>CM054378.1:57076513-59844013 GCA_028858755.1 Ara ararauna
CAGTGTACAAAAAAATAGATGAGTTCTTGTCTGTGCTTTACAGAAACATGGAGAAACAGTGCAAAAGGAAGGGAAGTATGTTACTCACACACAAAATACTTCCCTGCACTCTAACCAATTATATATGCTCTTGCTGTCTCTGAATATGACAGCATGAAAACAAGGCCTTTCGAGTAAATGTCATTGAAGTCAGTGTCAATTAGTGTTTGAAGTTAATGAGTAAAACCAGCTGATTAATTGTAATTGAGGAGATAGGAGGGACAAAGACATTCTTCTAAAAGGGCATACATTCACACCTACCTAGTAAAACTTTAGAAGTAACAGAAGTCAGAGGCAGAGAGAGGAAGGACTTGCTATGAAGCAATAGTGGGGGAATGTAGACAGCGATCTGCAGTTTGTGAAATAAAGTAAATTAGTTACATCAGATAAATAATAAGCAAATGATTATTTTTCTTTCTAACAATGAGCTAATGTTGAAATAGAAAATAAAACATTCGTGAAGAAGAGGATACTAAATAATTTCAATTTTAATGAAAAATTTAATTTGTTTGTGAAACAAGTGACAAAGAATCCTGAGGGCTACATCCAAGGAGCATCTAAAGTCTGCAGCAACCAAACTGATGGCAAAAAAAAAATAAAAAAAGGAAAAAAAGAAGTGTTAGCATGCCTCGATCACTGCTTGAGGGAACCTGGTTAATGAAAAGATGCTACTAAAATGCTGTGTATGTAGAATTCTGCACTTCTTGCAGTGGTGTCGTGGTTTAAGCCCCTCACACAGTTCGTTCACTCACTCACCCCACTTTCTTCCCCCAGTCCCGGAGGAATGAGGAAGAGAATCGAAAGAATGCAACCCCCACAGGTTGAGATAAGAACAGTTTAGTAACTAAAGTATAACACAAATCACTACTGCTACCACTAATAATAATAACAATAAGAGAAATACAAGGGAAAAGAATACAATCGCTCACCACCCAATACCAAGCCCAACCACGCAGTGCACCCCCACCCTTCCGGGTTTCTGCTCTCTGTTTTACATCCTGGGCATGATGTGCTGTGGCATGGAATGCCTCTTTGGTCAGTTTGGGTCAGGTGTTCTGTCTCTGCTTCCTCCCGGCTTCCCCTCCTCCCTGGAAGAGCATAAGACTCAGAAAGTCCTTGATCAAACCAAAACATTACCAAGCAGTAACTGAAAACACCGGTGTTATCAGCGCTGTTCCCAGGCTGGAAGTCAAAAACACAGCACTGCACCAGCTACTAAGAAGGAGAAAAATGACTGCTGCTGCTGAACCCATGACAAGTGGGAATGACCTTTCACATATATTTCCTCTTGACGAAAATATGCTTGATTTAATAGAGGAATATTGTAGTAACAAGACATAATTAGAAATTGGGTTGTATTTGGTGTAACTGTGATTTGCTTGCAAAGCAAATTTGAGAAAAAGCATGTATTCAGGAACTCTAATGAGGATGGCAGTCTTCTTATTTATGTACTGTAAAAGCACATACTGGGTCATCCACCCAGAGAGCAGAATCTATATCAAGTAAATTTGATTCTTTTGTTTCCTTCTGGTTTAGGACAAAGATTTTTCTCTGCTATATAGAATTTGCTTCAGCTTCAAAGTTACTATTCCATAACCAGGCAAAATTAGAATATGAACAGCAACAAGTAATCTTGGTGTTTTGGTCAATAATGTGACAAAAATCCATTGTATCTAAGTCTATCTAATTGCACAATTTGTGCTCTGTATTAGAGTTTATGATTGCCCTTCATATATTAAAAAATTCTGCAATGATCATGTGCCCTACATGCCAAGTTGCTCAGTCTCAGTTAATGATTTCCATATCCCCTCTCATTCAGTTTTACTGTGTTCTGATTTGCATAATAGTCCAGAGGCTCATCTCTTAGTTTTATATTCAAAATATTGTTATGGGCAAAAAGAAAACACGCCTTATAGAGAAAGCCAAATATTTCTTGTCAATAAAAATAACAGTTAAAATCATTATGAAGACAGCTTTATCTTTTTCTCTGTTATTATTGTAAAGCTATGTTACATCTTAACTTACTATGAATCTTTCATGTACATCACTGAGTTTTTCTTTGCATCCTCTGCCCTTCAGGCATTTTTATCACCCCATGTTTATAGTTCTCTTCAGTACACATAAAAATATATAAAAATGTATCTGGTAAGAAGGCTGAGATACTTTCTCTAAAATCAGGTCACTTGAAGGAGGAATTAGTAGATGAAAATATGACAATATATTTTACATTCTCTCAGGACATCATGAAAAGTTGCACTGCAGCTTAAACGCAAAGCTGGTATAACTTTTAGAGTGACCTTTCTTTGCTGTTTAATAAAAAGCAACTATAGCTTGATAGAAAACAACATTAGCATACAAATAATAATAAGCAGTATAATGAGTATTTAGTTACATAAGCTACACTAATATCTTTCAAGAAGATGCAATTTATATTAAAATTTAATGACAGGTCCGAAAACCAATGTCATTACCAAAAAAACCCAGGCACAAGGAAGCAGAAACATATTAGGGTTTATGTTTGTAGTGTTGCATACTGGCACACATTGAAAAGGAATTTTTTACAGAACATGTTGGAGGGTGACAGAAAAGTTTGCAAAAGGACCACAACTTTAGCTAATATTTAATCTATTTATACAGATTTACTTTCTGTTGCTTCCGTTTCTAATATTCTTTCCAGTCTTCTTTATTCAAATGTACACTATAGAACTGTGGGGAAAAAAAATCAACACAAACCACCATATTTTTTCACTGACTACTGGAACAGGAAGTCCTATAGCTTTAATCCTCTTCGTTCTGACTTTATAAATCTTAGGAGCAAATTTTTACAAGTTCTGTATCCGGATTACAAAAGTGCCTGTTTCAGTGTTATACGACACCTGGTTTCAGAGCTGATTAAAGCTGACCAGTTGAGCAACATTTCATTTTCAAGTAAAAGATTACAACAGACTCATAGCTGTTCTAACATTCATTTGCTAATATTTTGGACAAAAGACCATCTGTTGATACTAGAATTTATCATAATAAGAACTAATAATACTTGTTAGAAGTGTTATAATAAAGAAAATTTCTTCCAGCTCTCATTTTCTGAACCTATGTTACTATGTGAAGACACTGCTCCTTAAAAACATTAGAAGCTTTTAATGGGGTTAGCAGTTGATGATCAACTGACTGGATTATCTAAATTCTAACGGGACAATGAGTAGAAAAATAGAAACTAGACTTTTTTAAATTTCATTAGAAACAACCTGAACCACTTATACTCCTTGTATACTTACTTCCTCCTGTATTTTTGTGTCTCTTGGCCCAGAACATTTTTAGGGGAAGAGGCCATCTTGCTATCAGGACAGCAATTATTCAAGGTGAAATTGTCACTGAGCAGATGGAAATTCAACCCTTATGACAGAGGGCACAGGAACTGATTATTTAAGATAATGGGCTTGAAAGAGCTGCCATGAATTGGACAGAAGACAGTAAAACATTGAAAGCAAAGGGGAAATTATCCTTGAATCCATGTTGCTGTAAATCAGAAGAAAGTGATGGCATTTTGGAGAGAAATGGTGATCAACAAAAGGAAGGGACAACAGGAAAAGCAGGAGAAAGAATTTAGAAAGAAGATGTAATCTTGTACATACATGTGAGGCAAATTTTGATGAACACAATGGCATCAGTTGTTTTCAGACTGCAAATGGGTCCATCTTTTTCCAACCTAGTTGATTCTATGATTCTATGAACTTTCATCAGAAACAAACCAGGTTTAATTGCACAATTCTTTTCCCACAGATGACTTCTATTAATTTCATATTCATAGTTCCTCTTATTTGGTACAGGAACAAAATCTACTCAGACATGTGACCCATAATCTTAAAAAACTAGCAAGCATAGTTGTATATTGCTGTATCTCTTCTGGACTAATATACATATTACTTACTTATAATAGCTTACTCATCATTACTTCTCCCCAAAAAAGTCAGTCTATTCACATACGTTTAAATATGAAAATTCCCTCTGTATTTGTTTAACTGAGTTATTTGTTTGTGCTTATTTAACTGCTTTTCTGGCACACCTTGTTGCTACACCTGGTTTATGCTAAAGTCTGATAGTATGGTTTCACATAGTTATTACTCATTGACAGTATTTAAGAACTCCACTTCTACCTCTAGCTTGATTTTGACTTTAAGTTGCCCACTCAATTTTTTTAACTTCATCATTTGTAGGGTGGATGAGATTAACAGAAAAATAGAACAGAACGGAATAGAATATTTCAACGGGATCTACAATGATCATCTAGTCCAATTGCCTCACCAATTCATTGCTGATGAAAAGTTAAGGCTTATTATTAAGGGCATTATTCAAATGTCTCTTAAACATTGTCAGACTTGGGGCATTGACCACATCTATTGGAAGCTTCTTCTAGTGTTTGACCGCCCTCTCAGTAAAGAATTGTTTCCTGATGTGAAGTCAGAACCTCCACCATGTGCTCTGCTACAATTGGCTCCCAGGCAGAAAAGAACAGCACGTCCCTCTCCCCTTCCCTCCTTAGGAAGCTGTGGAGAGCAGTGATGATTCAACAAATACATTTCCATATGAAGTGGCTGGATGGGTGGAAACTTGCGTTTTATGTCAACTTACATGCCGAAAAGTGTTTCTGAGCAACTATGAGATTGATGCACACAGTTTATGAGATACTGACTTGTAAATAAATGCAGTGGCAAGCAACTGCTTTGAGTGATAATGGGTCCACAGACAGAGATGAGAGAACATTGTTTTCATGGGCACTATCATACTGTTATTTTTGCAATTTAAGATTAATTTAATCATACAGTACCTAACAAAATATTTTTGTGGGGAATCATTACTAATGGAACCGTGTTGCAGAACAGAATGCCATATCAGCTTATCACCAGCTTATTTATTATCTCTTTTATATCCTAAAAGTGGCCTTATTGACTGTTACAGATTGCATCAGCTTTCATAAGCTAATACTTATATAACTGGAGATAGAAAATGAATTTTCCCCCCATACATAATTGCAGAAGGATTTGAGCAGTTCCAACATTGCTCTAAGTCTCATACACTATCCACTGCCGTTTTAGTGGTAATAGGTGGCTAGAAACCCTATGATAATATATGTGATTTTAGCCACAACAGTCTTTAATATTCCATATACACACACACAAAAAGTCGCAGCGAAAGGTGTTAGTGACAAGACTGTAGTGTAAACTGGTGGTTCATTTACTGTAACATTTACACTGTTTAGAGAGGAAAGTCACAGGTGCACTCATTTATTTGTTGGTCAGTCATTTTTGCATTGCTCTAGTCAACAATGACATTGTTCTTTCAAGGAACTCTTTCAGAATGATTTAAAGCTAGTATCCCCATGCTGAGAATCAAATTAAAGATGAAGAAAGTGGAAACTTGCATAGAGGAGAAAATTAGCATGACAGAAGTTGATGAATTGCTTTCTTTGGCAAAATATTGAGGGTTGCAGGTGTCCTGGTTTCAGCTGGGATAGAGTTAATTTTCTTCTTAATAGCTGGTGCAGTGCTGTGTTTTGTCTTTAGCCTGAGAACAATGCTGATAACACACAGGTGTTTTAGTTATTATTAAATAACACTTACCCTGATTAAGGACTTTTCAGTCTCATGCTCTGACAGTAAGGAGGCCACAGAACACTGGGGAAAAGCGGAGACAGGATTTCTGGCCCAAACTATCCAAAAGGTTATTCTTTATCACAGCACATCATGTCCATTATATAAACAGGGGTGCTGCGAGAAGGGACTGGCCGCTGCTTGAGTGTCATGGTTTAAGTCCAGTCAGCCACGCAGTCCATTCTCTTACTCACTTCCCCCTCTTTCTTCCCCCTGCTCCCGGAGGGATGGGAAGGAGAATCGAAAAGAATGCAACTCCCACAGGTTGAGATAAGGACAGTTTAGTAACTAAAGTATAACACAAATTACTACTGCTACCAACAATAACAATAATGACAAGGCAAATACAAGGAAAGAATACAATTGCTCACCACCTAAAACTCAGCCCGACCACGCAGTGCACCCCCACCCTTCTGGGTCTCTGCTCTCTGCTTTACATCCTGGGCATGATGTGCTGTGGCATGGAATAACCTCTTTGGTCAGTTTGGGTCAGGTGTCCTGTCTCTGCTTCCTTCCGGCTTCCCCTCCTCCCTGGCAGAGCATGAGACTCAAGAAGTCCTTGGTCAGACCAAAACATTACCAAGCAGTAACCGAAACACTGGTGTTATCAGCGCTGTTCCCAGGCCCAAAATCAAAAACAAAGCACTGCACCAGCTACTAAGAAGGAGAAAAATGACTGCTACTGCTGAACCCATGACATTGGGTCAGACTGCTTATCTGCGGGGGATATGGAACAACGCACGCTGATCAATGTGATCAAAACGCTGAACAGTTTTATTGGGTGCAAGCGCCTCTTTTATAGAAAAGTTACAGAATACCCGAACATTCCACAACAGTTGATTGGTTCTGCCTCCGAGTCAGATCCTAGAAATGGCTTGTGATTGGTGGCAGCTCCTGAAGTGATAGCAAGTGGGCGTCCCCTTCTGGCAACTTCTGGCGGGCTTCTGGAAAGGCGTCCTATAGTAACCCCTCCAGCAGCCTCCGGCCCCCTCTGCTCACTATAGGGGTGGGGCTAAGCCAAGGGCTGGATTGCTCACATAACCCTTTTCATTGAGAAATGCCTCCACACTTATCAGTCAGCGGGTGGTGAGAAATCGTAGCGTGCATCACTTGTGTTTATTGTTTTGTTTGTTTGGGTTTTTTTCCCTCTTCATTTTATATTCTCTCTCCTTGTTATTTCCATTATTATTATTAGTAGTAGTAGTAGTAGTGTATTGTACATTATTTTATTTATTAAACTTTTTATCTCAACCTGTGGGTTTTATATTCTTTCAATTATTTTACCCATACTGCCTGGGAAGGGGAAAAGGTGGAGATGAGCAAGCAGCTCCATGGTACTTGTCATTTGGGTTTAAACCACGACAGCAGGGCATAGTGGACAAGAAAATAAAGTTAGTATTAATTATGCCAGTTATCTCCATTTGAATAGAATTCTTAACAACATATGTTATAACAATTTTATGGTTTACTACAAAAAAATCATAAAAAAACCATATTATGAATGAATATTGGCTCAAACCTAAAAGAAATAGCTCAGTGCCATACCATGAAAGCATGAGTCTGGTTGGCTGCAGCACAACATGACCTTATTCCAGATACTTTGTTGGTAAAAATCCTCTCCACATGCACACAATAGAGATCAGATGTTTAAGGGTCACAGCAGCACACTGGGGCTAGAGGAGTTATGAAGCTAATTTCTAAGCACTGAGGAAATGGCCAGTTCATCCTAGAGAGGGCTAATGACGAGTTGTATAGGTTTTCTCTTATTGTTTCAGTTTCAGCTAGTACAGAGTGTTTCTGTTACTCTCTGTTTCTATTTCTTTTTCATTTAGGAACATCAGTGTCCCTTGGAAGTTGATGTCATTGTGTCTGTTCTGAAAACACAGAAATGTCCTCTTTAAGCCTCTTTGAGATTCCTGCATGACATTATAAGTGGGTTCTCCCCAAGATAAATGTTTTCTCATCACCGATAGACTAGACTTGCCTTATGATAAGTGTTTCTCATGTTCATGCAGACTTCTTTTTTCTCTAGAAGTTTCTTCTGTGCACTTTTGGCTTTTTGGTTTTGGCTTTTTTTTTTTTTTTGGCAGCTCCTAAGCCTTTGAATAGACCTTGAAATAATCAGTCATAAAGCCCCATTCACCCTACAAGGAAAAATGGTATGAAGTTTTCTTCAAAATTTTCATCACATTCTATTTTTTATTCCTGCCATTTTTACACTGTGTTTAATAAAGAGTATTTAAAAACCTTCTGTAGTAAGCAAAACTTCCCAGGCTGATATTGGGCTGAAGTTTATCCATAATTTTACTGTCTCTATGCAAAGAATGCTTCCCTCCCCCATTTCGGATTACCTAATGCACAAAAATTCCTGTAAAAATGCTGCAAGGACATAGCAAATTATAGTCTTTATATAATATCACTAAATTCTGCCTTATGGTCATTGTGTGTGCACTTATAATGGTAAAATACTCAAAGAAAATAAGCTTGCAAATACATGTGTGTGGTAAAAAAGCTGCTGAAATTTTTGCCACTGTGTTGTTGAAATCTAGTTTGTTCTTGATGTGCAAATCAAAGCAGATTAACCACCATACAAATTTTTGAGAGTTATATTCATAACTGACTTTAGAAATTATATTGAAACATAAGCATGTTTTTTTATTCCTAAAATAAAATATGCACTAGATGGAATTGTTCTATATGTACTGCAAGGATGAAAAACATGCTTGGGGTAATTATGGAAATGAAAAAATTGAACAAAGTGTGTGTGAATACATGAATGTTTACATGATAATTTTGGGGTTTTGTTTTGTTGTTTTTTTTTAAACCTGTGTGCCCTTTTAAACTCAAAAACAATGACTAAATGAGAAGCCTTGTTATGTATGACCTTGTGTAGATTTTAGAGATCGTTTTAAAAAATGATTTACATAAGTACATAATTAACTCAAGGAAACAAATTTACTGTTCTTTCTCAGAGGGATGCTGAAAATTCACCTCTGAGTAAGTGAAGTGTTTTAAATGCTGTTCTGTTCCTAATTTCTTTATGGATTTAAGACCGATGAATAAGGCACCATGACACAAAATAGCCATTGGTCTAATTGCCAATATTTGAGGCTGGAAATGTACAATATTTTTATTAGGGGAAAATACATTTTAAAAATGAGAACCAGCCTTAAAATTTAATACATTTAGAGGCAGAAAATCTTCTTTTTTTTGTAAAATAATGTAATCTATTTTTCCCTAATCTTAAAAAATTATCGTGTTTCTTTTAGGTTGGTTTATGTCTCAATGATAGCTGTTAGCAGTAACCTAGAAATTGTCCTTTAGAATTCAGCTTGTATGTTGCTGAATTGACCTATGACTGTCTGAAGACAAGATGCAGCTCTAGGGACACCAAACATAAATGTAACCTACATAAGTGACCTAAATGTCCTTTCAGAATGTGTTATTTTCTGTAAATTTTGACAACTTAATAGGCAAAAACCAGAAAAGAATATATATGGAATTTCAAGGGAAATGATTGTGGGGTTTCAGATGTATGTAATTTATATAAAGAGATTTTCTTTCAAAAAGTTTACATAGAATGGATACTGTGCTTTCAGTAAAGGAAACTTTTGTCCAGAATATCACAAGAAAGCCTATTTAAATTATAGATAGTAAAAATCTTAATTAAAAAATAATAATTATTGGAGCCAAACGTTTTTGAGAGCAAAAGCTGGTCTGAGTGATATTAATGCTTTAACAAAAATTAGAAAACTTCTGCAATTCTTGAAATATTTTCTGTAAATACTTTAAACTCCCTGAAAAATATTTTCACAATTATGCAATAAGAATGCTTTAGTTTTGTTAAATCTTTTTGCTTAGTTGTCATTGAAAATATTGAAGAGGAAAAAAGTAAATTCAGGCTGAAATAGAAACAGCTATTTTAAAAATCTTAGAATTTAAAATAGTTGTCCAGTCAGTTCTGATTTTAATAACAACTTAGCTAGCTAGAAGTTGTATAAGATAAACAATCTTATGGTGATACCGGTTTCATCATCTTATCCTTTAAATGAGATCCGTCAGGTTGTTGTTTATTTTGTTTGTTTGCTTGTTTCTCTCAATTTTTAGGCTTATTTTCACTGCATTTCAGATATATTTCCTCCAGGTTTACTCTTAATTCTAATTCCTGGATTTCTAGCTGTTGTTTGCCACATCTACCTTGCAGCAAAATTCCTCCTATAAGATGCTTTTAAATGCTTTTTATTATATATTCTTGTGGGGAAATATATATATATATACACACACGTAACAGAGTACTGTGATGTATATGTACTGAATATATATGTCTGTGTGTGTATGTGTGTCCCCTACAGAATGATTCAACAGCCCTATGTCCCTTTAAAGTCATCAGCTCAGACCTGTAACGCTGGAGTAATTTTTTTGAAAGCTAAAAGGGGCTCATAGGCAAAAATGTGTAAGTAGTTTAGAGTCAAATCTCCTTCTCAAAAGCCATTCAACCACTTGATTTGTCCTTTTCTTTCTTTTATCCATTCAGTGTCAACACTGACTGAATCTTGTATTTATTCAAAAGCAAACAAAACAATAGAATGTGGCTTAAATTTTGTAAATTCACTACTCACTTTATTAATTTTTTCTTATCAGTAGATCTAGAAAGCAATTTTCAGACCTGCTAATTTATATTGTTTCTATTCATGCCAGTAAGCATTTTTACATTTTTACTTTTTTTATACAATGCGAGCAGGTAAAAGCAGTACCGTGCACTTTCAGAAATCATACTTTTTCTTAATGTTTTCCATTGTGAACATTAGCAAAATTTAATAGCAATTAATTGTAATTAATTAATTAATCTCCAGGCTCAAAATGAATCTGTAGAATACAAATGAGTAACTTTTTGACTTCTCTTTTAAATAAAAAGATCAGTTGTTTTGTTCTCATTCCCTGCATAGAATTGGAAACGTGCACAAAGCACTGGGCAACTTCACAGAACAAGTGCGGCAGCACAATGTGACATTACAGTGTAGCTTATTGCAGGCCTTTCATTTCAACAAGAGCCAGCTGTTTGATTATTCATGTTCTTCAAAGTCAAAAGCCAGAAGGCATTATATTCTGACAGTTTAGCACTACCTGGAGAGTACTAACAGTGAAGTGGATATTTACTGAGAATAATATAACAGTTAAGTATTATATCCTTCTTTTATTAAGCACAAACAGAAGGAGTTAATAATGGACTTTAAAGCCTGATATGTGAAGCAGAAAATGGAATTTAGAGACACAATGCAAGTGCAAATGCACTTAAAGTTTGGGTCATCTAAGGAAGCAGATACTAACAATTGACAGGAATTCATAAGCACTCCAATTTCTCCATGTTATTCAAAGTTTTGTCTTATGAGAAGTTGAAGGTCAAGTCTTATTTGTCATCTCCAGAATTCCTAATATTTTTCACCAATGTGGGATATTTAATTAACTCGCAAGTGATTTGTTATCTAATTCAGTCTCATGGCATACCTATGATTTAGACAAATCTTATTTTGGAGATGAGTGATCTAAGGAAGGACATAGCTTGAGGTAAGAAAACACATGAGAGATAATGAGAAGAAAAGTGTGAGGAAAAAAGAAATTATAAAGTCATATTTCGTAATACATTCAGTGAATACATGTGGGTTTTAATATATTCTTCTGTTCCATCCATTGCATCCTATCTTACAGTAAGAAGTTGTATAGAAACTATAAATAAACCAACAGAAAGAATAAAAAGAATAGTTAAACTAATTATGTATTATATTTTCAAGTATCAACATATAGATATATAGCATACATTATATGACTAGCCACACACGTCTACAACAAAAATAAGCCATTTACTAAAGATAAAAATGTCTTAAAAATGAAAATACAATTGAAAAAATACAAAAGAGAAGTAACCTTTTCCCATGCCGCTTGCAGACCAAGGCTGCCTGGGGATTCAGCGGTCTGCTACTCGAAAAGCTTAGAGAAGTCACTGTAGTTTAAAACGAAAACAACAAGGGTGTTAATTGGTCTCAAAGTTTGTGCTCATAAGATTTAACCCACAAAATACTTTCTATTTGTGGACATTAATTGTAGAATCACAGAGTTAAAAATTCGATTTTTTGGTTTTTTTTTTTCATGTCTCTTAGGTCAGAGTTCTGTGCTCACATCTATTTGAGATGTATTAGTATCTGTTTGTAGAATTGAATAAGACTTTGTTGTAATGAACAAAGTGAACAGAGAAGCCACTCCTTCCGCCTTCCCATAGATCCTTATAATTTGCAAGAAGTTTTCTGCATCAGGGAGTGAAAGCAGAAGGCAAGCAGACACAACATATTTCCACTTGGAACTTGAAGTGAAGAGTTTTTCTGGACACTGGTGCAAGATCATCCTTACTAGAAAACAGTGAGACTATTCCCTGCCACAAATTTTCCCTGTGCTAGCTAGCAATTTTCTAAATAATTCTCAAGAATGATTTGATCATTACAGGAAGAACTAAAAGAATAATTGTTTAATACAGAACGTGCTTGCAGCCATGATGTTCCTGAGATTGAGATAGCTACGCCAAAAGGAGATCATGTCCAACAATGTTCACAAGCATATCCAATTTCTGAGAGTAGATGTGGCAGGTAATCCAGATGGAGGATTTGTGATTTCAATATCCATACAGGCATATGGCTTATGCAGAGCAAAAATCCAGTTTGATAGATTATGCCTTTTTTCATGCAATGACAATTAAGACTTCATGAAATGATCCTGGTCACCAAGATAGGTGACTCATGTACCATCACACTAAACTAAATTATGGCACTCTGTACCTACAGGGTTTTCTAAGACTTCTGGACCATCTTGATATGAGTCAAGACTCTGTTACTTACATGATACTATAAATCTGACATATTTGCTCTCAGTGTTCCACTTAATTAAAGTGCATGTCAAATACAGGAATTATAGTTTGGCATGAAACATAAATTCATAGAAGTGAAACTACTAATATTTGGCAACTCTCTCAATTCATACTAGTATTCTGAACTTCAGTCACTGAAATCTTTGCTTCCTTTCACTGACAGAAATTAGTAACCTGGAAATCATCTGGAAGCCCTTCTCAGCAGGCCAGACTCACCATAATTATTCCTGAAGCTCTCTAAACCTCTCTGTCCTGGAACCTCTGGGTCTTGTTCTCTGCAGTCAAAAGAATAAATTTGAATCCTTCTGTTCTTTGCCTGTCATACATAAATTTGGCACATCTCTAGCAGCCCTCTCTAGAAAATACTTAAAACGCATCTAATTTCATTGAGATTTCCTCTTTCCTCATTCAGCTACATAAAATATAACCTCTTTCTGCATAGGTACTTTCTTATAATATCTATCAGAAATTACTTGGAATTACTATAGTTTAAGGATTGGTAGACTTCTGAAATTTTGTAATATATATGGTAAATAAGAAAACCCAGAACATTTTCTGATTGCTGTACAACACTTTATAAGCAAGCATCAGAACATGCAGTGAAATTAAATCTATTTTTCCCTATTCAAACAATTATATTTTTAGCATTTAACTAATGTTAAATAATCTGTTTTAAAGACCTAGTAAGGTTTTTACACAGGATAATGTTGATTATTATGGAGTGGCAATATGCACCATCAATTCATAGTTCCTATTTCATGTTTTATTCTAAGAAAGTTTCTTGTATATTTTCAAAGGAATCATTATCTCTTTTGTTTAATTGTTCTATTCACATCTATCTCTTGTTGTGGACATTATAAGAAACCTTAACCTAAAACTAAACCACATAAAATTTAGTCGGTGTGTGCTGGTTTAATAATATGCCATTACAGTGGTGTGCTCACTCTAATGAATACATGGTTCAGAATATACTACACTGTTGGTATATATACATTAGTTAAGAATACAGAAAAAGATTACAACACTTGACAGCATAGCTGTGCTTTGCAAACAACTTGGTGGAATTTTTCCACCTCTTCACATGTGTTTTACAACTAGAGATCCTGTCATCCTCTAGGAGCCCTTCTTTCAACATTAAGAAGAATTCTGCATTTGGTAGGTTGATTGTGTCCAAAAAAAGTTCATATTGACACTATTCATTGATTGTAAAGGGAGCGTAGGGTTAAGAGTTTGAAATATGTTTGGTGTAAATACCTGGGATTATTCAATAGATCTTATCCACCACATGAACACATTTTTTTATATATTCCTTTATTGTATATTCATTTTTCATATAATTTCTTTAATTTGTTCAGATAATGTAACATTGAATTCTCTTCAGCTATATTCCTGCTATCTCAGCATTCTTCTTTAATTTTACTCCTGTACATCTGCAACACTATGGCAGGAACAACTGAACTTTGTAGTCACTGGGAGGTTACAGGCTTTAAACTTATTGTGGATAGTTGTAAATTTTAAGTTTGAAACTGTGTTGCCAGCAATTCTAAAATAGGGGTATGTAACACTATGAAGAAAACTAAGCAAATGTATGTACTACACATATTCCATGAAAGCATTGAAGAGTAGGCTGACCCATAATCATAAAACCAGAAGGGACAACAAGATAAAGCAAACCTCATAGAAGTTTACCTGACTGACCCAATGTTTAACCAGATACTAAAACATGCACTTTCACTCTCTACAACTACCTGAAAGGACGATGGAAAGAGGAGGTGACTGGTCTCTTTTCCCAAATAAGAAGTGATAGGACAAGAGGTAGCAGCCTCAAGCTGTGCCAGGGGAAATTTAGATTGGATATTAGGAAAAAATTCTCCACCAAAGAAGTGACCAGGCATTGGAACAAGCTGCCCAGGGAAGTGGTGGATCCATTACCCCTGGAAATGTTCAAAAAACATACAGATGAGGCTTTTAGTGACAAAATTTAGTGGTGGACTTGGCAGTCCTGGAGTAAAAGTTGAACTTGATGATCTTAAAGGTCTTTTCCAACCTAGCTGATTCTGTGATTTTATGATTCTACGATTCTACTAGCTAATTGTATTTTTCAGTTAAGCATTCTGATTTGAGCAAAACCAAGATTCTCAAACTATTTTAACCACTTTCTAATAATTTTACCCCAGCTGAATTCTGTGTAAGTTCTAAAAATGAAAGTGAATTTGAACAGCATATATGTAGACAAGAATGTTACAGATTAAGTCACAATGCCTTGTAAATCATATAAAATTCAAATTCAAAAGATGCTATGAGATTTGCTACGTACTCAAAATTACTACTGATCACAGTAAAAATCAATGAAATGACAATAAAATGCTCATATATTGGCATGTTTTTTCAAATGATATTTCATTGATACAAAAAGGTAAGTTTTTCTTTGTTTCTGCTGCATCTAAGGTATCATTTACTGAGGCTGGTGACTAGTTACTAAGTCAGAAATAGGAGCGTTTATTGACAACAGGGCAAACAAAATAGTCATATTGTCCTGGTTGCATCAAGGACTATGTAATTAGTCTGTTGAGGGAGGTGATTGTCCCTCTCTACACTGCACTGATGAAGCCCCACCTCAAGTACTGTGTGCAGTTTTGGGCACCCCAGTATAAGAAAGACATCAAACTATTAGTGTGCCCAAGATGGTGAAAGATCTCGAGGGCAAAACTTAAGAGGAGTGTCTGTGGTCACCTGGCTTGATCAGCTTGGAGAAGAGAAAGCTGAGAGGAAACCTCTTCACAGTTTACTGTTTCCTCAAGAGGGGCAGCAGAGGCGGAGGTGCTGATCTTCTCTCTCTGGTGACCAGCCGAGGAAACAAAATGAAATTTGGTCAGGGGAAGTTCAGACTGGATATTAGGAAAAGGATCTTCACTAAGAGGGTGGTCAATCAATCACTGGAACAGGCTTTTCAGGGAAATGTCAGAATCTGTCAGAGTTCAAGAAGCACCTGGAAGGTGCTTTTATTCCTATGGTTTACTTTCAGATAGTCCTGCAAAGAGTAGGGATTGGACTCAATGACCCTCATGGTTCCTTTCTAACTTGAGATATTTTATGATTCTATTATTTCCACATGTATTGATTCCAAAAAGGATATAATAAAAGGATTTTCTAGGGAAAGAATATGAAGCAAAATAATGACATACATAATGTAAGAAGCAAAGAAAATAAGATATATGAATTTAAACATAGAAAAAGGGATTTTTGATTTAAAGAAACATCACAAAGGAGACACAAAAAAACCCACAACTTGAAAAAACAACAACAAAAACACCCAAGAAATATTTGGAAAGGATACAAACTGAGCTAAAAAATATAATGAAGCTCATCAACGAAGGGAGAAAAATATCAAATGGAAATTAAAGTGAAAATGGAAATAGGATAAAAGACAATAAAAACATAAGTCAAAAAGGGGCCTAAAGACACTAATCTGTAAGGATAAAACAAGGAAAATTCTTCAATAGATCATTAGATGTAGTTAATGAATCATAAAATCATAGAATAGTTAGGGTTAGAAAGGACCTTAAGATCATCTAGTTCCAACCCCCCTGCCATGGGCAGGGACACCTCACACTAAACCATGTCACCAAAGACATGATAAGAAAGACAAGAAAATTAATTGCAGGAAACAATGGGTGTATTCCACACTGGAATGGCCTTACTGTTGCGATCCCAGAAGGATCTTTGCAGTGACCTATGATATTCGCTGTATTTTTATAAGGTAGTGAATAATGACCTGACAAATTTTACAGATTATAAACATTTTTCCAAGAAACTAAAAAAGAAAGGTGACTGTCAAATGTTGCAGGAGGAGCTCATTGTATTCGGTGCTAAGAAATGTCAGAGATAATTCAGCGCTCGTAAATTTTATGTAAAGCACATATTAAGATATCACTGTAACTGAAGATAAGATAGCCTTTGAATTAGTGATTGCCATTCTCAAAACTCAAACTAATTTAAATAAGCAACTACCATGTCAGAAATTGAGTGAAGGAGTATAAAATAAAACTAGACAAGCAAAAAAAAAGTCATATAAATGCATGGTATATTCTATGCTGAGTAACATGCTAATTAGCCATCTTAGAAATCACTAGCAGATTTAGATAAAGTACTGAGAAGGATGGAAATATGGAATTACTTCTATATGAAGTGACAATTAAGCGAGTGGATTTCTCTGCTTGAAAAGACAGAACCCATGAAAGATAAGATGGAGGTCTGCAAAGTCATGAATGGTTTGAAGAAAACAAATGAAATGTTTACCTCCTTTTTCTTATAATATGGAAAAGGAGGAAAATATGGCAATTGACTGGGTAACTGTCTAAAACAAATTACTATAAGAATTGAAGTAGTTAACCACAATACTTATCTCATTATCATAATATATGATTGGATATGAGGAAGAAATTCTTTACTGTAAGGGTGGTGAGGCACTGGAATGGGCTGCCCTGGGAAGTTGCGAATGTTCCATTGCTGGCAGTGTTCAAGGCTGGGTTGGACAGAGCCTTGGGTGGCATGGTTTAGTGGGAGGTGTCCCTGCCCCTGGCAGGGGGGTTGGAACTAGATGATGTTAAGGTCCTTTCCAACCCTAACTATTCTATAATTCTATGAGTCTATGACTGAGGAAAAAAGTAGGTTCAAAAAGTGGATGAGCAAATACAGCTTTGTTGGCAATTAACACACTGGTCTAGACGTACCTTCTGCCTCAGAAAGTTCCTAAATATTAAGCCCAAAGCTGAGAGAATATACAAGATGAAATATCTGAACAACCGTATTATATTATTTGCATATTTTCCCTAAATATCTAGTGAAAAATTTTACATACCTTTGGTTTGATCAGAAAAACAATTTTTACATTCTAAGAAAATGAGAAAATGGAATGCAGAAAAAAAAAGTTGTAAGAAGATGGAGTAAAATGAGGAAAAATAAAATTGGGCAATCTAAATAAGCTTCATATCACTTCTTTTTAGTGTTTTCGAACAATAGGCAACAGGCTGCAGTAGATGGGTTTTTTAATAAAATTGGTTTTTATTCTTTAGAAATACTAGTTATATAGATAATGAAAATAAGATCAACATTTTTTAGACTTAGACGTAGACTTCTTATATAAACCAAGAAAAACTGCAAAAATAATGGAGGGAAATCTCATTTTAGCCAGTTTTCATATCCATGAACATAAGGTTGAGCCACTATTGCAAACAGTTAAGCACATAAAAATTAGGCTTTTAAACACATAATATAATTTTACATGCACTGAACCAGAAAAGCCAAAGGAATTGTGTCAGTTAAAACATGCATTTCCAGCAGCTTGACCTTCACATTTTGGCTTATAAAATGGTGAGCTGAACAGTGCATTTGTCTTTTAAAGGCTTATTAAAAAAAAAAAAAAAAAAAAGAAAAGAAAAAAAAGCAAACAAAAACAAAACCCCAAACAAAAACCCAACAACAAATTATTGAAAACAATCCTCCACTAGATTTTTCACTGCCGTTTACATGAACATTTTATTTAATCTGCTTAATTTAGTAGCAATGTGTCAGATGGGTTTCTGCAGCTGAAGTTCATACAATCAGGTAACACCAACAGCAATGGTAAACATCTCTTGGAAAACAAGATTTTATTAGTACAGTCAATAAACAAGCTGCCATCAATAAACCAAAAATACACTCTTATCTAAGAAAGATGCATGCGTTTATGATTTTGTTTCCAAAAACTGTGGGTCATGTTCCTCTGGATGAGGCATAAAAACTACCAGATGGTCAGTGGCTGCATAACAAGTAGGTTATTTACTTCTGTTCATAATACCAAAATTTGATCATCATAGTAAGCAAAATAGATGTTTGAGTTTTTCAGACTCACTTGGTAGTTTACAAAGGGAGGCATGCAACACAGTTTGTGAGATGCTGCTCTAAGGATCTGCAATTAGAGCAGAATATTTTACTTGAATACAAAATATATAGTCCCCCTGAATATGCATAGCTTTCTTTTTTTATTTCCCCTTTCCCCCTGCCTTCGCTTCCTGGGTACTTATAAGAAAAAGAGAATTTACACTCTGGATATTATACCATGTACATTTTTCTTGAGACTTGCATTTTTTTATATTAATGGCAGTAAAATTAAAATTCCATACCGCAGCAAAGAATGACATAGACCAAAACAGCACGTGAAATTGACAAGGAAACAAAGAAAAATGGCACTTAAACAATTTACCCATTTCCTTTGATTGCAACTAAGAGGAAACGGGTTCTGTCTGAGACGTTGCTATAGAAGAAACAGGCTACTTCCAACATTTATATTTAATGGCTACATAGATGGGAAACTTGGGGCTGATTTACATTCTTACAGTTAGCAATCTAAGCTCCTCTGAGATGCTCCTGAGTACTTCGCCTTGTCTCTGTTTTGCCATATGCCACGTATTTCAGATGGCTTTAGATGCTTCAGCTGAACAGAAGCCTTTCATGAGGATAAACTGTGTTCACAGTAGATATTCTCTCCTACATAATTCTCTGGAGCCCAGTGTATATACTGACTAGATCCCCATCCAGTATAATGGGAGTTTAGATTTGTGTCAGATGTACATACCTACATACGCACATCTTAATTGGTGTATTTGGCTGAAGTACACAGTACGTACATGATATGTACCTCTTGTACCCCAAGAAATTACTGCTGATGTATGTTTGGACAACTGGTACTTCAATAAGCTCTGCCTAGTACAAAATCTGGAAAATTAGTGTTTCCTTAACCATGCTATGGAAAACCCAAGACAATGTCTAGAGTGGATTTTTTCTTTTTTAGGTGTAGAAGTGTAGAAGTCTAGACAAGTGTTTTAGTACTTCGATAATGCTGCTGATTACTAAGAAAAACTCATGAACAATTATACAAACATAATTTTTAGACCTAACTTGGCTCACTAAGGGACTGGTTCTCTACATCTGTTAACTTCAGAAAATAAAAATAATTTGAGTTATTTTTAGGCATAGCTCCTTAGCTTCTACTTTTCCCAATCTTTGCTCTTACATCTTCCTTCCATTTATAGTTTTTATAAAATGCAAACTAATTTTTCTGAAACCCATGTGAACTGCAGGGTAAAGCTGATGTGAGTTTAGAAATCAGCAACTTATCAAAATATAACTAAATTATTCTTTTTTCACATTGGACTGAAGTCTTTCATCTTTCCACTGGTATTAACTATTGTTTGAGTCTTAATTGAAACTGAACGTATTTCACTGAGACTGTACTTTTGTTTTACTGTTAAAATGGAAAAGATTATTCTTTTTTAGATCTAGTAATCTTAAACAGAACATAGGTAGTATTTAGGCAAACCCATGACCTTCAGTTCAGTTCTAAAACTTGTAAAAAAATTGTAAAAATAGTAAAAACTATTTTCTTAGCAGTTCTTAGCATTAACCTCTCACTTAGCATAAACTGAACAGTCAATGAAGAAAAAATTTCACTTCTTCTTCCTCTTAAAAAAAACCCAACAAACAACAACCAAACAACCGACAAAGAAAAATCAAGAACCCTGCAAACAGAAGAACTTAAGCTATAAAAAATATTTTTTTTAATGAAATTTTCAGGGTTTTTATTTTCTTTTAAAAAAATAACATTCTATTTAATAGTGTGGTCTGAAAGTGTTTGAACCAGGTAAAAAAATTTCTGAAAGTCTTCTCTTTCTGGTCAAAACACAGATTTTTATAGTTTAACTGGAAATAATTTTAATTAGGTCTGAGTTTCAAATTTTCTCAGTAATGGAAGAATGAAGGTTATATCTCACCAGAATTATACTGTCCAGAAGCAAGGAACCTGAGGAAATAGCAAGAATAAAAAGTAATATAACCTCTTTTTTTATTACTATCATAGGCACCTATGAACTGGAACAATTGGATACAGAGCTGGCACTGAAGAACGTGATTTTTACATGTCATTTCAAGAACCATGTGTTAAGTTAACCACTCCCCCACTTCCTAGTAGAGGTTATAGTAGGGTTATATACATTATAAAACCTTATAAGTTACTTTTTATGGCAACATGCTTCACATTTTTGTCACCCAGGGGAAGAACATCAAAACAACTAGAATACACAGTTTGAATAAACTTGGGGGATGATGCTCTTGATTGTGTGAAAGGGTTGTTTCTTGTTTGTTTCATAATATGAATTGTCTATGTCTGCAGTAGATTGTTTTCAGTTAATTTGTGGCAGCTGTTACTAAATAACAGGCTCGGCTTTCCAAAGCCACTTAGGGAAAGGAAAACCAGCTCTATTTAACCACTAATCTAACTATGTAATGATCTGAATGAAAAGAGGAAAAACATTTGCTATTTCTAGTTGTACAACACACAATCTTTGCCAGCAATTCATGACTGAATGGTTGTTTATTTACTGATAAAAGTAAAATATAGCATTTTAGTTTGTTTTAAACCAATATGGCAAGAAAGATAGTTTGTTTAATTAACTGAATTCTCACTAGCCAAACATTATTTAATAGTAGCCAGTGGTAAATAAAATATAGTAGCTTCAATAGTATTTGAAGATGTGAAGGTCTGATTTTAGTTACTGGATTCAGTGTGGATACTAATATACAAAAATGAATAAAATTCACCTGAGTGCTTCAGATTGTTTCAGCCTCATTAGCCATGTCCTTTGCAATAGCTAATTGTAAACAATAGGTTTAATAATCTAATTAATAATGTAATCTAAGTAATAGATGATTTTAAGAAGAGTCTCCAGAATAGACACTATCAATCAAATCCTCCAAGGAGTTCATGTTTGCTTATATGATCTGATAATCCACAGAAATATGACTGCATTTTTATTCCACCTAGACCAGATGATTTTGCGTTCACAAGACATTTGCCCCATGTTATCTACAGATAATACCAAAAATCATCATGTCTGCTGGTTTGACAGGTATTTTCTCTGCTATAGAAGAAGAGAGATGTTATAAATTACCTATGGGTATTAGGTCAAATTATTTAGAAAATGTCATTCTGGGCTCAATTCTTATTGAAGTGATATTTAATAATGCTGCTTTATAGTCTTCAAATAGTGATGTTGCTAAACATCCCAAATAGGGGGGTTGGGGACAGAAATCTGAAGAGCTTTAAATAGGATCAGAATACATAATTCTAGGTAATTTTAATCTCAGAAAAGTAAGAATACATGCTTTTAAAAAAGCGCTAATGGGCAGTTTTCAAAGGAAATGAGTTTTCTAGTACTTAGTTTTATCATCACATTCGTTAACTTTCTTCCTTTTTAATATGTTAATCCCAAATGAACATGGAAATACTTTTTGTAAGGACAGAAGTGAGAGAGAAAGAGTCAAAGAACAAGAAAAAAAAAAGAAGAGATGGCAAATGATTGTCTCCTTTTCTCCATCAAAAATTATGAAAGGACATCCAGTCTTATTCACTGTATTACAAAATGAAATAATCATAGAGTTCTTGTAGTAGTGAAGTTGCTAACTTAAAGTTTAAATCATGTGTTTCACAGTATTTTGGGCTTGGCCAATTAGTGGTTTTAAGTATTACAATGATTTCTTGGCTTTACAATACTGTTTACGATTCATTTATATATTAACTTCTTTGTAGCATTCTTAAGGCTGAAATTTAGGCTAAGAAATAGCAGTAAATAGACTGGATCTAATAAGTGGGGGAAACCATATTGCTGTAGTTTGTGACTAGGACTCAATGGGAGTCAAAAGCTCACAGGCGCTAGCAGTCAGGAAGCCTGTAATATGGTGGTTATTCTTGAATAGTAAATATTTAATAAGTGTCTTAGATAACGTCTTTCAGATTGTACCTTAATGTGAGGATTTCACTCATTTCTGATAAATTATATTCATCATTACTTAATATTGATAGAACTACATTGCTTCCTCTTGTTTCAACTCTTGCATGTGTTGAAACAAATAATTAGGCAGCAAATATGAAATAGGGACAATACAGAATAGACATTACAGTGAAAATTACTGTGCATCTGTAGTTAAGTTTAGAACTATTTCACCAAAACATAATGCATTTTACAGAAGGTTTTCTTTGCTTTTCCTACATACATAATGCCTTTCAACTCTTTATGCTAAAAAACTCTTTACAAATACTTTCCAACTCCTTTTTCCTCTCTTTCCTCTAAGCAGATCCCAACTTGCACCATTTGCCCTCGCCAAAAAATATTTCAATGTCACTTCAACAATGATAAAATCTTTGTTGAAAGCTCAGTCCTCAGCAATAATCATCAATCTGCTCAGATAACTTCAGTAAAAGGTGTGATTTTGATGTTGTTTTGTTGAATACACTTCTATATGAGATTTGTTTTATTCCTGCAACTTATTATATGACAAAACATACACAATGATTAAAGCCAGTGTGGATTCAAGACTACATGATCACTTCAGTAGTCAAACAATGCAAATATCAATATTCTGGATATTGAAAAGTACAAGAAAGTAAGAAAAATATTTCAGAGCTATCTGACTGGCCTGGCCATAAATGAAGTACGTAGTTTCATGAGCTTTCAGCCATATTTGTTCTATGGCTACTTCACACATTTTTATTGATAAGGAATTCTGTTTATGATGAATAGTTATATTTATTTATGTATAAATATATTTTTCTGAAATATACATGCTTCATTTATGGGCAGTCCAGTCTCTAAAATAACCTTGGATCCTTTTTGAGTAAAACTGCTGCCAAACCAATTGTTCTTAGAGATGTGCTTGAGCAAGTAATTATTTCTCCATAAATACAACACTTTCTCCTTGCTGTTAAATTTATGGGTTCTTTTATTTCTATGGAAAGTGTTTTGTTGTTTTCTTTTTAAATCCTGTTATTGAGCAGATTTTTAGTCTCTTTCAGCTTCATGTCATCTGCAAATTAGCTAAATATACCATCAATCCAAACATTAATGAAAATACATAGATATCAGACCCAAGATGGATCCCTGCAGAGCCTTTCCTGTTATAGTCTTCCTATCCAGCAATAAACAACTGATAACATCTAGCTGGTTAGGCAACCACCTGCAAGTAGCTTTTCCTGCTCTGTGTTTACCAGATTGGTTATTAAAAACTGTGTTTGCATAATTTTAAAGCCTTGCTAAGGTAAAGATACCTTAGATTTTTGTTTTCTTTACAGGACCATAATATTTTTAGATGACAGTTAGAGTAACTTGACAAAGTGAATTGTATGTTCCCTCTTTTTCTTTTACCAACCTTTTGTCTTCTATGTTACAAATTATATATATAATTATTTGTTCATATTTGTCAATATATCTCTAGTTTGTCTTCGTTTTTCTTTATTCATAAACATCATGATCTTTTATAAAGGAATTTTTATAAGAAATAGTGATTTGGGTGTTAGATACAAGTCAGTTTTGAAATGGCCTAGCAGGAGATGAATATGTATAAATATTTTAAAACTTTATTTTAAGCAAACTTTGCCTTTAGCAGAGGTCCTGAACAGCTCTTCTGGAAATTAATTTTATACAGACAATATTGAATAAACATTGCAAAATGTATTCTGAAATGAATTTAAAAATTAGTTTAGAATTGCTAATATTTTGTTTAATCATAGAATCTTAGAATCATAGAATAGTTAGGGTTGGAAAGGACCTTAAGATCACCTAGTTCCAATCCCCCTGCCAGGGGCAGGGACACCTCCCACTAAACCATGTCACCCAAGGCTATGTCCAATCCAGCCTTGAACACCGCCAACGATGGAGCACTCACAGCTTCCCTGGACAACCCATTCCAGTGCCTCACCACCCTTACAGTAAAGAATTTCTTCCTCATATCCAATCTAAATTTCCCCTGTTTAAGTTTGAACTCATTACCCCTTGTTCTATCACTACAATTCCTCATGAAGAGTCCCTCCCCAGCATCCCTGTAGGCCCCCTTCAGATACTGGAAGGCTTCTATGAGGCCTCCGTGCAGCCTTCTCTTCTCCAGGATCAACAGCCTCAACTTTCTCAGCCTATCTTATGTTGAAAGGTATCACATTATTGCAAAATGTCTTTTGATTCTATTTAATTATTGGTGCTAGCATAAAGCTTTTGTATTTATAATAAAAGATCAAATGCTGACATTCTTGCTCAAGCAAAGATTCAATGTTTCCAATCAGTAATCTTCTTGCAAAAAAAAAAGACTAGCTAAACATGGAAAAAATATCACTTATTATATTAGTATTTCAACAGAACTTACACTTGGTCTTACAGTTCTGTCTCATATAATTTTGCATTTAATAAGCATTTCATATATCAACAGGTTTTTTTTTGATTTAACAAGTATATATTTTAAGAATCAGTTAACATTCATATTGCTCACATTGTAGACGTTATCATGCCATTAACTTACATTTTTCTGGGAGGTCATCTAACTACCTTGCTGCTTTATTGCTGGTTAAGAGAAAGGCTTATTTGGATAATATACCTAAACAGAATTTGGCTCACAGTGAATAAGACAATAAAAAGTAGGTACTTCAGAGAAAAGTAAAAATTATTTTTAATTATTTTGGAGTTGAATGTTTTCTTTAAACTGGAATGACTAAATACCAGATCTAAATGGTATACTATTCATCTTTAATCTTGACTTCTAAAGACTGTAATTACTTTGCTAGTTTGCTAATTTCTAGAGTACAGTTTCTGAGATTGTTTCCTAGTCATATAGAAAAATATGAAAATTAGTGACAAAATGAACAGTAACTAAAGCATTAGTTAATATTCTGCTTTATGTGTATGTTTATCACATTTTTGATAATATGATATACTGCAGAATTATGTCTCATGTATGTACTATCTGAAGTTTGTTAATATAGACTAAAATATGTGTAATGAACAGTTTATGGGTAAAAAGACTTTTAAAATCTTTTTTTTATCATGCCAAGAAGTCTATATTTGTACTGAAGTATGAAACGTTTAGTAAATGTACATATTTTAATCTCCAAATTAAGTTGTTAACAGCAGCTAATGAGACATTTATGTGCGCATGGATCAGGAGAAGCACGTTAGTCCTTTCTGCTTTAGGAAAATCAGGCAAATCTTCATAAGGCAAGATGTTCCAATGTATGCATAAGGTATATCTGAGGCATATGAGTTTATTAAATAAATGGTATAAAGTACAGAAACTGGTTACCACTTACAGCTGCCTGCCCTATGATTTACTTTTCTAAATAGCTTAGCAAACTGTATGTCCTGCCTGACAGAGCGTAGCTTCCAACGCAGCTGTAAGAGAAGGTTCATATAATTATACCTTCTGAATTCATAGCAAAGCTAAACTGAAAACGTGTCAATATTTTGTGTCAGAACCTTTATTTTGCCCTTTTCCAGTCTGAAAATCTTCCCTTGTTGGTGGACTGGAATACTGAAGAAATCCACTCTTTGTGTAAAAACTACAAGCCGGTGATGCAGTTTCATCAGGTAAAGGATATTTAACCTATCCCCTACTATCCTCTATGCACTAAAGTTAAAATTATCTTTCTCACTGGTCAAAATTCTGATTAACTGAAAATTTAGATGATTTATATCCTCTGTGAATAATTCTGAAATGATGGCTTGAGTTGCACAGAAATATTCAATTTAGACTAATTACATCTGCCCATGTTTGCTCTTTCATCTTCTAACACTATTAAGTACAGTTAAACAGAAACAAATATCAGATCATTTAACTAAAAAGCTGTATTGAAATGCATTTGATATGTAAGAGAATAAATTAGGTCTGCACAAACAATTTAAGTTCTGAGAGGACTCATATGTGGAATGGCTGAGTTCTGGCCTTATTCAAGAAGTGATTAAAAATTTAGTGACTATTTTTATACATTACAAATTTTTAAAAGCTTCTAGGTATTTTGATGCACTAGCAAATATTAAATACCAACAGATGGTTCATTTTAAAATGTTATATATAAAATGAGCAACATTCATCATGAAGATGGATTTACCTTCAAAAGCTGATATCATTCAATCTAATTTTCCAATCATCCAGAATTTTTCCATTCTTTTCTCTATTTCTTCAGATTTTAAAATAATAATTAAAGTACCAAACTTTTCTGAAAGAAAAAAGACATTTTTAATGAGTCTTAAAGTTGTATGTATCAATTGTCTTTCAGGTGATGAAGTAAAAGAGAGATACACGCTAAGGATTATTTTTGGGCTTTTTCTTTCTGAATCACTGATGACATAAAAAGAATGGATCTTTGAGGGGAAAAAATTAAGATGTATTTTTACTCAATTTGGTGCTGAACAGAGACACTGGAAGTTAAATTCAATACAGGTAAATTGGGAGTAACACAGGCAGGGCACAGAATCTCCAAATGAAAGGTATTACGGTGTTTTTTCAGGGGGAATTTATAAAAGAATCTGCACATTTTAATTTGAAATAAGTTAAGAAAGGAGTTTTGCCACAGTGTTCAAAGAAATAGGCAGTGGAATATTTCCAGGCTATTAATGCGTTAACATTGTTTAGGTCTTAGATGCACTTACTTCAAGAAGAGGTTGCAATAACACTTCATATTGCACATCATGACAATTCATATAAAACATACTTCAACTCATCATAGCTTACAGAGTAGGTTATACACATGCACATACATTTTCAAATTCTTATTTTTTCTCAACACTACTTTCCTGGGTTTGGCAGTAGCAGTAATTTTTCTCCTTCTTGGCAGCTGGTGCAGCGCTGTGTTTTTGACTTTTGGCCTGGGAACAGTGCTGATAACACCGGTGTTTTCAGTTGCTGCTTGGTAATGTTTTGGTCTGATCAAGGACTTTCTGAGTCTCATGCTCTGCCAGGGAGGAGGGGAGCCGGGAAGAAGCAGAGACAGGGCACCTGACCCAAACTGACCAAAGAGGTATTCCATGCCACAGCACGTCATGCCCAGGATGTAAAACAGAGAGCAGAGACCCGGAAGGGTGGGGGTGCACTGCGTGGTTGGGCTGGGCATAGGTGGTGAGTGATTGTATTCTTTTCCCTTGTATTTCTCTTGTTGTTATTATTACTGGTGGTAGCAGTAGTGATTTGTGCTATACCTTGGTTACTAAACTGTTCTTATCTCAACCTGTGGGGGTTGCATTCTTTCGATTCTCCTCCTCATTCCTCCGGGACTGGGGGAAGAAAGTGGGGTGAGTGAGTGAACGAACTGTGTGAGTTATAGAGGCTTAAACCACGACAACTACCCATCTCTACTTAGCCAATCCTACACTCTATCACGTAAAGTATGGCTTAACAGTTATGAATAATCTTAAAATAAATTCTAAATTCAAGGTACATGACCCCAATAGCTATTAAAGTTATGTTTTAAATGAAAATATTTCATGCTGGAAAACATCAGAAGTTGTAAAAAAATGTATCTTTTCAGTTAGGATACAATTTTAAAATTACGTTTTAAATATATCCATTTAGGGATTTTTCATATCCACTAGACAGTAAGCCTTTTTTTAGTTTTATTGATTTTCTATTGAAAATTTGACTGGTTTATCTCCCTCAAACCTATCCATGTATTTTTATAGTTAGAGAAAAGAAATACTGAAATCATCAAATCAAACAAAGAAAAGAAATGAGAGAGTTACTTCTGTATTCATTTCCCCAAGGACTGCAGCAAATTTTTATATTTGGTATGACTAATACTAGTCATTCAGATGTTCCAGTAACAGGAAAATAATAACTGATTAAGACTCCATCTTAGGATAGTTATCCCTTAATAAGAAATCAAGAAAAGTTAAAAAAAGAGAGTAGTGAAAATAAGATGAGTTGCACAACACATTCATAGTCTCTATTTATGCTTAATGACACCCATTCACAATTACACTATGGCAAGAGAAAATGAAAAGGATTTGTCGTGGTTTAAGTCCAGTCAGCCACGCAGTTTTGCTCACCCACTCCCCCCTTTTTCTTGCCCCCCACTCCCGGATGGGAAAAAGAATCGAAAAGAATGCAACTCCCACAGGTTGAGATAAGAACAGTTTAGTAACTAAAGTATAACACAAATCACTACTGCTACCACCAATAATAATAATGACAAGAGAAATTACAAGGAAAGAATACAATTCTCACCACCTAATACCAAGCCCGACCACGCAGTGCACCCCCCCACCCTTCTGGGTCTCTCCTCTCCGTCCTCCATCCTGGGTATGACGTGCTGTGGTATGGAATAACCTCTTTGGTCAGTTTGGGTCAGGTGTCCTGTCTCTGCTTCCTCCCGGCTCCCCTCCTCCCTGGCAGAGCATGAAACTCAGAAAGTCCTTGGCCAGACCAAAACATCACTAAGCAGTGACCGAAACACTGGTGTTATCAGCGCTGTTCCCAGGCCCAAAATCAAAAACACAGCGCTGCACCAGCTACCAAGGAGGAGAAAAATGACTGCTGCTGCTGAACCCATGACATTATCCACCCCTTATTCCATACCATTCACGTTATGCTCAGATTCCACATTGTCAGTATACCATCACATGTATATGTATATGCATACACACACACACAGAGAGAGGGAGAGAGATCATCCCTCAGTGCATAGACCAATCCCTACAAAGCTGCTGAGTCCATCCAGTCCATGATGTCAAGCTCCATCTTCTGTAACAGCCTTTCAGAGTAGGAGAGGCTGTGTGCAGAGTTCACACTCGTCAGTAACCTGGGCCACAGTGTCCATTGCTAAGTCCACCCCTCGATCATAAGTCCATCTGTATGTTGTATCTCTGCCCTGATGGCCTGAGGTGTCATGGGCCCATCAGGCTCAAAGTAATTCATCCACCCCTCCAGCAGTTTCTGCAGCTTGTCGGTAGGGACTCCACACAGCTGCCTTCCATCTGTGATGCTTCCAAAGCACGGGAGGGGCCCAGTGGACAAGACACTCGCCCATACTGTCCCACACACCCTGCCACTCATGGCTGACAAGGCTTGGGGAAACTCTCTTGGTCATACTGCATTGCAGACTAACCCCAGACAAGGCCCACACCCCACTTTGCTTAACCCTCAGGACCAGACAAAATGGGTGTGGGTAAAACACACTGTGTATGCATGCCACCATGCTGATCCCCATCACAATCAGCAGGCAGGTCTCAAGGGTACCCAAAGGCCATTCAAACCCTTCAGAGCTCTCAAATGAGGCTGCTGTGCTTGTCACTGGGGCTGGTGTAGCTGCTGTGCTTGCCGGCTCTCTCACCACCAGCTGCTCTTTGTCTGAGTCCAGATCTTCCTCCTCCGCCTTGCTGGGAAGTGCTGTGGGGTCTCCTGCGTTCTCCTGCGGCTCCGCGGGCAGCTGCCGGGGAATGCTCTCGGCCGCCACGAGGCTGGGCTCGGCCACGGGACTCTGTTCAGCCTCGGGGCCCGGCTTCTCTGCCGTCTCCTCCTGCCGCTCGGTAGCCTCCCCCTCCCGCGGCTCGGCAGCCGCCGGCCTGGGCTCAGTCGGGGGGCTCACCCCTTCTGCTACCTCCTTCCTCTGCTCGGCAGCCGTCGGGCTGGGCTCGGTGGGGGGGCTCGGCTCCTGCTCCCCGGGTCCGCTCCCCCGGGCCGTTTCGGCAGCCGGCGGCTCCCGAGGCAGCCCCCCCTCGGCTCTCCACAGCCTCGCCAGGACGGTGAAGAGCAGCCGAACTGCCAGGTACACATCCGCCCCCCACGGCTTCTGGAGCCCGCCCGTATCACAAGCCATTCCAATAAAGTACAATAAAACAAGAACCTTAAACCAAAACCCATATCTGAAACATGCTAAGATAAGAAATACCGGCTGTAAGTAAGGTACAACAGGCTGAAACCATGAACGCAGGAGAACCAAAAGCAACAACTTTAAGAGCCAATAAATCAGCATTGTGACGAGTGGCTATTAATCCTGTCGTTATCTCAACCCTTCGTGCCCCACGTTGGGCGCCAAAAAGAACTGTCGTGGTTTAAGTCCAGTCAGCCACGCAGTTTTGCTCACCCACTCCCCCCTTTTTCTTGCCCCCCACTCCCGGATGGGAAGGAGAATCGAAAAGAATGCAACTCCCACAGGTTGAGATAAGAACAGTTTAGTAACTAAAGTATAACACAAATCACTACTGCTACCACCAATAATAATAATGACAAGAGAAATTACAAGGAAAGAATACAATTCTCACCACCTAATACCAAGCCCGACCACGCAGTGCACCCCCCCACCCTTCTGGGTCTCTCCTCTCCGTCCTCCATCCTGGGTATGACGTGCTGTGGTATGGAATAACCTCTTTGGTCAGTTTGGGTCAGGTGTCCTGTCTCTGCTTCCTCCCGGCTCCCCTCCTCCCTGGCAGAGCATGAAACTCAGAAAGTCCTTGGCCAGACCAAAACATCACTAAGCAGTGACCGAAACACTGGTGTTATCAGCGCTGTTCCCAGGCCCAAAATCAAAAACACAGCGCTGCACCAGCTACCAAGGAGGAGAAAAATGACTGCTGCTGCTGAACCCATGACAGGATTCATATTTCTCCCCTTTATCTGTTTATCCTCTTATTTTTATCATTGTGAAATAGCTTTTCCTTAAATTATTTCAAAGCAGATTTTGATCATAGCTAGGCTGGTAACCCATCTTCTCTTGAGCCATGTAAGTGATCAGCCGAAGGAAGATTGAGTAACATCAGTCAACACTGACAAAATCTGATAGTAACTTTAAGCCTTAGTGTATTTTTAAGTACAAACTGCAGGAATATGAAAAGAACAAGTTTATCATTGAGCATTGCACTTTAAGGGTAAATTAAATCTCTATAAAATATTGATAGTTTATTTGATAATGTTTCCTTGAGACAAATGATTTAAGGGCAAAATCAACAATAATAGAAAAAAATGCTCTGAAACCTGACATGCTGAGTCAGCTAACAGGTTATGAAATGGTGTCAGTCCACTAATACATATCCAGCACAGCTGATAAACTCACTTAAATCACAGAACATCTTTTCTCTGTTGGTCACAATAGCGAAAATTCATATGACTCCATACGACCAACAGACTCAATTTTTCAGAAAAGATATAGGTGATATAAAGGAGGCCATGGAAATACACAGCAATATTTTTCTTGGGTTCTGCTTTTTCCCTTTTAACAATATATCTGTGCAGATTTGTTCTAAAATTAAACACATTGTTTCAGATTCTCCTTTTACATTATGCTAAATTCCTAGGGGGGGTATTTTAATTTAATTATTATTATTTTAATTTAATATAGCTTAACACTATATCCTTAAAACACAAAATTACACTTATATTACTTATATTCTAGATATGTTCCAACAAAATGGTTTATCTCCTGCAAAAGACTGGTTAAAAATTTGGCTTTATGCTTCTTTAGCAGTTTTGCACACGAGTTTCCCCACAATACATTCCTACTAATTCTGGTACAAATTGTTACTGAATTTCTTGGCCACATAAATCTTTTGAAGGATTCTTCATTTTCAAAAGTGAAGAAATATGTTACTTTGTTTTCCTCTGAAAGCCTGGTGCAAGTCCTTCAATAAGTAATGAAAATTATTATTGTGCAATGAAAATCAATTAAATTAAAAAAAAATCATTTTACTTTGGATATTGTATTGTGAAAAAATGTTTTATAGTACCTTGCTTTAATATACCAGGTTTTTAAACACCACATTTATGTCCCCATTTTTACCTGCCACATTCATTTAAACTGAAATCTTACTTTTCATCTTTTCTCATTTAAGATGCTGTCTTCTGTAAAACATGTTCTTTATTTTCCTGAATACATTAAGATCCATTTCCAGCTTCATTAATTCTTGGAAACAGTTAAAAAAAAAAAAGGAGAAAAAAAGAGTGGTAGAAGTTTTGTCACTGAGAAACAAGATTTCTGCCAATCTTCAAATGTAATTTAGCTTCTTTTAAAGTTTATTTAAAAAATACCTTGCCATAGCACCTTGGCTTTGTCAGCAGATATACAGGAAAGACTAGATTTACAAGTGCTTAGGCAGTTCATTTGTTGTTTATTTTAGATGCTTTGGATTGCAGCCTCTCAGCACTCATGCATGACCTTTCTGCAAAGCTGCTGTTTTTCCCAGAGTTGATTTAATTGCAGAGATGAACTTTAACTTCTGAAGAGTAATAATCCACTCACTTGATGCATATACAGTTATCTTTTCTTGTACTGTACCAGAAAAGTATCCCATTAAAGTTCAAAACTGGCTGGTTTCTGATCTGAAAGAATGTAAAATGTTGTTTATTACAATGCTGTCTTCCTTTTTATTCTTAAGAAGCATTCAGTGACATTGTTATGGATGCCATCCAGCTCTTTCCTATACATACAGACAAAAAACAGAAATTTAAAAATTAAACAGAGGTGCCTTGGTATGTGATAAGGTCACTTTTTCATTATTTTCCACTTTGGTAAATAAACACAAATATCTCAAAACCCAATAAAAAGGATGTTCTTCACCAGGGTGAGGGTAGAGAGAGAAATGGTGTAGGGTTCTTTTTGGATCTCAGTAAGAGAAAACTTACAAGCAGCATAATAGAATAGCTGTTTAAATAAGATGATAGAACAAAAAGAAGAATATAAATAGCAAATTTTACATCCCTTCAGAGGCTGGACACCTCACTTTCATAAAGCATTGGATAGATCATGAATGGATTTTTACTCAATTTTCTGCAAGAATTCTGTCTCTGGAGAAGTTCCCCCCAGCAGAGAACACAAGATAACTCGTTTAAGTGAGTATGTATATTTTAAAATACTCAACAGTTAAAATCCATAATACATCAATAAACAGATCAGGAAAACAGAATAATATCTGTGGGATATTTGACATGTGAGCTCCAAACATTAAGTAAAGACAATGTCTAGAGGACTTTTAATAGTACGTAGTGGAAACTTTTCAATTGAATTGACTGGTCTGAAGTACAAGAGCATAAGTTGCTGAGTATTAGGAGTTTTATCCAGTAAGTTGATCCAGTGCTAAGACTTTGATCAACAAACAGATTCAATTATTTTAATAGGAAGGAGTACTACTTTAAATAATTGTGTGATTATTCTATGACTCACATCCATACCATCACTGGTTCTCATCCAAATGTTGCTACAGCATTTAATTTAAAATATAATAAAATATAAGTAACTTTGGAAAAGCTATACTTTCTTGTATCTGCATGGCACCTTGGAAGTCAGATATTTAGGTATGATGTAGCCACTTAAACACTGGTGTCTTCTGCTATTGTAAGTATGGAGACGTCCGCATGGGCTGACAGATACAGCTGACAGATACAGAGGACCTATAGGCAGCCTCTGCTATTCTGAAGAGGATAGTTGCTGGACTGACAAGGCACCCCACTAAATTTAAAATGGCATTATGTGATTATATTTAGAATGTATCTTCATTTTAGAACCCAATTTAAACTTAAGGGGAATCTTCCTGTTTGCCTCAATAATGTTTTGAGGAACACTTAGTAAATGAAGTGATGAAAATAACAACTCTTGGGAGATATATTTTCTGTGACACTGCCTGGCAACTAAACAATTTTTAAAAGTATTCTGGCAACATAATATGGAGTTCATTTATGTATTTTAATTATCAACCTTTATTTATTTTGCACATAAAAGTACTATAACTAAAGCTAACACAATAAAGTTTGAATGCTTGACTGAGAGCGTTAAGGTGGACATACGTACTTGCAAAATACTGTAGGTTTTTGTTTCTGTGAACTATTTCTGATTCATGTCATACGTGAAAAGCATTGTCAAATGGCCATTAATCTGCAGAAAAAACATTATCATCATTCTACAAGCATTCAAGTTTTGTCTCAGTCATCTGTTGACTTTGTGTAATAATCTTTCAGCAAGCTAAAAGCAAAATAACAATATATGCTCCTGGAATTCCAGTTACATTATGTATAAAGTATCGCTATAAACAAAAATGGAAATATATTTTCTATGAAAACCCAAATATCTGACTTTTAGCATCATGTATATCTTAACAATCTTATAAATTAATCTTTGTTAGTCCAGATTTCAATATTGCAAAAGAGAAAAAAAGTAAAATTAAACAATACTATTACAGAAAACCAAACATATAATAATTACAATAATTGTAATAATAATACTACAGTTAAAATTATTCTGTGTTATGTTCACTCTTTTCAGTACCCCTTTGTACTCAAAGACTGACAGCACCAATCTTCCTGAAGCAGGCAGGGGCACTGAGGGGGCCAGACCTAGGTATGTGTAACAGCAGCAGCAGGTCTTCTGTGCTCTGGGTTCTTCACTTTCACTGCAAAGACAGCAATGGTGATATGTTTCTTCTTTCACCTATTTTTTCTTTCTTCCCTCTTTTCTCCTTTTTTTGGTTTACTGGGTTCTGCTTTCTAACAAAATTCCACATCATGCTCTCTCTGCGTTGATCTGCAACTTCATTATACACACAAATGTACTGTATATGGTGCATTTTATGTTAGACACTTATTCTTTGTTGTCTTTGTTATGTTCAAGCTTGTTTTGTTCAGCTTCTACACCTGTATTTCTTTAACCCTGACACATCTCCTGTGTCTGCTTATGTCTCTCCCTATCACCATGTGATGTACCGCAGCCAGTTTCCCCACTTCTCAAAGTCTGCTATCAAGCTAAGCATGTTTCCCTCTACACTGTATCATTGTAATAAACATCTCATTTGCACAGAGCTACTTGGTACTATCTGTCTAAAAGCTGCTGTTGTTCCATACAAATATAAAGAAAAAATAAAAAAATGGTATCCATATGTTGCATGCGAGGCGTGGTGGCCTGGTTCGGGAATGGCACAGGCGACCAACCCCCTCAGGCCGCGCGGGCCATCAGCACGCTGACACCAATGTGGTGGACGGCAAAATGGCGTTTATTGATGAATGACACAGCATTATATAGCCAGGGTTTGCAGCGTCACTTCCGTCTGCTTACATCATAAGTCGAACGCTATTGGCTATTGGGAGAGGGGCCCTGTCTTTCCGTACAGCCCGACATCTTCCGGCCGCCAGGTCTTAGCTTGTGCCACAACACCATAGCTACCCAGTTGTTTACAAAAATATGCTGTTGCAGGTAAACCAAATAAAATCAAAGCTCCAGGAACATCCAGGAAAGTTCAGGCAAACCAAACCTGACAAGCGTCATTCCTGAGACACTGAAAATTTTGTTACTAGCTTATTAGTAGCAATGGCAACACAGTCTTATTTGGCTAAAATGCCACAGCTGGTCTCCTTCAAACTGAGTTTTGTTGATCATTGCAACCTGCTCCACATAAGAAAAACTTATCTGTCATTTTATACAAGTAAATTAAGAACTTTCCTAGACTTTAGGCTCTAAGTTCTTGAGTACTTTCATCTGTTAACTGTGAACTATTTTGTAATGAATTTTTAAATTTATTTTTAATGTAGTATTAGTTTTCAGGTCTATATATATGCAAATGTATATATTTGTGCATATATATATTCTTGTTAAAAAAAATAATATTTGATTTTGTCTAGGCGCTCTGTCTTGGAACATACTGCATTGTGTAGCAAGAGTCACTACACAGGAGTTACAGGTCTAATTTCTGCCATAGAAAAATGTAAATATGTAAAATGAAATAGGAATACAATTTGACCTTTTACTTCGTGGAATTAACCTTAAAGTACTTTTAAAATTATCTCTAAACTAACGTTAAAACTCTTTTTCAAGCTTGAGTATATTACTTTTGGCCTTTCTACATGGTCAGTTTTCATTTTACATAACTAAACTTTCTCTATGAACAAAGTAAGCATCAGATGGCCTTGAAAAAATAATTTTGGACCTCTGTGACAAGTCAGTCATAAGAGGAACAGTGAAAGTTAACTGTGAGGAGAAGACTCAGTGTGTCAACTTTAAAATGTGAAAGGCAGCTGTAGCTGGTGGGTCTGAATATGTGTTTTTCACAAAATTGAGGCAGAATATTTTTTATTACTACAACCAAATTTATATTTTAGCAAAGTAATAAAATGTACTGGGAGTTAGAAAAATAAATTGGTAAGCCTTCTTTTTAAAAATACTTTTTGTTTTCTGCACAGTTCTTCCATACATTTTAAAGAATACACATATGAATATGTGTAATATATATAAGTATAAGCTGAGAGCAAGATTCTCTTAAAATAACATTTTTATGTGTAATAAACATTAATGAAATCTTAACCTTTAAATAGCTGATTCGTTTTACAATGAGCAGATCATTCGTAGAAGTCACAGGGGTATCCTATGGGACCCACAGGCAACTTCTGCCCAAGTGTTACGAACCTTGCATATGCCAACCCTCTCCTGAGGAGGCTAGCTTTAAAGTAGCTCTGAATGGGGATGGACTCTAGCACTCAGAGCACTAGGAATCACAGTTATCTTCCTACGATGATACAGTTAACTGTGGAACTAGAACTGCAGTTTATTCTGCAGGGATGAGCAAACCCTCTCTTGTGTAATAATGAATGCAGTCAAATTTCAGAAGATTCTTCCTCCAAGGAAAGTTCCTAAAAATATTCCTTCTCTATTGAAATATATTAATATAAAATATTCTCAAACCTCCTTTTTAGAAGTAATCTAACTTGATATAATTTTATTTCCTTCCTTTGCAGTAGCAGAATTATAAAAGGTTTGAATCTACTCATGTGGTGCGTGGGGTGGTACAGGAACAAGACAGCAGCTCTGTGCAGCGCAGGGTGCAGTGGTGCCATCATCAAAACCCTTTAGTAGTGAAATCACAAGCCTAAAAACAATGAGAGATAGATATCATGTATTATGGTGATCAATTCCAGTTGTTAATTCCCATATTCAATCTGTATTCACAGTTAAATAATTTATTCTATTAAAAGAGGAAGAAGAGGAGGGTTAAAAATACTTGACTCTAAAAGACTACAAAGAATACTGATGGATGGACAGAAGGAAGGAAAGAAGGAAGGAAGGAAGGAAGGAAGAGAGGGAGGGAGGGAGGAAGGAAGGAAGGAGGGAAGGAACAAAGGGAGGGAGGAAGGAAAGAAGGAAGGAAGGGAGGAAGGGATGCAGGGAGGAAGGAATGAAGGGAGGAAGGGAGGGATGGAGGGAGGGAGGGAGAGAGGAGGGAAGGAAGGGAGAGAGGAAGGAAGGAAGGAACGGTAAAAGGAAGGAGGGAAGGAAGTGAGGGAGGGAGGAAGGAAGGAAATAAGGAAGGAAGGAAGGAGGGAAGAAAGGAAGGAAGGACAGAAGGAAGGAAGAGAGGGAGGGAAGGAGAAAGGAAAGAAAGAAAGGAAGGGAGGAAGGGAGGAAGGATGGGAGGAAGGGAGGAAGGAAGGGAGGAAGGGAGGAAGGAAGGAAAGTAGGGAGGAAGGAAGGAAATTAGGGAGAAAGGAATGAATGAAGGGAGGGATGCAGGGAGGAAGGAACAAAGGGAGGAAGGGAGGGATGGAGAGAGGAAGGAATGAAAGGAGGAAGGGAGGGATGGAAGGAGGGAGAGAGGAGGGAATGGAGGGAGAAAGGAAGGAAGGAAGGAAGGAAGGAGGAAAGGAAGGAAGGAACTGAGGAAGGAGAGGAGGAAAGAAGGGAGGAAGGAAGGGAGGAAGGAAGGAATGTAGTTTTGAAACATAGCAGCTGCCTGGTGAAGAAGATAGCAGCCCAAGGAGCTTTCAATATATCGTTTCATGAGCTTCACCCTAACAGTTCCTAACAGTCTCAAAACTTGATTTGTCTATGCATCTGCAGTGAAAGGACCAACAGAAGTTATCTGTTGTCCTGGGCTGAGCAGTAGCAGCCATTTTTCTCCTTCTTAGTAGCTGGTGCAGCACTGTGGTTTTGACTTTTGGCCTGGGAACAGCGCTGATAACACCAGTGTTTTTAGCTTCTGCTCAAATATTTAGTCTGACCAAGGGAAGCCGGGAGGAAGCAGAGACAGGACATCTGACCCAAACTATCCAAAGAGGTATTCCATAACACAGCACATCATGCCTAGGATGTAAAAAGTGGGGGAAGGTAACCGGAAGGGTGGGATCACTGCTGTGTCAGGCTGGTTATTGGTTGGCGGGTGGTGAGTCGTTCTATTCTCTTCCCTTTTTGTTTCCCTTGTCATTATTATTATTGGTGGTAGCAGCAGTGGTTTGTGTTATACCTCAGTTACTCGGCTGTTCTCATCTCAGCCTGTGGGAGTTACATTCTTTTGATTCTCCTCTCCATCCCCCCAGGAGCTGCAGGGAAGGAAGAGGGGGGAGTGAGTGAGCGAACTGTGTGAGTTACAGCTGTGCTTAAACCACGACACCTGAAAACACAAATGCCATCTTACACAAGGCAGTTCTTCGCCTGCCTGTAATCAAAGAGAGTTCGCTATGGCTACATGTACAGATGCACAGATGCACACGGATTTCTTCACCAGCTCTCCGCAGGCACTTGATCTGTCCAGCAGCTGGTACCTAAACCCTGGTGTCTGCTGTTGTAGGCACTCAGATCTCCCATCCCACTCACTGGGAAGCTCATGTTTAAGTTCACAATCAAGCCATGCCTTTGCACCTCCACATGCAGAACAGAAATCCAGCTCATAAGCAAAAAGCATTAGGAATAGAGTGTATTACTAAAACAGGACAGTTTGCAGTGACTCATGTGAGTGTAGGGCTGTCAGAAAAACATGAAGACAGCATTTTACACATGACCAGCCAGTCTCTTCTGTCCCATTCATTTTCCCAGGCTCATTCTTACCCTATTGTCCTCCCCTCTTTCTCCACTCTAGTGTTTTAGATAATTGCCCCCTTTTCTTCTTACTTCTTTCTCCAGTGTACCAGTTTTGCTAAGTCCATTCCCAAATTTGACACTTGTACCCTCACATAGATCATCTCAACTATGCGTTGTACTACTGATGTGGTTACTCAGGCACTGGTGGCTCTGCAAGACACTGTTTTCCAAAAGATCCTTTGTCCTTTTCTCCAGATATCTGTGAAGTTTGGCTGTCTTTCACATAATTTCCGTTAACTATATGTGAAATCCATCAGTTCCTCAAAGCACAGGTAGCTAAATTTTGGGACAGGCCTGAAGTTTGTTCACCTGCAGAACTTCACAGAGGAAACAATGAGTTCCCAATAATAACTCTTGGAAGATATATTTTCAGTGTACCCCTATCTCTTACATTCTGGACTAATGATAGAGCATGAGAAAAAAAAATGAAATAAAAATGTCCAGTCCCAGTTTGTTCACCAGTTCTATAGTCCCTTTATTTTTAGATTTCCTTAATTTTTCTTGTAGATGGTACATAAGGACATAACGTGTTGCTGCTCAATGATTCAGTAAATTTTGATGTCTGTGCAGAGAAATTTTATGTAACGTACAATCAATATTGTGTCTTCTGTATTTCTCTGTTGTCTTTTGAAACTAATGATTAACTATGCATGTGGACATATTTATATTTATATATATATGAGACTTCTAAGAGTTTATAAGACTTTAAATGAGACTGTTTTCAACAGCTTCTTATCTGTTGGGGTGTAATATTGAAAAAGAATAATCCATGTTGATGATATCTTGCCTTTGAAGTTTCCTGACTGATTGAAAATACAATAATTCTACTGTTGGCTTCTTTGCAGTGACAGCTGGGTGAAGTCATTGTAAACACTGAAGATAACTTTCCATATGGCAAGAATTCCTAACTGTTTATTTGGTAATCAGCAGTGTATGCTCATTAGGACCCCAAGCTGCATAACCTTATTGAATGTGATTGCTTAGAAATTCTGTTGTGTTGAATTTATCTGCAATATGTTACCCATACAAAGGGTCCAAATCCTGGTTCATGGATTCAGACATAGATTTTGATCATCAAAGGTGGAATATTTATGTATCTGGATCTTCTTCCACACCACCCTCACTCCTGCTTCCAAATTCACTTTCAGAGATGGGATGAAAAAAGAATTGTGCAGGTGCAAGCAAAAATTAATTTGTTTCAGTTAAGCTCATCTGCAGCCAATAATCAAATAGTCTTTCCATCATTTCTGTTGCTTTCTGCTTCACTGAAGCCCTCCAGTATGGGATTACTAGTGACAAATTTACCAACTGAAACTCCACATTTCCCAGCTTCTTTCAACCTATCAGTCATTCCCTGGATGATACAATATACCTATATTTAGGCAGACTGAATCAAGTCCTAGTTTTTAATTTTTTAATATTTCATAACAAATAATGATTGAAGTGATAGGAATATCTATTCTCTTAGGAGATTAAAATATTTCAGCAGGATGGAACTTATCAACACTGCAACATAATTTGCTACTCTCTTAAAATAGATTAAAATATTAAATAAAAGTATCCACTTAAAAAAATGTAACATTTATTGAAAAAAATAGTAATTCTGAAGCAAGATGTTAAAATTTTGGAAATGCAACTGAAAATTACTTATTTGATTTTTTAAATAACTATAATATCTTTTAAAATAAATAGAATTATTTATTATTATTGACATCTTAAATTCTCAGAAATATAGCAGTACATACATATTAATTGGAATTTTTTTCCAAAAATTAAATAGAAAATACTTTTTTTAATATATAATATCTAGAATTTTTAATACTACATCATCAAATATAGAAATTTCACCAATCCTACAATCTGCAACCAAATCCTTCCTCTTCTGTCTCCACTAAGAGAATAAAAACTATATGAAAATTCTACTATCTTTTTGTGAAGGCTCACAGAAAAGAGTAAAGACCAGAAGATTATTTTTCAAATTGCATTCAACACACTGTAGAAAGCTTTTAAACATAACAGACTTAATTAGCATATATTTAATCTCATTCTATGCCACATTCTATACTTAAAATCATAATTTCATCAGTTCCTTGTTTCACTTGCAGTAGAATGTTTTGGATATTAAGGAGACTGAAAAAAAACTATTTAAATATTCTGCTTTATGAAGAATAATTATGCAGCAGAAGTCATATCTTCTATTTCAGCCTTTTTGCTCTTTATTAATCAAAGACCCATAGGACCTTTTTACTAGATCTGACATTATTATTCTTAGATCCACAGAAAGACTTTGTTTGGAGGGATCCTTGAAGGTTACTTAATCCAAATTCCTGCTCAAACCAGGGTCAATTTCAAAGCTCATATTAAGCTACTGAAGGCTTTGTGTATCTGAGTTCTAAAAACTGCCAGGGCCAGAGGTTTCACAGCCTAACTGGGAAACCTGCTTTCAACATTCAAAGCTTATTTCATTAATTTTCCTATTTGTTAATTCAAAATTTTCAAGCTAATAGTTAATATTTGTCCTTGTTAGTGAAAATAGTAGGAAACTGCGAGAACTTGTAAGCATAAAGGCTGACAGGTCACTTAAATACCAGATTAAGGAGACTTTAATCATGATAATCATCTGATATCTGCAATGTTAGTGGAAAAAAGCAGGTATTTATTTCTAGCATTCAGCTGGTCTCATCTCAGATCAGCCAAGTACTTCCAAAAAGCCCTGACAGTTCCTATCTGTTAAATTTGATTGCAACAAAAAAGGCTGAAAATGACTAAATTAGAGGTTTGGACACATTGCAGTCTCTAACATACGACAGCACAAATCTTAATCTTGGTACTTCAGAGTATTTTATAGAATGTTTCTGTACACCAAGTTTTACCTAATCCTTAAAATTAGTCAGCAGACTGAGGCTCATTTTGAAACTTAAAGCATTCTTGGCACTTAGGTATTGGCTTCCAGTATGTTCAGAAAATTTGTTTAAGCTTTGTCATAATTCACAGATGTTTAAATTCTCAAGCCAATTTCTTTTTTAATCCTTTAAATGTGTTTGAATTGGACTATATCCCATATGTGTAGAGATCACTGAATGTAATACAAGAAAAAGGGTCAGGTTCATTCCAGTTAGCACTTATAGAAGAAAAGAGATTACCACATTCACTGAAATATAAATACAGTGTATAGAAATACAGTATTGCTTAAAAATCAGAATGCACGGGGTTTTTTTTACTTAAGTAGGGTTTTATTCATATCTCAGTGACGTCTAGAAAAAAAATCTCCACTAGGACTAGACTTTTCTATCTCTGCTAATGATCATGACTTACTAAATGAACCTGGCATAAAACACTGAAAGAGAGGTCACATGCAACTATATCTCACCAATAAAGGCACCTTCTGCAAGGACTAATGAGGTAGTGCTGTGGATCTTGATCTCTGCTCTGAAAGTTGTTTTAATAGTCTGCATTAAATGTTCAGAAAGTAATCCATGAAAGAGCAATGAAGTATACAGACTTGGGAATTAACTGTCATATACAAAAACACAGATATGGCTCACTAAATATAAACAACTGTAAAAAATAAAAGGCATGTGACCTCAGGTGCCATGAAGACAAGTATCCAGTCAATATCATCTCCAGTACCTACCAGGGGCAAGTTTGGAAACCCCTCAACCCTTGTATTATATGTCAGGGTGTCATGGGTTCAACAGTAGCAGTCATTTTTCTCCTTCTTGGTAGCTGGTGCAGTGCTGTGTTTTTCACTTTCAGCCTGGGAGCAGCGCTGATAACACCAGTGTTTTCAGTTACTGCTTGGTAATGTTTTGGTCTGACCAAGGACTTTCTGAGTCTCATGCTCTGCCAGGGAGGAGGGGAGCTGGGAAGAAGCAGAGACAGGACACCTGGCCCAAACTGACCAAAGAGGTACTCCATGCCACAGCACGCCATGCCCAGGATGTAAAACAGAGAGCAGAGACCTGGAAGGGTGGGGGTGCACTGCTTGGTCGGGCTGGGCATAGGTGGTGAGTGATTGTATTCTTTTCCCTTTTATTTCTCTTGTTATTATTATTATTGTTAGTGGTAGCAGTAGTGGTTTGTGTAATACCTTAGTCAGCGGTGATTGTAGGCACAGCGTGGTGGGAAGTAGACAGAGGAGTCATTCTATTCTGAACTGAGAATTTAGGTCATAGGCTTGTCCAGGTTTCACCAGTGCAACTGGAGAACAGTTTTATATTAGTGTTCACACTCATGAATAATCTGGGCAATAGTGTCTCACATTGGGTGCGTGGTTCCTTTCACCTACAAAGCTCATCTAGTCCAACCCCCTGCAGTTAGCAGGGACATCTTCAACTAGATCAGGTTGCCCAGAACCACATCAGCCTGGTCTTGAATGTCTGCAGGGATGGAGCATCCATCACCTCTCTGGGCAGCCTGTGACAGTGTTTTACCATCCTCATTGTAAAAATTATTTTTCTCATGTCCAGCCTGTATCTCCCCTCTTTTAGATTAAAACTGTCTTTTGACTGTGCTCTAGAAAAAAACTCTGCTACTTCATAAAACTATTCTTATCTCAACCTGTGGGAGTTGCATTCTTTCGATTCTCCTTCCCATCCCTCTGGGAGCAGGGGAAGAAGGAAGGGGGAGTGAGTGAGCGAGAAAACTGAGTGGCTGAGAGGCTTAAACCATGACACAGGGTTATAATGTGTCAAATTCTGCAATAAATACTGTTATGAAACCCAGAACCATTTAATTTATACTATTTTATTTATTCTGCTTTTTAATAACCCCTTAACTTCAATTGAACTGTCTCCATTTCACGTTACCATCCACTGGGCCTTGTACAACATAGGCAGCAGCAAAACACAATGCTTTAGGTCATTGCAGTTTACCAGTGCCCAGCTGCTGGAGTTACCATTAAACAAAATGCAGTAGCATTCTCCATAGGTAATTAATTTCTGTGTTGATGTTTTAAGCAGGGATAATGCTGGTGACAGAATAGGTTCAGAATATGTTATTTAACAAACCAGCTAACTAATTTTAACCCAAAGCTCTGCGTTAGTCTCTAAAAGCCAAACACTTTCCAATCCTCTGCATTGCTCTGACTGGTCCATAACGAAAGATATGAAAATTCAGAAGATGGACAGTGCTGTCTGTGTAGGACTATGTCAATGGTTTATATCACAGTCCTTGATTTCTGTTAGGAATTTAGTATCATTGCCAAGAAGGAGACTTAGGAATATACACTTAAAATTACCTAGATGTAATGAAAAACAAAACTGGATGAAAAGAAAGAAAGGACTATTCCTTTCTTTCACCTCCTTTTTGAATATTTTTTCAAGACGCTTAACTAGAAAGCCTACTTTCTCTGTTTTCTTTCTGTAATGTCATTATTTACTGGCACAGCTCTTGACTCTTTGTAGATGATACTGGTACTTTAGAAGGAGTCACCTTAAGTAAGCAGGGAGAACATCTTTATTTCATGTCTCATGAATTCATCAATTAAAGTGACAATTCCATTGGAAAAGTCAATACACAGAAAGCAGGAAACTTCGGAAATTGTCAGGGGAGCTCAGGAAAACAGACCACTCCACAGTCATAGGCTTATCTTAAAAAAGCTTCTGTACAGTAAATTTCAATTATATCTCCAAGAGCACACTTATCTGCACATCCAGTTCTCTGTGTTCCTCCTTTTACATGTCCTCATTAATTAAATAATCAACATGAATGATCACAAGGAAAATTACTCTTTCAGTACTCTTGGCAGTTTTCCTTCTTCATTTGACTTCTAAACTGCTTAATTTGGACACTATAAAAAAACCACTAATGCTGCATAAATGTACCACTGTTGGGCTTTTTTAGGACCAAGTGCATTTTCAGACTGCATGTAAAGAAAGTTTGATATAAGGCAAATTATTAAAACAAGTAAATAATTTTAAAAGTTTACTGTGACATATAGTAGGGGAATTCATAGGGCAAGTAATGGGTAATTTGCTTATGAATGAGAATGTCTATAATTGCAAGTTTTTAGGACATAAATATACTGTGGTAGTATGATTCCATTAATATGAAATGAGCATACATAATTTAAAATCATACAGGTAGGAACTTCACTGAAACAAAACCACATGTAATACCTCAAGGATCTGTATAATTCTTTTCAATGCAAGAATACTGACTCTTAATCCAAAGTGTAAATCTCACCTAATCTAACATTTCCTTTCATATTCCAGGAAAAATGCAAGCAATGGTAAATTATATGTTCCTACGCATATTCAGGAAAATGTGTCTTTTCGATAGATACTTGTTTTTAAAAAACAACTTCTAAATGTATAAAATACTCCTCCTAGGAGTGTGAGTGACCAGGAGCATGGTGAACAGGGCAGGGAAACAGGGCATGATGCATCAGTGACAGCATGGTGCGGGAGTTTGCAGGAAGGGTGAACAGGGAGGGCACCTCTTTGAATTGCACTGGCCATCTGCACAGGCTGGGCACATATCCTAGGTGGCTCACTATGTGTAATGGTAGGCGCTTGTCAGAGAGCAAAGGCTCCAGCTCCAAGGGAGGGATCTGCACCATCTACACCAGTGGTGGCTGATGTTTACACTGCTGATGGAGCAGATGCAAGAAGAGGCTGCAGCACAGACCTCAGAATGTAGGAGGTACTCAGAGCTTTCTCCTGCAGCAGCGACAGGCAGAAAATCAGTCTGCAGATGCTGAGCCTTGGTGGAGGACCTTCTGCAGCAGCTGGCTGAGCTGCAGGAGGCACTGAAGAGGCGGCAAAGCATCAGAGAGGCTGAGAAGGAGTTCAACACCTGCTTTCAAGGCCATGGAGCCTCAGGTCACAGCTAAGATGTTGGTAGTATTTTTACCAGTTCTCCTGTCAAAGGGAAGGAGTATTGAAGGGCCAGTTGAATCTGGCAAATCAACAAATGGATATGGGACTGCGCCGCAGCCTGAGGTTTGGCTATGTAGATCATGGGACTGTCTTTGAGAAACCTGGCTGTCTGGGGGCTGATGAGGTCCATCTCAGAGAAAGAGTACCTTCAGTCACAGGCTTGCCAAGCTGGTGAAAAAGACTTTAAACTAAAGTTAGGGTGGAGGGGAACCTCAATCCATCCCACTCCTACCAGTCTGATGCTGGTGCCAGTAGATGTCCAGAACCTGCCGAGGGATCACAGGTCAGCAATGGAGCACCTGATGAGCAACACAAAGGAGTTCCAGCAGCTCCAGCATCATCTGGGGACCAACTGAAGTGTCTCTATGCCAATGCACATAGCATGGGTAACAAGCTAGAGGTGTTTAGATGTGCCCATGCCTCCTAGGACTGGAGTGTTAGAATAGAAGGATACAGGCTCTTCAGGAAAGACAGTCTGGAGAGATGAGGAGGGTGTGTCACCCTCTATGTAAGTGACCAGCTGGATTGCATAGTCTTCCACCTGGGAAAGGATGAGGAGCCAAAAGAGAGCTTATGGGTCATGATTAAAGGAAGAACAGGGACCAGGGACATTATAGGAGGAATCTGCTACCAGCTGCCCAACCAGGAAGACCAAGAGGATGAGGCCCACTTAAGACAGATAGTTTCAGCCTCACATTCACAAGCCCTTGTCCTCATGGGGGACCTCAACCACCCTGATGTCTGTTAGAGGGACAGCACTGCAGGGCACAAACAACCCAGGAGATTTCTGGAATGCATTTATGATAACTTTCTCCTCTAAGTGCTAAAGGAACCAATGAGGAGGGAGGATATGCTGAACCTTGTCTTCACCAACAGGGAGTGGATGGTGGGGAATGTGAAGCTGGAGGGCAGCAGTGACCATGAAATGGTGGAGGGAAAGAGAAAATCTTTTATAGGCACACAGGAGATAAAATGGAGATGAAGGAAATATGGGACCCCTCCAGAAGAAAATGGGACACCTGGCCATCAGTGACATACAGAATGCCAAGCTCAGTGACTTTTTTTCCTCAGTCTTCACTGGCAAAAGCTCCAGCCACACTGCCCAAGTCGCAGAAGGCAAGGGCAGGGACTTGGACAATGAAGAACCGCCTGTTGTAGGAGATGATCAGTTTGAGATCATTGAAGGAACCTGGAGGTGCAGAAGTCTATGGAATCAGGTGCGATACATCTGCAAGTCCTGAGGGAACTCATGGATGTAGTTGCCAAGCCATTATCCATCATGTTTGAGATGTTTTGTCAGTTTGGTGAAGTTCCTGCTGACGGAAAAGGGAAACTATAACGACCATTTTTAAAAAGGGCAAAAACGGAGAGCCAGGGAACTACAGGATGATCAGTCTCACCTCGGTGTCCAGCAGGATTATGGAAGATTCTCCTGGAAACTATGCTAAGGCACATGGACAATAAGGGGGTGATTTGAGACAGCCAAATGACTTTACTCAAGACAAATTGTGCCTGATAATTTGTTGGTCTCCTACTATGGGGCCACAGTGTTGGTGGACAACAGAAGAGTGACTGACGTCATCTACCTGGATTTGTGCAAGGCATTGGACACAGTCCCACATGATATCCTTTCCTCTAAATTGGAGAGACATTAATTTGATCGATGGACCACTCGGTGGATAAGGAATTGGCTGGATGGCTGCACGCAAAGAGTTGTTGTCAATGGCTTGATGTCCAAGTAGAGACCAGTGATGAGTGATGTTCTTCAGGGGTCGGTGTTCGGACCAGCACTGTTCACCATCTTTGTTGGTGATATGCACAATGGGATTGAGTGCACCCTCAGCAGTCTGCTGATGCCACCAAGCTTTGTGGTGCAGTTGATACTCTGGAGAGAAGGGATGCCATTATGAGGGACTTTGACACGCTTGAGAGGTGAGCCAATGCCAGATTCATGAAGTTCAAATGGCCAAGTGCAAGGTCCTACATCTGGGTCAGGGCAATCCCAAACACAAATACAGTATGGGTGGAGAATTGATAGAGCGCAGACCTGAGGAGAAGGACTTGGGATGCTGATTGACAAGAAGTCCAATATGACCCAGCAATGTGTGCTCACAGCCCAGAAAGACAATGGTATGTGGGGCTGCATCAAAAGGAGGGTGGCCAGCAGGTGGAGGGCAGTGATTCTGCCCATCTCTTGTGAGACCCCACCTGGAGTACTGTGTTCAGCTCTGGGGACCCCAACACAGGAAGGACATGGAACAGTTGGAGTGAGTCCAGAGAAAGGCCGTAAAGACAATCAGAGTGTTGGAGCACCTGTCCTGTGCAGACAGGCTGAAAGAGTTGGGCTTGTTCATCCTGAAGAAAAGAAGGCTTCAGGGAGACCTTAGGGCAGCCTTTCAGCACCTACAGGGGGGCCTACAAGAAATCTGGAAAGGGATTTTCTCCAAGGACATGTAGTGGTAGAACAAGGGGGAATTAATTTAAACAGAAAGATGGTAGATTTAGATTTAGATGTAAGGAAGAAATTCTTCCCTCTGAGGGTAATGAGGCACTGGAAAAGGTTGTTCAGAGAAGCTGTGGGGTCCCATCTCTAGAAATGTTCTAGGCCAGGTTGGACAAGGCTTTGAGCAAGCTAGTCTAGTGTGAAGTGTCCCTCACGGCAGGAGGACTGGGACTAGATGATCTTTAAAGACCCTTCCAACCCTAAGTATTCTGTGATCTTATGACTCTCTACCCCTCTATGACAAATTACCCTTCAACAGGCAATACACTGATGGGATAAACTCCATTTTATGGTGCTCTTCTCTCAGTTTTACTGCTGTGTATTTCTTGATAATATATATTTCTTCATGTTATTTTCTGATTTGTTAGTCACCTGGAGGAACATAATTTACAAAATAATGTATATTTTGTATGTCGTCTTTAAGTACTTTAGTATGCTACTTACAGAAAAAAAAAAAAAAAAAGGTTTTATATATGCTTTATCTTATTGATACTGAAAATACATCATTCTGAAAAGATGAGCAGATTTTCCAGCCAAAAGTATGTTTCCAAAGCAACTGCTTTACACAGGTGATTTGTATCATAGTACATTACACCAGCAGAAATGTATTTAATATTTACTAATGAAAATAATTGAGTAAGGTTATCCTAAATCTTCAAAACCTCAGTAATTCACAAGTTTTTTAAAAAATAAAAACAGAACAGAAACAAATAAAATCTGTTTCCTGAGCTTTTCCCGTTTTCACTTGTAGTTTGTATACATAGTGGACTTCACTGTGTACTATTTTATTGACTATAAATACATTAATATATGGTAACATATTTGTAACCATATCTTATGTATCCTATATATGATTTTTTTAAACTACTGCTTCTACCTTTCTATGTCTGTCAGTAAGTTCTTCAATATATTGTCTATTTCTTTATTTTCAATCATATTTACAGAATACTTCCATTGCTTTTTCAAGGCTAGTCTTTCCTCCATGTGGGTCCTTCACTGGTTTTATTACTATTGTGTCATGTTGCAATGTATTCATAGCTAATGTCTTGTGTCTCCATTTATATTACCTTCATTACAGGCTGTGATCTGAAATCAGTTCTGAATAGTAAAATAATAATATAATTTGTAGAATATTTTTATATAAAAGAAGCAGACAGATGTTTAAATTTAAATGGTATATGCTATATATCCATACATATAGCAATCATTATATCCATATATATAAAAATCATTAACACATTATGCAGACTTCATGCTGCATATCTCCTTTAAAATAAGGTTTGTAAATGGGCAAATAATTCTAATATAATTTAATAACTACCTTTCAAGCAGCATATCATGGCACTTTTCCTATCCTGAATGTGTGCAAAAACAGAAGGAGAATGACAACATGTATTTATAAAAATTAATGAATTTATATCAGGTTTTTTGCAACATTTCGTCATGAATAGTCTCAAGCTAATTTCGTATTATACATAATTTTTAACTAAAGCCTCATTCATAAAATTTATCATTAAATTCAGTTAAATTACATTATGATAACATGCTTTTATTATTCTTGCAGTTAAGAATATAAATGAACAGTCACAGAGGGCTGACATGAGGTCCCAGGCCCTGGGTATGGCATGGGAGGCCTGGGACAGCAACAGCCAGGGCTGTTGGTGCCTCTCATAATGAATGAAATAGGACATTTAACATGTAGATTCTCAATGGTTTTAGCATACACAATAGACACTGAACTCTTCAAAGCATTCATTACTAGAGGTCCCCTAGCCTTTGCTAGGTTTATTAACAAAGGTAGGCACAGCTCTATAGCTGGGCACTTAAATTCAGTTATCTACAAGCCAACTTGACATCTAGGCTATGATATCAAGCTCTATTCAACATAATCAGTGGGATTAGAGAGCCAGTCAGCTTATTCCAAAGTAGGCGCTTTTCATCTGCCTTTGGATTTTTGTATTTGTACTGACTACACTTTTACCAAGTTTTATGAGAGATAAAAGATCTCTTTCACTTGTAGATATCTATATTAAAAACTTAAAATTAGGTTTCTGAATTTTCAGAAAAGTCTTCTCTTTAATTCATTTTACTGGTAAAAAAATTAAGCGCCTGCAGACTTCTAGCTTATAAGTAGTTAGGCAGAACTCTTCTGTGGCACTTCAGATGTCTCATCTTCCATATGTCGTCTTTCAGGCTTCAGTCCTTCTATGGTTCCAAGATCTTGTGCCTTCTATCACTGCGATGGTCAATTCTACTTGTTTACATGTACTGCTGATCTAGATAAGCAGAGGTTAAACTATTTGCTGTGTGCTGGTATAAAATATCAGTCTAAAAAAAAAAGGAAAAAATATATATACTGCGCTTTAAAAATTGCCCATTAAATTTAAAAAAAATAGTTGGCAGGTCTGATTCCTGTCTCATTCAAACTACCTAGTAAGATGCTGAATTAGGTTAATTTCTCTCAGTTTTTTCCTATTTGTAAATACATTGTCCCAGGACCAGGAAGCATACAAATGCAAAACCCAATAGATCATAGTTTATTCTTCTCATTCTTCTAATGACTTTTTAAAGAAGGCTGCTTGACTGACTGAAGGTTAATTCCTTCTTTCACTGTTACTGGTGAAACTCCAAGTATATAAATATATATTATCTTCCTTGTATAAGGTACTGCTTTTTAACCTACAAAAGCTATCACATCAAAAACCTTTCCTCAACAATCTTGGCTTTAAACATATGATTGCCTTTGAAGTTCACTGAAACTTGCAGCCTATCATGAAATCTTTCTTACTATTTTCAGGTTTGATTAAGTGAGAGTGTCAAAGGAAAGCTGCTTATGATTCACCATAAGGGATCTATTCAATATTAACAATTAATAATTCCTGTCATCTTTCTATTCCTGTAGCTATTGAAGAAAATATGGCCCCCAAAGTGTAATACTTGCTATTGTGATTGTTATTAAGCAATTTTTAAAATTTATTTGTGAGTTTGTTAATAACATTTAGAAAACAAACAAACAGCATATTCCTTGTATTTTCATGAGACAATGTCATGGGTTCAGCAGCAGCAGTCATTTTTCTCCTTCTTGGTAGCTGGTGCAGCACTGCGTTTTTGACTTTGGGCCAGGGAAAAGTGCTGATAGCACCAGTGTTTTAAGTTACTGCTTGGTAATGTTTTGGTTTGACCAAGGACTTTCTGAGTCTCCTGCTCTTCCAGGGAGGAGGGGAAGCTGGGAGGAAGCAGAGACAGGACACCTAACCCAAACTGACCAAAGAGGTTATTCCATACCACAGCACTTCATGCCCAGGACGGAAAAGACAGGGAGGAGAGACCCGGAAGGTGGGTGGGGGTGCATCGCATGGTCAGGCTGGGTTTTAGGTGGTGAGAATTGTATTCTTTCCTTGTATTTGCCTTGTCATTATTATTATTGGTGGTAACAGTAGTGGTCTTGTGTTATACTTTAGTTACTAAACTGCTCTTATCTCAACCTGTGGGAGTTGCATTCTTTTTGATTCTCCTTCCCATTCCTCCGGGAGAGGGGGGAAGAAAGAGGGGGAAGTGAGTGAGAGAACGGGCTGCATGAGCTAGAGAGGCTTAAACCACGACAGACAACAAAACAAAAATTAGAGCTTCTAACTTTTTAAAGGTTACTAGCACACTTCTCAGAAAAATAAGTGTCTTAATAAGGGTGACAACTGTGTTTCATCAAAGAACACAGTATTTATTTGCTCAGAGGTGTCCTCTGACTTATAGTCTATGTGCTTTGTGAATTCAAATTGCACAATTACACAGCTAGTTGCCTGGTACTGCTTGCCCTCTGAAGGATAAAAGAATACATGAGTCCATCACAACATATTCCTTGCCTGTTCTTTTTATATATATATATATTCATAATGTCTATTGAACTAATTTTTATTAATGTTACTCTACAGTGCTCCCTGATACAATATTGTTTATTGTTATATTATTATTATTATTGCTTAATCACAAGGTAGGATTTAAATTTTCTTAATTTTTTATCAAACCTGTTGTTTACTACTTTCTCTTTACAGAAGTTAAAATGGTCTAACTTAAACTGAGTAGAAAATCCACTTTATAATTCTTATACTATTTTTTACTTTCCTCCAGAACTTCCCCGATGAATAATAGCCCTATACTAAATATGTTATTGAAGATTGGATAAATCAGGCCTACCCTTTTCCCATTGTCAATAAAATAGCAAGACTCAATTTTTGTTCAATAAAAAAAAGCTTATTTAAGATAGCACCATCTAACTTAAATTTCATGTTAGCACAATTTCTACTTATTTTTCTTAAATATAAAATAATACGATCAGCTGATTCCTCATTTATGCCTCCATACCAGACTCTGGAAGACTGTGACAATATCTTTGGGTCAAGTGAATTCCCTACTTGTGCTCTTCTTCAATCACAGATTAAATTAATCTGTCTCTTTTTCTTATGTGCTATGTTCACCATAACCAGATTTGTACAAAAAGGAAACACTAACATATAGGCTGGACAAGAGCTATTAAAATCTTTAAACTAATGAATCTACATGTAAGATTTCTTTCTCTAATTTGCTATTACAACACTCATTTTGTTTCTCCAGTCACACCACAATTCCTGATGACCAGGCAGTGATTTCATGAAGTGTATTTTTACAAAGCTTTGAATTCTGGAAGGTATTTTCTCTCTAATTTGAATACTTTTGTATACTTCAATAATTTATGTTCCATCAGTGACTCAGAGTTGCTTTTCATTTTCATAGTTCCCTTTTCACTACTGAAAGGGATACAATATTTTGAACAGTTGGGGAATGCTTTAATTGATTTTTAGTATTTAGAAAGTTTGGAGATCAGGTCTGAAAGATATAGATCTGTTTTCATATTGTGTTAGACATATTTTGCACTGTTACTTATTAAATATGCTTTTCTTCTTTAATATGATGTCATAAGACTTCAGTTTACAGCACATTAACGCAGTAAAATATCAAAAAACCTCACAATGTGTACTCAGCTCTACATCAGCCTAAAATATTGGTGCAAAACACACTTAGATACAAAATGAAACTCTTGCTAGCAACTTTGACAAAAGCCCTTTGCCAAAAAAGCTTTGTACAGTAGGCAGACCAAAGTATGACAGAGACACTTAAATTCATTGCTCTCTTAATTAATTATAAAGCCCGGAGATGAATCAAAGATTCCAGATAAATAAAATCACAAAGTCTGAGTAGGAAACAAAAGGCACTTTTCTAGGAAAAATATGCTAAACATATATTTGTGTAAACATATATAAATGGTATCATACATGATTCTTTCGTACGAGGCAGACATGAAAGACAGCAATACTGCAATAAAAAAACACACAGCTCATCACAGTATAATACATTTGGACAAATATTATCTGTTAATGAATATTATCACTGAAACTTGTTGGAAAAATACAGCTTTCTTTTTTCTCACATATGCTTATTTTCTATGGACAAAGTTTGAATTGTTTCATAACTACTTTAAAATATAAAAGATAAAATTTGTTTTCATTTTCAGTTTAGGTAAGCAAACTCTTGCTAGTCAGCAGTGAGTGTGGTACTAATTAATTAACCAGCATGTAAAATGTTATAATTTCACCTTCAGAGTAAAAGGCCACAAGACAGGCATGCAGGCAGGCAGACAGGCAGGCATGCAGGCATGCAGACAGACAGACAGACAGGCAGAAAGCAAGAAAGCAAGATAGCAAGAGAACTATGAAGCAAGCAATCAAAAAAAGAAGGAAAAGGAGGAGAGGAGAGGAGAGGAGAGGAGAGGAGAGGAGAGGAGAGGAGAGGAGAGGAGAGGAGAGGAGAGGAGAGGAGAGGAGAGGAGAGGAGAGGAGAGGAGAGGAGAGGAGAGGAGAGGAGAGGGGATGGGGGGAGAGGGAATGGAGGGGAGAGGGAATGGAGGGGAGAGGAGAGGGGATGGGGGAGGGAAGGGAAGGGGAAGGGGAAGGGGAAGGGGAAGGGGCGGGAGGGGAGGGGAGGAGAGGGAGGGGAAGGGGAGGGAGGGGAAGGGAAGGGAAGGGAAGGGAAGGGAAGGGAAGGGAAGGGAAGGGAAGGGAAGGGAAGGGAAGGGAAGGGAAGGGAAGGGAAGGGAAGGGAAGGGAAGGGAAGGGAAGGGAAGGGAAGGGAAGGGAAGGGAAGGGAGAGAGAGAGGTGAGCATCATGCCAGTCAATAATTTCTTCTTTGCAGTACCCATAATTTTTTGTCATTACTCAAGCTCAGTAAAAAATGCTGATAGCACATTTAGCAGAAGCATAGTATATGTAAAATATTCAAATATACATTGACTCTCATACACTAAGTGAATGTTCAATTAATTCAGTATAAGTATCTGGAGTGAAAGCATATTAAAGTTCTACATCTTCAGTACATTTTACTCTATCACATCTGACTAACACTACTGAAGTCAGTAGACTACTCCTTAGATCTCTAGAGGCTAATTTACAACAATTTAGTGATATTCAGCATACAGTTGCTGGAATCCTGGGTGTTAATGCTGCTCATCTTTTCTGACCATGTTTTAGAAGGAAAGAGATGTCCACAGCTGGGGTGATGAGTTAGGTACAGGAAAGCAGATGGAAAGTTTGAACAGAGAGGGTTATTTTTCCAACAGTAGCTAACTTTAGTCCCATAGGAGGCAGCTACATCTGCTGTGCTGAGATAGAGGAAGTGAAGAATGCAGTGATGGATAGGGACACTGTCAGGAATATACTACTGCCAAATAACCTTTTTTTATTTTTGCACACTTTTTTTCTTTTTTTTTTTTTTTTTTTTTTTTTTTTTTAGTAGAGTGACCTATATCTCTCAATATAGCTGCATAGAATCATAGAATAGTTAGGGTTGGAAAGGACCTTAAGATCATCTAGTTCCAACCCCCCTGCCAGGGGTAGGGACACCTCCCACTAAACCATGCCACCCAAGGCTATGTCCAATCCAGCCTTGAACACCGCCAGCGATGGACCATTCACAACTTCCCTGGGGAACCCATTCCAGTGCCTCATCACCCAAACAGTAAAGAATTTCTTCCTCATATCCAATCTAAACTTCCCCTGTTTAAGTTGGAACCCATTACCCCTTGTCCTATCACTACAGTCCCTAATGAAGAGTCCCTCCCCAGCATCCCTATAGGCCCCCTTCAGATATTGGAAGGATGCTATGAGGTCTCCATGCAGCCTTCTCTTCTCCAGGCTGAACAGCCCCTACTTTCTCAGCCTATCTTCATACAGGAGGTGCTCCAGTCCCCTGATCATCCTCGGCGCCCTCCTCTGGACTTGTTCCAACAGTTCCATGTCCTTTTTATGTTGAGGACACCAGAACTGCACACAATACTGCAAGTGAGGTCTCACAAGAGCAGAGTAGAGGGGCAGGATCACCTCCCTCGACCTGCTGGTCACACTCCTTTTGATGCAGCCCAGGATACAGTTGGCTTTCTGGGCTGCAAGCGCACGCTGCCAGCTCATGTTCATTTCTTCATCAACCAGAACCCCCAAGTCCTTCTCTGCAGGACTGCTCTGAACTGCATCTTCTCTAGTAGCTAGGTCAGAATGATATTCTGTGAATAAAGTATGAGATATACAGAGTAAATATTAATCTTTGATCACATGAACAGTTCCTGTGTCATGGTGGAAATGCTAGAAAGTAACTTTTATTGCTTGCCTTGATGAAGTGGTAATATAGTACAAACTTTTTATAATCTGCTGAGCTCCCATAAATCAACTTGAAATTAGCTTACTCTCAAGTTGAAAAATTTCATTATACCATTCTAGCTTGGAGGTGATTTAACAGGTATTTCGCAGTGTGTAATTTATACCATATTAGGGAGAGATAAGAAAACAAGTGTTCCAAAACAATAATTATTGTCACTTTAATTCATGAATTCTACTATATGTTAAAGCTTTGAACACAGTTTTGAATAAAGCTTTTAGATACAATTTATGAATAATAATAGTTCTAGTGCATAAACTCTGAAATCACTTTGGTTAGGTATAACTCCAATGCACCTTATCCTTTCTTGGTTTATACAACCAGTCTTTCCTAAGACTGGAAACAGGTTACTGGTCAACAGGGCTACTCTGAATCTCTTCTCTGCCCAACCAGTGCCTGGGATTGCTCCCACCCAGGTGTAGGACCTTGCACTTGGCATGGTTTAACTTCATCAGGTTGGTATCAGCACACCTCACAAGCATGTCAAGGTCCCTCTGGATGCCATTCCTTCCCTCCAACGTATCAACCGAACCACACAGCTTGGTGTCATTGGCAGCCATGCTCAAGGCACTCTCAATCCCACTGTCCATGTCACCGACAAAGATGTTGAACAAGACCGGTCCCAACACCGATCCCTGAGGGACACCACTCGTTACTGGTCTCCAGCTGGACACGGAGCCATTGAGCACTACTTTTTGCGTGCGGCCATCCAGCCAGTTCTTCATCCACCAAGTGGTCCACCTATCAAATTGATGTCTCTCCAACTTAGAGACAAAGATGTCATGTGAGACAGTGTCAAATGCTTTGCACAAGTCCAGGTAGATGACATCAACTGCTCTACCCCTGTCCATCAGTTTCGTAGCCTCATCATAGAAGGCCACCAAATTGGTCAGGCAGGATTTCCCCTTAGTGAAGCCATGCTGGCTGTCACCAACCACCTTGTTGTTTTTCATGTGCCTCAGCATGCCTTCCAGGAGAATCCGCTCCAAGATTTTGCCAGGCACAGAGCTGAGGCTATGTGGTCTGTAGTTCCCCGGCTCATCCATTTTCCCTTTCTTGAAAATGGGGGTTATATTTCTTTTTTTCCAGTCGTCAGGAACTTCACTTGACTGCCATGATTTTTCAAATATGATGGACAGTGGCTTAGCAACTTCATTTGCCAGCTCCTTCAGGGCCCGTGGATGGATTTCATCAGGTCCCATGGACTTGTATATGTTCAAGTTCCTAAGATGGTCTTGAACCAGATCCTCTCCTACAGTGGGCCCAAGGTCTTCCTTCTCACTGTCCCTGCATCTGCCTTCCAAGACTTGGGTGGTATGGTCAGAGCATTTTCCAGTGAAGACTGAGGCAAAGAAGTCATTAAGAACCTCAGCCTTCTCCAAATCCAGGGGAGCCAGTTCTCCTGATAGCTTCTGAAGAGGGCACACGTTGTCTCTCACCTGTCTTTTGTTTGTAATGTACCTATAGAATCCCTTCCTGTTATCCTTAACAGCCCTAGCCAAGTTTTATTCCAAGTGGGCCTTAGCTTTCCTAACCTGGTCCCTAGCTTCCCGGACAACATCCCTGTATTCTTCCCAGGCTACCTGTCCTTGCTTCCACCTTTTACAAGCCTCTTTTTTCCTTTGAATTTTCCTCAGCGCCTCCTTCTCCATCCAAGGAGGTCTCCTGGCCCTCCTACTGCACTTCCTTCTAGTAGCGATGTATTCCTCCTGAGCTTGCAGCAGGTGATCCTTGAATATCAACCAAGAGTCTTGGGCCCCTCTGCCCTCTATGGCTATATCCCATGGAAGCTTACTGAGCAGGTCCCTGAAGAGGCCAAAGTTTGCTCTCTTGAAGTCCAGGGCAGTGAGCTTGCTGTATACTCATCTCACTGTCCTGAGGATCTCAAATTCGACCATCTCATGATTGCTGCAACCAAGGCTGCCCTGGAGTACCACATTTCCAACCAGCCCTTCCCTGTTGGTGAGGACAAGGTCAGGAATGGCACCTCTCCTTGTCGGCTTCTCTATTACCTGCAGAAGGAATTTGTCTTCTACACAATTGAGGAACTTCCTGGATTGCTTGTGCCGGACTGTACCATCCCTCCAACAGATATCAGGGTGGTTGAAGTCCCCCTTGAGAGCAAAGGCCTGCGAGCATGAGGCTGTTCATATCTGTCTATGGAGCGTGTCATCTGCCAAGTCCTCTTGGTCAGGCGGTCTGTAACAGATCCCCACAGTGGTGTCTCCCATCGTTGTTCTACCTTTAACTCTGACCCACAAACTCTATTGACTGCTCACCTGTCCCCAGACAGAGTTCCATACTCTCTAGCCTATCCCTAGCATAAATAACAACTCCCCCTCCCCGCCTACTGGGCCTGTCTTTCCTGAAGAGCCTGTAACCTTCCAGTCCAATACACCAGTCACAGGAGCCATCCCACCATGTTTCTGTGATGCATATTATATTATACCCCCGTAATCTTGCACACATCTCTAATTCCTCTTTTTTGTTCCCCACGCTAAGGGCATTTGTATACAGGCATCTGAGCCGAGCTCCAGTTGAAGCTGGCTCATTGGCTGGAGCAGCTGGAATATCTCTACATTGCTCTGAACATTTGCTATAGGTGCTGGCAAGTGACTGGGTGTGTTGGGATGGAATGATGTCCCCGCTCCCCCAACACATCGAGTTTAAAGCATCCTTGACCAGTCTGGCAAGCCTCCTCCCAAATCCACTCTTCCCCTTCTTTGTCAAACCTGCTCCACCAGCCCCCAGTAGACCTGGCCTACTAAATTGAACCCTGTGTTCAAGGTACCCAAACCCCTGACTATAGCACCACCCTTCTAACCATTTATTAACTTGGCCAATCCTCCTAGCCTTTTTAAGGCCCTGCCCTGTATCCTGGAGAACTGACAAAAAGACAATCTGAGCTCCAGAGCCCCAGCCACCTCTCCCAGAGCTCCGTAGACCGTCTTTATGTTCTCCGTCCTGCTGCTATCTATATCAGTAGCACCCACATAGATCACTAGAAGTAGGTAATAGTCAGTGGGACTGACTAGAGCTGGCAGCTTCTCTGCAACATCGCTGATCTTAGTCCCTGGTAGGCAACACACCTCCCTTGAGCGTGGGTCAGGCCGACAGATGGGTTCTTCTCTTCCTTTCAGAGTAGAGTCCCCTACTACTACAGCCCGCCGCTTTTTCCTGGTAGCACCAGTAGAGATCTTCTTTACCCGTGCATCATCCAGTTGTTCCTGGTGGGAGTGTGGCTCCTCATTAGCCCCATGCAGGACAGCAAAGTGGTTCTGGGTAGGAACAACAGATTTAGGAGGAAGCCCCTTGCTTTTAAGTGTCCTCTTCCCCCTTTTTTGTTGTTTTTTTCTGTTACCGTTTCCCAGCTTCCTGTGTTAGCGGCCTCCTTTCCTGCATGAGCGACAGTAGACGCTTGAGGCCCCTGCACAGTCTGGTCCTGGAGCAAGCAGTGCTGCTTCCCCTCAACTTCCCTGACACCTTTCAGCCTAGGAACAGCATCCCGCAGCTCAGCCACCTGCTGCAGGAGGACCTCCACCAGGGAGGGCTGAGTGCAGCCCTGCCCATTGCACACCTCCCTCTCAGGAGAGCAGTGCAGGCGCTCTCTACACCCAGAGCTCTGCACTGCAGCCTCCCCTCCCATTTGCTCTGTCTGGGTGCCTACGCTGGCTACTGCCAGGGCAGCCAGAGCATAGCTCCCAGTCTGAGCACTAGTCGTACGGCAAGTGCTCACCATTCCGCTCACCTGCCCACGCAAACTGCCACGCAAGCTGCCCCTAACCTGCCCTGGTCGCTCGCGCTCCCTGGGGCAGGTTTTTACCCAGTCAGTGCTGGTACCGCTCCTCCTGGCGCCGCCGCCTCTGAGTCAGCTCCTTGCGTCCGTTGAGCTGCCAGCTCCTGGGCAAGCCCTGTTGAGGACCTGAGGCTCCCTCGGTGCCTGTTACTGCTCTGAGTTGAAGCTTCTGGACGTCAAGCCTCCCCCCGGTCATGAGCTGCAGGCATCCACTCTCGAGACAGTCACCTCAGCAATGATCTTGTGGCTGGTTCTCTTCCCATTATTGCCCTAGCATTTAGAGGAATATGAAGTCAGTTTTTCACTGTAAAAGGTCATAAATGAAATGGAATGCAGCAATGCTGACAAAAAACATTTTGCAGAGCTATCTGAAGCCATTTAAGGGCTGTTTGCTTTTGGATGAAGAATTGCCTATTAAATCTGAAAGACGTTGCAAGCTGAATAAACACTGTCTCGTAAGGTCAGCGCTCCTTATCACTATGCAATAGAAGGAACAAGAATGTCCTAGGTAGACTGGCGATGCATCATAAATCTAAATAATACCGAAAAGATTAGAAGGCACTGAGGTGATATGGCACTAACAGAAATGACATTTTTCAACAGTTTTTTCAGCAAGGATGCAGTTAAAAAATAAATAAAAATAAAAAGGGTGCTTAAGTCTTTTCTTAAAAACAATAAAATAAGGGCAACCTGCATTCTCCTAGAGAGCAGACAAAAAGGCAATATGTGATAAATATAGTGAAAGCAAATCACTGGGTGACATGGTACAGTGATGCACTTGGCAGTCCTGAGGTAAAGGTTGAACGTGATGATCTTAAAGGTCTTTTCCAACCTATTTGATTCTACAGTTCTATGATTCTATGACTGTAGAAGACTAGTTCATACTATCCTCCCAAGTCATTTCACTGGAGTAAGATTTAAAAAAGCATCAACAGATCTTGTGTCATAAAGAATTCTTAAAGCCATGTCCCTATGTTATATATGTGGGGGAAAAAAAAATCTAGAATGAAGGATGAAGATATGGGTTTGCAAATTAATATTAAATAAATATATTTTTATAATCCTGATCAAGTATACTGGGCTGCATCAAAAGGAGCGTGACCAGCAGGTCAAAGGAGGTGATCCTGCCCCTCTACTCTGCTCTTGTGAGACCTCACTTGCAGTATTGTGTGCAGTTCTGGTGTCCTCAACATAAAAAGGACATGGAACTGTTGGAACAAGTCCAAAGGAAGGCCACGAGGATGATCAGGGGTCTGGAGCACCTCCCATATGAAGATAGGCTGAGAAAGTTGGGGCTGTTCAGCCTGGAGAAAAGAAGGCTGCATGGAGACCTCATAGCATCCTTCCAATATCTGAAGGGGGGGCTATAGGGATGCTGGGTAGGGACTTTTCATAAGGGACTGTAGTGAGAGGACAAGGGGTAACGGTTTCAGACTTCAACAGGGGTGGTTTAGATTGGATATGAGGAAGAAATTCTTTACTGTTTGGGTGGTGAGGCACTGGAATAGGTTTCCCAGGGAAGTTGTGAATGGTCCATCGCTGGCGGTGTTCAAGGCTGGATTGGACATAGCCTTGGGTGGCATGGTTTAGTGGGAGGTGTCCCTGCCCCTGGCAGGGGAATTGGAACTAGATGATCTTCAGGTCCTTTCCAACCCCAACTATTCTATGATTCTATAAGAAGAAATTATTGAAATGTGGCATGCTTTTAACTGGTCTAAATAAGACCTTGAAACTGTAACCTGCAATATGTTTGCATTAGTTATAGGAAGTGTGTCACCATCACATTTTAAATTAAGTCTGGATTCTAAATTTCTTTTAACTGATGTTTGAGTATTTGTACATCTGTTGATCAAGAGTCAGAAATAATCTGCTTTCTTTATTTCACTGTGGCATAGAGGTGCAACACTGTGAGTATACTTGGGCTATCAAGATTTGTGCATTCATCAGCACTTAATATGAGGAAATAATATACATGCCATTCTGATTCATAATGACATATGATTTATAATGATAAATGATTTTTTTGAGAGAGAGCAAAATCCAGTGCATGATTACAAGTAATTTGAATCAATATATTCTGAGCTTTGTCTGGTTTGTAACTTCAGAAGAAAATTCTGGAGTAGCATTATGGATAGAAAGTATTAATTCTCATTTCACTGACTTATTGTCACTGGAATGAGAGTCATTCTTCTCCTATAGCAGACCTTCAGCTCCTGGTGCACTATACTGTGGAAGAATTTTACGCATATGTACCAGCCTATACTACTGCTTTCTGGTCAGTGCTATAAATAATACATGATAGCAATGGTAAATATTTGAACTGAACTATAGATAATTTGCATACTCTTAACCTGAGCTTCTAAGGAGTTTTTGAAAGTCAAATTATTGTGGGTGCTGAGGGGCAAAAGCACCCAACTGATAAAGTCAGCAAGAGATAAGGTTTTTCATAAGATAACATTTTCTTGAAGAAAAATGTATGATTAATTAACCTTCAGAAATTGATCAATGGTGCCAGGTTATTATCCATTTACACTGTTTTTTTATTTGCTTTCTTTATCAACAGGCTATGCACAGTGGGAAAATTAATGGTAAATGGAAAATTTATTTTCTCTCACTTTGTGCCAAGAGGATTTAAAATTAGATAATTGTGATAGATTAGACAGCTGCCACCAAATCTCACCTCTTCCACTGTGCTGTTTGAATCCATTATGGTGTATGACATCAGTGCCCACTACTAGGTTAGGTTTAAAGTGCAAGGCAATAAAACATAATGTTCACACATTATTATACAAATTCTTAAACAAAATCAAAAAACTTCTATTAGTTTACACTTTAAATAATACCATGGAAAACATTTCATGTGTTTCACTGGATTTGGGTCCATTTGCTTTTACTAGATTAAAACGGGGAGATTACAGTTCATGAAGGATTTTCTCCTGAATTCTGTTCTTAAATATTTTAATCTTTTCATCACTGCCAGATTGCAGAATCATAGAAAAACAGAATGCATGGTTATGAGTTCACTTTTATTTTTCCTATGACTTATGTATTTACTTTTCAAAATTATTTTTCCTTTTAATTTCTATTTCTATTTTAGGTTCATATGCAAAAATGTCAAATTAAGAATCCTTTTCTGATTATAAATGAATAAATTCTTTAGTGAGAATGGTGGGATGATTACCAATTTCTTCCAGTGATGTCAGAGCTATTAATCTTTCCTTCATGTCTGTCGTTGACAATTCTTTGGGGTACAGTTGAGCTCTCTGTTGAGTGTATTAATATGCATACTCTTTTTTGTCATCTCATTTATTTCACAGTTTTCAAGATAACAACCTGCTCTTCCTAAAGATATGGAGAACTCCTTTGTTCAGTATGAGATAGTATTTTAGTATTAGGAAGTTCAATTTGTTTAGGATCTTTTATGACTATTCTGTATTTTTTCTTGAATACAATTTCTCTCAAAGTTTGTGTAACTCAGACTTTTTGGGTGCATTGTCACCTGTTTTTAATGTCTTGTTCCACCTTTGTAAGCATAAATTTAGTGATATCCTTTAATTGTCAGTAGAGATGCCACTGTCACTTTCATACACAAAAACACTAAATTATGCTCCACATACTGTATGTTACATAATATATGAACTATATAATATTACTTTTTTTTCTGCTATTGCTGCTTTCTTTTACTTTCGGCTTTAAGTTACATAACTTAACCGCAAGCACCAGTAGATACTAGGGATCAGGCAGGAGTTGCTGGAAAGACCTATGCAGAGCAAAGATCTGGTGATCCTGGTGGATGCCAGCCTTCCCATGAGCCAGCAACAAGCCCTTGCACCAAAAGCAGCCACCAGCCTCCTGGGCTGCATTAGGCAGAGTGTGTGGAGAGCAGCTCAAAGGAGGGGATCCTCCCTCTCTGCTCAGCCCAGGAGAGACACATCTGGAGTGCCAGGTCCAGGAATGCAAGACTTTCCAGTATGAAACAAATGTGGATTTACTGGAGTAAACCCAGTGAACAGACATTAATTCATTGCACAAAAGGAGGTTACTGCAAAATCAGATTATTGTATAATTAAGAACAGTCAGCAACAATATAGGCTTTACCAACCTAAAGCTGTATCTGTGTCTCAGTGACATTCTTAGGGACAGTCAGAGATATTCTCAGTTGTATCTGTGCTCTCCTTAGAGCCTGCAATTACCTTGCAAGCTAACAATTTCAGGCCAGGATCAACCTGGGTACTGAAACACTTTAAAATGGTTCTTTAGCAGATACTGCCATATAGGTTCAAGAGCACACTTCTCAGGACCCCAGTTTTAAACCACAGATGCTAAGGTTCTCAGTGGGTTTCCCATAGAACCACAGAGTTGAGAAAGTAGTCTGTTATCTTACGAATAAAACCAAATGAGCTTTTCAGGTTTTAGAAACTGGTGAGTGCATTTTCTGAAGACCTTTACGCTGTAAGGATGCTCTTAGAAAATCTGGTACATAATGTAAGTGGTGAGCTATTGTACATGTCTTCTGTCAAAATAATGAAAGCCACCAAACAAAAAAAAAGGGTATGTGATGGGGCATAGAAGAAAGGGAAGAGGGAGAAGAAGTGACATACTTCTCTTCTTGTCTCGAAACTGTAACTTTGCATAGACAATTTGATTTATGGTTGCAAGGAGAGAAAGAATATACAAAAGTAACATTATGTCAACTAGTGATTAATTTCCAACAAAATACTGGAGATGGTAATAGTCTGACTTGAGGTCTGGCCAGCATTTTCAAACTTCTGCATTTAAAGATTCATGAATATATTGAAATTAAGAGAGCTAAATGGAAATATGATGATTTCTAAGAGTGAACACCTGCCCATCAAACTGACTGTTACTCTACTAATAGATACCTACGCTTACTAAATATAGCTGTTACTTTTTTTTTTTTTTTCCCCCCAGGTGCAGTTGTGGGAGATTACATTCTAGATTCATCCCAGATTCACACTTTAATATTCATACCCTAAGACATCTATTTCATTCCTTAGTATGAAAGCTAACCCTTTGTAATACAGCACAGTTTCTTAAGTATATCCTCTGTGGGTAAAAATCAACATCTCAGTAATTAAAGCCAGATCAGTTTTACTTAAATGGCATCTAAATAATTTTCTGACATATTTTTTTTTTACCAAAGCCTGTGGTAACCATTCAGACTGTGTCCTGGTTTCAGCTGTAATAATTATTTTTTCTCCTTCTCTCATGGTTTAAGCCCAGCTGGCAACCCCGACACCACACAGCCATTTCCTCACTCCTCCCCCCCACCCACCCCCTTCCTCCCACTGCTCCTGGGGGGATGGAGAGGAGAATTGAAAGAATGTAACTCCCACAGGTTGAGATAAGAACAGTCCAGTAACTAAGGCATGACACAAAACCACTACTGCTACCACCAATAATAATAATGATAAGAGAAATAACAAGGGAAGAGAATACAACCACTCACCACCTGCTGACCGATACACAGCCTGACCCAAGCAGTGATCTAGCTCTTCCGGGTGACTGCCCCCAGTTTATATAGTGGGCATGACGTGCTGTGTTATGGAATACCTCTTTGGTTAGTTTGGGTCAGGTGTCCTGTGTCTGCTTCCTCCCTGCTTCCCCTTCTCCCTGCAGAGCATGAGACTCAGAAACTCCTTGGTCAGAGTAAATATTATTGAGTAGCCACTAAAAACATCAGTGCTATCAGCGCTGTTATCAGTGCTGCTTCCAGGCTGAAAGACAAAAACACAGCACTGCACCAGCTACTAAGAAGGAGAAAAATGACTGCTATTCCTGAGCCCAGGACACCTTCCTAGTAGCTGGTGCAGCGCTGTGTTTTGACTATAGTCTGAGAAAAATGCTGATAACACACTGATGTTTTAGTTGTTGCTCAGTAGCTCTTATCCTTATCAAGGACTTTTCAGTCTCATGCTCTGCCAGTGAAGGAGCAGAAGAAGCCAAGAGGGAGCAGAGACAGGACACCTGACCCACACTAGCCAAAAGGATATTCCATACTGCAGCATGTCATGCCCAGTATACAAACTGAGGGGAGTTACCCAGAAGGGGCAGATTGCTGCTTGGGTCTGACGGGGTATCAGCCAGTGGGTTGTAAGTAATTGTATTGTGCATCACCTGTGTTTATTGCTTGGGTTTTTTTTTTTTCCCTTCTGCTTTTAGTTTTATATTCTCTCCCCTTGTTATTTCCCTTAGTAGTAGTAGTGGTGGTAGTAGTAGTAGTTTTATATTATTCTTTAGTTATTGGACTGTTCCTATCTCAACCCTCAGGGTTTATGCTCTTTCAGTTCTCCTCCCCATCCTGCCAGGAACTGGGGACCAGGACGGTGTGAGTGAATGGCTGCACGGTTCTGAGTTACCGGCAGGGTGTAAACCATGTGCCGTGGTTTAAGCTCAGTCAGCCAGTAACTCAGAACCACGCAACTATTCCCTCACTCCCCCCCCCCTTTCCTCCCTCCACTCCCAGAGGGATGGAGAGGAGAATCAAAAGAATGTAACTCCCATGGGTTGAGAGAAGAACAGTCCAGTAACTAAGGCATAACACAAATCACTACTGCTACCATCAATAATAATAATGACAAGGGAAACAACAAGGGAAGAGAATAAAACCACTCACCACCTGCCAACCGACACCCAGCCTGACTCAGCAGTGATCCAGCCCTTCCGGGTAACTGACCCCAGTTTATATAGTGGGCGTAACATGCTGTGTCATGATATGCCTCTTTGGTTAGTTTGGGTCAGGTGTCCTGTCCCTACTTCCTCCCGGCTTCCCGTTCTCCCTGGCAGAGCACGAGACTCAGAAAGTCCTTGGTCAAACAAAACATTCTAAACAGCAACTAAAAACATCAGTGTCATCAACGCTGTTCTCAGGCCGAAAGTCAAAAACACAGCACTGCACCAGCTACTATGAAGGAGAAAAATGACTGCTACTGCTGAACCCAGGGCACCATGACAGACTGTTTTTTCCTTTGTTGCATTTAGAATTCTTAAGATAAAAGATGCTTTCTTGGATTGCCTGGGAGCTCTTTGGAGACCTAAATTTCATGTATGATCAGAATCATACAGTTTGAAAATACCATAGATTTGACTCAATTTGATTGAAGGTTTAAATATCTTCTTGAATATATAAAGAGGAAAACTAAGCATTTGTTGGATATTGCAAAACCTCCTTGCACACACATTTTTCAGCCTCCAGTGTAAATTAGGCATGTTCTTTCTTCCAGTTTCAACATAGGAGCAAAAGCGATGCAAAGCTGAGAGTTTTGCATTATGTATGTGTCATTTGAGTTATCGAGTTAGAATGCCTATTCAGATGCTTGCAAAATGCTCGCAAAGAAAAAAGATCTAGTTCACATACAAAAATGCTTCAAGAGAGGTTCTTTTCTGTGCTCCTCTTACAAGATCAGTTCATATTCTTAATATTTAAAAAAATGGCTGCTAGAGATGCCCTGAATGGATTCAGTCAAAAGGAGCAACCCATTTTTTAGGTCATCCTCCCCACCACTAGCCCTGCTTCTTTCCAGAATGTTAAAACAGGACAAAAACAGTGATAAAAAATTAGATATTATATACACACAGCTGTAAGTTTTCTCCCCTGGAAAGATATTATCTTCTGAGGATTTATGTTCAAAGAATGAAATATTCCTATTTACTGATTTGGCCCTAGATCTTTGCCATTTGTCTAATTAGAGTCATGCCTTCTCCAGAAGCCAACCTCATTTTGCTATCTTAATAGTTTTTCATCTATATTTCTGAGTGTCTTTGTCTTTTCTGTATTTATGATTTGGATTTTTATGATTAAAAATATCTGAAGACAGAGAAAATATAGAAATATACTTAACTTGGATTGAAAGCTGAGTAGGATAGCTCATCTCAGTAAACTACTACACACTGCTTTCTTTTCTAAAACGAAAAAAGAAATAAATGAGAATGAGGGTAAGAAAAAATTCTTGTTTGCATATTATAATATTGTACTTGATACAAGGTAACACTGTAACGTATCCTTTGAGGTACAACAATAATTTAAAGAGATTTGCTGGTTTAGTTATTAATCACAGCACAATAAAGACCTGTAATTTTCAGGTTGTAGGAAAAAAACATGTTCCATACAATAGATAGTTTGCATTCAAGCGAGGGGAAGAATCTGTTTATAGAACACTTCCTTTGAATACCTCCTGTGAATTAACACTTGGACAGGACTTTGAAGAGCAAAATCAATCCAATTACATAATTTGTTCTTCCTGAGAATAGATACCAGCAAGATTTCAGAGAAAGTAGGATAACTTTGGTGATTTCAGCATTAGTCTCCTACAAAGAAAGTAGACAGATGGGAGAAACATATAACAGACACACTTAAACAGTCCTTATGGTAGCAGAATATTTTAATAGAAATATATTGAAATAGCAGAAGTAATTCATGAAAACAGACAGAACTGTGAGTATGTTCTACTCAGTGCCTGTTTGTGAGACGTGTTAGACTGTCAGGTAGCATGAGAGTTTTCACAAGCCACAGTTGAAATCTTCCCTTTCTTGTGTATTCTGTAAAGATTTAACCTTATGATTTGGCAGAATTTTCACAAAAAATAAATGGGTGGTAATTTACAAGTAATGCTTCTACAGACATGTTTGCTCACTATGATCACAGTACATTATTTTTTAATTAATTTACAAAGAAGCTCAACAGAAGTTTTGTTCCTTTCTCTCTTCATCCTCTTTTTTAGTTTTCTTTTCTCTGTGAATTGAGTAGTTGTTACAATATTTAGTCTAAACTGGTGCGTACCCAAGATGGCCACTTGATATCTCAATGGGAGACTATTTGCAAAGGGGTTTGTTTATCTATTTGTTTGTTTATACTGAGTTAATATATCTAACAATTACTGGTTTTATATATTATTCTTACTTGAATAACTTCCATGTTAGTTATTTTTGGAGTGCAACATTATAAACGTATAATACGGTATAAATATTGATTCAGAATGAGTGCAATATGATGGACCAGTCATTGAAATTACAGTTGTTAAAGAAAAATATTAAATGTAGAGCTTAATATGATTATATGCTATAATGAATATGTGTGTCTACATTTATGCACTGTCAAAAACTGACTTTCTACTGAGATCTAAAATCTTTATTTTCCTTCATAAAAAAAAGTCAGTGTAAAGCAGAACCACAACAAAGAGAAATCAGAGCTGATATGCAAAAAGCGTCAGTGCTAATCAGGAAAATAAAAACTAATGAAAAACTTTATCAAAAGAAACTAGATAAAATACAGGTATGAAAAAGCTAGAAACCCTTCATTCCTGTACAGTAAAAAGTCAGTCCAAGTAAAACATGAATACAAAGCAAAAAGTATTACTCTTCCTCTAGATATGCCTTTAAACTATTCAGTCTTCATTTTGCCCTTCACTCACACTGTTCAGATATATCTGAGTATTTCCCCCTCAAATCACTCAAAAAATTAAAATAAAAAGGGAAATAATCCACATGTGTTTGTGTAGCCAAACTATGACTAATACTGACAGTACACTGTTTAAATATGTTTTGGCACTGCAGACTTAAATGTAAACAAGCTGCACAGAAGAACTTTAAGATATCTTTTACCAACATAACTGTTTACTCCCTCATAGTTTTTCTTACTTTAAGAAGACTGACATTGAAAGAATGTTGTAGTATGCAGTAAAGTAATAAGAAATCAGAAACTGTCAAAATATTCCCTATTATATGTTATGCTGCTCTAAGGATTTTCACACATGGGTTATATTCTGCTTGTCAAATTGGCCTGGCAATAAATTAAGTTTGTAACAGAAATGGAAGCTACCCAAACCAGCATTCTTCAAACTTTTCTCTCTTTTGTTAGATTCTATTTCCTAGCATATTAGGAGAGGGTCCAGAGAAAGGCCACAAAAAAGATCAGAGGGCTGGAGCGCCTTTCCAATGAGAAAGGCTGAGAGCTGGGGTTGTTCAGCCTGGAGAAGAGAAGGTTCTGGAGAGACTTCATTGTGGCCTTTCAATTCTTTAAAGGGGCCTATAAGAAAGATGGGGAAAGACTTTTTAGCAGGGCCTCTTGCGATAGAATGGGGGGTAATGGTTTTAAACTAAAAGGGGGCAGATTCAGGCTGGATGTGAGGAAAAAATTCTTTATAATGAGAGTGGTAAAATATGGGAACAAGTTGCCCAGAAAGATTGGTAGATACGCCAACCCTGGAGACATTTAAGGCTAGGCGGATGTGGTTCTGGGCAACCTGATCTAGAAGAAGATGCCCCTGCTCATTCCAGGGGTTTGGACTGGATGACCTTTGAAGGTCCCTTCACACTGTTCTACAATTCTATTATTCTATGATTCTATGTATATATTTACACTATTCATGCAGCTGCAGAATATTGCATAACTGTATAATCTATCTTTCTCTAAAACCATTGCATAGTTAGTGCTGAATTTTCAGACTCAAACATTCCCCATCAGTTTCTATTCATTACTCATTCTTCCACGACCCAGTCAAGTCCCTTGCAACACACTTCCCATCTCCACTGGTTAATTCTGCATATGTTTAGCCAGATGTGTGTTCAACACATCTTCTACTTTCTTTCCTCATTCCCTCTTCTAAGTTTAAAACAAAGAGCCAAAATATTATTATATAGGGTATGCAGAATACTATTTTAAACATCCTTTCCTGAGTAGGCAATTTTTCAAAGAAACAATCTACTTTGGTGCAAAATTACTGCTGGAAGAATACTATTTATTTTGCTTCAGTTAAAGTTGTTATTCTATGATGAATTGTACGATTTTTTGGAAGTTTTAAGAAACCCAATTTATCTATTCAAAGGCAGTTTGAGGTAGTCAAATTATTCAGAAAAACAAACTTAACATATATATTGATATGTAAGAATACTGTATTTTGAAATGGAAAACTATTTGGAAGGACAAGTCAGTTCCACTGTTTTCATGTTGAGAAATTTCTGTGAAAGTATGAACCCTTAAACACAAATAATATTAAAAGACAGAGGGAAAAAAGCAGTGCCACTGCCCCACTCTGGCCTCCAAGGAAGACCACCTGAAAAATAAGGGACAATATCTGTTGACCAGAGAAAATTCACATGCTTACTAGAGGTGTCTGCAATCTCAGCACCTTTTCAGATTAAATGCTGAATGGATTGTGATAATCAGACCACAACTAAGGAAAATTATAAAAAGAAAAGTGAAGAAAAAACAGAAGCAATGTTCTCTATCTGAGAATTAACATTTTCCCTAAAGATCTGACAGATATCTGTAGTAGTACAATAATTAGGTCTGCTGGGAATACTTACTCCTCTAGGAAGAGAGTTGGTCATCTGTGCTGTGGGATACTTCTGCTGATTCCAAGCTCAGTAGCTCATTCTTCTCCCTAAATTACTACTACATCTTTGGCATGAAGTACTCTGTCTTGATATGACAATGTTATGGTAGCTTGCTTTCTTAAGCTATTTATCACATACAGAAGCTTAGTTGAAACCTTCAGTTACATGCACTTGGATAACTGAGTAAAAAATCAGTTCTAAACATGCCTCCTTCTCGCTGAGTGGAGACATCATGTCAACCAGCACAGTACTTGCATGGTTATGTAGACTGAGTCCCTTGAGCTCATTTGAGTGTTAGCAATTTGGCTCCATTTCTCCCCCCCCCCCGTCCCCCAGTGACCCCAGTGTTTCTATTCCTTTGTTAAAAGGAACCCCTACATTGCTGATCCTTCCATTCTTGATGGTCCTTGTATACATGTTGCTCCTGTGTCACATGTCACCTTTCTTAGACACCTCATTGTCATTCTTCTCATTTGAGCTTCTGTTACTTTGAGAACAATTTCAGAGGTTGCCAGAATATAAATTGTTCATATAGTTATCCAATCATAAGGAGAGAAAAACAGACTGGGTATTCATCATTTGCTTCAGATTTTGTTTATATATACCTCATTGGTAGGAATATGATGGTGAGTCAGTCCTATTAGCACATCATCATTTTGTCTTCATCTAATTAATAAAGCCAATAGTCTTCCTTGATTTTCTATCTGGGTGGATTTAAACACTGTATTCTGTTTAGGAGGCATGATCTTCCCTGGTAGCTGGATGAATTCTGTGAAAAAAGCAGGCACTCATTTGCTTGTATTAATTCAGTATCCTGCATTGCTAGAGGCACTCATGGGCCTATGTGTGAGGGATAACTGGCCAAATTTATTTGTCTATGGGTAACATGAATGCTTGTATAATCAAAATGAATTGGCATTTTGAATAAAGAGTATCATGGTTAAGCCCATTTCTGTTTAAGTTTTAAATCATTCTGTGTAACATGATCGGAAAGTTTAGTAGTAAAAGAAGTTTGCATAGACATGCAAAATTCAAAGATCAGCATTTGACAGTTTTTTTCAGTGGTATCCTACCAATATATACCACTTAACTACTGTTAAGTGAGCTTAAGCTGATGAGACATCTATCACTCATGTAATTTCATTTAAGTGTTTTTAAAATCATGACAAGAGACTTTAAATCTATGATTGAACTACCAGTTTTAACTCATTTTAAATGTGCATAAAGGACAGTTAAAATTTACAATGACCTTAAAATTTAATTAACCATAGTAGAGAAAACTGGATTTGGCTACGAAGACAACATTTCAAATGTTCTGCCAAAGTTAAGTATGTGAAATGAGGTAGATCCTGTCATGCAAGGGGTTTTTTTCTTGAAATTCTCAGTATATTCTGTGCCTACCTTGGAAACCATACACAGTCAAGCTTCATTTTAACAATGTTGTTGCTTTACTCAGAATCCAAAAATTTTACTGTAAGTGTTATTATTTGCAGCACAAACACACAATAACTTATCTTTAGACAATCAGAGATTGGATTTAAGGATTGGATCAGGTCTTTCTCTCTGTATTTTACAGTGTGTTCTGTAATTTCAACAATATCAATAAACATCTCTGTAGGAGTTTATAGTATTAGCCAAATTATTGCATTATATCAATGGCATATACCATTTTAAAAATTGTAATATATTTTAAAATATGTAATCAAAATTAATTTTAATTTACAGTTGTGGATAAGCCGCTAAAAAAATTGATGGAATGCATATATTTGGTTTACTAGTATTTACAAAAGAAAAAATCAATAGCTGCTGTAACCCCTCTTGAAATAACTTGTTTCCCTATATAATAATAATAATGTTAACAAATACGAGGGCGTAAGCAGCTTTTATGTATGGTGGTTTTGTTTAGTTTTTGTTCGTTTTTTTTCTGTTTTTTATCTTCCTGTACCTGTAGCAGATGGCAGAGCTACTGAAGAGTAAAAATAAATGTTGTCATATTCATATAAGTATGGAAATGAAAACTGAAACCTTAAAATATATTCAAAAGTATGAGTTGCATATAAAAAACAAGAAAAGACTAATGAATTAGTGTGATTACTGTATATAATTGATGTATTCTCTCAACTCAGACTGTCATAACTTTTCAAAGAAGTGTTAGTTTCATCTGTCAGTTCCATCGTCATGTCAGTTTTATCATTAGTGAGTAGACACTGACCTCCTCTACTTTGTCCAAGGCAAAGAGACGCCATGTTGTTTAATTCTTTAAGAAAAACATATTACTTCCATAATACTGCAGTGAAGCCAGAGTGGCTTTGCCTGCACAAAGCTCTGGATGTGATAACATTTTGATCTGTATTATATAACTGAATATATTTGCTATGGTAGTGAAACTATTATACTAAAAGATTCTGCTTTAATTAAATCTCAAACTCCTCTTCTTGGTTCATTAAGTGCATTCTGAACTTTAATAATTAGAATCTAAGAATAAAAATTTGGCTGTTTGGGTTTACTTTTCTTTTTCCTTTATTTCTTCTTTTTAATCCTTTGATTGTTTTACATCCAGGCCTTTTTTGGCAGATTCATCTAACACGACATTATATGACGCTGAAGAATCATGTCAGAGAGTTCTTGTTTACATGTATGCATTACTGTACATAACATACAGGCAAGGATAAAAAACTCTAGTGGTGTATAATGCAGATCTCCACTGGAAAGCAGGCCTTTCTTCACCTCAGCTGCTTTTAACTGAAAGCAGATGCTACAGAACAGAAGATTAATATAAGAAGCAGCTATTTCAGTACAGTCAGGTTGTTGAGCAGGGTTCTTGCATCAAGGACTGTGGGACTTGTTGGGGACTGTGACACAAAGTATTCATTTTATCTTAATGACTTTCCTATTTTCAGAAAGTTTTATAGTTCGGGATATATTGCATTTGTTCAATAAATTCTCTACTTCATATGCGTAAAAGTGAAGAATGCCATGCAGTATAAATGATTTAGTGCATACAATCTCAAAAAAATCACATAAACAGTTCTAGAATAATGGAAGAAAAAGAAAAGCAGTTATTGAGTATTCTAACCATGCTGGAGTTTGATACTGCATTGATAGAATAAGCTGCTATTGCCACTGGTAAATGGAATATGTAGAGCAGAAAAGTAAAAAAAAAAAAAGAACAAAAAAAAAAAAAGGAAGAGAAGATGTACATTTTTACTTTTGCAAGATGCTTCTAAATCTTAGGATCAAAAAAAGTGGTGGAGATACTTGCATTCAAAACTCAGAAGTTTTGTATGGTCTGATTAATCTGATGAGTGTTTTGATAGATTTCATTCCTTTTGAAGGACCAAACAGTAATAAAATAGCTCCTTCTTACTGAGCATAGTTAGTGTTAGGCTGATGCTCTGTGCTTTCAGCATCTCGACCATGAGAAAATTTCACAATAAGCAGTTTATCATACACTTATGGTCAGTAAGTCCAAAGACAACTAGAAAATAGAAGAAGACTCTCTTCAACACTGTAATGAAGTGTAATGACAAACTTTTTGCAGAGATTAGACTATATTATTCTCTCAAATTCAATAAAATACGCTATGTTAAAATTTAGTCTTAAAAAGGGAATCCAATGGTATCTTGTTGCTTTTTACGTAATATATTAGAATACAATATTTAAAACCTAACATTTTAAGAAAGAAAAAAAAAAAGACTCTGAATTTAAGGAAAAATAGGGAACTACAGATTTTTGTCTTATAAATAAAGAAAATGATGTAGTTTTGTGAAATATTTCAGTCTAGATGTCTGAAGAAGCTTAGCTGCAAAATAAGAAGTAGAGAGAGAAGAATTTGTGGAATACAGGCCTGCACAATACATATGAAACAGAAATATTTTTTTATAGACGATAGATCTACCGGAAATAAACTGGCAAAAGCATGCGTCTGATGATCCCTGTGATCTGTGTTTCAGAGCAACTCTCAGTGTTTTAAGCTATGATTCAGTTAAAGCGAAGAGAGGAACTGAACTTGACTTTGAATGTGATTAGTTGTGAGGTACTTTATACTATGATGATTAAAATAACAATGTGTATTAAAATTTATGTTGTCACTTTCATTTCTTTGGAGCTGTCAAGTAAAGCCTTTGATTAAAAAATATGTGGAGACACAGTCTTCAAACAAAAATACATAAACAAAACACACTCTTGCCCTTCTGTGTATTCTTTCAATTTTTTCTGTGAATATGAATCACATGGACGAGTTTATTCTCTCCTTAGGCAGGGTTTTTAGTAATGCACCTCCACTGGGACTATGTGTGCGTATAGCAGTTTTCTTAGAGAAGATGGAAGGTGAAAATATCTTGGCAGATTGCTTAATATTTACTAAGAAAACCTGCCCAGATCTAGTCCTCAGTTTTGTAAAATATTCAGTGCATGCTCTTTGCTTTATCTGATGTACAATTTTACAGGGGAGTACTTATATATACATATATTTAATGTCAATGACACGTGAAAACTGGTTATATTTAATGAAATAATTATACACATGGTAATAAGCAATGTTTTTCTCCACTTCCCTTATGTGTTCTATTTTCCAGTTTTACACTATTCACCCTTTATAATACAGACTATAACATGGTAGAATTGAATGAATAAGAAAATTATCTGAATTTAGAGGGAGGTTTGGGGGATTGATTTTGAAGGGGTTTATGTGTGGCGGTGTTTCTTTCTGTGATCTTTCTAATTCACACACAACCTGGATTAGGCCATAATAATCTTCAATAAACCCACATAAATGCAATTAGGTTAATATGAATGCCTCTAAATTACATTATTAGATTACATGCGCAAAGTAAACCATGGCAGCAGAGGAAGAAAAAAGTAAGAACAACAGCACAGGGAGAAAAGAATGGTAATTTCTGTTTTTCGTCCCAGAGAGAATATCCCTTAATGTGTTTGAGAAAACTGGCTGGTAACTCTGACATCTTTAGCTATATAAATAGTTTGATTGCAGTCGGAACTGTTTTATCCTTTTCATTCTTACACCATATGCAGAAGCTAAATTTGAAAGTCAGATGCAGGTGACACTAGAAAGTTAATCACAATGTCTAATTAGTATTTCAGGAAAACTCTATGGAATACAAGCCAGGTCCTCAGCTTGGTTTGGTTTCCTCTTTTTAAAAAGTCAGGCTAAAAGGTTCTCCAATCATTTCTAGAAGCACAGAAAAAACTCCATTTTAGCATGTAAAGCATTTTGTGTTTGTGTGGTTTTGATTCTTTTTGCTAGAGCCACAAACAAGACCAAAATAGTTACATATCTCCTCAATGAAACATTAGAGACACATGACCCTGTTCAAGGTCTTCTCAAATTAAACAAATAACATCCCTGATCTCCATGCAAATGAAAGAATTATTAAAGATGAAGCTCATTATGGTTCTATTAATGTGTCCTTAAATTTCGCATGTCATCTGTCTATCATTTATGGTTAAAGAGAATGCAAACAGAGGCAAATGAATGTCACCATACTTTGTGCTGGTGTCTAGACAAAACCTTTCCTGGGCGTTAATGCCTGGAATTGCAAAAACATTCTCATGCTTTTTCAAACAGATTTCTTGAGGCCCTTAACACTGAAATGCAATAGCTTCCTATTCTTTTTAATCCTTTCTGGATTTCAAAAGTTATTTAGACATTTAGGAAAACCAGCAAGAAAGGAATGGCATCAGTCATTTCTTGTCCCAAAATAGAGTTGTAGAAGGAACAACTGACTCCCAGCTTTTATATGACTGTCACAGAGCGATAGCTTACTGTACAAAGCAGACCAAATTTTATCTGCCCTACATTCTTTTCCATATGGGAAGTTTTAGCTATTTCAGGATGAAACAGATAACAACCTTCATCCATTTCGTAGAAACTGGGTTGTTTTGCCAGAAATAGACTAAGGGCAGATTGAGTTTAAGAGATAGCAGAGGAGATGAGCCGAGACCAATCCTTACAGCGTTGTTTTTGAGAAGGTGCACAAGCCTGATTTCGTTTTCATTTTCAATGTTAAAATCATTTCTCTCAAAGAAGTTGAGGCCTTTCATCCTGTTTGAGAATGGTATTCTCAATTCTTGTAATTCCTTCACCAGACCAGTGCTATTTTATTAGTTTCTACAAAACCAGATATTTTTCACAATAAGGGCAGATTTCAAGGTACAAACATCCTAATTTAGATATCTTAGAAAGAGTTGTAGCCAACACAGTATTTTGTAGCCAACCAAAAACAGTGAGCAGCACGGAAGAACTCTTTGTCTTAGTCTGAATAAGGTGCTTATGTTTGAACAGATGACCAGCTGTCTAGACAAAATTAACTGTATTAATTAACATTCTAACATTTACAATGGGAGCTGGTGTCTGGACACTTGTATTTACATGCCTACAGACTGAAGTTTTGAATATAATTGTGGAAGAAATGGAGAAAATGGACTAAGAAGTCCATTTCAGATGTTCCTGAAATATATGGTTTTGAGGCTTGATAGATAGAAAAGGAGACTTACCTTTGGTCTTCCTTATTTGAGAAGTGATCTATGATATTTTTGTAAAAGGGCATAAAAATTGAAGATCTTGCTGCTCAGTGCAAATTTTCATTGAGTTACAGAAATTCTGATTTTTAATAAGAAAGCTGGGGCTTATGTAACATATTCCCATCCTCCAATCTTTTCCTTCAGCTCTGAATATACAGCTAAGTAAACATACCAATTTTCCGCAATGATTTTTTCTTTAGACTTGTTGATTTTTTGTTTACATTTCTTTCCAAAATAATAAAACCTGAAATCCCATTCACAATGTAATTTAAAAGTAGAATTAAAAGTTTTAATTATCTTCTAAATTTCTTTGGCTTGGCTAGATTAGAACTTGCTTTCTTTGACAATCAAGCTTTAAAATAAACTAATTAATTTGTTTGGATTTGGACTGTACATAATTATATTCTTCAACTAAGTACTTTATGGCCAAAGATAAATCTTTATCTTAAAGAAATGGGTAAATTCCATGATTTTCTTTCAGACAAACTCTCCTGGAAAGAGTAGTGCAGCCCTCTGATTTTTTTTTCTTTTTCCCTCATTGCTAATCTCTTTCACACCTCCTGTATTTTATTCTTAAAGCCTGTATCCTCTCTGGCATCTTGGCTTTCCCACAACACAGAGATTAATTCATTACAGGGGAAAAAAATTATTCTTTTACACCAGTGTTGTGGTTAGCACAAGGGTACCTTGCCTACACCTGATGAGCCATCCTATCTGCAGCTCCATCCAGTCTTCAGAGTGCACATTCAAGACAGAAATAGGGATATTGCAGAATCAAGACTGTGGAGAATGTTGTTTGGTGTCTAAAACTGGATTTCGCTGAAGTCAGATAATTTTCTGATGGCCTAAATCAGACACTATTGAATAAAATATGAGTCTTTCAATTAGTTTCAAAGAGTTTAGTTTCAAAGAGTTTAATTAGTTTCAAATACAGCTTTCTACAGACTGGGAGGTGGCACATGTGTTTTGACTTCTGTTTAGGAGCTTCATGCTTTAAAATCCAAAAATTTGTAGGGGCAAAGTAAATAATTGTAGCTTTTTCTTCAGACTTCCATACGTTACTTTGCAAAGCTCACTTTCGTAAAATGACAAAGTACAATAAAGCTGTGTCTACACATCAGCAATGTGATGACCATCCAGTGAAGAAAGATCAAGACTGATAGTTGAACAGTGACTTTATATTCTTCTTCTTGGTATTATAATTACAAAAGAACAGTCCAATATCAATATTCATAATGCATTATGCTCACTTATTAAAGAGTGGTTGATTGAACGAAACACAGCTTTAGAATCTCATTTGACTCTCTCTTCTATAAGTCTGAACAGACCACTTGAGTGGAAGTGAAGTTTATTCTGGTTTTTAAAATATAGTTTCCTGTTGTCACTTTTCATTTTAGAAAGTCAGTACTGTGAAATTCAGTGAAATGCAACCCACCTCCAGAACTGCTACCCTGTACTGGGAGACTTGTGGAAGACATTGCATTCAAGATGTTGGACAGGCCATGTCTGCCCTACTGGTGCTTCTACTTAGGTCTTGAAAAGCCTGTATGCAATTAATACGAACTGCAGCTTGCAACACCTTTGGGAAATGTAACCTGTAGAAAAAAGTGGAGCATATTCATCCTGCCTGGGAATCTGTTGCACATTTAGGAGCATTTAACCCACATCACAGCTAAGCTGAGCTAGCACAAGCCTGTAGTGCACTGTGCTTCATGTCCAGAGTGGTCTTCAGTTCTGTGCTGTGCTGCTGACATCCCTCACCTGAAGGATGAGCTCAGCCACCACATCATAAGGAGCAATGTCTAATGGGCAGCTCCTATTTGGTACCAGTGATTATGCCACCTTCATGGCCTTGCTTTTGTCTAACAGTCCAGTAATAAATTTTCATGAGAACACCCTTTACGACACAGAGTTTCCTTGTAAGTAAATTAGAAAGTAATGCAAAGGATCAAAAGGGAGAGGTTCTGTCAGCAGTCAGGATCTGCTCTGCTCTGCACAGTGTGGTGGGGGAAAATCCAGTCAGGATCTATCTGATTATGCATGAACGTGAGTGGCCAGCATCTGACAGGATGTAAGACTTATTCACTACCTGTGATCTCTTTCTTATTCTGACTTCTTAAAGCAGTCACCTTATTTAGCTATTTAGTTTTGGGCTTTTCTTATTGAAATCCAGAAAAAGCCCTGCTTTGGCTCACTTCACAGCTCCCAAGTGCAGAACACCCTTCCCAGTATTTCTAGCTCAATTCCACCACTAAAGTCTTGGAACATAATGCAAAATTAAAACAGCTGTTAGAACCATTGAACTAGATTAAGACAGAAAATAAGTTTATTTCATGATTGTACCCTCTATTCTGACCTGGAAGTGTTTTAAGGCAATTTTTCATCCTTTCCAGAAAGCAAATTACTATAATAACGGGGAGCCTTATGTTGCTGTAGCATTTTAGTCTGTAAATAAATGACATTTTCTTTTATCTTATTTCCCTGAAGTGCATTTAATGCCTCTATGAAATTCTGATTGTACAATTTAGTTATTACCAATTTGCCTTGCCAAGGTGTCGGTGTTAGTTGTACTGTCTGGTGTCCCAGAACTGGTTACAAAAGTAGCACAACTGTAATTATTTTATCTGGAGGCATCTCCTGTTTATAACAAGTTTATAATCATCATTTCTTTTGTCATTCAGCTGTGACACAAAAGGGTTGCTGCATAATAAGGTCACAAAGTAAAATTAAGGTACTGCCCCGCTTGTATGTCAATTGTTGATACTTAATTGTTAGGAACATATTGCATATTATATGTGTAGTACCAAGAAAACATGATAAGAGGCAGAATGAGTAATGATCTTGCAATTAAGTCCTAATTTTCATACATATTAAGCTATATCCTAGAAGTAAATGATAAAATGACAAGTGCTCAACACTGCTTGATACATGGTAGCTCATAATTATTTGTATGTGATGTTCAACAAGAGTTCCAAAGCTTTTCATACCGTATAAGCACACCTAGAAATCGTCTGCTTCATGATAGAAATGAACAAAAATCACTGTTTTGCTACTGATGTGATTTAAAACAGGGATGTGTGGAACATAACATTTCCACTGGATAATATCTGTAATTAGGAAACCAAAGAGTGCTATCAGGCTCTTAGAAACCCATGCATACACCAGCTCAGTTTCAGTATAACATCAGGACACAGGTATTGACAGATGACAGCTATTCACTACACTTTCATAGAACCAGAGAATCATAGAATAGTTAGGGCTGGGAAGGACCTTAAGATCATCTAGTTCCAACCCCCCTTCCAGGGGCAGGGACGCCTCCCACTAAACCAAGGCTCTATCCAACCTGGCCTTGAACACCTCCAGCGATGGAGCATTCACAACTTCCCTGGGAAACCCATTCCAGTGCCTCACCACCCTTACACTAAAGAATTTCCTCCTCGCATACAATCTAAACTTCCTCTATTTAAGTTTGAAACCGTTACCCCTTGTCCTATCACGACAGTCCCTAATGAAGAGTCCCTCTCCAGTATCCCTATAGGCCCCCTTCAGATATTGGAAGGATGCTATGAGGTCTCCATGCAGCTTTCTCTTCTCCAGGCTGAATAGTCCCAACTTTCTCAGCCTGTCTTCATACGGGAGGTGCTCCAGTCCCCTGATCATCCTCGGCGCCCTCCTCTGGACTTTTTCCAACAGTTCCATGCCCTTTTTATGTTGAGGACACCAGAACTGCACACAATACTCCAAGTGAGGTCTCAGGAGAGCAGAGTAGAGGGGCAGAATCACCTCCTTTGACCTGCTGGCCATGCTCCTTTTGATGCAGCCCAGGATACGGTTGGCTTTCTGGACTGCAAGCTCACACTGCTGGCACATGTTCATTTTCTCATCGACCAACACCCCAATGTCTTTCTCCACAGGACTGCTCTGAATCTCTTCTCTGCCCAACCTGTAGCTGTGCCTGGGATTGCTCTGACCCAGGTGGAGGACCTTGCACTTGTCATCAGGTTGGCATCAGCACACCTCACAAGCATGTCAAGGTCCCTCTGGATGCCATTCCTTCCCTCCAACGTATCAACAGAACCACACAGTTTGTTGTCAATGGCAACTTTGCTCAGGACGCACTCAATCCCACTGTCCATGTCACTGACAAAGATGTTGGACAAGACCAGTCCCAACACCAATTCCTGAGGGACAGCATTCCTTACTGGTCTCCAGCTGGATACTGAGCCATTGAGCACTACTCTTTGTGTGCAGCCATCCAGCCAGTTCTTCATCCACTGAGTGGTCCACCTATCAAATTGATGTCTCTCCAACTTAGAGACAAAGATGTCATGTGAGACAGTGTCAAATGCTTTGCACAAGTCCAGGTAGATGACATCAACTGCTCTACCCCTGTCCATCAGTTCCATGGCCCCATCATAGAAGGCCACCAAATTGGTCAGGCAGGATTTCCCCTTAGTGAAGCCATGCTGGCTGTCACCAACCACCTTGTTGTTTTTCATGTGCCTTAGCATGCCTTCCAGGAGAATCCGCTCCAAGATTTTGTCAGGCACAGAGGTGAGGCTGACTGGTCTGTAGTTCCCCGGCTCATCCATTTTGCCCTTCTTGAAAATGGGGGTTCTATTTCCCTTTTTCCAGTCGTCAGGAACTTCACTTGACTGCCATGATTTTTCAAATATGATGGACAGTGGCTTAGCAACTTCATTTGCCAGCTCCTTCAGGACCCGCGGATGGATTTCATCAGGTCCCATGGACTTGTATATGTTCAAGTTCCTAAGATGGTCTTGAACTAGATCCTCTCCTACAGTGGGCCCAAGGTCTTCCTTCTCACTGTCCCTCCGTCTGCCTTCCAAGATTTGGGTGGTGTGGTCAGAGCATTTGCTGGTGAAGGCTGAGGCAAAGAAGTCATTAAGAACCTCAGCCTTCTCCAAATCCAGGGGAGCCAGTTCTCCCGATAGTTTCTGGAGAGGGCACACATTGTCCCTAGTCTGTCTTTTATTTGCCATGTTCCTATAGAATCTCTTCCTGTTATCCTTAACAACCCTAGCCAAGTTTAATTCTAAGTGGGCCTTAGCTTTCCTAACCTGGTCCCTAGCTTCCCGGACAACATCCTTGTATTCTTCCCAGGCCACCTGTCCTTGATCCACCTTTTATAAGCCTCTTTTTTCCTTCGAATTTTCCTCAGCAGCTCCTTATCCATCAAGGAAGTTTCCTGGCCCTCCTGCAGCACTTCCTTCTAGTAGGGATGTATCGCTCCTGAGCTTGCAGCAGGTGATCCTTGAATATCAACCAACAGTCTTGGGCCCCCCTGCCCTCTAGGGCTATATCCCATGAAACCTTATTAAGCAGGTTCCTGAAGAGGCCAAATTCTGTTCTCTTGAAGTCCAGTGTCTTTTTCGATATGGCCAAAAATCACATACACACGTATTTTCGGTGACTTTGTAGGAATAAAAAATTGGCAGGTTCTACAAGCCACTACTTATATACCTTTTCTAACACACACGTGTCTTTTAGCCATTGGTTAATATTAGTTAGAAACGGTACATTATTGGATAACCCTTTACTGCCTTACATAATTCCATTGTTTTGCCAAGTTCTTCCTTTGTTGCTAGTTGCTCCCCTTATCTGACTCACTCCTCCAGACTCCTTTTACTTGCCCATTCGGATGCCTTCTACTTTCCCACTCGGATATCTTCTGTTTTCCCACTCGTATACCTTCGGTACTTCATTTCTCAAGGATATACTTCAACATCCTTGAGACTAAGTTCTAACTTCATGCCTTCAGTCAGGGAATCCATGGGCCTGCTGTAGCCTCCCACCACAACTCCCCCTTTTTGTTTTTCGACAAAAAAGGCAGTGTTTATCATCCACTGCTGGGCTCTTTGCAGACAGGATAACAAGCACGGTACCACAAGCCTAATACAAAGATGAACAAATAACACTGCAATCCCATCTTTTTTCAGAGATATATTCAAGCCTTCCAGTCCCGAAGAGTTCAACCATTTTCCCAGTCCAAAAAATCCATCATTTTCCTGCAATTTCTGAGTTTACTTCATCAATTTCTGGATGCTAGCATGAATAGATTGAGAATGATGTGATAAGTTCATACAACGGATTCCATCAAATTCTTGACAACCATAGAATCATAGAATAGTTAGGGTTGGAAAGGACCTGAAGATCATCTAGTTCCAACCCCCCTGCCATGGGCAGTGACACCTCCCACTGTGCTAACAATAGAAAATCAATGGCTGCTCTATTTTGAAGAGTGGCATGTCTTACAGAGTTAGTATCTAATGCTAAGGCACTTAAGGTTTTTGCCGTTTCAGTAGTCTGTTTTCTCAACCAGCAAGCAAGTTTATTTAATTGCGCTAATGCTCCAGCAGCAGCAACTCCTGGCGTAAAGAAGCTAGTTACAATAATTTCTCCTCTATTCCAGACATCAACATTATCATTACAATTGGAGGCAAGTGTTGCTCGTTTTTGGCGACCTCTGTGTAACTGTGTGTGATTTAAGATCATACTTAGGTTAGGTGTAAGCTACGATAGCCGTCCCAGCGTACATGGACCTCCCTTTGGTTTCCTGGGAATACCTGGATAAGCTTTGTCGCCACATAATAAAAATATGCCTTGAGGGAATGCTTTTGGTAAATCATCAATACTAGTTTCACTAACAGCTGAACACCATGGACTCGTATTCTTTGTCATATTGCGAAACAGAAGACTATTTGGTCGGACATCAGTAAAATCATGGTGACATTTCAGGGCTGACCACCAAGAATCTGGCCCACCAGGGCCTGGCCATGTCATGGTCGTAATACATGGCAATACCTTCCAGGCAAAACACCAACACTGAGGGGCATTCACTGTGCCCACAGTATCTATCTCTTCTGGATCTTTTGTGATATTGGGCAAGGCTTGAACCCAATCAGGGATGGTTGTATTGTTTGCCACCCCCTGTATCGGTAGGCCAACTAGACATGTATGAAATGGCTGGTCTGCTGTATGCACTGATGCACAGAAGGTCATCTGATACAATGTCCTGGCCAAGGTCACCCAGATGTTTGAGCTGTTCCATGGTGTCAGTGAGGGTAGATGCAGTTTCACGTTTGTTGAGTCGGAGTCCAAAAAGGGACTCACACACTGAGCAGGAACCCAACAGGGACCTCCATCTGTGGAGACACAAGCATACCCTCTTCCCCAAGTTATGAACCTAAAAGGACCTTCCCAGTTATGATTTTCCAAAGACTTTACCATTACCATAACAGGTTCTTTCCCTGGTATCAGATCTGGGCATACATGGGTTAATGCAGAAAAATGTCTAATCATTGGGGGAACATTTATCCTTGTGTGTAAATCAGAATTGGATAATGTTAAAACATTTAAGACAAGCAATGCTGTGTTGATTCGTGCATTTGGGGTCTTCTCTATCATTCCCCCATTTTGTTTTACTAACATGTTTTTTACAATTTACTGTGTCCTCTCCATCACTGCTTGACCTGTGTAATTAACATGGCCAGCCACTACTCCAGGCAGCATTATTTCAGTAAGATTAGTCTGATTTGAAGTCACTTGAACCTTTATAACATGTGGCATACCACTGAATCCTACACATCACGTAACTGGTCTGAATAATGGGGGATGTAACAAATGTGCCCAGTATACTTGTCCATTACCCATGGTCACATGTATTAGAGCAGATATTACAAAGATTTCTGTCATTGTCATTTCTTTCTGTTGTTGAGTTCTGGGACTTTATACATTTCACTGGCAGCCAGTATGGTCCTGTTGCTAGCTGTACACAGCCGTATCGTTGACCCCATGTCAGCATTGGCTCTGGTCTTTTCTACTCATTATCATGTAGGTCTTTGTATAGAACCAGTGGATTGGGCAAGGAATCATCCGTCAGATGTCACAAGTGCTGTATTGTGGAAAGAGAATCAAAACTAGACAAATTTAAAGAATTTAGTACAAATTGCACTTTTTCTAACTGTTTATGTGGAGAAAATACTGGCATTCCCCTTTTTGCTTTTAAAGAAACCATTTGAGCGTATCACGGGTTCGTTCTACAATGCTTTGACCTGTTGGAGAATGGGGGATACTAGTAACATGAGAAACTCCCCAAGCTTGCAAAAAAGATGCAGCCCTCATTGACGCATAATCAGGGCCATTGTTTTTATCTGCTGTGGAACCCCTAAGGTTGCAAAAGAATGCTGTCAACGGCGAATAACACTCCAGGCGGATTCACCAGTATGAGTGGTGGCCACAATAGCAGAAGAAAATGTATCTATGGACATGTGCATGTTTTTGCTTGCTAAATTCGGCAATATGTGCAACATCTGTTTGCCAAATCTGTAGGGCTTGTAAACCCCAAGGATTAGTGCCAAAATAGGTAGGAACATGTTGGCCTTAACAGTTAGGGCAGGCAGCAACGATGGCACATGCTTCACTACTGGAAATTTTAAACTGTCTCTGTAGAGCATGAGAGCCTTGGTGGAAAAATTGATGAGATGCTTGCGCTTGTTGTTTTATACTGGGAACAGGTCCAAGGGCAACTGCAGATACTAGTGCGTCTGCCTTTGCATTACCCTCCATTATAAAACCTGGGAGGGTGGTGTGACTTTTAACATGCATAATATAATAGTGATGTTTCTGGTTTTGTATTGTTAACCATATTAATTTTAGGATCCCAAACAATTGTTCATTGGACACTAGTCCCAAAACTACTTTGTCAAATTATTGAACCAACCCGTCTACGTAAGGAGAGTCAGTAACAATATTAACCAGGCCAGGAAAATGTTGAAATACCATTGCTATTGCTCTAAGCTCTACTACTTGGGGTGATCCTCCTTGATATTCCATTCAGTGCTGCCAGTGAAAGTTTTTTTTCACACAATAACAGCTTTTCTGGTTTTCCCTGAGCCATCTGTAAACACTGTTGGTTCTTCCACTGGATGGCTCTCTGATAGCAGGGGAGGCCATCCCCCACATCAAGGTCTGGCATGGCATGTGCCCCCACTGCTCAGCGCCTGCTGGGTTGCAGCCAGCAGCGGAGCTAAAAGTTCTTCTTGATGGCAAACACAGAGGCCAACCCAGTCTTGCCCTTGGCTGTGGTAGGAAACATTTGGCCAACCTCAGTCCTGGCACCTTGTTGTCAATGTGGAGTTTCACCTGCTTCATTTAGTAACAAATCGTTACTATGGCAAAGCACATATAGATTTACATTAGCATTGTGTATACTACAGAGTACAGCAGCATGTTGAAGATGCTAGTGGCAGTGAGGAACCAGTTAAGGAAATTGTCTACTAGTGGAGTTCTCTCACCCTCTTAATTTGTTCAATTGTCTGCTCTATAACACTACCATTGTATTAGAATCTTTCTAGCTTTTGCCTTAGCATTTTCTAGCAGCTACTGCAAATTTGCATGCTCTAACATCTCTTTTACAAGTGACAAATCCATACAATACAAGATGTAGTTTCTTTATTAGCAACTGGCTAGTAAGTACAGGTGGGTTTATACACAAAGTCATAGCCTCTAATAATAGCTACTTTACAAGTACATATATTCAAGCTGTTACTTTTCAGTTGCCCCCAAGTGATGTTTTGCAACCATTAATTTTTCTTTTCCTCTATCTCATTCTGCTTGGGGTATTCACGGTCAGTCTTACAGCTGAGGCTTAGGTTCTTCCACTCGTCTGTCCAGCTTATAGCAAGGCTTGACAAACTTTGCAGGCAGCTGCCATGGACCTGTAGGTAGGACAAAAAAATACACCCTCCCTCAGGTTATCAGGTTCTTGAGAAGAACACAGGTTAAAGTGATTCCTTAAAGAGGAGATATTCTGATGAAAAAGGAATGTGAAGCAGCTGCAGAAGTAAACTGCATGGTGTGAACAGTCAAGGAGTTTGCTGTGTCATTGCCCATTTTTTTATTTTTTTTCTTTCTCTGCCACCCTGATGCTGCTTGGGTGACAGCTGGTAAAGTTTGTGGGTGCACTACCCCTGTTGCTGTTTTGGTTAGCAGTTCTTGTTTTGACCAATCTCTCTCTTGCTCCAAAGCCTCCTCCCCTGCGCCCAGTGTGTTGCAGACATCTTTAGGCTTTGTTTATGGTGTCTCTACAAACTGCTCCAATACTTCAATGGATCGAGAGTGTTTTTCCTTTTTTTTTTTTTTTTTTTCACTCCTTGGCTCTGGTGTCCATCCCTGCCGCTCCACCAGTGGAGCACTGGGAGCTGAATCAAGGCCAGCTTCTTTTGAACATGGTTACCGAGCTCTATCAAATAACTCTTTTTTTTTTTTTTTTTTTCCCCCAAAGTCGCTCACCCCGCTTTGCATGGCTACAAACGCTGGCCTGCTCGGCAGCAGCTGTAAATTCCTGCCTGCTCAGCAGCAGCTACAGCTGCCTGCCTTAGCTGCCTGCCCGAGGAGCAGCAGCCATAAATACCTGCCAGCAACAGCACTTTTGCATTAACCTTTTCTTGCCCAAAATGTTTATCTGCTACCCATTAAAAACTTTTACACAAACCCAATAACAAAAAAATACACAGAACGCTGTCTACCCTCAACACACACACACACATGGGATCCCACAAGCACACTCCACACAACTACAGTATTAGAAACACAAAATCCAATCATTACTTCCACTACACAGTCCCACGTACAGAATGTGATGCAACGACCCTGTGAAGACAACCAAGAAACCAGCTCAGAGCAGCATCATCGCAGTGCAAGGTGGCAGACTCAATCTCAGCGGGCAAATCTCAGTCCCTGCACAGGCTCTGCCTCCCCCCACACTGCACAAGGCTTGGGCTTTCATACTGACCAAAATGCGTACTCATTCTGATGGAGGTGGCCAGCCTACATCAGAAGAAGTGGCCAGCAGTATCTATAAAGGTCTGCAAGGGTCAATAGAAACACGGACATACTTATATTTTCCAACCTCTAGTACATAAGTATTACAGAGAGACTATATAAAAAGAATTGCATATCACCGTTTGCCTGATACCTTTGATAACAGCATACGAGAGACCTTCCCACCGTGGGTTTTGATCCTGCACATACACCACCAGGAAAGCACACAACACATCTGCATCCCCCACCCACCTCAGTTCTCCCTTTACAGATGCCCATTTATCATGAGGATCTGGGGGATATAAATCAGGCTCCTTTTCCAGATCAACAGGCACTGGGTCAAAAGGACTATCCAGGTCAGCATCAAAATTATCAGGCGTCAGAATCTCAGGAGCAGCAACAGCAGTCTGATGAACGTACACAGGCTCCTCATTAATGTGTTCTGGAGTTTTAGCATTATCAAGTGCAACTAAAACATTTCCTCCCGCAGGTTTCAGGTGATCTGAAAGTAGGCTCTTTCTCAGGATTAACAGGGCCCGGGTTCAAAAATATCGTCTTCATCCCCTCCTTCAGTCTTAGCAGCTGCAGCAGCAGCTGGTGGAGGTTCTGGAGGGGGGCGGAGGGCGCCGGGCTCCGAAACAGGGTAATCTGGTCACTTCACATCTTTTTCAGGATTAGAAGGGGTATGAACCAGTGACTCTTTAGGGGACCTGTGTTGTCGATTAGCTGTAGCTGGGGCACCCGGACCATATATCTCATCATCAGAATTTTCCCCCAGTGTCTTTATCTTCTTCCCCCCCAGGATTTTACTCCAAACTGCAGGCTCCCTGGATGGTTCTTTACACCGCACATCAAGCTGCGCAACAGGGGCTGTGAGCACAGTCACACGGAGAGAAGCTCTGTCCGCTTCAGTTGGAGGAATTTTATTTCGAAATCCTCACCATCAGTGCCCGTGCTTTGATCATTAAGGGGAGCTGATGGCTCCGCTTTGTCCTGCTGCTCTTTAAATGATTTTAAAATCTCAAAGAGCAATCGCCACGTTGTCAGCAATATCTGAGCCTGTTTCTCCCCCTGAGATGCGTGATCAAACAGAATATCCCCCAGGCGTTGCCACACAGAAACACTAAAGGCTGTTACGGTATCAGCCTCATACCTCTGTCTTTTACTCCATAATAGCATTTTTCGGAGGAGTAGCTCTTCTACATTCACCCCCTGCTTTTGTAATATGATTGTCCACATGGTCAATATGATCGATTCCTCTTTACTTAAAGAGGTTCCCATGTCCCCAGTGGCTCACATATCCAGGTGTCTTAAATCAGGCCGGCCATGCAGAACCCCACTGCTCTCAATGCAACGCTGGGCTCCGTCTCCACGGCTATCCTCTGCCGTTCCTTTCTTTTTTTTCTCTCTTAAGTTTTATTTCCAGTCCGATCATGACGTGGGCGATCACGTTGGGGTCACCAGATGTCATTGTCAAGACGGCCAAAAGTCACACACACACGTATTTTCAGTGACTTCGTAGGAAGAAAAAATTAGCAGGTTCTTTATTACTACAAACCACTACTTATATACCTTTTCTAACACACACGTGTCTTTTAGCCATTGGTTAATATTAGTTAGAAATGGTACATTATTGGATAACCCTTTACTGCCTTACATAATTCCATTGTTTTGCCAAGTTCTTCCTTTGTTGATAGCTGCTGCCCTTATCTGACTTGCTCCTCCAGACTCCTTTTACTTGCCCATTCGGATGCCTTCTACTTTCCCACTCGGATATCTTCTGTTTTCCCACTCATATGCCTCCAGTACCTAATTTCTCAAGGATACATTTTAACATCTTTGAGACTGAGTTCTAACTTCATGCCTTAAGTCAGGGAATCCACAGGCCTGCTCTAGCCCCCCACCACAGCCCAGGGCAGTCATCTTGCTGCACACTCTTCTCACTGTCCTGAGGATCTCAAATTCAACCATCTCATGATTGCTGCAACCAAGGCTGCCCTGGAGAGTCACAGTTCCAACCAGCCCTTCCCTGTTGGTGAGGACGAGATCAAGCATGGCACCTCTCCTTGTCAGCTCCTCTATTACCTGCAGAAGGAAGTTGTCTTCTACACAATCAAAGAACTTCCTGGATTGCTTGTGCTGGGCCGCACCATCCCTCCAACAGCTATCAGGGTGGTTGAAGTCCCCCATGAGAACAAGGGCCCACGAGCGTGAGGCTGCTCCTATCTGTCTATAGAACACCTCATCCACCGAGTCCTCTTGGTCAGGCAGTCTGTAACAGATCCCCACAATAATGTCTCCCATTGTTGTTCTACCTTTAACCCTGACCCACAAACTCTCTGTCAACTGCTTACTTGTCCCCAGACAGAGTTCCATGCTCTCCAGCCTATCCCTAACATAAATAGCAACTACCCCTCCCCGCCTACTGGGCCTGTCTTTCCTAAAGAGCCTGTAACCTTCCAGTCCAATACACCAGTCACAGGAGCCATCCCACCATGTTTCTGTGATGCATATTATATTATACCCCCGTAATCTTGCACACATCTCTAATTCCTCTTTTTTGTTCCCCACGCTAAGGGCATTTGTATACAGGCATCTGAGCCGAGCTCCAGTTGAAGCTGGCTCATTGGCTGGAGCAGCTGGAATATCTCTACATTGCTCTGAACATTTACTATAGGTGCTGGCCAGTGACTGGGTGTGTTGGAATGGACTGATGCTCCCCTCCCCCAACACATCGAGTTTAAAGCATCCTTGACCAGTCTGGCAAGCCTCCTCCCAAATCCACTCTTCCCTTTCTTTGTCATACCAGCTCCACCAGCCCCCAGTAGACCTGGCTTACTGAATTAAGTCCCGTGTTCAAGGTACCCAAACCCCTGACTACAGCTTTCAGTTAGCACAGAAGGAGAAGCTAAGCATGTAGACAGGGATAAGAAAGTCAGTACTCCATCTTCACATCCAGAAAATAAGTCTGCATGCAGTGTCTTACACGAGAGGATTAATTCTTCTTTGGACCTTATTCCACTCTTGTCAGTACGGTTTGACCTGTGGTTGTGCTAGTTAAAGCAGCACAAAACAGACAGCAGTTGCTTTGGACTACATTTAAGGAACCTTAGAAGGTGAAGAAGAAGGGACCTGCTCAATTGCAGTGCACAGTAATATTTATTGTAGGACCAGGTAAATATACAATCTTTTATTTATTTTTAATTTTTTTTCTTAACTTTGCTAGATTGAATCATTCAGTGTTATATTGTTGTATAGATTATATAATTCAGTGCATAATTAGATGTAAATTTTTTTTTGTAAAAAAAATACATCCAATTTATTATCTTCCCAACCTTATTTTTCTTCTTTTTCTTTTTTCTTTTTCTTGTTTTCGCTTTCCTTTTTTTTTTTTTTTTATTTTCCCAGTGGAAACTGTGTTGAATCTATAGCTGAACTAACCATGCCAGTGATAACTGGAAACTGGTGTCAGATTATAGTATTATATAATGAATGTGAATAGTAAATTTTGAAGGTCTTTGAAGTCTATAAATGAAACAGAGGAAAAAAACAAAACGAAGCTAAACTAAAAAACAAAACAAGCAAAACACACAAAACCCCTAACAAATAAAAAAACAAAAAACAAACAAGAAAACCCAAGAAAGCAAACAAGAAAACCCAAGAAAACAAACAAGATTTTAAGCAGTACTATGCAAGCATCACTTGAAAGAAAGTTTCTGCCTAGAAAAAGATCAAACCTACCTGATATTTTATGCTAAAAATCATTAGAATGCCATTTTTATAAGAATTGATGTTTCTATAGTTCACTTTTTTTTTTTTCTAGCCAGGGCCTACAATATATTCTGTGTCAAACATCAATCTATGTATGAGATATATGGTGAAACTACCCACTCTCTCAGTCATCGATGGCTTAGGACTTTCTCTTCTAGAGTCTGCATCTTAATATTTGATAGCCCTCAGTGGGCTGTTCTTCTGTGAGTTTGCCGAACAGCTTTTAAAGCCAATTTAAATTATCAGTTTCCTTATTATCCTGTAGCAATGTGTGCCATAATGAAATTCTACATTGTGTCATGGAGTACTGCAATATGTGAGTAAGGTACTGTTTTGAGACTACAATATAACAGCAGAATTAACACAGATGTGAGATGGATTGGGCTGATCCCCACTATTAAAGAAGAATCTTAGTGCTGAGGCCAAGGCACAGGACAAGCTGCACAGTTGCAGCCTCCAGTCTGTGAGAGCAAGAGCATCTGTCACATATGCATTCTGAACTCAGCTGGGGGAGTCCTGGAAGGCCAAAAGTGATGCAGGCATGCATTCCTCTGAGCACAAGAGCTGAAAGTCACCTGAGAAAATACAGTCAACTCATCTCCAATCAGTTTGTATGTTTGTATATTTATATTTAGGATTATCCAAAAATAAATTCAAACAAACAAGCAAAACCACCACATCTGGTTATTTCTGGTTATTTCTCAAACTCCACATCTATGATCTGTAGAGCAGATTTTTTTTTTTCCCCCAACATTTTAAGTTTCGGGGTTTTTTATTAATCTGGAGGAAAACCCATAAACAAAAGACTTCTAAATTATTTTCAGCCATAATTAATTGCAAGTAAAAAGGAAAATAAAATTGATTTATCTTGCAATACATAGATCTCCATAGCATGAGGTGTGCTAATTGCCTTTAAGCTTCAGTTTTCATAGTGGGGTGTCCTAGATGTTTGTTTATTCATTCTAGATTTATGTTACCATAGTAATCTAAGTAGGTATTTCTCTAGCTTCTTTTTTCATCCTTTGTTAATCATCTATAACTACTGGTATCAAGCAATAGCTCCTGCCTAACTCTGCTGGAAAGTCTCACAGGAATGTGCTTTATGAAAAACATTAATTAAAACCAGAATAATTAGCACCTAGATGAATAGAATCCGAAAACAGAAATGGAAAAAGAGCAACCAAATTAAAGTTCAGTGAAGATGCCTCTACTGGCAGATAAGCATGCAGATGTTTCAAAATTTTTAAAACATTTTTGCAATTTAGAAATCATATGTAAGGGTTAGATCAGGACTAAGTGTTTAAAGCGAAAAAAAAAAGATTTTATGTGCTTCTACTATTTAATAACAGATCATTGGATGTGTCTATTCAAGGTTTTGTGTCAGAAGATACTGTTGTTTCAAAGTCTAAGATAATAAATCCCCTTCCCAAGTTTTCATATTTCAAGATACATCTGCATAACACTTCATAAACTGACCTGCGCTTGACTTTAAGTCAAATGTTTGCTTATCTGAAAGACATATATCCATATTAGTTGTGCTGTGCCTCTGTTTATAATCCATTTGAGTGTCTTAGACTTTAATTTGAAAAATATGATATGCTAATAATTTACCGGATTTTGGTTTAAGGCAGTTCAAGGTTTGGAAAAATTTTGAAGTGGTCATAATCTATAAAAGATAGTGCAGATGTGGACATGTGGATGTGTGTTTGAGTACAGGCATTAAGTCAATTTTCCTTCCACCAAAAATCAGGTGAAAACAGAAAATGACTGTACATAAAATGAACTCATATTATAATGGACTTGCCTAGACATGGGAAATTAAATTTTAAAGTTACCACAAATATATTCTCAAAAAATTAATTTAACCTAGAAAAATAACATAAGAATGCAAGAGTCCTAAATCCAGACAGAAAATAAATAGAAAGGTTTAGCTATGACTTTGCTGCTTAGGCAAGATGCTAGAGATTCTAAACATACATGATAGAAACCTTTAATCATCATGTTTTCTTTTTGTTCTCAAGTACCAACATCAGTGAAACCAGATGGGGTTTTAGACTTATCTTCAGTTTTGTTGCCTCAGTTCTACATCTTTGAAGGTTCAGGGTAAGAATGCTCTTTTTCATGTTGCACTAAGTGCTTACATAACTGTTTGTAGCTGTTGGGAGTTAAATTTGCATTAGTATTTTCTAATGCTCTTTGTAATTCAAGTAATACAACTTTTCATCAAATGTAAAAGTCATGTAAAACACTTTAGACATTCAACTAGAATAAAACAAGTGTTTCACTGCTTTGAGCAACAAGGTGATATAAAAGAACAAAAGGATTGTAAAAGTCTGCTCAGTTCATTAGAAGAATGAACTGATATCACATGTATTGAAAGACATGAAGTCACTAAGTCCATGAAGCAAAAAGGAAAAAGTAATCTAAATTCATTCATAACATGTGAGGAGACTTCCAGAAAATTAGTTGTCTTAATGAAATAATTCTTCATGAATAATAGATCCTGTGCTAAATTTTTTTGTTTAAATAAATAGGTACTATCCTGATTTTGTTGAACAAAATTTACTCTGAATATTACTGTACTGTGCAAAGTACAACACACCTGTAAAACTAATTTCCTGTTCTGGTACTTCGTATGATGAATCAATTGAATATATTGAACTTACGCTACAAGGGAGAGTCATACAGGAACAGAATTAAAGATAAAAAGCCTCTAAATTTTACAGTAATCTAAAGTAATTGTATAATTAATGTGTAAAAAGTTACTCATAAATGATATTGTCAGGACCACGACTACTTGAGAAATCAGAGGAGCTGAGAATAAAGTGTCATGGGTTCAGCAGTAGCAGTCATTTTTCTCCTTCTTGGTAGCTGGTGCAGAGCTGTGCTTTGACTTTTGGCCTGGGAACAGCGCTGATAACACCAGTGTTTTGGTTACTGCTTAGTGATGTTTTGGTCTGACCAAGGACTTTCTGAGTTTCATGCTCTGCCAGGGAGGAGGGGAAGCTGGGAGGAAGCAGAGACAGGACACCTGACCCAAACTGACCAAAGAGGTTATTCCATACCACAGCACGTCATGCCCAGGATGGAAGAGCAGAGACCCAGAAGGGTGGGAGTGCACAGCGTGGTCGGGCTTGGTATCGGGTGGTGAGCAGTTGTATTCTCTTTCCTTGTATTTGCCTTGTCATTATTATTATTGGTGGTAGCAGTAGTGGTCTTGTGTGATACTTTAGTTACTAAACCTTTCTTATCTCAACCTGTGGGAGTTGCATTCTTTTGATTCTCCCCCCCATCCACCCGGGAGCGGGGGGAAGAAAGAGAGGGGACTGAGTGAGAGAATGGGCTGCCTGATTTACAGCTTAAACCACGACACAAAGAAACCAATTAATCACAATTTAGATGTTTTTCATTTCATGAGACTGGATAACTAAATAAAATCCTTATATTATTTGCAAAAAGATATTTATATATAAAACCATCTTTCCCTAAACCTAGAATTTTGCAATTATTTGCTACATCAATTTCATGTAGATGACCTAAAGAGGAATTTGACCAGCACAACTCAATCCCACTGATCGTGTCACCAACAAAGATGTTAAACAAGACTGGTCCCAACACTGATCCTTGAGGGACACCACTCGTTACTGGTCTCCAGCTGGACATTGAGCCATTGACCACAACTCTTTGCGTGCAGCCATCCAGCCAGTTCTTCATTCACCGAGTGGTCTACCTATCAAACTGATGTCTCTCCAACTTAGAGACAAGGATGTCATGAGCGACAGTGTCAAATGCTTTGCACAAGTCCAGGTAGATGACATCAACTGCTCTACCCCTGTCCATCAGTTCCGTAGCCTCATCATAGAAGGCCACCAAATTGGTCAGGCAGGATTTCCCCTTAGTGAAGCCATGCTGGCTGTCACCAACCACCTTGTTGTTTTTCATGTGCCTCAGCATGCCTTCCAGGAGAATCTGCTCCAAGATTTTGTCAGGCACAGAGGTGAGACTGACTGGTCTGTAGTTCCCCGGCTCATCCATTTTCCCTTTCTTGAAAATAGGGGTTCTATTTCCCTTTTTCCAGTCATCAGGAACTTCACCTGACTGCCATGATTTTTCAAATATGATGGACAGTGGCTTAGCAACTTCATTTGCCAGCTCCTGCAAGACTTGCTGATGGATATCATCAGGTCCCATGGACTTGTGTACGTAGGTTCTTAAGATGGTCTTGAGCCATATCCTCTCCTACAGTGGGCCCAGGGTCTCCATTCTCACTGTCCCTCCGTCTGCCTTCCAAGACTTGGGTGGTGTGTTCAGGGCGTTTGCCAGTGAAGACTGAGGCAAAGAAGCCATTAAGAACCTCAGCCTTCTCCAAATCCAGGGGAGCCAGTTCTCCTAACAGCTTCCAGAGAGTGCCCAAGTTGTCCCTAGTCTGTCTTTTATTTGCAATGCGCCTATAGAATCCCTTCCTGTTATCTTTCACATCCCTAGCCGAGTTTTATTCTAAGTGGGCCTTAGCTTTTCTAACCTGATCCCTAGTTTCCCGGACAACATCCCTGTATTTTTCCCAGGCTACCTGTCCTTGCTTCTACCTTTTATAAGCCTCTTTTTTCCCTCGAAGTTTCCTCAGCAGCTCCTTCTCCATCCAAGGAGGTCTCCTGGCCCTCCTGCTACACTTTCTTCTAGTTGGGATGCAACACTCCTGAGCTTGCAGCAGTTGATCCTTGAATATCAACCAAGAGTCTTGGGCTCCCCTGCCCTCTAGGGCTATATCCCATGAAACCTTACTAAGCAGGTTCCTGAAGATGCCAAAGTCTGTTCTCCTGAAGTCCAGGGCAGTGAGCTTGCTGCACACTCTTCTCACTGTCCTGAGGATCTCAAATTCGACCATCTCATGATTGCTGCTATCCAGGCTGCCCTGGAGTGTCACATTTCCTGCCAGCCCTTCCCTGTTGGTAAGGACGAGGTCAGGAATGGCACCTCTCCTTGTCGGCTCCTCTATTACCTGCAGAAGGAAGTTGTCTTCCACACAATCAAAGGACTTCCTGGATTGCTTGTGCCGGGCTGCACCATCCCTCCAACAGCTATCAGGGTGGTTGAAGTCCCCCATGAGAACAAGGGCCTGTGAGCATGAGAGTGTTGTTATCTGTCTATAAAGTACTTCATTCACCGAGTCCTCTTGGTCAGGTGGTCTGTAACAGATCCCCACAATAATGTCTCCCATCACTGTTCTCCCTTTAAGCCTGACCCACACACTCTCTATTGACTGCTCACCTGTCCCCAGAGTTCCATACTCTCCAGCCTATCCCTAACATAAATAGCAACTTTCTCTCCCCACCTGCTGCGCCTGTCTTTTCTAAAGAGCCTGTAACCTTCCATTCCAACATACCAGTCACAGAAGCCATCCCACCATGTTTCCGTCATGCATATTATATCATACCCCTGCAGACGTGCACACATCTGTAATTCCTCTTGTTTGTGCCCCAACAAGAGAGCTCCAAATGAAGCTGGCTCATTGACTGGAGCAGCTGGAATATCTCTACATTTCTCTGAACATTTACTATAGGTGCTGGCCAGTGACTGGGTGTGTTGGAATGGACTGATGCTCTCCTCCCCCAACACATCGAGTTTAAAGCATCCTTGATTAGTCTGGCAAGCCTCCTCCCAAACCGCTCTTCCTCTTGTTTGTTAGACCAGCTCCACCAGCTCCCAGTAGACCTGGCCTAAATTGAGTCCCATGTTCAAGATACCCAAACTGCTGAATACAGCACCCCCTTTCTAACCATTTATTGACCTGGCCAATCCTCCTTGCCTTTTTAAGGTCCTCCCCTTTGTCCTGAAAAATTGATGAAAAGACAATCTGAGCTCCAGAGCCCCTAACCACCTCTCCCAGAGCTCTGTAGTCCTTCTTTATGTTCTCCTGGCTACTGCTATCTATTTCACTAGCACACACATGGATCACTAGAAGTTGGTAATAGTCAGTGGGACTGACTAGAGCAGGCAATCTCTCTGGAACATCCCTGATCCGTGCCCCTGGTAGGCAACAGACCTCCCATGAGACTGGGTCAGGCCGACAGATGGGTGCCTCTGTTCCTGTCAGAGTAGAGTCCCCTACTACTACGGCCTGACGCTTTTTCTTGGCAGCACCAGTAGAGATCTTCTTTACCAGTGCATCAGCCAGTTGTTTCTGGTGGGAGTGTGGCTCCTCATTAGCCCCATGCAGGACAGCAAAGTGTTTCTGGGTGGGGACAACAGATTTAGGAGGAAGCCCCTTGCTTTTAATTGTCCTCCTCCCCCTTTTTTGTTGTTTTTTTCTGTTACCGCTTCCCAGCTTCCTGGGTTAGCAGCCTCCTTCTTCCGTCCATGAGCTACAGGGGACGCTTGAGGCCCCTGCACAGTTTGGGCCTGGAGCAAGCAGTGCTGCTTCCCCTCAACTTCCCTGACACCTTTCAGCCTTGTAACAGCGTCCCGCAGCTCAGCCACCTGCTGCAGGAGGACCTCCACCAGGGAGCACAGAGTGCAGCCCTGCCCATTGTGCACCCTCTCCTCAGGAGAGCAGTGCAGGCGCTCTCTACACCCCGAGCTCTGCACTGCAGCCTCCCTTCCCATTAGCTCTGTCTGGGTGCCTACACTGGCCACCGCCAAGGCAGCCAGAGCAGAGCTCCCAGGCTGGGCCTTGGTCATATGGCAAGTGCTCACCATCCCTCTAGAGCTGTCTCAACCTGCCCTGCTCACCAGGCTCCCTGGGGCAGGTTTTTAACCAGTCAGGGCTGGTGCCGCTCCTCCTGGAAACACCTCTTGTGAGTCAGCTGCTCGTGTCAGCTGAGCTGCCGGCTCCTGGGCAAGTCCTGTCGAGGAGTTGAGGCTCTCTCAGTGGCTCTTGCTGCTCTGAGTTGAGGCTCCTGGATGCTGAGATTCCCCCTGCTCAGGTGTTGAAGGCATCCTCTCTCAAGCTACTCACCTCAGCAATTGAGTCCTGCCAAAGTCCTGCCTTTAGCACCAGCAACAGCCAGTTGATAACCTTTAGGATGCACCCTCTTCTAACTAAGCCTTGTCTGTTCACCTTTAGGATCAAGACCTCCTGGGCTCTCTTACACATCATACTTGACTCCAGGATTGTGTCATCATTTTTTACTTCTTCCAAGTCTCCCTTGACAATGTTGCTGCTAGTGTGAATGAGCAGCAAGGGTTGGCTCTAAAGGCCAGCTAACTTTCTGCAACAACATCCTGAACTTTCCCCTCTGAAAGCACTAAATCTCCCAGGACAGTCTGGATACATGAACCATTGGTGTCTCCACACTTTGCAAAACAGAATCTCCAACCACTGTGGCCCAGTGGCTCCTTTCAGTTCATGCCAAGCTGGCTTGGAAGCCTGCCTTAATTGAGCTTGTTCCACTTAATTGAAGATTGGATCATTGTACTGATGATGAGGGTGGTGGAGTTTTTTTTTTGTTTTGCTACAGGCTTTCAGTTTCACCTGTCTTTGGAGTCTTGATCTGACATCAAGCATAGCCTTTAGCTGCTCCTCTTTCTTTGCATCACGTGACTCAAAGCTTTTGCCTCTACAAAGTGTCTGTGAAAACACTGTTAATCTCATGTTCAGGTTCCTGATATCATATAGCCTGCTCGGTTCTTCTTCCTGTATCTCCCACTGCTACCCCATAGCAGGAGGGGCGCCAGGCATCCCTGCAGTCCCAGGCATGTGTTGCAGCACCCACCCTCAGCAGGTTTTCTGAGTCAGACTCAAACTTGCAACAGGTACTTTCTCCAGCTAGAAGGAAGATGGAGAAATAACCACAGCTTTTCATCGCCTTGGTCATAGAGTCCTGAACTTCTAGACCCACTTTGCATCCCCTCCCCTGGTGACAGATGATGTTTGTATTAGCTGCACTCCTGTATATCAGCTAAACAGGTGGTTCCCAATTAGGAGAAAAGATTCTACAATCCTGTAGTTTTCCCATATTCTTCAGGTCATCTATGAAACATTTCAAGTAGATTGTGTGTGTTTATCTGTACAACAGCAACTTTGGGGTTTGACTTCTGATGGGTACAGAAGTTCAGGTGAACTGAAAGAAAAATGTATTTCTGCTGTCTTTTGCCAGGAACACTGTCAGTATTAGGAGACCATGAAACTTTGACTTCTCATACTCCTGCTGGTTTTTCACTCTTTCCAACAGGTAGTTTCAAAACAAGTTATTAGTGCTTACACAAAAAGAGTTTCTGATAACTACAAAAAAAGGAAAAGCAAGATAAAAAAAAAAAAAAAAGAAAAAAGGAATAGTCAGAATCTAGCTGCTAAAGCCTTTAGCAGTTCTGTCCTTAAAGGGTCAGAAGAGTGAAAAGCTAAGTGAGGTGAAAGATCAGACTATATATATCACAGCAGGAAGAGTCAGCAGAGAAAGCAGGCTGTCAATTCCAGTACTCTCATTAGTGCAGTTAGTTTCTTTAGACTTCTGATATTTGATCTACACTGCATCCAGTTTTGGGTGATTAAACATTTAAACTGCCATTCATATTTCATTATATATTAACCCCTACACACACATTCTGATTTCAGAAACTCCCAATCTCCCAAAGTAGGAAAAGTGCTCTAGTAATTTTAAATCGCTGTACTGCATGAGCCCATAATTCTGCTCACTTTCAAGCTCAAATACTTATAAAAATTTCTGAAACACTCCAATAATTTTGCCTCCAAATTATGTGTATCTTGAGCTCCAACCTTTATGAAGTAAATTACATTTTCAGTGTTGAAGAATATAGTTTGATTTTTTCCAAGCACAGAACTCAGAGGCAGAGGAGCAAGAAAGAAAAGTGAAATATGGATTGGTCGTAGGTCAATCAGAAGTCACAGATATAAGCCAGTGAAGTTTATATTTGTGTCAGGTTGAAAGATGGTTCTCAGCACAGTTCCCTTTGAATAACTGATAATTTTGAAATACCAGAAATCACAACATGAAAATTAAATGCTCATGACATCATAAGAACTCTGAAATACTCTTCAAATTTCTACTTACTATATTCTTAATACACAGTAAGCTAATAAGAATCTGTTCTTATATCCCTAATGATTAAATAACTCATTTTTACTTAATTTAATTTATTCCCAACTACCACAAACTTCTGACTATTAATTCAAAGATTGAGAAAATTAACAATTAAAAAAACATTTAGGTAAATAACTCGCCTTGCTGTGGGTCACACAAAGTCATGAGAGGTACCTGTTTTTTGTGGCTCACCCTCAGCTACAGATCCTCAGGTGTATTTTTTAGCATGAAAATACCATATAACTTTCATTCATACCATGCACTTTTTGCAGTGCTGTCCCTAAAATTAATAAGCTTTTCTGAATAGACTTTGGGTAAAGGACTACTACATTGATTTGCATGATATAAAGCCACAAGGTCTACATATGAAAATAAATAAGCTTTTGTGAATAAACTTTGGCTGCAACTGCATTTAATTAGTAGTTAAAAACAAGCATAGTAACAAAACCTCCTACTGAATAGATTTGCATTATATGAAGCCTGAAGTTCTACATATAAATAGATCAAAATATATTTCCTTTATTTTTAACACAATAGGAATGTCTTTGAAAAAAAGTCATAAATGTTAATTTATGAGTAATTTATAAGTTCATTCATTTTAGCTATGTAATTCAATTATCAAAATAGTGAATAACAACCCCAAGAAATGGTCCTATTGATGTAGTATGATTCTTTGACCAAAGAACCATAAACCAGGCCTGACTTACAGATCTACAATTTGTACCCTTATCCAGTAATGGCCTTGGCATCGTTGTGCAGGGATCAACAGAAGGTCCGAGTAAGACAAGCAGACATAGTGTCTTTCATGCCTCCTCCACATGTAATCTGCCATTACCATGAAAAAAAAAAAAAATAAACAGAATTCTCCTCATAGTTCTAGTCATGTTTTGCAAACCGCTGTGAGAAATGAAGTCATTAATTCCATTCCTTACCTCCTCCTTAATTACTCAGTAGGCAGAAAGCAAAGCGGAAAAAAGGAGGATGAGAAGAAAGATTGGTGTTTGAAGCACTTGTATAACTGAATCACAGAAGGAGTTTTATGGAGTCTCTCTTACATGAAATAATTTAACACTCCTTACAAACTAGGCTTTTAAATTATTTTAAAGTGAGGTGACTGGAGCTTTATTCATTACTATTGTCATTGATAAGCACTGAACTGAAAACAACAAGCAGCTGCAAAACAAGGTGGCAATTTTAATAGGTATTGAAAATAAGTTTTCTCCTATTTTTCATTTTACATACGTCATTTGAAAAAGGCAGACCTCATCTGAATTCATGCTGACGTGTTAGAGAAACAAAAGTATAGATACAGAGCAAAGTTTTTAATCACATTGGTGGATTTTAAGTGGTAATTTGTATTATTTAATGTTAGAATGAAGACAGTTCTAATACAGGGACATTTTTTAAGGATAGAGTGTTAAACTGACATAGTTAGTTATGCACTATTTTTCCCTTTTTTAAAGATAATTTGATTTTTGTTTAAGTAGGATGAAAAGTCCAGATCTGAGAGTAGGAGAAGTGGCTTTATTATAGCTGAAACTATAGTCAAAAAATAAAATGCTATTCACATGCCTCTCTTCAGGATTTGTTGATCTAGGCCAAAAAATAGTCCAGGTCAGTTATAAAATGTCTAGCAATATTATAAGTATTGGAGATAGTTGTACAAATAAAGCATAGACAACTCTTACCCACAACTGTTAATCCTGAGAACGCCACCAAATGAAGGTTGACATAATTGTATGATGAATGCGCTGTTTAGCAACAGAAAGGAATCCAGGAGTACTTGACAGTTGCTGTTCAGGTACATAATTATCTACTGAAAGATTGTTTCAGACATGGTTACTTTTACACAGATTCACATCAGTGTAAATGACACAAGCAAATAGAAGCTCAGTATTATAGATGTAAAGGCTAGCAACCAAAGTAGTGAGATAAACAGAAGGTTTACTCCTCTGTTGCTGCCTACATTTAATTTAAAAACAGTCATACTAATAGATATCCAAGTTTTATCAATATACCTCATAACATCTGCTCTTTCAAAGCACTTTTTTAATTGAGTAATTAATAATGAAGTGAATCTTAACTTATTGCTTACTATTCCCTGTGAAACCTTCATCTTCTTCTCAGCATCTTTCCTTAAATATTTATGGTTTCAGTTTGATTCAGTAGCAGTAGTAGTTCTCATATTCTAATTGGCACATTACACATGAATGGATCATTCTGCCTTCTGTGGTAGCATGCTGTAAAATATGCTATTACACCTTATGTGATGAAAATTTTTTTTTTTTTTACACAGCAGCTTAGTAAAGTGTCATGGGTTCAGCAGTAGCTGTCATTTTTCTCCTTCTTGGTAGCTGGTGCAGCGCTGTGTTTTGACTTTCGGCCTGGGAACAGCGCTGATAACACCAGTGTTTTCAGTTACTGCTTGGTAATGTTTTGGTTTGACCAAGGACTTTCTGAGTCTCATGCTCTGCCAGGGAAGAGGGGAAGCCGTGAGGAAGCAGAGACAGGACACCTGACCCAAACTGACTAAAGAGGTTATTCCACACCGCAGCACGTCATGCCCAGGATGGAAAAACAGAGGGCAGGGACCCAGAAGGGGGGCGGGGGTGCACTTTTTGGTCGGGCTGGGCATAGGTGGTGAGCACTTGTGTTCTTTCCTTGTATTTGCCTTGTCATTATTATTATTGGTGGTAGCAGTAGTGGTCTTGTGTTATACTTTAGTTACTAAACCTTTCTTATCTCAACCTGTGGGAGTTGCATTCTTTTGATTCTCCTCCCCATCTCTTCGGGAGCGGGGGGAAGAAAGAGGGGAGAGTGAGTGAGCAAAACTGCTTGAGTTATAGAGGCTTAAACCACAACATAAAGATATATTTTTTTTTCATAAATAGGATATAAAGCAACCAAAATATTTAATAGGTTTAGGAAATTTACTTGCTTGCTCTTTGACTAGTGCACATTTTCCACTGACTATTCATGTGTCTGCTTTATTCTGGGAAATTAAAAAGAAAAAAAAACAACCAAAAAACCATCACAAACAAACAAAAAAACCCAATCAAACAACCAAACAACCAAAAAAAACCCAAACCAAACCCAAACCCAAAAAGGCAGCCTCTTTCAAATTATATGAAGACTAAAGAAAAAAGTTGTTTGTTTTGTTTATCAGTAAGAGCGTTCAGTTGAACTCTCATGATCTGCAAGTACACATCCTTTAATACAAATGATCCAGTAGACAAATGTTTTGTAAAATCTAGTAGCAGGAAACTGAAAGTATACAGAGGAAATAAGGAAATGGAGTTACCTAGAGATATGACTTGTACTTCATTAACTGAAGTTTTTAAATCATATGTTGAGATTTATATCAAAGGCATGTTTTTGCTCACAGAAAAGTTATGGACTTGCCACAAGCAGCACTGGATGTATTTCTGTAGGGTTTTGTGTTCAGGAGAACAGAAAAGACCATCACAATTGTCAGCTCTGACCTTGATCCATCAATCTTGTTATCAGAAGGCGATTACAGTAAACTGTCCTTGTTATTAGGAGTTAAGAAAAAAAAAATTTAGAGATGCCACTGTGTTGCAAAGGGACCTTCTGTTGAAAAAAATAAAACCCCAGTGAATCATGTAGTTTTACTTTGTGTATGTCTTAGATAACTGCATTAGATACCTGATGGGTTTCTCTCTTCCGTATTCTGATGACACTTGTCTGTCTTGCTGCTCTTAATAAATCTTTTAGTTTTTTTTTTTTCTTGGCTCCAGAAATGTTCAGCAGAATGTGTGTCTAGAAGTAATCTTTTCATTTGAACTGTCATTGCTGAAAACATTAATCAAGAACAGAACTGTCAGCATGAGAGTTATCATCTAGTACGTGCCCTGGTTTTTATATGCTTCTCCTAAGTCTGGCAGTACTGGCCAGAGATCAGAAATAAGGCAAAGCTAGGCTGACCTTTGGTTACTTGAATCTTTGTGACCTCTTCTATACCAGGAAATAAAGAAGAGTACTGATATTTCAACCGTGGGCAGACATGTCCTCTCCTTTTATCTTTGGTCTTACAATTTGTAAAAAAAAGAGAACAATACAATGCAGGGAGTTCTGGGGTTTATTTATTTGGATGTGTATGTCTCTATGAAAGAATATAAGAATATTCTGTATGTGCATATATAAAAGAGTATGAGCTGGTAAGTCAGCAAGGAAGATGAAAGTCTGGAAGATACATAGCGGGAGAGCCTAAGAGCAAAAGAGAATGGGTTGAAATAAAAATGAATAAAAGAGAAATTTCATTAAAACACCTGTTACTGAGGGACAAAATATAACATTTGTCCTCTACTCTCCTTCATTATAGAGCATGTGGCTGTGACCAAAACAGTCATCTAATACTTAAATGTTGTCAATGTTTCATTCATTTATTTATTTGTTTACTGGTGGCTATTAAAAATGTGAGTTTCTTATTTTTGCCTGATTTTTAAAAAACGAATGGACTTTGTTAAGGCCTGTTATTTCAGATACTGCCCTATTATGCTTCTAAGAATTGTTGGCCTTAGACTGGAACTAGCTCTGAGCATTTCCTAACCATTTTATAGGTGTTCTCTATCTTGCAGAATAATTTTTTTTCAAGGAATTAATTGAAAATAAAAGCTGAGATATCAGTGTAAGAGTTGCTCTCAAAATATAATATGGTATGGAAAACTAAAATTTACTCCATAACTTATATAGAAGGTGGTCTTATGTAAACAAAGAACTGGCTGGATGGCCACACACAAAGAGTAGTGCTCAATGGCTCAGTGTCCAGCTGGAGACCAGGAACAAGTGGTGTACCTCAGGGATCAGTGTTGGGATCGGTCTTGTTCAACATCTTTGTCAGTGACACTGACAGTAGGATTGAGTGCACGCTCAGCAAGTTTGCTGATGATACCAACCTGTGTGGTTCAGTTGATGCGCTGGAGGGAAGGAATGCCAACCAGAGGTACCTTGACAAGCTTGTGAGGTGCGCTGATGCTAAGCTGATGAAGTTTAACCATGACAAGTGCAAGGTCCTCCACCTGGGTGGGAGCAATCCCAAGCACAGCTACAGGTTGGGCAGAGAAGGGATTCAGAGCAGTCCTGTGGAGAAGGACTTGGGAGTGTTGGTCAATGAGAAAATGGACATGAGCCGGCAGTGTGTGCTTGCAGTCCAGAAAGCCAACCGTATCCTGGGCTGCATCAAAAGAAGCGTGACCAACAGGTCAAGGGAGGTGACCCTGCCCCTCTCCTCTGCTCTTGTGAGACCTCACTTGGAGTACTGTGTGCAGTTCTGGTGTCCTCGACATAAAAAGGACATGGAACTGTTGGAACAAGTCTAAAGGAGGGCCACGAGGATGATCAGGAGACTGGAGCACCTCCTGTATGAAGATAGGCTGAAAAAGTTGGGGCTGTTCAGCCTGGAGAAGAGAAGGCTGCATGGAGACCTCATAACAGCCTTCCAATATCTGAAGGGGGCCTGTAGGGATGCTGGGGAGGGACTCTTCATTAGGGACTGTGGCATTAGAACAAGGGGTAATGGGTTCAAACTTAAACAGGGGTGGTTTAGATTGGATATGAGGAAGAAATTCTTTAGTGTAAGGGTGGTGAGGCACTGGAATAGGTTTCCCAGGGAAGCTGTGAATGCTCCATCACTGGCAAAGTTCAAGGCTGGGTTGAGCAGAGCCTTGAGTGGCACGACTTAGTGTGAGGTGTCCCTGCCCCTGGCAGGGGGGTTGGAACTAGATGATCTTGAGGTCCTTTCCAACCCTAACTATTCTATGATTCTTTGATTACTGTGGTGTTTTGAATCTATTCAGCTAAATGCAGGTATAGACCACATAGCTCACCAAATGTAGATGCATGTTTCAGGATCTGTGAACAGCTCTCTGGTATACACCTCCTCTTTTCTAGCGTATTGAGTGTAATGAACTCTGAGGTACCTAGTTCATGTACACACATCTACATTTAGTTGATGAAACTGGAGCTCATTCCCATTCTAAATGAGTTACTGAAATATCCACTTCCTCATATTTGCTGGTTTTGCACTTTTTGGAAAGTTTCTTTGACATTTTTATGTTTGGATCTGTATGAGCTCTGTATGCATGACTGAATATGCAAACTTATTCCTTCTTTTAATATGTCTATACAACTCACTTCTTTAAAGCTTCTTAAATATTTACTCTTGTTGGTAGAATGTTGAACCTTCTTTAAAAGTCTATCTGCATGTTTCAAGGTAAAAACCTTCATATTGACTTTTTCTGGTAAAAAATGATGCATGTATATGCATAGGTATAGGCATTTGTTTTAATATCTAGTTAGTTGAGCAATCAATGAACACTGTTATTACACAAGTCAATGAATGATTCTCTTCACTGTTTACCTGGGGTTGCTTTTCGTCATAGTATCAATATAAAATTTGTTAGATTTCTGTCATGCATGTAGTAGCAAAAAAAAAAAAAAAAAAAAAACCAGCTAAAACTCAGACAGCAACAGACAGCTACAAAATCCAAAATCTGATTACTAAAGAACAAAAAGTGATTGCCATAGAAGTATTACAAAATAAGGCTAGTAATGTGGCTGCATTATACACATATGAAAAAGCTTATTATGTAAATTGTGTCCAGGATTCTTTTACAAGAGACAGACAAGAAATGCAGATCAAAATCGCTGTGAAATACAATTTTGGCATCAAGACTGTGTCTTTTAAGTGAATCTCCCATTTGTCTTCAGTTACTGTGCATTGGTCCAGGTTATGGAGGGGCCCAAGAGGACATGAACAGAATTCTTTTCAGTAAACTAAAAGGTACAATTCAGGAGAACTTCAGCTACAAATGGGCATTCAGTGCATGCACCAGATTGCATCTTGTCTAAAGATAAAAAAAACCCATACCCTTAAATGTATATACTATTGGCATCATGTCTTCACCATCAACTGCTTTACTCTATACAGTCACTTCTAGTTGTCCAGTCTCTTTGACAGACACTGCCAAAAGTGTTATGTGCATTAAAAGACACAAATATTCGCCCATTCATTCTTTCATGTTCTGCATATTTTTGCTGATAATAAATCAGTGGATGACATCCTTATTTACATTTGTGTACGTCTACTAAATGAGTAAAACAGTAATGCCACACTGCAATGAATGAGAATTTACACAAAGAGCTGCTGACACCCCTTGTCCTATCACTACAGTCCCCCATGAAGAGTCCCTCCCCAGCATCCCCATAGGCATCATACACATACTGGAAGGCTGTTATGAGGTCTCCAATCAGCATTCTCTTCTCCAGGCTGAACAGCCCCAACTTTCTCAGCCTGTCTTCATACGGGAGGTGCTCCAGCCCCCTGATCATCCTCGTGGCCCTCCTTTGGACTTGCTCCAACAGTTCCATATCCTTTTTATGTTGAGGACACCAGAACTGCACACAATACTCCAAATGAGGTCTCACAAGAGCAGAGTAGAGGGCTAGGTTGGTCATGCTTCTTTTGATGCAGCCCAGGATACGTTTGACTTTCTGGGCTGCGAGCGCACACTGATCTCAGCTCATGTTAAATTTCTCATTGACCAACACCCCCAAGTCCTCCTCCACAGGACTGCTCTGAATCTCTTCTCTGCCCAACCTGTAGCTGTGCCTGGGATTGCCCGTACCTAGGTGTAGGATCTTGCACTTGTCATTGTTAAACTTCATCAGGTTGGCATCAGCGCACCTCACAAGCTTGTCAAGGTACCTCTGGATGGCATTCCTTCCCTCCAGCATATCAACAAAACTACACAGCTTGTTGTCATCACTAAACTTGCTGAGGGTGTACTCAATCCCACTGTCCATGTCACCGACAAAGATGTTGAACAAGACCCGTTCCAACACCAATTCCTGATGGACACCATTTGTAACTGGTCTCCAGCTGGACATAGAGCCATTGACCACAACTCTTTGTGTGTGGCCATCCAGCCAGTTCTTTATCTGCTGAGTGGTCCACCTATCAAATTGATGTCTCTCCAATTTAATGACAAGGATGTCATGTGAGACAGTGTCAAATGCTTTGTACAAGTCCAGGTAGATAACATCAACTGCTCTTCCCCTGTCTATCAGTTCTGTTCAAGATAAAGTTCTTTTTCTTGCTAGTAGCTAGTACAGTGCTATATTTTGGCTTTAGTCTGTGAATGGCGCTGATAACAGACGTATGTTTTAGTTGCCACTAAGTAACTTTTACCCTGATCAAAGACTTTTCAGTTTCTCATGCTCTGCCAATGAGAAGGGGCACAAAAAGCCGAGAGGGAGTAAAGACAGAATACATGACCCAAAGTAGCCAAAGGGGTATTCCATACCACAACACAACTGCTCAGTATAAAAATGGGGGAGGAGGGGAAGAGGATTAGCCAGAAGGGGCTAATTGATGCACGTGTACAGGCCATTCTTCTCCCAGTTTGCATTTAGACTTCTCAAATTTCATCTCGTTAATCATTGCCTAATGCTCCAGTATACCTAGATCCCTCTGCAAGGCAACTTGTCCCTCAAAAGAGTCAAGAGCACCTCCCAGTCTGGTATCACAAGCAAATTTGCTAATGGTGCATTCAACTCTTGCATCCAGATAATCAGCAAAACCATGGAAAAAAACTGGCCCTAGAACGGAATTCAATTTGATCATTGTGTTTGAATGTTTTATATAAAAAAAGACATACTGAGTTAGGTTTAAATACCACCTGGTTTATTTTTTTTGTGTAGCCAAAAGTGAATATGTAGGAAAAGAACACAAAAGTATCAAAATAGGACAAATATTTAATATTAGTAGAAGAAAATTGATAGATCTTACGTCAATATTTATTTTTTTATAACAGTCCAATTCACCATAGTATTTCTCTCAGATTTTGTTGATTTTTTGTTTGTTTGTGGGTTGGTGGTGTTTTTTTCTTTACCTAAACGTCTATCATTCTTGGTGTTGTCAAATGGGCTTTCTCCATTTCTCATAGCATCTACAGTAACATTCAGCAGAATCATGTTTAGTGGCAGGTATTTACTACTGCATATCACATATAAGGCTTTATTTCAAAAATCATACATTATTAACTCCTTTCTTTTTTAAGATCATGATATACTTAATCAGATTTAGTTAGTGACCCATAGTAACCCTGAGATTATTGTGACATATAGTTTTCAGCCTATATTTCTACATATTGATTTCTACATTATAATTATGCTTAAGAACAGATACTCCTAATGCAAACATTCTAAACTTATACACCACTATGCTAGCTAATTCTATAATATAAACAATGAGCAAAAAGCATAAGGACAGTACTCAACAGTATTTAATATTCAAGTTATACAGATACTACTTTTTTTTTCTAGAGAGAATAGCTTTTGCTTGACAAGATACAGTCACAGAAAAAAACCCCACCAAAACATCCTAAGCAAAGAATGAAGTTACACTGACTCAGTTATTATTCTTGTTGTTCTTATTTCTTCCTTTCAATAGAAAAAACTGTTTCTCTTTCTTCAATCATACAAAAATTTCCTGTATCCTCTTTATGAAAAATGTAGTCACTAATGATCAAAGATAATAGTAGCTAGGTCATACATTATTCCCAAATATTGTTTTTCAAAACTTAATTATTTATATGTAACACAATATATATGCCATAGCTTTATCTTCAGAACTTTGCTCAGAAACCCTATTTTCTTCTTAAAATTAACCTTATGGCATACGTGGTTATAACTCCACCTTTTTTTTGTGGAGGGCCGTGAAAGCAAAAAACCTGTAATTTATTCTTACCTCCTATGTGGTCAACCTTGATTTTTACTTTTCTGTTCACTAAGAATTCTACTGTGTAATGCACATTAAGTGTATATCAGTTACAAATGGCATGTTTAGCATTGCTATATTGTCCTAACCTTGAATATGGTTCAGATTGTCCTTTGTGGAATTTGCTTTGCTTTATAACACAGATTTTGTGTTTCTAAACTGTGAAGTCAGTGAGGTCTGCCTTACAAAGCATTATTGCTTCACAGTATATTAAAGATGTTTTAAAATCACTAGCCTGAAAATCCTATATTAATAGATGCTCCTAGTAGCCTACACTTAACGTAAGATCCAAGGAAAACTGAGCGGTTAACTATTTGAAACACAGTACTTAAGAAGAATTGAAATTAGAAAATTTATCAGACTTTTATCCTATTAGCTTCTTTTAACATTTCTCTTCTAATTAAAGCAATAAGAAGTTCTATTACCATAGCAAGCAGGAGAGGGGGTAGGAGACACCCTTTCTCCAATCAAAAGGACTTGGTTCAACACCATTAGTAACTTGTGAAAGCAGTGAGTGATTGTGCTGTACCTTTGTCCATGAAGTGGATTCCTTGTTGAAGCAAAAAGCATGTCATCTGTGAGGAAAAAACAGAGACAAGAAAAATATTTTCTTTCTGTTTTCACTTCAGGGATGGACTTACAAAAAAGTCAGGCTCTTTAGTAGGGCCTGTTGTGATAAGACAAGTGGTAATGGTTTTAAACTAGATTTAGACTACATGGATGAAAATTTTTATGGTAAGGGTAGTGAAATACTGGAACAACTTGCACAGAGAGGTGGTAGATGCGCCATCTCTGGAAACATTCAGGGTCAGGTTGGTTGAGGATCTAAGCAACCTGATCTAATTGAAGGTGTCCCTGCTCATTGCAGCAGGGCTGGAGCAGATGACCTTTGAAGGTCCCTTCCAACCCAAATTATTCTATGATTCTATGACTCTATTTTTTTCCATACGGTTTGCATTTCCTCTTTGTATTCTGTACTCCTGCATTTTACAATCATTACCAAACTGTGAAACTACTTGAAACTTAAAGCCAAGTTTTTCAGGACAAAAAGGACATAAACAAAACCTTTCAGTGAGAGATGAAAGGAAATTAATTCTAGCTTATAAAAAAATTAGTTCTTCAGGTCCAACAATTATTTAATTAAAAGTGTCACTTGGCAGAGGAAGGATCTTTAAGTCAACAAATCATAAAGCAATATGGTAAAGCTTAAGACCATTCATGTCCATGATAGCTGTAACACCTTCATTCACTCCACATTTTTTATCTTTTTATGACTTCAGTGGAGCATCATGTAAGACACATGATTCATTTGCACATAGTTATTTCCCAGACAAGGACTGGAAAAACATAGCTACATTTTTTTTTAACAAGGTTATTGAAAATACCATTACTTGTTCAAGTGTCCATTCTTCTCTAAATATCAGATGTATTTTAACTATCAATCTTTATAATCTGTTATAATTTCATTACAAAATAAGCATAATTCTTATAATAATAAGATATTTCTTACTGCTTTCTTATAGTATTAGCCCTGTTAACACGTGCTTGTAGTTTGATTTGTCACATCGTGGAACACTTAGTCTGGTAGTACCATTGTCATGGGTTCAGCAGCAGCAGTCATTTTTCTCCTTCGTAGTAGCTGGTGCAATGCTGTGTTTTCAGTTTTTGGTCTGGGAACAGCGCTGATAACACCCATGTTTATAGTTACTGCTTAGTTATGTTTTGGTCTGACCAAGGACTTTCTGAGTCTCATGCTCTGCCAGGGAGGGGGGGGAAGCCGGGAGGAGGCAGAGACAGGACACCTGACCCAAACTGACCAAAGAGCTATTCCATGCCACAGCACGTCATGCCCAGGATGTAAAACTGGGGGCAGGAACCCGGAAGAGTTCAGTTCACAGCTCGGTCATTGAGTGGTGAGCAACTGTATCCTCTTTCCTTGTATTTCCCTGGTCGTTGGTGGTGGCGGTGGTGGCAGCGGTGGTTTGTGTTATACCTTAGTTACTGGACTGTTCTTATCTCAACCAGTGGGAGTTGCATTCTTTTGAATCTTCTCCCATTTTCCCCCCCCCTCGGAGTGGGGGGGAAGAAGGAGGGGGAAGTGAGTGGTCGGGCTTTGTATTAGAAGGGGTGAGCTATTGTATTCTTTCCTTGTATTTGCCTTGTTGTTATTGTTATTGGTGGTAGCAGTAGTGGTCTTGTGTTATACTTTAGTTACTAAACTGTTCTTATCTCAACCTGTGGGAGTTGCATTCCTTTGATTCTCCTCCCCATCCACCCGGGAGCAGGGGGAAGAAAGAGAGGGGGGTGAGTGAGAGAGCAACTGCGTGATTTACGGCTTAAACCACGACAACCATTTAGCTTAGAAGCTTATCTTTAGAACACACTGATATGAGTTTTTCACTGAAAGACTGATTTGATATGAGGTCACTATCAAACTTAGTTCCCTGAAAAACACATATACAGCCAATACACTTTTTTGGACCTTAATTAAAACATGTATTTGGGTTTTTTTTATTCCTCTGTAATTTCTTCCCTCACTTTTAGCATGTTTTCCCACCTACTTTCCACTGTATGACAGTGGCATATGACCTGCTTGTGGATGAGCCAGTGTTCTCTGCAATCCAAGTCACTTAGCAGGTAATTTCTTCAGGCAGTGAACCTATATTTTCAAGGAACCAGAGGTCAGCTTATTATCCTATTATTCTCTGTGTATTTGGATAGTAGCTAAGCAGCTACTGTAAGAAATCCAACTCTAGACACCTAACCAATGCCTTTCATATTTTGTAGTGATCATAATATCTTAATATTGTCTTTCAGTTATAAGTAGTCTTGGCAGCTGTTGGGTTACCCTTTATGAGATGATAAATACATTATTTATATGAATCTACTTTCTACAGATTGGAGAAAATTACTTGTAATTTTCTTACTAAATATTTTAACAATGTGGCTAGAGAACTATGAAATAGGATTACTATTTTCTTTCCAGAAATTATTTAAGGAAAATGTCTCTCATTTGCTATATAATCCCTTATAATAAGCAATATTTTTAGAGCTATCACTGACATATACCTACCTAAAAGATAACTGCAATGCAAGTCTGAGAGCCAGCAGTTTTTGTCCTAGACCTGAATCCATCACAGATTTGCTGTGTGACTTTCAGGTTTTTCTAAGTATTGTAAATTATAAGAATTACTAAAATTTTGGGTGTTAATATTATTTGAATACTCTATAAATATAGTGCTGCAGGGGATTGTCCTGACCCAGGCGCAGGAGCTTGCACTTGGCCTTATTGAACCTCATGACTTTTGCATCTTCAGGTTCCTTAGGTGTTCTTGAACCTGGTATTCTCCTACCAGGCAGTTCTTCATCCTTTCAGGCCCCATTTTTGCCTTGGATAGTGTGGCTGGAGCACTGCAGCCAGTGAAGACCTCAGGCTTCTCCTTATCCTGGGTAACCAGGTCTCCTGTTTCCTTCTGCAGAAGGCTCACATTTTTCTTAGTCTTTCTTTTATCACTGATGTACCCGCAGAAGCTTTTCTTGTTACCCTGGAAGACCCTGGCCAGATTTAAATCTATCAGGGTGTTAGCTTTCCTAATGTGACCCCTGGCTGTTCAGGAAATTTCTCTGTATTCCTCCCAAGCTACCTGTCCTTGCTTTCACCCTCTGGAGGCTTCCTTTCTGTATTTGAGTTTCTGAGCTTGGAGGAGGTGATCCTTGAACATTAACCAGCTTTCTTGGACCCCTCTTCCCTCCAGGGCTTTAGACCATGGTACTCCACCAAGCAGATCCCTGAAGATGCCAAAGCCTGCTCTCCCCAGGTCAAAGGCAATGAGCTTTCTGTGCCCCTCCTTGCTGCCCTAAGGATCTCAAATGCTACTATTTCATGGTCACTGCAGCCAAGGCTGCCCTCCAGCTTCACATTCTTAACCAGGCCTTCCCTGTTAAGGAGAGCAAGGTCCAGCCTTGTTGGCTTCCCTATCACTTGGAGAAGGAATTTATCATCAGCGCATTCCAGAAACCTCATGGATTCCTTATGCCCTGCAGGGTTGTGCCTCCAACAGATATTGGGGTGGTTAAAGTCACCCATGAGGACCTGTATTTGTGAATGTGAGGCTTCTGTCCATCTATAGAAGGCCTTATCTGTTTGGTCTTCCTGGTCAGGTGGCCTGTAGCAGATGCCACTGTAATGTCATCTATCCCTGCCTTCCCTTTAATTCTGACCCGAAAGCTCTCAGTCAGCTCCTCTTCCATCCCCAGGCAGAGTTCCATACAACCCATTTGGTCACTGACACAGAGGGTGACGCCCACTCCTCATGTACCCTGCTTGTCTTTCCTGAAGAGGATGTGCCATGGGTTTAGCAGCAGCAGTCATTTTTCTCCTCCTTGGCAGCTGGTGCAGCGCTGTGTTTTTGATTTTGGGCCTGGGAACAGCGCTGATAACACCAGTGTTTTGGTTACTGCTTAGTGATGTTTTGGTCTGGCCAAGGACTTTCTGAGTTTCATGCTCTGCCAGGGAGGAGGGGAAGCCGGGAGGAAGCAGAAACAGGATACCTGACCCAAACTGACCAAAGAGGTTATTCCATACCACAGCACATCATGCCCAGAATGGAAGAGCAGAGAGCAGAGACCCGGAAGGGTGGGGGTGCACTGTGTGGTCGGGCTTGGTTTTAGGTGGTGAGCAATTGAATTCTTTCCTTGTATTTGCCTTGTCATTATTATTGGTGGTAGCAGTAGTGGTTTGTGTTATGCTTTAGTTACTAAACTGTTCTTATCTCAACCTGTGGGAGTTGCATTCTTTTGATTCTCCTCCCCATTCCTCCGGGAGCAGGGGGTAAGAAAGTGGGGGAAGTGAGTGACAGAACGATCTGCATGAGTTAGAGAGGCTTAAACCATGACAGGATGTATCCTTCTAGTCCAACACACCAGTCATAGGAGCCATCCCACCACCTCTCCATGATGTCAGTAAGATCATAATTTAATAATAGTAAGCATTGAAAATATTTTCATTTTTTCATTCTCTACTTATTTGTAAAAAAAGTTGTCAAGATTTAACAAGACTTTGTTGCACACAATTATAACGAATACATGTTATCAGGTTCTGAAGTTCTTCTCTATATAGAATCATAGAATCATAGAATCATAGAATAGTTAGGGTTGGAAAGAACCTTAACATCATCTAGTTATAACCCCCCTTCCAGGGGCAGGGACACCTACCACTAAACCATGCAACCCAAGGCTCTGTCCAACCCAGTCTTGAACACCACCAGCGATGGAGCATTCGCAACTTCCCTGGGTAACCCATTCCAGTGCCTCACCATCCTTACACTAAAGAATATTTTCTTCATATCCAATCTAAACTTCCCCTGTTTAAGTCTGAACCCGTTACCCTTTGTCTTATCACTACAGCTCCTCATGAAGAGTCCCTCCCCAGCATCCCTATAGACCCCCTTCAGATACTGGAAGGCTGCTGTGAGGTTTCCATGCAGCCTTCTCTTCTCCAGGCTGAACAACCCCACCTTTCTCATCCTATCTTCATACAGGAGGTGCTCCAGTCCCCTGATTATCCTCGTGGCCCTCCTCTGGACTTGTTTTATTGCTTAAATCCTTTCTTGTGTTTTAAATTTCCTGAGGATTTGATTTCAGAGAGTACTACCATTACTGATATGATGTTTAAGTTATATGAATGAAAAAAAAAAAAAAAACCAAAACAAACAACCCAGAAAATATCAAGTTCAGGAATTTTTTTCCATAGTCTTAGCTTCCATATTTGTATACATGTAAGTAATAAGTAATAATCAATTTAGACATGTTCCTGGAAAACTCCTCTGAAACAAATGATAAAATCATCTAGAAGATGTCAGCTGGAGGTGCAAGTGATGTGAAGAGGAAACACTGACTCAAATCCCCCGAGAACATAAGCATTTTGATGAAAAAGAACTAGATTTTATTAAAAATATCAAAATCCAACAAAGTAGGCATATGATTGTAATATACAGAATGGTTTCCTGGACAAATTCCTGATAAACAATAACAGAAGATACTGATAAATGATTTAATGCAATTTAATGCATTGGCTATTACTGCATTTTTTTGTTGAAAAAGTGTTCACAGAAAATGAAATATTGATCGATGTACCCCATCCACAAGGGCATATAGCCATTGTCAGTATCACTGGTATCTGAGCTAACATCCGAACAAATCATCAGTTTACAGGAATATGTTTTATTCAATAAGTAGTGTCTGAACTGGTGCTGAAATGTTTTTCATTCACTAGCCATATCTACCTCAAAAGCAGTTTAAGGCCTTTTCTAAGCAGAGGGCTTATATTTTTAAGTCTCGGAAGGAGTAACCTGTGTCTATCAACCAGTCATTCAAAAATGCCAGTTTTGGGAAAGCTTGTTTTCAAAATGTTGTTTACAGATGTCAAACAGAGTAAGAAAATGTGGGTGCAGTTGTGGAAATCCAGGAAATCATATAAAACATACACTTGTCTGTACTGTTGTATATCAAGACAAGAGTTAATCTTAGTGATTAAAGGCAGATACACAGTTTATTGTGCTAGAAAGTGAGAATAATGTATATATTTAGCCAATACTGAGGAAATAAATATTTTAAAATACCTTTACAAGAAGATACATGTATTGCAAGACACTAAATCAATAATGATTACTAGAGGTGCAAAAATATTCAACCAATAACCATATTTTTCCCTAAATGAAGTATGTTTCTGTTTCTTTTTTGATTTACTGTATATTTTTTAGCTGTTGGGGTTTTTCATCAGAAACAGCAAGAAAAAAGGTGAAGAAAAATAGTTTTGATGGTGTCTGTTTCTGGTGAAGTTTTTCACGGAAGATATTTACTATTGCCTACTCATCTCAAGTGTTTCTAAGCACTTGAATAATGGGATCTCAACAGCTTTCACATTTCCTTTAATAGGCTTAAATAGACTAAGATCCACTGTTTTCTTGCTGTCTTTATAAATGAGGTGAAAGCATCAGGAAAAGTCCTGTGCCAAAGGGGTACCTGAAGACCTTCCTCTTCCCTTTGTAATCAAATCATTCTTCTATTTCAAGTATCCTATCAACAGAACTAAGACGCTCAATATCTTCCCTGCAAACATTGCTTTCATACACAAAAAAAGAGAAAAAAGGAACTTTGCTACACTAAATGAATTGCAAAACCAAATAAGTAGACTGCAGATGGCTGTTACTATAAAACTAGTAAATCATAAAATAGCTACAGTTACCTCTACTGTCCCAAATGACATTACAGTTTTACCTTGGGCTTTCCACTAAGAATAAGGGCGTAGTTAATATGAATAAATGTGAAACTTCACAACAAATAATTTCTTGAGGGAAGGTGTCTGTACTGCCATTGATAGATAAGGATAAAATATTTAAACAGAGCCATGCAATTTTAATAAAAAACAGCTGATAAGGGATGTTCCCTCAGTGATGTGATTAATGGAGACACACAGCAGTAAGCTTTCTAAGTGGTACACAGGGACTCAAGCTTTGTGACTCTTATTAATGCTGGTGACAGCTGAGCAGCTAGATCACTGTGGACCACTCTGAAATGTAATTTTGCTTCAGTAATGGTTTACACGTTATTTGAAATTGTTTTAAGAATTAAGCACTTGAAAGGGAACATTTTATGCAAATTTGGTGCTTCAAAATAGTAGGTCAAATTTTCAAGCTTGCATACCAATAATTATTTTCCTAAATTCATGCTCTGATTCTAAAAAAAAAAAAAAAAAAATGTCAAGACTGCTGAACAGCATTGTCATAAAGTCAGTACAAACTATATTCACAAGAGAGTTACGGGAAAATGTTTTCATTCCACCTAACTTCTGGAGTTACAGGAAAATGTTTAACCTAAATGAGGATGTGGGAAATATATAATACACAGAATGAAGACCATCATGAGGTGTCCTCCCCTGCACCCTCCCCTCCCACATCCTCTCTTATTGCTTTTCAATATGATGCTTTGGAACATTTCCATTTTGAGCAGATCGCTTGATGAGCATCCAGATAGAAAAGAAGACAATCAGTGAAAAGGTTTTTTAGTTTCATGCAGTGTGCATGGTTGCAGCGATACCAGCTGGATGCCAATTGTTCATGAAGGGATAGTGGTCCTCTTAAGTTGCAACCTGAGCAGTCACAGGCCTATGCTATGCTGCTCGCATTGCTTAGCTGCAGAACACACTTAGCCATTGCCCTGTAATAGAGATGCCTGCAGGCAGATTCCACCTGTTAAGAGTGATTACAACACCTGTGTGTTCTTGCCTTTATCTAACAGTGCAGCAACAAGTTCTTAGGTGAACATCCTTTCTATTTGACAGTCAAAATGATGAGCAGAGTTGTTCATTTCAAGAAGTAACAGCTCAAATGACCAAAATATCAAGTTACCTTTCCACAAGTGCACTGCTCCTTGGCTGGCAGCCCTTTAATACTGCATGAATTGGGGTTCCTAGCATCTGAAGGGATGTAATTTTATCAGTACTAACCTTATTCTTTATGACATTAGCTCCAGTAAGTGACCTTTTATAGAATCATAGAATCATGGAATCACAAAATCATGGGATCACAGAGTCATTGAATGATGATTGGTTTGGATTAGAAGCATCCTTAAAGGTCATCCAGTGCACACCCCCACCCCCATCCCTTGCTATAAGCAGGGCATCTCCAACTAGATTAGGGCGTTTCAAGCCCTGTCCAACCAGACCTTGACTGTTTCCAGGGATGGGGCATTAACCACCTCTCTGGGCAACCTGCTCTAGTGTTTCACTACCTTCATTGTAAAAAATTGCTTCCTTATATCTAGTCTGAAATTACCATTTTCTTCGTCCTATCACAACAGGCCCTACTAAAATGTCTGTCCCCATCTTTCTTACAAGCTCCTTTTAAGAAATGAAAGGCTGCAATAGGGTCTCCCTGGAGACTTCTCTTCTCCAGGCTGAAAAAACCCAATTCTCACAGCCTTTCCTCACAGGAGAATTGATCTATCACTCTGATGATTTCTGTGGCTTTCCTCTGGACCCACTCCATCAGGTACTTGCCTTTTACTGATATACAGAATGCGAATTCCTTTCTTGCTAGGATCAGGATCATAACAATCCAGAATCTCCACTAAACAATGAACAATGTTTTTGTTTGATGAATGCACTTATTAAAAGCGAAAGAAAAAGATCAGTTGGCTGGTGGAGTTGTGTTTGGGGAAATGTCTGGCAGTCAAGCTATATTTCTTGCTAATAAAACTTCTCCAATAATGGACCTTTAGTTCATTTATGTTGTACACAAAGAAGTGAACTCGTTCTTCTTGTTTACAAATTTCACATCCTTTCTGAGGCTGAGAGTGACGGGAAGGCTAGGACCACTAAAATATCGACAACAAATATCCTGACAGGATTATTTTTTAAGAAAAATGAGCAAAGATAAACAAATTGGAATCTACTCAAATATTTTTATCAGTTAAAAAAAAAGTTTAAATTATTTCCTCCTTTTTTTTTTTTTTTTTTTTTTAGCTTGCATCTGTTTGATGATTTGGTCAATCCATGTTAGACGGTAATTTAAGATGACGACATCAACATGTTTCAAACAAATACTATATTATACATATAGAATGTCATAACAGATATTGTAAATATTAATAGTCACAGTCACAACTCCTGCTTGATAGGTTTGAAGGTATTGTGTGTGCATGCACGCACACACGCAGAGCAAAGTTGTTCTTTTCCTACATATTTGTTTTAGAATTAGCGCTATTTTATATATTTGTTCAGTTCCAATGCTTTTCCTAGTTACTTAACTGCCATGAAATGTTAACACAAACCTTAGTTGTTTAAACACTGGATAACCTTTTGCTAAATTATTTTGTACTGTGAAGAAAGAATAAAGATCTGTGAAACTGCCGAGCAATATAACTTCCCTTACTGTTCAGGCTGCATGTTGAAATTATTTTCAGCTTCTGATCATCTACACATGGCCAAGAGGGTGCACTGCAATTTAATACTTTAATGGCCAAAAGGAAGCACTGCAATTTAATACTTTAAAAAAAGTATGTTTAATCTGTCTGCTTTTTACATAGTTACTCCTATCGCTGTGATACGAAGGATAATTTCTTCACGCTTGAATTTGCTTTACAGACTTTTAATTATAGAAAAAAAAGGCATTTGTAATCATAGTCTTTCTGTTTCTCTTCATTCCATTCTCTAATTAATTTTCTTTCTTTTTAAATCTTTTTGGCTGCTTTCAAGCACATCTCATGGAGAGATAAGAACTCAAAGATAATTAAAATCCTCCCCATTTCTCTTCAGTAGAAAAGAGAAAAACTGTAAAAATGCCACAGATGTGAGAAAGCTGTGCTCAGTGTGCTTACACTTTTTACTATACAAAACAAGGATAGAAGCCTTGATTTTTGTGGGAAGTGTTTAGGACATATGGGGAAGGTTTAGATTTAAAATTCTGAGAGGATGGAAGTTGTAATCTCCTTCCTGCTCGTCAGCTGGATGATCTGCCTAGCACCCAACCTCCTGAGCCTATCAGTCTCCCAGGCAGTCACAGCTTGCTTTCAGATACTGGTGGGTGGTGTTACTATTGCCTGTAAGATGATTCCATCCTTGACTGCTCAGTCTGCGTTTTGGATGCAGTTGTAATCATTCATCTTTTTTTTTTTTTTGAAGCTTGCCCATCCGTGATTTCTAGTTCCTGCTCTGGCTTTACTTTTCTACACTTGTTTATTCTCCGCTTGCTCTGTCTTTAGAGGCCTAATCTGCAGTAAATACAACCTCCCTGGTTTCCTCTATGTTGATTAGTTCCTGAACCTGCATGTCTCTTGCAACTTATGTTTTGCTTAACAACCCCGAGTACATGTATCATCATATTGCAGGAAGAAAAGAATCAAATAATTTCAAGTTAAAAAAGCTTAGTAACTGCCACTTATGGTACCATACTTAGATATGAAGATGTTATTTATGAACAGTTAGAAAGTGAATATAAATACTCACATAATGCATAGGTGTATATGCATATATGCATCTTAAATATATTACTGATATGTATCTATATCTGTATGCATCTTTCTAGCTATCTATCTACTCTTTTAACACCGCAAGGTAAATTGAATGTCAAAAAAACTTGAGAAATATTGGAAGCCAGGTACTGTTATGGTTTAACACCAGCCAGCAACTAAGTACAAAGCAGCTGTTCACTCACTCCCTTTCCCCTTCCCCTTCCCCAGGGAGATGGGGATGAGAATCAAAATAATGTAAATCAGCAGGATGAGATTAGAACAGTTTAATAACTAAAGTGCAGTATAATACTAGTACTAATAATTATGATCAGGGAAATAACAAGGAGAGAAATATAAAACCAAAAAGGGAAGCGAAAAAAACCAATAAACAGCAGTGGCGCTCAATACATTTGGTCACCACCTGCTGACTGATACCCAGCCCAACCTGAGCAGAGATCAATCCCTTCTGGATAACCCCTCCCAGACAGTTTATATACTGGGCATGATGTGCCGTGGTATGGAATATCTCTTTGGATAGTTTGGGTCAGGCTTTCTGTCTCTGCTCCCTCTCAGCTTCTTGTGCCCCTCTTCACTAGCAGAGCATGAGAGTCTGAAAAGTCCTTGATCAGTATAAGAGTTACTTAACAGCAGCTAAATCATCGCTGTGTTACCAGCACTGTTCTCAGACTAAAGCCAAACCACAACACTACCAGCTACTAGGAAGAAAATCAATTCTATCCCAACTGAAACCAGGACATGTATGCATGACCAAATATGCATTGGCTATTTTGAATTAAATTTAGAAGAAAACCTGCACAATATGATGTTTTAAAAGAATGTTTATCTGCAGTAATGGTTGGTCTTTTCCAACCTAGTTTATTCTGTGATTCTATGATCTGTAGAAAAATATACCTTGATGGGTGCTATAAGGACTTCGGAATGACTAAGGAAAGGTATTCTCCACAAGATATGAACAAGTTATCTACAAAAAATTTCATTTACAAATAGTATGAATAATTATATCAAATGAAAGGAAACAGAAACTTTCTGTGGGGAAACAAATTAAGTTTGTAGGGGGAACACATAATGTAGCCATGTGAAGAATCAGCAAGACTGACTAAAAGTAATAATATAGGTCAAATCAACTCAGGATACATCCTGGACTGCAGCAATCACCATTGCAGATGTTCCTTTTCTGAAGAATTAACTATACAAGCTGAGCATTATTAAAGAGAATTGTATTTTAATACCTATCCCAATGTCTTTTTTGCTTCATCTGTTTATTCTGTAGCCTGGGTTCAGCAGTAACAGTCATTTTTTTTCCTTCTTAGTAGCTGGCGCAGTGCTGTGTTTTAGCCTGTGACTTTTAGCCTGGGAACAGCACTGATAACACCGACGTTTTTAGCTGTTGCTAGGTAATGTTTATTCTGACCAAGGACTTTCTGAGTCTCATGCTCTGCCAGGGAGGAGGGGAAGCCGGGAGGGAGCAGAGACAGGACACCTGACCCAAACTGACCAAAGAGGTTATTCCATACCACAGCACGTCATGCCCACTATGTAAACTGGGAGCAGTTACCCAAAAGGGTTAGATCACTGCTCAGGTGGGGCTGGGTATTGGTTGGTGGGTGGTGAGCAGTTGTATTTTCTTCCCTTGTTACATCCCATATCATTATTATTATTGGTGGTAGCAGTAGCGGTTTGGTGGTAGCAGTAGCGGTTTTGTGTTGTACCTTAGTTACTGGACTGTTCTTATCTCAGCCCATGCGAGTTACATTCTTTCGATTCTCCTCCCTATCCCTCCAGGAGCAGGAGGAGGAAAGGGGAGAATGAGTGAGCAGCTGCATGGTTCTAGGTTGCCGGCTGGGCTTAAACCACGACAGTACTTTTTTGGCACCCAATGTGGAGCACGAAGGGTTGAGATAATGAGAGAACTGACCAGAGTTTGTCTAATTGCATTTGTGATAAGCATTTCTTGTTTCAGATTAACAGTCGATCCTTGCAGTGCTGATTTTTTGGCTCTTCAAGTGGTTGGTCTTGATCTCGGAGTTTCAGCATGTGCTGTGCCCCACGCCACTGCCTGGAACACTATCCTGGGTCTTGAGAAACAGCTTTTGTGATGACACGGCACCCCAGAGAGAATTAAGTCAGACAATGGGACTCATTTCCGGAACAGCCTTATAGACATGTGGGCAAAAGAGCATGGCATTGAGTGGGTATATCACATCACCTACCATGCACCAGCTTCTGGGAAAATCGAATGGTAAAATAGGCTGTTAAAAAATACACCGAGAGCAATGGGTGGTGGGACAGGGCTGGTCCAGCCCAGTCAGAACTTCTGCATACTGTAGAGGGGGACAAAGTTCCTGTGGTGCACATAAAGAATTTGCTGGGGAAGACAGTCTGGGTTACTCCTGCTTCAGGTAAAGGGAAACCCACTCGTGGGATTGCTTTTGCTCAGGGACCCATATATACTTGGTGGGTAATGTGGGAAGATGGAGAAGTCCAATGTGTACCTCAAGGGGATTTGATTTTAGGGGAAACCTGCCAATGAACTCAATTGTATGCTGTTGCCTACTATGTAGCACTTTTATAGCCCACCAACTAGATGTCTTCAGGTCACCAGCAACTGACCCTGACTTTCCTCCGACCATCACCCCAACAAAGAATAAACTTTGATGAAACCAGACGAGTTCCACTGTGTCATAAGCAGTCAACAGCCCAACACTTGGCAGAGCCTCTCCTGCTCTGAAAGTCTGTTACAAGAGATGGAGCCCAACATCATGGAGAGGGTGGACTCAGCAGCTTTATAGGGATTGATCCATGCACTAAGGAATGATATTTTTCTCTTTGTGTGTGTGTGTGTGTGTGTGTGTGTGTGTGTGTGTGTGTATATATATGAGACAAGAGTTATGGTCTATTGAAAAATGTGGAATCTGAGCCTGACATGAATGGTATGGCATAAGGGGTGCATACTGTCCTGGGTTCAGCAGTAGCAGTCATTTTTCTCCTTCTTAGTAGCTGGTGCAGTGCTGTGGTTTTGACTTTCAGCCTGAGAACAACGTTGATAATATCGATGTTTTCATTTGCTGCTAAGTAATGTTTATTCTGACCAAGGACTTTCTGAGTCTCATGCTCTGCCAGGGAGGAGGGGGAGCCGGGAGGAAGTAGAGACAGGACACCTGACCCAGACTAGCCAAAGAGGTATTCCATACCACAGCACGTCATGCCCAGGATGTAAACTGGGGGCAGTTATCCGGAAGGGGCAGATCCCTGCTCGGGTCGCGCTGGGTATCCATTGGCGGGTGGTGAGCAGTTGTATTCTCTTCCCTTGTTATTTCCCTTATCATTATTATTATTGGTGGTAGCAGTAGTGGTTTTATGTTATACCTCAGTTACTGGACTGTTCTTATCTCAACCTGTGGGAGTTACATTCTTTCGATTCTCCTTCCCATCTCTCCCGGGAGTGGGGAGAGGAAGCAGGGGGAGTGAGCAGGCGGCTGCGTGGTTCTGTGTTGCCGGCTGGGCTTAAACCATGACATCTGTTTACTCATCTTGAAGGCTTGGCATGGCTAACACTGAAAGCATCAATGCCCATAAATGACTAGGCAAAAGAAGTCACATAGAGTGGTTTGGAAACTGATTTAATATTCCCCCAAATTTAGAACAAGGCTGCCTTCTGATCTCAGCTTACAAATACAGAAGCATAGGGCTTTATTCTTATTTATCCTTTTTAATAGATTTCCCATCCATAAGCAATGTCTTATAATCTTATATCATGTCTTATGTCTCCATTTCGGAAGTCTGAATTCATTTTTGGTTTAGTACTGCAGGTTACTGTGTTGCATTACCGTTTAACCTCATCCAGCAACTAACTCTTGTCCTCTGTCTCTGAATATTTAAGTCTTACACTTTTCACATGAGCTACTGTTTTCCAGGATTCTAATAAGATTTTTTTGAATAACCCTTAAATGCAAATGGAACAGATGAAATGCAGATGTAGCATAATTAAATGAACTGCAGACTTACTGTATCAGAAACTGCAAATTAAAATAAACCAGTGAATAAATATTTTTGAAGACCAAGAATAATATTATGGAAAAAAGGAAGTTTTTAATTGCCTTCCCTGGTGTTAAGCATTGTATTACAACAGCTAATTTTATCATGTTACATAAATGATAAAATAATTAATTCAGACCATGTATATTTTATATTTATGTATTATACATGATAAGTAATATTTGTAATGCATTTTTATGCTGATAAAGTAATGTTTATTTACATTACTGATTAAAAAACCCACATCAGGACAAAATCAATATTCTTTAACATTCACGGAAGGAGCTGGTTTTAGAAAGGGCAGACAATTATTAGGAAACACGTTAGCAGATCTTCCAAGGTAATGTTATTAACATAGTGCTATTACTGCAAACAAGAACTGTATCTTATCTTTCATGAGTGACAAGTTGCATGCTCCATTGGGAAAACATAAAATATTTTGTGAAGGATCAAGTGTGTTTCAAAATAATAATAACATTTATTGCATACATTTAGTATGAAAGTAAACTCAATTATATAATTCATGGACCAATGAAGACAGTATCATCTTATTATAACAATTTCCAATCTGAAGCAAATAAGTACACATTAACATTTTTACATTTTTATTGATCAGTGTCTCTGTGAAGCAAAACTCCAAAGACTTTTGTAAACATGTAATTTCTGTATGTGTTTAGTGTTGTGAAAGAGTAGATTGAGTATTCACATGGTTATCATGTGGTGCGTTCTGCATAATTTACAATTTTTTTCCCACGCTTTCTTATCTTCATAGTTGTCCTGGGTTCAGCAGCAGCAGTCATTTTTCTCCTTAGTAGCTGGTGCAGCGCTGTGTTTTTGACTTTTGGCCTGGGAACAGCACTGATAACACCAATGTTTCGGTTACTGCTTAGTTATGTTTTGATTTGACAAAGGACTTTCTGAGTCTCATGCTCTGCCAGGGAGTAGGGGAAGACTTGAGGAAGCAGAAACAGTACACCTGACCCAAACTGACCAAAGAGGTTATACCATACCGCAGCACGTCATGCCCAGGATGTAAAAACGGAGGGCAGAGACCGGGAAGGAGAGGGGTTCACTCCTGGGATCAGGCTTGGTATCGGGTGGGGAGCAGTTATATTCTCTTTCCTTGTATTTCCCTCGTCATTATTATCATTGCGGTAGCAGTAGTGGTTTGTGTTATACCTTAGTTACTAAACTGTCCTTATTTCAACCTGTGGGAGTTGCATTCTTTCGATTCTCCTCCTCATCCCCCTGGGAGCTGGGGGGAAGGAAGAGTGGGGACTGAGTGAGTGAACTGGGTGAGTTAGCGGCTTAAACCATGACAATAGTATTGGAAGCAAATGAGTACATAAAAAATAAATTCTTTTGCATAATTTTTGGACTTTTGTGTTCAACCAAGCATGCACATGGTATCTGAATAATTGTCGTGGTTTAAGCTGCTATAAATCACGCAGTCGCTCCCTCACTCCCTCCCTCCTCTTTCTTCCCCCCGCTCCTGGAGGGATGGGAAGGAGAATCGAAAGAATGCAACTCCCACAGGTTGAGATAAGAACAGTTTAGTAACTAAAGTATGACACAAGACCACTACTGCTACCACCAATAATAATAATGACAAGAGAAATACAAGGAAAGAATACAGTAGCTCACCACCTATACCCAGCCCGACCCAGCAGTGCACCCCCACCAATCCGCTTCTCTGCTCTCCGTTTTTCCATCCTGGGCATGATGTGCTGTGGCATGGAATAACCTCTTTGTTCAGGTTGGGTCAGGTGTCCTGTCTCTGCTTCCTCCCGGCTTCCCCTCCTCCCTGGCAGAGCATGAAACTCACAAAGTCCTTGGTCAGACCAAAACATTACCAAGCAATAACTGAAAACACTGGTGTTATCAGCGCTGCTCCCAGGCTGAAAGTCAAAAACACAGTGCTGCCCCAGCCACCAAGAAGGAGAAAAATGATTGCTACTGCTGAACCCAAGACAGTAATGTAATTCACCAAAATTTGGGATGTTCACTGGTGTCTGTTTAGACCAGACCTAAGTCATTTGTTAAGCTGAGGGAAGATGTCACCTAAAACACCCAAAGCTCATGTTAGGGTAGAGGTAGATGCCAAAATTTATTTAAGTGCAGCATCTGATACTTCATAGTATTTATGGTCTTGTATGAAACACCAGTAATTCTACCAAATATTAAGCGGGGGGAAAAAAAAAAAGAGAAGAAAGCCTTCACTTCACCAATTAGAAATATTTTGTAAACAACATCAATTTCACATTAGAGAATGTATGATAAGTCAGGTCACATCATAGATTATACAGTAAGTAAATAGGACAGTTCTTGATTTTTCTTCATTTTCTTAAAATTGTTTTTTAATTATTCATAAGGGTGAAAAAATCAACTTAATATGAAGCCATCAAAATCAGAAAAAGAGCTCAAAGGTGATGAATTTCAGTATGAAGCATTTCTGCAGATTAATATATATTTCCAATATTGAATGTGTTCAATTCCCTTTAGAGGTGAGAAAAATCTCATGAGCATTTCTGTTTTGACTGAACTTATGAAACACTGAAAGTAAGACAAAAATTACTTGGCTGTCATATAAAAAAAAAATAGACTATATGTCATCTGGTAAGAAATTAGTTTAATTGCAAATCCCCTGAAAGTTTTCCAGATGTTAAGGAGCTTATAATGAACAATAATTTATTTAGATATTGTTGACAGATCATTGTGTAATATGCCATGATTTGAATGGTAGGAAAACTAAATAATGGTAACGATGGCCCTAACATCTTTACTGGATCACTGAGTTTTTCTGAGACTGATGAAAGCCATTATATTAAGGAAGTTAATATGAATATTATTAAGAGAAGCCATTGCAACTGTTTCTGCTCTCCTATTCAGCAGTTTTGTACTGTTCACTTCAGGCACTTCAGGCCTGCTTATGACTTTAGCTAAAAGTAAAATATAAATTGAGAAGGTATTTTTATTTTCAAGATATAAACCCACAAATTTATAGCAAAATATAGAATCATGGAATCATAGAATAGTTAGGGTTGGAAAGGACCTTAACATCATCTAGTTACAATCCCCCTGCCAGGGGCAGGGACACCTACCACTAAACCATGCCACCCAAGGCTCTATCCAACCCGGCCTTTAACACCACCAGCAATGGAGCATTCACAACTTCCTTGGGCAACCCATTCCAGTGCCTCACCACCCTTACAGTAAAGAATTTCTTCCTTATATCCAATCTAAACTTCCCCTGTTTAAGTTTGAACCCATTGCCCTTTGTCCTCTCACTACCGTCCCTAATGAAGAGTCCCTCCCCAGCATCCCTATATACAACATTTGAACTGAAAACATTGAAACTACACTGTAGAAGACTGGAAGAATAACACTGAATAATAATTAAAAGGTCAGCAACTGCAATTTCTATACACTTGTTTCATCAAATGTTAATATTCTCTGTGTTACGATAACCTTTCCACCACAATAGACTGCAGTTGCCATTGCAATTTGCTTATAAAATATAATAGAAAAATAAAGTATGATTTCTTAGTTTTCACAATGAAAGTGAAGAACATTAATAAACATTATTGGTTCTTACCACTATAAAATATTGAAGCAAAACAAATGCAATGGGTTGAAATTGAAGAGAATGACATTTCTTGATAACAGAAGAAATGAACTATGCAGATGTTGAGTTTATACATGTTTTTAATTATAGTGTCTTCTGGAATGTCATTCCTTGTAAAGCTTGTGCAATGACACCTGCAGTGCATTCAAGCATGTCAGAATTTTCACAGGTAGGCAGAGTATACTTTTGCTTCAGCATACATTTCTTTTACATATCTTTTTTTGTTTCAGTGAACTGCGTTGCTGCGTTTTATGCTAGTACGTGTCCTGTTGGGAGTAACATAATAGAAAACTTGAAAAGATTTTGCTGATCTTTATCATGGGCTGTTTGGATGAACCTCCCCTTCCGTGAGATAAGTATTGGGATTCAGGTTTTTATCAGCAGGGTATATTGCCGAGCCTGGGCATATTTGTAACATAGCTAAGGAAAGCACAAGGTGGGAGTCTGAGCTTAAGGGTAGCTCTCAAACAAAAGCAGGGTTCCTTAGCAATTCTCCTTTTAAAGGAATTTCTCACAGATTATTTTCTTTTTTTTGTCCAAAGATGTCTCATTCAAGGTTACACAATTGCAGTACATCAGACCTATACTTGTACACACACGTCTAAACCTCTAGACTTGGAAGGGTTAAGGAGGTGCCCTCAGGGTCTTGGCATCAATCACTTAGGATATTCTAAATACTGATTAAAAATTGGTCAAATTAATCATGTAATTAAGAACTCATAAAACATAGGAAATCCAAGGTTTTACCTGATAAATGTGTTGTCGTGGTTTAAGCTGTAAATCACGCAGCCCATTCTCTCACTCACTCCCCTCTCTTTCTTCCCCCTGCTCCCGGGTGGATGGGGAGGAGAATCAAAAGAATGCAACTCCCACAGGTTGAGATAAGAACAGTTTAGTAAGTACAGTATAACACAAGACCACTACTGCTACCACCAATAATAATAATGACAAGGCAAATACAATGAAAGAGAATACAACTGCTCACCACCTAATGCGAAGCCTGACCACGCAGTGCACACACCCCCCCCCCCCCACCCTCCTGGGTCTCTGCTCTCTCTTTTCATCCTGGGCATGACGTGCTGTGGTATGGAATAGCTCTTTGGTCAGTTTGGGTCAGGTATCCTGTTTCTGCTTCCTCCCGGCTTCCCCTCCTCCCTGGCAGAGCATGAGACTCAGAAAGTCCTTGGTCAGACTAAAACATTACCAAGCAGTAACTGAAAACACTGGCGTTATGAACGCTTCTCCCAGGCCCGAAATCAAAAACACAGCGCTGCACCAGCTACCAAGAAGGAGAAAAAAATGACTGCTATTGGTGAACACATGACAAGTGTTTTATTATATTTAGTAAAGTCAAGGGAGAGATTAAAGCATAACAATCTATATAGCTGGTCAGTTTGCTGTGCTTTTTCTCTTTAGACAGTGTAGGCAATGTGAAGAAATTATGTAGACATAATAATAACGGGTTCAGCTAACTGTGTTTCCCAACTAACCACACAGAAGCCCTACTTATTTCTATATTCTGTTGTTCTCCCACGTCTTCAATTACACAGGTAGCCCAGATTAAATCCCAGAATCTTCACTAGACCAACCTCTTAGTAGTTTTGTTTTCTTTCTTTTTTTTAATGACTATTAAAAGGGTAAGGAGAAGCACTTTATGAAAAAGCAAGCGATGGCACCTACTCAAAGAAATTAAAAAAGTTGCCCATCTGTATTCTTAAAAATGCATTGTTCTCAGCTGTTTCAGGTTTTTTTCATGCAGATGAAAGATATTTATCCACTTGGTTATATGTGTGATTTGTTTTTTCTGAGACCCTGTAAGGTAGCAATTAAAAACTAAAGTAAAACACACTGTCACAAAATGTGCTGGATTAGGCTGTGTGACATATTGCTCTAGGAAACTGGAAACCAAGAATGTACTGATGCCTATGTTATACAGTTACACTGAGCTGGAATAGAAGTGATTATAGCAATAATGTTAAAGACCACATTCTCTAGCCTTTCCATGCATGCTATTAGTCCAGGCTAAAGTGATGGCAATAGTGAATGCTTTTTTGCTGCATACTGCTCACAGATATGTTTCCTTCTCCTTTCTTTGCACTGCAGCCTGTTCCAGTGAAGTTGCCTAAAGTGCCATCTAGACTTTGCAGAAAGATCTCAGTGTCCAGTTTGGTTTTATCATCAGCAAAATCCTTTCCACAAACAATGAACACTGCAGTATTTATTGCCAGTGGCACAAAACAGTCTATTTTTGTTGCAGCCTGAGGTGCCTTTCCATGGCAGATCAACCTTCATCATTTTCTTTTCTGTAATGTGTTCTGTCTTGCTGTTTCATTCAGTTATGTGACAAACCCATCTCTTGACACAACTGATGGAACTGGGTGTGACATGTCACATCACCTGCTGTAATACCTGACTAAAAGAGAGTTTGTACTGTTATAAACCATTTCAAGCTTCCAGGAATAGATTTAAAGAGCAAGACATATTTCCCCCATTTACAAGCTTTATAGAATACTTTGTGGTCAGTGCCTGTTAGCAGCAATACTTTAAATAACAAGAATATTCAGAGGTAGACAGAGAATTTCTCATACTATATTCAGTTCATTAATTAACTTAAGAAAGAGAGCTAGGCGAAATGCCTTTATGTGAATGCTACATTCAAAAGACAAGATTTTAGGGATATCCCAGCCTTTGTGGAAATTAGATAAATTACTGCAGAGCAGTTCCTTTTATTGAAGGTTAGTTCTCAGTGGGATTTCAAAATGTCAGCAGTACAGAAACAAATACATATTGCAAACCAATTTTCTTTAGTAGCTAGTTTCCTTATACAACATTGGTATAACTGTGAGCCTGATGAAACTCTGAGGTTAAAGGCAACAAAAATATATACAAATTTCTCAGAGAAATAATTTTTTTTTTATTTGCTACTACTGCTTTTACAAAAGTATTTTATTTAAGAGAAATGTGGTAACACCGATATGAAGATTTTTTTCTTTCTTTCTGTAATAAACTGCATTTTTAACATCTCTAAATTTTTCTTCCATGTTTTCCAAGAATGAAGTAATAACTTACTTAGGTATTTATATTTTGTTAATCATTGTGTAATAACAATATTTCCCCTGTAAACTAGAGTACACAAATGACCTATAATGCCAAGGATAAGCTATGGAGAGTAAGGTGAGAAGACAGCTTATTAATAGCTTTATTTGTGGAAAGAGATATGATCTGAAAGTTACTGTCCTATTATATGAAAATATAAAAAATAAAATATGGAAAAGCATCATCTTGCACACACAGCATAAACAAGCCCTCACTTGTATTCGTCATGTTTACTTCTATGCATATGCAGAGTAATATGCATATCTTAGCCAGACATGACTGCCTAAGAGACCTCATGGACTGACTGAACAGGGAAAGGAACCTTTTGTATAGGATGTTCCCTTAGCAAAATGTTTTCTTAAGAGAGGTACAGAATATCCTGGTGATAATAATCTGTGTATGCTCCTAAAGGTCTGCTCAATACAAATTACATCCAGTCAGTGTGTACTGCAACAGATACGGATTATGAAATTACAACACTGTGTTACACTATAACCTTGATCAGTTGATAGGAAGGAGTACGCCTACATACTGAGTATTGAAAGCATTCATTCAAATTGCCTGCATTGCAGCTGAGCGACTATTAAACTCCTGAGATCCTACGACATTTAATGTTACCTCCCAGCCACGTAGAAAGCCAGTTGTCACAATTCATTTGTAATAATGAATATAATTCATTTCTTCCGACTTATGTTGAAGACAGGCAATTACTGTCAGTGCTTTCAGTACTGCAGTTTTTAGTATCTTCCATAACAAAAGATAGAGGTTTGGGATTTTTTTTCTAACTTTCCACTCTAGGGGAGGAAAACAATGAGAGCTTTGTCAGCCTTTTTGTTTTTTGGCCATGAACCTTGAAAAACTCGCTTGTTTTAACAGCCTTAATATCTTTGCAGCGCTATAAATAAGAATCTGTTTTCATAAGGTAGGTAGCATTTCAGGAGCAGATACAAAAGAGGGAAGAAAAAAGAGAGAGAAAGCAAAAAATTAGAGTTCAAACTGGGCAATCACCAGCCTAACCCTTTTGACTTGAGGCTGTTAGATTGCTATAAATTATCAATCCATTGAAGAAGAGAATTATATTTCATATGCACCAAGGTTATTTAGACTGATAAATTCCTAGCAACACAGGTGACCTTATTTTGCCAGTTTATTGTAACTTAAAGGGGCCAGCTGTGGAGGATCAACTACTGAGAGTTGTTCCACTGCATTAATTGATGCTTCAGAATTAAATTTGCAGGTCAAGTAGCTGGTTAAGATTTTTGTATCTTTTTCCCCATAACAAAAGGCTACTTGCTTTGTCTGTAAGCTGAAATTCCTTGCTTTCTGCTCACAAGTAAAATAAATGTTCCTCACAACCACTTCCATTCCTGCATTCCTGTACTACTTTACATTCCTGCACTACTTTACATTCCTGCACAATATAAGGATTGATGTGTTATGCTTGCTCATTTTTGTGTTTGTGTTTCAACCTTGTTCCCATGGGATTCGCTACTTGTTTTCCAGGAGTGATGCCCCTTACAGCAGCAGGGCTTCAGTATTGCTTCAGGCTAACATTACAGCCCTGCAAATGTCAAATGGCATTTCACTGAAGCCTGCTGGCCCATTTGCTTGGATTTTCCCCCTCCAGGCTCTTTTTAGCTTTCTCTTGTTCTTCCCTCCTCCCTGAGGAGTCTGATGCTTGGTGTATTTCCAAACTGCGTTAGTCATGCTAGAAATGGAACCATGTATCCTCAAGTGAGCTGGTTCTACAGGCTGCTCAAGAGCCCTTATGAGGCCAACAGACCATGTGGCTTTGATGATTTTTCTAGGAATACATTGTTTATAGATGAGGAAGCAGTAAATGTGTATTTCAAGTGCTATTTCTGAACTTGCAATAGTGATAACAGCAAAGATTTTTTGGTGCAAATGGGAAAATTAAGTTTATTGTTCAAATGTGGTTAATTTTCTGGACTTCAAAAAAGCTTTAATAATCCAGAACCTCCTATTTTTAAATTCAAGCTGATTTGTACTTAGGTGTCAACATATTTGTTATTCCTCAGGAGAGACCCTTTAGCTTAGATATGCTATAGAGACAGATATGCTATGTCTATCTGTATGAAAGCCAGTAAAAAATCTGGAAAACGAAACAAAAAGATGCCAAAACAATCTTCCAATAATTTTCTATGTGTCTTCTCTTCATCAGGAAGAAAAACAAACAAAAAAATCAGGAATTTGTTGTTCATAAATAAAAAAAACCAAAACTTTTGTCAATAAACACTTTGTGGTATTTCCCACCATATTTCTCTCACTAAATGTGTCGGCTTGTAAAATTCATTGTAATAACAGACACGAATAGCAATATGCAGACATCTGATTTACAAACCTGCATTAAGCTTTACTAAACTTCCATAATTTTTATAAATGAAGCAGAAATAATTCCACAAGAGTAAAATTCATTTTCACAAAACTGTGGTGATAAGTGTGGAAAAACAGATGGAGAAAAAAACTCCTCCATGAGCATGCTTATGGTCATATCTAGTGCATTCTTAATCCCAGATCACAACCCTAGCTCATGGGCTGACAACATATTTTCTGTGACACTTCCTACCGCGTGGCAGTGAGGTGCTTCTGCTTCTGGCTCAACCTCCTGCTCCATCTGCTGCTCCTGACTGGTCAATTAGAGTAAATGTACCAATAGCTAGTAACTCAAAGGCATTAAAATTTTTTTTAATCAGGAAATTAGTTTATTTAGATACAAACTGCCCTGTTTGCAAATGCTTGGTCAGATATCACATTCTGGTAATTCTCTGTGGTACGTAGTTCCTGACTTATCAGGTGCATAGTCCACTACCCTAGGCGTTCACTTGATGTTTTGCTTTAACGTGAAGTTACAAGAATCCAGATATCCGTTTCAAAACCAGGAATTTACAGAGGATTCTACCAAACACCACAACCTTGAGGCTGACCTACTGGAGCTGACAGCAACACTAGCAACCATCTGTCATGTGTGTTTACTGTCAGATGCAGCTGTGTTAAACAGCTAAGGGGCTAAGTTTGGGGAGGAGTTGACAGCTCTGTGGCTGTAGAGTAAGAACACAGGACCTTATTCTTAGATGTTTTGAGTTTTACTTCTCAACCACACTCTCCAGGGTCTCTAGTTTAAAGCCAGAATTTCTAAGCAGTAGGCTAAAGAAAAAAATTTTCATATGTCCTGAGAGATCCAAGTTCTCTTGTAATAATTTCTGTGAACTCTTTAATAATGACACAAAGAGGTTTTCCTTCCATTGTATTAGCTAGCAACAAGCTAAAAAGTAGGAGTGTTCTGAATGTAAAACTTTAAGATTTCCCATCTCTGTTTGCAGCAAAGGACATTGTATGAATAGCTGGAAGATCACACAATTTAGAACATGGGACCTGGCTTTTGGGCTGGAGCTCCACATGGGGCAGGTCACACAGATGACAGCTATTGCTTAGCAAAGATGAAGTGCTCAATACCCTAAAATGTTATGGGAATTATTTTTTACAAATTCTGTACTACCTGGGAAACTCATTTGCAAGGATGTATATTATAAGTAAGCTGGTAGCTTAAACAGTCTATGAAATGTAGTTTAAAAAAAAAAATCCAACCCCCCAAAAAACCCTAAAAATCTTACCTTCCTACCTTCTTCCAAATTATAGAGACTGTGAACTTGAGCCTGGATAACCTGATAAAAATGTGATTTGGGAATAGGACCTTTCTTTCTCAAACTTATGGAATGACTTTGGGAAACAGGAAGAATAAGACTCCTGTTTGCAGGCCCTGGTCTGCATGGAGGACTTTAACTTTCTCAGATCTGCTGGAAGAACAGCAAGGCATGGCATAAGCAAGCCAGGAAATTTTTGAAGTTTATTGATGTCATCTTCCTGGCCCAGGTGAGTGAAGAGCTGAGGAGCAGAAGCATTCCGCTGTACCTGATACTTACAAAAAAGGAAGAACTGGGTGGAGATATAAAGACTGGGTGCAGCCTTGGCTGCAGTAAACATAACATGGTGGAGTTCAGGATCTTGAGAGGAGACAAAAACCAAAACACAAGATGAGGGGAGCAGTTTTGACCTGCTCAGTGATCTTCTTGGATGACTCTCGAGAGACAACACTGGAGAGTCATTTTTCCCAATAATCTCATTGTTTCTTCTCATCAAAAGAAACATTTACATAAGAGCAACAATATACAAAGGGTCTTTTGTTTACATAATTCTCTTTCTCAATGTATGTTAATGAAATATTTAATACATTGTAGCAGAACTCACCTTCAATAAGTTTTGTGAAACTACTGTTTCCTCAGTAGAAACTACATGCCCTGCAAGGGTTTAGCTTTGAAGTTAGTGCTTTATGAACTGTTGTATCAGATGCAGAATTTTTACTTCCAGGTCTGAAATTCTTAGGTTAATGTGGTTGAAAGCCAGCAGGGAACAAATAACATTTAGTCTATTATCAGTTCATTTTCGGTAATACATTTATTGAAATAATTCGTGTTTGACATAATTCTGATGTCCTCAGTGAAGGCCTTCTACCATACGCCTCGTATACTGAAAGCCTAAGTGGTATCAGAGATGTAATAATTGTTTAATATTTTCCAGCAATCATGGATGTTTCTGAGCCAGACTACAAAGTCACAGTGCAAAAAAAACTACAAAGTCACGGCAGAAAATTCCTCCTAATCTGTAACAAAGGACTGTAATGTCCTAAAGTGTCAGGTTTTGAAAGACTGGTTTGGGTTTTTTTTCAGTTTGCTATGTTTGAGGGTTTTGTTTTATTTTGCTTTTGACATGAGTTTTGGTTTGTTTCAGTTTATTTCTGATTTTGTTTCATTCTTTTTTTTTTTTTCATATTTGAATGTAATTTCCTTTACAAGAGAGAACTTCTAGAATATATGAAAGAAGAGTGGGCATAATTTAGCTTTGTTTCTCAAAATATTTCATAGCCTGTGATTAGATAATAATGTTAATAGCCACAGTTAAGATCTGTTACACTCACCTACTCACCCCTCATTTCCTGTACTGTCACTCTCATTTATAATAAACATTAAAAAAGAATTATAAACACACAAGATGAATAATTAATAAACTAAATAACAAGTAATAAAGATGAGATGGAAGTACTTCATGAAAGGTGAAAAAGACATCATTTTTAGTGACTGCAAATTTGTGTATTAATTTTATTTTTTCCTCTAATGAGAATATTTCTAAATCACTGAAACTACATCTCAGCTTAAAATATATCACGGGAAAATTATTAAGCAGCTACTTGTTGTCATTTGCATAGCATATATATATTCTTTATGAAATTTATCACATTGTTAAAGTAGCACTGGAAAGCCAAAAGGAGTATTTGGGATGCTTTTTTTTCTGTAAACAATTAGCCATGCAGGGGTAATCCTTCTGGAAAACAGTTGGTCTTAAGCAATTAGCTAAATAGCTATTCCTTGTAAAGTCTTGAGGGATTGGACTTTGAGGAACATTTTTGTTAAGGACTTCTCCTCAAAAAAACTGTATTTCTTTTTTTTGTTTCTGACTTGAGTTTTGGTGTGAAGTAGGAAGAAGAAATATTTCAGAAAAAATATTTTAAAACACTGTGTCGAAGAAATAATGTCATTGATTTACAGATTTTTTTTTTTTTTGCAAAAAATACACTCTGATTAATTTTCTTGTTCTCCAAGTAAAATTGAAAGCATGATTAGATTCTTGTACATGATTTGTGAAATTAAACTGAGAATCTGAATTCAAACACTCAGAAACCTTTAAAAGAAATGTTAGCAATTTATTTCTTACATATGTTAACAGTTTTTATGTTGCCAAAGGAAAGTTTCAAAGTTTAGTCAAAATGAAAACAAATCATCCATCACTGGGGAAAAAGGTGTCCTCTCTACAAGTGTCTGTGTTTCCTGTCGCTGTCTCAGCATTTATTGATATTTAAGCTATACAAAGCAGAAAATTGCAAAGATTTTAAAGAAAAAAAGCCTCCTTTTTTTTTCTATTCAATAGATCATCAAAGAAATCTCATTAATCAAATCATTCTGAATATATATATCAGAAATGTCTATCAAACATACCTATATTTACTATTATACACAAGTACGTGTTACACAGAAGTATGGAATTTTGAAAGCACACCAAGAGAACAAAACCATTTCTTCTATATTCTAGTAAAGCAAAACATTTGAAGAAAGGTGGAGGGCTTTCCCCATGATTGTATGCAAGCTCAAGACTAGAATATGAAAGCACAAAACTACAGAATGATGCCTTCCATTCATTCTGCCTTCCGGAAAAAAAGTAATGGAGTTCTCAAAGCTAAACCAGTCATTGTTACGCAAACGATGGGAGAATGAACCTATGCAGTTTACATTCAACTCACAACTGTAGTTTCCAAATATAAGCTTGAATTAATTTAAATTTCAACTTCAAGTGTACAGAAGGCTTAAAAAAATAAAATCAATTAACATAGACAGTGAGTTGCAGCAAGTAAGGTTTCAACAACAACAAAGAATTTGTTCAGCCAAATGGAAGAGACATCAAATTATTCTTTTCTCCCAAGTAAAATATGTGCAATTTACATTTCTCAGTAGAAATGTCTTTATAACTTTTCAATAAAAGTTTCTTAATAAAAAGTATTTTCTAAAGATTTGCATTTATGAACATTATGAAATACTTTTAATGGCAATTATTCTATAAATAAAATAACTAGTCATAAGCTGAACACTTCTTATTTCGAGTCTTCTAAGCCCAAATGGAAATTCTTAATATGATATAATTTGCTATAACATGCTGGTAGAAGAAGCTTTGCTATAACGTAATTATTTAAAATCTATTAACTAAACAATTTAGAAATAACTTTTCTTAATTATGTTACCAAGATATAACTTTTTTTCTGAGTTAATAACTTAATTTTTATCCTTTTTATTATTATAATTTTTTAAAATATTTCTAAAAAAATAGGTCTTTTAAAATATTTCCATTAAATAGTTATGATGTAATGGAAGTGAGCCAAAAGAAAATAGCAAATATTGCTATCTTCAATGTCTAAATATAACATGTAAAGAAACATTTTTGCTCCAGGTTACTGTCAACTGCAAATTGTAGAAAGAAAGTACAGAATGCTGTAATAATACTATGAGGGCCTTATCTATATTATTTGTACATTGTTATTTCAAAATATGCTCATAGAGTTATGTATGCAGGAAGAGAGAAGTAATATAAAAAATACAGGCACAGTTGTTTCATATTCATATGGTAATGAGATTAATTAATACCACAGGGATGAAGAGTTCTCTGATCAGACTCAGGTCAGTCCTTGCATAGACCCCCTCTTTGATGTTTAAAGAGTCTGCACAAAGGAAACAAAAGTGGTCTCCCAGTTTTTGAGTGAAATGTGCAGTCTAGTGACTGCAGATCCCAGCAGTGCTGTGTTACTCATATGCTTACTTTAAGCTTTAGTCCTGTCAAATGCCTTCAGTCATTCCCTGCCTCCTGCTGGCTTTCTGCTCTGCTTCCTTTCGATCTCTTATATATCGTCTTAGCTTACAGCTTCATGCAACTGTTCATTGGCAGCTTTCACTGCACTCTGGCTTTCCTATCTTTACCCTCTAGTTCAAACAACTTACGCTGCACCTTAAATGCTGCCTTCTGATTTTCCCAGGACCCATTGTAATGGATGGGAACCTAGCTGAGAGTTGATTCCCTGTTATGACTGAGACACATAACAAAGTGTGTTTTTTGTCAAAGTGTATTCGGTAGTGTATATATGTTTACGTTCATCGTGCCTGTTTATAAGAAAGAGGCAGGAAAACCTACGTGTGCAGTTCATACTTGGCTGCACTGGGGCAGTATGTTTTTGTGTATGCATTATATTTATGTATTTATACAAGATGTCATATTTTTATAATATTATATAATTATATTTAATATATATAAAATAATACTTCTAAATAAAAATAAATTAATGGTGCTTGCATTTATAGAAAATTATATATTCTAAAGAAGGGGGTTTATTATCATTTTCCCCTTCATTTCAGATATTCTTAATTGTTCATTTATATTTATGCTACCTTCACATATCTTTATCTAAAATTATGCTTTGTTTACCAATGAAGAATGATGGTTTTGGTAGTAGACAAGACTGGTGGAGCTTTTATCCCAGAAAAATAGCTATTAACTTGTCACAAGTTGTAAACTTCTTATAATCATTAGCAGGTGTAAATTTATTCTGTCTTTCTAAAACCATTTTTCCTGAAATGAAGAAAATATTACTGTAAAATCTGTCCAAACTCTGCAATTTAGGATTGAATTGTATACTCTAGAACAAAGTCTGTAAAAATTGGACATATCTATTTGTCTATATGGAAAAAAAAAGGCATTACAAAAAAAAAAAAATTATTCAGAAGTTTCCACACAATAAAACTTATGAAGAAGAAAATCATATATTACATTTTTTTATTCTGTTGATAAGCTCTATATTATCTTTTTGTAAAGGCAAAGAAGTATGTTCTAAAATTCTGTGGTTTGATATGCCTTTCAAAATAAAGACAGACATAAAATGCTGATGTAAGACACAAACCTAATACAGAAATATCAACCTGAAAGTTTACAATTTAAGACTTACAAGTAATCAGCTCTAGGCCATTAGATCTTTCTCTTTTTGATAAATTATTTTACATATGAACTGAACATCTCAAGATACTAGTCTTTAAACCTGTGACACATTCATGTTTAGTAAATCTAGTATGTTTATTCTTACTACTTTTGTGTAGCCTTCCACATTTTTCTCCTACTGAGTCTTATACACATACTTTCCACATGACTTAACAGATAGACAGAATTTTCTTTTTCCTGTACAAAACATGGAATACACAGGATAGAGGATGATGTGATGCAGAAAATTTATTAGTTTTTATTTAGCATAATCTAGCTTAACAATGGTTTACATGCAAATAATGAAACAGTCACAAATACCAATTTACAATATCATGTCACACACACCTGCAGCTATATTTTAAATGTTCATAAATGCACCTCATTAAATTGAATGTCAAAACCAAAAAGAATTATATTTTACAAATCAAGAAGCATAACTATCATTGTCATGTTCTACGCTGCCAGAAAGTTAAATTTTAAATGATCAGCCATATATGAAAAGCACAATAAAACTAAGAGAAAATAAACAATAGTATTTAGACCATTTTATAATTTCTAAACAGCAGCATCACTGATATCAAACATCATAAAACCATGGAGAAAGGTTAGCTCTCTATTCTTTCATTAATTTAGATTTATCCTACATTTCATTGTCATTGATATTTCACAAGAATTACAAATAAAGCTTGCTTATACACACACACACACACGCACAGAGCAGAATAGATTGCTATATAGTAACAGATGTATATATATTCTGAAATAAAATAATTTCATGTGTTCTGACTGAGAGCTGAATTAATAACTTTCAATTCCTATTTCATACGGTGTATATATAGTATTTCCTTGGATTTTAAAAAAGAAATTTTAACTCTGGATATACTGCAAACAAGAGATTACTCCTGTGTGATTCCTCCCAGAGCCTTATGATCCTTTAATAAGAGTCCATCGATATGTGTCACAGGGAAACTTTTCTTCTTTGCAATTTTGGTTTTCTGGGCTACTGTTTCCAGGGTAGAATAGTGTAAAAAATATACTATATGAGCTAATTTATTACTGTTTTTTCTTGAAATATTTATTATTTAAGATTTCTTGTCATGTGCAGGAACTTAGAACTGTTGAGGGAAAGTGATTGCAATGGTCAAAAGCAAACTGGTCAATTTTTAACCCCTTTTAAAAACAGGTAGAAATTACATGGCCAGACACCAATGTGTCATTCACCTCTTGCAAGCAGTCAATTAATAATAAAAGTTATTGCATTTATATTACATGATGAAGGACAAAAAATAAATAAAGGACTCAGGAGGGTTTGAGATGAAACCATGTCTGGGTTCAGCAGTAGCAGTCATTTTTCTCCTTCTAACTAGCTGGTGCAGTGCTGTGTTTTGACCTTCAGCCTTGGAACAGCGCTGATAACATCAATGTTTTTAGTTTCTGTTCAGTAATGTTTACTCGTACCAAGGACTTTCTGAGTCTTATGGTTTGCCAGGGAGGAGGGGAAGCCGGGAGGAAGCAGAGACAAGACGCCTGACCCAAACTAACCAAAGAGGTATTCCATACCACAGCACGTCATGCCCGCTATATAAACTGGGGGTAGTTACCCGGAAGGGTTAGATCACTGCTCGGGTTGGGCTGGGTATCGGTTGGCGGGTGGTGAGCTGTTGTATTATCTTCACTTGTTATTTCCCTTATCATTATTATCATTGGTGGTAGCAGTAGCGACTTTGTGTTATACCTTAGTTACTGGAGTGTTCTTATCTCATCCCATGGGAGTTACATTATTTCGATTCTCCTCCCCATCCCTCTGGGACCATGGGGGAGGAATAGGGGGGAGAATGAGCAAGTGGCTGCATGGTTCTAGGTTGCCGGCTGGGCTTAAACCACAACAGCTCTTTTTGACACCTAACATGGGGCAGAAAGTGTTGAGATAACAACAGATCTGACCAGAGTGCGTGTAATTGTATTTGTGATAAACTTTCATTGTTTTGTATTTGTAGTCACTTGTCACAATGCTGATTCATTGGCTCTCAAAGTTGGTGATCTTGATCTTGGAGTTTCAGCATGTTGTACCTTACTTACCGCTGGTATTTTCTGTGTTAGTGTTTATCGGCTGGGGGCCTTGGGCTAAGATTCTTGTTTCATTGTACTTTATGGTAATGACTTGCAACACAATAGAGTCATTGATCATGAAATAGATCTGGCTTGCGTTCCCTGTGTGGTCACCTCTATACTTTAGGAGGTATATAATAGATGTGTTTAGCAATTACACATCTTTTTTCCCCTCCTCGGATGCTCAGCCTATGAGGGAAACATTCCCACAGACTCTAGTGACAAATACAGCAGCTACTCAAACACGGATCACAGCAGAGAGCGCAGCTACTCCAGCTCCAAGCACAGCAGCTACACCAGCCCCAGTGACAAGTACAGCAGCATCATTTGAGAGTTCTGAATGTTTTGAATGGCCTTTAGGTACCCTTGAGACCTGCCTGCTGATTGGGATGGCGATCACCATGTTGGCACACATACAGAGTGTGTTTTACCCGCCACCATTTTGCCTGATATTGAAAGTTAAGCAGAGTTGGGTTTTGGCCTTGTCTAAGGTTAGGCAACAATATAGGAGGACCAAGAGATTTTTCCTGGGGCTGGACAGTCATGAGTGGCAGGGTGTGGGGGATAGTATGGGCAAGTATCTAGTCCACTGTGCCCCTCCAGTGCTTTGGAAACATCGGAGATGGAAGGTAGCTGTATGGAGTCCCCAATGACAAGCTGCAGAAACTGCTGGAGGGGAGGGTAAATTATTTTGAGCCTGGTGGGCCCATGACACCTCAGGCGATCCTGGCAGGGATGCAACATAGAGATGGACTCATGATCGAGGGGTGGACTTAGCAATGGACACTATTGCCTTGGTTATTCACAAGTGTGAAACATATGCTGCAATTAAGCAACCGAAACAGTTAAAGCTTCTTTGGTATGGAGGAAGATGGCTAAAGTACAAATATGGGGAGGCCTGTCAGACTGACTATATCGCACTCTGTCTCCTTCTCTGAAAGACTGTAAAAAGAGATGGAGTCCGACATCATGGACCAGATGGACTCAGCAGCTTTATAGGGATTGGTCCATGCACTTAGGAATGATCTGTCTCTCTCTCTCTCTCTCTCTCTGTAAGCATATATATATATAAGAGTGATGGTGTGTTGAAAATGTGGCATCTGATCATAACGTGAATAGTATGGAATAAGGGGTGGATACTGTCCTGGGTTCAGCAGTAGCAGTCATTTTTTCTCCTTCTTAGTAGCTGGTGCAGTGTTGTGTTTTTGACTTTCAGCCTGGGAACAGCGCTGATAACACTGATGGTTTTAGTTGCTGCTCAATAATGTTTATTCTGACCAAGGACTTTCTGTGTCTCATGCTTCCAGGGAGGAGGTGAAGCTGGGAAGAAGCAGAGACAGGACACCTGACCCAAACTGACCAAAGAGGTATTCCATACCACAGCACGTCATGCCCTCTATATAAGCTGGGGGCAGTTGCCTGGCAGGGTTAGACCACTGCTCGTGTTGGGCTGCGCATCAGTCAGCAGGTGGTGAGTGGTTTTATTTTCTTCCCTTGTTGTTTCCCTTGTCATTATTATTATTTGTGGTAGCAGCAGTGGTTTGTGTTATACCTTAGTTACTGGACTGTTCTTATCTCAACCTGTGGGAGTTACATTCTTTCGATTCTCCTCCCCATCCCTCCAGGAGCAGGGGGAGGAAGAGGAGGGAGTGAGGGAACAGCTGCTTGGTTCTGAGTTGCCTGCTGGGCTGAAAACGTGACAAACCATTATCAGTAGTATTCAGAAACTGAAAAGCTGGTTCATGCCAATATTTTACTTTGATGACAGCTGCAGATTTGTCTTTATTGATTGATGTATACAGATATCAATATGGCTGAAACGAAAAGGTATTGAAAGAAAAGTGCAAATGGAATTTAGTGACCAATTTCTAAAGAGCGATCTTCACAATCTTCTTTAAATATTTACGATTTAAAAACATTTATTTTTATGACACAGTTTTATTGGTGTCGTTGTTTAAGCCATAAATCACACAGCCCGTTCTCTCACTCACTCCCCTCTCTTTCTTACCCCCCGCTCCTGGGTGGATGGGGAGGAGAATCGAAAAGAATGCAACTCCCACAGGTTGAGAGAAGAACAGTTTAGTAACTGAAGTATAACACAAGACCACTACTGCTACCACCAATAATAATAACAACAAGGCAAATACAAGGAAAGAATTGCTTATAGCCTAATACCAAGCCCGACCACGCAGTGCACCCCCACCCATCCGGGTCTCTGCTCTCTGCTTTTCATCCTGGGCATGACATGCTGTGGTATGGAATAACCTCTTTAGTCAGTCTCGGTCAGGTATCCTGTCTCTGCTTCCTCCCGGCTTCCCCTCCTCCCTGGCACAGCATGAGGCTCAGAAAGTCCCTAGTCAGACCAAAACATTACCAAGCAATAACTGAAAACACTGGTGTTATCAGCGCTGCTCCCAGGCCGAAAGTCAAAAACACAGTGCTGCACCAGTTACCAAGATGGAGAAAAATGACTGCTGCTGCTGAACCCATGACAATTGGGTTCTAGGTATTTGGTTAACCAAAGTTCTTCCTGTGTTGGTACTCAGACCTTCACAAGCAAAACGTCTGTATTTTCATCAACATCCTGTGGGATATTCATTTAAACCAGGGACCTACACTGCAAGGATGAACTCAGCATGGATATAATACCTATGGTAATGGCGTTGTTGTGAAGATTGCCCAAATACGTATTTGGGTGATCATTGTATTCATGACAGCTTCAAGAGAGATAAGTGGTGTGGCTTTCTTAGTCTAAGGCATTTTTCAGTTGGTACAATCTATCTCCAAGGATAGTTTGCTTGTCAGAGCAAAGGTAAAGCTGAAGGATGGCCACCTCATATACATTCCATACGTACATGATCTTGTACTTATGGAAGGGCAGCTTCACAAGTTCTCTAATTTCTTGGACTAATATTCTAACAAGAGTGTAAACTCCATTAACTTTCTTCATAATATTTCAAAATAAGAGGCTACTGTTTGAACTCCAAGGGAATATTGAGATAAACGTATTTGTGGTTCAAACCATTGTCGTGGTTTAAGAATAACTCATGCAGTCTCTCTCTCTCACTCACTTCCCCCTCTTTCTTCCCCCCGCTCCTGGAGGGATGGGAAGGAGAATCGAAAAGAATGCAACTCCCACAGGTTGAGATAAGAACAGTTTAGTAACTAAAGTGTGACACAAACCACTACTGCTGCCACCAATAATAATAATGACAAGGCAAATACAAGGAAAAAATACAATTGCTCACCCAGCCGATACCAAGCAGTGCACCCCCCAACTCTTCTGGGTCTCTGCCCTGTTTTCCATCCTGGGCATGACGTGCTGTGGTATGGAATAACCTCTTTGGCTAGTTTGGGTCAGGTGTCCTGTCTCTCCTTCATCCCGGCTTCCCCTCCTCCCTGGCAGAACATGGGACTCAGACAGTCCTTGGCCAGACCAAAACATCACTAAGCAGTAACCGAAACACTGGTGTTATCAGCGCTGTTCCCAGACCAAAAATTGAAAACACAGCACTGCACCAGCTACTACGAAGAAGAAAAAATGACTGCTGCTGCTGAGCCCATGCCACCATAAATTTCAGTCTCAGGGTTGTAAATATTTAGCTACTTACCCATCATTGCTGAGAAGTTAGTGTTTCTCTCCTTTCTTGTTAACTCTCAGAAAGCGTCGAAGGAGGAATTTACCTGGTATCTACCATCTCAGCCACATGAAATTCCAGCAGCAAAACTCTTGAAAATTCTTTTGGGATGACATTTACTAGTGATTAGTTATCTAGTTATTTCATTATTTAGTTATTACGTGTCTGCGTATTAAAGGTTCCCATTTCACAGTTTTATTACACTGCAAAGCTATTGTTAGTTATAAAGAACAAATAGTTTAGTGGTAACAGAGATGCACTAATTTCGTTACAATTGAGTGGAAAAATTAAAATGGAGAATAAAAATATATTTTAGTTTAATACTAATTTTTATTTTATTTACAACAAGATGTTGAAAATTAATAAAACTTTTAACTGCTCAAGAAACTTCTCAATGAAAAAATAACAATAGAAATAGTGAGAAGGTAGCAGATCTAGTTTTAGAGCTGCCATTTAGCATTCAATCCTGATGTGAACCTAAAACTAAACAGTATATTCTACTTTATATGAAAGGGGAAGTTTTACAGAGAGTGAAAAGCTAGCACATATGATAAATGGTCCATGAGAGCAACATGAACCCGAGAAGCTGTGAACCTCATGCCTCTAAAAATTATACAGAAAACAGAAAAAGCTCAAACACTGACAAAACAGGTGCGCCTTCCAGGGCTGACAACTGCTCAAATAGTACACCAGTGCTGAGCTACTGTCACATTGAGCAACAAATTCAAACTGATCAGAGACTGCTTTATTTACAGTGGAGTTACTGAGTAGCTGGCAATAGCTACCAGCGCAGCTGTGCAGCCTGGCAAGGCAGCACTCTGCTATGCCCTTGCCTGTCTGGAAGTCAAGGCACATCAGTACTCTCTGAATGTGAAAGGTTCACCCAAAGTGACGGATTTCTAATGTAGCATAAGTAAGAAATACCCATACCCAAATAATACTTTAACAAGTGCAGTGATGCTCATAAGTCAATAAACAAACTAACAAACAGAAATAAGAATCTTTAAAAACAGCTGATCTTTCTATCCAAACAGCTATTTCACACATAGAAAAGCTAATTTTTTGATCAGTAGTTCCTAACATAACTTACAAAACAACCAACACCTTCCCCTAACGCTACACAGAAAAAAAAAAAAAAAAAAAAACAAAAATAAAAACCCAAACCAACCAACCGACCAAACAAACCCAAACTTTAAAGTCAAAGGCAGTAATACCTCATATGTTGTGGCTTTATTTATTTATACAACTGATCTAGCCTTTCAACTAAATGGGGTACCAGCATGCTTGCTAAAATAGAGCGCAATCCTTAGTTTAGGGTCAACTTTGATCATGGAGATTAACAGCCATGGCCACTATCTACAGAAATTTTTACAACTTCTCCTGCTGTGTTACAACGGATCTTGCTATATGATAATGAGTTCAGATGCAAATTTGAGACCCAGATTGCCATATGTCAGAAACAACCCTTGCTTACTGGATTTAGCAGTACAGATGTTTTGGGTCCCACTGAAAAAGAGCAGCAGAACTGTCAATATTGACACAACCAGAAATAGTACTATATATTGATATTATGCATTCTGTGTCTTGACTTATTCGGCTTGCTTAAATTAACTTCTCTTTACATGCTCAGTATATCACACAGAGAGGACTCTGCATGAATGGTGGCTAATCTCCAATAACATGGCCAGCAAGTCAGTTTGATCTTCACTCAGAAAATAAGATAGAGTACTACTAAAACCCCTACTCTGTCTCTGAAATAGGTAGAAAAGGCAGCATTGAGAGAATCTCAGCAAGTTGAAAGGCAAGGACACTCTGTGTGAATCTGAAGAAAAAGTTGGTCTGCTTATCTCCTGATTTTATAACTTTTTGAATTGCAGCACTGGCTGCAGTATTCTAGTCTATACTTCTTTGCAACGAAAGAAACATATTCTATTCTGTTATTTCACAGCATGTGTTTCCTACAGGTCTTGTTGCAAGTACTTCAGAAGAAAGACAAAATGAAAACTAAAAAAAAAAGAACAAGGCAAAATCAAACCAAACAAGCCCCAAACATCTTATAATGTATTATTTTAGTTCTTAGAGAAAGTAGGTGAAAAACTAAAGAAGATAGTTTGGTTGCAGATAATCGGATGCTGCTCAGCCCCTCTGAAGTTGTGAAATACCAGACATTAAGGTGCACAGCTGTGCACAGAATAAAGAGGCAAAACCAGAGAACTATGAATTTCTTCAACCAAAGGTCATGTAATATATTAGATTAACATTTAGTAATGCATCTTGCTTGTGGGAGGGTTATGTGGGAAGGCAGATTGGTCATTGTGTGGAGAAGGCACCTCATGGTACACTTACCCCTCTTACTGGCCAGAGAAATTGACCTGCCATTGAAAACAGCAGTTTCCTTCCTGACCAGTAATTTGGGTGGCTGTGTCCAGCAGGTATGTACCCATCAATTATGTCTCCAGCAAGCATGGTACCATAGAAACTTTTAAAGATGTGTAAGTATACAGTGATATAAATTATCCATTATTTTCTAGCCTACATATTTCTGATATTTCACAATGTGTAAATATTTTTCAGACACCTGATGAGTTTTGTCAATTCACAACTTCTGTAAGAATCACAAAATTTCTGTCTCAAATCTATGCATTCCATAACAACACTATATAGGACCCTTATGAAAATAATTTCACAAAGAAACCAGATATATCCTGCTGTATTCCTCTTTGTACTTTCCCTTGAAGATTTTTGCTGGTGTCAGCTGAGTTATGTTGAATTATGAAGTAAAAGAAAGAATGAACCAATAATTGAAGAGATAAAATGGGTTGTGAGATATTTGAATGCATTTCTCCATCATAAACCTAGTATGCAGCAGCGAGCAATTCAGACAAGCTTAGAATCATCCTAGCAAAAAAAAAAAAGAGATTAATTTGTGAGGTGGTTAAAGTTAGATACAAAAAAACCAACCAACCAACCAGCCAACCAAGCAAACAAACAAAAAAAACCCTAAACCTGCAAATTTCCAAGACTTACTATTTTTTCAGTGGAGATACACTAGTTTCCTCTGTTGCAGATTAAAATTCACTATACTTCAGTTCCCCTCTGATGTAAGTATGTGAAGGTAAATATAATAACCTGTAAACCATTCAGGTATTCTAATAATAGAGGGAGCAGCATCTTAAAAGTACCTGAGACAATCAGGATATTATGTAACTGGAAATTAAAGTGGTAATACATTCAATTTCACTGGACCACAGAATCACAGGATGGTTGAGGTTGGAAGGGACCTCTGGAGATCATCATGTCCTGCTTTCCTGCTCAAGCAGGGACATGTAGAACCAGTTCCCCAGGACCACGTCCACAAGGCTTTTGAATATCTCTAAAGATGGAGACCCCACAACCTCTGGGAAACCTGTGCCAGTTCTCAGCCACCCTCACAGCTCCTGACGTCCAGAGGGAACCTCCTGGGTTTCAGATTGTGCCTATGGTCTTTTGTCCTGTTTCTGGACACCACTGTAAAGAGTCTGGTTCTGTCACCTTTGCACCTTCCCTTCAGGTATTCATACATTGATAAGATTCCCCCTGAGCCTTCCCTTCTCCAGGCTAAATAGTCCCAGCAACCTGAAACTTCAATCAACAAAACTAGGACATGAATGTATAATTACTGAAGAAGGTCATATGTATTATTCCTATTATAGGTAATAAGAAGTAAAAGCTTCAAAAACAGAAGCTCACTTTCGTTGGGACAAAGAAAATCTTACCTGTGATGGAGTAGATGGGTGGAAATATATTTAGTTTTGAGACCTGAGAGGTGTATACCAGTGTCACTTCTCAGTACTCTGACACAGACCATATGCCGCAACAACAGTACTCATAAAACCCTATAAAGAATGTCTTATGTAAATACTATTATACACAACCTAAAAGTTATTTAAAGTCTGTTGTAAACAATTATATTTGAGACTTTGAACCAGCTCTTTGCTCAGGTAAACTAAGGAGAATTTGGTATCCAGTTTCACTTTAAATTGACAGAAGTAGAAATCTGAAAAGACATGAGTTTTTAGTGACAACTGACAACATCCTGTTACAGACCAGTTGTATTCTGCCCAGTACAGTATCATCAGTAACACACGGGTCCACCTGTTTCTACTGACAATTTACAGGATATAACAGAGAAGCACCGTTTAAATTATGTTTTTAAGAACAGTTTGAGTTCATAGACTTTCCCAGTCAAAACATGTGTTTCAAGTAGTCCTATGTTCATGTTTTGTCTCTTTAAATGCAAATGTATTTAAAAAGAAGTAAAAAAAACCCCAAATTCATTAAAAGTCAGAGTAAATATGCTGTTAGTCCTCATAACTTTCTTTATTATTACCAGTGTTAGACTTTTATTTCCTAAGTAGTTTGCATTGGAATATAACCCTCCACTTTGTCGTTCTGTTTGTACATGCGTATTAATGCAGTACCCCCAAAGATATCTAATCACAACAGTGTAGAAAATTATGCTTGATATTTGAGACCTGTTTTCATTCAGATTAAATTATCCCTTCAATTCTCTTAACAAAAATAATCACAGTGAAGCCTAACCCCTGAGTGGTTATTTGAGTTTAAACCACAGTTGCACCAAATCTTTTTATTCTGCCTGCTGAGAGATTTTTGAACATCCCCATATCCATTTCTGTAGCAGAAATTGGTTTATAATAGCAGCCTTGGACAAAAGATGCATAAAGTATTCAAAGAAGTAAAAAAAAAAGTTCTAAAAAGATAATATACTGTCATTTTTCCTCTTTCATTGTCCATCTCGAAAAGGCATGGCTCTTGCATCACTTTAAGGAAGAGTTTGGATTTTGATTTATCCTGAATCTACTACAGAGAAGACATGCAGAGTTAATTTATCTTTAACCTATCTCTGTAATGATAATGAAATTTATAACAGTGTGAGATTGTTGTTCCAGTTTCTGTAGACTTGGAAAAAAACTTTAGAAGGAAAAAAAAAAACCACAACCAAAAAAGCCCCTCTAGAAAATTAATAAACAAGTGAACAACAAGCCCACAATGTTATTCATGTCTTATAGTTCGGTGTAAAAAATGTTGCTTAAATGTACAAGATAGATACAAGTTTATTGGGCATTTGTTTCTAGTTCATATGAAAAAGACTATGCGCAAATATTTTATCTTTCCTCCTCCCACCCCCCATCTTGAAACCTTCAGGTGAAAAAAAATATTCCTCCTCCTTTCATCTTTCTTGAGCTCTAAAAGAAATTGTCAGCCTTTGCCTCCAGTCGGTAAGGTTCATGTTTCCTTCTTTATCAGCCTACAACTGAAATAATGCATTGCTGTGAGAAAGTAAACAATATCCATAACCAACTCTCTTAGTCCAATTAATTATTATAATATTTTCAGTGGAAAACTTTTATTTGTTTTCTACATTGAGAAGAAAGTAAAAGTGGATGATTTGCTTAAATGAAAATTACACATATGCAGTTAAATAAGGTCAGTACTTCCTACAGTCCTTTAATTCCAATCTTCTCCATGCTGCAGAATAAGGTTAAACCTAAGGTAAGTACATTTTTAGAATCCACAGATTGAACAGGAGTTCTAGTGGATATTCAGAAAAGATGTTTATAGCAAATAAAATTCCAGCTGCCCATGGCCATTGCTTCTTTCCTTTATACTTCATGTTTATTATTCTGAATATCGCAGGTAGAAATTATCTACCTATATTGTCATCACAGTATTTACTTAAATATAGGAACAGAATATAAGTCTATGCTAAAGTACTAGAAGTATAAAGATAAATAAGTAGAAATGTTGACCTATTTGTGGGGCTTCACAGAAAAATTAGATCATTTTTACCAACAAGGCTCATGATCATGCATAAATTAAAGAGGAAGTCTCATGCAGAGCAGCCAGACTACGGCTTGTTTGTCACAAGATTTAATCCTCTAGTTTCAGGACTCCACTGGGCACGATCACATGTCAGGGAAACATGGGCTAGTGCTTCTTCTGTTCACTGTCTTCAGCTGTTGGCACAGTGAAAGTCACTGCACATTGCAGAAAGACAAATCAGATGGAAAGGGAGAACCAGAAAATACTTGTTGTCCTGACCTGCAATCTGGACTTCTCTGCATTCCTACATTCATGCATGTGCAAATGTTTCCATATCCAAATGAAGATCTCCTCCCTCTCTCCACAGTGAGACATTTCTTTCCCATCATTTGCCTATTTTTTTTTTTCTCATAGGCTAAGGATTTTTCTCTATTGCACCCACAAGTATTGTTGACCTTTAACTACACCAACTTTAATTCTCTGCAAAAGCTGTTTCTTAAATCTGCAGCAGTAACGTGAATATGTGTTATTTGAGAGAGCTTATACACACAGAAAGAAAAAAATCAATCAACCACAGAGTATATAAGTAGCATGTTGTTCTTGGACAAAGTATTAGTTTTTTGTAATATGACCACTGAGACAGAGAAACAGAAGCAGCTGAAACTGCGTTTGGATACATTTATTCTAATAATATAATGCCAAAATATTTCATTGTAACCACCTCAAGATTTTGATGTTCATAGGAAGCTGGCACAGAGAATATTTGCTTTATATATTAGAGTGTCAATTTTATGTAACCACAGAAATTTGGTGAGTGAAATTAAAACTATTAGTATGTTTTCTTATTTGTAACAAATGATAGTGTCAATTTATTCATTAACATATGAAAAGTGAAAAAGATCTTTTCACTTTCCTTCTGATGAATGCACTTTACATGATCACTCTTTTTTCTCTGTAGCATATTCTAAATTCAAATTGAATAAGAGGCAATTGAAGCAAAGATCACTATCATTCCAGTGCCCTCCTACTCCATCTCAAAAGCAAACCAAACCAAAATACAACCTCCAGCATCACCAATTTTAATTCTGGCCATATTTCATCTTATGGAAGTAGCAGTAGTGCTCTACAACATCATTGTTTGAAACGAAAAAGGTTCACTTCTAAGGTTTTTTTCTAAATGTCATGTGTTTACTTTGATCCTACTGTCTATTCTTGTGATATAGTAAAAAAGAGAAAAACTCTTAAACCGCTTCCAATCCATACTATTCTATGATTCTATGATTATACTAAGGAAAGAAAATGTAAACAGCTATGCAGACATGAGATCAGTTAATACAGCATTATTCTCAAGTCATTTAAACACAGAGAAAACAGACAAGTTTGTCACTAGCTACCTGTAAATTATTTTTCCACTGGCTTATTTACGCTTAAAGAGACCCTGAAGCCAGGCGGAAATATTTGGCAAGTATTGGTTATTATATTGATTACCATTCTGGGTGTACAGATTGTGAATGCACTGTGGCTATTCTTATCCTGCACCTGTTGCCTGTATTTTAAATTTTCCCTGAGAGGGGCACAGGTGATGGCAATCTGATGAAGAGTTTGGTTTTGTTACAAAAGGACTTCATGAATATCAGCTCTGGTTGCAGAATGTCTCTTTCAGCCAAGCATATCTTGATGTTAATTACAGTATGAAATTTTCATTCAGATTGTTTGGTTTTGTAGGAAAAAAAAAAGAAAATTGTACTAGTTAGACTTACTCTTTATTTATGATTCCTTTTATAATATAAATGGTAATGAAGTTTTGAAAAATCTGATGTAAACAGATTTCCTAATAAATTTTATTCTTGTGTCACAGTGATGATGAAATTGTTTACAACAATCAAATTAGTTTTGATAGAATAAACTAAGACTGTATTTTTCCTAATTAGTCTAGAAATCCATGATGATTTACATTTAATTTCACTGTCAGAAAGTTAACATCTCAATCCAGATTTATAATGCCAGACATTGTCAAATTTTAAAAGCCCTATATATATATATAAGAAAATCCTAAATTAAGAGCTATCTATACAATTGCAATGACATCACTGACATCAACAAAAAGCAAAATATAAGCCCTGTTAAAACTCTGCATGATTTTCTTGTGGGGGAAAAAAAAAACAACCAAGAAGAAAAATAATACCAAAAGACTGTTAAACTCCTTAAAAGCGTAAAGATGATTTACATAATCAAACTGTCTGGGTTAGAGAAAACATTTTATTTTATTGTGTTTTTCAAATAAATTATAGTTTTCTCCCCCATCTACCCCTCTTACCCCTCCACCCCCCCCCCCCCCAAGAGGCCGGCAGATAAAAGCAGGAAAAAAAGAAAGAAAACAAAAAAATACAAAAAAGTTTACAAAAATACAAATGCATGAATGTTAAAGAGGTTTAATTAAAATCCATTGTCTTTTGTGAATGACACTAGTGGCTTCCAGAAATATGCAGACATGAATTAAAATAATTTATAATGGGGGAAAAGTAAACAAAAAATCCCTAACAAACTAGAACAAATGAATCTTTTGCATACGTAGTGTTGGTGATCTGCATAAGAATGGGTTGGTCAAATCACATTTAAAGGAATTGGTTTCCTTCTCAGATTAAAAATAAAATAGGAAAACAATATTTAGCTTGTCCCTGACTGCTTTTTAAGCTATACACATAGCTATCATGCACCTCCAGGATGCAATTTGTTGTCCTTCAGAAATAGAAGTGTTTCATTAAAAAAGTGGATAGTTTAGGAGGCAATATAACCAACATGTGAAGCCTTTCTGCTTTGTTGAGTATACTGCAGTTTGCTATAGATTTATATTATTCTCTTATTTCACAAGGAATCATAGAAGCAAGTGTCCTGTCTACAGTGGGTGGGGTTTTATTGCACACTCATCATCATGCTGTCATAAACAGATGGAGCTGAGGACAGACTTTTGGCTTGTTCTCTTTGCTCTTCCATTTCCCGTTTATTTTATACCACAGCTTATGGAAAGGGAAAATCCCCAAATAACTGTTCTGCCTTCAAACAATTTAACCTTGTATTCAAGTCACAGCAAAAGCTGAAGGCATGGTAGAGCAAGCTGTGGCTCCAGTTTTGAATACAGCACGTTGCAGAGTTTAGAAACATTTCTGAGTTGTAAAAGAAGCTCTAGCTCCTGGGTCTCCCTAAGTCCTGAACTCCCATCCCATCCCATGGAAGGAAGACATGACTGATGTAATGTTTGGTATAATCCTGTCTTTCTGAGTAGTGACATTGCCTGGATCTTAACGAATTTGATACAGACATTAAATACTCAGTCTAAGAGAAAACTATAGTCAAGTTCACTAGCTCGCTTTGATGGATTAACCCTTCCTTGATGTGTAGACCTGTACTGAAAACGATGGGGCTTTTTATTTCTATGATTCTATTGACTGTGGCAAAACACTGGAACAGGTTTCCCAGGGAAGTTGTGGATGCCCCATCCCTGCAAGTGTTCATCAGGCTGGATGGGGCTTTGAGCAATCTTTACTGGTGAAAGGTGTCCCTGCCCATGGCAGGGGGTTCTGACTGGATGATCTTTAAAGGTCCTTTCCAATGCAAATTATTCTATGATTGTGTGATTCTATGAGTTCATTTTAATTTCTCATAAAGGAAAATATTCTAGACAACTCTGAATGTTGCTATATTGAACAGCTTTTAGATGATGGATTTACTTAATGGAGGCTAAACTGAAGCTATTAATGGATTTTAGATACATATCTGGCGTTTTTATGGATGTATATAGTCTATCTAAAATTTTTCAGCACCTTTTCTTCTGTGATGTTTGTTTTATTGATTAACACAATCTGAAAGCACAAAAAACCCCAAACTTGACAACTTGCCACAGTATAACTGTTGATATTTTCCCAGAATAGGAAATAGGTTTACAATAAGTTTTGAAATTACATAAGGCTTTGAACAAGTTTCATGTTATGTTCTTTTGCAAGACAAATACATAAGTCTTTATCAGACACAGTTAAGGTCTTCTGATTTTTCTCATGATTGCCTGTAGTATTCTCATTACAAAAAGACTTAGAATAAGTACGTTGTTATTTGAAACTGAGATTTTGAATAAATGGTGATATGTGATAAGGAATGGCATTAATGAAAAAATGGCTCAAATAATAGAGCAAGAAATGAAAAATGTGACATCTGTTTACCTTCACTGCTTTTAAATACAACCAAGGTGAGAACTACAACATTCCAAAGGTCAATTTTTAGTTTAAATTTTATTCTGTACTTACTCAGCCACACAGACAATAAAGCTGTCCTTAATAAATACTTTAAGTGATCCTGAAAAATCACACATGGACTTGCCATTAAAAAGACAATTTGTGAATTCTCATGTGCAAATCTCTATTCTGGATTAAATCCAATTTTATTTCACTCTGCCATTAACATGACTGCTAGACCTGAAAAGTGACAATTTCCTTTCCCTGCACTTTCCCCAAACTTAACCCTGATCGGCATTTAAAAAGTGTAATACAGTATTTCACAGTAAATACTGTGTTTTATCTTCCCTGTGCAGTAGATAAAAATCCAAAATGTAACATTTGAGCCCTCAAGCTTGCTGGATGATCTGATGTCATCAACTGAAATGAGAATATAATTGCTATTGCCAACACAGCACCAGGCTGTTTTGTTAGTTTACTTTCTGATTCCATTTTGACTGCTATGAAATTGCTTCAAAATGTCATCAATTTATATCATAGCAGAATATTTAATATCTAGAGAAAGCAATTCTACTCCTTGAACACTTTTTTTCTTTCATTATACTTTTTTAACACTTTCATTATATTTTTTTAACTCTTTCATTACCAAAAGACTATATGTGTTTTGGCTAGATATTGTAATACTTTCTTTCAATAATTTTTACAAGGTTCTGCTATTTGTTTATGATTTATGGTATATACATATATATATAAAACATCTGTAAAGAACTGGTTTTTTCTTTCCAGTTTGCACCTTTTGTGCAGCTAGCCCTTCTCAGCTCAAATCTTGCACCCTCTGGGTTTTACAGCTGTTCCAATGAAAAGTTAAAGAATACACTGGTTTAAGTTGCATGTCTGGGCTAGTTCAAAACCTTGCATTTTGATGAGGAACCTGCTCCAAATGATTCCACACAGATTCTGACAAATTTATCTTTAAAAATAGTTACAAATCTAGCACTTAACAAGATGACACAGGCTTCTTGGCGTTTCAGCAATTTAATACTTCAGTTTTAATTCCCAGCTTCAGGCGCTCATGCAGTGTTGCAAGCTTTATTACTTGATTGTGTCGGAGGTTTTAGTCAGTAATTTTCTCTACTGCTTGTTCTTGAAAATCATTTTAAGCTTTTTTTCATTTCTGCTTTCAAAAGACTGCATCGGACAATTTCTTTGTAAGTTATTTCTCTTTATGTATCTGAAAGATTTCCTGTGTATATTTGACCCTAAAAAAAGGAATGCAGCTTTTAGGTTTCTTTCTGAAAGAGATTTAGCCCATGAAAGATCTGTTAACTCAAACTTTCAGTGTGTGAGTGAGTAGTTTAATATAACAGTGAACAGAATAACTCTGAGATTCCAGTAACAGAATGTGGCCAATAAATAAGCATTTGCAAAAACTCCCCTCCAGTTCTGTTTTGTGTTTTTTTGTTTTTGGTTTTTTTTTTTTTTTTTTTTTTTGTTTGTTTGTTTAAACTATCATTTACTTAGTAATTTAAACCTTTCTAGGAAGGGGCCCTATAGGGATGCTGGGGAGGGACTCTTCATTAGGGACTGTAGTGAGAGGACAAGGGGTAATGGGTTCAAACTTAAACAGGGGAAGTTTAGATTGGATATGAGGAAGAAATTCTTTACTGTGAGGGTGGTGAGGCACTGGAATGGGTTGCCCGGGGAAGTTGTGAATATTCCATCACTGGCAGTGTTCAACGCTGGATTGGACATAGCCTTGGGTGGCGTGGTTTAGTGGGAGGTGTCCCTGCCCCTGGCAGGGGGGCTGGAGCTAGATGATCTGAAGGTCCTTTCCAACCCTAACTATTCTATAATTCTATGATTCTATGATTTGTCAGACTAATGCATTTTAGGTTTTGGATAAGTATTATTCAAGGTCTGCTTAACTGAAATGAAATGAAATGTAGCACAGTACCATGACCCTAAATCATACATTTTATAATTGCATTTGTTTTCACTTATACTGCCATTTCGTAGTTCTTAAACTTTGTCCATAGAATGTAGCATAAATTAAATTCTCTCTTCCTATCATTCAGTAGTTGGAAACCAACTGGAAAATTAAAGCAGTGAGAAACAAATTTTTATTGATTTATTATAAAAGTAAGTTCAGTGATAGTATTGCAGCCTGATAACAATCCATACTAATGCATAGTGTATGCATATGCATGTGAATATGTATATTTATATGTACACATATGTGTATCATATAATCATAGAATCATAGAATAGTTAGGGTTGGAAAGGACCTTAAGATCATCTAGTTCCAACCCCCCTGCCATGTGCAGGGGCACCTCCCACTAAACCATGCCACCCAAGGCTATGTCCAATCCAGCCTTGAACACCACCAGCGATGGAGCATTCACAACTTCCCTGGGCAACCCATTCCAGTGCCTCACCACCCTTACACTAAAGAATTTCTTCCTCATATCCAATCTAAACTCCCCCTGTTTAAGTTTGAACCCATTACCCCTCATCCTCTCACTACAGTTCCTCATGAAGAGTCCATCCCCAGCATCCCTATAGGCCCCCTTCAGATATTGGAAGGATGCTATGAGGTTTCCATGCAGCCTTCTCTTCTCCAGGCTGAACAACCCCAACTTTCTCAGCCTATCTTCATACGGGAGGTGCTCCAGTCCCCTGATCATCCTCGTGGCCCTCCTTTGGACTTGTTCTAACAGTTCCATGTCCTTTTTATGTTGAGGACACCAGAACTGCACACAATACTCCAAGTGAGGTCTCAGGAGGGCAGAGTAGAGGGGCAGGATCACCTCCCTCGTCCTGCTGGTCACGCTTCTTTTGATGCAGGCTAGGATACGGTTGGCTTTCTGGGCTGCAAGCGCACACTGAAGCCGGCTCATGTTAAGTTTATCATAGACCAGTCCCCCAAGTCCTTCTCCACAGGACTGCTCTGAATCTCTTTCCTGCCCAGCCTGTAGCTGTGCCTGGGATTGCTCCCACCCAGGTGGGGGACCTTGCACTTTTCATGGCTAAACTTCATCAGGTTGGCATCAGCCCACCTCACAAGCATGTCAAGGTCCCTCTGGATGGCTTTCCTTCCCTCCAGCATATCAACCGAACCACACAGCTTGGTGTCATCGGCAAACTTGCTGAGGGCGCACTCAATCCCACTGTCCATGTCACCGACAAAGATGTTGAACAAGACCTGTCCCAACACTGATCCCTGAGGGACACCACTCGTTACTGGTCTCCAGCTGGACATTGAGCCATTGAGCACAACTCTTTGCGTGTGGCCATCCTGCCAGTTCTTCATTCACCGAGTGGTCCACCTATTAAATTGATGTCTCTCTAACTTAGAGACAAAGATGTCATGTGAGACAGTGTCAAACGCTTTGCGCAAGTCCAGGTAGATGACATCAACTGCTCTACCCCTGTCCGTCATTTCCGTAGCCCCATTATAGAAGGCCACCAGATTGGTCAGGCAGGATTTCCCCTTAGTGAAGCCATGCTGGCTGTCACCAACCACCTTGTTGTTTTTCATGTGCCTTAGCATGCCTTCCAGGAGAATCCGCGCCAAGATTTTGCCAGGCACAGAGGTGAGGCTGACTGGTCTGTAGTTGCCTGGGTCATCCATTTTCCCCTTCTTGAAAATAGGGGATACATTTCCCTTTTTCCAGTCATCGGGAACTTCACTTGACTGCCATGATTTTTCAAATATGATGGACAGTGGCTTAGCAACTTCATTTGCCAGCTCCTTCAGGACCCGTGGATGGATTTCATCAGGTCCCATGGACTTGTATATGTCCAGGTTCCTAAGATGGTCTCGAACCAGATCCTCTCCTACGGTGGGCCCAAGGTCTTCATTCTCACTGTCCCTGCGTCTGCCTTTCAAGACTTGGGTGGTATGGTCAGAGCATTTGCTGGTGAAGACTGAGGCAAAGATGTCATTAAGAAGGTATGCACGTGTGTATAAATGTATAACTATTATAGTTATTTGTAATATAAATATATCAGAAGGTGATAACATCTCTGCAGCACACAGTTATCTTATGTCTAGCAATGTTTTTTTGAACACCTCCCCTACAAATCAAAACAAAGCAAATACACGAGTGCCTCCAATGAGCAGGATTCACAGTTCGAGTATGAAATACATATAGCTTCCCAGGCCTTCTGTAGCTCACAAGAAAAATTAGTTTAGAATTTTGAACAGAAAGTACAGGAAAGTGCTAAAGGCCCCGATATATTTCTAGAGAAGTAAACAGTCTCACACGTCAAAACCTTACTGTGTAAAGAAGAGGAGTAGGTTCCTATCTTTATGAAAATCAAGGCCAGAAAACCTACTGATTATGAGTCAATTAATTCACTTTGGAAGTTTGCATCAGTTGTTCAAGCAACCGCAAGTGCAAAAACAAAAATTAAGGAAAAACAACCAATCAACAAACAAACCAACCAAACCAAACCAAACAAACAAAACAAGAAAAACAGCAAAAAAAAAAAAAAAACCCAAGCAACAAACAACCACTTTGTCTTGGTTTCAGTTTAGATGGAGTTAGTTTTCTTCTTAGTAGCTGGTACAGTTCTGTGTTTTGGGCTTAGTGTGGGAACAATGCTGATAACACACTGGGAAGAATAGTCAGGGCAGCTAACCTGAACTAGCCAAAGGGGTGCTCCATAACAAAGAATGTTATATTTAGTATAGAAACTGTGGGGAGTTGGCTGGAAGGGGCTGATAACTGCTTGGGGACAGTTTGGGAATCAGTCAGTGGGTGGTGAGCCGTTGTATTGTGCACCACTTGTCCTTCTTGGTTTTTGTTACTCTCTTTCTATTATTTATTCTTATAATTAATATTAAGTATAATATTAATATTATCTTATTTATTAAAATAATAATGGCATTATTATTACTATTACTATTGCTATTGGTATTGCTATTGCTATTACTGTACTTCAATTATTAAATTGTTCTTATCTAAACCTTTTTTCTCCTCACCATCCCACTGGGAGAGTGGTGTTGGTGGGAGAAGTCAGCAAGGGGCTGCATCGTACTTAGTTGTCAGCTGGGGCTAAACCACAACACCCCTAGATCTTCCTCTATGATCTACCATAATCCCATGTGACATTTTGTCTCACTATATTCTTACTAGTAAGATAAATTACATTTCAGAGCTTTGAAAGAATAAGTTGAATACTTGCTACTAATTTTTAATAAGTCATAGGACAGTAGAAAAGTTCTGCTGAGTTGGTAGACAGCTAATGTTACAGTATTTGAAAATGCTTAGAAAAAACTTAATTTATTATTTGTTCACTGTAATAGTAATTTTGGGCAAAATAAGGGGCACCTTACAGATGAAAGATGAATGAAAAAATTAAAGATCATCTATGAAACTTTTTCAGTGAACATAGTTTATGAAAAGAACATTCTTTAAAACTGTTTTTGTCAAAATTAAACATTTTTAAGTAATATAAATAGATTTGATGTGATCCACTTTCATTCTCATAAAATACTTTATATGGTACCCATCTCGTCTCAGCAAAAAATAAAATTGAATGTAAAATGACACTGCCTGCATAGACTAAAAATTACTAAATTGCTTTTGTCTTAATGTAAATGTGCAATATAACTGAAGGCATGACATTTTAAAATACTTGGATATGTCGGTTATTCACAATTCATTAATTATTTTTAACAATGACATGAAAGAAAATAATCCACACAGTTTATTTGGAGATGATGCATGTGTTTAGTAATAAGGAAAAATGAATAACACAATGCTCAGATTTATTTAGTAAGCTGTTTGCAGGAGGACAAGTTTTGTCCCATTACAATTTAATGTGCAATTAATAAACTACCAGCTGTATTTTCTGTAATCTTATCTTTGAAAACAGTAGCTTGCAGAGGACTTGTGGTCACTAGAAGCATCAGCCAAACAAAAGCTTTCTGTGCTATGTTATCCAAGTAGTTGGTCCAATTTTTGAATTTATGAATGAAAATGTAACCTCACAAGGGGGAGAAGCTCATTACTCCTATATATGACCAAAATGGGATCACTAGTTTTGATTCTGACATCTGCAATTCTAAATACCTGTGAAAAATTAAAGATGAGAAGGAAAAGTCATAGGAATCGACAGAGGTTTTAGAGGGGGGGTGTTTGTTTTTTTTTCTGTTGCTGTTTTTTTTTTTTTTTGTGGGTTTTTTTTTGTTTTGTTTTGTTGTTGTTGGTTTTTTTTTTCCTCCTGAGAGTTAAATCTAGAGATTCTGATCTATTTTGCTTGTTAAAAAAAGTTTGCAAGTTGTTCTATCGCAGCCTTGAAGCACTTTAAAAATATTAATAGAAAACGTTATTTAATGAGGCAGAGAAAATGAACTGAGACTTACTGGCAGGAAGCTGAAGCTGAACAAATTCAAGCTTTAAAAAGGGTAACAACGATAAAAGAACTATCTTGAAAGTTGCAAAGTGAATAAATGCACTGTACATCATCAGAACCTCTAATCAGAAAGACTTTGTGAATGTTCAGATTAGATGTTCTTTTTAGCTTATGACCAGACTATCATTTATTATTGGGTAGTTGATGGCTTCTGTGTTACTCGAGAAGTTCTTAGGTGGCCTATGAAAATATATTGATCTCTTCTTTAACTTTCATATAATTAGATTTCCTATAATTAGTTTTCCTATAGTTAGTCCTTTGTCAGCTTTCCTGTATAACCAGACTCTCAAAATAAGACTATGTACACTCAGCTTTCCCAGTTTTCTTAGCATAGCTGCTGATTGGCACATAAGCATTCAGAAAACCTCTGAAGTATCACTGAACGTGCCTTCTCCAAGACATTAAGATATAATGCAAATCTGTAATGTTTTGATTTAACAGACATAAGTGACCAGTTTCAGAGCCTATTCATCATTTGTGCAGTCATTTTTTTCCCAAGAGCAGACGCCTGAAGGAAGGATGGTTTTTCTAAGCCTATGCAGAAAACAGAGTGCCGTACCGGATGCAATGTAGGATGAGGCATATTGCAGGCAGAACTAAATGGTGGCTGCAGTGTGAATTGAAGAATCAGATAGCTTACCAGGATGCTTTATTTGTGCAGTTAGCATGAGTAAAATGGATGAAGAAACAGGAGCTCACATTGAAAAAGTTGAGAAGAAATGTCTTTTTTCCTCACACCTCTAGAACAGGATCCTTGAGGAACCAGATTCAGTGTTGTAGCGACAGGTCTGCTTTTAATCTAGAATTGTATATTATGGAAATCACAAGGAACCATTATAGTTAGGGGATGGCACCACTCGTGTTGAATATCTCCTGTTGGCCCAGAACAGTTCATCATGCCTGGCAAGGTCAGACTTAGTCTGAAGGAATTATTTGTTATGGGGTGGACAAAACAAAAGAATACAGACAATCTTTACCTAAGTGTAAGAGAGAAAGTTAGAATCTACCTTCAGTGAAACCCAGTTATATTGGAAGCTGTATTTGTTCTCAATTAATTCAGAAAATACTCAGTTGAAGTAAACACTGAAGTCTTTATGAATGTGTGTGTATATATATATGTATATATATATATATATAAAGGCGATTTAACCAAAAGGCAATCAGGAAGGATTTTAAAAGAGAAATGCAATGCTGCTGAAAGAATCTATGCTGCATACAGTTTAAGGCTCTCTGTTGTCTGTATCTGTATTTCACTTTTTCGTAACATCATCTCAGGAATTCAAAACACCCAGAAATGAAAGTCCTGCAGAATAAGAAGCTATTTAAGTGATCTGTATAAAACCACACAGAAAGGCTTTGACAAAATTCATGATGCTTCCTAGTGTTTAGTGCTGTGGCATAGAGACAAATTAATGTTATCCTTCTAAGTATTATGCCAATGTAAACTCATTATATGCATTGCATTCTCAAATAAATGGTTCATAATTCTTAAAGTTTTATGAAATATCAGTGCTAGTATTCTTTGACCAAAAAAAGATTAAAATGTTATTATATACTGAGTTTTTATAATAATCCAGTTCACTGGTCTTTCCCATTAGAACACATGCCATGTCTGGTGACAGCTCAAATATAATTTTTACATATAAGAAATTTGTTTATTTGATGAGACTGCATATTGAAGCATGTATTAAATCTCATCTGTAGTGTTAAGGAAATATTAGATTATTTTAAAACAAGTTCTAAGCACAAAATTTTACTTGAAAATCAGGATCCAAGTGGGAAAATCCTTAAAAATTACAATCATATCATTTTCAGATTGACATAGTTTCAATTTGTGATCTGTAAATGTTATGACAATAGATGTCTTCCTACTGCTGCAGATAGAATTAGTGGATACTATAGGAAATTCAGTACTAAAAACCGAAATGGAATATATTCCACAAATTAATTGTTGAACATGCTCAATAATGGAAATAATGGAATCCTAATGGAAAAATTGCAAGCAAATCTTCCTTTCCAGTACTCATTAACAATTGGGTTTTAATAATTGAATAATTAAATGATTATTTAGTCCTTTTTCAGATATACTTAAGAAAAATACATCTTACCATTGTTCATTACGATTGTAAATTTAACTAAGTAAGTGGTGGATCTGTTAACAGTGTAAGCAAGGCCTGCCTGGTAGAAGTCTACATGAATGCTCAGATTTACTCTGTTCATAATTTTGTTTAAAGACATGATTTCAAAGAAAAGAGCAAAATCTAAACTTAAACTTAGCCATAGTGAAAAAAAAAAAAAAAAAGAAAATCTGCTCTTCCACTGAATTAAATGACTGCACTAAATCTGAGGGAGGAGGGAATTATTTGAGCAATGAGCAGAAGTTGCACTGGGTGAGGTTTCATCTTAATATAGGAAAGAAATTTTTTGAAGTAAGAGTAATCAGTCTCTAGAAAAACCTCTCCATGGATGTGGGAGAATCCCCATCACTGGAGGTTTTCAAGGAGTGACTAGACTGGGTGCTAGATAATCTCATTTTTCCACAAAAAGTTGGACCAGATACTCTTTTGAGGTCCTTTTCAACCTGGGTTGTTCTATAATTCTACAATTCTATGATATTGGTTCTACCAAAGAGTTCGCGCTGCAAAAAATTAGTAGAAATAATCTGTCAAGAAAACCCAAACTGTCAATGCTAACTCATGCCCTGTTTCTACTTGGATGCTCTCAAAGATTGCATGTAATAGGCTAAAAGACATGGGGGAAATCACTTATTGAGCATTTAACAGAGCTGCACAATGTTGGTCAAGTGCATCCTCCACACTGGGTATAAAACGTGTATTTTTAATTTAACTGGTTTGCCCTTGAACTTGTACCAGTCATAACAGAACATTCGAAATTCAAAAGTTTGTAGCACATCTGTATTTATTTTGGTATGAACAATTTCCAGTCAGTCTTCACTCAAGCTTTCTCACATGTCACTGTTGTAGTCTAGGAGTGACCAGTCTGATAAGCAAACAAAAGTTCTGGAGGCATTTTCTTCAGCATTAGTGAAGAGAATGGTTAATGCAAAAGCAATTAGAATTTGTCACTGTGCTGTGACCCCTGGCAGATGATGAATATTGCATCTGCGTACTCCAAGACTGGTAAACACTAATCTTCAAATGTGCTTTCTCTTGCTATCTCCACTTCTATTCAGTAACTTTATATGACTAATGTTTGCTACACCCCATTTGTGAAACGTACTTTTTTTTTTTTTTTTTAGGGCAATATTTTAAGGTACAAATTATGGTGGATTATTATTGCTTTGTAGTTTATCAAATAGAAAATCTACTGCTGTGTGTTTAATGATGTGACCAGCTTCTGCAAAGCACGAGGTTTGCTTCCTAGACTGCAAACATAAAGCAAGAACCAAAGGGCCATACCAAGCAGATGTCTAAAAGGACTGCACAGCAAGGTTGTCTGTAATATTTATTCATGCATTGTAGTTACTTCCGAAGATGCAATTATAGAAGTTAATATTTTCAGGAAGGTCCAAAGATATTCTGTTTTTTGCTTCTGCTTTCTCCTTTTAGCTGTGTGCTTATTTTATTATAGCTGTACCAGTGTAAGAAGCAGTAGGTCACAGGCTTATAGCTAAAGTTACAGAATAATTAATTTGTAAAACGTGAATTCTTCAGGATAAATTTGCATCACCCATTATAGCAAGAAAACACTTTTAGCAAAATTTATTTAAATAACCATGAGAATAAAGGCAGGAGTATTTTTTTTTCACCTTATATTTAAATACGTATATTCAATCGATTGAAGGGTAGGAACATAAATGTTTTAGGTCACTGGAACATGTACTTAAAAAATTATAGGCTTTCGATGCATTCAGTTTTTCTAGGAAAAAAAGCGTAGCTTTTGTTAAGCTTTAATACTGAAGTATAATAATAATAACAACAACAACAACAAAACCAACAGCACATGTGCATGTGCCATAATCAACTAGTTAGTATTTGGCACTTAAATCCTTGAAAGATCTCCCTGGCTTGAAAATATAGATCTTATTTCAGATTCTACAGATTCTGGAAAAAAAATACCTTCTGACATTATATATTAAAGTTTAATCACCACAACAAAAAAAACCATGGAACGCTTTCTTGTTCTCTGATGATGCTTTATGTCCTGCAGTGGATAATAGAGAAAGCCCTTTGTATCATAGGATGCATATAGACAGTTTTGCTACTGGAATACTGTCCTGGGTTCAGCAGTAGCAGTCATTTTTTCTCCTTCTTAGTAGCTGATGCAGTGCAGTGGTTTTGACTTTTGGCCTGGGAACAGAGCTGATAACACCGATGTTTGTAGCTGCTGCTGAGTAATGTTTAGTCTGATCAAGGACTTTCTGAGTCTCATGCTCTGCCAGGGAGGAGGGGAAGCTGGGAGGAAGCAGAGACAGGACACCTGACCCAAACTAGCCAGAGAGGTATTCCACACCACAGCCATCATGCCCACTATATAAACTGGAGGCAGCTATCCGGAAGGGTTAGATCACTGCTCGGGTTGGGCTGGGTGTCGGTCAGTGGGTGGTGAGCAGTCGTATACTCTTCCATTGTTGTTTCCCTTATCATTATTATTATTGGTGGTAGCAGCAGTGGTTTGTGTTATACCTCAGTAACTGAACTGTTCTTATCTCAACCTGTGGGAGTTTACATTCTTTTGATTCTCCTCCCCATCCCTCTGGGAGCAGGGGGAGGAATAGGGGCGAGAGTGAGCGAGTGAGCTAGCTACGTGGCTGACTGGTCTTAAACCACGACAGTACTTTTTGGTGCCCAACATGGGGCACGGAGGGTTGAGATGACAGATCTGACCAGAGTGTGTGTAATGGTATTTGTGATAAGCATTCATTGTTTTGGATTAATAGCCACTCGTCACAATGCTGATTTATTGGCTTTCAAAGTTATTGCTCTTGATCTCATAGTTTCAGCATGTTGTACCTTACTTACAGACGGTATTTGCTGTCTTAGTGTTTATTAGATGGGGGGCTTGGGCTAAGGTTCTTGTTTCAGTGTATTTTATGGTAATGATTTGTAATACATGTGGGCTCTGGTAGCAGGGTGGGGTGGACGTGGCTGAGAACTTGTACCTGGCCATCCTGCTGCTCTTCCCCGTCCTGGCCCTCATTCTCACCTCTGTCTTCGTGAGGCCGTGGGGAGCCAAGGGTGAGTGTCACCGGGAGCCACTGGTGGCCAAACTGGCCTGGGAGAGTGGCCCCGGGGACCAGAACGCTGGAAGGGAGTGGCTGCTTGTGGAGGAGGTTGGGGCAGAGGGGAAAGAGGTGGATGTCAAGCAGTGGGAGGAGGTGGCGGAGGATCCAAGCCCCGCAGCCAAGCCCAGCCATGTGGCAGCTGAGGACATCCCCCGGCAGCTGTCAGCCGAGCCCCGCAAGCCCGAGTCCCAGCAGGATGCAGGAGACCACGCAGCAAGGCAGAGGACAAAAATAAGAACTCAGAAAAAGGGAAGCTGTTGGTGAGAGAGCCAGCAAGCACAGCAGCTACACCAGCCCCAGTGACAAGTACAGCAGGGTCATTTGAGAGTTCTGAATGTTTTGAATGGCCTTTGGGTACCCTTGAGACCTGCCTGCTGATTGTGATGGGGATCAGTATGGTATCAACATGCAGAGTGTGTTTTACTCACCACCATTTTGTCTGATCTTGAGAGTTAAGCAGAGTTGGGTTTTGGCCTTGTCTAGGGTTAGGCAACAATATAGGAGGACCAAGAGATTTTTCCCGGGGCTGGTCAGTCATGAGTGGCAGGGTGTGGGGGATAGTATGAGCGAGTATCTAGTCCATTGGGCCCCTCCAGTGCTTTGGAAACATCAGAGATGGAAGGTAGCTGTATGGAGTCCCCAGTGACAAGCTGCAGAAACTGCTGGAGGGGAGGGTAAATTATTTTGAGCCTGGTGGGCCCATGACACCTCAGGCGATCCTGGCAGAGATGCAACATAGAGATGGACTCATGATCGAGGGGTGGACTTAGCAATGGACACTATTGCCCAGGTTATTCACAAGTGTGAACACTGTGCACAGCCTCCCCTGCTCTGAAAGACTTTTACAAGAGATGGAGCCTGATATCATGGATTGGATGGACTTAGCAGCTTTATAGGGATTGGTCCGTGCATCAAGAAATGATCTCTCTCTCTCTCTCTCTGCGGATGTATACATATTTACATACATGAGATAAGAGTAATGGTATATTGGATCTGAGCATGACGTGAATGGTATGGAATGAGGGTGTGGATACTGTCATGGGTTCAGCAGTAGCAGTCATTTTTCTCCTTCTTAGTAGCTGGTGCAGTGCTGTGATGTGGAATAATTAGGAAATGTGGAATTAAACTTATATTTGAAATGCAGCATTGTTCACACATAAGGGAAAAACAAACTTTCAGGGCCTCTCAGGGTGAGATGCAGCCACACCTGGTATGCCAGGAATGTGCACTCCACAGTGGTTCCTGTGGCAACACGGATAGAGGATGGAGCAGGGTGGAGATCTCGTGGCTACTCTCTGTCCTAAAGATGGGAACTAGGTGGTACAAGAAACCAATAAGCTGCATACTTGCTACCCTGAGCCAGCAGCCTCTCTGGGAGTCAGGAGAGGAAGGGCGGGGGAGAGTGAGTGAGCTAGCTACATGACTGACTGCACTTAAACCACGACAAATGCCATAGTTGTATATCTTCCTCTTACAAAACCTATGATATTTTTTTTCGTTGCAAGAAATTAGTTTTCTTTTGGTTTGTAGGTTTTGTTTTTTGGTGTTTTTTTTTAATAATGTTTCATAAAATGTACTTTGGTGTTGCATCTTTAGAAGCCTATCAGATTAAATTCATTAAAATAACACACATCCCTTAGTAGCATAACATCTTATTCAGGGTCATTTTAAGTTTTAAAATGAACTCCTGAGAATTAATTGTGTGTAGATAGTTCTTATAATGTGATTATATTTTACTAAAAGCTATAGCTGGGAAGATAGTGCTTTTTGGGAAGTGTAGCTAGTGTTGGAAATACTTACTTTTCTTTAGGGGTCTTAGAATTCTTTATTTCCTTCCGTATAGAGGCATGAGGTAAAAAGACATATTAGCAGCATGAGAAACTGTCATGTCATGCCTTAGCTCTCAAAAGCTTTTAAGTTGTCACACAAGGTAATGTAACTCACTGTAAAATTAAACTGGTGCTTAATTTTTCAAGAATAAATTAAAAAAAAAAAAAAACATAAATGCTACCAGGTAATATATAATTGCAGCAACTAAATTTTTATAGCAACATTAAAAATATGTAAAATTTGTCAGTGCTGTACACTCTTTATTTTCACGTGGCTAAGTTGATAACAAGTAAGAGGGGAATAGCGTGATATAAATATATAGCTTATTTCAATCCATTTAGCATGATTTTTCTTGTCATAGCTAAATTATTTTATGGTTCCTTGATTATATTATTTAACGTACTTTCAAACAGCAAAATATATGAGTAGCTTATAAAGCAAAAACCGATCGAAGAAAGCAGGTAATTTTCAACAAATTCAGTTTCAACAGGAAACAGTTTGGCGGAACAGGACACAAAGTGATATTGTATGAGATTTAGTGTGTGCTTCATATGTGTTTCAGGTACCTACAGATTTTATTTTAAATTATAAATCTATCAGGAGTTGGATGGGTTGCTATGGCTTTTCTGCTTTTTTTCTTGGGACATAATTCCATCTACTTTGTTCGCAAAGTCCAGACCATCTACTTGCAACCATATTGCTAACTCTAACTTCCAAAAGCTGACAAAAGCATGCCGGTAAACTATTCTCTTCTCACAGAGGTACAACCTTCAAAGTTCTTTCAGAGCTTCAAACTGTTCGGTGCAATACGTGGAATCAAACCACCACACATAGCTAAATAAAGACTATACAGGTTGATTCAGCATCTGTCATATCATTTATTGTATATTTGATATTGAGAGCAACATTTTCACTCTTTTTGCCATTTATCTGAAGGGAAGCTGATATCTAGCCAACCACTATCCAGTCATCATCTTCACCATCCCTTTTTTTTTAAATGAGAAGGAAAGAAGACAAGAAAAATATAAAATCTGTGTTATTTTCCTCCCAGCAGAAACTATTCTGCCTTCCAGTAGTTGCTCAATGTTTCAGTAATATGAATCTGTCAGAAACTTACGTTTACCTTTGTGTTGCCAGTGCACCCAGGTAAAATTGGAAACCAATTTCTGTTTGACTGAGAATAAGAAAATACTTGCTTTGTCCTGCACCATTTAGTTCATATCTCTTTGCATCATCCAAGTATTGCATACAATTTTTATTATAACAATTATCAAGAAGTAGAAATGAAATACAATAATAAGCTGGTTTATTGTTGAAGATAACTGCATTTTAAAAGCCAGACTAATTGCTTAGGTGAAATTGTGTAGGAAGTCATTTAGTTTCAAATAAAATATATAGCAAGAAAGAATAAAAATATTAGGATTGTTTGTTACTGCTTGCCTATATTTTGAAATCTGATTTATTTTTCTCCTGAATTGGAGTAAATTCAGACAGATTGGAGATGTCTAATTTTCAGTACTATGTATTTTATAATAATGTAACCATCCACAAGAAGTTAAAACAGCAAAACCAGAATGAGTATAAGCTCCTATATTCAGGTCATTAGAAAGAAAATCTCCTGACATGCAATATTTTCAAATATGCCATCAATTTTTCGCTTCCACCTCCATGTGAGACGTGTTGCTTGCCAGTATGTGGAGTAATAAACCAGATTCTTAGGGGCTGTAAATGAGGCAATGTTACTATGAGATGATGTAACTAATGAATCTCATCAGGTTTTGGGTTTTTTTAGAGTTTTATTTTGTAGGTGTTTGCACTTTTGTAGATTTTTAAATGTTCATCTAATGCAAAAGAGCTACACTACTGTACCACAAAAAAAGATCAAAGAGTTGGAACGCCTCTCTTATGAGGACAGACTGAGAGAGTTGGGGTTATGGGGAGAACTCACTGCAGCTTTTCAGTGGTTAAAGAGGGCCAAAAGAAAGATGGGGACAGACTTGTTAGTTGAACCTATTGTAATAGGACAAGGGGTAATGGTTTTAAACTAAAAGAGGGTAGTTTCAGACTAGATATATGGAAGAAATATTTTATGAAGACTGTGGTGAAACACTGGAACAGATTGCACAGAGGGGTGATAGATGCCCTATGCCTGGATGCATTCAAGGTCAGGCTAGAGGTGCTCTGAAAAACCTCATCTAGCTGAAGATGTCCCTGCTCATTGCAGAGAAGTTAGACTAGGTGACCTTTAAAGATTTTGCCTAATACAATGTAAGAGTGGTGCTCTTATTTCGTTGTAAAGGTCCAAGGCATGAGTGAAAATGTCAGAAGAGGTAATTTTCTAGAAAATCATTCAAAAATACCTACATCAGAGGCAAACGTACATATATCCATATACTTACACACTAGGAATAACTGAACTGCAGGTGCATACTGCAAAAAATAAAAGATTTAAAAAAAAAATAAAATAAAAAAAATACAAACCCACAAACAAAACCAGAAAATGTTGAGTAATGTAAATTTGCTAGAGATGTTTTATTATCTTATGATTTTATTCTGCTAATTCATAAACGCACAAGGAATGTCTGATACGTATGACATAGGATTATCTTTAGTTTCTTTGCATCTTCTGTAGCAGAGTTACTGCTGGTAATAGCCCTCATTACTGGAGATATCATTCCTTAGAAGCATAGCACAAAGCAATTACATGCTTTTGCATTTATATTTACTTAACCATGGGAGACAAAAATCTTCTACTTCGACTAGTGATTGTATGCTACTTCTCTGCTGTATCATCTCCACAGTGAGACTTAGACACAGATTCTCTCAGAATTCAGTGGTCTGGAAGACCTTTTATTCTGACATTCTGAAATATTTTGCCGCCATGTTTTTAAATAAATACTGAACTAGAAGTAAGCATTGGGTTCACCGTCTTTAACTCCAACCCAATCATCATTCTTTGAAGTACTGTATAATTATATTTTTGGTTTAAAAAAAAAAAAAGGGTGGTGAACAAAAAGAAAAAAATATGAAGTCCTTTTGTTCAGTTGCAGGAACAAGAAAAAAAGGTTACATAATCTATTTCAGGATCACACGAAAACAGGGCTTTATGCTCTGAAGAAAGAAGAATAATAGGATTTGTAGACTGTCCAGGGTAGAGAACGTAACATTAAAAAATTAATCAACCCCTGAGGAAATTAAGCTAAAAATGATATGCCATAATTTATTGATGATATGGTGGAAGTGTGTTCCTGTACACTGGAGCTTATTAAATGTCCAGAATGAAAGAATTAATGAGATCATGCCATTCTTGATAATTGTTAATACAACTGGCATGATGCTTAAAACTGAACTTGTATTTTCCTACTTTCCTTACACATTCATTTCAGTTTTTGCGACATTATCTTTTTGAGGTCCTTCTCAAAATAGATGCCATATATGAACTTTCTTTCACTGTAGTAGGATTCAGAAACAAAGCAGACACAATTTTGGTTTTCCTAGGAACACACAAAGGTCTCCAAGAACAGAAAACATGTGATGTGTTCAAAAATGCTTCATAAATGAATCCTTGATTGACCCTTCATATGTACAAAAAGATTAATAATGAAAAACTTCTCTTTTTTTTTGTTTTTTTTTTTTTTTTTTTTAATATGGAGGTACATATGAGAAAATAAAGAGTATATAAAAAGCTTTGTAAATTACTATAGTTTTTGTTTTGCTGAGAAAAAATATTTTAAATTAAGTAAGACTTTCTGTCTGCCATATTCTTAAGACTAAGAATTCAGATTATGTTCTTCATTCTTTACATTCCTTCAAACAAAACAGCACAGTCTAAAATTTTTTTTAACTGTAAAAAATCAGTTTCATCTGAGAAGAAAGTAGATGCCCATCTAGAAAGTTCAGCTTGCAACAAGAAGGTCAAGACTCCGTATGCTTTATTTGTTGCACTTCAATTTCATTAGAGGCCTTACTTAAATGCCTCTCTGCATATGGACATATCATGGGAAATAAAAGGAGTTGGAGACATGCACACATGTGTAGGGCTATATATTACTGGAATAGTGGACACATAGTGGGATGGCTGCTATGACTGTAGTGTTGGAATGGAAGGATACAGGCTCTTCTGAAAAGACAGGAAGGGGAGAAAGGGAGAGGGTGCTACCCTCTGTGTCAATGACCAGCTGCAGTCCATGGAGCTTTGACAGGGATGCATGAGGAGATGACTGAGAGCTCATGGGTGAGGATTAAAGGGAGGATAGGGACTGTTGACATTATAGTGGGTGCCTGCAGGTTGCCCAGCCAGAAAGCTTGAGTGCATGAGGCCCTCTCTAGACAGGTAGGAGCAGTCTCATGTTTACAAGCCTTCAACCATCCTAATATCTGGAGAGAGAGCACAGCATGGCATAAGCAATTCAGGAATGTCCCAATGATAACTTCCTTTTCCAGGTGATGGAAGAGCCAATGAGGAGAGGAGCTATACTGGACCTTGTTCTCACTAGCAAGTGGGGAAAAGGGTTGGTGGGGAATGTGAAGCTCAAAACCAGCCTTGGTCTAGTGGAAGGCGTCCCTGCATAAGGCAGGGGGTTGGATCTAGATGATCTTTAAAGTCCCTTCCACCCCAAACCATTCTATGGTTCTATGAGAAAATAAAGCATATATAAAGCTTTGCAAATTAATGTAGTTTTTTGTTTTGCTGGGAAAAAAATGTTTTAAATTAAAAAATATTTTCTCCTTGACGTGTCAAAGTCTTCCATTTAAATTTATAGTATTTTCCCTCATTTATGACATTCAGTAAATCAAACAGATAGCAAATTTATATTTTGACAGTCAGAGACTCAACTGGGAAAGGACACACCTACTTCAATTTCTTCTAAAAAGTGTGATATTAAGAAGAATAGATCCACCAGAGACAAGAAGGAGTGGAGGGTAAATTAAGCATAATCTACAGTTTATAAAGTGAGTCAATAATTCAAGAAATGAGATCAATTAGCTTCTGAACACTTGTGTTAGGTAGAAACTAGATCAAAAGTTTCAGTGAAATGCATTTTCCGAAAGAAAGTTGCAATTATTGTTCCTATTACTAATTATTCCTCTTCTCTATGAATTGTGCTAGTAAAACTTAAATTTTATTCTTTTTTTATAAAACTATTTTGACTCTTACAATTTTTTTTAACAAAGCTGTTTTAAAATTTAACTCACATCCATTTGATCCATCTGAAACTGCATTTTCTCATCTTTGTCAAGTCAAACCAAATAAATTTTATTCAGCTTTATTTTGGTGTAGACATACATGACAGAGGGAACGTTGTCTTTTATTCAAAGAAGGTGACTTTTTTATAAATTAAAAGTTGTGCACATGGCCTGCCAGTCATTTGCTAAAATAACATATTATCAATAATATGACTTAGCAACACTTCCATATATATATATATATGCATATATGTGAATGTATGCGTGTCTGTATAAACATACTCAGGCAAATGAACAGCTCTGAATATACAAGAAAAGTATTTTCAGTAGTTCTGGATAGGTGTAATCTTCAGAATCGTGTAATCTGATTGTATGGTTGAAGATCAGGAATAAGTAGTTGTGAATATATAGGAGAACTGAAAATACTTTGCTGCACAAAGGATCAGCTAGATACTAATAAAGATTATATGTCTAAGTTTTTGGTGTTAAATAAAACTATTTCATTTTTAGCAGTGTTCAGCAGTGAAAATCTGATATATCCCAAAAAATCACTGCGCATTAAAAGGTAGCAAAGGTAAGGATTGCAAATGCAGCAGACTACAGCAATACAGACTTGTACAAAGACATTAGTTCTGATTAATGTCAGCATGGAACTTTATCTTGGATAATAATTTGAGCAAATTATTTACTTTTAATAATCAACATTTCTTGTTGCAAAGTCACATTATACAAACATGATAAATCAACCAAATATGTGAGAAGCAACCCACAAGAACTAATAATTTCTTAATAAAAACTAATGATTTCTTAAAATTGCTTTCAAATTTTCTTTTATAGACTAAAAATATTGCAGGGTTGTAAATGTTGCAATGGCCACTTGTCATGGGTTCAGCAGCAGCAGTCATTTTTCTCCTTCTTGGTGCAGCGCTGTGTTTTTGACTTTCGGCCTGGGAACAGCGCTGATAACACCAGTGTTTTCAGTTACTGCTTAGTGATGTTTTGGTCTGACCAAGGACTTTCTGAGTCTCATGCTCTGCCAGGGAGGAGGGGAAGCCGGGAGGAAGCAGAGACAGGACACCTGACCCAAACTGACCAAAGAGGTTATTCCATACCACAGCACATCATGCCCAGGATGGAAAGCAGAGAGCAGAGACCCGGAAGGGTGAGGGTGTGCTGCTGGGTCGCGCTTGGTATCGGCTGGTGAGCAGTTGTATTCTCTTTTCTTGTATTTCTCTTGTCATTATTATTATTGGTGGTAGCAGTAGTGATTTGTGTTATACTTTAGTTACTAAACTGTTCTTATCTCAACTTGTGAGAGTTACTAAACTGTTCTTATCTCAACCTGTGAGAGTTGCATTCTTTTGATTCTCCTCACCATCCACCCAGGAGGGGGGGGGGGGGGGGTAAGAAAGAGAGGGGAGTGAGTGAGAGAACGGGCTGCGTGATTTACAACTTAAACCATGACAGTTTTTTTTGGCACCCAACATGGGGCACAAAGGGTTGAGATAAAGACAGGATTAATAGCCACTCCTCACAATGCTGATTTATTGGCTCTCAAAGTTGTTGCTCTTGATTCCCTGGAGTTCATGGTTTCAGCCTGTTGTACTATACTTACAGCCGGTATTTGTTATCTCAGAATTTTTCGGATATGGGTTTTGGGTTGACATTCTTGTTTCATTGTACTTTATTAGACTGGCTTGTAATAGGGAGGGCTCCGGAAACAGGCGGGGGTGGATGTGTACCTGGCAGTTCGGCTGCTCTTCACGGTCCTGGCCCTCGTCCTCACCTCCGTCATCGTGAGGCTGTGGGGAGCTGAGGGGGGGGGCAGCCGCGGGAGCCGCCGGCCGCCAAAACGGCCCAGGAGAGCAGCCCTTGGGACCAGGAGGCCACGAAGGAGATGGCAGAGGAGCTGAGGCTCCCCACCGAGCCCAGCCCCGCAGCTGCTGAGCAGCGGGAGGGTGCGGCGGAGAAGCCAAGCCCCGTAGCCAAGCCCAGCCCAGCGGTGGCCGAGAGCATTCCCCAGCAGCTGCCCGCAAAGCCCCATGAGCCCGAGCCCCAGCAGGATGCACGAGACCACGCAGCACTTCCCAGCAAGGCAGAGGAGGAAGATCTGGACTCAGACAAAGAGCAGCTGGTGGTGAGACAGCCGGCAAGCACAGCAGCTACACCAGCCCCATGACAAGTTCAGCAGCCTCATTTGAGAGCTCTGAACGGTTTGAATGGCCTTTGGGTACCCTTGAGACCTGCCTGCTGATTGTGATGGGGATCATCATGGTGGCATGCATACAAAATGTTTTTTACTCATGGCCATTTTATCTGGTCCCGAAAGTTAAGCAGAGCGGGGTGTGGGCCTTGTCTGGGGTAGACTGCGATGTAGGATGGCCAAGAGATTTTCCCTGCAGCCGGACAGTCATGAGTGGCAGGGTGTGTGGGATAGTATGGGCGAGTATCTAGTCCATTGGGCCCCTCCAGTGCTTTGGAAGCATCACAGATGGAAGGCAGCTGTATGGAGTCCCCAGCAGCAAGCTGCAGAAACTGCTGGAGGGGGGGGTGAATTATTTTGAGCCTGGTGGGCCCATGACACCTCAGGCCATCAGGGCAGAGATGCAGCATACAGATGGACTCATGATTGAGGGGTGGACTTAGCAATGGGCACTATCGCCCAGGTTATTCATGAGTGTGAACACTACACACAGTCTCTCCTGCTCTGAAAGACTGTTACAGAAGATGGAGCCTGATATCATGGACTGGATGGACTCAGCAGCTTTACAGGGATTGGTCCATGCACTAAGGGATGATCTCTCTCCCTTTCTGTGTGTGTGTGGATGTATACATATACATGTGATGGTATATTGAAAATGGGGGATCTGAGCATGATGAGAATGGTATGGAATAAGGGGTGGATACTGTCATGGGTTCAGCAGCAGCAGTCATTTTTCTCCTGCTTGGTAGCTGGTGCAGCGCTGTGTTTTGACTTTCGGCCTGGGAACAGTGCTGATAACACCAGTGTTTCGGTTACTGCTTAGTGATGTTTTGGACTGGCCAAGGACTTTCTGAGTCTCATGCTCTGCCAGGGAGGAGGGGAAGCCGGGAGGAAGCAGAGACAGGACACCTGACCCAAACTGACCAAAGAGGTTATTCCATACCACAGCACGTCATGCGCACGATGTAAAAACGGAGAGCAGAGACCCGGAAGGGTGGGGGTGCACTACTGGGTCGGGCTTGTTATCGGGTGGTGAGCAGTTGTATTCTCTTTTCTTGTATTTCTCTTGTCAATATTATTATTGGTAGTAGCAGTAGTGGGTTTGTGTTATACCTTAGTTACTGGAGTGTTCTTATCTCAACCTGTGGGAGTTGAATTCTTTTGATTCTCCTTCCCATCCACCCAGGAGCGGGGGGGTAAGAAAGAGAGGGGAGTGAGTGAGAGAACGGGCTGAGTGATTTATAGTTTAAACCACAACATCACATTAAACTGACTGTTAAAATAGTCACTCAGATGAACACACACAAAAGTCTACATGCAATATTTTAAAAAAATTGCAAACAACTTTTACTTATTTTTCTCAGCAACTAAAATTTTCTGTATTTTGTCTATTTTTTGTCAACCCAGAAAATTTTGATATGCTGAAAAAAAAAAAGTAAGAAGTGACAAATGTAAAAGCAGTGCAAGAAAAGATAAGAATTGTTCAGTTAGTTTTTCGATAAAGGAGATATCCTTTTCCTTATATCACAGCATTTATCCAAATACCTTTCGTTATGCAAGATTTTACATCTACAAAAATTATAATTATGATCTCAGTACAATTATTTCTATGTCTGTTAATTTAACTTGCAGATTACTTATTTCTGACCTTTAATGGATCATTCTTTCAAATGTATGTACCTAAATAGACATATATTCATGTATATTAGCCTATATATATAGGTGTGTACACACATATATGTATGTGTATGCACTTAGAAAGGGAATGAAGAGTGACTGAGTAGAGACTGCGGAAACAGCCTGACTATACAACCACAGTTTTATTTTATTTTACGCAAGAAAAGTAAGAAACCAAGGATAGACCTATTTCCAAAATATATTCAAAAAATTACTTCCTGAGAAAAGGTCATATAAGCTTTCACAGGCTCTGTAATTCAGAGTTGCCTGTAGTACCCTATACATAGCAGCCCTACAGAGAAGTACTTGCACATACTGGTAGATGAAAAACTGGACATGAGCCAGCAATGTGCACTTGCAGCCCAGAAACACAACCTAAGCTGCATGAAAAGAAGTATGAGCAACTTGTTGAGGGAGGTGATTCCCACCCTCTGCTTCACTCAGGAGACCCCACCTGCAATAGTATGTTCAGCTCTGGGGCTCCCAGTAAAAGAAGGGTATGAAGCTGTTGGAGCAAGTCCAGACAAGGTCCACAAAGATGATCAGAGGGCTGGAGCACTTCTCCTATGAAAACAGAATGAGAGAGCAGGATTGCTCAGGCTGAAGAAGAGAAGGCTCTAGGGAGACCTTATTGAAATATTCCAGTACTTAAATGAGACCTACAATAAATCTGGATAGGGACTTTTTACAAGAGCCTTTAGTGATGGGACAAGGGGTAATGGCTTGAAAGTGAAAGAGGATAGATTCAGATTAGATATATGGAAGAAGTTCTTAAGTGCGACGGTGATGAGATACAGGTTGCCAGAGAAGTTTTGGATGTCCCATCCCTGGAATTGTTAAAGGCCTGGCTGGATGGGACTTTGATCAGCCTAGTCTAGTGGAAGGTGTCCCTGCCTGTGGCATGGGGGTTTGAACTTGATCTTTAAGGTCCCTTCCAACCCAAACCATTCTATGATTCTATGATGTTTCAAGCTCAGTACACAAAGCTGGGGTGAAGAAGAAGGAAGGGGCTGGGGGGACATTTGGACTGATGGTGTTTTGTCTTCCCAAGTAACTGTTATAGGTGATGGATCCCTACCTTCCTGGAGATGGCTGAACTCCTGCCTGTCAAAAGGAAAGAGCGAATTAATTTATTGGTTTGCTTTGCTTGTGTGTACATCCTTTGCTTTACTTATTAAACTGTCTTTATTTCAACCCATGAGTTTTCTCACTTTTACTCTTCTGATTATTTTTCTTTTCCCACCAGGGAGGGAATGAGAGTGGTTGTTTGGGGCTTAATTGTTGTGTTTAAACCATGATGGTAGGATAGATAAGTCAGATTTTAGGAAGGATTTATTTCCATTCTCTATCAAGGAAACACATTAGGATGTAGAGAACATAAGAAATAATTAAGATAATAGTAGCCGAAGTAGACAGGATAAAATAGCTCCTACTATCCAATGTTATATGCAATTGATCATGATACTACTTCAAGTAAAAAACGTGAGAGCAATCATTACTGGGAATTCAAATGTGAAGCAAGATGCATGAATGAACCAGAATTGGATGTGTATTCCCAGGAAATATATAAAAAGTTTCTTGCCATTAATTTTTTTTAAACTATATCATAACAACAGCATTTGAAAGGATCAGTCATCACTAAAAGACTTTCTCAGAGCCTGGTTTCTGTTTCCCAGAAAAAGAACCCAAACGAAACCAAACCAAAAAAAAAAAAAAAAAAAAAAACCCAATCAACAAAACCAGTGTCAAAATTGCTCTTACACTCTCCCTCTATCACATTTCCCAGGTATAAAGTGATATGAAAAAGGGTTACAATTCAGACTGTCACGTACACATGATAATATTTAGGACATGGGGCCACTTATAGCACATTTTGTCAGAAGGATAACAATTGTACAAACACAGTTTTTATATAGCAGTCATGCAAAAGTCTCAAAGCAATTTTCAAATCTTAAAGGTTAATATTGCCACACAGTATCAGGAACCAGTAGTTCTACAAAAGTCAACAGAGATACAAAATTGTAAATCCCCTTTAGAGAAGCATAGATTCGGGGCTTGAAGGCAGTGCGTGTGTTTACACAACATACAAATGCTGGTGATAATAGAACTTAGCTGTCTGTGCACTAAAACTTAGATTTGCAAATGGCCTTTCAGAGCTGCAACAGTTTGTTCAGCAGAATTCAAGGTTAACTGTACTGTAGGCTGGATATATTTGTTTAAGTAATACCTCCTTTGAGATACATCTTTGAGACTTCACCCTTGTGGGTCATGTTCATCAGGGAGAAACAAATGTTTCCCACTTCAGAAAGAGTATATATTTCATTATATTCTTATATTCTGTGGGATGGTTGGTATTCCAAGAATGAGGCATCTCATACAAATTAATCTCTCAGATTGGGATTTTTCAAGTTTACTAGTTGTCCTGGGTTCAGCGATAGCAGTTATTTTTCACCTTAGTAGCTGGTGCAGTGCTGTGTTTTCGACTTTAGTCTGAAAACTATGCTGATAACACACTGATGTTTTAGTCGTTAAGTAATGTTTACGCCAATCAAGGACTTTTCAGTCTCATGCTCTGCCAGTGAGGAGGGACACGGGAAGCCAGGAGGAAGCAGACAGGACACCTGACCCACACTAGCCAAACAGGTATTCCATACCACAGCATGTCATGCCCAGTATATAAACTGGAGGCAGTTACCCGGAAGGCCCAGATAGCTGCTCAGATCGGGCAGAATCAGGTTGGTATCAGTCAGCAGGTGGTGAGCGATTGTATTGTGCATCACTTGTGTTTATTGTTTTCCTTTCCCCCTTTTAGTTTTACATTCTCTCCTCTTATTATGTCCCTTATTATTATTACTGGTGGTAGCAGTAGTGGTTTTGCATTGCACCTTAGTTACTGGACTGTTCTTATCTCAACCTGTGGGATTTACATTCTTTCAGTTCTCCTCCCCATCCCTCTGGGAGCAGAGAGGAAGAAGAGTCGAAATGAGTGAGCGTAGCTCTGAGTTACTGGGTGGGCTTAAATCACAACACTAGCATAGCATTTCAGCTAGCCAACTGTGCATTCCATAAGTTGTCAGGATATCTTTAATCGGGATGCACATGAAACTTGAAAATTTGAGACATAAATTAAATGTCTGTTAAAAATTATTTGAAAGAACACTTATTTAGGCATTTTATTTCATTATTTTAAATAAAGAAATGAATTTATTTATTTAAACTAGGGAACAATAATAATCCACTACTTCTTATTAAGAGATATTCCATGATTTCTGAAAAAAAACCAGATTTGCTTATTCATTTATTGAAAAAAAATATTTGAAAATATGCCCAAACTTAATCCCCCAAATAAATGGTCAAATATATTTAGAATATATTTAAAACCTTATTTTAGTCCAGCAGAAGGGATAAATTACTTGAGGTACAGGAGAAAAGCAACTCTGCACATCTGTGGTATAATGTCAACTATGCCACACCTTAGCAGTGGTGAGTCATGTTATCATGATAGCAGTTCAGTACAAAAGGTTATGATAGCATTCCAGTAGCGGTAATTGAAATCGGTCTGGAATATGGTGAAAGATGAATTCCTTCACTGTAACACTGAATATCATATATTTACGAACTACATCTAGTACAACATTTTTCCAGTTAGTTAAATAGAATTAAAATAATTCAACAAATACACTATTTTGATTTTTCTTTGAAGTAAAGTACTTTTCTGAAACAGAAAATTATTAGCAGTCTTGTCATGTATTACTACATTGTGCTATCAGGGATATATAGTAGTTTTAAATTAGTGATCACAGTAAAATATGAAAAAATTAATAAAACCCAAAACTCTCAATTTTTTGAAATGCAGATTAACATAATGTTGTAGTATGCAATCCAAGATAGATCAAGCAGGAAAAAAGGACTAAAATAGTTTCAGATAACTAGGATCAATTTGAAAATATTTATTTCAACCAGTTTAAAGTCTAATTCTTGGAAGTATGTTGGAAGGTCATCCACTTTTCAGCTGTTATATAACAATGAGTAAACCTAGGATAATACTCTGAAAACATGTTTGGTCAGTTTGGAAAAACAGGCCAAAAAATCTAAATTTATACTTTCTTTACATGAAAAACAGTAAAACACAAAAGGACAAATCTAACAAGAAAACACAATGAAACTGTGAAGGACACTGAAGGTGAAAATGAGAAGCTACCCACAGAAATGAAAAGTGAGTCAGAGTTTCCAGGAAATGAAGGCAAGAAAGCCAAGAAAAAATTAGCAATCTTCATTTTGGAATGACTCAAGGGCTGTCTAGGGCAGTATACTGAGTATTAGAAAATGTCAGCATAAAGAAAAATATTTTTGTTTCATTTTTCTCTTAATGACATTTTTTTAATACTCAAATGTAGTTAAGAAATAGTCGCTAGTTTTTTATCTAATGTAGGGAAACTGGAATAGAAAGAGATTTTATAATTTTCAGATATAAGAAATATAAAAAAATCTAGGAATAGTAATGAGCACTTTTGTAACTAGCATACTCACATTGAGCTGACAGTGAACTATCCAGAAAGAAATGTCAGACAGGATGAGATGGATGACAGCCCAAAGAGAGTAGATGTCAGATATGAGATTATATGAAAGAAACTTTCAGTACAGAGAAAGTCAGGGTAAAGTTTTAGTCAACGGATCTAAAGATGAAAGGGAGAACTAATGTAAAAATAGCTGAGAAGAAAAGAGATAGGAAGTGTATTTTTGTTGTTGTTTTTGCTTGTTGTTATTGTTGTTTTTAATTTAAAGCTTATATTTAGAAACTGTGAACATGTTTGCACTGAGAAAAAAATCTCAGGTATGTCTTCAAAAATCCAAGGTCAAAGGAGTGACTTTTTTTTATTATTACTATTTAAAGGAATTCTAAGAGTTGGAAAGAAGAGAGAATTTTCTGTTCTCATTATCATTGAATTATAATGTGCATTTGATTTTTTATTTTTATTTTTACATTTTTAGAAAAAAACACAGAAACATGCTCCCAAGAGGTAAGCGTCTTTAAGATAGATATATCAACTTTCCTTCCTGTAATAAGGCGGAGAGGGAGAGGTATTTTTATGTAGTTGAAATTACATGTCTTTACTACCTTTGCCTATCAAGATTAATACTGCTGGTAGAAATCAGTTTCTGTGATTTATTTTCTTTTTTTTTTTTAATCATTATTTGAAGGAAAGAGAAAGATTGTAAAAAAATTCTGAATGAGAGAGGGGAAAAGAATTCACAGCTTGGCTTATTCTACAATGAAGGTTGATGAAAATGTGAATAGAATTATACGATAAAATTGCTAAAAATCAGCCAGACTATTTGATCCTACAGGGTTTTCTGAACCAATATTTACTATGTTCCTGTATTTAAGATATCCTCTTGCAACCAAATAGAAGTTGGGAAAAAATAAAAAAAAAAAGACAAAACGCCAAAAAATTCCACCAAAACAATCCAGTAGAATGGAAGAAATGAAAATTACATCTTCCTCTAAGAGCTGTCCTTAAATTCTGCAACCTTTATTTAGCAGCAGACCCTCCCTTCAATGCCAAGTCACAGGGAAAAGTAATATTACTGTTAAAAAGATCTTTCAATTGGTTCCAAATGAAAATAGGTGGTATTTGGAAAGCAAATTAGTGATGACCAGAAAGATAATTTTTCTGCTAGCAATCTCAAAGAGTATAATTACCCAACCCATCACCTCTACAATGAGCTCCAGGATGAATGCGATGAAAAATTAAATTTAGTTTGATTGAACATTTCTGAACTATGAACAAAACCCAATGTATGTTTCTGTTCCTGCTTTATGTAACAAACATATCTATGCATCTTCGAGTAACATTTATTCAATCACCACACATCTGTTTTAAACTTTTCAGTGACAAAACTGGTCATGATTCCCTCCTCAAATATTTTCAAAGACTGAAAGCAGGGAATACAACACAGTACTTCATGCACCCTCGAATATATGTGATTGACAAAAACGGATAAAATCCAGAGATTCATTTCAAAATTAATTTTAATTCAAAGCATCCCCTCAGTATGGGAGTCTCTTTGACCAATAACATGTTACAGTTTCCATTTCACTATGCCAAGAGAAATTTTGAGATGGGATTGATGAAATATATATAGTTTTTCACAGCAAGTTTATGCGCAGTTCAGTAATAAGTCTATGTTAAATCACTTGGCACTCAAAATGTACCTCTACTTGCCCAGTAATGTCTCATTACTTATTCTTATCTGGATGATAACTCTAGGCTGAAATTCAATGCATGTTTTTTAGAACAGAACTCCGTGAGCAGAATAGAAATTCCTTAGAATATATTAAACACAAAAGCTGCTAGGATGCTTGGTTCTAAGCATGCCTCCAGTCACTGATGCTATACATGTTAACTAGCAAGAACAGATAAAAAAAGTAGGCTTTCAATACATTGATAGATAAATTAGCATATAACAAACATGATACTCCTTCTGAGGTGCTGCAACAAGAAAGCACTAGTTTGTTCCACAAATGATGAATACAAGAAAGCATCAAAAAATGCCTTTTTTTAAAACACCAGATACAACAAATGAGAATGTTTTATCTGTGATTACTGCAGTGCATTTGTACAATTTCAAAGAGCTTATAGTTTCCCCGGAAATAATAGGATGGCTCCTTCACCACAATAGATTGAGTTTTGTGTGACTATTTCTTTCATTATTGATGCAGATTGATTTTGTCTGATTATCTTCTCTGTAGTTGATAAGAATTTTATGTAACTCACCATTTATTTTTAAGATAGGAGAGGAAAGTTGGGGCTGTTCAGCCTGGAGAAGAGAAGGCTGTGTGGAGACCTCATAGCAGCCTTCCAGTATCTGAAGGCGGCCTATAGGGATGCTGGGGAGGGACACTTCATGAGGGACTGTAGTGAAAGGACAAGAGGTAACGGGTTCAAACTTAAACAGGGGAAGTTTAGATTGGATATGAGGAAGAAATTCTTTAGTGTAAGGGTGGTGAGTCCCTGGATTGGGTTGCCCAGGGAAGCTGTGAATGCTCCATCACTGGCAGTGTTCAAGGCCAGGTTGGATAGAGCCTTAGGAGGCATGGTTTAGTAGGAGGTGTCCCAGCCCTTTGTAGGGGGGTTGGAACTAGATGACCTTCAGGTCCTTTCCAACCCTGACTATTCTGTGATTCTATGATTCTATGACTTAGGGGATAAACTAAAATTATCTTTTGCTTATAAAGTAAGACATTTTTAATAAAACTGTTCTATTTCAGCATTTCAACTAAATTTGCTTATAATGTAGGGAGAAGAAGAAAAAAAGAGAAGTGATACAAGTATGAGAAACTGATGATAATTTAAACAACCATGCAAAATGGCTGGTTGGAAATGTGATGCTCCAGGGCAGCCTTGGTTGTAGTGATCATGAGATGGTTGAGTTCGAGATCCTCAGGACAATGAGAAGAGCGTGCAGCAAGCTCACTGCACTGGAGTTCAAGAGAGCAGAATTTGGCCTCTTCAGGAACCTGCTCAGTAAGGTTCCATGGGATACAGCCCTAGAGGGCAGGGGGGCCCAAGACTCTTGGTTGATATTCAAGGATCAACTGCTACAAGCTCAGGAGTATTCCATCCCAACTAGAAGGAAGTGCAGCAGGAGGGCCAGGAGACCTCCTTGGATGGAGAAGGAGCTGCTGAGGAAACTTCGAGGGAAAAAATGGGTTTATAAAAGGTTGAAGCAAGGACAGGTGGCCTCGGAAGAATACAAGGATGCTGTCTGGGAAGCTAGAGACCAGGTTAGGAAAGTTAAGGCCCACTTAGAATTAAACTTGGCTAGGGATGTGAAAGATAACAGGAAAGGATTCTATAGTTACATTGCAAATAAAGGACATTAGGATCAATGTGGGCCCTCTCCAGAAGCTATCGGGAGAACTGGCTACCCTGCATTTGAAGATGGCTGAGGTTCTTAATGACTTCTTTGCCTCAGTCTTCACCAGCAAATGCTCTGACCACACCACCCAAGTCTTGGAAGGCAGACGCAGGGACAGTGAGAATGAAGACCCTGGGACCACTGTAGGAGAGGATCTAGTTCAAGACCATCTTAGGAACTTGAACATATACAAGTCCATGGGACCTGATGAAATCCATCCGCAGGTGAAGTTCCAGAGGACTGGAAAAAGGGAAATAGAACCCCCATTTTCAAGAAGGGGAAAATGGATGAGCCGGGGAACTACAGACCAGTCTGCCTCACCTCTGTGCCTGGCATAATCTTGGAGCAGATTCTCCTGGAAGGCATGTTGAGGCACATGAAAAACAGCGAGGCGGTTGGTGACAGCCAGCATGGCTGACCAATCTTGAAGCTTTTTATGACGGGGCAAGGGAACCAATGGTCGCGGGTATAGCAGTTGACGTCATCTACCTGGACTTGTGCAAAGTGTTTGGCACTGTCTCACATGACATCCTTGTCTCCAAGTTGGAGAGGCATCAGTTTGATAGGAGGACCACTCGGTGGATAAAGAACTGGCTGGATGGCCGCACGCAAAGAGTTGTGCTCAATGGCTCAATGTCCAGCTGGAGACCAGTAACGAGTGGTGTCCCTCAGGGATCGGTGTTGGGACCAGTCTTGTTCAACATCTTTGTCCACGACATGGGCAGTGGGATTATCATAGGCATCACAGAAACTTGGTGGGATGGCTCCTATGACTGGTGTGTTGGAATGGAACGTTACAGGCTCTTCAGGAAAGACAAGCCCAGTAGGCGGGGGAGGGGAGTTGCTATTTATGTTAGGGATAGGCTGGACTGTATGGAACTGTGCCTGGGGACAGGTGAGCAACTGACCGAGAGTTTGGGGGTCAGGGTTAAAGGGAGAACAGCGATGGGAGACAACATTGTGGGGATCTGTTACAGACCACCTGACCAAGAGGACTCTGTGGATGAAGCGATCTATAGACAGATAAGAACAGCCTCACGCGTGCAGGCCCTTGTTCTCATGGGGGACTTCAACCACCCTGATAGCTGTTGGAGGGATGGTATGGCCCTGCACAAGCAATCCAGGAAGTTCCTTGATTGTGTGGAAGACAGCTTTGTTCTGCAAGTAATAGAGGAGCTGACAAGGAGAGCTGACATGCTTGACTTCGTCCTCACCAGCAGGGAAGGACCGGTTGGAAATGTGATGCTCCAGGGCAGCCTTGATTGGAGCAATCATGAGATGGTCGAATTTGAGATCCTCAGGATAGTGAGATGAGTATACAGCAAGCTCACTGCACTGGGCTTCAAGAGAGCAGAATTTGGCCTCTTCAGGAACCTGCTCAGTAAGGTTCCATGGGATACAGCCCTAGAGGGCAGGGGGGCCCAAGACTCTTGGTTGATATGCAAGGATCACCTGCTGCAAGCTCAAGAGCGATACATCCCTACTAGAAGGAAGTGCAGTAGGAGGGCCAGGAGACCTCCTTGGATGGAGAAGGAGCTGCTGAGGAAACTTAAAAGGAAAAGAGGCTTATAAAAGGTTGAAGCAAGAACAGGCTGCCTCGGAAGAATACAAGGATGTTGTCTGGGAAGCTAGATATCAGGTTAAGAAAGCTAAGGCCCACTTAGAATTAAACTTGGCTAGGGATGTTGAAGGATAACAGGAAGGGATTCTATAACTACATTGCAAATAAAAGGCAAACTAGGGACAGTGTGGGCCTTCTCCGGAAGCTATCGCGAGAACTGGCTACCCTGGATTTGGAGAAGGCTGAGGTTCTTAAGGACTTCTTTGCCTCAGTCTTCACCAGCAAATGCCCTGACCACACCACCCAAGTCTTGGAAGGCAGACGCAGGAACTGTAAGAATGAAAACCCGAGGCCCACTGTAGGAGACAATCTGGTTCAAGACCATCTTAGGAACCTGAACATGCGCAAGTCCATGGGACCTGATGAAATCCATTCGCGAGTCCTGAAGGAGCTGGCAAATGAAGTTGCTAAGCCACTGTCCATCATATTTGAAAAATCATGGCAGTCAAGTGAAGTTCCTGATGACTGGAAAAAGGGAAATAGAACCCCCATTTTCAAGAAGGGGAAAATGGATGAGCCGGGGAACTACAGACCAGTCAGCCTCACCTCTGTGCCTGACAAAATCTTGGAGCAGATTCTCCTGGAAGGCATGCTGAGGCACATGAAAAACAACGAGGCGGTTGGTGACAGCCAGCATGGCTTCACTAAGGGGAAATCCTGCATGAACAATTTGGTGGCCTTCTATGATGGGGCTACAGAACTGATGGACAGGGGTAGAGCAGTTGATGTCATCTACCTGGACTTCTGCAAAGCGTTTGATACTGTCTCACATGACATACTAGTCTGTAAATTGGAGAGACATCAATTTGATAGGTGGACCACTCAGTGGATAAAGAACTGGCAGGATGGCTGCACGCAAAGAGTTGTGCTCAATGGCTCAATGTCCAGCTGGAGACCAGTAACGAGTGGTGTCCCTCAGGGATCGGTGTTGGGACAGGTCTTGTTCAACATCTCTGTCAGTGACATGGGCAGTGGGATTGAGCGCTCCCTCAGCAAGTTTGCCGATGACACCAAGCTGTGTGGTTCGGTTGATACGTTGGAGGGATGGAATGCCATCCAGAGGGACCCTGACATACTTGTGAGGTGGGCTGATGCCAACCTGATGAAGTTTAGCCATGCCAAGTGCAAGGTCCTCCACCTGGGTCAGTGCAATCCCAGGTAGAGCTACAGGTTGGGCAGAGAAGAGATACAGAGCAGCCCTACAGAGAAGGACTTGGGAACGCTGGTTGATGAGAAAATGAACATGAGCTGTCAGTGTGCGCTTGCAGCCCAGAAAGCCAGTTGTCTCCTGGGCTGCGTCAAAAGGAGCGTGATCCTGCCCCTCTACTCTGCCCTCCTGAGACCTCACTTGGAGTATTGTGTGCAGTTCTGGTGTCCTCAACATAAAAAGGACATGGAACTTTTGGAACAAGTCCAAAGGAGGGGCCACGAGGATGATCAGGGGACTGGAGCACCTCCCGTATGAAGATAGGCTGAGAAAGCAGGGGCTGTTCAGCCTGGAGAAGAGAAGGCTGCATGGAGACCTCATAACAGCCATCCAATATCTGAAGGGGGTCTATAGGGATGCTGGGGAGGGACTCTTCATTAGGGACTGTAGTGATAGGACAAGGAGTAACGGGTTCCGACTTAAACAGGGGGAGTTTAGATTGGATATGAGGAAGAAATTCTTTAGTGTAAGGGTGGTGAGGCACTGGAATGGTGTTCCCAGGGAAGCTGTGAATGCTCCATCACTGGCAGTGTTCAAGGCCAGGTTGGTTAGAGCCTTAGGTGGCATGGTTTAGTAGGAGGTGTCCCAGCCCATGGCAGGGGGGTTGGAACTAGATGATCTTCGTCCTTTCCAGCCCTAACTATTGTATGATTCTATGATTGAGTGCGCCCTCAGCAAATTTATCATTGGGCAGTCCCAGGCGCAGCTGCAGGTTGGGCAGTGGAGAGATTCAGAGCAGTCCTGTGGAGGAGGACTTGGGGGTGTTGGTCGATGAAAATATGAACATGTGCTGGCAGTGTACGCTTGCAGTCCAGAAAGCCAGTTGTCTCCTAGCCTGCATCAAAAGGAGCATGTCTAGCAGGTCAAGGGAGGTGATCCTACCCCTCTACTCTTTCTCTCCTGAGACCTCACTTGGAGTATTGTGTGCAGTTCTGGTGTCCTCAACATAAAAAGGACATGGAACTGTTGGAACAAGTCCAAAGGAGGGCCACGAGGATGATCAGGGCACTGGAGCACCTCCCGTATGAAGATAGGCTGAGAAAGTTGGGGCTGTTCATCCTGGAGAAGAGACGGTTGCATGGAGACCTCATAGCATCATTCCAATATCTGAAGGGGGTCTATAGGGATGCTGGGGATGGACTCTTCATGAGGAACTGTAGTGAGAGGACAAGGGGTAACGGGTTCAAACTTAAACAGGGGAAGTTTAGATTGGATATGAGGAAGAAATTCTTTACTGCAAGGGTGGTGAGTCACTGGAATGGGTTGCCCAGGGAAGTTGTGAATGCTCCATCGCTGGCGGTGTTCAAGGCCAGGTTGGACATAGCCTTGGGAGGCATGGTTTAGTGGGAGGTGTCCCTGCCCATAGCAGAGGGTTTGGAACTAGATGATCTTAAGGTCCTTTCTAACTCTAACTATTCTATGATTCCATGAACATATTAAAATTTAAGGATGCAGTTCTTTAAGTGTTAACTCAGGGGAAAATAAACTACTATGCAAACTTAAATAATAGGAATCTAATTCGATTGTATTCACAAAAAGATTGAAAATGTTACATAGAAATATTGTTCAGATATCTAGCCTTCAAAATGAAACATAAGAATCAGAAATAAAACTAGCCAACATCTCAAATAAGAAAATATAAGCAAAAAAATATTTGCCATTGAAAGTAAATTTTTAATAAAATATTCAGGGGCACTGTTTGGTTTCCTACATATTATACTGTTTTAGTTACAAGTTCTGACCAAATAACATCAGGGAATAATACCATTCAATGAAAATGGTAATTCTAAGGTCTTTTTTGTTCAGTTTAAATGCATTTAGTGTGATTTGTAGCACGTATTTTACTTCAGAAAGATATTTGTGCTTGAATATTTTTCTTGAATACTCTTGTTTCTTTGAGAATTTCAATTGAATGAAAGTATGCAATAGCGAAAGGAACAATAGTTCAGAGATTTCCATACTAACATATTCGCAAAGAAATTTTCCAGGGTGTGATTTTGGTTTGGTTTTTTTGTTTGTTTTGTTTGGGTGTTTGAGGATTTTTTTGTTGTTTGGTTTTATCGGGTTTTTTTTTGTTTTTTCTTTTCGTGCATTAGTTTGTGTTGCCTTGGAAAGAAACATTACTCATGTAGTAGAAATTAGCTATACCACTAAAACATTAAATTGCCCAATTTGGCACTAGTTGTGTAAAATCAGTAAATTTCAAAAGCCTTCTATAGCAAACCACTCAGTGCTTGTAGAGGAGTTGATATGCTGTAGCCATGTCATTTTTAACAGTGAATCTTGACAACCATACCGCCAATAGATTGTGACTCTTATATGCTCTGTAAGGAAGACAGTCCTATTCTTGAAACAAAGGGAGGATGACTGCCAGTCAGTGTGAGGAGAAGGAAGAAAGTGGTGTTACTGTTAATTTTATGGTGTATCAGATGTTCTTTCCATGAAGATAATAAATTAATCTCTTTTTCTCCAATTCTTCCTTCTATGGCTTGACTTAACCCTTTTAAGGAAAAAAACACAACAAATACAATATTTTCAAATACAGCTTGTTAATATGTGTTGAGCAAATGTTTTCTTTGATTGTGCAGAAAATTTACTTTTTGCAAAGATGAGCAAATATTGGATTTATTAAGAAAATGGTCGAATCACTGAAAACAGTTCTGGTCAAAACAAATGTACTTTCAAAAGCTTGAAGAAGCAAGCAAACTAATCTTTAGGTGGCTTATTTACATACACTATCTTAATGTCACATATCACTGCTGAACTGAAGCATGTTTTCCATACTGAAATCTATGAAAACTTCTCTTTTCCCTTTTTTCTCTTGTCAAATTAATTATTTCTACTATGAGGAAAAATACTAATTCAAATTCAGAATGCCATTTGGATATCACACTGTCTTAACGTTTCTAGAATGTTTCCTTTAACAATGTTGCCCTGAGGCTTTTATTATTTTAATTTTAACTGAACCTATTTTAGCTAAACTTAGGCTATATTCAAAAAAACTTTCTATCCCTCTTAAAATGCATTTTTCCATATTCACATATTGGAAAGAAAGAACAGATAAATAAGCAAATTCTCAGATCAAAGTTGAAACATATTCCCTGGCCAAAACCTCCATGTCGCCTCCAGATGGATCCAAGATTGAACAGTATTCCAGCTTCTCAGGACAGCATCACTAGGGAATTGCATACAATATTTGGAGCATGCACTACTTCAGGGCATGAAGGTTCTAAAAATAAAAGCTGACACTATTGTAGTGTGCTTAAATGTGATTGACAAGAACACTGAAGTCATAAAGGGAGAGGCAAAATTGTTATGATACTAGGCAAGCTGCTTAAACAATGACTAAGAAGGAATAGGAGCTTGTGTTTGTGTTTCGGGTTTTCTTTTTCTCCCATGCAACCCAAAAGCAATAGTTGTGAAATGTATGTTCTTAGCCACACTTTGATTTTTTCCCCTGGAAAAAAACAGACATTCCATTTGACAGTTTCCATTTAAGGAATCCATATTTCTTTTTTGCTTTCTTGAAGTGGCAAAATATGTGACACTTTATTCTTGACTGACAAGTACATTACTTTTCTGTAACATTGATTAAGAGTTTCTCTTTCTGATACTTCTAGTTATATTCTAGTGAATTCCTAATGATTCCTAAGAAAATGAACAAGCTCTACAAGTTTTATTACCAGACAGAACCCTGTTCAGGGTAAAACCAAAAACACCTTTACATCATTGTTTAGTATCTCCCTGAATTGCTAGCTTGCAATGACAAATGCCTACTTCAAAGAGAAAATATGGTGGAGTTTTGAATGTATATGGGTTTTTTCTTCTTTTTTTTTTTTTTTTCACCTGTTTGGCCTTAATACACAGTACCTACTGTGTGGTTTTCACCATACCTTAAGATATTAACAGAAGTTAAAATATGTGTGGAAATTATATCAGACTAAGACAATAAAGATTTTCTTTCAGTGGCATTTGTAGAAAAATGGCAGTTGTGTTTGTGGCATTTGGAGAAAAAAATAGCAACTTCTTTATAGCATTTTCCATCTGGTAATTGTAAAAATTCTTTATTCAGATTTACATTTTAAAATATGCATATGCTAATGTGCAGCAGAAGACTTTGGGGAAAGATGAACAGGAAAGGAATTGAAATCCAATTGCTTTTTTTTTCATTTAGTAAAAATAAAACTTTTTATCAGCATGCTTTCTTCTTCAGGTTTTCATATTCCATGATCTCACCTGTTGCTAGTCCCATAGCTACAGACAACTAAAAAGTCCATTTAAAACTCTCTGCTCATAATTTGATACTACCAGAGCAAGTAGCACCTGCTGATTCCCACAGTATGGCAATAAGCATACTTGCAGGCTGAAACAGCTGGCACCACTATTTAACTCAATCAGGATTTACATTTAAAATGTGCTCAGTATTATATTAGGTTTCAGTAACAATTTTTGTCATGTGACCATCTGTTTTTGCAGTTGTGATTTTGTGGTTCCCTTGATGGCTTAAAAAAAGAAAAAAGGTCCCTATTTAAAAAAAAAAAAAGGTCATACTGGATATTGCACAGAAAATCTCTTTACTGAACACCAAGCAACATAACTGTTACTTGCTCACTTTCCTGGTGAGTGGGGAGAAGATCCAAAAGGTAAAAATGCAAAACTTCAAGGGTTGAGATAAAGACAGTTTCATAAATGAATAATAGCTGTGCATGAATGCAAAACAAAATAAACAATTCATTCACCAAATCCCATTGGAAAGCAGGTGTTCACCCATCGCCAGGAAAGCTGGGATCCATTACATGTAACAGTAATTTGAGAAGACAAACACAATCATAGAATCATAGAATGGTTAGGCTTGGAAGGGACCTTAAAGATCATCTAGTTCCAATCCCCTCTGCCATGGGCAGGGAAACCTTCCTCTGGACGAGGTTGCTCAAAGCTCCATCCGGCATGGCCTTGAACACTTCTGGGGCTGGGGCTGCCACAGCTTCTCTGGGAACCCTGATCCAGTGTCTCGCCACCATCACATTAAAGAACTTCTTCCTTATATTAATCTAAATCTGGCCTCTTTCAGTCTCAAGCCATTCTCCCCTTCTGTAACAACATATGCCCTTGTGAAAAGTCCCTCTTCAGATTTCTTGTGGGACCCCTTTAGGTACTGGAAGGCTGCTATAAGATCTTAGCAGGGGCTTCCCTTCTCCAGGATGAACAAGCTCAACTCTCTCAGTCTGGCTTCATATGAGAGGTGTTCCAGCCTCTGCCAGTCTTTGTGGACCTTATCTGGACTGGCTCCAACAGCTTCATGTCCTTCTTTTATTGGGAGCCCCATAGATGAACTGCAGGTGGGGTCTCATAAGAGTGGAGCAGAGGGGGAGAATCACCTCCCTTGACCTGCTGGCTACAGTCCTTTTGATGCAGCCCAGTGTACAGTTGTCTTTCTGGGCTTCAAGTGCACATTACCATGTCACTGTCCCTGTCACCAACAAAGGTGTTAAAGACTGCTGGTTCCAATATCGACCTCTGAGGAATGCCAAACATGCTCCCTTCCTCCTTTTCCCTCCAGCTGTTATTCCTGAGCGCAACGTCATGTAGGATATCTCTTTGGTCATCTGAGGTCAGTTGTCCCAGATGTGTCCTGTCCCAGCTTCTTGCGCATCCTTCAACCTATGCACTGTTGGGGCAGCATGAGAAGCAGGAAAGGCATTCATGTTGTGTGATCACTAAAGAATTAAATAGCTAAAACATCAGTGTGTATCAACTGATGATGCACACTGTTTTGAATTTCATCACAAATTCAAAACATAGCACAATACAAGCTACAACAAAGAAAAAATAACTCCATCCCAGCCAAAACCAGTACACCTAAGAACAAACATCATCTTCTTTTCGAATTTTCTATTAGCATTTTTATGCACTATGGCACTTTATGATTCAATGTCAATTACAAACTGCCTCAAGTATCACTAAGGGTATCATGAAAATTTCACTAAAAGGTTTAGCAACATGTTAAGCACCTAAATTGAAAACCAGTGTCTGAAACTTAACCATTTATAACATTTGACTATAGAAAAAGCATAGGCCACAGAAGACAGAAATGGGTCAGTATTACTTACAAATTATGCCCTGGCTAGAACACATAGATCATTTGGATATGTTCTTGGGAAGCAGAGGACATGAATATGAGTCACCCCGGATGGAAGAATGTGTTTTCACTTACTGGAAAGAGAATTGCAGTGATTTAGCCACTGGACAGCAAAAAAAAAAAAAAAAAAATTTGCTAATTGGCACACCATGTTGTGATTTAAGCTGAGGCGGCAACCCAGAACCATGCCGTCGCTCGCTCACTCCCCCCACTTTCTCTTGCCGCACCTAGAGGGATGGGGAGGAGAATCGAAATAATGTAACTCCCATGGATTGAGATAAGAGCACTCCAGTAACTAAGGTATAACACAAATCACTACTGCTACCACCAATAATAATGATGATAAGGGAAATTACAAAGGAAGAGAATACAACCGCTCACCACCCGCCGACTGATACCCTGCCCTACCCGAGCAGTGACCTAGCCCTTCTGGGTAACTGCCACCAGTTTATATAGTGGGCATGATGTGCTGTGGTATGGAATACCTCTTTGGCTAGTTTGGGTCAGGTGTCCTGTCTCTGCTTCCTCCCAGCTTCCCCGCCTCCCTGGCAGAGCATGAGGCTCAGCAAGTCCTTGGTCAGCGTAAACATTACTGAGCAACAACTAAACCCATCGGTGTTATCAGCGTTGTTCCCAGGCTGAAAGTCAAAAACACAGCACTGCACCAGCTACTAAGAAGGAGAAAAATGGCTGCTACTGCTGAACCCAGGACACACCAGCCCTTCAAAATTAAAAAGACTTTGCTTTTTTCTCAAAGGCAGGCCATAAGAACCATGTCTTAAGAGTAGTATTGCAAAACAAAGGAAGCCCTGACCCTAACACTCTAAAAGGATGGTGTGAAAGGGAGATCTTAATTTCTTAAACATCTGAGCACAGATAGCTCTGATTCAGATTGGATAGGGTTGGTTTTGGTTTTGTTTTGCTTTCTTTTTTTCCTAAAGTGAGTAACATTTGCACCATATTTATGAAACTAATAAATTTACCTCTATTTGTGTCTTATAAGTGCCAGCAAAACGCAAATACTGAACAGCAATTGTAATAGCAAATCAAATGAGGTGAACTATGTAGAAAAATCCCCCACAACAGTATATGGGTAAGCATGCTATGACTCCATGAACTGAAATAAGGCAAACCCACCATATTTTTAACAAAGGTTCTTGGAATTCTGTATAAAAAATTAACATTTCTGAAATAATTCAAGCAGCTTTACAGAGTAGAAAAAGTGATTTCCTATGTTGCTTCAAATTACTGTATGCAAGAACTTGAAATGTTTGTACTAATACTGACAAACAGATACTGCGCTCTTTGGCAGGCAGGAAACGTAAAAGGTTCTATCAGGGCATTGCATTTCTGTTCAGAATGAGATACCCTGAGGATGGCTAGCCAGTCAAAGTCTTGCAAATTGCAGACAATTTGTGTTTTGAGATAATTGTGGTGGTGCTGCAGACTGACAGTATAACCGTTCCATGGGAGTTATTTTCTGGTAGCTCTGGTCTGATCCTATTGACTGAATGTTCTTTAGCACTTGGAGGACTAAACAGTACTCTTTAGTGCACCCTGTAATTTGATTTCAGCTATGAACAGTGGAGGCAATTAAGGGATTTACTTTGAAAACACAATTCTGATCCAAAATAAAATTTTAACATAGATCCACAAAAACTCTCAGTAGCCCCCTCATGTAATGCAAAAAACTTCTTGCTTTTTTGTGTAATTGAATTTGTAATGTCTGTATCGGAATTTGAAAGCCTGTGATTCAGGTTAAAATTCAGCTATAATAAAAATCAAAAGTATTATATAATCAAAATTTAGAAAAACTATATATGATTTTGCCCAATTGCTCTTTCAAACAGTAGAAGATGAAAATGCATTTTATTCTTAGGTTGTTGAGCTTCTAAAATTTACCTTTATAAGAAAAATTGGCCAAATCAAAGAACAACAGTTCAAAACATGGCAGCACTGAATAATTATCACAAGGCCTATTTTTATGGTATGCTCTTCCCATCCCATTTTCAAAACTTCCTGCAGCAAACAAAATTATTTTTTGTACAGAAGCAATACTTAGCAGCTTTAATTATAGTTCACATGCTATTACTAAGCTAGTTGTTAAACAAACAGGGAAATCTCATTGAATGTATCATCGAGTATTTTGTTATATTGAAAGTTGTACATTCAAGCTACAAGAAGTTTCCTGAAGTTCTGAAACTTCTAGATAAGCATAAAATTCCCCCTGAGGATTAATAAAATCATGAGAAAAGTTGCCTCATATATCTAATTTAGCTTATGAAATCTAAAGTTTATAATGACTCTCAAAGAGAATTGCAGTTCTACATAATAAAATATATAAATGTATGATAACTAAATCTGCTTCAGGCATCCATGACTTGCTCCATTGCTGCAACATTGTCTTACATTTGCTATGCTTACAATGAATCATTTTCTTTGCTTATTACATGACACTAAAAAAATAGATTTTTAACTGGAATCAAATGAAACATGAAATTATTTTAAGTTTTTATGAGAAATTAAATGATAGTTGGCAGTAGAGAAACTATTTGCATACTCCTAAAAATAAAAAATATATAATTTTGGCTAGAGCTGAGCTGTAGTATTTGTCCTCATAAACCATAAGCAGACAATTTCTCCCTCCAATTTGTTTTTAGTCTAAAAGTAGGGAGGATAACAATTAAAGATATTTGTACCAGCCTTTCAAAGAGCTTCATCCTGTTGGCCTGGAGTGTAGGCTAGAACATAATAGAACAAAACTATGACAAATACCTCACATTCCAGCTGCACCGTAATCTTCAAACACTCTTGGGAGATTTATTTCTGATGGGTCTTATACTGAGAATTGGTAATGAAAAACATTCAGTTTCCAGTTGAATATAATGCTCTGTTTTGGTTTGTTTGCAAGTGTGATTTTAAAACAAGCAAATAAAAGTGTCTATTTGGATTTAAAATTCCCTTTTATTTATGTAATACTAAACTAATTTAGACTAGAACAGAAAAGAATGGACTATTTCAGTTGGAAGGGACCTACAACGATCATCTAGTCCAACTGCCTGACAAATTCAGTGATGACCAAGTTAAAGCATGTTATCAAGGGTGTTGTCCAAACAGCTCTTGAACTCTGTCAGGCTCAGGGCATTGATCACCTCTTTTGGAACCCTATTAAAGGATTTGATTACCCTCTCAGTAAAGAAATGTCCAGTCTAAAACCTCCCCTAGCATAGCTTTTAACCATTCCCACATGTCCTATCACTGGATGCCAGGGAGAGCAGATCAGTGCCTGCCTTTCCATATCCCCTCCTCAGGAAGCTGTAGAGAGCAATGAGGTTTCCCCTCAGCCCCCTTTTTTCCAAAGTAGACAAGCCAAAAGCCCTCAGTCAGTTCTCATAGGACACTACTTCAAGCCCTTTCACCAGCTTTGTTGTCCTGCGCTGGGTACATTTAATTTCCTCCACATCCTTCTTAAGTTGTGGGGCCCAGAACTGCACACAGTGTTCAGGGTGAGGCAACACCAATGCTGAATACAGGGGGATAATCACCTCTTTGAGTGCCTGGTTATGCTGTGTTTCGTACATCCCAGGATGCTGTTTGCACTCTTTGTTGCCAGGACTCACTGCAGACTCCTACTCAGCCTGCTGCCTAACAGCACCTCCAGGTCCCTTTCTGCAGGGCTGCTTTCCAGCTGCTCCTCTCCCAGTGCCTATGTGCACTGTTACTCTCTCCGATGTGCAAAATCCAGCATTTAGACCTGTTAAGTTCCATTCCATTATTATGAAGGCATCTCCAATTTGAGAATTCCATAACAGTTTTGAGAGCAAAGAAGGTTTTTATTTTAAATTTATTCATGGCCAGTTGATACCCATTTGTTCTTATTACTTGTTATTTAAACAGCTCACATACCTTCCTGGTGTGTATCTTTTCTGCTTTTCCAGCCCCCCAATATATTCAGATTGAACAGTCATATTAGACTTAGACCTTAATTTTCCAGGTTTAATGAAGCAAAGCTTTTCTTTCTTCCAGCAAGATAAACTTTCCATTATCCTTATTATTCTGTAAGACTTCTGTGCACTGATTCTAGTTGAAATGCAGGTCTCTTGACATAGGTGACCTTGTACACTTTTCCGTTTCTGAAATGCTTGCTGCAAATCATCACTGAATTTTTGCTTTAGGATATCGTTAATAGTGTGGATTAATTATAAAACTCACCTCTTTAGCCAGTTATTTCATTAATTAGTTCTTCTCTATTTTCCCTTCCCTTTTTTCCCCTAGCTTAACCTGAAATCATTTGCAAAATATCTGGGTTTGTTAAGTGTTTAACTAATTGCATTTTTCATAACTACTTTTTCCAGCTCTTCCACGAGAGTTCTGATACTCACCTAAACAATATCTAAAAATGAAAATATATCAAACTTTGCAGGAGTAACTACTTGATAAAAGAATATGCCACAACACTGTGGAATAACTGAGCCTTGCTATTTATTAACAGCATCTGTTTTTTAATATATGTCTGTGAAACGACAATTCCACCCTAAAAATAATTCCTGGTACCATTTATATCTCTGGTAAATTCATACCAGTCGTGGTTTAAAACTACCTCACGCAGTCTCTCTCTCTCACTCACTTCCCCCTCTTTCTTCCCCCCGCTCCCGGAGGGATGGGAAGGAGAATCAAAAAGAATGCAACTCCCACAGGTTGAGATAAGAAAGGTTTAGTAACTACAGTATAACACAAATCACTACTGCTACCACCAATAAGAATAATGACAAGGCAAATACAAGGAAAGAATACAATTCTCACCACCTAATACCAAGCCCGACCAGGCAGTGCACCCCCCACCCTTCTGGGTCTCTGCTCTCTGCTTTCCATCCTGGGCATGACGTGCTGTGGTATGGAATAACCTCTTTGGTCAGTTTGGGTCAGGTGTCCTGTCTCTGCTTCTTCCCGGCTTCTCATCCTCCCTGGCAGAGCATGAAACTCAGAAAGTCCTTGGCCAGACCAAAACATCACTAAGCAGTAACCGAAACACTGGTGTTATCAGCGCTGTTCCCATGCCCAAAATCAAAAACACAGTGCTGCACCATCTACCAAGAAGGAGAAAAATGACTGCTGCTGCTGAATCCATGACAGTATCCACCCCTTATTCCATACCATTCACGTCATGCTCAGATCCCCCATTTTCAATATACCATCACATGTATATATATATATATATATATATATATATACATCCACACACACACACAGAGGAAGAGAGATCATCCCTTAGTGCATGGACCAATCCCTGTAAAGCTGCTGAGTCCATCCAGTCCATGATATCAGGCTCCATCTTCTGTAACAGTCTTTCAGAGCAGGAGAGACTGTGTGTAGTGTTCACACTCATGAATAACCTGGGCAATAATGTCTACTGTTAAGTCCTCCCCTCGATCATGAGTCCATCTGTCTGCTGTATCTCTGCCCTGATGGCCTGAGGTGTCATGGGCCCACCAGGCTCAAAATAATTCATCCACCCCTCCAGCAGTTTCTGCAGCTTGTCTTTGGGGACTCCATACAGCTGCCTTCCATCTGTGATGCTTCCAAAGCACTGGAGGGGCCCAGTGGACTGGATACTCGCCCATACAGTCCCCCACACTCTGCCACTCATGACTGTCCAACCTTGGGGAAGATCTCTGGGTCATCCCACGTCGTAGTGTAACCCCAGACAAGGCCCACACCCCACTCTGCTTAACTCTCGGGACCAGGCAAAATGTTTGTGGGTAAAGCACACTCTGTATGCATGCCAACATGCTGATCCCCATCAAAAACAGCAGGCAGGTCCCAAGGGTACCCAAAGGCCATTCAAAACCTTCAGAGCTCTCAAATGAGGCTGCTGTACTTGTCACTGGGGCTGGTGTAGCTGCTGTGCTTGCCGGCTCTCTCACCACCAGCTGCTCTTTGTCTGAGTCCAGGTCTTCCTCCTCTGCCTTGCTGGGAAGTGCTGCGTGGTCTCCTGCATCCTGCTGGGGCTCGGGTTCACGGGGCTCTGCGGACGGCTGCTGGGGTATGCTCTTGGCCCCCGCAGGGCTGGGCTCTGCTGCAGGGCTCGGCTCCTCCACCCCCCCATCCCGCTGCTCGGCTGCTCCTGGGCTGGGCTCGGTGGGGGGGCTCAGCTTCTGGTCCACGGGGCCACACTTCTGGGCAGTTTTGGCGGCCGGTGGCTCCCGGGGCAGCCCCCCCTCGGCTCCCCACAGCCTCGCAAAGACAGAGGCAAGGAGGAGAGCTAGGACGGTAAAGAGCAGCCGAACTGCCAGGTACACATCCCCCCCCCCAGCTTCTGGAGCCCTCCCATATTACAAGCCATTCCAACAAAGTACAATGAAACAAGAACCTTAACCCAAAACCCATATCCAAAAAATGCTAAGATAGCAAATACCGACTGTAAGTAAGGTACAACAGGCTGAAATCATGAACGCAAGAGAATCAAGAGCAACAACTTTGAGAGCCAATAAATCATCATTGTGACGAGTGGCTATCAACCCTGTCTTTATCTCAGCCCTTTGTGCCTCATGTTGGGCGCCAAAAAGAACTGTCGTGGTTTAAGACTAACTCACGCAGTCTCTCTCTCTCTCACTCACTTCCCCCTCTTTCTTCCCCCCTCTCCCGGAGGGATGGGAAGAAGAATCGAAAAGAATGCAACTCCCACAGGTTGAGATAAGAGCAGTTTAGTAACTACAGTATAACACAAATCACTACTGCTACCACCAATAATAATAATGACAAGAGAAATACAAGAAAAGAGAATACAACTGCTCACCAGCCGATACCAAGCGCGACCCAGCGGCACACCCTCACCCTTCCGGGTCTCTGCTCTCTGCTTTCCATCCTGGGCATGATGTGCTGTGGTATGGAATAACCTCTTTGGTCAGTTTGGGTCAGGTGTCCTGTCTCTGCTTCCTCCTGGCTTCCCCTCCTCCCTGGCACAGCATGAAACTCAGAACGCCCTTGACCAGACCAAAACATCACTAAGCAGTAACCAAAACACTGGTGTTATCAGCGCTGTTCCCAGGCCCAAAATCAAAAACACAGCGCTGCACCAGCTACCAAGCAGCAGAAAAATGTCTGCTGCTGCTGAACCCATGACAGTACCAAAACCTGACCTGTGGGGATTTGAAAGAGCTTTCTACTCCTTAGGGTTCATTAGTACAAAGACAGAATCTTTGGAAATTTGTGCCAGGAAGAAAAGTTAGACTTTCCCAAGGATCCTGCATTTCTTCAGCACAGTACATGCACAAACCTCAGCAGGTTGTCGAAATGAGAGCAGTGACAGCGAAACTAAGCCAGGCTGTGCAAATCTTTTCACATAATGTTATCTTTAGTGAGGAACTGAACTGTGAAGAATGCAGTGAGGTACAAATAGGTCACTTCTAAATAGTTTTGCTTCTTAATACTCTATTACTATTCTCATATTCTTCTCATCCAGGATAAGTCACTAATGTTCAGCAATCCAAAACATTTACTTCAGTCTTGTACTGGGTTTATTTGGCAAAGGCTTGGTAGCGTGATAATGTAATTCAGAAAGTGTAAAAATCACTGCACAGCAGCTGTGAGAGAGGAGTGAGAGAAAGTGAGATAAACAGCCCTGCAGAAAGCCACAATACCCTGTGGAAATGGCCTTTTCTGGAGTAGTTTCTGGATCCCATGGGAAGTACCTACTTCCCATGAAGAATTTCAGGAAGGACTGCATCCCCTGGAACACAGAACAGTGTAAGGAGGAAGGTGTGGCAGTGGTGAAGTGTTATGACCTGACAGCAAAAAGAAGGAAGGAAGAAAGGAAGGAAGGAAGGAAGGAAGGAAGGAAGGTTAAGGAAGGAAGGAAAGAAGGAAGTAAGGAAGGCTAAGGAAGGAAGGAAAGAAGGAAGGAAGTAAGGAAGGCTAAGGAAGGAAGGAAAGAAGGAAGGAAGGAAGGTTAAAGAAGGAAGGAAAGAAGGAAGGAAGTAAGGAAGGTTAAGGAAGGACGGAAAGAAGGAAGGAAAGAAGGAAGAAAGTAGGAAGGAAGAAAAGAAGGAAGGAAGAAAGTAAGGAAGGAAGGAAGGAAGGAAAGAAGGAAGGAAGGAAGGAACGAAAGAAGGAAGGAAAGAAGGAAGGAAGGAAAGAAGGAGGGAATGGATTAAGATTAAGGAAGGAAGGTTTAGAAAACAAAGAAAATCGAGACAAGAGAAATCAGCCTTACACTGATAATTTTCAGTCCCTTAAAATCTCTAAATACCAGATGTGAGAAAGACATTGATTTTAAAGAATTGTAAGGTAAGTGTGTAGTAAAAGCAGGAAAGAAATGGAAGTAAAATGAAATTTACATGTAATAACAAGATGGCTCAAACTGATGCTAAGTCATGGTTAGCAGTTAACAGATAACAAATTAAATAATCAATGTATGTTGTACAGAAGCTAAGCTTTAGTCACTTAAAAATATGGCAAAACATAATAAATGTGTTAGCTGTACTAATGCCTTCATTTTCAACGTGGTAAAATACTTTGAGAATCTCCTTCACAGTTCCTTCAATATAGACCTTTCCAGAAATAGACCTTTCTGGAGTAGGACCCTTCAACAGTAAAAAGAGTTAAGGAGAAAATATGAAAGGATACGAACCCATTGGCAGCTACCTCCATGCAAATTTGGCCGAGGGAATCATTTCTGATATTGTAAAATAAAAAAGACAGTGTTTTATGGTTCAAGCAGACCAAATTCTAATTTAATTGGAATCAATATAATTTCTGTATGACCTTGTTCACATGAAGACTTCATACTTTTATGAAATGTTACTGATTCGATGATCTCTGTCAGAGTCTGCAAATCACCTGAAAGATATTTTAGAGGAGTGAATGCCTCTGTTTCCAGAAAAGAAGAGAAGGAAATACAGAGAGAAGATATTTATCAAGACAATGAAGTGGAAGAGAAACAGAGAAAGAAGCTGGGAAAATAACAATAATAAAGGCACAATGAAATAGACTTCACAGCAGGTGGTGAATGCAGCAAAAGACACTACTAAAGAGTTGGTGGCTAATTATACAAAAATGTTTTCTTTATGTCTGTATACTATTTTTTTCTAATAACTAGATTAAGATTTCATTTTATAATGTAATGAATCTATATTCTTCATTCCACAAGATCATGACTAAATAAGAATCTCATTAGAATGTATGTGCTAATCATAATTTCTTGACAAAATGAAATGAACTATTAAGTTCAAATGTAGATCAGTAAATTATTTTATTTTGCTTCTCTAAACCAGAATAATTCTATGTCCTGTAGTTCCTGAGATACACACCTCATTAGCAGTATGAAAGAATTAAAGAATACTGGCTCTAGACTCTATACACAATATTGTTAAGGGAAATTATTGGGAATAAAACCCACTGTACCTTACAATATTTTCTGACCAACTGAAAAACTTTGTCGTTTGGACGGCTGATGTAAGTATACAAGAAGCTTTCTAACACAGCAAGGAAAAGTGTTTCATTAAAGAGAAATGAGATACTGCCACACATGTAGGAGACAATTAGGTTTGGAATCCTTTAGAAATCTAGCTGCAAGAACATGGAGTTATGATTGCAAACACAGTCTGAGAAATTGTTAAAAATTGAGAATTATCCAATTCTGCCTAGATTATGCTGGACATTAGTAGATAATATCCAGTATTATAGTCTCTTACATTCACTTGTCTAACTTCAGAATGCAGACTTCTATTCACAAACATAGTAGCTTTTAGGCAAGACTGAAAAATCATTTTATCTCCCCATCCCCTTTAGATCACCTTATATACAAACTACACACGGAATATGCCATCGCTAAGAAATACATCCAAAGCTCAGGCTAGCAAATATACACTGGAACTTGGATAAAGATTATCAAAACATTATGACTCAAGCATGGTCTTCAGAAGTGTTTAATATCTAGACTAAGCCAGGCAAAAGACTGACTATTTGACAATGGGCTCACATTTTATTTTCATGGATTTTTATGAAACCTTAAAGGCAAACATGATTGCTTTCACTGAGCAGCAATTAGCTAAGGAAGTTCTCCTTGTATGAGTAAATTTTGCTGCAAACAATAAGGCTAACCTGACAAAGCATACTGGTAAGTGATTCTAGTCACTTTGTTTGCATTATACCTGTGTTTAGTCTGTACATTGAACCAGATGGTTTCAGTGGAGCACAGAAGGTTTTTTCATTTTCCTTTTCTTTTCTTCCTGAAATAATTTTGTAAATCTAGACTAATTTTGAATGCTGTCATATATTTGGGTTTTTATTAGTTTCATATCTCTGTACTACCCTGTCATGGGTTCAGCAGTAGCAGTCATTTTTCTCCCTCTTGGTAGCTGGTGCAGTGCTGTGTGTTTTGACTTTTGGGCCTGGGAACAGCGCTGATAAAACCAGTGTTTTGGTTACTGCTTAGTGGTGCTTTGGTCTGGCCAAGGACTTTCTGAGTCTCATGCTCTGCCACAGAGGAGGAGAAGCCGGGAGGAAGCAGAGACAGGACACCTGACCCAAACTGACCAAAGAGGTTATTCCATACCACAGCACATCATGCCCAGGATGGAAAGCAGAGAGCAGAGACCCAGAAGGGTGGGGGGTGCACTGCGTGGTCGGGCTTGGTATTAGGTGGTGAGAATTGTATTCTTTCCTTGTATTTGCCTTGCCATTATTATTATTGCTGGTAGCAGTAGTGATTCGTGTTGTACTTTAGTTACCAAACTGTTCTTATCTCAACCTGTGGGAGTTGCATTCTTTTCAATTCTCCTTCCCATCCCTCCAGGAGCGGGGGGAAGTAAGAGGGAGGGAAGTGAGTGAGAGAACAGACTGCGTGGCTGACTGGACTTAAACCACGACAGTTCTTTTTGGCGCCCAACGTGGGGCACAAAGGGTTGAGATAACGACAGGATTAATAGACACTCGTCACAATGCTGATTTATTGGCTCTCAAAGTTGTTGCTCTTGGTTTCATGGTTTCAGCCTGTTGTACCTTACTTAGAGCCGGTATTTGCTATCTTAGCATTTTTCAGATATGGGTTTTGGGTTAAGGTTCTTGTTTCATTGTACTTTATTGGAATGGCTTGTAATACGGGAGGGCTCCAGAAGCAGGGGGGGGCAGATGTGTACCTGGGAGTGGTGGAGGAAAATAATCCAAATCCTGCTGGCAGCTGGTGGTGAGAGAGCTGGCAAGCACAGCAGCCACACCAGGCTCAGGGACAAGTACAGCAGCCTCATTTGAGAGCTCTGAAGGTTTTGAATGGCCTTTGGGTACCCTTGAGACCTGCCTGTTGATTGTGATGGGGATCAACATGTTGGCATGCATACAGAGTGTGTTTTACCCACAACCATTTTGCCTGGTCCCGAAAGTGAAGCAGAGTGGGATTTGGGCCTTGTCTGGGGTTACACTACTATGTGGGATGACCAAGAGATTTTCCCCGAGGCTGGACAGTCATGGGTGGCAGTGTGTGTGGGATTGGATGGGCAACTTAGTCCACTGGGCCCCTCCAGTGCTTTGGAAGCATCACAGATGGAAGGAAGCTGTATGGAGTCCCCAACAGCAAGCTGCAGAAACTGCTGGAGGGGAGGGTGACTTATTTTGAGCCTAGTGTGCCCATGACACCTCAGGCCATCAGGGCAGAGATACAGCATACAGATGGACTCATGATCGAGGGGTGGACTTAGCAAAGGACACTATTGCCCAGGTTATTCATGAGTGTGAACACTACACACAACCTCCCCTTCTCTGAAAGACTGTTACAAGAGATGGAGCCTGATATCATGGATTGGATGGACTCAGCAGCTTTATAGGGATAGATCCATGCACTAAGGGACGATCTCTCTTCCTCTGTGTGTGTGTGGATGTATATATATATATATATATATACATGTGATGGTATATTGAAAATGGGGGATCTGAGCATGACGTGAACGGTATGGAATAAGGAGTGGATATTGTCATGGGTTCAGCAGCAGCAGTCATTTTTCTCCTTCTTCGTAGCTGGTGCAGCGCTGTGTTTTTTGATTTTGGGCCTGGGAACAGCGCTGATAACACCAGTGTTTTGGTTACTGCTTAGTGATGTTTTGGTCTGGCCAAGGACTTTCTGAGTCTCATGCTGTGCCAGGGAGGAGGGGAAGCCGGGAAGAAGCAGAGACAGGACACCTGACCCAAACTGACCAAAGAGGTTATTCCATGCCACAGCACGCCATGCCCAGGATTGGAAGAGCAGAGAGCAGAGACCCGGAAGGGTGGGGTTTTGCTGCATGGTCGGGCTTGGTATTAGGTGGTGAGAATTGTATTCTTTCCTTGTATTTGCCTTGTCATTATTCTTATTGGTGGTAGCAGTAGTGGTTTGTGCTATACTTTAGTTACTAAACTGTTCTTATCTCAACCTGTGGGAGTTGCATTCTTTTTGATTCTCCTTCCCATCCCTCCGGGAGTGGGGGGAAGAAAGAGGGGGGGAAGTGAGTGAGAGAACGGGCTGCGTGAGTTAGAGAGGCTTAAACCACGACATACCCACGTACATATAAAGTTGAGATCTTTTATCTTTTAATGTCCACAAAAGTATTGTAATGTTTCTATCATCATTTCTTATGATTGTCTCTTAAAGTGAACAATTCAGTACTATGTTATTCAGAGTCAAAACACTTTTTGCCAATTTATTAACCTTAGATTGTAAGAGTAGATTAATAGTAATAGTAATGGTTGTCCTGGGTTCCGCAGTAGCAGTCATTTTTCTTCTTCTTAGTAGCTGCTGCAGTGCTGTGGTTTTGACTTTCAGCCTGGGAACAGTGCTGGTAATATCAATGTTTTTAGTTGCTGCTCAGTAATGTTTAGTCTGACCAAGGACTTTCTGAGTCTCATGCTCTGCCAGGGAGGAGGGAAAGCTGGAGGAAGCTGAGACAGGGCACCTGACCCAAACTAGCCAAAGAGGTATTCCATACCACAGCACATCATGCCCTCTATATAAACTGGTGGCAGTTACCCGGAAGGGCTAAATTACTGCTGGGTCGGGCTGGGTATCGGTTGGCAGGTGATGAGTAGTTCTGTTCTCTCCCCTTCTTATTTCCCTTATCATTATTATTATTGGTGGTAGCAGTAGTGGTTTTGTGTTACACTTTAGTTACTGGAGTGTTCTTATCTCAATCCGTGGGAGTTACATTCTTCCAATTCTCCTCCCCATCCCTCTGGGACCATGGGGGAAGAAGGGAGGAGTGAGAGAGCAGCTGCGTGGCACTGAGTTACCGGCTGGGCTTAAACCATGACAGTTCTTTTTTTGGCACCCAACATGGGGCACGAAGTGTTGAGATAACAACAGATCTGACCAGAGTTTTCTATGTGTATTTGTGATAAGCATTCATTGTTTCGGATTAATAGTCACTCATTACAATGTTGATTTATTGGCTTTCAAAGTTATTGCTCTTGATCTCACAGTTTCAGCCTGTCGTACCTTACTTACAGCCGGTATTTGCTGTCTTAGTGTTCATCAGCTGGGGGCCTTGGGCTAAGATTCTTGTTTCATTGTACTTTATGGTCACGACTTGTAATGCAATAGAATCATTGATCATGAAACTGATCTGCTTGCATTCCCAGTGTGGTCACCACCTCTATGCTTTGGGAGGTATATAATGGAAGTGTTTAGCAATTGCACATCTTTTTTTCCCTCCTCCGGTGGTCAAACTTTGAAGGAGACATTCCCTCACCTTCCCAGCCTCCCCACCAGACCATTTGCAGCATCATTTGAGATTTCTGAAGGTTTTGAATGGCCTTTGGGCACCCTTGAGACATGCCTGCTGATTGTGATAGGTATCACCATGCTGGCACACATACAGAGTGTGTTTTACAGACCACCATTTTGTCTGATCTCAAAAGTTAAGCAGAGTTGGGTTTGGGTCTTGTCTAGGGTTAGACAACAAGGGATTAATGTCTGAGCACTTTATTACGAAACCCTGCATAAGAAATAAAGTAAAATCAGTCACTTTATTGTTAGTAATTTTAAAAAAATCAAATCACTGAAACTTTGAGCTAAGATAAAAATGCATCATCTCCAAGGCAATCTACTTTTGTTACACGGAACTGTGCATTTATTAACAGCAAGATTACCCTCCTGACATTTTTACATTTATCAAATATTTGCTACTTACGCAAATAAAATGTTACATCAGAGCATAAAAGGCAGACATGCATTCTTTGGTTTATACAGTTTACAACTTTTTACCAATTCTGACCTAAGATTGAACTCCGTTGTCCATCCTGCTTGCACAAATCTGACATCAAAGTTATTAAAACAAAAAACCAAACAAAAAAGCTCAATTATGTTTTATAATACCACTAAACATTAAGAAACTCTGTTTACTCTGAAAGCTACTTCTGTTCTTCTTTTTTTAATTCTTTTTCTCCTTATATACATATCATTAGCCTTATTCTTCTCTGACAATGCCAAACTGCATATATGTTTTAGCATCCTGTCTGTTTCTCAGAATTTCAGCGAAAAAGTGTTTTGTTGCCTATGGAAACAAAACCCAATCTGGTTAAAGTGTACTGTTTATCAATATTCAGAAAAACTGGGAGGCCTGCCAGATACATTACTTCAGATTTAATTCAGTTTTAGAATAACAATGAATTATTTAAAAATTAAAATAAGCTGTTCATTAAAGGTCTGATTCTATCAAAATATCTAATCTATGTAGAATACAACAAACTGCTGTCTGTGACTTTGTGGCTATACTCTAAGCTCTTAAGTGTTTCTAGCCATCTTCATGTTATTTCAGAGCTGAAAAAGTGACTACAAGAATGAGACACTTTGACTTGAATAAACTGAAGCATCACTTGAATCTCTGTAGCACTCCCAGGGATATTAGATCCTTATCATGCCCTGAAAATCTAACTTTTAGAAATCTACAACAAAGTAAAATGACACCCACACTTATTGTGTGTCAGTAAGAACAATTCACACTGCTGACTGAAAAATACAAATAGAGAAGAATGAATATTCTTGATGGCAATCCATTGCATCAAAACTGAAAAAACCCAGGGTTACACTGAAAAGACACTATAATAGAAAAAAGGACTGAAAATATAAACTAAATAACGTAACAGTTCTAAGATTAATTTCAAGAAATGTTTGTATTTAAGATTGCCTAGATTTAGCATAACCTCTGAAGGTAACTTTGATGGATCTTCCATTGTTTAGGAAAAATGTAGAAGACGCAATGCAAATAAGTCTTCACTTACAAGTCCATGTCTAAAGGAAGATTCTTTCTTCTAGACTGATAAAGAGGAAGAATTGAACACCTTCATTTCCGAAAGAAAGACCTCTCATATTAGTAGATTTTTAAGGAGTCTTTCCAAAAAGTACAAGAGCTCTTGGCCCCCACGTGTAAATCAGGAAAGGAAGGCAAGAGACCAGCATGGTTGAGTAGAGACCTACTAGCCAAACTAAAGGGCAAGAAGGAAATGAACAGGCAGTAGAAGCAGGGACAGGTGTCCTGAGAAGAGTATAAAGACACTGCCCAGCTGTGTAGGGATTGGGTCAGAAAGACCATTGCACAGCTGGAGCTGAACATGACAATGGAAGCACAGAATAACAAGAGCTCCTTATAGGTCTGTTATCCAGAAAAGGAAGGTCAAAGGAAGCATACCCACCCATTATTAAACTGATAACTACAGACTAGGAGAAGCCTGACGTACTAGAAAACAACCTTATTGTCTCTTCCTTCACTGGCAACATCTCTTTTCATGCATCTTGAGTGGATGAACCTCATGAGACTGGGGAAGCAAAGTCTCTCCTACTATAAGAGAAGATTAGGGTAGTGATCACCTCGAAGAACGTGAACATAGAGAAGTCTATGGAACCTGTTGAGGTGCATTCCAGAGTCCTCAGGGAACTGGCTGATGGAGCTGCCCAGCCACTCTCCATCATATTTCAAAAGTCATGGCAGTCAGATAGAGACCCTGCTGACTGGAAAAAGGGAAACAATGCACCCATTTTTTAACAGGGCATAAAGGAGGACCCTGGGAACTACTGAACTGAAAGGAGGACCCTGGGAACTACCAAACTGTCAGCTTCACATCTGTGCCTAAGGAGATCCTGGAATAGATCCTCCTAGAAGCTATGCTAAGGCACATGAAGGACATGGAGGTGATAGTCATCATGGCTTCACCAAGGGCACGTCATGTCTGATCAACCGAGTGTAGAAGTTAGTGACAAAATGTCCAGATGGAGATCAGTGATGAGTGGTGCCCCTCAAGGGTCCATACTGGGACCACTACTGTTTAATATATTCATCAAAGACATAGACAGCGGGGTTGAGTGAACCCTCAGCAAATTTGCAAATGACACCAAGCTTGGTGGTGTCACTAACATGCCTGAGGGATAGGATGCCATTTAGAGGGACCCAGATAAGCTCAAGAAGTGGGCCCATGTGAACCTTATAAGGTTCAGCAAAGCCAAGTGCAAGGTTGTGCATCTGGATATCAATACAGGCTGGGGGATGAAGGGATTGACAGCAGCCCTGCAGAGAAAGACTTGAGGATACTGTTGGATGAAAATGTGGATGTGACCAGAAACATGTGCACACAGCCCAGAGAGCCAACCGTGTCCTTGGGCTGCATAAAAAAACAGGTCAAGGGAGGTGATTCTTCCCCCCCTCTCCATTCTGATGACACCCCATCCGGAGTACTGTGTTCAGTTCTGGAGTTCTCAGCACAAGAAAAGCGTGGACCTGTTGGAGCAGCTCTAGAGAAGGGCCACAAAAATGGTCAGAGAGATGGAACAGCTCTCTTATAAGGAGAAGCTGAGAGATATGAGGTTGCTCAGATTGGAGAAGAGAAGGCTTCAGGGAGATCTTCTGAAGCCTTTCAGTACAAGGGGCGTTAGTTTTAAACTATGTGTCGTGGTTTAACCAGTCAGCCATGCAGTTTGCTCGCTCACTCCCCCCTCTTTCTAACCCCCAGCTCCCAGAGGGATGGGGAAGAGAATCAAAAGAAAGCAACTCCCGCAGGTTGAGATAAGAAGAGTTTAGTAACTAAGGTATAACACAAACCGCTACTGTAACCACAAATAGTAATAATGACAAGGGAAATACAAGGAAAGAGAATGCAACTGCTCACCACTCGATACCAAGCCCAACCCAGCAGCGAACTCCCACCCTTTCCGAGTCTCTGCCCTCTTTTTTACATCCTGGGCATGACGTGCAGTGATATGGAAGGTGGTGAAACATTGGAACAGGTTGCCCAGATAGGTAGTGAATGCACCATCATTGGAAACATTCAAAGTCAGGTTGGATGGGGCTCTGAACAACCTGATCTAATTGAAGATGTCCCTGCTTATTACAAGCGGGATTGAATTATATGACCTTTAAGATAATTTCCAACTCAAAAGATGCAATAATTGTACGATTCTATGATATTTGAACTAAATTTAATCAAATAAAAACTGGTCAGTTGAACTAGAAGAATCCTGACAGTGACAAATTTAGTCACTGACATGTATGTGCTTACTGTTACAGGGCACTTGCACTATGTATTTCAGCATTGTAGAACTTCCATTCTTCATCAAATTTATAAAACAAGCTGCCGACAAAAATAAAACCTTAAATTTTCCACTTAAGGACACGATACTAAGCTAACTGAATAGGTTTTAGATGAATCACAGTACTTGGATCAGATTAGAAGGTAGCACTGCATGCAGTTATAATATTGGAGACCTACTGTCTTCTCAATATATTTAATTATAAAATTCTGTTCACTTCAGATGAGAACCTATGTTCAGGCATCAACAGCAAAAGTAAATCTGTGATCATCAAAGCCTACCTTCTATGTATGCTGAGTACAGAGAGTTTCCCAAATTCATGTTTTTTGAAAGATATAGAATCATAGAATAGTTAGGGTTAGAAAGGACCTGAAGGTCAATCCCAAGCACAGCTACAAGTTGGGCAGAGAAGAGATTCAGAGCAGTCCTGCAGAGAAGGACTTGGGGGTTTTGGTTGACGAGAAAATGAACACGAGCCGGCAGTTGTGCTCGCAGCCCAGAAAGCCAACCGTATCCTGGGCTGCATCGAAAGGAGTGTGACCAGCAGGTCGAAGGAGGTGATCCTGCCCCTCTACTCTGCTCTCCTGAGACCTCACTTGGAGTATTGTGTTCAGTTCTGGTGTCCTCAACATAAAAAGGACATGGAACTGTTGGAAAAAGTCCAGAGGAGGGCCACGAGGATGATCAGGGCACTGGAGCACCTCCCGTATGAAGACAGGCTGTGGAAGTTGGGGCTGTTCAGGCTAGAGAAGAGAAGGCTGCGTGGAGACCTCATAGCATCCTATCTGATCTCTTTTCAAATTCCCGTTCTTGGCTTATCCACCCACTACCTATGGTAAGTGTTTCAACGTTTAATTATCTTCAGTGTTAGGAAATCACATCTTATTTAAAGGTTAATTTTATCTAACTTAAAATTCAAGACATTGGATCATGTCACCCCTTTATCCACAAGACAAAAAAACAACTGTGATTGCTTAGACATAGTGCACAGTGACCATGTTATATGTTTCCCACACCTTGACGAAAATGATCATATGAAAATCTTTAAGTCTCACAGCTAAAGCAGACCTTCTTTTGGAACTTAAATACTCTTTGTGTTTCTCCTCTTGACTGTCTTCTGTATTTCTTCTTGATATTTGATTATCTGTATTGGATTTTCTTTTAAGTTGTCCTCAGAGAAATTACATTAACCTGCATACCAGCTATAACACTGCACATACATAAAATTTGTATGCAGATGGCATTAGGAACACCCTCAAACTCTCTCTGAGTCATTGCTAACCTGAACAGAAGTTCCCTGTCCTAAAAACTTTGCTTATGTTCTTTCTACCAGAGATGTTATTATATCAAGATTCTTCTACTAAAATATGTTTGACTGAACCATTGTGATTTATCAGAATAGTTTGCTTTACTCTGTAAAATTTACACATACTTTTTATTTACTAGCCTATAAATGCCTGTCACATGAAAATTTTATTGCAAAGGCATTTTATAAACTAAAAAGCAGTGAAAGCACTGGGAAAGATAAAAGAGCTGTGTTACTACCAACAGCTGCATTTGGAGATCCATCAGTGAATTGATTTTTCATCTAAGTACTGATTAACTCAATTTTATATGTATATATATGAAATTACTATGTATTTCTAATTAAATGTATTCTATGACACCACACTGTATTATGCATACTTAAAAACTATTTGGAAAAAAAGAAAATTGAAAGCAAGAGTACTTGTTTAGGTTTATTTTTCATTAACTGTCTCTGAAAAGCATTAATTGTAATTTTTTATTTCTAATTATTTGTTAATAAAAATTTCCTGTTCATTTATCCTGATGTTAAGCTAATCAATTTGGAGTTCCTATGGACAACTTTTTTCTGTCATCTGGGCTCTTATTCTCTTCCAAACAGTAGCATATAGAATATCCTGTCATAATGTGAAGGACTTGTATTTACTATCCTTAATTCTCTCTTGTGTTCTCTCTAACCTTATCAGGAATACTTCATACATTTTGCTGTATGAAAGTGAAGGTGTAACTATATATTGTATAAGGTTACATTAAATGAGGTAATAGTTTTGAAAAAAGTAACAAATAAGAGAATCATAGCTAGAAGCATATGAATTATCATTGAAAGAAACCTCAGGAAATTTTGAAATCTAACTTTGTTTGAAGCAGGACTGTCACCAATGATCACCACTGAACACCTCTTCAGCCAGGACAAAATTTGGCCAAGAATACACTTTTTTAGCCAAGTCTTCATAGCCAGGTGCCATGGGTTCAGCAGCAGCAGTCATTTTTCTCCTTCATAGTAGCTGGTGCAGTGCTGTGTTTTCAACTTTCAGTCTGGGAACAGCGTTGATAACACCAATGTTTATAGTTATGCTTAGAATGTTTTGGCCTGACCAAGGACTTTCTGAGTCTCATGCTCTGCCAGTGAGGAAGGGGAGCCGGGAGGAAACAGAAACAGGATACCTGACCCAAATTGACCCAAGAGCTATTCCGTGCCACAGCACATCATGCCCAGGATGGAAAACTGGGGGCAGGAACCCAAAAGAGTTCAGTTCACAGCTCGGTCGTTGGGTGGTGAGCAATTGTATCCCCTTCCCTTATATTTCACTGGTCATTATTATTATTGGTGGTAGCAGTAGTGATTTGTGCTATACCTTAGTTACTGGACTGTTCTTATCTCAATCCACAGGAGTTACATTCTTTCGATTCTTCTCCCCATTCACACCCCCCCCCCCCCCGGAGTGGGGAGGAAGAGGGAGGGGAAAGTGAGTGAACGGGCTGCGTGATTTACAGCTTAAACCACGACAGTTCTTTTTGGCGCCTAACGTGGCGCACAAAGGGTTGAGATAACGATAGGATTGATAGCCACTCGTCACAGTGCTGATTTATTGGCTCTCAAAGTTGTTGTTCTGGTTCTCACAGGGGAAAAACCTTTCATCTGCTCAGAGAACAGATGGGAAAAGACGTGGCCGACCAAGAGCAGACACAGTTCGTGATCTAATACATGAAGGAGAGCATTCTTCTAGCAGAATACGCTGCAATATCTGCAACAGGGTGTTTCCACTAGAGAAATCACTACAGGCACACAAATGAACTCATACTGGTGAAAGACCTTATTTGTGTGAGTACCCAGACTGCGGGAAAGCGTTTGTTCAGAGTGGGCAACTGAAAACTCACCAGTGTCTTCACACAGGGGCAAGCTCCAGAACACCTGCAATACATTGATGACATTATTGTGTGGGGTGATACAATGGAAGAAGTCTTTGAGAAAGGGAGGAAAATAATCCAAATCCTGCTGGAAGCTAGTTTTGTCATAAAACGGTGTAAGGTCAAGGGACCTGCAGTGGAGATTCAATTTTTGGGAATAAAATGGCAAGATGGATGTTGCCAGGTCCCCACAGATGTGATCAACAAGATAACAGCAATGTCTCCACCAACTAATAAGAAAGAAACACAAGCTTTTTTGGGTGTTGTGGGGTTCTAGAGGATGCACATCCCAAATTACAGTTTGATTGTAAGCCCTCTCTATCATGTGACCTGGAAGAAGAATGATTTTAAATGGGGCCCTGAGCAACAACAAGCCTTTGAGCAAATTAAACAAGAGATAGTTCATGCAGTAACCCTCAGACCCGTCTGGACCGGGCCAGATGTTAAAAATGTACTGTATACCGCAGCCGGGGAGAATGGTCCTACCTGGAGCCTCTGGCAGACAGCTCCAGGGGAGACTCGAGGTCAACCCCTCGGCTTTTGGAGTTGGGGATACAGAGGATCTGAGGCCACCTATATTCCAACTGAAAAAGAGATACTGGCAGCCTATGAAGGAGCTCGAGCTGCTTTGGAAGTGATTGGCACAGAAGCACAGCTCCTCTTGGCACCCCGGTTGCCCGTGCTGGGCTGGATGTTCAAAGGCAGGGTCTCCTCTACACATCATGCAACTGATACTACATGGAGTCAGTGGGCTGCACTAATTACACAAGGAGCTCGAATAGGAAATCCCAGTCATTCAGGAATTCTAGAAGTAATCACGGACTGGCCAGAGGGCAAAGATTTTGGAATGCCACCAGAGGAGGAGGAGGTGATGCGTGCTGAAGAGGCCCCACCATATAACAAACTGTCAGATAGTGAAAAGCAATATACCTTGTTTGCTGATGGGTCCTGTCTCATTGTGGGAAATCATCGTAGATGGAAGGCAGCCATATGGAGTCCTCGACAACAAGTTGCAGAAACTGCTGAAGGAGGGGGTGAATCGAGTCAGTTTGCTGAGGTGAAAGCCATCCAGCTGGCCTTGGACATTGCTGAACGAGAAAAGTGGCAAGTACTTTATACTGATTCATGGATGGTGGCAAATGCCCTGTGGGGGTGGTTGCAGCAATGGAAGCAGAGCAACTGGCAACGCAGAGGTAAACCCATCTGGGCTGATGCACTGTGGCAAGATATCGCTGCCCGGGTGCAAAACCTAGTGGTCAAGGTACGCCACGTAGATGTTCATGTACCCAAGAGTCGGGCCACTGAGGAACACCAGAACAATCAACAAGTGGATAAAGCTGCTAAAATTGAAGTGGCTCAGATGGACTTAGATTGGCAACATAAAGGTGAATTATTTTTGGCCCGGTGGGCCCATGACACTTCAGGCCATCAGGGCAGAGATGCAACATACAGATGGGCTTGTGATCGAGGGGTGACTTAACAATGGGCACTATTACCCAGGTTATTCATGACTGTGAAACATGTGCTGCAATTAAGCAAGCTAAAGGTTTAAAGCCTCTTTGGAGGACAATGGCTGAAGTACAAATATGGGGAGACCTGGCAGATTGATTATATCACACTCCCGCCAGCCCACCAAGGCAAGCTCCATGTGCTTACCATGGTGGAAGCAACCACCGGGTGGCTGGGAGCATATGCTGTGCCCCCCGCCACTGCCTGGAACACTATCCTGGGCCTTGAGAAACAGATTTTGTGGCGACACGGCACCCCAGAGGGAATTGAGTCAGACAGTGGGAATCATTTTCGGAACAGCCTAATAGATGCTTGGGCCAAAGATCATGGCATTGAATGGGTATATCACATCCCTTACCACGCACCAGCCTCTGGGAAAATAAAACAGTACAATGGGCTATTAAAAACTACACTGAGAGCAATGGGTAGTGGGACTTTCGAACATTGGCATACACATTTACCAAAGGCCACTTGGCTGGTCAACACCAGAGGAGCTGCCAACAGTCTGCCCAGTCAGAACTTCTGCATACTGTAGAGAGGGACAAAGTTCCTGTTGTGCATATAAAAAATTTGCTGGGGAAGACAGTCTGGGTTACTCCTGCTTCAGGTAAAGGCAAACCCACTCATGGGATTGTTTTTGCTCAGGGACCCGGATATACTTGGTGGGTAATGCGGGAAGATGGAGAAGTCCGATGTGTACCTCAAGGAGATATGATTTTAGGGGAAAACAGTCAATGAACTCAATTGTATGCTGTTGTCTGCCATGTAATAGTTTCATAGCCCGCCAACTAGATGTCTTCAAGTCATCAGCGTCTGTCCTTCTGACCGTCATCCCAAGAAAGAATGAACTTGGATGAAACCAGATGAGTTCTGTGGTAAAGGAACGATCAGCATCAGCAGGCAACGATCCAACACTGCACATGGCCTCCCCTGCTCTGAAGGACTGTTATAAGAGATGGAGCTTGACGTCACGGACCGAATGGACTCAGCAGCTTTGTAGGGATTGGTCTATGCACTGAGGGATGATCTCTCTCCCTCTGTGTATGTGTGTGGATATATATATATGTGTATATATATATGTGATGGTATATTGAAAATATGGGATCTGAGCATGATGTGAATGGTATGGAATAAGGGGTGGATACTGTCATGGGTTCAGCAGCAGCAGTCATTTTTCTCCTTCATAGTAGCTGGTGCAGTGCTGTGTTTTCAACTTTCAGTCTGGGAACAACGTTGATAACACCAATGTTTGTAGTTATGCTTAGAATGTTTTGGCCTGACCAAGGACTTTCTGAGTCTCATGCTCTGCCAGTGAGGAAGGGGAGCCGGGAGGAAGCAGAAACAGGATACCTGACCCAAATTGACCCAAGAGCTATTCCATGCCACAGCACATCATGCCCAGGATGGAAAACTGGGGGCAGGAACCCAAAAGAGTTCAGTTCACAGCTCGGTCGTTGGGTGGTGAGCAATTGTATCCCCTTCCCTTATATTTCACTGGTCATTATTATTATTGGTGGTAGCAGTAGTGATTTGTGTTACACCTTAGTTACTGGACTGTTCTTATCTCAACCCGTGGGAGTTACGTTCTTTCAATTCTTCTCCCCACCCCCCCCACCCCCCCCCGGAGTGGGGAGGAAGAAGGAGGGGAAAGTGAGTGAACGGGCTGCGTGATTTACGGCTTAAACCATGACACCAGGACTTTCTAGCAAAGACTAGATAACTTTGAATAGTTTGAATCTTTTTGAGATTGATCATTCCCCTCAAAGTGGAAGAGTCCAGTCAATTTTAAATCACATTAGCATACAGCTCATCTATCCCAGTTTCTAAGATTATAAAAACTTTACTTGAAATAAGGAATATTACTGTGTCTGAAATACTCCCTTCATTAGATAAGCAATCTCTTCCACACAGAATCGTTCTAGCATTGTACTTTTAAATAGGAAGTCCTTAGCACTTCCATGACATAAATAACTGCAGCATTTTAACCCTACTTTAACCTTATACTTCCTTCTGAATTAATATGAATCAAAATCAGGAGGAAGTAGTACTTTACTCAGGTTATTTTTTAATATTTTATAGTCAGAAATAACAGATGGAAGCTAAAATCTTGGCCATTTTGAAGTCAAGAAGACTATGTAATTTCAATTTAGAGATGTGAGAATGACAGGTAAATAAGTTGTTCCCTTAAAATATGAAGAACAGTGCAATGACTATTATTATTTACCGTATTGTGGCCTGTGTGAATTTACTCAACAGCCTAATGAAGGAAGAGGTGGAAGATTACAGCTCAGTCTAAGAATAACAAAGTGAAGAAAAGAGATCTTACCATTCCACTGCACCACCAGCCAATCTCCAGCTCATGAGAATACTTGAAGCAATATGGTATGGTCTACTGAGGAATGCGTAAAAAGCGTATTCACCTTGAAGAGAATGAACCAGAATATTATCATTCTTCTACATTTATGGCATGCTTTCTGGAAGCATTGGCTTTTATTTCACTGTTATCTAAGCATTTCACTGCAGGGGAACAGTTCTTAATAGAATCATTAGGAAGTATTGCACAAACAATTTTCCATAGTACATTTTCAATCTTGAATATGTAATGATGGAATTGCAGCGCCCAGCACTGTGCAACAGAAGTCATAAACGACATTGTAAAGCTAAATGACAATTAGTAGCTTAAAAGGTTGACATTCATAGAGCAAATAAAAGGATTTCTGTTAACAGAAGCAACTTGATTTAAAGAGGACTTCAGTACACATGGAATCTACAGAAATTGTCATTCTATTTTGATATCCTGCTAGAACAATTTTCGCAAGGATGTACCTGTACATCAGATGTTCTTGTTAGAATAACTTTTAATCAAGCTCTGTGATTTCTATAGATATCTGAAACTTTCATCTTTGCTGTTGAAAAAAAAAAAAGAAATGTTACAGCAGTATGTCTTTATATAGCGATATTAGGCCAGGAATCTTCTGCCTCAGATAGAGATTCTCTGTCCATAGGGACCTTACCAGTCTTGAGGTGTTTGCCTACGTGAACCTCATGAAGTTCAACAAGGCCAAGTGCAAGGTCCTGCACCTGGGTCTGAACAATCCTGCTATAAATACATGCTGGGTGATAAGTGGATTGAGAACAGCCCTGTGGAGCAGTACTTAGGGCTAGTGGTGGATGGCAAATTGCACATGAGCTGGCAATGTGCATTTGCAGTCAAGAAAGTCAATCATATCCTGAGCTGCATAAAAAGAATCATAGCCAGCAGGTCAAGGGAGGTGATTTTCCTCCTCTATTTACTCTGGTGAGACCTCACCTTGAGTACAGCCTCCAGCTCTGTGGTACCCAGTACCACAAAGAAATGGACATTTTAGAGGAGGGCCATGACAATGGTCAGAGGAGTGGAACACCTCAACTCTGAAAAAAGGTTGAGAGTTGAGAGTTGAGGTTGTTCAGGCTGGAGGAGAAAAAGTCCCACCGAGTGAAAGATGGGGAGAGCTTTTTTACCAAGGCGTGTAGTGACAGGACAAAGGTCAATGGTTTTAAACTGAAAGTGAGTAGGTTTAGATTGGATGTAAGGAAGAAATTATTTATAATGAGGGCGTTGAGAATAGGTTTTTCATTTGTGGAAGTTGTGGATGCCCCATCACTGGAAGTGTTCAAAGTCAGAATTTGATGGGTCTTTGAGAAACCCATCTAATGAAAGATCTCCCTATCCACAGCAGGGGAGTTGGATTAGTTGATCTTTAAATATCCCTTCCAACCGATGCCACTCTACAAGTCTGATTCCATGAAAACTTATTTGCGCAATTTGTCTTACTGTAAAGACAACCTGCACACTTACAGAAAGTACTTTGTAGAGAGCAAAATGTTCTGGGGGCTTGCAGAAAAACTTTAGCTCATTTGGATCAAGGGTGTATGAATTTACATGTCTTAAGAAAATCCCACAATATACATAAGTGGACAGAGGTTTTTGTTTTAAAAGAAGAATAACTGCTTTAGTGTTTCAATAACTGCACTGGAAACTCACAGCTGAGTAAAAATGACCGCTTCAGATGAAAGACAAAAAAATAACATGAAAATATTTATAAAGGAAGAGTATTAATGAAATACAGCATAAGGACAAAAAAAAAAGACTCTGATTTGTATAAATGGTGGTGGCAGAGTAAAAAGACAACAGAACAAAACAGTAAGAAAGTCTAGAAAATTATTTTTTATTGCAGGTACTTTCATTTCATTGGAGAAATAATGGTAAAGGGAGAGAGTAAGGGAATAAGACAAAAAATGAACACCTAAGTTACAAAAGAATTAAAAAAATTCATATTTTCTCTCACTTTGTCAGAATATACATAACACTAATCCATAATAGATTAAAGGGTATTTCCACATAGTCTGTTGTGGCACAGCCAGTACCTATTAGTCTTTTGCAGTCATTTGGGCAATTCTGTGTCTAGTGACTGACACACATATTTGTTGCTTTTGTAAACTGTCCACAGGGTTTATTTAACAAATAACAAATTTAGTGCAATAATAAGGACTCTATGGGCTCAACCCAAAGCTTAACAAAATCAATAAGAGCAATTCAAACAGGAGTGCTCACAGTACTCGTCTAAAGTACTTTTTGAAAGAGGCAGTGGCTGAGAGACTCTGAGCCTGACAGGATTATTATCTCTGAAGAAAATCTTGATAAGTCCATTCACAAACAGTACCATGAAAGATATTTCTAACTTGGAAGGAGGTTGTGTGTGTTGGTGTTGGTTGGCAAACTTCCTTTGGAATTGTACACTTTAAAATTTAAAAATAATATTAAAAGGATAATATTAAAACCATGAAATGATAGCATTAAGGAATGTTAAGAATGCCTGTAAAAAAAATCTTTCAAATTGATGCTTTTCATTTATTTTAAGCTTATACTGCAATTTTCCTATGTTTTTATTAAAGGTACAAATGAAAAGTAATTTTAATAAATAGTTATATTTTAAAATATGTTCTTATGTGTGCTGAATATTCCTAATAAACAAGATGGTTATATTTTCAGCCCTATTAAAAAAATAAAATAAAAAAATCTGTAAATTCTGCTGGATATCTGAAAGAAAAATTAATCTCCACACACAGAAGGGAGTACAGAGGAAAAACAGTTGATCAGGGTGCTCAAATTGTTCCCTGCTTTAGCTTATTTCTGTGCACAATGACAGTAGCTCAAGGGGCCCTGTGGTGGAGAGGAGACTGAGATCCAGAGGCAGCTACTGGAAGGACTCTGAGCCTTGATGCTGGAGGGATCCATACTGCACCTATGTGTACAAACATGTATATATTCCCACTAACAGAAGTTCATCCTCATCAGACAGAGAGGAGAACAAGACGAAGCTGTCAGTGCTGCTTGTGTTTGACTACCAAGTGTGCCTTTTTGTGTTGTTCTGTATGGCTGGCTGTGTATATATATGCATATGTTTGTATCACATGTGTTTGTGCCTGCTGGGAATACCCTCTCATCTAGACTGCTGGGTGGCCTTAGGGAAATAGAGCTGTGATATCCTTGCCTTCACTGGGCTACCAGATTTGGCAACTCCTTAGTATATTCCTGAAGAGCAATTTACAAAAGCTGATTCAGGGGATGTTCAGTTTTTATGGAAAACTGCACTAATAAAATAATAATAATAAAACTTTACATAATCTTTCAGAAATTCTTCTTTGTACATATGTCTAGTCTGTTGGTAGAGCAGCTAATGAGCAACAAAGTGCATCTGAAGTGGCCTGAAGTATAAAGAGTCTAGATAACAAAATATGATTTTTATTAGGCTTTTTAATTTTCTGATGACATGAATGTGCAGCTGGGAAAATGCAAATGTTTACAGTGGTAGACTGAGACTCTATGTTAAGCCTCTTTTAGATATGGGATAGAAAACTAAATTCTAGCAATGAAATAGTAATTTTAATTCTAACAAAATAGGGACAAAACTTCTAAAAAGTTAGATATGGAAAGATACAAATTGTGATGACATTATTTGTGGAAAAAAAAGATATGTAAAGTAAAGTAGTGCTAATGCATTTACATTAAAAATGCAATTTAGAATTATTATGCTTAATAATATTCCATTCTCATGGACTTTAATAGGATGGCATTGCTCATTTTTGAAATTCAAAATCATTACATATCCATTATGAAGTTCGTTTTAAACAGTAGTTTTAGAAACACTGGGGAAAAACAAAAAAGAAAGACAAATGCAATATTAGGGTTTGCAATTTTCTTTGTCAAACAAAGTTGGACTGGTTTGATGAATGTCTGGAGATTCTTACACAATGTGACCTTACGCTTAGTATATACTTCTCATTTGTTGCAGAAGATTTTGCATGTTGTTACACAGACATGACAATAGGAAAGACTTTTTTGCCAAGAGGGTGACTGAATACTGGAACAGATAGCACATGTGGATTGTTGAGTCTCCATTCCTGGAGACTTTCAATAGCCTTGTAGGCATGGTCCTGGGCAACTGGATCTAGTTGGCTCTGCTTGAGCAAGTGGGTTGGAAGAGATAACATCCGGAGGTTCCTTCCAACCTCAACCACATAAAAGCAAAAAGTTTGCTTCCTTTACATAACATGCTGTTTTGTCTGGCACCTTACACAAATGCATGTAGGACAGGATGGTCCTGGATTGAGTGGAATTCATAAGCTAACAGTTCCCACCTCAAACCCCTTCTTCTTAAGTGAAGAAAAAAAAGAAAATGTCAAAACTAGATTGATTCTTTACAATATAAGTATAGTGAGGTGGATTTTGTGGGTGTGCATGTTTTGCTGTTTTTAAAACAAAATTACAGTTTTATTTTAAAATGGTAGAAGGATATGATATGAATAATCATACAATTAACTTGAAAAGACATGATGCTTAAAAACTCCTTTATTTTTTCCAATCTCTATCATCTGGTACAATAAAAGACAGTAGCACTCCACAGAAACACATTTTTATGTCCTTTGACTTGGACAGTTTCACCGGAAACCATTGTTTATGGAAATGAAATGCACCTGTAAGGAATCAGGAGTCATTAAGAGAAAAAGGAAGCAATGCCCTATTTTCCAGATTCCAGTGTGCTGTGCGGCCACCAGAAGAAGATCACCCCTTGTTTCTAATTGTAGAGCTGTTACTGCTTTCTGGAGTTGCATCTTCAGTTTCAATGTATAACCTGTTCATGCCCAGTTTCTGCACCAAAACATCATAAAGATGTGCATCATCCCTCCCCAGTGACATTTTTATTTCCAGGGAAGGGAAACTTCACATAGACAAAGTGGAAGAAAGCCATAGTGTGAGAAGTGCCTACTTCACAGGCTCTTGTGTTTATCACACATTAACTGCACAAATGTAAACATTTTTATAGAAACCAAACAGACAAAAACAACCAACTTTCTGAGTTCCCAGGAATAAAGCTAGTTTTTTTTCTTTCAGAGGGAAGAGATCCCTTGTCTTCTTCCCCTAGCCACTCCTTACAGTCTGTAAGGCCAATTCCTGGTGTCCCACACTTCGCCCACTTGTCCATTGGAGAGAGAAGGAGCTCTAGACTTGGTCTTATAATGTTGACAGTGTCACCAAACATGACCTGCATACACGTCACAGTAGCATTTTAACTTGCATTTTGAGCTGATATTTGACCTAATTCTTGCTTATTTCTTGTTTCCATTTTTTTGAAACAGCATTGACTTCAGAGAGGATATCATGTATTTTAGCATTGTAACAAGCCTCAGCATCAAATCTACTTAGGTTAACTCACTGAACTGCAAATTAATATACAATATAATAAATGGAATTTTTACTCTGGTAAACAATCCCATTCTCAGTAAACGAAAAGATCTAAACCAAGAAGACTTTTTAATCTTTAATTTACAATACATTTAGTCAGAGATTTTATTGCAAATATTTTGCCAAATGCTTACAGAAACTACTCCTCAAACATTTTACAACAGCATCTAGTAGAAAAAGGACATTAGAGGTATGAATGCAAGATTTCATATTAAAATTTAAACACACACTCTTTATTATTTCAAATTTAGTACAGCTATAATGTTTGTCACCTTGGGAGGGTTTTATAAAAATATTAATATGCTTCTTGAATTCAGTATTAAGAAAACATAGATACATTAGATAACAAACATGGGTATTCGATTTTTATTGCCTCTCTTCTTCAGAGCTATTGATGAATTAAGTGATCAATAAAGCTCTAGAAAGCTGCTGGAATAGTATGAATAGGTTAAAACTTTAAATGCAGAAAATACAAGCAAATCCTATATCTCCTGCTTCCTAGATATGAGATAGTTGTTAATTTTAATGGAGCTGTGTTTTTGCTTTCAATGTTTTCTATTTTCAGATTTCTATCATTCTATTTTAATTATTCAGGATAACGTTCATACATCCATGTGCATGTAAAACACAAGTATCAAATATAAGAAATGCCATAGCTAAGAACTGTTAGAACTATGAATTTTTGCCCAGGATATGAGTGATTATTAGTTGTAATCATCACTTTCATGCATATGTACCCACAAATCCACTGTAGATCATAAAACATTGGAGCTTCATCCAGATTTCAAACTTCCATCATAATGAATATGGCATTGTGTCACAATAAAACTGTTGCCTTCATCAGTGTACCATACTACTAAGTAACATCAATAATTTTGACTTTTCTAGCATATTGAAGAAAATTATCTCATTTTTTGAACAGGAGTCATAATACACTAGTTTCCTTCTGAATCTAACTGGATAATCATTAGACAGTCTGATAGGCCAATACTAAAATAGGGAATTCCAAGGACAAGGAGAGTCAGGGGGAAACTCAAGAATGATCTGGAATCTTAAATTATATGACCCCAAGGCCAATCTAATATCCTAATCCAGGAACAACCCCTTCACTTGAAAGAAACCCTTTAAAACTGTCCTTCACATCTCTTAGTGAAAACTGAATTGATAAAGAAGGATCTCACAGTATTTATTTGACTTCTGCAGAGATTATGTCACTGAGTTATAATTTATAGTTTAAAAGCACAATGCATAACAGCCAGTATACTAATGCCAGATATTGCTACTACAGCAAATCATAGAATCATAAAAGAGTTAGGGTTGGAAAGGACCTTATGATCATCTAGTTCCAACCCCCCTGCCATAGGCAGGGACACCTCCCACTAAACCGTGTCACCCAAGGCTCTGTCCAATCTGGCCTTCAACACTGCCAGGGATGGAGCATTCACAACTTCCCTGGGCAGCACATTCCAGTGCCGCACCACCCTTACAGAAAAGAACCTCTTCCTTATATCCAATCTAAACTTCCCCGGTTGAAGTTTCAACCCATCACCCCTTGTCCTATCGTTACAGTCCCTAATTAAGAGTCCCTCCTGTTGTGGTTTAAATCCAGTCAGCCACGCAGCCCATTCTCTCACTCACTTCCCCCCCTCTTTCTTCCCCCCCGCTCCCGGAGGGATGGGAAGGAGAATCAAAAAGAATGCAACTCCCACAGGTTGAGATAAGAACAGTTTAGTAACTAAAGTAAAACACAAATCACTACTGCTACCACCAATAATAATAATGACAAGGCAAATACAAGGAAAGAATACAATTCTCACCACCTAATACCAAGCCCGACCACGCAGTGCACCCCTCACCCTTCTGGGTCTCTGCTCTCTGCTTTCCATTCTGGGCATGACGTGCTGTGGTATGGAATAACCTCTTTGGTCAGTTTGTGTCAGGTGTCCTGTCTCTGCTTCCTCCCGGCTTCTCCTCCTCTGTGGCAGAGCATGAAACTCAGAAAGTCCTTGGCCAGACCAAAACATCACTAAGCAGTAACCGAAACACTGGTGTTATCAGCGCTGTTCCCAGGCCGAAAGTCAAAACCACAGTGCTGCACCAGCTACCAAGAAGGAGAAAAATGACTGCTGCTGCTGAACCCATGACAGTATCCACCCCTTGTTCCATACCATTCACGTCATGCTCAGATCCCGCATTTTCAATATACCATCACATGTATATATACACATCCACATACACATACAGAGGGAGAGAGATCATCCCATAGTGCATAAACCAATCCCTACAAAGCTGCTGAGTCCATCCAGTCCATGATATCAGGCTCCATCTTCTGTAACAGTCTTTCAGAGCAGGAGAGACTGTGTGTAGTGTTCACACTCATGAATAACCTGGGCAATAGTGCCCATTGCTATGTCCACCCCTCAGTCATGAGTCCATCTGTATGCTGCATCTCTGCCCTGATGGCCTGAGGTGTCATGGGCACACCAGGCTCAAAATAATTCACCTCCCCCTCCAGCAGTTTCTGCAGCTTGTCTTTGGGGACTCCATACAGCTGCCTTCCATCTGTGATGCTTCCGAAGCACTGGAGGGGCCCAATGGACTAGATACTCGCCCATACAGTCCCCCACACCCTGCCACTCATGATTGTCCAGCCTCAGGGAAAATCTTTTGGTCATCCCACATCGTAGTGTAACCCCAGACAAGGCCCACACCCCGCTCTGCTTAACTCTCAGGACCAGATGAAATGGTTGTGGGTAAAACACACTGTGTATGCATGCCACCATGCTGATCCCCATCACAATCAGCAGGCAGGTCTCAAGGGTACCCAAAGGCCACTCAAATCCTTCAGAACTCTCAAATGAGGCTGCTGTACTTGTCACTGGGGCTGGTGTAGCTGCTGTGCTTGCCGGCTCTCACCACCAGCTTCTCTTTGTCTGAGTCCAGATCGTCCTCCTCTGCCTTGCTGGGAAGTGCTGCGCAGTCTCCTGCATCCTGCTGGGGCTCAGGCTTGTGGGGCTCTGCGGATGGCTGCTGGGGTATGCTCTTGGCCCCCGCAGGGCTGGGCTCGGCTGCAGGGCTCGGCTTCTCCACCGTCATCTCCTCCCGCTGCTCAGCAGCCGCGCGGCTCGGCTCTTGGTCCCTGGGGCCGCGCTCCTGGGCCCTTTTGACCGCCGGCGGCTCCCGGGGCCGCCCCTCCTCGGCTCCCCACAGCCTCACGAAGACGGAGGCGAGGACGAGGGCCAGGACGGTGAACAGCAGCCGAACTGCCAGGTACACATCCGCCACCCCCGCTGCTTCTGGTGCCCGCCTGTATTACAAGCCATTCCAATAAAGTGCAATGAAACAAGAACCTTAACCCAAAACCTATATCCGAAAAATGCTGACATAACAAATACCAGCTGTAAGTAAGGTACAACAGGCTGAAACCATGAAACCAAGAGCAACAACTTAGGCAATAAATCATCATTGTGACGAGTGGCTATTAATCCTGTCGTTATCTCAACCCTTTGTGCCCCACGTTGGGCACCAAAAAGAACTGTCGTGGTGTAAATCCAGTCAGCCACGCATCCCGTTCTCTCACTCATTTCCCCCCCTCTTTCTTCCCCCCCGCTCCTGGAGGGATGGGAAGGAGAATCGAAAAGAATGCAACTCCCACAGGTTGAGATAAGAACAGTTTGGTAACTAAAGCATAACACAAACCACTACTGCTACCACCAATAATAATAATGACAAGGCAAATACAAGGAAAGAATACAATTCTCACCACCTAATACAAAGTCCGACCACACAGTGCACCCCCCACCCTTCCGGGTCTCTGCTCTCTGCTTTCCATCCTGGGCATGATGTGCTGTGGTATGGAATAACCTCTTTGGTCAGTTTGGGTCAGGTGTCCTGTTTCTGCTTCCTCCCGGCTTCTCCTCCTCCGTGGCAGAGCATGAGACTCAGAAAGTCCTTGGCCAGACCAAAGCACCACTAAGCAGTAACCAAAACACTGGTTTTGTCAGTGCTGTTCCCAGGCCTAAAATCAAAAAACACAGCGCTGCACCAGCTACCAAGAAGGAGAAAAATGACTGCTGCTGCTGAACCCATGACACCTCCCCAGCACCCTTATAGGTACCCTTCAGATACTGGAATGTTGCTTTGAGGTCTCCACGCAGCCTTCTCTTCTCCAGGCTGAACAGCCGCAACTTTCTCATCCTGTCTTCATACCGGAGGTGCTCTAGTCCCCTGATCATCCCTGTGGCCCTCCTTTGCACTTGTTCCAACAGTTCTATGTCCTTTTCATGTTGAGGACTGTTGCATTAAATGGGAAAAATAAACCCCTTGCTTTATTAGAGGGGGCCAGGAACAGCTCTAATATGCACCTACCAGTCCAGGCACGTCTGATTCCAGATTCACTGATAGTGCACAATCAGCTGCAACTATCAGACCGGGCACGTACTGATTCAGGATTCACTGATAATGCACCACACTGCTGGTTCAATTGTGCTTATGAACCCTCACAGCCACACTGAGAGAGATGAGGTCGCATTCAGTGCGGAAATTACTATTGGCTACCGAAATAGTGTAATTTAGTGATGCAACAGGTACAGGTTCTTATGGATTGCTGGTGATAAATACTGTCTGCAAAGCATGTGCAAATAATAGTTACATTAGTACAAGCGCTCAATAAAGTTAACACAGCCTGGCTCTAAAATATAAAGGTAAAAGTGAAAAGTAAGTCTATAGAGATTCTAAGTTTTCCTAGGAAAGTACTGGATACAGTGCAAGTCTTACCCACAGGCGTACCTACGGGGTGGGGAAGAGAGGTCCAGCCCGTCGACCAGATCCTGGAGTTTGTTGACGTTATCTTCCTCAACTCGTCCACGATGGTATCTTCCCCGATATCCCTCTCTCTCTTGGGTCATTTTATATTATTTTCACCTTCAAGGTGGAGCTTGAGTGACTCTAGTCATACATACCATTATTATTATTGGTGCAAAACTCTCTCGCTTTGTTTTAAAGGTATATGACACCAAAAATTCAGAGTGCATGCTCAGAGAGGGGTGGTCTCTTTTTGGAGGGGGGTCGCATTGGAGATGGGAGTGTATTTTTGCATGTAAATGCATTATAATGACATTATAATGAAGCAAAGTTCACACAGAGGACGGCATTCTGTCAAAAGATGACAGGCTGCTGTCTCAGGGTAGCAAGTATGCAGCTTATTGGTTTCTTTTACCACCTAGTTCCCATCTTTAGGACAGAGAGTAGCCATGAGATCTCCACCCTGCTCCATCCTCCACCTGTGTTGCCACAGGAACCACTGTGGAGTGCATATTCCTGGCATACCAGGTGTGGCTGCATCTCGTCCAGAGCAGCCCTGAAAGTCTGTTTTTCCCTTATGTGTGGACAATGCTGCATTTCAAATTGTCATGGGTTCAGCAGCAGCAGTCATTTTTCTCCTTCGTAGTAGCTGGTGCAGCGCTGTGTTTTCAATTTCTGGTCTGGGAACAACGCTGATAACACCAGTGTTTCGGTTACTGCTTAGTAGTGTTTTGGTCTGGCCAAGGACTTTCTAAGTCTCATGTTCTGCCAGGGAAGAGGGGAAGCCGGGAGGAAGCAGAGACAGAACACCTGACCCAAACTGACCAAAGAGGTTATTCCATACCACAGCACGTCATGCCCAGGATTGGAAGAGCAGAGAGCAGAGACCCGGAAGGGTGAGGGGTGCACTGCGTGGTCAGGCTTGGTATTAGGTGGTGAGAAATGTATTCTTTCCTTGTATTTGCCTTGTCATTATTATTATTGGTGGTAGCAGTAGTGGTTTGTGTTATACCTTAGTTACTAAACTGTTCTTATCTCAACCTGTGGGAGTGGCATTCTTTTCGATTCTCCTTCCCATCCCTCCGGGAGTGGGGGGAAGAAAGATGGGGAAGTGAGTGAGAGAACGGGCTGCATGAGTTAGGCTTAAACCATGACACAAATATAAGTTTAATTCCACATTTTCTAATTATTCCACAAGGATACCAGAACTGTACACAATACTCCAAGTGAGGTCTCATGAGAAAATACATCCTCACTGCATGCAATACATGATTCTTGAATGCCAACACATTTCCAAATGTTTTTATTATTTCTTTTATTTCCTCTAACTTGGAAATAAGAGTAATATGAAGTGATTATGTTGCAGTATCATCTTCTGGATAAGATTTGGGGAAAAAATATAGTCCATCAGGTAGCACGTACTAGGAAAATTGATGCATACCTTCACTATAAACTCTCCATCTTTCTTAGTAATAGATTTCTCAAAAAAACCCACATGGAGTGCATCTACTCTCATATAGCTTGTTCCAGACAGAGTTCTGTAGATGAATTTGGTTTGCAGTTCTTTTATTACTACATTTCAGTCTGAGATCAGTAATGGATGGGTACCTACCTAAGAGCTGATGCCCACTTGAGAGACATAACAAAGCACATTTTTGTCAAAGTGCATTCAATAAAGTATATATATTTTTGTTCATTGTGGCTATTTGTCAGAAAGAGGCAGGAAAATGTAAGGGTGCAGCTTCGGTGATGCTAGGGCATCTGACCAACGCTCTTGGTGTGGACAGCACTGAGATCATGAGAAACTGCATGGCCACACGAGTAAACAGTTACAGAGCTGGCATAATTGTTTTCCTAATGGTATAAAAGCAGGGTCCTCCTGTAGCCAAATCCGAAGCCTCACTTATGGGTGGATACATGGTGTAGGAATTTTCTCAGTTACCTGAGACTACTGTCATCAGCTCCAATGGGGCTTCCCAGCTGGAAGTGTGGGCCTGCACGATGATTCAGTGGTAATTGGTGGTGTACTTCTTAATCACTATTCGTTCTGTGCAGTAATGATTTGATGTATTGCTGATTTTCCTCTGTTATGCATGTATATTTCTCTGATTTGCTTTATTGTGCTTATTTAATATGTATATACATATATATATATACACACCTGATTCGTTAGCATGCTTGTTTGCTTCAGTGTGCTTGCTTAATGAACTGGGCATGTTATATGGCTCTTGTGTGGTCATTTTGTTGAATACCCTGCCTGTTTGCAGAACAAGACCATGTGGTCATTTATCTGCTGTATTTTCTGGCTGTGTACTGATGTGTTGCACACCATATATAAGAATTCATGTAGAAAAAATTAAAAATTTAATCCTTCATTCAAATTTAATTCAGCCACTGATTTAGTATACTATGGTGCCAACATAGATGTATATGAATATATATGTATATATGTATATATATGTGTATATACATAATATATATTATATGTATATTATATGTGTGCATATATATATACACACACACACAAGGACACAGGTACACACACATATTCGGTGGAGAAGGTAACGTTTCTGCAGTATTGCTGATAGGATCAAGATATGCCTGTTAGTTTTTCCATTTCTGTTACTTCTGTAAAACCCCATCAGTGTTCAGAAAACTATATTTTACCCTATGGGCTATTCCAGACTCTAGTGCTTGTGCCTGAGACTTCAAATAGAATCATAGAATCATAGAATAGATAGGGTTGGAAAGGACCTTAAGATCATCTAGTTCCAACCCCCCTGCTATGGGCAGGGACACCTACCACTAAACCATGCCTCCCAAGGCTATGTCCAACCTGGCCTTGAACACCATCAGCGATGGAGCACTCACGACTTCCCTGGGCAAGCCATTCCAGTGCCTCACCACCCTTACACTAAAGAATTTCTTCCTCATATCCAATCTAAACTTCCCCTTTTAAGTTTGAACCCATTGCCCCTTGTCCTAATGCCACAGTCCCTAATGAAGAGTCCCTCCTCAGCATCCCTATAGGCCCCCTTCATATATTGGAAGGCTGCTATGAGGTCTCCACACAGTCTTCTCTTCTCCAGGCTGAACAGCCCCAACTTTCTCATCCTATATTCATACATAGCACATATTTGTTTAATAATGTCTCAAGGGAATATCTTGTCAACACAAGCAGTCAGCAGAGTACCCATAAGTCCATTCTCACCAGGATTCATCTATGGCCAAACAAAGCAATTTGAACATTATCATAGTGTTTCTAATACTGTATTTCACAACTGAAATTAAAATTAATTAAATAAAGCCATCTGCTAAGACATTTAAATAAGTCTTTGTTGATAACCATACAGGCATTTGATGTCAAAATGACATTATCTATTGCAAATGTCTGAAAATCATCTTGATTTTATGATGAAAAACTGTGCTCTCATTCAGTATTACCAAGCATATCAACAAACACACTATAAAGTAGTCTAGTCAATAAAACATGGAATAGCATTATTTTTAATTTTTGTGTGCTTTTGCAGTCAAACATACAAACTTAATTCTTTTAATTATTCCCAGATAGTAGCTTCTGAGGAACTGCAAACTGTCTTATGATAATGAAAATAAGAAACAAAATTTAGGAAGAATTTATCAGCTGGATAAAAAAGATTGATCATCAACAATTAGTTTAAAAAAAAAAAAAAAAAAACACAACAAAAAATACTGCAAGGTCATTTGATGCTAAACTGTAAAGAAAGATTTCTTGGAGCTGAGCAGCACCATTAATACCACAAGCATCATGCCTACGGTTAACAACAGAGGTATAGGGAGAAGAAATATGGATCATATTATTAGAAATATGGATCATGTTATCACCAGGAAAGTTGTGAATGCTTCTTCGCTGGAGGTGTTCAAGTAGCACAGAGCCTTGGGTGGCATGGTTTAGTGGGAGGTGTCCCTGACCATGGCAGGGGGGTTTTAACTAGATGATCTTAAGGTCCTTTCCAATCCTAACTATTCTATGATTCTATGATTATGGATCACATTATTATACTTTAAAAACAAGAGTGTTTTTTTCAATTATTGATACTTATTTTAATACCTTGTTTCATCACTGGGCAAAAGTGATTATGAAACAGCCAAAAAAGGCACTAAGGCTTCTATATATTATATACTTATTCCTTAAAAAAGAAAACAACAAAGCAACAACAAAAAAAAAACTAATAAAAAAAACATGCTGAGTTTTGTTTAATCTCATTTCCTTCACACTTCAGGCTAAGATTTACAATTCAGATATTTAGTATCTTTATGTACTTACTTTCTCATGGTTTTGTTATCATGTCAGAGATTTTAGAATTGTATACCATAGTCTTAATCCTCTCTGATTGTCTTTTATTTTAGTGCTCCCCAAGCAGATTATTTAAAAAGGGAAAAAATAACAACACATTCTCACTTTAGGCCACTGCACCCTCCCACTTCCTCACCCCCATTTCAATTTTATCAGATGTCCTCTTTCCCAGCACAAGTTATTTGAAAAGATATTAATCTGGTACTCATTTTATAACAGCTATAGTATTCATTGGGAAAGACTGCTTATAAGAAATTCCTTCAAATATTTTACTGTTTTAAAAGTGTTTGGTCAATATCTTGTTGTGTCTTACCATTTGAAATTGGTTTTGTTATTGCATTCAAACACATCCAACCTTTAATGGATAAATGGTCACCTTTCATAGAGGCATGCTTTAATATACCACTGTCTTTAAATCAATCTAAAATGTTTTAAAGTAACATAACTACAAGGAGCGCTCTGATGTTAGACAGGAAGGCTAAATTTATACCACTACAGTGAAACTTACTGGAAATGAGTGAATCTGATTCTGTTTTCTCCCAGGGAATATTTGGGCAATAGTTAATCAGATAGCATTTCCACGTAACACCTCATTAGTTGTGAAGTTTTTATTCTTGTGGTAAGAACACTATTTAATTCTCCATGCCAGATCTTGATGTAGGGTAGACTGTGGGGGGTTTGTTGTTTTGGTCTTTTTTTGTTTAATATTTTTATGAAAGGTTATTTTCAATTTTTGAGTAAAGTATAAAAACAGCAAATAATGTCTATGCAGAGTTTTTGTTAATACTAAATCTTGATTAGGATTACTTCTGTTTCGAACTTCCAAAGTTGAGATCACTTTTAAAGATGCTTAAGCATTGCTTTTATATAAATAAAAAGGAGAACAATTACTCTAGAAATCCAAGCATTTTTTGCTCTTTTGATTAGATGTTTGCTGCAGTGATGCATACAGGTTGCTGTAGTAAATAGATTCTTAGTTTTATGTCATTTCTTACTGTATTGTAATCTGCAATCCCAATGATTTTGTAATGTTATTTCTGGTTTTATATCTGAGACTATCTCATCAAACCAAAGATAGTTATTTGTAATAGAGTATGCAGAGATAATGACTCCAGATCTGTCTCAGCTTGGATAAATAGAAAGTGTTTCCCAAATTTGGAAGTTAGGCAAAGCACATATGACTGCAATATAGAATCATAGAATCCTAGCCAAGATTTTAAATTTTGTCCAAAGATTTATAATTAAAATAAAAAAACCCAAAATCCATAAAATAAATAAGCATCTGCTGAATTCTGTGAATTTCTGTCAGGGTGACTTGCTCAAAATAGAAACTTGACTTTTATAAATTACCAACAGGCAGAACATAAACATTTTTGTTGTGATGGAGTAGTAATATTGTTGTCATGTTTCCATAATAATAATAATCTCTTTTGAATGCTGTGTGTTAAATTGGAGGCATGAATTTAAAAAAAAAGTCAAACAGTATCATATCCATATTTCCATTATTGTTTCTCTCGAACTTGCTTTCTGTCACTTTATCAAATGCTCTGCTTCCTAATCTTCTTCTCATTACATTCTTCCTTTATCTTACTTTGCTTTGCAAGAGTTTACAGTATGAAAGAAAAAAAAAAAAAAAAAACACAACCAAACACAAAAATCAAAAAAGGATAGCTACAGCTCAGCTTTGAAATTACAACCAGAAAGTTGTAGGAAATAAGACTGGCTGATTGTTTCAAACATATAAATCTACTGAAGTAATTCTGTCGGAGAAATCAGAAAGGTCACATGTGCTTCATAGTTGGTAAAATTGTACATCACTGGGCTTATCTAAATTTGATTACAACTTGCTGTGGTTTGTCACCAGAGTTAACAATCATTCTGTCTGAGTGTATGGGACTGATTACTTGGAGAACAGACTGACAGTCACAAAAAAACCTTTAGAAACCTGAGAGGATAACTTTTGCTGTAAGGTTGGAACTGAAGCTTAGGATCTGTTCCACATTCTCCATGGACAAAACTGGTTTACTATAAATCTAGATAAACAGATAATGCAATGAGAATACAATAGCTATTTTTGTTCCTTTGCAGATCTGTCCCTAAAAATGTAGGGTATTATATTTGTTCTAGTTCTCTAAAATTACAGTACATCCAAATTAATCAGCTAAACAATTCACAGTGATTCCATATTTGTCACTTAGTGTAAGCCAGAAATGGGTTTATTTATTAAAGTAATAGAGGTGAAAATAGCTATTAGATTTTCTTTTTATGAAACTGTCTTCTTGAATGAACAATTACTAACGGTTGGTAAAATATTGAGGTGAATTGATAGATTCATGATTCATTATCTATCATTTCTTCTCATACTAATTCTTTTGGCAGCAAATCTTTTGATAAGCCAAAATTTTAGAAATTTAGTTGCTACTACTTTCTGTGAAGCCTTAGTAAACATACAGTATACAATAGAGGTTGACATAGTGTATTATAAGTATTACTTTTTCTGCTTTCTCTCTCTCATGATGACGGTAAAAAGATCAAAATTGGGAAGTCTATAGAGGCAAGAAAGACCTGCTTTGATGTGGAAAATAATCCAGGAGGGATAAGAAATAGGCAATGGAATGGAAAGAGGCTGCTATAAAGATCAAAAGAAATAGGTCCCAAAGAGAGCCAGATGAACAGTAATTGGATGTTTCTTTATGAAGGGTCTGATTAATGGTAGCAGAAGTATAAATTTACCTTAGAGTTGTTTCCTTGTGAGCGTTATGTGCTTACAAACACATTTTTATATTTGTATAACTATTTCAGAGAATTTTAATATAATTTGTGCCATATTGTAGAACTATTACACTAAAAAATAAAAAGGCACTGGATAGGTATCATGCTACATAGGTATCATGTACTGCTTTAAAGGCTGGTAGCTGTACTAAAATCTTACTAGATAATAGTTCATAATGATTCGTAATTCTTCGTATATGAAGACTATTAAAAGATAGAGGATTATTACTGAAAATTAATAGTAACTCATGCACAAAAACTAGTGAAATCTGAAATTATGATAGATTACTTTAATAGTTAAAATTGAGTGGAGCTCTATTGAGATCAGTGCTTTTGCAGAAGTCCAGCTTGGGAAAGCTTTGTTGACCAGCATGTAATACAATTATGTACTGCAGAAATGTTCTTAACAATGGGAAAGTTTCATTTACATTTCTGATTATCTTTGTTCTGCATATTTAAAGACAGCTGGATAAAATCAGTTTACTGGATAGCAGAATTCCTTTCAGGGGCTAAAGTCTCTCTAAATACTTGCATGTTTTCTTCTCTCTACTTGGAATGTAAAATGCTATATTTAACAAACTGCATCATACCATTATATCTACTATCATAAATTTAGAGCCCATGTCGTAATGCTTTTGATAATTGTGTGAAAGAAAATGCCTAGAGATGTTGCTTGGTTTCTGTTGCATATGTTACTTAAATAGGATATTAAGCAGTTTCCAAAAAGCAATCCAAATTTATCCAAAGTGCTACCATGCTTGGATCCATTATTTGTACGAAATACTGCAGTTATGAATGACAGCTTTTCTCACATCACTCACAAATAATTGTTCTTTTAAAGTTTTCTTAGTTATCAAGTGGTCCTGCAGAGTATCTTATTAGCTTACCTATGAAGTATTTGAATATATTGTGGGCTTCACTAAAGGTATTTCATCTATATTCTTCTACTAACTGGTGTTTCTTCCTCACAATGTAAGGTTAAGGGAGTTTATTTTTTATAAGCATCATTTTAAGTACCTTTGAAGAAATTAGTTGCTGGAATTTAAAAGGTTATTCTGACATAGTGAATCATGTTGTATTTGTAGGATGATTAAAAAAAAAAGTATAAATTAACAGCAAAATCAAAGTATGAAAAAACCCTCAAAAATTTGATGAGAATAAGCATTATGAAAGAAGTTTAAGGACTTTCTATAATCTCCATCTAGTATCTGGGGAAGTAAAAGTAGAATATTTTGAAATTTGCTCAGTATCTTAAAAGAAAGATCCTACATGCTGCAATAACTTAATATTCTCATCTATTTCAACTGAAGAAACAGTGAGCATTTACCCTTGATGCAAAGGAAATACGGGTGTATTCTTTCCTCCAAATGAGGAGTTAAAAAAAAAAAAAAAGAAAAGACACTAAAATATTATTTATCAGGTACTATTTGCAGAATTCAATTAAATGTTGAAAATCAAAGGCATGATCCACAGACTGACTTCAACCAAAAGCCTTTAACTAACTGAAAAAGGACTTTATTTTTTTCCTTATATAAGCTATTGAAATTAACTAGGTTAATGTACAGCCGAACTATCTTGTAGATACTTCATCTAGTGCAAACTTAACATAGCTCTTATTCCCTGGAATTTATTTAATTCTCATATCATTACTGAACTGAAAAGCAAAATTGTGAAAATGAATATCTGGAAAGTATACGAACTGAAATGAGGATACAGGTTTGGACTTTCTCAATTCCTATTGACAGACTATAGTAGCAGCAAATTTTTCCAAATCAAAAAATATGCAGAAGTAACAGCATAACATTTGTTTGGACTAATATATTGTATTTAAACAATGATACCTGAAAAAATGTCTATTTTGTTGACGCTATTGGAGTTTAAGATGTTGGCACCTTAGGGTATCATGCCAATTTTTCCACTGAGCTATGCACTTTACTGCAGTTTTTTGTAATATTCCTGATCCTGCCTCACCTTGTCTGGACAGGTGTGTAGAGTATCTTTATTTTATGCCATTCAGTATTTTATTAGCATTCTCTGAGTTGCCTGGGAGTAATTGCAAATGCCTACACAATAATGCTGTCAGCTAGTAGATTAAGTTTCTGAACCTAGACTATTTCGTACTGCCTTGAAGCAGCTATTGGTGCAGTGCTGCATTGTTGTGGTGTTTAATGCCTTCAGGAAGTTAAACTACCTTGTTCAGCACTAATTTAAGGATACCTAGAATAGATATCTCTAGTTACATACATATTTCTATTCACTTTTAAAAGTTTTTTATTGATTGACAAATACAACTTCCCAACTTGTTTATGATTGCTTAATAAAAGGAATATAGTCCCTAGAAACCAATTCTGCTGTCTGTGGTTATGGAAGGTAAGTCTGATATTATTAGCTGATTTGCATGAGCATCCAGGCAGAGAGTTTCTCATGAATATCTGCAATCGTTATTGAGTTTACATTTTTCTTTTGCAGAGAGATTTCTGGATACATCTAGAGGAACTAGAAAACATGTCAGAAGGTAGCCTGCTAACATGGCCTTACCATTCTTCACCTTCCTTTCTACTCACACATGTGAAGCTTTGCTACTGACAGCAAAGTCACATCTTTACAGATGAAAGAATGTGACTGAGGAGGAAAATAGGAGAAAAAAGGTAGACCTGAGATACATTTGTGTCTTGTGCTACCATGGGAATGGGATGCGAGTAGGATGCACCTCTGGATCTTAGAGGACCACTTAGCTAAGAGGACTATCTAGGTCCTGACTTAGACAACATTTAAGAAACTGGGGGATACCGGAAGAGGTTGCTGAAGTCCAATATTATGTGAATTGCTATTCTGCTTAGAGATCTTCTGTGTGATAGAAGGACAAGATCGGAAGATCTAACTCTCATATAGCGTTGCACAAACTTTGCTGTTTCATGGCATTCATTGGGACTGCAGTTTGCCTTCATTACAGTACACATTGTAATGGGGCTCACAAAGTCAGACAACTTTAAATTCTGTAATAGAACTAGGGAGAAAAGGTAGCTATAGATGAAAATTTGTTTTGTGCTCAATCTGCTCAAAATAAGTTGCTACCTCAAAAAACTGAATAAATATCCCTTATAGTTACTCCCCAAATATTATGAACTGCATGTTTGCCATATCCTGAGCTCAAATATATTTAAGTTTTTGAGTGTTAATATTTATTGCAAGAATTATAATTATACAACCATAAAATATATGCTACCCTCCCTTTTTTGTCATTGAATTCTCCTCCATTATTTTTTTCTCTTTTTTTTGCTGAACTTGCTCATACATTTAAAAAAGCCCTTAACTTCAATAAACAGATTTTGAGTCAAGAAATATATAATTTATGAAGTATAGCTCTTTCCAATTAATATTAAAAAAAAACAACACAAAACCCTTCACTTAATTTAGTCAGTCCACCTATCAGTCTGTTGAATTTATGTCTCTAGTTGTTTTTCTTAGTATTTTTACAAGGAGTGTGTAATTTCTTTGCTTGCTATAGCCACAATAATAGCCAGGGAAGTTTCTGTGGGGTCTTACTTATTTTTTTTATATCAGGCTTGAATATTACCTGTTTGCTAGTAAAGAAATACGTATTTTAAAAGAAAGTATGCTGATCTGATGCTGAAGAAATGACAAGAATTTCATTTGGCAACCATTATGGAAATTGTTAAATGTGTTCTTGCACATTCAGCCCACTAACAAATATATGAGCTTAGTTTTAATAAAAATTAATAAGTTTAATTAAATGTCAGAATAAAAATGTGTATTTTCAATCTTTGCTTCACAAATCAAATTTTATATACTTATTTGCTACTAACATTGGCTCTTAAATTGTATTACAGATCACTGTATTAATCTGTTTTACCACTTATTACTTAGCCCAAAGTTTTCTTGTCAGTGAAGTGAGGGCAGTCCTATCAGGAATTAGTTATATTAACATTCCAGGGGGAGGGAAAAATACTAGTGCTGAAATGTTATACATTGACCTACTCACAATGTGCCACCTTCATATTTTTTCATTACTTAGCAACATATTCAGTCTCTTGAGACTGGACAAGACACTTCTTACTGATTCTTCTTCTTTTTTTGTGGTTTTTTTGTTTTGTTTTGTTTTGTTTTTTTTTTTTTTTACATCAGGGACATAGTAATGCTATCTTTCTGTGAACTTTTCTCAGTTCATATTGCATTCTTTTCAGGGTAGACCTGATCTTTTATTCAGCATTTGTAGACTAGCCCAAGTGTCTTCCTTTTTCTGTATTTAAAAACTGTAAGTTGGAGAAACAGCCTTTTCTTTCCCTTTTCTTTTTTCTTTTCCATCTCCTTCTCCTTTTTTTTTCCCTTTCCTTTTTCCTTTCCCTTATTTTCTTTTTCCTTTATGTCTTTTGCTCTTTCTTCCTTTCTCTTTTTTTCTTTTTCCTTTCTTTTCTTTTACCTTTCTTTTCCTCTTTTTCTTTTTCATTCCCCTTTTCTTTTCCCCTTTTGTTTTCCTTTTCTTTTTCTTTCTTCTGCATAGTAAAGTCCAGAAATTGTTTCAAAAGTTAGTACCTCCCCAAGCATAGACATCACTGGGAGCTGGGGTGAAAGAAGAGAGAAGTCTGGAGAAGGTCACTTACTGATATTACATCATGAAGCATAAATGCTTCTGAACCACTTGACATGCACGTGATATGTTCCTAATTATATAGAGTAAAAGCTTAGAAAAAAAGGTAAAAAGAAGGCCAGGGAACTGTTCATCTGTGTTCAAAAGTTTTCATTATTGAATTACATGACAAAACCAGGAAGTATGAACATTACTTTGCTACACAAAACAATTATTATTTTATTACACAAAACAAAATAAAATATTCAAGAATATTTATATATATTTTCTTTTCTTACACGCTGGAGGGAAGGGATGCCACACAGTGGGACCTGGACACACTTGAGAGATGGGCAGATGCAGGCTCATGAAGTTCAACAAAACAAAGTGCAAGGTCCTGCACCTGGGTCAGGGCAATCCCAGGCAAAGCTACAGGTTGGTCAGAGCAGTGATTCAGAGCAGCCCTGTCGAGAAAGACATGCATCTGTTGGAGCAAGCCCAGAGGAGGGCCATGAGGATGATAAGGGGGCTGAAGCATCTCACAAATGAAGACAGGCTGAGAAAATTGGGACTGTTCAGCCTGGAAAAGGCTGTGTGGAGACCTCATAGTAACCTTCCAGTATCTGAAGAGGACCTACAAGGATGCTGGAGACAGACTCTTCATCAGGGATTGTAGTGATAGGACAAGGAGCAATGGCTTAAAACTTAAACAGGGAAGATTTAGTTAGGTGAGAGTGGTGAGGCTGGAGCAGGTTGCCCAAGGAAGTGGCAAATGCTCCATCCCTGGCAATGTTCAAGGCCAGGTTGGACAGGGCCTTGAGCAACCTGGTGTAGCAGGAGGTGTCCCTGCACATGGAAGAGGGGTTGGAACTAGATTATCTTAAGATCCTTTCCAACCCTAACCATTCTATGATTTTATGATTCTTTTGTTACAACAGATTTGATATTTGAGCAGAGCTGATTTCCAGTGATTTTTTTTTTCTCTAATTCATTTAGTATCAGCAGTTGGTTTCACTACTTCTTGCATTTCACTCATGTACTCTGCAGAACAAATGAGCTTGTTGAAGTCTAAGTGATTTTTTTTTTTCCTTGGGTTGGATTTTTTTGGTGACAGGCTTTTTCTTGCAACTGTTATGTAGCTGTTTCTTTTTTATTTACTTCTAAAGATGTCAACTGAAATGATAATTTCTATGGTATTGTTGATCTCACTTTTTTTTGGCAATTGTTAAAATCACAGTAAATATTTAATCTGATGCTTATAGTAATCACAATGTTTCATAGCAGGCAAAATCACAGCATTCTTTTAAATCTGATTTCATAGAATCATAGAATCATAGAATAGTTAGGGTTGGAAAGGACCTTAAGATCACCTAGTTCCAAACCCCCTGCCATGGGCAGGGACACCTCCCGCTAAACCATATCACCCAAGGCTCTGTCCAACCTGGCCTTGAACACCACCAGGGATGGAGCATTCACAACTTCCCTGGGTAACCCATTCCAGTGCCTCACCACCCTTACAGTAAAGAATTTCAGACTATAACTGAAAACTGTTTGGTCTTTTAGTTGATTTTGTTTGGTTTTGTTTTCTTTTTTTCTAATAGAGTCAATAAATAGTAAAGAATTTTTTTTTACCTAGCATCCTTGAGAGCCTGGTTTCAAACAAGGGGTGTTATGCACAGCATGAGTATCAGAGCAGCCTTTAAGAAGAATATTGCCCAAGTAACATAAAGTCTAATGTAGATTCCCTGGTACTGCAGATAGGAGAGATATAGAGAATTAGGAACAGGGGGCTAGATCCTGATGTCTCTGAAGGCAAAGAATCATTGAGATTACTCAATAGAGTTCCCACTAGTATTTGATTTATTTATATATGTGTGTGTGTGCATGTGCATTATAGTGCTATATCTGTAACAGGTCCTTGTTCCCAAAATTATTCTGCATTCTCTCTCCCCCTATTTAGTGTTACACCAGCAGAAAAAAAATAATAATTGAAAAAAAATTAAAAAACCCAACAGTCTATATCTTCTGGCAAGTAAAATTTTTATTTTCATAAAATACTATAAACAGTTTCTGGTTTCTATATGAAACGGTAACAATGAACAAGAGAAAATCGAATAAACAATCGCATTTTTGTCTACTTGGTCTTAAGACATTCTTTCCCTTCCTACTAGATTTAAAAATGCAGCCTTCTACATACAGCAAATAGAAGTATCTTGAATATAAGGTATCAGCACAAATGTAAGAAAATGTATCAAAATAAGCACAACAGAAAGTTAAGTCCTCTTAAGCTCAGATATGCTTGAAAATGTCCTAAACTTTGTTGCTACTGCCTTGTCCATCAAGGCTGAAAAATATTTTTAATAAAAATGTTTAAAGTCTGCTTCATGGATGAAGATCAGTAGTTTATCCTTTCCCAAAATCAAATTAAATTCCAAACTTAGTTCTGATTCTCATCTCATGTCTAAGAAAACCAACAGGTATATATACTGAGATTTTTGCCAGCAGTATGTGTTAGTTAATAATAAAGCAAATTGCTTAAACTATGCAGAGATTAAAAAACAGAAAGATAAGGAGAGTAAAGATAAAAAAAGAATTTATTATAGTGCAGTCAGGTTATATTTCAGTGCTTATATCATTTGATATAATTCAGTAAATTTTGGCACAATTTTGGGTTTTTAATAGTTTTTTTCATGAAAGTGTGAGTGAAGAGCTACACAACAACAAAGTTGACATAGGAAAAAGCTAGTATAATATGCCTGTAAATATATTTAGGATGGGAATTAAAGGAATACCGTAAAAGTAATAAAATATTTAAAAGTCAAGCTAATTTAAAAAATATTTGAGATGTTTATGGATAAATTACGATGATCTAATAATCTATGATTTTAAGGGACTGGATTGACTGATTCAAGAGGTGCCATTTTCAAAGGAACTAACACCACAAGACTTCGCAGTTACAAGTGGTACTTCCATTATCAAAATTCTTAGGGATAAAAGCACTGCATTATTGCTTTAGTTCAACAAGACACTTGAAAATGAATTAAAGTATATGCAAATAATGCTAGAAATAGGATTATTTTTGTGCTTATTCCTGCAAGAGAAAAAGGGCTGCTGACTCTTTAATAGGCAATAAGCCATAGATATTTTTTGGTGTTCAGAAAATCTGTATGACACATTAGTTAGAGAAGCTGCCTTTATAAGTGTCACTTCATCACTAGAATCATTAGTAGAGAATTTATGCAGAGAAGAAAAACAATAAAAAGAAAATATAATAGGGAGATTCTTAAATTTTGGTACTTTTTTACCTATCCTGTTTTGGATTAGCATGATATAAAAAGTTCTAATCAAAGAAGAAATCCCTGCTTTAAGTTCAGAAAGACAACACAATATGAGAAAAATATCAGCAATAATATACCATATTAAAATATGTGCTTCTAGCTTTGAATTTGTTTATGATGCCTTTAAACACAATAAGCAGTGAGTATTTGATTTTTAGGACCTACGTTGCTTTTACAATAAAAACAGTGATTAACTTGAAATTATTTTGTGTAGTGAGGCTGAAATGGATTGCCTGCGTGAATCAATAACAGCTTTTTTCTTCAAATACAAGTTTAAAATATCAAGGTAAGCTTCATCTGTCTTCATTAGACCTGAGCACTGCTTGGTGTTGTATTTTGAATAAAAGATTCTAAACATTTTAAAGTGTTCATCTCTGGATAACTTAGTTTGGTCCTGTAAAATTATTCCATATGAAAGAGAAAAAAAATCAACACAAAAAATCTAGTTAGTAGAATTTAGTGAGATATCATGTTTTTTATAACAGGCTGAAAGACTGTAGGCGCCAGTTCCCTTCTGGCTATGTGGCTTCCCAAGAAGCAGCCTGCAGGCTGACTCTGTATGCCCTGTACTGTGCCAGGTCATGCTCTGACACTGTACTCTAGAAGGACTGACAATGGGCTGCCTTATCAAGAGACAGGGATGTATCAACAAATAAATCATTTAAGATGAACTTTATTGACTCTAGATACATTTATTTTTGCTTTAGCTTTTACACTACAGAATCTCAAAGTTGGATGTAATGATTTTTGGCTTAAAAAAATTAAAAATATGTGAAATTGAATTCCTGAGCAGGCTCTTACCTGTCCTGTCATTAGAGGGTAAGTTCCAGAGTACAGATGGTGAGACATCTAACGGGTTACTTTCTAATACTGAATTGTCATATATATCTCCTTTCCTTTCCACACAGCCTATTCTACTGAAAAATTTTATTCCCAAAGAAGTTTTCCGAATTTGATTATTAGGCAGTAGAATAAAAGTGGGCATGGTCAATGGAGAAAGGGTAATTAATTCTGAATAAGAAACAACACATCAATTTTTCAGTTGGTTTAGTAGAGAATTTTAGTAAAACTTTGGGGTTTCTGTCTACTGATTGCAGTTGCCTGCATCACTTTTATTTTAAGATTTCTTCCAGTAAAAAACAATTAGAACACAGAAAGCAAGGCCAGATTTACAAAGATATTTAGGTCCCATTTAAATGTATTGAAGTTAAAGGATGTACTGATATATAAATTAATGATTAATGAACTTTTTTTCTGGAAGAAAATTTGACTACTCTGTTAAATTTAAAGTATGAGATAATGACCAAACAATATGGACAGGGACAGAAGAAGAAACCATGGAAAATATTTTCAATTGACCAAAGAAGGGCATTGGAAAATAAGCTTATTTTGTTAATAATCATAGAAATAGAATTATTGTTAAAACATCTCCACATTCTAATAAAGTTATGTATATAAAAATTTTTAAATGTCATTAACTATTTTACATATTTGCATGCATATTACATGTCATATACATGTGACAAAATAAACTGCTCGCACTTCCTTTTTTAAAAGAACTAATAAAACCCATTGTATTTTGCCAAGTGCCTGTAATAGCTTTCTAATTAAACTCCTGAAAGGTTTGTTTTACGTTTACGCTTTCCAGCTCAGATAGAAAAGCTGAACTGTGTCCTAAGGTAGGCACATGTGAAGTCATAGAATCATAGAATCATAGAATAGTTTGGGTTGGAAAGGACCTTATGATCATCTAGTTCCACCCCCCTGCCAGGGGCAGGGACATCTACCACTAAACCATGCAACCCAAGGCTCTGTCTAGCCCAGCCTTGAACACCACCAGCGATGGAGCATTCACAACTTCCCTGGGAAACCCATTCCAGTGCCTCACCACCCTTACACTAAAGAATTTCCTCCTCGCATACAATCTAAACTTCCCCTGTTTAAATTTGAATCCGTTACACCTTGTCCTCTCATTACAGTCCCTCATGAAGAGTCCCTCCCCAGCATCCCTATAGGTCACCTTCAGATACTGGAAGGATGCTAGGAGGTCTCCACACAGCCTTCCCTTCTCCAACCTGAACAGCCTCTACTTTCTCAGCCTATCTTCATACGGGAGGTGCTCCAGTCCCCTGATCATCCTCGGCGCCCTCCTCTGGACTTGTTCCAACAGTTCCATGTCCTTTTTATGTTGAGGACACCAGAACTGCACACAATACTCCAAGTGAGGTCTCAGGAGAGCAGAGTAGAGGGGCAGGATCACCTCCTTTGACCTGCTGGTCATGCTTCTTTTGATGCAGCCCAGGATACGGTTGGCTTTCTGGGCTGCGAGTGCACACTACCGGCTGATATTCATTTTTTCATCGACCAACACCCCCAACTCCTTCTGTGCAGGGCTGCTCTGAATTTCTTCCCTGCCCAACCTGTAGCTGTGCCGGGGATTGCTCCAACCGAGGTGGAGGACCTTGCACTTGGCATGGCTAAACTTCATCAGGTTGGCATCAGCCCACCTCACAAGTGTGTCAAGGTCCCTCTGGATGGCATTCCTTCCCTCCAACGTATCAACTGAACCACACAGCTTGGTGTCATCGACAAAATTGCTGAGGGTGTACTCGATCCCACTGTCCATGTGTGGAATAATTAGGAAATTTGGGATAATTGGGAATTAAATCTATATTCAAAATGCAGCATTGTCCACACATAAGAGACAAACGGACTTTCAGGGCCTCTCGGGGCGAGATGCAGCCATACCTGGTATGCCAGGAATGTGCACTCCACAGCGGTTCCCGTAACAGGCGGAGGATAGAACGAGGTGGAGATCTTGCGGTTATGCTCTGTCCTAACTTCAGCAGATAAAACGGGAACTAGGTGGTACAAGAAACTGATAAGCTGCATACTTGCTACCCTGAGCCAGCGGCCTGTCATCTTTTTGACAAAATACCGTCCTAGTGTGAACTTTGCTTCATTATAATACTAAAATACACACCCCTCTCCAGTGCGACCCCCCTCCGAAATAAGACCACCTCTCTCGGAGCATGCTCTCTGAATTTTTAGTCTCATATACCTTTAAATCGAGGCGAGAGAAATTTTCACCAATGGTAATAAAGGTATGTATGACTAGAGTCACTCAAGCTCCACCTTGAAGGTAAAAATAATATAAAATGACCCAAGAGAAAGGGGGATTTCGGGGAAGATACCATCGTGGACGAGTCATGGAAGATAACATCAACCGACTCCTGGGACCGGTCGACGGGCTGGACCTCTCTTCCCCCCCCATAGGGACGCCCGTGAGTAAGACTCGCACTGTATCCAGTGCTTTCCTAGGAAAACCTTAGAATCTCTAGAGTTATTTTTATTGTCATCTATATCTTTTAGAGCTAATCTGTGATAACTTTATCAAGCGCTTGTATTCATGTAACCATTATATGCACATGCTTTTGCGGACAGTATTTATCACCGGCAATCCATAAGAACCTGTACCTGTTGCATTAATTAACTGCTCTGTTTTGGTAGCAAATCACAATAAACTGCACTGTTTCAGTATCCGACAGTAATTCTCGTACTCAAAGCGCTCGGTCTGACAGTAGTCTATAAATCCGGTACTCAAAGCGCTCGGTCTGACAGTAGTCTATAAATCCGATACTCAAAGCGCTCGGTCCGACAGTAGTCTATAAATCCGATACTAAACGGACTCGGACTGATAATTGTGCACTGGGGCTGTTCCTGGCCCCTCTCTTCATAAAACCAGGGGTTTGTTTCCCCCCTTGCCATTTAACGCAACACCATGTCACTGACAAAGATATTGAACAAGACTGGTCCCAACACCGATCCCTGAGGGACACCACTCATTACTGGTCTCCAGCTGGATATTGAGCCATTGAACACTACTTTTTCATGCGGCCATCCAGCCAGTTCTTTATCCACTGAGTGGTCCACCTATCAAATTGATGTCTCTCCAACTTAGAGACAAGGATGCCATTTGAGACAGTGTCAAATGCTTTGCACAAGTCCAGGTAAATGACATCAACTGCTCTAACCCTGTCCATCAGTTCCATTGCCCCATCATAGAAGGCCACCAGATTGGTCAGGCAGGATTTCCCCTTACTGAAGCCATGCTGGCTGTCACCAACCACTTTGTTGTTTTTCATCTGCCTTAGCATGCCTTCCAGGAGAATCTGCTCCAAGATTTTGCCAGGCACAGACGTGAGACTGACTGGTCTGTAGTTCCCTGGGTCATCCATTTTCCCCTTCTTGAAAATGGGGGTTCTATTTCCCTTTTTCCAGTCCTCTGGAACTTCACCTGACTGCCATGATTTTTCAAATATGATGGACAGTGGCTTAGCAACTTCATTTGCCAGCTCCTTCAGGACCCGCGAATGGATTTCATCAGGTCCCATGGACTTCTATACGTTCAGGTTCCTAAGATGGTCTCAAACCAGATCGTCTCCTACAGTGGACCCAGGGGCTTCATTCTCATTGTCCCTGCGTCTGCCTTCCAAGACTTGGGTGGTGTTGTCAGAGCATTTCCTGGTGAAGACTGAGGCAAAGAAGTCATTAAGAATCTCAGCCTTCTCCAAATCCAGGGGAGCCAGTTCTCCTCGTAGCTTCTGGAGAGGGCTTACGTTGTCCCTAGCCTGTCTTTTATTTGCAATGTACCTACAGAATCCCTTCCTGTTATCTTTCACATCCCTAGCCAAGGGATGTGGGCCTTAGCTTTCCTAACCTGATCCCTAGCTTCCCGGACAACATCCCTGTATTCTTCCCAGGCTGCCTGTCCTTTCTTCCACCTTTTATAAGCCTCTTTTTTCCTTCTAAGTTTCCTCAGCAGCTCCCTATCCATCCAAGGAGGTCTCCTGGCCCTCCTGCAACACTTCCTTCTAGTAGGGATATATCGCTCTTGAGCTTGCAGCAGGTGATCCTTGAATATCAACCAAGAGTCTTGGGCTCCCCTGCCCTCTAGGGCTATATCCCATGGAACCTTACTGAGCAGGTTCCTGAAGAGGCCAAAGTCTGCTCTCTTGAAGCCTAGTGCAGTGAGCTTGCTGTATACTAATCTCACTGTCCTGAGGATCTCGAATGCAACCATCTCATGATCGCTGCAATCAAGGCTGCCCTGGAGAGTCACAGTTCTAACCAGCCCTTCCCTGTTGGGAAGGATGAGGTCTAACATGGCACGTCTCCTTTTCCGCTCCTCTATTACTTTCAGAAGGAAGCTGTCTTCCTCACAATCAAGGAACTTCCTGGATTGCTTGTGCTGGGCCATACCACCCCTCCAACAGATATCAGGGTGGTTGAAGTCCCCCATGAGAACAAGGGCCTGCGAGCATGAGGCTGCTCCTATCTGTCTATAGATCGCTTCATCTGCCGAGTCCTCTTGGTCAGGCAGTCTGTAACAGATCCCCACAATGATGTCCCCCATCACTGTTGTCCCATTAACCCTGACCTACAAAATCTCTGTCAACTGCTCACCTTCCCCAGACAGAGTTCCATACTCTCCAGCCTATCCCTAACATAAATAGCAACTCCCCCTCCCTGCCTACCAAGCCTGTCTTTCCTGAAGAGCCTGTAACATTCCATTCCAACACCCCAGTCACAGGAGCCATCCCACCATGTTTCTGTGATGCCTATTATATCATACCCCCGTAGACGTACATACATCTCTAATTTCTCTTGTTTGATCCCCATTCTATGGGTATTTGTATAGAGGCATCTGAGCTGAGCTCCAATTGAAGCTGGCTCATTGGCTGGAGCAGCTGGAATATCTCTACATTGCTCTGAGCGTTTACTATAGGTGCTGGCAAGTGATTGGGGGTGTTGGGATGGAATGATGCCCTCCTCCCCCAACACATCTAGTTTAAAGCATCATTGATCAGTCTGGCAAGCCTCCTCCCAAATCCACTCTTCCCCTTCTTTGTCAGATCTGCTCCACCAGCCCCCAGTAGAGCTGGCTTACTGAATTGAATCTTGTGTTCAAGGTACCCAAACCCCTGAATATAGCACCACCCTTCTAACCATTTATTAACCTGGCCAATCCTCCTAGCCTTTTTAAGGTCTTCCCCTGTGTCCTGAAAAATTGATGAAAGGGCAACCTGAGCTCCAGAGCCCCTAACCACCTCTTCTAGAGCTCTGTAGTCCTTTATGTTCTCCTGGCTACTGCTGTCTATATCAGTAGCACCCACATGGATCACTAGAAGTGGGTAATAATAGTCTGTGGGACTGACTAGAGCTGGCAGCTTCTCTGCAACATCCCTGATCCAATCCCCTGGTAGGCAACACACCTCCCTTGAGACTGGGTCAGGCTGACAGATGGGTGCCTCTTTTCGTTTCAGAGTAGCATCCCCTACTACTTCGGCCTGCTGCTTTTTCCTGGCAGCACCAGTAGTGATCTTCTTTACCCGTGCATCAGCCAGTTTTTCCTCGTGGGAGTGTGGTTCCTCATTAGCCCCCTGCAGGACAGCAAAGCAGTTCTGGGTAGGAACATCAGATTTAGGAGGAAACCCCTTGCATTTAATTGTCCTCTTCCCCCTTTTTTTTGTTGTTTTTTTCTGTTACCGTTTCCCAGGTTCCTGGGTTAGCGGCCTCTTTTCCCGCATGAATGACAGTAGGCGCTTGAGACCCCTGCACAGTCTGGTCCTGGAGCAAGCAGTGCTGTTTCCCCTCAACTTCCCTGACATCTTTCAGCCTAGTAACAGCATCCCGCATCTCAGCCACCTGCTGCAGGAGGACCTCCACCAGGGAGCACCGAATGCAGCCCTGCCCATCTTTCACCCTCCTCTCAGGAGAGCAGCGCAGACACTCTCTACACACTGAGCTCTGCACTGCAGCCTCCTCTCTCATCGGCTCATTTTGGGTGCCTACGTTGGCCACTGCCTGGGCATCCAGAGCAGAGCACCCAGACTGGGCCCTGGTCATATGGCAAGTGCTCACCATGCCGCTCACCTGCCCCCTCGAACTGCCGTGCAAACTGCCTCTAACCTGCCCTGTTTGCCCACCCTCTTCGCCGCGATCCAGGTCGCTCACACTCTCTTGGGTAGGTTTCTATCCAGTCAGGGCTGCCGTCGCTCCTCCTGGTGCCGCCCCCTCTGAGTCAGCTGCTCGCGTCCGCTGAACTGCTAGCTCCTAGGCAAGCCCTGTCAAGGACTTGAGGCTCCCTCGGTGCCTGTTGCTGCTCTGAGTTGAAGCTTCTGGACGCAGAGCCTCCCCCCTATCAGGCGCAGCAGGCGTCCCCTCTCGAGAGACTCACGTCAGCAAATCCTTCTTATGTTCTCCGGGCTACCGCCATCTATATCACTAGCACCCACATGGATCACTAGAAGTGGGTAATAGTCAGTGGGACCTACTAGAGCAGGCAGCCTCTTTGCAGCATCCCTGATCCGAGCCCCTGGTAGGCAGCACACCTCCCTTGAGCCTGGGTCAGGCCGACAGATGGGTGCCTCTGTTTCTTTCAGAGTTGAGTCCCCTACCACTATGGCCCGCTGCTTCTTCCTGGCAGCACCAGTAGTAATCTTCTTCACCAGCGCATCAGCCGGTTGTTCCTGGTGGGAGTGTGGTTCCTCATTAGTCTTCTGCAGGACAACAAAGCAATTCTGGGGGGGGACAACAGATTTAGGAGGAAGCCCCTTGCTTTTAATTGTCCTCTTCCTCCTTTTTTTGCTGTTTTTTTTTTTTGTTTCTGTTTCCCAGCTTCCTGGGTTAGCAGACTCCCTTCCTGCCTGAGGGACAGTAGACGCTTGAGGCCCCTGTGAAGTTTGGGCCTGGAGTAAGCAGTGCTGTTTCCTCTTAGCTTCCCTGACACCTTTCAGCCTAGGAACAGTGTCCTGCAGCTCAGCCACCTGCTGCAGGAGGACCTCCACCAGGAAGCACAGCGTGCACCCGTGCCCATTGTTCACCCTCCACTCAGGAGAGCAGTGCAGGCACTCTCTGCACTCCGTGCTCTGCACTGCAGCCTCACCTATCATCAGCTCTGTCTGGGTGCCTACACTGGCCGCTGCCAGGGCAGCCAGAGCAGAGGTCCCAGCCCGAGCCCTGGTCATACTGTGAGTGCTCACCATCCCGCTCTCCTGCCCACGCTAACTGCCTCGAACCCTCCCTGTTCGCCACGCTCCTGGTTGCTCGTGCTCCTTGAGGCAGGTTTTTAACCAGTCAGGGCTGGTGCCGCTCCTCCTGGTGCTGCCCCCTGTGAGTCAGCTTCTCACGTCAGCTCCTGGACAAGTCCGCTCGAGGACTTGAGGCTCCCTGGGTGGCTCTTGCCGCTCTGAGTTGAGGCTCCTGGACGCTGAGCTTCCCCCCGATCAGGTGTTGAAGACATTCTCTCTCGAGCTACTCACCTCAGCAATGGATACAAATTCAAAAATGGAATTTTCAGCATCCAGTAATAAAAAAAACATAAAGTTTTAAATAAAAATAATCTCTTTCCCCAGTCCTCAGCTTTAAACTGTACATGACTTTTAAGCATATTATGATTTGTAATGTAGTCTTAATACTTTAATTATTTGCCATTTTTATTTTACATTTATTTTCACTATCTGTAAAATCAATGCTATTGTATATTTCTTGCTATAACTGGCCAAAACCGCTGGCTCCATGAATATACTTTATAAGGAAAAAAAAAAAAAAAACAAAAAGCAAAATAATCAAAGCCTAACAAAGTTAAGAATTTGTGAAATCATAGTTATTAATAAAGACTATAGAAACTAACTCCTTTTAAGATTGAAATCTGAACACTAGAATTTATATTTCTTTTGTTACTCTGAGTATAATCTTTCAACCACTTAATCCAGAAATCTCTTCTCACCTTTTTCCAGTCAGCTGCATATCATCTAGCTCTTCTTCCTAACTTGTGCTCCTCCTTGTGACCCTTATCTTTTACATAAAAAGAAACAAAACCAGTGCCTCATGTTCTCGTCAGTTATTGGAAATCTTAGAAATAATTCCAGTTTCCCAACAGATCCAGAGTATGATCTGTTGTTTTGGCTATAATTTCCTAATAAGGTTCATCTGGTTTTATATTGCTTCTGAATGAAAGACTGCTATTGTTGACATGGTCTAGTGTGAGGTCTGTACTGATTAATTCAAGTTTAGGATGTCTAGGTATCCTTCCGCAGTATAATGATGCAAGACAGTAAAAATGTAATTGTTGTCATTATCTGTTATTGCTAACTTTTTTAATCACTATCAGCTCTTTGGGGTGATCTTTGGTAGGACCAGTGCTATTATAATTTTTAAAATCATGTAGGTAAATCTACGTAAAAGTAGTTCTAACTCTGGACATGTCTGTCATTCACATTGGCACAAATAAACATTTTCTTAACCAGAAAACAAAGTACCAGTTCCACACTAAGATTTCTGCCCTGTATGGCTGAGCCTGAATTAAAAAGTCCTGTTAAGAGGCTTATCATATCAGTTAAAGCAAAATGCCACTCTTTGTGGGATGAGGCTACCTCATGTTTGCCTCTCTCAGTGACATCCATCTCAAAAAGATCATGTGAACAAATATTTAACATAGAATTCAAATGAAAATTTAGGGCTTACGTTAAGAAGTCTGGACCACTCTCTCTTTTAATTGATAACTTCAATCACTTGTGATGCCTGGATAGGAAGCACTTAAAAAATTAATGCATTTTGGCAATATTATGAATGGTTGTAGAAATTAGGCTATTGGCATTTTGACAAATTAGTATTACAGGAAGCCTGAAGGCAAAGATGCATTAAGGGGAGGAAGGGAATTGCCAAGACTGATGTAAATGCCTTATAGATTGTTCCTAGATAGTTTCCTGACTATATGAATATTGAGACTAACAATAATTGTCTTTCAAGTCAGTAAGCTGTAATGTTATTATATTCCATTTTAAAGCATATTTTCATAGCCACCATTTCTATTAATTTTCTCTCATGCTATTAGACATTACAGTGATGCTGCTCTTCCAGCCCACAAAGTCATAGTACCATACCCTCTTGAGAAGGAAAATACCATGTCCGTTTCAAATGTGCCAGACGTTCCAACTACTTTATAGCCAGGAAAGAAAACAATGAAATTCATAGGCTCAGGAAGTCTGCCCAAGTACAAAACATAATTTTTATTTTTTTATTTTTTAAAAGGAAAATTGGCAAAATTCTTTTGTGATACCTACATCACTCCATTCAGCCTTTACCAGTCACCTTAAAATGAGCACAACATTTCAAAATAAACTCTTCCATCAATATTAAGAGTTTATGAATAACCTGAAGACAAAGACATCTCACTGGTTTTCTAAATTTATTAATCCCTATTTTATTTATTTTGATGCTTTTTATAAAAATTCACTAGAAAAAGGGTAGAAAGTTAAGTGAGTCTGAGTTTGCTTATATGCCATCAAGGGCTACCAATTTGCTTCATAGGAAAGAATGTGTGACACTACTTAGAAGACAGGCACCAGCTTTTATTTTCCTGCCCCCACACATAAAAAGAACTCTAGGACACACTGTGCCTAGCCAAGAGTTAGAAATGGAACACTTCTGTTCTCAGTTCAACAGACAGCAAAGCCCAGCAATAGAAACAGTGTTGAGAGTAGAATAAGGCACATTTAAGATTCATATTACCTGTTGGTTTGGGGTCTTTCTTCCTTCAATTATATTTTGTTGTACTGGAATAAAATCTTCAAAGGAAACAAGAAAAAGTTTGTCTTTTCAATAGGGGGTGTAGTATAGGAAGCAAACAACAGAGTAGAACAAAAATAAAATCTACTTAAAATATTATTAAAGTCCACTCAAAAAGAATTGCCATAATTCCCTAATTCTGCCTTGTTACATTATATTTTTTAATTTAAGTACTTTTAATCTATAAAAATTAGTTTCTGAACTCCTTATAGGAAGGCTGTATCTCTTTTTATGCTCAGGAATTATCTTGTATTTTGAGATATATATGCACTACTATAAGCATTGACACATAAACTATAGCTGTAAACCAAGCTAAAGCAAGCTTAATTTCCAATTCTTCCATGCATATTAAGAACTCTGTCTTTTAAAATTGGAATTAATTGCAACTAGCAAAATTATCAGTGACTAAATAACTGCAAAATCTCATTATTAAAGTGACCCATTTTGAATTTAATGTGTGTAAAAATAGTTTAAGAAGTCTTAACTATAATTTTTCTTTTACACTTGCTTATTAAGGACTCCAGGGTTCAGGATTCAGGGCTCAGACTGTCTTCTTTCATGTACAGTCTAGTTCTATTGTAAAGCTACCATAAATATCAGTGACAGCAGAGCTCCACCCAACACACAGGCACCTTCTCCCTGTAAAAGCCTCATTCACTCTTCTGCATTTTTTCCTGCAACAGTATGACTTATTTATTCAGGATCTATTATTTACTTCTACACAAACAATAATCAGTGTTACAACCATCTTGCCAGCGAATACAGAGAAAAGAAGCTCCAGGTCCTCAAATGGAAGATGTCAGATTATTTGTAAGCGCATTCCGGTATGCAACCTCTACTTGCTTTTCCACACCTGAAAAAGGTTCTCATTATAAATTAATTTCCAAACTTGAAAAAGATATTTGTTTAGGTGTAAGCATCAAGAAAGAAAGATCTGTGGAAATGCACAACTTTTGGATCAGATCAGATGGGAATGGCTGCAAGAGATACAAACTCTGCCCAGGAATAGTACAAGAAATTGTAGTGAGAAAGTGGAAAGTAGTTATCCTGTAAACTGTGATAAAGGGAGGATCTGTGATGTTTATATTGACCATGCAAGCTGTAGAAACCTGAGCTGTATATGATCAGTTTTATCTGCTTATTCCATATCTCTATATCAGACTATCGTATACTATGGATCTTACTGTTACCTGCTGTATATACGGGGATATTAGCTATCACTGTTTCCTTATTATAATAGTGCAAACCGAAATATATGGAAGTTATTGAAAATGGTAGTTTTATATTGCCCCTCACCTTTCTTTGGTTTATTAATTTAGAAGGTGGGAATTCTAAACCCTTAAATAATAATCTGCTCTACATTCATTACAGCTGGATATCTGAACCATAGATGTCCCAAAAATACATGTACAGGCAGCATGAGGAAATAAAGTTTTTCCATGGACTACAGAGGTGTTAAGGAACTCATTATTTTATTAAAATTCCCTTAACTTCCCTCGTTAAAAAAAGGCTCATCTTTTAACATCATCTCTGTGTAATGTATTGGATTTACTTTTTTCGTTTTCATCATCTTCCTGCTTGTCAGTACCTTTCTAAAACCTTGTCTAGTTCATTCCGACATAACTATGTACATTACAAAAAGTGATGTCCATCTCAAGACCTTTATGAAGCAGGAAGTCACTGCAGAACATATCAGTGTTTACATCAGAACTAAAAATACATATATCTTGTAAATTGATAGTAACAATTGTTGTACTTTTCGATTACTGATAACTATTCTTAATGCCATGAAGGAAATTTGCAAATGGAACAAGTTGCTGGTTTTATCAGTAGGAGGCAGTGTAATATATGCTAGCAATAGATTAGCAAAACTGAAAGGTTATGAAAACCTTTTTGCATCCACCAAAACTCAGCTTTACCAGAAACATATATGCATTATGTCCTTAATTTAATGAAAATTTTTTTATAAGATACAATAATTCACTTAAGAGACCAGAGCTATTATCCATAGGGAATTGTCCTGGGTTCAGAAGCAGCAGCCATTTTTTCTCCTTCTTAGCAGCTGGCTCAGTGCTGTGTTTTTGACTTTCGCCCAGGGAGCAGCGCTGATAGCACCAATGTTTTTAGTTGTTGCAGCAACGTTTAGTCTGACCAAGGACTTTCTGAACCTCATGTTCTGCCAGGGAGGAGGGGAAGCTGGGAGGAAGCAGAGACAGGGCACCTGAGCCAAACTAGCCAAAGAGGTATTCCATACCACAGAATGTCAGGCCCAGGATGTAAAAACAGGAACCCGGAAGAGTTCAGTTCACAGCTCGGTCATCAGGGGATGAGCAGTTGTATTCTCTTCCCTTGTTTCCCTTGTCATTATTATTATTGGAGGTAGCAGTAGTGACTTGCGTTATACCATGGTTACTGGACTGTTCTTATCTCAACCCATGGGAGTTACATTCTTTTGATTCTTTTCCCCATTCCCCCCCCCCCCCCGGAATGGGGGGGGGGGGGGGGAGGAGAAAGAGGGGGGATTGAGTGAGCGAACCTGGTGAGTTATAGCTGGGCTTAAACCACGACGAGAATGTACGTGTTTCATGCTGTTTTTTCATGCTGCCTTCTTTAGACCTTTTTAATTTTGGAACATAGTATCTGCTAATCTTCTAGGTTCCTTTGAGAAAGAGAAAAAGGTGTTCCAGGAATTTCAGTCCATCCTAAGACACTTCTCACAAAGTCAAAGAAAGGAATAGTAATGATGTTAATTAATAATCTTCAGCTAGATAATCTCATTGAGCAGCCTAGAGAAACACATTTCCAACTTCATTCAGAAAACAAGAAATTACTATAAGGAAGTCAAATGATAACATATGCACTGATTTTTGTATTCGGCTAACTACATCAGTTGGGTTTAGAGGTATGAGACTTTATGGAGTTATCAAAGTAAATGAAGAATATTTAGGAATTTGGCTGAAGTTATATGGTGAATAAAATGTAGAAGCATATATTTTCTAGGGTTTTTTTGCTTCAATCCTAAACTTTTGCTTCAATCCTAAACTCCCTAAGAGCTGTTGTTTTAATTTCTGTTCTTTTTATTTTTTTAAACTGCCTTCCACCCTTATTTTGATAGTTCTGTTCTTACTTGTGACTAATTCTGTTCTTAATAAAGTTAATTAGATAAATTATTTAGACTGGTAAAAACTGAGTTGAACCAGCTGTGAATAGGTAGTAAATTACACGCAAACATGGAATGAATTATGTTTAAGTAAAGTACTGTGTCTTTTTCAGCTTCTATTGCCACAAATACCCTGGTTTCTACTCATTATATTATATTCTAATTATGAGTTTTGAACTATGACATGAAAGAGTTCTTAGTAAGCATATACTAATCTGAAGCTAGATTAATGCAAAAAGAGTTGAGAACTCTATTCTTAGGGTTTAAGCAGGTTGAAACATAGAATACCTTTTGAATGCATGAAAAACCCATGAGGTTAATAAACAACTTGAAACAACATGTTATTATCTTTTCAGAGAGTTGCACGCTCTTGTCTGAGAGTAATCTTTGGGATATGGAAGTATGAAGGAACTGCTTTTTTGTCAAAAAATGTTGCAGGAAATTAAGATCCCTCAAGGATATTTGTGAAGTTGCTGATGTGAAAAAAGATGTTCAGGCTAGAAAATTAGCAAGAGCCTACTTATCAAAACAATCTCCCAATACTTATCTAAAAATATATCGTAACTAAATTAGCAAATACTACTCTTCCTTACTACTTACAAATCACATTCTTATTTTTCTACTAAATAGCCATCTAGGATATTTTTGATAAGTCCCTTTTGGTGGGAAGGAGAGGGGTGAAGGCAAAAGGAAACTATCACTGTAACTTGGAAACTAATGCGTTAAAGAACACAAATTTTAAAATTAATTAAATTTGGCTCTTCTTTAGAGATACACAATATATTTATATGTGTTTGTACACAGAAAAGAAGCATTTCTGTTGTGACTCAGATGAGTAGCTAATGTTATTTAAAGTAACATCTGGAATAATGTTTGGAACTGTTTATTTAGGTTATTCTGCCTTGATAATAAAATACTATTTCTGTATTCCTGTTTTCATGAACAGCATGCTGAGTAACAACTTGCCTTCTCTACTTCAATATCAACTAAACAAAATAGCTGGAAGAGCAGTTTTGCAGTTTTAAGCTTAAGTGCCATCCTCTGAAACTTAGAATTATTAAGCAACTTCTAACTGCTAAACTGAGACATCTCTGCCTACTCATGTCATACATCAACTCAGTCTACCCTCTACCAGAATAACTATATGGTCAAGGGAGGTGATCCTGCCCCTCTACTCTGCTCTCATGAGACCTCACTTGGAGTATTGTGTGCAGTTCTGGTGTCCTCCACATAAAAAGGACATGGAACTGTTGGAACAAGTCCAGAGGAGGGCCACGAGGATGATCAGGGGACTGGAGCACCTCCCGTATGAAGATAGGCTGAGAAAGTTGGGGCTGTTCATCATGGAGAAGAGAAGGCTGCATGGAGATCTCATAGCAGCCTTCCAATATCTGAAGGGGGCTCATGGGGATGGTGGGGAGGGACTCTTCATGAGGGACTGTAATGAGAGGACAAGGTGTAACGGATTCAAATTTAAACAGGGGAAGTTTAGATTGTATGCGAGGAGGAAATTCTTTAGTGTAAGGGTGGTGAGGCACTGGAATGGGTTTCCCAGGGAAGTTGTGAATGCTCCATCACTGGCGGTGTTCAAGGCTGGGTTGGACAGAGCCTTGGGTGGCATGATTTTGTGGTAGGTGTCCCTGTCCACAACAGGGGGGTTGGAACTAGATGATCTTAAGGTCCTTTCCAGCCCTAAGTATTCTATGATTCTATGATTCTAAGCTACTCTGAAATGTAGGTTAACACAGTTGTATGCATATTCTATAATCCACTGATATTCTTCTTGCTTTATTTCCTCTGTAACTTTTCTTTGAGGGTTTCCTAACGTTTAGTTTCTTTAATATAAACCTAGGAACAGGTTTTATTTATGTTTAAAATATTCTGTCTAGGCTCATTTTGCTCAGATTCTGTCTTGATTATATCATAAACAACTTATACCATTGAGGCAGTTTTAATCCTTGGGGGAAGAAGTGAAACATAATTTTCTTGTTCTTTAGTAAGTTCTGCCTAGTGAGATCCAGCATAAATTTCTTTTAATTGTCACTTTATATGTAGCACAGATATCACAACTGGAAATTATTCTTAAAAATAAATTGACATCATGCATCAGCTAGACAACTTGTTTCAGAAAACTCTGTTTAGATTTCTTGCATGTTTGTTCTCATTCTTCAACACTATAAAAAGAATGGCCAGTGCAATTTCAGTAGATTAAAAAAGTAAATTAACCTGGGGATCCATGGGTATTCTTTGATGTATTCTTCGACCTCTAAGAAGCCTGGGTTTTTCTTTTTCTTTTTTGGATTTATACTAACTGTCAGTATGCTAAATGATTACTCTGAATCTCTCCTAAGAATTTAAGCCCAGGCATTATGCTGTAGGACATATTTGTATGTCTTTTAACCTTTAAGAGATAAACACGGAGATAATCAGGTAGAAGTGCACCAGCTTTCCTCTTACTCCCTCATTTTTAAGAAGGATGGGTGGCAGATGTCTGTGATTCTGAAAGAACACAGTACATCTATTAAAATTTAGAAGAATATGTTAGACCAGTTGTTCTAAAGTGCAATTCAGGAATTCCTAAGAGTTGATAGCATTCTGCTTTCAAAGCAGTTTTGGTATCTTTGGTTTCATCTGCATATAGGGGTGCTCCTGTTTCCTGATTGTCCTCGTGGACCCCCTCTGGACTTGTTCCAACAGTTCCATGTCCTTTTTATGTTGAGGACAACAGAACTGCACACAAGACTCCAAGTGAGGTCTCACAATTGTGGAGTTGAGTGGCAGGATCACCTCCTTCAGCCTGCTGGTCACGCTCCTTTTGACGCAACCCAGGATACGATTGGCTTTCTGGGATGTGAGCACAACTAAAATTAAAAATACATCCATAAAAAATTGCATACATACATACATACATAATGCATACATAAAAACATACCTGAATTTAACATCAATTGATTTTAGATTTATAGAACTGAAGCATGTCTTGAATCTATTAGAAAAATCTTTGTTTAAAATTAAAAAACATATTTTGGAATAAAATATTAAACCATCAAATATTTATTAAAGTATTTTTAAAAAATAACTGTTGCTAGCTCAACTTTGAAGAAAATGTGAGGTGCCTGCAATAATCCAGAAATAAAAATATTATGCGAGCAAAACAAATTCTTAGCAATATTTCTACTACACTGAAATACAAAAGTGAGGAAGATAAAGGTGTTTTTCTGTTTTGTTTTGGTTTTTTTTTAATATATCAAGTTCTCTATTTGAGCGATTCAAGATATCCTATAGTGTGGGGTTTATTTTGTTTGGTTTTATTTTTTTGTGGTGTGGCTTGTGGGTGGTAGTCTTTTCTGGAGAAAATAGACCTAAAGACAGGCCACTCATTTTTCTACCTTTTTTGTATCTAGTGTCGTTTCAGCACAATATTTTCCTCCTATATCTGATGTTGAGCTGCTCTGTCATGTTTCAGTCATTTAAGATTGGAAATAATCAGTTAGTAGGCCAAGGAAATATTTTTGTTACAAAGATTTGTTTCAGTAAATGACTTTGAGAAATACAATTTGCATTAGTAATGGAATAAGTCAAAGGGAAGAGCAAAGCAGGGCAGCCAGGAGAATATATAGTAGGTTGTTGAAAAGGAAAAACCGAAAAGCACTATAAGGCACAGTGTCATAAACCACTATCTGTGATGGTGTCTGTTGTTCCTTTCTAATACAGAATGCCCACTGATATTTGGACATCAAAAGATAAATAGTTGAAAACATTTTGTCTAAGGACAAGCATATTCTCAAGTGATGGTGAAAGCATCTTGTTTCCCACAGGCCAGCAGTGTCTTGCTTTTCAGAGTATTTGAAAGGAAAAGATGCAGAGAAGAGTGAGTACCATAAATGTCTGTGCTATGCAAATGAACAGATTAAGGAAATCACACACTATTTCTGGAAATTACCTTGATAAAAAAATCCTTATTATCGTTTTTAAAACAAAATGCTTGCCATGGCACAATAAAATTGTAGTCAATTACCAAATCTTAGCAAATTTCTGAAAAGATCAGATAGTCTTAAAATAACCCCCCAAACCAATAAAAAAATAGTTATATGAATCTTTCTGTTTATATACAGACACATGCATGCACTTATTTTAAAGTTAAGAGAAAGAAGCCAATGTGGAGCATACTCTTATTCTTTGACATAAAATCCATGTATTGTGCCCTTGTTTCATATTTTCCAAAGCATTAATCATTCTCTAGAAATTCTGCCATGTACCCAGTTTTCCTTGGAAAAGTTCTGCTGATGAAACTTTCCCATGAATAATAGATCCGATGAAAAGCCTTTCTATTACTACTGAAAGTAAAGCTACAGTTGTTTTGCATTCACCAGCTGTATTCATTTTCAATGGTAAACTAAAATTGCCTGTTACATTGAATAATGATGATAAGTGAGCCTGAGACCTCAGCCAAGTCAGCCAGTGAGTTTCCTCACATATAGGAAATGCTTTTTTATTTCCACAAAGCACAATTATATATGTTTATAAAAATCTGATTATTTCTAAATTAAGTCTAAAACACTGATAACTTAACTGAAACCATTTCCACCATAACAGCGTCTGGAAGCTTTGAAGTGACTTCTTTAATCTTAGGAAAGGTACTGGATGTTTGATGTAGGCCATCAGACAGCACAGTATCACATTATTTTTCATCTAGCATTTCCTGACTCCAAACCTGATCTTACTCAAATATTGCAATTATTTAAAGTATTCCCTATTGTCATGGGTTCAGCAGCAGCAGTCATTTTTCTCCTTCTTGGTAGCTAGTGTAGTGCTGTGTTTTTGATTTTGGGCCTGGGAACAGCGCTGATAACACCAGTGTTTCGGTTACTGCCTAGTGATGTTTTGGTCTGGCCAAGGACTTTCTGAGTTTCATGCTCTGCCAGGGAGGAGGGGAGCCGGGAGGAAGCAGAGACAGGACACCTGACCCAAACTGACCAAAGAGGTTATTCCATACCACAGCACGTCATGCCCAGGATGGAGAGTGGAGAGCAGAGACCCAGAAGGGTGGGAGTGCACTGCATGGTCGGGCTTTGGTTTTAGATGGTGAGAAATTGTATTCTTTCCTTGTATTTGCCTTGTCATTATTATTATTGGTGGTAGCAGTAGTGATTTGTGTTATGCTTTAGTTACTAAACTGTTCTTATCTCAACCTGTGGGAGTTGCATTCTTTTCAATTCTCCTTCCCATCCCTCCGGGAGCTGGGGAAAGAAAGAGGGGGAAGTGAGTGAGAGAGAGTCTGCATGGTTAGAGAGGCTTAAACCACGACACCTATGTTTCTTCAGAAAAACAAAAGCAAAAAAACAAAACCAAAACAAAACCATAAAGACACAAGTGTACCCCCTCCCAGCTCTGTTTAAACTCTTCCTAACTAGAATCGTACAATCATACAACAAGGGAACTCTGGAAGACATCTAGTCCAACATTCGGCACAAGCCTTAAAATTCTGGAAGAGCTTGCTGAAAGTCCTGTCTTGACCTGAATTTCTTCAAGGAGGGAGATTACACAGCCCTTCTGGGCGGCCTATTCCAATTGTTAATCACTCTCACCTAACCATTTTCTTCCTCCTGTCCAGTGATAATTTTCCATCATATGGCTGTTGCTGTATGATGGGAAGGTGGCCATTTTGGCGCACAGGTCCATCTGGAGCTCAGCACTTGAATCTTATATGCAGCCCCCTGTTAAGTAGTTGTAGAAAGCAATCTACCTTTAGCTATCTGTTCTCAAAACAAAGAAAACACAGTTCTCTGGCCTTCTCATCATATACAACAAGAGCTTCAACCCTATAAGCGTCTTGGCAGCCCTCCATTGGACTTACTCCAGTTTGTCAACATCTCTCTTGTATTAGGAGAGCAAAGCTGCAGCCAGTATTTGATACGTCACCTCACCAATGCTGAACTTTCGTCAGTTAGCTGCACTTCTGCTAGTCCAGTGTGTAGTTTGCCTTCACCATATTGGCACCCTTTTGATTCACATTCACCAGGACTACAGGTCCTTTTCTGAAGACCAGTTTCACTGCCATACCCCAGCCTGTACTCTTCCAAGAGTTCCATCCCAGGTTCAGGACTTCTTATTAGGTCTTTTCCAGTTTGCTCTCTTTTACAATAGCTATCTCTGGTTTCAAGATTAGTAACATTTCTCTCAAGACAGCTAACTCTTTGATTCTGAGTGGAGACTCTCAAATAGTCTAGCTCTAATCTCTTTTTCATGATGATCCTATTTTCAGCAGCATTTTTACTCTTGGTAGATCTTTGCTTTGCATAGTTGCATGGCCCTACTGCCAGTATTTGAGTAAAGCTTCAATATCCCTTCTCATTAGTCTTATTTTTCTTAATTTACTACAGTGTTTGTTCTCTGATACCATTTACTACTGGGATGCTGATGTGTAGCATGATGCAAACTAATGCTCATTTGAAAAACCTCACCTTAGACTGGAAAGAAATTTGCATTCCTCTCTCTCTTCTCAAAGCTTCAAGCTGCCAGCTTATTTGAGAACTACTCAGACAAAAGTGTTCAAATGAAGTTTATACAGGAACTTGTATTACCTAATTAAGCCTCATCTTTACCTCAGTTATAATTTTTTCAATAAGTTTCGTGTTTGTCATCTATTTTTTATCTGAAACAGGCTCTGCCTGTAACTGTTACTGCCATCTAACTAATCTGAGAATCTCCATTATGTCTTTTCACTTTCCATTCATTACCAAGAAATTTCAGGTTCTGGAGGTTTTGCTTCTATGTTTCCTTTCAGCTGCCATTATTGCAAATTTGGAGTATTCTTAATTGCTCAGTGAGCTTTACAAAGTGTGATGGAAAGCACACTTTCTTTACCAGATGCTTGGAGGGATCTCTTAGCCAAGGAATCCATACTGAGGAAGCTTGACACTGTCTCATCTGGCTTATTGTTGTAGTTTAAGCCCATGCAGTCGCTCTCTCACTCCTCTCTTCTTCCCCCCCGCACCCTGAAGAGATGTGGAGGAGAATTAGAAGAATGGAACTCCCATGGGTTGAGATAAGAACAGTCCAGTAACTAAGGTATAACACAAAAACACTACTGCTACCACCAATAATAAAAATGATAAGGGAAATAACAACGGAAGAGAATACAACTGCTCACCACCTGCCAACCAATACCCAGACCAACCCGAGCAGTGATCTAGCCCTTCTGGGTAACTGCCCCTAATTTATATAGAGGGCATGACGTGCTGTGGTATGGAATACCTCTTCGGCTAGTTTGGGTCAGGTGTCCTGTCTCTGCTTCCTCCCAGCTTCCCCTCCTCCCTGGCAGAGCATGAAACTCAGAAAGTCCTTGGTCAGAGTAAACATTACTGAGCAGCAACTAAAAACATTGGTGTTATCAGCGCTGTTCCCAGGTCGAAAGTCAAAACCACAGCACTGCACCAGCTACTATGAAGGAGAAAAATGACTGCTGCTGGTGAACCCAGGACAGTATCCACCCCTTATTCCATACCATTCATGTCATGCTCAGATCCCACATTTTCAATATACCATCACTCTTGTCTCATATATATATGTATATGTATACATCCACAGAGAGAGAGAGAGATCATTTGTTAGTGCTTGGACCAATCCCTATAAAGCTGCCGATTCCATCCGGTTCGTGATGTTGAGCCCCATCTCTTGTAACAGTCTTTCAGAACAGGAGAGGCTGTGCGTAGTGTTGGATTGTTGCCTGCTGATGCTGATTGTTCCTTTACCACAGAACTCATCTGGTTTCATCCAAGTTCATTCTTTCTTGGGATGATGGTCGGAGTGAAGTCAGGGCCAGTTGCTGGTGACCTGAAGATGTCTAGTTGGTGGGCTATAAAAGTGCTACATAGCAGGCAACTGCATACAATTGAGTTCATTGGCTGTTTTCCCCTAAAATCAAATCTCCTTGAGGTACACGTCGGACTTCTCCATCTTCCTGCATTACCCACCAAGTATATCCGGGTCCCTGAGCAAAAGCCAGCCCACGAGTGGGTTTGCCTTTACCTGAAGCAGGAGTAACCCAGACTGTCTTCCCCAGCAAATTCTTTATATGCACCACAGGAACTTTGTCCCTCTCTGCAGTATGCAGAAGTTCTGACTGGGCTGGGCCAGCCCTGTTGGCAGCTCTTCTGGTGTTGACCAGCCAAGTGGCCTTTGGTAAATGTATATGCCAATGTTTGAATGTCCCACCACCCATTGCTCTCAGTGTAGTTTTTAATAGCCCATTGTGCCATTTGATTTTCCCAGAGACTGGTGCGTGGTAAGGGATGTGATATACCCATTCAATGCCATGATCTTTGGCCCAAGCATCTATTAGGCTGTTCCAAAAATGAGTCTCATTGCCTGACTCAATTCTCTCTGGGGTGCCGTGTCACCACAAAATCTGTTTCTCAAGGCCCAGGATAGTGTTCCAGGCAGTGGCGGGGGGCACAGCATATGTTTCCAGCCACCTGGTGGTTGCTTCCACCGTGGTAGGCACATGGCACTTAACTTGGTGGGTTGGTGGGAGTGTGATATAATCAATCTGCCAGGTCTCCCCATATTTGTACTTCAGCCATCGTCCTCCATTCCAAAGAAGCTTTAACCCTTTAGCTTGCATAATTGCAGCACATGTTTCACAGTCATGAATAACCTGGGCAATAGTGCCCATTGTTTAGTCCAGGGTGCTGAAGTGCTCCCCTGGTTGACGGGTAAAGTCTTTTCACATATTCTGTAACTCGTCTGAGGTCTGACGTCAAGACGTCACCTCTTCTTCCTCTTTTTCCTCTGATTCACATACTAATAACTCCTGGTCAGACACTGTCCTGGGTGGTGAGTACATTGTTTCTTCATCTTGCTTCATCTTTCTTACCTCTTTTTTGCTTTTCCCCTTGTGTATAGGGGCAACAGATATTGGCACAAATTGGTCCTCTGGTGTAGCTGTTGTAATTGGAGTTGGATTAGCTGCAACGCAAACTAGATCAGTTTCATGATCAATGATTCTATTGCATTACAAGTCATTACCATAAAGTACAATGAAACAAGAACCTTTGCCCAAGGCCCCCAGCCGATGGACACTAAGACAGCAAATACCAGATGTAAGTAAGGTACGACACGCTGAAACTGTGAGACCAAGAGCAATAACTTTGAAAGCCAATAAATCAACACTGTGATGAGTGACTATTAATCCGAAACAATGAATGCTTATCGCAAATACAATTACACACACTCTGGTCAGATCTGTCGTTATCTCAACCCTCCGTGCCCCATGTTGAGTGCCAAAAAGAACTGTCGTGGTTTAAGCCCAGCCATTAACTCAGTGCCACGCAGCTGCTCTCTCACTCCCTCCTTCTTCCCCCATGGTCCTGGAGGGATGGGGAGGAGAATTGGAAGAATATAACTCCCACGGGTTGAGATAAGAACACTCCAGCACCTAGAGGTATAACACAAAACCTCTACTGCTACCACCAATAATAATAATGATAAGGGAAATAACAACGGAAGAAAATGCAACCACTCATCACCTGCTGACTGATACCCAGAACTACTGAGCAGTGATCTAGCCCTTCTGGGTAACTGCCCCTAGTTTGTATAGTGGGCATGATGTGCTGTGGTATGGAATACCTCTTTGGTCAGTTTGGGTCAGGTGTCCTGTCTCTGCTTCCTCCCGGCTATCCCTCGTCCCTGGCAGATCATGAGACTCAGAAAGTCCTTGGTCAGAGTAAACATTACTGAGCAGCAACTAAAAACATTGATGTTATCAGCACTGTTCCCAGGTCGAAAGTCAGAAACACAGCACTGCACCAGCTACTGAGAAGGGGGAAAATGACTGCTGCTGCTGAACACAGCACTCTTATAATTTCTTTTCTGCGATTTTCCCTACTTAACTCTCTTTTAGAGGCATGAAGCAGATTAGAATTTCAAAGACTGTTAGAAGGACTACTACAATACAGGGGAAAGAAAATTATATTCTCATGCTTTCTCACCCTTTTTTTATCCTATTTCATTAATCAGGTATAAAAAAAATAACAATAAAGAACCTTTGGTAGTAGGATTTATGCTTTTAGAACATAAAAAAATGAGTTTGTATCCACAACCTCAGTTTACTATTGTCATGTTCCTGAAAGCAGATTTTTCATGGGGCTTTAAATTTGGAATAGATTTATAAACCAGACTGACTACTCTCACCAAGTTTAATACTTTCTATTTAGTGTTTAGAATTTACATATACACCCACTTTGTTTTAAATTAACTTTATTTTAAATGTAGATGTTTTAATTGGTTTGTATAATCAAAGTATCATATAACTTTGTTCTTTAGTATTCTAAATTTTTAATCCTCTTCACAGAGAACATTGGGTAAATGCCTCACAGCCAGACTGCAACGGTCTGGGACACTCATTTAAGATACCTTAGTGATTCAGAAACTTACAGGTAAATTTGGTATCTTTTTTTCTTTATCAACTACAGCCTAAAAACACTGCTCCTGGAATCCAAGAGCACTTCATCCCCTTTTAAGAATCCCTTCCTTCCTGATCAGAGAACCTCAATATCAATGCAAAAAAGCCAGTTATATTTTAGGAAATTGATCCGTTATCCATCTGCACTCAAAACCCAGTTATAGTCTTGAATAAATATGATCTCCTGGGTGATTGGCAAGACCAAGAAAGACCAAGGCACATGCAGACTTTTCAACAAAAGGATTCAAAATCATATTCGTTGCTGCCTGCATTTCCTCTCACCTAGAGGATGAGATGGGAATACTAAGATCGAAGTCCACCCTTCTGTCAGGTGTTGAGTGCTCACAGCTCTGGGGTTTATTACAGTCTACGTCCATATCACATGCATGCATTTATGGCACTTGACTCAGCAGTAATTGCAAATGCTGAGTTAAGGAGTAACTTTTACAGCCTTCCAAATGTACAATCTTTATCAACTTTATTAACATAAAGAAATTCCTAAAATGATCATAGTCAACCAATGGGAAGCATCAATAGGAAGAGGGAGCCCAGATACCTCCTGAATTTTGTTTTCTACTCTGATCATGAAGTAGGTGTATTTGGGAAGCTAAAGTTTACTCAATTAGTTAAGTAACTAAGGCATCCATAAACACCTAAGAATGTAGATGGGTTTTTCATTCTTCACCTTTAAAGAAGCTATAAAAGGAAAAAAGTGCTGCTGTTTAACATTTATCTAATAATTAAACTGTCACAACATTAACTTTGGGAATAGAATATCTGTATTAAAAAATTCCTTCTCCTGTGAATTCATATATACATTTTTTTTGATGTGAGATCCAAAATGAGTAGTCAAAACAACAGAAACATTGTAAAAGAATTATAATATAGCAGGCAGAAATTTAGATTCCCATGAATTCCCAGGTTATGAATAATTAAACATGATTTATTTTAAGGGATTGCTAACTTGGATTTAAATTACACTTCACACCTCTGAATGTCTCTGTGAGCTTCAATCTTTTGTCTAGAATGAGAAAAAAAATGGCAGAAATCATGTATGCAGAATATCCTTTCTGAAAGCCATTTCTGAATACAAATTCAGGATTTATAAACACTGAAGCTTTGTTTCTTGTTCAAAGTCTCCTGCCCATGAATTTCTTCAGTCCATTTAAATTACTGACTTGTTATGAAAAAAACCATATATGTAAACAGACATCATTGTGACAAAGTGTTAACATTACTTGCTCCCATATTTGGGAAATTTTACATTAAACTGGATAACAATAGAATCATAGAATCATAGAATAGTTAGGGTTGGAAAGGACCTTAAGATCATCTAGTTCCACCCCCCTGCCAGGGGCAGGGACACCTACCACTAAACCATGTCACCCAAGGCTATGTCCAACCCACCCTTGAACATCACCAGTGATGGAGCATTCATCACTTCCTTGGGCAACCCATTCCAGTGCCTCACCACCCTTACACTAAAGAATTTCTTCCGCATATCCAATCTAAATCACCCCTGTTTAAGTCGGAACCTGTTACTCCTTGTCCTCTCACTACAGTCCCTCATGAAGAGTCCCTCAGCAGCATTCCTATAGGCCCCCTTCAGATATTGGATGGCTGTTATGAGGTCTCCACACAGCCTTCTCTTCTCCAGGCTGAACAGCCCCAACTTTCCCTGCCTATCTTCATACTGGAGGTGCTCCAGTCCCCTGATCATCCTCGTGGCCCTCCTCTGGACTTGTTCCATCAGTTCCATGTCCTTTTTATGTTGAGGACACCAGAACTGCACACAATACTCCAAGTGAGGTCTCAGGAGAGCAGAGTAGAGGGGCAGGATCACCTCCTTTGACCTGCTGGTCACGCTTCTTTTGATGCAGCCCAGGATACGGTTGGCTTTCTGGGCTGCGAGTGCACACTGCTGCCAGCTCATGTTCATTTTCTCATTGACCAACACCCACAAGTCCTTCTCTGCAAGAATGCTCTGAATCTTTTTTCTGCCCAACCTGTAGCTGTGCCTGGGATTGCTCCGACCCAGGTGTAGGACCTTGCACTTGGCATGGCTGAACTTCATCAGGTTGGCATCAGCCCACCTCACAAGCGTGTCAAGGTCCCTCTGGATGGCTTTCCTTCCCTCCAACGTATCAACTGAACCACACAGCTTGGTGTCATCGGCAAAATTGCTGAAGGCGCACTCAATCCCACTGTCCATGTCACCGACAAAGACGTTGAACAAGACCGGTTCCAACACCGATCCCTGAGGGACACCTCTCGTTACTGGTCTCCAGCTGGACATTGAGCCATCGAGCACAACTCTTTGCATGCGGCCATCCTGCCAGTTCTTTATCCACCGAGTGGTCCACCTATCAAATTGATGTCTCTTTAACTTAGAGACAAGGATGTCATGTGAGACAGTGTCAAATGCTTTGCACAAGTCCAGGTAAATGACATCAACTGCTCTAACCCTGTCCATCAGTTCCATTGCCCCATCATAGAAGGCCACCAGATTGGTCAGGCAGGATTTCCCCTTACTGAAGCCATGCTGGCTGTTACCAACCACCTTGTTGTTTTTCATGCACCTCAGCATGCCTTCCAGGAGAATCCGCTCCAAGATTTTGTCAGGCACAGAGGTGAGGCTATGTGGTCTGTAGTTCCCCGGCTCATCCATTTTGCCCTTCTTGAAAAGGGGGGTTATATTTCCCTTTTTCCAGTTGTCGGGAACTTCACCTGACTGCCATGATTTTTCAAATATGATGGACAGTGGCTTAGCTACTTCATTTGCCAGCTCCTTCAGGACCCGCGAATGGATTTCATCAGGTCCCATGGACTTGTGTGCGTTCAGGTTCCTAAGATGATCTCAGACCAGATCCTCTCCTACAGTGGTCCCAGGGTCTTCATTCTCACTGTCCCTGCGTCTGCCTTCCAAGACTTGGGTGGTGTGGTCAGAGCATTTTCCGGTGAAGACTGAGGCAAAGAAGTCCTTAAGAACCTCAGCCTTCTCCAAATCCAGGGGAGCCAGTTCTCGCAATAGCTTCTGGAGAGGGCCCATATTGTCCCTAGCCTGTCTTTTATTTGCCATATTCCTATAGAATCCCGTCCTGTTTTTCTTAACATCCCTGGCCAAATTTAATTCTAAATGGGCCTTAGCTTTCCTGATCCCTAGCTTCCCGGACAACATCCCTGTATTCTTCCCAGGCTTCCTGTCCTTACTTCCACCTTTTATAAGCCTCTTTTTTCCTTCTAAGTTTCCTCAGCAGCTCCCTATCCATCCAAGGAGGTCTCCTGGCCCTCCTGCAACACTTCCTTCTAGTTGGGATGCATCGCTCCTGAGCTTGCAGCTGGTGATCCTTGAATATCAACCAACAGTCTTGGGCCCCACTGCCCTGTAGGGAGGGGAAAATTAATTTGCTTTCTGTCATTAATAGAAATCTTATGAACTGATAGACTTTTTTTTTTTTTAATCTTTTTGGTACTTGACAAATCTTGCAATTACTACCAGGGGACTGCAAAAGCAAATAATCCTATATTAGTGGGTTTACATAAATAATTTTATAATTAAATCATATATTTAACCTCATATTTTTCCCTGATAACCAGAATTCAGCTTTATTTTGTTACTGATGATATTAATATTTTTATTAATTACTTCTACTTCATGCAGAATTTAAAATTGTATTTTCATTTTAACAACATTGAAATCTAATATTATTGCAGATATTATTACATTTTAAGTAGGTGCTATGTTAAGTTAGTTTTTCCTTTATGAGATTAATAAGTATTTGCAATTAAGCATTTGGTTTTCAGCTGCCTCATTATTTGTATTCATATCAGAAATTTATGAGTTTTAGTTGTAAAAAAGTGGTGCATTAATTAAAATAAGGACGTAAGTATGAAGTGTCTGAGCCTGTGCTTACCTGGTTGAAGAATACCTTTAACTACCTTAGTTCCTCTTAAAAATTTTCAATAAAATACCAGGTGGGAAGGGAACTCAAGAATCATGTGGTCCAACCTACACAGGTAAAGTATGACTCCAACTAGATGTCCTGGAAACTTGTCCAGCCAAATCTTAAAATTGTCTAGTGTTTGGAAGTCCACCATTTCTCTGGGGAGATTATTCCAGTGGCTGATAGTTCTCATTGCAAAAAAGTTTCCTCTTGCGTCCAACTGGAATCTTTCCATGAGTAAGTTCTACCTATTACCCCTTGTCTTTTCCTTGTGATTCCTTATAAAAAGAGAGTTTTCATCTTCTTTGTAGCCACCTTTTAATTGCTGGAACATGGTGATGAGGTCTCCCCTGTGCCTTCATTTCTCAAGGCTGAACAAACTAATTTTTTTCAGCCTTTCCTCATAAGGCAGGCTTCCCAGCCCTTTGCTCATTTTTTTGGCCCTTTTCTAGATCCTATCCAGCCTATTCACATCTTTTTCGTGAGGCAGGGACAAATTTTGACCACAAAATTGTTTACATTCCATATATTAGATTACATAGTCACCATCTAATTGCAGGTTTACCTGCATTGCTTTGTCCACTTTTGTTTTAAAACACTCAAACAATTCTTTGTCTTTAATTTCCCTTAAGAAACTGTTGTATGGTCTAATAGAGCTGAGTGTTAGCAAGTGTTTCCTCATTCAGTCTTAATTTGACTTTCTCAATTTGTTTGATTACACTCAATTATATTTCCACATATCAACTTTAACAACTTGTTTCTTATTTACAACTTATGAATAAGTTGAAATAGCTTTATAAACTCTGTTTCATTGGTTATCATTTAGCTGGAGCAGATATTGTAAAATCTTTTCTTAACTTACTTTCTTAAATCAATGAAACAGTTACATTCCATATTTGTTGGTGGCTTTTTTAACTCTTAAAAGAGAGTCAAATGCTCAAAATACCAAACATTTAAGTTCTGGGGGTTTAATTTCAAAAGTTCCGGTTAAAAAAAAAAAAAAAGTGCCACTTCTGAAGAAATAATTTAATGTGTTATATTCCATTGGCCTTCCTGATCATATATCAGAGTTTTCTGATTATTTTTGTAAAATGTCAGAAAATGCATTACCTATAATTTTTCTGCAATGAGTTATGCTTAGCTTTCTGTTTATTGTCCTCTTGAAATCATCATATCAACTTAACATACTCTGGATCTTTAATTAAATATATATAAATGTATAGATATTTGTTTACTTAAGAATTACCTTAACTTGTGGAAAGATTGATACAATTCTAATTATTCTGAAAAATTACATCAAATTCAATTTTTTGGTAACTTCAAAACCATCTATGTTAAGAAAATTGATTTATGTTCTTCTGAATATGCTTTATTTTTTCTTCTTTTTATCAGAGACACATTGTTATTATACTGATAGAAGGGTATTTGATTTTGCCTTCTTACCATATGCCACACCCTACTGCGTGTTAATCTCAAGTGAATATCACGAATACACAGACCAGCTTTAGGGCATAACTGAAGTTGTCATCACCCTCTCTTTTTGCCAGAGGAGGTAATATCTCATGCAAAGACATATGTTTTTTCATTGACTGAATGGATTTTCCATTTCACCACATTACACAGCAGTTAGTGAGAGGGGTGAAACTCCCAGGTTCAGGCGAGGCAGATGTGGAATGTGTGGGAGAATTCTCCTCAGGAACCCAGGGCTGTCCGTCAGGTACAGCTTCTCCAGAGCAAGCAGCAAGGTGCTCTCAAGCAGCAGGACCCTTTTGGAATTTGTTACAATCTGAGATGTTGCAGAGTAACAGGGATTTCCTCAGGGAATATGGTGCATGATGTAAGACATATGGGAAATGCAAGACATTTCTAAGTGGCATCTGAAGAACCCACATATTGTAGGGTATTTAACATGGCATTAGATGGCATAGAAAACTAAATAGATACTTCATTCTATAATGAGGACCTACATATGTAGCTCATGTAGGTATCAACATTGCAGATATCTGAACTTACTTGTCTTAATGAGAAGCTGACTTTCATTCTAGGGGAGCAATTTAGTTACCTAAAAATAAGGTTGTTTTATCTATTTTAGTTTCAGAGACTCGTCTCCAGCCGCTGATCCAAAGCAATGCAGATGTAGGATCACATCTGTCAGCACAATGCAGCTGCTTGAATAACTTAGGCTACTTAAAAAGTAGAAATACCTAGGTATCCTAGTTAGTCAGTGGAAAGCAGCACTAAGAAGCTAGTCAATGAAAAGAATAAAATCCTTTAAGGCACATTTCATATCTATTTCAGATTGTGACATCTGGATGAAATTACTTATGTGTTACAAGTACCTACTTCTCTCCTTCCAACTATAAAGACTTTCTAATAACCAGATTAGCTATACATATGTCACAGTGTAGATGTCTCTATTTGACACAGGAATTCCAAGTATCTCTATATGACAGATTTTAGGAATATGTAAACTTGCTCATCAAGCTGTGCCTTAGCCAGTTAAAATCTCTAAATTAAATAGTAGGCACAATCTAATAAAGCCTTTGAAAGTTAAGATATATTAGTTAAGCACTGGTAACACTCAGCTTCTCTTTGAGATCTGCAGGTGTACTGCCAATTCAGAGACATAAGCATCCATTAAACTTAGGTCAAATGTTAATTTATTGCAAACCTGTGTCATTAATACAAGTAGGTCTAGGAAAGCTTTAATGCTTTTGCTGTTGCTTAAAAACATACAGTGTTACAAAATTGACTACTGCTCAGATTTATGGGTAAAATTTGATTGCTTAATTATAAATTCCTTGCATCATTTGTGATATGAGTTAGGAGATCTCCCTGGATCAAAAGGCATAGCACTGGAGACCTGCTGCAGTTTTGCTTTTTATACCAATTGATTGAAGTTAGTTGACATGATAACAGGAATTTTATCAAAAAGCACCCGTTGTTGGTGTTCAGACTGATGGTTTATGTGGTTTATGTGCCTAAGTGCTCAAGAGTTGTGTCTGCCGCATATAAGTTGTAGTAATCTATTCCTTTCCTTGTGCACATAAAAAATTAAGCTGTCACAGCTATGCATGTTAAGTGAGAAAATATATTGGTTCAGATAATTCAATGTGTACTGGAGCCTTTTCTTAAACAGCTATTAATTCCAATCTTGTCTGTGTAACCTACGGCTGAAAAAAAAAGAGTCATTATGATTATGTAAATCAAAGTAAATAGTATGGACTAATATAATTAAATAAAAAAGCATATTTAAGAACTATTAGTCTAGTCATTCAGCAAAATATTTATATATATCTTGTAAAGGCAAATTTTAAGGCTGGTGAAGAATTTATACAGTGATAGCTTTAATGTCAGTTATTTTTAGTGGAGATAAAAAAAAGGTGACACTAATGTAAAGCACTATGTTATGACTATGAAGTTGGCATGCTTCAGGAAATCAAAGAAACTCTCAAGTAAAGATTCTGATTTTAATACATTCTTTCCTATGATCTTCCAGACACTTGTACAAATGTAATACAGGTTGTAAAGGAAACCAGAATCATTCTGGAGCCGCAGGCAGAGGCTAGACAGGATATTTTGTATCCAAAACAGCAATACACGCCCTGTTTAGGAGTCTGAATCCTGTTCTTCAGACAAAATTTAGGTCAAGATTAAAACGCAGATTTACATGTAAATGAGGCAATTGCATGAAACTTAGTAAGGATGTAAGTTCAACTATGAATGTTAATATGAATAAGCTATAAATTAAGCTGCCATTACACTCTTAGCAAGCTGAGTCTTGATTTAGTTACCTGAGCACAAGCATCCTGTAGCTTTTAAGGTATCTTCTGGCTTACTGGTGCCATTCAAGAATGGCTTACATAGTCTGATGCACATTACTTCTCTATCACAGAGAAGCAGTGCACATCTATAATGCAGATACTGTGCATATACTGGGAATTTCACAGGATGCTGTATGTATCTGATTTGGCAAGCAAATCAAATCACAAGGTTAAATTATTTGTGGAGTCTGGACAGTAGTTCAGCTGACAAAGCAAAATTGTTGATCATCTGAGGTCTCATCATTTAGAAAAGCATAGTAAAATCTCTGTCCTACTTGTCAGGCACATATAGCTGCTTTGGAAACTGTAGTGCTGAAATGGCACCGGGTGTGTTAGGGCTGGAGGCAGAAGACTATAACCTTGACCAGAGTTTAAGCTAACATGGAAACCTACTGTACATGACTTTAGAAGCTGCTGGATGTGACAGATGACTATGTAACAAGTGTCAAAACTTACAGTACTTGGCTCCCCAGCACAAAAGGTATGGAGCTACAGAAGAGATTCTAGTGAAGGAACACGGAGATTATTTAGGGACTGGACTATCTCTCCTGTGAATAAAGGCTGAAACTGCTTCACCTGAAGAACAAAGGCTCATAGGGAATCTCATATGTATATATAAATTCCTGAATGGAGGTGTTATGGTTTAACCCCAGCCAGCCACTATGCTCCACACGGCCGCTCACTCACTGTAATGGGATGGAGGGAAGAAAATTATATGTGTAAAAATGTGAAAACTGAAGGGTTGAGATAAGAATATTTCAAAAATTTTATTATGATGAAGATGATAGTAATAATAATAATAATGATATGAGAAGGAAAATAACAATAGCAACAAGAGAAAAATAAAAACCAAGAAAGACAAGTGATGCAATTGTGAAAACAATTGTTCACCACCAACTGACCAATGCCCAGCAAATCACTGAGCAGCAGCACCCTGGCCAAACTTCCTTCTAGTTTTATTGCTGAATATGCTGCTATATGTTACGGGATATTCCTTGGGTCAGTTGGGATCAGCTGTCCCAGCTGTGTCTTCTGCCGACTTTTTTGTGCACCCCAGCCTACTCACTGGGGGAATGATTGAGGAACAGAAAAGGCCTTGACTTTGTAAGTACTGTAAGTGCTGCTCAGCAATAAAGAAAACATCCCTATGTTATCAATACTGTTTCCAGCACAAATCCATAACACAGTCTGTACTAGCTACTATGAAGAAAATTAACTATCCCAGTCAAAATCAACACAGGAGGGTGTGAAGAAGATGAAGCCAGGCTCTTCAGTGGTGCCCACTGATAGGACCAGAGGCAGTGGGCACAAAGTGAAGCAGTGGAAGGTCACTTTAAACATCAGGAAACATATTTTTATTGTAAAGGTGACTGAGCACTCAAACAAGTTGCTCAGAGAAGTTACGGAGTCCCCATCCTAGACAATATTCAAAAATCATCTTGACATGGCATTGGACAACCAACAGAAGACCCAGTTTGAGCAGGAGGTTGGATCAAATAAAATTCAGAGGTCCCTTTCAAGTTCAACTGTTCTGTAATTCCAAGATAACACCATTAGTATTTACCAGCCACTTCCTAACTTGATGTCTCTGTTCAAGCAAAGACTGTATATACCACACCTATTTTAGTAGCTGAATCCACTCTTTTTTTGCTGTTTCTTACATTTCCAGGACCTATGCATTCTACTTATTATGACCATCAAGATGTCTAAACTTGTTCTTCTTTCCAGAATTCTCTTATCTACTTCCAGGATAGCAATAACTCCCCCTTATTTTACTTCTCCTTGTTTTTCTTTTAAAGAAATGCACCAATCTCTAATCTCTTTACTTAACACTTTCCGTACTATTCATCCCACATATCTGTGATGTTTTCTCCTCTGACTTCTGTACTATTTTCCAATAGTGCATTTTTCTACACTTTCATCTTCAGTTAAGGTTCCTTGCAGTTACATAGAAAATTATCATCCACATCTTGATTTGACTCTCATACTTTGGGTAAGCAAATGTCCTGGGTTCAGCAGTAACTGTCATTTTTCTCCTTCTTAGTAGCTGGTGCAGTGCTGTGGTTTTGACTTTCAGCCTGGGAACAGTGCTGGTAATATCAATGTTTTTAGTTGCTGCTCAGGAATATTTAGTCTGACCAAGGACTTGCTGTGTCTCATGATCTGCCAGGGAGGAGGGGAAGCCGGGATGAAGCAGAGACAAGACGCCTGACCCAAACTGACCAAAGAGGTATTCCATACCACAGCACATCATACCCACTATATAAACTGGTGGCAGTTACCCGGAAGGGTTAAATAACTGCTCAGTTGGGCTGGATATTGGTCGGCAGGTGATGGGTGGTTCTGTTCTCTCTCTTTGTTATTTCCCTTATCATTATTATTACTGGTGGTAGCAGTAGTGGTTTTGCGCTATACCTTAGTTACTGAACTGTTCTTATCTCTACTCATGGGATTTACGTTCTTTCGATTCTCCTCCCCATCCCTCTAGGAGTGGGGAGGAAGAAGGGGGGAAGTGAGAGAGCAGCTGTGGGGCTGACTGAGCTTAAACCACGACAGTTCTTTTTGGCACCCAACATGGGTTGAGATAACGACAGGTCTGACCAGAGTGCGAGTAATTGTATTTGTGATAAGCATTCATTGTTTTGGATTAATAGTCACTCATCACAATGCTGATTTATTGGCTCTCAAAGTTGTTCCTCTTGATCTCAGTTTCAGCGTGTCATAACTTACTTGCAGCTGGTATTTGCTGTCTTAGTGTTTATTGGTTGGGGGCGTTGGGCTAAGGATCTTGTTTCATTGTACTTTATGGTAATGACTTGTAATACGATAGAATCATTGATCATGAAATTTATCCGGCTTGTGTTCCCGGTGTGGTCACCACCTCTATACTTTGGGAGGTATATAATAGAAGTGTATAGCAATTACACTTCGTTTTTCCCCTCCTCGGGTGATCAGCCTATGAGGGAGACATTCCCACAGACCCTAGTGACAAGTACAGCAGCTATTTGAAGTCTGTCTACAACAGATAAAGCAGCTACTCAAGATCCAAACACAGCAGCTGCACCAACCCCAGCAACAAGAAGAGCAGCTACACAAACTCCAACCGCAGCAAACAGTGCAGCTCCTCCAGCTCCAAGCACAGCAGCTACACCAGCCCCAGTGACAAGTACAGCAGTATCATTTGAGAGTTCTAAAGGTTTTGAATGACCTTTGGGTACCTTTGAGACCTGCCTGCTGATTGTGATGGGGATCACCATGTGGGCACACATACAGAGTGTGCTTTTTTCCACGGCCATTTCATCTGATCTCGAAAATAAATGCGAGTCATATTTGGGTTTTGTCTAGGATTAGAGGACAATATAGGAGGACCAAGAGATTTTCCCTGAGGCTGGACAGTCAGTGGCAGGGTGTGGGGGACAGTCTGGGCAAGTATCTAGTCCACTGGGCCCCTCCAGTGCATTGGAAGCATGGGAGATGGAAGGCAGCTGTATTGGGTCCCCGACGACAAGTCACAGAAACTGCTGGAGGGGAGGGTGAATTATTTTGAGCCTGGTGGGCCCATGATACCTCAGGCTATCAGGGCAGACATGCAACATACAGATGGACTCATGATGGAGGGGCGGACTTAGCAATGGACACTATTGCCCAGGTTATTCATGAGTGTGAAACGTGCTGTGATTAAGCAAGCCAAGTGGTTAAAACCTCTTTGGTATGGAGGACGATAGCTGAAGTACAAATATGGGGAGGCCTGGCAGATTGACTGCATCACACTCTGTCTCCTGCCCTGAAAGGCTGTTACAAGAAATGGAGCCTGACATCATGGACCGGATGGACACAGCAGCTTTATAGGGATTGGTCCGTGCACTAACGAATGATCTCTCTCTCTCTCTCTGTGTATGTATATATATGAGGTCACGTACATATATACATGAGGTCACACATACATATATATGTATATATATGAGTGAAGGCATATTGAAAATGTGGGATCTGAGCATGACGTGAATGGTATGGAATAAGGGGTGGGTGCTATCCTTGGGTTCAGCAGTAGCAGTCATTTTTCTCCTTCTTAGTAGCTGGTGCAGTGCTGTGGTTTTGACTTTTGGCCTGGGAACAGTGCTGATAGCACCAATGTTTTTAGTTGCTGCTCAGGAATGTTTAGTCTGACCAAGGACTTTCTGAGTCTCATGATCTGCCAGGGAGGACGGGAAGCCGGGAGGAAGCAGAGAGAAGACACCTGACCCAAACTAGCCAAAGAGGTATTCCATAACTCAGCAAATCATGCTCACTATATAAACTGGGGGCAGTTACCCAGAAGGGCTAGATCACTGCTAGGTCAGGCTGGGCGTCAGTTGGCGGGTGGTGAGCGTTTGTTTTCTCTTCCCTTGTTATTTCCCTTATCTTTATTATTACTGGTGGTAGCAGTAGTGGTTTGTGCTCTACCTTAGTTACTGGACTGTTCTTATCTCAACCCATGGGAGTTACATTCTTTCGATTCTCCTCCCTATCCCTCTAGGAGTGGGGGTGTGGAAAGGGGGGGGGAGTGAGAGAACGGACTGCGTGACTGACTGAGCTTAAACCATGACTGAATATCAAGCAATTATTCACCTCCTACTGTAAATCAAATGCATTGAGGGCACAAAGGAAACACTGTATTCTTGGTAGAGCAGCAGCAATCTAGCAGGACAGAAACTTCACGGAAATTCTTATATCCTACAGCTTGGGCTTGGAATCTTAAGAAAGCTCATTTGCTGCACTATAAGGAGCTGCTAGCAGCATGCTCAGAATTAAAATTTTAAAAGCCAGTCCTTAATGGTATCTTTTCTCACAAGGAAGATAAATGATCCTTTCTTGATAGCTAGTTCATTCTTCTGCAAAGCTTCCTACCCTGTTCCAAGTCATGGCAGAGCTAGATTCTTTTGACGTATTTTGCTTGTGCCTAATTTGTTTACTCATTTTGTTCTTAGAAGTAGTTCAACCCCTTTTCCCTGCACTTTACTAAATTGAACCTAATGAGATATCAAAGTTGGAAAAGCACATTCTAAATAATTAAATATTGATGCAATTTTATATGTAGCTGAAAACAGTCTTCTAAAGTGAAATCTTGTAAGGGCAGTCCTCTAATTCTAAAAATAAAATTTTCTAGGCAATATACAGATTTTATTTTCTATGGGTAGGCTGCACAGAAAGTAAGACATTTTTCAGATTTACTGTGTATGTGGTTATAATCTTTTCTATTACATGAACACAGATGTAATTGCCACTTCCTAAACACAGCTTTTAATAGTAGAAATTAAGGTTGATCAGATGAAGGATGGTAGAAAGTCAGTCCCAGTCATGCTAAGTATATCTGTAGAAGTCCCTTAAATACTTAAAATTTAGAGAAGACTATATCAGTTGGACTACACCAAAGAATAAAATTACTGAAGCCTCTTCTGACAGTTTTCCACTAAGAAAGTTATTATTTACTCAGTTCAAATATTGCATTATCCCAGCAGAAAAATAATATTTCTCATAGGTTTTCCAGTAATTATTAGATTTGTATTCTGAATCTAACACCAAAAATCTAACCATATTGTCTGTAATTGCACTGGGAAGGGTATTCTTAGCAGCCAAGTGTACAGGCTGTCTTGCCAAATGAAAAGTTATTTTAGAATTTTGTAAGACAAGGTTTTTAGGAGTGTTTTATGACCAGCCAAAAAACCCCCCACTCAACCCAGTAGCCAACAAGCCGACAAACTGTGTAATGTGAATGCCAACAAATATTGTCAAAGACAGCATGACAGTTGGCAGATTTGCTACAGGATTGTTCCTCAGCAAGGTTAATGAAGGAGCAGAAGATGAGAAACAGTGTTGTTTTTACAAAGGCCAGACAAAAGAAAACCCACATTGTATCCAGAAGTAAAACCTTGTTTCAGAAAATAAAAATACATTGATTTATTTTCTTTCTTAGATGCTAATCTTCATTCATTATGATATAGAAATAAAATTGTGCTCAGTCCAGCTAGTTTGTTATGTCAACACTGTACGCTAAACACTTGAAAATAAGTCCACCTCCAGACAACAAATGGAGATGCTAATAAGGTTTTAGATAGCTCACTGAACTTAAGGAACGTATTTTCTTTTGCAGTTACTCTGTGAACATGCTAACAAATGTAAGAAGCCCAAACATAAGCTTACCTGCTTATTTGTAACTCCAATAAAAAAATAAATTAAACCTGCAAACTATAAAGACTGCATAATGAAAAGGGACACATTTTCTGTCATTGTGTAAATATAAAATATAAAAAATAAATATAAATATAAAAAATTACAATTTTTTTTCCCCTGTTCTGGAGTTGGCTGAGATAGAGTTAATTTTCTTCACAGTGGTTTGTGACCAAAACAGCATTAATAACACAGGGATGTTTTAGGATGTATTAGGTATTTCTGTGCCGTGCTTACACGGAGTCAAAGCCTTTCCTGCCTCTCACACCACCCTGCCAGTGACGAGGCTGCGGATGCACAAGATGTTAGGAGAGGACATAGATGGGACAGCTGTTCAGAGTTATGGTGGTTTGTCTATCCAAGTATCCATTTTGCATGATGGAGCCCTGCTTTCCTGGAGGTGGCTGAACACCTGCCCACCAATGGGAAGGAATGAGTGAAATCCTCATCCTGCTTTGCTTGTGTGTGTAGCTTTTACTTTACTGATTAAACTGTCTTTATCTCAAATCTCACTTTCACTCTACTGATTCTCTCCCAGTCCTACTGGGGGGGACTAAGCAACAGATGAGACTGAACTGTTTGCTGCGGTTAAAACACAATAGCCCTTTTCGGTGTCCAATGTGGATCTTGGGTGTTAAACAAAAGCAGATTATTTGATTGGAGGGTGCTACCCTGAATTTATAGTTGTTGCAGCTGTTAGGTACTAATTGTCAGGCTCTTGTGTTTGCCATTGCGTTTTCTTACCTTACTGTATATTGGACATATTTCCATCTTGGGATTACTGTATGAATTCTGAATGCTTTCATCATCACATTTGTAATGTTTCAGTTTAACTTATATGCCTATGTAGAGAAATCTACATTTATGCAAGTCATTCTAATCTCTCTTGTCATGTTCTCAGTGGCATCATTTTAGTTATTTTTATTATATAAGGGATATTCAAAAGAAATGTGATAATAGTCAGGAGACATTTTGCACCTCTTCTCAGTGCAGCACTCTGGTAGAAGTCAGTGATTCAGGAATTGAAAAAAAAAAAATCCCCTTTTGTTTATCCATTCAGCACTATCAAAACCTGAAATCTGTTTTCTGAACACTTGAGAAAAAACAGGGTGCTCTTCAGATAGTGACTGTTGGTGCTGGAGAAGAGTAAGGTGTCTTATCTATAGACGTGTCATCCACACAGAGATGTGAGCTATTTCTATTCTCCGCAGTCATGATAGCACCACCCATGGCTACCACTAGAGGCACCAACTCTTGCACTCAGTCATTTTACGTGTAATTGCTGGAGCTGATACCTAAGTAAACCAAGATCCATTCAATGTTGCAAGATTTTGAAATATGATTGGCTGTGTAAAACACTGTATAAAATAGACAACTGAAGGTATTGCATAAAATTGCTATTATCTGATTATAGAACACTTTATTACCAGTATAAAGAAAACACCATCCACAGACAAAGCTGTACTCCTAACTATATTACTAGTTAATTGTGACATAACCACATAGAAGTATGATTCTCAAACATTTATTTAATCTATAAAAATCTTTATGGTTCAGTAAAGGACACAATACATGCATTACAGGGATTCTATAACCATTTTCTTTAAAATTGGCCTGTTTTAAAGTGGTCTGCAACTTAATTGCTCAACACAGAATGTATCATTATCACCTGTTTTCATGAGTTTTAAAAAGAAACTCCAGAATGAAAAAAATAGCAGTGCTTGAAGCTTAAGGATCTTATTTATCAAAAAGCAGCTTAAACAAGACTTCAAGGAGTATTGTGTGACTATGGCTCAATTTAAAGTAGAAACTTTTCTCTGAATGTGGAAGCAAATATAAAACATTCCAAGCACATTTATATTTTGAGATAACTATTCTATGCCTCAAGCTCAATTAATTCAGGATTTTGGCAGATTCCATTGTATAAGTATTTAGCATCAGTGGCTGAATTTATTAATCCATTATAATCTGTGAAGGAACAATGCATTATAATGTTGTAATGTCAGATATATGAAAGTTGGCACTGAAAAATGACATGATGAATGCTGCTTACCTCCCACAGTCCTACAGATTTGTTTTTCAGATATTTCATAGTATCTATATTGCATCTAACAGCTTCATGAGGAATGGATTTTTGCAGCACTTATGATGTTCTTGTCCAGAGCAACACACCCAATTCCTCAGTGCCAAAAATTTCTAGGACTTTTGCAAGGAAAGAGAGTTTTAGATGTGGCCACAGAATTTTTTCCCAAAATAGAGGGATGTTGTCAGAGTATGTAGAAATGTGACAAGGAAAACCAAGACCCACCTGGAATTATATCTGGCTAAGGATGTCAAGGACAACAAGAAGGTCTTCTTCACCTTCTACTCACCTGGCATACCATTCTGGGCTCCCCAGTACAAGAAAGACATGGAGCTCCTAGAGCAAGTTCAGTGAAGAACTACTGGAATGATTAAGAGTTTGGAGTGTCTCTCATATGAAAAAAGGCTGAGGGAGGTGGGCCTGTTCAGCCTAGAGAAGAGAAGGCTCAAGGGGGATCTGATCAATGTGTATAAGTACCTAAAAGGAGGATGGGGCCAGGCTCTTCTTGATGGTGCCAGACAATAGGACAAAAGACGACAGGCATAAACTACAATACAGGAAGTTCCACCTGAACATAGGAAGGAATTCTTTACTAAGAGGGACACTGAGCATTGGAAAAAGTTGCCCAGAGAAGCTGTGTAGTCGCCTTCCTTAATGATATTCAAGAGCCATCAAGACACAATCTTGAGTAATGTGCTCTAGGTGAACTAGCTTTAGCAAGGAGGTTGGACTAGATGACCTCTGGTAGTCACTTCCAGACTGAACCATTCTGAGATACTGTGAAATATTTGGATTTGGAAACTGAGATTTTACAGAGACTAACAATGTTATCAAATAATAAAAAATATTGTTATCCAAAACTATTAATGTTTTTCTCAAAGAAAAAAAACAAAGTCAAAAATAAAAAAAAAAAAAAAAAAAAAGCCCCCCCCCCCCCCCCCCCCCCCCCCCCCAAAGTCTTGGCTGGTTTTAAGACAATTACAAAACTTTGTCACTTTTAAAAAAACAGAGACTGCTGCTTCACAAGGGGACCTGCATCTTAAAATAAAAACTAAACCAAATTCCGGTCATGGGACACTATTCAAGTTCCAACATATAGATTGCTTAAGATTGAAAATAGAATCATAAAATCATAGAATAGTTAGGGTTCGAAAGGACCTTAAGATCATCTAGTTCCAATCCCCTTGCCAGGGGCAGGGACACCTACCACTAAACCATGCCACCCAAGGCTCTGTCCAAACTGGCCTTCAACACTGTCAGTGATGGAGCATTCACAACTTCCCTGGGAAACCCATTCCAGTGCCTCACCACCCTTACACTAAAGAATTTCTTCCGCATATCCAATCTAAATCACCCCTGTTTAAGTCGGAACCCGTTACTCCTTGTCCTATCACTACAGTCCTTAATGAAGAGTCCCTCCTCAGCATCCCTATAGACCCCATCAGATATTGGATGGCTGTTATGAGGTCTCCATGCAGCCTTCTCTTCTCCACTATGAACAGCCCCTGCTTTCTCAGCCTATCTTCATACAGGAGGTGCTCCAGTCCCCTGATCATCCTCGTGGCCCTCCTCTGGACTTGTTCCAACAGTTCCATGTCCTTTTTATATTGAGGACACCAGAACTGCACACAATACTCCAAGTGAGGTCTCACAAGAGCAGAGTAGAGGGGCAGGATCACCTACTTCAACCTGCTGGCCATGCTTCTTTTGATGCAGCCCAGGATACAGTTGGTTTTCTGGGCTGCGAGTGCACACTACCGGCTCATGTTCATTTTTTCATCAACCAACACCCCCAAGTCCTTCTCCACAGGGCTGCCCTGAATCACTTCTCTGCCCAACCTGTAGCTGTGCCTGTGATTGCTCCGACCGAGGTGGAGGACCTTGCACTTGGCATGGTTAACCTTCATCAGGTTGGCATCAACCCACCTCACAAGCGTGTCAAGGTCCCTCTGGATGGCATTCCTTCCCTCCAACATACCAACTGAACCACACAGTTTGGTGTCATCGGCAAAATTGCTGAGGGTGCACTCAATCCCACTGTGCATGCCACTGACAAAGATGTTGAACAAGACTGGTCCCAGCACCGATCCCTGAGGGACACCACTCGTTACTGGTAAAACCAAAACAAAACTGCCTCAAATCACTGAAACAGAGAAAATTGCATCACTTACAGAGAATAAATTAATGGAAATAATTAAATACTAACTGTATATATTACACTTATTATTAGCCATTACAAATAAATTGAACCATGAACTGTAAAAAAAGGCCTCTTAAACACATACTGAACCACTAGATCTGAAATTTTCTCCAGAACTGAGTGAAGTAAAAGTCAAATGTATGTGATTGTTCAATGGTAACACCAAAGAAAACGAGATATCCTCTGCTTCTTGATGTTTCCCTTTAAAACAGTGTTACTTTTTTTTATTATTTTACAACAAAATTCCAAAATATTTCAATATTTCAATTTTATAAGAGTCTTTCCTCAGAAGCCGTTACTGTGTGGAACTATACCTGCTCTGAAATCCCTTACCTGAAAGATTCATTTGAATATGGTGAAAATACAGAGCACTATCTACTGCTAAAGGTAGAAGGCAAGAAAAGTATTCCTTCTGGGAACAATATGAAGAGGCAGAACAGTGCTTTAATTATAAATTTATCTGATATGAAGTTCCAATGAAAAATTCCAAGTATATCAGGTAAGAAAGCAGGTGTCTCTGTTGTGTTATGCAGAATATGTTACTTTCTATACCTCATCTCAATCATACAAAATGAAGATAAAATATTAAGCTAGTACAGATGACCTAAATAGCAAGGAAACTCTCGCAGTAGTCAATGTAGTAAAATATAATTTAAAGAAAGCACTATTCAACTACCAGCATCAAAATTCTATAAATAAAGTTATTTTGAAATAATCAATGCCAGAAAGAATATTCTCATAAAGAGTAAGAGTAATTACCCAAATAGCTACTTTGAAACAGATTACCCTTCATAAATCCTTACTCTTGTTTAACATGCATTATCTTGCTTTTCTTTGCCTATTTAGAGATTCTAGGCTGGAGGTAATGCTTTTCAGCACAGTATGTCCTATGATTGATGAGATTATATAATACATGTTTCAAAGCCTTCAATAGAGTTATTTCAAGTGTTCTCCTCTGCATGAAGAATTGTTTCCCATTTGATTTCAGAAAATACATAACTGTAATGCAGAAGAAATATAAATTTTTGCACTATATTTTTACATAAAATATCCTATTTCTTCACAAATGAAGTACTGTAAATATAGAAAACTGTGCTTAGATAACACTTCCGGGACATTTAGCCCCATCCACAAAAAAGAACTCAGAAATATAATTAGAAAAAAGTTGTTACAATTAAATAGGTAATTTAATACTTAATCATAAATTTATTTCAAGTATCTTATTTTCTTTTCAATCAAGTTTTGTACTTAACAGTCAGCATATTTTTCAGAATTTGGTCCAGCCTATTTTAAACACCTCAGAAATTTGCCTTCCTTCCCTAAGGAAATGTTACTATAATCTTGTCAAGAGATGGGTTATGCTTATCACTACCAAGTGACAATGCTTGCAGGTAGAACATGATACTCTTTTTTTAAGACTTGAAACAATCTCCACAGAAAGATAATTGAAGTGGAAACAATCCTCTGAAATTTAATCTTTGATAGTGAGGCAAATAAAGAAACTGAGAGCGGAAACTCAAGACATTTATCATGGCTGCCTTACAGCTTAAGACCAACCATACTGCAGTTATGCTTGTTCATTCCAGTTTAGTATTTCCGTTTATTCTGCATCCAGCATTTAACAGACTTGAACAATTCAGAGATAAATACCAGATTAATGTTATAAATTTATTTTGCCTTATTTACCTTACCTTTATATTTAGCTTATTTATAGGCTATGTGGAATGTCATATGCAGTATTCTATTCATGAAAGTGTCGCTTCATAATCATGTAAAGAGTTTGAACAGATATAAAACTACATAAGACTTTTTTGCATGTTACAAATTGCATGGCATATGAAAAAGGCCCTAACCAGCAGTTTTCTTTTCAAATACTGATAGCGGAATGAAGTCTGTTTGGCTGCATGCACATGTAAGTTTATCCATTAATATAAGACTTCAGGTAGGATGCCTGGACATTAAATATCAGGCATTCTCATTTGAACAGCTAGCAGTGACAGGCAATGTATTTTATACATGTTCATTTGCATGCATTGTGTCATGGGTTCAGCAGTAGCAGTCATTTTTCTCCTTCTTAGTAGCTGGTGCAGTGCTGTGTTTTTGACTTACAGCCTGGGAGCAGCGCTGATAACACCAATGTTTTCAGTTACTGCCTGGTAATGTTTTGGTCTGACCAAGGACTTTCTGAGCCTCATGCTTTGCCAGGGAGGAGGGGAAGCCGGGAGGAAGCAGAGACAGGACACCTGACCCAAACTGACCAAAGAGGTATTCCATGCCATAGCACGTCACGCCCAGGATGTAAAAGAGAGAGGAGAGACCCGGAAGGGTGGGGGTGTACTGCTTGGTAGGGCTGGGTGAGCAATTGTATTCTTTCCTTGTATTTCTCTTGTCATTATTGTTATTGGTGGTTACAGTAGTGGCTTGTGTTATACCTTAGTTACTAAACTGTTCTTATCTCAACCTGTGGGAGTTGCATTCTTTTGATTCTCCTTCCCATCCCTCCGGGAGCAGGGGGTAAGAAAGAGAAGGGAGTGAGTGAGAGAACGGGCTGCGTGATTTACAGCTTAAACCACGACACATTGTTAATGGATGCTGTATCAAAACAAACATCTTTGTAAGATCTTTGTAAAAATTTTGTATTGGTTTGTGGCTCTTCACAAAGTAGAATAATTCGGAGTGACAGCTTTCTGGCAGTTATATTAGCTTTTTTGCATGTTAGTCAAAGTAAACCTCCAGATCATTTCATCTTCAGCCTGTGGTCTTTAGAAACTAAAAAACTGACACTGCTTGACACCTGAGATATCTCCATCTACCTGAGAGGTGCCAATTCCTCCTTTATGATCAGTAGCATGAAAAATGTTATATTTACTAAGGAGACATTTCCAAATCCATAGGAACATTTTTCCATCTGTGTGGTGGCGTCATTTAGCTATGGAGGGTTGGTTACCACACAGGAGAGAGCAAGGAGCAGAGGGTGGCCATGGGGCCAGCAAAACCATGCCTCCCCTTGGGCAGAGCTGTGTCCTGCAACTCTCAGCAAGGGAACAGAACTGGGATGTGAATGGTCATCAGGGCTGGCCCAGACCCCTGTAAGTACCTAGGAAAACTGTGGTGATGGGATGGTTGAGATTCAGTCTTGCACAAGGGTGGCAGAAAAGCTGGGAAGTGGAGGTTATATCTTACATAGAAATGCAATCTGAAAGCATGGGGGCTTGTTCCAGTAAAGGTTGTAAGGTGATCAGTGGTTTATGAATTGAAATCAAAGGATGCACCAGTACAGTGAAATACTGGAAGGCCCCGACAAAAAAAAAAAGAGAAGGAAGCTGGGTTTTGACAACCAGTATAAGCCTCACAATTGCAGGGCCTTGCACTCACAAAATACTTTAACCACTGTGACATTTACTGGGTGAATAAAATGGTTGGGTGCAAGCAATGGATATTTGGAGTGTGCTAGTCGCAGCTTCTTAACATAGGAATTAAGTGAGATAACTAAGAAAAGACTTCTGCTGGCTAGGACTAGCCATTAAAACCCTTAGCTACAGAAACGTCAGCTGCAGAAGGTTGGTTGAACTTAAGACCATGAAAGAAATGAGGAGGGCAAATATCCAGAGAAGTCGTAGTCTAAAAGGGACCTATGGAAATTTTGAAATATAAAACATGAGTAGACAACACCTTGAGTAATCTGATCTAACACTGAATTTAATTGGGTTTCAAACAGGGCTGGACAGAGGACCTGCACAATTAGAATTAGCATTCTAATAAGAAAAGATAGGTTTCTTATTGTACAGTCTAAAGGGGTGAATGAAAAGGTTGCTATAGTCTAATAAAACTTATTTTCTGAGAAAATAAATTAACACATCTGTTGGCTCACAATTATATAATAAGATTTATCCTTTCTCAGATAGATCTTTACTAATATTTATGGCAGGTCCTCAACACAGCAAGGTTATTTTTGTTTTTAAATAAAGAGTTGTGGTGAAAGCAGCTGTATTCCCTAAGCTATTTGAATAGTCTCTGTTCTGTGTATAGTATTTTGAAAGCAAAGGCAGTTTATAAATTAATGTCAAGGTTACTGAACCCTTCAATGGTCTAAGATGCCCTCTGAATTCCAATTGCTTCTCTTTCACAAACTTATTCCATAGTTGTTAATATGGGGTCAGTATAGCAAAGTTCACTTGAATCACAGTAGGATGAAGTTTACCTTTGTTTATCTTCATCATTCATGAGTTGTATAGATTCATTTGAGTGCAATCTAATATGTTTGAGAGAAGGGAGTGCTGCTACATTACTTGAAACGTGTCAACTCTCAGGTTAAGACTGATATATATATCAATGAATTAAGACAGAAGCCTTACTTATAAACCAAAGCCTATTAAGGCAAATATATTTAGAAATGTTTACTTTGATAATTAATTCAGTTTTTTAACTTGCATATAATTAGATACTTTATTGTAATGACCCCAACTCCCTTTCAGCAACATCAGCATGGTTAGTGTGAGAAGACATTCAGTCCTTTCCGTCTGTACTGTTTGTATTACTATTGAAAGATCTCAGAAGCTGGGGGGAAAAAAAAAAAAAAACCCAACAAAAAAACCAACACTGCAACAGTACAAACCAAAACCATTACCTGTGCTTGATTTGTGCTAAGGAGTCCCACTTGTTTGGAAAAAATTCTCAGTGAAGATCCTCACCTGGAAAGCCATATCGAGATGTACTACTCAAAGGATAGGCACATTGAACTGAATCTCTTTTAACTGTTTGATGGTGGCCAGACTTCTGAGAAGAAGTCTTTCATAGATTAATTAGAACCTCTCTGGAAAAGCATAAGACTTTCAGGTAAAGAAGGAAGACACTGAGTTTCACCTAAAGGCTGGAATAGTTGCTCAGTTCTTACGGTATGCATGTGAAATGTATGAAAAGCTTGCTGTTCCACAAGAGGGGAGAATGTGTTTTGCCCTGAGAAATCCGTATCTTCTGTTAATTTTTTTTCATATACTAACAAGCATAATGAGAAGAACAAGTCATTAAATTTAATGTTAACTTATTGGGCACTTCAGCTGTGCTGCTGAGATCAATATAACATACCACTCACAGTGCACAAGTCCTGCTATTAAAATGCTAATTAACACTTTTATTTATAAGGAACAAGGCTATTTGATTATAATCCCATTTTCCTGCTCTCTTCAGCAATATGGATTGATCAGAGTTAACAACAAGCCGTCTCAGTTGCCTGAGGAATAATCTTATTTCATTCTCTCTGTACAGATCTGATATACAACACAAGGAAGATATTCAACAAATTACACAGAAGCAACTTTTCTTTCTTTCTTTGCTCCATCTCCATGAAGAAACTGCAGTTGAATTTGGTTTTTGTGAATCACAGCCTGCTGAGATCTTACTTGGAGTCAGACCCCTTGGTTAGGTACTGAAATCAGAGTGTACCCTTCCAGACCAAGATTAAGTAAACAGTAACTCATAATGCTCAGTTACACAACAATTAAATAGAACATGTATGTTTCTTCATCTGCTTAGAGTTAAAAGAAGAAAATGAGAGGCAAAATGCATATCTACACGCATATGTATAAATACATACATTATATAAATCATACACACACACATTATATGAAGGTGGTTATATGCATGGTTATATGAAAGTGCCAGTGTAATATATTTATTCCAAATTTGTGTATCAGGTATTTATAAGATGTAGAATTATTTCTGTCAATTTATACAGGCAGTTAGGAACATGTGGGATGGAATTCCTCACAGATTTTTCCTATTCCTCTTTCAAAATATAGTAAAAGAAAATAAAAAATAGTGGGTTTTTATGCAGATGCATATGCATTTTAGCCACACAGAAACTTTCATACAGAAACTCAAAAAACATATGACAGCATTGCTCTTTCAGAGTTTCCAACAATCAGGGACTTGTTCTTCATGTTAGAATATGAGGAATGCTTACACAAAGCAAAAAGAAGTGACATAGAAGAAATATGAGCTGTCTGCACAGCCAAGCTTTCAAGGGTGTTTGGGATAGGTATATTTGTGAACCAGAAAACTTGAAAACACAACTCTATTTTTTTGCAATCCAAGATAGCTTGTGCGCCACCAGCTTTTTTATTGCTACAAATTTACTTCCTAAGGCTTAATGTAAATAGCCCCAGCACCAGTGCGTCAGTATCAGATCTTTGATATGTGTCAATACAAACTTTTATACTGAGCCACTGAGAACAGAGAAAGTTTGATTTTCTTTACATTATTATCTTTCATCACACATGTTTCAGACATGCAGTATGGGTTTATAAACTCTATAAGTTATTAATAAAATGGCATATCTTATACTATTTTCTCAGGTACTGTAAACAACTGTCTTGTTAAATACAGTTTTTTCTTCTTCAGGACAGGGCACTGCCTCCATTTTAAAAGGTATGGGAAAATAAAATTTTTGCTTGGTCTCCAATGAAATGAATGCAACTACCATGAAACAGACAACATTTGTCGTCGTTTTCCTTTTGCATCACTGTTACTGTTTTTCTTCTCTTGTGTATTCGAAAAAAAGTTCTTTATGTATGAGGCTGCAGGCACGGATTTCCTTATTCATTTAGTTCCATCAGAGTAGGAGATAAACTCCCACTGGAAAAATAAGTGGGAGAAAAGTGTGGCTGAGTTTTACAGTTTTCTCACTAATCTCATTAACCAGTCATAGCTTTTTTGTTCACATGAGGTCTTTGGAACATTTGATTTCCTTACCTGTGGCTTTAAATAGATGAAAAGACTGAGCCACTGAAAAAAAACCCACAACTCCAGCAGATATTATCTCCTGTACCTTGTCAGTGAGTCATCTATATTCAAGGGAAACGTCACCTGCTCCCATATTCAGACAAAATTCATATTGATGTATATATATATGTGCACACAGTATTAGGATAATTAGGATTCATAAGGAACTGATATATTTCCTTACCAAGAGGGGAAACTTATGTTTTCCAATTAAAATAACAAACATTTGGTTGTTTGTGGGCTTTTTTTAATCTGAATATTTTTATGGTTTTTTGAAATACAGGTTAGTTAATAATCCTTGAATTTGAAAGACCAAGTTTCGTATATTTTCAGCACTGTCAAAGCTTTAATTTGTATAATTTAGAATACTTAAGCATAATAACTGATATTTTAACATGATGTTGTTAGTTGTCTTTCTTTCTTCTTGAATCTATTGCCACCATTATAGAAGGATGGGGGGAGAAGACCTAGGAGATTTTTATAACTATTTTTGGTAAAAAAAAAAAAAAAAAAAAAAAAGAATTTGGGATAAAATCTGTGTAGTTTTCTTAGAAAAATTTGTGAGTATTTGGCACGTATAATACCACACTGAAATTATTATACCTCTTATCCACAAAGCTGTCTCTTCTGCTAGCCTTTCACCCATGCCTCTGATCATTTCCTTTGCAAATAATATTTACTTTGAATGAAAATAGGAAGTAAATTCTGTTCTATTAAGATAGAATTTAAAATTAATTAAGGTTAATTCATAAAGCTGTCTACAAGCACAGGTATACCTAGCTATGTAAGATTCAGCTCAATTTGAAATATCTGCAAAACTTCACTGATTTCAGCAATACAGGAGCATGTTTTTTACTGGGAGTCATGGGATACCAAAGAAGATAAATATTTTTATTGGTTGCTATTTTGTGCCCTTTAATGCCTTCAGCTTCTCATAAATTTTCTCCAGTAAATGACTCCCAGATGTAGTTCAGAGAGCCACAACCAAATAAAATGATATGAAAAGAAATTCTTAGTTTGAAACTTCAGCAAGATCTCTAGTGAAATAATCTTCACTTCTTGACTGAAATGTCACAAAAGAATATTGGTGAGCAATTACAACCAAACAGCTGAATGAATTTCCATGATAATAGTATTATACTGTCATGGGTTCAGCAGCAGCAGTCATTTTTTTCTGCTTCTTGGTAGCTGGTGCAGCACTGTGTTTTTGATTTTGGGCCTAGGAACAGCGCTGATAACACCAGTGTTTCGGTTACTGCTTAGTGATGTTTTGGTCTGGCCAAGGACTTTCTGAGTTTCATGCTCTGCCAGGGAGGAGGGGAGCCGGGAGGAAGCAGAGACAGGGCACCTGACCCAAACTGACCAAAGAGGTTATTCCATACCACAGCACGTCATGCCCAAGATGGAGGACGGAGAGGAGAGACCCAGAAGGGTGGGGGGTGCACTGCATGGTCGGGTTTGGTTTTAGGTGGTGAGAAATTGTATTCTTTCCTTGTATTTGCCTTGTCATTATTATTATTGGTGGTAGCAGTAGTGGTCTGTGTTATACTTTAGTTACTAAACTGTTCTTATCTCAACCTGTGAGAGCTGCATTCTTTTCGATTCTCCTTCCCATCCCTCCGGGAGTGGGGGGCAAGAAAGAGGGGGGAGTGACTGAGCAAAACTGCGTGAGTTATAGAGGCTTAAACCACGACAGTTCTTTTTGGCGCCCAACGTGGGGCTCGAAGGGTTGAGATAACGACAGGATTAATAGCCACTCGTCACAATGCTGATTTATTGGCTCTTAAAGTTGTTGCTTTTGGTTCTCTTGCGTTCATGGTTTCAGCCTGTTGTACCTTATTTACAGCCGGTATTTGTTATCTTAGCATGTTTCAGATATGGGTTTTGGTTTAAGGTTCTTGTTTCATTGTATTTTATTGGAATGGCTTGTGATACGGGCGGGCTCCAGAAGCCGTGGGGGGCGAATGTGTACCAGGCAGTTCGGCTGCTCTTCACCGTCCTGGCGAGGCTGTGGAGAGCCGAGGGGGGGCTGCCTCGGGAGCCGCCGGCTGCCGAAACGGCCCGGGGGAGCGGACCCGGGGAGCAGGAGCCGAGCCCCCCCACCGAGCCCAGCCTGACGGCTGCCGAGCAGAGGAAGGAGGTAGCAGAAGGGGTGAGCCCCCCGACTGAGCCCAGCCCGGCAGCTGCCGAGCCGCGGGAGGGGGAGGCTACCGAGCGGCAGGAGGAGACGGCAGAGAAGCCGGGCCCCGAGGCTGAACAGAGTCCCGTGGCCGAGCCCAGCCTCGTGGCGGCCAAGAGCATTCCCCGGCAGCTGCCCGCGGAGCCGCAGGAGAACGCAGGAGACCCCGCAGCACTTCCCAGCAAGGCAGAGAAGGAAACTCTGGACTCAGACAAAGAGCAGCTGGTGGTGAGAGAGCCGGCAAGCACAGCAGCTACACCAGCCCCAGTGACAAGCACAGCAGCCTCATTTGAGAGTTCTGAAGGGTTTGAATGGCCTTTGGGTACCCTTGAGACCTGCCTGCTGATTGTGATGGGCATCAGCATGGTGGCATGCATACACAGTGTGTTTTACCCACAACCATTTTGTCTGGTCCCCAGAGTTAAGCAGAGTGGGGTGTGGGCCTTGTCTGGGGTTAATCTGCAATCTAGGATGACTAAGAGATTTTCCCCAAGCCTGGACAGCCATGAGTGGCAGGGTGTGTGGGACAGTATGGGCGAGTATCTTGTCCACTGGGCCCCTCCAGTGCTTTGGAAGCATCACAGATGGAAGGCAGCTGTGTGGAGTCCCCAGTGACAAGCTGCAGAAACTGCTGGAGGGGTGGATGAATTACTTTGAGCCTGATGGGCCCATGACACCTCAGGCCATCAGGGCAGAGATGCAGCATACAGATGGACTTATGATCGAGGGGTGGACTTGGCAATGGACACTGTGGCCCAGGTTATTGACAAGTGTGAACTCTGCACACAGCCTCTCCTGCTCTGAAAGGCTGTTGCAAAAGATGGAGCTTGACATCATGGACTGAATGGACTCAGCAGCTTTGTAGGGATTGGTCTATGCACTGGGGGATGATCTCTCTCCCTTTCTCTGTGTGTGTATGTATATATATATATACATGTGATGGTATATTGAAAATGTGGGATCTGATCATGACGTGAATGGTATGGAATAAGGGGTGGATAATGTCATGGGTTCAGCAGCAGCAGTCATTTTTTTCTGCTTCTTGGTAGCTGGTGCAGCACTGTGTTTTTGATTTTGGGCCTAGGAACAGCGCTGATAACACCAGTGTTTCGGTTACTGCTTAGTGATGTTTTGGTCTGGCCAAGGACTTTCTGAGTTTCATGCTCTGCCAGGGAGGAGGGGAGCCGGGAGGAAGCAGAGACAGGGCACCTGACCCAAACTGACCAAAGAGGTTATTCCATACCACAGCACGTCATGCCCAAGATGGAGGACGGAGAGGAGAGACCCAGAAGGGTGGGGGGTGCACTGCATGGTCGGGTTTGGTTTTAGGTGGTGAGAAATTGTATTCTTTCCTTGTATTTGCCTTGTCATTATTATTATTGGTGGTAGCAGTAGTGGTCTGTGTTATACTTTAGTTACTAAACTGTTCTTATCTCAACCTGTGAGAGCTGCATTCTTTTCGATTCTCCTTCCCATCCCTCCGGGAGTGGGGGGCAAGAAAGAGAGGGGAGTGAGTGAGCAAAACTGCGTGAGTTATAGAGGCTTAAACCACGACATATACACATATGTGTATACCAAATAGACTGAACCTGAGGGTATAGAGGGAGCTGGCTGCTATCTTTGACAGTGTTGGGGTTTTGTCTGTCTTTGAAAGGTTACAGTTGTCAGAGTAGATTCCTGGTGATTGCATGTAGACAAATGTTGTGCTTATCTTCTGAAAAGGATGAGAAGATCAGCCTGAAGAACTACAGGTTGGACAACCTAACTTCAGTCACTGAGAAAGCTATGGAGAAAATTCCTCTTGGCAGAACATTTCTGAGCACATTAAGGAGAAGGTGACTGAGAAGAGCATGGATGTACCAGGGCTAAATCACACCTAACCAGACTGACTGCCTTCCATGATGAAATGACTAGATCTGTAGATAAAGTGTCACTTACCTTGACTTCCGCAACATTTGAAAGTCTCTAGTTACAAGTGGAGTTCCTCGGAAATCTATCCTGTGACTTCTGTTATCTTTATGAATGATCTGGAAGAAGAAATGCACTGCATGCTTACTAACTCTATGGATAACATCAAATTAGGAGAAAGAGCTTGTACACTAAGGGTTTGTGGTTGATTTTAAGATACACCAGGAAAATTAGAGGAATGAGATCACAGAAACCTTGGAAAATTCAGTAAGAATGTAAGTGAAGTTGTGAACTGGGGATGAACTTGTAGTGGAACAAGGCTATAGGGTGGCTGACTGGTGAGCAGCTATGCTGAAAAGGGCTTTGAGTCAAGGTGTCAGTAGCATGGCCTGGTAGTAAAGAAAGCCAACAGCATCCTAGGTGCTATCAACAGGAGCACAGTACAGCAGTGGAAGTGATTATTCCCCATTACATATCACATATTAGACTGCATCTGAAACACAGTATCTAGTTCTCTCAGATGCAAGATGGATGCAGACAAAGCATTAGTTAGCTCAACTGGGAATCACTGAGCAGCTCCCCATGAGGAGAGGCTGAGGAGCTGCAGAAGAGACAGCTTTGGGACCAACAAACAGCAGCCCCTCAGCATTTGTAGCTAAGAAGGATTTTGCTCTTTACTGAGAACTGTGGTGGAAGAATGACAGATAAGTCATGCATTAAAACAGAGATGATTTGCTTTGATATAAGAAGGAAAAAAACCACCACTGTGAAGATAATGGAATGCTGGAAAACCCCAGACTCTAAACGCTGTGCATTCTCCATTCTTGGAGGTTTTCAGGACTCACCTGGACAAAGCCCTGAGTAACTTGATCTCATTCTATAACTTGATCTGTAGCTGCCCTGGTTTGGGTGGGCTAGAGACTTTCTGAGGTCCCTTCCAAATGGAATTATCCTATGATATTACATGAAATATGAAGAAAAACACTGTATATTGTATTTTTCACAGGTTTTGTGTAAGAATTACAGAATCATTGAATATGAAATGTTTTGGATTTGAAGAGACCCTTCACCATCTAGTGAAAACACCTTCCACTAGACCATGTTGCTCAAAGCCCGATCCAGCTTGGCCTTGACCACTGCCAGGGATGGGGCAGCAACAGCTTCTCTGGGCAACCTTTGCCAGTGCCTCAGTGCACCTACAGTAACAACAGACTTGTCAAGAATAAACGAATTTGTCTATTAAATAATTTATGCTAGATGTCCATTACAAACAACAGTCATTAGGACTTTCTCTAGAGTATTTAATTAATTTGAGTTGTAAGTATTAATGTTGGCTTCTCAGTGGGGAATTTACACTACATTGAAGACATATTATCAAAAGATGAGAGATATGACGAGAAATTGCTCTATCTTTGACAATTTTTCAGAATTTGTAGTCCTTATTACCTACAGGACATGTAAAATATTTATTTCTGGATTATCGGTCTCCAGCTGTGTAAGATGAATGCTGAATGACAATTCAACATTTTGACACCCGGACAAAATAAAACCCAAAGGGATATCTTTTGGCTGTAAAAGATACAGATGGACAGTAAATGTAACAGCTGGTGAAGTGCTACAAATTATATGCACAGCTGAAGAAAACAAATTGCTGCTCCTTACTTCAGAAGCACTCCTCACCTGAGAAACAGCCTGGAATCAGTTGACCTGTTACTCCTCTGAAAAAAAAAAAAAAAAAAATCATTCCATCTCTTCCCATTGCATTCAATTAATTTTCTTTTCCTAGTGCTGTAAGTATCCTTCCCATTATCAATCGCATAGGCTGTCTGGGAAGAAGAGCAAACAGGGCACTTGATAGTGATTTTTAGGTGTCTAGAAAAATTCTGTCTTATGGAAGCTGAACACTTAATGTATTTTGTATGTAGAGAAGGGGTAATTTAATTGAGAGATTAAATTACGGCATTTTATTTTATGTACAATATCTGTGCAAAACAGATTGCTTTGAATGTGATTAGAACTTTATTAGTATCTTAGGTGTCTAGTTTCAACACACACACATACAAAAGGAAATATCTTCCCTTTTTACATAATTTTAAGTGTAAAATTAACTTCAGCATACTCTTAGTATAAGGTCCAAATATTTGTATTTTTAAAAGCCTTTAACAAGCATAACTTTATGTTAAATTGTCTGTACTACATGCAACTATAACATGGCTAATATCCCAGTGTCTCCCTGTGAATTGCTGGATTTATTTGGTTTCCTTGAAGATATGAATCACAAGAGGAGACTTGTTTTCCTGCCTGGAGTTTTCCTGCAAATAGCTTTTCTCTCTTTTTGCAATTTTTTATCAATGTCTTCTAACATGGCTGAGGAACCTTTTTCTACTGGGGAGGTAGACAGTTCATCTTTGCAGCTTCGTTCTGTAAAAACACACTTAAAATAACTTTTGATTCACTCCGTTCACTGCTTCTGGTTTACTGTCTCTGCTACTATAGAAGATGTCATAAATCTAATGAGACACAAGAAGGAGTGAAAAACGATGAGGAAGAGTGAGAGAACAAAAATGAGGGGAGGGGAAGTGGGCTAAAAAAAGAAGAAAACAACACCCCACATTATCTTAGTAAAACAAATTGCCAACTGCTGACACAATCCTAAAATACTGAATAAAACTGATCACTCCAGTGATCAGTGTGCTGATTATAAAACTGAGATGCAGGTGATATTATAAAACAATAATAACATATCTGAACTTAAAGACTGAGCTTAGCTGACATCTGTACCACTGCTAGAATTGCAGTGCAGAGTTATTAACCCTTGACTGCCTTCAAACATGTGGCAGATTTGGAACTCTTAGTGCAAAACATTTACTAATGATTTGATGGGAATTTTTCAGTTTTTTAGTTGCTTCACAATATATCCATGAAAATGCTTTAGGACACATCTTTGTAAGTAATAGCTCATTTACTGAATACATTCTAACATAGATTGACCGTGTTTCTTATTTACTACTCTTTTTTAGATAATTCTTGGTGTATATGTATACATATTGAAGTATTGTAAGTTCTTACAGAATTCTGATTAAAAAAAATAAATGGGGCAAGACTTTTCCCTTCTATGATCTGTTGTGTATCTCTGTAGTCAGTGGAACTCTTGTTTTTTGTAAAGTTGTGGCACAGACCTCAACGTTTTCTCCACAATCATGAGAATTTCTTAAAAAAATATTTTTGTCTTCAGCTTCATAACAAAAAATAATAGCTCTTGAACAGTTCACATTGTTTGCTGACCAACAGAACATGATAATAACAACTGACATATAAATTTAAAGCATTATTCAAGAATGACCTCATTATCAGAATTTTATTGTCTTTTTCTTTTTTCTTAAGGCAGAACTGATTTTACAAAGAGTGGTTTAACATCTTTAATATACTTATCCTACTTTAGGCTACAAGTAACTTAACTGGAATCTTTTTCAGTGCTTTAAGTGAGGGAAATACAAGCTTTGCTCTGCCTTGACATGTATTAGATAGCTACATGGTGTGCATGACAAATCGTAATTTGGTCCTAGCAAATTAAAGCAGTGTGTCAGTTTGGCCAGCAAAGTCAGTCTCTCAGCAGGGGTCAAATCCTCTGCTCCTTTTTCAAAGCTTAAAAAAGCCAGATTTTGAGAACAAGTGTTGCAGCTTATTAAAATAAATAAAAATAAAGTACAATGTGCTCATTCAGCATTTGGTGGAATAAGAATTAATATTTATACAGCGTTTTGAATATTTAGAGCATTTTACCAAGATTAGCCAATTACTTTATTACCTTTTTTTTGGTTGGTTGGTTTACAAGAGCTATAAATGTCTTAGACTTCAAGCTTGGAGAATTACTTGGCCTTTTTCTGGCCTTGATGAAATAATTATATTATGTTTGGTTATTTCAATCTACTTTTCTACAATATATGAAAGTGTTTTCTATAATCTTTTTCAATTATTCCAAATTGATTTAGGTGTGAAGTTCAAGAAAAAAGATATACTCCTTAGCTCTTTCCACAAACAATGACCTGTCTATTTTTGCTGGACTTCCATTGAGATTTTTCCTGCCCGTTTATATTCTACATCTTTTTTTTAAATGAGATTTGGATACTGAATTAAGCTTGCATTCCTTAACCACACAATATGCAAGCCAGTCCAGCCCCCTATCCCTGGGATTTGAGGATCTACTAAACTAAATACTCTTTGCAGTGACAACTATGTATGAGGACCTTCTTTGGTTATTAGAAAACTTTTTAGAATTGGCGCTGAGTAGACTGAATTTTTATTACTCTGTAAGAGCTATTTATAACCAAACACAGATTGGTTTGCATTAGAACAAAGCAAATCACAGAATTATTTCTTCATTACTGCTAAACCTGAAACTAAGCTTTTATATAACCTGGAAATATGTTTTCTGAGTGTTTCGCTTTTAGTGGAACTAAGAGGATAGCAAGAAAAGCAGTATAAAAGGGTTACTTTTATGCTATTCTTGCATTACTCTGAGACTTCATAGAGGGAAGATTACCCAGAAGCACTGCTGAGAGAAGTGGGACATCAACTACATCTGCCCAGCTCTAATCCACTAGGTGATTCTGATATGTTTTGGGAGAACAAACTAAACTCAGATAAGGGTTATAGGGAGACTTAACCAAAAGCAGTAGGCTACATTTTTTAGGCATGCACAGGAAAGAAACAAAGATACAAAAATAAACTCTTAGCAACTTTAATCCTTATAATACACTGGGGGTCGGAGATCAAAAGGTGATAGCAACATACATAACAACAGTTAACATTAAAAAAAAAAAAACACCCAAAATAAGAGATTAGCCTGGGGTGACTTGAAAAAAAGGGCATTGGTATTTATGCCAATGATTTAACTTAGAAAGCAATAGACAGTGACAGCAGCAGTCCTTTAGGGAAACATGTTCACCAACATCTGCCACAGCTCTGTGTAGAGACCAGGCAAGGAGAATATCAGCACTTGGACCTGCTGGAGTCTTCTGCCCAAAGAAAGTTCCTATAACTGACCTGAAGGCTGTGACTGGTGCCAGCGTGTTTTCCGCAGGACACACGTGTTTGTGTGTGAGTTTATGATAGAACAGAAATCAAAATCCATCTACTATGACCATCTTGCTTAGCAAGATTTTATGTCATTGACTGGTGTGGTTCTATCCTTGTGGCCACCTCGCCCCTAAATTCCCCTGTGACAGATACTGAAAGAAGCTGGTCTTTTATTTTAAGTTTTGTGTTTGAATTGATTCCAGTGACTATAATCCTGCAGCACCAGAAACTGCATAAATTCTTAGCCATGTAAAGTTGATGTACTCATTCAATTCTGCATGCTCACCCAAGACCCACATATAAGCAAATCCACTTAGATTTAATGAAGTTCTGTTTTACTGTAGTCATCCTACTTCTTTTGATACATTTAATACACCCTGGCAGTGTTCAAGGCCAGGCTGGACAGAGCTTTGGGCGACATGGTCTAAGGTGAAGCATCCCTGCCCATGGCAGGGGACGTGGAACTAAGTGATGTTAAGGCCCTTTCCAACACTAACCATTCTATGGTTCTATTAAAACTAGAATTCCTATTCCATATTCGTGGGATGGTTTATCTGGAGGAAACATTCTTGAATATAGCATAATCCAAATTAAGAAACATTAACATACAGAACTATCTTTGGATAAGAAGTAACTGAAATTAAGTCTTCTTCAACCGCCAGCTGCTGCTTGCAGCACGTATCACAGAGAACTGCTTGCTGTTTTATGACATGGCATAAAGTAAAATAGCCTCAGGAGAAATTCCGAATGCTCCCTTTTACAGTGTTAGAAGGTCAGTGTTTTGTACACTCAGAAATGTCCCAGATGCATCTCCATTTGGGCATGCTGTACCAACCTTGCTCTTAAAACATGTATGCTGACAGACTGTGCCTGTAGAGTGTTAGGAGAGTTCAACACTGCAGGTACGTGATACTGACTTGCAGAATGGACTTAATATATCTGGCATTAGTCCTCCTGAAGATTAACTTTTTTGTCTCTTTTGGAGTCTGTTGGTTTATACCTTAGGTGACTACCCTCCCTTCTTCCTACCCGAGGTGGATGTTATTCACCTGGCATGAGAAATGTGAATATAATTATCTTAATTCAGAGAAGGAAACTGAGCTAAGATCTGGGTAAACTGGGTACATTATTAAAGGAGTGTAGCAGTATTCACATATGCCATTGGCTTTTTTTAGAAACTGGTCTGCTAAATTGTTTGAAACCAGCTAGATCAATTTTATCAAGAAAGACAAGCTGAATGATTCTGGCAATGCCTGTACATACAAAGTACTTGTCGTACTCATATGCTTCTTAAAATTTGCTTAAAACTAAGGAGGCTATTATGCTACTTTTAGGCAAAGGTTTTGAGGCTTAGAGTTCTAAAGAGAGCATTTTTTTCCCAGGTCCCGCTTCCTGTACACAGGCACATTTTTGCTAGAGGCTTTCAGCTGTCTTTTGCTTCTTGCAAATTAGCATTTTTAAAAATGATATTATTTAACACAATCAATAATATTAAGAACATTTTATTATAAATAATTATTGCTGCTTTATGAAAAGTACTAAGTTGTTCTACAGCCACGAAACCTGCTTTTTGGCATCAGTGTATCTTTTACCAGCTAACATCTCTCCCCTTTTTCTCTCTGAGACAACTTAAATTCCCATTTCACTAGGATATTTCCTTTGGATGAGACAGAATTAGATCAGTAGCTGAGAAGTATTCATGTGCTTCTGTTTCTTAGACTAGAAAAGAAGTTGTATTATGCTGACTCAGTGAGGACATGTATTATCATTCAGTGAAGATAGTATTTTGGGTTTCTGTCCCCTAATGAGAAACCATATCTAACTGGGGCAGGGAGGCAGGAGGCTGGGGATGTAGCCAAAATATGTCCCAAAAAGGAGATAGATATTTGCCAAATTTTTTTGTGTGGGGAAAAAAAAAAAAAACTAATAAAAATCTAGAGAACCGAATGCTAGGCAAATGCAATCCTTTAAGAAAATTAGATTTTATATATATATATATGTATATACATATATATATACACACAAACACACACTTAACTTTTGGTTGGTTGGTTGGTTTGGGTTTTGTCTTTGGTTTTGTTTTGTTGGTTTGTGGGAGATTTTTTATTACTTGTGTGTTAAAACTCTTTTTGAAGTAGACTCTGCTATCAGAAAAAAATAATGAAAATAAAAATTGTTCCAGAAACATATGAGGGTGAGGTCAGAATTTTGGCCAGAAATTGATATCCCTTTCAATTTTGCATTTTGCGTAAGGAAGAATAAAATTCCAGTGTTGTACAAGCACAAATAGCAATATAGCAGTTGAAACATCTAGGACATACCGTAAATTTAGGTGCTGAACCCTACTGTTTTGAAGTAATATTGTTACTCTGCCAGAAATATCCTGATAGTGAAATTTTAGGAACCTAATCCTTACATGCACTTACACCAATGGAAACAGCTAGTGGAAAATTATTGAACTTTTCTGAAATATATGCATCTAAGGTCTTTTCTAATGCACTGATGATTAGCACTTGAGTAGCCAGCCAGCATGAATGTTAGCAACTTTGCAGGTATAAGCAAGGAAAGAAGAAATGTTGGTTTGTTTCTCTGTCCTTGTAGTTTTCAGTTGCTTTAAACTGTGTATTTAAAAATAAACCAACAAACCAGGCCATGAATGTAGGGCAAACTCTTCATTGCCTCTTGCAAGTCTGTAACAAACCATGCTGTGATGGTTGCTGTATGTGTGACTCATGCATAAACAATGTTTCTTTTAGAAGATTCACCACAGGTTTTGACATCATTATTTTTCTCTGATAAAATGCAGGCAGAACAGCGTTACAGGCAGTTCAGAGTGTTGCAGCCAGCCCATTCACTTTAAAAACTGTTTTGTATGTCTTTTAGTTGCAGAATGATCTGTTGGTTCAATTATGAGTCAATCATAGCCCCTGTACCCTGTAACAAAATCTCTGGTTTTGATAAGCCAGTGTGAGTGGTACAAAATCAAAATAACATAGAAGTGACAGAGAATTCTACAGTTTTCAGAACTCTCCAGAAATGACAATGGAAAAATGTGTCAGAAATCCTTATTATGTCTCCTCATCTGCTGGAAAAAGCAGTTGTTATGAACATAACCTACACAGTTTCCATGTTGCCTATATTCTTATTGAGGGGGGCTTATCTGGGTTTTTTTTAGGTGTAGCAAATGTGGTACAGAACACTTGTCAAGTCAGAAACATGGGATGAGGTGAGGCAGAATGTCCACTTCTTCCCAAGCACTCAGCTAGTTTGCTGCGCTGCAGGCAATGCCTGTGTGCCAGACTGCCCTCGGGTCTCCCCTGACCCTGCTAATTCATAAGGTCAGCCTGCAGAAGCATCTGTTGGGTCCTCACAGCAGCGATCTCGGTGCGGGCAGCTGGTAGCCGCTTGCCCCCCAGACGCCTCAGGTGCGGCAGAAGGATCGCCCTGCAGCCAGGCCATAGTGACTGCGATGGGGTCATGAAAGCGGCAGCTTGGAAGCCCGCAGTGCAGGAGGAAAGAGCCTTGCCCTGGAGCCACCAGGCTGATTCACTGCCCAACTACTTCCAAGAGAGAGGCACAATTTGCTGGCAGCAATCGGGCACAGCCACTGGTGGGGCAGCTCAAATAAAGAGGAGCCGTTGACGGACAACTCAAACAGTGAAGGTGGCGCTGGTTGGTCAGTAGTCTGTGACCTAAGATAATGAGATAAACTGGAAGTTCAACCAGTGCAATTCTTTGTTGACAGTGAGTAGTATCGTGCTGTTTCAAAAATGACCACCGGTAGATTTGATGAGCAAGAAAGATCTGCTTGGTCCTTTTACTGCGTTCACTTAGGAGAAGCTATAGGAGGCTTGCTACAGATTGCAGTGTAGTGTCTACATTTTTTAGCTCTTTTCATAGAAATGCATAGTTTAAGGTTCTAATCAGAAAATCATAGAATGGTTTTAGTTGGAAGGGACCTTAAAGGTCATCTAGTTCCAACCCCCCTGCTGTGGGCAGGGACAGCTTCCACTAGAGCATGTTACTCAAAGCCCCATCTAATGTGGCCTTTAACGCTTCTATGGATGCTTAGTAGCTGTATTTGTCCAAAAATGGCAGTTGTCAAACAGAGGCTTGTCTCTCAGATTTTCAGTACGGTATCTGAACCAAGAAAAAGCGAAGTTCCATTCAGTATAATGGCCTTTATGTGACAAGAATCCTAAGTGTATGAGATATAATATTATATATTATTATACAAGAATCACAAATGTGTCATATGAGCCTTTTCTTTAGCTCCTGTCACTTCAGAATACCGCCTGAAAATGATGCCAGCCCATACATTTGCTCCAATTCATCATACATTGGAAAAAGGCCTTTTTCTCCCTTCTTTTCCCTTTTTACATTGTTCCAACTTTTCTTTGAAAACTAGAAACAGTGCGTGTAGAGGTTAGGATGCCCAATCAAAGCTATTGAACCAGAACTGGAATTTAAGAGGGAAGAAGCTTTAAGAGGGAAACTAACTACAAGTGACAGACGGCATTATCATGGGTTTCAGAAAAAAAAGCCAATCTGGTGTGCTCTTCTTAAAAAAAAAGATGTGCTGGTGTGATTGCACCTATTCATGCAGGTGCATGTGGCCGAAAATAGCAAAGTGAAAGACTATTTCATTGAAACTGAATATATACTTTGGTGGCAATGTTATTCACTCCTTTACAATGCTGCTAAATGCATAACAGTTATCACATATAAAAAGCAGTGGTTTCTACTCATGGGAGGGAGGAAGAGAATTCTATCTCTTCTACTGAAGCAGATACTAAGGAGAGACCACCTGAAAGGATGAGAGAAAGAATGCATGGGGGAAGGTTTATATGTGAAATGATTTGAACTTCAGAGAGATCTGACACTCTTTTATTTCTCCCGTCTTCCATGAGTTTCTGTTTTGTTGTGGTTAATATTCTTTTTGTCAGATTTAGATGAAGTACAGAATTTTTTTTCCTCAGATAATTTCACGTAATTTATTACAGTTCTCTTATCATTGTCTACACCTTAATCTTGCACTAGGTTTTAGTGTCTTTGAATAGTTATCAATAAAACAAAAGCAATTTTTGGAGCCATGTAGATTTCTGTGCTATCAAAATCCGTTTCTCATTTTTTTCATAGACTAAAAAGTTCTGAAAACAATTTGATATCCTGATGCATTGAAACTTGAAAGATATCACTGCAGAGTAATGGGAAAAAAAATGCTTTGTGGCATTTTTAACTTCCTTGATAGTACATATAAGTATACATAAGAGGTGAATATGTTTCCCTAAGTGAATTATTAAATAAGATGTCCATCATATTTGAAAAATCATGGCAGTCAGGTGAAGTTCCCGATGACTGGAGAAAGGGGAATATAACCCCCATTTTCAAGAAGGGGAAAATGGATGAGCTGGGGAACTACAGACCAGTCAGCCTCACCGCTGTGCCTGGCAAAATCTTGGATATTGGCAAACTATTGATAACACTCATACAACTATGTGACATAGTTACATATTTGATACATTAGTGATAATGTAACAAGTGATAACACCTCTTACATTTTAATAAGATAGATGACTATACAGAGCAGCAGGGTGATGCTTGAAAAAAAATCTTGGAAACCACCTCTGGAATATAAATATCTACATGACTGCAATATCATGTCCTTGAAATGAGGGGAAATGTGAAATGATTGTGTCAGAAAATAAAGCATAGAATCATAGAATCATAGAATAGTTAGGGTTGGAAAGGACCTTAAGATCATCTAGTTCCAACCCCCCTGCCGTGGTCAGGGACTCCTCCCACTAAACCATGCCACCAAAGGCTCTGTCCAACCCGGCCTTGAACGCTGCCAGTGATGGAGAACTCACAACTTCGTTTTGTATTCGTTTGTAGGTACAATCTTACTCACTCTACTCAGCACATGGGGCCAAAAAACCAAAAAACCATTAAAGTATTCTTCAGATTTGTCATTAAATTAACCAGATGTTTCAGAAATCCAGTATGATAGTTTTGTAATAATCAGGATTTATTTTTTTTTAAATATGTTTGTGTAAATATACAAATACATCATACGTTCTTGCATGTGTTTATCGACACATATAAACATTGTTCAGCTGGAAATACTGTTCCTAAAAATACACATGTTCTCAGTTTAGACTGGATCTACTATTTACTACTTATTTTTTATGTTTTATTATTTTTCTAAGTCCCTGTTAAAATGCATATTTAATTTGATCCTACTTTTTAAATGTTTTTTCAGTGGTATAGAATTGATTCAGCATTCCAGCTCTTTTTGTGGCATAAACAGAATGTGAGATGCATCCTTAGCACAATTACCAGATATTGCCTTATTCAGCCTAAAGCTACTTTGACTTTCCTTCCTGACTCCTCTTTCAGACACAAGCTGCTTACTACTCATTGTAGAGGTCACAGAGTTTGAAAGTCAGAAGCTATGCACAAAGTTCCCTTACAAAAAAATGGAAATCACATTGGGACACAACTTGCCCTTGACAATTTAGATCAGTTAGAGGTCAAAAGCAGCCTTTACCTTCAGCTCTGCTATTGAATGCAGTTTCATCACAATCAGTGATCATATTTACTGAGTTTCTATGAAAAAAATTAGGGTTGTTAAATAAAATCTTTATACTGGGCTTGGCTTAAAATTCTTAATTTTATATTGCACTGTTATTGTAAATAGTCTGAATTACTTGAAATCTAAAAAAAGATCCCAAACCAAACAAATCACATATGGTTTTAGCATTTTCTATTGACAGTTGCACCATTTCTGTTTCACATTAGGATTTGCAGTGAATCAATTTTCAAAAGACTGATTTTTTACCACTAACTAGATAATATATTTATCTTGCTCAGCATTATGTATTCCAGCCCAGAAAAATAATCTGATTTAAGTCAAGTGATATGGGTCATCACAGTGACAAACTTAGTTCTTTTTATTTCACTCTAAGTAAATATGATGTGTTAGAATTACAGCAACTTTGTTACATTAGCCATAGCATGTGATAAGATGGTGTTAGTATGACAGAAACAAACATCTCCTTTTTTACTTAGAAAACTAAATACTTTAGAGGCAAAAAAGTACCAATGGAATTAGAAGAAAGAGGTTAAGGCAGTTAATGACCAAAGTGAAAAAAAAAAAAAAGGAAAAAGAAAAGAAAAAAGAAAGAAAAGAAAAGAAAAGGAAAAGAAAAGGAAAGGAAAGGAAAGGAAAGGAAAGGAAAGGAAAGGAAAGGAAAGGAAAGGAAAGGAAAGGAAAGGAAAGGAAAGGAAAGGAAAGAAAAGAAAAGAAAAGAAAGGGAAAGGAAAGGAAAGGAAAGGAAAGGAAAGGAAAGGAAAGGAAAGAAAAGAAAAGAAAAGAAAAGAAAAGAAAAGAAGAAAAGAAAAGAAAAGAAAAGAAAAGAAAAGAAAAGAAAAGAAAAGAAAAGAAAAGAAAAGAAAAGAAAAGAAAAGAAAGAAAAAAGAAAAGAAAAGAAAGAAAAGAAAAGAAAAAAGAAAAGAGAAAAGAGAAAAGAAAAGAGAAAAGAAAAGAAAAGAAAAGAAAAGAAAAGAAAAGAAAAGAAAAGAAAAGAAAAGAAAAGAAAAGAAAAGAAAAGAAAAGAAAAGAAAAGAAAAGAAAAGAAAAAAAAAGAAAAGAAAAGAAAAGAAAAGGAAAAGAAAAAAGAAAAGAAAAGAAAAGAAAAGGAAAGAAAAGAAAAGGAAAGGTGCTCAAAGGAAGGCAGTTACCTTTAGAAAATGAGCTGGTAAAGCTGAGTTTCCCTGCAACTCTTCATGCCAAACTGGTTTGTCATTAGAAAGTAAACTGTTTTCAGGCCCAAGAAATCGAAGTATAGTGAGGCAGATGTTAATAGAAACTGACTTACCTTGCTGTTATTGATCATGGCAACAAGTCTGAATATTGCTGTTCAGGTTGATACAAAGTGGGTGAAAAGCAGACACTAAATGTTAATGCAGCCAGCAGATGAGACATCCCCCATTCCTTGAGGTGTTTTAGTATGTACTTTCTGATTCTACTGTAAATTCAGCTTTCACCGGAACTAAAATATACAAGAACATTTCTAATGTTTGTATCTACTTTTCTGTTATCGTCTCATAGACTACATCAAACCTGCTGCCTACTGAATGAGGCATTTTTTTTCCCGTTTAGTACCATATTACATTAAAGTCAACAAACACATTACAGCAATTTTATGCTGTAGTACTAGACGTGTCAGAGTTTCACAGCCAAAATCCCAATGTTAATTGGACAAATTTTGTTTCTAGTATTAACTTGTCATATGAAAGACACTATCCTTGAGCATTTTTTCCTGAGCACCAAAGTAATATTTTTATGGCTATACATATTATCCTAATGGAGACTAAAATTTCTTCCTTCTGTATCCTTTTATGTTTCCAACATATTTTTAGTCACAATAATTAAATCTTAACGTAAATATCAGGTTTTGGGTAAACTTAAATCTATTCAGACACAAGCTCTTTTCTACATTTCAAAAAGGGTGAAAAGATTTTGACAGATGTTATATAAGTATTTTATTTACATTATCTTTAAATTTTAATATTGTCCAGATTATTAATTTCATCTCAATCTACAACTAGCATTTGCTCTGAAAGATCTAGTGAACAAAAATCATAATGAAAACAATCTGACTGACCAGAAATTTAATAAGATCTTTTCAGCATATTTAATGAATTTTCTTCATATTCAGAAAATTATTTATATTCATAATCTTCTAGTGGCATGTTTCTAATATTTATTTCCAGTTCATGTGGGTATGAGTCCATTTAAAAATTATTGGAACTCCCATTATTCACTATTTCAATAAGAAATCACATTAAATTATTTCTGATAATGCGGTTTATGCTTCTTCCCAGAGTAGCAGAGGTTGAGGTAATCTTGGTGATTTTGTTTTTTTTTTTATTTTTTTAAATTTAGTATATACCAAATTTGTTAATATTAATATTTGGTATATTTGAAAATACATAATGGCCATGGGATAAAAAAAAAAAATAAAAAAATCTCAACACTACATCAAGTCCCTAAGCTCTAGAAAGTACTAGGTGCTTAAATACATCTCCATATGTCAAGTTCCCTTGGCTAGCTCTAGCTTTTACCTGATATTTGAGTTGTCTAAAGTGGAGGCATATATGGATGAATACAGGAACATGATGAATACAGAAATAAAAATGCTTTTTTCTCTCAGTTCTCAGATAAGCAGCCATAATACTGTTCCAGCCTGTACATCAGTTTCATTGTACACTAAAACAAGATGGATCTAAGTTTATCATGGCTAGCTGATCTGGAGCACATGATGAGTGAACATGCACCACTATGAGCTTATCCATGCAGCTGGGCCCCTGGCTTTGATCCTCTGCACTTAGTCTCTTCTATCCAGAATCCACCTGGTATAAAACAAGGGTAACAGGACTGCCTGGCTTACACATGAGGACTATTTCAGAAATTAATAGATCACTATAGCTGCAATCTGTGTAAACATATAGACTGGTGGACTCTTGTTAGTCATTCTTCTGTTACAGTCTCTTTAGTGTATTATATAATTACTAAATGGAAAAAGTCTTATCAGAAACACAGAAACAGGAAGCTTTTTTTATTTTCATAATTCAAAGAAACTTTTATGTTGTAGATGTTCACCAGCTTTATTATGGAATACACCTTCTTATGCAGAAAACTTTGACAAGAGTCTCAAAAGTCTCCTAAAACATTCTTAGTGACAAAATGAGGAAATACGTTCTTCACAAATGGACAGTGAGATGGAATGTCAACTTTCTGAACTGCCAACCTAAAAATAGCACAAACTCCAGATCAGTGGCATGAAGACCAGCTGGAGGCCAGTCACTAGTAGTGTACTGCAGGAACTGGTATTGAGGCCAATAAAAAAATCTTCATTAGTGACCTGGACAATAAGAGACAGTGCAACCTCAGCAAAATTGTGTAGGATACAAAACTGAGAGGAGGGGCTGATAGGCTACTGAGTCATGCTGTCATCCAGAGGGACCTCTATAGACTGGAGAAATGAACTGACAGGAAACTCATGAAGTTCATCAAATGAAAGCAACAGTGCATGCTTGTGGCTGACTATTTGGAAAGCAGCTCTGCTGGAAAGTCCTTGAGAGTCCTCATGGATAACATGCTGACCATGAGCCAGCAATGTGCCCTCATGACAAAGACAGCCAACGGTCTCCTGAGCTGCAGGAGGTAAAGCACTGTCAGCAGGTCAAGGCAGGGGATCCTTCCTCTCTTTTCAACCTTGGTGATAAATATCTGTGATGCTGGGTCCAGTGCTGGAAGTCATGGACAAACCGGATCCCAGAAAAAAACAGCAAGCATAATGAAGGGACTGGAGCATCTGACACAGGAGGGCAGGATGAGAGGGGTGATGCTGTTCATCGTGGAGAAGAGAATGCTCTGAGGGGAACCTTAACAAGTATACTTGCGTATAAACAGAAAGGAGTAAAGAAGATGGAGTTAGAATCTTCTCAGTGAAGTCCACTGACGGGACAAGAGGGCACAAACTGGAACACAAGAAGTTCTGTAAGAAAAAGCTCTATTACTGTGAGGGTGATCAAGCACTGGAATGGGATATCCAGAGAGGTTTTAGACTGAATCCTAGGAAGTATGCAAGATCTGGGTGGACACTGGTCTTGAGAAACCTGCTCTAACATATTTCTCTAACAACCTGCTCTGGGCAGGCAGGTTGGACTAGATGAGCTCCAGAATTATCCGCTAACATCAATCATGGTGTTTCTGTGAGCATATTTTCCCCTCAAATATGTTTGCCATTCTGTCCATTTACACAAATCTAGTAAAATCTCCTTGAATTCATTGTGGTCATACACATAATTCATAAAGAAGTTTTTTTTCTTTCTATATTTTCCCCTAGTTGGTAGTTCCCTATGAAGTTTTATCTGGGTACTTTTCTATGCAGTATGTGTATATGGTACTTTAAAGCAAAAAACAAGAACAACACCTCCCGCCCAAAAACAAACAAACAAATTAAAAAAAACCACAACACTTTTAAATCATCTATTCTTATGACATCCTTCACAACTTCATGGACATAAACATTTCGTTCATTATCAAACATCTGAGCTTTTAGTGTTAATCTATAGTTTACATTACTCTATGTTAAGCAGTAATTTCCTCAGGGTTACATGTACTGTGGAAAAAATTCCCAGCCATATAAGAGCATAATCAAGCTTAGCAACTTGAAAAAGTGGAATTAAATGTGAAAGGAGATTGTTTTTTCATATACAGAAGTAAATGATATAAAATCAACTGCTATAGATGGTTCCCATAGGTATCTAGTTTACAATTTGCTAATGAATTTTTCTTAAATGAGTCCTATAAAGAGCAAAAGAAAAATGGTTTTTAATAACTTAAATGGAATAGGAAGAATTGAGAAAATATAATGAGGCATCAGATATTAACACTAAAGGAACATTTTTGTGCTGTTGCACCTCTTCTACCAACAGTGTGTTTCTCTGTCCATCAGTCCACTTTGATTAGAAAAGCTGAAGCAGTTGCTAATTACATGTGAAATTAATCTGAGCCAGCGTTCATTTTTGGTGACAGGAGCAAAGCAGCATAACGCATTAATGTTTTCAAGAAGAAATGGAAGTTATGGACCTTGATGCAGAAGAGGATGTCTTAGAAGGTCTGACTGTACTTGATTCTAGATTCTGATCCCCACAAGATATTTACTGCTAGTAAATAATTCCCTGTGGTTTTGTTTTTGCTTTTGTGGGGTTTTTTTGGTTTGTTTTGTTTTTTTCCCCTTCTACATGTTTGAACATAGAAAGCTTGAGCTCTGGTTACAGACAGAATAATGCAAAAAGTAAATGGTGTTTACCTGATCTCACAAATCCATTCCTTAGCCATTTTTACAGTCATTGATAGCTTTTTAACTATGTGGATTTTAGTTATAAAGTTTTCTGTTTAATCTATGTACATGTGTGTGTATAAACAAACTTACACACATACGTACACTCCTATGCATGTCTGTTAATACAGTATGTGTCATATATATACTTATGCATGCATATATATTATTTATACCTGACTATGTACCTACAGAGATATTTTAAAAATTTAATAAATTTAATGACTGAATGAAAAAGTTATTAATATCAACCATTATTCCAATAAAAAGGGAAAATGCAAAACAAAACCATATTTTCCTGTAAGTAGGATAGAATATATCTTTGAAATAGGAATAATCATAATAATGAACTGTGTCATTGCTAATTTTTTACCTTTGTCAATTTTTATGTCTAAGTATGACATGATGGGACACAACAAAAATTAATAATTTTTTAATTAACTTATTTTTATTTTATTGTGAAATAGGAGATTATTGTTTATTTGGTGTTGTGGCACAAGCTAAGGTCTGGCGGCCGGAAGATGTCGTGCTGTACGGAAAGACAGGACTCCTCCCCTAATAGCCAACAGTGTTTACGTTATGATGTAAGCACACGGAAGTGACGTTGTAAACCGTGGATATATAATGTTGTGTTTTCCTGTAATAAACGCCATTTTGCTGTTCACCATATTGGTGTGTATGAGCTGATGGACCGAGCGGCCAGGGGTTGGTCGCCGTGCCGTTCCTGAACCAGGTCGCCACGCCTCCGTGAGGCAACAAGTGGTGCCGAAACCCGGGAAATTCGCCTGGGGTCAGGTGAACGGCGGCCGGAGCGGCGGGGCCGGCCCGGCGGGGAGGACGCTCCCGGATTAGTAAGGAGGATGGAAGCTCCTGTGAAGGTCGTATCGCAATTATATAAGCAGTGGGGTGTTGATTGTAAATCCAAAGATTTTATGTTAGCCGTTGTGAGGCTGTTACAGATTGGGGCTATTGATCAGCCGGCAGATATTCTCCACCCAGAAGTGTGGGTTAAATGTACTATAGCGTTAGCCGAGGAGATGAAGTCCTCGGGTTGTGGGAAATACCTTAAGTCGTGGGGGAAAGTTGAACAGGCTCTGCGAAAGGCTCGGCAGGAGCAGGAATCCTGCATGTATGGGGCAGCCGTACAGACTCCGTACCCATCGGACGGGGGCACCTTTGCTGAGTCTGACGACTCGCGGGAGGGTGATGCGCCCTACGAATCCCCGGACCTTGAACCACTTACCGAGGGACAGAATGAAGCGAAATCCTTTTGGGGTGGATTAATGGACTGGGTTAGACCGCCGCCCTATGCGCCCCAAGATGGCGCCGAACGGCGCGGGGAAGAGCGGAGCGAGGACGTCCCTGTCGGGAGCCGGGGGGAAGGGCGGAGCGAGAAAGTCCCTGTCGGGCACAGGGGGGAAGTGTTAGGATTGACATGCACACACAAACGGGAAGAGGGGCGGAGCGCGTGTGAGGCGCGGGGAGCCAATCAGAGCGGTCATTTGAACAAATGCCCTTATAAGGTAAACGCCCCTCTGAGTGGAAGGCGGGGTGAGTCAGGAGGGGGGGAGCGGCCCGCCTGCAAGGGACGTGGGCGGGACCGGAGCAGAGGAAGAAAACGAGGCACACTTGTGGGGCATGCAAGGGAGCCGGGCGGGCCCGGAGCCCAGCAACAAAGTATCGGAACCCGGAGGTACCTAGTCAGTCGAGCTCTGATCCCGAATCAGGCACTAGCGGGGATGAGTGCCTCTTAACCAATTCTGATTCAGATAAAGAAGAACTAGGGGTAGATAAAATCAAAAGCCAAATTACCCCCTCCTGTAATAAAGGGAAGCCTGAAACAAAGACTACGTGTGCCGAGTGGGTTCCACCGGCCCCATTAGCATTCCCGGTCCGAGTAACGGATGGAGGACAGAGGACTTTTTCCCCTGCAAACCCTAAAGATATACAGGCAATTGTTAAAGCAATTGCAGATAAGGGGCTTAATTCTGCTATGGTTTCCACCCTTATAGATGGGGTTTTTGGGGGAGATGATATGCTCCCATTTGATATACAACATGTTTGCAGAATGATTTTTGGAGGGGCAGGGATGATTGTTTTCAACCAAGAATGGCAAGATAATTGTACGAAACAGCTAGCCCTAGCAACTGGGAAACGCCATCCGTTACGTGGTTCCAGCCTGCCACGTTTAATGGGCACTGATCCAACAATGCTCACTCCCCAGACACAAGCCCAAGGTTTGCGGGCCCATGAAGTCATGATAACTACTTGTGCAGCTAGAGATGCTATTCATACAGTTTCTCGAGTTATTGCTAAGCCTTCGCCATGGGCAACAGTAAAGCAAAATGAAAGTGAGAGCTTTACACAGTTTGTGGATCGCCTTCAAATGGCGGTCGATTCTTCGGCCTTGCCCGCAGAGGCAAAAGGTCCAGTCATTGCACATTGTATACGCCAGCAATGTAATGCAAAAACCAAAGAAATCTTACGGTCGATGCCGATGGGATCAAGTGCCGCGGACATGATTAAACATGTTTCAAATGAGGAGCAGTTAACCCCGCTTCAAGCAGCTGTTACAGCAATGGCCAATATGAGGGGGTGTTTTAAATGTGGTCAGGTGGGCCATGTGGTGGCAAACTGCCCTCAGCAGGGGAACTCATCAATGGCATCCCCCTCGCATCATAATCAATCTAGAGGGCCGTGTTGGACTTGTGGAAAGAAAGGCCATCCCGCTAAGGAATGTAGATCTAAAATCCCGGGAAACGGGAGGGGGAGAGGGCGTCTGGGCTGCACTCGGCCCTCTCCCGCTTGGGATATGAGGCGGCCCAATTATGCCAACCCCGCGTGGGGCAAAGCGCTCTCGAACCCACTGCCCCTCCGAGAAGCGACCAATTTCACGGCCCAACCGTCAGTTCAGCCGAATCCGTCCCTATCTCAGGGACAGCAAGGACAACCTCGTGGGGGCGAGACCCCAGGGTGGCCCTGGCAATAAAGTGTGACAACCCACCAGTGGTGTGGGGAATCTGCTCCCTTTATAATAGTCCAAATGACACTACTATTAGTGTCCCCTTTTTGATTGACACCGGAGCAGACGTTACAGTTATTCCTAAAACGAATTGGCCCCCACACTGGAAATTGACAAAAGCCCCTATGGTGGGTGGAGTCGGGGGACTAACCCGAGCTTGGAAGAGTGTTCAATTAATAGCAATCACAATTCATACTGAAAAGGGACCGGAAAAAACTATCACCCTTTTCCCTTATGTCATGATAAATCTAATGAAAATTGTGAGTCTTGTTCACAGGATTAGATCATCGGACGCCCCCGTAGCCCGTATACCTCAGCGTCATGCGTCCCATTCAAGCTTGGGAGTTCCACATTGGCAGAATCCAGACCACGACAAAATGACCATCGTTGGGAGGGGTGGTGATGCTTTCGTGAGAATCAGGTCACCAGCCCTACAAATGGGTGCTTGAACAGGGCCGATCGCAACAATCATCATGGTACTGATCTTTGGGCCTTGTAAGCTGTTAGAGCACCAACAACTGCTTTAAGAATGTATCTACTCGGTGCTATGTTTACTTAGTGTTACCTCAGTGTTATATCTCAGGTTACTTTTAAGCTGCCTTAAGTTATGATGTTTAGGTTTTTGTCGACCCTTGTAAATTGGTATGAATATTACCGGCCACTTCTTCCAATGCAGGCTGGCCACCTGCATCGGAACGAGTGTGCATTTTGGTCAGTTTAGAAGCCCAAGCCTCAGACAGTGTAAGGGAGGCATGCACCTTACGTTGTACTGACGCTGTTTGGAGCTGGTTTTTTTTGATTTTTAGTAGGGTCGTTGCACTGTATTTCAGTAACATTTTGTGTTTTGATTCTTATATTTGTATGTAGTCTTTTGTAAGATCGATCTTGTCTAAGGTGTCTTATGTGTTTTACTCAAGTTTATTATATATGTTTTGTACGGTTGTTATAAGGTATTGAATAAGATTTTATAAGATATAAATAAGATTTTGATTAAGTATATTGTAGCTAATTTGGTTAAGCATAGGGAGGGGGGATATGTTGTGGCACAAGCTAAGGTCTGGTGGCCGGAAGATGTCGTGCTGTACGGAAAGACAGGACTCCTCCCCTAATAGCCAACAGTGTTTACGTTATGATGTAAGCACACGGAAGTGACGTTGTAAACCGTGGATATATAATGTTGTGTTTTCCTGTAATAAACGCCATTTTGCTGTTCACCATATTGGTGTGTATGAGCTGATGGACCGAGCGGCCAGGGGTTGGTCGCCGTGCCGTTCCTGAACCAGGTCGCCACGCCTCCGTGAGGCAACAATTTGGTCTTATATTCACTTTAGTTTGGGAAGAAAAATGTGATAGTATATATACATTTTGTTCATGAGCAGTCAAAAAGATATAATGACCCCAACTGTAAATGAGTAAAGGGGAAAAAAAAAAAAATCAATTTTTTTTTCACTAGTGTTTTTCACTTATGAATTTTGAATAAACATATGACTAAATATTTTTTTATATCAAACTGTAGTAATTTCACACAAATGCATCCTTAGCAACACAAGGACCACATAAATAAAATAAGAATTCAATCCCAGAAGCTGAGTTTGGTTATAGTACTGTGGTTTGAAATGGATATCACACTGAACCAACTTCATCTTATTTAACCCCACATGAAACAAATCTGTGATTCTATTAGCTATTTGAGATTCTATCAGCTCTCTTGACTTCACTTGGAGCTGACAGTATCCCAGTGAAGTAATTATTCTCACTGCTGAAAGAACAGAACCAACTGACTAGGGAGAGACGCTGCTGCTGAGGCTCAGCATTGCTCACACAGCAGGAGTGGGGATGAAAGGCACCAGGCAACATCACAGAAGTCACTCAGCCACCAGGCCAAGATAAGAAAAAAATAACTGTTTCCAGAAATTCCACCTTTACCTGAGAAATAAAAGAGCAGCCAGAGAAAACTTTCAGGAAAGATGACAAAAACTGCAGGAAATGAAGACTGTGGAACATCTGCAGTCGAACTAGGAAGAAAAGGAAAAGCTGAATATGTGTTTGAACCAAGTGCTAATCTACTGCCTCGGGGAGTCAGGCTTGTAAACCATAAACTAAAACTGTTAGGTATGCATATATGCTATTTTAAAGACAATATGAAAGAAGGGTTAGAATGAGGAAGAAGATATATATTTTAAGGGACAACCATAATCCTAGGAAATATACTCCAGCATGTGTAAAACATGAAGTATAATCTATAAAAGGTACTAGAGAGAAAAAAGGATGAGCTTTATTAATATATAAAGGATTTATTTATCCGCATTACATTAAAGTGTCGTGGTATTGCCATACAGAAAATTTATAGTTAGATCAATAAGTATTGATAATTTAAGGTTAGGAAACATTGAACTGAAAACATATATTGAATAATCAGTATAGTAAATCTTATTGATTGCAACATCATGAATGAATGAAGTCCCTGTAATCTATTAAAAAGAAAAACAAACTAAATAAACTAAGAATGACAGTCAGAAAAATTATTCTAAAACATCAATAGTTTTACGGAATTTTGCACAGAAAGTAGTAATGATACGATAATAATTGTGAAAAGAAGTATTATGTCCTACCCCTGGGAAGGAATAGCCTCTTGCTCCAGAACAGGCCAGAAACTTAACAGGACAGAAAGGAGCTCTGTAGAAAAGGACCTGGGGTTCCTAGTAGACAACAAATTGAACATGAGGCAGCACTGTGTCTTCCTGGCAAAGGTGGCCAACAGCTTCCTGGGCTACAGTAGCCAAAGTGTTCCCAGCAGGTCAACAGAAGTCATCCTTCCCCTCTGCTCAGTGCCAGCGAGACACATCTGGGCTGCTGGGTACAGTGCAGGGCTCCCCAGTACCAGAAGGGCATGGACAAACTGAAGGGAGTCCAGCTAAGGACTACAGGCTTGATTAAGGGCCTGGAGCACACGACATAGCAGAAAAGGCTGAGAGTTGAGGCTGTTCAGCCTGGAGAAGAGAAGACTCAGGGATATCTTATCAATATGTACAGATACCTGACAGGAGGAAATAAAAATATGTACATCCCTATTAAGTGTTTGAGCACCTTTGGGATGCAGCTGGAAAAGTATCATGCATTTAGTTTCCTCTAAAAATGAACATACTTACCTTGTGCCAAAACTACGCTGCAAATTGAGCCTGTGGAAGTCGCAGATGGATTTATGCCAAAACCAAACTAGGGTTCCAATTAAAATAATAATGTAGATGCAGCTTCATTTTGTTCAGTTTATCCTATGATCCAGGGTGAATGTCAACATTTAATAGTTATTGAAAAATGCAGAACACAAAGCTCATGTTGTCATGGAAAATTTGTCACTGCCAGAAAATTGCATCAGTATGGAACAATTCAAAATTACCTGAGCTTCTTGAGAGAAATCTTGGTTGAAAACAGCAAAGGTGACACTTTCATGAGGGAAAATCAGTTTTCAGTCCTCATATGGGAAGACAGCACTGAAGCATATGTGTACCCTGTCTGATGAAGTGTGCTACAAAGACAGCTAAGCTGTCAAAAAAGTAAGGGTAAGTACCAAAAGTATCCCACTGAGAATGAGCTAAGTTTGGGTGAAAACCCTCTTACAAATCACTGCAACATTGCCACTGATTAATTAACCGGCTAATTAGTTGAGAAACTCTGTGACTTGCAGGATTAAAGCCAGTCCACAGCCAAACAATGAGAAACCCAGTTCCTTCCTCATATTCAACCCTCCACAGTCCATAGCTGTGCCTGGCAGCAGTAACATCTTCCCTAACTCCACAAAGAATGGATACTGCTGCTCTCACATACCACACTTTACTGGGGTATACATTACTGCATCATTCATATTTACCCAGGAAATCAGGGTGATGTCAGGTGCAAAGCTGGGCTGGGGATATAAGTCTGATAAAACACAGGAAACAATTCTGCAGCCCTAGCAAGTTCACCACTGTAGATTCACAGAATAGTTCGGGTAGGAAGGGACCTTAAGATCATCTAATTCCAACCCCCCTGCTATGGGCAGGAACACCTACCACTAAACCATGCTACCCAAGGCTCTGTCCAACCCAGCCTTGAACACCGTCAGCGATGGAGTATTCACAACTTCCCTGGCCAACCCATTCCAATGCCTCACCACCCTCACAGTAAAGAACTTACTTCCTTATGTCCAATCTAAACTTCCCCTGTTTAAGTTTTAACCAAATACCCCTTGTCCTCTCACTACAGTCCCTAATGAAGAGCCCCTCCCCAGCATCCCTATAGGCCCCCTTCAGATATTGGAAGGCTTCTATGAGGTCTCCACACAGCCTTCTCTTCTCCACGATGAACAACCCCAACTTTCTCAGCCTATCTTCATACAGGAGGTGCTCCAGTCTCCTGATCATCCTCATGGCCTTCCTCTGGACTTGTTCCAATAATTTCATGTCCTTTTTCTGTTAAGAACACTAGAACTGCACACAATACTCCAAGTGAGGTCTCAGGAGAGCAGAGTAGAGGGGCAGGATCACCTACTTCAACCTGCTGGTCACTCTTCCTTTGATGCAGCCCAGGATATGGTTGGCATTCTGGGCTTCAAGCGCACACTGCTGGCTTATGTTCATTTTTTCATCAACCAACATCCCGAAGTCCTTCTCCACAGGGCTGCTCTGTATCTCTTCTCTGCCCAACCTGTAGCTGTGCCTGGGAGTGCTCCAACCCAGGTGTAGGACCTTGCACTTGGCATGGTTAAACTTCATAAGGCTGGCATCGGCCCACCTCAGAAGCGTGTCAAGGTCCCTCATCAATCAGCTACCAAAAGCAATGCCGTATAGACATGCCAGTAATGATGTTGAACTCTTTCTGGCATTGGAAGTGCAGCATGTGCTGACCACTGCTGATGGCTCATTACAGCCAGACACTGCACAAATCATCTTAAAATGAGTTCATACACCTGTACGCATACCCTGCCTATTGTGTCTTATAGTTGAGACTATAAATGCCACAACTGGCAACAACCATCTTTTATTATACTACTATAATCCTGGACACTTAGGAGCTCCAACAGTGACAATTTGAAGTTAATACATGCTCTTTTATTCCAACTTTTCTTCTGTCAGGCCTGAGTTTGATCCTAATATTGAAGAACAAAGTGGAATGAAAGCAGTAGAGAGCAATCAGCAGATTCTCTTTATTCTACTGCCAATTTCAGTAGTGTATCTGTTAGATATACTTTATTCCTCCCATCCTTATATAATGGTACTGATCAGGAAGCGTCAAGAGCTGCAGAGGCATAAAGAATTTACTAACAATAGAGACAAAAGTCATTATTATCCCCATATCTCCATTATCTCTTCCAAAATAAGTAACAACATCAGAAGAGAGTAGATTTGTATTTTTGTTCTCCTGTGCTTTAATTTCACCTTTTCCTCCTCTCTTTTTCATTGCTAAAACTGGCCTTTGAATGAGTGTTTCAAACTTTTAAAGGATTAATATATTATGTATTCATTCTTTTCCTATAATTATTTCATATTCCTCATCATTCTGACACAATGAATATTTATTTCTTCAAGGGTATTTTCCTTTCATAGAGTGTTCAGTTCACAGAATGACAGTGCTCAAGGCATTCCTGATGAGTGCCAGATGCTACGAAATCAAGAAGATGCCCTGGATATTTTCGGGACTCTGTATTCTAGGCAGCAGCTGATCTCTGTCTTAATAACCTTACAGGATTTAGTCTGAGCCTTAAATCACGTCTCAGTAAGGGTGCTTATACAAAACCTCAGCAGTCACTTTGGTGTTTCAGGTTAGAGTATAAGAACCCCTATGCACAAATCCATGTACAATTCTTACTGCCATTCACTGACTTCATTTCCTTGGCACCATTATCACTAAAAGAAAATGTTTAAACCATTTTCTGGTTCCACCTCCCAGACTGAAACAACCTATTTCAAGCAAAAAGCTAGCTGAATGCAGCAGGAGTCATTCGACAGGAGCAGAATTGCCTGATTTGGATCTCTGCCTGTCTCAAGACACTTAATCTCACTGTTTGCATTTACCAGGCAGTATTGTCAGGAACGGCCTTTCAGAAGGAATATTATTGTGCTGAAATTAGAGAACTCAAAATGCATCTTAAAGTTGTTGATATTTTTAACACAGATGTAAGGATGTGCACAGAATGCACATTATAGGAAGTGTTTGTACCTATCATATACTTAAAATAAGGAAATTAGATGTTACTGTGGTTTTCAGTTTATTTATATACATATGTAAACTATTTTATTTTCATATAATAAGTTTGACATTGATTTTGTTCTATTGATGCAGCAATTGTTACAGCTATACTTTTTATTTTATAGCAGATTTTTACGGTTTAGATCTCCTGAAATCATCATCAATAATAAAAAATATCCTTAAAGAAAATTCTATCCTCTTTTGGAAAACATCATGCTGAGATAGTACTTGTGTGTTGACTTATGGTTAAACTTAGAATTGATAAGTATGGTTTAGGTTTGCTTGTTCCTTTCACTCCACTCCATAAACCTGATGGCTGTACTTGGAGGTTGATGTGAGTTCCCATCAATGATTTGTGGAGCACCAAAATTATGACGGCTTCCAAATTGATTACTCTACAGGACTCAGAATTTGGTTGGGGATATTCTGAAAAGCCAAATTGCATGATAAGTAGCCTCTCCTTTCCTAACTTCGGCATCTTTAAATCATCTTCTTGCCCAGTAGGACCATTATAAAAACCTATTACTCTTTCTGTGAAAGCACCTTCCCGCTCACTGTGTGCACTCAACCTGAACTGCTCCTGTATCATTTTGCTTTATATTTTGTTATCCTTTTTTCTTTCCCCTGTGTGGTGTATAAAATTATCATCCTCCTTGACATAATCCTTTAAACGGTTTATGTTTCCATTATAGCATAGAATGTTACATTTTGTCCCTTGGGCAATATCAAGAAAGGTTGTGCTGAGTTTCTAATCAGAGATTACCCTTGACACTTGAAAGAAACACAGAACAGGAAAATGTTTGCTCCCACAGCTCAGTGTGGTAAGGGGGTGGTCTACTCACCAAATTATGTTCTGTTTGTGAGGGAATTTGTTTGTTTTTCCTCTTAATTTTCCTTTAGGATAAAAATTTTGTGCATTCCCTCTTGCCTTGCTCTTCCACACGCATATTCATGGGATCATAGAATGGTTTAGGTTGGAAGGGACCTTAGAGAACTAGCTCCAAACCACTGCTACTGGGCAGCCTCCTGAAACCTGTCCTTGACCATTTCCAGGGGTGGGGCAGCCAGAGCTTCTCTGGGCCACCTGTGCCAGTGCCTCACCACCCTCACAGTAAAAAACTTTTTTCTTATATCTAATCTAAATCTCCTCTCTTTGAGTTTAAAGCCATACCCCCTTGTCCTATATGGCCTTCTAAAAAGACCTTCTTCAGCTTTCCTGTAGGCCCCCTTTAGGTACTAGAAAGCTGCTTTAAGGTCTTCTCTGACTCTTCTCCATGCTGAACCAGCCCAACTCTCTCAGCCTGTCTCCATAGGAGAGTTCTTCAGCCCTCTGAGCATCTTTGTGACAATCCTCTGAACTTCCTTGAGTAAATGTACTAGAACTTAATCTAAATAAAAAACCTAAACCAACTGCAATTGCAATTTTGGTCAATATATTCTATAGAGCTAAATGCATTTTATAATATTCTATTTTCCTTCTCTGCATATTGCTTAGTGTCATAGAATCATACAATCATAAAATAGTTAGGGTTGGAAAGGACCTTAAGATCGTCTAGTTCCACCCCCCCTTCCAGGGGCAGGGACACCTACCACTAAACCATGCCAACCAAGGCTCTGTCCAAACTGGCCTTGAACACCACCAGCAATGGAGCATTCACAACTTCCCTGGGCAGCCCATTCCAGTGCCTCACCACCCCTACAGTAAAGAATTTCTTTCTCATATCCAATCTAAACTTCCCCTTTTAAGTCTGAACCCGTTACTCCTTCTCCTCTCACTACAGTCCCTAATGAAGAGTCCCTCCCCAGCATCCCTATAGGACCCCATCAGATATTGGAAGGCTGCTATGAGGTAAAGAAGTGTCACAAAAAAAAAGAGGATAAAAGAAAATCTTTTGAGATTTTTGTTTACCATGGCAATTGAAACTGCAGCACTTACATATATGGTCATTACTACTAATAATCTTTTTTTTTAACCTGAAAAGTCCTATGCATCTTATAACATACAGAATCCACTTATGAAACCATACTTAAGGCAAAATGAGCACCCGTATAATGCATTGAATAAAATAACAACTGAAATATATTTTATCTTTAGAAAGTATTGCCTGAAATGTCTGTTAACATTATGTGGTAAAGTAAATAAATCTAAGTATTATTATATGCTATTTATACTAATAAGAGCTAAATAATAGAGTGACTAAGAACCAAGAAAAAATGTTGTTCACTGTATAGGTAGAATAAGATTTTGCTACTGCTGTGAGAAACATATTGTCATGGGTTCAGCAGTAGCAGTCATTTTTCTCCTCCTTGGTAGCTGGTGCAGTGCTGTGTTTTTGACTTTCGGCCTGGGAACAGCGCTGATAACACCCGTATTTTCAGTTACTGCTTGGTAATGTTTTGGTTTGACCAAGGACTTTCTGAATCTCATGCTCTGCCAGGGAGGAGGGGAAGCCGGGAGGAAGCAGAGACAGGACACCTGACCCAAACTGACCAAAGAGGTATTCCATGCCACAGGACGTCATGCCCAGGATGTAAAAACAGAGGGCAGAGACCCGAAAGGGTAGGGGTGCACTGCGTGGTTGGGCTGGGTATAATGGTGAGCAATTGTATTCTTTCCTTGTATTTCTCTTGTCATTATTGTTATTGGTGGTTGCAGCAGTGGCTTGTGTTATACTTTAGTTACTAAACTGCTCTTATCTCAATCTGTGGGAGTTTCATTCTTTCGATTCTCCTCCCCATCCTTCCGGGAGCAGGGGGAAGAAAGAGGGGTGAGTGAGTAAACGAACTGCGTGAGAGGCTTAAACCACGACACTTATAAACCAAATAAAAGAGGCAAAAGAAGAGAGGACAACCAGACACAAATGGGTGACAGGCCATAATACATTATTTTTCTGAGTCTTCTGTCTTCCAGGCCTAATTAGGAGGAAAGGAACTAAATAACATAAAAAAAACTCACATTTTTAAGCTGAAACTACTTTTTCTCACTTTTCTTCTTTACTGAGTAGTATTCTAAATGTAGACTTGAAGAATACCAAATAGAAATATAGATTGACTTAGAATGTTTAAACAATTTTATGGTGTCTGTTGTACATAGAAATATTGTTAACGACTACTATTCTGTATTGTTAAGAATAGTGTTTCAGAAGGAATCTTATTGTGTGACATGCAGTCACAGATGTCTGGTGCCATTTCACATGACCAAGGTAATATGAGACTTCAAAATGTGACATACATTGCAGACTTTTTAGGTTAGGGTTTTGTATACTCATAATTGTCCTATGTCCTTTTTAGTGTGAACTTTATCAGATAACTCATAGTATCACAGAATCATAGAATGGTTTGGGTTGGAAGAGACCTCCAAAGGTCATCTAGTCCAACCCTGCTGCTGTGGCCAGGGACATCTTTCACTAGATTAGGCTGCTCAAAACCCCATCCAGCCTGGCCTTGAACACTTCCAATGATGAAGCATTCACAACTTCTCTTGGTAACCTGTTCCAGTGTTTCACCAGCCTCATCGTAAGAAATTTATTCTTTTTGTCCAATCTAAACCTACTTTCTTTCAGTTTAGAAAAAATTGCCCCTAGTCATATTACTACAGGTCTTGTGAAAAACCTCTCTCCATCTTTCTTATAAGTCCCCTCTCTATATTGAAGGGCCACAATAAGGTCTTCCCAGAGCCTTCTCTGCTTCAGCCTGAGCAATGGCAACTCTCTCAGCCTTCATTCATAGGAGAACTATTCTAGCTTTCTGATCATTTTTACAAGGCGATGTTGTGATAGGACAAGAGGAAATGGCTTTAAATTAGAAAAATGTAGATTTAGATTAGATATTAGGAATAAATTCTTTACTATGAGGGTGGGGAGGCACTGGCACAGGCTATTCAGAGAAGTTGTGGATGCCTCCTCCCTGGAAGTGTTCAAGGCCAGGTTGGACTGGGCTTTGAGCAACCTGGTCTAGTGGAAGGTGTCCCTGCTTATGGTAGGGGTTTGGAGATAGATGATCTTTATTGTCTTTTCCAGCCCAAACCATTCTCTGACTCTATGCCTCTATGATTTTCATGGCCTTTTTTTGTGGCCCTTTGAACCCACTCTGAAAGATCCATGTCTTTCTTGCCCTGGAGGCTCTGGAACTGGATGAACTACTCTAGACAAGGTCTCACAAGGGCGAAGCAGAAGGGGAGGATCACAGTTGGAGATTGCTCAGACTCAGGTGCAGGGTATTGCACTTGGTCTTGTTGATCTTCATGGTTTTGATTGTTTGAGGGTTTTTTTAAACATCCGTTAATCAACTAGCCTACTGACTAGCTGTTATGATTAAAATTTTGTGTGTAGCATGATAAAGTACTGAGATATATCTCCCTAGTCATTCGCATAAATATTAAGAAAAAATTACATATTTAAATTTATATGCTCAGTAATGACTACTTAATTCAAAAAGTAAGGAACTTCTAAAAATTGAACATAAAAAACCCACCAAAACAAACCACAAACCAAAAAAAGCAACCCAAAGCACTTATCTTCTATTTATGAAAAGAAAAACAAACTGAAAATGGAACCCCTATCATTAACAATAGATATGTCTATTGCAAACATGTAATTACGCTGGTTGTACTTTACTGTAATTAGTATAATGATCTGCACTACTAAACTTGCCAAGAAAACTTCCTCTGCATCCTCTAAAATCTGTTACCTCCAATGATTTCCTACAAGCCTACATGGAATACTAGTAAGCAAAATTTAATAGCTGAAATCACTTTTTTACAATCTTCTTCTTTATTGAGTAATATTCTAAATGAAGACTATTTAATACCAGATACAGATTGACTTAAAATATTTAAACAATTTTTATGGTGTCTGTTGTACACAGGAATAAAGTTGAGGACTACTATTCTGCTTTTTAGAAGTCTGCTGACATTGAGGTTAATAGGATTTCTTGGTTAAGACCAGAAGAGAAAGGTACACAAAGATTGCAGGATGACATTGAATTGCTATGCATTTCAAAAGCTTTCATTGCACTACATAAATGTGGTGATGTGTCCCCAAGTATTACCCCGCATATACTTTAATACTGAAGAAATCAATATCAGTCATTGCAGTCTCATATAAAACTTTACCACTGAAATTGCATATATTTCAAAGCTTGGACATTTTAAAAAAAATTTATAAAGGGAGTCTGTTTTTTGTTTTGATTTGATCTGTTTTCTTCTTTGAGTCAACAACACTAACAGAAGCCGAGCAACTTTTGGAATTATAAAATTATTTAGGTTGCAAAAAGGCCTGTAAAGTCATCAAGTTCAACCATTAATCTGGCATTGCCAAGTTCAATCCTAAACCAAGTCCCTAAGTTCCACATTTACATATCTTTTAAATACCTCCAGGGATGGTGGCTCAAACACTCCCTGGGTAGCCTGTTCCAGTGCTTGATAACCATTTCAGGGAAGAAATTTTTCGTCATATCCAAACTGAACCTTCCCTGGCCCAACTTGAGGCTGTTTGCTCTTGTCATATCAATTGTTACTTCGGAAAAGCGACTGAAACCCACCTAGCTATGACCTTCTTTCACATAGTTGCAGAGAACAATAAGGTCTCCCCTGAACCTCCTTTTCTCCAGACTAAATAACCCCAGTTCCCTCAGCCATTCCTGAGACTTGCTCTCTAGACCCTTCAGCAACATGGCCCTTCTCTACAGGACCTCAACTTCTTTCTTGTAGTGAGTGATCCAGAACTGAACAGAATTAGATGTGCGGCCTCACCAGAGTCAAGTACAGGGGGACAATCAGTTCTCTAGTCCTGCTGGACACACTGTTTGTCTTACAAGTCAGGACATCCTTGGCCTTATTGGCCACCAGGGCACTTTGCCTTGTTGAAACTCAACACTGGCCTCAGCCCGTCAATCCAGCCTGTCCAGATCCCCCTGCAGACCCTTCCTATCATCCAGCCAATTAGTACTCCCAGAGAACTTGGTGTTGTCTGCAAACTTCTAGAGCGTGCACTCAATACCTTAGTCCAGATAACTGATAAAGGTATTATATAGAACTGGCCCCTATACAGAGCCCTGGGGGACACCAACTGTGATCAGCCACCAACTGTATTTAACTCCATTTACCACCATTCTTTGGGCTCAGCCATCCAGCCAGTTTTTTACCGGGCAAAGAGTATGCCATGAGCAGCCATTTTCCATTCCATCTTCCAGCATTCCATTCCCAGGAGAATCATGTGGGAAGCGGTGTCAAAGCCTTTACTAAAATCCAGGTAAGCAACATCTACAGCCTTTCCCACATTCACTAAGTGGGTCACCTTTTCATAGAAGGAGGTCAGGTTAGTTGAGCAGGACCTGCCTTTCATAAACCCATGCTGACTGGGCCTGGTCACCTCATTGTGCTGCACATGCTGCATGATGACATTCAAGACGATCTGCTCCATGACCCAACCCAGCAACAGGATCAGCCTGACAGGCTGTAGTTTGCCAGATCCTCCTTTCAGCCCCTCTTGTAGGCAGGTATCACATTTGCTAACTTCCAGTCAACAGGCACCTCCCCAGTTAGCCAGAACTGCTGATAAATGATTGAAAGTAGCTTGGTGAGCACTTGTGCCAGCTCTTTCAGTACCCTTGGGTGGATCCAATCCAGCCCATGTGTGTTTGTAAGTGGTTTAGCAGGTCACTGACCACTTCCCCTTGAATTATGGGGGTTTCATTCTGCTTCCTGTCCCTGTCTTCTACCACAGGGGGCGAGGTAACTCAAGAACAATTGATCTTACTACTGAAGAGTAAGGCACAGAGGGTATTGAGTACCTCAACCTTTCCCTTGCGCTTTTTCACTATCTTCCACACACAATCCCTGCCGTCCAATAATGGATGTAGATTCTCTTTAGCTCTCCTTTTGTTGCTAATGTATTTATAGGAACTTTTTTGATTGCCTGTTAAGGCAGTAGCCAGATTAAGTTGTAGCTGGGCTTTGACACTTCTAATTTTCTTCTTCCATAATCTCACCCTGTAGTCTTCCTGAGTTGCCTCCCCCTAGTTCTTAAGGTCATAAACTCTCTTTCTTCTCCCTCTCCACCACCCCAGCCCAAGTTCCAGCTAAAGGTCGCTGTTCTGCCTGTCCAGTCTTATTCCCTGCCAGCTCATCTTTTGGCACATAAAGACTGCCTGCTGCTGCCCTTAGGACCATCTTCATCCCAGTTCGTAGATGTAGATTTGTAGTTCTATGGAGTTTTTTAGGATCTGTTGAATTTGTAATTTTACTTGGGGATAAACATAGGATAAAGTTATACCACCGCCTGATGTGTTTACTGCTTTGTAACCTTTCTTCAGGTACCTATCTTAAGCAATTGGTTGCCTGTTACTATGTTGGGGTGTTTTTTGTGAAGCATTATTCTCAAACACCTTGGTTTACAGTAAATGTGATCTGCACATTTAATGAACAGAGGAAAACCTAGATCTTTTGTTCATGAATAATATTCTAGACACACACTGTACCTGTTGTTTAGTATTCGAGGGAAAAAAACAGTTTTTACCCTCATAGTACAATGAAAGAGCAATAGGTATGCCTAAACATAGTTGACAAGTGCCATTTTAGATGATGCAAGCCGTCTAAGGCAAGCCTAGGACTGTCAGGCAAGATGGGACTGTGAGATATGGGCATTTTTCTGGAGCAGCAGCTCAGCGCCAGGCAGAATACCACAGAGTGTTTGAAATGTAGTTGTATATATAGATCTCTGAATTAATCTCTTAGACTGTTTGCCTGTGGTTTAGAGGCAGTAAGTTTCTTTTTCATTTGAACAGTGAGGGTAAAGGTGACTTGAAAAAATTATGGGTACATTATATTTCTACTTCCCTTCTCATGGGCCTTTGACAGCAGCTGGCTGTAAACAGGTATAAATGAGTTTTTAATGCTCCTGTTGGCAACACCTGACCCTTCAGATGGCTTTCAAATAATCTCTATAGGGCTATTGTTTGAAAGGAAATCTTGCCATGGCCTGATAGCAACTTGTGATTAATGAATTTCTCTGAGTGACATTTACAAGAAAATTGGGTATCATTAAGAAGCAGCTGGTTTTACCAGGTCTGATCCAGGTCACAGTGGCTTCAGAGTATTAATGATTATGTTTGCCTGTCTCAAGTAAATCGCTTGTGAATGACTTTCTGAGACAAAATTGCTTAAAATAGATACTGGTGATAGCAAGCTGCAAGCTGTTAGCAGGTTTGCTGACCACAAAACCATAGGTGTTTGATAGAATTTCTGAATGAAACCAGACAGACAAATAAAAGTAAAGCTATGCAATATATATTTTTTCCTTTCTTATATATATTTCATAGGGAAAAAATACACTACCAATACTTATAAGATTACCTTTGAGTATTAGACAACTTTATAGTCCAATGTCTAAGTAAAGAAATTAATATATTATAATCTCATTTGATGTAGTAGTCAAAAGTAATATAATAAAGATTTTTTTTCATGTCAAAGCCTTGGTTTCAGGTAATAATTATATTTTTTCTAATGTGTAACCTCCATCAGATATCAATTTTAAGTGCAAAAACTCCAGACTTCTCAAAAATAAATGGGATGATTTTGGTTTTATACAAATAATTCTTTCAGCTCTGGAAGTTAAATTTTTTTTTTTTTTTAATATATGTGTGTGTGTATATGCGTGTGCAAAAGTTTGCATATGTATTTAGATATATTTCAGAACTTCAAGTTTCATGTAGATGGGGTTTGATTTTAAAAACAATTAAGTCATTTATTGGGCAGTAAATTGATGTATCACAATCTAATGGGAAAAAACCCAACAAAACACCCACCAAAAAAATCAACCAACCAACCAAAAAAAAAAAAAAAGGCAACAAACCCCAAAACCAACATAAAATAATGCCACATATTTTCAAACATGTCACTGTGACATTTACTGTGAAGAGAACATTTAGATTAGACATTAGGAAAAAATTCTTCTCTATGAGGCTGGTGAGACACTGGCACAGGTTGCCCAGGGAAGCTGTGGCTGCCCCATCCCTGGCAGCGCTCAAGGCCGGATTGGATGGGGCTTTAAACAACCTGGTCTAGTGGAAGGTGTTCCTACCAACAGCAGGGGTGCTGGAACTAGATGGTCTTAAGGTCCTTTCCAACACCAGTCATTCTATGATTCTATGATGATTCACAAATATGTCTCAACAGTGTTGCAAATATCTTTTCTACTGAAAGTTACTAGTTGATGCTATTCTCCATATAAAACAGAGTGTCTCCCCACTTTTTTTCATTTATTATTATTAAAGGTCATTGATCAAAAATTCAATATCCTGAGCAACCAGTTTTAACAGATAAACAGAGCTTTACTTCTTTTTATTCTGTTGTTTTCCACAATGTTGTCTAAAATCCTTTTAAATATTTGTTTGCATACTACCAGAGAAATATATGCAGATTGCAGAAATCTGTTGAAAATATAACGTTCTGCCATTTGAGTCACTGCTGATCTCTGAGGTGCGGAACTTCAGATCACCAGGGGATCTCAGTACAGATAACGGATTTCCATGGAGACCCAGTGTTCTGCAGCATTATTGTTACTTCATTTAATTATAAATTCTGGAAATAAGCAGCTGTCATAGAAGCTTCCTCACCTGTCTTTGATACTAGAGCTTCCACTATCACTGGACTGTGAACTCAGTGCAAAATGATGGCTTATTTCACTAAAGAATTTTTCACTGGAGGGTACCAAATGAGTGATTCTCACACAGAGAACTAGAAGTAGAAAAATCCGAAACCCTATTGCATCCCACACTTTCCCATTTAGTGGGATTGGTTGTGACTCTTCTGTAAGTAAAGACACCAACTGGCCATTATGCTGTACACTGTACTGTGATTGTTTTGGACATAAATTATGGTAATTAAAAATTCAGAAATTTATTCATAAGCTTACAAGCTTATCTTTCCTGAAAGATTCAGAAAAGCACTTGGTGCTCTGCTATTTTTTTTTTTTTTTTTGGTTGGTTAGTTGGGTTGTTTGCATGATTGGCTTTTTTGGGGGTGTTTTTTTGTTTGGTTTGGGGTTTTTTTCATGATTATGTTAAGAATCAACATTAAACTACCCAGATATTGCGTAATTACTGACAATGTAAGAGAACAGCTAAAAGAGCTTTCTCTGCAAAGAACATTTCAAATGTTGATTGTAAATATAGAAACTACCTTAAAATATTTAATTAATATTTTTTTAAACAAGAAAAATATGGGAATGAAGGAATCATTTGGTCTTGTGATATTGTTGTATAATTTGTTTCCAAGTAACTGCACATGATCAACCTGTTAATTATAACTCTTTCCATACGCTATGCAAATATATAATGACAATTTGCATGAAGATATTTTCAGAGTTATTGATGAACACATGTATAGGTAATGACATAGCAATTTTAAACCTTGGTATAGCCATTTGGTACTATTTGCATTTATTGACAATAGCAGTATCTCTGTTCCAGGAGATTACTTATTGTACACAATATAGAATCAAAAAATCATAGAATAGTTAGGGTTGGAAAGGACCTTAAGATCGTCTAGTTCCAACCCCCCGCCATGGGAAGGGACACCTCCTGCTAAACCATGCCACCCAAGGCTCTGTCCAACCTGGCCTTCAACACCACCACGGATGCAGCATTCACAACTTCCCTAGGCAACCCATTCCTGTGCCTCTCCACCCTTACAGTAAAGAATTTCTTCCTCATATACAATCTAAACTTCCCCTGTTTAAGTTTGAACCCATTACCCCTTCTCCTCTCACTACATTCCCTCATGAAGAGTCCCTCCCCAGTGTTCCTATAGGCCCTCTTCATATATTGGAAGGCTGCTATGAGGTCTCCATGCAGCCTTCTCTTCTCCAGGCTGAACAGCCCCAGCTTTCTCAGCCTATCTTCATGCGGGAGGTGCTCCAGTCTCCTAATCATCCTCATGGCCCTCCTCTGGACTTGTTCCAACACTTCCATGTCCTTTTTATGTTGAGGACACCAGAACTGCACACAATACTCCAAGTGAGGTCTCAGGAGAGCAAAGTAGAGGGGCAGGATCACATCCTTCAACCGGCTGGTCACACTCCTTTTGATACAGCCCAGGATACGACTGGCTTTCTGGACCGCAAGTGCACACTGCCGGCTGATGTTCATTTTTTCATCGACCAACACCCCCAAGTCCTTCTCTGCAGGACTGCTCTGAATCTCTTTCCTGCCCAACCTGTAGCTGTGCCTGGGATTGCTCTGACCCAGGTGTAGGACCTTGCACTTGGCATGGTTAAACTTCATCAGGTTGGCATCAGCCCACCTCACAAGCGTATCAAGGTCCCTCTGGATGCCATTCCTTCCCTCCAGCATATCAAGCAAACCACACAGCTTGGTGTCATCGGCAAACTTGCTGATGGCACACTCAATCCCACTGTCCATGTCACTGATAAAGATGTTGAACAAGACTGGTCCCAACACAAATCCCTGAGGAACACCTCTCGTTACTGGTCTCCAGCTGGACATTGAGCCATTGAGCACAACTCATGGCGTGTGCCCATCCAGCCAGTTCTTTACCCACCGAGTGGTCCATTTATCAAATTGATGTCTTTCCAACTTAGAGACAAGGTTGTCATGTGAGACAGTGTCAAACACTTTGCACAAGTCCAGGTAGATGACATCAACTGCTCTACCCCTGTCCATCAGTTCCATAGCCCCATCATAGAAGGCCACCAGATTGGTCATGCAGGATTTCCCCTTACTGAAGCCATGCTGGCTGTCACCAACCACCTTGTTGTTTTCCATGTGCCTCAGCATACCTTCCAGGAGAATCTGCTCCAAGATTTTGCCAAGCACAGAGGTGAGGCTGACTGGTCTGTAGTTCCCCGGCTCATCCATTTTCCCCTTCTTGAAAATGGGGGTTATATTTCCCTTTTCCCAGTCGTCAGGAACTTCACCTGGACCCATGGACTTGTGTACATTCAGGTTCTTAAGACGGTCTGGAAGCAGTTCCTCTCTTACAGTGGGCCTACATGATGGTAGCTACTTTATTCTGTATATCCAGACATAAATACCGAAGATCATTGTGTATTGGCAGGTGCCACTATACCTGCAATTTTCATTAATATAATAGAAAGATTGAATTTTAGCCATGTTTTTTTTAAAAAATGTTGAGTGCAAACATTTTCATCATGAAATAAAAATCTCTGCATGTCACTTCTTGGGTGTTTTCTCAGTTTTAACTAAACCAATCTGGAAATGAATCTTTAAAAAGTGAGTATGTTTTGGGTTGCAATGTATTTTTGAGTGTATTTCTTGATTAAAACCAGCTTATTTAAAGTCCGTGCATTACTAAACAACTTTCACCATGAAGAAAATGGAAAAAAATGTGTTTTAAAAACTTTTGCAAAGTGTTTATTTTTCAGATTACTGAACCATGTGCTGGTTTTTCTTTTGCATTAGTAACATATTTTTTATTTGAGCAAAATTTTGTATCTCCACGTAAGTTATTGTCCTGGGTTCAGCAGTAGCAGTCATTTTTCTCCTTCTTAGTAGCTGCTGCAGTGCTGTGGTTCTGACTTTTGGCCTGGGAAGAGCACTGATAACACCAATGTTTTTAGTTGCTGCTCAGTAATGTTTACCCTGACCAAGGACTTGCTGAGTCTCATTGGAGAGGGGAAGCTGGGAGGAAGCAGAGACAAGACACCTGACCCAAACTAACCAAAGAGGTATTCCATGCCACAGCACATCATGAATACTATATAAACTGGGGGTAGTTACCCAGAAGGGTTAGATCACTGCTCGGGTCTGGCTGGGTATTGGTCTGGTGGTGGTGAGCGGTTGTATTCTCTTCCCTTGTTATTTCCCTTCTCATTATTATCACTGGTGGTAGCAGTAGTGGTTTGTGTTATACCTTAGTTAATGGAGAGTTCTTATCTCAACCTGTAGGAGCTATATTCTTCGATTCTCCTCCCCATCCCTCCGAGAGAGGGGGGAAGAATGTACGGGAGTTAGAGAGTGGCTGCATGGCACTGAGTTACCAGCTGGGCTTAGACCATGACAGTTATTGATGCTCAAGTGGCATAAACAGCAGATGGATGAAACTAATAGAGGCAAAAGAAAAAAATTGTCTGGGTGGAGCAGAAAAACCTGTTTTCATAAACCACACATGCATACAGCCACAATGTCATGGGTTCCGCGGCAGCAGTCATTTTTCTCCTTCTTTGTAGCTGGTTTTTGATTTTGGGCCCGGGAGCAGCGCTGATAACACCAGTGTTTTCAGTTACTGCTTGGTAATGTTTTGGTCTGACCAAGGACTTTCTGAGCCTCATGCTCTGCCAGGGAGGAGGGGAAGGCGGGAGGAAGCAGGGACAGGACACCTGACCCAAACTAGCTAAAGAGGTATTCCATGCCATAGCACGTCATGCCCAGGATGTAAAGACAGAGAGCAGAGACCCAGAAGGGTGGGGGGTGCACTGCATGCTCGGGCTTGTTATCGGGTGATGAGAAGTTGTATTCTGTTTCCTTGTATTTGCCTTGTCATTATTATTATTGGTGGTAGCAGTAGTGGGTTTGTGTTATACTTTAGTTACTAAACTGTTCTTATCTCGACCTGTGTGAGTTGCATTCTTTTGATGCTCCTCCCCATCCACCCAGGAGCAGGGGGAAGAAAGAGAGGGGAATGAATGAGAGAACGGGCTGCGTGATTTACAGCTTAAACCATGATACACGTGCACATACAGATGTTTTAAAAAGACACTTTTACTTGCCTCATATCATCATCATTCAAGAATTTAAGTGAGTTGCAGCCAGTATGGATTAGAAATATAGATCCCTGAGACAGTCTAAATTCACAAATAATGAATAAGTGTTTCTCTTGGTTCTCTAAGAAGAAAGTATAAACCCAGCTGTCATTATCTGCGCAGATAGTAGATCTGCAGGTATAAAAAGTTTTTAAAATAAATGAACAAGTACTCTCGACAGCTGAAACAAGGTAGTGTAAAAAAAAACCTAGTGAACAGGGAAATAGCAATTTTAGAAATATGCTAAAACCCTAATTTCCTAGAATACTTAATGCATGCTTTAGACAGCGTATTGCCCATTGGAATACCAGCTATATTTATTCCCTTCTTTTTGTGGAAACGGACAAAATAAATGTCTTCAATAAGAAAAAGAGACTGTGATGAAAGTAATGGGACACATTAAAGATAGTGTCATTTCTAATATGACTTAATAGTCATACTCTTAGCTCACCCTTTGAGCTGAATTTTATTTTTCATACTCTTCATATTCGTAATTTTCTTGTACAGTTAATGCACCTGAGGATGTGTAACCTAAGATTCCTATATTTAACACTGATTTATCAATTAATTTTACTACATTCTTCAGTGGAATTTGTCTCAGATATTGTCTGATTGCACCTTTGCACAGAGAATCAGCTCTTCCCTCTTTTCTGGATGTTTCAGGTCATTCTACTGGATGTTTCCCTCTCCAGAAATTGGGGAAAAGGAGCTGGCAGATGTACCTTGATATTATTGTTCAAATTCTTAGCAAAATATTATTTGTCTTACAAACAATCAAAACTGACTTACCAGCATTTATAGCATGACAAAAGTCAGATTTAGAGCCCAGAGTTCATGGTATGGGACAAATTTAGGGTGATGCAGCTTCAAGGACAGAGACACACCACTCAGTCAAATAACTTTTTTAGCTGGACGGGTATGGTGGCTGGAAAGCAATTTCTATTGAAAGTTTTGTGCTCTGCTGCATAGTGTGCATGTACACACACACACACATGCACACACACTCTCACACCATCTGAGCCCCCAGCCCCTGATGTAGTTCAGATGGACACCACAGACCCAACAGAAGTAGGGTGACTTTTGACCACTTGCCATACCAGGTGCCAGCTAATGGTCAGCACTGATGCGCAGCAGCTCCACAGTGGACTCCACATGCAGCAGCCTTGTCCTCTCTGCAAGCATGCTTCCTGTGAGGCGTTGTTGTATTCGCTATTCATTGACTTCTGAGATAGTGATCATAAGTCACGCAGGGCTTCATTGGTATTTCACTCCAGGTTAATTTTGTTGAGCGTTTTTTCCTGTTTCTAAAGCTAATAAGCAGTTACTACTCGCATTGCATTACCTTCTGCTCTCAAAATGTTACAAGTATGAAAAACTAAGAGTTCATCTGCATTTTTTCATTTATTCCTTGCACATGTCTAAAGCACTTTTGGGTAACCCTAATTATCTATGATTTGTTTTTGCAGCAGATGCCAGATTCATCTAATGAGCTCGGAAGACATGGTCATGATGTCACTTGTTTAAGAGGTGCTTTTGTGTATGCGTTTTTAGCTCAATATCACCATATAATTCCAAATGAAGAAAAAGATGTCTTACTTTCTTTGATAATCTGTATTTAAGTTACTCTATCTCTTGGGCCTTTTGAAAATCTGCTAAGGAAACTAATACCCAAACACTCTTTACAGCTGGAAATTATGTTTATTGCCTCTTTTTCTGACCTTTGATTTATATGTTATTTTACCTGCAAGAGAGGTTTTTAATATTATTTAAAATTAGCGCATAATAAATGTGTCTGCTGTCACACACTTTCATATAACTAATAATACAGTTGTAGTAACAGGTGTCATTAGCATAAGCCCTTATATGAAAACAAAAGTAGAATAAACGTATTTAGCTACGTGTTGTTAGTGTACTTCCTGGTGTCTAGGTCTGAAAGTAGTACATCTTTATACTGTAACACCCTGCCCAGATACTGCAAAATCTAACAGATTCTTTAAAGAACAGTGTTTGTTTTTTTTTTTAAAGAGACAAAGGTATTAACAGATATGTTTAGACAATTCATCAAAAAGAAATAAACAAAACAAAAAAGATATACCTGTATGTATAGAAAAAAAAAGATAAAGACAAATAAAAATATGTAAACAGCAACATGCATACAAAATGTCTGTCTACCATAAGAAACTGCAATATAATGAAAATAGCAAATGAAAATAAAATATAAATATGAATATAAATGCACTAACTTGCATTCGAATTTCCTAGTTTATGAAGGCAGCATGGACATCAGACCAGGCCGGTTTGCTCTTTTTAGTGAAAAATTACGTGCTGCTCAAGCTAAATTCTGAGCAAAATCAAAACTCAGTGAATAGTCCAGTGTCCATCCACCTGGGACATTAATGGCTAAGTGAAAAAATAAAAAAAATGTAAAAATTCAAAATATGAACTTCTTCCAATCCTTAGTTCAACTTCATTCCAGACATGTAGGTCTATATGGTAAATGGTGTGCTGATGTGCACAAGTTAGCGTCATGCACAGAGCCATATATATGAATTCCACTTCAGTTACATCTGGGGCTAAGGCACAACTAATATGGTCATGCTCTTAATAAGGCTTATTAGGCAAAATCTGACAAGATGCCAATTATATGTAGTTAAATGAATTTTGGTTGCCCTGAAGCACAAATAGATGCATTTTGTGCTTGCCCGCAAAATGGCTTAAACATACCAGATATTTTGTCGACGTTTTATTACAAATATCTATCTTTATGTGTTGTTATAAAACATTCAGTAGTCCCATAGGCTATGTCTATAAAATTTGGTGTGTCCTTGAGAGCTGATAAGAGACAGATTCTATCATTCCTGGTCATATATCTTCTTTATATCGCCCTTTTATTTTAGGGCCATCACACTGGCACAAGAAAGGCAGCCTACATATCTTGTAGCAGTATTCTGCCTGTAAGAGCTAGTGAGGCATCCAGTTTATCTTTTTGTCTGGAGGATATTAGCTACCTCCTTCTAATCAAATGCTGCGAGCACACATTTTTAACTGTAGGCAAAATTGAGATAGTTTGGCTTGTTTCAAATACGTTGAGATACAGAAGCGATGACCAAGGAAGTTGAGAGCTGCCCTGGTTTGTAAACTGCCTGCTATTCAGATACGTAAAAAAGGATTGTAAAATATGAAATTAAGTTTTGATTTATTCTTGGTTTTAATTCAGCCAGTGCAAGCCAATATGCCCAAAAAAAACCCAAAAACCAAACCCTAAGTAAGCTTTGTGGAAAAAAACCTTTTTAACTGTGAAATTTCAGACTGAAATGATATCTTTAGGATTCAGCTTTGAATAGACGAGCCAGCTATGATTTATGTATAAATGTTCTGGTAATTGGAATGTTAACGGGTACACTACAAAGGCAAGAAATGACAATTTAATGGGTTTTTTACTACTCTTTTGCTGCATTTTCATGCAAAGATAGTGTTTGTGGAAACAGAACAAAATTACGTGTTTCTAAAGTTCTTTCAAAAAAATTAAGCTTGCATTTAAAGTATGAATTTAAGAGATAGTTAGGAAAAATCCAATTAAAACCATAAGAATCTAGAAATTAGTTACCTGTCTTTTACAGTGAAATAAAAAATTTTCTGCCAGTATCGAAAGTGTACCATAAAATGCACAACCTGAGCAGAATGCCTCCAAGTGCAAATTCCCCATTACAGGAAACTAAATGGAGACCATGGATTCATCTGACCAGGTTAATATATCTACCATACAAGATGCTCCAATTTGGACTTGACACCCAAATAATATAAATGAGGTTTTCCACAGATAATTCTAAATTACATGAATTTTAATTCTGAATGCTAGGTCAAGACATCTTTAATACTCTTAATCTGTGCACTCACTAAAGCACTGGTACTGAAAAAGCGTTAATGTAATTAAAGAGTGTATTTTAGTTCACAGATTGACATGGTGTTCTTCAGACCTTGCCATATTCAAGTACTGAATTGTGCTACCTAAATATCAAGGAGGTTTGTAGGTATTTTATTGGTACATTGTTTTTTGTCTCTACTACCATATTTTTTGTTTATAAACCAGCCCACATTGCAGAAGTTCAGAAAGCAAACAACCCTAAGAGTTGCCTAGTTTAAAGAATTCTCCTTTTGAAATTACACAGATGAGGAAAATTTAGGCAAGTTAAATAGAAACGCATTAGGACACTACCAGTAGCATTAAATAATCTCCTTGCTGTTCATCATACTTAAAAGAAAAAGTAAAGTAGTAAGAAAAACATCATTATATCAAGAGATCTTCTTAAAAAAAAGTTAATAAAATTAAACATTATAATTATATAATTAATTGTAATTATATATGACATGTTATTACACATTATTTTGGAGAGAAGTTTACCAGGGGCTGCACTTGCTTTTCCTGGTTTTGTTGTAATTTGGTTTGGTTTTTTTGGTATTTGTCTTTTGGTTTTGTTGGGTTTGGGTTTCCACCCTACCCCCACCCCTCCCTTTATTAAAATGCCTTTATTTCAACAGGCAACTTTTCACCCATTTACCCTTCTCTTTAACTCTCCCATCCCACTGTGTTGGATGTCAGTATGCAGCTGTGCAGTGCTTAGCTGCAGACTGGGATGAAACCACAGCAACATATCCTTGAGGCACTTTCATTTAAAACACTGTCAGAAAGAAGAGACAAAGTAAATTTTGGACAGTAAAAAGAGAAAGCGTTTTTTTTTTCCTCGGGGGGAAAAATTGAAGGAGTCAGCATATGAATTGCCCATTGCCATCTCTGTTATCTTAAGGCTTTCACAAGACACATTGTTTGAGAGGTTGTGTACCTCAAGTTGTTGAATCTTTTAACAATATTTTGCCTCCTTATTACTGACTCAAATGCAGCCCAAAATGGTACTGATTAGAAGCTGTCACCATCTGGTACCTCTTTAATCAAGCTCCAATTAATCATCATCATCATCTCTGTCTCTGGATCTTATTCTCTTTGTTTCCATCATACATACCATGAACTGAAAAATATGTCCACCCTGTGTTCCTTATTGAAATATTTGGAATTTTTCATTCTGATTTTCAGATGGAAAGACAACAGCCTACATCAGCTTAGTGATTAGAGTGTGTTTGTTTTGATATTGGGATAAAACCACTGCAAACTGAAATGACAATTAGCCTGAAATAATATTTTTTTCAGTACAACATGCATGTTTATAATTAGAAATGCTTTTTGAGTCCTCAGCCCTTGTCAATGAATATCAACTTTGTGGAATTAATGTTTGGTTTTATGTGGAAAATAAATTAATTTTTACTTTTCTATTGGAATACTATATTTTTCTAATTGGTAGCACATTTGTAGGCTATTATACTTCTCCATTTTTCTCTATAGCAACTTTTGACACATGCTAAAAAGCAGACATCCTTTACATTGTGTGTAAGTACCATAAGGTCTTCACTGGAGACAGCATGGATGCAATTACATTGTTAATCAGAGTTAGAAAATGTAATCTCTTCATTCATCTATGTTGCTTCAAGGCCGTCCACACTACACGCATGTTGCCCTTGCTCTCCTGGTGGTTTTCCGATTGCAGTTCGCTTACCTTGGGGATGTCAGGCATTTTAGGGTATCTCAAGTCATAACAGCTGTGTGATTAGAAACTGAATGGGACCACAGATCTCTCTACACAGGTTGTAAAGGAGGCTGACTTACACAGCTCACATATACATGTCTACATAAGGTAGGTGAGAAGCCACATATCAGTATGATCTGAATCCTACCTTAAATGCAGCCATAGCACACGTAAAAAATGTTTGCTTATTTTGACATAGACCCCCATATCATTAGAAAAAAAAATTTTTTTCTTCTGAAGTTTTTCAGTTAAAAATGCAATTTGTCAATTTATATGCCAAATAATTTTTTGTTTCATTTTTTTTTGTTTTAAGTTTTCTGTTTACTTAGAAAAAACCCTCCAACACTTTTTTTTTTTTTTTTTTTCTGGAAAGCTCTGTGATTTTGAGGTTTTAATTTTATTGTCTGCAGATTAAAATCCCTCGCAAAAGAATCAGAATAATGGCGGGGCAGGGGAGTTTCTTTCAACTGGAAGCCTTTGTGAGCATAACTTAAGACTGAAAATCAAGCTCTGCTCTTTCAGCCAAATACATCATTACAAGCAATTAAGATTTTGAAGAGACACTTTGTGTTTCAGGAAAGCCAGTGCTTCTTTGTTTTCCATACTATATAGGCATATTTGTTGTCATGTGTTTTCTATCTCTATCTTTCTAGAACTGGGGACAGAGTTTTGCCTTTGCTAGTTGGTAGTATCTGGCTTCTTGTTTCTAAATTACATTGCCTTCAGAAGGCTGAAAAGAAGAAATAACAATAATCAAAGCAGTCATATTTATACTAATAATAAATGTGCCATCATCAGTGATAATAAAGACAAACAATGTTTCTGCTGATTAAGTTGATGTTAAATTTACTCAAAACAACAAAGAAATTAAACATGTGGAGGAGGGCAGTTATATTTCTCCATATTGTTCCCCTTATACTGGAATAAAATAGAAGATCCTGTTACAGACTTGCACTTTGACAATTTGCTAGGGCAGTAGTACAGACAATACTCTCCTCCCAAGAGAGTGACATGAGGCAAGAGGGTTCTAAAAATTTGTAGAATTTATTTCATTTAAAAGCATAATCTAATCTAAATTTGGTACCTAAAGCCTTATGTCTTATATTTTGCAATCAGGTCCTCCAAACAGCCAAGGATGAATTATATTCCAAAAATTAGATTTTTAGAAGACATTAAGCTAAAACTTCCAGTATGACATTCAGATTACGCTATCATATTTCTTGAAAGATCTTCAGTGCCATTTTACTCTGGACATTCCCAAATACAAACATTTATATATATATATATACATATATATATATACATACATGCATACATATATATAACAAATATCCTTGAATCATGCCCCAAAATCTGATAACACTTATTTTCGCATGAAAATAAGGATGTTTATGGTTAGTAAACACTATGTTGAGGCCTGGGCTTCAAATAAAGGATAAGAATCTGAGACTCATTTCCCACATTTTGTAAGAGTGTTACAAATGCAATTACAACCCACAAGGTAGCTTTGGCGATTTCTGTGTATGTGATAACATTTTATGTCATTGATCAATATCTTCATCTTGCCCATCTTTTCTGGGTAGCAGCAGATACTGAGTGAGGCTTTTCATGAGCAAGGCAAAGCATTGCAATGACTATTCTGAAACTTGTAATTCCTAGTTTGAGGCTTCAGGGACTTCACATTGAGTTAAGTCTTACTGCTTGTAGGTCTGTGCCAGGACTCCAGCAGCTTTGTGAATGCTATCTAACAGCAACAACGAAGTCTGCCAGGAGCTGTGACAAGTCAGACTATATTTCTGTAAGTAGCCCTGGCTCTTAATTGATAGATTAAGGAACTCTACAGATCCCCATCAATCTAAATAAAAACATATGTACATTTTTTGCCCCCTTATGGTTTTCCTATACTGTTCTACTTACACTGTTCTAGATGATCTCTGCAGTGCTTCTTTCCACCTTCAGGGGAGAAAGAAGGGTACCAGGTATTCCTATATTCTGAAGAGAAAACGGCGCTATCTCTAATTATGCTCATAGTGAAATAGGTCAATGGTTGAGAAATTTATTTTTAAAAGCATTGAGTATCACGTCCTAACACAGTTAATATCTTTGGTTGTTTCTAGACAGCTGCTTGCAGGAAACATTAAGATTTTGTGTATGCCTTTATCTAATTAAAAGACATCATAGCTTATTGATATGGAATTGGACACATCCTCCAGTATTAATCAATTACTTTGTGTTTTTATTCCTCTTTTATTCCTCATGCATAATATGTGAAGATTTATGTAAATACGTGACTTATCTCATGCCACTTTTTTACTGTGACAAGCTGAAAAATGACTTTTGCTATATTTGGTTCAGTTTCCATGCTTGATGGATTGGGTTTGTCTAACAGAAGCTATATCTAGCTTTGACCTTCTCAAGGAAAAAGAGTCAGACTTTTGCCCATGAGAATGATTTTCAGGATAACAAAACCTTTTGCAACTAACAGAAATAAAGTTTTGGCAGAAAGCATTCAAATAATATAATAGTTGTTTAGTGAGGAAAAGAAATAAAAACTACTGCAATGATCAGACAATAAATAAAAATCCAGGTGTCAGAGTTGAGTTTTCAGAACAGAAGAATGATACTAAATGGAAATAATTTTTTAAATTTTACATAATATGAGAAAAAGAATGGAATAAAACCACATTCTGAAATCAACACGAGAAATACAGCCAAATGTAGAGGCAGTGGTGAAGAGGTTTCCCACTACAAAAATACTGAAAATATCAATTCAAAAAATTCAGGATTAAAAACCCTAATACAAATTCAAAGTCAAGCACATTTAGCTGCAAATAAATAAAGGAATGTCTTGTTTGATCAGATTTCAAAGGAATTTAGAAATTATCTTACAAAAGGAAGTAACTAGAGGGCCTAGGGAACTAGAGAGTAGACAATTTTGCTGTTCTGCTAATTCTTTTTTTATGTAAATGGATGGAAAACAAAGAGGAAGGACAGGACACCTTATTAAATATTTACCTTTCTTAACCTGTCTATAGCAGAGGTTTTTGTAAGCATTTTCTGGTTCATATCTAATCTGTAAAGATGCAGACCATATGCCATTCGTTTCTTTTTCTTTTCTATCTTGACATTCCGTTAAATCCCTGATGAAGCATTAAAAGTGATGAAGTAAAATGACTATCCAAAGAGAAGTTCCCTCAACTAGCTGACAAATAAAACCCAAAATACTGTTAACAACAGCAGTGATTGTAAAAGCCCCATGAGAAATTAGCAATGTTCTTCTTTATAGGTGATAGCACTATCAAGGCACCTTCTAAAATAAATGCATTAGAAAAAGCTTAAATCTGTTTCACAGAAGATTGCTAATAACAATGAAAATGAGCAATAGTGTTATCTGTGATAACAATAATCAAACATATTAGAGAAAGACAAAAATTATTTTGTTTGTTTTGATAAAAAAATTTATTCTAAGAAGGCCATGATTGTTATCTGCATTTTACTTTTTTTAAAAGGGAGCAAAAAATGGATTAAATGTGTTAGAATGGCTGGCTGGGATGCAGTGATCCCATAGAGGTGCCTTGTTTGCATCCTACTTGATGTCAGTTAGTTTCAGTGTTGTGTTGTGAACAGAAATTAGTTATCTATATTATAGTTCAGTATGATTTATAATCATCTGATAAAGCTGCTTTAATCATCCCATTGTTAAATGTGTAATTACTATCTGCTGAGAAAGCAATGTCTTCATATAATTCTAGTTGTCTTTCCTCTATTACATTGACTGCTCTTCAATTGAAGAGTATCTATTCTTATTCCTTAAGTCTAACGATACTTTCTTTTTCTCTGTGTTAGGAAGATAATTTTCACATTTTTTAATACCTAAAATAACTAATTATTTTGAGAATACCCTTGATCAATGTGTAAATATTGCTTATTTTGAGCTAATTAAATATTGCTGATTTAGAGCTAATGTCTATGCCTTTCTGTAGTTTTTGTTTGTTTGTTGCTTTCATTTTTGTTGCTTTGGCTTTTTTTTACTTCTGGAGTTGGTTTGTTTTTTTTCTTTTAAGATACTTTTAGTGCAAATAATGGTATTAGAGTACCAACAGGGGTAGAAGGAAAAAATGCCTTATAATGGTGCTCTATTTTATTTTATCTATTTGGCAATAGGGTATATTGTCTTCCTTAAAATTATGCACTTCTGGAACTGCAGTGAAATCATGACAGAGGTGCAACTTATGTGTACAGAAAAAGCCCCTTATTCATAATATTTTAAAGCTGAAAAATGTTTGCATTGGGTACTATCTGAACTTTAGGATTAGAAAAAAGTAAAAAACAAAGTAAACTAACTTTTAAAATGTAACTTTATTTCCATCTTTGTTTTGAAACTTTTTTTTTTTTCTGGCTTTAGTTAGATCTTATTGGAGTGGAAAATACAGAAGTGGAAATTAATCAAAAACTGATTTGTGCAATTAGAAGTAAAATGCTGGAAAAAAAACCTTTTTTTTTTTGTTTTGCTATTGAATTGTTTCTGTTTGAAAATACTGGATAGCCTCTTCTGGCTTTCTAAAAAAATAATTCTTCTATAGTTCCAGTTTCTACTGTTATATGACTTCAAAGACACAATAATATTTTGTGCAGCAGTGAAAACACAGTAATATTTCATCAGATAATCACTTAACTTGGAATTCATAGAATCATAGAATGGTTTGGGTTGAAGGGGCTTTAAATCAGATAATCTAGTCCACCTCCTGTGCCATGGGCAGGGACACCTTCCAATCGACCAGGTTGCTCAAAGCCCCATCCAACCTGGCCTTGAACACTTCCAGAGATGAGGTAACCATAATTTTCACAGGCAACCTGTTCCAGTGCTTCACCACCCTCTAAGTAAAGAATCAAAGAATTCTCATGTCAAACATAGAACTAATGGTACAATACATTCAGAACTGTAATTCTGGTGAAGTAACATAGAGTGCAGATAAATGCAGGTCAGTACTGAACTGAACTAAACCTGTTTAAAGCAGTTCAGAAAGAAAAATAATGTTATTTTTCATATTAGCTTAAGCAGAAATTAAAATGTTATTTTTGTAATTCCAGTAGATATTCTTTTATAATAATACTAGTAATAATGATGATACTAATAGTAATAATAATAATTACTATTACTGTTATTATTAAGTGATAAAATATAATATTTATAAATAAGGGTTATATATGTATTATGCATAAATATAAAACTATTTATAAATTATGGATAAAATCTGAACAGTCCAGAGATTTTTAAAATTGTTCAAAAAAAATTTTCTTTAAAATGAACAAAATAAAAAAAGAGCAAATTCAAATGGGACAGGTACTTGCTCTTTCTTCTATTTACTTAATGCTTCACAACGTAGTCATTAAGGAGACAAATAGCAAGTACAGAAGTCATGTAACAGGCCCAGAATACAACTACAGAGGACAGACAGGGAAATACTGCAGCACTTTAAATAGACACATGCTGAACACATACAACAAATTTAGTAAGCTTTAACCAGTGTCTCACATTACCTTGGTGATAGACAAAGGCAAAGTGAAATCATCTTAGTCAAAGCACAGTACTACTGGCAAGGTTCTGTCTTCAATGGCTGAAGAGTACCATGGTGGTCTGTTCTCTCTGTTTTTCCTTTGCTCTTGCTCTCCCTCTGCCTTCCAGCAGAGAATTTTATCCTGAAATTGTTGCTATACATAGCTGATTGCCAGCTCTCTTTAGCCACCTTATATGCTTCACTTCTTGCACTAATCAGTATGTTCATCTTCTGTTAATGCTTCATCTGACAATTTTGACTAGCTGCTCTGTGTTACATAGTGCTTTGATGCAATGCTAGCAAATGTTGGTAATAACTTCATGCATATACACACATAAAGAACATAGTAACTGCTGCTTTATTTATCCACTTACTTAATAGTTTCATACACACACGATCAGCACAATTATTGTGATTACTGGTTATTCTTGGATTGTGGCACAGAAAGACAAAAGCAGTAGGAGAAAGGTGGTGTAGTATCAGACCATGTGAGAGCATTGTCTCCTTTGCCTTTCACTGGGTAACTATTCACTGTCTTTGCTTTGCTATGTGGGATAACATGGTAAGTAGCTGATTCTTCTGTAATTTCATTCAGTTAATCTGTAGGAAATAATGTTTCCTGAAAATAAGACTTTATCGAGTCTTATCTTAAAGAAAACAGTATGAATCTGTATTAGCATGTAGTTTGGATTAGAAGTAAATTCCTCAGTTCCACTGTTTTCATCTTTATTAGACTCTTATACAACAAAAATACTTCATAAAGACAACTGTATGCAGCAACCAAGTATATCAAGATGTTCCTTTTTTTAAAATGCCGAAATATAATTTCTTCTCAGCCTCTGTAAGGGTTACATTTTTATCACAATTTGTTTTATTTTTTAGTATGGGTAGGACTTCTGTCTGCGAAGAGTGCACAGAAGCCAAAATTTGCTCATTTCACATAGAGCCTGAACAAAGAGATTGTGGCCTTTAGGCTACAGTACCGTTGTACTTTGATCCCCTTTTTGATGAATCAAGGATTAGAAATTTGATACATCATAGCTTATATCAGTTCATGCCATCATCTATTTTAATTTTAAAAACATGACAAGGTTTCTGAACAGCAGAGGTCTCTGGTGGGTTTTGTGTCATTATAGTTAACTCCAAGTCAACTCAAAATTTCAGATAGCCCTAGATACCCAAGTTTAAGCTGAATAAAGACCCACCAGCGGTGTTGACAAGATTTCTGCTAACCCATATGGGAACTCATGTAAACAGCTGGATATCCATTGATTGCCTGAAAACAATCACTTGGTGCTGTTCAAAATGCCCTGGTGTAATCCAGTTGGACACAGCTGGGTATCATATCTCTCATCCTCTCTTAGTTATCACTAGCAGATCACAGGCCCTCCACTCTTGTGACTGTATCTGAATTTTACCCTTATAAATAAAACCAAGGGATTTTTGGATGTAAAGACACAACTTTAACAGTTCTGCTTTTTAGGGTTTTTTTTGCTTTTTAGTGTTGGATCTGGAATACACACATGAGGAACTGTATCACACTGGTTGTAAACCTCAGTCTGTCTGGAGCCCAAAGGGAGGGGATGGTGGTGTCATGTTGCAGTCGGTTCCTCACATAATTATACTCTTGCAGGAGAAACTAAAACCCAATAATTTGTTTTGCTGTGTCTCTGATCTAAGGTCACACATAAAGTACATAATTTAAGTTCATATATTCCCATGTATTTTGAAATTAATTAAAGCTATAGGCCTGTACTTAACAAGCTTATGCTTCTGTGAACATGCATGCCATTCTGTACATTACTGCCTACATGCATATGTGTGGTTTTCATAATCATTAGTGCAGTTTGCTTTTATGAAAAAATAAATAAATAAACAAATAAAAAAATAAATAGGTAAATATTTCTTTCTTGACCAACAAAAAAGTACTGTGACATCACAATAAAGATATGTGCTTATAATCAGAAAAAATATCTGCTACTGAGATTTTGCTAATACAGCATTACAGTCTTCAATTTCTTCCTGAAACCCACAAAATGCAAGGTGACAAAATGTTTGTTTCAGTGCTGTAAAAATATCCCAGACAAAATCATAAATTCTCTAGGGGAAAACATTTGTCATTCCATGAATGCTTTGGTGCAATCTTTTCAATTAAGCACTAAATACTCTTTAAATCTCTCAGCTCTAAAAGATCTCTTTTACATCTACTGTGAATGATTAGTCACAGTAACAATAAAAAGTATCTAAGTACAGTTATTTTCCTTTTTTTTTGTTGGTTATGTTTTCTGACATTATAAATACCTTGTCAAGAATGAAATACTGCTGACAGGAACTGCACATTGAATTACCACTGCACCACGTGTCTCAAACAATAACAAAGCCTCACCAGTCATCTTTGCTTAGAAGGATTTTTGGCATATAGAGTAAGCCAAGTTCTTTTTGCAAAAATTTTTTTTTGTAGCTATTAATGTATTTAACATTTTTTTATATTATTTCAAGATGAAAAAGATACACTGATATGGTATTTCAATTTACAGACTTGCTATTCTCAATCACAATGTGTTTTCTTTGAATTCATGCGAAATAGTAATCACAACCTTACTGAGATTTTGTACATGAATAAACACAAAATCCCACATAATAGAAATCAAAGACTGTGTGCATGTGTGTTTCCCAGCCTATTCTATTAAACTTAGACTTGGATTAGGAGAACAATCTCTCATTTTCCATTAAGAAAAATGTCCCTTTCAAAATTTAAAATTCTTAGCAGCGATGTAAAAAATAAATGTCTGTAATTTCCTGGAGATTGGGGTTCACGATAGATATAGTCAATATGAACTTGTTGAAATGAAAACCTTGATTCCTCTTAATGTATTCTAATTGTCTCCAAATTACCCAGTTTCACCAGAGAAACTGATTTATAGTAAAATTAGCTAAATTATTTAAATGACACTAAGGTGCTTTCAGATTTCAATCTACTTGGGGTGTAAATGAAATTGATATAAGTAAATTTTTAATATTTTAAAAAACATAGCTTCAAAAACTCAAAAGTAAGAAAAAAAACCCTATCACTTTTAGATTCCTTCCAGGTGAGGTTCTGTAGACATCCATTCCTACAGGCAACTTCCAAAGCACTGACACTCTCCCTGACATTAGCCTATCTTCAAGTTCAGATAGAATCATAGAATTGTAGAATAGTTTGTGTTGGAAAGGACCTTAAGATCGTTTAACTCCAACTCCCCAGCCATGGGCAGGGACGCTTCACACTAGACCATGTCACCCAAGGCTCTGTTCAACCTGGCCTTGAACACTGCCACAGATGGAGCATTTACCACTTCTTTGGGCAAATTAAGGGGCCACAGAAGCTGATCCTGGCTGTATTTTGCTACTAGTGCCAGGAGAAGCCCGTTTCCAACATCAGCAAAAAGAAAATTGGACTTTTTACCCTTCAGCACTCCACAGTCTCTATACACACTGTATACCCAAGATCCCTATTAGCCAAGATGCTGTCAGGTAAATGAGTCCAGAAAGCATTGCTGAAGTCAAATTAAGTAGGGGTCTGGGTATTTGTGTTGCTCTTCATCTCATAATAATTATTCCTTTATCTTTTGGAGATTCTAATGTTTAATAGGGAATTAAGGAGGATGATCTACAGAAAGATAAACAAGGTGACCAATGTCCGCTGCACCTTATCAGTGCAGCCAGTCCTCTTCTCGTAGAGGCCCATCCGATGTTGGTAAATCCATACTTACTGATGCCAATCGTCTTTTTACCCTTAATAATGCTGAATATCTTCTACACTTTGTTAGAAGATAGAGTGTGATAGAGTGACTTCAGTGGGCACCTGGCATCCAGCCAGGGTTAACCTGACCCATATGGTCAGTCTTTAGTTTTTGATATGTATTTTGAATGCATACATCTGTTTTCCAGATGCATAAGATTAACAGAACATTCCAATGTGTTGCTAACACCAGAATCAATAACAAAAGTTGTGTGCCTTTGATTAGAAATGATCTTATGGGTATCCATGATTATCTCCCCCCAAAAAATGTGCTGCATCTACAGTTCTTGTTAATGCTAGATGTCTTCGTTCCTTGTGGATATGCAGGTTATTGTTGCTGAGCTTTCCATTTGCTGGCATGTATCTTCTACCTATCTTGAATTTTTCTGCCATCTGTTGTTTTTTCTTCCAGTAACATGCTTGATTTATTTCCATTTGTTTTTCTTTTAATTCTTCCATAATTGAATTCATGCTTGATTTACCTGCTGCTTTATTTATATTCTTCCTAACCAGTTAGATACATGGAAATTCCAGGGATTTTTTTGTTAATAAATAATTACTTTCTTAACCACTTTTTTCTTAACACTTAGATTGTTTCTTGACTACCCAGCTCTGGGTTTTATATATATTTCAGCACCACTGGTAATAGACAGCATGTGTAAAGATGAACTGCATTTCATCATAATTGATTCATCTTGGCTTCTGTACAGCTGTTTGCCCAAATATTGCTGAATGAAGCATGCACTCCAAGTAAAAATGAAGTTTAAAAAGATAAAGGATAAAGTATGAATATATGGCCTTTTGCTTGATATCTCAGAATTTAGGGGTATAAATGGAAATTGCAATTAATGTATAATTAAATATGCATATTTAAAATTTTATATAATAATTTATATAGAATTAATAATATTGTAAATTGGACTTATTAACCCAGTTTGAGACCAAGGAATCATGTTTAAAATCAATTAAAGAGTTAAGTGTTCAGGACTTTAATATCTAAAGAAATGTCTTAAATGGAGTTTTGGTAAGTAAATGGGATAGCATTGACTGAAGTACAGGAGCCGAAGACGACAGAAGCAGAAAGCAAAGTAATTCTCCTGCACCTCATATGAGAACATGCATTTGTTGCTTTGTTTTTGTTGGTTTGGTTTTATCTTTTTTTTTTTTTTTTTTTTTTCCTTAAGGAAGCATTATTTGATGCTGAGGAATCAGGATTTTTTGGTAAAAATAGTGAGTACCTGATTTGTACTTTTGGATTCCTTTCAGTCCCCACTTCTGTGCAACACTCTCTAGAAACAACAGGAGGTGTGAAAAAGGCAGTGCTCACAGCATACTCAGTTTAGGATTTGTGTTCTTTTTGAGACATATGAGGACACAGACTTGCTAGCACCTGCGAGTGACCTAAAATACTGACTTCTGTCCTGTAAGATGGTACTCCAGCTCTGTGCTGTGCTCACTGAAATTTCTTTGTGCCTGGTGGGTACCCATCCACCAAGGGATCACATTGGCAGAGATGCTGCCTGGATTCAGGTATGTGTTCAGGTGTTTTCTTGAACAGTGCCTGATGAAACTACTTTTCAGGTTTGCTAACATTCCCTGGTAATTAAAGGAGAGACTTGGTTAAAACACTGATTCTGTGTTACACACTGGAAGTACTCTAGGTGCCAGCATCTTTTAATTGACTTTATAGAGAATCTAACCAGTCATCTTGGGTATTTTCATGCAAAAACTTAACTTTTAAGTATATTTCTTTACTGCTTTGTTCTAAATACAACCCTACCAACTTATGATTGATGGTCAAAAGTTTCCCCTTATTTTACAAGGGAAATATTCAAGGACATTGGCATACACCAGCCCAAATTTAGCTGTGGGGGAGACATTCAGCGATGTTGTTTACATTCATAATGTATTACCAAGGCCTTCATGTGTGGTTAAGTACTAACTATTTAAAATTTCTTTGAGACATGTTAGGATTTAATTCATATAGAATAAGAAAACTAAGTACAGGCCAATAAAGCAGTGAATATTATTTCTTTACTTATATCGTACTAGTTAAAAAGAAACGCAGAGAACTAGAAATCTCTCTCTAGTTTAAAAAGTAAAAAAAAATTATTTGATTTAACATTAGAGTTCTGCATACTTCCTGTAGTTTAGATTGCAATCTATTCAAATATAAAACATTGACATAGTTAATATTTAGCAATATTTTTTTATAATTTCATTATAAAATTATTTTAGTGTTTGAGTGTACACTAAAATCTTACCAAAATTCTATGGGCAATTGCAGACCATTGAACGTTGTAAATAATTTAACAGTGTCTTTGATTACTTTAATTTGTTAAAAAATATGGTCTACCTACAATTATTTTTAAAAAATATTCCTATAATTTAAAATTAAAAAGCTTTTAATTCAAGACATCTATATGATTTAAAAAAAAATGAATTCTTAAAATCAAATCCTCTTGTCAATACATATTTGATTTATGCAGGCAGAATAACTTCAGTGAAGTATTTTTTTCAGCATGCTAAAAATATCATGAGCCTTCTTTAAATCAATTTTCCAAGTGCTTTACCTCTTATGGAGGTAAGATTATTCTCTTACTTTTTACATGATAAAATTAAATTCAATTTATTTGAGTATGAGATTTTCTTCGTTATTATGGAAATATATAGAGCCTCTTTGATTTTCTTTTTTTCGTTGGATAAGCAGTACAGTAGGAATATTCCTGTTGCAGCATTAATCCGTAAATCACGCAGTTTGTTCACTCACTCCCCCCTCTTTCTTCCCCCCTACTCCGAGGGGGGAAAATGGGGAGAAGAATCGAAAGAATGTAACTCCCACAGGTTGAGATAAAAACAGTCCAGTAACTAAGGTATAATACAAACCACTACTGCTACCACCAATAGTAATAATGACAAGAGAAATACAAGGGAAAAGAATACAACTGCTCACCCAGCCCGATATCAAGCCCGACCCAGCAGTGAATCCCCCTCTCTTCCAGGTCTCTGCTCTCAGTTTTTACATCCTGGGCATGATGTGCTGTGGTATGGAATAACTCTTAAGCTAGTTTGGGTCAAGTGTCCTGTCTCTGCCTCCTCCCGACTTCCCCTCCTCCCTGGCAGAGCATGAGACTCAGAAAGTCCTTGGTCAGATCAAAACATTGCTAAGCAGTAACTGAAAACACCAGTGTTACCAGTGCTGTTCCCAGGCCGAGAGTCAAAAACACAGCACTGCACCAGCTACCAAGAAGGAGAAAAAAAAAATTACTGTTACTGCTGAACCCATGACACATGAACTATCTGTATAACCTCAGCAAAATAAAGAATAATACTATCTTGATAAATCATTGATATTAACAAAAAGGAAAATTTAAAAAAGTAATTATGTTATTTTTGAATACAGCATAGTGAACACACTGTGTTTTCAAATAGCATAGAATGGGCTTTAAACATTGGAGTACTTTGTGGAATCACTGCCTGCTGGTATTGAACTTCAGTCTGGTGTCACATCGGAAGTCGTGTACACTCCAACTAACTGGGTAAGTAGTCTTATAACTATGCAATATGCTTTTCCTCTTAAGAGACTCCAGACGAAAGATTAGAATCTTCTTGGTGTTTGATGGCTGAAATTGAATTTATAACTGTCATATATGCAGTAGGCACATATCCAGCAAATTTATGTTGGTATACTGATCATCTATTTTTTGACATCAGGTAAAAAAAAAATATCCTGTGTCCTATTCAAAGAAACATTTACTGTACCTTGTTTTCGCTCCTAAAAGTTAGAACTTGAGAATTTAAAAACACATCCATAGTGTCAACTTCTATGTTCAGACAGTAGAGGAATCATTCATAATATCTCAAATTTTATTTGTCGAGCAATAGTCTCAAGATTTCATAACTGTTCAAGTCTTATTGATTTTCCAGTTATTGCAGGGGTGGGTCTTGATCTCAAGTTTCAGAAAGCAAGCAAGACTTATGGAAACCAGAGGTCATAGCAACAGGAAGCTAGTAAATGGATTTTGTTTTGATTTTTTTTTTTTTTTTTTGTTTGGTTTGGTTTGGTTTTGGTAGCAACCATCAGACAAAGGACTGAGAAAAAAACCCACTCAAAACATGACAGCAAAAGGCATTTTTCATAGCTAAGAACTATAATAGAGGCCATTTTTGCCTTTGATTTCATTAAGTTTTTCTCTCATACTTTTAATACCTAGATGATTCAAAGTTCAGGTTGAACTTATATGTGGAAAGAACTCATGCACACAGTAAAGTTTGAATTGAAGTCTAGTAATCCTCTTGTAAAATCAACTACTATGAAACAAATTAAAAAGTTAAGTGGGAAAGATAGTGGTAATGTCCTTATCTTTACTGGTAAAAGCGGGTGCACTCTATATATAGACCCAAGAATTCACTGTAAGCCTAATTAATATTTTTACATTCTAGTACAATGCACATTTTTTTATTATTGCAGCTTCTGCAATATTAATTATTGAAACTAAATAAATATTGGTGCATTTAGATGAATAAAGACATTACCAAAAAATTTCAGTTCTGTAAGACTTCAAAAAGATGTGGTCAGAGCTCTAAGTGAATAAGAATTTCTTCTCAATATCCAAGCTGCCATGAAATAAGGTCTGACTATCAATTAGCCACAGTTATCCACATGAGGACCTTCCCTGACTAAGGAGAAGCTTTAATAATCCTTTCTTATGGCAAAAAGGAAGTTATTCCTGCTATTGCAGATAGCGCTATACTAGAGGAGAGAAAGTGTTTGATACACTGCTTCTGTCTGGAAAATAGGCAAACTACACAAATGTGAAGCTGTGAACAGTAACAACATGCTTAAATCTAAAACTGACCATGGTGGTTTTGGTTACAACAGAATCAGTTTTCTTCATGCTCAACAATAAGTGCTGGTGGATGAAGGAGGAAGGGGAAATGTTTAGAGTGATGGTGCTTGTCTTTCTAAGTAGCCATCTTCTGTGATGGAGCCCTCCTTTCCTGGAGATGGCTGAACTCCTGCCTACTCCATGGGAAGCAGTGAATTAATTCCTTGCTGTACTTTACTTCTGTGCACAGCTTTTGCGTTATCTATGAAATCCACGAGTTTCCTCACCTTTACCCTTTCGATTCTCTCCCCTATCCCACTGGAGGAGAGTGAATAGGGGCTGGATAGGGCTCAGCTGCTGGCCACTTTTAAACCGCAATACTGACTATAAACATTTGGAGAAAGATCTTGTGACACCGTGTAATGAAGAAATGCTACATAAAAGTTAATTAGGAATAACCAATGAAATTATGAGGCATCAGTTTTAAAACAAATGAAAATAAACCAAATCATTTGCACAGACCACTTCCTTGAGCTTTTAAGAACTGAAATAAAGACAAGAGACATAGTGATAGTTGAATGGAGTAGTGCATTCTCATCAGTTTAGAAAGCCTTGACCAGGACAAAACCGTTATATGAGAGGTTCGCCTCATTTTAATTTCTGGCAGTCAGATCCTGGCAAGTAGCCTCCATAAGAAGCCCTTTTAATTTTTTGCATCTTCTGGACAGTGACATCAACACATAAAGGCACCTTTTAAACACTTTTGCTTCGAGAAAATGAAAGGATGTATTTTCTTTCATGTATGCATCCAGCCTGTAAAGGAAAGCCTCGATTCTGGAAGCATGAGTTGCAGGTTGACTGCGTGACTTGGCTAAAAACTAGCTGTGACACTAGGCAGAGATTGCAAACCAAAGAGAACTTGTCTTGACGGAAGAGTTCATGCAGATGAAAAAGAGAGGCCAGCAACCAAGTGGAATCTGTTCCTAAACCTGCAGTGCAGTACAAGGATGGGAATGAGGGGCAGTTTATACCTTTTTATAAGTTTGCATATTTTATCTGGTGTATGTTAAAACTCATTCACCTTTTTCCAATAATCATCATTCTGAGTTCTGAATGTCAAATTTCCACAAGAGAATTTACCTGCTGTTCATAACAAGAATTTTCCTTACCATTGCAAAACCCATTAATAATGCTTAAATGCCTTGTTATGCAGAAAAGCATATTCTTAAATACCATGTAGTACTAGACAAAATATCACTCAAATAGATACTGATAAGAAATCATTTATCTTTATGGAGTATCCCCACAGCAGTGACAAATCAATGTGAATAATTGATTTTCTCCTTTTTTGGCTTGAGCAAAATCATACTGAGAGCAGAATAGCAGACATTCATATACAAGTTAATAATAATTTCATATAAAAACTCTCCTTGTGTACCAGCTAATGTTGATACTGAAGGCAGATAATTCCTCTTCTAAATACAATCAGTCTGCAAAAATTTTATCAGAATTAACTGTACAGGATTAACAGTGTAGCCTAAATAGTAAAAAGGAGGACATATTTAACGTTTTGTTTAACTGTCTGTCCTGGGTTTAGCAGCAGCAGCAATCATTTTTCTCTTCCTTGGTAACTGGTGCAGTGCTGTGCTTTTTACTTTCAGCCTGGGAACAGCGCTGATAACACCAGTGTTTCAGTTACTGCTTGGTAATGTTTTGGTCTGGCCAAGGACTTTCTGAGTCTCATGCTCTGCCAGGGAGGAGGGGAAGCCAGGAGGAAGCAGAGACAGGACACCTGACCCAAACTGACCAAAGAGGTATTCCATACCACAGCATGTCATGCCCAGGATGTAAAAACAGAGAGCAGAGACCTGGAAGGGTGGGGGTGCACTGCGTGGTCGGGCTGGGTATAGGTGGTGAGCGATTGTATTCTTTTCCCTTGTATTTCTCCTGTCATTATTCTTATTGGTAGTAGCAGTAGTGATTTGTGTTATTCCTTAGTTACTAAATTGTTCTTATCTCAACCTGTGGGAGTTACATTATTTAGATTCTCCTTCCCATCCCCCCCGGGAATGGGGGAAAAAAGAGGGTGAGTGAGTGAACGAACTGTGTGAGGGGCTTAAACCACGGCACTGTCCAAATCTGCAGACAGTTAATATTCGTGACCATTTTATTTTGTTTTAAAAGTATAATGTCATTTCCTTTCTGAGCCTTCAGACAACTCTCAGTTCTTCCCTTATGAATGAGATGAGGATATTAAGACCGCAGTGATGCTGGAGGCTTTTCTTTAAGGTAGGATGTCAAAACTGGCAGTTCATCTGTCTGCTCTGAAAAGTGGTGAATGACTGCCTTCAAATTAACCTTCTTTTTTTTTCTGCTCCATGGATCAGCAATATCATAGAGAACAACACTCTTTCTGAGCAATCACTTCTAATGGGTAAAGTCCACAAACCCTCTGAAAGGACAAATTTAAAGGGATTTTCTTTGTTTTGTTTGTTGCTTGTACTTGGGCCCTTACATACTGTAGCATATTTCTTTGCTTCTTCTTTGTCTCTGCTTGAATTCATTTAGATAGAAGGGTAAACCAGTTGGAAAAATAATAAAAGAGAAATAAAATGTCAGTAACTCCAAAACCATGTTCCTACTTTTGCACAAAATCCATTCTATTGCATCAACCTGATTAAAGCCTTTCAAGGTCACTCATAACTCATTTGCATAACACTGTACTGGATGCTTGCTTGCTTATATTAATGTCCTGTAGCTCCACCGTCCCCCTTTATAAGCTTCTCAACCTCTAAAAATACTCCTTTCACAGCCAGCCTGAATTACTCTCAGAGCAATCTATAAAAAAATACTTTTCTGATTGCACCATTTATCTACTGCTGTAAATTTACACAGCGCTTTCAAGGGAGGCATAATCTTCCATCTTAGTTTCTTATAGGCAAGGGTTTGGTCTGCACTTACAAGATTTTACTTCTATAACTATGTCAGCTAATGCAATTTTTTAAACCATAACAACTACACTAATAAAAATCCTTGTATGGCAACATTCATCCTAGTAAAACCATGCTTGAAGCAGCAGTTGTCTAAACACACAAACTTGAACCCTTGGATGCCTAACTGTTATCAAAATGAATGAACTAGATGTCTTAATACTTTAGAATGCAGGACTTATGTAGCAATAAATTTACAGTGACTGTTGGTCCCAAACATCAAGGGGATTTTCTGCTAAAATTGTATCTCTGGAAACATATGAGGAAACAGCCTCTCAGAAATCTAAGATCATAAATGCAAAGTAGAAGAAGAAAATATGCACTGACAAATGCAAAAAGTTAGAAAAAAACTTCTGTTTGGCTTTCAAATATCTTTTCATTAATATTATATAAATCCTACTCAGAAGATCCATTGTAATTTAATAAAGGTGGAATTATTTGTTTATTTCTCTTTACACTCCCCAGTTTAGCTACTTCAAAGTCAAAACATTCGTTTTTAAAAAATGTGAAACAAACTGCTGTTTATTGCATGCATGTTTGATTCCTAGTTATATTGATTGGAAACTTAAGTAAATATTTTGTCAATAGTCTTTGAGAATCTTGATAAATTCTTTTAAACAGGAAATAAACTCCAATTAATAGTAAGAAGAATTACTTTCTTTTCAACTTAAGGTGTTCAATAAACATGTCTTCAAAAATTTCCTCAGTGATATTGTAGTAATCTAGATATTCTAAATTGTTTTGCGCAGTTTTTTTCTCCGTCTGAAGTCAATTAATTAGATGCATATTTAACAGCTACAGTATCCCAATAGGAAGTGCTAGCTGTACTGCTGAAGCAGGAACAAATACCTTGGGACAAAAACTGCTGAAAGTGGTTACACAGTTGCAGAAAATATCATGTCCTATAGCTATATTACAAGGTTCAGACTTGTAAATCTTTCTTAAACATGGAGGATTTTAAACTTTTGTTTTTCATGAGTGAGTTTTTCCCACCTCCATTTTCCCCATGCTTTCAATGGAGAAGCATAAGTGACCTGCAATCATTCTTTCCTTCAGGTCTCCAGAATAGGATACCATATTGGGCAAAAAATGTTTACTAAAATCACAGTTCTGCATTTAGCAAATAATATTTTGAAAATATTAAAATGAAATTAAAAAAAAGCAGAATCATTTTCAATTTTTTAAATGCTAGTCTTTTTCAAACCCTGAAAGCATTCCTTCTCTTAAATATTCAGGTGGTAAACGAAAGTTAGCTCTTTAGGCAAACAATCTTACAGCACTTTTGGACCAAACAAAGTACTGTTCCTTGGAATTCATGGATTAGAGAGTCAGCTTGCGTCGTGGTTTAAGACTGACTCACGCAGACTCTCTCTCTCACTCACTTCCCCCTCTTTCTTCCCCCCGCTCCTGGAGGGATGGGAAGGAGAATCAAAAATAATGCAACTCCCACAGGTTGAGATAAGAACAGTTTAGTAACTAAAGTACAACACAAATCACTACTGCTACCACCAATAATAATAATGACAAGGCAAATACAAGGAAAGAATACAATTCTCACCACCTAATACCAAGCCCAACCATGCAGTGCACCCCCACCCTTCCGGGCCTCTGCTCTCTGCTTTCCATCCTGGGCATGACGTGCTGTGGTATGGAATAACCTCTTTGGTCAGTTTGGGTCAGGTGTCCTGTCTCTGCTTCCTCCCGGCTTCTCCTCCTCTGTGGCAGAGCATGAAACTCAGAAAGTCCTTGGCCAGACCAAAACATCACTAAGCAGTAACCGAAACACTGGTGTTATCAGCGCTGTTCCCAGGCAGAAAGTCAAAAACACAGTGCTGCACCATCTACCAAGAAGGAGAAAAATGACTGCTGCTGCTGAACCCATGACAGCTTGGTTGATCTGGTATGCTTTCTGAATGTATTTTTAAATTAATAAAAATGAAATATCTCTGACTTACTGTGTATTGACAATGAGGTTTTCCTGTAGCATCAGCTGCCTTTCTGTGTGCCACTTGCCCTGTTTTAATGGGCGTTTTTCATGTAGCTATAGTTTGGTGTCGTGGGGTGATTATTTCTGCTGTTTTTTTGTTTCATGTTTCATTTCTGGTTTATATGATTGTGAAAGAAAGAGCATAGTGTTTACATTGCTTATATAATGATAAGAAGGTATTCATTCTTATGTTGTAAGTTTCAGAAGGGTGCCCTTTAAAGAAAACTCAAAGATGGTGTAAAAGGTCAGTCTTTCAAAATGTAAATGTAGGTGCAAGCCTCACGCTGTTAACCATCAGTCATATCTATCTCAAAAAGTGTTCAGTTGCAGTGTTCTGATTTAATAAATTTGACTTTGATGGACAGTTGAGATTGATTTGATGTAGTTATTTACCACATGCAAGTCAGAAGACAAGCATGTTTATTTGCTCTTGATATATCAGGTTTTTTGTATGAGTTGGTGCAAGCATGATGCCACCGTCAAGTCTTCTGCTTGTTGCCTTGGCAGCCAAAAATGATAGCTAAAAATACCTATGGCTTCATCTTAAAATTATCAAATATTAGCAGCACAATCTCTAAGTCTGTAAGGTGGAAAAGCTAATTGATTTCAAATGGCATCCTTAATAAATAAAGCTTGTTAAGGGAACACAAGTATACATGAAGAGAAATTTGGTATAAAGAGGAAATTCTATTGGAGACAATATGACAGAACACCATCTACCTTCTATTAGATTGCAATTAAATAGAGTAAAACATATAATTAATATCTCACCTTTTCACCCACACCTTTTCCTTTCCTCACAATTCTTTTGATTTTGACCAATTTCTCTGAGACTCCTTTTATGTTTAAAAGACAGAAGCATGCACTCTGACAACAGAAATAATCTGACTTATGTTGACATTTACCTTAAGATGACTTTCAGATACTTCCAGTACATGAGGCAGTCTGCTTGCACCCAGTTGTCTTCCAGGGTGGCTTAATCCTGCTGTGCTGATGAGAATCCCTGAGGTAAGTGTATGTTAGGTGATGTCCCCTTCTTTTCCACATCTTCTGTTGCATCTGTGTGTTCTGAGGATGAAAGCTTTTGATCTTGCATCAAACTCCTATCCTTTCAAAAACTGAACTCAATTTTCTACTCAGTGAGAGATATCTCTCAAAAACGTAAGTGGCCAAACATTTATGATAATTCAGTCTTGAGGTACAAAAACAAGCCACAATGCCCCATAGAAACACACAATTTAGCATTTTCACTGGGGAAAATATCCTAAATCTCTTAAATCATTAATTTTGGGGTAGTGCCTTAAATCACAATATTTAGGAGAGAATATTGTATCACTAACCATTTCTATTTTCAAAGCTGCTTTTAAATTTTTTTTTTTAATTTTCTTAATAATCAAGAAAAAAGGCATAAATAGAAAACAGAATTGTTTTATTTCCCAACAAATTTTAAGAAGTTCAATAAAGACAAAATACACACAATATCCCTTAATGGGAATCATGGAAAAGTTGTATTTCTCTGTTTTAGACACATCAGGCTTCAGACACTCTTTTCCTGTTTCTTCTGAGTAGTCCATGATGCTAACCAGTGCTACCTGCAGGAATTTTATCATCAAAGGCAGCCTCCTAACATCTTGCTATCTTCTGCCAATGGGAAGTAACAATCTGTTCAGACTCTGCAGTAGAAATAGACCCCTGCTGAAAAATAAATAAGATTGCAAGAGAAATACGCAACAGGAGAAAGCACCTAGAGATTTCACTCAGCAGGAAAGTGCTGGTGAGAAACAACTTGTATTGCATTAACCATCCTAATTTTGGGATACTTTCTGGTATCGCATTTTTTACTTTCTAGTGAAACAAAAAAATGCTTTAAAATACAGTCTTTTGTTCCAAAGTCAAATAAAGGTGACAAAGTCAAACTAATTCAAATTAATATTATATATTTTATTGGTTGCTGTGTTTTAACGTTGGTGGGCAGCTCAGCACTGGTCAGCTGCTTGCTTGCTCCCTCCTGGTGGAGGAGGAATGGGGGAAGAGACTAGAAGAGTAAAACTGTTAAAACCTGTGGGTTGAGATTAAAAAAAGTTTAACAGATAAACAAAAAGCTACATACCCAAACAAAGTAAAATAAGGAATTAATTCACTGCTTCCCATGGGCAGGTTGATGTTCAACCATCCCCAGGAAAATCAGTCTTTATCATACGCAGCAGTTACTTGGGAAGACAAAATGCCATCACTCCAAGCATCCCTGCCCTTCTTTCTTCCTTCCTTCCTCAGCTTCTCTTGAGGAGCACAATGTTGTACATTATGGGATATCCCTTTAGTCAGTTGTGGTCAGCTGTCCTAGCTGTGTCGTTCTTCCCTCAACCTACCCCTCCCAACTAGCCACTGGCACAGCAGCATGCGAAGCAGGAAAGGCCTTGATGCTGTGCAAGAATTATTCAGCAATAACTAAGTCACCCCTATTTTATCAATTATATTGTTATCAGAAATCCAAAACAACTCCTGTCATGGTTTAAGCTGTAAATCATGCAGCCTGTTCTCTCACTCACTCCCCTCTCTTTCTTCCCCCCACTCCCAGGTAGATGGGGAGGAGAATCAAAAGAATGCAACTCCCACAGGTTGAGATAAGAACAGTTTAGTAGCTAAAGTATAACACAAGACCACTACTGCTACCACCAATAAAAATAATGACAAGGCAAATACAAGGAAAGAATACAATTGCTCACCCAGCCCGACCAAGCAGTGCCCCCCCCCCCCCCCCCCCTTCCAGGTCTCTGCTCTCTGTCTTTACATCCTGGGCATGACATGCTATGGCATGGAATACCTCTTTGTCAGTTTGGGTCAAGTGTCCTGTTTCTGCTTCCTCCCAGCTTCCCCTCCTCCCTGGCAGAGCGTGAGACTCAAAAAGTCCTTGGCCAGACCAAAACATCACTAAGGAGTAACTGAAACACTGGTGTTATCAGCGCTGTTCCCAGCCCGAAAATCAAAAACACAGCGCTGCACCAGCTACCAAGAAGGAGAAAAATGACTGCTGCTGCTGAACCCAGGACACTCCATACAAGCTATTATGAAGAAATCTGACTCTCTCCTGGCCAAAAGCAGTCGATTGGGTTTTTTTGAAAAAATGCGTTTTGGTCTACTGCTAAATTGGCACATGTAAAGATGTTTTAAACCATCCATCACTGTGTTAAGCACTAGGAAATATAGTTAGACTATTTTCTTAAAAAAAAAAAACAAAACCAAAGCATACAACCAAAAACCAAACCAAAATGAGCACACACACAATAAAAGACAAGAAATCCATTTTTTTGTTTCAATTCCAGCTTAGAGACTTACTCCAAGATCTTACGAATATTTGGTATTTCGTTGATTTTAACCAACATGCTTTGGATAGCCTACTTGTAATTAATTGTTAAAGCAGTCTTCTGAAACCAGACATGAGTACTTTCTATATCTAATCAACAGTATTATCCTGCTAATGGTAAAAAGAAAGAAAAAATTGTTATAGGAGTCACGAAAACTCTGGAGGGTAAAATATTGATGCTTTTATTCATTATAAGATGATTCTTTCCCCTTTTATTCCAATAACATCCATGTAATTTTTAAAGTAAGTAATGATAGAATGAACATAACAGTGAATGGCAATATTATGCAAATAAACCACCACTGTCACCTTACCCCTACTGAAAAATCTTGCTAGAGACACAAATGCTGTAATTTTACCTATGGTATAATGGAATCCATCTATTTAGATAGCTATTAAGGGAAAATAACAAACAAACAAACAAACAAAATGTCCCACCTAATGCCAAAATTGTTTTTAGCATGGTATGTAAAGTGCTAGGCACTCATACATATAGTTTATTTTTACAAGTCTTTTAGGAGGCAGTAGTGTAAACTTTCATTTCAGAACTTGTGTTCAGCTTCTAGCAGAAGAGAAAGAAGCCTTCTTAACTAATGGTATGATTTAGGTAGAACTGGTAGTTTTGATCTTTTCCCTTACCCCTCCCACACTGACTTCAAGTCAAGGACAACTTTAATTGATTCATAGTAAAAAAAACCCAAAATATTGATAAACAAAAATGTAAGATGAAATTGTGTAATAAGCAGTAGAATCACCTACAGTATATAAATCAAATCCATTTATAGTTTTCCAGCAATAATTACAATATGAAAACAGCAGCATTTTTTTTAGCAACTTTCTCTACAAGGAGCCAAAATATATAGAGATGTAAATAATATGGAGTTGATAAAGAAGTAATGTGATGCTGTGAAATATACTTTTATATGTTCAGTGTACATGCCTTCCTCCAATAAAGCTGCCAGTACTGCAGATACCTTTTCCTGTCACAAAAGGCAGAATTATGAAGACAGTTACAGCTGGCCTATTTGAGATGCCTAGTTTAAGAGACAAATTCAACTTTGAAAATGTATTCTTCCTCTTCCTGTCAAAGGAATTTAACTAGCCATTCAAAATTCAGCCATCTATACTGTAGAAAAATCTATTTGGTCGGATCTCATGCTCTTCTTAAAGATCGTTGGTGGAGAAGAACATAAAAGGAAAGGAAAGGAGGAAAAGGTGGAAATTCCTGTCAAAGAGTATTTCTGTTTTGAAATCTATACTCTCTTAAAAAAAAAAAAAAGCAATTTACAATTTCTGATACTTATTTTAGACTTGTTTCAGTGACAAATACAAAATATGACTACTATGTTTGAAAAGAGAGACAAACTAATTTGGCTTAATTAAGATTAGAAAGCACTATTTCATGGCATTGTTACTTTAACATAAAGGGGACAATTCGCAGCATTAATCAGATAAATATCTGTAGCTTACCAAGCCAATTAATGTGCATTAATTATGACAATCACCTCAATTTGATATATCTGGCTTTCATTAACGGTGTTGATGCTGCTACCTTGTCAATCAAGTAACTATGTTTAAGAAACTAGGAATTAGGTTAAAAAGAAGAAGCATAGAATAGCAGGTTAAAAAAAAATAAAAGGAGGAAAATTATACGTTTAGATAACAACTGTGTTTGTTTTTCAAGAATGAGTTTTGTGAAGCCCATTATTTAGTATATTCAGTGATGAAGAGAAACAGCAGAAGGGAAATTTTTAATGAAATGCATCAATGATGTGAGATTAGATGTCATACACATGAAGGAGGAGCAGCACACCCTCAGAGGAGCAGCTGGATGACCATAAGGTATGAAGAACTGGAAATAGGAAGACAAAACATGGACCAGCAAGTCACAGATTTCTCTAAAAAATATGAGTTCAATACTTCTGCAGGATGAATAAAAAAACCAGACTGTGATGAGAGAGAGAGAGAAAGGAAAGATCTTAGATAACTGTTAGCAAACTGCTGCCATGAAGTGACAAATTTAATCATAGGATGAGCATGCAATAATATGGAGAGACAAATTGTGGAAATATTAATTATATAAAAAGGCAGTGGTGAAACTGCCACTTTAAACCAGTGGCTATTTTAATTCCGCCATACCCCAAGAAGTCTGAAACTCTGTCCTGGTTTTGACTGGGATAAAGTTAGCTTTCTTCCTAGTCACTGATACAGTGCTGTGCTTTGGATTGAGTATGAGAAAAAAAACCCCACAGGTAGAGAAAAGAAGTATTTAATAGTTAAAATAAAGTACAATACACTACTAATAATAATGAAAAGGGAGATAAAAAAGGGGATAAAACTAAAGAGATAAAGAGCTAAAAGAGCCAAAACTAAAACAAAGCCCAACAAATTACAGTGACGCACAATGCAACTGCTTACCACCTGCTGACTGATATCCAGCCCGTCTCCATGCAGCCATTGTTCCCTTCCAGCCACCTCTCTCCAGTTTAAATACTGAGCATGAAGTTCTATGGTATGGAATACCCCTTTGGCTAGCTCAGGTCAGCTTTTCTGGCTATACCCCCTCCCACCTTCTTGTGCACCTTCTCGTGCACCTTCTCGTGCACCTTCTCACTGGCAGAGCATAAGAGACTGAAAAGTCCTGGACTTAGCGCAAGTGCTTCTTAGCAAAAACTAAAGCATCAGTGTGTCATCAGCATTGTTCTCAGACTAAAGCCAAAACACAGCACTGCACCAGCTACCAGGAAGAAAAATATTCTGCGGAAGCATTCCTTGCTGAGAATGGTCATGTGAGCAATCCAGACTTTGACTTAGCCCCACCTGAGAAGTAAGCAGAGGGTTCCAGAAGTTGCCAGAAGTTGCTGGAAGGGGTTACCAGAGGACGCCTACTTGTTACATGAAGAGAAGCACTTCAGGAGCTGCCACCAATCGTGAGCCTTTGCTAGTATCTGACTTGGAGGCACTAGCCAATCAGGTGTTGTGCAATGTTCTAGAGTTCTAAAGCTTGCCTATAAAAGGCAGTGTTTGCGTTCAATAAATTGGCAATGCTTGATCACATTGGTCGTTGTCGCATTGTCCATGATCTCCTGCAAGTGGCGCCCGAACAGGGACCCCTTGCCCCGTGATTAAGAGCTGCTAATCGTGGTGTGGATCAACTCGATGGGGAAAGGGGTGGAAGGCCGGCCAAAAAAGAGCCAGCGAGCGAGAGGCCGCTGATGTAGAAAAAGGGACGCGTCCCCCGAAGAGACGTCTTCAGAAAAGATCCACTTGAAACAGGCAAGTGGCGGTCGGGGAGGAATGGGGACTACATTGACAAAGAAAGAGGTAGCTGTCCTTAATCTCCTCCAACATATCCTCTCTAAGAGAGGGATTTAATATGAAGAGGACACCCTGAGGGGGTTGTTACAATGGAGCAGAGACAAGGGGTTGCTAGATGGCGTGGGCACTGCTTTTGAGCTCTGCACATGGGAGGCCATAGGGGTGCAGCTATGGGACACTGTTAGTGATGGTGGCAAGGCTGGGAAGGAGGCGCAGAAGTATTCCACCCTGTGGAAACTTATCCGTGAGACTTTAAAAGCAATGAAGTCAGAGCGGGCTGCAGCAGCGTCTGCCGTGAATGCTGTTTCCCCTTCTGTGCCTAAACAAAGTAATGAGCCTCTGGCTCTGCCAGCCGCCGCCACCGCCAGTCTGTTTGGGAGTCCTTTTGAGCACCGTCTTGCCGCCCCAGGGCCCCAAAAGCTGGCTAAGACTACAAAGAGTGCTTTTCACCACCCGCCGCTAGATAAGGGGAAGGCAAAAAGGGGGAGTGAGACTGTTACGGACGGTGCAAGTAGCAAAGTTAAGGAGGAACAGGCTGGCCAGGAAGGCGCAGCCCCTCTGTGTTCCATTGCTGGCTTCACGTCCCGCTGCCACCCAGTGTGGCTCCCGGTGCTCCCCTGCCCCAGGAGACGCCCCATAGCAAAGCCCAAGCCTGGGGGCAGAGGCCCCATTAGGGCTGAACCCACACACCCATGGGCTCCGGAGGGCACTTCTGCCCCGGGAGCTGTGTGTCTGGGCCCACGGGGGAAGCGGTTTCCACACGCATGCTTTAGCGCAGCGGGACCATGGCGGCTGCCATGGCCTGAGGGGAGCACGGTGCCAGCGGGGCACGGGCCCGCCATGTTCTCCAGGGCGTTCCGGGTGAGATCCAATACCGCCATCAGGGGTCTGATCGGAGAAAACTACGAGCTGATGTTGCAGCAGCTTTTCCTAACCTTAGTGCTGAACAACTGGCTGAGTTTATTCCAAACAAGGAATCTTTGTTTTACCAAGTGTAATTGATGCAGATTATCGTGGTACCATCAGAATTATGGTCTATACAATAACTCCACCTGTTTATATTCCGCGAAATAGTCGCATTGCTCAACTTGTTCTGTTCAGATCTTGTGTTCCACAGCAGGGAAGAGCAGACCGTGGAGATAAGGGGTTCGGATCTTCTGGGATGCCACAAGTATTTTTAACACTCGATATTGCAAAAGCCAAACCAGAATGAGTGATTGTTATGACACACAAAAATGGTGAGTCAAAGCAGGCAAAAATGTTAATTGACACTGGGGCTGATATTACCATTATTTCACAGGGACAATGGCCAGTACACTGGCCTGTGATACCCGCACTAACAGGCATCTCTGGTATAGGAGGCGTCCAATCCACCCTGATTCGCAAAGATCCCATTAACTTTCACTTCCCGGATGTGGCCGCCAATACGACCAAGCCATATGTTATGAACATTCCTGTCACTTTGATAGGTTGAGACCTATCAAGTCAATTGAACACTCAATTGGTCACACAGCCTTTTCCTTGACAGCCATTGTAGAGCAGCCTATACTCAAACTTAAGTGGAAAACTTCAGACCCTGTTTGGGTAAATCAATGGCCATTGAAGGAAGAAAGGCTGCAAAAAATTCACAAGTTGGTTAAAGAACAAGTAGAAGCAAAGCATATTGTCCCATCTAACAGTCCTTGGAATACCCCTATTTTTACAATTCCTAAAAAGAATGGCAAATGGCGGTTGTTGCACGACTGAAGAGCTATTAACAGCGTTATGGAAGATATGGCAGGTTTGCAACCTGGTCTGCCCTCACCTGTTATGTTACCGGAAAGTTGGGAAATTCTCATTATTGACTTAAAAGATTGCTTTTTCACAATTTCATTGCATCCTGAGGATGCAGAGAAGTTTGCCTTTTCTGGTCCCTCGATTAACAAGTCTGAGCCGGCAAAGCGATATCAGTGGGTCGTATTACCACAGGGTATGAAAAACTCGCCGACGATATGTCAGCAGTTTGTTGCTTGGGCCTTAGAACCTTTTCACCAAAAATTCCCACAGTTGATTATTTATCATTATATGGATGACATATTAATTTGCGGAGTCGCTAGAGAAGAATAAAATTTTGAATATCTTGAGAATCGACCTAGGATCAAGAGGTCTGGAAATTGCCCCCGAAAAAACTCAGAATTCTGCACCGTGGAGATATCTAGGTTGGGTTATCACTCACAGCGTGATTCAACCTCAGAAAGTAAAAATCGCCTCCACCGTTAAGATGCTTAATTATGCGCAAAAATTGGTCGGGGATATTCAATGGGTCAGGAATATCTCTGGCATCACTAATGATGATTTGAAACCCTTAGTACAATTATTAGGGACCTCGACAAAGGCAGATGAATCCCGGTCTCTAGGCCCTGAGCAGCAAAAGGCGCTTGACATCGTCAGCGAAAAAATCTATCATAACCATTCTCAACGAATTGTGTTATCATTTCCCAAAGTTCTGATGACTGTCAATATTGATGGCCAGCGAACATATCCTTTTGCACTTATCATGCAATGGGATGATGGTGCTACCTGTAATCTTAGGATATTAGAATGGATATTTTCCCCTGTCACACCAAAAAAGACCATAACCACTAAGCCTGAAATTCTATCTCAGTTAATTATAAAAGGACGTGGCTGAGTTTTGGAGATAGCTGGAAAGGGTCTGCAAAAAATTATTGTTCCCATTGTTCAAGAGTATTTAGAATGGTTGTTACGCACTTCTGTACCTCTGCAAAGTGCTTTAGCAGACTTTGAGGGCGAAATAAGCAATGTCTATCCTTCATACAAGCTATTGCCGCAGTTAAGTAATCAGCAGTTTGAAACATTTCCAAAATGTTTGGAGACGCCAGTGTCAGGTATTACCGTTTTTACAGACGCTGGCAAGCATTCTAAATTAGCTGCTTGTGTCTGGCAAGACAACCAACGGTGGAAGAAACATGTAATTACTGGCACTGTCGATGATTCGTTGCAGACATTAGAGCTGCGAGCAGTTATTTGGGCCTTTAAAAAATGGGATGATTCTCCCCTCAATATTGTTTCTGATTCATTATACGTTGTGGGAGTTGTACATAGAATTGAAAGATCGTTTTTAAAAGAAGTTAAAAATAGTTGGTTGCATCAATTGTTACTGCTATTGTTGCGTCTATTACAAAATCGTGAATTTCCTTATTTTATTACCCATCTGCGAAGCCATCAGTTAACTCATGGATTAGCCATAAGCAATAACAAAGCTGACATATTAGTTTCTCCTGCTTGGGCTGGGCCACCCATTAATAGCTTTGCACAAGCCCACGAATCACATTCCTTTCTGCACCAATCTGCAAAAATGCTTGCACAGCAGTTTGCTATTCCTTTAAATGATGCGCAAGGGATTGTAAAATCTTGCCCATCCTGTCAAAAAATTGGATTCGGTCTAGGAATCGGAGTTAATCCTAGAGGTTTGCAACCACTACAATTGTGGCAGATGGATGTTACCCATTTTTCAGGGTTCGGTCGACTTAAATATATTCATGTTTGTATTGATACCTTTTCCATGGCATTGTGGGCAACTGCTCAAACAGGAAAAACAGCTAAACACGTACAACGCCATCTCTATATGTCCTTTGCGGCGCTAGGAGTTCCACGAAGTATCAAAACAGATAACGGTCCTGCTTATACATCATGACGATTTGTACAGCTTTGTACAACATGGGGAATTAAACATATTACAGGTATTGCTCATTCCCCTACAGGACAAGCCATAGTGGAACGGGCACATCAAACCCTAAAGTCTCTTCTTTTAAAACAAAAAGGGGGAGAGGTGCTCCCACCCACAGAGAGACTGGCCAAAGCATTGTACGTAATTAATTACTTGCAATTAGCAGGGAAAAGGAACGAGCCGTCTAGTGTCATTCATGGGCTGGCCATGCAATCAGGAGTAACAGATAATAAGATTGAGAAAATTTTGGTTCAGTATAAGGATTTAAATACAGGACAATGGAAGGGTCCGGCAGAGGTTAAACTAACAGGCAGAGGATATATGTGCTTGCTTACAGATAATGGGATTCGTTGGGTGCCCTCCTGTTGGATCTGTCTGTGGAAGACGCCACCTATTGAGGATGCCGTAACGGATCAGGATGAATCTGATTAGGCTTGTTGGCTTAATTCTGTTAAATTTTGCTAACATTGCGGCAAGTCTCTTGCATGAAATAGATCCGTGGGGAATGCTCTGAGGACAGTGGCCCAGTTGGCCTGTTGGGCTGAAAAGCAGGCCAACGCGACCACTGCTGTGCTAGAAGAATTATTAATGGATCAGAATAGCTTGAGACATGCTTTGCTACAGAATCGTGCAGCCATTGATTTTTTGCTGCTAGCACAGGGTCATGGCTGTACTGATTTTGAAGGGATGTGCTGCATGAACTTATCGGATCATAGTGAGAGCATTTATAAGCAATTGCAATATTTAAAGGAACACACCCAAAAGATTCAACGGAATGTTAGTCCCTTTGACACATGGTTACAAAAAGTGTTTGGAAACTGGGGGTTGAACTTTTGGCTTCAAGGATGGATTATCATAGGTTGCAAAATCGCAGTTATTGTGATTGTTGTGTTGATTGTATGTGGGATTATATTTAATTGTGTTAAAAGATCGTTAGTTAAGGTCATCCGACATGTCTGGATTGCTCAAAAACAGAAAGGGGGAGTTGTGGAAGCATTCCTTGCTGAGAATGGTCATGTGAGCAATCCAGACTTTGACTTAGCCCCACCTGAGAAGTAAGCAGAGGGTTCCAGAAGTTGCCAGAAGTTGCTGAAAGGGGTTACCAGAGGACGCCTACTTGTTACATGAAGAGAAGCACTTCAGGAGCTGCCACCAATCGTGAGCCGTTGCTAGTATCTGACTTGGAGGCACTAGCCAATCAGGTGTTGTGTAATGTTCTAGAGTTCTAAAGCTTGCCTATAAAGGGCAGTGTTTGCGTTCAATAAATTGGCAATGCTTGATCACATTGGTCATTGTCGCGTTGTCCATGATCTCCCACAATATTCTATTCCATTGGAAACCAGGGTGGGCTTTGTAGCGTTAGTTGTCATCTGAACACTGAGGCAGAGAAATTGAATAAAAGTAGTCAGTGAAGAAAGAGAAAGAGAATCCAATGGAACTTCAATTTTCATCTTAGAAAAAATAGTGAAGAGTTAATATATCTACTCTCATCTTAAATATCATTACTGAGTAAAACTAAATTAAGTGGAATTAAAATTGAAATACATGTGAAAGATTCATTCAGGATCCATGGCAGGGAGGTTGGAACTTGATAAACTTAAGGTCCTTTCCAACCCTAAATATTCTGTGATTCTATGATTCAGGAAATGAAGATGGACAATCTAATTTATGTATTGTTTTTACTATTGGTACATTCTTATTGCAGGTAATAAAACAGAAGTTATCAATAGCCCATGAAGGAAAAGTGCTTATTTTCTTTAATCATGCCCACATTGTTCATTGCTCTGGGGAAAGCTGTGTCAGTGGCAGAGAAGAGAGCTGGATATGTAGACAGTTTACATGCAAAATGAGTAGCTAAAGGTAAGCCAGGCAGCTAATCAAACATCTTTAAAGCCTGCATTTTATCTGATTGAGTCAACATTCAAAGAAAAGAATTTGGCAGGTGAAAATTAGGGAGAATAGCTAGCTGTCCAAAGAAAATTGTTTTTTCAATTCTCTGTAAATTGTTGTGCTCTAGAACAGTATTAGAAGTAGACATTCAAGCTGAATATAAAAGAAGTTTTTGGATTCTTTTTAAAAGGGCAAGAAAATGTATAGAAAAAGGGTCTTCATACACTATTATTGTATATTAATGAATCTTAGATATCACATGAAAACTACTACAGAAATAATATATATAATATACACTGACTGATATCATTTATACAAGTGTAAGTAGTATGATATGTAGGTCTTTTCTTTAAAATAAATATCTTCTTGTTGTATTACTATATTTCTACTTGTAGCCGTATTTGCACAATCTAGGCAAGTATTCATTGACAACCTTACCTGCACAAAGACATTTCCATCAAGTCTGTAAGGTAATATATACCTGTCAACGTTATTATACCTTGTCTTCAGCCACATAAATCAGCAAAGATTCAGTAAGTAAATGGAGCTGTCAGATTTTATTTCAACTGACTGTCTAACTTCATGGCATGCCCAGACTCAGAGTACTCTTCTAGCAAGTGCTTGAGACACTTTTTTATTTTCTTAGTTCTAGAATACCAGGTAAAGGTCAAAGACAAAATGAAAATTGAGCTAACAGAAAGTGCTGTGCCATAACTGTAATCAGTCAGTATTCAGAAGTCAGTTAACTGTGTATTTGGCAGCCTTTTTGAATCTTTAGCTGAAATGGACATATTGCTTAATTATTCTGGGGAGGATTTCTGGCAGAAGAGAAAGCCCTTCCATTTGCCATTTCATCCACCAAAATAATCATACCTTTGGAACACAGTTAAAGAGATCTGGCTATGCATTTGGCTGAGTCAGAGTTGAAACGAAAGACAAGAAGGAGAAGAAAATTCAAAGTGATTAACTCACATCTGTAAAAACCACAAATCCCACGTTAACACAAATAAATTTGGACCAATCCTTGTTCATCTGTCTAATAGGAATGAAGAAAAAGTGGAGTCACTGTTTGTTTGGTTTGGGTTTTTTTCCTCAGTCTTTAACTATGACAGTAGACCTAAGGCTGTCTGAACCCCTCAGTTGGAGGATGATCACATGTGTGGGAACAGTGATTTTGCTTTTGTGGATGCTGAAATGGTAAGAAACTAAAAGGATCAGCTGAATGTTCACAAGTTCATGATGGGGCCTGATGGGATTAAATAGTTGAAATGCTGGATTTTACACCTGGGGCAGAGTGAAGCTGGGCACAAGCAGAAACTGAGAGAGGAGTGGCTGGTGAGTAGATCTGTAGAAGGGGATCTAGGGTTCCTTGTTGATGGAAGGCTCAGTAGGTGTCAGTGTGCTCTGGCAGCCAGGAGGGCTAACTGCATCCCTCGAGTCCATCAATAACCAGCTGCTCAAAAGAGGTGACTATCCATCTATATTCAATATTAGTGCAGCCTCATCTTGAACACTGGGCCCTACAATTAAGAAGCATGAGAACACTGGGCTTTTCTAGTTTGGAGACAAGGAGATTGAGGAGCAACCTCATTTCTCTCTACAGATTCTGAGGAGGGGAGGTGGAGAGGGAGGTACAGAGCTCTTCTCCCATTCTATTCAGTGATAGAACATCTGGGAACGGTTCAAAGCTGCACCAGAGAAGGTTTACACTGGACATTAGGAAGCATTTCTTTACTGAGAGGATGGTTGAACAGTGGAACAGGCTTCCTGGAGAGGCGGTCAGTGCCCCAACCTGCCAGTGTTTAAAAGGCATTTGGACAATGCCCTTAATAACATGCTTTAACTTTCAGTCAGTCCTGAACTGGTCAGGCAGTTGGACTGGTTGATCACTGTAGATCCTTTCCAACAGAAATATTCTGTTCTGTTCTGTGTTGTGCTGTGCTGTGCTGTGCTCTGATAGATAGATTAGATAGATAGATAGTTAGATGATAGATAGATAGAAAATCCGCAATCTCTTGAGAAGCATATTATGCACAATACGTCACAATACAAACACAGAAACTGTGGTTATTTGGATTGTTACATATCTACTGGCATACAAACTTTGTCAGATGCAAACTGCTTTGAATTATCTAAACAAAATTTCTACAGTGACAGATCAGAAACACTGTGAATTTATTTACTGGAGGTAAAGATGCAGTGGAGCTAAAAGTTTCAATATCAAGGTCAATATTCATAAAAATGTTAATATGATGGTTTTTAAAATGGTATTTTTATGGTAGTTTTTAAGTAGTGCATAGGGAATTTCAATACTTTCACTAAGTTAATAATATTGTAATTATTCAAATGTTGCAAAGTGCCATGATTATCTATTCAGTGCAAGCTTATTTTTGCTTTTATCTCACAAAGGGAGCAACCGTACTTTAATTTATAGGGGTTTTTTTTGGGTTTTTTTCTCCTTAAATTGCTAATATACTTTAAGTTCTAAGCCACTGTGTCATGATATGGCAAGAGAAGCTCTAAAAGGAGATTTCTGTTAAGGCAGCTGACTTATGCCCTGAAAAATCTGATGAATTCTATGATTCTATGGTTCTATACTTATGCAGGTATATGTGTATGTATTTCTGTATGTACTTGTATGCATCTTTCTCTTTGGAAGACAATTCCACAACTCTTAAATGATATCAGGCAAATCCCTTGAACAGAATTCATTACACACTTGAAAACTGTGTACTTTTATATTCTTAATCAGATCCTGAGTTCTTGTTTGCAGACCTTTGACAACTGCAAATCACAGCTGAAGTTAAAGGAGGCAGTGGTTTGAGAACAAACTGCTGTTTAATACCAAGCACATAAAAAATTTAGTCTCCAAAAATCACTCAACAGCCAGAATCTCAATCTTTTTGAGCCTCAGGTGTCTACATAAAACTGGACAAACACATCCCCTAAAATAATTGGTGCAAAAGAATTTCTAAATATTTGTGAACTGTGTAAATGCAATGAATGAAGAATTCCATAACAAATTTCAAAAAAGTAATTAATTTTGTTTCCAGAGCATAAAAGAAAGGCTTACTGATACAATAAATTATTAAAAGATATCACAACACCAAATAACCCATCACTTCATAATCTTGCCTGTATTGTGCCCTGATAAGGCAAGAGTACTGGAAGTAGAAAGTACTGCAGGACATCTATTATAATTCAGCCCTATTTTCATCTAGGTAGAAAAAAATTACATACATGAAAATAACAGCCTTTGAAACCAGAAGAAATACAATGCAAGAAAGGCTAACTGTTCCACTTGTGAACTTAAAAAGCAATGATTTCTTTCTTTCTTTTCAGTCTGGGCACCATCAGACTGGACTGTGGGATCCCTGAGTTGAAGAAATTTATTAAACCAGGGAAGCTTTTGTCTGTCAGTCTTTGCTGCTCCAGATGAAAAGTCATCGTTGTAGAGAATGCTGATGGTGGTGTGTCATAATGACCATATAGTTGTGCATTGCTGCTTCATGTTGCTTGTTATCCATGTGAAGTAACTACTGCAAAAAGCAAGAAAGAGATGAAAAAGTCCAAGAGTTATTTCAAAGGTTTATAACTACAGCCACCTGCTATCTAGCTTTCATTCTGTTGTTTTGACTGGACAGCACCACACTCAATGGAGGTGTGCTTAGAGACCCTACACTGAAATGCAAATGAGGGTGAAGCTACAGTGAAATCTGAGGAAAGACAGAAGAGTGAGGAAAAATAAATGTATTGCAGAAAAATTATTTTCAATATGAAACATGATCATATGAATTATTTAGTGAAAAACAGTCATGCAGAATCCAGTGGCAATAGGAGAAAGTGTTCAAGCACAAATTTCTTTTTTTCATTCAAGCACACAGATCTTTTTGTATTCCCTCAGCTAATACCTAGATTCTAGTTTGATTAAGATTATTCTCCTTTCATTATATTCTACTAAATAAAGTATGACGTGAAAATAACTATCTAAGAATGCAAAATTTAGTTTGCTGCCCTCTTGTCGTTTAGCTGTTATGTTTTGCCTTCACCTGGGTACCCTCTCCCCTTTCAATAAAATTAAAAGGACAGCCTTGTCAAATCTTTTCACAGTCCCCTAAAGAGATAGTTACTCAAAAGTGTGACCGTAGTTACCTTTAGAAATTTATAGAACTTCATCTAAAACCATAGGTGCCATGTATTTTAATATAGGAAGCAAGAATACAAAAGCTGACGAACCAGCCTTTTGATGTTTCCAGCATAGTCTGTTGCATTGGCATGAATAACTACTTCAAAAAAAGGAAGATTTTATGGTTGCATAGGAACCTCTTGAGGGAGGTAAATTAAAAAAACAAAAAAGTAGAAAGCTGGTGAACAAGCTGAAATATTAAGAGTGCTGCCATAGAATCATAGAATAGTTAGGGTTAGAAAGGACCTTAAGATCATTTAGTTCCAACCCCCCTACCATGGGCAGGGTCACCTCACAGAAAACCATGTCACCCAAAGCTCTTTCCAACCTGTCCTTGAACACCACCAGGGATGGATCAGGTTTCTTTCTATATTCTGCAAGATCCTATGGGCTTGGACGAGAATAATTTGTTAACAGGGCTGCTAATGTCTTTGGCTTGTAAAGGACAGATGTTACCCATGTTTCAGAGCTATGTTATGCTTAAGTTATGTGTGGTAAGGATAGAAGGAGTTAAAGACTCAAGTGTCCTTGAGAACCGACTAAGAGCCATACGATGAAGATGATACCTGAAACTGAAAAAATTCAAATACTTTATTGTTTAAGAGAGTATAATCAGAATCAGCATGCTACTCTTAACCTAAATTTAGATTTAAGTTTGGAAAGGGATTAAGATCTAGACTACTGGGAGATCCTAACTACATAACTGTCTGAGCTTTCTTGAGTAATATTTTTTTTTTCCAGTAAACTAATACCTTAAAGTCAACCACAGATTTGTAGGATTTTGGTTTTGACTAGTGTCGTGGTTTAAGCACAGTCGGCAAATCAGCCACGTGGTCGCTCACTCACTCCCCCACCTTCCTCCCCCCATGGTCCCAGAGGGATGGGGAGGAAAATCAAAAGAATGTAACTCCCATGGGTTGAGATAAGAACAGTCCAGTAACTAAGGTATAACACAAACCACTACTGCCACCACCAATAATAATAATGCTAAGGGAAAGAACAAGGGAAGAGAATACAACTGCTCACCACCTACTAACTGATACCCAACCCAACCTGAGCAGTGATCTAACCCTTCCAGGTAACTGCCCCCAGTTTATATAGTGGGCATGATGTCCTGTGGTATGGAATACCTCTTTGGTTAGTTTGGGTCAGGTGTCCTGTCTCTGCTTCCTCCCGACTTCCCCTCCTCCCTGGCAGATCATGAGACTCAGCAAGCCCTTGGTCAGAGTAAACATTACTGAGCAGCAACTAAAAACATCAGTGTTGTCAGAGCTGTTCCCAGGCTGAAATTCAAAAACACAGCACTGCACCAGCTACTGAGGAGAAAAATGGCTGCTGCTGCTGAACCCAAGACAACTAGTTTTATTGTTGGGGATACTATACCAGAAATTATGAGTTATTTTCATTCTTAGATCATATTAAGTGGTAGAGAAAGAGAATGAATTCTGACAACACAAAGGTACAATGATTGTGATATTCCTAAGGCAGGGTTAGCAGTATGGTTTCAGTCCAAGAAAATAGATCTGAGGGGTTTATTGGGCTGCAGCCTGCAGTTGCAGAGAAATAAAATAAAAGTTGTTATTGACTGAGATGAAAGGCGTGGTCTATTTGAGTTTAATTTTTCGTTTAATTTTTGAATTTACCGTCCATAGGAGTAGAGGCAATTTTGAAAGAGGCTGAAGATTTAGGAAATTAGTAGAATTAGTAGAATTAGTAAAAACATAATATTTATAGTTGATACTAGAAATATTATAAGCTAAAATGGGGGCAAATATATACTCTGACTCATGTTTGTTTGGTTATGAATAAGACTACCAGGAGCTACTATAATTTGAAAAATAGTAAATAGGTTCTTCCCTCTGGTCCCAGCAACAAGAATAGCCACTGGATACATACTTACCGAAGAATCAGATTGGTTGACTGGTAGCAGTTTGAGAGAAAGAATTTTCTCTGCCAGGTGTCTGAGCTCCTGCCAAGACAGGTAAGATTAACATTAAAGTAAAGGTGTGATGGATTTCAGGATAGGCTTATTATTCAGAACAGTTATAATTGAGCAGCAAGGTTTGGTCAAAGATCTGGTAAAACCCCAAAGAGCTTGGCAAAATCTTACAAATATCCTAAAATTATGTACAATATTGAGACACAGAGACTGGAGAGCTATATATATTTTTTTTTTCCACTTTGTACAGTGCATATTCAGAAGGCGAGGATAAGGGTTGCTGCCAGAAATGGTTGCTGGAAGTTTATGAGAAATACAGAGACAGGTTTGATTTCAAGGATAATTTTTCATCTAGTTCTTTTCAAAAGGAGTTAGGAAAAGTAAGAACTGAAAATGAGATGATTATTGATTCCTTAAAGATCCACTGTGGGTGTTAACAAAAAGGTGTGGACAGTAAAAAACTGGTGTAATCAAGAGCAATGATTTAAGACAGAAGTAGGTAGGTTTCCCTGAATTATAAGCACAATTTAGAAGAAAGAATATGGAAAGACATGATGTGCTTTCCTACACTGTCCAATCTTAGACAGTCTTGTCAAAGGGGAAGCCATATTAGTAAATAGTTAATAGTGGAAGTCATATAATAAATATAAATACAGTAAATATAGTAATGACTTTTAAAGTTTTAAATTAGATAAGTGACATATCAAAATGTAGCTGTTATCTATATGTAGTTACTCTAACTGAGTGCTAGGACAGCACTCTTCCACCACCCGATCCATGTGCATTCCTGTAAACATGCTTGGAAACAGCAGCCATAGCTATCAGTATTGCAGTTTACTAATTTTACACAGCAATTGTCTGCTAAAGCATTCACTGAAATATTCCCCCCATTACATTCCTATTCACATGTACCAGGATGAGATTCAGTGCCATTCATGCTGGATAAGCTTGAACAAGGAGCCCTAAAAACCTGGTATTACGTGGCATGAGGGACAGAGTGCTCCTTCAGCAAAGTCACTTACGGGGATTTCTAGCCCTTAATGAAACACCTAGCTTGCAACTGCCAAGTGTAGGACCGCCAGAGAAAGAGACAAGAAAATACTTTTCTTCTTCTTTTTTTCCTTTTATCTTTTTCCTTTTTACTTCTTCCTCCCACCATCCACAGCAGTCACTGTGCAAACCTGAAGCTAGAGACCAGAAGGATCAGAACAGTCCAATTGCACATCATAATATTTAACTGCTGCATTTATGTGAGCAATTGCTCTGCAGAATGGAAAGTGTTGAGTTTCAAGATAAAAAACTATTTTCTTCTTTATCTTCTACTTTTTGGTTTTCTCTGCTTTTTTGTTTCATGGAGAAAAGTACTTACGCTCACACTGAAGAGCAAGCAAATGTCAACAGAGCAACCTGATTTTCAGGTTTTCAGCACATCCGCTGCAACACAAGGCCAGGACAAAGAATAGTCCTCTGATTCATGTTTAAGCTCTCCTACTCCTTATATATTACGCAGGATTCTCTCTGTGGATTCCCGGCAAAGGATTTTCTCTGGAACACGATATTCCTTTGTACCTGTGTCAGAAGAGACAGCTCTTGACGGGTGGATTTTCAAGCAGCTCTGACTGTCTCAATCTGAATCCACGTCTTAAATGTAACTCAGTCTTTACCTGTTTTCTCCCATAGTCATTTTTTAGGACCTTTCTGAGGTCTGGTTTTATTAGTTTTGATGTTTTTCTCTTCGGCTGGTTTTGATACTTTCCTGTTGACTTAGTTTGCTTTATATTCTATATTAAGACACATAAGTCTTCTGCAGTCTTTTATCTGCATTTTAATTCCTTCATTTTGTGTTTTACTCTGTTTTCAGCAGTAAAAATACTTAAATGGTTTTTTTGCTTGTTTTTCTCTACCTTTTTCCTATTTCAATATCTTACAGTTTTTGTCAATATTAAAAAAAAGCACATGTGAACATACACAAACCATATCAAATGTCTTACTGCAGCACTTGGTTGAATATCAGCTAATTGGAAAAATTGCTCAGCTGGAATACACTGTGAGACAGAAAAATAAATAACAGATATGTGCACTTTATTACTTCAGGAAAACTCAGTCAGCTCAGTACATGTACCAGAGTACCTGTGTCTTTTATAACTCAGAGCTGAAGTCGAAGTAATGTACTTCACATTTAATCCCAGAAATATTTAGTGAAGAGTTGTGAATGAAGTCTAAGATTTCTTCCTGGATATCTCAGTCAAAAGAACCACAATTTTTCCTCAGTCTGCTTAGAGAGTAACATTCTACTCAAGATAAGCACAATTAATGAGGTGAATGGCACCTTGCATCAGACATATGGAAGGGTGAATTCACCCTAACTGAAAACAGCAAATAGGAGGAAAAAATGGTAATGAAAGGCAGTGCTGAAACTATCCAACCACACAAATTGCTCAGATATTTTTATCTTCTTATGTTGTCAAAACCCTGCTGCTACCATACATTATCAGAGGATCAAGGCTGTTAGTTCAGCACTTACCACTCACTATTAAATATAGAACTGCAGAATTTTTTATTTTTGTGATTTTCTAAGAATTAAAGGAATTTTAGTAAGAGTTTAGATGACTGAAGTGTCAAATTAAAGCAGTTAATTTTATTTCTGAACCCCAGAAAATTTCGATGTATTATTCTGATAACATGAAGGTTCCTAGAGCTGAGACAGATGTCACAATGTATATATATATCAGTGTAACACGTACATTGTGTTCAAACTCCCAAATGCTTCCCATCTCAGAAATAATCTAAGGCTATTGTTGAGATCAAAATTAACATAAAGGTTCAGGCATCATAGAGAGAGCATTCTAAATTTCTGTATCATTGTTTGCAGACAGCATCAAATAATTTTATGCTGATTTAAGATTAACTACTAGAATATTTGCAGGCCAGTCTTACTCTTAAAATTGGCTGATCTTACCTCAAACTAGATCACTGTCTGACATAAGATTTCGAAGCTTCCATACCCTCCAGAATGACTGTTAGTGTTCAGTTTTGTACTAGATTGAAAAGTTATTCTGGGACACTAAAAGACTCACAGGGGTAAGAGCAGTTATTATTGTGTTCACTGAAGCTGTGTTTGGACTATTTCATTGTACAGGTCTAACTGTCCATACTAAAATTTAGATTCTGGCTTTTTCTAGTGCAGAGTGAGTTAAGCAAAATGGGCTTTCATAACTGTTTGTGTTTTGAGACTCTTACACTGATGCTTTGTAGCTTCAGACAAGACTACTCCCCCCCAAAAAAAAAAAAAAAGAGAGAAGGTAAAAAAAAAAGAAAAGGAAAAATAGAAGGGGAAAAATGGGGAGGGGGTGGTGAAAAAGGGTGGAGGACTACTATAAATTGCAAGATGTTCTTAGTTGGGGTGGAACAGCTGATGGAAATAAATAGAGTAATATGGCAACAACATAGTTTGGGGACAACAGTAAAGTTTCATTAAATTTTTCTGATAAAACAAAATGTGACAACTTTTTTAGTCCAAAATGTGGTACACAAAGTGTCTTGTTCTCGGGGAACGCCAGGATTAGTCCTGAGGTAGAAAGAAGTTAAACAGACTCTATGCTTTTTCCTGTCCATTAGAGGAAAAAGAGGAAAGCATAAGGAGGAAGGTTTAATGAATACCTGCATTCCAAGTAGGAGAGAGACAATCGTTATAATTTCTTGTCACAAAGAACTGGAAGGATTATCTAGCAGTGGCAGAAAATTTGAGAGCATCATTACACCTCACAGATAACCCTGTCCACTGAATAAATACGATTTAAAAAAAAATATAGTGAACCGTAAAAGAAAAGATATAGCAGGAATGACTGATTTGTTTGTTTTTACAGTAAGCCACTTGGCATTTCCCACAAATAGATGTATTGCTTTCAGAATCTATAGCTAATATTTTCAGAATCTATAGCAGTGTACTCTAAGAGAAAAAAATCATCAGGTGGTCTCAAATTATTCTTGTTCATAAAAACAGCTCAAGTTCCCTGCTAAATGTATACCTCACAGCCATTAAGTAATAACCAATGGACTCAGAGGACAACTTTGAGAATGTTAAAATTCATGGGGTCATTTATTAATTTTGGAAGAAGCTAAATCCATTACTGGGAATTTGCAAATCAAACATAGATAAATCTAATGTGCGTGGCTCATTGGAGAGTTTCTACTAATGAAAGCCAGAGATGTTCACGCTTAAGGGCCCTGGCAGTAGAACACACATGAAAAGCACTATGGTTGCAACTGTTTCAACAACAATTTTCTATCCCAATCTCCCTAGAAGCATTACATCCTAGTTTAGCTGCCCAGAAAGATGGCAGAAGTGTTCAGGACAGCATGTAGAAGATGAGCTCATTCGTTACATCTCATGGGCACCTTGCATTGGCAATACTCCTGCTAAACCTTGGGAAAGAATTGCATTTTCCCAAATCTGTATGGGATTCAGAGAAAGAAGAGCATTGGCATTGCTACTTGCCCTTGCCATAAGATCAGTACCCTTGATGCATAAATGAAGCTCAGTCTACATAACATTTATTTCCAGTGATGATCATCCTGAAATTGAGATTGGTTTGGAATGTTTTCCCCCTAACTTCAGATACTTGTAACACTGCTGTTAAATCTTCAGCTAGAATTCTAGTTCCAGAAGAAAAATAGACAAGTTTAAGTGAGATTTATCACTTACTTAGGCTAAGGGTTGCAATACTTCATATGAGTGTGCTCTTGGAGTGTATACTTCTATCTAGTGAGTCTAAAGGGAGGACAATGTTACTGCCTCAGATAAAAACATCTGTAGGACCAAACAATTTTAGGAATTAACAAGACATTTTTAGCAGTACATAGAAGATTAGGTGAAGCTATCTAAAAGATAATTAATCACTTTCTCTGGTATTTCTGAAGATGTCCATTGCATCTGCTTTGAGAGTTCATAGGTAGGAACAGTGTCCATTCTTTTACATGTGAGAAAATAGATAACTGATCAGACTTAGGGAAAGGCTATACATCACTATTAGGAATCTAAGACCTGAATCCACATTTAGTCTTGCAAAATAAAACTTTTAGATCAAACTGCCACCTAGCAAAATAGTGCCAAATGAAATTAGGGAGAAAACATTATTGATCATTAAGCCTGGACAAACTTCTGGTATAACTTGGGTATAAATCATAGAATCATAGAATAGTTAGGGCTGGAAAGGACCTTATGATCATCTAGTTCCAACCCCCTTGCCGTGGGCAGGGACACCTCCCACTAAACCATGCCACCCAAGGCTCTGTCCAACCTGGCCTTGAACACCGCCAGCGATGGAGCATTCACAACTTCCCTGGGCAGCCCATTCCAGTGCCTCACCACCCTTACAGTAAAGAATTTCTTCCTCATATCCAATCTAAACTTTCCCTGTTTAAGTTTGCACCCGTTGCCCCTTGTCCTCTCACTACGGTCCCTCGTGAAGAGTCCCTCCCCAGCATCCCTATAGGCCCCCTTCATATATTGGAAGGATGCTATGAGGTCTCCACACAGCCTTCTCTTCTCCAGGCTGAACAGCCCCAACTTTCTCAGCCTATCTTCATACAAGAGGTGCTCCAGTCCCCTGATCATCCTTGTGGCCCTCCTCTGGACTTGTTCCAACAGTTCCATGTCCTTTTTATGTTGAGGACACCAGAACTGCACACAATACTCCAAGTGAGGTCTCACAGGAGCATTATCCTATCTATCTCTTTAAGAGCAAATCAGATCTACTTTTCACCTAATTCCACTCATATACTCCTGTGTGTGTTTTATGCATGTATAAGTGCTAAATATAAAAATGGTTATCCTGTTACGGAAAAACAAAGTTTGTTTTATAGTGTATTCAAAAAAGAATGGCTTCTGTGAGAATGGAAATTACATTAATAATGAAACATTTAAAATTGAAAGATAATTTAAAAGCATGTAATACATGAAAACTATTTCATATCTATTCAGTTATTCATATAATGTAATCTTCATACAACTGAAAAGTAAGTTTCATGTAATTTCAAATTCACATTTCAGGGGATTTTTTATTGGGTCTCTTCTGTTTTACGACATATATTAATCATGTATGAACTTTTGCTCTTTGATACTTCTTTTTGTTTTCATAGAAAATTCTTAATACAAAAGAAAGACTTAACTTAAAAAAAGCTGCAGTTGCTATAGTCCAAGTCTGACCTAGAAGCTGCACCAGGAATGCAACTTGTGTTTATTTGGTTGTTGTTTTGTTTGTTTGTTTGGTTGGTTGGTTAGTTGGTTGTTTAACAACCGTGTGTTGAATTCATGATCCTGGCAAGTTCTTTCCAAGGTATGACCAGATGATCACCCCAGTTGCATTAACCTAGTAAGTTAAGTCAATGCTAAACAATCTACAGATAAATAGTTCTTATATGAGATAACCCAGTTTGGAAAGGGGATATTTCATTCACAGTTCTTTTTGATGAAACTAGCCTATTGTGAAAGAAAACTTTTCAGTTCTATGGAAAAGACACAAAGTTAAATTCACAAAGCTCATAACAGGAAGGCAAACTGGTATTTTCATAGAGCTAGGAATGACAGAAGCACAGTACTGTGCAGAGAAAGAGAATTTATGCCCATAGTTATGAACAGTTTGAGAAGTCTTGGAAATAAGCAATATTATGGCATTAAACATTAATTTAATTTTTTAAAGCTATTCCAATGTTCATTTCATGTAAACGCAAAATAACAGAAATAAACTTCTTTTTTTTTTTTTTTTTTTTAGCATAACTCAATACCAGATGGGGAATCACACGAATAAACCAAGGGAACACTGAAAGAGAGATGTCTAATATTCTACATTTTTTCAGAAACTAGAATTTCTAAACAGTTCCAGATGGTTTCCACCAAAAACTGCCTATCTTTTCTTATTTTTTATTTATTTTAGATTTTTTTGTTGTTGTTCAGAAAGAGATTAATTGACCTCCTTATTTAATTAAAATAGTTTTGCTTTGTTTGTTCTCAAAGGGAGCAGTTTGGAGGGAAGATCATGAATAAATTCATATTAAGAAATCTCTTTTCCATAATTTTGTGTGTTTTGTCCACCTATACATTTGTAAGATTTTTTTGTTTTCTCAAACGCTGCTATGGGCTGGCTACCCATGTTATTTTCCTCTCCCTTTCTAGTAGACATAAAGACAGTTTGGTTGTAGGATCAGTGGAGAGCCTTTGCTTTTTGTGTTACGTGAGAGGAAAAGAGTAAAACTGACAAAAGCCCCCACGATAGGGTAGTTTGTATCACTTTTTCAAACTAAAAAGTCAGTAATTCTGAGCAGACATTCCAATTACTTTTTCCAAGGGAATAAATATTTCCTCCAAATTATCAAAAAAATTCTCACAAAAAAATTTACAGAAAAAACTATTTATATATCAATGTATTAAGGATAAAATTTCATTTAAGACTATTCAAATGTAAAAAGATCAGAACAGAACTTACAATAACATTAATTTTCAATAAAATTAGGTAAAATAAAGCAGTTTTGTAATTAAAAAAAAAGAAAAAATAAGTAACTTTCCAGGTTACACAATGTACATACTAAAGGTTTATGTACATTGTGTGTCATACATAGGAAGCCCTGTTTCGGGCTATTTCTATAGTGATGTCGCTGCTGGACCAGTATTTGATGAAGACATCTATGATTTTAAACTACCTGGCTTGGGCTTGGAAAACAATACAGCACAGGCTAAAAAGCTCTCCTGAGAAGGTGGAAATATGTCAGTGGTTTGCCTGCACCGACTTCTCCTCTCTTGTTGATGTATCACTTGTGTCACCTGGGCATGCGCTGTAACTTGCACAAAAGTATACCAGTAACACTGTTCTACTGGTTTTCTCTTCAGCAATTTCTTTTTGTATGAATAAATCAGAGATCAAAATGAAAATTTTAATGACTTTACTTTGTGAAATTTCTGCACAGTATACAGTATACAGAGCTGATACATTTCAATGGACTGATTTTAGAGAAACCAGTTGTGATTGTTACAAGGTTAAGTGGAACTTTCAGAAAACAGATCACAAATAATAATAATAATAATATGAGGGTAAAGAAAGAAGAATCTTTATAAAGCAATCATGCAAATGGCTAACAGAAGCAATTTTCAGGACGTTATTGAATCTACCCTTGGGATTTCCTTATAAAGAAATGCTTCAGGTTCTCATCTTTGCTGAATTGCTGGACTGTGCTGCAGGAAATTAGATATTGATTCTAGCTGTCAATGGATATGCAACCTATCATCCATTTCCAGGCAACGTGAAATGCATAAAGTCTGAATTAGTTTTGGAACTACACTTAAGTAGTTACACTTTAATTACATATTGCTTGCCACTAAGAAAATTAATCCCATTAGAAACTGAAAGGTATAAGATTTTTTAATGGGTAAGTGACTGTAACATTAAGAGCAGCAACAGAACTTTGCTTATTGCTGTTTTTCAGCTGTACATGTATTTGCAATGTTTTCTAATCCAAAAGTCTTTATCTCACTTGTTAACAGCCATCTGTAGAAAAAATGCCAATAGTAATAGCTAAAATGAGTTTGAGCTTGACTGTTTTTCTTGAAAAGTTATTACAAGATCAATGTCTACTTCCACCTACAGTACCTATTGTTCTTAGAGTTGTTAATGTAACCTTATAAATCTTTCATTATGTTCCAACAGCTGAAGTAAGACTTTGTGCTCAACTTGATGATATTATTCTTTTTGTCTTCCATAAATATAATTTTCCATAATTGGTCCAAGTGAATAAAGTAAAATATCAAAGCCAAACAGAGCTGTTAGAAGAAACAAAGTTCTGCAGAACTAGCTAAGAACGCTGTTAAATTATACTCATGTATTGAATATTTTGCTGGTATTAGCATAGGCTGATTTTTTTTGGTCTTGACTGAGTCTACATCTGACATTTTTCTACATATGAGGAACTGAGAAAGGAGCGTAGAAGGCTAACACTTCAAAATATTTTTTTTTTTTTTGTAAAGGTATAAATCATGCTGAATATAAAGCCAGAGATAATTAGCTGTCCTTTGAAAACAGCAGATTTTCTTTATTTACATAGTGTTAAAAGGACTGATAAATTCTAAAGTTGTTTCTTATTGTTACAGTGTTTCACTGCCTGAATGGATTAAGGGATTTATTTTCCTTTTCTTAGTAAGTTAGAAGTCTTCTACATATTTATGGGTCCTCAGAAACAATGCAATTATATGGATCTAGTACTAGTATACATTAAAAAAAAGTGACGTAAAATAAAATAAAATTAAATAAGTTATCTATTGCAAAAAATTTCTCCTTTTCTTACCTTTTTTGCATTTCCGAGTAAAAGAACTTGCTAATATGAATTTAGAGTACTAATACAACTGTGCTGTTCCCTGAAAAACTTGTGCCTCAAATTTTGTTTAAAGTACTTAATTGGGAACTAGTAACTGAGTAAATTCTCCTAATCACTTTGATGCATCACCTAAACAACAGTTGATTAAATTATTTGATCCATGAGTAATCTTCTAAAGACAGGCACTTTCTCTGTTATCCCCAGAGAACATATGCAGTACCATAGTTTTCTCCCTGTTTTTCTTGAAGTAACAGTAGCACAAAAGCAAAGCTTCCAGATGAGAAAGCAGTGTTCCGTACCTTGTGTCAAAAATGTGCTTTCCAATGTGTGGATCTCCATTAAGAAATCAAACAAAACCAAAATAAAACTAGACAAATTAAACAATCAAACCAAACCAACCAAGCAACCAAAAAAAACCAACCCACAACCAAATTAAAAAAAAAAAAAAAAAACCAAAAAACCTATGGCAAATTTCAAATGCTAGTGATTTGAGCAGTCGTGAATGAAGGACTTGTTCTCTTGCTGTCCACATCCAGAGAAAACCTATTGATGTTGCACTCTGCTCAAGGACAATTAACAGTTTTCTCCTCATGACAGCTGATGAAGCCAGCTAAACAGGGGCTGTGAAGTTTATACAGCCAAGGAGCATTCTTTAGACATTAGCAGCAGCTGATTGTTAGGTATCTTCTTATTTCCAAAATTTCTTTTTTTTTTTTTTTGGTGATGGTCTTATTAATAAAATTCAGACTTCAATCAGAATTACTGTAAAACATGTTATCAGAATTTTTGCTTTTTTTTAATAGGTCAAGTGATCACAATCTCAGCAGTTACTATAATTAATAGCTTAAACAATTCCATTGCCTTTGACCTTGGAGGAATTTAAGATTGTAATGATGACGTATCAGACAATGAGATCCTATTTTGTTGTACTCTTCCTACCACTGGAGCCCTGCAGGAAGAACCTAATATAATATTTTATTATATATGACAAAGATGAAAAATTCCCAGATGTCAAGCATTCTGGCGCTGGCTTGCTAGCAATACAAGAAGTCCTGGTGACAGAGTACAGTTTTATGGACACCCTTGTGTTTTCCCTTAAGGCTTGTTTGGCTGGTGAGAGAAAGAGGTTTGGGTTGAGCTATTCAAAGGAAAATGTAGTAAAATGTTGCCACAGTCTTTGAGACCTTGAATCTTTGAGTAAACATCCCAGCTGGAAGTCAGGTGGGCCAAAAAGAAAATCCAAAGAGAATTAATTAGAAGTTGCTTGTCAAGAAATTCACTCAATGATCTTCCATTGTTTCCTAACAATTTCATGTGTTGCCACAGAAGTGCATGCACAGACCGTGAGAGGATTACAACACTGCAGAGCATCTGTGTATATGTGGCACTTAGGGATGTGATTTAGTGGTGGACTTGACAATGGTAGGTTTATGATAGGATTCTGTCTGAAAGGTCTCTTACAACCTAAATAGCCCTGTTAGTATCTGTTTCTGTGACTATTCATTTTTGCAAGCAGACGCACAGAGGGATCCCTCACTCACTCATGTCCCTTGTCCTCTTACTCCCAGCTATTCTAATCTACTTGCTCATATTCTGATTAACTGCATATTCCAGGAGCCTTGTATTCAACACTGACATTGATTACATCCATCAAACATCAATGCCAAGTTCACTGCATATGTAGTCTGCATTCTGGTCCTTAATTTCAAGCATTTTTTGAAGCTTAACAATTTTTTTGACATTTTTGATAAGAAGCAGTTCTCGTACTTTAAACTGCTTTTTATTACTTCTGTTCATGAGCAGAATTCATGAATAAGCACTTCATAACAATTTAATCACACTTTGATGTCTTTCCTAGAACTGTGGGAATAATCATTAATAATGATTACCAAATGTAATAATTCAAATGTTTTATGCTGGTAGATACTGTTGCCTAAGAGGTGATGAATTGCAAAGCTATGAAGGGTGTTTTCTGACTAAAAAATACACAAATTGAAGAGAAAGAACATAATTTTGTTATTTTAGGTAGGTAGCTTACTTACACATTGGCATATATTCTTAATTTGTTACCCACAGTTCCACAGCTCAGTGTGGAAACTCAGTCTCAGGTTTCCCAAACTTATATTATGCGCATATTTTTTTTTAATGTAATTTTTCCTTTGATGGAACACTGAATGGAAAAATATCTTCTGTTTATACAATTGGAGCTTTGTAGACTTTTTGTTGTCCTCAAAAAAAAAAAAAAAAATTGAATATGTCAAAACCTTAACTCAAAAAATGAAACAAACTTAAGCCACCAGCTGCTTCTTTTTTATTTCTTTTCTTTTTTAAGCATACATTACTTAAATGCAGTAACCTGTTGTGTTTTGATAATGACATCTCATGATGTTAGGACAAAAAAGTAAGCAACAGAGAAAGAACTAGATTTTTTTTTTAAGTCACTTATGTGACTTTCGTTAGATTTTTATAATACAACATTTAATTAATTAATAATTATTTATTTGCATATAATTTTCTGTTAAAGGTTTACATAACCTGTTAATACCATTTCTGTGATTAGACTAATAAATTCATTCTTGAAAAAGAATATATTGGCATCTCAAAATAATTCTGTTTCTGTTGTGCAAAAACAAGTAAATGCTCTTCAAAAGAGGTGGACTGGATCTGGACATCTCACACCCATTGCAAATAATAACCAAGCTCCTGAGGGATTATCTTGTACCGCTTCTGTCTCCAGCTCTGTGAATAGTCCTATGTAGCTCATATTCAATTACAATGGTGATAGGTTTGGTTTTGTTAAGACTTAGGTAGTTTTGGACATGCCTCCTCAGAGAAGATTCACAAGCTACTAAAAAATACCAGTATAGTAAAAGCTGAATCTCTTGGAGATTTTAGGTATGCAAATAGTGACTAAATATGTATTTGGTCCAAATATGTAATATAGCATGCACTTAAAAACATTGTAGATTCAAATTTATTATTTTTAGCTGATTTCTACATGCAAATATTTGACACTTTGAAGCAGAGTTTCCTGACTAAAGGAGATAAATAAATGCATAAATAAATAATAAGAAATAAAAAGAAAACAAATCTCGAAAACTTCTTAAATTGCTACCCATGGTTCACTGTTTCATTTTCTTTCTTGTTCACATTGCAGATCCTGTGATCTGAATGTTGATTTACTGTCAGCATATTACTTTGCAGGAAATGGTATGTAATTAATATTCAAGTCATTCTCTGAATGTTGTTACTAGTGGGTTGCTTCTAGAAAGGACAAATATCTTAAATTAGTAAAAAAAATTTACAACATGCTTTCTTATGTATAGTGGTTTTTTTGAAAGGATTTAAAGAGTAAAATAAATTCTACATTAAATCAATAATAAACTTGTGCTTAGAAAATAAACGATACTGTGTTAATAGAAAAACAATTCACTCCACAATAATTTACATATATTATTGATCATCTGAGTACACTTCACTTGGTATTCTATGAGATAGCTTCGAATAGAATAGAGCAGAATAGAACAGAACAGAACCTAACAGAACTGAACAGAACAGGATGTCCTCCACCTTGTTATAATTCAGCTTTTGATCTCATTACTCATTTATGAAGGGGCAAAGTCAAATAAGTTATTCAGCTAAGCAGAAGATCATTATTCAGAAATTGAATGAAGTCCTCAATTATTAAGATTCAGTTCAGGTAACTGAAAGCTTTATTTAGCATATTCATTTGTGGAGGTGAGATGGTTCTATCTGAAACAGCCTTTTGTGTGTACCTATGCCTACCTACACAGTTTATTGAAGATAAATGAAAGGAATTAAAAGAGTGGTTCAAAGTGCCTATTGATGTTGACAGTTGTGAATTTTAAGCTTGGAGCAATGTTCTTCAAAATTAAGATATTAAAATAGATCAAACGGAGGAAAAGTCCACAGAAAAGCTAAGTAAATTTTCACACAAGTGGATAGCCCAATTAAAACCATCAGACCTCATAATTGTGCAGGCTACAGTTAGGGCTTCTCTACCTATACAGGGATACTAGCTAAGTGACTCGATTTTTGCTATGTAGGTGGAAACAACAATTCTCTGAAGGAAACCCACTGACTTTGGAAAACATTAACATTCAAGCTGCTTTGGCATCAGAGGTCTTTGATTCCCTGGACTGAATATTACATGTGAAGAATATATATATATATATACACTCAGTTGCACATACAAATATATGTAATAGTATATGGAGACATAATAAATATAAGTGTAAGTGTATGCATTAAGAAAGTTTGAATCTCAACAATTTTAGAGTAGAATTTTTTTTTAGCTAAAGAGTAGAGAAGGAAAAGAATTGCAGCTTGTCCGGACAGAGAGTTGTACAAAAAATTGTGTATTTTATAGAAATATACTTGTTCACTTGGTCTCAGTAAAAGACCACCAAATCAGAAAGAGGAACAACTTCAGTCTCCATCTTGACAATACCAATTTTCAGTTTTATGAGAGAAAAGACAAATTCTTACAAAGCCTGTCCATGTTGATGCTTTTGCTTTTTGCTCAGCTGAAGCAAACTGACCTCAAGACCTCCACTGGGTTGTGTATAATTTTAGTAACTGGCCAAAATCTGGGACTGGGCCACATGTTTTAAAGGGATGCCATGGGAGCTGGCATTTGCTTAAGAAAGTAATTTAGTTTAGGTCTTGCATATAGCTGATATGACTAGATCCCAGAAATTTATGAAGACCTGAGTAACTTCTACTTTATACTCATTATTCTGGAAGAGATTGACCAATTCATCTGATTGAGGCAACATATACTGAGAACTCAGGAAAAATCCCAGTATACCTCTGCCATGCATATTATAGTAAGTAATTAGAAGATAACAATCATAGAAAAACTCAGTTATGCATAACATGCCATATCAAGCTATTTTTGGACTCTCTTAGTACTTTGCACGACTGTTTTTTCAGTAGTTCTTCGTGTTCCCTAAAAAAAGCCACTAATTCTTACTACTGTTACATGCTTCAGTGAGGCTTTATAGAGCAACGTGATAAATTTTGCATTTTATTAGCCTCAAAGAAACAGTGACTGTGTACATCACTTGTAGATGGTTTTCCACACAGTACAGAAAGTTTGGCTTTGTTTGTTTTAATGGATACATCTGCTCCTTTCGGCCTATATATTTCAAAGTGATTCTAATGCCAAATTCAGATGAAAGCCGTGTTTGAAAGTGATTGTATGTGACAAGTTTATGCAATTTAACAGCAGATATCCTTCATTATAACAACTTTTGAGAAAGTTATAGCTGCCATGGTGACATGTCCTATATGGTTTAACTCTTTTGTTGTTAACCCTGCTAAAGCCTTAAAATTACAATTTTAAAGACGCATTTCCTCTTTTAGTATATTGAAAATATTTCATCCAAGAGATCATTTTCCATCATTTAGTAAAAAAACTTTTGAAGATAGCTGCTAAAGGACATTAACCAATGGCAAGGAATATATTTTATTTTTCTTATAAAAGTTAAGCAAAATTTGAATATTTTATATCACATTCACCCAACTGATTTTGTCCTACATGTTAAGATTGTGACAATAAGAGAATGCATTTTTATTGACACCCTTCCTCAGTTAGAGCTGGAATTTACAGCACTCAGTGAGAAGCAACATTGTACTATAGGAAAAATGTCATCTCAATCAAACTCATTCCATAGCTCAAATAGGGTCTCATCTTTCACCAGATCAGCTCATAGGCTCCTTTGAGGTACATTATAATAAATTTTGCTTGAATTTTTCACTGACACCTATTTTATCATTGTAAGAAAGAAACCCCATATGGGATTAGCATTTACTTATTTAAAACAAGATTTAAGTAGACAATACTAAACACAACTTTTAGTAGCATTCTGAAACTGATAATAAAATATTAAAATAAAATAATAAAGTATTAATAGCCAGTCTATTGGTTGAAATTTGTCAGATTTGTTCACTGTATAAGCAAGAAAACCTAAAGACCAACTTTAATTTTCCTTAACTGAGTGCATTTCATAGAATCACAGAATCATAGAATAGTTAAGGTTGGAAAGGACCTTATGATCATCTAGTTCCAACCCCCCTGCCGTAGGAAGGGGCACCTCCCACTAAAATATGTCACCCAAGGCTCTGTCCAACCTGGCCTTGAACACTGCCAGCAAAGGAGCATTCACAGACTCCCTGGGCAACCAATTCCAGTGCCTCACCACCCTCACAGTTAAAAACTTCTTCCTTAGACCCAATCTAAAATTCCCCTGTTTAAGTTTGAACACATTACCCCTTGTCCTCTCACTACAGGTCCTCATGAAGAGCCCCTCCCCAGCATCCCTATAGGCCCCCTTCAGATACTGGAAGGCTGCTATGAGGTCTCCATGCAACCTTCTCTTCTCCAGGCTGAACAGCCCCAACTTCCACAGCCTATCTTCATGTGGGAGGTGCTCCAGTCCCCTGATCATCCTCGTGGCCCTCCTCTGGACTTGTTCCAGCAGTTCCATGCCCTTTTTATGTTGAGGACACCAGAGCTGCACACAGTACTCCAAGTGAGGTCTCAGGAGAGCAGAGTAGAGGGGCAGGATCACTTCCCTTGACCTGCTGGCCATGCTCCTTTTGATGCAGCCCAGGATACGATTGGCTTTCTGGGCTGCAAGCACACACTGCTGCCAGCTCATGTTCATTTTCTCATCGACCAACACCCCCAAGTCCTTCTCTGCAAGAATGCTCTGAATCTCTTCTCTGCCCAACCTCTAGCTGTGCCTGGGATTGCTCTGACCCAGGTGTAGGGCCTTGCACTTGGCATGGTTAAACTTCATCAGGTTGGCATCTGCCCACCTCACAAGTGTGTCAAGGTCCCTCTGGATGGCTTTCCTTCCCTCCAACGTATCAGCTGAACCACACAGCTTGGTGTCATCGGCAAAATTGCTGAGCGCACACTCAATCCCACTGTCCATGTCACCAGCAAAGATATTGAACAAGACCGGTCCCAGCACCGATCCCTGAGGGACACCACTCATTACTGGTCTCCAGCTGGACATTGAGCCATTGAGCACAACTCATGGCGTGCGGCCATCCTGCCAGTTCTTTATCCACCGAGTGGTCCACCTACCAAATTGATGTCTCTCCAACTTAGAGACAAGGATGTCATGTGAGACAGTGTCAAACACTTTGCACAAGTCCAGGTAGATGACATCAACTGCTCTACCCCTGTCCATCAGTTCCATAGCCCCATCATAGAAGGCCACCAGATTGGTCATGCAGGATTTCCCCTTACTGAAGCCATGCTGGCGGTCAACAAGCACCTTGTTGTTTTTCATGTGCCTCAGCATGCTTTCCAGGAGAATCCGCTCCAAGATTTTGGCAGGCACAGAGGTGAGGCTGACTGGTCTGTAATTCTCCAGCTCATCCATTTTCCTCTTCTTGAAAATGGGGGTCATATTTCCCTCTTTCCAGTCATCAGGAACTTCACCTGACTGCCATGAGTTTTCAAATATGATGGACAGTGGCTTAGCAACTTCATTTGCCAGCTCCTTCAGGACTCGCGAATGGATTTCATCAGGTCCCATGGACTTGCGCATGTTCAGGTTCCTAAGATGGTCTTGAACCAGATTGTCTCCTACAGTGGGCCTCGGGTTTTCATTCTTACAGTTCCTGCGTCTGCCTTCCAAGACTTGGGTGGTGTGGTCAGGGCATTTGCTGGTGAAGACTGAGGCAAAGAAGTCCTTAAGAACCTCAGCCTTCTCCAAATCCAGGGTAGCCAGTTCTCCTGATAGCTTCTGGAAGGGGGCCCATGTTGTCCCTAGTCTGTTGTTTATTTGCAATATGCCTATAGAATCCCTTCATGTTCATTACATTTTTAATATAGGATATAAGTTTGTTTATATCTGTTTGTGTGATTGCAGTAATTCGTAAGAAAGGATTAAGTGACCAAAAAAGAAAGTCTTAAAAGCATCTGAGTCACTCATTGATGAAATGATACTAAATCTGTGCTGTATACCTCCTGTATTCTTTATCGGTTTTTTAGTCCCTATTTTAGGTTTTGCTCATTTTACTAGGACTAAATGTTTTTTATAGTGCTTTTGCTACTTTGAATTTATGTAAAATAAACTTGAATTTAAAGAAAACATTTCAAGCTTTGTTTGTGAATGAATTTTCATTGACCAGTTTCTGTCATTTCAATTATTTCTTGATATGAATGCAAATCAGCCAACAGTGCTCTTTTGAGTGTTTATTGAGTGGGACAAATATATGACATATATAAGAAATTAAAGTAAGTTCTTTACATGTAAAGAATGGAGCTATTTATAAAAAATAAAGCATTTATGGCATTCTGTAACATGCAATAGTTATTTTATATAAATTTTTAAGAGGTGTAGAATTCTATACCCAGATGTTTAATGTATAGGTAAGTCCATAAAGATAGTAGAACACTAAACTTTTTCAAAAAAGACTGTTTAGATTTGGTGTGATTTTTAAGCAACCAAATCATTAATTTAATATGTTAAATTTAGAGAGAAGTATTTTTCTTGTATATCCAAGATTGAAAGGAAAAATCTATTTCTTCCCTGTCCCTTGCAAGGATAAATACACACTGGAACAATACGTCTTTTACACTGCCATATAGAGCTAGGTTAACTTGATATGGAGCTCATCATGCTGTGATGAAGGGATTCTATTTAGTTACTTTCCTAGGAAATGTAGTGAACTTCTTGCTTGTATTTATTTTTAAGCTGAGTCCAAGGATTTCTGTAAACTAAAAATAGCTCTCTGCAGGATATTCTTCAGATTTACAACTTCTAAGTCCAGTTCCGCTGTCTTTGTGCTGAAAGACACAATTAGAATTCCTGTGCAGTAAAAAACTTCTCAGTATGCTTGACAGAGAAAGAACCATCTATTTCAGTCACAAAACTATAAATAAATAACTAGGCCCTGTATTTGCATATGTTTGTAGATATTCAATTTGACTTTTAGATGCCTCAGTTGAGATGTTCAATATTAATAGATATTCGATACAAAGATTAAGTTTTTTGTTGCAGGAAAATATCATCTTATAGAAAGTAATTTCTCAAAGCATTTTATAAACAAGGTGTCAAATAAACTTAAAGACCATCTAATATCCTGAATTTATTTACTCTCTAATCCTGAAAGAATACATTCATTCATATTCAAAAGCCTATAGTCCATTACACTAGGAAGGGTGCTTGCAAACACAATGAAATGAATGGAGTCAGTTTCAGCTCTCTTTAAACCTCTTTTTTTTTCCTCCAGACTGTTCACCCAAAAGGAAGGTATACTTTCCTTGCCGTTCCCTGGTTTCTACTGGGATGGCTAGGTAGTGCAAACCCATTCAGCTCCTTTTCTCTGTTCTGGAAATATTCTCTTCTGGGGCCTAAAGATACTGAGAACAGCAGTGTGGGAGGACTGCTATTTCCACTGTAGGCTCTTTAGGGTAAATTAAGGCCACATAATAAAATAACAACATCCCTCAAATGGAGATATTTTGGAATACCTATAGCTATATTTATTATTTTTTTTTCTGGAAAATAGATGTGGCTGTACCTGAAGAGAAGTAACATTCCTTTTTAGAGAAACCACATGCTTTTTAGTTACCAACTTGATGTATGAACAAATGATTCCTAAACAATTTTGAAGGTGACTTAATAGTTTCTTTTTTTTTTTTTTTTTAGGGTATGCAGTGTACTGCAGAGCTACAAGGACATATTTTAATGATTCCTGTAAGCCTGTCTTTCCTTAGAAGCAGTTTTAAATAACTTTATATTCCACTTAAAAAGTTATTAAGGTTTTAATAAGAAATGGTGTCCCCTTATCTGAGTGGATCCTGATATTAAAAAAAAGTACGTTCTACATTGTTTATTAACTCTTTTACCTTCCCTTCCTCCTCTGTTTAGCAAAAAGAATACATAATTTTATATATGAAACTTTGCATTTTCCTAGCTCAATTTCATGTGCTTGAATACCTTTGAAAATGAATTTATCAATATATTTAAATTACTAATTCTTCATTAGGCCTATCAGTTCCTGAAAGAACAACTGTAATTATAATTTGTCTCCATGAGGATAGGCAGTCATATCCAAAATCCATTTTAAACCAATTTGTAAAACCATAGAAATATTGCAACATTATCACAGAAGAATGTTTTTAAAGCAAAGCCCTCAAGCATTTTTACACTGTTAAGTTTGTCTCACTAAAGTTACATGTGGTGGACTAGAGTTACTTAAATGGGGAAAAAAATACATTAGGAAAGTAATTAGAGGGAGTCACCTGTTATGAGAAGTAGCAGCATGCATCATGAAGGCTTTTGAGTGGGGCACCATATGCTTCAGAACCTGTGGCCAAGTGAAGAAAAATGTTTTCTACAACAGCAAAAATCAGTGAATTAAAAGACAGATGCATTATGAAAAGAATCCTCTAAGGAGGATTTTCTTGAAGGACAAATGCTAGATAATTGACAAAGTACTGCGCTGCTAAGACTGATTCTAAGTCTTTTAGTGTGTCAGGACTGGGTGCCAAAGCAAAAGCTTGAGAAAAGCAAACAAATTAATAATCAAACTTTTGCTACCGTTCACCAGGTTAAGTTCATCAACCTAAATTAAGAGCAATATAATAGAATCATAGAATCGTAGAACAGTTTGGGTTGGAAAGGAGCTTAAGATCATCTAGTTCCAACTCCCATGCCATGGGCAGGGATGCCTCACCCTAGACCGTGTCACTCAAGGCTCTGTCCAACCTCGCCTTGAACATTGCCAGGAATGACGCACTTACCACTTCTTTTGGCAACCTGTACCAGGGTCTTGCCACCCTCACAGTAAAGAACTTCTTCTTTATATCTAACCTCAACTTCCCCTGTTTTAGTTTGAACCCATTACCCCTTGTCCTGTTGCTACAGTCCCTTAGAAATAAGGCGTATGTACAGACTGCCCCTACACAGTGCTGTTGAATTGTTACTACTATTTGTTCCTAGTGGAGTGGACCTGCAAGGTGTTAAGTACTTTATCTGATAAAAATAAATGAACAAACAATAGGTAATATTTACCTCTCTAATTTGATAATGCAATTCCCATATGCTCAGGGAACTGCTTAGCCTCAGTCTATAATATTTTTTCTAACAGAAACAGAAAGGACAATTTTCTGTTTGAAAATATGTCAACAGTTCAGTAAACAATCCTTCTCTTCAAGTTGGACTTACAGGGTGAGCTTTGCATGCTTGAATAATTTTCTTTTTTACTCAGAATTGATAAAGTGAGTTTGTTTCCTTTTCTTTTTCTACGGTTTTGATTTTAGGGACATAATAAAATAAGCTAAAAAATGGCTTTTCATTCAAAATATGTACATTGAAAAAAGGTTATCTATCTGATTATTTTTTTTTAATATTGAATTCACAATGTTGGGGTTTTTTTTTTTTTTGTTTATTTTACCAAAGGATTTCGAGTTGCCTGAACTTATTTCTAGTTAAGGTATTTTCATCATACATTAAAATAGACATGAAAGAAAATATGCTCCTGCACAAACAAAAAAACTCATGGTGATTTAGAGGTTAACTGGACATTCAATTTATAATTACTGAAAAAAATAAACATATCTGACCACTGGAAAAAAAAAAACCCAACCAAAAAACCCCAAAAAACTAACAACCAACGAACCAAAAAAAAAAAACCAAAACCAAACAACAAACAAAGAAAATGAAACAACAACAACAAAAGAAATCTTTTTTTTTTCAGTATAGTATTCTGGATGCTGAATGACATAGCTAAATTTTGGAAAGAAGTAATTGTCACCAAAAAAACATCCAGGAAACACCCTGGAAGGGAGTCAGGTCCTGGAGATGTATGAAATCGCCAATGATGGAGATCTTTTCAGCATGCAAAGACAGTTACACACACACCGGAACCAACTCTCCAGCTTGATTTGCATGGACTTGGTCAAAATCATTTAAGATACAAAACCAGTTTTGAGCTGCCCGTGGTGATAACTGGTAAGTTCTCAGACAAACTGCAAAGCTCTATCAAAGCCGTTGGTGATTCTTATTTTTATAAATTATTGACAGCAATAAAACTGTTTCTTGAATTAAAACAACTTTTTTCTTCATTGATACAAGTTAGAGCACTTAGAAAAAGATGATGCAAACTTCGCATTTTTATTTCTGTTTTAGGAACTGAATCCGAAAACATTTATCTTTGGATCTATTTTTTTTTCCAGTTACCTGCATTTCTTTTACTAAAAATGCTTAAGAATGATTGCTTTATTGTCCAGAATCTGACATCTTTTGACATATTTAAGATTTTGCAATGAGTGTCAATGCCTATCATCCTCAGAAGCACGCATTTCTTCTTAAAATGTTACATCCCTGTAATGGAGAGCTTGAGAGACAACATTTTTATTTTTCTTTTAAATATCTTCTCTGCATTATCTGTCCTGAAGTTAGAGTAAGAACAGCACCAATTTTATCTTTTAAGTTCTTTAGCATCAGATGTTTATCTTGAAACAACCTTTGACTATGCTCAAGATAAGTCGCATCTAATCATCAGCTTTTATCAAACGTACCAGCTTCATCACATCAGACATGGACCTTGATTTCCCAGGTGATGCTCAAGACACTACAAGACTTCAAATAAACAGCAAACATGCTGCAACAGCATGTGAATGAGAAAGCTAGCTCCCTTGCCAAAGACTCATGAATACTTCAGAGAACAGAGAGTGCAGGTTGGTTTATTTTTTTTTTCCTAGGCAATCTCAAGCATAAGTCTTTTGATAAAATGTCAGTTTGGAAAGCACATTTCTCTCATTCCACAATGGTATAGGAAAAAATAAACTGAATTTCCTTGGGGGTGGATAAGCCAGTTTCCATGCACTGGGTTATAATGAAGAAGCTTCATTTTTAATTCAACAGATACCTTCATCCAAGCAAATCTTCTTTTAGCAAATTCAGTAAATATGTTGATTCATATTCAGTGCAGGAGCAATTCATCTTTTAATATTAATTCATACAGTTTGTACTCATAAAAAATGTTGGAATACATTTACCAGAGATGGCCCTGAAAAGAAAAACAAGCTTGTTGTACAACTTTTTTGGGCACACAGGTTACCTTTCTAAGGACTGCACTCTCTTTCAGTTGTATATTTTCTGACAAGAGAAAGAGGAAAGGGGGATATGCTTTTCACATTTTGGTTAATGTGAATTCTGTTTTCATTGTTATTCAATGAGCAGCATCAGTATTTTAATTTGTAAAATTTATTTGGCTTTATTATCTAGTCTGTTTAAGCAAGGGATGGCTTTCCCGTAAGAATTGGCTGTGCCTGCACTTGCTAGCACATACAAGTAGGCAGTTTGTAAAGCAAAGTCCAACAGGCCCTTGTATTTTTAACGTGTCAGTGCAGAAATCCATGCTGGAGTGGGTTGTTTTTCCTTTTTGAATAAAAAATGAGTGATGGAAGTCTATTCTGAAATTGAAACCCTGATGAAGAATTTTAATCATTCAGGTTCCTTAGTAACCTAACGTTACATTAGATTATTCTAGTCTCTCTTATGTCCACTTCACTCCCCAGTTATTGAGAACTTTTTTGCAAAATATTAGAAAAATGCTTTGAACTTAAAGTTCAACTCCATGTCAGTGTTTCAAGTAAAAAAAAAAAAAAAATTAAGAAAATTAAATTAAGAAAGTTCCCCAAAATACTTAAATCTGATTTTAAGCTCCAAACCACAATGTCTTAGATTAGATTTACAAAACAAAGCTCAGCTGAAAAATATTGCTACAGTCTGAAAGTTTGTGCTCTACTTCATTCTAAGTTTTCACCTGCAAAGCTCTAACTCTGTCAAAGGTTCTGCTGCAGAAAGTATATAAGGCTTTTTTTTTTTTTTTTCATCTACGAAAGTATTGTTAAGTAGCTATTCTAATTTTATCTGCAGACTGTTTGATGAAAATGTTATGAATGTGAGTATGGATTCAAGCTGACTATGAAGAAATGAAAATAGTCCTAGCAGTGCTGAAGAGCTAGGCAATAAAAAGCAGAAGAAATTCAATGCAAAAAATGTAAAAGCAGTGCATACAAGATACAATATTATTAATTTTATGCATATAATCATTTATAATGATAATCTTTTCAACCTGACCATCCCTATTCATGAATGATATTCCAAAGTTATTAAAAAAAAATTGATGAAAAAACATCAGCTTGTCATTGAAATGCTTAAGAGAAGAGACAGAGAGAGTAAATGAATGACAGAAACTGTTAAGAAACTAGCAGAGATATTGAAACTACATTGAGAAACTATATGCTGTGGCCTCAATTTGAATACTTTAGTTCTCATACCCTGTTTCACTAAATATGTAAGACAACTGGATCTGGTAGAAGAAAGAATAATTAAAGGTAGAACCACTGTAAGGGAAAACTAAATTGAAAAGCATTCTTCAGCATTCAGAGAGAGAGAAGATATGAAAAATGTAACACCATGTATGTCATGAGGAAACTGAACACTCATGATCCTTTACTTTCTCTTCAAGTGCAGGAAAAAAAACATTATTTAAAGACACTGGGAGGCTGAATATTCAAAAGATGAATCCCTTCATACAACCGAGTTAAATTGCATGCTGAAGTCATTACAGATTTCTGGAATTCATAGCTTTGGTGTTCAAAAAGCTGCTAACTACACAATGTAAAATATCAAACCACCCAGAGATACTGGATGGAAGTATCAATGTAAATACAAATATCATTGGTTCGAGAGGTCTCAGGGCAGATAATACCCTGAAAAACAAACAAAAAGCAAAAGGTTTTGATTTCTCTCTTCCATATTCTTTCTTAGGTCTTAACTATTGAACAATGCTGTTGGAGTGACAGTCTTGGGCTAGATTTATCTTCTGTCTAATGCTTTACTGCCATTCTTACAAATTATGGAAATTAAAATCAAACTTACTTAACTTTTTGTTTTGCATTTGACAGGGAAAAAAAATAAGATGCACTTCTGTATTCTGCTTAATTTTATAAGTGGTTTTCTTCAGAGGTTGCTAAAAGGAAAAATATGAGTGAAAGATAAATATTTTTTTCTTAATAGGCTTTCCATTCAAATCTTATTCTGTAAGCTGTAGAAAGCAGTTTATGAAATAGGCTAAAATTTATATGTTAAGCTTTGGTTTTGACTGTCTGCATAAAGCACCTGGACAAGTGAAAAAAGTAACCTGATCCTCAAATTTGGGGTGGGGTGGGGTTGGTGTGCGGGGGTTGTTCTCATTCATAGATGTATTCACCTGTAGTAGGACAAAGAATAAAAAATAATTTGTTTTTTTGTGGTCTGCAAAATATCCTCCCTATTCTACTGGAAAACCAGGGCATTTCCTTAAGCTTTTAAAAGTAGCTTATTTTTCACACAGAACAATAAAAAAAAAAGTCAAATAAAATGGAAGTACAGCTATGCACTACAATCCACCCATGACGTCTGTAGGGATTTCCTCAGCAAATTCAGTGCAGACCCTTTGCCTATATATGTTTTTTGGGTGAGACTGAAACCTGTTAGATGCATTAGAAATATTAACCTCATTGATACCTGTTTAGTAAAATCTGGTCTGTAAAGCTACATAAAAGAACAGAAGGCATAAGTTATGAGGAAGACTGAATTACATAATGGAGGGAGAGGTTTGTTGTTCATTTTGGGTGTTTGGAAAATAGAAGGTTTTTCTAAGAGACATAAAAGAAGACAGTGTTCAAAGTATAATCAAAAGGCATATTTAAAAATCTCTGATAAACGTAGGTTTAGTGTACGTATGTTTCACAAAATAATTTAATAATTACAATGTCATTCATCATATGGAAATTCCAGATTAATTTTTTTCTTTTCTGTCACTAGACTATAGTCTATATCAGGCAGCCATTAGATAAATACTATCATAGCTGTGTCATGGTGATTTTAGAGAAGGGTTACTTCCAAGCGCTGCGGCAAAAATCTGTTTCATTTTGCTATAACAGTAGAAAGACATTGTCTTAGAATGAGTCTAGGCAGAATTCTGAAATTTAAGCATTAGAGTATTTACTGAAGGGTGTCATAGCTTCACAATTGTGTTACAATAATTACTTAATATTACATAGTGAGTTAAACTAGATGAGGGAATCACTCATTCTTTCTGGACCAATGAATATAAATTTGTGCTATGCAAAGAGGAAAAAATTATAAACCAGGAGACTGGGAGGTACATAGTTCTTGAGAAATTATCTGTACTATTTTCTTGAATTGTATGGTCACTCTCAGAAGAGAACTGAATGCAAACTTTCTGTAACTTGAGTTAATGCTCTAACCACATGAAGCTATGTTAAGGGGAAACTGGTAGCATGAGTATCAGATGAACTGTTCCTTAGATATGCTCTGGGAATGCCCATCAGCCCCAATATCTGCTGATGGAAGAATGAATATATCTAACTAGAGGCAGAGACAGGCCTTTTGTACATGGGGAAGAGTCAAGCTATTCAGCACTGACCATGGCCGTGACCCAGACAACATGCAACTCCACCAGTACTAGTATCCAAATACTCTAAAGATTAGTTTGCAGCTAAGTTTGCATATTGAGATTCTAGATGCTGGACTTGTGAAGTTACAGGTTCAGCTAGCTAGGCTATAAATCCATATATCTTTTAGATTTTTATCTTCTGATATAAATACTTGTTTCACAAAATATAAATAGTCCCTGAATTGTGAAGCAGAAGAAAATATATGTTACTCAGGCAATGGGTTTTTTCTTCCTTTGTAACATCTGAAGTTTTATTGAATTCATCTCTTACATCTGTAACCCTGGCAGACCTCACGGAATGCACAAATGGGCAAAGTTGCAAAAACTAAGACCAATATACTCACCAGGGAGTTTACTATCCATGGACATGCTGTTCAGAAACAATGTTCTCCAAGTTTTCTTAGTTCCTTAAAAGGCTGTAAAAATTTTATTTTGAGATGTCTGAGCTAATTTGTCTTATAAGTCTATGTATTTACCACCTAATAAGAAGAGAATCAAAGCTGGGAAGAGAACATCAAAGATAGAAATCATACATCAATAACAGAATCAGTGGATTGCTAAGGCTGGAAGGGGCCTCTGGAGGTCAACTTGTCCAACCTCATGGCTCAAGCAGGGACACTTAGAGCCATTTGCCCAGGACCATGTCCAGATGGCTTTTTAATATCTCTGAGGAGGGAGACTCTACAGCCTCTCTGGACAACCTGCGCCACTGCTCATTCACCATCAGAGTAAAGTGTTTCCTAATGTTCAGAGGGAACCTCCTGTGTTTAAGCTAAGCTTGTGCATATTGCCCCTGGTAGTCAGTGAGCACCACTGAAAAGAGCCTGGTTCCATCTTCTTTACATCCTACCTTCAGATCCTACCTTCTTTACACCCTACATAGCTTCCCAGACTAAACAGTCACAGCCTTCTCAAGAGTCTCCAGTCCCTTCAGCACCTTTGAAGTCATTTTCTGGAGTCTCTCCTGTTTGCCCATGTCTCTTGTACAAAGCCCAGGACTAGATACAGCACTCCACGCAAGCCATACAGTTGTAATCTTTCTGCTCTGTCTCTGTCCTCTTATTATTACTACAGTTTTCGTTAAATCTAGGAACAATAAAAAGTAGATCCTTTATTAGCTAATATCAAAACACAGCCGCATCCACTGAAGTTCTCTAGGCTACAGGATTAAAAGAGGAATGCTTTCCATCTAAGCTAGTCACTAGCAGTCTATACCATGTTTCTGTCACGAGAAATGCAATATTCATTTTCAAATAACAATTTTATTCAGTGGTTAGTAATGTTTTGCCTTGTTCTGTATTTTGTTTTGTATACAACTAACCAATGTGGTATTAAAAAAGACTAAAATAAGCCAAGTATTTTCCTGTGGTATTCTGATGCCCATTGTCAGGTCATATACAACATAAAGAAAAAAATTGTACTTTACAGTATTTATTATTTAGCAAAGTTTCATAAAAACATAGGTTCTCTTTCAGGATTTTTGGTAATTATCTGGCTGAATGGGTGACTGGTTTAACTATCACTCAAGCTAGTTTCTATCATCATGAATATTTTTGGAAAGTCTCAGAGGCACAATAATAACACCTACAACATGTAATTACATACTTACCCATTCCTATTTTAGAAAAAAAAAAAAAAAAAGGAAGCTTTATTTATTTATATACCTAGTTTGGCAAATAGAGTGTGTTTGTTTCAAATTCATCTGAATTCATATTTATATATGCAAAGAGTAGATGATCTAATCTAAAGCTAATAAAAATCGTTCAGTCAAGGAATACCAGTCTTTCTGAAGTTTTGTTTTGTTTTGTTTTGCTTTTTTGGGTTTGGTTTTTGGTTTGGTTTGGTTTGGATTTTAATTTGTTTTGTTGTGTTTTGTTTTGTTTTCTTCCAAAACCAGAGTGTGAATGCACAAAACTGCATCTTAGACTCTGCAAGATTTTCTCCAGTGGAGTCAGACAGTTCTGAAAAAAAAAAATAAAAAAAAATCAGGTGGTGCAAAATTTATAGCCACATTTCAGAGTTCTGGTCTAGCCATAAAATAGCAAAGTCTAATAGCTGACCAAATATATTTTATTTTTATAGATTTTTTTTAGGCTAACAAAAATCTCTTAGGATACAATAACATCTTAACTATACAGGCATCTTGACAGATTTTCTTAATATTTTATCTTATTATCTTGAAGCATCTCTGAATTGAAAATGACTCAGCCAAAATTCGTTTAGAACATAAAAGTAGGCTTCTATAGCCGTTTGTAATACCAAGAGAAACACAGGCATTTACTACTGTGAAAGATAATACTGAACACAACTGATTGCTACTGCTAGAGGACAATTGAATTAATGGAAAATTCTAGTTGAAATAACAGATTACCATATGACAAATATTTACAAAGATTGACTACATTCTTACAGCTGAATCATATTGCAGATATCACTGCTTAATCATGAAAAAGTACTTCTGAACAGCTGTTCAGGTCTGCCAAGTAAATAGATTGCACATCGGTTCCAAAAGTGACTACTTTCAAGACTTTAGAGAACTGTATTTTAGGGAAGGATTTCTTCTTCCTAATTAGTTCATAGAAAAACAACATAGTGCACATCATCTATCAACTCATTCAGTGTGTGATGAATTATAAATGCATAAATATTAAAATAACAAAATATCATACCTACATTTTCCAAATGAAGTACTTGTAGTGCTCATTCCATTAAATTGAGATAATATATGAAAGTGGAGTTCTGCTTTTTTTTTTTTTTTAGTAAAGTGCAGATGAAGGATATAGACTGGAATGTATGACAAGATTATTTGCAAAGTGCTAACCTACATAAAACCCATATATCTCATATGCAGTAAAATTTGATTTGGGTTAAATTTTCATTTATATGTGCACATCTTTCCAACTTGTCCAAATAATCTGAATTCAAACACAGCTTAGTATGCTACATCAGAATTCTTGAAATTATTAAAAAAAACCCCAACCCAATCCAAAGCCAACAAAGCAAAACACCAAACTAAAAAAGGACATTTTGCTCTTCTTTACTTTTATGTATGAATAGAATATTTGATTCATGCCATGTGTATACATTGCAATCACTGCCTTTATATTCTTTATTTGATTAATGTTTCTTAAATGCATAGGCATATGCAGGCTCAGTGGATATGAGAAGTAACATTATTATGGCATCATTTGCCATATCAGGTTAAGGACAATATCCTGTATCAGTCTAAAACATGGGTGACTTTTCAAGTGGAAAAACTTTCTTATCTTTCAACTGTTTGTCAAAACAGTTGTCAAAAGAATTGTTTCTGTCATTTTGATATGTATTAATTAATAAGTAGAACCATAATGGAATAATGCTATAGTATTACTGTGTTTATTATGAGAGTATTGAGGATAGTTATTGTGTTCTATGAACTAGCAAATATAATTCTTGAATTTAAACCTTAAAGATTTTTCATGTGGAACATATCTACACCCCAGTTTCAAGTGAATGCGATTTTTTGCAAAAATGGCCTATTTGTTGAGGATCACCCATCCAGGGTTCATAATGTAACCCAAGTTATTACTACAGGTAACATAAGAATTAACTGAAGTAGCACACACAGCCATTGACTGAAAAACATTGCTTCCACATGTATTTCAGGATCTGGCAGAGATCCTTTAGAACTTGGGCTTAACTCACTTCTCAGCATCACCTTTACTTTTTGAATTTAACTCTAAAATTTTAGATCCATCTTTGGTCTTAAGTTCAAGCCCTTCCCCTGGTCAGCCTGTACCTTAGGAATGGTCAAGGGGCATCAGTACATTTAACTTCATCATTGGCCCTAGTATAATGATAGTATTTATTACCTTTTTTGTGGTTTATAAAATAAAAAAAAAAGATTAAATAGAATTTCTCTGGAAAATTTGTAGCACAGAATGAGTTTGTGAAAGAGGACAAATAAATCCATGAAACTTCCACAGTGCAAAATCTTAAGCATGATGATGGTGTTAAAATAATTTCATGAAAAGATAGAGTATAAAAAAACCACAGCAATTTGTTGTGAAAAAAATATATAAAGGAGGTCCATCTTTGTACAAATTACACAAAAATGGAACTGGCAAATCACAGACAAGAAAAAAATATTTTCCTTAGAAAACTAAGTAGTATTTTTTTATAATATAGCTGATAATTATAACATAGATTCTGTATAAAATATGCATTCCCCCAAATTAAAGATTAAAAATGAAATGAAGACTAAAATTTATCTAGGATGTTACTAAAAATATTTCTTTACTCCTGCATTCAGAAAATATAATCCTGCTGAAATTGTCTATGAAGCTTCATAAAGAGTAATCTAATTTAACATACATAGTACATAGATGACTTCCTGAAGAATATAAGAACACAGAGATGATGCAGATGGCTTCAACACTCAAATTTTAACCAAGATGAGATTTGTTTGTGATTTGGTTGGGATTTTTTTTTTTTAATTTTACCTCATAATTTTGAAAATATTTGTGTGCTTTATTATTAAAAAAATAAATGCAATTGAATCTGGATCAGTCTCATATTTAAATTATTAAGCTATTTTTCTTTCAAAAAGCCTATATAATTTTTAAACTCATGTTTTGAAACTGCACTATTTGTTATTTTTGTGTGAGAGTTTAGTAGAAAACAGATAATTTTGACAGCTGTTCACTGGGCTTAATTTAGGTTTTCACTTAGAACTGATAAATTTGTCATATATCAACTATAAACATCTTTCTAGAAGATTAGATTTACAAAATCTGTAAAATTTATTAAGTGCATATCTGAAACTTGCAAAATATTTAATTCAGTGGTCTTGTAAAAAGATTAAAAATTAAATTTATACATTTTTTTTCCAAAGCTATCCTTAGGTAAACATAGGGTAAAAAATATTCTACATGAAATACAGAATATGTATCTATACATATATATCTATATATCCATATGAAAGAAATAGATCATCATAAACATGGATTAGCTTTAAAATTTTCCTGAGTTCCAAGAATAAAAATATGAGGTTAAAAGAAGAAGTATTTAATTGACTTAGAATATTTATTATCTACATATTCTCTTTGTTTCTAAGTAAATTTTAACACTAGTCTTTTTTTTTTTTTTTTTTTTTTTTTTTGTATTAGAACAGTAGTTGTCATGAACAGAGATAGCTTGTTAGACACTATTTCCAGGAGATAATTGGTTCATAGAATTTAACTTTATGTAATAGACTGAAACAGATCAGACTAGATTAGTCCCTGTGCTGTTTCATGACAACAACAGAAATCGTAGTGATAGACAACAAGTAAACTACTGAGGTGTTCTGTGACTTATTAAATACCAGCATTTCTCCTAAGACTGCAGGCATGTTGGAGGATAAAGGACTAAAACCTGATATTTGCATAATTGTTTTTATGAAAGCGACAACAGTGAACCTTACTCTGTGAGTCTAGTACCCGGTGTGTGTTGGGACTTGAGGATGACGAGTTGCCCCCGTGGACTCCGGAGAAACCACCGGCCACAGCACCAAATGCTATGCCTGAAGAACAGGAAGCAAAACAGACGCCAGCAAGAGCCTCGGCTCCTCCAGAGGAGGCGATGGAAACCAACCCACCGTTTCAAGATTTACCTCCACTACCATCGGATGATGAGTCCAACGAGGATGGCAAGCCCTCGATCACAGGGTACTCTGACCTACGGAAGGACTTACGACGACAGGAGGAGACTATGACTGAGCTCCTCCGACAAATGGAGCGCTTGGATAAAGATTCCAAGAAGCGAGACGTCCAGAGAGCGTATAAAGATGCTCATAACTCGATTGTAGAAGGGTTGAATAGTTTGTCAAAGCATGTTCAGGGAAAGCATGTCATACCAAAAGATCCCAGTTTTGATTCACAAAAACGATATCGGGGTTTGGTGGAAAATTGTTCTATTGAAGGAGATTTTACCTTTTTCCCTCTAACTGCTCCTGTTGTAGTCCGTCAGGGTCAACCGATTTGGGAGCCGTTAGATTGGAAATTGGTGCAAAGTCTACAAAAGACTATTATGCAATATGGTCATACTAATAAACTAGTAAGAAATCAGGTGTCAGCTTTAATAAAGTATAATGAGCTGGTACCTACGGACACAAAGGCAGTAATGGAACTCATTTTGTCTCCAACTACTTATATGCTATGGCTTTCAAAGTGGCAGGAGAAGCTAGAGATTAAACAATTGGAGTCTATAAATTTGCCACAGGGTCATCCTTTGCAGATGGTCACTCTGGATGAGTTAATGGGAACAGGCGCTTACAGGGAACCTGCAGCGCAAGCTGCGTTGCATGGACACATATTGCAGGTATCAAAGAACGCAGCTTTAGCAGCTTTTCTGGCACTGCCACAAGTGAATGTGCCTACTCTACCATACACAAAAATTATGCAAAAACCGAATGAGCCATTTTTTACCTTTGTAGACAGATTAAGAGAAGCTGTTGAAAATGCACCTAATGTATCTCCGGATATAAAGATGATGCTAACTAAAGAGATAGCTATTCAGAATGCGAATACTGCTTGTAAACAGTTGATAGCCACGTTGCCAGCAGGAGCTACCATAACACAAATGGTGGAAATTTGTGCGCGTGCCCCGCTTATGCAAGAGGAAGAAAAGGCAAAGATTCATGCTCAAGCGCTAGCCGTAGCATTAAAAGGCAACATGATTCAAGGCAATGGGGATACTAGAGCGAGACATTTATCAATTCGGTGTTATCAGTGTGGTCAGCAAGGCCATTTTAAACGAAACTGTAAGGTGAATGCTCATCATATGAAAACATTAAATGGCAACTGTGCTCGATGTGAAAAATTTGGTCATAAAGCAGCTGAATGCCACTCCAAATTCAAACGGGATGGCACCCCCTTATCGAATTCGGGAAACGAGAAAAGCCGCGCCATGAAGGACGCGGACAAGAAATATCCCCGGCAGAAACCACCTCGAGCACTGGCTGCCTCAACGAACTCAGATCAGCAACCTACGGCAGTGCAGGAGTCGATCTGGCCATGGCAGAGTCAGTAACTGTTACTGATTCTGATGTTCGTGTTGTACCGTCAACAGCTTGTGGTCCTTTAGGATATGGATTATCTGCATTGTTAATAGGGAGGTCATTGACTACAAAAAGGGGAATTTTTGTTTTACCGGGTTGTGTTGACGCTGATTATACAGGTCCTATAGGAATTATGGTCAAGGTATTTGTCCCACCAGTGCATATCCCAGCTAATAGCGTAATAGCTCAATTAATTCCGTTTATAGCACAGGTTCCAAAGCGCGGATCTGCCGAACGCGGCACAGGCAGTTTTGGTTCTACAGGCGTACCTAATGTTGCTTTTACACAGATACTGACCTCCGAAAGGCCAAAATGTATAGTGAAGTTATCAGGACCAAATGGTGTTCAGATTCCCAAAATGACCATGATGTTAGATACTGGGGCTGACGTCACTGTTTTTCCAATTTCAGCTTGGCCTGTTTCTTGGGAGTTAGACATTGCAGCTTCACCAATAACAGGTGTTGGGGGGAGCCGCCAAGCACAGGTTAGTAAATCCTTCATTTTATTTTCGGATACCGAAGGCCACCAAGCTTGGGTGAAACCGTATGTATTACATACGACATTGGCTCTTTTAGGGCGGGATGTGTTATCACAATGGGGAGTTAGAATATCTACGGATTTTTGATAGGGGCCGTTGAAGGCAGCTCTCGCCCAACATTAAAAATCCTTTGGAAATCAGAAGAACCTGTGTGGGTTGATCAATGGCCCCTACCGTTAGAGAAGCTGCAAGCAATAGAAGATTTGGTTCAGGAACAATTGCAGTTAGGCCATATTAAACCTTCGACTAGTCCCTGGAATACCCCTATTTTGACCATAAAGAAAAAATCAGGAAAATGGCGCCTTTTGCATGATTTGCGAGCTGTAAATGAACGCATGGTTGATATGGGTGCGTTGCAACCTGGTTTACCCTCACCAACCATGTTACCACAAAACTGGCATTTACTTATAGTTGACTTAAAAGATTGTTTCTTTACAATTCCTCTGCACGAAGATGATAGTGATAAGTTTGCTTTTTCTGTACCGTCTGTAAATCGTAATGCACCTATGAAACGATATCAATGGGTTGTATTACCTCAAGGAATGAAAAATTCCCCAACGATTTGCCAGTGGTATGTTGATCTCGCACTACGCCCATGGAGACAAAATAACCCACAATATATTACGTACCATTACATGGAGGATTTATTAATTGCTAGTCCACAAGTAATTCCAGAACTCAAAGAGCAAGAACTTGCCCAAACATTGTCTCAGTTGGGTTTGGTAATCGCACCCGAGAAAGTACAGAAAACTGCTCTGTGGAATTATTTAGGATTGAAAATAACAAATTCAAAGGTTATGCCACAAAAAATGCTAATTCAGTCTGAAGTTTGGAATGTTAATGATGTCCAAAAACTAGTTGGGGACATTCAATGGCTCCGAACATTTTGTGGTATAACTAACTCAGATTTGGTACCCTTATTGGCACTCTTAAAAAATAGTACCTCACCGTCAGACCCTAGAACATTAAACTCGGAGGCGTTACAAGCCTTACAAAAGATAGCTCAAAAGATTCAAACATCAGCAGTCAATCGACAAATATTGGGAGCCCCTTTTGCAATCATCATATACAATAAGGAAACTGAAGTCGCGGCATTACTTGTCCAACTTCCTGAGCAACGAAATATGATTTTGTTGGAATGGATATTTCACAGTAGCACATTAAAAGCTACAGTTACCGCAAAGCCTGATATAATAGGACAATTGATCTTAAAGGCCAGGCAACGTTTATGGGCCTTGACGGGTCAGGACCCATATAAAATAATTTTACCAGTGCAAAATCTGCAATTAATAGATTGGTGGATTCAACGTTCCGACCTTTTTGCATCCACAACTCAAGGGATAGTCCTAGACAATCATTATCCTAGTCACCCCCTTTTTAAAACAACATTGAAATTGGAAGTAAAGGACTTACAATATTCAGAACCCATAAAAGACGCGCTCACCATTTTTACTGATGCCAGTAGTAAGACCAGACAGTGTGGTTATGCCTACAAAAATAGCTTAGGACGATGGCAGTCCAATATTGCCACCACTGAAGGGTCAGTCCAAGTCTTAGAATTGAAAGCTGTGCTAATGGCGTTTCAAGACTTTCGCCACGAGCCCGTAAACTTGATATGTGATTCAAAATATGTAGTTGGTATAGTCGATAGGCTGTCAGGAGCTCTTATTGGCTCTTTTTCTAACACCATTCTTCAAACCTTAGTGATACAGTTACACAACGAGTTGCTTACCTCGCAGCATCCTTGGTGGATAACTCACATCAGGAGCCACCAAAATTTTCCAGGGTTTTTATCAGAAGGCAACGCTTATATTGATAACAAAGTTGCCATACCCTTGGCTGGACATGCCCAGCTTTCTGATGCTGTATCTTCGCATGCCTTTTTTCATCAGTCGGCAAGAGCCCTGCAACGGCAATTTAGCTTAACACGCGCAGATGCTAGAGCCATTCTTGCCGCTTGTCCTGACTGTGCTCGCTTTCCATCGCTACAGCAGGAAGGGATTAATCCACGAGGATTACAGCCTAGGCAAACATGGCAAACAGATGTTACAGAATTTGCGTCATTTGGAGTTTTAAAATGTATCCACGTTAGTATTGACACCTGTTCGAAGGCAATTTGGGCCACAGCACATAAATCTACCCGTGCACAGGACTGTGTCTCTCATTGGACAGCAGCCATAGCGGTGTTGGGGTGTCCACATACGATTAAAACAGACAATGGGCCCTCTTATTGTAGTGCTAGTGTGGCTGCATTTTTCTCAAAATGGTCAATTGTACACGTCACTGGTATTCCTTACAATTCTGGTGGTCAAGCCATAGTCGAACGTGCCCATCAATCATTGAAACATTATTGTCAGATTTTTAAAAGAGGGGGGGAGAAGAGCCCCCATAGTATTCTAGCAAAGGCATGTTATGTTCTTAATTGGCTGAATCCGCGAGCTGAAAATGAGGTCCCTATGTTTACTCATTTGCGGGGAAATAAGGCGGATTTTTCGGGTCAAGACATTTGTGTTCAATATTTTGACCCAGTTTCTAATAAGTGGTATGGACCGGTTACACTGTTAACTTGGGGACGAGGTTATGCTTGTATTCATGATGATTCTGACACTAGGTGGATACCAGCCAAGTGGATTCGTCCGTTTCTTCAATCAAGAAAAGAACAGCAAACTGGAGGACAACTTGACTCCGGAACAGCTACAACGAACCCTGCGTAGTTTACATCGTGCAACAGATAAGATTTTTAAAAGAATATGGACAGGGACTGAGCACGAGAGTTTAGTACCCTGGCAGACTTTTGCGGACTTTTGGGTTTTGCGAACACTCATTGATACATATATGCCTAAATTGTTACCGGGGAGTGTTGATTTGTGTGTTGCCTGCGACAGACGGCACAACCTAAGGTGTACTTGGATTTTGATTAAGTGTGGAGGCTGCTTGGAACAAAAGTGGGTGAGCCAAGACAACTTTACTGGTTGGTGCTCTCATTGTAAGGACAGATGGGGTGCTAGGACTATTCGACAGGCCCTCAGAGCAGGAACGGGATTACCTTTCACAGCGGCATTGGCTTTATATGAAAGCATAGAACAGCGAATAATAGCAGAAAACAGGTGGGAAGTACAACATCAAGCTACCCGAATAATAGCACAGAAAGAGACAAAGATCTATCAATGGTTTTGTGACCGCAATGTTGTTGTTCCAGGAGATTGGGAAGTATGGCCCACGGATGAGGATTGGGTCATGCACAGGTTTAATAGGCTACAACTGTCAGGTCGAGACAGACAAGCACGTAGAACACGACAAAGACAAGGAGATACGGATGGCGAGAACAGGGAACTTATCTAATTGGCTCAGAGTTTCCTTAGTGTTTATGTTTTTTAACAGTTGTGTTAGTATTCTTGACATTGTTCCAGGAAACAATATATGGGTAACGTGGGCAAATCAAACAAACCAAACTGCGTTTTGCGTTTCTTTGGCATCGTTGCAAAACCCGTTTCGTACATGTCTCATTGGTGTCCCTACATGGAATCCTGGGGAATTTGTTGGATGGGTGTCGAATAGCTCTGTGTTAAATTTTACAGTAATAAACCAGACTTTGATTTCCGCCGCCAACACTCCTGCCAAGCAGGATGGAGGTTGGCAATGTAAAATCGTAGAATCATTAAATGGCTCTTTGGTGTCTCCCCCTGAGGAACTAGATTTGTTGGGAAGTCTGAATGCCACAAACAGTACAAGAAATGGTGGTTGGTTTTCTTTTGTTCCCCCTTCTGGCCAGTTCAACCGACCAATGCCATTGTGGGCTACTGTAGATTCACAATTACAGCAGAGCCAGGTATTTGATGCGCTATATTCAAATTATAACATGACCAACCAACCTGCAAGGCCTCTACCACCGTCGATATTTTTAATTTGTGGAGATCGTGCTTGGAACGGTATTCCAGCCGACCCACACGGTGGTCCTTGCTATCTGGGCCAATTAACATTGTACCATCCTAGCTACCAGCTGGTAACAAACAAATCTGTCACTCGAGTTCGCAGAAGTATCCATGAGTTAGAATGTGCTAACATAGAGACACCTACATTTTGGTCTCGAACGCAGGATTTTTTTGCATCATTGCTAGTTCCTGGAGTTGCCTCTGCAAAGGCGTTAGCCTTGTTAAAACAAATGGCTTGTTGGACGAAAAATGAAATCAATGTTACCTCTCAGATATTAGACCAATTATCTGCAGATGTAGTTAGTGTGAGGCACGCGGTATTACAAGATCGAGCTGCAATTGATTTTTTGTTGTTGGTCCATAATCATGGCTGTGATGAGTTTGAAGGTATGTGCTGTATGAACCTTTCTGATCATTCACAGTCAATCCACAGCAAATTGAGGCAATTAAAAGATGGGTTACATGCTCTGAGAGAAGAATCTGGATTCTTGGATCAATGGCTTCAATCTATTTTTGGGGAACTACCCCAATGGTTAATGGGTTTGTTAAAAGAAGGACTTCGCTTCTTAGGAATGTTATTATTGATTTTATTAATAGTAGGAGTTGCTTATAGATGTGTAATGGCTAGTATAATGCGCTTATTTAAACAAAAGGGGGGAGGTGTTGGGGCCTGGGCAGCCATAGATAAGCTTGTGGAATCTGGGGAGTTTTAGGATGTTAAAAATAAGTAGTGTATGACCGTTAGAAAAGCAATGTCAGCATGATAAGGAGCATTAGAAAAACAAGTTTTAGCAGGATATTGCAACCGCAAGGCAGGATGTATGCTTGCGCTAGCAGATAAGTAGTAGCCAATCATATGGGAGTATCTGTCGCATGGACAGCAACTGTCGACCAATCAAGAATGTAGTCTCGGCGCGTGATAGAAATTGTGCAATGTAAGCTCTAATATAAGCACAGACTGTTAGCAATAAACTCGGACTGCAACCTGCATCTTATAGATGTGTCGTTCTTTCCCACTCGCCTGAATGTCCGCAGCAGGTGTGACTCTGGGAAGTTATTTTGGTTTATACTGAATGATTAGACTACTTTGTAGCTTTCATCATTTTGTCCAATATATATTTTTTACCCCTTTTAGATACATACTATTTCATTAGGTGAAAGCTTGAAAATATCTCTTACATCCCAAATAAGCACCTTATCCAGTGGGTTTGCAAGGTCTTCTCACCACGCTACTGCAGTTTCATGTATTTTATGCCAATAACTGAATCTATTACATCACTTTATAAGGTGTCACTAGATTGGGTAACCTCTAACAACCACTCAAATTTTAAACCAGCCCTTTTGTGATATCATTGGAGTTTTTAGGAAGGGTCCAAGCTCATGTATATCCTGTTCTGAGTAAAGAGATAAGCACCATCACTTGGAGGTACATCTGCAGAAAGAACTCTAAATCTTGGGTGATTGGTCCAACCAATAATAAAAATAAGTAAAACTATCACTGTGCCCAATTTCATACATGGGTTTCTGTGCAGGTGGATACAATGACTTTCATTGTGTTCTCACAATTATTTCCAAACTTTATCCTGTAGGCAAGAAAAATGTAGGGATCACTTGAGAGTCATGATAGAGCTGAAGCGAGGTATGGTACTGGCCAACTTCGAAGTCTAAGTCAAATGAAGAAATAGATCTTTAATCCCGTAAGGAATCACACTGGAATACACAGTGTATCAGGATGTTATTTAGAAGTGAGCAGAAGCTCTGATTTCTACAATTTTCTTGTTTTGTGGAGAAAGCAATAGTTCCCATGAAATAAAAACATATTACATGTTCCTAGTCAAACAATTGCAGAACAGTGACACATCAAGTAATGCAAAGAAGAAACCTAGTAACAAAGAATGTTTACTTTCCTTGTATATAATTGTAACATAACTTTAAGGAATTTACCAATTCCTGATTTTGGGGAAATTACAAAATTTTGCCCATTAGAAGAGCTATCTTTATTCCTAGTTCTAAACCGTCTTGAAAATGTGGCTTAGAATATTATATGTAAACAATTAAGTGCATTTGTATTTTTTATTTTTTCTGATAATGGGTAAATACACATGACAGTTCTAGATGTGAGCATGAATATATAATACATAATGTCTACACTGTATATTAATGCATGCATAAATGTATCTGAGCTCTACATGAATGTTTTTACTCATTAATGAGATGGGACCAAACATTCACGTAATTCTTGTGAAGCTAAATGACTTAGGAATGGTGAAAAAATTCTAACATGCTTCTGAATATTTCTGACTAAGCCAAAGTGTTGAAAGTAATCTTTAGTTAAATTCCATCATTCTGTTTTTTTCTTCATTCCTTCTTTCTTTCTTGCAGAGTAGCTCTTTAGTTAATTTACTTACAAAGAGGATAAGCAGTCATATTTTGCAAACTGTACCATATCAGATCAGATTTCTATAAGTCACACAGCTCCAGAGAGATAACTGGAAAAGAAAAATAACCATTATATGTCAATAATTGAGCTGCAGAATGAGAATGTTTCCATTAACTCTGTAATTTAGTCAGCCACCTGAAATATTAGTTATGTATACCAGTGGTCATATGATTGCTATGCAACGACATAAGTAACTGATAAAGTTACTACAATGCCGTGAGTGGGAAATGGTGGTTGTATTTTCCATTTAGTAATTATTTTACACTATTGGAAACTGTCATTTGTATTGAAATCATATTAAGGAACATAACAAGCTTAAAAAATTTTCAGTTATGCATTTCTTTATTAGTACAGAAAAACATTCCAACTTTAATGAGCATACTAATGAGTTAATGCAATTCAACTACTCCATCATGAATATATAGCAAAGAATTGCTGATTTACTTAATATGCAAAAAATGAGTTCTGGAGTTTTTTCTTTGGAGACATGTACTAAATCTGTGAATTTTAATTCATTATTTTATATACAAAATTGCTTTGTTCTTTAGTTTACTCTTACGTAAAATAAATGCTTAAGGCAGCACATACCTTGCATGCACTACCTGATTTCCAGAGAAGTTTTCCTTTTTTCTCCACAACTACTCTACTTCTACAGGCTTAACAGGGATTGAAGCATACCTAAGAAAGAGAAGGAAGCATCTTTAATTTTTTTCAGGCTAAGGGGGAAAAAAGCCCAAACAACTGAATTGAGGCTTTCTGCTTTTACTGGTAGTTGTAAGGCTGCTTTGGTCTTGTGTCCCCAAGTCCAACCAGCAGTGAGGATAAATATGAGTTCCCAGTAAATAATGTGCACATTGGGAATAATGTTTACAGTAATTGTCTGCACACACATGCATGCACATATGTGCAGACCTACAGAAAGCCATATGAATTAGCACAGATGGAGGGCATAACCTTCACACAAACATGAACAGCATGGGCAGCCTGACCTGATTCTCTCCTTTCCAGCTGATCAGGATTAATGTCCTGCAGTAGAATATGTTCATATTCATACACAGTGTGGATTCTCCAGCTTTGGACACCTGGTCTTCGGAGATTCTACTCCCGAATCCCAGCCTGCCAAGTTGCTGCCATCAGGGACATGTGAACCCTTGAGGCTGCAGCTCCACTCCAGCTGTTGCATGTACCTGTTCTGTTCACACATATACAAACACAAACAGCTCACTCCAGAATCTGCCTCAGACCTGCAGTCTCCCCAGCAGCTGACATGGGCTCATAGTTTCTCAGGTAGCAGATTATCCTATCATCTCTGCAGTATGTGGCTTGCAGAGCCTCGGTTACTATATCACTTTGCCTCCACACCTATGATCTCCCTGTAACTGGATCCCAGACAACTTGTATTATCTGCTGGCTACTCCTGCTTGACATTTATGTTTGATGTAGATGTGGCCATGCAGAAGGACTGACTGACCCTTGCTCACACCCCACCAGCCCCTTAAAGGCAAAGATACTTTCCCCTTTGTTTTCCCACTCCTATTCCTCCGTTTACTGCCTTTGGTCACTTATCTAAATATCCCATTATGAACACTGTATATTCCCACAAACCCCCTAGAATCATGTCAGTATAAGCTTTACATAATGCCCAAATAATTTCTCACAGCCTTCCCTAATATTCCTTCTACCTTGTTAGGCAATAATCTGAAGTGTCCAAGACATTTTGGGGAGAATTTCCCCTGTGTGTTAGCAACTACAGGTCTTAAAACATACAGTGTGGGTCATGATGAAAAAGAGGTTTAATCTGTAAGAACATATGTACCTCATGAGGAAAAAAAATCATTTTGATACTTACATCATGCCATTTCTGACCTGGCAGTAAATTCCATGAGATAATATTTTAAAGTATCCCATGGGGTTTTGATCAGTCATGGAATTTTATATAATATTGTGCAATGGGAGTAAGAACATAGGTCTACATCCACAGTAGGACAGGACTACCCTGTTGTGTGATCACATTCAGGAAAACCATGTTACTACGGATAATGTCAGATAGCACAACAGAAGTAATAAACTGTTTTTTTCTTCCAGGAATCAAAGGAGATAGAAAAATTTTTTTTGAAATATCATAAGAAAATATTCCAAGTGTAATACACAGTCAATAAAACAAACAAAAGGAATTAAATAAAAGCACCCTGCCCAGTTTTCCTTATTCAAATGTGTGAAAAACCTCCATGAGATGAAGAATATGCTAATCCCTGGAAATAAATGGAAGAATTAAAACCAAACACAAATTGAAAATGAAAACACAAACTCTGCTGTTGGTAGCAGAGGTGTAAATATGCAAACCTTCTGTCATGGTTTAAGCCCAGTCAGCAAACCAGCCAAGCAGTCACTCGCTCACTTCTCCCTCTTTCCTACCCCCCTGGCTCCTGGAAGGATAGGGAGGAGAATCGAAAGAATGTAACTCTATGGGCTGAGATAAGAACAGTCCAGTAACTAAGGTGTAACACAAACCACTACTGCTACCACCAATAATAATAATGATAAGGGAAAAAACAAGGGAAAAGAATACAACTGCTCACCACCCGCCAACCAATACCCAGCCCAACCTGAGCAGTAATCTAACCCTTCTGGGTAACTGCCCCCAGTTTATATAGTGGGCATGATGTGCTGTGGTATGGAATACCTTTTTTGGTTAGTTTGGGTCAGGTGTCCTGTCTCTGCTTCCTCCCAGCTTCCCCTCGTCCCTGGCAGAGCATGAGACTCAGCAAGTCCTTGGTCAGACTAAACATTACTGAGCAGCAACTAAAAACATTGATGTTATCAGCGCTGTTCCCAGGCTGAAAGTCAAAAAACACAGCACTGCATCAGCTAGTAGGAAGGAGAAAAATGACTGCTACTGCTGAACCCAGGACACCTCCACTGAAATCAAATGTGTTATAGAGAATTTATATAAGCAGGCTTAAGACAGAATGCACACGAAAACTTTGCAAAGCTAGTAAGGTTTACATAAAGACCTAAAGTGTTTTAAACCTCATGAGAAACTGAAGAGTTGAAGCATTAAGATCAAACTGGAAGTTGGAAATTGTAATTTTAATTTTCAAAATACAAAAAAGCAACACCCTAAAGTCTTTTCCACCACTGCCCTTATTTTTGCATCTTCTAAATGAAGTATTTTAATGGAATGCCAAGGCTTCCTGATTTGATGAAGAAGTTATCACAAAGCGAGCTTGGTCAAGCTGCATTAAAGAACAAAGACAGGAGGGTAACGTTTGATTTCAGACACAGAATGAAGATAAATGGCTTGGTGCATTTGAGAAGGAGCCTCCCATGAGATGTGAATGTGAAAAACACATGATAAACATAGCTGTGGCATGTTGTCAATATAAAAAATAATTGAAAACAAAACTTCGAGATAGGTTTCTTAAGGACATATAATATAGGCTATGTGACATCAGACCAACAAGAAATAGAGAATTCTAAGGAAAGTGAATTGTCTACAGTTACCTCTTTCAGAAGAGATTAAAAATCATAATGCTATACCTGCATTTAAGTGAATATTCAATCAGCTACAGTGATACAATGGATATGACTGGGAAAAAAAATCCACTATTGTTTTTGGGTTTATGCGCTGGCTTGCATAAAATGTTAGTAATATAACAGACTCTGCAACAACTGCCATTTGCAGAAGCACACATTCTTTCTTATAATCAGAGAGGGCATACTTATAGGAATATATGTAGGTGTCTTTTCACCTGTGTCTGTTGTAAATTGTAGGGTGAGAATAGGAAAATAATGAGCGAATTTGCATTTCTATTAGAAACTTTGAACAGTTTTGGGTTTGCTGTCTTGGTTCATTGTTTTCTTGGTTTTTTTTGGTTTGTTTTTTTTTTTAAAGAATATGCCTTAGAATTTAAGAACCTGTAAGCAGATGATACAGAATATGAATTACAACTGTGCGTAAAAATCTGCACTATGCAGCTCAACTTGCAAGATGTCAAAGATGTTGGAAACATTTTTTAGAACTTAATGTTTCTAATTTCTACCCATGAATCATAGAGAGCCTCCTGTAATTTCTAATTTATTCCTCCTTTATTAATAAAAATTATTTTCTTTTACATCAGTTTAACCCATGACAGAGTATATGCATACTGTTCAGAAAGTTCTTGTGATTATATTACAATGATTTTACTATTTCAACAGATTACTTGAAATAAATTGTGCAAAAAAAAAAAAAAAGATATGTATAAATAAGAGAATAAACCCTTTGTTCCTATATAGGAGCAAATACCTTGAGTGCAGGTTTGTAAAAGTAATGCAATGAATTTCAGAATGGTTTTCCTTGAAGAGCAATTTTAATTAAGTGCATATAAATAGGTATCTATGTTGTCTTGCACAGTATCACGGACAATGTTGTTTCATAGAACAGGTAAATTGATGTATGTCATGGGGTTCTTCTCCCCATAAAGTCCTAGGGTGTTTGATTTTCTGAATTTCAGAATTCTTCAATTTTTATTTTTTTCCAGATTGAGCTGCGTCACCAAGAAAGGTCTGTCAGATAACCCTATCAGCTATTTCTTTCCTGATATATATGTTTCTGAAAATGGAAAGTGTTGGTGCAGATTCTGGAATAGTTAGGATAGGTCATGGTTCATAAATTATGTCACTGCCAAAAAAAAAAATAAAAAAAAATACCTGGATTGGATTTAGATTCCAAAAGAAATATTTTAAAAGCTGTTTAGAAGAGATGAACCTCAGAGATGCAATGTTTTTATTATAGATACATATGATATCTTTTCATATTTTTGAAACTGTTCCCACTTCTTTCTTACTCTTTACTCTTTCATTTTTTTCATTTCTGCTTTATTTCCTATAGATATATTTTTTTGAACAGAACATTTATTTTCTGTATTCTCTTCCAAAATACCCATCAGAAAAAAATAAACCAGAATGCACCTCAATCTGGGGGAAGGGTACAGGAATTTTTTCAAAACCAGAAATATTTTCTGCTATATGAACTATTTGGCAAAATACATTAATAATAGAAAATTTGTGACTCCAGTGACTTTTATAAGCCAAAGAAGATGATGTATTATTCAGCTGGTGAAAAAAATACACTTAACCAATTTAACATTCATTCTAATCAGCTATGCATTTAGTGCCTTATTTCCACTGCTGTGTTCCTCTGCAGAATAACCTCTTTTGATCATTTGCCATGAGATTTCTGCATGTAACTAAGTTTTCCTACATAAAGAACAATGTCTTAAAATCTTAACTCTACTTTGTTTTGGTTAAGCCAGTCTAGGCTAGAATAACTCTCCACCAGAGCTAGATTTTTGACTATGTGACCTGTTCAGTTGTAAATTATATTTCCACATGCCAGCATTTTCAGTGCAGAGACTGACATTTGGAATTTAAATTTTCCATGCTCTTAACTCCATACTTTTACTTTCATCTTAAGTTGCTATCAATTTACAGCACTTACAGTCTGAAATTTGGCAGTAAACTGGTGCACCAAGGTCAACAACTGACTATTTTCATTTTGATGATGTCCTGGGTTCAGCAGTAGTAGTCATTTTTCTCCTTCTTAGTAGCTGGTGCAGTGCTGTGTTTTTGACTTTCAGCCTGGGAACAGCACTGATAACACTTATGTTTTTAGCTTCTGCTCAGTAATGTTTACTCTGACCAAGGACTTGCTGAGTCTCATGCTCTGCCAAAGAAGAGGGGAAGCCAGGAGGAAGCAGCGATAGGACACTTGACCCAAACTAGCCAAAGAGGTATTCCATACACCAGCACATCATGCCCATGTAAAAACTGGAGGCAGCTACCCAGAAGGGTTAGATCACTGCTGGGTCAGGCTGGGTATCGGTCGGCAGGTGGTGAGCAGCTGTATTCTCTTCCTTTGTTCTTTCCCTTATCATTATTATTATTGGTGGTAGCATTAGTAATTTTTGTTACACCCTAGCTACTGGACTGTTCTTATCTCAACCCATGGAAGTTACATTCTTCTGATTCTCCTCCCCATCCCTCCAGGGGAGGGGGAGAAAGGGGGAGGAGTGAGAGAGGGACTGCCTGATTTACGGCTGGGCTTAAACCACAACAGATGATTTGTGTTCAAATTACTGTTTGGCAGCATCTCTGGCACATTAATAACTGCAGTTAAGAATGACAGTATTACTTTTGTAACCTGCAACTGACATACTGTATCAAAGAACTGATATTTTCTTTAATCATTGGAAATGTCTAGATAATGAGACTGTAGTTTATTTTTCAAACTTTCATTCTTACATAGCTCATCCTGTCCAATTTAGAGTTGATTCAAAGTTGAGGTCACAGCAAGGTTTCCACTAACTCCTGCATTAGTTATATTTGTTTCTTGTGAAATATATATATAATGCCAGGTCTAAAAAAATAGAACGAAAGTTTTTAAAGGCATACTTACAGCTCTCTAACCTCTACTTAATTATGTATTATGAACTTCTACGCCCTGCCTTCTCAGATTCTGATACTGAAGTTTTCCATGTAAAAATTAATTAAAACTTCTTGTGTCTGATAATAACTGAGGAAATTAAAACAGACTAGAGAGACAGGAGTTTACATTCTTGCTCTCAATGTTAGTATGAAATATATCATCAGTTTGGGGCTAATCACTGATGCCTTTGCTGTGTCTTCCTATTTTATAAGCAGTGGTGTTAAATTTGCACAGGAATAATATAAAGTTGTGATTAACCCTCAAAAAGCCTTAACAATCTGTTCCTAGGCATAGCAAAGGAGGAAAATCTAATGCTCAGCAGTATTCTAAGAGAAAAAAAAAAAAAAAGAGTACGATAGTATTAGGCAATATTTTTACGTGTCTGGTTCTTTAAGAATGTGTTCAGTTTTGGTTATTCTATCACAGAAAGGATTCAAAGAGGTATAAACAGTAAAATTACAAGAATAACAAAGATAACCAATATACAATGACTTCTGTATGTAGAAACACTGAAACTCTTAGATAGAAATAAAGATAACTGAGGAAGATTAATAAATATGAGGAGATGATGAAAGGATGAAATTGAATATTGCTCAAAGTCAAATACCAGTAAATACTAAAGGAAATTTGCCTTAACCCCAAATATAAGTATGCTAGTTTAGTACAGCTAATAACATTATGTAAGTATTTTGTAACATTGTGGTGGCATAGCCAGACACAATTTCACAAAAGCGAGCACTGTGAAGACGGATGTGTTTGCATGTGAAAGGCATTCCAGCAACAGAAGTTGCCAGACAGACAAAAAGATAAATACATAATTGACCACCTTGACCTCAGCAGCTAAAAGCCAGCAAGGACCACAGCCAGCAGAGCTAATTGTAGTCACTAGACTGTGACTCAACTCATGAGTTTTCTCACTTTGACCCATCCAATTCTCTACCCATCCCACTGCGGTGGAAGTGAGTGAGAGCTGGGTGGCACTGAACTGCCCACCGGGGTTAAACAACAATAATCACCCATTTCAGATGGTAGTTCATATAGTATTTGCCAGTGACACAGTGTAAAATGTAAAGCTTACTTTCTGTTTTTACTTTCTATGCGGTGAGCTGAAAAATATGTCTGAACCTGCACTTGGACATGTAGCAATGTGATAACAGACATAATTTAATATCTTAGACCAAATGAAGCACATGCAGCTACTTCATGTTTTCATACTGCATAAATTACTGCCAAAGAGTTTAGAAAAGATCTTTCGTATACATTATTAAGAGTATGCTGAAATTCACATATTTCAGTTTTCTGACCCTTTCTAATTGGAATACTCCTCTATGTATTTTCACAAGAAACCACATACTAGTACTGTTTGCATCAGTGTTTGAGGTTCAGCTGCAGAGATGGTATTGCAAAACACATAATTTGCTTGATCTACAAAATTTCCTTCCTTTTTTTTCTAGGATGCACCCTGTCACCATTTTAAAAATTAGACTTTTGCTTTTTGTGGAAATTTTGGAAGTATGACAATTCAAGAAAAAGAGGCTTACTCTATTGCCAAAGCATGGACACCCCCCCCTCCCCCACAACCGTACTTCCCCCCCTCCCCCGACCCGTACCTCCCTGAAATACTTGGCAGCTGAAAGGAGTAATGAGAAAATTGACCTTGTCATCCAGTTGTAGATCTCTTATCAGAGACCTGCATGACATATAACACAGAAGATTAACTTCACAGATTTCTTCTGCAGAGTAGTGAAAGACCATCTTCTGAGAGGGACAATGGTATCTAGTAGTTCAAATGCATAGGAATGCCATCTTTTTAATATTTTCCGGTATGTACTTGGGATACAGATCAAGAAATAGCTTCTACTGGAGGCTGAGAGCTCTAATCCTGTCAATGTGGAAGGCGATCTTCAATGGCCCATCATTTTAGGGTACGAGAAAAGCAAGCAAGCTTTAAGCCTCTGGGGTCATATCCAAGGAGATGTGCTCCCTTCTGTTATGATACAATACTGCAACATACACAAGTCTCTCTGGTCATATTCCATCATGGGAAAAAGAAGGACATAACGGAAGACTGCCATTACATGTTTAGGCAAAACCAAAATCTATGCCAATTATTATTCTGTGACATAAATTATGTAGCAATTAGAATCTTTATTAATCACATGCAACTTAAAAATAGTTCTTTAAAGAAAGAGCTGTAAACCAAATATGACTTCTTTGAAAATGTCTTTAAAATACTTCCAAACTTTCTGAAATTAATCAAAGTGAACAACGGGTTTTAAATTACTGAGAAGTCAAATTGTTTTATTTAGCAAATGTAATTAAGACAAATGTCACTGATTAGCTCAGCTTTAGGAAAATAAGTTATGAAGTTTAAATTCTTAAATGAATTAATGTATTTAAAATATATGATTGAAATTCATAAAAAATAGAAAATCATGCCATCACAGGTTAGGAAATATATAAAGTAAGCATTCAAAGATTTTTTTTCTATATTAATTTAAATTATTTCTGAGAAATATGTAATGATTTTTCATAGGTCATTATCTGACATGCTAGTATTCACATCAATACGTTAGTTAGCCTGAGTTCTAGTGGCAAAAGTATGTTGCTGGAGTTAAGAAAAAACTGAGTGAACTGCTTCCCTCCATATCATACTGTTGTTTCTACATCCACAAAACAGCTTAATATGATCTGCCTAGCTCTGTAGAGACCTTAGAGGCATGGATGAAATGTCTAGAGTGCACTTGTTATATATTGCAATAATTTCTGATAATGTCTTTACCCAAAGGTGTCAGGTGAAAGTGAAATCTGGCTCACAAAACATACAGTCAAAATTACCTGCTAATAGTAACACATTGCAACTAAACACAGAATTTAATACAGTTGTCTTTTTTTTAATATCTGTGAGGATTTTATAAATATATACATGTATGTGTACATATCTATTTATACTCCCATATATGTATTATGTATACTTACACTGTGCATTTTACCACTGTGGTCATAATTCTGACGTGCAGAAAGGAAGGAACAGATTTCCTTTACAAAATCCTTTGCAATTTTATTTTTCACTGACCTATCCTGTAAATAAAATTCACAAGAAATAGATTTTTTTTCAGTCACATCCTGTTCTGCGGGAATGTATTTATTAAAAAAGAAGCTAACTTAAGAAAAGAAACATGAATGAAGATATGTGTCAATAGATCCAAACTCAACAGTGGATCCAATTTTGTCTCTCCTATATATTTCCAATGGGTTTTCTCCTCTCCTCCCCTCCCTTCATCTCCCCTCCCCTTTCCTCTCCTGTCTTCTCTCATTTCCCTTTTCCTAGAGCATGGGACTCTAAATCCCAGGGTCTCGGGTTCATGCCCCATGTTGGTAGCCACAAAGAACTGCCATGGTTTAAGCCCAGCCAGTAACTCAGAACGGGTTTATTTCAGATTGTGAAAGTTTTCATCCTGATTGAATAGAAATATTTTGTACTTGCGCTGTTTTATTGGAGATAAGCAAATCTAGGAAAATAAATATCTTCTTAGAAAAAATATTTTAAATTGAGCAATCAAATAATTTCATTCTTCAGATATATGAATAAATGTTTTGATTTTCTAATTCATTGTACTTTGTTTAATATTTAATTTCAAAAAGTGTAACCAAAAATTAGTTTAATTCTGGCTTAGTTTTTGAGAAAACGTTTTTGGTAAAATTATAACACCAAGTTCATTTAGCTTTATTTAACTTCTGCAGTTAATGATTCCACTGCTCCTGTCTAAATTCACAGTACAGTCTCTTTTTATATTAGTGACAATATTTTAATGATCAAAATATCTCTGGCCCACAAAATTAAGCTGGCATTGTGTTCTATGTCTAGAATATAGTCTGACAAATGAGTGATTGCAAGACAAAAAAACTATTTTTTTTTAAACCTCAGGGATATTTTGAAAAAAGATTGAACGGAGTAGTATTTTCTCCGTATTTCTTCATCATTTTAGATAAGAAAGTGTGAACTGGACAGCTGCTTTTCAAAGGATTGTCAGAAGCCATATTTTAAAGTGACAAGTCTCATTTGTAAACAAACCCTGAGGGTTCTCCTTGACATACTTATATTTCGAGGACTCAGCCTACTGTAGAGATTCCCTGTCATCAAATATTTCTCAGAAGATTCTCCATTGTATTGAAAGCTATTCTCAGAAATAAGATGAACACTTGAGGGGAACTGCAGAGGCTGCCTTGACTAAATGAAGAGTTGATTTGGGAACAGGTGTGAAATGAAGCAATTTTAGTGATGCCTTCTACTTGGATAGATTTTTGAACCACTGAGTGTTGTTAATCTTGAAGATTTCTGGAATACTAAACTTCTAAACCAGACCTATTGTATTATCAGGATTTACCTTGTATTTATCTTGTTGATTTAGAAAATATTCACTCTACATACTTGGAACTGTGAAGGCTGTTGCCCCCCTAAACCTCACTTTTTCGGCTGGAGACACTTTTTTTTTTTTTAATATGTTTAGAATATTATATAGTCATCATGTTCAGACATGCTTTAAATGCAATTGCAATCTGATGATCTCATCATCTTGATTTATTTAGATAGTTTTGAATTATCCCAAAATTTCACGCTAAATAGTTTATATTCCACTAATTTTGAAAATGTTGAAGCCCTGGTTCTCCTAGAGTTTTGTTCTCTCTCTACCTTTAGGTTCATAAACCAGAATTTGTTGTGGTTCTACATTGTGCAAATCATTTTAATGCTCTTGAGTTTGAATTTCACTACATGGCACATCTTTTTTTTTTTTTTTTTTTTCTGAGATTAAGGGTCATGGTTACTTTTAATGGTTTTCTTAATGTGAAATCTAGCTACACTTCAGAAGACTGGGTTCTCCATTTCTTGTCTATACCGTGCGGTGTCAAAATCCTTCCTGTGATGTCCCTTTACCAAAAGATTTATATCTTTTATGTACTAGTAGCTCCTTATGCATAAATGGATCTTCTAATCATTCCATTTTCCTCCAAAAATAGCCCATTGGTTTGGGATGCAAACCTCTCTTGGAAAGTGAAAAATATTATTTTTAATTCCCTTCAGGCAGAGAGAACTGTGGTGACAAAGCTCCTAGCTGTTTTTTCAAGCACTGTGTAATTCCATAAAGGATAGTTACTATCTCCTCCAGAAATAAAATAAAAAACAAACAAGAAACGAAACCAAGGCAAAGCAAAACAAACTATGACAAAACAATTATTGATGCTCAGTTGTTGGGCACGTTTCTTCTGGGACTTTTAGAGGACTTAACATTTCTCTGTGTTATTTTTTGATCATAATTCAGCATTCATGAATGGCATGCTGGAAGCAGCAAGGTCGTATTTGCATACACTAGCTTTGAAACCGCAGCTCAATTACAAAATTTTAGCTAGGAAAAACCTGTAGACTGTTCATTATTTTTATTTCTATCTATCTCCAGACCTCTCTCTCTTATTTCTTTATTATTCCTCTTTTTCAATCTCTATTGTCTCCTCAGACTTTGAAGCAGAAGTTATCTATGCTTGTCTGTATTAGCTATTTAATCTGTGGCCTGAGTAATCACCCCTATTTATTACATCCCTAAAATGGACTATTTTTAAGGTTTAATGCAACCATTGGCAGCCACTGTGCATCAGTAATTGCTCATGGTCAGAAAATGCTTATGTGAAACAGTGAAATATGAACTGAGTTACGCATCTCAATACAAGGCAGTCACCGAGTGTCTTTGGTTTTGTTGTTGATGTTCCTATTGCTCGTAATCACTTTTTGTAGTCAGGCACCAGATGTTTTCTATGTCTAAGGATCTGATTGTGAACTTTATATCATGGTCTTTCACATTTTATGTTTTCTTTAAACATCAGCTCACAAGAAACTTATTCTAGAAAGACAGTTTGGAAAAAACACTCCAAGTAAACTACTCCATTATAACTTGTAAATAACATGAGAAGATTTTAAAGCAATAGTAGAATCTGCCTATCAGAATTTCTAACTACCATGCATAAATTAAGATTTTAAGAATGCATATTATCTTACTTCTACTTAGAAAATAGCTTAATGCTTGTCAATATTCTTTATTTAAGTCAATTACATGCTTGAGGGCTTCACATAGTTGAATTTTGCATGAATATGTGGATGGGTATGAAACAATGAATCTGCATATTGCTGCTATTCTGCTGAAAATAACAATTTTTCAAAAAGAAAAAGAGTGCAGCGACAAAAGCCATACTGTGTTTTACATAATTGTAAGCACATAGCCACTTATAATTAGAACCTGATAACTGCATACCTAAAAACGGTTTGGAATAGAAAAAGGGAGTGCGACAATACCAATACCACCTGAAACAGACTAAGAAAAAGGAAGTATACCTTGATATGGAAAAAAAAAGAACAACAACAAAACCAGGTTGTTTTTCAAATTGCTGAGTACAGTTACCTTTTGAATAAACTATATGACAATATAGGACAAGGGGTAAAGGGTTCAAACTTAAACAGGGGAAGTTTAGATTGGATATGAGGAAGAAATTCTTTGCTGTAAGGGTGGTGAGGCACTGGAATGGGTTGCCCAGAGAAGTTGTGAATGCTCCATCGCTGGCGGTATTCAAGGCCAGGTTGGAGAGAGCCTTGGGTGGCACAGTTTAGTGGGAGATGTCCCTGCTCATGGTTTCAGTCTGTTCTACCTTACTTTCAGCTGGTATTTGTTATCTTAGCATTTTTCGGATATGGCTTTTGGGTTAAGGTTCTTGTTTCATTGTACTTTATTGGAATGGCTTGTAATATGGGCGGGCTCTGGAAGCACAGGGGGACGGACGTGGACGTGGACTTGTACCTTGCCATCCGGCTGCTTTTCACTGTCCTGGCACACATCCTTGCATCCGTCTTCGTGAGGCTGTGGGGAGCCAAGACAGGCGGCCCCAGGAACTGCCGGTGACCAAACCGGCCCGGGAGTGCAGCCCCGTGGACCAGGGGGCCACGAAGGAGGTGGCAGAGGGGGTGAGACACCCCCGAGCCCAGCCCCACAGCCGCCAGGCAGCTGGAGGGGATGGCGGAGAAGCCGAGCCCTGCGCCCGAGCCAAGCCCCGCAGCGGCTGAGAGCATTCCCCGGCAGCTGCCCGCAGAGCCCCACAAGCCCGAGCCCCAGGAGGATGCAGGAGACCGCGCAGCACTTCCCAGCAAGGCAGAGGAGGAAGATCTGGACTCAGACAAAGAGCAGCTGGTGGTAAGAGAGCGGGCAAGCACAGCAGCTACACCAGCCCCAGTGACAAGCACAGCAGCCACACCAGCCCCAGTGACAAGCACAGCAGCCTCATTTGAGAGTTCTGAAGGGTTTGAATGGCCTTTGGGTACCCTTGAGACCTGCCTGCTGATTGTGATGGGGATCAGCATGTTGGCATGCATAGAGTGTTTTTTACCCATGGCCATTTTGCCTGGTCCCAAGAGTTAAGCAGAGTGGGGTTTGGGCCTAGTCTGGGGTTAGATTCTGATCTAGGATGACCAAGAGATTTTCCCTGAGGCTGGACAGTCATGAGTGGCAGGGTGTGGGGGACAATATGGGTGATCTAGTCCACTGGGCCCCTCCAGTGCTTTGGAAGCATCACAGATGGAAGGCAGCTGTATGGAGTCCCCAAAGACAAGCTGCAGAAACTGCTGGAGGGGAGGGTGAATTATTTTGAGCCTGGTGGGCCCATGACACTTCAGGCCATCAGGGCAGAGATGCAGCATACAGATGGACTCATGATGGAGGGGTGGACTTAGCAATGGACACTATTGCCCAGGTTATTCATGAGTGTGAACACTACACACAGCCTCCCCGCTCTGAAAGGCTGCTCTGAAAGACTGTTCCAAGAGATGGAGCCCGACATCATGGATCGGATGGACTCAACAGCTTTATTAGGGATTGGCCCACGCACTGAGGGATGATCTCTCTCCCTCTGTGTGTGTGTGTGTGGTTGTGTATATATATATATATAGTACAAGGGGTAACAGGTTCAAACTTAAACAAGGGAAGTTTGGATAGGATATGGCGAAGAGGTTCTTTGCTGTAAGGGTGGTGGGCGCTGGAATGGGTTGCCCAGGGAAGTTGTGAGTGTTCCATCGCTGGCAGTGTTCAGGGCTGGGTTGGACGGGGCCTTGAGTGGCATGATTTGGTGGGAAGTGTCCCTGCCCGTGGCAGGGGGTTTAGAACTGGATGATCTTGGGGTCCTTTCCAACGCTGGCTATTCTGTGATTCTGTGATTCTATATATACATGTGATGGTATATTGAAAATGTGGGATCTGAGCATGGCGTGAATGATATGGAAAAGGGGTAGATACTATCATGGGTTCAGCAGTAGCAGTCATTTTTCTTTTCCTTGGTAGCTGGTGCAGTGCTTTGTTTTTGACTTTTGGCCTGGGAACAGCGCTGATAACACCCATGTTTTCAGTTACTGCTTGGTAGTGTTTTGGTCTGACCAAGAACTTTCTGAGTCTCACGCTGTGCCAGGGAGGAGGGGAAGCCGGGAGGAAGCAGAGACAGGACACCTGACCCAAACTGACCAAAGAGGTATTCCATGCCACAGCACGTCATGCCCAGGATGGAAAGCAGAGAGCAGAGACCTGGAAGGGTGGGGGTGCACTGCTTGGTCGGGCTGGGTACAGGTGGTGAGCAATTGTATTCTGTCCTTGTATTTGCCTTGTCATTATTATTATTGGTGGTAGCAGTAGTGATTTGTGTTATACCTTAGTTACTAAGCCGTTCTAATCTCAACCTGTGGGAGTTGCATTCTTTCAATTCTCCTTCCCATCCCCCCGGGACTGGTGGAAGAAAGAGGGGTGAGAGAGTGAACGAACTGCATGAGGGGCAGATTATTTTATGTTTATGCTTTCATTTTAAATAATTTAGGAATGTAAACAAACCCTACATTTGGTGTTCTAAGCACAAAGCCCATATGTAATATAAACAACAACTATGCCCTCTTTGTGATCCATCAGGATGAAGTCTCTTTCTTTTTTTCATTTAGGTGCAACATCTTTTCTCTCTATCATTCTGAAATAAAATTGGGGGACTTTTTTCTTCCCCTTCTTGTGAATTGATACATGACATAACAATTCATTCTTGCAAGTGACAGTAAACTGTGAGTGAATACCCAGAAGAAATGTACCTGAAAATAAAAGGAAAAAAAGTTTAATCTGAACAGCAGGAACACAATGTATCAAGAAAAGCAACAAAAAAAAAAAATCACGTTATGAAAGTCTTACATATATAACTGAAGATATATGTGAGGTTACAGGAAGCTTAGGTAGCCTGTATATATGACATATTGTGATTGGGGTCTAAATTATGTGGCAGAAGTCTCCCTTGTCCAGTGTTTTAGTTCTGATGAGCATCACAAGCTTCTATTACAACAGGTATTTCCAATTAATTTATCTTATAACCTGTAAAAGTCAATTTGCTGCAGATTTTCTCTCAGCCTTGTCCCACTGTCCACCTACCCCAACTCACCTTTATATGAGCTTCCTTCTTGTCAAAGCTTCCTGCCTGGATAACTTGTCTTCTTTATGCTTCCCCTCTGCAACCTACTTCTCTTTGCTCTTCTCATTTCTGTATGAGACCAACACAACATGGACAATGTTAAAATTTACAGAAAATTACAGTGTAATTCTCGTAATTTCAAACAGAATATTGGTAAAAGACATAATTTCAAGCTTTTGAACGCTTTTCTGTGTATGTTCAAGAAGCTCTGCTGGATTTAACAACTTCTAATCATACAGCAAACAACATAATAACAAGTCCACAAACAGATATACAAAGCATTTATTGCTGCATGCACCTCATTTGCAGGATAAGCAAAACTCACAGCCTTCAGTTACAGTGTTTATTTCTACTTTAAGGACAAACATTTTTTGTAAGCAAACATTGGTAACTTTATAAAATGTATTTATACCTGAGGCTTATAAAAGGTTGCCTTCTGAGGTGCTGAATGATGTACTTCACTTTTGTTATAATGATAGTTGTTCCAGGTGGACATTACTTCCTTCCTTCATCCTATTAATTAGAACAACTTCCCTGCAAAGTACACTGAGGAAACAATCCTTCTTTGAGATTAAAATTAGCCATGACATAATGATGAAACACTGAAACATTTTGGAGGGATCAGCTTTTCAGACTTTTAAATCTCAAAATTAAACATAATGTTTCGTTTTGCTCAGATATTTTCTCTAAAAAAAATAATAAAAAAAACCCTGACCTTAGATCCAGAAATCCTTTTTTTTTTTTTTTTCTTTCGATTGATTCTTTTTGATTTTTGATTCTTTTTTTTTTTTTTTTTCTCTCTTCAGTTTGTCAGTTTGCACAGACAATTGGAATCTTAGAGGATGCCGTGGTTTAAGCCATAAATCACACAGTCCGTTCACTCACTCCTCCCTCTTCCCCCCCCACTCCGAAGGGGGGGGGGGAATAGGGAGAAGAATCAAAAGAATGTAACTCCCATGGGTTGAGATAAGAGCAGTCCAGTAACTAAGGTATAACACAAATCACTACTGCTACCACCAATAATAGTAATGACCAGGGAAATACAAGTGAAAAGGATACAACTGCTTGTTACCTGACGACCGAGCCATGAACTGAACTCTCCCGGGTTCCTGCCCCCAGTTTTTCCATCCTGGGCATGACGTGCTGTGGCAAGGAATACCTCTTTGGTTAGTTTGGGTCAGGTGTCCTGTTTCTCCTTCCTCCCGGCTTCTCCTCCTCCCTGGCAGAACATGAGACTCAGAAAGTCCTTGGTCAGACTAAAATATTACCAAGCAGTAACTGAAAACACTAGTGCTATCAGTGCTGTTCCCAGGCAGAAAGTCAAAAACACAGTGCTGCACCAGCTACCAAGAAGGAGAAAAAAAGAATGACTGCTACTGCTGAACCTATGACAGAGGAAAAAGCAGATATTTATATTCTCTGGTATCTTGTAGATAGTGACCATTAGCAGTTTTCAAACAAAATTTCTTTAAGTACAGTGAAAAAAAAGTTTACATCTTAACCTTGCTACTCATATATAATTTTAACTTTCGGTGTCCTGCCTTCATAAGCATATATAGAAAATTGCTCAGACTTTCATATGGAGAAGCAAACTTACCTAACACATACTACCTGTGAGGTCCTTATGATCACTATATTTATGTAAACAAGCCTTTAAAAGCATTTGAATTTTGAAGACCAGGGAAACTACAACAGATGTTCCAAGTACTCTGTGGGATTAGATTAATAGCTTCAAGCTCACATGTCTTGGTAAAGTGCAGTACCTACAAAAAAATTTGGATAAGACCTCCTCTGACTGAATTCCATTTTCCATAAAAAGAACATTGGTTGACTTATTGATTAATGTATACATTGGTATACCTGTATTTCATTGATGAAAGCAGACATTTAGGATCTCAGCTACTAGAACTAAAGGTCCTGTTGAAAGAATACAAATTTCCCACAGGCATGAGTGCATATTCTTTGAGCATGATTGAAGATTCAGGCACTTTTGCCTGAGAGATGCCTGGTTTTGAGCAATTTACTGTCAGTATCAGTGCTTTATTAACCACATGCAAGTATCCAGAAAAACATACTTACCTAAGGGACACTTAGTAGTTGAAGGGGTGTTAGAGCAACTAAATGATATATATAGATGCACAACTTCTTGGGTTTTTTTGGGCTCCTGAGCAAGAACAACTAGTATAGGCTGACAGTATAGGTATACACAGGTGAGCAACTAATTTCTGGGCCCCTGAACTAATGTCAGAGAAAGACCATCCTTCTTTGTTTCAGCTGTGCCTTCAGTATCATAGAATCATAGAATAGTTAGAGCTGGAAAAATCCTTAAGAACATCTAGTTCCAACCCCTCTGCCATGGGCAGGGATACCTCCCACTAAACCATGCCATGCAAGGCTCTATCCAACTCAGCCTTGAACACCGCCAGCAATGGAGCATTCACAGCTTCCTTGGGCAACCCACTCCAGTGCCTCACCACCCTCACAGTAAAGAATTTCTTCCTTAGATCCAATCAAAACTTCCCCTGTTTAAGTTTGAACCTCCTACCCCTTGTCCTATCACTACAGTCCCTCATGAAGAGTGCCTCCCCAGCATCCCTATAAACCCCTTCAGATACTGGAAGGCTGCTATAAGGTACCCACGCAGCCTTCTCTTCTCCAGGCTGAACAGCCCCAACTTTCTCATTCTATCTTCATACAGCAGGTGCTCCAGTTCCCTGATCATCCTCATGGCCCTCCTTTGGAGTTGTTCCAACAGTTCCATGTCCTTTTTATGTTGAGGACACCAGAACTGCACACAATATTCCAAAGTGAGGGTTCACGAGAGCAGAGTAGAGGGGCGGGATCACCTCCTTCAACTTGCTGGTCACGCTCCTTTTGATGCAGCCCAGGATATGGTTGGCTTTCTGGGCTGCGAGCGCACACTGCTGGCTCACGGAATCATAGAATAGGTAGGGTTGGAAAGGACCTTAAGATCTAGTTCCAACCCCCCTGCCATGGGAAGGGACACCTACCACTAAACCATGTCACCCAAGGCTCTGTCCAATCCAACCTTGAACACCGCCAGCAATGGAGCATTCACAACCTCCCCCAGTAACCCATTCCAGTGCCTCACCACACTTAGAGTAAAGAATTTCTTCCTCATATCAAGTCTAAACTTCCCCTGTTTAAGTTTGAACCATTACCCCTTGTCCTCTCACTACAGTTCCTCATGGAGAGTCCCTCCCCAGCATGCCTATAGGCTCCCTTTAGATACCGGAAGGATGCTATGACGTCTCCACGCAGCCTTCTCTTCTCCAGGCTGAACAGCCCCAACTTTCTCAGCCTATCTTCATATGGGAGGTGCTCCAGACCCCTGATCTTCCTCATGGCCCTCCTTTGGACTTGTTCCAACAGTTCCATGTCCTTTTTATGTTGAGGACACCAGAAACGCACACAATACTCCAATTGAGGTCTCACAAGAGCAGAGTAGAGGGGCAGGATCACCTCCCTCGACCTGCTGGTCACGCTCCTTTTGATGTAGTCCAGGATACGGTTGTCCTTCAGGGCTGCGAGCGCACACTGCCAGCTCACGTTCATTTTCTCATGCTGATTTTCTCATTGACTAACACCCCCAAGTCTTTCCCCACAGGGCTGCTCTGAATCTCTTCTCTGCCCCACCTGTAGCTGTGCCTGGGATTGCTTTGACCCAGGTGCAGGACCTTGCACTTGTCATGGTTAAACTTCATCAGGTTGGCATCAGGCCCCCTCACAAGCATGTCAGGGTCCCTTTGTATGGCATTCCTTCCCTCCAGTGTATCAACCAAACCACACAGCTGTCATTACGTCCTGGTGATTTTCTACTTTTTCTAAAAATACAAAAGGAATTAACTCATTAACATTGTAGAAAGGATAGTAAGATAATGATACCCAGAATAATATCTTTATTGTTTTTAATCTCAGAGTGAAACATGGCCTACCGCATTTGCATAATGAATACTTGCATCTTAGCATTTCTCTGATATTAAAAAAAAGAAAAAAATGAAGTTAGTTTATGATTTGAAAACTAAAGAGATCAAGGCAAGCCGAAATCAATGCAGAAAAACTGTGCTTAAAATTGCAATCTGGAACCTTTGAAAAATCACTTTTCCAATCATTTATGTTACATGTAAGAAATAAGCTTGATACCTTGCATGTTGATCAACCAGCAAGCACTGGACTGACAGAACAGGTGACTACCTGTCCTGGGTTCAGCAGTAGCAGTCATTTTTTTCTCCTTCTTAGTAGCTGGTGCAGTGCTGTGTTTTGACTTTTGGCCTTGGAACAGCGCTGATAACACCAGTGTTTTCAGTTACTGCTTGATAATGTTTTGGTTTGACCAAGGACTTTCCAAGTCTCATGCTCTGTCAGGGAGGAGGGGAAGCCAGGAGGAAGCAGAGACAGGACACCTGACCCAAACTAACCAAAGAGGTATTCCATGCCACAGCACATCATGCCCAGGATGTATAAATGGAGAGCAGAGACCTGGAAGGGTGAGGGTGCACTGTGTGGTTGGGCTTGGTATAGTCGGTGAGTGATTGTATTCTTTCCTTGTATTTGCCTTGTCATTATTACTATTATTGGTGGTAGCAGTAGTGATTTGTGTTATACTTAGTTACTGGACTGTTCTTATCTCAACCTGTAGGGCCCGCATTCATTCTATTCTCCTTCCCATCCCTCCAGGACTGGGGGAAAAAAAAGAGGGGGGAGTGAGTGGGCAAAACTGCGTGAGTTATAGAGGCTTAAACCACGACACCACCAGTTTCTGCAGTTCAAAAATTAACTCTGGAAAATTGAAAATAACAAGGAAAATTCTTAGCTCACTGTGGAGAATAAATATCTTCCAATGTTACAAGAAAACACAAGGAAATATCAGTAAAAATGGTAAAGTGTAGCCTTCATTTAGAATAAACCTCTTATAGTTTTTTCTTTACATTCAAAAGATCAAGTTTGCAAAGAAAAGTATGCTCTCAATTTTGTTTTGCTTTTTCTGTCATGCTATTGATTTTTTCATTGAGAATACTTGTTTGAGACATTTATTAATATATACTTAATTTTCACATCTGTTTGACATCTCTTAATGTAACTTCATTTTTCTAAGTAAATAGAAAGTATAACCACAGGAAATAAAATGTGCATACTTATTTTCATTCCCAAATTTTATTGAGAAAAGGTTATTTTGTAATCTCATCTGGAATGTGTGCATTGCTAGTTTTTTCTTTTTTTTTTTTTTTTTTAAGGATTAACAAACAGAAAATGAGTACAATTTAAAATGTGCAGTACTAAAAGACCTCAAAGAATTAAAGTGTAACTTTGCAAGGCAAATTCTGAATCCCCAAACCACAGTTCTAATTAATTATACATCCCCAAATTCCTGAAGTGTGAAGGGTAAAGCCCAATCACATAATGTGTATGGTCTCAGACACCAAAAAAAATGGCTTCTGCAAAAGGTAATAATCCTACAATGTTTAAGCAGAACAGAAGTAATATTTTTAAGAGAAAGTGTGTTTCATGTGACCTGAGGGAATAGTATGCATTACACAACAGTAGACTGCCCAGTATGATAGAGCTTCTCTCTTTTGTCTTTGTTTGCTACGTATTGATCTGCAAAGTATCTATCTCTTACCTAAGCACCTCTGCCAATCAAAAAGCGAGATTCTAGGACATGAAAGGCATAAGCAGCCATGCACCATTTAAAGTCATATATATATACACATATATATGACATATAACATTTTCCATTACCATTTACTTGCTCCATCACCCCAAAATCATAAGCTTTGCCTTTGTTCTTCAGCATTAGTCTGCAGTGCTCTGAGCTAAAATCCAGTGCCGAGGACAGTGGATTAGCTATTCTTAGCTGAGCAAAAAAGACTGCTTGCATATAACATTGCAGTGCTTTTTTGTGGTGGAAGAGTAATTAAACGATAATAGAGTACAACTGCTATGGGCAAATTTCCTTGCATATTAGTTTCTGAAATGCAAATTACGGCTGTAATTGAAAACAGCATAACCAGTCAAATACTGAAACTGTTCTGCCTCTTACATTGATTCAGCTTATACCATCCCTCACCCCAAAAAAGAAATTTTGCTTCTTCCCTTGTTACTTATGCTGCATTAATTCCTGCCATTGAGAGCAATGACTGGCTCATAATGCCAGTTAGATATGAGAGGGTACGAAGTTAAGTGGAATCTTGTGAACATGAATCTCATGATACCTTGACAACACTTAGAAGTCCTGTCTCTCCTGAATCCTGACAGGAAGATTAATGATTAAAAGTTCAGTCATGGTATTCATTTGTTTCAAAGACTTTATGCATGCACACAAACATGCACGTTTAACTTTCACCCAGAAATGTCAAATTGTGTTTTTCTGTTTCAGCTTTCCAATTTGTTTCCTAGCAATGTTCTGTAAACAGTATAATTTTGTACTCATTATGTATTAAGAAAAATTGTGGGAAATAGAAATTTTATTCACAGTCTTTTTCCTTTTAACTTCAGTTGCTGTTTTACGTAGCAATTTTTTATATCTAATAGTGAAACAATTTTGGTAACAGGACAAAATTTTTGGTATATTCACATGTATATGAAATGCTTTTAAAAAAAACCATGAAGAGACCACATTAAAAACTGTAGAATTTCTTACCTTTGGAATTCATTTTGTATGTCATATAAACATTAATAAAGTATCAAGGGATTTAAAAAAAAATAGTAGTTTTCTAAATCAGTAAGAGAAGAATAGATAAGTGTTTTTTTTCTCACTGATTTGCTTTTATCTCTATATTTTTTCTATCTACTTTTCTTATCTCTATATTTTTTCTATCTACTTTTCTTATTCTGTTTTACCCAAAGATCATAATTATGGACTATTGGTAAAATAAAACCTTGGGATTAAAAAAAAATCCAGGACCCTACAGGTGAACAAATGATACTGAAAGCACATTGCTTTATCTGGAAGATAGTGCCTCAAAATCACATTGCTGGTTTTCTTGTAAAACCCTTCTCATACAAGAAAGATATACATGATTCTGATTGTCAGTTTTATACTCAAGTGAAAGGAATGATCTTACTTTTAGCCACTTTAGTCTTTGAGAATTCATTAAAACTAACTGAAGTAACCAGCAGTTTCTAAGCTGATATCAGGAAAGTACTTTGTATATGTAAAATGTACGCACTTCATCTGTAATTAGGTCAGCACTCAGAGATCTGCCTCTTCCCCTATCAAGTATATTCTGGAAATGTTTTTTTAAGTAAATTACAAGTATCCACTTAAAAAAAACCCAACAAAACAAATGAAAAAAAAAAAAACCAAAAAAAACTCAAACCAACAAAACATTAAAACAGGAGAACTGGTGAAGGAAGAAATAAAGCATTTCAGTACTTTCAGAAGTAGTGTGGAATTGGAAGTCTGGACTTAAAAGTCTGATTTCTCTCTAGACTCTTGCAGAAACCTCAGGCATACTTCAAGGCCATTGAGAAATCCTCAGGAACTGAGGGAAATCCCCAGAGCCAAATTGATCTCAGCACCATCTTTACATCCTAAATTGCATGATTCCCACAGAAAACTGCTGATAGGGAACATCACTCAGCACAGTATGCATATTGCCAGGAATATGCACCAGTATTAATGGTTTCTATTACACATGTATGCTACCCATAGCTGTAATTAGTTTCATTGATTATTCTTTCTATATTAAGATTTTTCTAGCAGTCACCAGACAGTGCTCTGTGTCCCTGTAATTTTTTCTACATATAGATGATATAAATAAACAAAAGATTACTGCAACAATTCAGAAGAAAAAAATAACAAAAGACCTCTGCCAAAGACCTTGCTCTTGTTCAAAAAATTACTAACAAAGAGTGATTGTTTTTTTTCTTCTCTGAGTACTTTTCTTTACCCAGAAGTGCTCTGATGGTAGGAGAAAACCCCAAATGCTTGAACCTGTCTTGATTTCAGCTGGGACAGAGTTAATTTTCTTCCTAGTAGCTGGTACAGTTTTGGCTTTGATCTGAGAATAATGCTGATAGCAAGCTGATGTTTTAGTTGCTGATAGGTAGCGCTTACCCTAAGTCAAGGACTTCTCAGATTTCCGCACTCTGACAGTGCGGAGGGGCGCAAAAAGCCAGGAGGAAGGACAGATGACAGTGTCAGCCAAAAGAATATTCCATACCATAGAGTGTCATGCTCAGTATATAAACTGAGGGGAGTTGGCAGGAAGGGTCCAATTGGTGATTGGAGACAGGCTGGGCGTTGGTTAGTGGGTGGGGAGTAGTTGCATTGTGCAGTGGTTGTGTTTCCTGAATTTTATTTCCTTTCTTTTTTTTGTTCCTTATTATTTTTGTTGTTGCTGCTGTTATTTCTATTAATATATTTTACTTCATTTCAGTTATTAAACTGCTCTCATCTCAACCCACAGGTTTTACCTATTACTGATTCTCCTCCCCATCCAATTGGGGTGGGGAGGTGGAAATAAGTGAGTGGCTGCATGGTATTTAATTGCCAGCTGGGGCTAAACCTTGACAGAAGCTTACTTCTTAAAAAAAAAATCCCCCAAAAAACAGCACAACAGAGATACTTATGCAGATGTCTGTTTTTTGTCTCTCCCCTCTTTCTCTACCCTTGCCCCCCAGCCTTATCTTGTCTTTTCTTTAAAGATTTCAGGCATTTGACTATTACTTTGTTAACATTTTTTCAAGTTTGTCATTTGCCAGTATGCCTATGAGTTAAACAATATGCTTTACAGAAATCCAACTTTATTCATTTTTCTCTGCCTATCAGCAAAGCAAAGGAAACTATCCTTTCAACTGTCATTATAGATTTAGGTCTTCTTATGGCTTCAGCTAGTAACTCTGTGTCATTTATCCTTAAAAGACAGTCAACAATTCTAAGTATGTATGAAGAGACACTGGAGTAGAAATCTTTTGCCAATATCGTTTTACATATATCTTTTCAAAGTTCTTCCAGAACTGTAGTGGACAGCTAGTATTTTGCTTCTTCCTCTCAAACAGGCAGAAGTAGAATCAGCACTGCAAGTTCTAGCAAGTTTGCTAGGGAGATGTATACCAAGCATTTGTTATATGCCTTACTATTATCCTAAGTGCATAACTAACAGGGTTTCCCCTCTGTTTCTAGTCACTTTTCTACACTGTAAACATCTTTTAGGTAGGGAACCATGAGAAGCAAAATGCTTGGTACACAGGGATCTCTTTGTAATTGTTAGCTCAGCTTGCAACCTTGAATACATGAGAAAAAAATTGGCCTTCACTGTGAGCTATTGTCTAAGGAAATCATACTCTGAGTACTATGTTATTACTCATTAACAGAAAAATATTTATATGCATAGAGTTTAACGAATTATATGATCTTTTTTGCTTTCTGAGTTTGTCCATGGTCCCACTGTTAGCCCAAAATATGACATCATCCAGACATTATTATTTTCTGAGATTTTTCGCCTCTGTGGTGGGGTGCCCACCAAGCCACTTTTACTGCCAATTAACAAAATAGTAGGTTAATAAGGGATAAAAACAGAACTAAAAATACCCTCTCCCCACCTTCTTCCCATGCTCAACTTCATTCTTGGTTTTTACTTCCCACCTGCCAAGTGGCACAGGGGCATAGGGAAGGGGGGTTAAGTTCAGTTCATTACACTTGATCCTTGCTGCTCCTTTCTCAAAACCAGCACCTAATGGGATCCCTCCCACAGGATAAAGTCCTTTTAAAGCTGCTCAAATGTGGGTTCTTCCCACAGGATGAATTTCCACAAAAACTGCTCAATTGTGGGTCCTTTCCATGGGGAACTGTCATTCAGGAACTGACTGCTCCATCATGGGTGCCACACAGGACATGGTTCCTATCAGAAAACTTGCTTCTGCATGGGCTCCTCTCCATAGGCTGCAGCTCCTGCCAAGGAGCCTGCTCCATCACGGAATCTCTATGGGCTGCAGCTTCCTTTAGAGCATATCATAGAATCATAGAATCATAGATTCATATCTACCTGCTCTAGTGTGGGGTCCCCCACAGGGTGCAGTGTGAATGTCTATTCTGATGTGGTCCTCTGTGGGTTTCAAGGGGACAGACTATCATCATGGCCTTCTCCATAGGCTACAAAGGAATCGCTGTTCTGACACCTTTAACACCTCTTCCTCCTTCTACTACACTGACCTGGGTTTCTGCAAGGCTATTTCTCTCATTTTTCTCACTTCTCTTTCCCACTTGCTCAGCAGCATTTTTTACCTTTTCTTAAATATGTCATCACAGAGATACCACCAATGTTTGCTGATGATCAAAGCAACGTCATCTTTGGTCAGCAGTAGGTCTTACCGGTGAAACTGACTCTGACATAGTGACAGCTCCTGGTCTCTCCTCACAGAAACAACCCCTACAGCCTCACCACTATCAAAACTGTGTTATATAAACCTAAAACAGCCCCATGTCCAACAGAGCTTTGGTACTGCTGTTTTGCAGTACTAGAGCTACATAACAATACTTTTAATCCTTTTAAGAATGACCTATTTTAATCATCTATCAGTAAGTTAAATAATAATAAAAAAAAAACCAGCAACACCTTAGCCTGAAGTCAATGAACTTTGGTGGTGGTGGTGATTTGGGGGTTTTGAATTTTAGTTGGTTTTGGACTTTTTTGTAATATCTACTCAAGTTCCAAGTTGAGAGCATGTTTTGACATTAGCAAGTCACAGAGTTCATACTGATTTTCTGGTCTTCTGTCTTTCATGCAGCCTTGACTAAATGAACTAAAATATCGCTTCCCACCTTGGTCTCTTGGTTGCAAGTTTTCAGCTATTCTATACTAAAAATACTTCATGTGTCTGGATCTTCATTATATTTGTTAAAGATCATTTGTACCTCTCATTTTTGGTTTTTCAGGCATCTTTATTCATGTACAAATACAGTCTACTAGCAGAATACACACAGAATACAGTAGAATTATATCTGACATGAAAGATATATAGGCCTCAGCAAGCTATGAAGCTAAGCATCAAGATGACTCATCTTGACAAGGCACCTTAGGCACCTGCTGGTGAAGCAGCATCAGTCTATGCGAAAGATTCAGCAACTGTGACCCCTAGGATCTACCCTTTCATCATGCTGCAGAGCTCTCAGCTACCACCAGCTCCATTGTCATGGACACTGGTAAACTGAAGGAACAGCACCTGAACAAAATGTTTAGGTTTGCTTGTTATTTAGTTTGTTTGGGCTTTTTTTTGTTTTAAAGATTTTATGTTTTTCCATGTGTTGTGGTTTAAGCCCAGCCGTAAATCAGCCACACAGCTCTCTCACTTGCTCTCCCCCTTCCGCGCCCTGAGATCCCAGAGGGATGGGGAGGAGAATCGAAAGAATGTAACTCCCATGGGTTGACATAAGAACTCTCCAGTAACTAAGGTATAACACAAACCACTGCTGCTACCACCAATAATAATAATAACAAGGGAAACAAGGGAAGAGAATACAACTGCTCGCAACCACTCACCACCCACTGACCAATACCCAACCCAACAGAGCAGTGATCTAACTCTTCTGGGTGACTGCCCCTAGTTTATATAGTGCGTATGATGTGATATAGTATGGAATACCTTTTTGGTTAGTTTGGGTCAGGTGTCTTGTCTCTGCTTCCTCCCAGCTTCCCCTCGTCCCTGGCAGAGCATGAGACTCAGAAAGTCCTTGGTCAGAGTAAATATTACTGAGCAGCAACTAAAAACACTGGTGTTATCAGTGCAGTTCCCAGGCCAAAAGTCAAAAACTCAGCACTGCACCAGATACTAAGAAGTAGAAAAAATGACTGCTACTGCTGAACCCAGGACACCATGCTAGTGATTTTTCCCCTTGAATCCCAAATCTACTAATGATCTTATTTCAGTGGTGTCTCCCTGCAGTTTTACCTTTTTTAACCTTTCTATAGATATTCTGATGCCTATTTCTCATAAATGCACTTTTCTCAGCTGTTTAAGCCAAGGTTACACAGTTGCGTGTTTCAAATATCAGCCTTGGGCCCTCAGTAAGCAGTGAATGTCACAGAAAGGTTTTGAACATGTACTAGCGTATTTTATTCTGCTAGTATCCAAGCCTCCTTAGCATGTCCTTGTGGAGCTACACAACCCAACCACTCCTGGTACTGGTAAAAGGTCAGCCCATGCTTCTACAATTTGTAGCAGGCAAGCAAAGAAATTGAAACAGAACAGAATGGAAAAATATTAAAAAAACCTCTGGTGTTTGTTAGATTACATAAAGAAATATTTATTTTTAGAATGTAAAATTAAGCAATTTACTCTTTGATTAGAAATACACATCTCTATGGTAACAAATTGCCACCCTCTACTTGATTGATAAGTAGTTTACTATCAAGATATTTTTTAGTTTTACTTTTAACCACTATTCTGAAACATAATTATTGCATACAGACCTCTAATCACTTATTATGAATTTGTAGAGATACAATTTTACAATTTGAAAACAAGCCCCTAAGAGTTTTTCCTCATTTTAAATGCAGATAATATAACAAACCTGAAAAACAGGTTTTTTTTGATTTGTACTGCTGATTGCAATAATAATAAAACTAATTGCCTGTAATTCAGTAAAGTATAATTATACCCAGCTTGATTTAAAAAAAGGTATGGATATTTCAGAATTAGATACCATGAAATATTATATGAATAATTCAGAAGAAATTATTATTAATAAGACTATTTTGTAGACTGAGTTTGAACAAATATTCTGAGTTATGGGAAAATTGTGTGGGATTCATCTTATCTCACTTTAGTTGTCTAAAACATAGTAAATTAAGATGGTATTTAAGAGTGTCTGCATCCCTGATGAAGAGCAACCGCCAGCACAATGGATAAGGGAAAATACTGCTCAAGTCTCTTCTTCAGCCAGAACAGGACAGAATTAGTTGCCATCTGAAAACACCTAAGCTATAAAAGTATTCTGTCAATACCTGGCAGCAGATATTAAATAGCATTTTCAAGAGCCTTTGCAATTTTCTTAAATAACTTAAAAAAAATAACTTGGCTGATCTATACTGAGATCTATATTTATATTCATAATTTCTTATTTGATATGTGCATAAGATTGCAATTACAACTCAGTTTAAGAATTATCAGTTAGAACATAAATTTGAATCTTGTAACTGATATTGGTGTTAATAATCTAGATTCAAAAGAAGCAGTTATTTTAAAAGGAGCCATTGTTTTGACATAAATCTGCTCTAGATGGGATATACAGTGTGAGGTAATTTGCCATATAAATTTTAAAACTCAATTGTTTAAGCGCATTTTAATTTTAACAATCTATTTTTTTTAATTTAAAGAAATAATGAGTTTATTTAATTCTTTTCAAGTTCCAAAGGAAAACAGTCGAAAAATGTAACAGAAAAGGGCAATTTTAATTTTATTTTCTTAATAAAGTAGGATGCCACTAGAATTGCTTTAAAGACAATTAAATTTAAAATTTGAAATTCACAGATTTCTCACTGAAATAGTTTCTTTAAGGATGTTAAAAAGATGGTAGAGGATATGTAAATATGGTAGGACAATGGAAGCATAATAAACATAATATTAGGGGCAGGTAAAGTAGGAACAACATACAAAAAAAATGAGTTAGCTGCAGTATTTTGTCTGGAAATTTTGACTTTAGACATGTATCATAGAATGATAGAATGGTTAGGGTTGATCGTCTTGTTCCAACCTCCTTTCCATGGGCAGGTACACCTTCCACTACACCAGGATTCTCAAAAGCCCACCTGACTTGGCACTGAGCACTTCCAGGGATGGGGCATCCACAGATTCTCTGGGCCACCTGTGTCGCTGCCTCACCACCCTCGTAGTAAAGAACTTCTTCCTTCTATCTAATCACAATCTTCGCTCTATGAGTTTAAAGCCATTGCCTCTTGTCCTATCAATGCATGACCTTGTATAAAAGTCCCTCTCCAGATTTCTTGTAGGTCCCCTTTAGGTACTGGAAGGCTGCTATAAGGCCACCCCAGAGCCTTCTCTTCTCCAGGCTGAACAACCCCAGCTCTCAGCTTATCTTCATAGGAAAGGTGCTCCAGTTCTCTGACCTTTGTGGGCCTCCTCTGGACCTACTCCAACGGGTTTATATCCTTCTTATGTTGAGGACCCTAGAGATGGATGCAGTAACCCAGCCCCTCTACTCTGCTCTTGTCAGACCTCACTTGGAGTATTGTGTGCACTTCTGGTGTCCTCAACATAAAAAGGGCATGAAACTGTTGAAACAAGTCCAGAGGAGGGCCACAGGAATGATCAGGGGATCAGAGCACCTCCTATATGAAGACAGGATGAGAAAGTTGGGGCTGTTCAGCCTGGAGAAGAGAAGGCTGCATGGGTACCTCATAGCCTATATGGGGCCTATAGGGATCCTGGGGAAGGACTCTTCATTAGGGACAGTAGTGAGAGGACAAGGGGTAACGGGTTCAAACTTAAACAGGGAAAGTTTAGATTGGATGTGAGGAAGAAATTCTTTACTGTAAGGGTGGTGAGGCACTGGAATGGGTTGCCCAGGGAAGTTGTGAATGCTCCATTGTCGGTGGTGCTCAAGGCCAGGTTGGACAGAGCCTTGGGTGGCATGGTTTAGTGTGAGGTGTCCCTGCCCCTGGCAGTGGGGCTGGAACTAGATGATCTTAAGGTCCTTTCCAACCCTAACTATTCTATTATTCTATGATTCTATGGGGTCTCATGAGAGTGGAGTAGAGGGTGAATCACCTCTCGTGATTGACCTACTACTAGTGCTTCTTTTGATACAGCCCAGGATGTGATTGGCTCACTACTAAGTCATGTTGACCTTCTCATCAACCAAAACCCCGAAGTCTTTCTCCGCAGGGCTGTGTCTTGGGTTCAGCAGTAGAAGACATTTTTCTCCTTAGTAACTGATAACACTGATGTTTTTAGTTGCTGCTCAGTAATGTTTATTCTGACCAAGGACTTTCTGAGTCTCATACTCTGCCAGGGAGGAGGGGAAGCCGGGAGGAAGCAGAGACAGGACACCTGACCCAAACTAACCAAAGAGGTATTCCATACCACAGCATGTCATGCCCACTATACAAACTAGGGGCCGTTACCCGGAAGGGTTAGATCACTGCTCAGGTTGGGCTGGGTATCGATTGGCGGGTGGTGAGTGGTTATGTTCTCTTCCCTTCTTCTTTCCCTTCTCATTATTTTTGGTGGTAGCAGCAGTGGTTTGTGTTATACCTTAGTTACTGGACTGTTCTTATCTCAACCTGTGGGAATTACATTCTTTCGATTCTCCTCCCCATCCCTCTGGGAGCAGGTGGAAGGAAGGGGGGGAAGTGAGTGAGCAACTGCATGGCTGAATTGCCAGCTGGGTTTAAACCATGACAGTTGTTTTTGGCTCCCAACATGGGACATGAAGGGTTGAGATAACAACAGATCTGTCCAGAGTGTGTCTAATCAGATTTGTGATAAACATTTATTGTTTTGGATTAATAATCACTCCTCACAATGCTGATTTATTTGCTCTAAAAGTTGTTGCTCTTGATTTTGGAGTTTCAGCATGTCGTACCTTACTTAGAGCTGGTATTTGCTGTCTTAGTGTTATCAGCTGGGGGCGTTGGGCTAAGGTTCTTGTTTCATTGTACTTTATGGCAATGACTTGTAATACAATAGAATCATAGAATCATAGAATCATAGAATCACAGAATCATAGAATAGTTAGGGTTGGAAAGGACCTTAAGATCACCTAGTTCAAACCCCCCTGCCAGGGGCAGGGACACCTCCTCCTAAACCATGACACCCAAGGCTCTGTCCAATCCAGCCTTGTACACCGCCAGCGATGGAGCATTCACAACTTCCCTGGGTAACCCATTCCAGTAGAGGACTTTGAGATTGAGGGCTTTGAGATTGACCAAAGCATGGAGAATGGCCTTAATGGTCTGGTGAACTGGCCTTGATAAGATAAATGAGAAGCCACAAGGAGGAGCAAAGTATGTGCAGTACGTGTGGAGGGATGTTGACAAGAGAAGAGAGAAGTAAGAAGAGAGAATGGAGTAATAGTTACTCAATGAAAAGGCAACTACTTAATAAGAAGCTAGCCAACAGAAAGGCAATAACTTTCACATGAACAATCACAGTTAACCAATCATGCTAAAAGTTTATTCACGTGTACACTGGTTAACCTATATAAACTCTGTAACCAGTAGTAAAGTTGTCTTTGGCTATCACCTCACCAGAGTCGGTGCCTTCAGTCTCCACAGGACTGTTCTTATCTCAACCCGTGGGAGTTACATTCTTTCGATTCTCCTCCCCATCCCTCTGGGAGCAAGGGAGAGGAGGCGGGGGAAGTGAGCAAGCAACTACGTAGCTGAATTGCCAGCTGGGTTTAAACCATGACAGGCTGATATCAATACATTCTTCATCTGGCCTGTAGTGCTTGGGATTGCCCTGACCCATGTGAAGGATCTTGCACTTGGCCTTGTTGAATTTCATGAGGTTTGCATGGACCTATCTCTTGAGTCTGTCAAGGTCCCTCTGGATGGCATCCTTCCTTCCAGTGTGTTGTTGGCACCACACAGTTTGGTGTCATCAGCTTGCTGATGGTGAACTCAATCCCACTGTTCTTGCCACTGACAAAGGTTTTAAACAGTGCTGGTCTCAATACTGACCCCTGAGAGATGCCACTTGTCACTGGTTTCCACCCAGACATTGATCCATTGACAGCAACTCCTTGAGTGTGACCATCCAGCGAATTCCTTATTCATGAAGTGGTCCATCCATCAAGCCCATATCTCTCCAGTCTGAAGATAAGGATGTCATGTGGGACAGCATTAAGCACTTTGCACAAGTTCAGGTCTTTATTTTTTCTTAACTATCAAGAACTATAAAGATGTAAGACTTAAGTCCCCAACTCATCCCCACATTATATTTCATATTCAGTTACTCTAGGTTTGAATTTTTTTTCACGCTTTGAGTCATTAAGAAAAAAATTGCAGTTGAAAAAAAAGCATGTTTTTTTTCAAATGTTGATAAGAGCATCTGGAATGGTGATTTGCATTTCTTATAGGAAAAATATAATTCTCTGGTTTTGTAGTGTCGTGGTTTAAGACTAACTCACACAGTCTCTCTCACTCACTTCCCCCTCTTTCTTCCCCCCGCTCCCGGAGGAATGGGAAGGAGAATCAAAAAGAATGCAACTCCCACAGGTTGAGATAAGAACAGTTTAGTAACTGAAGTACAACACAAATCACTACTGCTACCACCAATAATAATAGTGACAAGGCAAATACAAGGAAAGAATACAATTCTCACCACCTAATAATAAGCCCGACCACACAGTGCACCCCCACCCTTCCAGGTCTCTGCTCTCTGCTTTCCATCCTGGGCACGACGTGCTGTGGTATGGAATAACCTCTTTGGCCAGTCTGGGTCAGGTGTCCTGTCTCTGCTTCCTCCCGGCTTCTCCTCCTCTGTGGCAGAGCATGAGACTCAGAAAGTCCTTGGCCAGACCAAAACATCACTAAGCAGTAACCGAAACACTGGTGTTATCTGTGCTGTTCGCAGACCCAAAATCAAAAACACAGCGCTGGATCAGCTACCAAGAAGGAGAAAAATGGCTGCTGCTGCTGAACCCATGACAGTATCTACCTGATCATATACCTGATATAAACACATATTACATTACATATACCTGATCATAAATTCATTCTGTTTGAAATTTTCCTAATTTTCTTTGCCTAGATGTTCAGCTGTTTAGAAAGTCTAAGCAAAAGTAGGTCTGTAAATTTTGAATGCAGGGAGAATGAAGAAAATAGGTTATTACCATTACAGAGAAGGAGGAGGAAGAAAGAAGCCTGTAACCTTTTTATGAACAGCCCTAGAGCTGGAGTGGATGAGAACTGCAAGCTGAAATTTGGCATGGAAATAGCTCTCATTTAAAAGAAGTGCCTTTGCTTTCAGAGAAAGTTGGGTTTGACTTCGCCAAGCTATGAAATTTTAAGTGTCGAATACAAGTACTGGCTAAAGTAATGAGGCTTTAAGCATTCTCTCTTCTTTTACTTGCCTCAGTTCCTAAAGTTTTCCTTCCATGTGAACATTAAAAGAGTAGAATATCTTTAAAGTAAACAGTGAAGTGTCATATATTGCTGCAGGTCGGTAGTGTCTCCTGTGTATTTCATAATTATGAAACTGTTGAAATTGCTTTTGACCTTTTTGGTTGTTTTGATTTTTTTGTTATAGCTCTTATAAATTGCACTCTTTTCACTGTCTTCACCCTCATTGGGGAATCACTGTTCTTTACTTGAAATGGTTTTTAGTTCAAAAACTTGTCAGTTTTACATCACATATAAACTAATTTGCACGAGTGTGAGCATTCACAAAATTGAAACTTGTATCAGTGTTACATACTCCTGACTGCAAGTCATCTTTCCACAAGAGGTTTTTATTTCTCTCACATAATCTTAGATTGGATTCCAATTATCCTTCTAAATCAATATACCCATTGCAGCAAACCCTAGCAACCTTGGTTAACTCTCAGTCATTAAGAATAAAGCACTCCTGTTAAGCGATTTCATAACTGATAATAGTCTTGCCATGCTAGAGTGAGATAGGCTGGATTCAAATTGCAGTTTCAGATGGTAGAAAAAAAGACCTTTCCTATTAATTATTTATTCTATCAACCAAAACTCCTTTATCTAAATGAGGTTGAAGAAGATAGCGCTTACTTTACAGTTCCCATGCATGAGAAACTTCTTATTTATAGTGTCAATGCCATTCCACCTTGAGAATACAACATTGTTTCATATTGACTGGACCTATCATTTTACTCCTAAATAGATTTACCACTTCTCAAGAACTTTGAAAATTTCTCTCTCAATTGATGACTTCATATGAAAGCTTTCAGCATAGTTTTTTGTGAATACAACATTATTTTTGTTGCTGCATTCACTAAGTAATCCATATTTTACACATTTCATAAAGTGTTTGCTCCTTTTCTTATAACGTTTATCTTTGTTGAGTAAACACAAACTTTAACTGATTTTAATTGTTCAGGATAATATGCAGGAATATTCAAGTGAAGACATTCAAATAAATAGAAACTAAATTAGGTGGATTATATCACAGTCCAGAAGTTGGAATCACAATTTCTGTCAATACATGAGATTTTCTTAATTAAATCTTTAATATTAAGTTAAAACATCACTTTCATTTTTATCTTCAGAAGCCTTTAAAAAACTTAAAACCACTTCCATGACAAAATGTAGGTGTCAGGATATTTTTGCAAAAGATCAAATGCCAGTACAGTCTGAGGATGAACTTCAAGAGTCTTTCAGATAAGCAGATAACTTTGGACCATTTAAATTTTCTCCCAGTTTCCTTTCTAAGATGCTTGTTCAAGATGTGTTTATTCAACTGCAAGAAAATTAGTGCAGCTAATAACTGGTTAGAGAGCTTTTCTCTTAAGGCATATGCACAGATAGTAAAAAATAAATGGCAGTTACACATCTCTTCCATCATTGGTTTGGACCAGTAGGATGCAGATTTGGTTTTCCTCAATTCAGTATATAATACTGAGGCAGAGAAAAGCCTGCAGCTCCACTCCTGCTTGTATCCTCATCTGATTAAAACAATAAACAGGTTATGTATTTTTAGGATGTGCAAACCCTTACCAGTCCAAAAGGAAAGCAATGAGCAGCACAAAGAAACCAATAAATATTTGTTTTCCCTTGTTATGAAGCATCAAGTTTCACACAAGTTTTGTAACAGCATTGATCAATTTTAAACTCATGTTATTTGACGCAAGAATTTGACAAATATCTGCTTAGCAAGAAGGAGAATTGTCATTGCAACTTCACTGCCTGCTTCTCTCAACACATAGAATCATACAATAATAGAATAGCTAAGGTTGGAAAGGAACTCAAGATCTTCTAGTTCTAACACACCTGCCATGGGCAGGGACACCTCCCAGTAAACCATGCCACCCAAGGTTATGTCCAATCCAACCTTGAACACCGCCAGCGATGGAGCATTCACAACTTCTCTGGGCAACCCATTCCAGTGCCTCACCACCCTCACAATAAAGAATTTCCTCCTTATATCCAACCTAAACTTCCCCTGTTTAAGTTTGAACCCATTACCCCTTGTCCACTCACTACAGTCCCTCATGAAGAGTCCCTCCCCAGCATCCCTATAAACCCCCTTCAGATACTGGAAGGATGCTATGAGGTCTCCACTCAGCCTTCTCTTCTCCAGGCTGAACAGCCCCAACTTTCTCAGCCTATCTTCCTATGGGAGGTGCTCCAGTCCCCTGATCATCCTTGTGGCCCTCCTTTGGACTTGTTCCAACAGTTCCATGTCCTTTTTATGTTGAGGACACCAGAAATGCACACAATACTCCAAGTGAGGTCTCACAAGAGCAGAGTAGAGGGGCAGGGTCACCTCCTTCAACCTGCTTTTTTCAAACCTGGTCATGCTCCTTTTGATGCAGCCCAGGATACAGTTGGCTTTCTGGGCTATGAGCACACACTGCCAGCTCATGTTCATTTTCTTATCGACCAACACCCGTAAGTCTTTCTCCGCAGGGCTGCTCTGAATCTCTTCTCTGCCCATCCTGTAGCTGTGCCTGGGATTGCCCCGATCCAGCTGTAGGACCTTGCACTCGGCATGGTTAAACTTCATCAGGTTGGCATCAGCCCACCTCACAAGCGTGTCAAGGTCCCTCTGGATGCCATTCCTTCCGTCCAGCATATCAGCCGAACCACACACCTTGGTGTCGTCGGCAAACTTGCTGAGGATGTACTCAATCCCCCTGTCCATGTCACTGACAAAGATGTTGAACAAGACTGGTCCCAACACCTATCCCTGAGGGACACCACTCATTACTGGTCTCCAGCTGGACATTGAGCCATTGAGCACAACTCTTTGCATGTGGCTGTCAAGCCTGTTCTTTATCCAGCGAGTGGTCCACCTATCAAATTGATGTCTCTCCAACTTAGAGACAAGGATGTCATGTGAGACAGTGTCAAACGCTTTGCACAAGTCCAGGTAAATGACATCAACTGTTCTACCCCTGTCCATCAGTTCCATTGCCCCATTATAGAAGGCCATCAGATTGGTCATGCAGGATTTCCCCTTAGTGAAGCCACGCTGGCTGTCACCAACCACCTTGTTGTTTTTCATGTGCCTTAGTATGCCTTCCAGGAACATCCGCTCCAAGATATGCCAGGCACAGACGTGAGGCTGACTGGTCTGTAATTCCCTGGCTCATCCATTTTCCCCTTCTTGAAAATGGGGGTTATATTTCCCTTTTTCCAGTCATCAGGAACTTCACCTGACTGCCATGAGTTTTCAAATATGATGGACAGTGTCTTAGCAACTTCATTTGCCAGTTCCTTCAGGACCCGCAGATGGATTTCATCAGGTCCCATGGACTTGTATGCATTCAGGTACTTAAGATGGTCGCGAACCAGATCCTCTCCTACAGTGGTCCCAGGGTCTTCATTCTCATTGTCCCTGCGTCCGCCTTCCAAGACTTGGGTGGTGTGGTCAGAGCGTTTTCCAGTGAATACTGAGGCAAAGTAGTCATTGAGAACCTTAGCCTTCTCGTAATCCAGGGGAGCCAGTTCTCCTGATAGCTTCTGGAGGGAGCCCACTTTGTCCTTAGCCTGTCTTTTATTCACTGTGTACCTATAGAATCCCTTCCTGTCATCTTTAACATCCCTAGCCAAGTTTAATTCTAACTTGTCCTTAGCTTTCCTAACCTGGTCCCTAGCTTCCCGGACAACATCTCTGTATTCATCCCAGGCCGCCTGTCCTTGCTTCTACCTTTTATAAGCCTCTTTTTTCCTTCGAATTTTCCTCAGCAGCTCCTTATCCATCCAAGGAAGTTTCCTGGCCCTCCTACAGCACTTCTTTCTAGTAGGGATGCATCGCTCCTGAGCTTGCAGCAGCTGATCCTTGAATATCAGCCAACAGTCTTGGGCCCCCCTACCCTCTAGGGCTATATCCCATGTAATCTTACTGAGCAGGTTCCTGAAGAGACCAAAGTCTGTTCTCCTGAAGTCCAGGGTAGTGAGCTTGCTTCGCACTCTTCTCACTGTCCTGAGGACTTGCTTTTTATTATTCTCTTTGACTGTAACAATATGTTAAGACCTATATCTACAAAAGAATGTAGGTGCTTAGTTCACTTTTCAGGGTAAGAGTGACACCTAAATACCTAATACCTTGAGGGTCTGTTCCAATGTTTGATTCTTTTCACTTACTCCTACACTGCATTTCATTCTGTGATTCTTATGTACATGGTAAAATGCAATCACAACTGACGCAAAAATTTAGATTTTTTCATTCTAAATTTACACAATATCTTCTATTCTGACCTAAATAAATGTAGTTTAGTGGTTTAAGCAAGTTGGTTATAAAATGCAATACTTTTTATAACACTATCATAGTAAGAAAGAAATTTACTCTATTAGAGAACTTAAGTAACATATTTTGGCTCTGAAAAATAAACTTGCTAAGTTATAATATTACTGTGCACTCTTATTATTCATGACTTTCATATATACTTAAATACCTAGTTTAATACTGCATTTTTCATTATCATCAAAGTTCTGAACTTGACTTGCTTACACACTTCTGAAAAAACTCTCTGTACCTATTTTCATCATTTTGTCCTCTTTGCTAAGAGTGTAGTCTGTACTTTACAGACAGTAAGACTGAAAATAACAGATTTGTGTTGCTAATGCATTAAGTTATATTTGAGTACAGGAAAAATGTAATTTTGGATACAGCTTCATTTAGAAATTGTTATTTTTTTTTTTCTTCTAACATCATTTAACACTGAGAAATCAGTCCTATGTCTCATTGCTGTACTAAGAAGTGTGCCTGAGATAGCTCTGGCTTCAGCTAGCTTTTGTTCTACTTGATCCAAACACACATCTAATAGTACATACCCTCTAGTACTTACTCATTTTAGGAGGAGTGAATGAAAGGCTGTTGTAAATACATTTAATATATAAGAGGGACAGAGTGTTTTTATTTCTATCTGTGGTATATGAGGAGTTAAAACATACTCCCTCATGATAAAACCTTGTGCTCAGTTCTTTCTATTCTATAAGGAACACCATCCTTGAGAAAAAAAGTTTGCCAGGTATCAGCATGAGACAGAACACTTTCAATCTCTGTTGCTGATGCGTTTCATGTTACATTAAAGCACTCACTGACATAAAAACCGAATTGAAAAGAAAAATAATAAGAATCAAAATCTTCTTTTCATGTAATTATCCTAGATAGTAACCCTTTTTTTGTGAATAGCAAAATAAGAATGCTAGACAAAATGGAATACCTCAGTCTGGTGGAATTCTCAAATGTCCATACATGTTTATGTATGGTTTAGAATGCAATCATATAAGATGGTATTCAGGACAAGCAAATATTTTGTATCTCTTGGGGACACCAGAGTATAGAGGGGTCTTTGGTCTCCCCCAGAGAAGCTACAAAATCTGCCTCTTCTTGTGGATAGAATTGTTTTTTTCATTTATCCAAGTCCTCTGCCGTCTTGTGCAGTTATATCAGCTGGGCTTTTAGTACAGTCATAGTTAATATAGGAAGAAAAGAGAGGCAAGATGTTCTCAAAGAAATATAAGAAAAGGAGGCACAGAAAGAAGAGAATGTATGATGTCTGAAAGACTGGAAAATCTTAAAGTATGAGAGGGAGCTATCCTTTGAAGTATAAATTTGTGGCATGATCAAAAGCTCCCTGTAGGCAACGGAAAGATTCCTATTGACTTCACTGGCCTTTGAATTCACCATTGAATGAAGGAAAACAGCAAACCTTCCTTTCTTTTCCCATCAGCTCCTTAGTTATTCTTTTCATAGTCAGCGACATTAAAGAAAGAAGATAGAGGAATTGAAAAAATATGTAAAAATTTATTTTAAAACTGTTAAGTACAACTTTTTATCAGTGAATTTAATGGGGCTAAGTACTCTAGGTACTATTTCAGCTGCCTGAATATTAATAACTTACTAGATTTTTTTTCTGGAATAAAAGTAAACAACTTTTACACACGTCCAAGTCTGTACAGCGTTTTATACCACAGCTTTTCAAAACGATAAAAGTTTTTTTACTCTGTATTGGCTCATTCTTCCTTCTCAGCAATTCTAGCAAGATAGAAGAACACTCATTGGCTTTAATGTCCTAGTGAAACTAAATGTTTTAGCCTAATTTTAATGACAAAGAGTGTAAGTCTCAGATAACCACCCTCATTTATTTCTCAGACCACTTGTTCAAATAATTTGGAGGAATTTTCTGAACGAGGCCTTTTTAAAGATAGCTAACAGCTATGATGTCATTGTATTCTTTTTAAATCTGTAGTATCTCATTATCTTTTAAAGTTTTAAAGACACTTTGAGTCCAAATAACATTTTTGTGAAAATAACAAAGGTTTTGAAGACTGCAAAGTAACTTGGTGCCACAACTGAACCATCAGATAATTTTGTTCATATTAGCTCAGATGCAGATAATACTGGCAGTGTATTCCCATTCCCATGTATTCCCATGCATTCCCAGTGTATTCCCATGCCCTTACCCTAGTTCTCCTGGCTTCTTGCCCTGGTTGGTACCTTCTTACTCCTTGTTCCAGGAATGGGAACAGTTGTTCCAACAATTTTGTCTTTTGCTTCAGTTCAGTAAGCTTTTTGAAACTAGGATCTTGCAACTTTTCCTGTACATTTTGTATAACTGTTGGCTTGACACAATCCTTGGTCACTATCTCACCTCATGTGTGGCACTTGGTTTACACTCCCTCCCTTAATTCCAGTCTGGCTATAATAGCTTGGTAGGGTGGCCTACTTTCTATCCATTTGTGCTTAACAGAGGGCTTCTCTTTTTGGCCAGAAGTAATGTTATCAGAAATCTGTAAGGGTAAGAAAAACAAAATGACAAGAAGGTGAACTGTTGTAGCTTGGTACTAGAGGGATTTGACTTGTATATAGGCCATGTCCTGAGGAAATGACCTACTAATATAGTGGAGATAACATCATAAATGTTAAAGACTGAATAGGTTGCTCGCAAAATATATTTAATGTTTACATATATTTACTGATTTAGTTTAGTGCTATTTACTGATTTAGTTGATGATTTGGTTAAAGCAATGTAAAATTAATATGTAATTAAAAAGGTAATAAACTTATATGGCACACAATTATAAAACCAGGCTTTGTAATTTCAAGTTAAGATCATGATGTTTTTTTCTTTTTCTCTCAGGTTGTTTGTAATCTACTTTTGAGTGGTAAGAAACTGCCTCTCAGACACACATAGTTTGGTAAATTGCTGTGAGTGAAGAGTATTCTGTTATGATATAGGATGCTCTCTATATCAGTGTTCAAACTAAATTAGAAAGTCAGCTTTATTCTTGATACTGACCCCTTTCTTATCATAAATCAAGAATATCACAGATTAGAAAAAATGTTTTATAAGGACCTTTTATGGTTTTTTATTTGGGTTTTGGTTTTTTGGTTTGCCTTTTTGTTTGTTTGTTTGTTTTATTTGTTTAGTTTATTTACTTAAATGATTACTCCATACTATTTTTATATTAGAAAATTTATTTTTAATTTAATAATAGAGTTGTTAAGCATAATTAATGATAATAAGAACAATTCAATAATTTGATAGCTCATTGCTATACTTCTCTTGTTTTATTTTGTTTTGGTTTTTTTTCACTTTGGGATTTTATACATTTATAACTTTATTCAGACTGTATTCTTACTGTATGTAATAAGAAGGAAAAAAAAAGACATGGAGAATTAGAGACATGGCTACTTAATAGTTAGCAAAAAATACTTTTCTATTAATTTAATTAATTATAATTTCGCTAAAACATTAAGGGCATTTCTAATACATAAATCAAGAATATGGTGATTAATTTTTATTTAATTGATTTAATATATAATTTATATATACACACATATCTTAAAATATATGGGTATAATATACACATCTCATCAAAGATGGAAAATTTTGCTCTCTGAAATAGAGCATGAAATTGTCTAATTCAGACAGACTATGATTATATGGTAATCAATCATGCTCAAGCAAAGACCAAGTACCTGCTTAACATTTACCCTTTGGTGTATGCATATAAAGGTCACTGTACAGTAGATATTTTTTCCTATGAGTCTGAATTTTAGTCAGATATTTTAATAACAGTATTTATTAAAATATAAAAATATTTGTCATCAGAATAAATGTGGAACAGTTCCACCGATTACAATACATAATAAATATAATATTTCTCATGTTTTCAAGATCTTATTTATCTCATATATAGTTATAGGATATCCATGTTTAACATGGTTTTTGCAGTGTGCAAGGAAATCTGTTTTTATTTATATGATTAGGTATGACTTAGTGTACTTACTCAACATAGCTTCATATAGAACTATAACGAAGGGGTAGCCAAGAAAATACATAAGAAAATTTAAAATATTTCCCACATAAAAAAAGCACAGCAGCAAAAAGCCAGACAAAAACCTGATCTTCAATACTAGGAAGAACTGTGTTGGACTGGAATTAGCTGGTGTTTCTATTTGTTATTGGAAAAGCCAAGGAATTGGAAATTAACCCTTCCCATTTGATAAATATAACTAACCATTAAACAAAACCAGCTACAAAATTATTGAAAGACTAAAATTCGTTAAACCTTATTGTCCTGGGGTCAGCAGTATCAGCCATTTTTCTCCTTCTTGGTAGCTGGTTCAGTGCTGTGTTTTTGACTTTCGGCCTGGGAACAGTGTTGATAACACTAGTGTTTTGGTTACTGCTTAGTGATGTTTTGGTCTGACCAAGGACTTTCTGAGTCTCATGCTGTGCCAAGGAGGAGGGGAAGCCGTGAGGAAGCAGAGACAGGACACCTGACCCAAACTAGCCGAAGACTTATTCCATGCCATAGCACATCATGCCCAGGATGGAAAGCAGAGAGCAGAGACCTGGAAGGGTGGGAGTGCACTGCTTGGTCGGGCTGGGTATAGTGGTGAGTGATTGTACTCTTTCCTTGTATTTGCCTTGTCATTATTCTTATTGGTGGTAGCAGTAGTGATTTGTGTTGTACTTTAGTTACTAAACTGTTCTTATCTCAACCTGTGGGAGTTGCATTCTTTTGATTCTCTTCCCCATCCACCGGGAGCAAGGGGAAGAAAGAAGGGGGATTGAGTGAGAGAACGGGCTGCGTGATTTACGGCTTAAACCACGACACTTGTCTACTCTCTCTCAGGTGTATATACTGAAAGTATTACATTTATTAACTTCAATCACACCCTGTGAAGCCACTATATTTTTCCTTTGATGACACTGTGTGTCATTCATTTCAGAAGGGCAGCTTTTTGATGAGGCACAAGAAAGAACTGTTCATCTGTGGACAGCACTTCTACCTTGTCCTCTATCAGACCACCAAATAGTGTTCTTTCTTTTTCTGCTTGGATTTCAATAAACTTATTCTGATACACTCCAGTGTAAGATATAAAGGTAACAAGGTCATCAAAAGACAGGATTGCGCTTCTGCTTTCAGCATTGGTGTGGCCTCATCTTGAGCACTGTGTGCAATTTTGGGCCTCACAATTTGAGAAGTTTGTGAGTGTCCTTGAATGTGTCCAGAGGAGGGCAACAAAGCTGGAAGGAATGTCCTATGAGAAGCTGCTGAGGACTCTGAGATTTTTCTAGTTTGGAGAGGAGGCAGCTGAGGGGCGACCTTATTGCTCTCTATACCTTCCTGAGGAGGGAAATTTGAAGGGGGAGGTGCTGATCATTCTCCCTGGGATCTGGTGACCAGACACACAGGCATGGTTTAAAGTTGCACCAGGGGAAGTTTAGGCTGGACATTAGGAAGCATGTCTTTACTGAGAGAGTTGTCAAATACTGGAACAGGCTTCCTAGAGAAGTGGTCAATGCCCCAAGCCTATCAGTGTTCAAGAGGCATTTGGATAATACTCTTAATAATCTACTTTAACTTTTGATCATCCCTGGATTGGTCAGGCAGGTGGACTCGGTGATCATTGTAGGTCCCTTCCAATGGAAACATTATTCTATTTATTCCGTTTTGTTCTGCTCTGTTCTGCTTTGTTCTGCTTTGTTTTGTTCTGTTCTTTTCCATTCCATCCTGTCCTGTCCTGTCCTGTGTTGTCCTCTCCTGTCCTGTCCTGTCCTGCTCCATTCCATTCTGCTATGTTCTCTCTGTCTAAAGACAGGATCTTTTTCATCCATTCATATTCACTGTTCAGTTAGAGCTCTTGACAGACTTCAGTGTTGACTTTCTAGACTTTTTCAGTGTTATAATCTATGTATTCTGAATGGACAATTCTATCAGCAAATTATTTGTCAGACTATTTCTAGTATTTATTTATTCAACTTGATTTATTTTAGTTGATCTTAAAGAGCAATTCTATCTTGCAAGAACATTGTATATAAAACATTCCCACCCTTCTCTTTCTAAACCACTAAAAGCTTGCATGGAACTTGCTTAGGTAAATCCATCCAGGAAAAGGGGAAAATCAAGTGTGTTTCTTCCTTATTATTTTCTTGTTGCCATGAGGTTTTTTACCTTTTATTCCATAGCTTATCTGCTTGAGTAGTTAAAATGGATGGTATGAAGGGACAAAAGAGTGTCATAATTACAGTTTACTTGGAAAACATGCCAGTTCAATTTAACAAAATTTAATTGCTTCAGTGACAAATTTTCCAGGGAGACTTATACGGAGACTGACACCCACACACAAAGGGCTCCATAAGAGAATCCACTAGAAATACTATGTCCTGGGTTCAGCAGTAGTAGTAATTTTTCTCCTTCTTGGTAGCTGGTGCAGTGTTGTGGTTTTGACTTTCAGCCTGGGAACAACACTGATAACAATGATGTTTTTAGTTGCTGCTCAGTAATGCTTACCCTGACCAAGGACTTTCTGAGTCTCATGCTCTGCTAGGGAGGAGGGGAAGCCGGGAGGAAGCAGAGACAGGACACCTGACCCAAACTAACCAAAGAGGTATTCCATACCACAGCACGTCATGCCCAGGATGTAAAAATTGGGGTCAGTTACCTGGAAAGTTTAGATCACTGCTCAGTCAGGCTGGGTATCAGTTGGCGGGTGGTGAGCAGTTGTATTCTCTCCCTTTGTTATTTCTGTTATCATTATTATTATTGGCGGTAGCAGTAGTGGTTTTGTGTTATACCTTCGTTACTGGATTCTTATCTCAGCCTGTGGGAGTTGCATTCTTTCGATTCTCCTCCCCATACCTCTGGGAGAGGGGGGATGAAGAGGTGGGAGTGAGAGAGCTGCTGCATGGTTCTTAAACCATGACATACTAGTAGATTCAGCTACAGCAAAAAAAGTAAAAAACAGAGAGGAATTTCTGTGCTCATCTTTTGAAAGGACCGCTTTCAAATGCTCTAATATTTAATAATATATATCAGGTATTTTTTCACAAAAATATTCCTTCATTCCTTACTTAACCCTTTTCTGTGTTTTTTCTCCCGATCAGGTTTTATAGTCCTATTTTTTTAGCTTGCATAATCTTTGGAAAAAATAATTCCTTTCATTGCATTGTACTAACACCATCTAATATCAGAAATGATGCATTTATATGTATTTAGTAGTATAACCATTCAATGATACATCAGTGGCAGAGACACGTGCTGCAGAGAATATAATATTTGCAAATACATCACTGGCAGTGCAAGTGACAGATCTAGACACAGTGCAAAAACTCCTGGGGTTTGTGATGCCACAGCTAATTTCTTTTCTCATTTTGTTTTACTTTTCACAGCAACTTTCTTTCTACCCTTTTCACTGCTTTCCCTAATTTGACCAAGTTACATATAAAATTTAATCTGCATGCTAGTTTTAGACATTGTGTTACTAGAAGACAGTGCTTTTCTAATAGACAGAATATTATGTGATACTTAATTAAATGTTGCCTTATCAAGGCACACATATAACTGAATTGTGCCTTTTAGAAAGTTTTGTGAATGAAAATTTTTACAGGTAGGAAACCAGACTTGAATATGCATTGTGAAAACCAAATAAACACACATGACATATTTACATTTGTAATATACATCACTTGACAACTTCAAATGTGAATGCTGAAGTTTAAATATGTTTGCTAATTTCTTTTATGCAAAAATTATTTATTGCTAATCTGCTTTCTTTTGTGAAATAAATGCAGCTGGACTGATATTTAGTTGTTTTCTTTAACTACACTTCGACTTTTAACACTGCCTGTTTAGTTATTAGTTATTTAGTTTTCTTCTCTTTGCATGCAATATAAATGAACTCCTTCAGAAAGCAATTTATTCTAAAACATGTTTCTGATCAGTGCAACAAGGATCATTGTCAGTGTCTGTCTAATTTTTAGATAACCAATGTTAAAAGAAATTAATCATCCTAAAGTGTTACGTGTTCAAAAACATACATGGTTTTAATGTTCTTATAATGTTTCTAATGTAATATTACTAGCCTAGCCAAAATATGAGCAAGTTCAAGTATCATCCAGTGTGACTTTGAAGCTGCAAAAAAATTATGTGTTTTTTTTTTTTTTCTTGGTAGCATGCATGACTGGCAACACAAAAATGTTCTATTCTTAAAAGCCATTTTATACCAGTGAAAAAATTGTAGTGATGTACTTTCACAAGAAGCTCAAATTTGCTTTACTATGCAATTTTATCACATTATTTAATGCAGGCATGCCTGAATAGATAGTGTTGTGGTGCTTCCTATATGTTATTGCTAATGATTAGGGCTAAATAGTGATATTTATCATGTTTCATCTTTGTAATACCATATGTATGTCAGAACTCCAAAAAAGTCATCTTCAGTTCTCAAATTTCAATAAATAATCAATTGCACTTTATTGTATGGTGCTTAATTCAATTATTTTGTGCCAAGAACAGCAACAAATATTTATATTGAAGTGAACAAAATGTAAGTTGCAGACTTTGTTAAACTGTAGAATTCAACATATTCGGCTAAGAAGCGATCTGAAGCTTTAGAAGACTCTTTAGAGGCTGTGGATCACAATGATAGTTAGACCATCACAGTCATGAAAAAAAAGTAGCAGAAGGTTTTGAAATAGTTCTATACCTAAAGAACCAAGGATGATTGAATATAAGATGATAAATAATCACTGGGAAAGCTTGTAATGAAAAATATATCTTTCAATCCTAAAAAGAGTGTCCTTGAAAAAATGTCTGTTCCTATCATAGGTTATCATAGAATGGATTTATCCAAAAAACACTGGGAGACAAATCATTGTGAAGTGATATAGCTCTAAACAGCTGCAAAGTTATTACGAGATACTCTGTGTGTTGGCTTAGTGCTCCATGCTATATCAAGCTATCATGCCAACTGGGTTAGATGCTATCAAATTGACAATTAATAGAATTACAGTCTGGGAATAGAGGAAAAATGTCTTTCATCAGATACTAGCTATTAGAACCCAATGCTGTTATCTTCCCTGCAGAATACTTTAAGGTCTAAGTAATTACTGGGGAAAATAAATAAATAAATAAACTGCAGGCTTCTTATCTTGTTGTAAAACCTGGACATTTACAAGAAGGAAGAAACAAAGACAACCTAATATATCTTAATTTTGAACAGGACTATAACCAGGAAGCAAAAATGATTGCTAGGTTCGGTCTACAAAAATTTATGACTACAGTGAAACCTATCTAGTGTGTCTTTACTGGCCAAGGCATGTGGTTATGATGAAAGAAAAAAGATCAAAAAGCATCTCTTGGATATAATTTTATAACGTTTCTATTTATTGCTCACCTAACTGAAGGGGAAAATGAAGCATGACACCTTCCAGGACTTCTAGCAAAATCTTAATATGGATTGCTTGCATCAAGAAACAATGTCTGTCACAGAAAGAGGCATGTAGAATTGCCAATGACCTCTATACTTATGGAAACACAAGCAAGCAAACACAGCATACTGTAATTTTCAGTGAGGAAGCCTGGACTAAATACAGTATTTATTGTAGATCTATATTGTAACCAAACTGTGTAAGTATAACACTTAGCCCATAAGGTAAATCTTAGACAAAATGGAATGTCATGGAAATGGACTAATATTAATTTTAAATCTTTTTATTATTTAGAAAAGGAGCATTCCAGCTAGAATAGTTGCAGAAAAAATATACAGAAAATAAAAACTATGCTTGTCTGCCTGGTGTGTTATAGGGCAGCATACTTCTGGAGAGGACATTGCCTGGCTTGTGCTGTTCCTGGCCTTGCATTCCAATTCACATTTAAGGAACAGCATCACTCTTGCTGCCATTTGGCATGCTCTTTTAATGAATTCAGTGTCCATCCAGTGCAGCACTCCAGCCACATCTCTCTAATCCCACTGAGACCATAGCTCTCCACCATTCATGAATTTCTAATTCCTCTTCTGTTTCCCATATTGATGCATTTGTACAGCGACACTCTAAAAGGACCCCAGTTGTTCTGCTTTCACATAAGGCGTGTGAAGGCCACTTTAATATACCCCCATACCTTCCTTTCTCTTTAGCCACCATCCCTTATCAAGGATCATTAAAACACATGCTGTTAATATCAGGAAGCTTCCTGTCAAAGATGGTCTCTTCTCAATTTGTTACATGAACTCATGTTTTTCCAACAGTCCTTATTTCTCAAGGAGCATCTCCTGGTTATAAAAGCTGAAGACCTGATGGCAGCACAAGCTTTACAGCCATTTGTTGGCTGTAGAATGTGCCTTTATGAATGTCTTCTGTTTCATCAGCAGTCCACGAAAATGTCACCTAGGTTCCTATTCCTTTCACCTTTACCTTATACCCAGAGTCCTGTTCACTTGCTGCTGTAGCAAAATTTTAGATATACGACATTTCTACATTTTTCAGATTTAAAGTCTTTCAAAGTGTGGAGTTCTTCTATCACCTTCCAAAAATCACTGTTTCCACTAGAGACAATTAGAATTCCAATTTCTAGGGCTATATTTATATTGCTAAACCTTCTTCTCTCTGCCAGTTGAAAAAGATAACATACATTAGCAGAAAGGACACACATGAAGCTGAACTATATGACACAGGATGCAGGAAGAAATTAGGGACTCCACACACAATTCAACTTGAATCAAGCAGAAGCCGTTTATTGCTTACAAAGTTCGCCTTATATAATGAAACTCCTCCCCTTTACGTAATCATGCAAACTGTAATTGGTTGCATCTGTGCTGTTCATGTGCCCTTCTACAGATTCTGATTGGTCCTTCACATTTACGTCCGGTACAGCCCAGATCTGGGTCTCAAACCACAATGTTCTGTTAATTTGATGCTTCAGCCATTCCACTTCCTTCTTTCTGGGGCCCAAGGCGAGCCTCAATGCCCTCGCAGAGCCGCAGATCATGGACCTGGCTCGTCAGGAATCCACTGTTAGCAAGATGCATTCCCACAACAAGATATAAGCAATCTGATCTTAAATAATCATCCCAAATCATTAAGCAATGTTACAGCTACAACTGAAAGGAGTTACATTTGTACTAAGGTATTTTATTATATTAAAAATTAGTGTATTTTGTTGTATCTAATTTTTTTTTCCAAAAAAAGACCTTAAAAGATTCCTAACTTGTAGTACAAATGAGCTTTATGTGCTAGCCTGTGATGCTGTGACCAATTCATTTTGTCTTCACAGTGAACCACAACACTGTCACAGACTACCATTTCCCAGAAGGCTCCTTCCTACCTAGGATAAATGGAGATACACAAAATGAATAAAACAAACAAACAAACAAAACCAGTAAAGGGAAGCAACGCTATAAAAATGCATCTATTACATTCAACACTTCATATGCCTGTTGCGTGCACTAGTTTTACAAGGTGAATAACACAGGCATTATTAACATTTCATTGCCTTATCTTCATTCGGAGTAAAGAGTAAACAGATTAGTTTTATGCAAAGAAGATAAAGAGAATTTGAATGTTTGATTTATACTCTCCAAGATACAGTAGATTTTCAGATTTAAGCAATCTGTAATCTGCAGAACTGAAGACAAATTGCAACAAAGAAATAAAACAAATCTATTGAGGCTTCACACTGAGCATATCTGATTTTTAGATTGAGCATGATGCTACAATGTTTACATTTAAATAGCTGCAAGTATGTCACAGGTCAAGGTCTTTCCTTTATTAAATTTTAAAATGTGCTTTTGAAAGCAGAACAAAACAAAAAAGAAACCAGAACAAAAAAAAAAAAAAAAAAAAAGGCTCTTGCAAACCCCCACCTTTAAATTTCACAAAAACTAATGTATCTCTGATCTAGACATTAAATAATTAATAGAATTCCATAACTGTACATCATAAGAAATGACCTATAGACTAATTTTTAACATATTACAATTTTCTGCTGGACTTTTCAGTGAACAGTGTTAGATTAGACAATTTCTCAGAGTCCCTCACGGCTTTTTTCTGTCTTAATTGCATTTCAGTTCTATGCTGTATTCTGCAGATATATATGAATTTACACCCTGAATACAGGAATTAGAAAAACTTTAAATTTAAAAATATGTGTGAATATATTTATATTCCTGATTACAAATAACTACTTATATCAAAAAGAAAGTACAAGCTCTTATATCCTGTTTATAAGAGGTCAGATTCAATAAAGACAAAAGACTTGATTATTTCTTTAAACTGGTATTGATTTCTTAAAACTTGTATTGATTGAAAATTTTCACTTTGATCATCCAATGCTTAAGTTACTTAGTATTTACACTGATAAATAATGTTATCTTCACATGCAAAATACTGATTAGCAATATTTTTGTTTCTCCTATCAAATTTAGTAGGAATTCAGCAAAATACAAGCAAGAAATTTAAATTCAAATAATAGACATGATTCAGTTAATAGCCTAAAACAAGATATCACACTGTTGTCTGATTACAACAGAACATTTACACACTACCGTTAGTAATTACCGTTATTTTCTTGAGCTTGGTTCAGCAATATGATCACTATGTATTTACCATCTTATAAGAAAAGACTAATAGAGAAAGAGAGACAAAAGAGCAACCAAGAATTACTGCAATCCTGTACACTTTGTCAGTCACTTCTTTCAATTATGGTTTCACTTTGGACTATAACTACTCTCTGAACTAATGGACCAAGGCTTGTGGTAATGTGTTGGTATAGCACTTCAGAAAATCTAGTCTCTTTTGTTCAAATGTTACTTGAGTTCTGAAATTCAAGAAAGATTTGATACAAGATCACCAAATTAATAAAGAGCAGCATGAAATTATCTTTATTAATTGTACATTTATATTATTTTTTATGTATTACCTTTAATTTAAAACAAATGCAGCTCAAGCTACAATCTAGATCAATTAGACCCACAAAGTCATGGTCATTTATTAGTATGAATATCTCTGTTAAAGTACAGAATATATGAATATACCTAAGAGCAGTGTGACTTCCAAATTCCTAAAGTTTTCTAGAAAATACATTTAAGCACTGCATTGTGACTGCACTGTCATATCTCACTTGCAGTATTACAGTGCTTATTTAGATGAAGTTATATTGCTGAAAGATATTCTTCTTTAAGGCTACCTTCAGAGCCTGTTAATATCATTACCTGCATTTTATTTTATTTCTTCAGCAGGTAAAAGCCTAGGTCACAGCAAGTTTTACTCTTAATTTTCAGAATTCTGTAAAAGTTTTGTATACAGTTAGTACCATAGAGGAAACACATATGAAATCTGTCAAAATAACACATCAATATGAACATATATTATATACCAAGTTGCAACTCCATTTATACTGCCCTGAAGAACTTTTCCTTTGGAGAACTTTATGGAGAATGTAAGGGGGAAATGGAAGTCTTTAAAGAGCTTATGAAGAGACCTTACACCCACCAGAAAAGTTAATTAAGCCACAAAATAGAATTTAACAAAGGACAAAATAAAATTTGAAAACAAAATAAAGGCAACAAACCAACCAAATAAACAAATAAACTAAACCCCCAAAACACAAGCAGCTGAGGAAGAAATAAGAAACTAGATAGCATGCCCAAGGAGGGGGAAAAGAAGTTTATGCTTTCTTACAGAAAAGATTTCACTAGTTTTAAGTTGACCATAGCCATGATGTATATTCAGGTAAAGATACGACAATTGTCAGCTATGTATCCTCTAACATGAAGAGTCAAAAATAAACCTAGAATTTTGCATTAAAACTTTCACCATATGAGCATTTCAGCTTCTTTACAGTGCATCAAAATATATACAGCTGTACCAGAGAATGTTCCGTCCTCAAAAGAAAAAAAAAAAAAACCCACAAAAAACCCAGGTGTTGTTAGTGTTAAATTTTAATTATCACAAGATTTACTTTTTAATTATTACAGTTTATTCTTTCTTGCTATGCATATGATTACCTATGTTATTGAGTAATTGGTCTTTAAAATGGATTATGGTTTTAAGTAATTGGCAAGGTGCCAGGCAGTGAAATAGATATTTTCCTTCCTTCTAAACAGAATTAAGCAAGTGTGTGTTGACAGACTGTGAAGACCCTAACAATTATGTAACAGATTTAACTCCCAGACTGAACTGTACTGACTTGTTGGTTCAGACTGCAAGTCCACAACTAACATATAAAATAAAAATTTACCAAAGGCACCTTTTTCAAAGTTCAGTCTGACATCAGTCACCAGAAGTGGTCATATACTTTTTCCATGAGTTATGTCCTAAGGGTACAAGGCACACTTTATCTTTCCATACAACCTGGAATTTTATTTTGTTTGTAGTGATTTTGCATAAAGCTTTTGATACTTAAGGTTCCCCAATTTTTCCTCACTTTTATCGTTTGGTTAAATACGGACAGATTTGTTTAAAGGCTGCACATAATGTAATCATATTTCAGTCAAGAATACTATATCTGAAAGCTAATTTTCCAGTTACAGTCAGGAAAACATCTAATGTTCAAAAACATTCACTAAAGTGGAGGCTGCCACATCAAAGTAATAATTAACATTATATTTTCCTGTTTTGACAAAAATACATTATTACCCTTCCATACAGCTGGTTCTACAAAAAAAATTTCTCAGCAGTATAGAAACTGATGGACTTTTAATCCTGTTTGTAGTGTGTGGTTTGCAAAACTTTCCCAGGAGATCCCAAACTTTACTGGTTAATGGCACCGAGTGTACTAACTGAGCTGATTGCATACTGGTTTAGTTGCCAATTAGAGAAACCGATTACAGCTTCAAACTGTGTCAAAAGAGTTTGACCTAATTTGATCCTGGTTAATCATTTACATGTACAAATTCTGTTTACAGAACAAATTGAAGTTGAGTTAAAGAATATGCAATATAAACTCCTGACCACATATAGCTATAAAAATGTAATAAAATGTATTACTTAGAATGCCTTTATTGAATTGTAATGGAGTCCCCTGGAAAGGAAGCATGCTTGAAGAAGCACACAGTTTACTACATTAGCTAGTATCCTATAATCTGCTGAGAGTCTTCTGTACTCAACTGTTTTGTGAGAGCATTATGTTGTGAATGGCCTAATAACATTTTTAAATTCTCAACAGCTGCAGATATTCACAAAGACGTTATGTTTGGAGAAATATATAAAAGATCAAAAGCCCACATAATTTGGTTTCTCTTGGGTGTCAAATTTAAATACCAACACCCAAACAGAACACAACAGAAAAAAAAGGAAAAAAAGAAAAGAAAAAATATCAGTTCCAGGAGCTTCACTTCCAAGCAGCAACAGGCACAGAGGGAGCCTCAAGTCCTTGACAGGGCTTACCCAGGAGCTGGCAGCTCAGCGAACACAAGGAGCTGACTCAGAGGGGGTGACGCCAGGAGGAGCGGCGGCAGATTCAACCCGGGCATCATTGGCCATTTCCTGCCCATTGCTGAGGCGACTGTCTCGAGAGGGGACGCCTGCAGCGCCTGATCGGGGGGAGGCTCGGCGTCCAGGAACTTCAACTCAGAGCAGCAATAGGCACCGAGGAAGCCTCAAGTTCTTGACAGGGCTTACCCAGGAGCTGGCAGCTCAGCGGACACGAGGAGCTGACTCAGAGGGGGCTGCGCCAGGAGGAGCGGTACCAGCACTGTCTGGTTAAAAACATGCCCCAGGGAGCGCGAGCGACCAGGGGCACGGAGAACAGGGCAGGTTGGAAGCACTTTGCCCAGCAGTTCGTGCGGGCAAGAGAGCGGGATGGTGAGTGGAATGGTGAGCACTCACCATATGACCAGGCTCTGGTGTGTGAGCTCTGCTCTGGCTGCCAGACTGGTCAAGGATGCTTTAAACTAGACGTGTTGGGGGAGGGGGACATCATTCCATCCCAACACACCCAGTCACTTGCCAGCACCTATAGTAAAAGTTCAGAGCTATGTAGAGATATTCCAGCCGCTCCAGCCAATGAGCCGGCTTCAATTGGAGCTCGACTCAGATGTCTCTATACAAATGCCAGTAGCATGGGGAATAAACAAGAGGAATTAGAGGTGTGTGCACATCTATGGAGTATGATATCCTAGGCATCACAGAAACATGGTGGGATGGCTCCTATGACTGGGGTGTTGGAATGGAGGGTTACAGGCTCTTTAGGAAAGACAGGCCCAGTAGGTGGGGAGGGGGAGCTGCCATTTATGTTAGGGATAGGCTGGAGAGTATGGAACTGTGTCTGGGGACAGGTGAGCAGTTGACAGAGAGTTTGTGGGTGAGACATAAAGGGAGAACAACGATGGGAGACATTATTGTGGGGATCTGTTACAGACTGCCTGACCAAGAGGACTCTGTGGATGAAGCGCTCTATAGACAGATAGGAGCAGCCTCACGCTCGCAGACCCTTGTTCTCATGGGGGACTTCAACCACCCTGATATCTGTTGGAGGGGTGGTATGGCCTGGCACAAGCAATCCAGGAAGTTCCTCAATTGTGTGGAAAACAACTTCCTTCTGCAACTAATAGAGGAGCCGACAAGGAAAGGTGCCATGCTTGACCTTGTCCTCACCAACAGGGAAGGGCTGGTTGGAAATGTGATGTTCCAGGGCAGCCTTGATTGCAACGACCATGAGATGGTCGAATTCGAGATCCTCAGGACAGTGACAAGAGTGTTTAGCAAGCTCACTGCACTGGACTTCAAGAGAGCAGGCTTTGGCCTCTTCAGGAACCTGCTCAGTAAGATTTCATGAGATATACCCCTAGAGGGGAGGGGGGCCCAAGACTGTTGGCTGATATTCAAGGATCACCTGCTGCAAGCTCAGGAGAGATACATCCCAACTAGAAGGAAGTGCTGCAGGAGGGCCAGGAAACTTCCTTGATGGATAAGGAGCTGCTGAGGAAAATTCGAAGGAAAAAAGAGGCTTATAAAAGGTAGAAGCAAGGACAGGCAGCCTAGGAAGAATACAGGGATGTTGTCCGGGAAGCTAGGGACCAGGTTAGGAAAGCTAAGGCCCACTTAGAATGAAAGTTGGCTAGGCATGTTAAGGATAACAGGAAGGGATTTTATAGGTACATTGCAAATAAAAGACAAGGTAGGGACAACGTGGGCCCTCTCTGGAAGCTATCAGGAGAACTGGCTCCCCTGGATTTGGAGAAGGCTGAGGTTCTTAATGACTTCTTTGCCTCAGTATTCACTGGAAAATGCTCTGACCACACCACCCCAGTCTTGGAAGGCAGACGCAGGGACAGTGAGAATGAGGACCCTGAGACCACTGTAGGAGAGAATCTGGTTCGAGACCATCTTAAGAACCTGAACATATACAAGTCCATGGGACATAATGAAATCCATCTGCGGGTCCTGAAGGAACTGGCAAATGAAGTTGCTAAGCCACTGTCCATCATATTTGAAAACTCATGGCAGTCAGGTGAAGTTCCCAATGCCTGGAAAAAGGGAAATATAACCCCCATTTTCAAGAAGGGGAAAACGGATGAGCTGGGGAACTATAGACCAGTCAGTCTCACTGCTGTGCCTCTCAAAATGTTGGAGCAGATTCTCCTGGAAGGCATGCTGAAGCACATGAAAAACAACAAGGTGCTTGTTGACAGCCAGCATGGCTTCACTAAGGGGAAATCCTGCCTGACCAATCTGGTGGCCTTCTATGATGGGGCAATGGAACTGATGGACAGGGGTAGAACAGTTGCCCAAGCAGATGAACGATGAGAAAATTATCAGGGCTAGCCAGCATGAATTCACCAAGGGGAAGTCATGCTTGACCAAATTGATAAACTTCTATGATGAAATGTCTGGCTTAGAGCTACTGGAGAGAGTCCAGCAAAGGGCCACAAAGGTGATTAAAGACTGGAACATCTCTCCTATGAGGAAAGGCTGAGAGAGCTGGGACTGTTCTGCCAGGAGAAAAGAAGACTCAGGGGGAATTTTGTCAGTGTATATAAATACCTGAAGGGAGGGTGCAAAAAAAAAAGACAGAGAGAGGCTCTTTTCAGTGATACTCACAACCTGAAACTTACTAGGGTTTATCTGAATAGCAGAAAATGCTTTTTTACCGTAAGGGTGACCAAGCATTGACACAGGTTGCATAGAGACGCTGCGGAGTCTCCATCCTTAGAGTTATTGAAAATCCATCTAGTCGTAGAATCATAGAATCATAGAATAGTTAGGGTTAGAAAGGACCTTAAAATCATCTAGCTCCAACCCTCCTGCCGTGGGCCGGGATACCTCCCACTAAAACATGTCACCCAAGGTTATGTCTAACCTGGCCTTAAACACCGCCAGCGATGGAGCATTCACAACTTCCCTGGGCAACCCATTCCAGTGCTTCACCACCTTTAAAGAATTTCTTCCTCATGTCCAATCTAAACTTCCCCTGTTTAAGTTTGAACCCATTACCCTTTTTCCTCTCACTACAGTCCCTCATGAAGAGTCCCTCCTCAGCATCCCTATAGGCCCCCTTCAGATACTGGAAGGCTGCTGAGGTCTCCACACAGCCTTCTCTTCTCCAGGCTGAACAGCCCCAACTTTCTCATCCTATCTTCATACAGGAGGTGCTCCAGTCCCCTGATCGTCTTCGTGGCCCTCCTTTGGACTTGTTCCATCAGTTCCATGTCATTTTTCTGTTGAGGACACAGGAACTGGACACAATACTCCAAGTGAGGTCTCAGGAGAGCAGAGTAGAGGGGCAGGATCACCTCTCTCGACCTGCTGGTCATGCTCCTTTTGATGCAGCCCAGGATACGGTTGGCTTTCTGGGCTGCAAGTGCATTTTCTCATCAACCAACATCCCCAAGTCCTTCCCCACAGGGCTGCTCTGAATCTCTTCTCTGCCCAATCTGTATGTGTGCCTGGGATTTCTCCAAACTGACATATTCTTGGTCAATTGGCTGTAGGAAGCCTTGCTTGAGCAAGCGGTTTGGACCATATGATATCCAGAGGTCCCTACTTCAACTGTTGCGTGATTCTGTGACTTACTCACTGTCTGTATGACTAGTGAAATATGCAATTTTACAGAAAAAATGATTACATCTGTTCACTTTTACAAAGATGAAGACAAATACGACTATTTAAAGAGAACTAGAGAAGTGGTTAAGTTCACCTTTGTAGGTCTGACACATTTAGTTTGCAGAGTAGCACTCAAAGCTCTATTTACTATATTTATTTCATTTACTCCAGCAGTGGGTAGCTGAAGGACAATTAGATCTCCCCCTACATAGCTAGAAAGCTAGACCTGGCTTCCAGAATCTCCTCAAACATCAAGTACCCCAGCTCCTGAGCATGCTAGTGACCCTTGCCTGGATTTGCTTCAGTAGGTCAATATCCTTTTTGTACTGGGGAACTCAAATCTAGTCTTCCAAGTGCCAAATGGAGGTGAGCAATCACTTCCCTGGACCTCCTGGCATTACTCTGGCTGGTAAAGCCCAGGATCCTCAGGTTGGTTTCCCCGCTGCAAAAACACATTGTAGATTTATGTTTAATTTGTCTACGGGAATCCCAGGTCCTTTTCTGCAAAGAAAACAACAGGTAATAAACAGCCAGATTGACTTCAAAGCATTCACTACAACCCTTCAAACTGTGCAGTGTCTTCAGTTTTTATCCTCACCATAATCCTTTTCAAACCACTTATCAATAATTTGTTTTTAAGCATAATATGAGATACACTTTCATGATGATTTTACACCATTGACAAAATTGTTCGTAACTTCAGTAGGGCTACCTGTATTATTAGGCACTGTTCATTATGAACAACAAATAGAAATTAAAAACTTACTGGACCTGTGCAAAGTTATTCAGATATTCACAGCGATGTGTGAACAGCAAGACTCAGAGGAAGAAGGCAGAAGTTGCATTCACATTTTCATCACTGTTTACCACAGTGACCTTCGAAGCAATTTAGATGGCTGAAGTCAAGGCAGGCTCATCTTGCTCTCACCTGAAGCTGCTGAGAATAATGATAACAAGATAGGCACTCTTTGAGCAGTGAGTCTGAGCTATGTGTATTAAGCTTATATACCACATTGTATGACATCTATGTTAGGGCCAAATCAAGAAGTATGCCTTGCTGTCTTTATGTATTTGGATAATGCAGTCATCTGAATACCTTTGCTCTACTTGAATAATATAAGAACATTACAGCAATCATTAGAGGGATCCCTCAAGGGCACATTATCATGCTTTTTCTTTGGCTGAATCTTTCTAGTGATTATTCCAGAGAAAGAGAAGGAAATGGATCCCTCGACACTTGAATAGCGTCAGAAGGCAATACATAGAACAGCATTCTCAGCATACACTGTGGATAAGACCACTACTCAAGCAGTCTCAGGATTATAATATGGGTTTGTATCCTCACCCCTGTTCTGAGTGCTCTTAAACTAGACAAAGGATGTGGAAATTTGCCATGTACAAAAAGAATAAACGAGTCTTAAATACAGCCCTTTCTCTCTTTAATGAACATGTCTTCCTTTGATGCTGATGACAATTACTTGCATACATGAAGATATTACCCCCTTATCTGGGGACATTTTAGCTAGGCTTTGTGAATAGGCATTGTGAACACAAAAGACGACAAAAAAACCTGAATCTAAGAACAGTGTAACATGGAGTTGCCAACAACTTCATATGTGACTTTACAGTGAAATGGATTTCTGCTTCGAAGTTTAGTTCCTCCCTCCTCATCCCTCTTTTCCGCTCCCTTCCACTTCCCTTCCGTACTTCCTTTCCCTTCCCAACTGTGCTGTGTTAATAAATCTAGCTATAGGATGAAAATTCCAATGGAAAGATTTCTTTTTAGAACACACTAAACAAAAGAAGCCAGCAATCACAGTTCATTAAATATTGATGTACGTGATCTTTCCAGACATTGTATGTTATTTTGTTACTACTGACAGAGTGAAAAAAACTTATGGTAGAAAAAAGTTTCCATTACAAGTTTCAACTGAAAGGGTTGTTGACAATGAAGAAGATACACAGAAAGGATAGAAAGATTGTAGGTTGCAGATACAGCATGAATTTAGTGACTAAATTGACATATACATATTTAAAAAGTGAATTTTATATAAGCAGTCAGGCAACTGATTGTACATTTTTAAAAAATATGTTCTTGGTTTACTTGGTAAGATTAATAAATTTACTTTACTAGTTATAAATTTATAGATGTAAGAAATGTGTATATTTCTTGTTTTACTAAGAGAACTGAAACAAAGGCCCACTCCAGAAGGTATCAGGAGAACTGGCTACCCTGGATTTGGGGAAGGCTAAGGTTCTTAATGACTTCTTTGCCACAGTCTTCACTGGAAAATGATCTAACCACACCACCCAAGTCTTGGAAGGCAGATGCAGGGACAGTGAGAATGAAGAGTGTCATGGGTTCAGCAGTAGCAGTCATTTTTCTCCTTCTTGGTAGCTGGTGTAGTGCTTTCTTTTTGACTTTCTGCCTGGGAGCAGCGCTGATAACACCCGTGTTTTCAGTTACTGCTTGGTAATGTTTTGGTTTGACCAAGGACTTTCTGAGTCTCATGCTCTGCCAGGGAGGAGGGAAAGCCAGGAGGAAGCAGAGACAAAATACCTGACTCAAACTAACCAAAGAGATATTCCATGCCACAGCACGTCATGCCCAGGATGTAAAACAGAGAACAGAGACCCAGAAGGGTGGGGGTGCACTGCTTGGTCGGGCTGGGTATAGGTGGTGAGCAATTGTGTTCTTTCCTTGTATTTGCCTTGTCATTATTATTATTGGTGGTAGCAGTAGTGATTTGTATTATACCTTAGTTACAAAACTGCTCTTATATCAACCTGTGGGAGTTGCATTCTTTCGATTCTCCTTCCCATCTCCCCAGTAGCAGGGGGAAGAAAGAGGGGGGAGTGAGTGAGCAAGTAAACTGCATGGCTGAGAGGCTTAAACCATGACAAAGACCCTGGGCCCACTGTAGGAGAGGATCTGGTTCGAGACCATCTTAGGAACCTGAATGTATACAAGTCCATGGGACCTGATGAAATCCGTCCGCAGGTCCTGAAGGAACTGGCAAATGAAGTTGCTAAGTCATTGTCTATCATATTTGAAAACTCATGGCAGTCAGGTGAAGTTCCCGACAACTGGAAAAAGGGAAATATAACCCCCATTTTCAAAAGGGGAAAATGGATGAGCAGGGGAACTACAGACCAGTCAGCCTCACCTCTGTGCCTCTCAAAATGTTGGAGCAGATTCTCCTGGAAGACATGCTGAGGCACATGAAAAACAACAAGGTGCTTGTTGACAACCAGCATGGCTTCACTGAGGGGAAATCCTGCCTGACCAATCTGGTGGCCTTCTATGATGGGGCTACAGAACTGATGGACAGGGGTAGAGCAGTTGATGTCATTTACCTGGACTTGTGCAAAGCGTTTGACACTGTCCCGCATGACATCCTTGTCTCTAAGTTGGAGAGACATCAATTTGATAGGTGGACCACTCGGTGGATCTAGAACTGGCTGGATGGCCGCACGCAAACAGTTGTGCTCAATGGCTCCATATCCAGCTGGAGACCAGGAACAAGTGGTGTCCTTCAGGGATTGGTGTTGGGACGGGTCTTGTTCAACATCTTTGTCAGTGACATGGACAGTGGGATTGAGTGCACCCTCAGCAAGTTCGCCGAAGACACCAAGCTGTGTGGTTCAGTTGATACATTGGAGGGAAGGAATGCCACCCAGAGGGACCTTGACACGCTTGTGAGGTGGGCTGATGCCAGCCTGATGAAGTTTAACCATGCCAAGTGCAAGGTCCTCCACCTGGGTCAGAGCAATCCCAGGCACAGCTACAGGTTGGGCAGAGAAGAGATTCAGAGCAGCTCTGCAGAGAAGGACTTGTGGGTTTTGGTTGATGAAAAAATGAACATGAGCTGGCATCAGTGTGCGCTTGCAGCTCAGAAAGCCAACCGTGTCCTGGGCTGCATCAAAAGGAGCGTGATCAGCACGTCGAGGGAGGTGATCCTGCCCCTCTAATCTGCTCTCCTGAGACCTCACTTGGAGTATTGTGTCCAGTTCTTGTGTCCTCAACATAAAAAGGGCATGGAACTGTTGGAACAAATCCAGAGGAGGGCCACAAGGATGATCAGGGGACTGGAGCACCTGCCGTATAAAGATAGGCTGAGAAAGTTGGGACTGTTCAGCCTGGAGAAGAGAAGGCTGAGTGGAGACCTCATAGCAGCCTTCCAATATGTGAAGGGGGCCTATACGGATGCTGGAGAGGGACTCTTCATGAGGAACTGTAGTGATAGGACAAGGGGTAACGGGTTCAAACATAAACAGGGGAAGTTTAAATTGGATATGATTAATAAATTCTTTACTGTAAGGGTGGTGTGGCTGTAAGGTGAATGGGTTGCCCAAAGAAGTTGTGAATGCTCCATCGCTGGCGGTGTTCAAGGCTGGATTGGACATAGCCTTGGGTGGCATGGTTTAGTGGGTGGTGTCCCTACCCCTGGCAAGGGGGTTGGAACTAGATGATCTTAAGGTCCTTTCCGGCCCTAACTATTCTATGATTCTATGATTGTAAATACCATGACACTAGGAAAATCTAGTGTGCTTTGCACACATCTGGTATTGTATAGATTGTAGGATCGTGTCAGGTGTGAAAAGTTTGTCTTTTTCTCTTATTAGCACTACTAAATGACTATGCTTAGGGCATGAGACTTCATTCATCCTCTTATTTCTCCAATTCCATTTCCAAAACACTGACTAGATAAGGACAGATAACAGAATTGTCAAGTTACAAGAATCTTCTCTTGAATATAAAACTCTTCTGCTCTGGTTCAGGAATTGGAATGGAGTTAGAAAAATTGAAATATGAAGAGGTGTCTTGACAAGATAATTAGGGTGATTATATTTTTCACTTCATAATCTCCGGGTGGCAATGTTCTTCTGGAAGGTGGGAACTTCACCTAAAGTGTAACAGTGAATGGAAGCAAATCCAGTTGGCAGCTGATCACAACTGACGTTCCTAGGGGTTCAGTATTGAAGCCAGTTCTGTTTAATATCTTTATCACTGGTCTGGATGAGGGGATCAAGTGCACCTTCAGTAGCTTTGCAGATAGCACCAAGTTGACAAGACTGTTGATATGCTTGAGGGGAGGAAGACTTTGCAGAGGGATCTGGACAGTCTGGACTGATAGACCAAGGCCAATTGTATGAGTTTCAACAAGGCTAAGTTCTGGGTGCTGCATCTGGACCACAACCACATGCAGCATTACAGGCTGGGGGGAAGAGTGCCTACAAAGGTGCCTGATAGAAAAGGACATTAGGGTGCTGAATGATGGTTGGCTGAACATGAGCCAGCATGTGCCCAGGTAGCCCAGAAAGCCAAGAGCATCTTGGCTTGTAAGAGAAATACTGTGTCCAGCAGGACTGAGGAAGTGATTGTCACCTTGTACTCAACACTGGTAAGTCTGCACCTCTAACACTGTATTCATTTCTGGGCTCCTCATTACAAGAAAGATATTGAGTTACTGGAATGAATCCAAAGAAAGGAAATTAAGCTGATGAAGGATCTAGAGAACAAGTCCTGTGAAGATTGGCTGAGGGAACTGGAGCTGTTTAGCCTGGAAAAAAGAAGGTTCAGGGGAGACCTAATTGCTCTCTACATCTATCTGAAATGAGGTTGTAGCAAGGTAGATGTTGGTCTTTTCTCCTGAGTAACAAGTGACAGAAAGAAAGGAAATGTCTTCAAGTCACACCAGGGGCAGTTTAGATTGGACTAAGTCTTAAGTCAGTGGACAATAAGGTTAGAAAGTCTTATTCATTTTTCAGACAACTCATAATAAAACCAAAAGAATCATCACTTTTAAATACATTTATGGTTAGGAATTTCTTCATTAATTTCAAAACCCACATTTAGAATCTGTATGTGTTCATGTCACAAATTCAGACACCTTAATTAATCATCTCATTCAGATAGCTTGCCATGCTGTTTTTCCTGTAACCAGTGGAGAAAGAGATCAATCTTCTGTAAAGGTTTCTGACAGAGACTAATTTAGGCTACTGCTACTTTCAGAGTCTAAACTGCATATTGAAAACACTCATCCATTTCTCTTTAAAGTAAAAATTTCACAAACACATAGCTTTACTTTATTTTGAAACATAGGCATGGAGTGCTGCACAAATCGTACTAATAGCTCCTGGATTTGTAGTACTTCCCAGGATTCAGCCTCCGGAGTGGAAACATATTTTCCCAGATATGAGAAGTCAGCATTATCTATTGAGAATGCTTTATAGCCAACTATAAACTGACTGAGAATAACTCAGGGTGAATGCTTGGCTATTATAAAAGTGGTGTAATTCTTTTATTTCGGAGGTTACTCAGCTGAGCATGTGCTGGTAAGAGGGTAATAAGAACATGAAATATAACGTGGTAATTCATTGACTTTAGTATTGTAAAAAAATAAAATAAACACCAAAGATGATTCTTCAGGTAGAGGATAAAAAAACATTCCCCTTCATGTCATTTATAAGAAATACAACTCTCTAAAACAGGCGTTTAATCTGCTTTACTTCATACATGTGTGAAACACAACTAACACAGTTTTGAAAAATAGTACACCACAAAGACCTGGAAAAAGACCTCTAAGAGGTTTGATGGGAATATCAGAAGATGTTTTTTCAAAGCAAATGGTAATCATATATTATCACAAATAACACCAAAATTTGAAGAATAATGATCAGGTTATTCCAAAATTCTGCCTATTATTGTTGCAATAAAAGAAATTATTTCAAAAATGCCCTTTGAAACTGACCAAGACTGTGTTGTAGAATGCAATACTGTTATAGAGATATTCATTCTCAGTGCAAACATTTATCTGTGATGCAGTGTAATGCTCTGCCTGTTTTTTATGATTCAGACCCAGCAGCACAAAATCCCTGCTAACATGGTTAATTAACTCAAACATTATACAGCTTAGATTTAACTATCCTGCTGCTTGCTGCAGAGCTGAATCAGTCAGGGCCAGTTAGGGAGGTCTTCGCTTCCTTCTGTTGCACAGTATGGGCACAACCTGTGACTCTGCTATGATGATACAATGTTAATTCCCAACCACTATCTAATTACCTTTCACGCATAACATTTATTTGTTTTTCAGGAGAGGGTATTGCAATATAAAAATTGGTCAGGAACTTTGCAGTGTTATATTTTTTCAGTAAGAAATGCCTATTAGTTACAGGATAACCCCCCCCTACATATTACCTCAAAGACATATCCTTTAATATTTTTTCTTCAAATAAATCATTGGAAAAAAAAGTTCAAAATTTTCAGCATATGATTTTGGAAACTGCTCAGTGAAAACCTGCTATTTCCTTTGCAAGCGTAACTAATGTGTGAGGAGGAAAGAGCAGCAGAAACAGTTATGACTTGACTGCAGTTCCCTGTTCCCCCTGTGCTGATCTATGTCGGGATAGGGAATGAAAGAGTGAAGTTGAGGCTGGGAAAAGAGGAGGAGACTTGTATACATTTTGTGCTATTAATCATTTACAGACAGAACAGAGAACTGTAGAAGAATTACAGTATCTGATGTGTTCTACCATTGTCATCAATAAACAGAGAAAGTAATATTTATTTATTTGTTTGTGGGTTTAAATTTGCTTGTTTTCTGAACTAAATTTATGCAAGCAGATTGAGAGAAAACTGGGAAATGCGGAAAAAAAAGTAAATAAATAATTATGTAAATATCATGCTTACAATTTCCAAGCTTTAGGCAGAATGTTCAGCGCAGTTTTGCAAAACTGAGCTCTCAGAAGTAAAGAGCTGGGGAGTCCTGCAATGGCTGCAGATTGAGTCAGTCAGGAATGCCCAGAAGAGCAGAAATAGCTTGTGAGGTTTTAGTACCGCAATACACAAGATCCTAACCATATTCTGAAGGCAAAGAACAAAGTCTGACTGTTCACATCTTACTAAAGGATACTATGGATCTCTTTGCTAACACCTAGAGATCTCAGTAGAACAGGAAACATGTCACCACATACTTCCCCAGTTAATTTGATCATGAAGAATATAAGAATAACAATAAGCCAACAATCATATTCTAAAGAAAAGCATATTTTTTAAATTTCTTTTTTTTTTTAGATAAGGCATAAAACATAAAAATATATATTTTATACCATACATTTGGAATGTTTGTGTTAATAAAACTTTTGGGTTGAGCAGTAAAATTTAAGCAAATTAAACTTTTTCATGAGCTGAAAGAGCTATTTGCTATGCCAAAAGAATATGTAATTGACATATCATTCCCTTCGTCACAAAAGCATGCTAAAAACTGGAGTCACAACATGTGACCATGGTCAGTGTGACAGATTGTGAAATACATCCATGTTGAGCACAATATGCTGAAAATGTGATTTCTTTGGAGGTACATTTCGCTGCAAGATTCCTTTAAATACTACTTCTCTGATATTGCACAAAATTCATGATCAGCTCAGCTTTAGACTGGCTCTGATTAGGAGACACCAAACAGTTATTGCCTCTCTTTTCTGACATTGTCCTGTGAACAAAAGAAAAGTGGAACATCATTTTCTGATTTGCTGGGAGACTGCTGAAATCTAGGAAAGTAATTTTTTCATTTAAAAAGGCAGAAAAAATGAGAAAACACATGGGGCAGCTTTCAATCAGCAGTAGTTTGGAATTGTATTATGAATTAAACTAAAACAAATACTAAAAAAGAGAAGAACCTGTTAGCATTCTGAGCTGACATTTTCACCTCTTCTGGCAGCAAAATTGAGTCCTGATTCATTAAAGAGTACATGATAAGACTCTCAAACTTTTAATAGGCCTCATGATATCATAGCTAAACTCCCATAACCCATAATTTTATTATAACTATTGATTCTGCCTTGAAAACATAAAATATATTCCGCATAAAACATAACAAAGAATGAAATAAATGACAATAAGTGCATCGAATTTCTATTTCAGTCAGAAATACAGAAGTACATGCTATTCAGAAATAGTTTTAGCATACCAAAATTACTCAAGAGCTTACAGAGGCACAAGACTAGACATAAACAGGATCCATATTTTCTTTAGTGTGTTTTTGTTTCATTATATAATTAATTTTAATTGTTAATTTATTTTAGCAGTCTAAATTGTTGCAAAACTGAAAGTTAACAAAACTGATGTGGGTGCTATTAGATTGTTTCATGGCTAAAGTGCTGCTAATTGTCAGCAGAGGTCTGTAGTCACCTCTTGCACTGCACACCCTTTTCTGCATGAGTGTTATTGAAGTATGGAAAACAAATTGTCTGTTCTGTCCTTAAGTCACAATCAGGTAGATACTAAGTATGGAACAGCCTGGACTTCAACTTGCCTTTGGGTTTCTGGTGCTTCAGATGCTGGTCCTCTAAGCACTTAATTTACAAAGTTATTTCTGTTTTATCAGCTTTTTACCTTTTTTGGATTGTGGATGAATTGACGTTGATATCTGAAAGTGAGAGACCCTAAGAGTGTTGTATTTTTAGGACATATCAGGGGACCTTTAGCTGTTAACATTGGAAGAGAAAATTACTATTCAAAATACTGCCATGGATTTTACTATTCAAAATATTACTAAATTGCTAAACATTATAAAATTGCTAAAAATTCCTAAAAAATTACTAAAAATTTCTGTTACTTAGTATCACAGTTGGCTACTATTCCCATGCCAATTTTTTTTTGCAGATGCACACCCAAAGCATTGTTATATACAGAGAAAAAATAGCTCTTTTTAACCCTTACTGACCCTTCAGATGTAAAATCAAAGGATGGTTAAAAAAAAAAAAACAAGAGAAGAGAATGGAAGATACTTTTGATACCATGATGAAAGAGTGACATTTGAACTCATCTCTTAAATGTTACCTTTATAAGGAACAGGGACATCTGGTGGAAAATCATGAGCTAATAATAATAGAAATTATGGATTTGGAAAAAAGTGTTATAATTAATAGATATATAATGTAAGATATACTTTTTAATGTGATAAGGATATTTAGAAAACAGTAGACTTTGTTCTAGTTTAAAATAAGGATCAAATGATCTGAGTGAGACTGCCAGACCTAATGACAGATTAAGTGCTCAAGCAGAAAGACAACTAGTTGAACTGGCTTTTAGTAAGTTAAATTTAGTAAAGGAAAATCCATGCAGTTTCTTGTATACCAAAATAGATGTCTTCAGGTGACCCATATGTGCAGTTTTACTTTAACATAAAAATAAGCAAGATATAATGGCAGAAATTGAGGAATAAAAATTTTTATTACCTTATTCTCCAGAGATGTTTAGTAACTGAACTATAAGACATTTAAATCAAGGGCTTTTATCCCACTAGTTTGAATCAAGCTTTTATTACTTAAAGTGAATAAATGAACAAATGAAATATCCGCTTCCTGCACGTCACTTGCAGAACAGAGAGTGAGAGAAGAAAACCTATTACACAAGATTAAAACATTACTGTTAAAAAAAGCAAAAACAAAAACAAAAAGAAAAACAAAACCAACTTTCCCAAACCATTAAAAAAAAACAAACCCAACCAACCAAAACAAAAACCACATTTTCATAAAAACCCACAAACACCTGCCTTTCATTATGATTGTCCACATCTGCTTCTATTTGTTGCAAAGCTAAAAGCCTAAATGTTTCCCTTTCAGGATTTATTTCCTAGGTATATCTGTTAGTGTATGAGATAGACAATCACCTATTTGTTATGAGAGGTTAATGGGAATACGCGAGTGAGGGTAGGGCACTGTGTATTGCTCACACATATTTGAATAATGTGGATGGTCTACATGTTACATCTCATACCTTCTACTAAAGTAGGATTGTAAAAAATGTGAAGAAGGATGATAAGATTAGTCAAAACATAGATTTAATGAAAGATACAACTGAAAGAACTAAGCTTCTTCAAACAAGAAAACAGATAAGTGGCATCCATGGAGGTACGCATCCCAGAAAATTGATAGCAATTGTTCAATTTTTATTCCTATACTGGAAATGAGGAAATAACAAGTATCAGCAGAAGGTAATTTTAAATCATGTGAATGAAAGCTACTTTTCATCCAGTATGTAGCTGAGCTGTGGGACCCTTTCTGTGGAAAGCTGTGAACAATAAACAGGCATAAATTTGAATAAGAGCAGAAAAAAGTCATGATCATTCATCTAGGCCAGGAAATTCTCGAGGTGTAAATTACTAAAGGTTAAGAGAATACAGAGGGAAGCTACCTTTATTTGCTCGCTTTAAATTTTCCCTGATTTTTTACTATCAGCTGCTACTGAAGACAAGATGCTCAGGGGATCACTGGTTCATTGAGAATTTCCTTTTCCTAGTTTAGCTAAATTCAATATAGATTCACTTGTAGTTTGTATAAACTTCAGGTCAGTTCCACAGCCTGTGAATAATAACTTTCTAAGTAGTAATGATTAATTTTATTTTTATGTGGACACATTAATATTGAATTCATTCTGCATAATATAATCCCATTGGAAAATGTAAATAACCTTCAACTATGTTCATGTATTTAGGGTTATATAGGATGTAATTGGCAGAAACAGGTAAGGATGCTCTACGCTGTAAGAGAGCTATACTCTGTAAGACACATATTTTCCAGTAGTAGCATTTGAAAACTGACAATTTTGTACCAATATACTGCAGTAAGCAGTTCTGGCAGATACAGGATGTGCTTTCATGCTGTTGATGACCTTGTGAAGTATGCCAGACATCTTGTGTCAGTCTTTTGACCACCTTTTCATGGTAAAAGATTCTTTTCTTTTTACATTTGTGAATTAAGGCCATTAAAATTTGCTTTAATGAGTGAATGTTCTAAAGGAAGTTATATTTAAATTCCAGGTACACCGGCAAACATCTTTAAAATACGTGATGTTAGGGGTGAATTATGAACTAAGACTACAGAGGAAGAACGGTGATCACAAAACCACAAAACTAACCACTTGATCTCAAATATTTTGAGATACAATGAAAGCTACATAAAATATAATCCTTCTTTATTGAAGGTAGCTCAGGGCAGGATAACCTAAATAATTTTATTAGAGAGCCACTTTCCTACAAAGAAGAAATATGTAAGATTTCAGAACTTATATGAACTATTGTGGGTTGACTTCAGCCAGCCACCCAGCCAGCCACTCATTCACTCATTCACTTTCACTTACTCACTCACTCTTCTTCCTCACTCAATGGGAAAGGGGAGGGAAAAAAAGTGAAAAACACCCTCATTATCTGAGATAAAGCAGATTACCAAGTGAAGGAAAGTGGGGGAAAGCACTGTGCGAAGGCAATCGCAAGATCAGTGATCAGCCAGTTTGCGCAACAGCTAACTTGGAAGACAGTCCTGCCTCCCCCCGTTGTTATTGCTGAGAGTGGCATTATATGGCAATATCCCTTTGGCCAGCTCAGGTCAGCTGACTTGGGTCAGCTGTCTTCTCTGTGTTGCCTTCCAACTTCTTGCATACTCACTGTGGGAGAAGCAAATCTAGCAAAAATGACTTCTGTCCGTAAATGGAATAGCAATGGAAGGGCAAAATCCCTTTGTCTGATTTCCTATTGCTTAGTTATCTATGCGAAAAAATTATCGCTGGAACATCTACAGAAACTAATTATTGTCTATCCATACACTGTATATCTATTAGGTTCTGGGACAGTCTTCAGAAGGATGATTATGAGGCACACACACACAAAAATTTACCTGCTTTTAAGAAGGGTTCTGTGAGTTACAACAAAGACTATATAATGTATTAGTTTCAACAGCTAGGGAATAAAAACAACTGGAAAGTTTCTTCCCAGAGCCCTATTCTCTGCTGTTACAAATAAACATATGGTAGGTAACGTGTTAACTAACATGTAAATTGCTGTGTAAATAAACATATTCAAAATTCCAGTACCTGCATCAAAAATTTCTGCTGAAAATAGGGTTTTTATTAATGAAAAGAAGGCTAAATAATTTTTTTTCAACAAACCTGCATAATTTTTTTATTATCCAGGTTGAGGCAGTGATTATTTCCTCCTGTCTAGCCCCTCACTGCACTAACATCACTAAAGGCTTCACTTTATAATGCAATTTTTTTTTTTTTTCCTGAAAAAAGCAACCGGAGTGTTCACATTACATAGTATAACAAACAATTTGTTGGATTTCCTTTTTTTTTTTTTGGCTGCAAACACAAATTCAGTCAATAGTGAATATGATATTACAGTTATAAAGTAGGACCTTCACATTGTAATACCTTACAATACCTTATTTCATAGAGTCATAGAATAGTTAGGGTTGGAAAGGACCTTAAGATCATCTAGTTCCAACCACCCTGCCAGGGGCAGGGACAGCTCCCACTAAACCATGCCAACCAAACTATGTCCAACCCAGCCTTGAACACCTCCAGTTATGGAGCATTCACAACTTCCCTGGGCAACCCATTCCAGTGCCTCACCACCCTTATACTAAAGAATTTCTTAATCATATCCAATCTAAACTTCCCCTGTTTAAGTTTGAACCCATTACCCCTTGTCCTATCACTACAGGTCCTCATGAAGAGTCCCTCCCCAGCATCCCTATAGGCCCCTTTCAGATACTGGAAGGCTGCTATGAGGTCTCCATGCAGCCTTCTCTTCTCCAGGCTGAACAGCCCCAACTTTCTCAGCTTATCTTCATACAGGAGGTGCTCTAGTCCCCTGATCATCCTCGTGGCCCTCCTTTGGACTTGTTCCAACAGTTCCATGTCCTTTTTATGTTGAGGACACCAGAAATGCACACAATACTCCAAGTGAGGTCTCACAAGAGCAGAGTAGAGGGGCAGGATCACCTCCCTTGACCTGCTGGTCACGTTCCTTTTGATGCAGCCCAGGATACGATTGGCTTTCTGAGCTGCGAGCACACACTGCTGGCTCATGTTCATTTTTTCATCGACCAACACCCCCAAGTCCTTCTCCACAGGGCTGCTCTGTATCTCTTCTCTGCCCCACCTGTAGCTGTGCCTGGGATTACTCTGACCCAGGTGTAGGACCTTGCACTTGTCATGGCTAAATTTCATCAGGTTGGCATCTGCCCACCTCACAAGCGTGTCAGGGTCCCTCTGGATGGCATTCCTTCCCTCCGACTTATCAACTTGTTTTGCTTTTTTTTACCTGAGTTTGTGTTCCTTTAATTCAGAGGGATAACTTTTTTATTGCAGTGATGTAATAATACCACCACTGCTAGATGTGATGAAATGGATATACTCCATTTAATTTAATTTACATTTAAAAGGTTATTAAGATGTATTTCTGCTTAAAACACCCAACAAACCACTAACTGTTAAGATACCGGAAAAAGTAATTAAAACTTCTGGTTAAAACTCCTTCCATTCCACTGCAAAATATCCAAATTTATTTAAAATTTGTTCTCTCAGAAATGTTGTTTCTATTTGTGATTGGTAAAAGTTCATTGTTCGTGTTTAAATAAATATTTAATTATGAAGTTGTCTCTTAACATGATCCAGAACCTCAGCAGGTCTGCTCATTTGGTGTTCCACTGTCTGTCAAAGCTGCAAAAGTATTAAGACTGAAGTGAACCATCTTCTGCTCTGTTAGCTACAAAGCACTGTTAGTTACAATAAGCAGTAGCATGGATATTTTATTTGATAAATGAAAATGTATTCTATCTGAATTAAATCTATTTGAACATTTCTTTTTGCTATTTTGTAACTTGTAAAACTTGCAATCACATACGCATTTCAAAACTACTAATTTTTCCCCAAAAAAAAAAATTTATGCAACAGTGCCTGAATTTATTTTTAATAATCTCATTCAAAATGCAACAATATTTCTGCTATAAAAGATGCTACATTCTAGACCAACACCTTGAAGTCTTCAGTGAAAAAACTGATGGAAAATCCTCACAATATGTTCAAAAATTGAAAACAATTATATGAAATCATGTCCCTTTCTTGTGCCAGAAAGCAACATGACATGATCAGGTATTCCTCAGTTCACCTTGCTTCTAAGTGTAACTCCTATGTGGAGCTAAGTTTGTTCTACTACTTTAATAAAATTGCTTTGGACCACAAAGTTTTGGAACAAAGTGTGCTTTAGCTTACTTCATCATGCACATGCAATTTGAGATACCCTTTTTTTGCTTAAATTTTGTGAAATCTTTTTAATAGAAAGTATGAAGCTCATTTGTAGGAAATACTTATAGAACACAATTTCTTCTTTTCTAAATTTACATCCCACCATGCGAGGCCCTTCCTGACTTTCCTCCATCTCTAATTCCCTCCTCTTAATTTCTTGGAAAAGTAAGGCAATGCAAGGTGGACAGAAAGGAGAGGGAATGTTGGAATGCTGACAGGCAGGAAGGCTGGGAAAGAATGCAGTATAGTGGTAGAATAACCAACCTGGAATTAAACTGAATCCTTATTACTGCTATGTCTAGGAAACAGAATTTTTGGAAGAGTTTGCTTATAAAAAAAGCTGATTACACAAGTAGCACACAAAGCATACTTAAGCCTAACACACATAAAGTCCTACAGACTTTATTAATAGCATTTTGCTTAATTGAATAGGATAGATCACTTCAAAAAATAAGATTAAATGATTTATTTAAAATTATATTTCCAATTTATGTTTGGTTTGTTTGGTTTTTTTTATCTTCTGTATTTTCTAATCCTCATATATTTCCTTAATATTGCAGGCAAAATACTGTGATCCTACACAGTGTAGATAGGCATACTTACACCTTAACATGGACAAGAAGGATGTGTTTCTTTGATCACCATTTAAATTTAGCATGACCTGTAACTTCAGCTCTTTAGAGTGACAGGATGTTAAAACATAATTTCATCCTTTGCATAAATCTTATAATTACACTAAACAAGACACAAAATGAAGGTAGGATTATATGGACTGCTTTGAGAGTTATATTATCAAATGTTATTTAATCATACAAAAAATAAATTAATGTACGTCTAGACATACATACATATACACATACACATATGCATGCAAATATAATGTTTGCATGTATCTTGATCCTATGTCTATCTTTTCCTTAATAGCTGATCTGTTTTCCTCAATACCTAATCTGTGTTTTTCCCCCATGTTTATTTTTCAGTGATATTGTTCTATCTGTGAATTGGGTTTGAGATTTTCAATCTATCTCTTTATCCTTAAGTAGCTCAGTAAAGAACTTCTGCAATTTCTCTGTAATTGCATACGTTGTAAAATGAGTGGGCTTGTATTTTTATTAATTTGTAGTCAATATTATACAACCCTTTTTCATATAAAATTCTTTTTTTATTAGATTCTATTTTCTATCTCAACAAGTATTTTTTACACTACTCTCTTTTGTGCTGTGTACGTTTTGATTTTTTCATATTCCTTAGCATGAAATAATTACTTCTTTGCTGATGGCAAATGACATACATTGTGCATGGATTCAGAACAAGGTTTTTCACAGCGTTCTACGATTCATCTTTTTTTCACATTTCTTGCATGAGTTTGAGTATGACCCTGATCCAGATTAGAGTGACAGAGGAAACAACCTGTTGTGGATGCTAAATCTAGATGCAGGGAGTATATCTGTCTTTTCTAACATCGCAGTTACTTGGGCCAGTATTGAAGCTACACTTTAGAAACCCAGTACGTAAAGCTTCTCCACAGAGTATTTTCTCTTCCATTTTTTCACTGTGAGAATGTAAGCAAAATTCATTTGACATCTGCTTTTCTTTTGAGAACATCAGCACAGATATAAGAGTTAAGATAATTATTTTAATTTTCATAGAATCACAGAATAGTTAGGGTTGGAAAGGACTTTAAGATCATCTAGTTCCAATCCTCCTGCCATGGGCAGGGACACCTCCCACTAAACCATGCCACCCAAGGCTCTGTCCAACCTGTCTTTGAACACCACCAGGGATGAAGCATTCAAAACTTCCCTGGGCAAAATTTATTGAGAAAGTATTTTAACAAATACTTTCCAACAATTTGTTTGCCACAAATCATTTAATGTCAAATACATTGTCGTGGTAAATTAGAACAGGATCCTGTAATCAAAATTTAAGATAAACTTTATTAACATGCAACACCTCAGTTAAGGCCAGTTTGACATGCTGATTTTAACTTTTAATGTAAATGGTTTTAGAGTTTTTATATGTTTCAAATTTGCATCTATACCATAGCTGGATCTTCCTTACCAAAATCTTAAGAAGGTGAAGTTTCTGGTATGTCCTATATAAGCTTCTTGTATATCTGTATCTGCTATACAGCATCAAAAATGAGATTAATAACCCTTTCTGAGGGAATAGAAGATATTTTATTTTTCATCTAAATATCTTTATTGTTAAATAAAAGCTAAAACCTAAGAAAGGTTTATTTCAGATCATTTTATCAAGCCTAAGTGCGTTTCTACTGCGCTGTGTCCCTAAAGAGGAAAACTTTAGATTTGATTAAACATAAAACATCTCAATAAAAATTTTGATCAAGCAGCTAGTATGCCTATGAGGATTTCCCAGTTACTGGACCATGTGGTTGTATTCATGAGATAACTGATGAAGGCTCTAAGTTAAGAAGAATATGCCAGGACTCGAAGGAAAGAATGGAACTTCATCACAAGCGAAAAAGCAACTGGAGTTACTTTAACTCTACTAACATCAAGACTGCAACCTCTAAAGGGAAATTGTAGAGATGTAGAGATGGCTGTGTGAAAACCAGCGTGAAGCTATATGGGTTGATTTCATATTCCCGTTCTGCATGAATTTGGCTCTAAACTGTCTTAACATGTCATTCCTTTACCCAGTGTTACAAGCAAAAAAAAAGCAAAGGAAATGCAAAAATCCTTTATAATAATACAATTCTAACTTTCTGTCATGGCACTGTAAACCCAGAGATTAGGAAATCAGAAAAAAAAAATGTTTATTTTTCAATAGTTTCTCAAGTTTTTGTTCCAATATTGTTATGGTAGTAGTTATCGTACTATGTATTCTTTCCTTTTCTTTATGTTACACTTTTCATAAATGAGACAAATTATCAACAGTCAAAACTCTAGAGGCTTGGAGATTGCATTTATTAAAGGGGCAGGGAATAGAGACTTTGATGGAGATTTCTAATTTTTTTTCACTTGCTGTTTGTAAGTTACAGTTGCACAAATGTACGTTTTGTGTTCCCTGGTTAAACAAATTGAAAGGATGACAGGTTGCCATAGAAACAACATCAGAGCAAGCCTATGATATTGTTAAAATAAAGCAATAGTTATAAAATCAGCAGTGCTTGAATCATAGAAACAGATGAAATGCTGAAGAATCCCTTCACTTGAGAAAGGCCACGAATTTAAAGATCAGTCAGTGAGCTGCTCATCATATTGTGATTCATACTGGGGCAGATAGGTCCCTTCAGGCTCTCCTACAAAGCTTCCAAGCACAGGCCAAAATTTATTTGTAAACTGTACAGAAGTCTAGACTGAAAAGAAAGAAATGCATTTCAAGTTCTTGAGTTTGTGTGGTGGAGCCAGTTAATCAACAAGGAACAGAAAGCTCACAACTCCCTGAGTAGTCATGACTGAAAACACATAAAGGTTGGGCATAAAAAGAGAGAAAAGGAACAGTGAGACAAAACGGAACAGGAGAATAAAATTTAATATACTTACGGGAACTTCCCAGAAAAGAAAATGAAACAAGACTATTGGCCATATATTTAACAGCATTACCTCTTCAGAAGTTATGGGGTAGAAATGATGGTGATGTCTTCTCCATATAATGCCTGTCATGGTTGAGACGGCCAGAAAAACACACACACACACATTTCTTCGGTGACTCAGTAGAAAGTTTTCTCTTTAATATCACAAACCCTTACTTATATACAGTTTCTAACATACATGTGTCTTTTAGCCATTGGTCACATCAGTTAGCAACAGGACCTTATTGGATGGCCCTTTGCCGCATTACTAAAGTCTGTTATCTTACCAAGCTCTTGTTCTGCAGTTAGTTACTCCGTTTGACTTGCTTGCTTCTCCGGATGCCTTCTGCTTTCTCATCTGGATACCTTCAGTGCCTCATTCTTCATGGATAAGCTTTGATATCTTCAAGGCTAAGTTCTAACTTCATGCCCGCAGTCACGTAGTCCCCTACAAAGGCCTAAGAACAGTAAATGAGGAGTCTAGGGTAAATGAAGCCTAACACAGAAAAGCAACTGAGGGAAAATGGAAGTGGGAAGGGGAAGGTGAAAAAGGAAAAGCAAGAATTACTTTTTCTACGGTGTTTAAAAAGAAGCATTGTCACAATTATTAACTAGTTCTCATCTCTTTTAAGTAGAAGTTGATCCACTTTTGCCATAAACCATGCTGATACTAATTATGAAAGACACAAAAAGGATCAGCGAACTGCAGAAGACCTGAGACTGTATTCAGTAAAATATTACTAATAACTATGAAAATAAAAATTAGAAAATGTTCATGTCTATTTTATTTGACATAACACATAGGCATTTAGATCTTGGATATACTGCTGACTGCTGCCTGTAAGTTTGTTTATAGGTCATTATGTAACCATAAAAGTGTCTTCCATGCTTGAATCTGTCTAAATGAGTTATTAAGTTTAAACTTATTAATTTTAGTCTATCCCCCAAAAAACAAATGTTCTGGGATATTAGAAGGTGTATGGCTGTATCAGGCTCTTTATGTGCCAAGACTTGTGCACTCACTTTGGCAGGCTGACATTCCTATATTTCATTCTTTTTGGCTTTTATGTACCCAAAGTCCATACATGAGTGGTTTCAGATGTTCCTTGGACGACATGCTGTGCTGATTTTTGACATGAAAATGTTTTGCATGTGTTATTTTTGAAAATGGGTACTTTCATTTACAAAGGAAATAATAAACTGCTGTAAGTGAAAATGAAGGTTTGAATTCACTAGATTACTATATTGATAAAAGCTCTTTGCAGTTTCCCTAGTTTTTGCTTTAAAATATGTAGTCAAAATCTTAATATGAATTTAACATCATCAAAAATGCTATTTAGATGGTAAAAGATAAGAAAGAAGAAATTTAGTCCCTATTTGGATAATGCCATTTATAATCCCCCCAAATTTGAAAAGGAATCTATCTTAGCAATGAATTGTGAATTTATCTGATTTTTTTTAAGGTTTCGGAATATCTTAGAATCATAGAATCATAGAATAGTTAGGATTGGAAAGGACCTTAAGATCATCTAGTTCCAACCACCCTGCCAGGGGCAGGGACACCTCACACTAAACCATGCCAACCAAGGCTATGTCCAATCCAGCCTTGAACACCGCCAGCGATGGAGCATTCACAACTTCTTTGAGCAACCCATTCCAGTGCCTCACCACCCTTACAGTAAAGAATTTCTTCCTCACATCCAATCTAAACTTCCCCTGTTTAAGTTTGAACCCATTACCCCTTGTCCTCTCACTACAGTTCCTAATGAAGAGTCCCTCCCCAGCACCCCTATAGGCCCCCTTCAGATACTGAATACTGCAAAGTATTTTCTATCAATCAGGGCTATTTCAGAAAATTAGATCCTACTGCATCAGATAAACAATAAAAGTGACAAGAAGCAGGATAGTCTGTCACACTTTCTAAAATCAAAGGACTGCAAAGTAATTTCACTGCACAACATTCTTTATGTTAGTCAAGCAACTATCTTCTTTCAGTATTAAAACTGTATAATAATATTTTAAATAGTTAAATTCTATTTCTCATTAGTTTTATACATTTAAGTTTTTATTTTAGCATTGACAAAAAAAAATCCTTCATGAATTTAAAATGCAGGAGAACTATAGATTCGGATCTCATCTATTTTTAGTGTCAGTAACTTTCTTTCTACAGTAGACCATGTAGGTCTTTGTTTGTTTCAGAAATGCCTAGCTCTACTGATTCTTTATCCAATTTCAAAATTTTGGTGTAAATGGAATCCATAAGATACATGGCAAACAATCTACAACGCTTGGGATAAAGCAACATTCTTAGACGTGTTAGTTCAGAGAAGAGGAGCACAGACTGCTTCTTTCTGTTACTGAACTAGGTGTCAGCTTTCTTGGATCTAAATCAGTGAGAAATGCCCTAAATGACTGTGACAGCAAAAAAAGTTTCCTGAGGAAGGCTGCTTCAGCCTGCACACCAGTCTGAAAAAGACAGTTTTGGAAGAAATACAATGATTTTCTGGCTTGTTAATATACTCAAGCAAACCTTCCATCTTAAAGCTCCTGCTTCCAAGTAGAAGCTTCCATTCTTCTAGGGAAGACAAAATATCCATAGGCAAGACTTACACATTGGTATTAGGCCTTATACCTGGATAATCACGCACTCATTTGAAGTCCTATTCATTTCAGTGGGATAGCAGACAGAATGAAACTCTTCTCAGATAAAAATAAAACCACCAGCATTAAAGTTTATACAAGTTTGACACAGTATTTGCAGAAGTCAGTAAGAATTAACATGATTTCAACTAACAAAACTTTTGACACTTGGTACTACTTCACTACTCTCTGAGAAACAGAAGTTACTATGGTAAAAAAATAAAAAATAAAACCTTACTGTTATTGACACCTTAATAAAATACAAATAAATTTGTAGCCATAGAATCCATTTTATAGGCATACATTTATTTACCAGAATAAGTAATTTTGCATACAGGCATATAATTTTATGCCAATAGTAAAACTTCCAGGTGAAAAAAAATAAAAGAAAAAGAGCACATAAGATACATATGGCCAGAAACACCTCTTCACTATGATTTCTACTTCAAATAATAATTAATTGAAATGATTATTTGGCAAAGTCCCCAATTAGCTATATTTTAAAAGTTTCTGAAATAAAGAGAGTATTATCTAATAAAATAAATTATTAAGGGAGAATGCAATAATTTATTATATTTTTAATATATAGTCTTAAATGAAAGCATCTTTTTTCACTTCAGTAAAAATTATATGTTTAGAGATAATTTGTTAAACGTGGGTAGAACTTAAGGTGTCTCATCATCAAGAATTTGATTAGTCATCTTTAGAGCTTTAATATGAAGAGATGCACTTGTGATTCCTGTGGAGATCTCATTTATTATTAGTTTCTCATTAAAATGCCTTCATTTAATATACAATTTTAAAAGTGTTCCTAAAAGCATGTATGCTGGTTTATTTATTTTTAAGTTTGCACCATTATTTAATAATTCAGCTTGATAATACTAGTACAATTCCCTGACTATCTTGGTTGTGTTGCCTACCAAAATACCAGCTTCTTATCTGTAAGGTGGAAGATTTCTTTTAAACATTGAATATTTAAATTATAGATATATATATTGGCTAAGGATTTAGTTATGTAATTTCATCAGTCTGGAAACTTTATGTCATTCGCTGAGATTGAAACCATTAAAAGAAAACTTTAAGTATTGGAAAACAGGTTATTGAAATGCATGCTTTCACACCATAGCTCAGGAGTGGCACCACAAAGCAGAATCATATCTGCTGTAGGCTGTGATCAGTAGATAAGCAGATTAGAAAATAGATTTTAGAGCTGTAGATTACATACTGTGGCATACAAATTATAACCAGATTTTAGAGTATAAGATCAGTCTCAAGCAACAGTAGTGAGTCTCCCTTTAATGATAATATAGCAGCACTTATAGACATAATATTGCAGTACAAAGTTTATAAGCAACCATTTTTGCTCACCTACAAAATAATCTGCCAACTTCATTATGCAAAAATGGGAAACTGCACGTTAGCTAGATTAGCTACAGTCTTTTATACCAAAATCTGAGGCAGCTCCATCTATGTTGTTAAGTTACAGTAAACTTTGTGGCTATTCTGCATCATCAAAATGACAGACCCCTGTATAAATTTATCTGCTCTTTCTACAGAAGACCCCTGTTTTCTTTATTTGATAACACATCCATTCTGTTTACATGTATATTCACTGATAACTTGTTCATTTTTGGATCACATTTTTTCTAGCAAGCTTGTTTATCTGTGGACTACTGAAATCAGTCTTTTAAGACATGTTGCAAGACATGGACTGATGTTTTCCCAAATATGGCTCAATACAGCCTTAATTTGTTTGACTACATTCTTACTTACCAGTCTTACTTTAACATGTCTGAATTCTCAGGAGACCTTGAAGCTCAGGATATGGAGCAATTGGAAAAAAAAAAAAAAAGAAAAGAAACATACAAGGTTTTGTATGTATGTATAGATATATCAAGTTGTGTATATGTATGTGTTTTAAATTACTTGTTATTAACACCTTTATGTCTATCTACTTACAGCAATGCAGCTGGTACTTAAACTTTTTTCTGAACCTATTTTATTCTCTTCAGACTTCAGCAATGCTCTTGAACATCCTTTGAATAGTGTTTCAGGTTTAAAAGCATTAGAATCTAGTATTTGTTTTCACACCTGCAATATTCTTATTAATCCACAAGCTATGGACCTCTATGCAATGTTCAGGAATTTAACACTGCACCTAAACACTATAGAAATGAAGCCTAACATAATGTCTGTCAGGCCTAAGAAGCTTTCAATCATTTTGCACCAGACCAGTATTTCAATAACCTGCTCCAACACCCAGTTAGGGCTTTGAAATGCCTTATTTCTGGAAATCAGTTTACAGAGTGACGCCAGAAAGAGTTTCATTAGAGCAATTACAGAGGTGATGTGCTGCAGTTTATGAAAAAGATGGAAGGAGTCTGAATCTTAACGCAGTAGAAGATTTTGAAAACAAGGACAAACGAAGGTTAGTACTGTATTTGCATACATGTTCCTCTGACTGGATCCTGGCCTGTCCATTGCATTTAGGTTGCTTTGTAGTTATAACAGCAAAAGTAGGATTCGGGAATAAATCTTATAGTTTGACACATCCCAGAGAAATCTCACCTTTGAGAAAACTTGTGGAGCAAAAAGCACTTGGTCCCAGGATGACAGAGACACAGAAAAGAGAATTTTAGGCACTGGCTTGAGGTAAAAATTTTACACTTCTAAGATAATACCCACTGTTCCAAGCTCTCTGTGCATAAAGGAAACAGCTACCTTTCTGAAATTAATATTCATACAGCTATTTTCAAAAGATTACTGTAAAATATTTTTAATACTTTTTAAAAAGCATATGATTTTGGATTACAATTCTCAAACCAAGAAAACATCTCAGAACAAAACAAGGAATTTCATAGAATTATAGATAGTTAGGGCTGGAAAGGACCTTAAGATCATTTACTTCAAACCCCCTTACCATGGGCAGGGATGCCTCACCCTAGACTGTACCACCCAATGCTATGTTCAGCCTGGCCTTGAACACTGTCGGGGATGGAGGATATACCACTTCTTTGGGAAACCTGGTCCAGTGCTTCACCATCCTCATGGTCAAGAACTTCTTCATTACATCTAACCTGAATTTCCCGTTTAAGTTTAAACCCATTCTGCCTTGTACAATCACTACAGTCACTAACGAAGAGCCTCCCTTATTATCCTCATAGCCCTCCTCTGGACTTGTTCCAACAGCTCTGTATGTTTCCTATATTGAGAACACCAGAACTGTGCACAATACTCCAAGTGAGGTCTCAGGAGAGCACAGTAGAGGGGCAGAATCATCTCCTTCAGTGTGATTTTGATGCAGCCCAGGACACGGTTGGCTTTCTGGACTGCGAGAGCACACTGCTGGCTCATGTTCAGTTTCTCATCAACCATCTCCCCAAGTCCTTCTCCTCAGGGCTGCCTTGAATCTCTTCTCTGCCCAACCTGCACCTGTGCCTGGGATTGCCCTGAACCAGGTGGAGGTTATCGGTTTATGGTACCGCATATGGTACGGTTAAACTTTATAAGGTTGGCATTGGCCAACTCTCAAGTATGTCAAGATCCCTCTGGATGGCATCCCTTCCCTCCAGTGTATCAACCAAACCACACAGCTTGGTGTCATCGGCAAACTTGCTGAGGGTGCACTCAATCCCACTGTCCATGTCACTGACAAAGATGTTGAACAGGATCAGTCCCAACACTGACACCTGAGGGACATTACTTATTACTGGTCTCCAGCTGGACATTGAGCCATTGAGCACAAATCTTTGTGTACGGCCATCCTGTCAATTCTTTATCCACCGAGTGGTCCATCTATCAAACTGGTACCTCTCCAATTTAGAGACAAGGATGTCATGCGGGACAGTGTCAAACGCTTTGCACAAGTCCAGGTAGATGGTGTCAACTGCTCTACCCCTGTCCATCAGTTCCATAGCCCCACCATGGAAGGCCACCAAATTGGTCAGGCAGGATTTCCCCCTAGTGAAGCCATGTTTGCTGTCACCAGGCACCTTGTTGTTTGTCATGCCTTAGCATGCCTCCCAGGAGAATCTGCTCCAAGATTTTGCCAGGCACAGAGGTGAGACTGACTGGTATGTAGTTCCATGGATCTTCCATTTTCCCCATCTTGAAAATAGAGGTTATATTCCCTTCTTCCAGTAGTCAACTGGAATTTTACTCTTACTTACTGGACTAAATTTAGAAACCAGAATAAAGTCCGTAATGCCACTCCTTAAAAAAAACAAACAAACAAACAAAAAAACCCCACGAAATCTATAAGATTTGAATCATCAATGACCAGACTATTTTATTTAGTAACCTGGAAGATGAAAGTTCATTTTGCAAGTTACTTCCCTTGAGTTATAGTTTTCCCAGAAATGAGGAAGGTGTTTAAAATTTCATGATTAATCCCATTACCTATATCAGAGCCCAGTGTGTGGAGATAGCTCTGCAAAACACATCACAGGTGAACAATGTAATTACAGAAAACTCTGACTTTTTATTTTCAAGTCTCTAGCCTTTTACAGATCCCTTGAAGGTGTATACAGTTTTGCATTGCTTAGTTTTAAAGGTGTAAATCTTCTTTGTTTTGGAAATTCTACTGGAAAGCAACCAAAACAAATGCCTTAGAAAACTTTAAGGGCAAATGCTACTCCATTTTATCCCACTGATTTCAATAGATACCAAGACATTCATTTCAAGCCTAAAACCTTTTTGGAGTCTCAGCAGTAAATTGGTCCACTCTTTCTGCAGCTGATATATTTCTTAAACCACATTACTTTCTTTTGTGCATTCTTTTTTTGTTTGTTTGTTTTATTCCTTTCATTTCTTTCCATAAGCACTCCGTTAATTTGTTTCAGGGTTGTTATGTTTTGAGCCTAAACCCTTTGCTGCTGTGTTTAACCTGGAGAAAGGAAATGGTTGTTGGATCTGCACTGCATTTGGATCTAAACAAACACTAAGGAGCAGTTTAATCAAAGACTTAAGCTTTTATTTCAATAATCTGGGCATGGATATCTTACAATGTTTACTACATGCATTCTGTATTGACATTTTTGCTCCAAGCAAACTCCAGCAATAATAATTTGTCTTTGGATCATATCGTAGGCTCTTTGAGTGTTGGATCATCTGAACTAAAACTTTCTTCTTTGGTTTTGCTTTAATACATAGTTAGCTGTTTCTGCTTTATAGCTGCATAAATATTTCGGTGTTTCTTTTTTTCTTGGACCCAGATTTCCTAGAAAAGGTTTATAAACACACCAAGTAAACCACAAATCTTATTCCAGGACAGGTTTCCCTAACTTCTTGTGCGTGTTCAAATCCTCACTTCTCTCGAAGACCAAATTTATCTTTCAACAAAAGTACAGAAATATCAGTGATGCTCAGTGATTAATTTACACTGACTTTTGTATTCTGCTCTTATCACCCATTCCACAGCATTACTGAACCCCTGTTTCTACTCAGAGCATTATGCCTTTTTTTCATTTTTGCTGTTTGCTTTTATTCTCCAATGAAATGCTGCAGCAGATAATACAGATTCAGTTTCTCATGTAGTGAAATTAGGTCTTTAATCTTTTAAACAAATTGATTTGCCCAAAGACAAATATTTTAAATACAATGGGTTACCAGGGAACTAAAACCACTTACTCTTAACACTGCCTTCTGTGTTTCTGGTCCAATTTGATTTTTTTGCCTTCACAGATAATGTGAGAATGGGATAATTTCTCTAGAATTTTGGGATTCTGCCTACCTCCGTTGGGACAGGAAATCCAGCTGTCTGCCTGCTGCTCAGAAAACCAAGATGAACAGCCGGTACATAAGCACAGCTCATGCTCAGTGTCTTTGAGTTACCCAGAACATACTCTGTACACACTGACCATCTGTTCCCTCATTCCATGGTTAGATTTGCAGTGGACATCAAGGGTAGGATTAGGGTTAGGGTTTGAGTTTTATTATAAGATGAAAAGTGAGACTTTAGCACTGGTCTAGTTCAGTATATAATCTTCAGTAATTTTCAATTTCTGGAATACCTCTTCTGACTAAATAGTTTTATGAATAAAAACTTTCAGTAACAAAAGAATATAAATACAAAATCAACTATTAGGAGCATAGTACAGAAATAAACTCCCTAAAACATAAATTCAGGGCTTATGACTGCAATAAGCATGGAATACTCACTCAGAAGGTTGTAAAAATTTTCTAACATGCTTTTACATTACCTGCCACACTAAAACATTATAATGTTGGTATGTTGGGAAGATGCTAGAACTCTGTAGTAGCTGCTTACTTCTTGATAGCTTAAATCATGAACTACAATAAGATAATTTGTACCATAAACACATAACTCTGCTTATCACAGCTTACACTATTTACTACAGTGTAGTAATCATTAGAATTCCCAGTTCTAACAATAATAGTATTGTAAATGAGTGTAACACACACCTGTTATATTCTGGAAAGCATTTGGAACTTGAGAAAACTGAGCTCAAAACAACTTACAAAACTGAAATGAAAGATCAGCCCAAAATCGTTCCTCCTCCTCAAAATCCACATGAAGTCAAAGTTCACAATTTCTATGTGCCTTATTTCTACATGACTATTTCTTCATCTTCTTCTCAAATTCCCCTTAACCTGTTTTGTCTAAATCACAAAAAATGCACAAATAAAATTGTTGTAAGCGTTTTCTGAAACAGTTCTATTTAATATGCTGAAAACTGTCAGGAGTTTATTCAAGTTAAGTGCACCTGTAACTCTATCTTTTTAACAGTTTTGCTCTGTTACTTCTGTAATAGTATCTGAAAGTTGAAGAATAACAATATTTCAGATATTATCAATGTGCTGCAATTCAACATTCCTCCCTATCAGTTTAGTATTTGATTTTTTTTTAAAGCAAACACTCAGCAATAAAAAGTTCTTTTTATCTTGAGATGAAAAGAATAACTACAACAGCACCACCCTGACTTGTTACTGAATTTAACAAAAAGAAGAAAAATCATTTACTGCAACAATGTATAGAGTAGTAAACTTTCAAAGACCTTTGTTCAAACATGCTTAATGAGTGATTAAATTCTCAGGAGATACAATTGCATTTTAGATTCTTACCATGCTGACTGCACACATTACTTAGTTCCTTAAATAATATGCAGTTAGCATAAATTGTCTGCGAAATATGTTTTATATGGAATATGTATGTTCTAGGAAATCACCACATTTTCCACAATTTATAAACTCAGATATAATTATGCCTTGATCAAACCCTAGAATCATAGAATTGCTGGGGTTGGAAAGGACCTTAAGATCATCTAGTTCCACCCCCCCTGCCATGGGCAGGGACACCTCACATTAACCATGTCACCCAAGGCTCTGTCCAACCTGAACCTGAACGCTGCCAGGGATGGAGCATTCACAGCTTCCTTGCGCAACCCATTCCAGTGCGTCACCAACCTGGAATATCTTTACATTGCTCTGAGCATTCATTATAGGTGCTAGCAACAGATTGGGTGTGTTGGGATGGAATGATGCCCCCCTCCCCCAACATATCTAATTTAAAGCTTTCTTGACCAGCCTGGCAATCCTCCTACCAAAACCGCTCTTCCTCTTCTTTTTCAGACCAGCTCCACCAGCCTCCACTAGAGCTGGCCTACTAAACTGGGTCCCATGTTCTAAATACCCAAACCCCTGACTATAGCACCACCCTTCTAACCATTTATTAACCTGGCCAATCCTCCTAGACTTTTTCAGATCCTCCCCTTTATCCTGGAGAATTGATGAAAAGACAATCTGAGTTCCAGAGCCTCTAACCACCTCTCCCAGAGCTCTGTAATCCTTCTTCACGTTCTCCAGGCTACTGTTATTTATATCAGTAGCACTCACATGGTTCACTAGAATTGGGTAATAGTCAGTGGGACTTACTAGAGCAGGCAGCCTCGCTGCAACATCCCTGATCCATGTCCCTGGTAGGCAACATACCTCCTCTGAGACTGGGTCTGGCCAACAGATGGGTGCCTCTGTGTCTCTCAAAGTAGAGTCCCCTACTACTGGGACCCGCCTCTTTTTCCTGGCAGCACCAGTAGAGATCTTCTTTACCAGTGCATCAGCCGGTTGTTTCTGGTGCGAGTGTGTTTCCTCATTAACCCCCTGCAGGACAGCAAAGCAGTTCTGGGTGGGGACAACAGATTTAGGAGGAAGCCCCTTGCTTTTAGTTGACCTCTTCCTCCATTTTTCGTTGTGTTTTTTTGTTACTGTTTCCCACCTTCCTGGGTTAGCAGCCTCCTTCTTTCCTCCATGAGCTATAGGGACGCTTGAGGCCCCTGCACAGTTTGGGCCTGGAGCAAGCAGTGCTGCTTCCTCTGAGCATCCCTGACATCTTTTATCCTCTTGACAGCTTCCCGCAGCTCAGCCACCTGCTGCAGGAGGACCTCCACCAGGGAGCACAGAGTGCAGCCCTGCCCATTGTGCACCCTCCCCTCAGGAGACCAGTGCAGGCACTCTCTGCGCTCAAGCTCTGCACTGCAGCCTCCCTTCTCATCAGCTCTGTCTGGGTGCCTATGCTGGCCGCCGCTGGGGCAGCCAGGGCAGAGCTCCCAGACTGGGCTCTGGTCATATGGCGAGTGCTCACCATCCTGCTCACAAGCCCATGCAAACTACCTCATGGCTCCCCTTGTCACTGGCGCCTCCTGAGGCAGGTTTTTACCCAGTCAGGGCTAGTGCCGCTCCTCCTGGCACCGCCTCCTGTGAGTCCGCTGCTCTGCTCGAGTCAGCTGAGCTGCTAGCTCTTGGACAAGTCTTGTTGAAGACTTGAGGCTCTCTCTGTGGCTCTTGCTGCTCTGAGTTGAGGCTCCTGGAAGCTGAGCTTCCCCCCACTCAGATGTTGAATGCATTCTCTCTCGAGCTACTCATCTCAGCAATTGAATTCAAATCTGAAATAAAAAATTTAAAAAAATCCAAAAAAAACCAAAACCAAAACACTTATTTTATCTAGTGGTTATTTAAATCTGAATTTTCTTGGTCAGTTTTGTAGAATCATAAAAAAACTTAAGTTTAGATTCTTGTAAGGAATGCTCTCAGCTGGAGGTTCTTTCTCTTTTAGTCCCCTGTTAGTCATCCTGGGTTTTAGGATTTGGGACAGAACTGAACTCTCCTGCTGTACACTGAAACTCCATCCCAGAGCTTCTGCCTGATCCTGGTCTGTTCTTCCTTTGACAAAGGATGCTTTAAGAGGAGAGCACAAAGGTGTTTGGTAGACAGGGTGGGAGCTGGAGTCAGCTCATTTGCAGGGGATAGAGAAAATTACTGACTTAATACATGCATTTAATAAAGCCTTGGCTTTTTGCAACTGCTGTCTCTAGTCCAGGTGCTAAGAGGTTGGAACTGGATGATCTTAAGGTCCTTTCCAACCCAAAACATTCTATGATTCTATGATTTGTAATTTCAATCCTTCTTGTATAATAGAGCAACCTAAATAGGGTAATATTTATAAAAATTATTTTGTTTCCTTTATTTTTGTCTGTTAGTTACTTAACAGATTGTTTTATTTTTATTTTTCTGAATCATAGAATCATAGAATGGCTACTGTTGGAAAGGACCTTAAGATCATCCAGTTCCCACCCTCCTGCCATGGGACACCTCACACTAAACTATGCCACCCAAGGCTATGTCCAGCCTGGTCTTCAACACCGCCAGGGATGGAGCATTCACAGCTTCCCTGGGCAACCCATTCCAGTACCTCGCCACCCTCACAGTAAAGAGCTTCCTCCTTAAATCCAGTCTAAACTTCCCCTGTTTAAGCTTGAACCCATCACCCCTTGTCCTCTCACTACAGTCCCTCATGAAGAGTCCCTCCCCAGCATTCCTATAAGCCCCCTTCAGATACTGGAAGGCTGCTATGAGGTCTCCACGCAGCCTTCTCTTCTCCAGGCTGAACAGCCCCAACTTTCTCATTCTATCTTCATAAGGGAGGTGCTCCAGTCCCCTGATCATCCTCGTGGCCCTCCTCTGACTTGTTCCAACACTTCCTTGTTCTTTTTATGTTGAGGACACAAGAACTGCACACAATACTCCAAGCGAGGTCTCAGGAGAGCAGAGTAGAGGGGCAGGATCACCTCCCTTGACCTGCTGGTCACACTCCTTTTGATGCAGTGCAGGATACGGTTGGCTTTCTGAGCTGCGAGCACGCCCTGCCGGCTCATGTTCATTTTCTCATCAACCAGAGCCCCCAAGTCCTTCTCTGCAGGGCTGCTCTGAATCTCTTCTCTGCCCAACCAGTAACTGTGACCCAGGTGTAAGTCTCATGAGAAAAGCAAAAATCTTCAACAGGAGTCTGCTTCTGTCTCCATGAAGGTGTTTTCCCTCTGGCAGACAAACGTGTAAATCCGGTTTTGGTCCTGTATTATAACCGTTCAGCATGCCTTAATGATTCAAAATGTGTGGCAGATGCTCTTGATAGAATTTTAAGTACTTTGCTTGGCTTTTTAAAGTTTATTTCAGTACATAAATAATGCGGTCATAAAATATTTGTATTCAATCTCACACTTGACCACTTTGATCACAATCAATATTTTCTCTCTGAGTTTAATAGAAGCCAGTGTAAATAAGTAGGAAACCTCTAATAAAAAGCAGTAAGCAACATTTTGCTCCAAGCTTCGTACATACCAAGCTCAAGTTCACTGCACCATTCATGACCTCAGGGACATAACATATTCACCAAAACAAAAATTCCCCCTCTGAGCATTAATTTGTGCCCACAATGCTGAATAACAGCTTCCCACACTAATGACTTCCACACCCCAAAAATTACTCTTTGTAGCTGCAAACTGTTACTTCTGAGGGTAATACATCTTTTACTTTATTGTCTTGGTTTAACTGAGCTGGAAACTAAGCCCCACACAGCTGCTCACTCACTTCTCCCCCAAGGTGGGATGACAAAGAGAATTGAAAGAATAAAAGTGAGAAAACTGGTGGGTTGAGATAAAAATATTTTAATAACTAAAGCAAAAACAAGCAGAGGAAACCAAAGAATTCATTCACTACTTCCCACTGGCAGGCAGTTGCTCAGCAATCTCCAGGAAAACAGGGCTCCACCACATGTAATGGTTACTTGGAAAGGCAAACATCATCAACCCAAAACTTCCTCCCTTCCTTTTTCTTCCCCAGCTTTAAATCCTGAGCATGACATCATTTATTTTCGTGTAATGCATATTTATAAACACCTCTGCTTTATTTGCCGAAAAAGAAAACAGATGTTAGGGGCAAGGCACACAGAGTACCAGGACCCTTTAATTCTCAAAACTGGAATGCATTTGGCTTTTTTTTTTCACTGCAAAGACAATACTATGATATGTGAAAATTTTTCTATTATCTTCCTCAAGACCTAACATGCCTTATCACTATCTTATAGACATTATTGTGTCTAAATAACTTTTTTCTATTGCTATTTCTTACTTAGTCCATCGTAGCCTCTGTTTTCTAGCAGTTAATCTCTCTCTCACCTCTGCTCTTCATACCAAGTTAGCTCTTAGTTCTGTGTTAACAACCATAAGGATGGTAGTTTGTCAGTTTATAAATTTATTGTATGCTCCTCTTCTTTAAGAATTATAGGTGCTGTTGTTGTATGTTGTTTTGCAAACATTTGCTAACATATTCTAGAAGTTGTGTGTATGATTCACAGACAGCCCTAAGGCCAGAGCACTTACTGCCATCCCAACAGAACCTGTTCACATAAGAGCTCGTCTCTTGTTCCAGTCTTCAGAGAAATCTCATGAATAACTACACACATTGTCAAATACAATAAATAATTTGAGTGGAGAAAGAAACCTCTATAAATACAAAAAATATTTTATGGCAAGTATTTAGTGTCATTTAAACTAGTTTATTTACATTTTATTTACTTCAAAACATTAGTAATATTTAAGCTTTAAAGACTTTATTTCTCTTGGAATACATTACAAATTATGAATTAATATCGTACTGGATAAATACAATTTTAACACCAAGTGGTTTCCCTTTTCCTACATCCATGTGAACACAAGGTATAGAAATAGATTTATTTTTCAGTACAGAATTGTGGAGTGTCAAACAAACAGTAACAAATGTGGGGTCTGTTGGCATTCTTGTCTGTGGATCTACCTATGTAAAACTGAGTCTGAGGAAAAATAAGTCTGGGGACTGACACTGACAAATTTTGTGCTTAAACTCCTTAGGTCAGGTCAATACCTTCATATGAGCAGAGAAGATACCTCTCTCTCCCTCTCTAGCCCAGGGAAATAAACCTTCACACAGCAGTGTTGGTGCTGTGCAGGAATTTTCCCTTAGCTCCTCTCTGTTTCATACGTAGATAACACAGATAACTTCACAGATAACTGCTTTACACAGGTAATGTTTCTAACAAAATCTTGGCATTGCAGTGGCATAACACATGGCAATTGTCAGTATATATGAGTTAGCTGGTATCAGATTACTCCTTAAATGGAGAACATACTGTTTTCTCATTATCTGTGTATTAACTACAGTTCGATATTTACCCATCGCTCTGATCAACCTGTTTATTTAGCGGCAAATACAAGACACCATGTGGCCTTGTAATACGATATTGCCATTGCTAATAACAGGCTTTGTATTGAATGTGCAAAGTCTCAGGACTGAGTTTTGTCAGGTTTTCTCTCTCTGAACTTTATTTAACCTTCATGCAGCCTTGATTTGACTTTAAAAGCAATTTCTCCATTTGGCCAGGCTCATTTGTTTTACATTTTCTTATGTGGTACAGACATACAGATAGCAGTAATAATCAGCTATTCTATTTGGAATATGACATTTATGTCTCTGAACACACTGATGCAGTGTAGACAAAAACATGCTTGGTACAATAGCAAGGGTGTTCAAAAAAGTGGAGACACAGACTGAAGCACAGATGGGTACCTGCATGGGAGGATTAGAGATGAACCTCAGGCGTAGATCTGCAGACCATGAAATCAGTAATTGTCAGGTAAAGAAATGCAGACCTGGAGGTGGGCAAAACTCAGTTTTAGGTAGCAAGCGAAATGAAGGAATAGTATCTAACATACATACATAAAAGACACCTTATATAGTGCATTTGGATATAGCAAGGAGATTCAGAGATATGGAAAATGCATATAACTGTGTCAAAAAAAAAGTATATTAAGACTCTGAAAGTGTTTCTGTAGTGAGAAAAAGCTCACATGAATATCATACTCCTCCCAGTGACGGACTCCAGACACCTATATCTCTCTCTAACATGCTCCACATCCCACCCCACCACCTGAATGAAACACTAGAAGCCAGAACATGGAAAGGATTAGCATAAAACCAGGAAAAGGGACAGAAACTAAGTATTGTGTGTCATATTTTTAATTATACCATTATTATTGAGACTTTTTCTGTATAGAAATATTCTAACTTTGCTATTATTTATTATTCTGTAAAAATAGATCTATACTAGTAATGATTCCTGAACTAGATTGTTAAGATTTCAGTTGTTTTAAAAATAAATGTTTGGCTTTATATACACCTACATGAATATATATGTACACACATGGTATGTACATACATATGCATATACAATGTGCATATAAGGTGTGCTTCCTCTCTGCCCACAAAAAAATTTTTGAGTATAACACAAATTCACAGAGGAATTGTATAGACAAGATTTTGCCTTAGAAAAGGTATTTTGTTCAGCTTTTGTTTTGCTGCAGATTGCAGTACACATCACATCTTACTTTTCTATCAGTATATCTGGGGAATATGCTTGAAAAGGAAGACATGCTATGTAATGTTCCTACAGTAAAATGTCAGGTTCACAGCAATTTGATGTAACACTTATATTTTATCCAAGATCCTCCATCTGTTACACATTTCCTTAGGTTGATTGGCATTTGTGTGCTTATAGCATCTGTCCCATGAACATAGGTAGGTTAGCATATTTACTTTACCTCTACCATAGGAGGTATTATCTGTGCGATACTCCTTTCTAGGATATTCTTCCTCTAGTGCTTTATTTTTAATTGATCAAATAGCCTTTCTAGCATGAAATATTATGGCTGCAACAAAATACTCAGTGAACGATGACCAGCCTTCATGGCTTTCAGGTTCCTGTACACAGCTTATAGAAAACGCAGTTTGCCACATTCTCTTCTCACCGCTAGGGGCATCAGTTCTTACATTTTCCTGGAAATATTTGACATGATATACAGTGGTATTGTATTTGTCTTTTTCACAGAGATAACATTGCCTATTTACTTATTCATAATTAACAGATCCAAGTTTTTTACACTACTGACATTTCCGAGCTCTTGACTCTATAGCTTACAGTGAAGTCTCAGAAAAGGAGTTCGTACATCTTATCAGCAATAGCTTAGTCTAACAAGTATGGTTTTGTATAAAACTGGGTGTAGAGTGTTCATATATCTCAACATACCAAGAATCGTTTCTTTACTCACTAAAATTCCTCCTAGTTTGAGTTATTTTCTGAATACCAAGATATACCTATGAAGGAAGTTTTAATTACTTTTGGCTAATAATTTGCAATTAACAATAATGGCATTTGGGAAGTTGGAGGGAAGAGGGTTATCCTTTTAGGATTGGTTTTATCCCATTTTTTTATTATTATTATAGGGATATTGGGTCTTACTGGAATATTGTAACTTCACTGAAATGAAAGGGATTGAATTGGTAACCAGACTATTTTACTGTTTTTTCTAATACTGATTTATTTAATCTCAAAATTCGTTTGAAGTTTCCTTGATTTTGATAACAGTACATTTGAAAATATAATGAATTGAAAGTATTTTTTTGCTTACATATACCTACACTTAATTGGAAAGCCCTATTCATTAAAATGGTACTAAATGTGTAAAATTATATAACTATGAACTGTTGGTACACTAAAGAAACTACTAAATCTCCTTTCTTTAGCAAAATCACAGAACATAATGCAATAGATCACATCTTTGTCAATTATTCTACTGACCCACAGAGGACTAATTAACATGGAAGGAATTTACTTATAAGAAGTATTATATTTGCAAGTTATCAGGGACTTTGAAAACACCTGTTTGCATGATCTAATAATAAAAGAAAGCAGGACTGTTGGAGGCATGCTTTTTGAAAACCACATGCAAGCAGCTTCCACTAGTATTAAATTACAATTAATCTCAAAATGATTTTTTACTGTGAAAAGAAATGGATACAACCAAATCTGGTGGTATAAATATCATATGCTAAACATATACCATTCTTGATAAATACTGTTTAGAAAAATAAAGTCAAATATCTGCAGGATCATACTCTTCAGCATATATAGTGTACATATACATACACATTTATATATATATATTTCCTGTGTAAGGGTTTCCAGGCACAAACTCTGTGTATTTATTCTGAAAATAGGATTATGAACTGGAATCAAAACTTTGCAAGACAATTTATCAGTCATAGTCTTATTCCAAGAATCTTTAGTAGAAAACAGTAATTTCAACAGTGGATACTAATTTTAACTTTCTATCAAGATTTTCTCAATTTCCTTTTTTTTTTCCTTTTTTTCTTTCAATTTTTTTTCCTGTATTTAAAAGAAAGATCAGTGGTGGCCCATAGGCACTTATTCAGTATATTTATAGAACAAAAGCAGGACAGATGTAATAAGAACGGAAATTAACTCTGTAAAAACATGCAAATAACATACTGATTAAAAGTCCCATATTACAGGCTGCTAAAATATAGAAAAAATTCTAGTTATTGCTTTTTGAAAAAAACTGACTTCTGAAGTTGTCAGGGCTGAACTCTAAGCAAAAATGTTAAGGTGATAATAATGCATGGGACTGGTGAGCTCTGCTCCTCTTGATTTACAACACAGTATCCATTTATTGCTAAATGACTCTGCATACTCCTTTGTTCCATTCATTCTTTCTGCTTTGTTAGCCAAATGCCAGCTAGATTTTAAAATTCTTCAGTGTCTTATAAAATCTTTAATCTCATTTGCATAATTTCTTCAGGTGCTTTCTTCATCCTCAATCTCAATAATGGTAAATTTCATTGTGGTATATGACATTACTAACTCTAAAAGTTCAAGAATCCAAAAGCCTCAAAGCATAGCTTCAAGATTCAAGGAGCTGTCATTTGGGACAGCTGAAATATGTCACTTCTAGAACACGTTAACTCTTATTTAACTTAAAACATATACCATGTCATAAAGCCTTTTGTTTAATTTCAGAACAAAGATGTTCAAAAAGGCTACTACTGTGGTATAGCTAATACATCATAATTTGTTATCCCAGGATAACTTTCTCATGTCCATAACCCCAGTTAGCTGTTCTACAAATCTAAGTCACATCTATCTACTTATCATTCTAATGTGAGTAAGGTTCTATAGCCTTTGGGATATATTTGAGTACTCTTGTATAATACTTCGTTCTCTGAACAAACTCATTGGTTTCACTTAAAAGGCTTTCAGAGACTTCAATGAGCTGTGAAATTAAGCACTACCCTTGTACTCTTTCCAATCTGAATTTCATCACGGACATTTGTACAGCTGTTTTTTTGTATGAATGTTTGTACAAGAGCTTTTAATTCACCTGAATCCCTGATATTCACACATGAATGACCATATTCATAATTCCACCATATAAACATGAAATTACTAGCAGAGTTTGACAAGGCAAAGTTGGATAAAGGTTGTGCAGAATAGACAGTCTTTATGATTAAACTGAGCCTTAGGCCTCACTAAGGTCTCATTTTTAACTCTGTTTGCCTGTTGCTCGTGGTTTTTTTTAACTAATATAGAATCTTTATGTTGTATGTACAATTGAACGTCATGTCTTTGTCCTTACAAGTACCCAATATTGATAGTGGAAATATTACTGAAATCAGTAAAGCTGTATTAGTTTACAGCAGTTTAAGATTTTCACCTTTCGGTTGGGGAGAGGGATTGTATTTGAACTTGTTTCACCTAAAGACTAGAATATCAACAAAGAAACAAAGAAGAGATTTGGTTGTTGAATACCTTATTTTAGGACAGTACTACGATTTTCAGGGAACCCAGGTCAGATTTTTCAATGATTCTCAGTATCAATGCTGTTTGAAGGCCATGGACTGACACTGCAGCACTTTCTGATGTTCACCACACTAGCTGAGTATAATGCTGGCTTCTAGTCAGTAGATATGCAAAGAAGAGCAAGAACAGCTTCCTTCAAGAAATACCAGAAACTAACCCAACCACACTAGGAATGGAAACATTTGGGAGAGGGAAAAGAGGAGTACGTTGTGTTAAAGACCCAACATTCCTCTCTTTGTATTCTTCACAATCCATTATTCTATGCAAAGTTTGCATGTACTTTGTAGTCACTGAGGATGGTGAGTTACTACTGGTTACAGCCAGAAAGACAGTCTTATAATTTGAATAAATAGCAACACTAATGAGGTGACCCAGTATGATATGATAATAATTTCTCTTAGTCTGTATATTCGAAACCCTTTGCGCAATTAAATGACTTCTTTGCCTCAGTATTCACTGGAAAATGCTCTGACCACACCACCCAAGTCTTGGAAGGCAGCCACAGGGACAGTGAGAATGAAGACCTAGGCCCACTGTAGGAGACGATCTGGTTTGAGACCACCTTAGGAACCTGGACATATACAAGTCCATGGGACCTGATGAAATCCATCCGCAAGTCCTGAAGGAGCTGGCAAATGAAGTTGCTAAGACACTGCCCATCACATTTGAAAACTCATGGCAGTCAGGTGAAGTTCCTAATGCCTGGAAAAAGGGAAATATAACCCGCATTTTCAAGAAGGGCAAAATGGATGAGCCGGGGAACTACAGACCAGTCAGCCTCACCTCTGTGCCTGACAAAATCTTGGAGCGGATTCTCCTGGAAGGCATGCTGAGGTACATGAAAAACAACAAGGTGGTTGGTGACAGCCAGCATGGCTTCAGTAAGGGGAAATCCTGCCTGACCAATGTGGTGGCCTTCTATGATGGGGCTACAGAACTGATGGACAGGGGTAGAGCAGTTGATGTCATCTACCTGGACTTGTGCAAAGTGTTTGACACTGTCTCACATGACATCCTTGTCTCTAAGTTGGAGAGACATCAATTTGATAGGTGGACCACTCGGTGGATAAAGAACTGGCTGGATGGCCACACGCAAAGAGTTGTGCTCAATGGCTCAATGTCCAGCTGGAGACCAGTAACGAGTGGTGTCCCTCAGGGATAGGTGTTGGGACCGGTCTTGTTCAACATCTTTGTCAGTGACATGGACAGTGGGATCAAGTACACCCTCAGCAAGTTCGCCAATGACACTAAGCTGTGTGGTTCGGTTGATATGCTGGAGGGAAGGAATGCCATCCAGAGGGACCTTGACACGCTTGTGAGGTGGGCTGATGCCAACCTGATGAAGTTTAACCATGCCAAGTGCAAGGTCCTCCACCTGGGTGGGAGCAATCCCAGGCACAGCTAGAGGTTGGGCAGAGAAGAGATTCAGAGCAGCCCTGCAGAGAAGGACTTGGGGACATTGGTCGATGAGAAAATGAACATGAGCTGAGATCAGTGTGTGCTTGCAGACCAGAAAGCCAACCATATCCTGGGCTGCATCAAAAGGAGTGTGACCAGCAGGTCGAAGGAGGTGATCCTGCCCCTCTACTCTGCTCCTGTGAGACCTCACTTGGAGTATTGTGTGCAGTTCTGGTGTCCTCAACATAAAAAGGGCATAGAACTGTTGGAAGAAGTCCAGAGAAAGGCCATGAGGATGATCAGGGGACTGGAGCACCTCCCATATGAAGATAGGCTGTTCATCCTGGAGAAGAGAAGGTTGCATGGAAACCTCATAGCAGCCTTCCAATATCTGAAGGGGGCTTATGGGGATGCTGGGGAGGGACTCATCATGAGGGACTGTAGTGAGAGGAGAAGGGGTAACGGTTTCAGACTTAAACAGGGGAAGTTTAGACTGGATATGAGGAAGAAATCCTTTACTGTAAAGGTGGTGAGGCCCTGGAATGGGTTGTCCAAGGAAGTTGTGAATGCTCCATCGCTGGCGGTGTTCAAGGCTGGGTTGGATATAGTTTGGTTGGCATGGTTTATTGGGAGATGTCCCTTCCCATGACAGGGTGGTTGGAACTAGATGATCTTATGGTTCTTTCCAACCCTAATGATTTTATGATTTTAATTTCAGCTAATGAGAAAATAATTACGAATCACAACTAGTTCATGAGGAAGATGAATAGGGAGAAAAAAACGGTACCTTCTTTAATAATAAAGTAATAAATATATACTTTGAAGAGCTCAGTGACGGGGTTGCTTGTTGAATGACATATCCTGCTTCAGATCAGAAGTTCTTCATGACGATGAACAAATTAAAATCTGTGATACAAGCACTTGCATTTGAAGGTCTCAGAAATAACAATTTTGTCCTTTTTCAGATCCAGCTTACTCTTTATAAGTTTTTAACATATTTCCCTTAGAAAAAATTAGATTAAGGGTTGAAGACTGGTAAAAAATATGCCTCTTTCAGATAATTTTTGCCTCATTTGAGCCAGAGTCCTCTAACCAAAAACTGTAAAGCCTTTTGGAACAAGGCCAGTAGAGATAATCCTGACAAGACTGGGTAATTCTTATTGCCATAGAACATTTTCTTAGGAGAATGTGATGATCTATCATCATCACAGTCTGACAAAGTCTAAATATGAGCAGAACATACTTTTGCAGTATGTGCTCATTATGGTGCGTTTTATTTGTGTCTTATGCTAGTTGGACAGTGCCTTTTTTTTTTTTTAAAAAAAGCTAAGTATTTAAAAATCATTACAAACAAACTATGGATGAAAACATTTAATATGGTATAAAATAGAACACTGGAAAGCCTTGTGCTGAGCATTCAGTTTATTAGCATTATCAGTAAGTAGTAGTGGGTCATTAATATTTTTTCCCATTGCAGTGTTTAAAAAAGACCTTTTTATAAGAAAATTACATATCTACTGCTCACACACCAGTTCCTGCAGTCTGAGGAGCCAAATTGTCATAACAATTCTTTGTTGCCTTTCATTCCTGAGCACAGATTTGAAGGGGTGATTCTTAGATGTCTGTCCATCTGTCTATTTATACATGAATATCATAAGACACATGAAGGCATTTCTTTTCAAACATTAAATTTAATTAAATGCTCTCAGAACACCAGGAGATAATACATGCATGTAATTTGTCCTGAAATATTGGCTGGCTTTTCATAGCAGCATGTGTGGCTACAGTAGGTATTAGCAACACTACCACCCTGACACCTGCATGAAGCAACAGACTCACTTTAATGCAATTTAATAAGATCTCTTTTGTTATTAAACCAAAAATTGTACATTGCCAGCTGAGGTGGAAAATAGGTCCCAGAGGTTGCTCTCCCTTATTCAATCTGCAGTTATTTTTAGAGGGCTTTAATATTTTAAAGTCTACTACTAATTTCAGTGTTGCCTGCACAAACCTGCTTTATAGTTCTATTGCCAAATTATCCCTTGAAAGCAAGTGCTGTTAATAATTTCTCAGTTCTGTTCCTAGACACTTGCCAAGGTCATTATCTGGCTTTCCCATAATCCGTCTATTCTGACTTTGTGAGTGGTAACTAAGAAACAGTTATGATATGCAATCACAAGCTGTGGCAGTCTTATCAAAAGCTGAAGATGGTCCCTGAGCACTCTGATGAAGCCAGTGGTTCAGCTGCTCTTGCTTCCTTAATGCTTCATTTATCTTTTGATTTGGTCAGCCAACAAAGCAGCAAGAAGAGCAAACATAAAACAGGCACTACAAAGCAGACATGACAGCCAGTGAGATAGGAGGCTCCAGAAAACCAGCTGGCTGGATCTGATTATAGAATTCCAACATCTAACTTCTAACCAGCAATAATTTCCTCTTGTGTTCTTATACTGTGTCCTTATCTCTCAAACTGCCAAGCTTGACATGGCTCTTAAAAACATAAATAATTATTCCATGACAAGTTTTTCCTGAATAGTTTGAGGATCAAAAGGATTGCCTTTTGATAAAGTTGTCCTTGTTTTATACAGCCTTATGGTAAAAAGCCCCATCAAACTGCAATATCACAGATTGCTCATTTGTGAAAGCCACGGATTTACATGTGTAAAGGTAAGACAAAAAAACCCTAAGGTATATATGCAAATCCAGACACAGTTAAAAAAAAACTAATCATCTTAAGTGTACCTATGCAGATCAGATCCTTAGGTTTAAGAGCCACATCAAGAGATAAGACTGCAGTTATTCAAGTTCACATGGTAAGTGTATTGCTGAATCCCCAGCAGAATACAACTTCCAAATCCACATCATGGCACCCCTCAACCCCTCTGACTTTGAGTAATACTGTTTTTCTAACCCTAAGCATTTGTCCTGTAAGGATTGACAAGATGAAAATTAAAATGCTTTACAAACTCCTGGCATTTCAGGGTGAAAGCTGATCCCATTAGATAGAAAAGAATGTTTACTCCATTTTAACTGTTCAAGTAGAGATGGGTAAGAAATAGAAAAAAATAAAATTTAAAAAAAAGGAAGGACAGAGAGAAGAGGAAAAGAAGGAAAAGAAAGATAGAAAGAAAGAGGGAAGGAAAGAGATACCAGGCTTCTGGCTTTGAAACAATGCTGACAGGAAATACTTGAGATTCTTTTACTTTCTTTAGTGAATAAATTCGCTATGTAGTATTTTAGTCATGGTCTACTTTAAATTAAAAAGCTAGATCTCTACTATTAAATAGGCAATATTCCTAGGAATTGGAACTTCATTGCATTTACTGTTAAAATTTTAAGGTAGGGTCTTGCACAGGGTTTTGCCTGATCCAATCAGAATGCTTCTGAAAAGCTTCTGCACACAGTCAAGTATGTAACAAACTACAAGGAGCTTTCCAATTCTGAGTAACCGTTCTGCATAAAACCATATTCTTTTAGGAGATGAGACAGTCATAGTATGAAAGCAATTTCTCTATGCCTGTTCATGTGAGTGTTAGAGTAAAATTCTAGCATTTTTTAAGTTTAATGTGCAAAATGACAATATATTATTTGAAAAAAACAGAATGCAACTTTATTACATAAATTAATTATTCTATACAGTAAGATTGCCAAGTGCAAGGTCCTACACCTGGGTGAGAGCAATCCCAGGCACAGCTAGAGGTTGGGCAGAGAAGAGATTCAGAGCAGCCCTGCAGAGAAGGACTTGGGGGTGTTGGTCGATGAGAAAATGAACATCAGCTGGCAGTGTGCGCTTGCAGCCCAGAAAACCAACCATATCCTGGGCTGCATCAAAAGGAGTGTTGCCAGCAGGTTGAAGAAGGTGATCCTGCCCCTCTACTCTGCTCTTGTGAGACTTCTCATGGTGTATTGTGTGCATTTCTGGTGTCCTCAAAATAGAAAGGACAGGGAACTGTTGGAACGAGCCCAGAGGAGGGCCACGAGGATGATCAGGGGACTGGGGCACCTTCCATATGAAGGTAAGCTGAGAAAGTTGGGGCTGTTCATCCTGGAGAAGAGAAGGTTGCATGGAAACCTCATAGCAGCCTTCCAATATCTGAAGGGGGCTCATGGGGATGCTGAGGAAGGACTCTTCATTAGGGACTGTAGTGATAGGACAAGGGGTGATGGGTTCAAACTTAAACAGGGGAAGTTTAGTTTGGATCTAAGGAAGAAATTCTTTTTTGTAAGGGTGGTGAGGCACTGGAATGGGTTTCCCACGGAAGTTGTGAATGCACCATCGCTGGCAGTGTTTAAGGCTGGGTTGGACAGAGCCTTGGGTGACATGGTTTATTGGGAGGTGTCCCTTCCCCTGGCAGGGAGGTTGGAACTAGATGATCTTAAGGTCCTTTCCAACTCCAACTATTCTATGATTCTATGCTTCTATGAATCCTAATTTTTGTGGGTTTGAGAATTTCATTCTGGAAAATCAATTCAGCAAGCCTCCCCCCCCCCCTTTATTTAAATCCATGCAGAACAAAAGTACAATGTCATCAGCAAAATTTTTAATTTGCATTCACTCATGATACAATTTGGGGTAACACAGTAAAGGCTTCTGTATTAAAAGCCATAATTTAACAAGGGAAGAAAAATATTTTGTACCTTTGTGCTTTTACTGTAGTGTTTTTGACCTCAATTAAAATTGCTTTAGTAAAAGTATATGCAAGCATATGCAAGCAGTTTCCTTCTACAATTGGAGAATTAGTTCTTTGTGGATTTAAAGTATCACATTTTCCACATGATATTTCTTATACATTATAAACCTATATATATATTATATTTATCCTTTTGATATCTGTATAGGAAACATACACTCATCAACATAGATCATGGTCTGGGTTCATTTGTTTATTTTCATTTTTATTTTTATGTGAGAATACAATGTTTAACTGAAAAATACAATTTTAAACCACTGGAATAATAAACTAACTCAGCAAATATTTTTCTTTATAAACAAGCAGTATATCAAAATAAAAAAAAATACATGTAGAAACATTACTTTTAAATTGAGTTACAAGTACTTTAAAAAGGAGGGTCGGAAACAGTCCACATACATATATACAAGGGAACCTTCCCTGTTTCAGTATAACAGTGAACTCTATCTCAGCTTACATTCCATTGCAACTTCTTGTTCCACCCCTTCTTTACAGATTCATATGTTCCTCCATCACATGAAAAAAACCAAAAGCCAAAAAAACCCAGCAAAACAAAACAAAAGGCCAAGAACCTGAAAAGTAGTCAAACAAATAAGCAAAAAAATGTCACACATGCCTCTAACAATTAATTCTACAGCTGAATTTAAAGAAAGCTGTGTAGTTGTTTAAATCTGCATATGCTGTGTTTTAATTTGATTTGTCACTCAGGGTTTCATTGCCCTTTACCCCTTCTACTTAGCTTGTAAGTACCGATGAAATCACATTACAAACAAAATGGGGATTTTTTATTGATCTATTAGAAATCTCAAGGTTCAGGGTAGGTCTATCCTTCAAAGATTTGCCAGAGTGGTTGTAGCAGATAGAATTGTTAATAAACTAAAATTGTCCTCCTAATTTAGAGCAGCTACTGCCTACACTCTATGCCAGCTCCAAGTCCACAGCCTTGATGTGAGTTATACTGACATAAACTCCCCTGCAGCCACATGCTCTATTATGTACTATGTACTCTTCGGTGCACCAAAACCCGCCACCTCTCTTTGCTGAGACAACCTCTCTCTAAAGAGGCTTAGCTGGCATAGCTAAACAGTGTAGAACCCAAATACAATTTGAGATTCTTTCTCAGCTTCAAAAAAGGGGAGAGAGTTTAAGTTAGACACTTAACTTTCAGATAGTAAAATTCAGAGAAGTTTTGCCCTTTATGTTCTGCTAAGTTCAAAAAATACAGGATCCCATCAGTCTTTTTCTCTTCTGGCCTTGTCTTATCGCATTTCTTATCCTTTTCTCCTACTTCATAGATATCTTTTGCATTTTCTGCATAAGTTCTTTGCAACTTGTCAAAAATAATAACCTTTTGGTAGAAAAAGTTAAAAAAAAAAAAAGCTTCTGGCAAAAATTCACTTTCTTATCACTGGTAACCCAAAATGTGAGGCTGACATTTCATATCTTACTTTTAGTAGAAAAGGAGTCAAACCAATGCTCTTAAAAACACCCTGTTTCCCCCAATACTTCTTTAAAAGTTTAGTATTCAAAGTTAATCTGTCTTTTGTGTTAATTTTATAGAAACTGTGTCTTCTTTTTTTTTTTTGAGGAATTTCAAAGGACAGTCTTTATCTAGCCATTCTCTGACTTTAATTGATGATAGACTATGTTCTCAGAAAGTTTAAAGTAATGTCTCTTGTTAATGAGAAGCTCAAATAATTTATGCTCAAGTAATCATAGGATTGTTTCACATGCTCATTTAATTCCCCAAAGAAGTTGGAAATAGTGTAGCAAAGGCTTTCCTATGGGCTGGAGGTAATGCAGTAATTTGTCAACCACTGCACACTCACTCAGAAAATCGTACCTTATGCCAAAGAAGATTTTTAGAAAACCAGAGAAACAACCTTGTCATATTTCAACTGAATCATTCTACCTTTTTCACAGATAAAATTATTTATATTTTTCTCAGCAGTGGCATGTGAGCTAATGTATTCCATTCCTCACAGGAACTATTGAAATTGTGCATTCTCAACAAATGAGCTTTCGGCTATTTTTCTGTTGCTAACAATTCAGCAGACTTTCAGGTGCCTCAGAGGTTTATCGGGATGAAAAAAATCAGTGCTCCTTCAACTCTGTTAACTCCATAGTTACATTGAAACTTTTCTAAGCTGTGCCAGTGTTTGTGTTGCGCCTGCAGCTCAGCCACAATAGTAAGCCATTAATGCCTGGGGTCCATAAATAGTTTTGAAGTTGATACATTGTCAACTTTTCCTTGTGCAAGAATAAGAGGCTGAATAAGTAACAGATAAAGACTGTGGTCTTTGAAATAAGCTTCAGGAATTACCTTTTTCTAAACCACGAACAAGTTTTCTATTGACAAAGGTCAATACGTTGTTCATGTTTTCTTTTACATAGAAACACTTACTTCATACTATTGTTGCTGAAATACATGTTCATATTTATTTTGGAAACAGCAGCCCCAGTCCCAGCTAGATTTAAAAAACAAATAATGCTCTAGAATTTTACAGTACCAAATTATAGCAAATATTTTACTGCTGATGGAAGTTAAATTCAACTGGTATTATTATCATGGAGATATTCCTTTGGTCTATGAAATTTAAAGTGGTGCCATCTGCTATCCAAGCAACATTCTTAAATGTTTTTGTTTCCTCTCTTCTCTTTTCTCTTGTGCCATAGAAACATTGTGGCCTACTCATAAAACTTTGTAAGGAATAGTTATTTTCAAAGGCGCACCTAGTAAATTCATTAAATCATTCTTTTTTAGAAAAACTGCTAGCATACCCAGACATTGCAGCAAGAGTAAAACCAGTCTCTGCCAAGTGACCAATCAAAAGTCTTGTCAAGTTTGATCTAAAACAGGTACAATCGTTGGACTTAATGATATTAAGGGTCTTTTCCAACCTAAATGATTCAATGATAATAAGGAAACTATTTTCTTAAGTTCTCTTCAAATATTCATTGAAAAATAAATAGAAAAATGTGTTTATTCACTACATCTCAGGGGCAGGTCAGTTGTCTGTGCTATATCCCATTCTCCTTCAGCCTTGATCTGTGAAACAGACTCATAGCAAATTCTGGTAGTTCCAAAAACCCTTCCTTACTCATTATCATACAAATCATGCCATAACTGGGCTTCAGTGTCATGAAGATAAATTTAACCTGTTCATAACAACAACAGGCTATTGTTCCAGCACTTGACCAGCAATGGCATGTAGAAGTTTATTAAAACATAAAAAAACTTTTATGAGAACATGTTGACTGAAAGACTACTTCATTTCCTGTAAGCTTTTCTCTTACAGGAGCCAAGGGGGTTTTCGGTTACTTCTTTATGTTTTGATTTTATTTTCGTGATATTCCCCAGCACTGTGAGATTTTTCACACAGCTGTACCTCTACTTCAGAGCAATGCTGGTAGTGGTTATAACTGTCTTGGCTTCTTAACAACTTTGTTTTACGTTAATCCATAACCAGCAGCTGGCATGACTATGTGTAGCCTTTTTCCTGTACAAGTCTGCAGCATGCCTGCATCCATTTTTGCTTACTCAGCCCATCAATCTGAGAATAAATACCCACATGGAAGGAGACAAACCATACAACTTAATTTTTCAAAATGTAAATATTTCTTATAATGAAATAAGTAATTTTTTATTTTTTTATTTTTTTTTATTTTTTTTTTTTTTTTTTTTTTTAGAATTTTGTGGCATGACCGGATTAGGAAATATATATTTTTCCTTTGTATAAAAGATTTTAGTAGATTTACTTATATATATATGTAAAGAAAAAATTTATATATATAAACACACAGCATCAATCTTATTCTAAATAAATGATCTTATTTTTTTTCTAAAACCACAATTTTCTGACGCAGTCAGTTTCTTAATTTGATGTAGATTTTGCTGTCTTTAGTTCCCTGTGCAATACTGCTATAAACTAGACAGAAAGGTCTAGCTTCTGGAAATTGACTGAGAAAATAGTATATATTGATAAAGCTGTGAAGTGATTTTTTTCATCATTGCACATCAGCCTTTCCAAATGTGAGCGAACACATTAAATACTTTTACATTGTGAGTCATGCACAAAAAAACTTAATGTACCTAAGAGGCACAAAAATGCATCATGCAGCTTGAAAAGCTGAGGGTGCGAAGAGGTCTGAGAAAGATTTCTAGGTTCACTCTATGTCGTGGTTTTTGGTTAAAACCCAGCTGGCAACCCAGAACCATGCAGCAGCTTGCTCACTCCCCCCCTTCCTCCCTCCACTCCTGGAGGGATAGGGAGGAGAACCAAAAGAATGTAACTCCCACGGGTTGAGATAAGAACACTCTAGTGACTAAGGTATAACACAAAACCACTACTGCTACCACCAGTAATAATAATGGTAAGGGAAATAACAAGGGAAGAGAATACAACTGCCCACCACTCACCGACCGATGCCCAGTCCAACCCTAGCAGTGATGTAGCCCTTCCAGGTAACTGCCCCCAGTTTACATAGTGGGCATGATGTGCTGTGGTATGGAATACCTCATTGGTTAGTTTTGGGTCAGGTGTCCTGTCTCTGCTTTTTCCTGGCTTCCCCTCCTCCCTGGCAGAGCATGAGACTCAGAAAGTCCTTGGTCAGAGTAAACATTACTGAGCAGCAACTAAAAACATCAGTGTTGTCAGTGTTGTTCCCAGGCTGAAAGTCAAAACCACAGCACTGCACCAGCTACTAAGAAGGAGAAAAATGACTGTTCCTGCTGAACCCAAGACAGTATAGTAGCCCTGGAAGAACATGAATGCTCTCACACTGTATATTGTACTGAGCTGCTTGATCAGGTTGCATCTACAGATCCTGGAGCATTAAAAGGTTTTATTAGGCACTGCTGCATCCCTTCCTCCCACAGGAAGGGATCTGGATGGGCTAGAAGTCCCCACATCAGCCAAGAGGATGAAATTAAAAATCTTGTGAGCTGGATGTGGCTCAAGTGTCACAGTCTCAACTCCATTATGCAGCATATTTATGAAAGAGCATAGCAGTTGTGTAACTGCTTTGCAAGGCTTCCTGGTGAGATTTTTCCAAACTGTATAGAATAGGCAGATGTCTTAACAAATGCTCTCCATCATGATCTACGTTGTCAAACAGAACAGCATCCAAAAGAGTCACACAGAGTAAAATATCTAGGTGTTGTTGAATCTTTTAAAGTGGTTACAATCCTGATGAAAAATCTGTTTTGTGTAATTTAGAGTTTCCTTAATGCACTGTATCAGAGCTGGCAGGCAAGAAGCTCAGGTATGAAGGCTTTTCTTTCTATTGAAAATGTTGTGCACGTGCTAACTTTTTCATGTTTAAGTCACAAGCTTCCCTGTAATGAAGTGACACGATGAGTTAAAATATTGCAGCTTAGGAAATCTCTTTGTGTGTGCCCTGCGTGCACCTTCGTAGATTAAGGAACATAACTGCATTATCATTCTTTGTCATGTAATAAAATTATATAATCTTAACACACAATAATCCACTTCTTATCATACTTCATATAATGTTCATGCTGTTAAAAGACAAAAATTTTACTCTAGTGTCAACTAAAACAATATTCTGAAGGAGAAAATAGAAATTACCAGAAGAATCCCTAATTTTCTTATGAATTAATTAATGCATTTTAAGCTTCTGCTTTTATATAAACCCCAGTATTTACAGTGTTTTTTTAGGTCTGAAGAGACCTTTAATATCACCAAGTCTGACCATTAACCTAACACTACCAAGTCCACCTCTAAACCATGTCCTTATCTGACACATCTACACATCTTTTAAATAACTCTAGGGATGGTGACTCCACCACTTTCCTGGACAGCCTGTTCCAATGCTTGACAACCCTTTCAAGGGAGAAATATTGTCTAATATGCAATCTAAACCTCCCCTGGTGCAACTTGAGGCCATATCTTCCTATCAGTTGTTATGTGGGAGAAATGACCAGCACTGACCTTGCTACAACTTCCTTTCAACTACTTGTATCAGGTGGCACTCAGGAGAGTGCGGTCCTCACAGGACTTGTTCTCTAGAGGACTTGTTCTCTAGACCCTTCACTAGCTTCATTGCCCTTCTTTGGTCTCATTCCAGCACTCCAATGTCTTCCTTGTAGTGAAGGGCCCTAAACTGAACAGTATTAAAGGTGCAGACTCACCAGTGTTGAGTACAGGGAGAAAATCACTCCCCTAGTCTTGCTGGCCGCACTATTACTGATAAAAGCTAGGATGGTATTTGCATTCTTGGCTACCTGGGCACATGCTGGCTCGCATTCAGATGGCCGTCGTTCAGCACCCCCAGGTCCTTTCCCTTGAGGCAGCTTTCCAGTCACTCTTCTGCCAACCTGTAGCATTGCATGGGGTTGCTGTGTCCCAAGTACTGGACCTGGCACATACGCTTGTTGAACTTCATAGAATTGGCTTTGGCCTATTGGTCCAGCCTGTCCAGATCCCACTGTAGATCCTCCATACTGTCAAGAAGACCAACAGTCCTGCTCAACCTCATGTAATTTGCAAACTTATTTCTTTGTGTTTCAATCAATTCAAGTTTTATGTGACTTCACAAAAGAAAACAATTGTGTCTCATACATCGTAACTACATATGCCTGTATATTCAAGATACTTTGTAAGACCAATGGCCCTTTAATTGCTCTGGTTTATTTTATAAAAAATCATGCTATTTTATAAGACATTAATTGCTAATGAAATAGGTTTTAGAGCTATTATAAAAAAAATAGTGGAGTATGGAATGCATGCTATTAAAGACTTAATAGTAATTTTTGCAATTTCCATTTCATAGCCTTTGTTTCTCAGATTATTTGTCCAAAAAAAAGCATAGATATCTTTATTTATGTTTCAGCAATAGATGGTTCACAGTGATAGAGAAAGCTGAACCCAGAAAATTTTCTAAATTACTGTCAGTGCTTAAGAAGTATTTTCTTGTGGGGGTTATTTTTTTGAATACTCATACTGTTCAAGTAATAATAGCATCAGCTGTAGTAGCATCATTTTGTTGCTATTGTTATATCAGTATTTATGAACCAAAAATGTCTGCATTTCAAGCTAATAGCAACCTGCTTTTGGTTGCTGCTGAAATCTGGCTTTCTGCGCTATTGGAATATCGATATTTGCATCTCAGAATTAATTACAGGTAGCTATTTCTGAGGGAAGGTGAAGAGAAAACTTATAGTTTGTCCCTGTTAAAAAAGAAAAATAAATGAAACTTGTAATACTTTCACTAAGTATGTGTTTTGCAAGAGGCATAGACATCTTCTGTGCTAGTGGGAGTTTGACCCAACTAGACAAAATTTTTATTTTTACAATATATTTTCATATTTATTTATTTATTTATTTAACTTCTTTTTAGTAACTTTTTTATGGCATGATCCCAGTGTAATTTAGTGAATTTAAAAATAAAGATTTAAGAAAATCATGACAATTTAGAAATTATCATTATCTATAGGCTTCCAAACTGATTTGCTGAGCTAAGGAATGGCTAGTTATAGCCATTCCTTTTATAGATAATATATATTATATATAATATATATTTTATTACCTGTTAAGATAATAAAATTCTGAAATTAATAGCAGAGTCCCATTCCAGGACTGAATTATAGATAAATACATATGTGGATACATATATATATATATATATGCATATATATATGTGTGTGTGTATGCATGTATATGTATAAACACATATGTATGTACAATGTTAAAAATAAAAAATAGAAAAGAAATGCAAATATATGTAAAAATTAAATAAAATATAAACATATCTTTACATTAAGAATTTGACAGGTTTTTACCTCTTATCTATAATTTTATCTATTGTTTATTCTGTATGCATATACAATGGCTAACCTGTGTGAATTCTAAGGATATAAAGAACATAAAAATTTCTCCAGTCCTGTCATAGCTCATTTGCACTGAAAGGAAAGTGAGGTAACCCCAGTAAGTGATGTACACATCTGCACCCCCTATTCTTATGAAAATTTTCTCTCTAACAGAGTATTTGATGGTTTTTCCACTCTTTGTTTGAGAAAAATCTCTTAGAACTCATTAGAGTCAGTTTTACATATCCCATGTATAAGGAACAATTTTTTCACTTTAACAAACTCATTAAAAAAGATTGAAAAGTTTATTTTAATGTTTAACTTAGATATATTATTTATTATATGAATTTGTCCATTAATGAAAGTGATATATGCATAGACAACTCACTCTGTTTTGGCTACAAGATATCAACAAAAAAAAAAGGAGTATCATCTTTGGAGAAATTACTTAATTTCTTGGGCATGAATTCAGTTTTCTAAAAGAAAAAAAAAAACACTGCAAAAAAGCTGTTTTAAAAGTTTCTGATGACAGTTCATAAACTGGTTATAGAAAAGGCCATGCAATGGTTGCTAGAGATTTGGGATGTTCGTGGTATTCGGAAGATTAAAAGTATGAGTTGCTTTTTCTCATGACTGAAATGGATAACAGGCTGTGTGTATACCAACAGAAAATGAAGTTCTGCAATGGCTGTATCCAAATTAATATTCACTGAAAGAGACAGGAGCTATGGGCAAAAAATATTTCCTGATTCTGTATGCAAAGACCGTATCAAATTGTATTTGCACAGGCATGCAGATCGAGAGTACTGTCATCCTTGATTTTTAAATTCCTAAGTTTTGAACTCTGACATTCTTTTAACATAATTTTTCAATGTAACGTGCAATGTATAATGTATATATGCAGAAAAGGCTGTTCTGACAGTAGCATGTTCTCAGTTTATCTGCTGTTAGCTACTTCTTTTCTCAGAAAAGTAATAAAACCCAAAATCATTTCATAATTTGAAACTGAATTCAGTTGACTTTCTTCTGAGTAGTAATTCTTTCTTTTTATTACTTTTAAAACAGTTATCTCTGACAGCTAATTTTACTTTAATTTACATTAATTTATTACCTTATTCTGATTATCTGAAAGGAAAGGTAAATCAAATACATAAGAAGGTTCAATGAATGTCTCTCTATTCTGCTCTCAAAGATATGGTAAAAGGTGATGCTTTCAAAAGATCTTTTCTATAACAAAGGTGATCTGTAGTATCGGGACAAATTTGCATTAAAACAGTAATAAAAAACCCCAACCACCTAGAATTAACAGAGATTTGAGATGGAAGAGTCACATAGTGGTGGCAGTTGTCAGGAGGGGACTACTGCAGTTAGCATGCCCTCCTTATATGTGTTTTGGGGCAAGGAAAAGCTGCTTTGGGAGTTTTGTCTTTCCAAGAATGCTCTTGGACAAGGCAGGAAGCCTGGAAATACCCCATCAGATGCAGAATTGCTGCTTTTTTCATTGATTCTTCTGGCCAAAAAGAAACCCCTGAAGGATGCAGGGAGCTGGCACCCAGTATTTGGGGAGCTTGACATCCCTGTGCATTGGGCACCGGAGCATGGGGACCAGTTGTCCCCAAACACGCGAGCCTTTCACCCACCCTAATAAAGCCTCTTCGGGGCACTCCCTCGGCAGATCTGGGAGGCAGCCAGCCCAAAGCCTGCTAATACTTTTCCCTATGGATTTGGCCTCTCTTTCATCTCCTTCTTTCTTCCTGAGCCCCACCCACCCCACTTTCCCTTCAAATCCAAGCCAGGAAAAGCCTCTGACGTCTGCACCCTGTGGCTGCTGGGGGAAGGCAACAGAGGGGATATCCTGGATGATATAATCAGGATCTCACAGTGAACAGGACTGCTCATGGGGTGGGAAGGATGGGTGAGGGACTGGGTTTGGCTGAGGTGGTCCTTTTCCCCCTGTGCTGAACAATTGGTACTTTTTGGTGGGTTTTATGAGCTTTTTCTGATGGCTGACAAGGGATGGGACAAGAGGAAACATCCTCAAGAGGTTTAGATTGGATATTAAGAACAATTGCTTCCTCAAAGGCTGCTCAGGCATTGGAACAGGCTGCCCAGGGCAGTGCTGGAGTCACCATCCCTGGAAGTACTCAAATACTATGCAGATGAGGCCCTCAGTGCCATGGCTTGGTGGTGGCCTTGGCAGTGCTGGGGTAAGGTTTGGACTTGATGATCCTAAAGGTCTTTTCCAACCTGGTTGATTCTATTATTTCTATTAATCAGAATTGACATTAAATTTGTATTCCACCAGCGCATTTTCGCATGCCATTATATTTCAGCAAGCAGATGGTGTAGTGTTTAGTTCTCAGCTGTTGGAAATGTTGATGGACTCATCATCTTTGTCGCAGTTTATGTTGTACTTTTTAAAGAATAACACTTTACACTGATTGACAGAGTTTACACAACTCAACAATGTACCCAATGCTCAGCGCAGAGTGCAGCACTATATGAAAATAGTGTTTCACTGATTCCAGTGAGTAACTTCAGTTTTCTGATAGTCTGAGAAACTTCAAGACATGAAGCATTAGTCATTTCATGGATGTAGTTTACCTGAACTTTGACTGTTTAAATGCTGAAATCAATTTTATTCTTTGTAACAGTCAAAAGTGTATATTGTCCAGGCAGTTTGAGGAGTTTACCTTACTTAAGGGAATTCTGGATATTTGTATACATATCGGTAAGAACATATTGTAGCTGTAGAAAAAATGCTTTTCTGGATCTTTAATTGGTGTGATTTTAGAACCTATAAGAAAGTAAGTTACAAAAGAACTGTTTAGTTGTTTAGTTGTTTAGTAACCCAACTTTTGAGACATTGAATCCCATTTTGTGTCTTCCTTTGTTAGATGTGTCCATGACATCTCAGACTTGTACCTTTTATTATAAAAACCAAGCTATTGTATTGCTCAAAGAACAGGATAAAACCACTTCCACTTGAAGATCCTTCTCAGTGACAAAATAGATCCTACTTTCTCTAAAATGCATAGTGTCTGACAAGAACATTTCAGTATAAAAGAGGTTTCAATCACTTTTAAAGTTATAGCTAAAGTCTATTTTAAAAATCATTTGCTGATTTTGTATACAAGATTTTTGGCCACAAGACGGCAGTGTTTAAATAATGAACCATAAAAATATAAAATCACACTAAACAAAATAAGAAGTATGAGATAAAATAATATTATTTTACTGCTTCATATTGCCTTATTATCCACTGACTTGAAAAGAGGTGATGTAGGTTACAAAGAATATTCAAATCTTTCTAAATGAAGGGTAATTTTTGAAATGAGTAACAATAAATTTTTCAGAAACACAACACTGAAAGTACTTATTCAACCAGTTCAATACTTGATGTCCATATTTGCTCAGTATACAACAATTTATACAAGATTTGTTGTCTGGGATTTTTTTAGATACATTAACATAACTGTAAAATAAATCAGGTTTACCACATAGAAAAATTGTCTTTACAGAAGAGAAGAGGCGGAATATTAACTCTTCAGCATGTAACATTTAGAACTGTATTAAAACAAGCTCTGAAGCTCTTAAATTATTCCTCTTCCATAACCTAAGAAATTTACTGTGTAGAAATGACTGTGATTTTTGGAAACAAAAACCCAACCAACCAACCAACCAAAAAACAACCAAAAACCAACCAAACCAATCTCTCTTTAAAGTAAACAACAAAACCCCAACTTTTTCAGGTGAAGGTATTATATTTGTGAACACAGTGGAAATACCCACTGATAAACATAATGGTTCTCAGCCACTTGAATAATGTTTTTATTAAAATGTTATTTGACATGTTAAACATAAATAGACTAGAAAAGACAATATCAGTGAGCAGAAATAGAGGAGAAGACATGTTGAGAAAGAAAAGCCGAAAGAGCAGGTTAAAAAAAAAAACAACTCTGAGAGGCAGGTTGACACAAAACTGTTTACATCAATTTTAAAAATGAAAGGAAAAAAAAATTCTATCTGAATAAGACTGCTAGAGAGAACCATATTCTGAAAACCAGATCTTTTGCTGAAATCACTATGCAGATTAAAATGCTATTGATTTCAAGAAAAGTACACACAGTTGCAAAAGCTGAATTAGGGCTTTAAGATCAGTTAGATATTAATTGAGAAATACAATTTACTACATAAAATTGATTATCATTTTGGGATTGGTTTTGCTTTTACCATTTTAATGTAAAATAAATTTCCATTGTACCTTTCAAGTTACCCAAAAAAAGTTCTTGGCAATATCACTAAAAATGGCCCAAACATCTTTACCATTTTAATTTGAGATTACTGTTTTGAAGATTTCATTGCAAGTCTACAGAAAATGCACTGGAGCCTGAAGTAGCCAAATGATGTGTTCAGGTATTAAAGGTGTCCAATGAAATGATATTACAAGAAGAGATAAAAGTAGTGAAAGAAATTAAATAGAAGACTTTCATTGCTTTGTATATATTAGCAAAATTAATGTACACTTGTCTATAGGAAACAACAGGAAACCAATACAATTTTAGACCTTTTTTTTCTCATAGAATCATAGAATAGTTAAGGTTGGAAAGGACATTAAGATCATCAAGTTTCAACTTCCTTGCCATGGGCAAGGACACCTTGCACTAGACCATGTCAACCAAGACACCACCCAACCTGGCCTTCAACACTGCCAAGGATGGAGAATTCACAACTTCCTTGGGCAACCCATTCCAGTGCCTTCCCACCCTCACAGTAAAGAACTTCTTCCTTACATCTAATCTAAACTTCCCCTGTTTAAGTTTGAACCCCTTACCCCTGTCCTATCACTACAGTTCCTAATGAAGAGTCCCTCCCCAGCATCCTTGTTGTCCCCCTTCAGATACTGGAATGCTCCTATGTTCTCAAACTTTTTCAGAGTCTCAAATTACCACTGTTTTTTTATTTTTTTCCCACTAAGGGTTCTCCAGTGTGATTCAGGAAGGTGCTCAATGTCGCCATGCTTTCAACTTAGAGGGAATGGATAGTATCTACAAAACAATATACTAAACATGCTTCAAAGTAATTATTAGCAATGATTCATTTTTCATAGCATAAATCAGTTTTAGATGTGGAGGCCATTTTGTGTGACGATAAAAAGAAACTAAAAAGATGTTTTGTTTGGTAATTTAATACGCAGAAGTTCTGCATGGCCCCTTTATGCAGCTGATCTGTCACATATATTTTCAATCTTTCCTCTAATAAATAACCGTACACCTGAAAACATCACCAGCTCATGAAATTTTCTTGAATATTTTTTAAAAGTATGTGCATATAGAATCATAGAATCATAGAATAGTTAGGGTTGGAAAGGACCTTAAGATCACCTAGTTCCAACCCCCCTGCCAGGGGCAGGGACACTTCCCACTAAACCATGCCACCCAAGGCTATGTCCAACCCAGCCTTGAACACAGCCAGCAATGGAACATTCACAACTTCCCTGGGAAAGCCATTCCAGTGCCTCACCACCCTTACAGTAAAGAATTTCTTCCTCATATCCAGTCTAAACTTCCCCTGTTTAAGTTTGAACCCATTACCCCTTGTCCTCTCACTACAGGTCCTCATGAAGAGTCCCTCCTCAGCATCCCTATAGGCCCCTTTCAGATACTGGAAGGCTGCTATGAGATCTCCACACAGCCTTCTCTTCTCCAGGCTGAACAGCCCCAACTTTCTCAGCCTATCTTCATATGGGAGGTGCATATCATCTGCTTCTCTTCAGTGTTTGTTGAATGGACAAACATTCCATAGAATTAATACATGCATGAAATCTACAAAGAAACCAGTAAGTATAGTCTGTATCGCAGTTAATGTAGCTGAAACACAGTGCCTTTCCTCTCCACTTTTTCTTTGACTGAATTATTATTCCAGTTTCCCTCAAAGAACTTCCCCCCTAAGAATGGTCTCTCATCTATTTTCATGGCTTTTTATATTCATGATGAAGCATACAGTATGAGGAACCATGGGATGCTACGCAGAGTTATCAAAAACCTTAGATTCTTCTAACTTTTCAAAACCTTTTCTAATTAAAGTATTTGGTACACGTTTCTTTATATTAGAGCTCAAATATCTGGAAAGATTAGCATCCAAGTATGACTGAAGAAGATCCATGTACACTTATACTGATTTAAAGCTGTGTATTTTATGTAGGCAAAAAAATATTAGATGACATTTAATAAAAAAAATACTTTATTTTTCTTCATATTTATCGCATATTTCTGTTATTGGATATTAGAGTTAGAAGAGCCAAAGCCCACAGCAATGGATGTAAAAGGCAATAAGAAAGGAATCAAGAGATGTGTCAGCTGCCAAAAAATTTTAAGAAAATGTGGGCCTAATGCTGACTGCAGCAGGGCTCTGGTGACAGAGAACACAGAAAAGGTAGGGGTACCCTGTGACTTCTTTGCCTTAGTCTTTCTTAGTAATACCAGCCTACAAAAATCTCAGGCTCTGGAGACCAGAAAGTCTAGAGCAAGGAAGGCCTTCATTTTGTAGAGAAGGATCAGGTTAGGGAATACTTGAACAAATTAGTCATAACAATTCCAAGGCACCTGAAAGGACTCACCCACAAGTGTTGAGGATGTTGGCTGATTTTGTTGTGAGATCAATCTCAACTGAGTTTAATTACTTTCATGGTAACAGACTTTTCCTTATATCCAGCTGAATCATCCTTGTATCAATTTATGATCACTTCTCTCACTTTGCTACTGTGGAACTAAATGAAAATCTGGCTCCCTCATTGTTTAATCTGCCTCGCAGAAACACAAGGGCTCCATTAGCCCTGACTGTCCGTGCCCATGCCTTCCCTAAGAGGCTCCCCCAAGTTTGTCCACAGTCCAGAATCCCATATAAGCCCCCTGGGACTACCTTTTCCTTCCTGAGGTGCTCTGTAGAGACAGTGCCTTGTATGGTGAGGACCCTGCCCTGACAGCTGGGTTATCATGCTCATCATTTGTCTCTCTTATCCCCATTCCTACTGTGGCGCCCTGATAGTATACACACATGGTGGGGAGTCTGCAGCCCTGAAGCCATCCATTCTCCAGGCTGAATTAGCTCAGCTCCACCAGACTCTCCTCACAGGGCAAATGCTCCAGGCCTAACGCTCCAGGCCTAACCTTGGGGATTGTCCACTGAGCTTGCTCTGGTCTGTCAGTATCTTTTGTAAGTGCGAAAGTTTTATTATGGGATGTTTAGAGGAGGAACCAACAAAAGTGGGAAAAGGGTTAAATTTTAGTGATTTGAGAAGATATAAGTATGGGAAAATAGAGAAGTAAAGGGATAAAAAGAGCTGGTCACATGTAAATTGGTGCATGGTTGGGAAGCTTGTCTGGACGTGCCCTAAACCTAGTAGCACACTCTGTCCTATCTTCATGTTAAATTCCCTTGTAACTCTTTTCCCTGTTGGGGGACATCTATTCCATGTGTGCGAATGTATGGGGATCTAAATGTCAACAACCAGAGTCAGACCATGGGGCAGAGGGCCTGTGTGTCAGCCAATGGCTGAAATGAGTGAGAGTATGATCACTAGCGAAGCTGAAGCTGCACTAGCTGGTAAAGTGACCTAGGAGCTGGGCAAGTCTCTAAGGGTAAGACCACAGGAGAGCTGGCTACTGGGGATCAGGGGAGTCCTGGACAGCTTTGAGTGTGCAAGTGTGCTGAAGGAATCCACACTATACAAGTGCATATAAATATGTTCACATGGGTGGTTCTCCATCCTTATCAGCCATAGAGGGGAGCAAGTTGAGGCTGTGGGTGCTGCCTGTGTTCATGTGAGACATCTCTGTGTTTGTGTAACCGGTCATATACATACTTGGTGTATATGTATGCTCTTCAGCTTCAGTACTGTCTGGAACTGGGGCAGGGAGCTAAAACAGCCTCACCTTTTGCACACACCCACACAAATTCTAAGTTCATATCTTGTGAGTAGGTGAAACAAGTCAAAATCTTCAATGCCTCCAAAGACAAAGAAAGTGCTTATTACTGACACAAAGAAAACAAACAAACAAACAAAAAAAAAAGTCAGAAAAAATTTTGAAGGTGTGCAATTAGTTAAAAAATAAAGGACAGGAAAATAAAACTGGTGGGGAAAAAATATTTTTTGAAGCTCATACCATAAATAAGATCTTATAAGAAGTTACAAGTGAATGGGGTTTCTTTGTTTTGTTAAAGTACAAATTATCTATTCCTATTTGTAACAATGAGCAGTTATTCAAATGAGTATCAATGACATCCATGAGTTTTGTCTTCTTAGATGCTAACTGGAACTACTCAGATTTGCCCAATTCAAGATCGTGAATATAACAAGAGGTAAGGCAGAACACCTTTCCTAGCATTAAGACGGAGTGTATCTCCTTTAATGCTGCTTGGAGTTTGAAATGGATTGCATTTATGGAATTTTTCCCCATTTTATAAGTGATAATTTAGCCCCTAAAATGCATTGCAGTTTTCATAGTTACATATTCTTCTGGTTTGACATATCAGGTGCTGAAAGTACAACATTTTGGATATTAATCTATCTTATTTCAGTGATCTGCAATGTGTGTGCGAAACATAAATCTCTTCTTTGCATATTCACAAAATTTTTCAGGCAGTGTTGCTCAGCCCATTTCTATTTAATTACTGTTCAGAGTTTCATCAGGAAAACCATATTCTGAAGCACATATAATCAATCAAACTTGCCATATTTCTTCTGTACATTTAGTGTAGTGCAGACTGAACAATAATTATGAGAAATAGAGGTAAAATTCAACTAGTATATATTGGCATAATTATAATTGAGTTGTATAATTTGACTAATACAGATATTCTAATATAGCAAATATATTTTGAGTTTGGCTTTATTCAAAACAAAACACATAGGCAGGGGTAGGATGGGGTGAAGGATGAAAATGATAAACTTTTTACATGGATTGATGTAAAATTGGTGAAATATTGTAATGTTTTATTGGCATAAAATAAAGTAAATTACATGATGGCGAGGGAAAAAATGTCAAATAAAAAGGTCAAAATGAAATAAAAGACTTTCAGTGCTAACTGAAGTATTTCCATTCATTAAAGCAAAAATAATCTTCAGTGTTTATGCTTATTTCTTTAATTGTTTCTGCTTCAAGATAAATGTTTTTGAAATTGCAGAGATGTGGAATGTAAAAAGAGAATTCACATTCAATTCTAATAATATTCTGTTAGGGTTTCCACCAGTTTATGTTGGAGAAAGAGGACTAACCTAACATTGTCAAGATGGTATTGTCATGGGTTCAGCAGTAGCAATCATTTTTCTCCTCCTTGGTAGCTGGTGCAGCACTGTGTTTTTGACTTTCGGCCTGGGAACAGCACTGATAACACCAGTGTTTTGACTACTGCTTAGTGATGTTTTGGTCTGACCAAGGACTTTCTGAGTCTCATGCTCTTCTAGGGAGGAGGGGAAGCTGGGAGGAAGCAGAGACAGGACACCTGACCCAAACTGACCAAAGAGGTGTTCCATACCACAGCATGTCATGCCCAGGATGCAAAAACTGAGTGCAGAGACCAGAAAGGGTGGGGGTGCACTGCTTGGTTGGGCTGGGCATAGGTGGTGAGCGATAGTATTCTTTCCTTGTATTTGCCTTGTCATTATTATTATTGGTGGTAGCAGTAGTGGTCTTGTGTTATACTTTAGTCACTAAACTGTTCTTATCTCAACCTGTGGGAGTTGCATTCTTTTGATTCTCCTTCCCATCCCTCCAGGAGCGGGGGGAAGAAAGAGGGGGGGAGTGAGCGAGCAAAACTGCGTGAGTCATAGAGGCTTAAACCACGACAGGTATGTTGTGCAAACCAATGCTCCTAAGATGACTCCAGCCATGCCATGATTCTCATAGGTACAGAAGATTTTTGTCAACATACCTGCCTGGCTTCTCAGTACTCATTAGTATGTATTTAGCTACACTATTCCACTTTGTTGGAATTGTTCTACTTCTTCCTTGCATGAGTAGTAAGCAAAGAGAGTTAGCAATTTCAGCCATTGCAGGGATCATCCATGCTGCTTTAGCATTAGATCACTTCCTGGTTGTTTGAACTATTTGTGCTAATTCTAGTGCTGGGGATATTTAAGGCCAGGCTGGATGTGGTTCTGGGCGACTGATCTAGGTGAAGATGTACTGATCATTGCAGGGGTTGGTCTAGATGACCTTTGAAGGTCTCTTCTAACCAGAACTATTCTATGATTCCATGAGGTCAGTGTAGATGTTAGCCAAGCTAATGTCACATCTCTTGGATATAGAAATGGTACTTTGACATGAAGGACTTGTCTTTTTTATTTCTATTTTGTTTCAGGACTGCTACTCCAGCCACATTTCTTTGCAGGGCAAGGGGATGGTAGTGGTGATTGTTCATTAGTATCAATGCTTTTAGGAATATCATTCTTTCAAAGCAATAGAAAGATGATCTGAGTGCTCTGACTTTTCTACATAATTAAGTCAATGAAGCTTTCGTGTCACATTTTGCAAGTGATCCATTAAAGATTCAGTGTGTAGAAACTACACTGTGTGATTTCAACAGCTCTCACATATAAATATCCATTCTTATGAATAGACATATATTTGTGTGTGTGCGTGTATGTCATTGCTTGCCCAGAAGTTCAAAAGTTTATTTTGACTTTCTTCTCAATGAGAATGCAAAGAGTAACCTATTCTCTTAAGAAAACTGTACTACTTTTAAGCAAAAACCCAGTAAAAGTTAGTCTCAATCACCGAATCTGCTCTGCCAGTATGAATGTGTCCTCTTCTGCTATATTAATAAGGTTACTTTCTGTAGAATAACCATTCGCGATGCATTAGTGTAATCTCTGTCTTTTGGAATTCTTCCCACATCAAAGATCAATTGTCATACAACGACCTTTTTTACTTCTTTTTCTTTCCTTTTTTGAACTATTCAGTCCTGTTGGGTTCATCAAGAAAAAAAACAAAACAACGTAGGAGATGAACTAGATCCAAGGTCAATATCATATCTGAATTAATATGGAACAGGAGAAGACATAATAACAATTTCTTTCAGGGAAGATATAATAACAATTTGCATGGAGAATACTGATGCTTTGTGATTTGAAAGAGAAATTAAAAAAAAAAAAAGGAAAAGAAAAGAAAAAAGCAACCAAATAAAAATGAGTCCAAGAAAAGGAATGGAAACAGAGTTTTGTGGCAGTTTTGCAAATGTGCAGCTTCAGCAATGGCAGAATCTAGTTTGAGACCTGAGCAGTCCTGAAAGCCTGTCATGCCAAAAGAGCAAAGTGGAGGAGCATGCCAAAACCCACAGTCTTGGAAACCTGCCTGACATAAATTTTAAGAAACTTTGCCAGGGGGCCTGTTACATCACTGGCAGAATTGTTGAATGGTCTGACTGCAGCTGGAACTGATCTACATAATAAATAACTATTTCCTGACAGACTACTGACACTCCCTAAATTAAAAACAGTTTTGCCCCATTATCATTTATAGATACTTGTGTATTAATTTTAAAATAAAAATGAAGTTTTAACAAAGTTTCTAGGAATAGTGGGAATATCCAGTACCTTTGTATGTCTATCCATTTTGTCTATATATTCCCCTTTGTAGCTTGTAATGGACTGTAGGCAAAATTAAAATGTATTTATAAGATGTAATGACATTTCAAAGGCAAATAGATCCCTATAATCTTAATGAAAAATTCTGATAGCCTGGAGGAGAGACCAAATAAATTCCTTCACTGAAATAAAAAAAAAAAAAAAAAAAAAGATGCATTTTATAATTCAGGATGGTTTGGTTGGTTGTTTTTTTTTTTTTTTTCTTTCTGGCGGTCTCTAAAGTACATTTTCTTATCCTGTCCAGCCAAATGCACATAACTTTGTCCAAGCTGTATTATCTACTGTCTTTTCTTTGGTGGAAAGAATCGCTGGTGACCACAGAGAGCAGAAGGGAAAATTAGTGCTACCCTTGTTATGAGAGAAGAGTGACGGGTAGCAAACCAGGCAAAACGGTAAGTCATCTGCTTCTGTTTGCTCTGCTGCAAATGAAATAAATTGCTCTTCTATAGTCTTAGGAGCATAGAAGTATTTTAGATGTATTTATATAATTAATGTCTATATGTATTAATCTGATTTTCATGTAAGAACAATAAAATTTCTGTATCTACATTCTGTAAATGTACTAACCTTTATTGCGTAAAATTCTCTCTAACAGTTGTCACACACATTATTGTAACTCTACTGAGGTAAAAAAATTTGAATTTTTTGTATTAAAATAATTTTTATTGAGTCTTTCAAAGCCATCAGTCAAGGTTCATAATATTTTCTGCATTTTTATGAATGCCCATTCTGCACTTTAAATATAACTGAAATGTAGTCTGTGCTCAGAAGAATTTCTACTGTAGTTGGAAAAAATAGGGGTATTTTGAAATTATAATGAAACTATAGTCATATTTGCTTTTGTAGGCTTGGCGTTCATAAAGAGTGGTAGGAGTACATAGGAGGTGAAAAACTGCCCTGTCGTCACATCTGTTGTACCATTGTCTGTCTTGCATGAAGGAGAAACTTTCAAAGTGGTAAAAAAAAACCCTCCCCACCCCCCAAGTAAAAACCACATACCCATTCCCCACATTTCCCACCGTCAACTATCCAGTGTGTTGAAAATTGTTAGCTCGGCTGCAACAGAGGAAGCTGAAATTCAAAGAAACAGCATAATAATTCAGATCAGATCATTATGCCTACTCTCAGTCCTTCTTTTTCCTATAAATGACTAAATGCTAAATGTTCAGTGGGTTTGAACCTTTCATAGCTAGTGAAAGATCTCTCTAACCCTTTGGTACTGGGCTATTTTAGACAGGTGGAAAGACCTTTGTTTTTTTAGATACAACTGACTGTCAAAACTAACCCTGTGTTATTGTGAAATTATATTGTTTGAACATGGTGAAAATTTTATGACTTAAAACTGGAAAAATCTGCCTCATCACTGGTTAAGATTTCTAGATCAAGGACAAATCATACACATTCATATAGTGTTGCTGATTTATATCAGGTAAGTGCCAAAATCACTCCCACTCCAGCTAACCAAACTTTTGTGAATTTCTTGTAAACTGGTTTTCTGAAACTGCAATGGTGACGAATGGCTGATGTTCTTCTCACTCTATTTCCTCAAGAAATTAAAATGAACTTTTGTTTTGCAGTGAAAATCTCATTTTGCTTCATAGATCTTTGTTACCCTGCACATGTCCTGTTCTCAGGAGAATGTTTTCATACAGAACACTGAAGGAGTATACATTTCATACGGCAAAAAAGCCACCTTTTCAAACTTAAAAGAAGCCTGAGCTTAGTTGTGGAGGGAAATCTTTTCAGTATTATTGCTTCATAAAATGTATTGATTTCAGAGCTACAGTCTGTTCCAAAGAGAATACCTCACAGGATCTTGTTCAGCTCCTGTCCTTCCCAGTGCCACTGGCAGAATGTGTTACATTTGTTCACAGTGCACACCCAGGGAAAGGAAGAAAAGGGAAATAGACAGCTACTAACAGCTCATGCAACTGCAGTTCACTCTCTAACAAAGGAGGAACAGTGAATGGGGGATGGAGAACCAGCAAACAAAAATATTTGTAAACAGAATCCAAACAGTCATAACATTACAAACAATCAAAGCTTAGACTTCTGAGGAAAGCTCACTCAAAATAACAAGATCATACCCATTGGAAAAAAGTATTGCTTTGGGATGAAATTGGGCTACAGTGAAGTAGTTCTAAAGCAACAAGACGAGAGTGAAAGTGTACTGCTATCTCACCTTAAGCTGTTTCATGGTCATTTTGTTTATCTGTTTTAGGAACATCCTCAATGTCTAAATACAGAAGCTTACATCAGTGCTACTCCCTTTGCCTTTATGCTCAGCAGATACTTACAGGTATTAATCTGACCTATTTTAGACATCTGCTTCAGGGTAGAATTAATGGAGCTTTTGAAGTATTTTCTTTTCTTTAGTGTCCAGAAAAAATCCTAGTGTATGCAGTTCACATATTCAGTGAGATGAAATTCCTACCCCAAACAGCAGGCATCCAGTTTTTCTGTTCTGCTGTTCCTCACTCACAGATTATTGTAACCAGCAGCAAGACTGGCAGAAATGACCTTAATACAGAGGAATACAAAGATGCACTGCAGAACTAATAGAATACAGTGCATCCTACTGCCCTACGAATCTAAGAGCAAGTATTTGACATTATTACTACTACTAAGGTTTTTCTTTTCCTCTCAAATCCTTAGGACTTCTCTGTGATAACATTGGTCAGAGTCTTTTGAAAATGATAAATAGTAAAAACTTTTTGTTAATTAGGGTACGTCTAGAATATAACAGTAAACTTGCCACTGAATAAACTTTCCATGATTGTTAGGGTTTTCTTCTAGTGGTCAGATGCTGCAGAGAAGAGGTTCTGTTTTTTTTTTATTTTGTCTTAATACTAGTAAAGTTGAATAAGAGTTGTTAGAGACAGATAAACAGAGCAGATCTGTTAGCTGTTTACAAAAAATATGAATTTTCTTCTATTTAATCTTAGAGAAAGTGAATTTTGCATATTAATTTTCAAGTGTTCAAAGTATCTCATTTTAAACTCAGTCAAATCTGCAAGCACTTCATAGATTTCATTCAGAAAAATAAAAATAAATCTTCGGAGTAATATCTTTATGACAAAATCAAGGTTTTAACAGCAGTATACTACTATCCTAATAATCTAACTTCAGAAATTTCACAGTGAAAGTTTGGTGTTTGGTTTCTTTTAATGTCAATATTTTGAAACTGGGTTTCATTGTGTCTACCCAGAATTCCAGATTCTGTGCCCTGATCAGGGAAATCTGGAAGGTGTTCAGAACCGAGAGTGTCTGGCTACGTTTACTGTGTCTCCTCTGGAAAAAGTTATAGTCATGCGGGAACAACTATAAACCACCAGATGATGACTAGCTCATACATTCAGTAAGAACAACTAATTTAAGCAATGATAATCATTAAACTGCTGAAGGAAAAATAGTCAAATATGCATTGTATTAAAAAAAACTTGACTAGGACTAGACCAAGAATTCAGTGAATATAACAAATTTCTTATTAATGGTGAATGCATTTGGTTCTGAACAAAGATACAAAAATGTTCAGGATGACTATAAATAGCTATTGCTTTCTGTCCAGTATCCTCTTTTCATGCAATACTATTTATTCAGTAAGAATTTATTTATTCACCATCTAAAACTGCAATTAATAATATAATCACACTGCATAATGAGCATCAACTATTCTCTCAAATAATTTAAATAATTTAGTAGATATAAAACAAGAGGTAAAAAGGAAATTACATATCTTTCTACACAGAGCCTTTCCCAACTTGGAACCAGGAGATCAAAGTTCATTCCAGGACTGATTGCTATGAGCAGCATGGGTACACTTTGTAACAAGAGGGAGAATAGCACTGAATATGAAGCTAATGAACAATCTGTCCTTCTCACAAAACATCAAAATATCCTTCGTTAAGGTACCATATCATTATTTTTCAATGATTTTTGTGCTCTGAAAGGTAACTGATTGTACCCAAAAAAAAAAAAAAAAAAAAAAGAAAATTTAACTTCTGTATCTAGAAATACAGCAGCTAAACCAACAAGAAACATACTTTGAAAAGGAAAGGACTACAAAACCTCACATTTTGCATCTGTGAGGATGATGAGTTGAAGTTGTAACACTGCATTTTGTCCTATATTTTTGTCCTATGGTTTGTATCTCAAGGAAAGTATTTTCTGATCCTTCATATATTCTGACAGTGATAAAACTATAAATATCATTGTTTGTGGGCCACAGTGAAGTTTAATAAATTTCTAGGCAGAAAAATATTAAAATAAATCTATATTTTATTATGAACATATGCAATGTATATGAAGTGGCATAATAGCAATCTAAATACAGTTGTCTGCTTCCAAAACTACAGTATTTTTGATTTGTCATAGAAAAAAGTACCTATTTCGACTAGCAGTTTTGTTTACGGTTTGATTCACCTCTGTCACTTCCCATTATGTGAAGAAATATCATTTTTAAAAAGTTAAACATCATGGAAATATTTGATGAACTCTATTGTTTGTCATACCCACAGACTGTTTTGCTTCATACCATATACATGCAATTTTTGAAAATACTTTTGTTGGTCCCAGAGATCTTATGATTTGAATGTGAAACAAGGCATAAATTATAATGACAGGCAGCTAAATGGGGTATCTCACTACAAAACACTCCTATGTGAAAGTCCGATAGGTACTTCTGAACTTCTGTACTTATCTTAATAATTTCAACTAATTTTAATAATTTGTTTGTTCCAGTATATGGAATCTGTACTTAAGTAGTAGGCTGATTATCCTCAGTTGGGTCTTATAAGAAAATAGAAGAGTTTAAGAGTATGCTGCAAGAAAATAAAATACATAGAACATTTTTGCAATTTTTTAATTTTTGGTACAATAATTGAATAGCAAATTAAATCCTCATTTTCACAAAAGCAAGCTCCGCTTTCACATCATCTTGCTTTATTTCTTGTTCTGCTTATTATCCATTGAAGCACTAGTAACAAAGTATATAAATATGCTGCTTGTTAAATAACTTATTAACTGACCACATACTGATTCTTTTAATATATCAGCAAAGCCTTTACCAGGGAATTGCCTAACAAACAGACCTACAGACATTTCATATAATGACATGAAAGTCCTAATGGCTACACAGACAGAAAACTAATGAATATCTCAGAAAGCTAATCTGTGTGAACAAATAGCTTATACTGAGATATGAAAGAATATGATTCTCTAGATTTCCTGCGTCACATTCATTAAATGCAGAATTTGTTGATATAAATATTAAATAGCCACTAAATAATGCTGTTTAGTCAAACTACAGAGGTTAGCCCAAATGACTATCTGTAAATCCTTTGATACGAAGCACTTACTGTGTTCTTGTATGGGATGCAGATTTTACAGGAAAATGAAATATAACTACTTCAGGGAGCCTGAAGTCCTTGACAGAGCTTACCCAGGAGTCGTCAGCTCAGCGAACACGAGGAGCTGACTCTGGGAGGGCGGTGCCAGGAGGAGCGGCAGCAGATTCAACCCAGGCATCATCAGCAATTTCTGGCCCATTGCCGAGGTGCCTGTCTCGAGAGGGGATGCCTGCAGCGCGCCTGATCGGGGGAAGGCTCTACGTCCAGAAGCTTCAACTCGGAGCAGCAACAGGCACCGAGGGAGCCCCAAGTCCTCGACAGGGCTTACCCAGGAGCTGGCAGCTCAGCGGACGCGAGGAGCTAACTCAGAAGGGGCAGCGCCAAAAGGAGCGGCAGCAGCACTGACTGGGTAAAAACCTGCCCCAGGGAGTGCGAGCGACCAGAGGCACGGGTGACCAGGGGCGGGCAAACAGGGCAGGTTTGGGGCAGCTCGTGCTGGCAGGTGAGCGGGATGGTGGGCGGAATGGTGAACACTCACCGTTTGACCAAGGCTCAGACTGGGAACTCTGCTCTGGCTGCCCTGGCAGTGGCCAGTGTAGGCACCCAGACAGAGCTGATGGGAAGGGAGGCTGCAGTGCAGAGCTTGGAGTATAGTGAGCGCCTGCATCTCTCTCCTGACGGGAGGGTGTGCAGTGGGCAGAGCTGCACTCTCTGCTCCCTGGTGGAGGTCCTCCTGCAGCAGGTGGCTGAGTTGCGGGACGCTGTTACTAGGCTGAAAGGTGTCAGGGAAGCTGAGGGGAAACAGCACTGCTTGCTCCAGGCCCAGACTGTGCAGGGGCCTCAGGTGATCTGCTGTCGCTCATGTGGGAAAGGAGGCAGCTAACCCAGGAAGCTGAGAAACGGTAACAGAAAAAAACCACAAAAAAGGAGGAAGAGGACAATTGAAAGCAAGGGGCTTCCTCCTAAATCTGCTGTTCCCATCCAGAACCACTTTGCTGTCCTGCAGGGGGCTAATGAGGAAACACACTCCCACCTGATGCACTGGTAAAGAAGATCACTACTGGTGCTGCCAGGAAAAAGCGTCGGGTCGTAGTAGGAACTACTGCTACTACTCTGAAAGGAACAGAGGCACCCATCTGTCAGCCTGACCCAGGCTCAAGGGAGGTGTGTCGCCTAGCAGGGGCTTGGATCAGGGGTATTGCAGACAAACCGTCTGCTCTAGTCAGTCCCACTATTACCCACTTCTAGTGATCCATGTGAGTGCTACTGATAGAGATAGCAATAGCCCAGAGAACATAAAGAAGGACTACAGAGCTCTGGAAGAGGTGGTCAGGGGCTCTGGAGCTCAGATGGTTTTTTCGTCAATTCTCCAGGATACAGAGCAGGACCTTAAAAAGGCTAGGAGGATTGGCCAGGTTAATAAATGGTTAGAAGGGTGGTGCTATAGTCAGGGGTTTGGGTACCTTGAACGTGGGACTCAAGTTAGTAGGCCAGGTCTACTGGGGGCTGATGGAGCTGATCTGACAAAGAAAGGGAAGAGTGGATTTGGGAGGAGGCTTGCCAGACTGGTCAGGGATGCTTTAAACTAGATGTGTTGGGGGAGGGGGGTATCATTCCATCCCAACATACCCAGTCACTTGCCAGCACCTATAGTAAACGTTCAGAGCAATGTAGAGATATTCCAGCTGCTCCAGCCAATGAGCTGGCTTCAATTGGAGCTCAGCTCAGATGCCTCTCTACAAATGCCCGTAGCATGGGTAACAAAGAAAAAGAATTTGAGATGTGTGCAAGTCTACAGGTGTATGATATCCTAGGCATCACAGAAACATGGTGGGATGGCTCCGATGACTGCTGTGTTGGAATGGAAGGTTACAGGCTCTTTAGGAAAGACAAGCTTGGTAGGCAGGGAGGGGGAGTTGCTATTTATGTTAGGGATAGGCTGGAGAGTATGGAACTGTGTCTGGGGACAGGTGAGCAGTCGACAAAGAGTTTGTGGGTGAGGCTTAAAGGGAGAACAGTGATGGGATGCGTCATTGTGGGGATCTGTTACAGACCGCCTGACCAAGAGGACTCAGTGGATAAAGCGCTCTATAGACAGATAGGAACAGCCTCACGCTGGCAGGCCCTTGTTCTCATGGGGGACTTCAACCACCCTGATATATGTTGGAGGGATGGTAGGGCCTGGCACAAGCAATCCAGGAAGTTTCTCAATTGTGTGGAAGACAGCTTTGTTCTGCAAGTAATAGAGGAGCTGACAAGGAGAGGTGCCATGCTTGTCCTTGTCCTCACCAACAGGGAAGGGCTGGTTGGAAATGTGACACTCCAGGGCAGCCTTGGTTTCAGCGATCATGGGATGGTCGAATTCGAGATCCTCAGGACAGTGAGAAGAGTGTTTAGCAAGCTCAATACCCTGGACTTCAAGAGAGCAGGCTTTGGCCTCTTCAGGAACCTGCTCAGTAAGATTCCGTGGGATATAGCCCTAGAGAGCAGGGGAGCCCAAGACTCTTGCTTGATTTTCAAGGATCACCTGCTATAAGCTGAGGAGTGATATATCCCTACTAGAAAGAAATGCTGTAGGAGGGCCAGGAGACCTCCTTGGGTGGATAAGGAGCTGCTGAGGAAAATTCAAAGGAAAAAAGAAGCATATAAAAGGTGGATGCAAGGACAGGCAGCCTGGGAAGAATACAGGGATGTTGCCCGGGAAGCTAGGGACCAGGTTAGGAAAGCTAAGGACAAGTTAGAATTAAACTTGGCTAGGGATGTTAAGGATAACAGGAAGGGATTCTACAGGTATATTGCAAATAAAAGGCAGACTAGGGAAAAAGTGGGCCCTCTCTGGAAGCTATCGGGAGAACTGGCTCCCCTGGATTTGGAGAACACTGAGGTTCTTAAAGACTTCTTTGCCTCAGTCTTCACTGGAAAATGATCTGACCATACCACCCAAGTCTTGGAAGGCAGACGCAGGGACAGTGAGAATGAAGACCCTGGGACCACTGTAGGAGAGGATCTGGTTCGCGACTATCTTAAGTACCTGAACATGCACAAGTCCATGGGACCTGATGAAATCCATCCACGGGTCCTGAAGGAACTGGCAAATGAAGTTGCTAAGACACTGTCCATCATATTTGAAAACTCATGGCAGTCAGGTGAAGTTCCTAATGCCTGGAAAAAGGGAAATATAACCCCCATTTTCGAGAAGGGGAAAATGGATGAGCCGGGGAACTACAGACCAGTCAGCCTCACGTCTGTGCCTGACAAAATATTGGAGCAGATTCTCCTGGAAGGTGTGCTGAGCCACATGAAAAAAACCAAGGTGGTTGGTGACAGCCAGCATGGCTTCAGTAAGGGGAAGTCCTGCCTGACCAATGTGGTGGCCTTCTATGATGGGGCTATGGAACTGATGGACAGGGGTAGAGCAGTTGATGCCATCCACCTGGACTTGTGCAAAGTGTTTGACACTGTCTCACATGACATCCTTGTCTCTAAGTTGGAGAGACATCAATTTGATAGGTGGACCACTTGGTGGATAAAGAACTGGCTGGATGGCTGCACGCAGAGTTGTGCTCAATGGCTCAATGTCCAGCTGGAGACCAGTTACAAGTGGTGTCCCTCACGGATCGGTGCTGGGACCGGTCTTGTTCAACATCTTTGTCAGTGACATGGACAGTGGGATTGAGTGCACCCTCAGCAAGTTACACAATGACACCAAGCTGTGTGGTTCGGTTGATATGCTGGAGGGAAGGAATGCCATCCAGAGGGACCTTGACATGCTTGTGAGGTGGTGCGATGCCAACCTAATGAAGTTTAACCATGCCAACTGCAAGGTCCTACACCTGGGTCAGAGCAATCCCAGGCACAGCTACAGGTTGGGCAGAGTAGAGATTCAGAGCAGCCCTGCAGAGAAGGACTTGGGGGTTTTGGTCGATGAGAAAATGAACATGAGCTGAGATCAGTGTGTGCTTGCAGACCAGAAAGCCAACTTTATCCTTGGCTGCATCAAAAGGAGTGTGACCAGCAGGTAGAGGGAGGTGATCCTGCCCCTCTACTCTGCTCTCCTGAGACCTCACTTGGAGTATTTTGTGCAGTTCTGGTGTACTCAACATAAAAAGGACATGGAACTGTTGGAACAAGTCCAGAGGAGGGCCATGAGGATGATCATGGGACTGGAGCACCTCCTGTATGAAGATAGGCTGAGAAAGTTGGGGCTGTTCAACCTGGAGAAGAGAAGGCTGCGTGAAGACTTCATAGCAGCCTTCCAATATCTGAAGGGGGCCTATAGGGATGCTGACGAGGGACTCTTCATGAGGATCTGTAGTGAGAGGACAAGGGGTAACGGGTTCAAACTTAAACAGGGGAATTTCGGATTGGATATACGGAAGAAGTTCTTTGCTGTGAGGGTGGTGAGGCACTGGAATAGGTTGCCCAAGGAAGTTGTGAATGCTCCACCCCTGGCTGTGTTGAAGGCCAGGTGGGACATGGCCTTGGTTGACATGGTTTAGTGGGAGGTGTCCCTGCCCCTGGCAGGGGGGTTGGAACTAGATGATCTTCAGGTCCTTTCCTACCCTAACTGTTCTATGATTCTAATATATTGGCATTTTGGTTTTCCTTTCAGATTTTTCAAAGCAATTTTTCTGAAGCCGTGATTTACAGGAGAGATGGGAAAAAGTTAACATTTTAACAAGAAAAAAAATTCATATGAGCATAATGTTCCAATATATTGTGGGTATCTTCGCATGACTGTCCAATATTTAAAAATTTTCGAAAGCCTTAGGCAAGAACTATGTATTCTTATTGAAGAAAAATTAAGTTTTCAGGCATATGAAACTCTTCCACTCACAGTTCCATGTGCAAAGCACCAGAAATAAAACCAGATGAAAAATTTTACAAATGGGATTTTAAAGTCACTGTAATTGGAATCCAAACCTGGATATTTATGACAAAGATGTGTTTAGTGTGAATCCAACCTCTATCACTTAGATCTTCTGAAGAACTGATTTTAACAGGTATTTGATTGGATTTTACCAAAGCCCTGTTGCAATGAAGCATGGACTCTAATGTGTCTTCAAAGAATAGTTTAGAATACATTTATGCGAAACAATTCTATTGTTCATTTTAATTTCCATCACCTCATCAATACTGTTTTTGTTGGTTGTATCCCAAAGGGAGTTTTAAGAACAAAATCAAAGCTTTGAGCTAAGTAAGTGAGGATAAGACCAGCCATATTTAAAGTGGAAAGACATTTATCTACAAGGATCTATATTTTCAAAATAAAATCTGCCGCAAACTCCTAAACTTTAGTATGTCTGAAGAATAAACTTTCTGTAATGAATATGAAAAGAAATTACAGAAGGTAGGATATGCTAAAGAAACTATGAAAGCATATTAGGGTTTTTTTGTATTTTTGTTTTTTAATAACATTTCTATATAAAATTATACCTTATGGTCCTAACCCTGAAAACTTAATTATATAAGGGAAGCTGTATGCTAGTGTACATAATCTTTTTCCTTTGTGTAAGTCTCTGTGTGACTTGCATCCAAGTTCAAAGAAAATAAAACACATAATTATAATTTAGAAGCAATTACAGCTCTAACTAGTATTCCATAGAGTAAAAAAAACCTCACACAGCTAAATGAAGAAATTGATTACAAATTTTGTTTAGGTATTCCAAGAATATATGAATTGGTACAACTATTTCGGCTTAAGGTGGTCCCTATTCTCCCCCACCTAGTCAGAAAGTTGGATTTGAACAACAAAGGCATGCAGACAAATAATGCCATCAGAGTAGTAATGAGGAAATTCATCCTTTTGCTTCATAATAGCTTCTTATACAAGTTGGCTATAACTTCAACCCTGAAGAATTTAGAAATAAATTTGATAAATGCATCCAAAACAGTCACCACAACGAGCACATTCAGTCAAAACAATGGAAAAATACAAGAAAATTTGCAGAACAATCCCTGTTCAGAATAGTTGAGAAGTTAGTTCACAAAAGCCGTACAATTGCTTCCGAGAGCACAGCTGTAGTTAAACTGTGTTTAAAATGAAGTTACTCATGGTGTGCTAGCCTTCTTTGTGAGGTATAAAGAACATGGCTTACAGAGGAGCAACTATTTTGCTTGTTTATATTCAGCTTTATAACTCATATATATATATTTATCTTAATATTATCTAGCTCCACAATAACAGCGATCAGAAGTTAACAACTTCTGCAGGTAGGGCCCTGTCTTGCAGACAGCTGGATAGCAACAGCTGCTCTCTGTACACACATTTTTCTATTCATAAACATAAAGCAACAAACCTGCTCAGAAACAACCTATGCTTTTTGAGACATAAACCTGAGAGCAGTAGTGATTTACAAAATCAGACCTTGGAGAAATTGTTTTTGCTGAACTTATATAATTTGGAAAAAATGTGTCTGTAGTGTATGATCTGTAGAGACTGCAAATGATTTCCCTTTACTTAGTGTCACTGTATGAGTGCATGAATCCATGATGTTGATAATAGAGATCATTAAAAAAATTCCTCAGTTACAGATGTTCAGATATAAGAAATTCAATTAATTAAGGTTGCCTCAGAAGTGACTTATTAGCAGAACAGGCTAATTTTCAAAGTATAAATTTTGGAAGCTTATAGCGGTTCATTTAAGGTTTAGAAACCCAGATTTAACCTCTACTTTTAAAATACCTTAAAGCCTGGATAAGCAAGCTGTGTCCTTTATTAAAACGGCAAAAAAAACCCTGACTTTGAGTTTGGATCTTAGGATGTAAAGCAAGCCATCACAGAAATGTTATGTTTATTTTTATTTTTATGCATGTTAAATGAACAATATAGTTTTGTAGCATGATATGGAATGGATAGAGAAAGAAAAAAAATAACAAAAATAACTGATGGATTGTCTAACTACTATTCCAAATTCCTTCCTCCATAGAAAGTCATATCATATTGTCCACATAACACATTATCAACATAATATATTATCCATGTATTGTCTTAGTCTGCTAGTTTAGGAAAATGTCAGAAGTTTTTTCGTTATCTTTATGACCTTCCTTATTTATGGATTTGAAGAAGTACAAGGTAACAATTGGGTCACAGTTATATTTAAATTGTCAGGAGAATAGATTAAGCTTATATTTTCTATTCTCATTACAGACATTGTCATAAGAATGTAGAATTCAAATTCTAATGCCTCATGTATTTTAGCAAACACAATTGTAAAATGTACTTTTGTGACATTCCTAACGTTTGTTTTCTGATTTATAGGCACCTGTTATAGTTCTCTGCAGAGAGCTTTCATAATGTGTAAGAGAAACGTCAAAATGCTCAGCCTATGTACATGTAGCACTATTCAAAAATGTATATATTATAAGCAGTTATAGCTGAGGATATCTTCTGAGTAAGTGGGCTACTACATCACTTACATGATGATAACTGTCATTGGAGGTTTTGTCTCAATAGAGCTGTTAAATAAAGAACCCTGCTCTAAAACATCTCACATTGTACAGTAATGGTACAGACTCTCAAAATAATAAAAAAACAAGTTAATCTTAAAATATTATTAGTGAATTTAGTACATTTGTTTATTAAAGCAAAAAAAATTGCCCTGCAGCTGTATGTAGTACTCCAGGTGGGTCTCATGAGAGCAGAGTAGAGGAGGAGAGTCAACCTGCTGTCCGCTCTACTTTCTGTACAGTGCAGCCTGGGATGCTGTTGGCTTTCTGGGCTGCAAGAGCGTACTGACAGGTCATGCTGAGCTTCTTGTCAACCAGCACCCCCAAGTCCTTCTCCTCAGGGGTGCTCTCAATCCAGTATTTGTATATTTGCATCATATGAATCCCAGCTATATTTAATGGCGTGTCAACCCCCAATGAATTTTGCTACATAGGATATTTGCAACATAAGAGCTTGACTGGAATCAGAGAATTTTACCCCTCAAATTCTTTTCTTCCTTGCTCCTGATGTTAACATTAGAATAATACTCAAAATATTATTCTTTTTCTTCCTTGCACTCCTGTTCCTGTGTTATATACCACATTTTATTTGCTTTGGAGTTATTTCTTCCTTAGGTTTGTTTTAGGAGGTTTTTTTTTGTTTTGCTTCTTTGTTTATTTGGTTTTGTTTTCAATTATATCAGCACCATTTAAAGTTAAAGTTGTGCCTGGAAATAGCTGTTTTGTTCAAAACACTAAGCGGACTTAAGAGGACTTACCTTTTTAGTACAACGTGAGCTGTCATGACAGTATGAGATAACTGTAAGTAGAAATTTTCCCTATATTTCTCCCTATTCAAAACTAATAATTAAAATATTAATATAGACAACTTTTAAATGCATTGGAAACATATAATTTTAAATACATTAGTACCTTAATACCTGAAGCCAGGTATTTTTTATATGAAAATTCCCACAGTGTCTCAGTTTTCATTCTGTTCTTAGTCATGCTGTACTTAAGCATGTTTCCTAACCCTCAGAGTGACAGCAAGGTTAAAGATTTTGATAGTTAAACTTAAAATGTGAATAACATTTTGCTGTTAGTTTCCTACTAGAATATTCTAGCTGCCAGCAACTATTATAACATAAAAGAAAAAACTGGCTCAGGATTTTTAGTTACCCTCTGGACCATTTTCATTTTTACAGTATTTAATATGTAATTTTTAGAAGTAGAAAAGAAGTTAGTTTTGAAATTCTTTCAAGCCAGTTAAATGATCTGTGTAGATTGCAATTACAAATCAATTCAGCCTCTCAATTTTAGAGACACTCCAATTTTTTTGCAGATTTTTAGCTGAAGTGTACTGTATTACAGAAACTTCCTGAAGCCTGAACTTCTTTGTTTTGTAAACATTAGATTTCCCAGGATGAAAAATAATACTTTTTCAGCCAACTTCATTAAGTGCAATGGCATAGTAATACTACATGGCAAGCTAGGTTAATCAGCTGTATCTATTCTCAGGGAGTATCAGCAGGCAGACAGACTCAATCCCTTATTTAAGAATGGCAGTTTGTATTCAGATCACATAATGAACTTCCAGCTTCAGCATCTCTCCAGTTTTAGTAGAGTGTCTATCTGGAATAATAAATGCAGAACTAAAAGAAGGACTCTGTGTCTGAAGTTCTAAAACATTGGAATTTCCCTATGTGTCACATTTTCCTTTTCAAGAATATAACAAATTGATTGTTTTCCTGTGTATGCTTCCTAGAAAACTTTAGGCATTTAATCTGATACCTTAGCATCTACATTATGCACAATTGCCTGAACAAGTACCTTGGCATTATGATTATTTTGATAATTTCACCATTTATCTTTGGTGTAATGATTCATATGCACCTGTAAAATAATATACATTTTTATTGGGTTTTGATAGCTTTAGTTAAGCCCTGATTGATAGCCAGAAATTTTACTCGTTATTGCACTAACCTAAATGAAACTTCTGCAATGTAGAAATATATTTATCTTATCATGACCTTTGTGTCCATCCCTTCCATTTGATGTGATTGCACAGAGAGGAGCGTTAGATCCATGTTGTCAAGGAGAAATAAACAGGCAGGAACATCACTGCAGTGGTGTACTCATTAATAAAACAGCTGTATAAGCAGATTAACAGAACACACTGATAACTTTTGTTTCAGGATGGAAGGTAGCTTGTAAAAACTTGTCTAAGCTGCCATGTATATCTCAAATTATCTCAAATGGCATCATAGTCAATGCAGTCTATGAAGTCCAGAGCCTTATTAAATTTGTCTTCTAACTGACACCTACTTTTGGGTATCTTGCAAGACCTCTAAGCTCTAGAGTGTGATGCTGCTGCATAAATACAGGTAACTCGCAAGAAGAATGGTAAATGAAGTGAACATTGGCACATGTAACCCACAGAACATCCATGATTTTCTGTAGGAACAGAAAGAGGCCAGACGTGATTACATTTAGGAAAGGTGATTCTACTTTTACTGAGTGTCGTAGTTTAAGCTGTAAATCATGCAGCCCATTCACTCACTCACCAGCTTTCTTCCCCCTCACTCTGAGGGGGGGGGGGGGGGGGGGGGGGGGGGGAATGAGGAGAAGAATCAAAAGAATGTAACTCCCATGGGTTGAGGTAAGAACAGTCCAGTAACTAAGGTATAACACAAATCACTACTGCTACCACCAATAATAATAATGACCTGGGAAATACAAGGGAAGAGGATACAATTGCTCACCACCCGACGACCAAGCTGTGAACTGAACTCTTTTGGGTTCCTGCCCCCAGTTTTACATCCTGGGCATGACGTGCTGTGGCACGGAATAGCGCTTTGGTCAGTTTAGGTCAGGTATCCTGTTTCTGCTTCCTCCTGGCTTCCCTCTTCGCTGGCAGAGCATGATACACAGAAAGTCCTTGGTCAGACCAAAACATTCTAAGCCGTAACTATAAACATGGGTGTTATCAGCACTGTTCCCAGACCAAAAGTCGAAAAAACACAGCACTGCACCAGTTACTAAGAAGGAGAAAAATGACTGCTGCCGCTAAACCCATGACACTGAGAGAGGCAATTTCTCTGCTCACTACGTCACCCACTTTACATAGACACAAGTTCACATTTACATGTCTGAATTCAGAGCTGAATTTCCCCCTGTAATTTCCAACATTTATATTGTAGATGGTCTGTTTCTTAGATCTAACGATTACTTCTTTGATTCAGACATTTTGTAATGCCTTAGAATTCAGTCCCAAATTAACTTTTAATAGAAAAAGACATTACATAAAATACTGTAAGTTTTTCAAGTCCTATTCAAACTCTGTAATAAATGTTTCAGGGGTGCCTGAGTCATATTTCAGTCAGACACTTATAATCACTTCTTGCTCTTGGGGGCTTGATTGAAAACCTGCTGAAATCAACTGATACAGTCATTTGCCTTCATTGGCTTTTGGATACGGCTCTGACTGTCTTTGAAAAAATACCATAAATCATCTAATTTTATATTAAAAGTTAAGAAATTATATTTTTCTTTTAAAATTGACTTTATCCTTCATTTGATTAATTAGCAACCACTTCATTCTGGTTGTAAAATGCATAATCAATGGATTCAATTGTTTAATAATTGAAATGGAATTGGGCAAGTAAATATTTTAAATTTTTAAAATTATTTAGCATTAACTCTCACATAAAACACCAGCATTATTTAAAGGTATTTATATTGTTTATTTGTAATTCTTTAATCATGACTGTTCTTTCACAATGGCATTCAAAATCCATTTTTATTGTATCTCAAAGTTTTTGAACATGAACAAAAAAGGCAGAAGGTAAGATAGTATTATAGTTATGATACAAGAGCAATACGCTATATGTGATTTTTGTATAAAGCAGGTGATTTTTCAGTTAAAAATATCCTTAAATCTTTAGAAGGCAAATAATTCCATTTTTTGCGAAGATCTGAACAAACTGGTGGTTTCCAATTGGGACGCAAAATAGTTCCATTCTCCCTGTGCGTGTTTGCTTTCCTGCCCCTCACCAGGGAAAACCATCAGAAAAGAAGTTTAATTAGAAGTGACAAGAGAAGCTGTGCTGGCCAGCACAGGAATGGCTGCGCACAGGGACTCACCAGCCCCGACTCATAACCCACCGACCCCTTCTGTCCATGTACCCACAGAGCATCTCTGTTGGTACATATGGATGGGTCTGGCTGAGCCTTGGGTCTCCTGGGGGACTCATGTGGCATCAGGGAGAGGGAGTCTCTGCTACTCTGAGGTCTTCTGGGGCTCCCCCCACCACTGTCAGGATACATGGGAATCCGCCTTTTACTCCATAGCGCAATACCTACCATTTTTGTCCCTGTTATAAAGAAATTAACAGAGGATAATTTAATCAGACCAACAGTTATTGGAACAATTTCTATAATTTACTACAAGAAAAACCTTGTTAAATAAAGGGATTTGAATTATTTATCAAGACAAGAGAGCCATGAAAAAAATTCTTAACTGCACAGCTAGCTATAAGAGCCTTGATTTGTTACTTGCAGGCACAACAAATAGGCAGAAAAGCAGATGAATATGATTTATTAAACACCTAGAGACAAACTAGGAAGTGTCTTTCCTAACTCCTTAGCCAAAACAACCTCATTCCTGTCTTTTCTAAGTCTGCTTAACTTTCTTATGTCTGTCTTTCTGCTTTCTTCCACATCTTCCTCTTCTCTTCTTGCTTCTCTGCTATTTGAAAAGAAATTATGAATACAACTCTAATTGTGTGTAGAAAAGTTTTCCAATGTCTCTTCTTATCTAAACCAATAGGTATAAGGTATTTATGAATTTTTATATTGCTTTCTAAAGATTACAGTGACTTTTGGTCAAAAAAGCTGCTCTGTATTCTTCTGTTCAATGGCATTTTAGAGTTTACTAGTGCTGTAGACAAATGACTAATCCATAAACTGAGCATTGACTTGGAGTTAAGGTTAACTAAATAAGGCATGGAAAACTATTACAGAGATCACCATTAGGAACAGATTGCAGGGGCAGGTAGAGGGAGGATTTAAGTGAAGAATGGTCAAAGTTCTCAGATAACTGGAGAGATCTGGGGAGCAGATCCTTGCAAGGCAACATGCTTTGGTAACCTTGTCAGTAATAAAACACAAGCCTGACTTTCCCCAGATAACAACATCAGAAATACCAATTTGGGGTGTAAATGTAGCAAAACTGGGACCAATGCAGAAAGAGTCATTGGGGTAGGATGTTTATCTGGAAGGAGACAGAAGTGAGGACAGGAAGGCACTAGGATGGCAAAAGTAGAATCAACAACATTGGAAGAGACCTTTAAGGTCATCAAGTCCAACAATTACCCCAGGACTGCCAGGGCCACCACTAAACCATGGCACTGAGGGCCTCATCTACACAGTTTTTGAACGCTTCCAGGGATGGTGACTCCATCACTCCTCTAGACAGCCTGTTCCAACGCCTGACAACCCTTTCAGTGAAGAAATTTTTCCTGATATCCAAGCTAAATCTTCCCTGGCGCAGCTTGAGGCTGTTACTGCTTGTCACTTGGGAGAAGAGCCCAATACGCACCTCACTACCACCTTTCAGTAAGTTGTACAGAGCTATAAGGTCCTCCCTGGGCCTTTTCTTCTCCCAACTAAACAACCCCAGTTCCCTCAGCCATTCCTCATCAGACCATTCACCAGCTTCATTGTAGGGTTGAGAAATGAAAAAAAAAAGCATAATGAGGTATATGAACCATGTGAGGTATATGGTGTTATCAAGGTCAGCTGTTGAGTGACCCTGCATTTGATAATGCTTTTGTGGTCTGGAGGGTAGAAGGGGAGGGATGAGGTCACTTTCCCCCGACACAAGGTGCTCCTAGACAGACAGATAGAACATGTTATCACTGCTCAGGTGCGCACTCCTGACCAGATGTCAGTCTGCAAACACTCACCCTTTGTAAAATAGCTCACATATCTTAAGTGTACAGATTGTTAAACACAAAACAAGTATATTTTTATTTTAGGAGAGGTCCTCTAGGTTTTTTTTCTAATATTCTTCCTTATATTAGGGTTGGCTGCTGCACTCGCACTTAAAGTAGCATGCATCAAATAGTAACTAGTATTTCTTTTAGTAACAGTTTATAATTAATGAAAGGTAAGTTATGCTAGCCAAATGCAAATGTTTCACTGGAAAACACTGGAATTTTGATAGACCAAATTTCTCATGTGAGCAGGCAAATAAAATGTTGACAAAATAACAAATGGGTAACATCAGCACCTCACAACAAATCCTTGAAACATTCTCACTAGTTTTCCAGCTTCATTGATTAAATTTGCCTCCGTGATAACTTCAGACTCTCCAGCATTTAAAAATACTTCAGAATAGAATATATTACGGAGACATTTTTTGTAAATAGCATATTCTGAAGCTTAAATTAAATTAGTCAAAAAAAAAAAAAAAAAAAAAAAAAAGATGTGTCAAGCTGTTACTGATAGTGACATTTCTGCAGTCTATCCTGTGACAAGCCTTTAACCCTGACAAAGATCCATTTGGATTAACCTCTGGAGAAACTGGTATCATATGCAGTATCTTAACCCTCAGGTTAATGGGATAAATAAATGAGGCAAGTATGCTGAATAATGAAGCGAATTTTAACATTTTAATGTATTAATCTGATCTAACCAGTTGTCAGGACTCTCAACAGGCTTTGCCTGTCCTACGACTTGCTATTCTTAGTACAAAATGTAGTCAGGAATGTAAATTACTAAAGATGACAGAATAGCTCAGAAATAGGACACAGCATATATCTTATGTACCTACAGAAAATGAAAGCCTGAAATCTGCAACTACTCTTCATACACCTGTACCTACCAAAATGAACTGCACACCACCATGGTCCAGCCTACCAGCTAACAACTCCAATTAATTGACCTGTGTAATTCAGGGTCTTTAGTCTGTTCGCTGAAGGTAAAGGAGCATCAAGGATCCAGAAAGAGAATAGATATACATAAGTATGCTTTTATTTTTTGCTTTATGTATTCACATACAAACAAGGACTTCTTAATTGCAATCCCTGTTTCCTAAGCTGTTTGTTTGTTCATTTTATTTCTTCTCTTTGTTGGTCTTCTTTGTCTTTCATTTGTTTGTTTTACGTACTGAAGACTGCATAAGATAGTAATATATCAGCCCTAGCGAGAAGGACTAGGTGCATATTATAGCTAGCTCAGAGCATTAACTTCTGATTGCTTTATTAACATTCCTTCTTCATTGTTTCATTCTGGCTCTTTCAGTCTTGAAATTCTTTCTCACAGAAATTACTTACAGGTAGTTTATATTCTTTTACTAAGATGGCAGATTCTGAACATGGGTAGTAACATCTACCCTCTGTTCATGGACTGAGTCCTCCTGAAAGAGACCTAGATACAACTCTTAGGAGGAATACTATCTGCTCAGGTGGTCAAGAAGGCCAATAGCATTCTGACTTGCATCAGAAATAGTGTGTTCAGCAGCAACAGGGAAGTAGTTGTCCCCCTGTATTCAACACTGGTGAGGCTGTACCTCAAATACTGTGATCGATTCTGGGCCCCTCCCTACAAGAAAGACATTGAGGTGCCCAGAAAGAGCAACAAAGCTGGTGAAGGTCCTAGAGGACAAGTCCTGTGAGAAGGAGCTGAGGGAATTGGGGTTGTTCAACCTGGGGAAAAGGAGGTTCAGGGAGCACCTTATTGCTCTATAGAACCACCTGAAAGTAAATTGCAGTGAGGTAAGGGTCAGCCTCTTCTCTCAAGTAACAAGTGAAAAGACAAGAGGAAAAAGGCTCAACTTGCACCAGGGAGATTTATATTGGATATTAGGATTTATGCTTTTTTATTTTTTTTTTCCCAAAAACCTTGTCAGGCATTGGAACAGGTTGTCCATAGAAGTGGTAGATTCACCATCCCTGGAGGTATTTAGAAGTTGTAAATGTGGTGCACGGGGGCATGATTTACTGATGGACTTGGCAGTGCTAGGTTAATGGTTGGATTTGATGATCTTAACAGTCTTTTCCAACTAAAGTGATTTTACGACTCTACATCACAGTGGATGAAAGTCCCCAAAGTTTCATTAGCTGCATAGTTTCTCAGCGGAAAAAGAAAAGGTTTTTTACCAGGTAATTGATTAAGTGTGAACGTAAGACACCATTCTATCAAATACAGTAGATGTGCCTCCAAGGTACAAGAGACGGTAACCTATTTTGCTTCTTCCTTATCATCTTGAACATCTGGAAGAGTGTGATGCCTGGGATTAGACCACAGAATGCCAGCCCTCTGCTCAGGCTCCACTCTGCTTACAGCATGTGAAATGAACGTATGCACAGGGATTTCAGCACCTCCAGCAAAGACTTCAGGGGTTTCAAAATGCCTGATTATGCCTGAAGTTTCCATGTCTTTCTCCTCATGCCCTGCTTCTTTAGTGCCAAATTGAAACCACTGTCTAATACCCAGTATTCCTAAACTCATACTGATTAACATATGGCACCTGAAGACAATATTTTAACAGAAAATCTAGTTTTCATGCATGCATGGGGACTCTTAGGTATTATATACTCCTTATCTTTCATGGGTGAGAACAATTAGTCATAATTCATAAAAACATAGGATTATAGAATAGATAGGGTTGGAAAGGACCTTAAGATCATCTAGTTCCAACCCCCCTGCCATGGGCTGGGACACCTCACACTAAACCATGTCAACCAAGGCTATGTCCCACCTGGCCTTCAAAACTGCCAGGGGTGGAGCATTCACAGCTTCCTTGGGCAACCCATTCCAGTGCCTCACCACCCTCACAGCAAAGAACTTCTTCCGTATATCCAATCTAAACTTCCCCTGTTTAAATTTGAACCCATTACCCCTTGTCTTATCATTACAGTTCCTAATGAAGAGTCCCTCGTCAGCATCCCTATAGGCCCCCTTCAGATATTGGATGGCTGCTATGAGGTCTTCACGCAGCCTTCTCTTCTCCAGGTTGAACAGCCCCAACTTTCTCAGCCTGCCTTCCTATGGGAGGTGCTCCAGCCCCCTGATCATCCCCATGGCCCTCCTCTGGACTTGTTCCAACAGTTCCATGTCCTTGTTATGTTGAGTACACCAGAACTGCACAAAATACTCCAAGTGAGGTCTCAGGAGAGCAGAGTAGAGGGGCAGGATCACCTCCCTCGACCTGCTGGTCACACTCCTTTTGATGCAGCCCAGGATACGGTTAGCTTTCTGGGCTGCGAACACACGCGGCCGGCTCATGTTCAGTTTGTCATAGACCAACACCCCCAAGTCCTTCTCTGCAAGGCTGCTCTGAATCTTTTCTCTGCCTCACCTGCACCTGTGCCTGTGATTGCCCAGACCCACGTGGAGGACCTTGCGACCGTGGGGGAAGCAAGCAGCCGAACCAATATGGTTGATAAAGCAAGCTTCGATTTATTCAGTGAATACGCTGACTTATATAGATCAAACGACTGATTATATCATACTTATTGTTACATGATTGTTGCAAGCTATCCGTGTTACATTCTCATTGGTTAAAACTAGCTAACAATCATTGTTAAATATAATTATCTTGCGATTACATTTTGCAATTCTTCTTCTTCGATTTCGGTTCCTTGGTACTTTCCATACTGTCCAAAGTCAGGCTGTTCTTGCTGATGATAGGTCCTCTCCAGCTGCGCAATTATGGTTTCAATGTCTACTGTTGGTTTGTGGACACTGCTGGGCACCTGGGCGCCAGACTATACTGCTCACAAAGCGATTTCAGTGGCCCGTTACCTTGCTCTGCGAGCCATTCTCCAACAGACCTTGCACTTGTCATGGCTAAACTTCATTAGGTTGGCATCAGCCCACCTCACAAGCATGTCAAGGTCCCCCTGGACGGCATTCCTTCTCTCCAACGTATCAACCGAACCACACAGCTTGGTGTCATCGGCAAACTTGCTGAGAACACACTCAATCCCACTGTCCATGTCACCAACAAAGATGTTGAACATGACCAGTCCCAACACCAATCCTTGAGGGGCACCACTCATTACTGGTCTCCAGCTGTGCATTGAGCCAGTGATCACAACTCTTTGCATGCAGCCATCCATCCAGTTCTTCATCTACCAAGTGGTTGAATGCTTTGCACAAGTTCAGGTGGATGATATCAGCTGCTCTACCCCTGTCCATCAGCTCCATAGCCACATCATAGAAGGCCACCATATTGGTCAGGCAGGACTTCCCCTTACTGAAGCCATGCTGGCTGTCACCAACCACCTTGTTGTTTCTCATGTGCCTCAGCATGCCTTCCAGGAGAATCCGCTCCAAGATTTTGTCAGGCACAGACGTGAGGCTGACTGGTCTGTAGTTCCCCGGCTCATCCATTTTCCCCTTCTTGAAAATGGGGGTTCTTTTTCCCTTTTTCCAGTCGTCTGAAACTTCACCCGACTGCCATTATTTTTCAAATACGGTGGACAGTGTCTTAGCAACTTCATTTGCCAGCTCCTTCAGGACCCGCGGATGGATTTCATCAGGTCTCATGGACTTGTGCATGTTCAGTTTCTTAAGATGGTCTTGAACCAGCCCTTGTTTTTCCCTTTCTTTATGCGCCTAAATGTAATTCCTCTCATCTATCCTGTTAGGGCATGCTTTCTGTATCTCCTATCATTCTTATGTCTCTGCTCAGTTCTCCCTGGTGCATTTATGTATATGCATGCGCATATCTGTGATTTTTCTTGTCTCATTTTCTGCACTAAACAGTATCCTGTATGTCATAGGTTCAGCAGCAGCAGTAATTTTTCTCCTTGGTATCTGGTGCAGCGCTGTGTTTTTGACTTTCAGCCTGGGAACAACGCTGATAACACCAGTGTTTTCAGGTACTGCTTGGTAATGTTTTGGTCTGACCAAGGACTTTCTGAGTCTCATGCTATGCCAGGGAAGTGGGAAGCCGGGAGGAAGCAGAGACAGGACACCTGACCCAAACTGACCAAAGAGGTATTCCATACCACAGCACGTCATGCTCAGGATGTAAAAACGAGGGGCAGAGACCCAGAAGGGGGGTGCTCGCTGCTGGGGGATTCGCTCCTGGGTCGGGCTTGGTCTCAGGTGGTGAGCAGTTGTATTCTCTTTCCTTGTATTTCCCTTGTCATTATTATTATTATATAATAATAATTATTATAATAATATAATAAAAATGACAAGGGAAATTTAATACTAATTAAATTAATAATACTAATTAATTAATAATAATTATTATTACTTTAGTTACTAAACTGTTCTTATCTCAACCTGCAGGAGTTGCATTCTTTCGATTCTCCTTCCCATCCCTCCAGCAACAGGGGGAAGAAATAGGAGAAAGTGAGCAAAACTGTGTGGCTGAGAGGCTTAAACCATGACAATGTATTAAATGACAAGTAAAATAGAACAATTTTCCCCATAAATCTTATATAATTCACCTAGTTTTTACATCCTAAGCAAATGTTGCTTTTTGCGAGAGTATCCTGTTAATTCCTAATAATGTGTGATTCTAGATTTTATTTTCTGCAGTCCTGCTGCTTGCAGGTTTTCTGCAACTGTTCTCTACTTGGGATAACACTGCAATTAATTTGCATTGTACAATTAACCTTTATTCCACTATAAGAAATTTTACTTTTTATTGCTAAATATCATCATAGGAATTTTAAGATTTGCATTTGATTTACAATAAAAAAAGGTGTTTTTTTGATAAATACAATTATTGGGTTATAAACTTTAATCTGTTCAATGGTATAGCAGTTTCAAATTTCCTGAATTTTATGGGTTTTTTTGTGAGCTATAACAAAATATATTTTCATTTAAATTCTTACACATGGAGAATACTTAGGAAAAGCTTCTCTATGAAATGAAAACCATGTATGTATGATTCTATTTCTTTCTGATAATTTTGACCTTTAAAATGTATTCTAAACCTGCCTGTTAGAGAGTCCCATGTTTTATACTTACTCTGAGGTAAAAAGCCTGTTAAACATAATGATTAAAAAAAGGTTTGTGAGAGTTTCTCTGCCTAAAGCTTTAAAATTTAGAACAATATAATTAATTTTATTTGTTTTGGAAAGAAATAACAGATATAGCAAACTACACATAGTAGAAGTCAATTTCTGTTGGACTTGCACTGAAGTCGAGTGTTTGCTATGCTGCGAGGTAGTAAAAAGTGGTTTCATATGTGTTTTGGTAGGATCTGTGAGCTAGCCAAAACAACTCTTTCAGAAACTGGGATTGTTTTAAGTAATATTCTTAAAGTGTGAGGAAACTGCTCATTCAAGACTATATTTAAGGTTCAAATCTCTTATTTAAGGCTCTGTTTACTAATTCAGAAGCTATATAGAAAGAGAACTGAGTCTCATTCTACTTTGGTGACCCCTCTTTGCTTATTATCATTAGACATTAACAGTAGTTGAAGATCCATTTAGATCATTAGATTTAGAATTCACAAGTATTTATTTCACCTAATTTTAATAACATCAGACAATAATCAAAAGAATTGAATTATTTGTCATTCTTCTATAGACAATGCAAAGATATATGGACTTTCTGAAGGCAGTTAATACAAATTCTTTGAGGTAGGTAGGCTACCAAATAGGCACAAATAGGCATCTCCTTCACTGAGATGTCTTCAAGAATCTGGCCTGATCTTCAGATACTATGCAAGAAGGTGCCCAGAGGTTCCGTGTCACAGCCAGACACTCCCAGATTTCTCACACTCAGAAAGTTGCTCTAGGTGTCTGTGTATAGGCATCTGAGTAAAACTCATATTTTAGGATGGGGTGAACGTCAAAGAACAACAAGTGCCAATTGCGACCACAACAGTGTACCAGTGGCAATATCGCACCAACCGAGACTCCCTGACTCCCATCCATAAGCTGATCCATAGATTGGAGAGTCAAGGAATGATCAGTAGGACCCACTCACACTTTAATAGCCCCATATGACCAGTGCAAAAGTCTAACGGAGAGTGGAGACTAACAGTAGACTATTGTGGCCTGAATGAAGTTACACCGTTCTTGAGTGCTGCCGTACTGGACATGCTAGAACTTCAGTATGAACTGGAGTCAAAGGCAGCCAAGTGGTATGCCACGATTGATATTGCCAATGCATTTTTCTCAATTCCTTTGGCAGCAGGGTGCAGGCCACAGTTTGCTTTTACTTGGAGGGGCGCCCAGTACGCTTGAAACTGACTGCCCCAGGGGTGGAAACACAGCCCGACCATCTGCCATGGACTGATCCAGACTGCACTGGAACAGGGGCAAGCTCCAGAACACCTGCAATACATTGATGACATTATTGTGTGGGGTGATACAATGGAAGAAGTCTTTGAGAAAGAGAGGAAAATAATCCAAATCCTGCTGGAAGCCAGTTTTGCCATAAAACGGAGTAAGGTCAAGGGACCTGCACAGACGATTCAATTTTTGGGAATAAAATGGCAAGATGGATGTCGCCAGATCCCCACAGATGTGATCAACAAGATAACAGCAATGTCTCCACGAACTAATAAGAAAGAAACACAAGCTTTTTTGGGTGTTGTGGGGTTCTGGAGGATGCACATCCTGAATTACAGTTTGATTGTAAGCCCTCTCTATCATGTGACCCGGAAGAAGAATGATTTTAAATGGGGCCCTGAGCAACAACAAGCCTTTGAGCAAATTAAATGAGATAGTTCATGCAGTAACCCTCAGACCAGTCTGGACTGGGCCAGATGTTAAAAATATACTGTACACCACAGCCGGGGAGAATGGTCCTACCTGGAGCCTCTGGCAGACAGCTCCAGGGGAGACTCGAGGTCAACCCCTCGGCTTTTGGAGTTGGGGATACAGAGGATCTGAGGCCACCTGTATTCCAACTGAAAAAGAGATACTGGCAGCCTATGAAGGAGCTCGAGCTGCTTTGGAAGTGATTGGCACAGAAGCACAGCTCCTCCTAGCACCCCAGTTGCCAGTGCTGGGCTGGATGTTCAAAGGCAGGGTCTCCTCTACACATCATGCAACTGATACTACATGGAGTAAGTGGGCTGCACTAACTACACAACGACCTCGAATAGGAAATCCCAGTCGTCCAGGAATTCTAGAAGTCATCATGGACTGGCCAGAGGGCAACGATTTTGGAGTGTCACCAGAGGAGGAGGAGGTGATGCGTGCTGAAGAGGACCCATCTTATAATGAACTGTCAGAAAGTGAAAAGCAATATGCCTTGTTTACTGATGGGTCCTGTCGCATTGTGGGAAAGCATCATAGATGGAAAGCAGCCGTATGGAGTCCTCGACAACAAGTTGCAGAAACTGCTGAAGGAGAGGGTGAATTGATTTGTAGAATGGATATCTGCATGAAGAAGAAAAATTTTGCTATCAAATTCCTGGCAAACAGAAACTGAAATAACATTTCCAGTATTCTTTCATCTTAGCACCTAAAATACTTATATATGTATGGATATATATATGTATGTATGTGCATGTATATGTAGTGGTTTCTATTTTTAGTATACAGATTTCTACAGTTTTGTTAGGGTTAGGTGAATTAGCATTTCCAATACTATCTTGTGCTTTCATTCCCACCAGTTTTACTTAAATTCCTGTTACGTACTTTTGGTATACCACAGAGAGAAAAACATTAGTCAACCCAGATATACTCTTAAAGACACCCTCATGTATTGTATTTAAATTCACAATACTCAGAAGACTTGCAACCCAACCTCTTCTCTCTTTTTTACATGTCCTTTGTCACAAGCTGAAACAAAACTCATAATACAAAAGATTAAGAAAGAAATCAAGCAACAAGTTGTAATGGTTTAAGACTAACTCACGCAGGCTGTCTCTCTCACTCACTTCCCCCTCTTTCTTCCCCCCGCTCCCGGAGGGAAGGGAAGGAGAATTGAAAAGAATGCAACTCCCACAGGTTGAGATAAGAACAGTATAGTAACTAAAGTATAACACAAATCACTACTGGTACCAGCAATAATAATAATGACAAGAGAAATACAAGGAAACAATACAATTTTTCACCACCTAAAACCAAGCCCGACCATGCAGTGCACCTCCACCCTTCCAGGTCTCTGCTCTCTGCCCTCCATCCTGGACATGACGTGCTGTGGTATGGAATAACCTCTTTGGTCAGTGTGGGTCAGGTGTCCTGTCTCTGCTTCCTCCCGGCTTCCCCTCCTCCCTGGCAGAGCATGAGGCTCAGAAAGTCCTTGGCCAGACCAAAACATCACTAAGCAGTAACCGAAACACTGGTGTTATCAGCGCTGTTCCGAGGCCCAAAATTAAAAACACAGCGCTGCACCAGCTACCAAGAAGGAGGAAAAATGACTGCTGCTGCTGAACCCATGACACAAGTGAAGTCGTAAATGTGACAGAATCAACAAAGACTACCTTTTACTACTTTTCTAAAAAGCCTTTGGAGAAGATTGCTGTAAGCCTTCAGGAGATGACAGTAAAAATGAGGCTGGGGTACCCCCTAAAGGAAACGAATAGAAACTTTTTTTTTTTTCTGTTAATTACTTTTTCGTTGATATAGAAAGTTAGCTCAATCTATTCTGCATGACAAATAAAAGGAAAAATTGAAACATTTTTATATTAATAGTCAAAGACAAAAATACTTTAACTAGGAGTTTAGAATATCCTGCTGATTATTTTAATGGGAGTACAATACAGGTGAACATCTGGACCTGTCTGATTTTGAAGAACATGGGGTGAGATTTAGCCAGGGGTGAGATTTAGCCAGTGATAAACTAAATCTTAATATTAAACAACACCTGGGATACCTTCAGTATCACTAGACTGATTTCATTTGTAAAGCTAAAGAATTTAATCACTGGTTTAGAGAAATGGACAATTTGTATAGCAGGCATATTGAACTGTTATTATGTTGCAATTTCACCTCCTGAGTCAAGAAACTTAATTCTATTTTACTCTTGGCTTTCATAAGTAATCAAGGACTACAAAACAGTTGTTCATATATGCAGCAGGAAGGAACTACAGAAAAGGGATATGCTGTATTACATACAGTCACATTATATGTCTAGTTATCTCTACAAGATATCTATGATTGCTTTATCCAGTTCTTGTTGTTTCCAAATTACTCTCCATTTATAACTTAAAGCCTAAACTGGAAACACATGATGTGAAAATAGGCAGACCATAAAGAATGGAAGTTAATGAGGCAGGGGAGTTTTAATAAAGAAAAGGCAAGTATATTAAAATGAAATTTTTATTTACTACTGTAGAAAAGGGTCTGCACTAATTAATTCTTCCACCAGTAGTGGTGTACCCTAGGTATTTCAATAGTACCTACTGGACTTATCTGTCTCAAAAAATATGTTTCCATCTGCCTGTGTGTTTCGCCACAGCCAGACTGTGACAGGTACTGAAAGACACAAGTGAATTTCACAAATGGATTAAAACCAGTGTGTTCTTCAGAAAAGTTTCTATTGAACTTACAAAAAATTCAATACAAACTCTAAGTTAAATTTCCTGCTGACTCTTTGCTAGTTCGGTCTGTTACAAAGAATGTAATGGATAATATAAATCCAGCCCTTTATATAGGGGACAAAATTTTTTTTCTTTAGCAGCAGCTTAGATTCAAAGCAATACAAGAAGTGAAGTAGATAAAATTGATGTTTACATATAATTACATAATTCATTGAAAAAATTCAGTGCTATATGTAGGTGAAAGTGACTTGAACTATTGACTATATAAAATAAAGTTCAATTACAAATGAAGCAATTAGACCAATCATAACAAGTTGTTGGCATGTGCATATTGTTAGGAATTCTTCATTAGCTGGAAAAAAATGATATTTTAAACAGCAGTGACAAAGTGAAACTGAACCACCACCACTGAATTAATGCACTGACAACCAGAAACGTATTCAGTACACAGCAGAAAACCATTTCATTGGATAAGCCTATGTATTCTTTTTATTTTCATAATAAGCAACTTTCATTTTCTGGATTGTTTTTTACCACTAAGGAAATATTTTGAGATGTGTGCCATTTCCATCCAAATACTAGTGTAAAAAAAAAAAAATAAATAAATTGTAGGATTGTGTGACTGGTTCTGTTTGCTTTTTTTTGAGAGACTTATATGGCTACTTAAAGAAGATATACATATTAGTAAATGAGAGACTATGAATCATGGAACATCAACACAGCTCTTCCCTCTTTTCTCTTGTGTAAGTACTGAGCTATAGAGAGAGAGAAAAAAAATGTTAACAGATTTAACATATACAAGTTATTCTATAAAAGAGCTAAATGCTACTGTGTTTTTGCAAAGCTATTATTTTCAGTTGTACTTTCAGAAAATAAGCAAAGAATATTATCTATAATAAATTTCTGAAATGAAAAACAAAAATTACAAAAAGAATTAGCTTTTTCCTTCTTTTTTTATTGGAAAATAGAACAATTTTTACACCAGGGTACTATAAAGTTATAGAATAGAAGAGAATCCATAGAACAGTAGTAGCTGCTCAGGTCCCAGCCTGTGTTGCACTCCCAGATCCTGTTTTCCCACGTGCAAGACCCTACATTTGTCTTTGTTGAACTTCATAAGATTCTTGTTAGCTGTCATGGGTTCAGCAGCAGCAGTCATTTTTCTCCTTCTTGGTAGCTGGTGCAGCGCTGTGTTTTTGATTTTGGGCATGGGAACAGCGCTGATAACACCAGTGTTTCGGTTACTGCTTAGTGATGTTTTGGTCTGGCCAAGGACTTTCTGAGTTTCGTGCTTTGCCAGGGAGGAGGGGAAGCCAGGAGGAAGCAGAGACAGGACACCTGGCCCAAACTGACCAAAGAGGTTATTCCATACCACAGCACGTCGTGCCCTGGATGGAAGAGCAGAGAGCAGAGACTCGGAAGGGTGGGGGTGCACTGCGTGGTCAGGCTTAGTATTAGGTGGTGAGAGTTGTATTCTTTCCTTGTATTTGCCCTGTCATTATCCTTATTGGTGGTAGCAGTAGTGATTTGTGTTATACTTTAGTTACTAAACTGTTCTTATCTCAACCTGTGGGAGTTGCATTCTTTTCGATTCTCCTTCCCATCCCTCCGGGAGTGGGGGGAAGAAAGAGGGGGAAGTGAGAGAACAGGCTGCGTGGCTGACTGGACTTAAACCACGACATTAGCCTACCCTTCCAGCCTATCTAGGTCTTCCTACAAGGTCTTCTTTCTTCAGGGAGCTGTCTGTTGTTATCTGTATGCTTTAAAAATAAGGTTTTGCGCTGAAGAACCATTTAATAGGCTGAAATGAGTGTTGAGTTAGAGCAAACTGACGCCATACTGGAAATCAATCCATCATTCACTTTTTCTTTCTCTGAGGAATCCAGATCTGAGCCTGCTCATGCTGAAAAAGATCTTCTATATATGGACTGTTTTAAATGGAAGTTTAGTGCCCTGGGAGTTAGCAATTTAAAGTTTAATCGGTGTCTTTTATAAAAGGTTTCTTAAAAAGCAAAGTACAATTAAGTTAAAAAAATAGAAAGGAAACAATCTAGTGAGTGACACCAAAATCAGGAGTTGCTGGAACAACTTTTGATGTTTCCTTCTTTTTTCTTGCATCTAGATAGCAAATAGACAAATATAGTAGTTTGAAGTAGATCGGTCAGTAGTTCATACTTGTACTGTCAAATACTATCTCTGTTGAGTCAAGTCTTCCAGTCTCATGATATATAGCTAGGCAGCTAGATACCATGACTATGAAAATCTAACTAACTCTGCTGCATACAGAAATTATTAAGCCTTAACCTTTAATAATTTAATAAGCTGAGTTTCAACACTTCCATTAGAAGGGAAAAAGTATATACTTTGCTGAAGAAAGAGTTAGGAATGCTTTATGGAGTAGAAGTATTCTAGAGTTTTAAGAGGCAACTTCCTATCCAACGTGATCAAAATTATGTCCCCAGTGCCCCTGTTACTAAGTGGATGTGCTATGTCAGCCAGTTCTACTGTTTCTTACCTTCTCTTTAATCCTATGTCATTGGTTGTCCAACTCTTGTATCTGAAAAAAATTGCAATGATACTATTACTACATAGGATTTCTCAGGGAAAATCAAGATTGAAACTATCATGTAATCATAGCTCACTAGGATGTGTCTCTTAATGTATCAGCCGTGGAAGTACAAGTAGTGTAACTGATACAGCTTTTTCCACTTAATTGTCTCTAAAACAGCTGAACATGGGACACTAATTAATGGTGGGAGGAAAATAAGGTTTCTATATTGCTAACAGGAACAATGTTGAAAGAATATAAATCTCATAAATTTTAACTATGAAATTTTAATTTGGTTTTCTACTTGTCTAGGGAGGTAACTGCTTTAGTAGCCACAGCTGTAGACCATGATAAATAACTCATTAGAAGAACGCCTGACTTCAGTAAGAAACACAACCATTACAGATTAAATATAGTGTAAAAAAACTACTTCTAAGAAGAAAAGGAAAATTCAATTTAAAATTGCAATCAAAGTTTCTTCTACAGAACTCAATACTGAATCCAAAAACCGAATAGAAGGTCAACCTAAATAAGCAAGATCAGATAATTAATTTAATAGCACAATAAAAACTACATAGCGTAATAAGATACTAACCTAAAATGGAAAACCAGTCCTCAGAGGACAGGAAAGAGAATGAAAATCTTGTTAAAACTAAATTCTAATCAAATTTACTATTGGTTTGTTTGGATAAGTGAACTTTGTTATCCTTTGTTTTTTGAGCATTTATGTTCGGGAACAGTGCCATTAGGTGTTGTAAATGCTCCTGAATTACATGAAGTTATGTCTGCCTTTAGTTAGTTACAGAAATCTATGATAACAATCACATGACATTACTATTTCACTGACTCTCAGATTGCATTTTTTCTCATGTTTACCTAATACTTATTAAAATATATTTATTACATTTGTCACCACTGTAGCACCCAGAAATTTTACATGCCAATTAATATAGTAATTAATCATAGCCCAATTTAGCTAATTGATACTGTAAAGTCTCAGTAGTAACACCATTCAAATTGTTACACAAAAATTCTAGGGTCCACCTTTTTCTCTGGTGTTAAGCTTCCAGTGCCCATCTAGGTAGCAAGTTGAGTGGGAACAGTTCTCCTTTGCAGTGCATGGGTTGACTGACTCTTTACCCCTTGTCACTGGCATCCTGTGGCCTTAGGCCAAAAGGTCTATGAGGTTGATAGTAAGAATTTCTTCCTCCTCGATATTAGGGTTGCATGGTTATTTCCGTATATTTTCCAATGCTCTGCTCCTATATGCTTTCTCCACTAATTACATATTTCATAATATCTTGATTTTTCTGCTCTGCTATCTCTAAATCCAGTTTTTCCTGACTCACAAGATTGCCTTCCTTTAACAAACAGTAATTGACTTTTCTGATTCATGGTCTACAGTTTGGGTCTTCTGCTATCATCGTGTGCATGTACTTCTCTACACCACACTTATATTAGGGGGTCATAGATAGTGAACTCTGCATTGAATAACTGTGATTTTTGTGATCTATTACTTACAAAAGGTTAGTACAACCATAAAATAGCACAAACCTAAACTAAATTTAGATACTGTCACCTGAAAATTAGTGTCAGAGCTAAAACAACCTAAAATCAGATCAGGCCAAGACCTGTTCAGACAAGTCCTGCATTATCAGGATGACAAAGCCTATGGCTTTCAGTAGTAATGGCAAAAACCAAAAAGAGCAGAGAACCAACCTCCAAGTCACAGCAAAACATCTGTCATGTTTTTACATGAAAACAGACCCGCATTTGTTTAATGACAAATGCAGCTGGTTTAGAAAAATTTTGTCTTGGTTATGTATGTAATACCAGGCAGGTGCTCTCCCCGCTCCCTGTCTCCCATTCATCCAGAACAAGAGAGAGTAGGCACCGTTTCCTGTCCTAGACTCTGCACTGTGGTTTGAAGGAAAAAAAACCCACAACATTGCATGGTGAGGTGGTAAATACTGCGGTCTAATTTGGGCAGGTTGCCAGGAGGCTGAGCAGCACAGTGAGGTGCTTTACCCCTCAGGTGCAGTTTAAGCGTAATCTCAGCCATGATTTATTCACAAGCTGGATAAACATTTTACAGAAAAGTATTATCTGACCATTGCAGAACAATAATAAACTAATGTTACGTCTCTCTATATTGACAATCAAATGAGTCTTTCAAACTTATTTATATAAAATATTCATACCCACAGAAATAAAAAGTAGCAGTGAATCAGTACCAATTTTAGTCCAACAAAAAGTTTTCGTAGTATTTTTAAACAAGTTATACAATAATATCACTGTTTTACTCGAATTTTGTTTCCCTTATGAAAGAACAAAACCAAATGCAAAATGCAAATTGCTCAGCACACAGTGCTTTTAGTTCATTTTCATAGTATCTTATAAAGGAAATTTTGGGTTAAATATTAAAAATTTCCCGAGGGTTTTTGGTCTGTTTGTTTTTTGGTTGTTCATTAAAGCAACCCAGTGGAATTTCAGACTAAATAGCATCACACCATTTTATTATGTAGTACTGTCCAACGTACTAGATGCCAAAAGAAATAATCTAATTGCTTCAGACTTCCAATCTCCAATATATTTTCTTCTTTAATTGTTCTTTAAATAAATGACACCATGTTCTGTGTAACAGAAAGTATCTGTAGAGCCTGTGTTGAAATAACAAAATATCTATGAAAACAAAAAAGCAGTACTGATAGCAAATTTAAAACCAGACAGAACATGCGTCTTTTCTTCAACTCTTATTACTGCAGCTGAAGGTGGCGAGTGTTACCATGTAATCGTAACACCAAGGATACATGTTCTGAGGTACTAGAACAAATAACATTCAAATATTTGTAGAAAAGGTTAACAAGAAGAGATGACAGAAGAATTAACCAAAGATTTAAATTCTTTTGACTGTATACTTCAGATTGCCTATGGTGTGTTAAACTGCCAGCAGAGTTTGCTTCTGTAGCTCTGCAGATGACTGTACTCAAGAAACCAATTTGAACTCGATAATAAAATGTTGCACAATGGCAGGGAGACTTTACAGTCTAAATTTAAGCACCTACCTTTGTTATAAGGCTCATTCTCTGGGTACATTTTTTTTTTTAATTCCCTATTAGCCAAATGAGGAACATTAGCTTGTAATTTTAGGAGCCCAGAATTGCTTTTAAATTAGATGCTAGAAGCAGCCAGTAGTTACGAACAGCTCACGTACTAAATTTTGCATCAGGATGTGATTAACATTTGCTGTTATAGTTTTTGTGGTTTAAACCCAGACGGTAACTCAGTACCACACAGCTGCTCATTCACACGTCTTCTTTCCCCACCACCCAGGCAAAATGAGGAGGAGAATGAAAAGAATATAAAAATTGTGAGTTGACAGAAGAGCAGTTTAATACCTAAAACAAAGTACAATACAATACCACCACTACTACTACTACTAAGGGGAATAGCAAGCAGAGAGTGTAGAAGTAAATGGGGAAAGGGAAAAAACCTCAGCAAAACCAATAAACACAAGTGATGCACAATACAGTTGCTCACCACCTGCTGACCAATACCCAACCCAACCCAAACAACAATCTGTCCCTTCCAGGTAATTCCTCCAATTTTCTATACTGAGCATGATATGCTGTGATATGAAATACCCCTTTGGCTAGCTTGGGTCAGGTGTCCTGTCTCTGTGTCATGGGTTCAGCAGCAGCAGTCATTTTTTCTTCTTCGTAGTAGCTGGTGCAGTGCTGTGTTTTCAATTTTTGGTCTGGGAACAGTGCTGATAACACCGATGTTTATAGTTGTGGCTTAGAATGTTTTGGCTCGACCAAGGACTTTCTGAGTCTCATGCTCCGCCAGGGAGGGGGGGGGAGCCGGGAGGAGGCAGAGATAGGACACCTGACCCAAACTGACCAAAGAGCTATTCCATGCCACAGCACGTCATGCCCAGGATGTAAAACTGGGGGCAGGAACCCGGAAGAGTTCAGTTCACAGCTCGGTCATCAAGTGGTGAGCAATTGTATCCTCTTTCCTTGTATTTCCCTGGTCATTGTTGTGGGTGGTGGTGGCAGTGGTGGTTTGTGTTATACCTTAGTTACTGGACTGCTCTTATCTCAACCAGTGGGAGTTGCATTCTTTTGATTCTTCTCCCAATTTCCTCCCCCCCCCCTCGGAGTGGGGGGGAAGAAGGAGGGGGAAGTGAGTGGTCGGGCTTTGTATTCGAAGGGGTGAGCTATTGTATTCTTCCCTTGTATTTGCCTTGTCATTATTGTTATTGGTGGTAGCAGTAGTGGTCCTGTGTTATACTTTAGTTACTAAACTGTTCTTATCTCAACCTGTGGGAGTTGTATTCCTTTGATTCTCCTCCCCATCCACCTGGGAGCAGGGGGAAGAAAGAGAGGGGAGTGAGTGAGAGAACGACTGCGTGTTTTACAGCTTAAACCACGACACTCTGCTTTCTACATGCTTCTTGTGTCCCTTCTCACTGACATACCATGAGAGACTGAAAGGTCCTTGATCAGGGTATGTGCTACTGATCAACAACTTAAACACTGGTGTGTTATCAACATTTTTCTTAGAGTAAAGCAAAAACACAGCACTGCACCTGCTACTAGGAAGAAAAATAACTATCCAAGCTAAAACCAGAATAATAGCGAGGTATCAAATTTGACTTATTTGCGCATTCTCAGGATGGTGTTATCATCCATGCTAGGAAGGATTCACACCAATTATGACTTTTCTTACAACATAGAAAAATGATTCAGTGGTGCTTTCTGGAAAATACTTGATTTCACTTAAAGTACTCCTTATTCTATTTTTGCACAATCTTTTCTTCTTTCCAAACAAAAAATTGCACACAGTGCTGCATTATTCAATTAGTAAATGTATTTATCTTGGATACTATAATGCGAATGTTAAAAGCATTGTGCTGCAAGAATTTAGGATTAGGGACAGTGTGGGGACATATTCATTTGCCTTTGTCTCCAGATATATTTATCCCTATTTGACAAAGTATTATAGTGGGTGACTGGAAAATATAGAAAAGAGATACATATTTGTACTTTTCCAGCAGTCTTTCAATTCATCTTTTCAGAATTCAAGTCAGTAGATGGTGCTTTTGTGCTAAACTGTTTTGGTTTTCTGTTCACTTAAGAGGATTTCTGCCATACTAGGTAAAAAAAGGAAAAACTGATCATATGAAGACCATACTTTTGTGCTACCAGTTTTCATGCCTTACACTATACATTAACTCAATATTTTAGCAGTTTAAGAATAGTGATAACGGACAGATGCATTTTCAAATGACATTAATATTTTAAACAGATACCACAAATCAGTCTAAAATATGTAGTTGAAAATTGTAATTGAACGGTCCTAAGTCTGAAATTGGAGGAATAAAAACAGTTCTATTATCAGCTTTAGCAGTGGAAAGCTCTTTCATATGCCAATAAGTACAGACATCTTAGTCAATATTAAATCTTGTGAATTAACCCAACTTGTTAAATGAGAAAGTACTTTAAATGGGAGAAGTGACTTGAATAAGGTCAATGACAGTTCTCATTAACTACTAGAAGAAAGATATTTAACAATGTATACTTGACACTCTAAGATTTTTATTTCTTTCTTTTTCTGGTCTTTGATTCTTAGCTTCATTTGATTTCATCATTATGCCATTCATGTTTTATTCCAATACTGATGAAAATAATTACACGAAAATATATTATTTTTAGTCAATATAACATTAGGAAATTAATGTTATGTAATTCAATTAAGAAAAGCAAGAATGCATTGGAAATGGAAGATTTACTTGAAACATAAACCATATGCTTGTTCTATAATGCTTATTTCTTAATCAAATCATTTCATTGTTTTGTATCTCAAAGCAAATTAAGAATGGCTTAAACACAGAGGTTTTGAATGAATAAACATAAGTTTAAATTATTATTATTGAAATACAAACAAAAGAAAACTTTAAAAATATTTTCCTATTTGCTGTTTGTTTGGAGACCCTTGGGCTTCTGTTACTTCCATGTTACTGCTGGCAGTACATTCCTTAGAATTTGTATTTACGTATTGACTCCTAATTATTCATTGGAAATAAGTTTCTGAAATTGCAGTCACAAAGATCTATCATTCCCTAAGGTTAAATTTTATAGTAGAGATTTTAGTTTGGAATTAAAAGCAGTGTTAGGACACAAAACAAAACTTAGATTAGACAGTAGGAAGAAATTCTTCACAATGAGGGAGGTTAGACGCTGGTAAAGATTGCCCAGAGAAGTTGTGAATGCCTCATCCCTACAGACGTTCAAGACCACGCTGGACAGGGCTTTGAGTTACCTGTTCTAGTGGAAGGTGTCCCTGCCCATGGCAGGGCACTTGGGACTAGGTTAATTTTAAGATCCCTTCCAACCTAAACCATTCTATGATTCTATGATACTGTGATAAACATTCTGGCAAGATTCACCCTGGTAATGAGATTCTATTTTAAAATTTATAATCAATTTAAATCCTATTTAGGCAGTTCATTCCAACAACTTAAACAGAGTTTGATTAATTAATTTTCCCATACGCATCAATGAAGGCATCATGAATTAACATTTAATTCTGAATTAAACTGGATAATTTGCTCCAGTATCTCTTGTAAAGGTATTCATGGGCTTGCCTAGTCTTACTAGTTTGAATACTTCCTGGCAAGCTCATAAGGAAATTAAAAAAAACAAACAAACAAAAAAAAAAATCCAAGACTTTTCTCTCTATGACAACAGGAAAATACTGAAAATAATACGTATCTTCAGGCATACCAGAAAAGGCATTTGTTAGTCTCTTAAACAATTCAAAAAATCCCAGAGCACAAACCAAAAATTTAAATTGATTCTATTCTTTCTTAAACTACTGAAATGTACACAGAATTTATAGACTTTAAGCAGATAATTGAAGTAAAATTTAACTTTTTGAGGTTTAAATATTTTTGCAATGGAAGCACTAAGAGAAAAAATAAAAGCCTATGGAAGTGCACATATATCAGTCCAGGTAATTACAGAGCAAGAAGTGTCACATAAAACAGCACACCTGAACATAAGTTTCTGAATATATTATTGCTGTACAAAATTACACTGGCTTCCAGTGTATTTCAATGGCTTTATGTTTGTGTTACAGATCTAGTAATTAAGAACTTATTGGTAAAAGGCACTGCACCTAGGCTTAAGTAAGTCAGTGGACTTAAGAGGATTTATAATGTTGTACAAGAGTGTTACAAGACTGAATATTCCCACTAAATTATGATTCATGTGATTTTCAGTGAGAAAATTTGGGATCAGGTAATGCCTTTAATCTAGGAGAAAAAATCTAATAAAAATCAGTGTTTGGACAGAAAAATAGAGAGATCCAAAAGAGAAATTACGCTTCATTGTTAGGCATAAGGACTGGGAAATAAGTTACTGTCAAAAATGGAGGACTTTCTTCCTGATTTTGTTGTAGTCAAGAAGGTTGTCTTTTATAAAGACTCTAGCTGTAGCTCCCTCCTGAATCTATACAGTATGGTTGATAAATACAGGGGCAAGCTGTCATACATCAGAATAAGAAACCGAACATCAAGATGCTGCTATTATTACCTCCTGAGCCCTGTTAAAGATAAGCAGGATTGGCAGGTCAGGTAATTTCAGAGTCTTGGTTCATTCTGGGAGGAGCTCTTGCACCTAAAGAAACTATAGAACAGCTGCAAAATACCTGTGTTAAGGCCTGTCTTTTGCCACTATGCATCCTAGCAGAACCTTTTGTCATCCTATTACCTGATAATTACTAACCTCACACAAATACCCGGTTATAGAAGCTGTGATATTCAAGACAAAGTAGTGGTTGAAGCCTGATATCAAAGAATATACTAAACATGCGAAGTAACAATAAAATGTATTGCTTTTATATAGTTTAATCTGGAGTTCAGATAGAGGTTTTTTTTAGACAAAAGTAAAACAAGGATTTTTATTAAGAGATAGAGCCCCTAAGTTGTTAAATTCCTCACCAAAAGCCTAATTCTTCAAGTAATCTTGTGGAAGGCCCTGAGTGAAAGGAGAGGGTTAGCTTGATTTAGTTCAAAAGGTGCACTGTGCTGAACTTTCTGGTAACAGCTAGAAAGCAAATATTTTTAATGGAAATTGATATAGTGTTTAAATGCCAAACATTCAATAAAAAGCGCTAAAACTATTATCGCTAGTAGAAGATACGCTGCTGAGGCAATTACATTGTAATACAGTGTGTTTATAGTGTAAACATAAATTAAACGGATTTTAATATATTCTTTTTACTTTCTCCAGCTGGGAAGATTTCCCATAAGTATCTGCAAAGCCATACCATTGATATACTTGAAATCCACCTTGAAAGTCATTCTTCATCAAGGAAAGAGGGTCTTCAACATAGCTACTGTCCTGAAGCTGAATGCACTGACTCACAGCAGACCTCTTGTTATTGCCTTATAATTTTCTGATTCTCTGCTCTCCACATGTCTTTATCACCTTGCTCAACTTAATGTAGAGTTTACAATGTCTTTGTTAGTGTAGATTTTTCTTCAGCTTCTGTAGAACATCAGCCACGGTGGTTTTAAGTATTTAGTTTCTGGATTGCAAGGTTAATCAGCTAAAGCCAAGAGAAATGTGAAAGGTGTCTAAGAAAAATAAGTTTATTGTTGACTGACATAAACTTTGCTATTCAAAGGTCTGCTTCCGTAGATGAAATATTTTATGAGTCTGAAAATTGAAAAAGGTCAAAAACCACTGATCTAGCAAAATGTCATTCTATTCAATTTCTTTGATTCATAGTCTTCTGCAAGACTGGGAAGCAGCATGGAAGCAGACTTTGTGCAGGAAAGTTTTACACTATATGCATCAGATTTCTTCTATATGGGATGCTCAACTACACTAAGTCATAGTTAATGTATGGTAGGACATTTTGAAACTAGAAGCCCACTTCCCAGGAATCCTAACTCTGCTCCTTAATATTGTACTGATAAGCACTAAACTAATAGGGGAGATAGTCTTCATTAACAGCATCTTTATATGATGTGGTAGGTACCAATACTTGCTGGAAATAAACATTACCTAAAATGTTGCTCTTTCTATGTCCTACATGGAAGTTTCAATGAAAGTTTGAATATGAGAAGCACAAATATTAAACAAAAGACCCTTTAATTTTTTTATTTTTTTTAGCTTGGCCCCTGTTACCCTTTCAAATCTGGGAACCCTGGTTGTATTATACCATTTTAAGGAGACTGACAAAGAAATGCACTAGAAGGATTTTGTTATTTTATAATCCCAGAAATTAGGTAATTGTGAATTATAGAATCATACAAGCATAGAATGGTTTCAGTTGGAAAGTACCATAAGATCGTCTACTCCCAATCCCCCTGCCTTGGGCAGGGATGCCTCACACTAAACCATGCCAACCAAGCCTCTGTCCAACTTGGCCTCAAACATTGCCACAGATGGAGCATTTACCACTATTTTTGGCAACCTGTTCCAGGGTCTCACCACCCTCACAGCAAAGAACTTCTTCCTTATATCTAACCTAAGCTTCCCCTCTTTAAGTTTTAACCCATTACCCCTCGTTTTATTGCTATAGCCCCTGATTAGCTCATCTCCAGCATCCTTGTAGGCCCCCTTCAGATACTGGGAGGCTGCTATGAGGTCTCCATGCAGCCTTCTCTTCCCCAGGCTGAACAGCCCCAACTTTCTCAGCCTGTCTTCATACGGGAGGTACTCCAGCCCTCTTATCATTCTCTTGGCCCTCCTCTGGACTTGTTCCAACAGTTCCATGTCCTTTTTATGTTGAGGACACCAGAACTGCACACAGTACTCCAATTGGGGTCTCACTATAGCAGAGTAGAGGGGCAGGACCACCTCCCTCGACCTGCTGGTCATGCTCCTTTTGATGCAGCCCAGGATATGGTTGGCTTTCTGGGCTGCAAGTGCACACTGCCGGCTCATGTTAGTTTTCTTATCAACCAACACCCTCAATTCCTTCTCTACAGGGATACTCTGAATCAATTCTGTGATTTTGCTTACTTTCCTTGCACTAGCACTAATACCATTTGTAGAAAGCGTTTTACTTTTTTGTCTAATTTAGTTTTCTGAGCAATTTGCTTCTACAAATTGCTTCATTTGCTGGGTCAGTTGAACGTTACTTCTAGCGCCAGGAAGAATACAAGACCAGGACAGTCTAGATTTAGGCTTGAACTGTGACAGAACAGGCAAAATTAATTTTTTCGATGTAAGTACTCATAAGTACTTCAGGCCTTCTCTGTTATTCAAAACCACTGATGAGTTACAGCCATTTACTTCTTTATTCTTGTGTTGGAGTTTCTTAAGGTACAGTGCACACTTACAGACCTAGCAGCCATTTTGGTAACTTCATTGCATTCAGCAACTTAAAAACTTCTTCTTTCTTCTGTTGTGTATTCAGGGTTGTACTTATACAGCATTTACTGTGGTTTCTTCATATCAAAGAAAGCAGAAAGGTAGCTCCAGTCATTCTTCAGCCATGGCCATCTGGAAAAAGAGTGACTGTGATCATTGTAACACATGGGAATATTTGATAATGGTGCATGCTGAGCTTATAGTACTGGGTTCACTGAAGGGTTAGTTGTTGTTATCTTTAGTAAACAGTTGCCAGATCTGCCTAAAACAATCACAAATTATTGCTGCTTTGCTGCTCCGTAACTGAATATGCCATATGGCAGTAGTGTGGAAATGATCCAGGCATTCTAAGGAGTTATTTCTTTTTTTTAGCTTTCTCCTTACCCTAATAAAACTTATTTGTATTTTTCACTGGTTTTGTTGTTATATAAATATAGCGGAAAAACCTAACATGTTTCATAAATTATATGTGCTATAAAGCAAAGGTTCTATTAGTAACTGAAGCAGGAATTTCTGACTGCGATCTCTTAAGGGTCTGAGACAACTCCAGCACCACACCACAGCATCATTCTTATTCATCTTATCCCAGTATATTTTTTTTATTTATGTGTCATGGGTTCAGCAGCAGCAGTCATTTTTTTTTTTCTCCTTCTTAGTAGCTGGTGCAGTGCTGTGTTTTTCAATTTTTGGTCTGGGAACAGCGCTGATAACACCGATGTTTACAGTTGTGGCTTAGAATGTTTTGGCTCGACCAAGGACTTTCTGAGTCTCATGCTCCGCCAGGGAGGGGGGGGAGCCGGGAGGAGGCAGAGACAGGACACCTGACCCAAACTGACCAAAGAGCTATTCCATGCCACAGCACGTCATGCCCAGGATGTAAAACTGGGGGCAGGAACCCGGAAGAGTTCAGTTCACAGCTCGGTCATCAAGTGGTGAGCAATTGTATCCTCTTTCCTTGTATTTCCCTGGTCATTGTTGTGGGTGGTGGTGGCGGCAGTGGTGGTTTGTGTTATACCTTAGCTACTGGACTGTTCTTATCTCAACCAGTGGGAGTTGCATTCTTTTGATTCTTCTCCCAATTTCCCCCCCCCTCGGAGTGGGGGGGAAGAAGGAGGGGGAAGTGAGTAGTCGGGCTTTGTATTCGAAGGGGTGAGCTATTGTATTCTTCCCTTGTATTTGCCTTGTCATTATTGTTATTGGTGGTAGCAGTAGTGGTCCTGTGTTATACTTTAGTTACTAAACTGTTCTTATCTCAACCTGTGGGAGTTGTATTCTTTTCGATTCTCCTTCCCATCCCTCCGGAAGTGAGGGAGAGAACGAGCTGCATGGTTAGAGAGGCTTAAACCGCGACATTATGTTTGTGGGGGTTTTTTTGCCTTAATATCACGAGCATAATTCTGCCTCAGTGTCTTAGAATCATGTGACCTTAATGGGAAGACACTTCAGGAGGTGAAAAGTTTCCTTCTTTTGTCATTTAGCACTATTTAGCGTGATATTATGCATAATGGGTTTTTCTGCATTTGTTCTGTTCAACCAGATAGTCAGATAAGCTTTTTAAACACACAAGTGATGCCTTTAGCTGTTTGGCCACATCAGGAATGCTTTTGGAAATTGTCTGGAAATTGCAATTTAGAATCAATGCAGACCCCCAGCTGCAGATACCACATACCTTTTCTTAGGTTCTTTATGCTGCTTTTATTCAAAGTGATTGCCATCAAATATTAATTTCCACATTCGATGACCTATTTTCATTTTATTGAAATGTACCTGGAATAGGTACATATTTTAAATAGTAGTTTTCCCTTACAGAACAGGATGCTTCATTCATATAACTCAAATATTTTATGCAGTGTCTCACAAAGTTTCTTTTACTGTAGCTAAAACTGTGATTGCTTATATCAATTGAAAATCCACACTGATAATAAACTATAAACGGGTATTTAACTGAAAAAAAAAGACAGATTAGAGCTCCATAACTATTTTGAAGATGGATAGCGGAAATTCATACCACCTTCATTTTCTGCTGTGCTAGAAATCTAGTTGCCTTTGTTAAAGTTTAAAGAGAAACAGAAGTAAAATCAGGTCATTTAATCTAGGAAGTTAATTTTTTTTCCTGTAAGTGTTTTATACCATGTTTATTCAGCAAATATGTTTCTAAAAACATAGAAATTGTTGGGTTAAAATATTTCTAAAAATCAGGAATTAAAATCTTTTGCCTGGATTGCCCATCAGAAGGAACTACTTGCAAGCTAAAAACATGTCAGAACTCTCTGGTTTGGGTTATGGGTTGATTTGGGATTTTTTTTTAGGTTTTGGGTTTTTTTTATTTAATCACTCTGTTCGCTGACCAACTAAAAAACCCCATACTGGAGCAGTTCAGGAACAACTGCAGCCCTTGGGAAGGACTAACGCTGGAGAAGTTTATGGGGGACTTCTCATGAAGTTTGTGGAGGTCTCCTGTGAGAGGGACCCTGCACTGTAGTAGGGAAAGAGTGTGAGGAGTCCTCCCCTGAGGAGGAAGAAGTGTCAGGGACATGTGATGAACTGATCACACCCCCCATTCACTTCCCTTTTGAGCTGTTCAGGGGGATCAGGCAGAGAGCCCAGGAGTAAAGTTTAGACCAGGAAGAAAGGAAGGGAGGGGGCAAGTATTTTTAATATTTGTTCTTATTTCTCATTATCCTACTCTGTTTTGATTAGTAATAAATTAAACTAAGTTCCCCAAGTCAAGTCTCTTTTGCCCATGATGGTAGTGGGTGACTGATCCTTCCTGTACTTAATCTCAATCCAAAATCCTTTAGTTATATTTTATCTCCCTTGTCCTGTTGAGGAGGGGAGTGATACAGCAGCTTTGGCGGGCACCAGACATCCAGCCAGGGTAAATCCAACATGGCTGTGTTTGATATTTTTTTAAGTAAAACAGATCGTAAACCAGCTGTCTTTGTTCCTTTATGTGAAGCTTTCAGCTAGACTGCTATAACCCTGAGAAGGCTATTGTGATAATTCGGATCACAGTGACGCAGAAAAATGAGCCCTTGATAATTTTGGATCTAACAGATTTTTTTTTTCTATTACCAATGTGTTCTGCACTTTAGAAAAATTAACTTATCACTGTATGCTGAAATACAACAGTGCAAAATATTCTATTCTTTTCCTTTTGGAATTTATTTTGCTCCATTAAAAAAGAAAAAAGGTTTTTGTTTTTGTTTTGTTTTGTTTTGTTTTGTTTTTTTAGATTATGTTTTTAGTAACTGTACCAGCTTGGTACATTTAAATTGAGCTGATATTTCAAATATTCTTTTGCGATAAGCATGTATCAACTTTCTTTTTTTCCTCTACTCTGGCCAGTTATATCTGGCATTTAATTCAGAATCTAAACCCTGAAATGTCGTAATTTGAAGGGAGCCAGGGTAGAACAATATCATGGAATATATTTTGAGAATAAATTTGGCAACATCACTCAAAATAAAATGCATTCACATAAAAATGTTGATTGCTTGGTATTATTCATTTTTACATAGGTAGCTTTACCCAAAATGCACTGAAGTGAGTAAAAGGCTTCTTCCTGAACTTGCTGCACTTTAGATCAAATCATGAAGCTGTTTCACCTGCAGACTTTATAGTACCTTCCAAGGGAAAGCATTATTCCTCATAACTTATCTTAAAAAAGAAGAAATAAAGATAGGCACCTCATCCAGACTCACAAAGCTATTCATAGTACAATGAATAATTTCGACTCTATTTTATATGTAAGTCTCTTGGATTTTGCTATGATTCTTATTGGAATTCTGTTTCATATTTGTAAAATAAGTGTATAAAGTCTCATCTGTCTTTACAACAATTTTATTTACACATTTTAACCAAAGAAGGTAAATTAAGAATGGGCTTTGTGTACAGTGTGGTCCTGTACCTATTAATACTGTTTAAATAATGTTGTTCTTATCAATTCCTTAAAACAGCTTATGGAAATATGCAATGCAGATTTATTATTCCTTATTTTCCAAGAATTTTTTTATGTGTGCATGACCATACGTCATCTATACTGATTCCTCACCACTTTAATTCTCCGATTTTATACTTTCATTCAGCTGGATTCTTCTTACAGTAGATATTATAAGATTATGAAGTCTTCAAAGCCCATGATTTAGAGAAAATAAAAATCGGTATTTCAGGGTTATTTTTTTTTCTGAGGACTGGACAAATTTTGTATAGAACAATATAATGACATGCAGATGGCTTTTCAAAAGTCAGTTTTTGCCAGCACTTGGACTTCAGCACACTGAATGAGAACCATTGTTAGCTCTGTTGGACTGAAAGCATATATTTTTTTGGTCTATTTACCCATTGATTCATAAAGAAAGTAGGCAAGTATCCCTACACTGAAGATAGATAGGTATTATGGCCTACTACACATCTTCAAAGCCCAAACAAGTTTATAATAGTATGTCTTTGAAGGTCTGACTTTATTACCAGTAAATGTGGTAATATTTGATGTTGATTCTGTTCTACTAGAGATAAGCAAAGCTATGCATACCTAAGATTGTATCAAATTTTTACACATTTCTTCAAGGAATCCTGAGGTTCTGGTAGAGTTCCTTTGATCTTGTTGCTATTATTTGATAAATCAGGGCAAGTCTTCATTTTCTCAAATGATATGCAAAAATATTTTTTCTATTAGCTTATTACTTCTATTTTGAACAGTCAATCCTCATTTCACATCCTTTCCTACTTATGAAGAATTTTCCAAAATTTCCTAATGAAGCTCATATACTCTATTATTTATGATCCATATAAGTAACACAGCTTTTGTTACAAGTTCAGTCATTCATCAGTTCAACATTTGTAATCTTATTATGGCAGTACAGTTTTTTTGGGCCTTCTAATGTTATGTAAATAACAGTGCATCCGAATTATTTTGAAAAAAAAATAATTAGGAAGTCATACAACAAATATAGATGCCTATATTCATATGGTTTTGAGTATATGTGCACAGAAGACTTGGACTTAAAATATTTCAGAGGGGCATATGCATAACATGGAAATGTTTCTTGTACTTTGCAGAAAGTTTATATAACTTTCTTCATATTCTCATTAATTTCAGGACAGATCAGTACATACTCCTGTACTGAAATTCCTTTTAATGTGGCCATCTTCTCTATCAGAAGACACAGAAGTTTCATTCTAAGTTTTTGCTTTTACTGTTCCATTGTAGCAAAACTGATTGAAAGCAGAGTCACTGTTTCTGCAGAATGTAATTTGCAAGTTGAACAAATTATACTTTTGTCTTTATGACAGTCTCAGGAAGCCCTCAACATTCCCCAGCAGCAAAGCTCTATCTTTCAGGAAGTAGAAAAAGTTCCAAACTGAATGGAAACACAAGCAGCAGTAAAGCCTGTGCAAACACATCATCGCTGTCACAGTACGTAAGAACAAACCTTACATTTTGTAGCATACTAAAGGCTACCTCGCCCTTCCTTTTCAGCAAATATTCATCTGTCTCAGTATTTAACCTGAACTGCAGGACCTCTCCAGGTGCAAGCACTGCTTTAGAGAACACTTGAGTGAGTGACTCCAAAAGGAAAGAATAATGTAATTTATTATGAACACTTCCTTTACTGAGTAGATGTAATTTTACAAACTCCATTTTCTAGTTATGGAGTAGGACTGCATGCTTAATTTATAAAATCAGTAATTACTATGTACTATGGCTTGTGAAAATTCAATATTAGATTCAATAATTAACAATCACTACATTAATATTCTACTCAACTGGAAAAATATGTTGAGAATTGGTAGTGTGGTTAGGAGCACTGTAGGAGATGTGGTACTCAAGGAGCTGGTGACCTTGAACAGGCTATTTCTGCTTTAATGGGGCTCATATTTAGGGCTTGAGAAGCCTGTATGTTACTAATGTAGTCTATAACATATCTTTGACAAAGATAAACTGTATGTTGGTCAAGGGGTAGAAGGTAGTGATCCTGACCTAGAGACCATTGCACATTGTCTAATTGCAGCAGTAAGTTCTTGTGAGAACATTCTTTAGAATATAGCTGTTGTGAGGGAATCAGATAATACCTTGAAGCCACAAAAGGAAAAGTTTCTCTCCATGGTCAGGATGTGCTCTGCACTGCACAGTGAGCTGGGAAAAATCCAAACAGGCTCTTCCTGATGCTGCACAAACACAGGTGCCCATAGGGACATAAGGTCTACTTATTAACTGTGTTCCTCCTCTTATTCTGTCTTATTAAAGCAGTTATTTTATTGTCATTTATTGTTGGGCCTTTCTTATTGTGATCCGGAAAGAGCCCTGCTAACTCTCAACTCACCTTACCTCCCAACACCAGTACAGAGCAGTGTGTCTTTGAAAACCAAAGGAAGAAAAACAGAAGACTTTATTTATGTGGTTTATGCCGTTGACTACTGGGAACATAGGAAAAATACTTGTAATAGCTATAAAGAAAGAAAGGGACTACATAAAATACCAGTTGACCATAAATTTTCACCTCTCAGAGCAGAGCTACCTACAATGTCCACTAAATTTATCCATTCTGTAGATGCAGCTCCACAACAAAGTCTGCAGAAAATCTTAGCTCTTGCTCTTCTAGTTCAGATGACAATGGACAAATTTGCAGTTTACAGTTAAGGAAAATGGATCTTGATTGTGGCAATTATTTCAGAAAATTAAGCTGAAATACATGACTAAACCAGTATTAAGCCACTGAACACACTTGGCCATTGTCAGCCAAGAAATTTCTGTAGTTAGAAAAAATGAGTCCCATAGTCTCTAAAACTGAATTAATGTTCTGCAGGTAAGTATGGTCTTGGCTTTCAAGAGAGGAATAATAATTAAAAAAAAAAAGTTATGGGATTATTGTCGTCCTTCTGTTTGTAAGCTAAAAGGTAAGTCAGGTAAATTTTAAAAGATAGTCGAAGCTAGAGATAAAAGCAGGATTTAAAGAAGCACTAAGAAGACCCCATGTACAAATGTCAATAACACCTGGAAAATTAGACTTTTTTACAGTATCTGATACTATATCTCCATTAAATCTAAATGCAATAATCAGCTTCTCAAGGAGTAATTTCAATGATGCAACTGATACTAAGATTTTCATAATTATGTTCTACTGACATACAAAGCAATAGAAGCTATTTGGTGGATATTTGTATAGATGCTGAGATTTTGAGTTTATGGAATAATATTTTTTAAAAAATTATAAAATCAGTCAACGTATAGCAATGGAACTGTAAAAATAAACTTTAGTAAAGGAATATAGTCTATATTTTTTTTAAAATATTTTAGATTTTTTTTATGTTGAACATTTCCTGGTGTTAAGAGATTTGGTTTACTATTTGGATTTTTTGCTATGTTATTGATTGTTTCATTTTCTCGCTGTTTGCTTGCTGACATTTGCGTAGGAAAGTGTTCCTGGGTTTTCCAAACATAAACATTGCTTTTTGTACTGTTTTGAAATAGATTCTATCCCTCTGTGCTTACTCATGAAAGAAAGAGCGTATTTGTTCTTCAGAAACCCTGGATCTGCAAAGCTAGTTTTTTATTTTCTGCCTTTCCAGGAGCAATCCTCAGGCTGCTGACTTCTTCCTAAAACAGATAAAATTAATGCTTTTTGATCTCCGTGCACATCATGAATTTTATGTTGGTACGGAGGAAGGAAGAAGGAGAGGGAAAACTGAAAATTCAAAACTAGCTCTGCTCTGATATCAGGCAGCCTTGCCTACACCTGAAGGGAAAAATCTGCTCAGGTTTTCAACTCTGGGAAACATTTTTAGATTTTTTTTTTTTTTTTTTCTGTTTTTGAACATCTATTAGAAAAGCAATTAGTGTAGTAAGATACACAGCACTTAAAGAAAAATCTTTAATGGAATTTGCAAGGAAAAGAGGAAAAGGAGTGTGGATCTCTAGTCTTATGACTGCAGACACTGGATTGGTAGCAGTCAGGGCAGGAGGTGTTTTTGGCGCTTTAAATCACTCTGGTGTTCACCAGTATATCTACTTTGATTATCAATACATAATTTAGTTTAACAACATACCATGTACAAAGAAAAAAAAAAAAAAGGCTGTCTGTTGACCTCAGGACAGTGATGATACCAGTAAAAATTTCACCTGACCATCACAGGTTTGAACGCTGATATTAGATTTCTGTATTGCATTTTTTTTTCTCCAAAAGATTGCAAAAATACTACTAATAAAAAGTGTATAAAAGTGTTATATACAATAGTTGCACACCAATTATAAACCTGCCTATTATATACCAGTCAAAACTGGTATAATATAAGGTATGTCCACAAGGCATAGCAGACTTCAATTTGTTCCATTAAAGAAACTTTGGCTCCACTATATGTGTTTTCTTCATGGATATTTTGCATTCTTTGCAGTGTATCAACCTCCAATCATAAGAAACATTTCTCTTTAAATTTTTACCTCAGATTTTGGTAGAAGGCAGGTAAAAATTAGGCCACATACTTTCATTTTTCTTTTATTTCATGGTGATAAAAGTGGAATGAGTTTACTGGATGTGGAAGTATTGCATATAAACAAGCAATTCCTTCTAATCAGGTCAGTCACTGAATTCAATCTAATGAGTTCATATCTTTAAAATCAGTGGATACAGGTAATGTTTTAGGACCTGTTTTTGAGAATACAGCTGCAGGATCTGTGGTTGATGCTTTCTCCATGTCAAGTAAAATATACTTAGATTCAGACATTATTTCATCTTCCCCAACATTGGACATTCAGCTGAACCATCTGTCTAGACTGAGCTTCTGTCAAGCAAGGTTGGCACAAATGATTCTTGAAGTGCCTTCCAACCAGATGTTCTATGACTTTGTGATTCTGTGATTCATATTCTCTATCTTCTTTCTTATTCTACATCAATAAGAATTTTATTATTGGAGAGGAAAACCCACAACACCCTGTATATTAATTTTGAATTAAATTGCTCTTTAATGTCAGTATCACGAATCTTTATTTCCTTGGATATGGTAACATGCTATTCAATTCAGCTCTTTTTAAAAATAAGATCTAATTTCTTCTGGTTCCCTCTCCAAAGAGTCTGATAATATGTTATGACCTATTCATTATGAAATTTAAAGCAATGTTTTCACACAATTGCAAGTGACATTTCTGATGACTACTTCAGATAAAGTGAAATTTGACCTTCTCCTCAATATTCAGAATATGTTTAGAAGTAACAATCTTTAAACAGGTTGATAACAAGTGCAATCAACAATTAAACCAAGCTTGTTTTGTCAACAAAATTCATGGAGATTGAGCCACATAAAAATGTAATGGTAAATGGCAGCTATGTGATGTATAGCATAAGCAAACTTCAATTCCATTAGTGGAAAATACCAGTGACAATTTTAGCTTTAGGGAAAACAAACAAAAATCTTTAAAGTCAGGGAAGCACTGAAGATGACCGGTAAACTCGTTGACCTGTCTATGTATGTTGCCCTGGTTTCAGCTGTGACAGTTATTTTTCTTCCTATTAGCTGGTGCAGTGCTGTCTTTTAGTCTAAGAATAATGCTGATAACACACTGATGTTTTACTTGTTGCTCAGTAGCACTGACCCTGATTAAGGACTTTTCATCCTCTCATGCTCTGCCAGTGAGGAGGGGCACACGAAGCTGGGAGTGAGCAGAAACAGGGCTCCTGACCCAAACTAGCCAAAGCAGTATTCCATACCACAACACGTCATGACCAGTATATAAACTGGAGGGAGTCACTGGGGCCCAATCGCTGCTCAGGTTGGGCTGGGTATCAGGCAGCTGGTGGTGAGCAGTTGTGTTGCTCATCACTTGCATTTTCTGAGATTTGTTGTTGTTTCTTCTTATTATCATTATTGCTATTGTTGGTATTCTTTCTGTTATCAGCATATTTTACTCTATTTTAATTATTAAACTGTTCTTTTCTCAACCCAGAGGTTTCACATTCTTTCAGTTCTACTCCCCCTCCTGCCTGGGGGCTAGGGTTCAGGCTGGGGAATGGTGAGTGAGCAGCTGCGTGGTACTGAGTTACCAGCTGGGTTTAAACTATTACATATATATTCGCCTGATTTTAATGATAAGTGTTATTGTTGTGTCGTGGTTTAAGCCTCTCTAACTCACGCAGTCTCTCTCTCGCTCACTTCCCCCTCTTTCTTCCCCCTGCTCCCAGAGGGATGGGAAGGAGAATCGAAAAGAATGTAACTCCCACAGGTTGAGATAAGAACAGCTTAGTAACTAAAATATAACACAAGACCACTACTGCTACCACTAATAGTAATAATGACAAGGCAAATACAAGGAAAGAATACAATTGCTCACCCAGCCCGACCACGCAGTGCACCCCCACCCTTCCGGGTCTCTGCCCTCTCTTTTACATCCTGGACATGATGTGCTGTGGTATGGAATAACCCCTTTGGTCAGTTTGGGTCAGGTGTCCTGTCTCTGCTTCCTCCCGGCTTCCCCTTCTCCCTGGCAGAGCATGAGACTCAGAAAGTCCTTGGTCAGACCAAAACATTGCAAGCAGTAACTGAAAACACTGGTGTTACCAGCGCTGTTCCCATGCCCAAAATCAAAACCACAGCACTGCACCAGCTACCAAGAAGAAGAAAAATGGCTGCTGCTGCTGAGCCCATGACAAGTTGCTACTTCTACCTGTAGACTAAGTGATCTATTATTATCTTGCTTAATTCAGTAGTTCCAAACAAATTCCCTGGTTGCTAACCCTAAAAGGTTCTTGTCACACAGTCCTCCTATTGGACAATTATTCTAATAGATATCATGGAAACTAAAATTTATATATTTCAGAGAATAATCCTTTCACTGGCAATGGATTTTATGGAGATTTCTTAACTTCAGGAGTTTCTGAAGGTTCTGTGATGAGAATTTATGACTTCTGATGATAATGTTGGCTTCTTGCATTTAAAGAGAAGTAGCACTTAATTGAAGACAATGTCCCAAGTAGCAGATTATGCTGCCAGTTGCTGTGTTTAAAAAGAATCAGTCTCAGATAAATTGACATAATTCAAAATTTATCTAAGACCCAAACATCATAAAATATTCATATAACAATAGCACTGATTAAGCTTGCATAAATATAAAAAAATTGTATTTATTGGGGCAGGGTGAATAAGTGGAATTATAAATAAAAATCAGCATCATGCATTTTTCATTAAAGGAAATGACTGTTATAATAATATTTTATTACATTGATTACATTTAAGTTTTGATATCTGATTCAAATCCATGTGAAAAGAGTGGAGAAGATCTTATCTAAAATAAGGATACACTTTCATAAAATAGTAAGAAAAGATGTAAAAATGTTTGAAACTTTTAAGGTTATGATAACTGTTTTGGACAATCATTAAACAACAGTTTTTGTAATACAACATAGTATAACATAGTCTGAGGAAATGATTTGGTACTAGAACACTCCACGTAATGCGTAAATACTTTTAACTGAAATAAAAAAATACTTGCATCAACATATGTGAATAGATAGGAAAATAAAGAATATCAATTACTTTGTCTAAAACAAAGAGATATAACTTCTAAATTCATGGTTAATTTAAGAAACAGAAAAGAAAATACAAGGCTTTTGTTTTAGTCAAATACAGCCCTTTTTCAGCACTTTCACAAATCAAAGGAGAGTTACTAAGCTCAGAAGAGTTAGACTTAGTCCAAGGGTTCAAACCTAGTCTACATTACACAGCCAGCAGCTATGCAACCTGCTCTTCCAGCAGCCATGAGGCTGATGGACTATTCATTTAGTTACCTTGTGCCATAAACTAGTTTCTTAGCAGAATTCCTCTCTCTCATTTCAAAATGACATTTTGACTTTTGGGTTTTTTTAAGGCTCTTTTTACTACTTTATTTTCTGCTGTGCCTATTGATTTTTCTAACCTTTTGACAGCAGCTTTACATGCCTTTTCTTTCTGAATAATTCTTCGTAATTACATTCAGACCACAAGACAAATTCTTATCTCCATTATAAAAAAATTTAGTAAATCCACTAGAGTTAACAGAAATTGATTAGATTCACAGTCTGATTATGAATAAAAAAAAAACCTGCTGGCTTTTTGCGCCCCAGTTTTTAAGCCAGGGAAGAGCACAATGGGCCAAATTAATTTCCGATAGAACTACACTAACTTCTGCTGAGTTCTATAGAAGAAAACAGACATTTTCTTTGAAATCTTTAATTAAAAAGAAATGGTGGGGGTTTTTTGTAATTTTATTTTGTGGTGTTTTGTTTTTTTTCTGGCAGAGTTAAAATCAGTGGATACAGATTTTAAAGTCTAAGAATTTTGGAGGTATGATGGTAATTACTGTCACAAATCAACCAGGAACTCTTAAGGCACTTTCCTAAGTGCCTTATGTGGACATGTGCACAAAATTTAGTACCCCAAGCTTTGGTTCCCTATCAATCTAATTCGAGGGACCTACAGAATGTATCATATTGCCCTCCTTTACACCAGTTTTTTTCCTATTGGAAAACAACTCATACAAGTCAAAGGTGTGAGGGTCCATCCTGAAACACCGCCAGGAGTCACTTAGGATAAGAATTGGCATCCAAAACCTGGACTTGAGTACCATGGCTTTTCAAATACGATAGAGTAATGAAGTCAATGTATGCAATACTTCCAGAATTCTGCTTCTTTCGAGCAATAAGAGAGATAATAAAGATTTTAGAGTAAAGAATCAGTAGTTATAGTGAGACTATCATTGCTGTATTTCAAAATTATTGTATACACTTGGTGATTCTACAGACAAAAAAGAATAAGTCCCTTAAAAATTTAGATAACATTTTTCTGTCTCACATAATTACAGATTTATGCAAATATTCTTCATCTTAAAAACACTTACAAGTTACTATTTCCTAGAATTCCACTTTCAGCATGAAGGCACTTCTCCAGTTTTCAAAATCTGAAATAATTGAAAGTATAGGATTCAGTTTTAGGGAAGTTCAGTACAAAGAACTAGTAAACCAATTGTTTCATTCATTGTCAGTGGAACATCTGAATCAACATTTAAAAACCTATTTCAAGTTACAACCTATTTAGAACAATAGTAATTATTTTATTATAATTTAATCTGGAGGTACTTTTCTATGGAAAAGGTTTTCTCCTTGATTTATAACTGGTAGTCATCATAAGCTTTTACACCAGATATATTCTTCTGCTCATGGACATAAACAGCCTTTTCCTTATGACCATATAATCATAGAAGGGTCATGTTATGGTTAGAAGGGACCTTAAAGATCATCTAGTTCCAAACCCTCTGCCACTGGCAGGGACACCTCCCGCTAAACTAGGTTGCTCAAAGTCCCATCCAGCTTGATCTTGAATGCTTCCAAGGATGGATCATCTGCAGTTTCTCTGAGAAACCTGTTCCAGTGCCTTACCACCCTCACAGTAAAGAATTTATTCTTAATATCTAATTTAAAACTCTCTTTTTGCAATTTAAAGCCATTACCCCTTGTCCTATCACTACCTACTACTTCAGTCTTGCAAGATCACATTTGATTTAAGAGAATAACCTCTTGAGGGGAAAAAAAAGGGGGGGGAATAATCTGCATATTCTTGCATTATTTTCAAATTATACTCTCTGAGATGGTTGAAGTCTCTCTATTAGAACAACTGCATTGCAACATTTAATACTTTTAATATTGTACAAAAGACACTTTCTCCTTTTTTGATTTTTTTTGGGTGTTTGGGGTTTTATTTTCTTCTTTTTTTTTTTTTTAATCCAGGTATGCAGTAGCATTACAGAGGATTTTTTTTTAGGTTGCCTTTTATCAGCTACCACAGTGGTTGATAAGGAACCTAAAGACATATGGATGGAACTGACCAAAAACTTGACTGATATTTGAACTGGAGACACAGCATTCCATCATTCTCCCAGACCAAATAACACTGGAAGTTTCCATAACATCAAATCTTTAATGCTTCTTCAGTTTTGCACTTGAACATTTTTATTTAGATTGTTAAATATACGTTTCACTACAGTTTCCTGTAAGTTAGTCATTAGTAAGTGTCCTGGGTTCAGCAGTAGTGGTCATTTTTCTCCTTCTTAGTAGCTGGTGCAGTGCTGCAATTTGAATTTCAGCCTGGGAACAGCACTGATAACACCAATGTTTTTAGTTACTGCTCGGTAATGTTTACTCTGACCAAGGACTTGCTGAGTCACATGCTCTGCCAGGGAGGAGGGGAAGCCAGGACGAAGCAGAGACAGGACACCTGACTCAAACTTACCAAAGAGGTGTCCCATACCACAGCACGTCATGACCACTATATAAACTGGGAGAGATTACCAGGAAGGGCTAAATCACTGCTTGGGTTGGGCTGGGTATCAGTTGGTGTGTGTTGAGTGGTTGTATTCTCTTCCCTTGTTATTTCCCTTATCATTATTATTATTGGTGATAGCAGCAGTGGTTTTGTGTTATACCTTAGTTGCTGGACTGTTCTTATCTCAGCCCATGGGAGTTACATTCTTTCAATTCTCCTCCCCATCCCTCAGGGAGCAGGGGGAGGAAGGGGAGGAGGGACTGAGAGAGCAGCTGTGTGGTTCTGGATTGCTGGCTGGGCTCAAACCACGGCAGTAATTCATTGTTAGACTTTGGAAACAAAAAAATTTGATGACTTTTCAGATAGTTTTCACAAGTTAGACCATACAAAACCCTCTGGGAAGTATACTAAGAATCAGACAATTTTAATTCTTCATTGTTGTTTTTTATTATCAAAGTGTTTCAGAAAGTATATGAAAATTTCTGGTAAATTGTCTTAGAAAATTATAGCATGAGACAGTGACAAAAAACTGCCACCTATCTGCAGTATTTCGACAGAATGCTTCATATGTGAACAGAGACATGTAAAAGGAGATAGATTGCTTTCTGATTAAGAGAGGCTGATAGTAAAGAATTTTAGATTGACAATGCAATTTCTGTAGAGATGTTTCTTAGTAAATCTCTGTACAAGGTACTATATTCTGCAAAGAATTTTGAGATCTCTGCTGAAGTTCAACTTATTAAAAGAAACAACCAACCCACGTAAACTATATATAGAGGGGTAAAATCTTGCTTCCTCATGGTTAACAAATTGCTTCAATAAATTATCCAGAAGTTATATTGCTGATGGGTGTATTATAGGCAGAGTCAGTGATAGTAATTGCTTGGGCATATTCTCTTTTTTTTTTTTTTTCTAAAATATGGAAAAACATTTAGAATATCTTGTTCAGGGTTCTTCTTTCACATAACTGTGTATCACAGAAAGCTGATCATCTGTTATGTTCAGTACTGGGACTTTATATTTCCCAAAATCTAATTCAGTTTCCAGACCTAAAACTTCATACTGAAATAGAACAGTGAAACAATTCCTTCAGGCTAAATTAGATATTGTTAAATCTTCTGAACAGAACAAGAATATAGATGATGTCTCATAATCGGTTGCAGAGTCCAGCAGATTCAGTAACATCATTTAAAAATAAAATATTGCCAAATACACTAACATTGGTTTACATACAAAATGTTAATGTAAATTTAAATTTGAATACATAAAGTACCACATTTTTGTTTTGGTTTGTTGGTTGTTTGGTTTTTGTTTGTTTGGGTTTTTTTTGTAAGAGATGGAGAGACATTCCTATTTGAAAGAAAAATGTTATTTTTTGTAACATTTCTATTGGATTTTCCAGCCTTTAGCCAGCGCTGTTTCTTTTCAAATGCTCATCCTGTCATTTCAACATCTGTATGACAACTGATTTTACAGCTATAGGGAAAGCTTTCAAAGCAACCTGAATTCATGGATTATACAATTTAGGAGTGTACTTCTGGAGAAAAACTCACTTAAACAGTCAACAACAGATTGAATCAGCCACCAGAGTATAAGCAGCCAATAGACCTCAGTATGAGCTGTTGCTGGTTAACTTGGCTTATCGCATGCTAAATTACCTTGTTAATACACAGTGTTTTGTTTCATACTGTCTGACATTTTGGCCTGTGTTTATAAACCCAATTTGGGAGTAGGCTTATTGGAGTGTGGGAATGAGATCCTTTAAAGCAAGATGATGTGGTCTGAATTGCCAGGCTGAAATAACTGTTCTGTATCTGGCAATCTTTTCTCTGATGTACTATTGACTGTCTATACTAATAAATCTATGAGTATACTTGTGTACCTCAACTGCAGTGATATCATCTTGACAACTTGTTCTCTTCCCGTTTGTCACTATCAAGTGTCATGCTTTGTAACTGCCTAAGGCAAATTCACATTGTTAAGCTCAATATGTGATTATTCAGCGGATGTGCCTCATATTATGAATGGCTCATGCTGAGGTCCTAGATTTTAGTGAATCACAGAGCTTAAAGGGAGTCCAGGCTCATCTAGAGAGCACTCATTCTAATGCACAAGCATCTGTGAGAACAAATGAAGGGAAAGGGGGCACACCACTTATCCAGTGCACAGAACAGAGATTGAGTTATGTGAATAGCAGAAAAGTTAAAGTTAAGAACAGATATAACCTCACATAGACTGAAAGCCTGAACAGCATTTTTGGCAGGGATACAGCAGTTCTTTCAGATAATTTCCTAGAGGTGTAGAAAACCCACAGTACCTTTCTAGAATAGACATGCTTTAAACATTAGTCTGTTATTCATATCAGAGTGGTATCTCCTGAAGTTGAGCAAACAAGGAAATTTAAAAAACCATTTTCTGTTACATTTGGTTTGCCTATATGAAAAGATATCATTTGATAGAAAACAAGACTGTTACAGATGGACACTAAATAATATTCCTTATTTAATCTATGTTGTACAAACATATATGCATTCATATATATACTGGATGAACAGCACATAGCACATAGAATGTTAGAATAGTTAGAGTTTGAAGGGACCTTAAAGATCATGTAGTTACAACACCCCTGCCTGTGCAGGAATGCCTTCCACTAGACAAGATTGCTCAAAGCCCCATTCAGCCTGGCCTTGACAATTTCCAGGGATGGGGCAGCTACAACTTCTGTTACAGTGTCTCATCACCCTCACAGTGAAGATTTTTTTCCTAATATCTAATCTAAATCTACCCTTGTCCTCTAAATATCCCTCTGCAGCTTTCCTGTCGGCCTCCTTGAAGGACTGGAATGCTGCAATAAGGTCTCCCTGGAGCCTTCACTTCTCCAGGCTGAACACGCCCAACTCTCCCAGCCGGTCTTCATAGAAGAGATGTTCCAGCCCTCTGATCATCTTTGTGGCCCTCCTCTGAACTCGTTCCAACAGGTCTACATGTGTGTGCTTTTGGAAAGAGATCGTGAAAAAGACAAGTTTTAAGGTCCTTAGAGAGGGCATTTTGTATTTCTTGCATTTTCTGTACTTAAAATGTCAGTTTCTCAGATGAATTCTTATTTACATCAACTGGGCATATTTTTGACCCAAGAAAATCAGATTTCCATTGAATTTAGTTTTGAAAGTCAAGTGCAAAAATGAGGGAATAATTTACTTGTAAAGGAACTTGAAATTGAGTATTTGAAGTTGCAATTTGTGAGAGAAAAAGTGATTGCTATTTTCTACTTTTTGATCCTTAAAGCAAAAGAAGTGTCTATCAAATGTTTAGCAGCTACATTCTAATGCAAAAATTTATTTTGCCATTTAGTCAAGTGAAATCATTCAGTGAGGACATATTTATTTTGAAAAAAAGCCCTTGGAAATCATGGAGTTTTTTCAAGGTTTCTATCACTTATCAATACAGCTCCCAAAAGCTGTAACGTTTTCAGACTGCTGAAGTATTTCTGAGTTTTCTTGAAGTCTATGCAGCTAAGAAGAGTCCTTGAAAGTCTTGGGCATCAGGATTTGCCTAAGCTACCAAGCTATGTAATAAGCTATGAAGAAAGAAGTAAAGGTCACTTGCCACAACAATAAGGGCCCTGCCAATTATTTTTTAAAAAGCCCAGAGGATTTATTTTTTTATATATGTGAAAATTTGGAAAACTCTTTCTAAAGGACATGTGTTTTGTACTGATGATTACTTCCTTCCTCCACCCCCCCCTGCCCTGCCAATATACCTGAGGCATTCCTAATATGTCTGAGAGTCTTAAAAAGCAAAACAAACAAAAACTCTCTAAGTTATTAACTTAAGGATTCAATAGCAATAAGGGAAAGTGAAATGCACTACCTCTTATAAAAAATTATGTATATGTTTCATCTATAAAACATTTTGTAAGGTGAAACATTAATGGATGGTTGGTGAATAACGATAATTAGTCTCTACTAAAAAATTTCTTGAAATTATAGAGTTAATTTCCCTTGCATCTTTATAAGGCATTGATAAGAACATGTCCCTTTCACCATGTAAATAATATAATTAAAAAAAAGTCCTTTTCGAGCTCTTGGTTTTTAGTTTCCATACAAGAAGATAATTACATTTTTTTCATCTATATTTCATCTGGTGTGTCTGATGTTCACATGACTCAATCTGGTATTTAATTATGCTCATATAACCTTTATTATACCCACACTGACTAGGTGAATCTCTTTTTTAACTGTAAAGGTGACAATGGAGCTTTTCACTCTCTTAAACTCCGAAGTACTCATTAAGGGCATAAGCTTTTTGAAGCAAACGTTCTGCTCTTTATTACTGAAATTTGTCTCAGAAACAGGTCAGGCTAAAGAGTAGAAAAGGAGAAGCAGGATAAGTTTAAATTTCATATTAAGTCATACATGTACAACTTTAAGGAAAATCAAGCTATAGAACAAGCTTCTAGAAAGTTTATAGTTACTCAGAGTAGACCAGCAACCTGTGGAAAGGACATGAAACTCATCAATTTGTTCTGATCTTATTTAATCTCTTTCTTATACATCAATTATAAAATCTGAAAGACAGCTGACTAGTTAACTCAGCAATTATTAATACAACATGGATTTATTTCTTAGTGATACCGAGAGTATGAAGACACAGAAGACTAAGAGTATAGCTGATGGCAGACATTGAACATAACACCCTAGGTTCCCAGGTTACTTTTTGGTTACAGCTTTCCTGCCTCTCCTAAAAAACTCCAAAAAGAAAAATAAACCAGAACCAAAACCAAAACAACCAAATGACCAAACAACCAAACAAAGCCCACAATAAAAAAACCCTAAGCAAACAAACAAAAAAAATACAAACAAAGCAAACAGCAACAAAAAACAAACAAAACCCCAGCACTTCGGGTAATTACCATAGTAAATGGTTCAATTCCCATCAGGGCTGCATCGTTTGCTGGTTGATATCTTTCCTTAAATTTTTATTCATCCTGTCCTTTGATTTTTTATGAGCTTTCACAGCCATTCTTCATGTAGTACCACTACATCTTCTCTTTAGGGACTGGGCTTTTTTTTTTCCAAAGATGGCACATGTATTCAGTTTATCATCCTGAACTCACACTTTTCTTTCTCATGTTGATATTAAGAACTGAGAAACCCCATCCTGAACTGAGAAAATATCTAGAAGTTTCTCTAACTCTTCTGTTTCTAACCACTTGCTAGTGATCCAAACTTAAACTTTTTGTGCAAAATGGGATACTAATTCTGTTTTTACTTGTTTCTGAGTTTATCTTAATTCCTGCCAATTACTAACTTGCTTGCCATTCCTTCTAGTAACCATATCAATGAGTAAGAAGTGTTTGTAAATTCTTTCCTTTTTCTATTCAAAACTGAATCCAGATCTCACATGTTACCTTGTTTTCTCACATGTTGGTAGAAGAGAGTCATAGGCAGTGGGCAGTGAACAGTGTTCAACTCCTTCTGTCTGCTATCCATACAGTTTTTGTAGTAAAACCTTTCTGTTTTCTACTGTAATTCTCTGATTTAATGTAAGGATTAGCTGACCTTGCAGGCTAGATGTCTGTCTGTTCAGAGGTTTTTTATTCACTGTTTACATTGGTGAAGAAGCTGCGGGTGTACGACAGTTCTGCTCTACCAGTCACGTGGTCTCAGTGTTCCCTGGACAACACCAGAGCTGAACATCTTTTTCACGTGGTGTGAAAGTTCGCTCCAGACAAGTAAGTTTTTGATCCACAGACATGTAGTGTTTCCATTTCCATTTGTGCCAGTTATACAAATAGTTCTGACCAGCCACAGAGCTTTCAGTCAACCCATGGGAAGAGTGCAATCAAATTACTTGGGTTTTACTGTTGCTACCACTATGAACAGACTATAGAACAGCCTCATCTCATGGAGTTCAATTTCTGCAGGGTCCTTCCTTTCACCCTCTTTTTCTCAGTATAATGCAGTACCTTTTCATGCTTGTCAAATTTTGTGAAAATCAAATTCAAGTGCAGAGGGACGTGGGGGCAAAGTGCTTACAGGAACAATGGTAATGCCCTCTTATATTCCTAAAAATGTCCTTTTAAGGCAGGTGGAGATAACTGGGAAAGCAGGTCGTGATACAGACTTCTTTACTGACTTTTTTTCACAGTGTCATGGGTTCAGCAGTAGCAGTCATTTTTCTGCTTCTTGGTAGCTGGTGCAGTGCTGTGGTTTTGATTTTGGGCCTGGGAGCAGCGCTGATAACACCAGTGTTTCGGTTACTGCTTAGTGATGTTTTGGTCTGACCAAGGACTTTCTGAGTTTCGTGCTTTGCCAGGGAGGAGGGGAAGCCGGGAGGAAGCAGAGACAGGACACCTGACCCAAATTGACCAAAGGGGTTATTCCATACCACAGCACGTCATGCCCTGGATGGAAGAGCAGAGAGTAGAGACCCGGAAGGGTGGGGGGTGCACTGCGTGGTCAGGCTTGGTATTAGGTGGTGAGAATTGTATTCTTTCCTTGTATTTCTCTTGTCATTATTATTATTGGTGGTAGCAGTAGTGATTTGTGTTATACTTTAGTTACTAAACTGTTCTTATCTCAACCTGTGGAAATTGCATTCTTTTTGATTCTCCTTCCCATCCCTTTGGGAGCGGGGGGAAGAAAGAGGGGGAAGTGAGTGAGAGAGAGTGACTGCATGAGTTAGTCTTAAACCACAGCACACAGCTACAAAGTATAATAGCAAAATCATATTTAAATTCTGTATTTAAACCTTGAATTTTTGTTCTTTGCAAAATCCATTGTAAACCTCATCATTACAACTGTTAAAATATTGCTTTTAAAATTTTCATACTAGTCTGTCAGCCAGCATGCTAATTTTTATCTTAACACTACATTCTTCAAGTAACTGTGCTGCTTTGCTTTAAAATGTAACGTATCTCTGACAGAGAAAAAAATAGAGTGCTATAAGATACTGTGCCACTTAATCAGAAGGGGTAAAACCTGTATAATGTAATGACATTATATCTAAACCACTCTTTTTTGGTGAATCAGAAATGGATATTTCTCCAAAGTTGTCTCTTTTTTAGACTGGGGAAGTGACCTACTGAGAAAAACATCCTTTGCTTCAGTAGAGTTTCATGCTGTGGTGGATTAGCTTTGGCTGCTAGCCAAACTCCTACCCAGAAAATCACTCACTTCCCTGCTTGGTGGGACAGAAGGACAAAATAGGGAAAAAAAGAATGTGAATGTTTGTGGGTCTTGATAAATACAGGGAAATTTCTTACCAGCTATTGTTGTGGGCAATCCAGTCATGACCTTGGGAAAATTAACTTCTTTTTTCATTTTTGTTTATGTATAACCACCTAAGTGAATACAAAATTGGTAGAGAAAAAAAGCTGTAGATGTCTGGAGAGCCAATAAGACTTAAATGAGAAGCCCCATCCATCTGGCAACTGTACGAGGAACTTAAGCACCTCAAGAAGGTAACACAGTGCACTAGCCTAGATATAGTCTGCCTATTCCCTGAAAGCCCAGAGAAATATAAATGTTCTTCACTGATTTCAGATAGGTGTTTTCTGAGGTATCTGAGGCTAACTTCTTCATGGCACAGTGGCCAGAGCACGCAAAGGAAATGAAGCACACCAAGGACTTTTAACCACACTGTTTCCAGCACTCTCTGCCTTGAACTCTTGTTTCTTCATAACCTTCTTGTGCATCCTAGCTGTAAATCCTGTCTTTCTGAAGATGAATCTCTGGGTACGAAGGAAAATAAGGCAACAAAGGAAATTATATGAATATAGCAATTCAGGTCCTTCTTTGGAAGGAAAATATGCATTTTAAATGCATTTACATTACTGTATGAAGTATTTCTACAAGCATAAAGGCTGGTAGAAAGAGCATCCTTCTTACAATAACAGGCTTATCAGGCTGAGACTATTCAACCTGGAGAGAAAACTTGGGGATAATCCTATCCATGTATATAAATACCTAATGAAGTGTAGAGAAGAAATGGCAGTCAGGCTCTTTTCAATTTTTCCCATTGATAGAACAAGAGGCAGTGGGCATAAATTCAAAAGCAGGAGGCTCCCTCCAAACACAAGAAAACACTTTACTTACCTCTTGCTATTGACATACTTTTAAAAGCCCTTCTTATTATCTGGCACGACACTGGCTAGTTTCAGCTCTAACTGAACTCTACTTTTTTTGAGTCTTCTCCGTACATAAGCAATCCACAGCTCTGTAATCTTCCTGCAAAGCCTGACCTTGCTACCAGAGATCACACAATTTCTTTTTTCCCCCGAGCTTCGCAAAGACTTCACTGTTCAGCCAAGCTGGTCTTCCGTCCTGCTTGCTTGACAATACAGCAGAATTGCCCATTCCTGTGCTTCTAAAAGGTCATTCTTAAAGACCAGCCAGCACTTGTGGACTTCTAAGGCCTCTTAAGTATGTTCCCAGTGTATTAAGCGTGATTAAGTATTCTCACTGAATAGCTTAAGGTTTGCTCTCCCAAAGTCCAGGGTAGCAACTCTAATGTTCTTTTTTTCCTTTACATTGAAAATTTTAAACTCAAGCATTTCATGATCACTGTGGCCAAGACAGCCACCTACCATCACATTCCCATGAGTTCTTCTCTATCTACAAATGGCAAGTCCAGGAGGGCATCATTTTAGTTGGCTCACTGAGTACTTGTGACAAGAATTTATCTTCCACAAACTTCAAGAATTTCTAAGACCTGCTCTTCACAATGGTAAGATATTCCCAGTTGATGCCTGGGAAGGCAAAATCTTCCACAAGGACTAGGGCTACTGATCCAGAGATTTCTCCTAATTACCTATAGAATAACTTATACGTGCTTACATTGTGGCTGGGCAATTGGTAGTAGGCACCCACTACAATATCTCCTCTGTTTTATGTCCCCCTAATACTCACCCACAGGCTCTCAACCACATCGTCACTAACTGTAAGGTCTGTGCAATGAAACCGCTTCCTTACTGTCGTGATTTAAGCCTCTCAGCCACGCAGCACGTTCTCTCCTCACTTCCCCCTCTTTCTTCCCCCTGCTCCCGGAGGGATGGGAAGGAGAATCGAAACAATGCAACTCCCACAGGTTGAGATAAGACCAGTTTAGTAACTAAAGTATAACACAAGTCACTACTGCTACCACCAATAATAATAATGACAAGAGAAATACAAGGAAAGAATACAGTTCTCACTACCTAATACCAAGCCTGACCACGCAGTGCACCCCCCACCCTTCCGGGTCTCTGCTCTGGTTTACATCCTGGGCATGACATGCTGTGGTGTGGAATGACCTCTTTGGTCAGTTTGGGTCAGGTGTCCTGTCTCTGCTTCCTCCCGGCTTCCCCTCCTCCCTGGCAAAACATGAGACTCAGAAAGTCCTTGGTCAGACCAAAACATCACCAAGCAGTAACTGAAAACACTGGTGTTATCAGTGCTGTTTCCAGGCCCAAAATCAAAACCACAGCACTGCACCAGCTACTAAGAAGGAGAAAAATGACTGCTGCTGCTGAACCCATGACATTATCCACCCCTTATTCCATACCATTCATGTCATGCTCAGATCCCACATTTTCAATATGCCATCACATGTATATGTATACATGCACACGCACAGAGGGAAAGAGAGACCATCCCTTAGTGCATGGACCAATCCCTATAAAGCTGCTGAGTCCATCCAGTCTGTGACGTCAAGCTCCATCTCTTGTAACAGCCTTTCAGAGCAGGAGAAGCTGTGTGCAGTGTTCATACTCGTGAGTAACCTGGGCAATAACATCCATTGCTAAGTCCACCCCTCTATCATGAGTCTATCTGTATGCTGCATCTCTGCCCCGATGGCCTGAAGTGTCATGGGCCCACCAGGCTCAAAATAATTCACCCTCCCCTCCAGCAGTTTCTGCAGCTTGTCATTGGAGACTCCATACAGCTGCCTTCCATCTCCAATGCTTCCAAAGCACTGGGGGGGCCCAGTGGACTACTCGCCCATGCTGTCCCACACACTCTGCCACTCATGACTGTCCAGTCTCAAGGAAAATCTCTTTGTCATCCTAGACTGTAGTCTAACCCCAGGCAAGGCCCAAACCCCACTCTGCTTAACTCTCGGGACCAGACAAAATGGTGGTGGGTAAAACACACTCTGTATGCATGCCAACATGCTGATCCCCATCACAATCAGCAGGCAGGTCTCAAGGGTACCCAAAGGCCATTCAAACCCTTCAGAACTCTCAAATGAGGCTGCTGTACTTGTCACTGGGGCTGGTGTAGCTGCTGCGCTTGCCGGCTCTCTCACCACCAGCTGCTCTTTGTCTGAGTCCAGATCTTCCTCTTCTGCCTTGCTGGGAAGTGCTGCGTGGTCTCCTGCATCCTCCTGGGGCTCGGGCTCACAGGGCTCTGTGGGTGGCTGCTGGGGAATGCTCTCGGCCACCGTGGGGCTGGGCTCGGCCGCAGGACTCGGCTTCTTCACCATCATCTCCTCCCGCTGCTCGGCAGCCGCGCGGCTCGGCTCCTGGTCCCTGGGGCCGCGCTCCCGGGCCGTTTCGGTCGCCGGAGGACCCCGGGGCGACCCCCCCTCGGCTCCCCACAGCCTCGCAAAGACGGAGGCGAGGACAAGGGCTAGGATGGTGAAGAACAGCCTAACTGCCAGGTACAAATCCACGCCCGCCCCCCCCTGCTTCTGGGGCCCACCCATATTACAAGCCATTCCAATAGAGTACAATGAAATAAGAACCTTAACCCAAAAGCCATATCCGAAAAATGCTAAGATAAAAAATACCGGCTGTAAGTAAGGTACAACAGGCTGAAACCATGAATGAACTCAGGAGAACCAAGAGCAACAACTTTGAGAGCCAATAAATCAGCATTGTGACGAGTGGCTATTAATCCTGTCATTATCTCAACCCTTCGTGCCCCACGCTGGGCGCCAAAAAGAACTGTCGTGGTTTAAGTCCCATCAGCCATGCAGTCTCTCTCTCCCGCACCTTCCCCTTTTTCTTCCCCCCGCTCCCGGAGGGATGGGAAGGAGAATCGAAAAGAATGCAACTCCCACAGGTTGAGATAAGACCAGTTTAGTAACTAAAGTATAACACAAGTCACTACTGCTACCACCAATAATAATAATGACAAGAGAAATACAAGGAAAGAATACAATTCTCACCACCTAATACCAAGCCTGACCACGCAGTGCACCCCCCACCCTTCCGGGTCTCTGCTCTGGTTTACATCCTGGGCATGACGTGCTGTGGTATGGAATAACCCCTTTGGTCAGTTTGGGTCAGGTGTCCTGTCTCTGCTTCCTCCCGGCTTCCCCTCCTCCCTGGCAGAGCATGAGACTCAGAAAGTCCTTGGTCAGACCAAAACATTACCAAGCAGTAACTGAAAACACTGATCTTATGAGCACTGTCCCCAGGCCGTAAGTCAAAACCACAGCACTGCACCAGCTACCAAGCAGCAGAAAAATGACTGCTGCTGCTGAACCCATGACACTTACATATAGCCTGACACGTCCACCTTGCCTGCCCTACCTATCCTTTCTAAACAGCCTACAGCCAGCACTTCAGTCACGGGACTCGTTCCACTAAGTCTCACTTCTACCAGTGATATTGTAGCTCTGGAAGCTGGCCAACATTTCCATTTCATCCTGTTTGTTTCTCATACTGTCTGTGCTGGTGTGCAAGCATTTGAGCTACTCTCCTAAGCCTTCCATGTTCCCTGGTGCATTGAAAATGTTCTCACTGGCATTGTCACCCTCAGTCAATGCCATGCCAATCCTTGACTTACCTGCTGCAATCCTGTTAGTGTTCCCTTCCTCCATCGATTCTTACTTAAAGCCCAGATTCTAATTAGGTGAGAAAGGATACCTTGAAATCACCTAGTTTACCTACGTTGCTCAAGCAGGGTCATCTTAAGCTGGGTCATATACAGTAGGTTATTGGGACTATGTCCAGTTGGGTTTTGAACACCCCCATAGATGGAAACTGCTAAGCCTCTCTGGGCAACCTGTTTCAATGTCTGATCACCCTTAAAGATAGATTGGAGCACCAAGCAATGAGTAACAGGATAAAGTCACCCACTACAAGCACGTCTTTTATTTTTACCCTATCCAGTGTGTGCCACCGGTAGTTTCTCCTCACAGACCTTGCTCATGGGTGTCTATGTCTGTTAAAATCTTCCTATCTGTTTTCAGTTGTAGTGCTGGGGGGTGGAGACTGGAGTCCTGATGGGTCCTTGGGTCACCAAGGTTCAAGAGGCCTCCTTGTCTGTGATGTCCACTACAGAAGCATGGTTCTGAAGCGACCCATCTCTCTGCACCTCAGCAACACTAATACTGTCCAGCAAGCTGTTTCCTGCAACTCAGCCACTTAGCCACGGATCATCAACTTGTGCACACCTCATGCAGGTACTTACCTTTTCTCTGGGAGAAGGGTGTAAGCCCTCATTACAACCATATAATTCATACATACCTATATGAATTCTCCTTCCTCACCAGTTCCATCTGGGTGAAAGCATCAGATATCTCAATGTTTCTCTGTAGAAACACTGGGCTTGACTCTGAGGTGAGGCATCCACCATTACGGCAGAGACCTAGAGCACTTCCTTAGGCTGTGGGCCTACAAGCATTGTGGAGGGCCTTCCCTGCACACCCTCCCATGTGAACTGCCATTCAAACTGCCAGTGAACTGGATTTGTGCTGAAAACAGTGTTGATGATTATGAGAAGTTTTCCTTATTACTGAGTAGTGCTTACACAGGATCAAGGTCTTTTCTGCTCCTTACACCACCAGTGAGTAGGCAGGGAGCACACAAAGGGATGGGAGGGGACACAGCTGGACAGCTGAACCCAACTGATCCAAGGGATATTCCATAACACATGACATTATTTGAAACAAGGAGGCACAAAATCACAAAGTGAGATATAAACCTTTGTAAATAAGTAGAATCTGTTCTAAGTAACAGTAAGTTTGATGGCTTTGTAACAGTAGCAATGGAAAATAAATGAGGTGCATGTTTCACAGAAAAAAGAAATAGTAGAGTGTGCCTAGAGAACATACTGAGAATTCTTGTATAAGATAAACTGTTGTAGTTGGTGTAGTTTTAGGTCCTCATGACCTTAGTACAAAATAAGTGTAAGAAAAACAGGATAAAAAAACAGGACATGGGGATGGGGAGTATCTGGGACTAGCAGGTGTCCAGGATGGGCTTCAGCTAAACTAACTGATACGTAGAAGGACAGGATGATTGCTATGTCTGCGGTGTTACCAAACCAATTAAGCTGGCATAAACATCTACTGTGTGTGCTTCAAAGGCTGCTAGAAGTGATGAAGATTGTTGGGAGGAGTAAACGACCCTTAGAGACCACCACCAGTAAGCTTCCAGAGAAACTTAATGGAAAATTATGTAATTCATATGTAGCCTCATGAATATGCATGTATGCCCTGTGACTATATAAGAACGGCTTGTGTAACAATACCAGGACACACGCTAGGTGGAGCTATCCCCTTTGTCTCCCGGCGCCACAATAAAGAATACCTGCTTGTAAACTTTAACTTTGTTGGCGAGTTTGTTCCTGGAGTTTTCTCCGAACCAGTGCTCAACATATAAAGCTGGGGGGAAGAAGAAGGAAGGGGTGGCAGGGGCATTTTGAGTTATGATATTTATCTTCCCAAGTACCCATTAAACATGATGCTTTTCTGCGGAATGCTGAACACCCACCTGCCAATTAGAATCGGTGGATGAATTCTTTGTTTTGCTTTGCTTGTGTGTGCAACTTTTGTTTTACCTGTTAAACTATCTTTTTCTCAACCCACAGGTCTTCTCAATTTTACTCTTCCGATTCTCTCCCCACCCTACCATGGGGAAAATGAGTGAGTGGTAGAGCGGTGCTTAATTTCTGGCTGGAGTTACACCACAACAATAACAAAAAAATAATTATATACAAATGATATGTAAACATACCATGTGCTGCAGAAATCCTGTGAGGGTTAAATTTAATAGAGGTCTTATGGATTTCTCTGAAGATTTTAAAACAGACATTACATACTTACCGATAAACATATAATTTCTAAAACTGTTGCAGAATCTACTCTGAGACTTACCTCTGTAAAAGACTGACTGTGAACCTGTTTAAAATTTTTGCATTTATATACAGTGGATGATTTGTATATTGTGGTTAATCCTAGAAATAGAATTTTCTGTTGAAGTAAAGGACAATGATAGAGGTGTTGCTGTTGAATTTAAATATACCAATACTTTCTAAGGGATAATTGCAGCTTCTAACAAAGTACAAATACAAAACACTGAATGCTGTGGATAAAAAATGAACAAAAGGAACACCTAGGGCAAATTGTACTTCCTTTTTTTAAAAAAAAGATTAAAGGTTATGTATGGAAAATGTTTTGGGCACACACACAGTATTTGGAAATTACGGAGATGTAGTTCATGTTTTTTGTCCTGTTTCTGATAATTATCTCGTATCTTGGCCTTAAGGTAGTGATGGACAAAAGTCCAGTTGAATGAAATGCCAAACTCTGGAATAAGAACTGAAGCATGACAGTAACATTTCTTCAATAGATGACAGTATTTTAAGCTAGGCACTCTGTGCAAGCAGCTGAAAAAAAGGTGACAGCTGTGACCATTCACTTTGTTTCCTCCTTCTCAAAAGCCTCAAACATCCACATTCTAAAAAAAAGAAGCAGTTCTAGTTCTATAAACCTGGACCAACCAGAAAGTCCTGGACTTTTTTACTAAATGCCTTGCTTTAATTTAAATATCCATTTCCCCAGAAGAGTTATTTATAATCAGGGAAAGTTATCTAATATTAAATTCTTAGAAAACACTGAAAGCTCTTTATCAAGTTAGTTACATACAGAGTAAGGCTTTTCTGGAAAGTGATCAACATAGATTGACACCTGGACTTAAAATGTTTTGCCAATGCCTTCCCTGCCTCTTCTAGAAGCTACAAAGGTGCACTGAATTTATGATACTGACTTAACAAAAGTTTAGGAGAAAATCTAATCAAAGCCACAGACTCTTTAGTTTCAAGCAGACATTCTAAGAATAGTTATTGATTACCAGTTCCACCAGAAGCAAAAAGAAAAGCCCTACCATAAAAATGAAAGCTTCTATGTTCACCAAAAAATTTGTCAAAGGACATTATTTTTATATTATGTATTGGGAATTCAGACACATGCAAATGTTTTTGGAAAGATGATTTTTCTTAATAGACACATATGTTCGTTACATAGCATTAATGAACTTAATATCCTTAAGACAATTAATCAGTAACATAAATAAATATCCACAAGAACTTTGCAAACAAAAGAAAAATTGCATCACTTTGCCCTTAATGTGCTTAACTCCTGAAGCATGACTTATTCATTCTCATGTAAACCGAAATATTGCAGTGGGCCAATGTGCAGTGACAGAATAAAAAGTTAAAGATTTAGAAACTAAAAATGATAACTCATTTTTATTCACAAAAATATGTCAAAACATTTTCTGGTTTGACTGTGTGCAAATTTAAGATGGGTGTTGTGGAATTATAAATATGTCTTTACTTACTGTCTAGATGATGAAAGTTCTAAATTATTCCAACCCTAAAAACCTCCACAGTATTTTCCTTCTTCATGTCAGCTTTTAAGAGAAATAGGCAAACTGTTTAAAATTACAAAAGATTCCGATTTATTTCAAATTAAAATCTGTTCTTCATACACTGTTTCATCTTGACTTTAATTTTTAAACAAAGATTACATTACAAAGACAAGAGTATTTTTATAATTTTTCTTTAAGATGTGTTTGTTTCAGTTTGATCTTAAACGCCATATAACTTCATTAAATGATTTATAAAGTAGCTATAAATAAAATAATTATTTAGAATCTGAAAAGAGAGACTGCTCCTAAATTTGCATTTGCGATTACATCTGTTCACTTACAAAATGTAGATACGTGAGAGTACTTTAGCATCTAGAAAACCATGTGTCCTGGGTTCAGCTGTAACAATTATTTTTCTCCTTCTTAGTACCTGGTGCAGTGCAGTGTTTTCAACTTTAGTCTGAGAACAATGCTGATAACACACCAATGTTTTAGTTGTTGCTAAGCAGCGCTCACCCTGATCAAGGCCTTTTGTCTCTCATGCTCTCCTGTGAGGAGGAGCACGAGAAGCCAGGAGGGATCAGAGACAGGACACCTCACCTAAGGTAGCCAAAGGGATATTCCATACCACAGCAAGTCATGCCCAGTATATAAACTGGAGGGAGTTACCTGGAAGGCCCAGGTCACTGCTCGGGTCCAGCTGGGTATTGTTCAGGAGGCGGTGAACAGCTGCATTGTGCGCTAGTTTTGTTTATTGTTGGGGTTTTTTTCCCTTCCTTTTTTAGTTTGATATTCTCTCCCCTTGTTATTTTCCTTATCATTGTTATTATTAGTTGCAGTAGTAGTAGTTTTGCATTATACTTCAGTTATTGGACTGGTTTTATCTCAATCCATGGGATTTACATTCTCTTTCTCATCCCTCTGGGAGCAGGGGGAACAAACTGGGGAGTAAGCAAGCACCTGCATAGTTCTGAGGTACTGTCTGGGCATAAACCATGACACCATGCTAATCAAAGATGCATTAAATATTTATGTGCCTACTCTGTAGCAAGACATTTACTCAGAAAAGTAATCTTCACTGTCACATAAGAATGCAGGCATCACATCTTTATGCACACAGGTTTTGTGCATAAACTCACTTTTGACGAAGCATCTTAAACAGCTACACAGCAAAAATAGGTTTGACAATGCTAGTTCTATGATTTATTTACATAAATACTCCTCTCATACCCCCAAGAATATAAAGAATAATGGAAGAAAGGCAATATGAATGGAAGTAATTAGGGAAATAAAATACATGTGGGATCTTGCATTAGTCTTCATTGAAACCAAAAATAATGATGGTAACTCATTTGATGACTTTGGGTCAAAGTGAACATTCCTTACACTAAATTCTGGCTTAAATCCATAGGTGTTTCTGTGCCATAGAATGAGTCAGAAGCCAAGGAGTGACAGGAACTTCTCCTTGTATCAGTCTTGCAAACTTGAGCTTTAAAATAGATTGAACAAATAATTTGGAATATTGAATGAACTACACATTTTTTACTAGAAACTACATAAGGTGAAACGGATACTTGTTCAAATGGTACTTGCTTGTTCTCTTCAGAGTATAATTGCAAGATTAATTCTATTCATTTGCTTCAGAAATTCATCAATGAGTCATCTTCCATTGTCTGGTCTGTGTTACTTACGATTCCTCTCTATCGTATAACATGATTTGATTGCTAGAATCTTTGAAAGAGAAAAATATCTGCATCTTTTATTCAGCAAATAAAAAATATTGAGAACAGTAATTGCTTCATCCAGGGAGGTAATAGTTCTTAAATAGCACTATTCTAAATTCACAAGAGACCAAGTGAATGTCAAAAACTTCACTTTATTGTCAAATTCAGTTTCCTCATCACTTCCTAAGATCCTAGGAAAATGTCAAGTAAATCCAACACAATTAGAGGTATCCTTGACTGAAAGGCCATGCTATTCTCCCTGAAGAAGTTATTAAAAGAACATTTTAGAGGCAGTTTGTTCAGTACCTGTGGAGAATTGATAGCTTGTACTTCACATGTTCTTAAACTAAAGAAAAAAAGAAGAAAGCAGAAAGAAAAAAGACACAATTACTCTTGGCAATGAGAACCTGGAGGCTGATGCCAGCAGCATACAACATGATGTGGATTCAGCAGCACAAGCATGTTGCTTTCATCTCAGACTCATATTGAAGTAAATTATTTGCGGCTAGCACACTAAGCCATCAATGGCAAAGATGCCCCCAATTCAACTGCTTATGTATGTTTTTAAATGGAAAAAAAAGAGGAGGAATTATTTTTTTGTTCAATCTCCTTTTTAAAAAGGTACTAACACACATTTCATATTTATACTTTTTAATTATTGTAATGCCAAAATATATATTAGATATGTTTCTAAATGGTTTCCCTGAAGAATTTTGTGGTTTATGCTGAGATTTAGGCCGTAATATGCTTTGACATTGCAGCAAGAATTATTTTTCACTTGAGATTCAGGTGTCGTAAACTTTTTAATTAATATAATTTCTTTAAAAAGAGTTAGGCTTGTTGGCTGATATTCAAAATACATTATTGGTCATGACATTATTCTCAAGAAATAAGGTATCATTTAAGATCTGATATTTCCAGGGAAAAATGGAGAAATCCCAAGATAAATCAAACCAAATGAAACTAAACCAATGCATAAATCCCATCAAAATCAGCTGCTTCTTCTCCTCTGTTTAAAGCATTATGGGAGTATCTAATAGGCCAAAAGTAGCTCAGTAACCTATGAGCTGCTTTTACTTCTTGGGAAAAAAAACTACTAAATTATTTTAACTAGCAATAAGATTATTATTTTTTAAATCTATAACTGAAAACTGCTTCAATTCCATATAAACATACATATATACTGTTCTTGTGAACAGGCCTGTTTAACTTAAGTGGACTCTACACATATCATAAGTAAAAGGAGTAAGAGGCTCTTTGATCTGCATTTTATAAATTAGAAAAGGTAAATTTTAACAATCCAATATTAGTAATGGAAGTCATATGATTTTAACATATGAGAAGTCTGTTATGAATATCTCTACATAAAATACATTGCCTGAGAGTACCAAATAATACCTTAATACCTTGAATAAAGATCATAGGCTGAATTATGAAATTATAACACAAAACAACACTGGATAGAATTTTAAGTATGCTATAAAATACTTTATATCTTTTTTAATGTCCCCATTTTGTCTGTTTTCATTTTAGAACCGAAGAAAACCCCATAAAATAGACAATAAACTTACTGAGATTTTATTTAGATAAACTAATACATGCCAATGTAAATGACCATAGAATAAGTTGGAAGTGTGCTAGCACTGTTAATTTCTATAATATATGCCATATGAAAAGACGCCTAACCTTTCTTTTTCTCTAAACCTCTTCTTTGTTTTCACAAAATCTTCCTAAACCATGCCTAAGAAGAAAAACATCAGCTTTATCGTAGCTCACAGATCTTGCCTCTCTCAAAATGTTTAATCATCTTTGAGCACTATTCTGTGACCAAGTTATTTGTCAGAAAGCTGATCACTGTCAGTTCCTCAACACAGAAAAGTAATGGTTAGCATCAGATGAGCAATTCAAGCTTTTCATTGGAGTTCACACTAAAGGTTCAAACCCCCACAAATCAAATGCAGGTACATGTACATGAGCACATGTGCACTCATACATTTTTGTTCCCATATAGTTAATTAAGGGACCGATCGCTGCTCAGGTTGGGCTGGATACAGGTCAGTGAGTGATGAGCACAATTGTGTTGTGCATCACTTGTGTTTATTCTTTGTTCTTTCCTTTCCCCTTTTAGTTTTATATTCTCTCTCCTTGTTATTTGCCATATCATCATTCTTGATTATCATTAAATAATATTTACCAGCCCTGGCAATCTTCAAAGGAGGCCACAATCTCATAAGATCAAGATCTTCTCTACATGTACGATAATTTTTCCAGGAAAGATCAAAACAGGTGAATAGTCAGTTAACCTATTTAAACCCTTTCATTTAAGAAGGTATATTTAGAGTATGTTCTCTTTTCTTGACGATGTCTAGACTTCTAATTATCCCCCTTTCTCTCTTCGCCCTCTCTCCTTGTTATTTTAATATTTTACATTTAAGAACTCTTTTTCTAACAAGTCGAATTGTGGTAATAGACATGTCAGATCAATAGTTCACTGCTGAAACAATTTCTCAGTAGTTTAATTATGGCTGTTTCCCATGGCTGTGGACAAGATAACCACACCATTTTTTGTTTTTGTTTTTAATTAAGAAGTGTTTGTTTTGTACTTGTAACTGATATTTTTTGTACTTCTTGTTTTCCTAAGGTGAAAACTGTGGTCACCTGCAGTCTTTTTTGAAGTAACAGGAACTGTATATGAATGATATGCTTACTGAAACTTGGATGAAGAGAACAAAGAAAATCTAACAGACCCCAGATAGAACCAGACTGTACTGATTATGAAGAAGCCTAAGTAACTTTGTAATAACAATTTAAAGTTTTTATATAAGATGTTGCATAACTCTGGTTCCAGCATGAATTATTTGTGCCTTTACATTTTCTATTTTATTTGTGATGTTTACTTTATAGCATATGCTGCTATTTGAATTGGATGGTATAGTGTAATAATAAAGGTGAAATTCACAGTCTTTGTATAAATTTAGATTTCTGTATTCTTATGCAAGTTCAGAAATCTACTGTGCGGATCAACTCCTGCTTTTATCCTTTTTATAGAAAGTATCTATTAAAAAACATACAAACAAATCCTCCTACAACTTCTTCACCCTAAAAAAGTGTACAGTCAATATATTATACAAAATAATTAGAACTTCATCAAGTAGAATTAAAATTTAGCCTCATTCATGTGGGTCTCAGAGGCAGTCATATAACTGTGAGTTATATTTTACATTAAGCTGGTGGAAATCATATTAATTTGGTAGTTGAATAATTATTTGAAAAATCTAAGAAAGTTTAATAAATGCAGTATTGGCATCTGCTATATCTGAAACTGAATAGCGCCTATTTGGAAAATTTCTAAAATTGTTATACATATTGAATTTTTTTTTCAAATTTTGTTCAAATGGAGAATATCACAAGGGAAATGAAAGTGACATTAGTTTTGATTAACACATTGTGTGTTCTCGTGGTTTAAGCTCAGCCAGTAACTCAGAACCACACAGCTGCTCTCTCACTCCCTCCTCCCCTTCCTCCTCCCGCTCCTGAAGGGATGGGGAGGAGAATTGAAAAAATGCAACTCCCATGGGTTGGGATAAGAACTGTCCAATAACTAAGGTATAACACAAAGCCACTATTGCTATCACCAATAATAATAATGATAAGGGAAGTAACAAGGGAAGAGAATACAGCTGCTCACCAGTAACTGACTGATACCCAGCCCAACCTGAGCAGTGATGTTGCCCTTTTGAGTAACTGCCCCCAGTTTATATAGTGGACATGATGTGCTGTGGTATGGAATAGCTCCTTGGTAAGTTTGGGTCAGGTGTTCTGTCTCTGCTTCGTCCTGGCTTCCCCTCCTCCCTGGCAGAGCATGTGACTCAGCAAGTCCTTGGTCAGAGCAAACATTACTGAGCAGCAATTAAAAGCATTGTTGTTATCAGCATTGTTCCCAGGCTGAAAGTCAAAACCACAGCACTACACCAGCTACTAAGTAGGAGAAAAACGACTGCTATTGCTGAACCCAGGACAGTGCTTATTCCCTTATTTTACCTAAATTAAAGAATTGCAATTTTGATTTTATTTTAATGAATTATTCATGTTTGAAATTTTAACACTTTGTTAAAATTGGGGAGAAAAGAACCACTAATTAATTTTAAATAGCACTGAACTAAACTTTGCTTTATATTTAGATTAACTTCAAGCCTGTGGGGTTTTTTGTTTGTTTTTTTTTTTTTTTTTTGCCTTAACATGGACTTGTACTCAATGAAAGGCAGGCTCTTTAGTTCCATTGTTCAGTTGGAACTTGTATGTCGAACATAAATCTCTTACAGAGTCTTGACAGCTTTTTATATTTTAAATTTATTCTCATAAGTAAAAAAACACATTTCTCTCTTTAATTTCCATCTGATACTGAAATCTAACCCTGAAATGGACATCAGACCCCTACCCATGTAAGAAATCAAAGATAGAGACTCTCAGAAAGGAACTGAACACAATATTTTCATGGAGGCCATGTTTGGGATCAAGATTATGATCTAGAACTCTTTAACATAACATACTGATGATGAGCAATCTGCTAGAAGTGAAAACAATTAATTTCAAGCAAAGGCAACAAATTCAAGGTAATTAAAAAGAAGGTTAAAATCTAATCTGAAAGTGAGAAAATTTTTCCTTAACATCCATGGAAAATAAAGAAGGCGTAAGATTTTGTCAGTCATGTTGGTTTTATGTGCTCTTGGAGTGGAGACACCTCTGCAGCAGCGGTGATTCACCTTTCTGCTGTGTGGGACAAGTATGTCATGCCATTCATCAAAAGGCCATCCGCAATTATGTCTGAAATATTAGAGTATTTTCTGAGGATATGCTAGGAGCTAGCAATCGCTAGTTTGTCTGATGGCAAAGAAATTGGATCAAATCCTGTGGGTATATGTATGTCATAGTCAGTCATCCTATAATCGAAATTACTGAGCTATCATTTAGCTAGCAGCTCCATTAGGACAACATTGTACATCACTGTGTACAGATACTAATATAGGTTCCCAGGAACCAAATGACAGGCACAATTTCCCTCCAAATGCCTAAAAAGACATCTAACCACTTTTACTGGGGTTTTTTTAGGTGGTTTTTTTTGTTGTTGGTTTTTTGTTGTTTGTTTTTTTTTTTTTTTTTTTAATTTTTTATTTTACATGTTATTTTGGCACTTAATGGCATTTATTTTAAGTACTTTGTGCACCTTTGATACTTTGGGTGCTGTTTCAAGCCTGGTAGGGGATAACTGTGATCCAGTAGTGGTAATAGTGGTCTCACAATAACTTAAAACTTATAGTGGAATTGAAGTCACATTATTGATGTAATTGTTGTGTTACCTTTCATGTGGATATTGAAGGTTCACAACTAAGCTTTAGTATGCATATTCCTTTAATGATAACAGACTAGGAAAAGTAATCCTTCATTCATAAAATATACATCAGACTTGATCATTTTTCTAATGGTAACTCATTTACCTACTTGAATTTAAATATCTTGAATTTAAATTTCAAACTATAAGAAATTAAAATTACAGTCAATTCTATTAGAGAAACTCTGACATAATTTATGTGAAATTGAGCCCAGGATTATTTGTGGAATGAACTCAAAGTAATGCAATAGGTACTAAAAGCCTCCCTATCTCATTGTGTCAGTTTTAGAAGAAACCTCTGACATTCTGTCCTCTTTTTGGCTGTGATAGAGTTATTTTTCTTCCTAGTAGCTGGTACAGTGCTGTGTTTTGGCTTTAGTCTGAGAACAATGCTGATAACACACAGGATGTTTTAGTTGCTAAGTAGCACTTACCCTAAGTAAGATCAAGGAAGTTTTAGTCTCTCATGCTCTGCCGGTGAGTAGAGACACAAGAAGCTGGGAAGGATCAGAGACAGGACACCTGACCCTTAAATTCTGGGTTTAAACTAACAATAGTGTGTGTGTCTTTGACATAGTGGAATAGACCAAACTATTCCAACTTACTAACACATAGAGAGAAAGGAAAATTTGGCTGATGGGGGAAGGAAGATCACAGGACTCATAACAACTAAGGAGACAGTAAATAAGGCCAAGGATGCCTTCAAGATAGCAGAATAGCACCCAAAGTGGAGCAAGACTGGAACAGAACAGAAGCAAGGATATACCAACTGCTAACTCAGCGTTAGGAACTTCTGCGTATGCACAGGCACTGAGGTCATTCAGCAAACACAGTGAAGAAGACTACCAAGGCTGTGGTTCAGCAAGAAAGTGCATGCATAATTAGAATGCAAATATTCTAATTAGTTCCTAGAAAAGTTACGAATATACATGAGTATGCTAAATATATATCTGCTGTTAGCAAGTTACAGGTGTGCTCACCTTTGTGAAACTGTTTATGTGTGTGCCCAGCACTGCAATAAAGAATGCCTTCTTTCTAAAACTCCAAATTGAGTCTTAGAGAATTTCTCCAACCAACTTTTATGGTAACAAGCCTAACTAGCTAAAGGGGTATTCCATATCACAATGTGTCGTGCACAGTATATAAAGTTGGAAGAGTTACCCAGAAGGACTGATTGCTGCTCAGGTTGGGCTGGGTATTGGTCAGCAAGTGGTGAGCAATTGTATTGTGCATCATTTATGTTTATTGTTTGTTTCTTCCTTTCTTTTTTTAGTTTTATATTCTATCTCCTTGTTATTTCCCTTATCATCAATATTATTATTATTATTACTAGTAGTATTATTATACTGTACTTTAGTTATTAAACTGTTCTTATCCCAACCCATGGGGATTAAATTCTTTTGATTCATTTCCCCATCCTACAAAGGGAGGGGAAAAAAGGGAGGGAGTGACCTAATGGCTGTGTGGTACTGAGTTTACAGCTGGGCTTAAACTGCAACACATTCAATGTTCTAAAGAGGATGACTCCAACTTGAAAAAAAAAACGTGATATTGTAAGGCTTCAGGGGACAAGGGGGATGTTGGGGTTTTGTTTTAAAAGGCAGCTATTTAATTAAATAACCATAAAATTTTTAGGTCTTGGTCTAAGACCTCTTCATCCTGGTCAGATAGTAATAGCTGACAAAATGATCCTGATATGCTTAAAAGACCTGCGTTGACCTTACCCAGTCCAGCACTCTTTTTCTGCATCTGTAGTTATAAGGCTCTTATAGCTTTTCCATCTGCATTAAAAACAAAACAAAACAAAACAAAAAACAAAACATAAAAGCAAAAAAAAAAAAACAAAACTCCATGCTTTTTTTTTTTTTTTTTTTTTTTTACTACTTATCCAGTTATTAAGGAACTGGACTTCAGTTTGTACTTTGAAATGTAGAACTGGAAACTTGTTTGATCTTTCTTCTGTGTTTCGGTCATCAAAGGGAAGAAATTTACATCAGAAACAGATCATGTAACTGTAATTTCACACATGTGAAATGTCATATGTCTACAAAAACAATAGCCAATAACAAATCTTCAAAACATATCCAGTGTAATAACGGGACTTGTTATTAAATGCACTCTATCTTGTACCTAAATTTAACATGATACATACTGTTGATTATCATGAATGACATAAAACAAACTAAAAATCTACTGTGGGTGTAGTTAAAAAAACACAAGTTGTGCTAATAAATAAAGTTTCCATCTCACTTGGTATCCATGGAAATTACATATGTCTTTAGCAGATTGACCACTCTATGATCTGGCGCAGTATTCTCTTTTTGGGGGTGATGTTTTTTATTTAGCGATGTTCTGCTGATGTTTGGTTTTTGGGGTTTTTTTGGTGTTGTTGTTTTTTTTAATATGTTAAGCCTAATAAAGAAAGCTAGGTGATGTCTTAAAAGTGCTTATTGTTTACTCATGAAGAGGTCACTTAATAAGGTTATAAATACCAATTTAACCTGGAATATTGATCTTTTATAGTTATTTCAATGAAAGAAATTCAAAAGGGATTTTTAAGATGGCAATGAAGTGGATTTAGGAGTAACATCTAAGACTCTAACTGCCACTTTGAACTTTTCATTAAAAAGATAACAAAATATTTAGACAAAATGAAGGAGCTTCATGAAATGAGACTCAGATATTTTCAATATTTATTTTCCAATTCTTTTTCTTCTGATGCGGCTAACCCTCACTCAAATTAAATACAGACATGTAAGACTCAAACCGAAATATGAGAGTGCTGTAACAAGTGGGCTGTTAAGAAAAAAGGTAAAAGGACCATGGCCTCCAATTTCTGTGGAGGGCAGAACTGACTTAGTGTCGTGGTTTAAGCTGTAATCACGCAGCCCGTTCTCTCACTCACTCCCCTCTCTTTCTTCCCCCCGCTCCCAGGGGAATGGGAAGGAGAATCGAAAGAATGCAACTCCCATGGGTTGGGATAAGAACAGTCCAGTAACTAAGGTATAACACAAAACCACTATTGCTACTACCAATAATAATAATGACAAGGCAAATACAAGGAAAGAGAATACAATCGCTCACCATCTGATACCAAGCCCGGCCATGCAGTGCACCCCCACCCTTCCGGGTCTCTGCCCTCCGTTTTTACATCCTGAGCATGACGTGCTGTGGCATGGAATACCTCTTTGGTCAGTTTGGGTCAGGTGTCCTGTCTCTGCTTCCTCCCGGCTTCCCCTCCTCCCTGGCAGAGCATGAGGCTCAGAAAGTCCTTGGTCAGACCAAAACATTACCAAGCAGTAACTGAAAACCCTGGCGTTATCAGCACTGTTCCCAGGCCCAAAGTCAAAAACACAGCGCTGCACCAGCTACCAAGCAGCAGAAAAATGACTGCTGCTGCTGAACCCATGACACTTAAATACCTTCATATTGGACAGTGCATACCAATGCTAACACAACAATAATACAGCATAACATTTTGCTGTGTTTCCTAGGTAATTTGAAAGTTAGACATTGCAAAATTGACTTTTCTACCTTTTGTGACTACAATAGTCTTTGTAGATATTAGGTACTTTACACTGCTCCTAAATCTGTTGAATTAATTTTCTAAGTCTCAAAACCTATGATATAAATTCGTAGAAAGCCTCATCATCTGATGGAATTAACAAAATCTACAAGCAGTAAATCACTGACCATATTGTGCACAACAAGCTTGCCACTTGCTTGTCATTTGAAGTACTCTTTATTTCAATTGCCTTTCGCTCACTTCTCAACATAAGGTGCAGTGATGATGGTGGAAATAAGTAACACTGTGCAGTGTATCTGGTGTGATTATTAGGTTGCTGTATGGGGTTTAGGTGATGGCATCTGCTTGCTGAAGAGATTATGTGTTTATCAGATCGTTGAAGTATACACCTAACTTCAGAGAAGGGACCTCATTTCCTGTTGGCTGTAGTCATTGAGGCAATTTTCTATTTGTCAGAGTGAAAAATCAATGGGGCCATGAAGCACTACAAATCAATTTCCTCCATTTATGTTACAGTGCTTTTACATGCTCAACTGTGTGTAAACAGATTTCTCACTCCTCAGAATATCTTCCAATTTATCTAGAAATAGGAAGACAAATGTCCCTGCGTTGAGATGGGGGGCAGTGTTGCTTGTTTGTTTTAATTTTTAAATCTACTGTGTACTTTTTAAAAAGATAAAACTGCTGGATGCAGACTGTTTCCTTCTGAGATTTCATAATTTTAAAATGATGCTTAAGTACAAATCAGGATTAAAGATATGAGAACTCAAAGAAGAGAAAAGAGTTATTGCCAAAAAAAAACTTCAAAATTGCCTATTTTAACCTTACATGATATTTTTCAAAGCTGCATTGGAACCAACTATTTTGACATGCTGTCTTAGAAAATGTTGATTGAATGGCTACATTCTCAAGGAATATTTTAAAATTATTGAATTAGTATATTGCTATAGAAGATACAAAAAAGTTTAAATCAGCTTAACTTACCAGTTACAAGAAATTACTAAATATATGTGGAATAATATTACTAAGCATATTTAATAAAGATAAAATATGTGAGATGGTCAGACAGAGCTGAGTGACATAATTATGGATTGTGGGCTAACCAGGTATCAGGAGTGAGTGACAAGCAGCTGGAAGTGCTATTCACTGACAAGGAAAAACTTTTAGCATGTTCTATGATTCTATGATCCTATGTGGTAAACAGCAGCCTTGGCTGTAGTCACCATGAGAGGGTGGGCTGTGAGATTCTGAGTGGAATGAGAAGGGAGAGTATCAGAGGATGGAATCTGAACTTCAGGAGAACAGACTTCAACTTATTCAGGACTTGAAATTGTCAAGATTTGTGATTTTAATTTCAAGTCAGTTTAGTAAGTTATGGAATAATAGTTCATTAACTGGATAGCTCTCAAGATGCGAGGAATTCCAGAGAGGAATGAATGAATGAATTCAGTAGTAAATGTTTATTTACTAGTAGTAAATTAATTCAGTCTGAAAGAATTCTTATCCTTAATTCCAGTTGTGACAAGGAGATTCGTTGCTGAAATAAAAAAAATCTGCACCTGACACACCAGTTAGGAGTCAATATATCATTCTCTCAGGACATCCCATAAACAGGATCAAAGTCAGCTTTTTGTCAGAAAGGGTAACCAAGGCAAGTCTCACTTTTGTTACGGAAAGTCAATCCCCACCAGATATATTTACAAAATGGAGGCAACATGTAACAACTTGACACATACAACAACTTGTTACAATATATACTAGCTTCCCATAAAGTTTTGTTCTACTGATGCTGAAATGCATTACAGAGGTTTTGTGTGCTTGTATGCCTATTCAGTAGTCCTTATGGTGGATTTCATTGACTAAAAAAAGCACATGGCAATTTAGGATTAAGGTTGAAACAAGTATGAAAGAGTTGCTCTTTCTGATGACAATTTGCACTGTCACAAAAGCAGTTAAATTTTATTTGGAATAAAGTTAAATTCTGAATCTTTCTGTGGAATGTCCTACTTACTGTGTCTTACATAGTCCAATTGAGAGCAGAATTAAATGTCAAAGTACCAAAATTCCCAGGCGAGGAAGGAAAATACTCCTCTTAAATTTTATTTTTAGTTTCTGTTCATGGTCACAGTCCAAAAATAGTGATGCTTTTGTTTTGTTTTCTACTTTTTGATCAGTGTGAGTATGTAGAGGTAATGCATTTTTTTAATAGGCACATAAGACATTGTCACTTAACAGAATAAAATATAGAAAACCGAATCAGATGCAAGTCACTATGTTGTACCTAAGTGTAAATCCAGATTCCATTGACTATATCTGAAAAGTTTGAAATATAGTTGTAAACCCTCAATTTTCTATGGAAATGAATCCATAGTAAAAATCAATCCAAAATGCAATGTCATTACTACTACAATTGGTTTTGTGTTGTGACTCATTCCATTATAAAATTGCAAAACCCCCAGCGCAGCCCTCTAAGCTTTGAAAGAGCCAAAAGTGCCTTTCTGTCATTGCACTGTCTTAATTTAAAAAACAGGGATATAAAAGGTTGGAGGATGTTTAGTCCAGAGGGCCTCATACCATCTAAACTTAGAAAATATTTTCCAGTCACTACCACAAACTGAAGTCTTGCATGTTACTCTGGAACTATAACTTGTGCACAGGAGAGAGCAGCACATAAACCACTGCTAATATCCCAGTTCACTGATATAGCAATTTAAAATCTTTCATATATCATATGATATATATGCTTCATAAATAGTAGAGAAGCATATCTGCAGTGTTGGAATTATGTTATTTATGTAGCTTCCAGAAATTGTTCCTCTCTGTTACACAGAAGAAAGAACTAGCCTTGTAATACATTTTTACAAGAATAAAACTTGTCTTGCGTAATAGTGTCACATCTCTTTTTACAAAATCCCCCTTTGACGTTTACAGCTTGTATGGTAGAAGGCCCTCAAAAGCATCCAGAAATAAATTCTCCTAGCATTGTGAAAACTGTTTTTCTTTTTTTTTACCTCAGAAAAATGCATACGCCATGCCTCAATAATAGCTGAATATAAGTGCATTCCACTATCATGAGAGCCCAAGTATATGCCTCACATAGAAAAACATTAAATGTATCTAAATTAGGTCTTTAAAACCAAATCTTATCCCATCCCTAGAGAAATTCTGCAGATGAATGATAGCTTTTCTCTACTCCAGAAGAAATTCGTTCTCAGAAAATATTTAGTTAGCGTAGGTACCTGATCAAATCAGCTGCCAGATATTTGTCTCCTGCTACAGAGTTCAGAACCTGTTGATTCATTTTGCTATGATATGATGTCTTGCATTAATTTTTGTAAACTTTACATAAAAAGTAGCCAACAACTCAAGAATATAAATCTAAAATATGCATTGAAAAATATGCTGTTTAAATGGCAAAATCAAGCATTCAGAAGTTAAGAAATGAAAGGTTTAAAGAGAGCTGGTGCCAGGGAAAGACACAAACTAGAATATTTAATGGGTACTGTCAAAAAGGTAAAAACATTTTTCTTCTCTGATTGGATCATATGCTACATATTAAAGAAAACGTTTGTGGAAAAAAAAAAAAAAAAAAGAAAAAAAGGAAGAATTTAAGTAGTAACCAGAGAAACCATTTAGTAAGTTGAGACAAACAGATGAACATATGTTACAATACAGAAATACTTCAGAGCTCAGAACCATGAATGGTTAAGAATTTGAAGTTTTCACTGAATTTATGTAGCAAGTAAAGATACTCAAGTTGAAAATGAGTAGAAATTCATATAGGTGAAAGTTAGTTTAACATTCTGAGTTGTCTGCATAGTTTTTATGTGATTTTGTAATGCTTATAGACTGGCCTACAATGCAAATTTAACTTGTCAATTGTCATATCTGCATCAGTGGAACTATTTAATGAATGCAAAACTCAAGCCATAGCAATGATATTTGCAACCATATATTGCATAATGTTAATTATACCTATATTGAATACAGTTGTCAGTACAAAGTAGAGAAGACTATTCCTCTGGACAGTTAAGCTGCCTTCTTCAGAAAGAATTGGACATTAAAAAATCTCCCAATGCACAAAATAATATACTGGAACATCAGCTGCAGCTATCACGAGTCAACTGTACAAGTACAGTTTCATGGTGATATTTACATATTATTCTAAGAGCACAAACTCCATGTGAAATAAATTTGACTTTTTTGGGTTTTCAGAGCTTCCATTGTCTGTTCCTTAGCAGAACATAACTACATAAAATCATAGAAAGTCTAGAGTTGGAAAGGACCTTAAGATCATTAGTTCCAACCCCCCTGCCATGGGCAGGGGTGCCTCACACTAAACCATGTTGCACTAGGCTCTGCCCAACCTGCTCTTGAACACTGCTACAGATGGAGTATTTACCAATTCTTTGGGCAGCCTGTTCCAGTGCCTCACCACTGGAGTGCACCTCAACACATTATCCCTTGTCCTGTCACTACAGTCCCTGATGATCCATCCCTCTCCAGCATCCTTGTAGGTTCTCTTTAGATATTGGAAGGCTGCTATGAGGTCTCCATGCAGACCTCTCCAGGCTGAACAGCCCCAACTTTCACAGCTTGTCTCTATATGGGAGGTGCTGCAGCCCCGCAACCATCCTTATGGCCTCCTCTGGACTTATTCCAACAGCTCCATGTCCTTCTTATGTTGAGGACACCAGAACTGCACAAAGTACCCTAAGGGGGATCTCACGAGAGCAGAGTAAGAGGGGCAGGCTCACTTCCTTCAACCTTCGGGTCACACTCCTTTTGATGCAGCCCAGGATACAGTTGCCTTTCTGGGCTGCGAGTACACACTGAAGCTGGCTTATGTTCAGTTTCTTGTTGACCAACACCCCCAAGTCCTTCTCTGCAGGGTTGCTCTGAATCTCTTCTCCACCCAACCTGTAGCTGTACCTGGGATTGCCCCGACCCAGGTGTAGGAACCTGTACTTGGCTTGGCTGAACTTCATGAGGCTGGCATTGGCCCACCTCACAAGCATGTCAAAGTCCCTATGGATGGCATCCTTTCTCTCCAGTTTATCAACCAAAACACATAGCTTAGTGTCATCGGCAAACTTGCTGAATGCACTCTCAATCCCACTGCATGTGGCCACCCAGCCAATTCTTTATCCATAGAGTGGTCCATCCATCAAATTTGCTTCTCTCCAGTTTAGAGACAAGGATGTCATGCAGGACAGTATCGAATGCTTTGCACATGCTCCTACCCATCAGTTCAGTAGCCCCGTCATAAAAGGCCACGAAATTGTGCAGGCAGGTTTGGTGTTAGTGAAGATATGTTAGCTGCCACCAGTCACCTCATTGTTTTTCATGTGCCCTAGCATTTGTTTCATAAGTTGTACCTTGAAATACTTATAGGAAAAAAAGTTGTCAGATGCATAGCAAACAGTGTTGGGGAACGGTTGATAGAAAATAGACACAATAAGATCATAGGCCAAACGATGGAAAAAGCCTAACAGTAGTGAACCAAAGGCTTTGAGGCCTTGGCTGAAGGTTACTAGAGAACGTGTGCGTGAGAAGAGTTTGAGGGAGTTGGCAGAGGAGCCTGGGAAGTCGGGATATGTAGGGAGGAACTGATTAACTGCAACCTTGAAGCACAGCTGCAAGCTGGAAACCCCCTGGAACGTAACCAAGAGGAAAACTACAGAGGGGGGTGGGATGTGAATGTAACCTTTGAGCTGTGACCAAGCACATACCAATCATGTAACCAATCATGTATCAATTAGTAGATATAGGTAGCCAATCACATATTAGCGAGTGTGCCTGCATAGCGTATATAACTGGAACCCTCAGATGAAATAAACTGAGTCTGATGAACGATCATATTGATTGTCTTCATTCTCCCACCACTGGAGGGTCCTCGCCTACTACACAGGCAAGAGGAGCCTGTGGGCCCCGCCCACAACAAAACAGAAATCTTTGTCTGCTTTCTAATGGCTGACTACAACTTGTGGAATATTTTGCTACCTGGAAAAGATGTTTGCAAAGTGCCTTTATCTACTGGGATTCTGCATGACAGAACAGTTTCTGTTAGGTGTGGAATGCATGCAACTTCACACAGGTAAAGTAATCAAGAGATAAAATGGTCCTGTGGGACCCGACCTCTGAAAAGATCAGTTCCTGCTGCAGTCTCAATTTCAACGCATCTGTTGAACCAGGCTTATGTAATTCACAATATTTTTGCCTAATTTTGAATTAAAAAGTAGTATCTCACCAATTATATTTATTTACAAGGATATCTCTTCCTATTTTAAGAATATTTTATGTATGAAGAACAGTGTTGTTAGTCCTTAGTAGTAAAAGTTGGGCTGTTCAGATCCTAGAAAAAAAATGGTATTCCTCACTATTGTTCCTCCCAATATATTAGTAATTGTTCATAATAATTTTTATTTAATTATAATGAATATCATTCCTTCCACCTTCTATATTTATTCTGAGAAATATTCTGGAATCCAACTTTCAAAATCTGTTCAGGAACTTCAGTTATCATATGTCTATTCATATGTAAAAACTTAGCTGGATTTGATGTTTCATGATTGTTGTTATTAACCTTCTTAATTGAGTACTATTATTTCTTAGGATAGCATCTTACACAGAAAATAAAAAAAAAATCACTAGCAAATTTCCAACCAGAAAACAAGATTTTGATCCAGTGATCAGAGAACGTGTGAAAGAATGGCATTTATGTAGCCTAAATACAAGATGTTGGATGGGCTGAAGGATTAAGAAGAGAGGAAAGAAAGAAGAAATGGCAATAAACTTCAGATAGACAGATTGCTACAGCTAACAAAGGTCACAGTATGTTCTTCAAGTCTATAGGGAATGCTCTAGAAATAATGGACTAAAACCATAGCAAGGAAGAGTCCAGTCACACATTAGGAAACACTTTCTGACAGTAACAATAATGTACACTGGAATAAATTGGATGACAGTGCAGGCTCCATTAACAGACTTTTTTTATGACCAAATTTAAAGTATCTATCAAGGATGTTGCAAGCATAACTGGTTCTGTCCTAGACTAGAAGAATGGACTAAATGGTCACTTGAGACTGCTTTCAGCTTTACAGTTTCATGAATTAAAGAGATAAGGTATGGATACAAGCAAGATGCTAGAATCACATGTAGCCATAAAAAAATATTAGAGTTGGAAAAATATTTTTCTGATACTATTTGCTTATGACATTTAGTAAGATTTACTATGATAGTCCCCTAAACTTTATATGTGGTAATTTTCACAACACGAGTTTTAAATGTGAAAATATCAGTCTGGATAATGAGACAAATAGTGTGCTGCTTTGTTCCATTCAGCTTGTTTTAAATATGTTAGTATACTTTAAGCATTTTCGCCCCCGCCCCTCCCAGCTCACTGGTGCTTTTGTACGATGCTATTTTACTGCAAGCTTTTTAAGCTATTCTCACTTAGGAATGCCCTGTATAGGGAAAATAATCCTGTCACGTACATCCATTGTTTTATTTTCACTTTAAAGGAATATGAATATAGCACTTATTTTTCTGATATTTGGACAACACTTTATTATACTGAAATAAACCAAGGTACATACCTCTCTAGAGTTTCTCTTATTGCAGCCAATAAATATTTTATTGCTAAAATTTTAAGTGTTCAAATGGAAGTTGTATAAAATTTTATTGACAAGAACAAAGCCTTTGTAAGGGAAAAACAACTGTTTATTTCTTATTTTGAGATAAAAATACAACGTATTTACAGAAAATGTCCCAAGTGAGTGCACAATAAAAAAAGAACTTCTCAAAGCAGTGAATAACATATGCTGCCTCTACTTTGCTATATCCTCATGTTATATCTACAATTCTTTTCAGTATGTCAGTAAAAAATAAATACAGAATTATATATATGCAACATCAGGAAGAATAACGGCAAGGGGCTTATATAAAATTTCCCTAGTCATTGGACCTAGGGACCTAGTATATTTTTCAAGAATTGATGGAGGTGATTTTAAAAAAACAATATTTTTTTCCCCATATCTTCTAGGATAATCTGTTCCACAACTGTCATTTTAATGACAGGAAAACATTCTCTAAGCTGCTGCTTATTTTCCTTGCATTTAGGTTGTACACCTATGTTGTTCTGCCAATATTGTAACTTTCTGTTACATTATCTTAGCTTAAATATCTCTTTTTTCTTCCTCATGAATACTACCTCTGTCTTCTTCCTTAGTGAATTTAAGCAGCAACTACATTCAGTGTCAGCTTTCTTTGTTAAACTAAACATGATACACTGTTTTTCTTCCCAGTTGCCCATTCATTATAGCTGCTTTAGTCTGAATTAATGTTTCTTCTTATTAAAGAGAATTATAAATTTTACTTCAGGTTAGATCTCACCAGCGCTTGCTATTTCTCATGTAATTACCTTCCTTGATATATCCTACAACAGTCCTTGCCTTTTCACAGCTTCACCATACATTAATAATCCAATTCCCCTTCCTCTTGAAGAATTCTTAAGTTATGAGCCCTGAAATTGTAGCTGGGATTCATATTTGTTTTAAATTGTTCTCTGTCGTAAATATAAAAATTTGAAGAGCATCAGAATATATTCTGTATGTCCTAAAGATTTTGAAATGAGAAAAATGCACTTTGCAGTACTATGTTTGCTGGGAAAATAATAGATATATTTAGGGAAAAGGCAGCCAAACTGAGTCTGTCCTTTAATTCCATTGGGCAGTAGGGTGGCTGACTACTTAAGAACCACAACTGGACTTTGTTCACAAGGAACCAGCTAGTTTACTCTAAAAGGCAAGGAGAATCACTATAGGCCGAGACCTAGGAACAAAAGGTAAGTTGTAGTCCTACCCTAAAGAAACTCCAGAGTTTGTTCTATGTGCTTTAATTTTGCTGAGCCATAAGCAATATTTCATTCACAATGACTGAAACATCACTTTCTTTACATTTACATGTAAATTAATTTACACTTCTTTCTTCTTTTCTTTCTGACTTAGCTTTTATCTTCCTTTCTCTACTTTTTTTTATGTTTGTCATTTGAAATTTATTACTTTTTTGTAACAGCTGAACTGTCTTCCCTCCCTCCTCTTCTGTATTTTCTGTATTCAGTTTATTCACAATGACATTCCCAAGCTCCTAATTTTCCATCACAGTTGAAGGTTTTCTTACATTCTTCACATACAAAGGTAGAGTTTGAGTTATATAACCAGAATAAAAAAAAAAAAAAATATTTTATTCTCTCATCTATTTTATTAATCTAATTACAAGGTTCAGGGTTTTAGGATGTTTGAGATTAATTTTCTACCAATGTAAGTGCTAGCAGGCTATTCTTAAAAATGCTTGGAATTTACAGTCAGTTCTAATTTGGCTTCCAGTAATGTGTAGGTCATTGCATTTCTTGAAAGCATGCACTACTTTCAACGAGGAATATGTACAGGTTGCCTAAATATATATATATTTTTATAAGCCCATAAAACATATAGATTTAACATTTTAAAAATGCATTGCAAGTTAACTCTTCAAAGCATTATGCAAAACTATTACTCATATTTGATTGCTTTACAGTTTTTTCAAATAAATACATACCAGTATTTCAATGAGAAACTTTTTTCCCTATACTTTTATTAAATATTTTCTGTAAGAAGTTCCCAATAATTTCTTGTAAAAGAACAGTCAAAGACTCACACAAAGGGTATTCAGAAGCACATGGCTTTTCATTTTATATTGTGTTATAAAACATTGGTTTTAATTGATTTACAACAATCTGAGATGTTCCAACATTATTTTCATTGCTTCTTTCCCCCTAATTTGAGGTCCACAGGAATCTGGAACACGTTGGGAACAAATGTCTAGTAGAATTACGCCAAGTTAATTAGCACAGAATTAAATATGAAAATGTCAAAAGAAAAGACAAAGATGTCATTTTCAACTAACTTATCCTAACGTAATTAGAAAACTAATAATGATAGCATATTTTTTTTTTTTCAGCTGGAGATTAGGGGCCCAACAAATAAAATTATCCCTCACACACCATCTTCATTTTGTTTGGCAGTGCTCCATTTTTGTTTCCTCTACTCTTCTTTCTGCCCTGTTCTTCTTGAAGGTAGTTTGAGTTATATCAAAGTAATTACAAAAGCTTTAAATCTGATAAAACCGATTATCTTATTATTTATTTTGGTTTTGGATAAAGATAGCTTCTATTAAAATAAGTGAGAATAAAAGATATTTGGAATTGAGACAGAGGGAGAACCAGACAATTTTAAAATATTATTGTATCTAGGCTATTTCTTACCATGCACAAATCAATTTGATTTCATCTTCATTTTCATTTACTCAGTGTGGAGCCAGACATCAGCAAAATTAGCAGATTAGCTGAATTTCTCACTAGAGCAATGAGAAAAGTCAAAAAAATAATACTGCCTTAAAAAACAATGGGTTTGGCAAATGTTAGTGAATCGTTACTTGTTTGCTGTGTGCTTGCCATAAAAGAATATGGTTTATGGGTGGTACTTGACATTGGAGATATATTACAAGTAAGAGCTTTCGTTGTACCATCAATTCCTATGTAAACTTACCTCTTAAATCAGTGAGATGATCTGAGTAAAAACTGCTTGCATTTGAGGGACTTCAGGGACATGTGGTACTCAACAACTCATCACTCAGATAAATCTTTAGCAAGAATAAATGAGTGCTTATCAAATACAAGGTGCTGGGGCAATAAAAAATATTATTTTTAATTCACAAGGTAAAGCACCATCTGTATGAAAGCACAATAACCTGTATCAAATATAATCTTTAATCTGCAAACTCACTGAAAAGATTTTTCAGTCTTAGCAGTTAACCCCTGTATTTTTGGCAAGCCTTTTAAAACAGAAAACAAATATTACTTAAGCCACCTCTGGTTTTCTACAACAAATACTCAAATAATATACAAGATATTATTACCAATAAAAAATATTTTTTTCCCTGAAAGCCCCAATTTAAAGCTATCATTTAATCCATAATCTGGTGGCTTTACCACTACAAATCCTTTCCCTCGCTCTCTATGTGCTACCTCTATATCTAATGCTTGACCAACACAGAGTATTAGATGAGGAATTGCCATGGATTCAGCAGTAGCAGGCATTTTTCTCCTCCTTGGTCACCGGTGCAGAGCTGTGTTTTCGACTATCGACCTGGGAACAGTGCTGATAACACCAGGGTTTTCAGTTACTGCTTTGAATGTTTTGGTTTGACCAAGGACTTTCTGAGCCTCATGCTCTGCCAGGGAGGAGGGGAAGCTGGGAGGAAGGAGAGACAGGACACCTGACCCAAACTGACTAAAGAGGTATTCCATGCCACAGCACGTCATGCCCAGGATGTAAAAACGGAGGGCAGACACCCAGAAGAGGTGGGTGCACTGCTGGGTCAGGCTCGATATCAGATGGTGAGCGATTGTATTCTCTTTCCTTGTATTTCTCTTGTCATTATAATTATTGGTGGTAGCAGTAGTGATTTGTGTTATACCATAGTTACTAAACTGTTCTTATCTCAACCTGCGGGAGTTGGATTCTTTCGATTCTCCTCCCAGTCCCCCTGGGAGCTGGGGGAAAGAAAGAGGGGGGAGTGAGTGAGCAAACTGCCTGAGGGGCTGTCATGGGTTCAGCAGCAGCAGTCATTTTTCTGCTGCTTGGTAGCTGGTGCAGCACTGTGGCTTTGATTTTGGGCATGGGAGCAGCGCTGATAACACCAGTGTTTTGACTACTGCTTAGTGATGTTTTGGTCTGACCAAGGACTTTCTGAGTTTCATGCTATGCCAGGGAGAAGGGGAGCTGGGAGGAAGCAGAGACAGGACACCTGACCCAAACTGACCAAAGAGTTACTCCATACCACAGCACATCATGTCCAGGATGGAAGAGCAGAGAGCAGAGACCCGGAAGGGTGGGGGTGCACTGCATGGTCGGGCTTTGGGATTAGGTGGTGAGAATTGTATTCTTTCCTTGTATTTCTCTTGTCATTATTATTATTGGTGGTAGCAGTAGTGGTCTTGTGTTATACTTTAGTTACTAAACCTTTCTTATCTCAACCTGTGGGAGTTGCATTCTTTTTGATTTTCCTTCCCATCCCTCCGGGAGAGGGGGGAAGAAAGTGGGGGAAGTGAGTGACAGAACGAGCTGCGTGAGTTATACAGGCTTAAACCACGACAGGGGCTTAAAAGATGATAATAATTTCAAATTTTTTTTCGTGGGCTTCTTTGGGGGTAATTTTTGCTGATTTTTTTTTTTTTTTTGCTTGTTTGTTTTTGTTTTGTTTGTTTGTTTTTGTTGTGTTTGTTTTGGTTTTGTTTTTTTTTTTTTTTTTTGCGGGGAGGTTGTTTTTGTATTTGCTTTTGTTTTTAATTCTCTTAAAACCATTGACCAAACTGTCGTGGTTTAAGACTCTCTAACCACGCAGCTCGTTCTCCCCTCACTTTCCCCTTTTTCTTCCCCCCACTCCCAGAGGGATGAGAAGGAGAATTGAAAAGAATGCAGCTCTCACAGGTTGAGATAAGAACAGTTTAGTAACTAAAGTATAACACAAATCACTACTGCTACCACCAATAACAATAATGACAAGGCAAATACAAGGGAAGGATACAATAGCTCACCCCTTCTAATACAAAGCCCGACTACTCACTTCCCCTCCTTCTTCCCCCCCACTCCGAGGGGGGGGGAAAAACTGGGAGAAGAATCAAAAGAATGCAACTCCTGCTAGCCGAGACAAGAACAATTCAGCAGCCAAGGTATAACACAAACCACCACTGCCACCACCACCCACAAAAATGATCAGGGAAATACAAGGAAAGAGGATACAATTGCTCACCACTCGATGACCGAGCTGTGAACTGAACTCTTCCGGGTTCCTGCCCCCCCAGTTTTACATCCTGGGCATGACGTGCTGTGGCATGGAATAGCTCTTTGGTCAGTTTGGGTCAGGTGTCCTGTCTCTGCCTCTTCCCGGCTCCCCCTCCTCCCTGGCAGAGCATGAAACTCAGAAAATCCTTGGCCAGACCAAAACATCACTAAGCAGTAACAGAAACACTGGTGTTATCAGCACTGTTCCCAGGCTGAAAATCAAAAACACAGTGCTACACCAGCTACCAAGAAGGAGGAAAAAAAAAATGACTGCTGCTGCTGAACCCATGACACAAGCCTTTAATGATTGTACTATCTACAAAAGCACAGACATTTTTTTTCTTGTTTTGAGAAGCATTGAATCTAATTGCTTGTCACATTGACAAGCACTAGGCTTGAAACAAGTCAGAAATATGTTTTATCCTAATTTCTGTTATGCAAGTACTGTTGGAGTGTTACATACCTTTGGCAATAAAGGAGAAAGAAAAATTTCTATTTCACTGTTGTTAACCCAAAGTATTAAAAATCTTTAGCTGGCCATCGTGGATTTTAGATCAAACCATGAATACAGGAATTTAGCAGGTTGTAAGAAGCAATAACTATGACTGTCTTTTCAATTTACAAGCTCTTATAAAGGGCCATGTTCATTGATCCTGAACATGCCGCTTTGCTTTTTTACTTCTTCCTCTCCAGCTTCACTTTCCTTTCCATACTTAGTAATCCATGGACTCCATGAATTATCCTTTGTACTTTTGTATTGACTCATATGTACTTCTATAGACTTCATCTTTCAAGGTACCATTTTGAATATTTTCCCAGTTCTTCCAATCTGTTTACTTTAGTGCATTGCACTTTGACATTGACTTTTATAATTCACTTAATTTCCTGGAAATGAATTTGCTGGTATTCTTGTATTATGTAGTCTTATTCTTTACTTAGCTGTATGGAAACAACTGGTGATAAATGTTTCCAAATTTATTTTTATATTTCAGTCCTTTCTCCTGTTTCAAGCAAAAGGTCTTCTGTGCTAGAATTCACTGATCCAAGCCTACAACAATTTTTTCTTTTACGTGCAAAAGGATTTATTTTCAGTTTTCAAATAATCTTAGATCTACAAATATCTACATGCTATTTGTCTGTGGCAGGTCTGACAGCTCAACAGCTTCTTTTATATTAATTTTCTACCAGTAAAGTCCCTGATATAATATGTAATCATCTTTTGTAATGATGTTTTCTTTCTTTCCCTTTAATTACCATTGTGCTTTCAAAATTGAAGAAGAACTTATTAAAAAAATGGAAACAGGAAAATTATTTTAATTCAAAGCTATGGAGAAGAATATTACAAAATATTGCTATAGAATGTAGCATATACTGTTTCTTGATTTTCTTGATAGGAGACAAAACAAAAAAATACGCTGTCACTACAATTCAAATGTTGCTGTCTGAGCATGTTTGAGTTGAATTTAATTTGTGAAGAAAACTTAACCCTTTCCACCCAAAATGCTGGCTTGTAAAATAAAAAATAATTTGCCTAAAACAGCAGGGAAAAAAAAAAGTGGAATTTTCATATCTATCTTGGATGTTTGCATTGTTATTTGCAACAGCTTTCAAATTCTTCATTGACAATTCACAATACAGTGTTTAACAGCACCTGCTTTACATCAGCTAAATTTGCTATGAGTTAGACTATTAAGTAAAGTCCTGCAGCAGTCAAGTTTCTAGGGATCCATTTTTAGTGTAAGGTAAGAGATTTATGGAGTTTTGATAAAACGAAGCAGACAAAATAGCTGGTACACAATGTCTAAAACATCTTCCAAGATCCAGCTGTCATTTTACTTTTGACTTAGAATGATATGCTTCTCTCCATACAGAGATGTTCAGCCAGAATCTACAGGTTCCCTGGTAATAAAAAAGTGATTAAAAATACATACTTTTTATACATACTTTTTTTTGTACACTCCCTACAACAGTGTCTCAGCATTGCTTGCTTTCATCTTACAAGTTTTCCAGGGAATGACAACCATTTTTGTAGGTCATTCCAGGTCCAGCAAGTTTTAGGTGTGTACATCCCGCAATTGCAGCCCCCACAGTTGCAGGGGTCAGGGCTAGACTGGTCAGGGTAAAAGTCCCTGAAACCAAGAGGTCAGTCAAATATCCTGCTGCCACTGAGATTTTGGTCTGGATGCAGCGGCAAGAGTGCTACTGTATTGGAGAGATTCCTATACAATCCTTGGCTCTAGCCCTGCCATGCAGCTGACCCCTTGTTATCCCTAAGAAAAATAACTTCAAAGAGGGAGGAAATAAGAAAACAAGGAAGGGAGGAAGTGAATGAGGAAGTGACAAAGAAAGGGAAGAGGAAGGGAAGATAGGAAAACAGGCAGACAAGGAGGGAAAAAGTTTATTTTTCTAGCAGTGCAGTTAGCTGAATTGATTCACGTGATACACAACACACAGAAAAAATGAGATGGGAAGAGGGAGAGTGAAATGTGGGAGGGCAGTAGCATATGACTGCCTTCTCCAGGGGCCAGGAAGCATTAGGGCAAACTGCTTGCTTTATGTCACTTTAACAAATGAAAAGTTAGACTACTAAAGACACAGTCTTTCAGAGCTTCTCACAAGTACATATAGAAATAGAAGTCTCAATTTTTTTCAAACTATTATTTTTATTTTGTGAATTAGGAAAAGTAGATTTGAAATGCTCACATATCTGAAAATTGAAATTGTGTATTGAAAGGTGGAATACTAGTAATTTCCTCTGACAGTCTGATGTACATTCTCGTGGTTTAAGCTGTAAATCACGCAGCCCGTTCACACACTGCCCCCTCTTTCTTCCCCCCCACTCCAAGGGGTAGGGGGAAATGGGGAGAGGAATCGAAAGAATGTAACTCCCACGGGTTGAGATAAGGACAGTCCAGTAACTAAGGTATAACACAAATCACTACTGCTACCACCAGTAATAATAATGACCAGGGAAATACAAGGGAAGAGGATATAACTGCTCACCACCTGATGAACAAGCTGTGAACTGAACTCTTCCGGGTTCCTGCCCCCAGTTTTACATCCTGGCCATGACGTACTATGGTATGGAATACCTCTTTGGTCAGTTTGGGTCAGGTATCCTGTTTCTGCTTCCTTCCAGCTTCCCCTCCTCCCTGGCAGAGCATGAGACTCAGAAAGTCCTTGGTCAGACCAAGACATTCTAAGCCGTAACCATAAACATCGGTGTTATCATCACTGTTCCCAGGCCGAAAGTCGAAAACACAGCGCTGCACCAGCTACCAAGAAGGAGAAAAAATGCCTGCTGCTGCTGAACCCATGACATACATAAAACCAACAATTGATCAGTTTGTATTGTTTAAAAGTGGAAAGATTTCTACCTTGGAAAAGAAAAGCACTATATGAGTGAAAATTATTGCTTAATTATAGGTTTACAGTCGCCCTTCAGGGAGGTATGAGTTCTAAATAAGCTGTTAACTTTTATTTAACCTATAACACTTTTTATCTGACAAATTGCTAGTCCTGTTGCTTATGAAGAGGTGTCTGTCTTTCTGGTTTGTGAGATAAAGCATCATTGTTATAGTATAATCTCTTTCGATGATCACTCCTATAGCACCTCTGTTTGCCTTTATTACAGACAATCTGAATTTTAGGAGTTTCTCCCAAGCCTAATAAGGCTGCCACAACAGCACTTTCCAGAAAGCAGCATATGATTATTAGCCCTTCCTGGAGAGAGAAGAAAAGATACGCTAAGCATAAATGCTTTTCTCACAATGCTTATACATTGTAAAGAAAGACTTGGATTTTCACTTTAGATACAGGGATTGGTACAAATCTCATGAAAGGAATTCTACAAAACCACTTTGGTTTATCTTGTACAAAAATACCTAAAGAATATAAAAAGTATATCTATCTTCAATTTGTTGCTTAAATTTCTTCATCATTTGAAAATACTTTGTGAACATAGATCAAAATCTTTTCAAAAGAAGTAGTCATTTATAGGCAGTGATTCATCTTATCCTTAAGAAACTAAAATGCCACATTAGACAAATTGTTTCTTTGAGGTATATTTTTTTCTCTCCACTGGCTATTAACAGGGTGTTTGCAGGGTTTACCTTAACTGCAATAATTTCTTAAAGCTGGCTCACTCTGTCTAAGTTTGTTTTGTTTTTTTTTTTTTTTTTTTGCTGGACTTTTTCATTTGTTTGGAGTATTTTGTCTCTGAGAAAATAATTCCTTGTTCTGATATCCACAAAGCCACTGTCTTGCAAATTGATGATCTTCCAACATGTCTTCAGTGCCGGGCAAACACATGAAATTATCTATACGGAATGCAGGTACAATAAGCCCATTTTGCTGCCTGACATATATAAATTTATAAAATGGAATTAATGGGATCTCACAATTTGTCACCATATCTATTGTTTTAATCTTTGATAGTCTGTCAGAGATATGAAATGAAGGGAGATTCCATATATAAGCCTGTGCGGAAGTTATTGGTTTGTTTCCTTCCAGACAGGGTACTCTGCTGATAAGCTACTTTGTAAATCAATTTGAAAATAAAAAGGAATGGTTTAGATTAAGTGGCATTTGCTCAAATATGATAAGTACTCAAAGAAAACATTTGAAAAAGAAAATTTTCAAATGCCTAATTACACCTGTTTATTTTTGTCATTATTTACTCTCATTTCTCATAAGCTTGAAAATTAAATATTTTCCTCATCAACTGTTTTCCATCAAATCATTAACATTTTTTCTTTGAAAAAAATACAGAAATATTTGAATCCCAGTAGTTTTCATTCTACTTGGGTAATATAGCTGCTTTAAAGAAGTTGAAGACATTTAAACAGTTAAATGTTGCTTTCTAAAGGTGACCTCTCCTATTTCCCTCCCATGATCACAGATAACACCTGTTGCGAATACAAACAGTAATTTTCACATAAAAGGTAGACAGGATGCATGAGACCCACAATGTTTTAAGGGAAGGGACAGCCTATGGCCATACTCTGACAACACACAATCTTGGGTGATGTCAGAAGCTAAGGAGGGTGGGGTCTCCTTAGTACTTGGATGGGAGACTGCCTGGGAATACCAGATGCTGTAGGTGTTTTCCAACTATTTACGTCACGCACAGGTCCACATTTTTCACTATATCACCACTTTTTGTCTCTTTATGTATATATATAGTATATAAATGTATATGCATGTAAATACATACATAAGCACACACACACAGAGGTATCATTCTTTATTCCAAGGACCATCCCTACAAAGTTCACTAAGTTAGTACCAGTCAGGGCACACTATGCACCAGTATCTACTAGAGTCTTATACTCCTGTGGGACTGATGCATCAGGCCATCTGATCCACACAGTCCAGTAAACACAATTGTCCCTCTCCTCCACATGGCTGGAAGCAGAGCCCCTCTAACAGTGATCATAAGATTCTTTGCTTACTTCCTGTACAAATAGCCTAGAATTCTTTTTCATAAGAGTCAGAGTAAAATCAGCTCCTCCACTCCACCTGAGAAATTGCTCACCAGAGACCAGAGCAGCAACCTTCTTGGGAGGATTCCCATTGACTGTTGTTTTTCTTTGCAATTCACATACCCATTCGTCCAGAACTGAAGGAGGTTTTCCATCCCACTTTCCTATGTCTTCTCCATGATCCCTTAGGTAAAATCATAGGGTGCCCCTTGGAGTGCACTTCCAATATCTTCCCTCTCAAGCAATAGGGTGCTTACTGTTAATAGCTCACATGCAGGCCTGTATATGTGGGGAGCTGGATAGATCATCTCTCAATTGCTTGTACTCTTGGGACAGGAGTCTTTCCACAACTGAAATCACTGAAGGGGCAAGATTGTCTTTAAACTCCCAGGGTCAACATCTTACTTCATCCACTGTTAGTGCTGCCACTTCCCTCCAGCTCATTTTTTGCCAATGAGTTGGCGTATGATGATGGTGCACTCTGCGTAAATTTCTGCCACATGGGTCATATGCATGGAACTTCATCTGGATCTACAGGTATATCCCTGGCATCTGACTTATAATAGATCATCTCTAGAGCAGCTAATAATAAATTTGTTTTGACACACTCCAATCAGATCTGTCGTTACCTCAACACTTTAGGCCCCATGCTGGGAGCCAAAAAGGGCTGTCATGGTTTAAGCTCAGCTGGTAACTCAGAACTATGCAGCCACTCACTCACTCCCCTTCCACCCTCTGGGCAGGATGGGGAGGAGAATCAAAAGAATGTAAACCCCATGGACTGAGACAAGAACAGTCCAGTAACTGAAGTATAATGCAAAACTACTACTACTACTACTACTACTACTAATTATAAGGGAAATAACAAGGAGAGAGAATATAAAATTTAAAGGAAAAAAAAAAATGACAAACACAAATGATGCATGATACAATTGCTCACAACCCAGTGACTGACACCCAGCCCAACTTGAGCAGTGATCTGCGCTTTTACATATGTCAGTTTATACAGTGGGCATGACATGCTGTGGTATGGAATACCCCTTTGGCTACTTTAGGTCAAGTGTCTTGTCTCTGCTTCCTCCCGGCTTCTTGTGCACCTACTCACTGGCAGAACATGAGACTGAAAAGTCCTTGGTCAGGGTAATTGCTACTCAGCAAAGACTAAAACACTAGTGTGTTATTGGCATTGTTCTCAGACTAAAACCAAAACACAGCATTACACCACATACTAAGAAGGAGAAAAAAAAAGCGAAACAACCTGTTACAGCTGAAACCAGGACACTAGGTAAAATGACTACCTGTGGACATGTTTATAGTGTTCTAGTTGGGTAGAATATTAAAGTAACTGTCAATTATACTCTTAACAGCTGTAATCTCATAGAGTGTCATTCACCAAATGGTTCTCTGCTCCTGTGATAGCACTGGGCAGAGTCCTATGGCTCAGTTCAATTAAAACTACTCTGACAGGGCAAGACCATTTTGGCAGACAGTACTATTGCTCTTTCATATAAAAGAGCCCTGGGAACGCAATAAGCAATCTCTGCACCATAATGGATGAACTTGAGCTAATGTTCAGTGATGCACTATAGATTTAAAAAGCTAATGCAGGTTGTCTGTGCTTTGACATACTGTGCACAGATTTCTAGAAATGGTTTCAGATTTGATACTATGCTGTCTAGGTGTCAGGTTTGCTGCTTCAGTGCTATAATGCATGTAAAATAATAGATACTGAAACAAAATTCTAGCTGTAGACTTAGACATTTAATTAGCTTTGAAATAAGAAAAAAATACAACAACGGAAGGCCTTGTTTTCCTGTTAGCCTATGGAATCATCACTTACTTATTTTAGATATGTATGTTATATATAGTATAATGTCAAGGCCAGGTTGAACAGAGTTCAAGGCCAGTTTGAACATAGTCTTGGGCAACATGGTATGGTGGAAGGTGCCCCTGCCCATTGCAGGGTGGTTGGAAATAAATGATCTTAAGGTCCTTGCCTACCCTAACTATTCTCATTCTATGAAATGACAAATTTATGTGTTTGTACATACAGTTTGATTGTTTGTGTGTGATCCATTAAGTGTCTTCCTCATAAACTGAACTGGATTTTGCTAAAATTAATTTTGTCACCCCAAGGCCAAAGTAGTCAACCCACAAACACTGTCAGTAATCTTCCTACATAGGAAGGGACTAATTCTACAAAGCTAGCTATAACTTATATAATCTTGTTCCTTTATATTTTCCTAAATAAAAATAAAGCTCTAATTGAAAAACATTGAATTCAAAAGCCAGTGATTTCAGTGGTGGCCCTTTAGGAACAAAGTTTGCAAACAGAACTCTCTAACAGAAAAAAAAAAAAATCTTGTGTCAGAACTCTTTCTTCGTTGCAAAAATTACATTTATTGTATGTAGACAGTTTTATACAGGTTTAACTGTCAGATCTTTAGAATGCACAGATTGTTATTTATGTTTACTGAAAGTGAAATTCCATACGTATCTGACAAATTATATATTTACATATATTAAAAGTTGGTTCTTATTTGTCATTTATAATTTTTAGCGTCCATTTCTATAATAACATACAGCAAATTCTATAAAGGTGGCCATATACCACACATGGTCAGATGGAGGAATCATTAGATGACTAAGTAATGTCATAAACACATCAGAATCAATAACAATCAGGATCAGTTACACTTTAGGTAAATTATTTGCAACATATGAATTGGTAATCTACTAATTCACATCACCCAGTGTTTCTTAATAGGATTCGAGTAGTAACTTAAGTGACCTAACCAGCTCCCATTAGAGCTTGTGACTGAAAAATGTTAGTAAGAGACAAGTATAAAAGTATAAAAAAATACCTCGAATTATTTATTTACTACATGTCAGAAAGGCAATGTTGTGATCCGGAGTCCGATGAAATCAATACAAACAAACCCATGAGAAGGTTTTAAGAAAGTTATGAGTGAGGAATATCTTCTGTGGACACAGGTATCTTTAGTACGATACTAGGGAACAAGGGCAGAAGAGCTGAGATGGTTGGGAAGGAGATAAGATCTACTCACAGCATTCCTCTGCCAAATTGTCCATCCAGGAGAAATACTGAACAAGTTGCTGGCTGGACGTAAAGCTGCATGTGCAATAGCATGTCTTCTAAGTTACACTGTGGGCTTTTTTTTGGAGTGAGGTGACTGATACAGGACTGTCTCTAACACAGAGGTATGACCTGTATTATGAAGTGGCTTTTTTCCAGGCAGTGTACCGGATATTAAACCTTTTGTCTGATGTTTTGACTGAAAATCTGCCAGCTGCATTCCAGTGATTTTACATGTAGTTCTCAGAAGGTCTCAAAATCAACTTAACATTCATTCTCAGGTTGAATCCACTAAACATGTTTCATCTTTTAAAAATATTGAAGTCCAAACAGTCATTTGGTATGACAGTTATTAGTGTCCAAAGTGACACTAATAAGCAGATATTTATACTGTGGCTATTATGCTCTGTGTATATACATAACTGCCAATACATAATCACAATTCAGAATGCAATTTATTTTGTTGTGGTTTGCATGCATGCATTAGATGCCTACTGAACACTCTTTTAACATATCCTAAAATATTCTAAACTGAAATTGCTCGCTTGTATTTTCTTATGCAATGACAAATTTGCATCTGTTCTCTTTATCACAGTAAGAGGTCTGTGCGCTATGTTTAACAGGTGCAGAAAAAAAGTAAGGAAAGAAAGGCATTTTCATTAGGCATATACAGCCTCCACAAAACGCGATTGAAAGACATTCCAAGGTTCGCTCACTGAAATGGATTAACTATGTGCCTAAATCAATTTCCACATTAGTATAATAAATTGTTGTAACATGTAATATGTAAGTCAGAAATGAATGATATGCAGTTTTCCTGTTTCAATGGTTTTAACATTTTAATAACCATGCTGATATAGGATATAAGAAAAGCAAAAGCAAACCCACCTTAAACTGTATAAAAATTTAATACATAAAAATACAGCAAGAGAATGGAGATTTTATCTCTTTTTGAGGAAAATGGTTGTAACATTAAATGCAGGAGATTACTTTTAGTGTTTAAACTTTGTTTTTAGAGCAACTGTAAAAACCTTTGAGTATGTATCTATGTAACATCCAGCTTGTGCTGCATTTGAATTGCCTCCTAGAGATTCTTAATCATATCTGTTAGCTATTTGTTAACATCATGGATATATTTAAAATGTCATTGAATATTTAGGCAATGATTCAATTGTTTCCTAAATGTGACAAAAAGATCTTTTGATATCTGAGAAAACGGAAAATCCTTTAATTTCAATCAAGTAAGTTACAAGTTTATTATGGAATCATAAAATTACAAAATGGTGTGGGTTAAAAGGAACCTTCAAAGGTCATCTAGTCCAAGTCCCACCAAGGACAGGGGCATTATTCACTAGACCAGGTTGCTCAAAGCCTTGTCCAACCTGTCCTTGAACTCTTCCAGTGGTGGTACCTAGACAACCTCCACTGTCACCACTCTCCCCACAAAAAATCTCCTCCTTATGTCCAGTGTAAACCTATTTTCTTTCAGTTTGAAACCATTGCCTCTTGTCCTGTTACTACAGGCCCTGGCAAAAGGTCTCTGTCTGTCTTATAAGCTCCCTTATATATTGAAATGCCACTGTGAGATCTTCCCTGGAGCCTTCTCTTCTCCAGGTTGACCAACCCCATGTCTCAGTCTTTCGTCTGAGAAGTGTTCCATCCCTCTGATCATTTTGATGGCCCTCCTCTGAACCCACCCTAACATGTCCATGTCTTTCTTGCACTGTGAATGCCAGAGCTGAAAGGAAAACTGCAGGTGGGGTCTCACCAGAGCAGTGCAAAGGGGAAGAATCACCTGCCTTGACCTACTGGCCACACTTCTTTTGATGTAGCCCAGGATATGGCTGGCTTTCTGAGCTGCGAGTGTACACTGCCAGGTCATGTCCACTAATATACTCAAGTCCTTCCTGCTGGGCTATTCTCAATCCATTCATCCCCCAGTCTGTATTAATACTGGGGAGTGCCCTGACAGAGGCACAAGACCTTGCAATTGGCCTTGATATTCATGATGCTCACACAAGCCCGCATCTCCAGCCCATCAAAATCAATTATCTCCTGATTAAGGGAGGAATAAGATGGGTCATTTTAGTGACTTTATGAAAAATAGCATGAGATTATTAGTGCTTTAGGTGTGAGATTCTGCTCTAAATATGTTGGTTAGATTGACTCAGATTTGTCTTGCCGAATAGCAGGAAAAGGCACTAGCATATCAGGACTTCTGGAGCAGTTGGTGGTTCAATTTATTGTAAATGTGTTGGCAAGGCTTTAGTTTTGGAACCTGTGGATTTTAGAATGTTTAGAATGTATTTTAGAATGTCTTGAATGACAAACTGTTTAACTCTGCATCTAAAGCTAATGTAATAGTGTTGTTATTAGAAACAATTATGCTCTAGTTTCCTTGTACTTATCTGAATCAAAAGTTGGAGTTCCATGTATTTTGCAGATAAAAAGACAAAATCCACATAGAGCTCATGTAACACCCAAGAGTTACAAGAACCAGAATTTAGATGTAGTTCCTAATCCACTTCAAAAGGACTAACCTTTGGCACTTTTTGCTAGGATAAACAAATATATAATCTGCTCAGCATTTACAGTGAGGTTGAGATGTATTTTTAGGTATCTCTATCTACATATCTACAGTAGACATAACTACAGGTGAAGCACATATCTAAATGTCTTGGTTTCAGCTGGAATAGAGATATTTTCTTCCTGGTAGTAGGTACAGTGCTGTGGTTTTTATTTAGTATGAGAATAAAGCTGATAACACGTTTTCAGTTGTTGCTAGGTAATGTTTATACTAAGTAAAGGTCTTTTCACATTTTCATGCCCTACCAGCGAGAACGCTGATGGGACACAAGAACCTGGGAGGGGACACAGCTGGTAGGGGTGCTGTTCCTTCCCCCTGGGAGGATGGAGGCTTCCCCTGGGTCCAATGGAGCCAAGATGGACCCACCATTGCACAAGGCTAAGCCCATCAGCGACTGTGGTAGCCACTCTGGGATAATATATTATAGAAGGTAAAAAAAAACCCTCCCCTGGGAGGGGACAGCTGGTCCAAACTAGCCAAAGGGATATTACATACCACGTGACATCATGCACAGTATGTAAACTGGAGGGAGCTAGCCAGAACGGAACTAGCTGGGCATTGGTCAGTGGGTGGTAAGCAATTGTATTGTACATCACTTGTTCTTTTTTTCTTCAGTTTTACTTCTCTGTCTCTTATTATTACCTCCCTTTTCAATTCAATACTTAGTATTAGTATTATATTATATTTTATTTTATTTAAATTATTAAACTGTTCTTGTATCAACCCATAGGTTTCACCATTTTCCTGATTCTTACCCTATCCCACTGGTGGGAAGGAGTGAGTAAGCATCGCATGGCACTTAGCTGATGGATGGGGTTAAACACCCATTGTACTAATGCAAAGAAATTAATATAGTTAGTAAAGTTTAGGGTACTGTTCCTAAAAAGCCTCTTAAGTTTATTCAGCTAAATTATCCTCTATATTTCATTGTGATCATCAGGACTAGAGAATTCCTTATTCTTGGAACCTATAAACAACTCTGAAAATCTCCTGTTTGTCACCAAGTGTTAGATCACTGAGTGCATTAATAGGCTTTAATGGCATTGATCTCAAGGTGAGGTACTATCTTACCTATATTGGGGGAAGTACAATCTTATGCTTCAGTAAGTAGGTAAAAATCTGTGCTGAGGATACACTGAGACATCCAGTTCTGGGCTGAATCAAATCCTTTGTATAAATTTGTGAACCAGTTTCACTTAACAAAAAAGAAACATATCCAGATATGTATGTCATCCTAAAATAGGTGTCCAAATTATATGGATTGTATTGAGTTTGAGTGGCCAGGTTTTGGTAACAGGCACTACAAGGCTGCCTTCTGTGAGAAGCTGCCAGAAGCTTCCCCTGGGTCTGATGGAGTCAAGACGGACCCACCATTGCACAAGGCTCAGCCCATCAGTGACTATGATAGTGTCTCTGGGATAACATATTGTAGAAGGCAAAAAAAGTTACTGTGCAAAAGCAATTACAAACCAAGAGAGGAGTGAGAATATATGAAAGAAACAACTCTGCAGACACCCAGGTCAGTGCAGAAGGAACACAGGAGGTGCTCCAGGCACCAGAGCAGAGATTTCCCTGCAGTTTGTGGTGCAGACCATGGTGAGGCAGGCTGACAACTGCAGCCCATGGAAGTCCACAGCGGAGCAGATATACACTTGCAGCCCATGGAGGCCCACAGTGGAGCAGATATCCACGTGAGTACCCCACGTTGGAGCAGGGGGATGCTGAAAGGAGGCTGTGACCCTGTGGGAAACCCATGCTGGAGCAGGCTTCTGGCAGAATCTGTGGCCATGTGGAAAGAGGAGCCCACCCTGGGGCAGGTTTGCTGCAGGACTTGTGACGTGTGGGAGACCCACACTGGAGCAGTTTGTTCCTGAAGGATGCACCCCATGAAAGGAACTCATGCTGAAGCAGTCTGCCCCTGAAGGGCTGCACACATGGAAGAGACCTACACTGGAGCAGTTCGTGAAGAACTGCAGCCAGTGGGAAGGACTCATGTTGAAGTCCATGGAGGACTGTCTGCCATGGGAGGGACCCCACAATGGAGGAGGGGAAGAGTGTGAGGAATCCTTCTCTGAGGGGAAAGAAGTGGCAGAAACCATGTGCAATGAACTGACCACAACCACCATTCTTCATGTCCTTGCACTATTCTGGGGGAGAATGAAGAGAAATTGGAGAAAATTGAGCCCAGGAAGAAAGGAGTAGAGGGAAGGTGTTTTTAAGATTTGGGTTTATTTCTCATTATCCTACTCTGATTTGATTGGTAATAAAGTTTTTGCCCGAATTGAGTCTGTTTTGCCAGTGATGTTAATTGGTGAGTGATATCTCCCTGCCTTTTGTTATATTTTTTCTCTCCCATACATCTGACGAAAGGAGTGATAGAGTGGCTTTGATGGGCACCTGGCATTCAACCAGAGTCAACCCACCACAAGGATAAATCACTTTCTGGAACTAATGAATTCTTCCTATGAAATCTGCTATGAAATCTTAATAGACATTTTCCTCAACTTCTGTCTATTTTGTGGTCTCGGAATCCATGTATGTACTATCTGAATATTCCTGAGCTGTAGGGAAGAGTGGTCTTTCTTGTCTCCTCAAATAGCTCAAATAAAAACCCATCAAACCAGCCTAAGATTCAGCAGCTGCTGCCATCTATTACCAAAGCCACCTGTTAGCTCTGATCCTTTAGATTTTTTGTTATCTTGGCCTGAAAAATGCCACAGTCAAGAACAAAATGAAATTATTAATGAAAGTAAATATTCCTAATTCACAGCCATTCTTCTATCTACACTACAATTTACTTGCTTTTCCTCATATGTTTCCTGGATTATCAATTAAATTGGTTATATTATAATCCATCATTTTAAGCATTCAAAATGTTAGTCTTTGCAAGCTTAAGCATGTAATATTCAGTTCCATTATATATATAATTTTTAATTAATTTCTACCAAGTCACCATATTCTAACTTCTATAAACCGAGAGGGAAAATTTTAATCTGTGTAGTCCACTCACTAATACCTGCTATAGTCATCCTTGGGTGACTATAAAATATGAATTAAAATTATTATAAGATTCTAACACATTTTTAAATTTTATGAAAGGAAACTCTTAATTATAAACAGGAAGCTCTTAATTATAAATAAACCTGAAATAAATTGAGTAGCAAGTGCAATATCTTCCAAATATCAGTTAATTTGAACTTCATTACAATTTTGTTTTTCTGATTTGGAAATAAACCAAGTCTGTTTATGACTTGTCTAAAAATCCAACTTCACATTGTGTTAGAAATTAGCTTAATAATGTCTTTCAAAAGAACTACTCTGAAATTGACCTTTTCTTGACATTTTAAGCAAAGTTTTTTATTTTTCTTAGTTTCGTTTTTCACAGTGTTCTTTGTTGAAGGATTAGATACTGTGTTTTCTGTTCCAGCTTTTTCCTTGTCATGCAAATCTAAAAGAACTAAGTTGTTTTCCTTTCCAACACTTTAAAAAAAGAACAGGGACTAGCTTTCACCATGCATTGTAAGTAGTAAAATTCTTAGCCCAGTGCTGCTCTTGTAGATCAGCATGCTTTTGGCTGTGTCCCCAGGGAGAGTGGAACAGTGGATGAACCAGAAAAGCTTCACCACGCTTTAGGAAAATAAAAGCACTTGTATGTCTTTATTAACATCAAATAAGGGTGCATTTGCCTTCACAGCCAAGATTTTAATACCCCGAAGAGAACACTGTTCCTAAAAATAAATGTAACTGTATATTAACACAATGCAAGTTATTCAACTTGAATGTTTAGCCCAGGGTTTGCAGAGGATAAAGTCTCATGCAAGAACAATGCTCTGCGCTTTGAAAAAAAAATCGATCATTGTTTGAGATGTGTGCATTGTTGATCTTTCTCAAAATTCAGACTGCTAATTTCCCACTTTAATATATAAGGTAGAAAGTACTTCTGTTGCAGAAATTTTAAATCTCTCTAATGATCTTCGTTTAAAAGACAAATAAATTTCATACCTGCTATATAAAATGCTACTTTAAAATTTTCAGGAAAATAAACCCCCATAAACACAACAGTTCTCAAGTACAGTGAGCAAGAGGGGAAAAGAGGAAAAAGGAGTTTGTGCAACCGTTATATAAATGGGGGCTGTCATGATATTTGCAGGGAGCTACAGTCCTCTTTTTTTCAACAGTACACAGGAGATATTTTTCTGGGCAAAAGGGTTTCTTATCTTACAGTTTAACACCCCATTTAGATCAGCCGTAGGTCTAATGTTCATCATCTCTGTATTTTTCCCTAGCAGCTTTAATAAAGGTAGCAGTTGCCAGAATATGCTATAGGATGATCCCTTTAGCCTCCAAAAATGTTTTAAGAGGTAGCATATTTAGCTCAGCTGATGTTCTTCACTATTATGTCTAGGAATCTCAGCTGTGAGCTGAACATTGTCTCAAAATTTGAGTGATGCGTTCATACTGAAAGCCCAAATAACAAGCTTTGATATAACATCTACATTTTAGATGATGAAAGTTAGACAACATCAGTCCTACCCAAACTGTTTAACTGCTATACTCCAAGCTAAGTGTTCTCAAAGTATGAGTTGTGCCTTGTCTATCACACATACAGGTGAAGATATGTGTGCTAGGTATAGGTCTAGCCAACACAATGCCTTAGGGTACCAACATATCTTGGTCTGGGATAGACATAATAATTCAGCTGTATAGTTTATAACTGGCTCAGAAAACTGGCTAAGTGATTTTCTAAATGTATGTAATTAGCCACTTATATTTAGCATACAGCTTCCTTAAAAATTTATTTTTGTGTTTTACAATTTAAACCAAAGTGGTAAAATGGACTGTGCATGAGGCAAGTAAAATTTTTTTTATGTTTTACAATTTAAATCAAAGTGGTAAAATAGAATGCATGGAGCAAGCAAAATTTTGGGGAAAGAAGCATAAATTTATTGAAAAACTAGTCCAATTAGAGCAGAATCTTAAATGCCCTCCCTTCACCAAAAAAAAAAAAAAAAAAAAAAAAAACAAACTCCCCCCCCAAAAAACCAAACAAATAAAAAACCCCCCCCCATCCTCCACCAACAAAAAAAAAAGTTCTGTACCACTTCTTCTTAGGGTTTTTTCTTGTCAAGTTTCATATTGCTATTTTTCAGTATTTTGCTATTAAACTTGAAAACCATAGTGATTACTATAAAAATTAATAGCTAGGTGATTTTTTTACCACTTTAAAGAAATGCATTCAAGTTTTGGAGAACAGAAACTAAGCTGTGTTGGTGGTAACAGCTACATTAATATTGCATTTCCTGAGTTTACTGAGTTAAGGAGCTGTTTTAAATCCTTTTATTGTATTAAAAAAGTTACATGAACAACCAGATATTTAGCATTTTTTTCTGTATGTGGCATGTCGTGAACAAGAAATATCTATTCAGTTGTATTCCTTCCGGTAGAATCTGAAGACAGAACAGCGAAAGCTATATTTCATCACATCTCAAACTAGGCATCATTAAGCTTGCTCTGCACATTGATTCAAGACCTTTAGGGAAAACTCATGAAATGCAGAGCATGCTATTAATGGTTCTGTGAGATGTGATCTTCCCACTCAGAAAAGTGTTAGACCAACTATTCTATGGAGATACAAAACGGATTCTGTCTCAAAGTATATGAATGACTCTGGACCTAGGTTTTCATGGATTATTAACATTTGTGTCTTAATCAAATTCTGGGTAGCTATTTGTGCTGTTTATTCTTGCTTAATTTTTAAGGATTTCAATGTATATAAGTATTCTGCTACATAATTACACTACACAGCTCCTACATAATTACATCTCAGAGGGAATATGTGTGTATGAAAGATCTGCTCCAGTTATTCCCACTCAAAGATACTCGGCTGTTTCAAAGCATGCATAAAAATGGAACTGCCCTGTAGCATTTTAAGCATAAAAATAAGATAAAAACAGATGATCAATCAGTCAAAGATGCAAAAATCAGGAAAGCTTTCCCCATTAATAACTCTTCCCACCTTCTATCTATTAGATTCCATTCAATGTGTTTATTATTTTCTCTTTTGTATACTTTAAAATTCCTACGTAATATTAAGCATTTGCTTTTATTTCTATTTGCAGAATATTTTTCTCATACAGCTGCTTCCTAGATTTTATTTTTATACTTTAGGCTGTATACTTTCTGAGATCTGCTTTATTATGACCAGTTTGATTTTTCTATCTTTTATCCATACATTCCTGTATTTTGTTTTATATGATAATAATATAATCTTAAGTATTAACTCATGTTATTATGTACAAACTATTTTCTCACAAATGTAGTCAAAGCACCTTTTGCCAAGAAGCAAAACCTTTTCCTCCATAGTACTTGTATGAGTATCAGGGTATATTTCTTTTAGTTATATTATGCATATACATGATAGTCTATGCATATTTGTCTTTAAAGTAATTCATGAAATAGGCAGTAAATAAAAGCAATACATGCATCCAAATCTTTAATTTCTCTTCTTTTTTTTTTTTTTTTTTTTTTTTTGGTCTGATACCTATTGGAGTTAGTGGGAAACATGCAGATGAACTTGATCAATTACCCATAAGAAGTTCAATAGCTTTTGCATGAATTAGTACTAGCCCAATAACCTGGACTCTTTTGGGATACTGGGCTTACGTACGTATGTATGTATAAAACCAGAAATTAAAATGAGAAATATGTGTCTCAGGGTACTTTATTCCAAGATCTTACTACTGCAGTACAGTGAAAAAAAAAATAAAATTAATCTTGATTAAAAGCTGTAACTTACAGCCACATGGCTACTCTGCAGACAGAATAAAAAATTACTACTAAATGTCCAATCTAATGGTCAGTTTCTTAACTGCTGCATAACCACACTTATTTCCAGGTGTAGAAATCATTTGTGTTACCACTTAAAGAGAAACAGTTATTTCATACAAAGTATTAAAGAGATATAGCATTTCAGTATAAGAGGAAAACCAAGCAGCAACAGAAAACATTTGAACTTCATGATGTGTGGAAAGAAGTTAACATTGAATTAACAAGTAATTAACCTAAGAAATTAAAATACCTTAAACACCACTTGTAAATTGGTGTCATTTATTCACAGACTGTCTTTAAGCACCAGAAAAATAACTTCTCTTGTGTAATGACAAAGGTACATATGCCACAGATACAACAGACATAAGTTAATCCAAAGTAAATGCAAGCATATATAAATTAAGAAATGTGTTAACGTTCCTGAGGGGCATAATGCTCTGTCAGTGATACACAGTATTTTATCCTGTTTATCATCCAGGGTAAAATAAATCAGCTTCTTTTTCCTTCCATCATTCGTCTTTTTTGACAGGTAACATTACAAGCAAGCATGCCAATCAAGGAGTGTGGTATATGTGTCTTGTCACTTCACCAGCACAATAAATAATATAGCTTTTGCAAGTAAGAAAGATAATCGTCAATATCAATATTTGGATATGCATAATGTAAACTAAATGTAGATGAGGGATGCAGACAGTTAGGAATAGCATGGAAAAGAATCACTTGTGTTGCCCACATCCATAAACAAGCTTTCTAAGTATTGTAGGTAGGGTAAATTAAAAACTGTTTGATTAATTGAAGTAATAAACCACTGTAGTTTGCTGTTTGTTTGTTTTCTTTAGATGTCAAGTAAAAAAAAAAAAAATCTGTAAAGTTTCTGAACTATCCTGGCAAAGAGGGTTTCTTAAGTTCAAGAATCACAAGTTGTGTACTGCTTCACACTGGACAAGTATGTTTAGACAATATCACTACATATATATATATAGTCTTTCTTAAAATACACTACTGAGAAGTAACAGAGTGCAGTTTAGATAGACTTTGACCTGGTGTTCTGTGGTTGCTCGTATATACTTACATACATATAGAATGACTAGGACAAATAATTTTGTGACATGTTACATTTTCTTATTCTTAGAAACAGATTTGAGAATGTGCACCAATTAAAGAAATAACTAATAGCACAATATAAAAAATAGTTACTATAAATAATTTTCATAGCATGTTGTTATGATTTTATGATTATCTGTACCCTTACTCATATATGATGATTACTACGTTAGAGTTTTTTGCTGATTAAAGCCATGTAATTTGAAACTACCTATCCCAGATTCAGAAAACTGAAATACAATATAAAATAGAAAAAGACATTGATTATCACCAAAGGCATTGAGGGAGACTTTTCTAACCAGTTGTAGATTTCCACCATTAGAATCAGTGGAAAGATATAAACTTTTTTAGATACACAGTTCATCTAAATACTTCAGATGTCGTTATGATGAGTACTAAAAGTATGGAATACTAGGTCAAGTTACAGCAATGCCTCAAAGGCAGTTTCTCAGACAAAAATCAATAAAGAAAATTTCTTTTTAATAACAATACAGTATTACATATATATCAGTGCAGCAATGACATCTGATTTGTCAGTTCTGTGTACCTGATTCTTAGTATGGAGCAAGTACAGTCCTATAGAATGGTTTACACCATCTGGAGGCTGTGGTAAGCTTTGAAACATTGAAGTGTGATTAAGATTTTGTATGCTTATATTGGGTAAGCTGTTTTTTCCTCTAGTCGATTCTTGTTTAATTTGATAAAATATCCATTTTACAGCCTGTCAAAGTATGTTTTCTCATCAGTGTATCTCTTTTCAGCTGTGAACTGCATATTTTCAAGAATAACATATACATCCATTGATCTTCCATCGAAGCACACTTTTCTTCAGATCCATATTATCATCCTTTTAAGACATATAATCTAATGTTTTACGGGTCCAATGTTTTGAAACTGTGTTCTAGGATAGCTTTAATGCATTCGTGGTCATGTGTGCGTTTTTACTTTAGAGTTCAAATGTTTCTTTTGTCTTTGGAAATTCAAGCTACAAAGTGATATTAAAAACTAAGTACTTGTTATTATTATTTACATAAGAATAGTAAGGTTGTTGATGGTTTGAGTTTTGGTGTCTTTTTGTCTTATTTTCCATTTCAATTGCACCTTTAAACATTATTTATTTCAAAAATGGTGTTGAAACTATGTCAGGGTCTCCAGCAGATTAAGAAAATATTCTTTCTCTGGTTTGTTAAAATAAAAAATCTGAGTAGCTTATCATGTTGAAAAGAATAATTACAATGGCCACTACAGTAACAATCTGAAGATTTTGTTCTGTTCCTGCAGATTTTGTTATACTCTGTCATTAAGCCATTTTGAATCAATAGCTAGAAGCAGAATTATTCTCTGATTTCAGATTCTCTCTCATTATGATGTAAATTGCCAGTGATACGTAATTCAACTGGAGTACTCCTTCAACGAGAAACTATACATATCCAGAGCTCCAAGTGCTAAGAAAGTATTTCAGGAGTATAAAATGCAAATTATAGTGATTGGTTGGCTAAAAATAAACCCCAAAAAACCCCAACCCCCAACCCCCAAGAAAACCAAAAAACCTCCCACAAAAATAACACTACAATCAAAGATCAGAAATGAATATGTTAAATCAATTTGAAAAGTGCTGAAATTCCACAACTCAGTGCATGCTGATTGCACTTTTTGGGGCAAAGTGTGACAAAACACGTAACTTTAGACTTTTTAGATTCAGTGCCTATTTTCCACTCTGTCACTTAGAAAAGAATGTAAAGTCCCTGTAACTCAGTGATTGACTCTTAGAATCCAGAGTCAAAATATCCAAGATTCATGGATTCATGGATATTTCAAGAAGGTTCAAATATTTTCTGCATCTGATAGATGTAGATTATTTGCAGCCCTATATTAGGAAGGAAGATGCACAAAATATTTAGCTATATGAACCTTTTAGATGCCCTGGTTAGTTCCCTGGTCTCTTCATTCAAATGTCATTTTATATTTGCTCAGTCAGGGTCCAGCTGTAAAAAAAAATAACCAGATCATAATGATATATGGACTAAAATCACCAGTGTTAGCTCTCTACTTCACAAAATCGTGTATGGATTCAAGTAGAACTTAAAAAATCTGTCCTGAGAACTGCAATATACTTCAGAATGGTTCTGTTTTGCTATACACTTTCCTGTACAACTTTCAAGTATCATTTTCATTTACATCAGATCAATCAAATATAATCTTCCTGGAGACCTTGTTCCTTATTAAGATTAAAATTGAAATTCTTTGTATTTTCACACCTGCATTTCCAGTACTGCAGTTATCTGCTTAAGGCCAACATTAAATATTAATTTCAAATTACTGTTTAAAAGAAATTCTATAAAAATTCAATGATGAGATGAAAGTTTGAATGGAAAGGTAAGGATAATTATGTTCTTCAAAAGCAGTACCTAGTGGGAAGTGCCTCTATTTGAGCAAACAGTATTCCCAAATATTATTAGGGGTTGCAGTCAGTTCATAACGCTTCACTTCTGCCGCTCCTTCCTCCTCACACTTTTCCCCTACTCCAGTGTGTGATGTCTCCCCAACGATACAGTCTTTAATGAATTGATTCAACATAGGTTCTTCCCACAGGTTGCAGTACTTCAAGAACCACTCACCAGCATGAGTGCTTTCCTTGGGGAAGAGTCCTTCAGGAACAGACTGCTCCAGACAAGACAAGGGGCAATGATTTTAAAGTAAAAGAGGGGAGATTTAGGCTGGACATGAGGAATGATTTTTTTTACAATGAGAGTGGGTGGTAAAATACTGGAACAGTTTGCCCAGAGAGGTGGTGGATGTGCTACCCCTGGAGATATTCAAAGCCAGGCTAGAGTGGTTCTGGGCAACCTGATCCAGTTGAAGATGTCCCTGCTCATTGCAGGGTGGTGGGAGTAGATGGCCTTTGAAGATCCCTTCCAAACAAAATCATTCTTTAATTACATGATTCTATGGTTCTGTGGTCATCTTTCCTGTCAACAAACCTACTCCTCCATGTGCTCCTCTCTACAGGTTGCAGCTTCTGCCAAAAGCCTGATCCAGCGTGAGTCTTTATGGACACATCCACCTGCTCTGTTGTGTTGTCCTGCATATGCTGCAGGGTAAAAATCTGCTCATACATGATACTCTGTGGACTTCAGGGAGACAACTTCATTGTGGTCTTTCTTCTCCGTGGGCTGTAGGGGAATCTATTCTGGTGAATGGGAGATCTCCTCTACCTCCTTCTTCTCTGATCTTGGTATCTGCAGAGATGATTCTCTGACATATGCACACTTATCTCTCACTGGTGTTGCACAGTGTTTTACAGTGTGTTAAATATGTTATCACAGAGATACCACCACCATCACTGATAGGCTCAGCTTTCCCAACAGTGGGTCTGTTTTGAATCCAGTTGAGACTGGCTTTATCCTGCATGGAAGCATCTTCTGATGGAGGCGACCCTTGCAGAGCTTCATTGTTACATAAATAGAATACAACATTTTAAAGGGTTATAATTGATATTATTAGAGGTTATAATCAATATCAGCAGCATTTTTTGCTAAACAGAGCCTTAAACATAGTTTATTTTCCATGAGAATATGTCCTTTCCTTAATGAATGACTAACAAATAAGCTGCTCTATGACACTTTGTAACAGTCACTTAAAATATGGTTGTCATCATAATTTCAAGCTAATTAGCATATCGCTGGAACACAGTATATAATTTCTAATGTCTTATAAATAGTAATCTTTGCATTAACCAGGTATTTGCTCATGCTCTATGAATGATTAAGTCCCCAAACTCTTGAACAGAATGAATTTTTGCTGGTGGGAAAAATGGAAAGTTCATGTACAGCAACAATTTCACTTGTTATTACTAGACTTACAATCTTTTATCATCTGAAAAGAAAGCTCTAGTCATGAGTGAAAACTGACTACAAATATGTCCAGATCCATGATATCTTTAAAGAAAACACAGATATTCTGCAGCTTAACTTAAAAAAGTGGTCTGTGAATCACAATAGCTTTTATTGTATTAAATTTTTTCCAGTCATGTATCATTTACATTCTAAATCAAGATTGAAAATAAATGAATCTGGAAGTTTAATAGACTGTATTCCAGAAACAGGAAATTGTTGTATTGTTCATGTAAAATTCTGTTTGAACAAATACTACAAGACAGAAAGGAATGCAATACTGACAGTTAAAGGCATAAAAGTTAGTAATCAAAAATAATAACTTTAGCTATAAAAGCATGACTGAACAAAAGAATTAATATTAAGAATAAAAATTATTTTGAGGGAATTATCTTCTGACTATTTAGCTTCAATTGATGCTTCAAACTTTTCTTTAAAATGATGATCTTCGACAAAAGAATATTTTTAAATAATGCCTGGAACTAATGTCATCAGGAGCTATAAGTTAAAAGTCTCTAGAAAAGCACAAAAATACAAAATTTTGAAATTATATTTAAATAGATGAGTCTTTTCATTTTACTACTCAGTCTTTTATTTATTTTGTATATTTTAATCCTTAAATTAACTTCTGCATACATTACATAAGGTCTTAACTTGAGCAAGCTGGTTCACAGACTTAGCAGAAAAGTATTTTTAACTTCAGAGTCTTATAGGATTAGACAGACAGTTCTCACTTAAGTGTTTTCCCAACCGATGCTGAGTGTTTTCCAACAGACAGGGATATTCTTGAAGGAAGTAGACAGGAGCAAAAGGAATATAATTATGGAGGAGGCAAAAGCCTGCAGCAGACACCACTGTTTTAAAGGGCATGTAGATGCAGTATCAAAACGCATTTCTTCTGGAAAAGCAGGGAAATGTTTGACATTTCATAAATTTTCACTGATATTTCTTTTTTTTTTTTTTTTTTTTGGTCTGCTTCTGCAGCAGTCTATCTAGGAACTGTCCCTTTCCTAGGTGAATTATAAAATTGCAGTCTAGCCTTCTCTGAGGTCAAGGCTTTAGCATACATTCAAATCAGGTAGAACAATTGGACAGTGGTGGTGGAAAAAAAGAAAAAAAGAAAAAAAAGGCTTAAGGCCTCCTTATATGTACGCATTTGACTTCCTGAGAAAATTTTTAACTAGAACATAGGATCAGGACACTGAAGAAACCTTTTTTTTTTAATTTTTTTTTCATCTTTTTTTCCCTTTTAGTTCAATATGCCTTAACAATATTAGAGAGGAACACATGTTGCACTTAAGGCTAAGCTTAAAGAAATTGCTCTATTTGTGAGTGAATAATATAGAAATGATCTTACCATCTTTATTCTGCAGAAAAATAGACTTGCTCAGTGCTTAGTGGTTGCTACTGTAAAGTTAGCAAACATATTAAATTCTTTATGGAAATCTAGGGAAATTTAATATGAAAAGCTATGATTTCTTGTGACCACCTTTTTTCAGGCACTTAACACCATAAGGTGTCTTGGCAGTTATGTTATCTTCACTCCTTCTGTCACAACTTTTTATATCTGTCCTTTTTACTTCCTTATAGTGTTTTTCTGTCATACAATGACCTGTGGGACTGAAAGCGTACATGCCTAGTTTCTAAAGTGATTTTTTCCTATCTAATCTCCCAAGATTAAACTTCATTACCTAGCACAGTTGAAAAGCATTTATATTCAGGCTATACTACTGGTAACCATTTAAAGTCAGCCCCGTCAGGACTGTTGTGTACCCACACTACCTCAGAATATTCTGCTGGAGGGTTATTTCTGAAGTCTTGGACGAAGGAAGTGACAACACTTAGCCGGTATGCATCGACACATGTTTATGCACCTAGCACATGGCACAGACACCTGAATCTATATTTTATGTTATAAAGATCAAAATATAAGCATCACATGGAAACTCCTGAAGGAATACCAATATAATCTCATAACCGTTGAATGATTAGTAGATGGGAAAATTATTATACAATTTCTTGATCCTCATATTGTTTTATACTAAATAGCTAAAATAATAACCTATATTAAGGTAATAAAATAGCTTTGCTTTTTATACCATAGATATGTATTATATAGAAAATATCCATGTTTAAAAAAAAACCCAAAACTGTCATGAATGTGGAGACAAGGCACGAGATATTAGGATGTGTCCATAACTGAGGTTGGTTATGAACATTTAATTTTGCATTGTAAATCAAAATGCTATGGTAAGGCTTCTAAAGCCATAACCACAAAACTATTTTTTGTATTAAAAGTCCAACATCATTCTCCTCACAATGTGAATAATGTTCAGTGTGTGAGCTCTTACATTCTATTCAAAATCATGCTTTTATATTCGTTCTTCAAACTACTCTATTTGTAGTTCACCATTTCATTTCAGCTTTGAAGAATTATTCATTTCCTCCATGGAAGATTTAGATTCATAGGCAATTAGCAGAGAATAAATAATTCTAAGCACAAAACTTCATTCAAGAGAAAAACCAAACAAACAAACATTCCTTATATATAAAGTCAATAATTTATTGTTAATAGAGTTGTTATTTTAGTAGTCTAATCCAAGAATCACTAGTAGTCAAGTTGTAATTACTGCAGTTATATACTGCAGTTAAAGAACATATTATGAAGTTTTAGTAGTAATAATGACACAACTTAATTTGTTAAACATACTCTTAACTTCTATCTCTTTGCCTGATATTATGCTCTCCTTTCCCTTCCTTCCCTGAGCCCTAAGGTCAGTGGCTTCACCTAAATAGCAGCAGTGGGGGAGTGTTACAGCAAGCTGTTACTTCTCAAGTCTTTTGTTTCTGTACCAAGCATGTATTTCTCTGTACTACATTGTTATGTTAGAATTGTAAAACTATGGTGTAAAAACAAAGATAAACAAAAATGAATCAATTTAACCACAGAAATAGAAAAATTGCATTGCAGGTAACCCTCACTTCTGAGTCTTTGCAAAGTCATTGCAAAGCTTATGGCCTGCTACCAGCAACAAATACTATCTTACAGGGCTATGTGAATACAGCGGGTCTAATGAAACAGATCACTAACTGTTAATGACTTGTACCCTGGGGTTTAAGCTTGAAGAAATCTAGCTTTCTAATATACTTCCACCCCTTCCATCCTCTCAAACCAAAGTTCAACAGACTTCTCAAAACTTACTCTCTGTGCCATATCCTTAAGACCCATGCTGCTGTTTTTGCATCTGGGTTGGCACTTAAAGTTGCTAGAAGGCACCGGATGGGCTTGCTAAGAGGCCAGCACAGTTAGTCCCTCAGATGGCAAGCAGCTGGAATGGCTCTTACTTGATAATGCTTCATGCAAAAGTGAGTCTTTAATATAGCAATGTTGCTACTTTAATGCAGCAAATTGCACATGCTTCAAAATTTGCTTCTCCTTGAATGTAGAATACCAGGAAAACCAGCAGAATGGGTGTCTGGCTGAGGGCACAGCTTTATGAGGAACATGTAATTCTGTGTTGTTCCTAACTTGCGCATTTTCCTGGCTCCAGCTTTATGTAGTGCTGTTTCTGCGCACACAGATACTGTATTCACAGAGACTTTCACCAGGTTGGACAACAGTTATGGAGATGAAAAAGTTTGCTGTGCTGAAAATTAATAATGTTTATTTTTGATTTCTTTGTGGTGTGCTACTTTTTAGCTGTCTGTATTCCTTGACCAAGGGGAATATGTGGTTGCATGAGTGATAGTACCACGGCAGGATGAAATATCCTTTCAAGAGACACTGATTATTTACATTAAATTTGGTACATTTTACTTTGTTGCCAAAAGCAGTCAGATCTTCATAGCAACAATAATAAGTAATTACAGCCAAATAAAAAAGATAGATTTCCTTGTAACTGTGTACAAAAATATGTGGCTTCTGCAAAACAAGAGGTGAAAGACTTTTATTTCATAATGTACTCAATTGCTACTTCTGACTTGACAGTGAGCTGTTAATTTTGTCAACCAAGCAGATCCTTCAGCATTAAATGTTGGCTTAATTCCAATTCTCTCTGTATCTCCATGTCCATAATGAGATTACTTCAGACAATTGTTGCTTGCAAAGAGATCAACCTTGGTAACACAAATCTTGTCAAAGAGTGGAAGGTGGACGTTATGAAATTTGGGATTTTTTTTCTCCTCAACTTCAATTGTATTATCCTACAAGGAAAAACTATTGCTTGAAGCGCAGAAAGATAATACCTAAATTGTATTTCATTTATATTTTCAAATGCAACCAGCCTTGTTCTTCTATACAGTATGGACAGAAATTTTAGACAAATCTTTTGATAATATTTTGCTACCACTCCCTGTCTTTCATCATAAAGACTTAAGTGAGATATTAAAAAAAACCCAAATGCGTAGCCATACATTTCCATTCACAGCAAAAATGAATTAAGGGCTTCTCACTCATCAAAAACTGATATTTTCTTTCCCTGACTCCTTCAATTCTCACTTTAATTAAAGATGTGCAACGAATGAATATGGGTAGGACAGTTCCCTACAAACTGAAGTATCTGCTCTGTCACATTTCATACCGAACTGAGCTCAGTCCAAAAGAACCCATGACAGTGTGCCTACCAGATCAAATTCTCTAAGCTGTAAAGCACAGTATAGATGTTGCTGAAGTCTTGTCAGAATTACAACAAAGCATCAGGGATGGTCATCCAGCTCAATTTTACTTGAGTGTAGATGTATTAGCAAATCTAGCCACCCCTGATTCCCCGAGGAGACCAATAGACATATCTAGGATTTGATTTAACTAGCCTATTTTAAGCATACAGAGCTCTGGGAGAGGTGGTTAGGGGCTCTGGAGCTCAGACTGACTTTTCGTCAATTCTCCAGGATACAGAGCAGGACCTTAAAAAGGCTAGGAGGATTGGCCAGGTTAATAAATGTTAAGAAGGGTGATGCTATAGTCAGGGGTTTGGGTACCTGGAACATACGACTCAATTTAGTAGGCCATATCTGCTGGGGGCTGGTGGAGCTGGTCTGACAAAGAAAGGGAAGAGTGGGTTTGGGAGGAGGCTTGCCAGACTGGCCAAGGATGCTTTAAACTAGAAGTGTTGGGGAAGAGGGGAATCATTCCATCACAACACACCCAGTCACTTGCCAGCACCTATAGTAAACGTTCAGAGCAATGTAGAGATATTCCAGCAGCTCCAGCCAATGAGCCGGCTTCAATTGGAGCTTGGCACAGATGCCTCTCTACAAACGCCCGTAGCATGGGGAACAAACAAAAGGAATTTGAGATGTGTACATGTCTACGGGGGTACGGTATCATAGGCATCACAGAAACATGGTGGGATGGCTCCTGTGACTGGTGTGTTGGAATGGAAGGTTACAGGCTCTTTAAGAAAGGCAGGCCCAGTAGGCGGGGAGGAGGAGTTGCTATTTATATTAAGGATAGGCTGGAGAGTATGGAACTGTGTCTGGGGACAGGTGAGCAGTCGACAGAGAATTTGTGGCTCAGGGTTAAAGGGAGAACAGTGATGGGAGACATTACTGTGGGGATCTGTTACAGACCGCCTGACCAAGAGGACTCTGTGGATGAAGTGCTCTATAGACAGATAGGAGCAGCCTCACGCTCGCAGGCCTTTGTTCTCAAGGGGGACTTCAACCACCCTGATATATGTTGGAAGAATGGTACGGCCTGGCACAAGCAATCCAGGAAGTTCCTCAATTGTGTGGAAGACAATGTGGAAGAGATTCAGAGCAGCCTTGCAGAGAAGGACTTGGGGGTGTTGGCTGATGAGAAAATGAACATAAACCGGCAGTGTGTACTCACAGCTCAGAAAGACAACTGCATCCTGAGCTGCATCAAAAGGACCGTGACCAGCAGGTCGAGGGAGGTGATCCTGTCCCTCTTACTCTGCCCTCATGAGACCTCACTTGGAGTATTGTCTGCAGTTCTGGTGTCCTCAGCATAAAAAAGACATGTTGGAACAAGTCCAAAGGAGGACCATGAGGGTGATCAGGGGTCTGGAGCACCTCCCGTATGAAGATACGATGAGAAAGTTGCGGCTGTTCAGCCTGGAGAAGAGAAGGCTGTGTGGAGACCTCATAGCATCCTTCCAGTATCTGAAGGGGGCCTCTAAGGATGCTGGGGAGGGGCTCTTCATGAGGAACTGTAGTGAGAGGACAAGGGGTAACAGGTTCAAGCTTAAACAGGGCAAGTTTAGATTGGATATGAGGAAGAAATTCTTTAGTGTAAGGGTGGTGAGGCACCGGAATGGGTTTCCCAGGGAAGTTGTGAATGCTCCATCGCTGACGGTGTTCAAAGCTGGATTGGACATAGCTTTGGGTGGCATGGTTTAGTGGTAGGTGTCCCTGCTCCTGGCAGGGGGTTTGGAACTTGAAGATCTTAAAGTCCTTTCCAACCTTAACTATTCTATGATTCTATGATTCTATTTTGAAGTATGATGGATCACATTTGAAGAGCACTTGCTTCTTTTCACTGACTGTGAAAGGCATCAAGACTGGTGGGATCAGATGCAGATGTCAACAATGGTTGGCTGAATTCCACCACTAGATGTCCAAATCAGGCCTCCTGTGATCTCCTACAGGAATCACTTGACCCCAGAGACCTTGTTGTGGAGTATTTAGATATCGATGCTGTTCCGGTGCTTCCTGACATTGGGTTGTATATGGAAGAAGGCAGCTAAATTGCTTTCTGAGATATAAAACCTGCCAAACTGTGCTTGAGATAGTAGGATTTAGGTAGAAATTATCACTGGAAATTAGATCGAATAAAAATAATTATTTAAAAAAAAATCGTTCTAATAATCTTCATGTAAAAAATGCATTCTCACTGCAAGTTTTGAAATTTTGGGGGTTTTGGGGAGCTTTTTAAATCAATTTTAAATCAGTAACTCTATTTCTAATGCTAACTGTTGTTTTTAGTATGCTTAACAGCTGTGAGAGAAGATTAGGCATCTATCTTTCAAGACAATTAGGTAATCACAAAATTATGTCTTATCTTCAGTTATCTCTCTGTACTTCTCTAATTTGTGAGCTACTTCTTCATACAGAAATATATTGTCCTGGGTTCAGCAGTAGTAGTCACTTTTTCTCCTTCTTAGTAGCTGGTGCAGTGATGTTTTGACTTTCAGCCTGGGAACAGCCCTGATAACAACAATATTTTCAGTTGCTGCTCAGTAATGTTTAGTCTGGCCAAGGACTTTCTGAGTGTCATGTTCTGCCAGGGAGGAGGGGAAGCCGGGAGGAAGCAGAGACAGGACACCTGCCCCAAAACTAACCAAGGAGGTATTCCATACCACAGCATATCATGCCCACTATATAAACTGGGGGCAGTTATCTGGAAGGGTTAGATGACTGCTAGGGTCTGGCTGGGTATCAGCCAGTGGGTGGTGAGCAGTTGTATTTTCTTCCCTTGTGTTGCGTTAAAGTGGGGGGGGGAAACAAACCCCTTGCTTTATTTTCTGATATGCAACTACCGGTCTGACCGCATTCGCTTATATCAAACCTCTACAGGTCCGGATTTCAATCCGACCGCGTTCGCTTATATCGAACCTCTACTGGTCCGGATTTACCGATAGTGGCGATTGGATATCGAAACAGTGCGTTTTATTGATTGAATTTATTGAGGCAACAGATACAGGTTCTTATGGATTGCCGGTGATAAATACTGTCTGCAAAAGCACATGCAAATAATAGTTACATGGATACAAGCGCTTGATAAAGTTCACACAGCATAGCTCTGAAGTATACAGGTGACAGTAAAAGTAACTCTATAGAGATTCTAAGGTTTCCCGGGGAAACACTGGATACAGTGCAAGTCTTACCCACAGGCGTCCCTATGGGGGGGAAGAGAGGTCCAGCCCGTCGACCGGGCCCAGGAGTCTGTTGATGTTATCTCCCTTGACTCGTCCACGATGGTATCTTCCCTAATATCCCCCTTTCTCTTGGGTCATTTTATATTATTTTTACCTTCAAGGTGGAGCTTGAGTGACTCTAGTCATACATACCTTTATTATCATTGGTGCAAATTTCTCTTGCCTCGATTTAAAGGTATATGAGACCAAAAATCCAGAGCGCATGCTCAGAGAGGGGTGGTCTTATTTCGGGGGGGGGGTCGCATTGGAGATGGGTGTGTATTTTAGCATGTAAATGCATTATAATGACATTATAATGAAGCAAGTTCACACTGAGGACTGTATTTTGTCAAAAGATGACAGGCCTCTGGCTCAGGGTAGCAAGTATGCAGTTTATCAGTTTCTTGTTGCACCATCTAGTCCCCGTCTTTTTGCTGAAGTTAGGACAAAGCGTAACCGCGAGATCTCCACCTCGCTCCACCCTCCGTCTGTTACGGGAATCACTGTGAAGTGCACATTCCTGACATACCAGGTATGGCTGCATCTCGCCTCGAGAGGCCCTGAAAGTCCGTTTCTCTCTTACGTGTGGACAATGCTGCTTTTTGAATATAGATTTAATCCCCAATTATCCCACATTTCCTAATTATTCTACACCTTGTTACTTCCCTTTTCATTAGTGTTATTGGTGGTAGCAATAGTGGTTTTGTGTTATAACTTAGTTACTGGAGTGTTCTTATCCCAATCCGTGGGAGTTGCATTCTTTCGATTCTCCTACCTGTCCCTCAGGGAGCGGGAGGGGAGGAAGGGCAGGGGGGGTTGTGAGCATGCGAGCTACGTAGCTGACTGGACTTAAACCACGACATATATGCACATAATTCTTACAACTACTCATACAGTACATACAATCATGATGTCTGATTTCTTTTCACTTATGTTAAATAATTTGCATATATACATTTCAAAAATAACAACACTAGACAGGTATATTAGACTACCACCTTAGGATATCATATTTCAATTTAAAGATAGATATAAGTACTGGAAGAGTACCAAACTATTTTATGGATGAAATCTTCTGAGACATAGGCATAAGGAACGCACATTTTTCATTATTTCAGCAAAAATAAATGTTGCTTGCCCTGAAAAATAACCCCAAACAACCAAACCAAAAAAACCAATGGCTCCATATTTCATCTTGCTGTGTTATACCCCAAGATGTCAGAACAATCAACCTGCTAGTTAATTTTGGAAAAATATTACAGATCTCAGGGAAGTGTGATTCTTAGTAAAAGCAACGCTTGTCCTCTTATTGAAAATTTATTGGGACAATTTTAGCTACATATTTTAAGAGAGAGAAAAATCAATTTGTAGAGTTCTCTAGGGGTTTAGCTACAAGATGGATTTTTTTTGTTCTGTTTTGGTTTTTTACTTACCTGGTTTCCAGAGAAAAAAAAAGTCTTTGTTTTTCTTATCTCTCATAAATTGTCAAGTTCAAACACACACTGACATAAACTATACCACTCAATAAAAGTAAGATCCTTCTAGTGTTCAAGCTTTTGAGAAACAGATTTCCACTGACATATTGAGAGTTACTAGCAAAATATTAAGTTCCAGGAAATTTGTGCAGTGAATGTTATTCAAATATTAGATATCTTTGCTGCTAAGCAGAAGACTGATGTTCGAGATACACGTCCGAAGGAAAGATATAGATATATTTGTAGAAAAGCAGCAGTCTAACCGTAATTACTAGAGCTATAAAATAGTATTAGTATATTTCACTGCTATTCAAAATTTATAATAAAAAATGCAGATTTGTTCGCTGAAACCTGTCTTGTCAAATAGCAGAGCAGTGTAAAGGAGAAATAGTGAAAAATCATATACCATACAGTACAAAGTAATAATGGCATAGTCATTTTCACATCAGAATCATGGGGCAAATGTAAATTTAGATGGAAAAAGTCTTTCCTCAAAATGGACCTAGTAATGCTTGAACCACTTTTTCTTCCAAGGAACAGCTCAACAGTATTTCCACAAAACAGTTCCATTTGCAATCCTAAAACAAAGCTAATGCAAAGCTAAAGGAAAGCCAACTAACATACTGACTTTCATACACTTCAGCTAAAGTGATTTTTTGCATCAACTGTGTCATGTTTTTCTGTAGTCACAATACTGATCAGATTACCAACTTCTTCAGTAAAATTGCTGCATTATTGGATACTGTTTTTTTAATTTTCCTAAACAATAAAAACTACCCCTTTTATGTACATATACCTGCCTTAGATTCAGGTCAAGACTTGGAGTTTTGCTTAAACTGCTTTTTAGATTTCTAAAGCCTGAGATCTGAACCCTCTTTTTCCTGTCCTAATGTTTCAAAAAATAGAACCTTACAAATAAGCCCGGAAGTTCCAATTTCCTTTCAGCTTTTGCGCAACCTATGTGCACTAGCACAATAGTATGTTATTTCAGTCTGTTGTTGTTAGGTTATTTATTTCATTAATTCCGCTGTAGCTGACCTGGGACAACACAGTTCTCAGTTCCTGCAACACTGGTTGACTAGTTCATAAACTCTGAATTCTCTGTTCAAGTACTAAAAGTAACCCCCTGAAGGGTTTAAATGATATGTTATTAGAAAGCTGAAAGTTAGTGATAATTTGGTTTTCTGTAGCTATGCAAAGCACTGATAATTACTGATTTCTCAGAAAAACTGTCAAAATACCCAAAAACTTTTTCAGATGCCCATTCTGCCCTGCTGCTTCTCATTCCCTTCATCTTGCCTGCTTGATAACCTCTGACTCTGAGCCCAGTAGTTCACTGGCACAGTAGCGGATGAAACACTGCAAGTGCAGTCCATGCAAATATTGTTTGCTTTGTAAGATGCTCTAAGAGTATTTGCTTCCAGCATATGGAATGGCTTCACCAAGTCTTTAATTTCCTCATCTGCAAACAGAAATCTGAGCTACAAATGAGCATAGGGAGTATGTTCCAGCTCAGCTAGCAATCTAAAAGTTAAACAGCTGCTCAGAGCTAGAAATGTAGCTTCCATATATGTTACTCAAGAGAAAAATGTGACTCCCAGAAGGTAATTAATCCCATCTCGGTTGTGTGCCTGAGATAAGAGGGATGAATTGTCTGTGGCAGTATCTATCTTCCTCCATTGACTAAAAGGGGAGAGAGAAGAGGCATAGACAAATAGCTTTGATGAAATGCCTGGTTTTCAGGCAGCTAGAGCTAGGTGAGATGAATTTCACCTGGAATGCCAATCTTCATCTCTCAATTGTGTATGCAGAAATAAAAAAAATCTCTTTAATCATGCAGAAATGCAAAAAAAAAAAAAAAACCCACCCAAAAAACAAAACCAACAAAACAAAGCAGCAACTTCACACCACACTAGTACCCATGCAGGCTTTTAGCAGATTGTTGGAGAGTAATTCTCAGCCTCCAAGACCCTGAAATATCTCTCTGGTGAAAATCCATTGCCCAAACCTATATTCTCGGCCCTCTACACTTCTTAAATGTTGCACAGAGGGACAGTTTTATGCCCTCTCCTTCTGTCTCTTCAGCTCTGTTGTGGCTTAAGCTCAGCCATAACTCAGAAAAAAACCCACGCAGTCTCTCTCTCTCTCCCATCCACTCCTCCTTTTCCTCCCCCCCACTCCCAGAAGGATGGGGAGGAGAATCGAAAGAATGTAACCTTTTTTTTTGTTTGTTTGTTTGCTTTTTTTTTTTTTCCCCAGGACAAGAGACATTTATTTTTGCTGAAATAATGAAAAATGCGTGTTCCTTATGCCTATGTTTCAGAAGATTTCATCCATAAAATAGTTTGGTACTCTTTCAGTACTTATATTTAACTTTGAATTGAAATATGATATCCTAAGGTGGCAGTCTAATTTACCTGTCTAGTTTTGTTATTTTTGAAATGTATATATGTAAATTATTTAACATATATAAAAAAATCAGACAGCATGATTGTTTGCATATACTGTATCGTTATTTTTTCATAGATACTGAACAGAAAATTTTCAGTCCATGGTTTTTATTACTTATATATGAGTAGTTGTAAGAATTATGTGTATATGTATCATTGTTTAAGTCCAGTCAGCCATGTAGCTCGCACGCTCACACCCCCACCTTTACCTCCCCCTCCCTGAGGGATGGGGAGGAGAATCGAAAGAATGTGACTCCCACAGGTTGAGATAAGAACAGTCCAGTAACTATGGTAGAGCACAAACTGCTACAGCTACCACCAGTAATAATAATGATAAGGGAAATAACAAGGGAAGAGAATACAACTGCTCAACACCCGCCAACCAATACCCAGCCTGACCAAGCAGTGATCTAGCCCTTCCGGGTGACTGCCCCCAGTTTATATAGTAGGCATGATGTGCTGTGGTGTGGAATACCTCTTTGGTTAGTTTTGGCTCAGGTGTCCTGTCTCTGCTTCCTCCCGGCTTCCCCTCCTCCCTGGCAGAACATGACACTCAGAAAGTCCTTGGCCAGACTAAACATTACTGAACAGCAACTGAAATCATTGGTGTTATCAACGCTGTTCCCAGGCTGAAAGTCAAAAACATAGCACTGCACCAGCTACTAAGAAGGAGAAAAATGACTACTACTGCTGAACCCAGGACAAGCTCACAACTGAACTGCATTAATGACAAAAGAAGTTTTATCTCCTAGGTAGAGGATTTATTAAGCAGGAAAAGTATAGATTTTTAATTGCAGGATGGGAAAAAGGGACAAGAAAAAGAACAGAAAATAAGAACAGTTTGGGACACCCAGAATACATGCTTACCAATAAGAAGCAAATTAGTTTTAAATACTATGCAAGTTTTCTTGAACCTTTAAAAAGAAAGCAGATGTAATTTGACTTTTGGGCAGTGATTTGTCAAACTACATCCACAGGTAAAGAGTGGGAGCACTGCCAATAAAAACATGTGTGACTGCTTGTGTGAAAGTTTGTTTCAGGCTTCCCAGTAGCCCATCAAAGCCCACAGCTTAGGGCATTTCACCTGAAGTAAAATCCATTTCTTTTTTAGTTTATTAGCCTGTCAGAGTTCAAGGGGATAGTCATTTTGTTTAATTTTAGGTAGCTATGCAAGTAGCAGTGAGTTGGACTTGATCATTATGGGTCCCTTCCAACTTGAGATATTCTATGATTGATTCCATTTCAAAGAGATAAAAGGAGGCTCTGCCACTGTCCAGTGGAATAAGAAGAATTACTTCACCTTTAGTCTGTAGAAGGACTTCTTTCAATAAAGGGTGCTAGAAATTAGGAAGAGACTACACATATGTGAAATAACGTCAAGAACTAGGAGGCTGGTGTTACGTGTTTCTCAGACAATTAACTATTTTTGTGGTATAATAATCAAGGACTCTTTGTAAAGCTTTCAAAAATCCTGTCTGAGGCTCTTGGGGACAAGCTATGAACTTCAGGTTTTATGAAAACAACTGCTTAGTATGCTTTGTGAAAACATCGAGAAAGGCTTACAGCCTTAGGGTAGACGTGAAATATTTGATAATTTGGAGATGCTTATGGAGGTGGTCAGTATTATTATAGGGAAAAAACTCCCAGTATTATTAAGGACTTTGAACAAAATGATATAGAAAGAAGCACAATTTATCCCAACAGTTTCTTAAGGTTTTAATGAAGCACAGAGACCTACAACATCTGCAAATGTATTCTTGTGATTACAGCTCAGTATATAATGTCTCTTACATTATTTACCATTGCAATTAAAAAGTAGCAACATGATGTGGAGTGGGTGACAATTTTTAAAATCCTATGTCTTAGCTTATGTGATATGAGCTTACCTTGATGTATGAGGTTTACTTTAATTCAGCAGAAAAAAATTGCACCTTAATCGATGCCCATTGAAAACACTGAACCACAGAAAGTGACTGCAACAGGTCAAATGATCCTACTTTTGCATCTAATGCATGAGACACAAACACTGCAAATTAGGTCAGCTAAAATCACTTTTCCTGATATTGCTTTGATGGTTACAGGATGCTGCACATAAAACAGCCATAAATTATTTCTCAAGTTTCATTTAAAACGTGTTGTATATACTGACAGAAATTTTGAGCATAAAACATACATTGCATCTGTACACTCTGCTAAAGGTAAAAGAATATGCAGTATTCATGAAAAGGCAGAACTTTTTTCTATGGCTTGGGAGACCTCTGTTGGACATCCCTATCTTCTACAGCAAAAGCTATCAGAACCCTTCTGCCGTAGTAGGTCACCCAAGCTGCTACTGCTGCTTTTTTTCTCTCAGAAACATTGCTAAAGGAAATCCAGCTGTGGTTTATTGTGCAGAAACATGGCATAGCTGCTCTGCTGCACCGGACAGTAAAGGGAGTAGAGGCAGGACATCAAGAACTACCTGTGCGGGGCATTTGTGGACACAGAAAAATAAGAGATCATGCCATTCTCAAGAATCTGAGTTTTCGTGCTCAGTTTTCTAACCTCAACTATTCTTTGTCTTCTTCCTTATGCAATGCATTCAAGGTCCTAGTCGCTCCTTTCGTGGACTAGCTCAGACCTTGAGTACAACCTCAGTAAACTGATACATTAAATCCTGATGGACTATAGTTCATCAGTTGAAACCTGAAAGTAATGAAGTGAGAGATACCCTAAGATGCCCCCTTGATTTCAGGAAGACTTTCTTTCTGAGCAAAGTTTTACAACAGATGGTCACTGAGCAATGAAAATTTAATCTTATTTTCCTATGGAATTCTTTACCATGTTAATCTTTCTGGAGCATCTTGTCTCCAAAACATTCTCATTCTTATTGATTTATTCACCTAGAGTGACCTGAAACACATAAAAATATGCTACTACTGTGAGTTTGAAATTAAATGTTGCCTTTAATTTTGAATACCAATGGAGTTTTTCAGAATATTTTTTTAAGAAGGTGAGGCAACTAACATTAGCTTCAGTCTTCAGAACTTACTTTATTTAAAATATGCATATGTTTATAATGAATCTAAGCAGCAATTTAACTTATCCATTACAGAACCATTTCTCAATGATCTCATACTTATTCATATGCAGATTTGATACCATCTTTTGTGTTTGCATGTAAATAGGAAGTTAAGAGGTATTAATTTACCTTGATTACTATAATTCCCCTTACATTGTCAGTTATAAAAGAACGGATTATCAGTGTTATTTTTTCATTATCATGCTATGTTTGTGACATTGCAGTTATAGTAAAAATGTACTTTAATTATCAGCCTTTGTCTTCAGACTGCTAAATTTCATTACAGGCACATTATTTAGTTGATCTAAATTATTATGCTTGAATTCAGAGTTTTTCTTAATTTTATTTTTAATTCTGATAAAGTCTTGTTTGACTGACGCTGAAGCACAACTGCAGAAAACTATATTGTAAATACTGGATTTTTTGGGGTTTTTTTGGGGGGTTTGTTTTATTTTGTTTTGTTTTATTATATGCCAATGACAGCTTCTTTTTTCAGGTTATAAGTTTATTGTCAAAACTTTTCAGTTGATGCTTCAGTCTGAGACACTTGCTCTGATTTGTCTCCCATGAACAATGGCGCCACAGCAGAAACTTTCTTGACCCCTGACAACTTGTGCAAATAATTCATTTAGCTTGATGGCTACAACTTTACCTCCCTGGAAGGCTTTTTTATACATTGATAATTGGTTCGGTAGAGGTGTTTTGTCATAATTCCAGTAGCTGTTGTGTTTTATTATTGGCTTATATACTTTTAATAACTTTTTTTCTAATATTTTTCCTAAATTCATCTTTCTGTGTATAGCCAAACTTTTCAGAGTTTTCTAATTTCCACCACATCAAGGATATCTTCTGAGAGATAATATACATTGAATATGACTTTTAACATAGCATCCCTAAAAAGCTTTTTACTACCTGAAATTATTATGTCTTTTTGATTTTTTTTTTATATTCCCTCTAAAAGAAAGTAAGAAACAAAAAACACACATAAAAAACATTGAAACATTGAATATGTTCTTATCCGTTCCTGGCCAGAAGTCTTTTCTTCTGTTTTGAGAACTCACAATGTCACTGTTTTCTTCTTTAAATGATTCCTTCAAATTTGTTTGCCCTTCTGCTTTTGTCTGCTTTTCCTCTAGTTTTCTTTCCAAACCTTAACCAAAATCTTCCTAAGGGTATTCTACATACCTTATCAGAGGATAGCTTTTCAGGTTTTCACTGGCCTTAAGACATAACTGTAAATGTAAATCATCTCTCATTAATTGTATTACAGGTATATAAATTATGAGGAGGAGAAATATTTTTTTCTATCCTGATGACTGTGAACTCACTTCTTGAAAATTCATTATTTTATCTACTGTTTATAAAAATGAGACTAGGTAGATAATTCCAGAGGCAGATAGTTACACTGCAATGAGACTAGGAAGATAATTCCAGAGGCAGATAGTTACACTGCATATTTGTACTTAAAATTCATTGGGGCACTCTCCTTATATCTGAAATACAGCTTCTGCAGAGAAAAACACATTGTCTTTTGATTGTTCTTGAAGTTGTATTTGCGTCGATAAAACAGCTGACCTGAGGTCCACCCTACTTTATCTTTCTTACTTTCTAACTTAAAGCCAGAAATTCCAACTATCAAAGAAGTATAAAAGGTGGGTTTATGTTTTGTTTCTTTGTTTGTTTTTTGTTTTGTTGTTGTTTGCTCATTTGATTTTGGTTTGTGAAAAAAACCCAAAAGTTTCCTCCTTCTGTGCAAGCCATTGTACATTTCCCAGATTGTGCTTGCCCTTGTATGACTTTATATTGACAGCATGAGTCATTCTGAGTAGACTGCTCTCCTGCAACATTTAACTTAGAAACCCTCTTAAGACTCCACACATTATGAAAAAAAATTTTGATTCAGTTCCTAAACTGAATATTTCCACTATACACTTTAGGTATCACATTTCTGAGTTTAGGTTTGTCTCCAATACACCTTTCTGAAGTCAGCCTTTTAAAGCCCAATAATTTATATTTCAAGAAATTTTATATTCCCAGTCTTCTTATTGATGAATTTATTGTTATTCCCAATGTTTTTCTTTATATTTCTTTGAACATTATATAAATATGCAATACGATTACACACTAAGCAAAAATGAAAAGAGAGAGTTTAATATTTCATCTTCTGCCCTTGTATATATCTTTGGTTTTACTGAGTTTCTTCTAGGAAAATCTTTCCAATTAGAACAAGCTAGATATGATATTATAAAACCTATTTCTTCAGGGAAAAAATCTTTTTAATAAAACTGAATGTCTTCTATTAACTTTTTTTGATTTGCAAGGATCCTGCCATGAAGAGGTGAATAGCAGTCATCAATATTTTGCTATTTTAGCAGTTGAAACAATTAAGAAACTAATCTGCCAACCAGCATTGAAGATTAATACTTTTAAATTATTGCAAAAAATAACTAATGAGAGTTTGAACTCACACAATAATAACAAATGTTAAATTTTAGGAATGGGGTCCTTGATTGTTTCATTTTCAAAGGAGAATGAGAAGTTGTTTTCTTCTTCACAATATTCCAACAATTATTACTCTGCTTACATATTTTTTGATTCTCCATAATGTCTATGCCATCAGAGCTAATCTCTTTTGCTATGGGATAAAGCAAATAGCTTCAGGATGGCCTTCACACAGAATTTCTCTTGTTTAAAGATAAATCATTCTAAAGGCAGTAAATAAACTTCCATATGAGAGACACTATTGAAAAGAAGTAACCATTCTTACCTCAGTTACTAGTGACCTACTTCATATAACGCATCACCATTTCTTGGGAAATGTCGCTGGAAAAAATATTATTGTCCTATTAACAGGGCTCACTGATGGAAACCACTGGCATTCCCTGAACATTTTCTATCACATATTTTAAAAATTGAAAGAGTGATATAATAATGCCTTTTGCTACTTGACACTATGGTGCCATATATGCTTTGCTATGACACTATGGTGTCGTGGTTTAAGCCTCTATAACTCACGCAGTTTTGCTCACTCACTTCCCCCTCTTTCTTCCCCCTGCTCCCGGAGGGATGGTAAGGAGAATCAAAAGAATGCAACTCCCACAGGTTGAGATAAGAACAGTTTAGTAGCTAAAGTATAACACAAATCACTATTGCTACCACCAATAATAATAATGACAAGGCAAAAACAAGGAAAAAATACAATCGCTCACCACCTATACCCAGCCGGACCAAGCAGTGCACCCTCTCCCTTCCAGGTCTCTGCTCTCTGTTTTTGTCATCCTGGACATGACGTGCTGTGTCATGGAAAACCTCTTTGGTCAGTTTGGGTTAGGTGTCCTGTCTCTGCTTCCTCCCAGCTTGCCCTCCTTCCTGGCAGAGCATGAGACTCAGAAAGTCCTTGGTCAGACCAAAACATTACCAAGCAGTAACTGAAAACACTGATCTTATGAGCACTGTCCCCAGGCCGAAAGTCAAAACCACAGCACTGCACCAGCTACCAAGAAGGAGAAAAATGACTGCTACTGCTGAACCCAGGACATATGGCAACAGTCTTTGCATATGTCTGTGCTAGTAATATTGAAATGTTTCTTAATTTGAAATTATTAGTTGAGATATCTGAAACTATATTTTTCATATTTAATGTAATAATGGAATCCTAAAAAATAGATTAATTATAAAAGATAATTATTAATATTAACATGAAATTAATTAAAATATAATTATTAACATAATAAAATGTTTCATTTACATTACTAACACAAATCACTAGGTTGATTAAAATAACACCATAACAGTGGAAATGTTGTAAGACAAGACATGTACAATGATATTTTAATATTATTTAATAATTATTCATTCTCCAATTTTCTTTCTTGAGACTAAATTCAAAGAGGGAAAATACACATATTTAATTTAACCTTGTGCTAATTTAATTTAACCTTGTGTCAGTAGTTTCGTTCTCTTCAGTATGTCTGTTGCGTGCAGGACATGAAACACGTATAGATTTTAGCAGGATGAAACTGGCCTCCTCCGTATATCGAGTCCTAGTTTTTCCTTCCAGAACCATCAAAAAATGGCTGGCAAATATTAGGGGTACAGAATTAATATTTTCTTCAATTTATTGCCCACAAAGTGGATATGATTTGATAATGAATGAAGGAAGAAGAAATTAACAGTCTTAGCAAATATACTGAATGGAAGGCAAAGGGCAAGGTGACTACGTCAAGACTGTAACAGGAACAATAAGCTCACAAGCACAATGTCAGAATGACATTTGGATCTTATATTCTTTCTAAAGTAGTTTGTCTGAATATGAGTAAATTTCCTTTTGTTGTAATAACTCCTTCCAATCTGTGAACAGCAATTATTAATGTTTCTGAAGTGTTTTGGGGGTAGAAGTTGTGCATGTGTGTGCGTAGGAGAAATTTGATGGGAAATGTTACTGAAGGAGTTATCTAACTTGAAAGAAAAGCATCCTTTATAGTCAAAGGACAGATGTAGTTACTTTTCATGGTTTGTATTCAAAAGCACAGCTTAGTGCCTTTCCTGATATAGGTACTTCAGTTCAGAATCTAACACTGGGTGAAATAAGCCTGCAACAGAAAGAGAGGGAAAAAGTGATCAATATAGTACTGCTGAAGGAAAAAAAATGCTGACAGACACTGAATGAACACAGCTGCTTCCTAATCTGCAGGAACTCCTGATTTTGAACCTTTTTTCTCTGTTCAAAATAATAACTTGGTCCAGCATAAGTGTTTGGCTGAATAGGAGCCAATATGCATATCATAAAGCGGTAGTGTGAGACAATCACCTTTAACTTGAAGTGGTGAGTTGATGAACAGGAGTATGACTTTTTCTTTACTCTCTGATCAGTCCTGAAAGCACAAGAACATCTTTGTGAGTGGGCTCTCATTCTGAGAGAGCTCTGGTGTCTTTAGAAGCTGTTGAAAATGTAAACAGAACCAGGTAATTGCTTAATGATCTGTTTTGGAAAGAAGACCTACAAAGCATGAGATAATTTTGGCAGAAAGGCAACCAGTGGCTATCAAAAGCTTTTCTTCTCCTTTGTCCCACTTACTTTCTAGTTAATATGAGGATAAATTAACTCTATATTAATAAGTACAGTCTACCTTCTAGGAGTTTATTGGCTTTCGGAGCACCTGTATTAGATCAGTGTTACACCTCTGTCTTAGCATGAGTGTTAAACGACCTCTAGTAAATATGCAGTGAAAATTATGTGCTCCAAAGTCCACAGTATGTGTCAAGAAACTTTTATTTATGGAAAATTTCCCTATGATACTTGAAAGTGCTAAAGCATATAATTTCCTTGTTAATCTTGGAGTGCTACATATTTAATTAAAATAACAGTTCCTAATGGCCAGTAATTATCTGAGAATGTCAAGCAAAAGTATGTATATATAAGAACATACATATATAAAAACCTACACACATATATTAGTCTTTGGTTTATTTGGCTTTCATAACTGCAAGGAAGAAACTGAAAATATTATCTTGCTTCAAAATCCAAGAGATCAGTAAAACAGTTTCCATTTTATTCACCATTGATTTAAGGGCAGCTACATCCTGTCAGGTGCTACCAAACAACTTGAAGAAATACACTGAAAGATTCTTCTACCCCACTTTGGAAACAGGCATGTGTGGCTGGCAGCAATGTCTTCTGGACTGCCTCAGGCACCTGTTTTGGCTCTAGTGCGTCTTAGTCCCTGGCACACTTCTCAGCAAACCAGTTCTTCAAGCCTTTGTCACAGGAAAAAATAGGAAGGAAGACGGATGGGTTTAACTTAATTAAGTCCTGACAACCACAGCAGATACTTGTTTAGCCCTGTCTGAAGATGGCCCCAGAGAGATGGACTGCTGATTTACTGTTTGATAAATTCTCTGTGCCTATAGGAAAATAAGATTAGACAACTGAAGACAATTTAATTCTAAACTGATATGAAAAACCAAAACCAGACAGTGTTATCTATGCCTCAGACTGTTTCTTTGTGTGTTTGTACAATCAATGATCTACCCTTCAGAAAAGTTGTGCAGCTCTAATTCTTACCATTGCAGATGTTTCACAAAGAAAAAGATGCTTAATTTATACAGTTTCTATTGGCCAAATGGAGAAATGAAACATTTTATATGATAGGTTTCATGCTCTAACTATGCCTTCCGCATTTTCTTCTTTTTTTTTTTTATAAGTTGTTTTTATTCTCACTTCTTAGGTTAGTTCAAAAATTTTTTTTGGTACTGCTTTGGTGCACCACGAAGACTTAAACATTGACTTATTCTGAAGACCCAAACTAAAAATTGCATTTTATAAGTTGACAGTAGCAACCACAGGTTTCTTCTGCTATAGTAGTAAATAAGAAGGCATCTGTCAGTCCTTTCACAAATATGCTTCCAGCTTTGGCTTAAAGATAGGAAGTCCATTCTGGCTAAAAATACATAGCTTGTCTGATTTGAAACAGATTATTCTATCTTTACCATTTCTGAAGGGTTTTCTGGTTTGCCCTTTTTTTTAAAAAAAAGGTTTTATTTATTGACTCTTTTTAAAATCGAGGTTTCTTTAATAGACAGTCTTTTCTTTTATCTTGGGCTAAAAATAGTCCTGGACAAAGTATACTTTCTTTTCCCATCGCTGGTGGTGTTCAAGGCTGGATTGGACAGAGCCTTGGGTGGCATGGTTTAGTGGCAGGTGTCCCTGCCCCTGGCAGTGGGGTTGGAACTAGATGATCTTAAGGTCCTTTCCAACCCTAACTATTCTATGATTCTATGATTCTGAATGTCACCTTTTGAAAATGTTTTCCTTTACTTACAGAAAATTTAAAAAAATGTGTCTTAATTCTCACCAAAAGGTAGTCTTTTAATGCTGAACTTTGGGTTTTGGTTTTTTTGAGGGTTTTTGCTTGCTTGCTTGTTTGTTTTGTTGTTTTTTCCTTTAATTATTATTAAGATATTAGCCCAAAAAAATGCCCCTGAAACTACATGGATGTTTACCTTAAGCTTGGGGAATACAGCCTCTATTAGATAAAATCAAACATCTGAAAACTCCAATTTTTTTTGTTTCCTTGTTGTTATCACATTTTGTCTTGTATCCTACTTATTTATTTGAAAAGCAGCATGTCAACACAAAATATCTGCAACATTGTCAAGCAAAAGGTGTCATTATTGAGAAAACACACGATCTTATACTAATAATCATTTTCTTCAGAATATTACCAATCTGACCAGCATTGAAAAAAAATCATGTTATTAACGGAAATACTGAGTTCAGCACAGGAGGTACTGTTGATAAATGTAGTATTATGCAAAAGCTAAAGTTGTATGGTACTTTCTGCTTTTTGAATCATCTGTTTTCCCAACCATCTGCATTAATTTTAAGAGGTTAAATACTTTTATGATGGTTGCAGAAGTAGTAGTTATACTAAGAGGGAAATAAAGTGGGGTTTTGTAGCTGTTTTTGCCAGTGCTTAATTTTCAGAAAAAAAAATCCATCACAGGCATTTCCCTTCCCAGGTTTCCATTTAGCATTTATATTTTGGGTTTGTTTTGTTGAATTTTTATTGTTGTTATTATTATTTTGCTTCTTTTGGGGTGGGTTTTTTTTCCCCCTCTTAGAAATGTAGAGGATTTCAACATGTTGAAAATCAAATAGCTCTTAAAAGGTCACCTAACAATGTTGACATGGTGATTTGTGTATCGAATAAGTGAAGTATACATATCAAAACCAGCAGCAGAATATTAGGGATAAAACATTATCATATATTGCTATTGAGACTGCAATCTCGACCATAGCAAAATAATTTTTGGATTCCATGTTGTGGCAGCTGCACCCACTCTTGTAGGAAATCTTGTGGTGATATGTATATGGAATAAGTCAAGTATACATATCAAAACCAGAAGCAGAATATTAGGGATAAAACATTATCATATATCGCTATTGAGACTGCAATCTCAACCATAGCAAAATAATTTTTGAATTCTGTCCTGTGGCAGCTGCACCCACTCTTGTAGGAACCAAGGCCCTAAAGCCACCAAGTTGTGTGATGCTGGCTTTGGTTATCGAGTAAATCTATAAGAAACCAACCAAGAGGATCAGAGGGCTGGAGCACCTCTCCTACAAAGACAGGCTGAGACAGTTGGGCTTGTTCGGCCTGGAGAGGAGAAGGCTCCAGTGAGACCTTACAGCAGCCTTCAAGTACCTACAGGGGGCCTACAAGAAATCTGGAGAGGGACTATCCCATGGCCTGTAGCAACAGGACATGGGATAATGGCTTTTTGACTGAAAGAGGGGAGATTTAGATTAGACATTTAGAATAAGCTCTTTTACTGTGAGGGTGGTGAGACACTGGCACCGGCGGCCCAGAGAATTTGTGATTGCCCCATCCCTGGCAGTGTTCAAGGTCAGGCTGGATGGGGCTTTGAGCAGCCTGGTGTAGTGGAAGGTGTCCCTGCACATGGCAGGGTTTTGGAACTGTATGATCTTTAAGGTCCCTTCCAACCCGAAGCATTCTGTGATTCTATGATATGTAACATTAATGAACCCTGTGTAGGCCAACTCCCATCACATTTGCATAGTGACTGTTGTTGTGCAGAAGGTAAGGACCTCCAGACAATGAAGGTTAGTGCAACTACCTTTGGCCACAGAGGTAGGATTTGACAGAGGGTATAAATGGAGCCCCCCTGGGGGTTTGTTGAGTTTGCCCTCCTCGGAGCAGATCTGCAGTCAGGGGTCTTCCCTTGGGTCAGGATGCTCCCCAAGGTAAAGCCCTGAGGTTGAGAGGCCCTGTGTTACTGGGTGAGTGGCTGAGCACGCTTAAGAATTCTTAAGTAACTTGATTAGTACCAATTCCATTTGACATTACAAACCTGCTATACACTAAATGTTGAAAGAGCTTTAAATGGTTTTGTAAAATAAATATGTCATTGGCTCATTTAATTCATACGCCTCAGTGACACATGCAAATGTGTAAAGGAGACCATTCAAACGTAAAAAAAAAACACTGAAAAAGTCAGTTGTTGTAATTTTAGACAGGTTTAAGCAAATAATCTTTTTGAAACTTTAACTGAATCAACAGCCCCTTGTTGAGGGGCAGGATCACTTTCCTGGGTGTTGGACATAGAATCATAGAATAGTTAAGGTTGGAAAGGACCTTAAGATCATCTAGCTTCAACCCCCCTGCCACGGGCAGGGACACCTCCCACTAAACCATGCCACCCAAGGCTCTGTCCAACCTGGCCTTAAACACCACCAGCGATGGAACATTCACAACTTCCCTGGGTAACCCATTCCAGTGACTCACCACCTTAAAAATAAAGAATTTCTTCCACATATCCAATCTAAACTTCCTCTGTTGAAGTCTGAACCTGTTACCCCTTGTCCTCTCACTACAGTCCCTAATGAAAAGTCCATCCCCAGCATCCCTATAGGCCCCCTTCAGATACTGGAAGGCTGCTATGAGGTCACCATGCAGCCTTCTCTTCCCCAGGCTAAACAGCCCCAACTTTCTCAGCGTATCTTCATATGGGAGGTGCTCCAGTCCCCTGATCATCCTCGTGGCCCTCCTCTGGACTTGTTCCAACAGTTCCCTGTCCTTTTTATGTTGAAAACATCAGAACTGCACACAATACTCCAAGTGAGGTCTCAGGAGAGCAGAGTAGAGGGGTAAGATCACCTCTTTCATCCTGCTGGTCATGTTCCTTTTGATGCAGCCCAGGATACAGTTGGCTTTCTGGGCTGCAAGCACACACTGCCGGCTCATGTTCATTATTTCATCGACCAACACCCCCAAGTCCTTCTCTGCAAGGCTGCTCTGAATCTCTTCTCTGCTCAACCTGTAGCTGTGCCAGAGATTGCCCCCACCCAGGTGTAGGACCGTGCACTTGGCATAGTTAAACTTCATCAGGTCGGCATCGCACCACCTCACAAGCATGTCAAGGTCCCTCTGGATGGCATTCCTTCCCTCCAGTGTATCAACCAAACTACATAACTTGGTGTCTTCGGCAAACTTGCTGAGCGCACACTCAATCCCACTGTCCATGTCACCGACAAAGATGTTGAACAAGGCCGGCCCCAACACCAATCCCTGAGGGACACCACTCATAACTGGTCTCCAGCTGGACATTGAGCCATTGAGCACAACTCATGGCGTGTGGCCATCCAGCCAGCTCGTTATCCACCGAGTGATCCACCTATCAAATTGATGTCTCTCCAACTTAGAGACAAGGATGTCATGTGAGACAGTGTCAAATGCTCTGCACAAGTCCAGGTAGATAACACCAACTGCTCTACCCCTGTCCAACAGTTCCATAGACCCATCATAGAAGGCCACCAGATTGGTCTGGCAGGATGACCCCCTAGTGATGCCATGCTGGCTGTCACCAACCACCTTGTTGTTTTTCATGTGCCTCAGCATGCCTTCCAGGAGAATCCGCTCCAAGATTTTGGCAGGCACAGAGGTGAGGCTGACTGGTCTGTAGTTCCACGGCACATCCATTTTCCACTTCTTGAAAATGGGAGTTATATTTCCCTTTTTCCAGTCATTGGGAACTTCACCTGACTGCCATGATTTTTCAAATATGATGGACAGTGGCTTAGCAACTTCATTTGCCAGCTCCTTCAGGACCCGCGGATGGATTTCATCAGGTCCCATGGACTTGCATACCTTCAGGTTCCTAAGATGGTCTCGAACCACATCTTCTCCTACAGTGGTCCCAGGGTCTTCATTCTCACTGTCCCTGTGGCTGCCTTCCAAGACTTGGGTGGCGTGGTCAGAGCATTTGCTGGTGAATACTGAGGCAAAGAAGTAGTTAAGAACATCAGCCTTCTCCAAATCCAGGGTAGCCAGTTCTTCCGCTAGTTTCCGAAGGGTGCCCACATTGTCCCTAGCCTGCCTTTTATTTGCACTGTGCCTATAGAATCCCTTCCTATTATCCTTAACAACCCTAGCCAAGTTTAATTCTAAGTGGGCCTTAGCTTTCCTAACCTGGTCCCTAGCTTCCCGAACAACATCCCTCTATTCTTCCCAGGCTGCCTGTCCTTGCTTCCACCTTTTATAAGCCTCTTTTTTCCTTCGAATATTCCTCAGCAGCTCCTTATCCATCCAAGAAGGTCTCCTGGCCCTCCTGCAACACTTCCTTCTAGTTGGAACGCAACACTCCTCAGCTTGTAGCAGGTGATCCTTGAAAATCAAGCAAGAGTCTTGGGCCCCCCTGCCCTCTAGGGCTATATCCCACGGAATCTTATTAAGCAGGTTCCCGAAGAGGCCAAAAACTGCTCTCTTGAAGTCCAGGGCAGTGAGCTTGCTGCACACTCTTCTCACTGTCCTGAGGATCTCGAATTCGACCATCTCATGATTGCTGCAATCAAGGCTGCCCTGGAGTGTCACGTTTCCAATCAGCCCTTCCCTGTTGGTGAGGATGAGGTCAAGCATGGAACCTCTCCTTGTCGGCTCCCCTATTACTTGCAGAATGAAGCTGTCTTCCACACAATTGAGAAACTTCCTGGATTGCTTATGCCGCGACGTGCCATCCCTCCAACAGATTCAAGGGTGGTTGAAGTCCCCCTTGAGAACAAGGGCCTGCGAGCGTGAGGCTGCTCCTATCTGTCTGTAGAGCGCTTCATCCACCGAGTCCTCTTGATCAGGCAGTCTGTAACAGATCCCCACAATAATGTCTCCCATCACTGTTCTCCCATTAACCCTGAGCCACAAACTCTCTGTCAACTGCTCACCTGTCCCCAGACAGAGTTCCATGCTCTCCAGCCTATCCCTAACATAAATAGCAACTCCCTCTCCCCACCTACCACGCCTGCCTTTCCTAAGGAGCCTGTAGCCTTCCATTCCAACACACCAGTCACAGGAGCCATCTCACCATGTTTTTGTGATGCCTATGATATCATACCCCCGTAGACGTGCACACATCTCAAATTCCTTTTGTTTGTTCCCCATGCTATGGGCGTTTGTTGAGAGGCATCTGTGCCAAGCTCCAATTGAAGCCGGCTCATTGGCTGGAGCTGCTGGAATATCTCTACATTGCTCTGAACGTTTACTATAGGCGCTGGCAAGTGACTGGGTGTGTTGGGATGGAACGATGCCCCCCTCCCCCAACACATCTAGTTTAAAGCATCCTTGGCCAGTCTGGTAAGCCTCCTCCCAAACCCACTCTTCCCTTTCTTTGTCAGACCAGCTCCACCAGCCCCCAGCAGATGTGGCCTACTAAATTGAGTCGTATGTTCCAGGTACCCAAACCCCTGACTATAGCACCACCCTTCTTACCATTTATTAACCTGGCCAATCCTCCCAGCCTTTTTAAGTTCCTGCCCTGTATCCTGGTGTCATGGGTTCAGCTGCAGCAGTCATTTTCCTCCTTCTTGGTGGTTGGTGCAGCACTGTGTTTTTGATTTTGGGCCTGGGAACAGTGCTGATAACACCAGTGTTTCGGTTACTGCTTAGTGATGTTTTGGTCTGACCAAGGACTTTCTGAGTTTCATGCTCTGCCAGGGAGGAGGGGAGCCGGGAGGAAGCAGAGACAGGACACCTGACCCAAACTGACCAAAGAGGCTATTCCATACCACAGCACGTCGTGCCCAGGAGGGAGAGCAGAGAGCAGAGACCCGGAAGGGTGGGGGTGCACTGCGTAGTCGGGCTTGGTATTAGGTGGTGAGAATTGTATTCTTTCCTTGTATTTGCCTTGTCATTATTATTATTGGTGGTAGCAGTAGTGATTTGTGTTATATTTTAGTTACTAAACTGTTCTTATCTCAACCTGTGGGAATTGCATTTTTTTTTTTTTTTAATTCTCCTTCCCATCCCTCTGGGAGCGGAGGGAAGAAAGAGGGGGGAGTGAGAGAGAGAGTCTGCGTGAGTTAAGCTTAAACCACGACACCTGGAGAATTGACGAAAAGTCAATCTGAGCTCCAGAGCCCCTAACCACCTCTCCCAGAGCTCTGTGGTCTTTCTTTATATTCTCTGAGCTACTGACATGATGGAATCATTATGCATCTAGAGGCTGGACCCCCTTGTAGAGGGTCAATGGTCAAAGCAAGTGCCCCATTCCCGGGAATTCATGTGATGCTGGAGAGGTAGGAGTCATCACTGGTGGGTGTGAGTGTGTGTACACGCATAAGTACTTATAAACATTAAACGTATGCGAGCTAAAATAGAAATCTTTGGACATAAATCACTATGCAGCTTAATAAATGCATCCTGCTGAGTACTTCCAGTTTACGTATAACTGGGCAGTCTGCCCCACTTAAATTCCACCTTGGTAAGCAGTGCTAAATTACAGACTCATAGCTTGCGTCAGGCAGAGCCTTTTGCATCCTGCTCAACACCACCAAGCATTTAAAATCATCCACAGTGCTCTCATGAATGGTGAACATAAGATTTTGCTTATAAGATGCAATTTAGATGCTTAAAACAAAGACTGCTACAGTATGGAACAGCAGGCTATAAAATCTGAATTTAGTTGAAATAGTAATTGGTCTGTACTGATTTAATTAGTTCTGTGGTTGGACTTACAGATACACTAATTAAAATGGTATTTACCTGCTTATAACACACCATTCCTCCTTGAACCAGAGACTACTTTTAAGGTCTTGAATAGCAGCCAGCTTAGCACATCTTTGCAATTACACTTTTTAAAAAGGAGGCAGAAGTTTTATAGGCTACATGGCAAACACATCAATAAGCCATTCAAAAAACCTGCTAGAATAGAATTACAAGCTTTGAGTTAAAAAACAAACACACTTAACATAGCAAGTGAAGAATGGATATTATTCACAGAAGTGGAAATAAATTGGAAGTGCTTCTGTTCATGTGCAACTGTTAGTGTCTGATCTGAGTATTTTGAAAGCTCCACACTCGGTGGAGTGCTAGAGCACAGCCCATAAACTCATCTGTAAATATTCTGTTGTAGATACTTCAGATGATTTGAAGAGCATGAAAGCCAGACAAGGATATGCTGCTTATAAAGCAAAGTTGAATTAATTAGACACGGTGGAAGGGTACATCTTTATATTTTCTAACATTAACCTACATTCCAAAAGTTAATTTCAAAACACTTTCCATTGTAATTTTTGTTCCTCTTTTTTCAGTCTATTAAGAATAGATGAAAAATAATCTGGAAGGCTTGGTTTCCTTCTGAAAGATATTATTATAACTGTAGGAACTGAATGAAAGCATGGCAGATGAAAGAAGAATTGAGTATGTCCTCAACACAGCGTACATGTTACTGTACTCTTTTTCATGCTCTTCTGAAGCATCTCCAAAAAACTTTTACTATCTATGCCTACTTTTCAAGAAGTTAAGTTTGTCTGTAAGGCAAAAAAAAAAAAATAGTAAACTAGAAATATGCTTTAGGGAAATGTAATTATTTTCTGGATTTTTTTCTGATTTTCAAGGTCTGAGTTGTATGTATGTTTGTTTAGAGAAGAGCATGAAAATCAAAATAAATCTCTGTCCAGTGAGTTAAAATCAGCTACTTCCATATAAACTGTTTTTAACTATTGAGACTCATAAACCAATGCAAACATGGTGTACCAAAATGCGCCAAATATTTTTAATTATCACCTGAGTTGTGAACGGTTTGGTCCTTGGTATTAAAAAAAAAAAAAAACAAAACAAAACAAAGTGAATACAGAGTTCAAACTAAATATGTCTTTGGTGATCAGTAATACAAAGAACATTAAACACTGAACTATCAAAGTGAAGAATCTGTTCTTAAATCTATAAAATAATAAATAGATCATCAGAGAAAAAAGCCAATGCTTCCAAATTATTTTCTCAGGCTAAATCCTGAGAATCATTACCTGCATTACTTTATTTTACATAGCTCTAGTAACAAAGTATGGAGCTTTATTTATCTACTTACTGTAGCAAGTCTACTGCATCACAGACTGAAATCTGAGCATAATTTGCTAAGTAGTATGAAATAAGTCATGGGTTCAGCAGTAGCAGTCATTTTTCTCTTTCTTTACTAGCTGGTGCAGCACTGTGTTTTTGACTTTCGGCCTGGGAACAGCGCTGCTAACACCAATGTTTATAGTTACGGCTTAGAATGTTCGGTTTGACCAAGGACTTTCTGAATCTCATGCTCTTCTAGGGAAGAGGGGAAGCCGGGATGAAGCAGAAACAGGACACTTGACCTAAACAGACCAAAGAGGTATTCCATACCACAGCACGTCATGCCCAGGATGGAAAAACTGGGGGCAGGAACCCGGAAGAGTTCAGTTCATGGCTCAGTCATCAGGTGGTGAGCAGTTGTATCGTCTTCCCTTGTATTTCCCAGGTCATTATTGTTATTGGTGGTAGCAGTAGTGATTTGTGTTATACCTTAGTTACTGGACTGTTCTTATTTCAACCCATGGGAGTTACATTCTTTTGATTCTTCTCCCCATTCCCCCCCCTCCCCAAGTGAGGGGGAAGAAAGAGGGGAGAGTGAGTGAGCAAACTGCGTGATTTACGTTTCATCCAAGACAATGACTAAATCAGCTTTTATGGAAAAGGTATGAAATGCCTGTTATGAAGACCTTAATGAGGCATTTTAAATTTCCTTTCCTCCTCTATGTAAAATCAAAAATGTGCAATTTCATACCTGTTCAGACAAAATGTAAGGAGAAGTTTTCACAAAAGTGTATTCATATGAAAATTTTTTCATCTCTTACTTCTGAATATTTTCACAAGGAATGCAGAACATAAGTGGTTAATATTCATGGAAAGCATTCATATATTTTAGTTCTGAAAATATGCTCCTTATTTTTACTCACACACGTATGCATATTCTAGTTTTTTACAGATGGCAAATGCTTTGCAAGTTCACATTTAACACTACTGTACAAATACTAACTAACTTTGGAAAAATACCCCCAGATATTTGTAATCAATCAGCACTGGAAAAGAAAAAATAAATCATTACTGTGGCTCTAAGGATTCATTCATTCATACATGATTCTGACATTCCTTCTAGCTTACAATATTTTTATACACTATGCAACAATGTGAGAGGTTTTTTTCCAGTTTTTTGTGTAATCATAATGTGGTGATCACTTTAGATTAACATAGCAAAGCTCACACATAAGTAATTATTATGAAATAGTCTTCACTGATACAAAACCAAGTTTGAATAATGATGCAAATCATCACAGCTATCCACTATCAAACTATCAGCTATCTGCGTACACATTCTGTTTTATATCATACTATATTTACCAACTGTCTGCACCTAGGCAGCTATTGCAAAGTAGATGACTTGTCTCTCTGTACCTATGCAGATTTTTACTGTCCTTTAAACACAAGGGACGGATGATATGTTGTACTTTGTCATATGTTGTCAGAAGTTACCATATCTGTCTTGTCCCATTGAGAAAATTAGTTCACACATTCATATCCATTATCAAAAGACACCTGACATACCCAGAACTGTCTGAAAAGACAATCAACTTTACTGAAAGGACATTGAGGCCTGAAATGGTAGAACACTCAAACATTTAACTTAAATGAGAGAAGAGATGAAACCAGAATCTAGTCAATATCCTTTCAGCTGCTCTTAGGAAAGAGAAGCTATTAAAAAACAAACCAATGCTCAGAGCTTTCATTCTGCTGAAAAAACCAATTAGAAATTTTCATAGACAGAAAGGTAAAATCAAGAGTGAGTCAGCTCTAGAGGTAAGCATACTGTGCTGAATGCCCAAGAGACAAATAGTCTGTCATAGTGATGCTGTATCTGAGGCACCATTAACAGCAACTTCAATGAAGATATGAAGCTGAACCACAGAGATGGAAGCAGACCCTTTTCAGCTCCGCTGTTCCTGACATGCCTAAGGGCATGTTCTTATTATTGCTAAATATATGAAAGCATCTCCTGCTATAATCTCTGTCTCTGAATGTGACACTGAGCATAAACACGGATATCAGTTCAACTCAGCACATTACACATCTATAATTTCAGAACTATGCCAAGTTAAAACTAAATCTTTATAGCAATATCTATTCTTCAGCCAAAAGAGCTGAGTTAAAGTGAAAACAGGTCATCTGTATTAAATCTTAGAAATCTATACCAGATTATGACATTTGAAAAGCTTGATTTGAAAGCCCTCCAGTACTGCATCACAAAATCCTTTGTGGAACCATGTTTCTGATCTGCTCTGTAGAGTTCTCAATCTAAAACACAAAACTGAAATTATGCTATCACTGGTTTTACACAGAAGAAGTCAATTTTGTATTTATTAATGTAATCTGACAGTCTGACAAACATTGGAAAAAGAATGATGCGTATTTGGCTCTTGAGACAGTCAGAACCAGTGAAAAAGCAGATAGTTTGGAAACTGTTCTAAGTGTCAGACCCATTCCCAAGTAACATACTGCAGGCTTATGTCTTTTATAGTCACTGGAATGTCTTCTACTGACTTCCTATAGAGCCACATCAGGCCCAAAGAGGTAATTATAGATCACCTTATGCTATATGTATAGCTGCACCAAAAATAAGGCTGAAAACATCAGACGTATTTTCAGCTGTGGCAAAAAAGACTCCCCTTATGTTTCCTAAAGGAAAACTAGTGCATTAAATCATTCCTAGAACTACACTTCATCTGTCACCAGGGCTTGTTTTCAGACATATCTTAATCTTCTATACAGGACTTCTTATTTAAGTAAATATCACTCACTGTATGGGTTTTATTTAGGTACAAGACAGTTAACTACATAATCTCTTTGAAAAAGTGACTATGAGGAGTTAAGAACAATTAGCTCACTTTATGTTCACTATCAGTGCTATATTATTTGAAATAATGGATTAATTAAGACTTCAATGGCAAATTTCAGTTGGTTTAATGGAAATCTATTGAGGCCCTTACCCTATAAAATAGAAAAAAATGAGGAAACATAGGTTGCTAATAGCATAGCTACTATTCTTTTACTTTCCCTGTATCTTTGGACAGTTTTCCTTCAGAGTAATGTTGTACAGTACTATCTTATTAATTCTCATGAGGTTAGGGCAAAAAATACAAGCAGGCAAACTTTATATGTACTAGAGCTAAAGATAGATATTGCAATTAGTTTCACTGCCTTAAATGTAGTAAGGTGATACCTTTAGAATTTTTTATCATTTTTTTACCATAAAAGTTGGTCAGAGTAACTCTTTAAGGCTCAGTTTGGAGTTTTAGAAAGCAGGCATTCTTTATTGCAGCGGTGGGGACACATGTGTACCAATTTGCAAGGGTGAGCACACCCAATACTTGCCAAAAGTGGCTATATATTTAGCATACTCGTGCATATTTATAACTTCTATGAACTAATTATAATAATTGCATCCTAATTACACATGTGTTTTCTTGCTGAGTAGGGCTTTTTGGTGGTCATCGATAGTCTTCCTCACTGTGTTTACTGAATGACCTCAGTGCTTGTGCACACTGTTGTCTTGAAGGCTAGCATCCTCGGTCTTATTTACTGTCTCCTTAGTTGTTACCAGCCCCATGATGGGCCTGTCCCCGAACATTCCTTTCTCTGCTTGTTAGTAAATTTGGCCTATTCAACTATGTTAAAGGCACACACACTATTGTTAGTTTAAGATTTAAAGTTAAATTTCAGTCCATATGAATATGGTCCATATTCAGTCCATACAAACAACTCATCCATACAAACAACATGTGAATATCAACTCTTACTTACAGGCATTCCCTGAAAATGCAGTCTATTAACTTTTTCGTGTTGTGTCTCTTTTAAAATACCTGAATTCCAAAGATGGAAAGTCTTTTATGGAGAACTTACTTACTCTTTCATACTGTATGGATTGACCCCAGCTGGCAGCTAAGCTCCCACCCCGGTGCTTGGTCACTTGCCCCAGGCAAGATGAGGGACAGGATCAGAACGGTAATGCATGGGAAACAATCAATGAATCAATCAATCATCTGTCAAACAAAAAAACAAATGAAAAACCCTGGAGAGACTGATGAGTTGAGATAATAGGAGTTCCCTGCTTGTCTTGACCTGCTGGCCTCATGCTTTTTGATGCAGCCCAGCATAAGCTTGGCTTTCTGTGCTGCAAACACATGCTGCTGGTTCATTTTGAACATTTCACCAACAAACAATCCTAAGTCTTTCTTCCCAGGGCTGCTCTCAATCCAGTCTCCACTCAGTCAGTATTTGTGCTTGGGATTGCCCTGAACCAGATGCAGGATCATATACATATGCATATACGTATGCATATACATATGCATATACGTATGCATATATACTTATACACATACATGTACATATACATATGCCTATACATATACATACGCATATACACATATGCATATACATATCTGTGCCCTGGCATATGCCTTATTTGGAGTCCAAATGGCCATATCTTTATCTGATCCAAAAATAAATGAAGGATGCAAGGAAACAATATTACTTCTATGATTCTATGATTCTATGAATCTTTAAATTTATTACTGATTATTTCTGTAAGACACCTTGGACCCTAAAACTTAGGTTATGTCTACATTTAGGAAATGCAGAAAAATTTCAGAAACCTCATTTTAGTTTTTCTTCTTTGATAATTGTAAAAAGATCTTTTCCAAACTGCAGCAAGAAAATACTTATGATTGTTACCTGTTTCTTTCTTCTGCTAATGATTATTCATTCTCTGCAGATTTCAACCACAATTTGCTTTATACATATATATATTTATATACATATATATAAATAAACGTCACAACCACATTCAATTGTGGTAGAAATATATAAAGAAGTGTGAGTGTGGGTGAAGTTTTGTCCCTTTCTGTTTTATTTGGTATAATTTTAGAAGTATTTTGACATTCAATTGTAAAAAATCTGTTTAACAGAAACTTTGTTAAAGGAAGAAAAGTAATTGTTTCTGAAAGTAAGAGGCTTGCTCTCACTACACATATACTAAGTAATGGCCTTGTATAGTGTCATTATAATCTGTAAGAGCAGTTGAAATCCAGGCAGACTGCACACTAAAGCAGCCATCTGCCACTGTGGCCCATTCTGCTGTCTTCCTGATATCTGTTCTATCTGAATATATGAACCAAATTTTAAAAAGAAAGATTGCAATGTCTTATCAGCCCAATTCAAACTGTAGCTTGACAATATATTGTTCTTAGGGAAGAAACAGAATATAGTTTTGATACTGGTTTGAAGAGTTAATGTCATAACATCTTTCTTAATTCTGAACATGTAAGCAGGAAACTTGTTTATCTTTAAAAAGACTTCTGAAAAGTAACTGATTTAATGTGCAAAACTTCTGTATCTTCAAGAAATCTTATTTTTTTTTTCTCCACTTGCACTTTAAAATTTGTTCTGTGCTGACTAAACCTTCCTCTTTCATTCTCATTTTAACTTCCATGCTGAAAAGCAGAACAGGAAATTATGCAACACTTTGAAAAGTTGTAAGCTCCTCAGGTGTTTTGCAATTAGGTGTCTTTTTCCCAGCCTTGTTATCTTCCATATCTCCATTTCTACATATCTAAAATGGAAGTACTTATACTTCTTCTTTTGTAAAGCACCTTAAAAATTACTGATGTGCATGATACTTATCTTTTTTTTTCTGTGCATTTCCTAAATATATATCTTATACACCTTAAACCCAGTCTTTTATTTAGTTGTTTCTCCTCATCACGGTGGTAGAAGCACTTCTTTTTCCCACAATTTTATTTTTCTTGCATTTTACGTCTGAGTTCTCAAACAAAAAATTGCATCAATTATGAAACCAAGTTGATTTGAACTATTTGTATTTGGTTTGTGTATTAAATATGCAAGTCTGTAATTGATTTTTTATTTCTTCCCACACATATAAGTGTAGATTTTGTTGCTGCAATACTTTTTATGTATGCCAAAATGAAAGATTTACATAGTGAACTTTTAAATGGCATTGTATATATTTTCTAGCTTAGTCTTTCATTAAAATTTGCTTAAGATGCATTTTGATCTAAAAATAAAATTATCTGGAAAGAAAAGGTATACTGAGTTAGACAACTTTAGTTGTCTAAACTAAAGCTTAAGAATTAGACAACTCTAAAGATTTAGACAACAGTAGTTTAGAAAAAAGAATAAGCAACACAACAAAAATAAAAATAAAATTTCTTATTAATATCAAGTTTGTATTTTACCTTGGAAAAACTTCCTAAATTGGAAGCTTCTGGACAAAAATAATTTAAACATTGGAATGACCTTATCTTCCTTAAAAAAAAAAAAAAAAACAAAACAAGAAAAGGAACAAATCAAGAGAAGAAAAGATAAAAGATCAGAGTATAGAATATACTGCAAACCTAAAATCAAAATCGCAGTGAAAGAAGAGACAATACAATAAAAAAAAAATGTCAAGGGAATTTGCACGTAAGGTTCAACGATTAATAAAAAGTATTTACTCAAATACAAAACTACTCCAAGATCCAATCCTTTTAAAGTGTTATTTGCAAGAAAAAAACAAACCACATTTCTTCTTTTCTTTTTATGAATACTTATTTCAGCAGATCCTTTTTCTCTCAGCTTTTGGGAAAAAACAAATTGTTCTTGCTGAATGACTTTCACAGGGTTGGGGTTTGTTGGGATTTTTTGGTGGGTTTTTTGTTTTTTCTTTTCTTTTTAAGATAAAATACTGTATTTTTCTGATGTTAATATTATTTCATTTATTGTGAGATTTTTTTCCTTTCTTTTTTTTTTTTTTTAAGGAAGAAATGGAGTGAAGAAAACCAAGATCTTTTCTGGGACAGAAGAGAATAGCAACTGAACATGTTGGCTTAATCAAATGCAGAAATTTCTCATTATAATTTGCACTGGGTTTCCTACTCAGAGTCTCTCATAAGTATTAAGTATGTTTCTGACACTCTTTTAGAAAGGAAGAGGATGAGAGGATGTAAAATGAGTAACTTATTGTAGTCTTTCTTCAAGTTTCATGGGGAAAGACACTACAAAGAAGCAACCAGCACTGAGCAGCTATTGTGGGACATGATGTTCCTACTTTGCCAGTTGTGTGTATTCTCTATCACAAGCACTGGCTTCCTTCTAAACAGTCAATGACTTTTGCTGGATTTTAAAACACTGAAGAGATCATTTTCTATTCAGGAAAAGGCAGTGTTTATTTGGAAGAGGATTTATATATAAAAGATTTTTTTTATTGAATATATATAGATTCAGAGTATATAAAAAAAAGGATTTCTGGCAAGTGAGTAAAAGCAAGTAGACTTAAAAATCAAATTTAATATAAAGCCCTGTAAGTTCTCTATTGCAAAGTATACTAGCAGCATATAAATTGTGAGAGCATTATATGAAGTTTAGGTAGTATTTAAGGCAGTGTTTTTCAACTACAGAACATTTCATAGCTTTTGTAAAACACAGCAGTTGTCCTTTGCCATATTGCCACCTCTTAAATAGTAAAAAATATTTGATTCACAAACAACTGAACCTGGACTATGTTAGAGTTGGAGAACAGTAGTGTCAGTCTTCAATGTAGAATAAGATCAGATCAGAAACTGAGGGCTATTAATGACTCCACACTTCAACTACTCTTCAGAAACATTTTTTATTGAGTTTTTCCCTGGTGATAGTCACGATATATCTATATATTTAGATGTGGGTATAGGTGTCTAAAAGTGTTTCTGTGTGTTACTGGAATATAGAAGTTCAACATTTCAGTGCAACACCTGGAGATGCTCACCTTGCTCCCCTGTAGAATAGGATGCAAACAGGGCACAGTATCATGTTTTGGGTGACTACCTTCATCAGTGTGTCTGGAATATTTAGATTCCTCATTGAAAAGTTTTCTAGAAGATGCAGTTTCAGACAGTCTGAAGCTATATAGAAAAAGCAGCAGGAAAATGTTAATAAAATAGCATGCTGTACTGAATTTAAGGAGAAAAAAAAAGAAAAAGAAAATTTTTTAAAGATTGACCTCCTGGCAGCTCGCTACAATATTTTCGAGCAGACCTATGTGCTCCTTAAGTTAAAACAAAAGATAAGAGAAGATAGAAAGAGAAGATAGACCTACATGCATTAGTTAATCACAGGACGACTATGGGCCATAAATAAGATTTAGTTTATTCCTGGCATTGATTGAAGGATATTTTAAGAATCTAAGAGAGAAACAAAAAAAGTATTTGAACTAAAAGAAAATGTTGGTGCATCAATAAATTTCTAACTAACAAAAAATATTAAACTAAAATGGAATAATTGGGAATAAAAACAGAAGCATATCATCTGACGTTTCAGTATTGGGTATTTATGAATTTTAATGAGTTTGAAATATAGATGCACTATTATGTGAGATGATCGTATGACAAAACAGAATGTCTTTATTGTTTTCCTGAAAAGATCTTTATTGCATATATCCATCTGAAACTGATAGTTTATATACATTTTATATAAATTATATACATTTTCAGATATTTTATAATTAAGTATTCTGATTTTTATCCTATGTTGCTTAGAGGGGATTTACTGAAGAGCACTGCCTGTTCCCTCCTTAAGAAGCCAGTACGGGAAAAGAAGTTGAATTGTTAGAGTACGATTTACTTCAATCTGGTGTGTCTTAATCAGAAGCATATTAGCCCTCTCTTACATTTACAGGATGCTGAAGCACTGTTGAGACACATCTATTAATTCAGAAATCTGTTATAAAGGTAACTGTCAGAATAAATGAGAATCATTTAAAGGGGAGCTCAAAATAGCATTTTATCTTTAAAAATTTCATTTAACAACAGAAAAGAAAAAAAAATAAAGTTTCCCATAATTAAATAGTGAATACTTTTAAAAGCAGAAGTCCTGTACAGAAATTTAAATAAGATTTCTGCCCCACGATAAAAAATAATGTGAAAGCAATAAAATAATAATAAAAAGGTATATGGATTAGTTATTTTATCATTAAGCAAAAGCTATGTTTTTTTCAAGAGTCTGTAAAACTGATTTTAATTTGGGTAAAAGACCAAAGAATAGAAAGCAGAGAAAATAATTTACATTAAACATTGTTCGCATGAATGAATCCTCTCTCTGTGTATATATATAAATGAGAGAAAAAAAAAAAGAGAAAAAGATATATTTGTTTAACAAGATATTGATTCCTTTATATAAGCCATTTCAAGGAGAAAACAGTTCACCCCTCATGATAACATGTTTGTTGGTTTTTTTGGAGACTTCCAGGTCTACATGTTTTCATCTCTGGCATTTCAGGGATTAACAGCAAACATTTTTCATAGCAAAAAGGCAGTTCAGCTCTCACAAGGCAATTCATGTAGGTCCAGGAATTGCATCAGAATATTACCAAAACTAAATCTGCAAAATCGAGAACAAGACAACTGTGCAACATCAGTTTTTTCTACCATGATAAAGCTTTCATGCTAAATCAGGGCACAGGTGTCCAGGGAAAACAAAGGTGATGAAATCATAGAATTGAAGAAAGATGCAGTTGAAATGTTATTATTTCTTCATGGTTTGTCATGATGCTTTGTTTAACCACCCTGGAATCATACCAAGTTGTGATCATGGTTGCCTTTTCCTGGAAGAAGTAAGTAATTATTAATAATATCACTAGATAACTTTTCTGTTCTGTTTTATACATCATAAAATCAAAAAAATTAACAGATATGGTAACTAAAGTTAAGGTAATCTGATGGCCAGCTCAGAGGAAATTTCTGTTATCAGGAGCAGCAAAAAAAAAGTAAGAAAATTAAGATTGTGAATATTAAAGAGATTGAGTAAAACTATATCAGCTTCTTGTAAAATACAAGTCTGAATACTGCACTCAGTCCTTTTTGGAATTAATAAGAAACTCAAAACTAAATCAAACCATTATTAGCTTTACGCAGTCTTATTTTGGGGGATTTTGAAAATGAGACTAGAAGAAGTTCAAAACATTCAAAAGAGTGAAATAGTTACACAAAAAGAAAACCAGTCAATCAGTGATCTGGATTTTATGGTTTATTATTTATGTAATGGAGAATCAGGTGATATTAGTAAGATTAGAATTCTGTCTAAGGCCGATTCGTAATTTTTAACAAACACAGTAGCAAGGCAGCAGGCTAATTTTTATATATTTTTTTACAGATTTTCAAGATTTTCACCTGATTTCACAGTACTCCATAATCAGTCACCGACTCCCAGCACAACATGCAAATACAAATTAAAGTTGTCAGTGGGGCAGTTCCAATTTGCTTTCAAAGACCGCAGTATTAAGTCTGCTCCTTAGAACAAAGATTTGTTTTGATAAGAAATTGACCATCCAAAGGAGAGGGGAGGAGAGGGAAAGACAAAGGTAGGTGTTCCTTTGAAAATTGTGCCATTGGTTACTAACTTCAGTTGATGTTCTATTGCTTTTTTTCATGGTTTTCTTTGGTTTATTTCAGAGTGGTCTACAGAAATATTTCTATTATTTTCTGTTCTGTGTATTCTTGCACTTAATATAGGCTCTTTGCTTCTGATGTGGTAACTGCATATAGTTTTCAGGCTTCAAAAGATGACGTATGATTTTACAAACAGCATGACTGAGAGAAAACACTGGCACCAAAAAACATACCAGAGATGTTCCTCTGGTTGAGATATAAATATGTAATCTGCCATGTTGTGGTAAATCTACATTACATTTGCAAGATGGTGTATCGGTTGACAATATCCATTGATTTAAGCTTCTGAGCCTTTGTATCTGGACTTGACTGAGACCATTTCATTCAACCTTGGTAAAAGGTAAACAGTAATTATACTTATTATCTCCTTAAGAAAACAGAGATGTGCAGGCATCCAAGAAAAAACTGTAGGCATTGTGACATTCAGTTTTGTAATTCCTGCCATTACAATTCTAGTTTAGAATTGCACAGTTTCTTTTCCCTACTGATTATATTGAATAAAATAAGGCTTCACAACAATCAGCTTGCTAAAATGAAAGGAAAAAAAGATCCATTTCTAAAATTTTACTTTCATTCTGACTTAGGTAACCTAAGTTTCCCTTGTTGCTGGTCTTCACCAAAGAGTAAGGTTTCATTATAGTGTAATGGAACAGGTGTGCACATGTAAGTCATAAGTGAAGATGTGAATATATTTCTATTTTTTACAGTATGCAGTTAAACTATGATGGCTTAAGCTCTCATAAGTAGGACTCAACAGAAATTATTTTCTGATGCTCCATCATCCTATGTGAGTTTTTCAACTACTTATGAAGGAAAATTTGTTTAAGGATGAACTACAACAGACCAGGATCTTTCACACTGTCACGTAAAAAGTCTGAGATGGCAGGCTATAGTTAATTGATAAAGGCAAGTGAGAAATTACTTCTTAAAATTACCCTGCTGAAACAGTTTACTAAGGGATAATGTGATCAAAGGTGGAAAGTTCTGGTACAAGACTTAACACTGATAAATATTTCCCTGGCTAACAAAACCAAATTATTCATGTGAGTCATAAGTATGACTGCGATAACAGTAAGATCACTGGTGTCAGGCCTGAAACTGGGGTCAGGGAAAAGAGGGAAGCCCCCAGTGTTATAAGTAGGGTACTCTTGCAGTCTGATTCCCAACAAAAAGCTTGTCTTAAGTGGAAACTTAATGCACTAAAAGTTTGACTCTCATAACAATAAAAGCCATGTTATAATAATAATATTAATCATAGGCTTTAATAATAATAGTAACCATATCTAAAAGCAGATGAAGACTTTGAAAAATGTAATTCTGACATTTATTTGCAAATTACATGAACTCACATGAACCCAGTAGCAGGATGACTCTGAAGCTCCATTCATCAGACTGACAGCCCCAAAGTAATTCTGTGCTTGCCTTTGGTCTGGGTTTTGTTGTTGTTGTTGTTTGACTGTTTGGGTTTTTTTTGTTGCTGTTGCTTCTGGTTGATTTGTTTTATTTTCTTACTATGATGATGAAACAAACATCAATGTATAATTAAAAAAAATTGAATCGAAAGCTTTAACTGAATGTCACATTTTCCTTAAATTACTTGAGACACACAAGAAGTAATATGATCTTGCAGTTTAATGCATTAAAAGGGGAGACAAATGTACGTAAAATACATGTCTCAAAGGAAGCAATTAGATAAAACAGTGCTCTATTTCTGTAAGGGAAAATATGTGTCCTTATCTGAGTCCATGCTGACTGCCAAAGACTCTAACACACAGGCTCCTGCAGCAGAAAAATAAGTTTACCATTTCTCAGTATCTTGCTCCAAGAATAAATTTTACTGACTATATTTTTTATTTTTCGAATGAATGAATGAATGATATATAAATTTTTTTTTTTTACTTTTTCAAAGATCAATGCTGCAAATGAAATTAAAAAGAACATTAAAAGACTCAATACAAAGAGTATTTGAGAGAAATGTCATTGATACAGCCCACAAATATAATGAAAAGTATTTACAAAGGGAATTAAAAGAAGATATTTTTATGCAATTTATAACTCTGGAATTAATCCCAAATATACTCTCAACGTCGTGAGTTCTCCTAAAAAAGCAAGTCTCCTGTATCATGGAAAAAGGAGAATTTATAAATATAGCTACTTAATGCTTATTATAAAAAAAAAAAAAAATCACTAAACCTTGCTTCTTGTAATTACCCAAGGACAGAATTACAAACAAGAAAAAGAAAGGAGAGTGATCCTCATTTTAGGCTCCTATCTTTATTCATATTCAGAAAAAATAAATAAAAAGGGGGGAAATCAAGAAAAAGCAAGCAGTAATAAACATACGTCTTCTCTTCCATAACTATTGCATTTATGTAAATTATAAACAACCATAGACTGTAACCCATATGGCAGGAATAATTCCATGAAAATTTTGAATTGGAGAGTTTCCATGAAGCCAGGTTTCATAGGTTCATTGATAGAAAGAGACCTCTGGAGGTCACTGAGTTCAGCATTTTGCCTGAAGTGGGACTTCTAGATCAGATTTCTTTTAGTGTGTAGGAGATATCAAGTGTTGTCAGAAAAAGATATGCGTGAATTAATCAGTGTGTATGGGCATAAAGATCATAAACACATATACTATATGCAAAATGTCAGCATAGTACTGATAGTAATTGTGGGATTGTCATCCAAAACCTTTTGACCCATTTTACAGCCATGTTTCAGGTTTTTATAAGTTTCTTATATTACTACCTTTTGGAATAAAAACCTAAAATTTAAGTGAACTCTTTCAGTTAATGATTGCTACAGACAAACCAGTATTTGGAGGTAGTTTTTTAAAAGAACTTAAACATTTATCAACACTGAAAGTATGTTAGAATTTCAAAGTTTCTAAATTAAGAGAATGGATTAAAAAAAATAATGGAAAATTATAACATAAAATTGTCATTGAAAAAACATGAAAAAATAACTAATGAGATGCATAATTATATTTGTGAACTAAGTTTGATTCAAAGTTTTAGCTTTTATTCATGGCCTGATATTTTAGTTTGGAAATCAAAGAGTCTAGGAATCTCTATTGTTGACCATTTTCTCTCTTTCATCATGTGCATTTGTTTGCATAATATAGAAGAGCAGCAGGGCAGAGTAATTACGGCAATCAGTCTCTGAACACATTAATCTGCTCTAAACTGCAGGGAGCAAATGATGCAGAAAGAAATCCAGCAGAGAAATATTTCTTTCGTTTGTGGCAAAACTTAAACCAAGTTTAAATCATACAAGGGCAACTTGTAATTTATTTCATGGTTGCCTAGTTATTAGCAATTAAAATACCTGGTAAAATATTTGATTTGTAGAGGCTTATAAAGCATTTAGTTTATGTTACCTAATGAACATGATATTGTAAACAATAGCAAAGAATCCTCTTTGTTTACTCATATGGAGAATAACTCTTGTTAATTACTATACTCTTCCAATAGACTGCAAATAAATTTTTCCAATAACAAATAAGATTTTTATTTCTCCTTCATTCCTTTCATTCTTGTTCTTATGATTCCTACTCTCATTTCTTCTAGGTACTCTCCATAAAAATATCATGTGACCAAGAACAAAATTAAACTCATTTGGGAAAAAAAGTAATTAAAACAAACTTACACAGAGATGAAATAATGTACCATTTTCAGATTCAGATGATGGAATTTCACACAATTTTCAGTAAAAGCAAAGAGCAAGTGTGTGGTGGTTTTTTTTTTCAAATTAATTTTCCCCTTTTAAAATTCTTTTTTTGTTTGTATTGATATTTTCATTAAATCTGAAAAAAGACTTCACAGGAGAAAAAAGGTTTAATATCAGAGTTGAAGGCATAAAAACTTCCATGATTTTTTTTCTTTCATGCCAAACCAAATGACTTTTCAATCTCCCTATTTCTCTCATTCAGTAACAAAGAAACAGCAACATTTAGTGCCATGTTCCCATTTTGCACTCTTAAAATATTTTCCCTGCCTTTGGATTTGCAGTGAAAATGTTGTCCCTTTCCCGTGGGGGATTTTATTTGTTCATTTTTCTAGAAAAAAGGACAGCATATTGTCTTTACCTATTCAAGTCATAATCCAACAGAACACTGGGTAGACAATTTTGATGAATTGGTGAGTGAGTGACTCAGTGCTGATATTCTGAACATGGATGCAAATAGGGCATAATGTGTGCCTTACTTGGGAGAGTATAACATCCTCTTGCCCCCCATTCAAACCAGATAATCATGTTTTTAATGAATGAGTAGGCCACTGAATGAAACAATAAAATATAGTAAAAAGAACATTTATGTTAATATTGCTTTATCAGCCTTTGAATGTGCCCTGTGTTTTCTAGCTGTTTCAGATATCTGAAAATGCTAGCAATAAGGCAGTTATACATACATGTCATGAGTAGTTATACAGCTTCTAACACATTGTTTATACTTTAAGGGAGTTGAGTGTTGTGTGTTCTCTCCTAACAAATGTGAATTTTCATGCTTACTTTAATTCACGATTAATTAGGGTTTTGTTTTGAGCGTTAAGGACTTATGTAATATATTTTCATGTTTACTGTTGGTTTGGATCATTTTATTTCAGTCTCCTGATATAAACTGAAAAAAACAGAATAGGCAACATGCTAAAAAAAGAAGACTGTGTAACATTAAAATTATGTCCTTGATAAAATAGCTGATTTCTCAAACAAAGGAACAGCAGTAGTACTATCTAGACTTTAGTAAACCGTTCGCTTCATTACCATATGTTGAACTAGAAAGCTTTAGGGTTTGCCTAAGAATTACAATGTATAAAATGAATGAAAAATGTTAATAGGAAAAGATAAGGCTGGAGGGAAGTTGCTAATAGAGTTTCTAAACCAAATACAAGCCTTGGGAAAAATCTTGTAACCAATTCTCAATAACCACAACCTTAAAAAATAACATCATATTACTATATTTGCTGCTGTCACAATTTAAAGGAACCATTGTCACTGAAGAATGATACCAGAAAAGAAAGAAATGGAAAATTGTATGGTAATATTGAGGACTGATCATATACTTGAGAATACTTGTAACAGCAGAAAAAACAAACTACTAAAGAAAATGGTGCTAAACCCACAAATTCTTAATTTACAAACAACAGGAGAGAAATCTGAAAGCATTTTAGTTAATGTTATATATATTAATTTTAAGTAATATATTATTTTATTTACAATAATGTGATTCATCTGCAACTAAAAAAAAAATGAATAGATGACATATCAGGCATGGTACTTTCAGTAGTGAGTGCAAGGCATTAGTAATATGTCATCTGTAATACCTTCTACAGTTCTATTACTCTTAACTAATAAAAATCAAGAAAATTAATTACAAACCTACAAGAAAGACTACAAATCTAAAAGCTCTGCCTTCTCAGCAAAAAAAGGACTGTGAAGGAATATGACTGCTATACACGTTTATACATCTAGTGGGGTGAATGCGGGAGGAAGTGATCTAAACACACAAAATATATTTGTGTTAGAGAATAAAACTTTTCTAACTGGAAGGATAATTTAGGCAGTAGAAAAGACTACCTAGGAAAATCCTATCTATCTCCAGCATTAGAGGGTTTTTAAAAAAGCCTGGTAAAAATCTGTCAAGAATTATTTTGGATACCTGATCTTGTCTTTGGGCGGGCAAGAAAGGAAGATGACATGTCTAAGTCTCTGATTCTCTGAAAAACTTACTTTGAACAGGCTATCGTTTTTTCTAGCTCTTCAGGTCAACTAACTGATAAAAAAAAAATAAAAGTAAGTTGCAGCTTGTTGTAACTTGGGTTCAACCACTGCTTATTGTAGTGTTCCTCTAAAATCAAGTTTTACTTCATCAAAGCTTCCAACAGTAACACACCTCTGCAACATCTTGGTTTGTGATCTGCATCCTTCAATCTCTTGCCCTTATTGTAGGTCACCATGCTATGTATGATACAAGACAATGAGTCTAATGCCGCCTAAACCTTTCGCATCCTAATGTACAAACTGTGTACGTTATCAGGATGTATATTTTTATCAGGATCATGCTTCATCTAGTCTCATGGGTTAACCTAAATTCTGCTGTGAGGTTGGTGACAAGAACAGTTGTAATAACTGCCTGGAGTTTCTTCAGTCCCTAAAGTATACCTTGTTGTCACAGGTCATATGAAATATGACCTGACTGAAGTGTCATGACTGAAAGAAGACAGTGTTTACTCCATTGATGGCTAAACAGAGAAGTCTTACAAATAATCAGATATAGCTTATGTGTTTTGCTATTTGAATAGTCTTGGCATATAAATAACTTACTAATAATGTTATGAATGCAATTCTGAATTTTTAATTCTAGGTACCTATGAAATAGTGGGTTCTCCCCCTCCCAGTCATTACAGAGAAATAATCATGTTTTTGATGAAAGAGTAAACCACTGTATTAAATTAAAAGAAACACAAAATTTCTCATCTAAATGAAACTTCATAGAAACAATAAGGTGGCCCTATAAGGACAAAATGGTGGGATTAGGAAAGTTCCCTGTGGTTTTGGCAAAGAAAACTCAAACATATTCATAAATATGTTGTTATTGACTGTATAATAGATCAGGTTGGATGGGGCTTTGAGCAACCTGGTCTAGAGGAAGGTGTCCCTGCCAATGGCAGGGAGGTTAGAACCACGTGATCTTTAAGGTGCATTCCAACCCAAACCGTTCTCTGATTTTATGATTCTAATACCAGAAACTGGTTACAGTTAAAACCATTGTTAAAAGAAGCTCTCAGATGCAAAACCCCGCAAACTTCCCTGACGCAAACTCTTACAGACCATTTCCTATGTCACAAACACTTTGCTATACTACCATGTGTCACACAGGCTGATAGTTCAGTCAGCTGGCTGAATGTGACTGGCTCGGCTCTGTGAACAATACAGGTTACAAACCACTCATCAGAACTTGCTTGTCAGAGGTCTTGGTAAAGCAGTGAGCAGAAAGCAAGCATCAGGCTTGCATCTCAGGTGTAAGGCAGAACTCACACTGATGAACTGAAGAGGAAATATCATAGAAGATGACACACAAAATGTTCAAGGAAAGTCTTCAGCTCTGTCAAGAGCTACATTCAGGGGCAGTTTGATAAAATGATTGCTTTGTCAACTTTTTGCTAATGTAAGCATTATCCAAAGGCTAGCAACTGTAACTGTTTAACATTCAATTAAACAAGAAAATTTAAACAGAAAATGCTGTAAGAAAGAGGCATTGGGCAGAAAAAGTGGAAATCTGAAACAAAAGTGGAATCTTCAATGAGATGTATGATAATGTTTATATGTTAGTCTGCAACAGTCTATGACCTTAAGATCAGGAATGTTACATCATTTTATTCTGAAAGTGGTAATGGGCTGTTAACTGAACAAAAATAACTGGATCTCAAGTACAAACATTTCAAAAGTGCATTAAACCATCTGTTTTCAATCTTTGAAGAAATAGTATATAAAATTCTGTGTGTCTCACATGGAGCAGCTGGTAGGAACAACCAGATATACTAGAGTATTTTACATCTGTGTGGACACTTTGGGAACTGGCATCTTAAGCTTAAAACATGCACTCAGAATATTGAGAGATGAACATGCTGTGAAAACTGACCTTTTACAGTTTACCTAAGAGGTACATTAATATTGTCAGTAATGATGTAGTGACATAGAATGTCTATAGTTACCTATAGATGTTTTTGTCATAGAATTTAAATATTAAAAATAAAATGAAGAAAATTGACTCATATTTTATTTGTATAATACATAGTTACTCTCCTGCAGGTTTTGCAGTTCAGTGCTATATACTGAAAATCAGTCTTCAGCTTTCTGAATGTGCAGAACTAGGTAAAGTTTAAAACTAGCATATATGCTAGTAGAAGTCGCATGCAGCAGTCCATGTCTCTTTTTGGGAAGTATTTTCACTGCAAGTTGGTCATATCTTCTGGCAAAGGCTTGTTATTCTCATCCCTTTTGGATTCTACTTTCAAATGGGAGAAAAAATTTGGTGGATTCCCCTCTCACCCCCGCCCCTGAAGAGATAGTAAATGCAGACCTGTATAAAGCTGCAAAAAGCAATTGCAGCTGGAAAAGAAATGTCAAAATCAATTAGCAATTGAAGAAAATGAACTCAGCTCTGACTTAGAGGAAGAAGCAAAAAAGATCACGTTAGGGAAGAGTGGCCCTTGCAGTCTTCAAGAACAAGGGAAATGAAAGCTGTGATGCCTATTCACATTTCAAAGAATGGGAATGTAGTCTCTCATAGGCAAATAAAATTTAGCTTGCAATATGAATGTCCACTGGAAAGCCCATGGACTGACTAGGGCAGAATTACAATTGCCAACTTATTTCCAAAAAGAACAGATAGTAAAAAGTGTTTCAGCTGCAGTCCAAAGAATAAAAGGTTTCTGCTGCTTTGTGCTTTCAAACACAAGAAGCTGTCCTCAGCAGTATATTCCTCAAGCTGAGATACGATGGAGGTTTTTGTCTGATCTTCATTGGCTTTTTCCCATAATTAAAAACACACTTAAGGACATAATACCTTCTGATTTCCAATCACATTTTAAAAGGAAAAATTCCAATGTTTTCAATAATCATGACAGAACATGCTAACTACAAAAGCAAAATAAAAGCACCAAATGAATAAACCTGAAGAGATATTTTCTGTTTACAGTCATTATTTTTTGCATATCTGGGAGACAATATGGTGTATATTAATCCATAGTTGTGCTTAGCAAAACTAGTTTTTTGAGGCTGAAAGCAATTATTTATCTATGCATGATGAAGCAGGAATTATGTTTAGAGGAATATAACCTAAAAAAAATGTTTCACAGGGATGAGAAGCAGCCATAAGCCTGGCTTCAGACTAGGTTTCTGCTGTGTATTTAATTTTCCCACCATTCAAATGTTTAGGAGTTTGGGAAATAAAGTTAGAAGACTTTTAGGCATAGTTATGCTTCCTCTACCACATATGGTGCATTTCTTATCTAGAGAACTACCACAATAATACAAAGTTATAAAACTATATTAGATATTGGCCAATGGGTTTGCGGGCAATTCCTATTTTCGCTTATTCTAGATTTACAACATTACCAAGAGGCAACCTTTCAAACCAGCTGTAGATAGGAAAGATGGCAAAGAAGCCTGTATGCCTTCTTCCCCTTTACAGAGATTATGAAGCATATGTCATACTTGCCCAGTCATACATACTTCTTACAAATGATATTGCTTAGCATGGGAACCACGTAACACCTCTAAACAAATTGTCTGTTACTGTTTGTTCCTTTTCAGGGTACAATGCCAAACAGCAGGAGTGCTGAGCATTTCACTTCATGCCTTTTAGCAAGCTCAATTCAGAGTGCAAAGTTGCTTCCTGGGAGCATACTGGCTAGGGGCGGGACCAGTGAGAGACCTGAGAGGCATAAAATATGGCTTATATTTAAGGACTGGAGTAAATTAATTAGCTAAAATACTGAATGCCTCAGATCTACCTCATGAATTACTGCTTTAATGGGAGTCATGCATATCCTCTAAGTTATACTAGGCTTGCTAAAGTAGCATTACAAGTAATAATTAATTTCCAGATTTGATGTGACATGTGTTGGAGACTCGTCATCCTCACACAGTCAAGTGTGAAAAAAAATGAAATAATTCTTCTTAACTTAATATTTTTCTCTTGAAGGCATTGTGTGCACATATAAGTTTGGTCTCAGCATTGGGATACAATCATATTTCCATGTACATCTATCAGACTCATACTGTCCTCCATGACATCCTTGTCTCTAAACTTGAGTGACATAAATTTGGTGAATGGACCACTCGCTGGATAAAGAATTGGCTGGATGGCAGTTTGCAGACTTGTGGTCAACGGTTCAATGCCCAACTGGAGGTGGGTAAATAGTGGGTCAGTGTTGGGACCAGTCATGCTCAACATCTTTGTCAGTGACATGGATAGTGGGATTGAGTGCGCCCTCAGCAAGTTTGCCGATGGCACCAAGTTATGCAGTTTTGTTGATACACTGGAGGGAAGGGATGCCATCCAGAGGGATCTTGACACGTTTGAGAGGTTGGCCAATGCCAATCTCATGAAGTTCAACACAGCAAAGAGCAAGGTACTACACCTAGGTCAAGGACAGGTGTGGGATCCAAGCACAGCTACAGGTTTGGTAGGGAAGTGATTCAGAGCAGCCTTGCGAAGAAGGGGTTGGGGATGTTGGTCGATGAGAAAATGAACATGAGCTGGCAGTGTGCGCTCGTAGCCCAGAAAGCCAACTGTATCCTGGGCTGCATCAAAAGAAATGTGACCAGCAGGTAGAAGGAGGTGATCCTGCCCTGTTACTCTGCTCTTGTGAGACCTCACTTGGAGTGCTGTGTGCAGTTCTGATGTTTTCAACATAAAAAGGACATGGAACTGTTGGAGCAGGTCCAGAGGAGGGCCATGAGGATGATCAGGGGGCTGGAGCACCTCGTGTATAAAGACAGGCCGAGAAAGTTGTGGCTGTTCAGCCTGGAGAAGAGAAGGCTGTGTGGAGACCTCATAGCAGCCTTCCAATATCCGAAAGGGACCTACAAGGATGCTGGAGTGGAACTCTTTATCAGGAACTGTAGTGATAGGACAAAAGGTAATGTGTTTAAACTTAAACAGGTGAAGTTCAGGTTAGATATAAAGAAGAAGTTCTTTACTGTGAAGGTGGTGAGGAGCTGGAACAAGTTGCCCAAAGAAGCAGTAAATATTCCATCCCTGTCAGTGTTCAAGGCCAGGCTGGATAGCACCTTGGACAACATGGTCTAATGTGAAGTGCCCTTGCCCATGGCAGGGGGGTTGGAACTAGATGATCTTAAGGTCCTTTCCGACCCAAACCATTCTATGATTCTTTGATTCAATGTTTCAGCTTCATTAAGTACATATGTCTGAAAGAGGATTTTAAAAAGAAATTCACAAGATGCTATTCATGGATTTCAGGAATGTTGTTTTTTTCCTCTAAATACCTTCAGATCTGTACAAAGGGAAGTCTCACTCTGGCCACCAGGCTACACTCACCTGTAGAACAGAGACAGTTCTCTTCCTGCTGTACAGGAAGAAAAGCCAGGGTGGCTGCTGCTCAGGAAAGATGTTCTGTATGTGGATGATGGAAAAATAGCAACAGTAAACCTGGTTTTCCAGAGATCCTCTTCTGGTAATCACCTTTATTATTTGCACTGCTGAAAAACTTGAAACAGCTCTGAAAGTCTTAAATATTACCTGCCAAACCATAGCCTAAAAATTATGTTCTGAATGTCATGTCATTTTTCTGACACACTTTTTATTTTAAATTTATGTGGTGTCTCGTGTTATTAAATTCAGAATATTTTACTTCTTTATGGCCACCACAATAACCAGTCAGCAGTATCATGTAAATTCACATAGCAATTGAAAATAAAGCAAAATCTGGTGTTCTAGCCGGCAACCCAACTCAATGAATCGTTTAATCTTAGACATAAAATTTCTTAGATTTACTGAACAGATCCCATTTTTGTCCAGGAACCACAAAGGCTCAGTGCCAGTTCTTTATTCCCATCATTCAATCATAAAAACTAGTATCTGCTATCAATATGGTATTCACAGATACTGAATGCCAGAAATAATCCTGGTGTTAAATCAGACTTTTTGCATTACTCATTATGTCCTCTGTAATATTATTTTTTGCAACTCAGAGAGAAACTACTTTCGGAAATGTCATATGCAGCAGTATTCATATTTTAGGGTCATCTGATGAAATTTCTAAGCTTTGTTATAATTAAAGGCAAAGATCTATGTTAATGCAATGTTGAGGTTAAAGTTCACATTGAGAAACTAATTAAAAATTTCCAGAATAGTGCAACAAAATCACTCCTCAAGATCTCTCCTTTAAGGCCCCCAATTCTTAAAACACGGTTAGCCAATTTGTGCCATAAAGCAAATATATTTTGCAAAATGTACTTTTAAAACCACTGATTTTAAGCAATTGAAATGCATTTTGACTTGGGGTTAGTCACTTGGCTAGTGTGATTGAAAATCTGCAGTCAACAACAGAGGAGGGAGCATCATGACTAACATGAAATCTGATCCTTGATTCTTCAGTCAAAATGATCTTGTATCGTTCCACTGACCAAATGTAATTCCTAACTTAATCTACAGTGTCATTATTACATTCCCCTGGATAACAGTCACAAGATGTCTGTTGTTATGTCCCAGAACTTGAGTTTTGTCTTATGCAAGACCCTATTTCTAAGAGGCAAGTGTGAAAACTCATTAGCTTTCTCATGTAGTATTTAACACCTGTATTATTACTATTAGTAGTAATGTCCTTTTTACCAAGGATTTTTTTTTTTTTTATCATTGTAGTTATATGTTTTACCTTACTCGGTGCATTCGAAATCAATTCACATATGTCACTATCTGCATATGTGTATGGAAGCTGTGTTTGAGTCTGACTATTTTTAACTCAAAACATCAAGGAAAATTCATCTTGGAAAGTCTTTTTATTTGCTCCTCTCTTCCTCCAGAAAGTCTGTATTCATTAAGCAGAAAAAATAATAACTGAAAGGTTTTGGTGCAGAAACGTGAAAAATGGTCTTCTTGAAAGTAGCTTGCATGCTCTGAACAAGCTTTCTGTTTCAATTTCTTTTCTTTCCCTCACCTCATTTTCAAATCATTGGAAGGATAAGGTTATTTGTGGTGTTATCAAATGCCTCCTGCTATACTGACTGTGATGTATTTCCTAACCTTTACTCTGGCTTTGACTGGGTGATCCCAGCCAATGCATCAAGGGAATGGCTCTTCTGTAGCAAAATTAAATTCTTCCATATCTAGTTGTTTCACTCCACATTGTGATAAACTAATCAGAAAGTTTATGCATGTTTAATAGAAGTCAGGAAACAGTGAAATTCATGGAATCAAAGGAAATTTAAAATATAAAGAGAACACTTACTATTTGCCAGTATGTTGTTTTCTCCCATCATAGCTGTTCACTCTTTCCAACACATTCCTAGCATAACCTTTGCAGTTATAGATTCTAATGTGTTTCTCTATTTTCATTTGTGACACTAACTGTGCAATATCATCAGAAAAAAAGTATTTCTGCATATTAAAAAGCTGAATAGGCCAATGTTGAAAATAGGTAAGATAAAGATGGTCAGGTGCTTATTGTGTAAGTTTCATATGACTGCAGCAGGATCATTTGACTGTGCCTCATCTAGCTGCAAAAGAACCACACTAGACAAGCAAAGCTATCATTGGCACTGAAATAAAGAAAAAATGAATGGAAAAGGAAAAAGAATATAATATAACTACATTGAATAAACACTCCTACTAAATATAATATCATAACTACATTGAATAAGCACTCCTACTAAACATTTTTGAACTGCATTTCTAGTTTCTGTTATTTATAACATCTTCAAAATCAGGATATGACTAAAGCAGAATGCTTCAGGATTAAGGCTGTGTCGTGGTTTAAGCCTCTCAGCCACGCACTTTTGCTCACTCACTCCCCCCTTTTTCTTCCTCCTGGTCCCGGAGGGATGAGAAGGAGAATCGAAAGAATGCAACTCCCACAGGTTGAGATAAGAGCAGTTTAGTAACTAAGGTATAGCACAAATCACTACTGCTACCACCAATAATAATGATGACAAGGCAAATACAAGGAAAGAATACAATCACTCACCACCTACACCCAGCCTGACCACGCGGTGCACCACCCCCGCTCTTCCGGGTCTCTGCCATCCGTTTTTACATCCTGGGCATGATGTGCTGTGGCATGGAATACTTCTTCGGTCAGTTTGGGTTGGGTGACCTGTCTCTGCTTCCTCCCGGCTTCCCCTCCTCCCTGGCAGAGCATGAGACTCAGGAAGTCCTTGGCCAGCCTAAACATTCTAAGCGATAACTGCAAACATCGGTGTTATCAGCGCTTTTCCCAGGCCGAAAGTCGAAATACACAGCACTGCACCAGTTACTAAGAAGGAGAAAAATGGCTGCTACTGCTGAGCCCATGACAGGCTGGAATTCAAAAGATACTAGAAAAAGAAATTAAAAAAAAAGAAGAAACTTAAAAAAAAAGAGAGAGAGGCTGATAGCTTAATGTAGGAGATTTCCCACCTGACTTCCAAAGCAAAGGCATCTCACAAAACCTCTTTTTGTACCAGTACATTTAGCAATTAGGTATTCTGAAAACTGTATTCTAATTTACTTTCAGACACAATGAAGTAAAGAATCATCTAGAAAACAGTGAAAAGTCTTTTATTTCATTGTCATTTGTGTTTTGTAAGATTTGTAACAGGCAAATGCATTGCTGTTTACACATAAACTTTGCAAAAATTTAATTCAAAGAAGCAGTTGTAAGTTACAGTTACTGCCAATTGTTGATATGTTCATGCTAAAAATCACCTTATTCAATGCCTGATATGGATGCGACCATGTTTATTACTACCTGTACTGTTTGCTATGGCAGAGCACAAATGCCTGCTGAAGTCAAGACCACCACATTTTCATCTTGTGAAGGACTCAAAGTCGTATATCTGTCAACACAATGTTCCAGCAACCTCATGCCTGCTAGTGCTTTCCAGCAAAATGCTCCCACTTGCCTTCTGCACCCCCAGAAGGCAATGGATAATGGTCATGCTACTCCAACCCTGAATTCCGGTGATTGATCTTAATTTATCCAGAGACGCATTTGAGAAAACTTGCTATTAGGAAGACACATATCTCAGGATCATCTACATTTTCTGTAAGGAAAATAAGCCCTTGGCCTTGGTGCCAGGGGCAGCTCATATCTCATTCGCTCTCAGAGAAGTGAGTGAAAGGTTATCAAGAAATAATGCTCTCTATGTGGATTATAGGAAGTTATTTGGATGCTTCTAAGATGATTGGCAACTATGGTCGAAATATACTTGTATTTATTGGGCATCTAAATGAAATTCTGCCACTGCATAGTGTTACAAGTTTACACTGCTCCCTTTGTGTTGGTCTGCAATTGGCACACATTGCATAAAGAAACTTCAATAAAAGTCTGTAGAGGCCATTTAGATAAGAGTTGGAATGCCTTTCCTGCCACTTTAGCACCTAGTTTGCTCCCCTGTGCTTGAGGATTACGGAAGGCTAGATCTGGATTTCTTGGTGAGGAACTCTCAGCCTTAAGGTTCTGGGAGGCAATATTTCAAGGCTCCTACCAACCAGAGGCACTGGTGGTTTCTTACAAATGTCCCATATAGACTTTCGTAATGGAGAAATATTTTTTAAATCTGTCTTATGCACTAGATGTGGTAAAACAAACAAACAAACCAACAAACCACCCCATTAAGCCTTTTAAAATTCAACAGTATTGTCCCCAGTGAAGCTGAACTCAGTCTGGAATAACTCCTTCCCGATGGCAGCATACTTCTGAAGAAAAGAAAAACATTTCATCAATAGAAAGGTGAAGCCATGTCTAAGACTTGATAATGCTCACAGGATACCAAAGTAATCTGCATTTTGAGACATTGGAAGATGAGTTCTCTGAACTGAAGGTATTTTTCTCGGTTTCCCAAATACTACCTTTTACATTAGGATGCTACAGAAGGTAAATTTCAGCATTAAAAGGTGCTGTGATGTCTTGGAGAAGTGTGAGGAGTCAGAGGGTCTGCAAATGGCCATAAGCAAGCCATCAGGACTCACAGATGGAACAGGCACCTCCATTTGGTTATGCCAAAATATTAGGACATGCAGCTCACCCACTTCATAGAATCATAGAATAATTAGGGTTGGAAAGAACCTTAAGATCATCTAGTTCCAACCTCACTGCCAGGGGCAGAAACACCTACCACTAAACCATATCACCCAAGGCTCTGTCCAACCTGTTCTTGAACACCACCAGCGATGGAGCATTCACAACTTCCCTGGGCAACCCATTCCAGTGCCTTACCACCCTTACAGTAAAGGATTTCTTCCTCATATCCAATCTAAACTTCCCCTGTTTGAGCTTGAACACATTACCCCTTGTCCTCTCGCTACAGTTCCTCATGAAGAGTCCCTCCCCAGCATCCCTATAGGCCCCCTTTAGATACTGGAATGCTGCTATGAGGTCTCCATGCAGCCTTCACTTCTCCAGGCGGAACAGCCCCAACTTTCTCAGCCTGTCTTCATACGGGAGGTGCTTGTCACTGACAAAGATGTTGAACAAGACCGGTCCCAACACCGATCCCTGAGAGACACCACTTGTTCCTGGTCTCCAGCTGGACATTGAGCCATTGAGCACAACTCTTTGTGTGCGGCCATCCAGCCAGTTCTTTATCCACCGAGTGGTCCACCTATCAAATTGATGTCTCTCCAACTTAGAGACAAGGATGTCATGTGGGACAGTGTGAAACGCTTTGCACAAGTCCAGGTAGATGATATCAACTGCTCTACCCCTATCCATCAGCTCCATAGCCCTATCATAGAAGGCCACCAGATTGGTCAGGCAGGATTTCCGCTAAGTGAAACCATGCTGGCTGTCACCAACCACCTTGTTGTTTTTCATGTGCCTCAGAATGCCTTCCAGGAGAATCTGCTCCAAGATTTTGGCAGGCACAAAGGTGAGGCTGGCTGGTCTGTAGTTCCCCGGCTCATCCATTTTCCCCTTCTTGAAAATGGGGGTTATATTCCCCTTTTTCCAGTTGTCGGGAACTTCACCTGACTGCCATGATTTTTCAAATATGATGGACAGTGGCTTAGCAACTTCATTTGTCAGTTCCTTCAAGACCCGCAGATGGATTTCATCAGGTCCCATGGACTTGTATACATTCAGGTTCTTATGATGGTCTCAAACCAGATCTTCTCCTGCAGTGGTCCCAGGGTCTTCACTCTCACTGTCCCTGCATCTGCCTTCCAAGACTTGGGTGGTGTGGTCAGAGCATTTGCTGGTGAAGACTGAGGCAAAGAAGTAGTTAAGAACCTCAGCCTTCTCCAAATCCAGGGTGTCCGGTTCTCCCGATAGCTTCCAGAGAGGGCCCACGTTGTCCCTAGCCTGTCTTTTATTTGCCATGTACCTATAGAATCCCTTCCTGTTATCTTTAACATCCCTAGCCAACTTTCATTCTAAGTGGGCCTTAGCTTTCCTAACCTGGTCCCTAGCTTCCCAGACAACATCCCTGTATTCTTCCCAGGCTGCCTGTCCTTGCTTCCACCTTTTATAAGCCTCTTTTTTCCTTCGAATATTCCTCAGCAGCTCCTTCTCCATCCAAGGAGGTCTCCTGGCCCTCCTGCAGCACTTCCTTCTAGTAGGGATGTATCGCTCCTGAGCTTGCAGCAGGTGATCCTTGAAAATCAAGCAAGAGTCTTGGGCCCCCCTGCCCTCTAGGGCTATATCCCATGGAATCTTCCATCACTTAGCACTTTCAACGGAAATTGGATTTCCAGGCATTTGCACCAACATGCAAAGTGTGCAAGAAACAGGGAATTAAAACAAACATGTGAAGTCAGGAGAGCAACAGCTTGATATGGATAAAGGTAAAGCGCCAGCTCAGTCAAGGGAAGCTGTTTGTGGACAGTGGATTGGTCCTTCCAGGCCCGCTGGATTTGCCCATTCCTCAAGCCAATGGCGTTTCTCGTGCTCTGGTCCCATCCAGCCAGGCTGCTGCAACTTCCTCTCCCTAAGTCCTACCAACAGTGAGTCTGATTGTGTATTACCACTAAACACATGCACACTAAAAATACAGGCAAGGATGGCTGCACAAACCAGCAAAGAGAGCACTGCTTTTACTAGCAATTTAAATAGAGCTGGAGACCAATATTCCTCAAGATGGCTGGGGCAGGGACTGACTAACAGCTCCATGATGGGCTGAAACAATCATGGACCCTGGGCAGGGGGTGTGGAAGTCCCACTGTGGGGCTCATCAAGAACATTTGTCATCTTTCTAGAGAGGTAGATATTATCAGGAATAATTATTTCTCTCCGCTAAATATGGCAACAATTAATGCTCAAAATAAGACCTACAGTGCAAGCCAACTCTTATAATGTACGTATATCACTCAGTTTTATGCTCAACAAATATCATTTAAATAACACCTGTATAAAGAAAACAACCATATTACAACACCAATCTTCAGACAATAAGCTGACTGTTCTTGAATCTGCTACAAAAATTGAGACTCTAATGGCACTCGTTTGACATTAAATGCAATCCACTCTTGGGCTAATAAAGACATTTTCAGTATTAATGAAACTAATCTAACACTACAGATTTCTGCCTGCTCAATTCAATAATTTATTCATAAAGTGTTCAGTTTTCCCTGTGAGACCCTGATGAAGAGTTGTACCAATAGAGACATTTCTAGGAGCACTTCCAAACTTGTCTCTAGCTTCATTTTGGCTCTCTCTCTAACAGGCTTTCCCTGTTAAGTTTCTTCATGAAGCCAAAATCTGCAAACTTTTTCTAAAATGAATCCATAATCTGTAGGGACACAAACCTTTAATTCTTCACATTTATGTTTTCAGTTTATTGTTACTCTGGGTGTCATATAGTTTGCAAGACAGGCTGACATAGAATAAATAACAAAACAGGAATGAAAATAAGCAATAAAGCCAGGGTTTATAAGTAATTTGAAAACATTTGTTACAACTGTTCACACCTTCTGGCTGGAGATACCGCCAGAAAAGAATTTGAGCAGCAATTTTCAAATAACCAGTTGCAAGAAAAAAAAACAACCTTAGAATCCAGTGCTTTTACATATGATAACCATGACCAGCAAGACAATAGGTATGATTATGAAATCTAAACAGAAAAGCGGTGTTTCAATAACTCAGTTCACCTAACACGAATATTTTTAAGTCAGTTTCTCTGTGCTTCTCATTCCCATGCTCAACTGGTCATGGGTCAAGCGCTCCATCTCCCAACACTTCACCATAAAAGTAATGTTGCCATTGCTGCTCAGTAGTGTGCATCTAACAGGGATGACAGTGGGGAGTCCTGACTCCCGATTTTCCAGCAGACTGGTTTTGACACCCTACTGATCAGGAATCATGCTGCTGTGAGTCTGTTTTCCTTGCATCCAATACTGTTACTTGGGGATACATTGAGAATCCAGCTACATATATGTATGTATATGTGTATGCGTATACGTATGTGTTCATTATCTGCGTTCTCAAATCCAGGTGCTTAACCATTTAGAGTGACAATTCTAAGTGTCAGTACATGTTAAAATAATTTTTGGTTCCAGAAGTGCAAGTGTCATAACCGTTTTGAAACAGTGTTAAACTGTGTTTTGCTCTTTTAATCTCTCTCTTATGCTCTCTCTTATGCTTTACTCTTGATAGCACTTCTTTAATAGTTTCTTATACTTTTTCTTAAGATTATACTAGAATTATCATTGTTGAATGCAGTTTAGACAATTTTTCCAGCATCCCACATTATTGTAGAGCTCTGGCCATCAAATAATAATTTGTTTCTTTTAATATCCTGGGCTGCATCAAAAGGAGCACGACCAGCAGGTTGAAGGAGGTGATCTTGCCCTTCTACCCTGCTCTTGCGAGACCTCACTTGGAGTATTGTGTGCAGTTCTGGTGTCCTCAACATAAAAAGGACATGGAATTGTTGGAACAAGTCCAAAGGAGGGCCATGAGGATGATCAGGGGACTGGAACACCTCCTGTATGAAGACAGGCTGAGAAAGTTGGGGCTGTTCAGCCTGGAGAACAGAAGGATGAGTGTTCAAGGCCAGATTAGACAGAGCCTTGGGTGACACGGTTTAGTGGGAGATGTCCCTGCCCATGGCAGGGGGGTTAGAGCTGGATGATCTTAAGGTCCTTTCCAACCCTAACTATTCTATGTTTCTATGTTTCTATGAATTCTTTCTTTACACTGTAAGAACTCAAAAATAATGTGTCAAATCTAGATTCATGAGCTCAGAATTCTCATGAAATATTTTAAATTTACACCTAATCCCCAATAATAAATGTCCTTTCTAAAATTAATAGTCAACTTCTCTTGGGTCTGTCAATATTAATCTTGAATTTTAAGAACTGATGTAAGAATTATATTAATGAAATTAATATTCCCTTGTAATGGGGTGCAGTATCCTTTAAAAATCCCAAAAAGGAAACCTTATGTGAAAAGATATATACATAAGCTTCCTACACATATATTCAGAAGAATTCACTTGGCATTCTTAACCTCAGAACTAATAACCATACTCTTACAAAAACCTCTACAATTAAGGAATTCATCAGTTAGTTATTAGTCTTGACTAACACTTCCATACTCAGTGAAGCCTTTCAGACAATTCTAAGAGCTTGACACTAATCTACTTCTATTTTTTTCATTCTAGGAGTATATCCTGGTTTAGATCACTCAATATTAAATCACTCTTTGCTATTAACCTTTCATTTCCTACCAGTACCCAGTCACCCTCACCCAACCTTGAGAATATCCAAGGTATCCTTGGACACCTTGAGAATGTCCAAGGTAATCCCTTTTCCTTCCATGAATATAAGAGGAATTACTGCTGTATAGATTTAAAATAAATATTAGAAATTGCTAATTAATCTGCTCAGTATCTTTGACATTTAAAAGTGAATGTAAATTTATTTTACTTCACCTGCATCTGATATCTGTGTACTTGCTACAAAATTCAATTTATGTGTCTGAAGGTCTCACCTAAAGTCCACTGTTGATATTTCAGTTGAGTATGTAAATTTAGTGGAATGGTCTACAGCCTAACACTTGGCTTTCACTGGTGTTCACAATTCTGACACACCTTAATCAACCAAATTTAAAAAAAAATGTCTTTCCATTCTGAGGTTTCGCAGAACAGGGTGAGAAGGTGGTAAAATTGTACTACCTATAAAGTGGCTTTAGTTATAATTATTAAGTTGTAAGAGCTTCTTTAAACAGAAGAGTATAGTCTTGTTATATGGCTTACAGTCTGGTGAAAGGCACTTTGAGAGTATGCAGATGAAGGTAAGAACTTGATGAATTAGAATATTATGTCAGTAATCAGGATAGATTATCTGCCTCTCAGAAACTGCCAAATAAGTCTTTTATAAGCAGACAGAAAAAATAATAGAATAAACCACTGGGTGCCATACCAGAAAAACATAAAAAAATGGGATTGAGGAAGAAATTCATGCTAACATTCTAGAGCACAGTCTAAAAATTCTAGTAGCATTGCTGCCAAAATAAAGGATTAAATTAAATGAAGGAAATTTTTGGCTTGTTTATCCCAACTTTTTAACGTCACAGAATGCCACAACTTCAGATGAGGAGTAACATGCCTCAAAATAAAAGCACTGCAAACTAAAGTCCAGGGGGTATATCTTATTATTCAATTCTTTGAGTTCTTTTTAACTAGGAAATAACTTACATATTCTCTTCACAGGCTTTGGCTTCTGGTTTTGTTTGATTTTTCTTTCTGTGAATATTACTGCTGTTAAGTGTTTGGACTTAAAAACACTATTCAGCAGTGCAGTGCTGCCGTGTCATCATTCATTCCAAATTGTAGTCACCTGTTTCATTTATGAAGTTGTGCAGTATACCTTTTACATTTAAAAAAGTGTTCATTTTAAACAGTGCATGATTTATTGAAGATTTGCAGTCAATATTTCCCAGAATAGAGAGCCATAGAACACATGCATCGTTTACAGTGTTTTTTGGATGCAAAACATTATGCTGTATTTGTTTATAAAATGTTCAAAATAGCAAAGGTGCACCTTCAGCAATTATATTTTAAATATGTTAAGTTGGGGCTGTTCAGCCTGGAGAAGAGAAGGCTGCATGGAGACCTCATAGCAACCTTCCAATATCTGAAGGGGGCCTATAGGGATGCTGGGGAGGGACTCTTCATGAGGAACTGTAGTGAGAAGACAAGGGGTAATGGGTTCAAACTTAAACAGGGGCAGTTTAGATTGGATATAAGGAAGAAATTCTTTACTGTAAGGGTGGTGAGGCACTGGAATGGGTTGCCCAGGGAAGCTGTGAATGCTCCATCGCTGGCGGTGTTCAAGGCTGGGTTGGACATAGCCTTGGGTGGCATGATTTAGTGTGAGGTGTCCCTTCCCCTGGCAGTGGGGTTGGAATTAGATGATCATAAGGTCCTTTCCAGCCCTAACTATTCTATGATTCTATGATTTAGAGGTGAGCAGGAAAACACAGAATTATTTCACTAATATGATGAAGACTTAGACAAATCATATGCATGTATGCACTTGAGTTTTTGTTTGTGCTGCTGTTGCCTGCTAGGTAGCAGTTTTATAGCCTACTAACTAGATGTCTTCAGGTCACCAGCAACTACTCCTGACTTCCCTCCAACCATTATTCCAACAAGGAATGAACTTTGACGAAACCAGACGAGTTGTGTCAACAGTGACCAAAAGAGTTCAGCAGGCGACAATCCAACACTTCTCACTGTCTCTCCTGCTCTGAAAGACTGTTACAAGAGATGGAGCTCGACATCATGGACCGAAGTACTCAACAGCTTTATAAGGATTGGTCCATGCATTAAGGAATGATATCTCTCTCTTTGTGTATGGGTGTGGGTGTGTGTGTATGTATATATCTATATATGAAACAAGAGTGATGGTATATTGAAAAACGTGGGATCTGAGCATGATGTGAATGGTATGGAATAAGGGGTGGATACTGTCCGGGGTTCAGCAGTAGCAGTCATTTTTCTCCTTCTTAGTAGCTGGTGCAGTGCTGTGCTTTTTGACTTTCAACCTGGGACCAATTCTGATAACAACAATGTTTTTAGTTGTTGCTAAGTAAGGTTTACTCTGAGGAGCACTTTCTGAGTCTCATGCTCTGCAAGGGAGGATGGGGGAAGTTGGGAGGAAGCAGAGACAGGACACCTGACCCAAACTAGCCAAAGAGGTATTCCATATCACAGATTGTCATGCCCCATAAATAAACTGGGGCAGTTACGTGGAAGAGCGGGATCACTGTTTGGGTGAGGCTGGGTATTGGTCGGTGGGTGGTGAACGGTTGTGTTCTCTTCCCTTGTTATTTCCCTTATCATTATTATTATTGATGGTAGCAGTAGTGGTTTTGTATTATACCTTAGTTACAGGACTGTCCTTATCACAGCCTATGGGAGTTACATTCTTTTGATTCTTCTCTCCATTCCTTTGGGAGCCGGGGGGAGGAAGGGGACAGGGGAGTGAGTGAGTGAGCGGCTGTGTTGTTCTGGGTTACTGTCTGGGCTTAAATCACGACAGGTCTTTGTATATGTATAAACATATGCACACACAAAGTCACTGAATGTCTTTAACTATCACCTTTACAAATACTAATGAAAATCAACTCACTAGATTTCCCCAGCAAGAACTTTTCTCATTCATCCTTGAAGTAAAAAGATAAAATAAAACAAAACACAAAATACAGACCAAGTCTTGAAAGCACTTTCTTTTTCCAAAATTTTTTGGAAAAGGTATGAGTTTAGCATCTTATCCAAATGACAAAGGGATGGATCCAAATCCATTAGTCAGGGAGTTTCTTTCCATTATCTAAAATAGGTTTTGGACCAGGCCCGTGGCACAGATGTTTTTAGCCAGCTGTACTAAGAATTTAAAAGAAGTCACAGCGACACGTTAAAATTACATACTGAAAATATGCTTTTGTGCTATATTAAATATAGCTGCTAGATCATCTTTAAAAAGAAAGCTCATCAAGGTTGTTGAATAACCACAGTAATAGCTGTCCAGATACCATAATGAGATTTATGTGAAATATTGCGTGGACAGAAATTATAATTTTTTTTTTGTTGTTGTCACAGAAGAGTTTTCATTTTTCAATTTCCAGCCTTGTGAAGTTCAGTTAACAGGCAGAGTTTGCAGTTTAACTCCAGGTTATCACTACTTATATTTTAAATGCATATCCAAAAAATGTATGCACGTCTGGTAGCAAAATTTCCAAGACATAGTCTATTAACAGACGATACGAATATTTGTGTGAAATTTAGAGTGAAACTCAGGGGTTATGAGCACTAAATGCTTTTTGAGTTTTAAACTATATTTCAGATAAATGATACTGTCTCTCAATATTAATTAAAAAGTCACCTGAAAGATAATACTTCAACAGGAAAAAGGACCAATGTTTTTAAACAGAAGGGAAGTAGGTTTAGGCTGGACATAAAGAAGACTTTTTTTATGATGAGGATAGTGAGACATTGGAAAAGGCTGCCAAGAGAGTTTCTGAATGTAGCATCCCTGGAAGTGTGCAAGGCCCGGCTGAACAGGATTTTGAGCAATCTGACCTAGTGAAAGATGTTCCTGCTCAGGACAGGGGGTTGACTGCATGATCTTTGAAGGTCCCTTCCATATCAAACTGTTCTATGATTCTACTACAGTTGAAAATAATGTCTAAGCCTTGTCTGTCTAACCTACTATTTACTTTTTAAGATTGTGCAATTTTTTTCTTCACTTCCAATACATTACTAAGTCTTGGGATAAAAAAGTTGTTAAAATATCATCTAGTGTGACAGCATCTCTTCAGCACAGGCAGCCCAACAAGAACAAGCATTTCTGGTAAGAATCCACAGGTGAGTCACAAAAAAATAGGAAGGTTAGAACGTCTCAAGGCACAGAATACTATGGTAAGACTGGGGTATATACTTATAACTTCTCATTGCCAATGTTTTTCCCTTTAGAACATATGTAAGTATACGCCACTGCTTTCTACACAACTCATTTTATATTTAGCAGTGAACAACAAGTAAGATGTTGGAATAAGTAATTGGACTTTTTTTTTTTCTACAATACTAATAGAATTAGAAACCATTTTCCACACATGCTCCAAACTCTGTACTGATTACTGTTGGTATAAATCCAATGTGGACTATATATATACACACACACATATATATATACATACATATACAGATATATATACATATGTATATATGTAAAGCTACTTAATATACCAAAGATTTTGCCTATTACTATCTGATCCACGTAAACTTTTTTCACTTGAGAAAGACAGAGAGTGAAGCAGGGAAAAAGAATCTGCATCTTCAAGGCTTTTACATTGTAGCAATCCTCCACAAACCAAATTATGTTGCTGCCTGCTCTGGGATGTTGAATATTAAATGATGGTTTTTGGTTTCATTTCTTCACTGGGTGCTTTAGTCTATTCATAGTGTTAACATATCTGAGTACAGACAAGCTCTTCCTTAAGTCCAAATAATATATATTGGATACAATAAAAAGAAATATTATTCTATGAAATTATATTAATTATTAATAAAATGTGATCTATGAAAATATTTTCAAATTATATTAAGTTATTCAGAAGGTCTGCCCAAAATCAAACTGATAAATCTCTCTTTCCTAAAAGTAGAACCTTAAAATTTCTTTTTGCCAATCCTTACAATGCAATACACATTTGTTAGGGAGAAATATCTATGTTAAAGGTTAATGCTGAAAAGATTGTTCTAACAAAAAAACATTCAATTTATGGTATGAAAGTCTACATGCAGTATTTTATTAAAGTATGTCTACTTTTTTATCTTAATTTAATGAAGAAGTAGATTCCAGGACACTGTGAAGATCACAGTTCTCATAAATGTGCCTCAAAAATTAACCAGTGGGGAACCCCGAAATTGAATCTGATGAACAGTATTTGAAATTATATTTTCAGACTGCTCAGCAGCAAATTCTTTTTAATTGTTTATGTTGACCTTGCTTTTCCTTTAAAAAATACTCTTACAATATGTAATGTTTCCCTGAATAGAAAAGACTTAATTAGGCTTAATTTGCACAATCAGGAATCATAAACAGATTATAATTTGCATTGCAAAACTGTGGAGTATCATTAAGGTTACATTTGGTATATTAGTTATAAGAAATTCTATTGAATCAATATCTGCAGCCTAATGTCAAACAGTATAATGAAAATATAAATCCTTCCCTGAAAGCAAATTATTTTTTTTCCACAAACTATCCACTCTAGAAAGGCTTCAGAGATGTAGCTAGTTCCATGTATACATATATATATATTATGTTTATTTTAATCTGTTATTCCTAGAATAATAGAATGTTTTGAGGGGATATCTAGTTCCAACCCCGTAGCATTGAGCAGGGGCATCTTCCACTGGCCAGGTTGCTCAAAGTCCCATCTAGCCTGGCCTTGAACATTGCCAGGGATGGGGCATCCACAACTTCTTGGGTAAGATTATTACATATTCATTTTTTGAAGTGTCATATAATTGAAATCTTTTCATGGCTTATTATCCAGATTTATTAAAAGTCTCCTCAATCAGTCACTTTTGGTGGTAACAAGGAAGAAAAGAAAATAATCACTCATTGGTCAAAGCTAACAAGAAATCTATTTGTCCTTTGGTAGCTGTCACTGTTTTGTTTTATTTTGTTTACTGCTGTCAGATAAAAATATTTTAAGCTGTCTGAAATATTTTTTTATAAACAGAATACCAAGAAAATATTTTTTCTAATTCTATAAAATATAATTAAAATAGTCCTCCTAATTATTTGATAACTGGAAAGACAGTTCATAGAAAAGCAATTTTGTGATTGTACTTCTTTACTAATCAACTTTTAAAATTTGTCAAGGGAAACGGCAAAATATGTAACATTATCAAATAGTTCTTCAAACATGAATGTTGTACCATCAAAAATGACTGATAAGTGACTCAGCATCTTGACCTGAAAAACTGCTGCTATTTCTCTCATCTTCAAATAAAAAGAATAGAAAATGATTTAATGGTACACAGAATGATGATTAAAAAAAAAAGGAATCAAGAAAGTGTACTAACAGAAGTGCTGATGCATGAAGGCAGCTACAGAAAGTTACGTTAGCTCCTCATGTCCTTGTGTTTACTTTGAATGAGCTGGTTTGAGATCAATCACTAAAAAAAAAAAAAACCAACCAAAAAAAGTCTGAATTTCCATTGGATGAAGATTCACTCTGGTGATAAAGAATGTGAATGGAAATAATAGGGATCTCTATTCACGCTTTCTGGATCTGTCCCAAAACAAACATTTTTCCCACTGCTGGCTGACACACATAGTGAGTAAGGAAGAGAAAGAGATTACAATGGGATTTTGAGGGGTTGGTCTCTGAAATCTCTTACCCTTCACCTGTCAGTCCTAAGAATTGGAGACTACAGGAAAGTAAAATTGTTTGGGATGTGAGAAATGGTTTTTCCATCACTGCTGAAAGCATTTTTGTTCCACTTTGAAAATGCCTGAATATATATTCAACTGGATCTAAGTTTTGTCCACCAAAATGCTATTTAATATGTAGAGGATTACGTATTCAGTAGAAGCTGAAAAATAAATGACAAATCTTGGTTGCACCTACACCATGCTGATTTAATGCAAAGTGTGATAGCTTCAGATATGTTGTTTTCAATAGTATGCATTCAGTTCCACAGAAGTCCATTATTTATTCATAGCAGAGTAGCAGATGGTGTATTGTATTAGCATGAATGGATATATGTTGTGTAGAAATATGAATTCGATGGGTAAGTGTTTCTGACTGGAAAAAGTTGGAGTTGAGAAATAAATGCATTGATGTAAATGAAAAGGTATTGACTTTGACAAAAAGTTACTGGGTTTTTAAATATATGCTTTGAAAGAAAACCTCTTTATATATAAAAATATAATTCTATCAGTTGGAAAGTGCTGTTACTGATTTCAGAATCAATTCACAATGTATTAGATGCAGCAAAATTATATTGATTTCAGTGTGTACTGCAAGTATTTCCCTGAAATTGTCCTGTGTTGAAAAATAAAACAAACACAAATTCAATTAAAATGTTTCCATCCTCAAAAGCTCTGTGCAGATGAATCCTGACAGTGTTTATTAGATTGTGAGGACTAATTTTGGATTTTTTAATTTTTGGTTGTCTTTTTTTACATTCCTGACACTTCCGTTTGAGTAAAAGATGAGCTGACCCTCATCTACAGCTATTTGATTTCTAATTGATACGCATTATTCACAGTTGCATGTTTTAAAGACTTATTCTTTCATTCAAATAAGACTTGAATAATTGATTTTTTTCCCTATATTTGGTCTTTATTGTCATCTGGAATCCAGGGGATGTAATTCCTTCCATGTGGATTGCCCTTTTTCATGCTTCACTAGAACCTGAATAAATTTCCTCTTGTTTGGACGTTAGCAGAATTCGTATAGAAATATTGATGTCTTCTGTTTCAAACTCAGTTTCTAAGACTTCTTTATGTTTCATCTTTTACTATGGAATTAGCCAATAGGAAAATATGACAATAATGACAAAAAGAATACCTTACTTTTTCCTAAGACAATTATATTTATGATTCCACGGGGTTTCTATGAGTTCTAAATGAAAACTATCACATTGTATGGGATTTTATCTTAGATAACAGTTTTCAGGAAAATGTTTGCATTTGATAAAATTTAAAATATTTGGTTAAAATATTTTTATTTTTCAAATGCTATCACAATTTTGTCTACCTCATGTCCCATTACAAAACCAGTTTCTGTGATCTCCAATTTCCTAGACTGCTGACTTTTATCTTCCAAAATATGCCAGTTGATATCTTACCTCCTGATTCCTGTATGTACTCAATTGTTGACAGATTATTTGATCCCCATTATGTCTGTCTTTTCTTTCTGTTTCTTTGCCTTTCTGCAGGTATCCTATTTAGCTAATTCAAGAACATTATTAAAGCTAGAGAGGCAGTACTCTCCCCTCCCTTGCAATGAACTGACTCAGTTCTTGGCAAAGAGTCTAGAAAAAGTAAATTGGAGCAATAAGGTACACTATATCTTAATCCTGTATGGTTAGAAATTCTTGCCAGTAAGTAAAACTCAAATATAATAGAGTAGATTATTACTATATTGAACTTTGGTAGTGGATTGTATATAATTACCTTAAGGAGCAGGTGGATTTTATCTACTTACCCTAAGGAGCAGCAGAAGTGCTTATAAGCATCCAAAGCACTGCACAGTATGAAGAGAAAAGGAACAGCAGACATAGAAAGTTGCATTAGTAGCGTTTACTTATGTGATCTCAGAGCTAAGATAATCATATCAGCTTAGTCCTGTTTCTGTCAGATGGGAATCCTCAACTGGCTGACTGGTGTCAAGATGTTTAAAAAGCAAAGTGAACCTGTACAACGAAGAAGAAAATAAAGACTGAGAAGAAGGTATTGACATTTCAGATCATATGCACATAATGAAAATGTGCTGTATTAAAGAATTTTGAAGAAAGCTAAGGTAAAGTTGCATCTTATTCCTTTTGCTGAATTGCTTAGACTTCCCTGAACCACGAAACTCAAGAACGGAGTAGAGTGGTAATCTCAGAGACTGGGATTATCACTCTAGTGGAAATTGAAAACTGGTGAAAGTAGAGTTGTCAAAACCATTCATTCTCTCTACTAGCCATTGTATTTCAGATTACAGGGGAAAAAAAAAAAAAAAAGGAAAAAAGCAGTTTTCCTTGGATAGCGTAGTAACTTGGCTGAGCTAATTTTTTTTGGCATATTTCCATGAAGATAAATTTAAAGGAAATATAAAGAAAACCCACAGAATTTAAAAAAAGGAATACAAAAGAATAGTACTTGAATTAGCAATAAACTTGTCCTGAGAAATCCCTTCTGCACATTTTGTTTAAGTACAAATGGCATGCTGAGTTCATTTTGATAGCTTAATGAAAATAAGAGCATTTATGACGAGAGAGGGAAACAAATTATTGAAGACCAGGGACCATTTTCAATTATGTGCAGCTAAAAATAATTGAAATGGAAATGAAAGTTATATTACAATATTTATAGCAATGACGAAAAAAATTATATGAAATATATCATTATATGCACACAGGTACCCCTATAAAGCACCTGCTCAAAACATTAGCTAGTTGACTTTTTGTTCAGTTAACTGTAAATATTTAAACAAGACAAAGAAGATGATACCGGCAAGAGTGCAAGAGATGAAGATGGGAAATTCATAGAATCATGGCATGATTTGGGTTGGAAGAGACCTTAAAGATCATTAGTTCCAATCCCTCTGCCACTAGCAGGGATACTTTCCAGTAAAGCAGGTTGCTTAAAGCCCTATCCAACCTGGCCTTGAACACTTCCAGGGAGGGGGCATCCACAGCTTGTCAAGGCAGTTTATTACATATTCAACTTCTCTGGGCAACTTGTTCGAGCCCCATTCCACCCTCATAATGAAGAATTTCTTCTTAATGTCTAATCAAAATCTACCATCTTTCAGTTTAAAGTTATTACCCCTTGTCCACATGTATTCCACATGTACTTGTATAAAGTCCCTCTCCAGATTTCTTTTAGGCACCCTTTAGGTACTGTAAGGTTGCTCTAAGGTCTCCCCTGATCCTTCTCTTCTAGCGGAACATCCCCAGCTCCCTCAGCCTGTCTTCATAGGAGAGGTGCACCAGATCTCTGGCCATTCTTGTGGCTGTCCTTTAGACTCACTCCAACAGGTCCACATCCATCTTTTGCCAAGGGTCCAGAGCTGAACGCAGTACTGCAGATGGGGTCTCACAAGAGCAGAGTAGAATGGGAGAACCACCTCCCTCGACCTGCTGGTAATGCTTAATGCAGTCCAGTATACAGTTCGCTTTTTGGGCTGCAGGTATACATTTCTGGGTCCTGTTGAGCTTCTCATTAACCAACACCCCCGAGTCCTTCTCCTCAGAGCTGCTCTTAATCCTCAGTTCTCAACCCAGCCTATATTTGTGCTTGGGATTGCCTTGAACCAAGTGCAAGACCCTGTATTTGTCCCTGTTTTGCACAGGCTCACCTCTGAGGCCTGTCAACATTCCTCTGGATGGCATCCCTTCTCAGATAGGATGACAGAGTCAAGCTCTTCTGACTGTGATGAGGAACTTCATACTGAAACTGTAGAGTCACATTTGTTCCCCTTCTAAAAACTATTTATATGAAGTAGAGCAGTTCCAATGAGAAAGACTGAAGGTTCATCACTTCCTCCTCAAAAAAGAAATAAGTCTCCCTACAAGCAGGAAGTTCACATACTGTTTCTGACTAAAGTAGGTATTCAAATCTCCATTTGACCTGAATTTATTATCCACTGAGCTACTGCTTTTTCTGAAAAATTGCTGGAACTAAGATCCTTTCACCAATTAAAATTATGCTCAAAGTAGCAGGTTCCCACAGAGTGTTTTGGGCAAGCTACTATTTTACATCAGTATGTATAAACAGAATATTTCCAGAAAACTCTGGTGAAGATAGTAAAAATTCTGTAACAATGTCTTCTACTTAATACATATGGAATTAGTTTTATAAGTGCGCCTTCACTTACTGTTACTTCACTTCATCTTACCAGATCACATTTTTTGCCTTTATTAAGGTTCTCTTTCTGTGTATTCTTAAAAATGCAATAATTTGGGATTAATTTTTTTTCATGTTTTTAGGAGGGATTATGAAATGTATGGCACAACATTTGAAAAACCGGGCAGACTACTTCAACAAAATGAGAGAAGTTTTGAAGAAAGAAAACTCATCTCAAAACCTACTCTTTGGATGACAGTGTGCTGCATATATGGATTTATAACATCTATTTTAGGATTTCCATCTATTGGGGTTTTTTTTAACTTGATTCAAAAAGAAACCTGAAAAAAACCCCAAAAAAACTTAACCTCAGAATAAGAACAACTGCTTACAAGGACCTATAGGCTTTGTTTGATTTCAGAAGGGAGATATAAAGTCCAGGTGAGGAAAATATGTGGCCCACAAAACTTAATAGCAAACAAGTTATATTGTTTATTTTCCTGTTCTAGCAGCATATTCTTTGATAGGTCCATTCTGTATTCTGGAAGACATATAACAGAACAATGTTTATCACTGTCTTCTCATAAGTTTTAAAGAGCATTTTATTATCTTTTTTTTGTGTTAGGTAGAATAAAACACCAATGAAGATAGTAACTTTAGTAAAACGACTTTGTTAGTTTCTCAAAGAGAATCCGTTCTTAGACTTCTGGAGAAAATGTAATACATTTTATTTTATATAAACCAAATGAGGCTCTATAAAGGTTTGTAAGTAATAACAGCAATAATTAATGAATGCAAATGAAATAATAGCAACAGATGTACAAAGTAAACAACAATACAACAGCAGTCGAGTATTGAAGTAGATAGTCACAGCACTCCATTTTCCTGAAGTCAAGAGAAATGTGAAATTTGCTACAGTCTCATAATGAACCCTGGAGTCATACCTGATGAAGATTCAAAATTGCCCTCCCAGTGGCAGCTATATGTTCAACGTCATCCCTATGCCATAAAAAGATACACAAAAAAACAGGTGACAGAGCATCACAGAGGGTCCGCTAACATGGAATTTTTTTTGCTGCTGCATAGCCATTCTGTGCTTTAATTACTTTTGTTGCTAAGAAGCTTTGCTCATTCTGAGTCACAGATAATGTGTGGCACATTTTATTCACTGTAAGTAAATATGAGGTCCAGCAACTGCTGAGCAATCTGTGGAATGCAAATAAGGATAGCATACCAGTGGGGGGGATGTTTCTGTTTCTTACGTAGAAGTTTTACAAAGGGTAACTGTAAAGGAATCAGCAAATCTAGAGATTTAAACTCACCCTCCTAAATTTATGTTTCAGGAGACAAGTGAATTGTGGTAAAAAGAAGTGTAATGAAATATAGAAATGTTTTTTTTAATTAAAAGACCAGGATGTTCCCAAGTAATTGCATGTATTCCTAAGTGGTATTGCTTTGATTTCATCAATTCTTGCTCTTTTCACAGTACACATTGCCAGTAAACACATTTCTGCATAAAAAGGGATTATACTATTCTGAACTAAAATATCTTTATACAGTCAAAACAACATTCACATAAATGTACGGTACTTTAACAAACTAGTCTTAAAAGTAATATAACCTCAGATTTTCAAAGTAGTTTCTATAAAAGAACTGATGACAACCATAACAAAAAAAAACAAATCAGAACGAAATGTCTGTAGAAAATATCACAGGGAAAAAAATTAGGCTGGCAGTGAAGCGCTTTTTTTAAAAGAAAAACCAAAACCCAAACAAACCACAAAACAAAAGCACAGAACAAAAAGAATCACATTCAAAATAAGCGCAACCCCTGGGGTTTTTTTAAGGGGGGGTGGGGCTGGAGGGAGAGCTAACCATCTGCTATACGTTATTTTAATAGTCAGGTTTTATTCCATTTTGTTTTGTATTGAGTAGGTAGTGATCTGTATTTTGACTTCTTAATCTCTTTCTTTAAATGTTCCTTCTTCCCTCTCTGCACCACTTCCCATTATAAAACTGAAAATTAAGACATATATTTTTGTATAAACCCAAACATACATACATACATACATACATGTATATAAAAATCTAAAACCTCAGCATTTTCTGTAACTTAATAGTGAGACTGAAATGTTCATAATGCAGCTGGCCTGGGAGCTTGTTCCTGCTGCACCCTTTGCCTGGGAGACACCTGTTCAGCAATTGCATGGGCAGCAATGCATTAGCAACATTGCCTCCTGGACTGCAAGCGATTGAATCTGTAAGGAGATAATTACGCTACCATTTCTTTCCATCTGGCCTTAAGAAAGCAAAGTGTATATGGGCCACTGAGACTGCTCACTTCAGAGGATGTCGCTCTGTCCATTTATCATCAAATGACACATACTATATTTCTTGAATTTCTAAGACGTCAGCCATTATTTTCTGTTTGTGAAGCTTATTAAAAATAGTACTGCTCCAGGTAAACAGATTTAGCCCTGAGCCCTGAACATTAATAAAACTGCTTCCAAATTTCCATTCAAGCATTCCATTTCTTTGCCTGCTCTTACTAGAACTTAAAGAATATCGTTTCCTGGAGAAAGTAGGTTTGGACCTGGAGGTTTACACTGGCTGCTGATGTCAGTCCACAGTAGAAACTTTGGTAGCAAATATTTCAGTGTACAGAGCCACGGGGCACATTAGACAGATATTCCTAGACATTGTCCTACTAAATGTAAATGGGCAGGGGTATTTTTGCATTTCTTAATTGTTGAACTTGCTTGTTAGTGATATATATTGATTAGACAGGTAAAAACAGACGAGGCATGTTTTAACTTTTCCAAATAACATTTGTGCAGCATTGCTCGTATAAATTCATTGAGAGGTAATAATTAAGGAGGAAGGAAAACTACTTAAGCCACAGCTTTCTTACTGGAAATGTGCTGACAGCTTGTCACTGGGCAATCCATCAATGAAATCTGAAAGCTCTTTATTATGACCACAACTGTCCAGGTATCTCCCACTCTTTCTGTGCAAATCCAGATATGCAGCTCAGCACACTGCTATTGTTATTCCTTGTGTGTACAGAATGGAAAAAATTTCCCATGAGGAGAAGCTGAACAGCCCAAATTTACCAATAAGGAATGGGTTTTAATGAATTATCTTGGCTGAAAATCAGATTAGTATTTTTGACCCTTTAGATAGAAAGATATTGGAGCAACTTGTAAAAACGTAGGATGGCTTATATTGAGAATCAAAGTATCTAAGGATATCACGGTATGATGTATTTAGCTATAGCAGACAGGGACTCAAACCCAGTGATCCAGAGCATCCTTTGCAGTCTTACCTTCTTACAGAGTCAATAAATAAAAAGAGAAAAATTTTGCTGTGCTGTTGATCTGAATTTGGCCTCCAGATCCTAGTTTTCTATTCTCAATGATTTCAGAAAACTACAGAATTGTTGAGGTTGGAATGGTCTGATGAAGGTCATCGTGTCAAACACTACTGCTCAAGCAGGGACATGTAGGACAGAATTCCTGGGTCCATTTCCAGGTCATTTTAGAACACTTCAGACGATGGAGACTTCACAGCCTTTCTAGGCAACCTGTCAGCATCACAGAAAAGTGATTGTTTGATCAAAGAGAACTTCTGTTTCTTTTTGTGTTCATTGCCTCTTGTACTGCCAAGGATGTTGTTTCATCCTTGTTGAAACACCAGAAATTTGTAACTGAAATGAATCAGGGGAATCTTTATGCAAAATATTTATCCTGTGTAAATCTCTGCAACAGATTTCTCCTCTTCCTTTCTGCATATCTATGGAAATTGTTTTACAAGTATATGCATGAAACCAAAAGTTGTTTTTTTTTTTATATATATACAAGTATCAAACTACAGCTTTAGATACGGAAAAAAGTTTTGCAGTTGTTATATGTCATTGTTTAAGCCCAGTTGGCAATTAAGCAACATCCAGCTGCTTGCTCACTCCTCTCCCCTGGTGAGATGAGGGAGAGAATTAGAAGGGTAAAAGTGAGAATACTCATGAATTGAGATAGACAGTTTAATGAGTAAAACAAAAGCTGCACATGTAAGCAAAGTAAAATATGGAACTAATTCAGTGCTTCCCTTTGGCAGACAGGTGTTCAGCTATCTCCAAAAAAAGCAATAATCCATCACACTTGATGATTAGCTGCCCCAGCTGTGTCACCGCCCAACTTCTGAGTAGCCCAGTAGCCTCAGCCTAAGAAGCAGAAAACACCCTAACTGTGTGCAAGACCTGCTCAGCAATAACTAAATCATCCTTGTATTATCAACACTGGTTGGACAATGCCCTTAATAACATGCTTCAACTTTTGGACAGCACTGAATTGGTCAGGTGGTTTGACAAGATGATCATTGTAGCTCCCTTCCAACTGAAATAGTCTAGTCTAGTCCAGTTTATTCAATAAAAACGCCTCAACATTTTTCCTTTTTTCCTTTCTTCTTTTTTGCTTTTATGTTCTTATTATTTTTCTTCTTTCTTTTTCCCTTTTGTCTTTTTTCAATTTTATCTTTTTTTTTTTAATTTTCTGTTTTGTTCTTTTTTTGCCATGTAGCGCTGTATCCCTGCAAGCACTTTATTAAGGTGTTTTGTAGACCAAAGAGATTTTTCAAAGTTAGTTGTGCTGAATAAAATGTAAGATCGTTGTCACAAGATATGTAGCAATGGAATACTGTCCTTTTGAAGTCTGGGGAGGTAAAAGACTCATTTAGCTCTTAAAGTAAGGAGGAATGAAGCCAGATATTTCGCAGTTCTGACATAAATGTCATAAATTTTAAGGACATAGCTAAGAACATATGCTCTTCTAATCTTCTATAGGTTTTTTGAAAGAAGTGACCTGTTACATTGGATTTTATTTTGTATTTTTAAGCAAAATATTTTTTCTCTAAAAAAAATCCATAATCATAATACATATAAGGTTGCAGACATTTATATTAATATCAATTATAATTAATAATTTATATATATTAATGTATATATATTATACATAAGGTTACAAACATTTGTAGAAGATAGATATTTAACTCCAGGAGGAACCACTTTGAAGCAAATATTTTTGAAAAATGGATATGGGGACAGAACAAAATACAAGTTCATCTCCTCATCTGCTGAAGTGCTTATTTTCAGTCAATGAAATAAGAGCACTCTCTTCAGAACAAATCCTAACAACATAATGGAATTCAGTAATGAATAGAAATGCTATACTGTCATTAAGTTGTGATCAAATTTTTTCCTGATGTACTTTTTTCCTACCTATGTGTATTAGGTTCACATTGACCTGTCATTACTGTTAGGCACTGGGTATATCATGTCAAGATGCAGGTAGGAATGAAGAAGAATGTAACTTATTCAGAGAAAAAAGAAATACAAGGAAGAAGTAAGAGAACTGTAAATGGAAACAGAAGAGGTCCTATTTTTAAGTGCAATGATTGCAGAAAATGTCAGTAAATATAGAATATATGGGAAATTTGAAGTAGCTGGAATAAGTCATAAAGAAGCACATCTCATAGCAAGAAGACCAGAAGACTATAATTTACTCAAAAAAATGGATTTTTAAATATATCAATGAAAAGCAAATAAGTGGAATCAATTTATGTATTTTAATTACGTTTTGAACATGTTTCTAACATGTTTCACACAGGATGTAACTAACACAGACAAAGGGTTGAAAAGCAAAGTATTTTCATAGAGTAAGAACGGTCAGAAAACCAAAAAGAATAAAGGATCAATTTGAATAACATAAAAAACAGACCAAAAAATTTTTGTGTCTCAAGAAAAGCACTTTAGAAATATTAATTTCATTAACTCTTTGCCAGGTATAGATCATGAATCAATTTTAACCAATAAATCCCTTCATCCAGAACTTTTGGGTCAAGGCATGAGTGAAAGAGGGAACATTTCATATTCAATTGCAAAATTTGATAAAACAGTTATTTTGTGAGTATATTACATGGTTTATGGGTGCCTGGCAAGCTCCTGATGTTCACAACATAACCAAAATGCTGCAGGAATGAAAAAATGCCATCTGTGTGTTATAGCTTTATTTTCCTTTTATGACTTGCATGTTGGATTGTAGGATACGAAATCTGCGTATATGGGGTTTCTATACAAAGGTACTCCCAGTTTTAGTGTATTTATGTCAACTTGCAGGTTCTACCCATTCAGATGGAAGAAGCAATTCAGGATGAGAATACTCAGAGTTGAATTTATATTTAATTTTCTACTGCAGCCTCATTTGCTTGCCTGAACAGCTACAGCAGGCAGAACTCAGGACGTGAAGGTGGCAGAGCTGGAGTTGGGAGAGATGTTGAGACAGAAGCGCTGTTGGGATCTGGTTTTGTCCTAAGAGGCTGGCTGGTCAGAGAGGTCTTCAGAGGGCTTAAAACAGACAAAAGAATATATTTCAGTCATCTTAAAATTAGAAGCTATAAGCTTTTTTTAACAAATAATGCAAAGACGTGATTGTGCTTAGTACAGTAAAACGTGAGCTGTGATACATCAATATTTTTAATGCCTTCACTTCTAAAAGTATAAACCTCCACAAATTCCTTAGCCTCTATCTGTAGTCCCAAATACCTACTTCTTTTGATAACTCTGACTTATTTAATGCAGAGAATGATAAAAAAAAATTCTTAATATAATTTTAAAAAAATTATTTTCATGCAATTTTGTTCACCTGTCTGTGCATTAGATTCCATATATGCTGCCGAATACTAATTTAAATCCAAACCACCCTTGTGATCAATTACTTTAATCTTGCAGTCTTAAGTGTTGATTTGTTGAAACTATTTTGAAGTCTCCAAACCTTTATCTAATTTTCAAAGTTTTTTTTTTTTTTTTTTTCCCCAGAAAGCATTCTCATATGCAAACACATTCTGGCACTAGCTATTTTGTACAAAAATATACTCTGGCACTAACATCTTAATTTTAATACAGGATTTTCCTCTCAATTACAAGTATATCAAAAGTATAACACTACTGCTTCTGCAATGAGGTCCATTTGATTTACCAAAAGAGGAAATCCAACAATGTACAGATGCAAATATATCTATGCTCACTATTTTCACTTCTTTGTGTGTTTATTGTAACATAAAAGCAAAAGAATGGAATTTTTTTTTTTAATTGCTTGTCATTTCTCTCTAGGTTGTGTTCAAGTAACAACATTCTTTGCTGTTTATCTCTTCAAACATACTTCTTATGTTTTCATCAATGAAAAGTTAAGTCCAGTCCTCCATACTCTTTTCATGCTTGATCCAGCTGTAGATCATTAAAAATATCCCTTTTATCTTGCCAAGAATTTTGGCCTTTCAGTGGGCTTTCTTCCAACCATAATAAAATCTAAACGTCTCAATAGTAGTGTGTATTCAACTCTCAATCTTTCCTTTTGAACCTATAAATATATTTCTCCTTATCCTCACAGTCTTACATGCATCCAGGTACTAACTGGGTATTTACCAAAGCCTTATCAAACAATATTTTCTAAAACTGTTTTGTCTTGTGATGAATTCTGTCTTAGGAGATCTTCAGCCCAGATTTGCTGTGTAAAGCTCTTTTGAAAAGGTCAGAGTGAGCAAAATGAATCAGAGCTCCTTTGGGTGCAAGAGCAGTATGAATTAATGCTTTCTGTAGGTTTTAATGGCTCTGTTAAGACATAACCAGTTTAGCTTGTTGCTTAATGGTTAGACATTCATTTGGGAGACAGAAATTGGAAGTCTGAACCTTGTCAGACTGAAAAAAAACCTGAAGCCACCTGTATTTTAAATTAGGGCTATGAACAAAAGCTATTAAAGAAAATGAGAAAAATAGCACCCTTTCCTTGCTTTTAATAAAAAGCGTACAATTAGATTTTATAAAATGTAGCCCATCTTATTAAAGCCAGATCCTGCAACAAGGCAACTTCAACCATTCCATCCACTGAGGTAAATCTCTGGTGATTTGCTGGGATCCCAGAGTAGATCAATGTCAATTCTTAGTAGTTGACTATGGAAAAAGATCTTAGATGTGCAATCATTTTGGATTGGGAAATATATTTTATTCGGTGTTCAGTGTGACGAGAAGCAGGATCCTTCAGTAGTAATAGTAAATAGATCATATAACAGTGATAGATAGTAACTGATCATACAATCCTAGAATAGTTAGGGTTGGAAAGGACCTTAAGATCATCTAGTTCCAGCCCCCTGCCATGGGCAGGGACAAACTTCATTTGCTGAAAATTAAAACAGTAAAATATATATATATATATTTACAAACAAAATTTTTCCATTAAATACACCTTTAATAGTGAATGTTTGTGTAAGCCAAAATTTCACAAATTGCTTTTATTAGTTATCTCACATAAATAGAATGCTATCTAACCTCTCAGGAATGGCATAGAAAGTGTATTCAGAACATTATGTATTTTACACAAGCTATTCAAACAATTATTCCCCCTTTTAAGGTAAATAATAACTGAATTTAATGGCTGAATTTAATGACTTTCTCTACAAAAGTGCAATTACATTTTTCTGTAGGTATTGCATCCAAAACAAACGCAAATAATATGCTATTTATTCCTAATTTTATATATTAAAATTATATTTTCATAATAAATAATAAAAATTTTAACTGAAAATATCAGGTGAGAAAAGCATAGTAAAGCTGTGAATAATAATGTCTTCACTTAATATTATGTCAGTGTCTTGCACGGTCTGGCCAGAACTATGCAAAACAAATTAATTTTTTGGTTCACGGTTCAACTCAGAAAAAAAGTTAAGGTCAAATCCGAAAACATTTTTAATTAAACCATACATTTCATTTGATGCCTACTCCCTGTAGTCCTCATTTCTGTTTCCTTTGCTCATCTACCACTTTAAAGAAAGAAATCACATTATTTTAAGTAAAATATATTAGAATTTTGGTTTACTTCATCCAAATACATTTCAAAGTAGATTCACCTCAATGCATGAAGTTTCTTGCTCATCTGATTTCCATGTGGCTGGAACAATTCACTCACCTATGAGTGATTCAGGTGACTAAGATACAGATTTTTCTGAGTGAAAGATTCAGCATCAGAGGTCTTAGACTTAATCTTGAACTGATGCAGGTGGGATTAACTCTGACCCTCCTGACACAGTTTTAAGTGAAAGAGGTTGTATTAGTCATATTATGAATCAGCATTTTAATATGGAGTTTTATTTAATAACTTCCTCTTAATAGCCTGCTTTCACTGTCATTATCTTGTTTGTCACCTTTCTTGGTTTTGGCAAAAGTAGAATTTAGGCATTCCAGGGACAGATACATTTCCTAAACAAGTCAGATGCCTGACGGGTTGTCTGGGGAATCCTTCTGTCCCATGGGTTCTATGCCACATCAGGAACACAAAACAGGTTTTCACGTGGAAGAAGGCAGATTTTGTGCCATTAAGCAGCTGCAGGAGTGTGATGCTAAGTGTGTCTGAATAAAGTTGTATCACTTTAGAAGAGCTGAGATGTCAATATTTTGAGACTAGAGCAGGAGAGGAGACTAGAAGGAGGAAAGAAGCCTCATAAAGCCACCCAGTGCATCTGATGCTCTAATATATTTTGATTTGTAACATGACAGGTGCGTGTACCCCATGTGAGACTGGTCTGTGGAGCCTTCACATTACTTACTTGGCAATGTGGAAGTCTTACCTGGTTTCAGTCACTTTTCTCCTTCAGAGAAATGAATTAGATTAAAGGGGCTCCTTAAACATACAACTAAAGAAAAAGTCTTCATTGAGCCAGTCATCTACCCGTAAGCTGCGCTGAGAGTGCTATGCCTTCCTCTCTTCCCAAACTAATAAACAGAGCTGTGGTCTTGTATGTTTCTAGATGCCTGAATCACCCGATTCTTTAGAGCCTCAAAAATATTAAGGTAGTCATTACAGAGCTGAGTACACGAAATTGTGAGGGATATGAGGTAACACCTACTGGTTTATTCACTTCAGTCTCTCTGGTATTTGTTAACAAGTGAATTAAGGATGAACTCAACCTATCCTGAGTGTATTCTAGTACCTGTGAAAAAGTACCAGGAAAACTACATTGATCAGTTTAGCATTCATTCTGGCTAAATAGAAGGCCATTTACCAATACCTCTGAAAATAGCAGCTGGAGTGTAAAGCACCAGAAATGTGCTAGACAGTATTTCACATATTCATCAGCATGTTGGTGAAAGTATCCAAGAAAAAGCATAAATTGCATAGAAACTTGTCCACTTGATCCTGTTCAAAGTAATTTTGAATATAGGGCAGAACACCTAGAAGGGCGGTTATTAAATCTCTGATATTTGCTTCCGAAGACCTTAACTATAAATAATTAAACTTTAATATGCAAGGATATCTTGTCCTCAGCTCTGCTCATCAGATAGCTACTTAGGATCTCGGCTTCCAAATGGCCTATTAAAATTGTCCACAAATTTCCCTATATTTGCTAAGGAAACAAGCTGGTTTTGGACTTTCTCCACATTTAAGCAGTGACTTCAGAATACGTTATGGGAATGTATTAATACAGTCAGAGTACTCCATACCTGGCCATTTTTTCCTTCTAGAAATGGAAAAGAATAGCACAGCAATTCTCATTGCAACTATATTTGGATTGTGGTAATGAGAAGTTAGAGACATTTGTATAATATTATCTCATATTGTCAGTACTAATTCAGTGTACAATTCTGGAAATGAACTACAAGGTTGGAAAATTGATCAATTTAAAACTGCTGAAGGAATTAATAAGTTCCATATTAAAGATTTTCATATTTATAATCAATCTCTTTGTAGCTGATTATAGGATTTCAGAAATGTAAGTTACGAATGCAATGGGTAAGTACAGAACCCCTGGATTTCCCCGCCAGAGTATGCTGTTGAGTTTTCATTACCTCTGTTCCTGAAAAGAATCTCAAGTATCTCAAAACAAAAGATCTCTCTGCAAAATAAATCCAACTTTACTTTGGCTAAAATGAATTTATGCCTTCAATCAGATACTGATACCACTATGCAGGTGAGCAATCACAGATAAATTACATTTGCAAATTGTGCTACAAAAAGGACAGACAGTCATCTGAAAATGTACTGGGATAGTTTTATCTAGCTATTATATCCTTCTCAGTTCTTCATGGACATTTGTTACATGAAATGTCATAGTCTTGTATATATGACAGCTTCTATATTAAAGTTACATGACCCTTACTAATACAAAGAAACATCAGCCAGCTTTTTTGTTGTTTTTCCTCTCAGTGAGTCTTGACATCATATATGACACCAGGACTTCCATCTGGAATTTTTTAAGAAGAAAGTGACTTCTATTTTGTGAAAATCCATTTAAGTTTCATAGAGTTACAAACTGTCAGAAACTATGACTTCGTATTGGTGGTTCATCTAATACAACTTGTTGGGGTTTAGTTTTGGCAGTGAGCCAGAACTCTTACGGCTTCTGGGGTATGCCTGTTGCATCTCACATCAACATTTAAATGTGTCAGACTCTGGACAAAAATATGTGTTCTCATCAAAGAGCAGGAGAAGAGATGTGACCTATGGATAATGCTCTGGCCTGAGGTCCTTAAATATTTCCAGACAACCATTGCTTTCTTACTCCATATGGTTTAAATTAATAATTTCTAGTCTCAGAACACATGGTCCTCCAGCTTTAATGGAAAGTCACTAATATTATTGTCATGTTCTGTGTTTTATGGTCATCCTTCCATCATTTAATGGGAAGTTCTGTGTAAATGTCCAATATTATTATTAAAAGTTCTCCTGTATACACACAAAGTGGCCTACATGAGGAACCAAATGACTTTTTCTGCAGATAAGCATTTCAAAGACTCATTCCAACTGCAAAATTCTGTCAGACAGGGATCAAGAAAATGAGTCTCAATAAAGAAAACTATTGTCTCTGACTGATTTCTCAGAGGCACCTATTCTATCTTCATCTTTGGCAATTTTGGCTGCACAGAGATGCTCCTCAGGTTTAATGTAAGCATTGGTTTAGCGTGTAGTGCAGACCTTTTGAAAGACAGATTCAATACACACTAAAAGACTGCTTCAGAAGTTCAGAGATTGAGCTAGTGAAGTTTTTAATACAAATAATAATTATATAATCTACCTTATAAAACCTCAGAAATGTTTTAGCAATATATATATGGCAGGAACCATTTTAACATCCCTTCCCTCTGCCAAATTCCAGCTTCCATTTCTCTTATTTCCCATTGGAGTCAGAGGGAGATTGTGGTGCCTCCTAACAGCCCATGCCTCCCCTGCCTTCTGCCCACGCTCACTGCTTGACTCCCCCTCTTCTCCCTTAGGTGACCAACAAGCAGGGTGTCAGACTTGAACAACAGCAACTCCTACACAAAAGCAGGTGAACTGCAGCTCCCAGTCTGCACAATTCAACCCCACACTTATTCTCTAAGCGTTCCTGCCGCTCCAGGTAAACCTGGGCTGTGTCTGCAGTCAAAGCAGCTGCAGTAACACCTTCTTATTCAGCTCCACACTCAGCTCCTTCCCGCATCAAAATCATGTCCCAGTTCCAGTTTGCATCAAGAAGGCCTTACTATGGTTCTGAAGGAATCTTGGAGCAAGTGTCAGTGCTGGTTAGGAGGGGACAGAAACACATTCTCTTTCACTTGTGATGGCACCTTTCTTGCATGCCACGCTGCAGGGACACATTCCAGTTTTCCAGGCAAGCATTCCCATGCACTGGCTATCAGCATGTCAACAGAGCAGAGCAGAAATCGGTGTGAATTTCTATTAAAAAAAAATGATATTTATTTAAAACTCTATTGCAGATGGTTGGGACAGGCTCCTTGTAGCACACAACAGGGCAGACTGTAAGTCCATTTAAGCTCATGGAAATCAAAACTGCTTACCACAGTCTTTGCATGTTCATTGAAGAGTGATCTTTTGCCCACAGCCCCTGCTAGTAAGAGGATAGTACCTGTAATCTTCATGTTTGAAATACTGCCTCTCTCTTCATTCCATTATGAGTGCATGTCACAGCCCAGATCAAACATCATAACCGGTAAATCTGGACTCAAACGATACATGCGGCTGAGCAGAGGTTCTGTAATGGGCTCACAGAAAGTTGCAGAGCCAGAAGAGTCAGCCAGGGATCGCTGTCTGAATTTTGACTGCACCATATTGATCCTTTCTCCCTGAGTCGTAGAGTGAGGTATTGGGGTATTCCATTCCCTTTTGCATCAAGAAGGCCTTGCTAGGGTGATGAAGGGATCTTGGAGCAAGTGTCAGTGATAGTTAGGAGGGGACAGAAGAAAGTTTTGTTTCACCTGTGAAGGCACTTTTTCTTTTGTGCCTTGTTGCAGGGACACATTCCAGTTTTCTAAGCAAGTATTCCCATGCATGGGCTGTCAACATGTCCATATGCCTTGCACAGAGTCTCCTCATCTCTACAGCTTTTCCTCTGGAGGCAATAGAAATATTTCAAATACACCAGCCTCTAGTACCTCACTGTGGAATTCGGGGAGACAGGTAATAACCTGGTGGGGTCACAATGCAACATCCTTGATGGAAAGCCTTTGGGATTCAATGAACTGCACTTATGTCCATTAAATGGGTTATGGAATTGTAAACTGTCACCTCTCAGATTTCCCTCTGAGCTCCACCACACCTTAGGAAACATGTGCTGTCCAAAAGAAGAGTTGGTCAAATTTGGTTCCTGTTGGGAAGACTAAACCACTAAAGCACTTTTACATGACTTTAGAGAGTGTTAGCTAATGTTTTTGTGCCCCCTCATTTGAAAGTAGAAATATGCAGAAGCTGGTCAAAGTGGTGGTAACCTCTCTTCATGTGTCAGGGAGCACCAGGGGCTATAAAGTTGCACTGTGTGGAAAATTCAATTCGAGCAGGGATTAAGTGGGTAGAGCAACAACACCAGGGATATTGGACATTGGCCCAAGTATTAGAAAAACAAGTGACCACAAACCACAAACACTGTCTGACCTGCAGCACTCAAAAAAGCTCTCCAAAGCAGAATTTATTAAAGCCATACACTCTTGGATATGAATGAAGCACGCAATTATTTTGAAAGACTTTCAGTATATTTAGCATTTTATGGAGTATCGGTCCGAACAAGCATGCCTGTATACAACCTGATGGAGGCCCTTCTCTCTCTGCAGTATCACTGAATGGTTTTGCAGAGACACCAACTGAACAGAGCAGAGGTTCCACAGAAATCAGTCAGTAAGGTCTGGATAAGGAGGAGAAATCAAAAGTAGGAAAGGATGCGCTGGTGCTACACTTACTTGTCCTTACTTAAGTGCCTGATTCTGAGACAACATGTTTTCTCTGGTGCTATGGGGGCACTTGCATGAAGCGAGTGCTTCGCAACGTGAAGCGAGTGCTTCGCAATGTAAACCTCCTGCACGGCTGCCTTTACAGACAAATATCGCTTTCCTGTCCTGAGTGAATCGTTGTAAGAGCAGCCCTCTGCCATGGCTGCCGCTCCTCACTGCTCCTCTTGAGAACTAGGCTATTTTCATTTCCTTTTATCTTGTTGCATGCCTTGGAGAGCTTTCCCAGCACCACAACAACCCCATGAAATAGTAGAGGCTTGGGGAAAAGTGGCTGTAAAGTTGCTTGGTGAAAAATGACCTGGTAGTGCTGGTAAACATGAGCCAGCTTGTGCCCAGGTGGCCAAGAAGGCCAAGAGCATCCTGGCTTGTATCAGAAATAGCAGAGCCAGCAGGGTCAGTGCAGTGATCATCATCCCTCTGTACTCAGTACTGGTGAGGCCACACCTCAAATCCTGTGGTCAGTTCTGGGGCTCTCACTGCAAGAGAGATACTGAGGTGCTGGAGCAGGTCCAGAGAAGAGCAATGGAGCTGGTGAAGGGTCTGGAGCACAGCTGTGATGGGGAACAGCTGAGGGAACTGGGAGTGTTTAGTCTGGAGAAAAGAAGGCTTACAGGGGACCTTACTGCCCTCTACAACTACCTGAAAGGATGAAGCTAGGAGGTAGCTGGTCTCTTCTCCCAAGTAACAAGTGACAGGACGAAGGTAAATGGCCACAAGTTACACCAGGGGGGTTTAGACTGGATATTGGAAAAATGTCTTCCCCAAAAGGGTGGTCAGGCATTGGAACAGGCTGCCCAGGACAGTGGTGGAATCACAGCTCCTGGAGGTGTTCAAAAGCTGTGTAAATGAGGCTTTCAGTGACATGGTGTCATGGGTTCAGCAATAGCAGTCATTTTTATCCTTCCTGGTAGCTGGTGCAGTGCTGTGGTTTTGATTTTGGGCCTGGGAGCAACACTGATAACACCAGTGTTTCGGTTACTGCTTAGTGATGTTTTGGTCTGACCAAGGACTTTCTGAGTTTCATGCTCTGCCAGGGAGGAGGGGAAGCTGGGAGGAAGCAGAGACAGGACACCTGACCCAAACTAGCCAAAGAGGTCATTCCATGCCACAGCATGTCATGCCCAGGATGGAAGAGCAGAGAGCAGAGACCCGGAAGGGTGGGGGGTGCACTGCATGGTGGGGCTTGGTATTAGGTGGTGAGAACTGTATTCTTCCCTTGTATTTGCCTTGTCATTATTATTATTGGTGGTAGCAGTAGTGATCTGTGTTATACTTTAGTTACTAAACTGCTCTTATCTCAACCTGTGGGAGTTGCATTCTTTTCGATTCTCCTTCCCATCCCTCCGGGAGCGGGGGGAAGAAAGAGGGGGAAGTGAGTGAGAGAATGGGCTGCATGAGTTAGAGAGGCTTAAACCATGACACATGGTTTAGTGGAGGCCTTGGCAGTGCTGGGGAACGGTTGGACTTGGTGATCTTAAAGGCCTTTTCCAGCCTGACTGATTCTATGATTTTATTTCTTGATATAGTGCTATGACTGGATGGCACACTGATGTAACTGAATACACAGAAATCTGTAGAAATCCTTAATAGTGCAATATCATTACTGGCATGCACTGAGTAATTTATTATATTACAATCCAACCTTTTTAATTATATCAGGAAATAAATATTGTTCTACCGTGTTATTAAACAAATTACCAAAATCTGCCCACTCACTAAATAAATGGAGTGGTATAATTGAACATAAATAGCTCCTGGTACCAACTAATCTGTTTAAATAGCAAAAATGTTCTTTTCATTTTTCTGTCTAAGTCAAGAGCTCTGGCAAGTCAGGAAATGGTTCAGCATTTTCTTTCTTTTCTTTGAAAATTAATACCATATCCCTCATTTACCTGAACAGGGAAAAGATCATAGATGATGTCCTTTAATAAACAACTGATTAGTTTAAAATAATTTCTTAGAACAGCTTGGCAAGATATGAGATGCTTTCAATAAAATTCAGCTTCTAATTATTTATATATGCATTGAGTTTAAAAATTATAGTTTGATTCCCAAAAAATTATCAGAAAAATGTTTTTGGTGCTTCATGAAAACTTAACATAATGTTGTCTCAAAGAGTCCCTCTTGTAACTGAAACTTTTTTTTTTAATATGCAACTAAAGTAAATGTGCTGTATTTCTACACAGAAAGAAGGGTTACAAAAGAGGCAGAGATAACATTTGATTTTTTATTCTGGAAAGAGATACAAAGGAAAATTGAATAAAATATTTTGCATGGTTCTGAGACTAAAGAACTGTATAAAGATTTAAAATCCATGCAGCATTACAATAATTTCTTAAACATCCCAAATTAATATGTAATAGAGACCATTATTTCTATTTTCAATTCTGAATTCACATATTTTATTGGAAGTTTCTGTGATTTCTCTGAGCACTGCACAATATAACATAGATCAGAATCAGGCATAGGGAGCTCAGAAGTGACAACTGGCACACATAGAAGGATAAAAGAAGCAAAGTCTTTATTCAAACTAGTGATCAGTCGTTTCAGTTATCTCTTTCTTCATCTGCGTCTTCTTACAATTATGGTGAGATATGACTGTTAAACATGGCTGTTATAATGCAATGGGCTGAGAAAGTCTTTGATGTATGAGATTTAACTCCTTATTTTCTTCAATTTCTCTGAATTTAAAATAGTGCTTAAAATACCAGAGCAATTTGAAGCAGTAAAATTTTCCACAACTGCAGATGGCTGAAGCTTCTCCAAACACTGAAATAACATTTCTGTTCAAACTGTCCATGTTTCCCTACTTTTTCAGGTTTGCCATATTAATTTCAGACTTTTTTTTTATTATTTTTTTTTGTTTCTGCACACACAGAAGGGTTCTACACAGGCTCTCAGACAGCCTGATGAAACCTTTTATAATAGAAGAAATATGTTACCTAACATAGGAGGGGTTTAGTGCTTTTGCTGTACCATGGGGTAAAGAGTTTCTCATCCTTCCAGAGCAAATTCGTACTAGTACACTTAAGGAAATCCTACTGATTTATTCCTCTTTGGTGTCTGTTTTAGGATCTCTTGAACCTGGAACTTTACCAAGACTTTGAATGACAGAAATGCATCTAGCACTATGCTGGCTGGAGAACACCAATAATTCTCCGTCAGAAACAGGACTGAAAAAAATAAAAACAAAACCAAAAAAAAAACAACCAACCAAACAAAACCCCAAACCAACCAACCAACCAACCAACCAAACCAAACCTGAAAAAGTCTCTTTCAAATATATGACAGTTTTCATGTAAGTGTATATATAGATATAACTTTCTGTGGAAGGCTGAAGTAGATTGTGTCTAAAGTTCCAGTTGCCTTGATAATTTGGCCTACTTTTTATTATTGTTAATCTCTACAAGATATTGGATTGCAGAGATCAGAAGCTGTTGGTTCAGCCATTATTTTTACTTCTCCCTGAATTCCATAGATCTGGAAGAGGGGACATTAAGGACAGAAATTCATGCAGATCAGCTCCATTTAATGTTGTGTGCCATTGTTATGGTTCTCTCATCTGTGGATAATGCAGTAAGAGACATGAGTGGGTGCAAGTTGAAGCATTTTGAAAGCTCTGCATACAGATTAGGTAATTTCATTACAGACAATATTTTTGTGAGGTGCCTACAGTTTTTGAGCAAAGGAGATAAATTTTAAGTAATAAATTAATAAAGAGGAGACTAGTGATGAGCTGGTTTTTACATTATGAATCAAATGTCATTTTCTCACTAAGAGCTAGTATTTTATCTTTCTGCTTATCTTGATATTTCTTAAGTAATAAATGGATCTGCTTATACTAATTAACTCATAAAGAAACACCCAGGCATTTAAAATATTTTTTAAAAAATGTGTTCCTTTTTGCGTTGATTACCAGCTCTACCTAGACACTGTGACCTACTGTCAATACCTTAGTATAACTGCAGTCTTACCATAACACTGTTACAAGTCAGTAACATTCTTTGCTTTGTTAAACATGTCCCTTTTTGATAGCAGTACTCTTTCTTCCATCATATTTCTTTTCCTCAACTATCTACTTGATGCAAACAGAAAAATTGCCCCATCATTCTGTACAAGAAAGACACAGACATATTGATGTGAAACCAATGAAGAGCCACAAAGATGAATAAAGGACTGGAGCATCTGACATATGAGGGGAGGCTGGTAGAGCTGGGACATTTCAGCCTGGAGAAGTGAAGGCTCAGGAGGATCTTATCTATATGTATAAATACCTGATGGGGAAAATAAAGAAGACTGAACATAGCCCTGAGCAACCTGCCTTAGCTGTCCCTGCTCCAAGCAGGAGGTTGAACTGGATGTTCTCCAGAAGTACCTTCCAGCCGCAACCATTCTGTGATCCTGTGATTCTCTGTGATTGCCAAATCAAACTAATAATGAAAAGGTTATTGACATTACATATGATCACAATAAAAAGCCTAGAAATTTAAAAACTATTGCAGAGGAAAAGATGTTCTAATATTCACAATGACAAAGGCAAACTTTCATTTATTACTCATAAACTTATTTAACTTACTCATTTTAAAATTCTACAGTTCTAAATTCTGAGAATTTTTGGTATTTATATTAGAAAAATATAGGCTGAATGTGTCTATCTCCATGGAAAAATTCCACTAACTATTCTGAGAAATACCTTTGTAGAGCGTAAAATGTGTACTCTTATGAAGTTTCTTTCAAATATGTACCATGAAGAATTTCTTCTTCACAAACAGGAAATGTTCATCTTTCCTTGTCTGTGCCTAGGACAGTTTCCCATACATGATATTGCATCTGCTCTTCCTAAAGTAAAAATTATTTTTCTGTTTAAAATGGTTGCCCTGTGGTTTTCAAACAAGCAAATGCAGACACACAGAGACAAGCACCTTCTTAGTTTCTATTAAGCCCTTCTATGCTACCCTTTCAAGTACCTTCCTTCTAGGGTCATTGCTGTCTTAGTTCAGTGAAAATACTTTTACTCCATGAACAATGATTCCTATTGTGCCAACTTTCATTTATCTGTGGGCAAATTGTATTCCTCAAACTTTTCAATGTGTCAAATAACTATGCAAGCCAGACCACCACTCCCCATCACTACGCAACTGCCCTTCTCTAGAGAGTTTGAAATTACATTATACCCAGTGGGTATGAAATAGAGACAATGCGCTTTCTCAGATCTGTATATAAATTGGTAAGGTTAAATAGTCGTTAGTTGCCACTCAGAGCAATAGGTACTAAGGCAACTGATAATCTTAGTAATGATGGAATCCTTGAATTCAGCTAGAAATCTATTAATACAGCAATGTCTTGCATAGCACAGCTAGCAAAAGCACTTTCCTTTCTGACTGTATGTTTTATTAGTAATCTCTGAATGATTAGTGACATCTAAAATGTTGCCACTTCAAACAACAAATGAAACTTCTGATGCAGCATGTCTGTGGCCCCTAACTGGTCAATGTGCAGTATTTCTGCTCTTGTCCCACAGTTTTTTCTGTTTGCCGTACAATCTGAAACCTTATGAAAAAAGGCCTTGTACTATTAGGAGATGAGAATAATTTCGGTGCAAAATCGCCTTGATGAGACTACCATGTTGTCATCAATTCTGATTCAATATTTAAGAAGAAATGTCTTCAGAAAATTGTCTTATATAGAAGACAAGCATCTCATATTTATCTCATCAGGACTAATGTCATGCTGAATAATTGCATTTCTGTGCAACTGTATCAGTCTTCTCTTTTGCAAACTTTTTACCACATTCACACAAATATTCACATATCGAAGACTAAGCTGACTTTCTAAAGTTCTCTGGGAAATTTATTATGCTATTTCTTTGTTTTAAAATTACTTAGGTGCATCTTTGTCCACATTTATAATTTAACATTTATTAAGAAGAAGCAAAGCACCTTTCAACATCCCTAATGATTAATGATGTTAATATATAAGAAGACCCAATCACAGTAAAAGCTGAGATAATTGCTCAAAAAAAAAATCAAATGTGGGAATAAAGAGCAAAAGTTAGCTTTATATTAAGTGATCCACATAAAACAGCTAATTAACAGCATAAAATCAGACACACAGCCAATGAACTCTGCAGTCTGTTACAGACCAAGCTTAACATTGTGATCCTGTACTGTGCCCCAGAAAATCGGCAAACTTTATTAACAGCTACAGAAACAATAACTAAAACAATCTTTTCAGTAAGGATGAGAAAATGTGATCTTTCTCACAATGCATTACTAATTGATATTTGCTGCATTTGAGTTGTGAGATGTGCATGATTAACCTACCATGTTTAATAACATTTGCTCACATGCAGTATAAATGGTTAAGGGTACTTGAGTTTTCATTTGAATTTTTGATAGGTCTTATCTCACTATTTAGAAGATGAAAAGTGTATATTCCAAGCTGACTAAAATAACTTGACAGTGTAGTCATTAATCCTTTGTTTCTTATAAAATTTGCAGTAAACTCTAAAATGTCAAAAACCAAATGCGCCAAGGACAAATGAGCAGAAGGGTAAACCAGAAGAGAGTGAAAGGCTGTGCAGCTCTCACTGTTGCTGCATTGTTGGACCTGTGCTTGTTCAACATTAAGGACTTGTTAGCAGGCCTGTGTTGCATTCCAAAGAATGGGACATAATGTATTTCACTTGCTTGTCTAGAAGTTCCTGAAGGGCTAATCCGAACATATGCGTACATATGTATTTGCATATGTGCATGTCTGCATCTACCTATCTAGATTTCATTTATAGTAGGAGAAGAGAAACAGAAAATTCTACACATAATTTATTAGTATATGTTGCAAGTCAGGCTCTTAAGACACCTATTTCTCTGTATTGACTATAAACATCAATATTACTGTGACTAGTACTTACCTATATTTAAAAATATGTATTCAGAGTCTATTTTTTCTCTTTGCTTAGGTAAATCTTGTTCATTTTCAATGAGTTTAAAAAATGCCAGTAGAACAAAAAAAAACATGCAAGAACACTAGAAAAATATTTGCAAACCTTTTTGCTGCAGTTGTTGGTTTTTTTCCCCAGTTGGTGTATTTATCTTTGGATTATGTTTGTTTTGTAATGTTGGGGTTTTTTTATTGTTTGTTTGAGGTTTTGGAGGATAGGGTGGGTTTTTTTTACTTTTTTTAAATAGATAGGGAACTCTTTAAACTTACTTTAAATGAAACTAAATTCTCGTAAGTCCTGCTCAAATGATCTTGGAATCAGAAAGCCATTATTTAGAGACTTGAGCAAATTGAAATCAGTTGGTATTAAAAAAATGTTATTCTGAAATCCTGTTACCAAATTACCTGGAATATAACAGGCTCCCAATAGAATTTAAGCAGTCCATATAAAATGTGAAAATGGAAAGAACAGATAATGCTATTTTGAGGCTTTCTTTCTACTATGTATCTTTCTGTATATTTTGTTTGGTTTTTACAAAGTCATTACAGTGTCACTGTATATAATAAATACACTTTAATAAAAAAAATAAAATAACCATTGAAAATCACTGATCTTTAAAAGGAACTTAACAAATTTTAATGTCCGTTTCCTGACTTGTGGTATAACAGAATGTGTAGCCGAACAAACATATTCCTACCCAGTGCTGCTAGCAGCCAAAATAGTTCTCAATTACTTCTAAGTAGAACAAGTCTAAGGATAAACAAAACAATTGCCCAAGTATCCAGGTGATAGTGCTTGCAGGGAAAGGACACTGACATAATTCAGGTAATATTGCAAGCCAAGCAGTTTTCAGAAGAGAAACATTTCTTATCCTTAGTCCTAGTACCTCATCTGAATGAAAAGCAGTTTAATTTATCTTCTGAATTGTAGTTTTCTATAATTTTTTTAAAGGTCATAAAATCATAACTTTAATCTGGATAGTACATGATAAATGTAGCGTTACTGCCTGAGTAGTAGCCAGAGCTCATAAACTTGAAAGAAAATTAACTCTATCCTATCTGAAACCAGGATACTGGGTCACTAGACCAGTGACCATCTCTCTGGTTTTAATGTTATCATAATTACTGACAGTTTTAATTTTTTTTATTTTTTCATTTCAGGCCATCATAAGTAATCATGGACAAGCCTTCAAAGTGCATGGCATCCTCTACCCTATGTGCCTTTTCAGTACCATATTCTGGCCAGTGTTTTGTTCTGCAACCACCACAGGACTTTCACGCACTACCTGTGCACATGCAGCCACTCTGATGGGCCACAGTACAGTCCTAACAGTATTTCAGACACATTTAACTAAAAAAAAACAAAACCACATTCAGAAAGGTAAAAGTTAGCAAGAAAAATAAAAACATTTAGTACCACAAGGTACACAAGGAACATACATGTGATCTAACAACAATTATATAAAATGGATAGAGAGGGTTTCTACTCTGGAAAAAACCATGATCTTATGCCCTACTCATAAAAATAGCTCCAAAGTGTGTACAAAGAGCTTTAAAGACTTTTGAAGGATATATGTAAACACAGACTACAATGCTATCGAACAATTAAAAAACCAATTTAATTACAGCCAAATATGAATTAAATTATAGGCATCATTCATTCCCCAGGCTACAGGTTTTCTATATACAGATGAAAAAGAAAGGCGTCTCGATAAAAAGACTAAGAGAAAGGATATACAGGGGAAAGGAAGTTATCATCTTCCCTTTTTATTCTGCTTATGAGAATAGCTTCTGTGAAAAGAACTATAGTGTTATAATATAATCTAGTCAAGGCATCACTGTTGAAAATTAGTTAAATTAAATAAAACAAAACAAAATGAAAAAAGGTCCTGATAAGAATGGCTACAGGAATAATTTTAATACTTATATGCACATACAAGTATGACTATTTCATCTATGAAAATTTGAAAACAAAAATAGATTATTTCTTCTAGGAGTTTATATGCTTTAAGTAATCAACTCTTTCTGCATACAGAATATCAGAGTTCTGGAGTATCAGTTAAATTGATGAACAAAGAATGAAAAAAGGATGCTGCTATATTCTCGTCATCTTAAAAATGCACAATTCTCAGAAGGAGAAAAAGGCAGGCAAAAATAAAACAGGAGGAAATTAAAATATTAAAGTGCTTGTCACTGATAGTAACATCCAATGTCAGCCTTGCTAAATCAACAAACAGTAGATCTGAGACATAAATATTCTAGTTCTTGGTAAAGTAAAAAAAAAGATAACAGTTATTAATGATGCAGCTGTGAATTTCCTAACATAGTGTAGTTTATGCACTTTTTAAAGGGTTCTTGCCCAATCCAGTATTTGTTCAATGGGACACAAAATTACTGACATATAAACTAAAAAAAAATGAATCATTGATTTTACTCTGTTGTGGTTTAAGCCACTATAACTCACGCAGTTATGCTCACTCACTCCCCCCTCTTTCTTCCACCTGCTCCCGGGGGGATGGGAAGGAGAATCGAAAGAATGCAACTCCCACAGGTTGAGATAAGAACAGTCCAGTAACTAAGATATAACACAAGACCACTGCTGCTACCACCAATAATAATAATGACAAGAGAAATACAAGGGAAAAGAATACAATCGCTCACCACCTATACCCAGCCTGACCACGCAGTGCCCCCCCACCCCACCACCACCCCCACACCCCCACCTTTCCGGGTCTCTGCTCTCCGTTTTACATCCTGGGCATGACATGCTGTGGCATGGAATAACCTCTTTGGTCATTTTGCGTCAGGTATCCTGTTTCTGCTTCCTCCCAGCTTCCCCTCCTCCCTGGCAGAGCATGAGACTCAGAAAGTCCTTGATCAGGCCAAAACATTCTGAGCCATAACTATAAACATTGGTGTTATCAGCGCTGTTCCCAGACCAAAAGTTGAAAACACAGCTCTGCACCAGCTACTACGAAGGAGAAAAATGACTGCTGCTGCTGAACCCATGACATACTCAAACAGGTGTAGAAATTAGATAAATTTAGAAAAATACTTCAAGATAGCTGCGCCAAAATTAACAGACTATTTTAAATTCTTTGTTATTGCACATGTTCACCAATTACCGGTCCTCTGGCTAAAAATCCACCCCTTTAGTGGAGCTTATTTGATTTAGCATAAGCAACTTGTTACAGAATAATGCTCTGTCACATTAAAAAAAAAAGGAAAAAAAAAAGATTTAGCCAAAAAAACGAAATAATTTTTTTTATGATTTCCTAACTAGCTTACAGTTTGCTAAAGAAACATCTTCTGCTCTTAATGGAAGACACTGAGTTGTCTACCAAAGCTTTAAGTGAGATGTGATTTCAGAGGATATACTTTTAACTGTCAAACTTGAAAATTCTGGGTTTATGTATGTATGTATGTATTTATTTGGCTTTCTAAAAGAGAAAGAACATCTTGGTTCCTTCATTGTAATATGGGCGTTTACAGCCTAAAAAGGCAATAGTATCCTAAGCTGCACCAAAAGAAGCACGGCCAGCATCTATTTCACTCTTACGAGACCCTTCCTGGAGTACAGCACCCAGCTGGGGTCTGCAGCACAATAAAGACATGTATCTGTTGGAGAGCGTCAAGAGGAAGGCCACAAAAATCGTCAGAGGGCTGGAAAACCTCTCCTCTGAAGAAAGTCTGAGAGCGTTGGGAGTTTTCAGGCTGGACAGGGCTCCTGGGAGACCTTGTAGGCTTTCAGTGTATAAAGGGGTCTTATTATAAATATAGAAAGAGCCTTTTTACCAGTACCTGTAGTAATAGGACAAGAGTCAAAAGTTTTAAATTGAAAGAGGGGAGATTTATATTAGATATTTGGAAGAAAATTTTCACTGTCAGTGTGGTGAGGCACTGGCAAAGGGTGTCCAGAGAAGTTGTGGATGCCCCCATTGTTGGAAGGGTTCAGGATCAAGCTGGGTGATGCTTGGAGCAACCTGGTCTAGTGAAAGATGTCCCTGTCTATGGCAAGTGGTTGGACTGGCTGATATTTGAAGGTCCCTTGCAACTCAAACCATTCTATGGTTCTATGATTTTGTGAATATATACCAAACATTTAGGACCTGACTCTTTCTTACACATTATCAATACAGTAATTATTCCCTAGAGGTTATTGCCTTCAAAAGTTTCATATTGCTGGACTGAGATAAAAGTTCATTTTCTGATAAGGAAACAACTTTAGCTTTCCAGTCAGGAATTTCTAAGACAATGAACAACACAATTTTGAAAACTAAATATCAGGAAAGAAACCATGTCTTACTCTTGTCTACCGTTTGGTCGCTTCTGGAATTGAAATACTTTCTCTCTTTTTCTGTATTCTCCAGAATAGCTACACTAGTGAAACTTTAGCACTGTGTCTCAGCTTCATGGTTAGAATTCAGAGTTCTCTTAGTCCTTGAGATTAAAGGATAAGAAAGTACTGTTCCTTTGCTGTTGCTTTCAGAAGCTAAGCTCTGTAATTTCCTTTATGTTTTATTTCCACCACTATAGTAGAACATAGGTACATCTAGAAACAACTGTAGTAATAAACTGGGTATATTGGACAGCTGGCAATCAAAACAAAACTTGTTGCCTTGTTAGACTAATGATACAAAGGATGGAAAAGTGTCACTTGCTGTTTTCATGGCTATGATGAGCCTAAGCTAAAATTGCCTAGTTCAATAATTTATCATAAAGTGTTAGTTCATTTAATAAAACAAAATTTAGAGAAAATTCAGCAGAAAGAGGATAAAAGAGAAAATAACTTTACATACTGGAAGTTTCTCCTCTTGAACTAATTTTGTCAGTGGGGCTGGAGTATTCTGTTAGTTAATTTTTAACACAGGATCTTCACACATGTTGGGGTGAGGAGGAACCATCAGCTTTTCTAAATTATCTTTGATTCACCTTAGAGACCAGCTGCTCTTGAAAATCTGATTATATGAAACAGCTGTTTGCTTCTTTGGGCTCAGAAATCCCTTCTTGTAACCAGACACATGCCATAAATTGCCTGAAACCAAACAAAACAGTGCAAGAATGGGTGAGGATAGCAGCCCATTCCAAACCTTAAGTGTTCTTGATCTGAATCATTCTTTCATGAAAGCTTATTTTTCCTTTCTAATTCTTAGGATATCATGTCAATAATTTACATATCTTTGCTTGTCCTGACATTCACTGTTCTCATATTTCGATTTAGCTGGTCAGTTCTTGGAAGCTATTTTATTATGTTCATGAACCCAGGGACATCATCAACACTAAACCCAGAATTCAATCAAGCAGCAAATTTACAGTCTGGATCAGGCTAAGCAGATTACGTGCCTGCTCCATAATAAGGATATGAAGAGTTGCCACAGACAAACAACACACAATTCAGTTCCTGCCAATGGCTTTTCATTCAGATTCAGTGGTTCTCAAACAGTAAAAGATGACTGAACAGCACATCTCTATATTGTACAACGGGAGTTTCAGGAAAGCAACTAAAACACATTTTGCCTTTGTCTTCATAACCTAGAGTCAAACTGTGCAATGTAATGAGAGTGCAATACAAATTTAAAAGTTAATTCAGAAAATCTTTCTGAGAAGCTTTGATACACTCTAATCTAACATTGGTACAATCAGAGCATACAGTACATGCTGTATTTGTTGTAAGGGTGTGATAGTATGATGGGAGCAAGGGCTGGAAGGAAGTTGTTGACATTATTAAAGATGCAATGCTGTAAACAAAGGGCAGGGTGTTGCATGGCAGCAAAAGGACAGTTTGGTGAGGTAGATACTGCCATAGCCATCTTAGAATTTACCGTCTGTGAAGCTATGCTTGCTGCTCCCTCACTGCGATGTGATGCCAACACCTTTGAACTGGTGTTAATTGTTATACAAGGATGGCGTGCTGTTGCACAACTGACCACAACCCCCATTTCCTGTCCCACTGTGCTGGGGGTGGGAATGAGGTAGAAAACTTGGGGTACACATGGGAAAGAAGGGAGAGGTGAGGGGAAAGTGTTGTTACGATTTGGGATTATTTCTAGTTATCCTAATTAATAAATTAAAAATTTTCCCCAAGTTAAGTCTATTCTGCCTCTAACAATAATTGGTGAGTGATCTCTGTCTGTCCATATCTCTACCCATGAGCCTTTCAATATGTATTCTCTCCCTTGTCCAGCTGAGGAGTGGAGTGATAGAGCAGCTTGGATGGGCAACTGGCGTTCAGTGAGGGTCAACCCATTATAATCATATTACCCAGAGGATTATTGAAAGGAAAGGAAGGGAAAGAATTGCATCATGGGAAAAGAATATTATTTTATTTTCCCTCACACTACTAAAGGTATAATTTACTATAAAAACCTGCCATCTACTGTTCTGAAAAAAAAGAAAGGTAATGTAAAAACTTTTTCTGGCAAAGTAAAAAATTTGAAAAGCAGATAAAAAAAGGTGGGAGATAATATCAATTCATTAGGAGACTTCACACATACTTCATAAGAAATCTTATTGTATGTAAAAAGTATCTGGGCAACTTAAGTCACAGTACTCAGAGCAGTTTAGATTTTTAGTTTTTTGAAAGGTTATCCACCAGTGATGTGAGTGTAAACAGAATCAGGTTGTCCAGCCTTGTTTGCTTATTCCTGTGCTTGGTTAGGCATTTGTGCAGTTTCAGAAAAAACTATCTGGAAACAGATTTGGGTAAAAATTCACAGATAGGCTGATGCAGTATTTTATAGCTATAAACATTTATCTATTTTCCTCTTTGACCCTTTTCTTTGAGCCAGGTTAAGGCTGCATAAACAATTTTATAGGAATAGCATAGGCCAGAAAAGAAGAGCTGAGAATGAGAAGCCAAAAGGTTGGAAAGTGATGTTTTGAGAAGAAGAGTGTAGTTGTGAAGGTGCCTCTGCTGCGGTCCACTATACATCTGTGGCTTGGATGCTTTGGTCCCCTGCTTGGAAATATTTAGCTGTCAACACAGAGACTCACAGTAGTCACAATATTGAGCAGCAGGTCAGAAAATCAGCCCAGAGAAAATTCCAAAGAGGATTGTTCCTGAGAATATTTCTATTCTATATATTTGTGCATTTCCCTGGATTTACTTCTTCAGAGCTATCACAAGGTACCTCTTTGCTAAAGTGGAAAAGGCCTTGGAATAAGTTTTTCCAGATCCTTTGGAGTATTACTGTATTTTGATTTTCTTCCTTTAAAATCTGAGCCAATTGAGGGTAGAGATGCTGGTGCTGTCTTTTGAATGGTAGTCTACTGGCAGAAAAAATTTGGAGCAAGAAGAAAACAAAGTTTTTTCTTTTCCTTTATATTGAGGAATAGTAACACATTTCCACTATCTGCTGGAGAAGTTCCCTTGATTTTGAACTGCAAAAAGAAGACTCAGCTTTGACCACTTAGAAAAAGGAAAAAAAAAAAAAAAAAGAAAATAAAACCATAAACAAATACCACTACCTCTAAACTAAAAATCAACAAGGGAAAAAAACAACATCACAACCCTGTAAGGCAGCGTTGTGGTTTAAATCCAGACAGCAACTAAGTACCACATAGCTACTTGCTGCCTGCCTGTTCCCCCCTCCTCCCAGTGGGATGGGGAAGAAAATCGAAAGAACGTGAAACCCGTGGTTGAGATAAGAACAGTTTAATAACTAAAGTACAATGTACTACTACCAATAATGATTAAAATGATAAGGGAAATAACAAGGAGAGAGATATAAAATTAAAAGGGAAAAGGAAAAAATCCCAATAAACACAAGTGATGAACATTACAGCTGCTCACCACCTGCGGACCAATACCCAGCCCTACACAAGCAGTGATCTGGGCCTTCCAGGTAACTTCCCCCACTTTATATACTGGGCATGATGTGCTGTGGTATGGAATACCCTTTTGGCTAGCTTGGGATAGGTGCCCTGTCTCTTCTCCCTCCTGGCTTCTTGTGCCCCTCCTCAGTGGCAGAGCATGAAAGACTGAAAAGTCACTGATCAGGGTAAGTGTTACTAAAAAACAACTTAAACATTGGTGTGTTACCAGCATTGTTCCCATACTAAATCCAAGACACAGCACTGTCCTAGCTACTAGGAAGAAAAATGAACTGTATCCCAGTCAAAACCAGAACAGGCAGCCACTCCAAAAAGATTTCAGCCTTTGACATCCAGCTAGATAAAATAGCCTGCCCTGGTATATGCAGCTATGCTGTGAGAGGAAGTGGAGTTTGAGATCCTGTGGATATACAACTGGAAGCACAGCTGTTGCACCATTTGAGTGGTTTTGATTTATTACTCAAAAAGTGCTTACTCACCCTCTAGCTTACAACTCCAAGTCATAATGCTTGATTCCATTTCAGAAGATATTTAGCAGCAATGTTGTCTACTGGACTTATCCAAAGGCCAGGAAACTACTATACTGTTTTCTTTTGCTCCCTTTTCAATCCCTTTACAAGAATATTTGACAGAAAGAATAGAAGGATATATATATATAAGAACTGGCAAGAAAAAGAAATAACAATTTCAAAATAAATGGGACGACTCTCTTTTACTTTCATTTTTATTATGGATATTTACTTTATGGTAACCTACAAAAATAATTCTCTGATGCACTAAAATCTTAAACTGTGCTCTGAAGTGCTATTATAGCATCATTCACTTATTGTGTTAACTACTGAAAAGCAACTGTCCTCACTCATACTTACAGGACAATTCTATGACAACTATTTATGTCCACTACATAATCTATACAGTCATAGTAGTAGTAATAATAATATTCTTGTAACATTTTTCTCTGCCTGTCATAATTACTATAAAATCATGTAAAGACCAAAAAAAAAAAAAAGCAGAAACCAAAACCAAAAGCAGAAAAAAACGCACACACACACACACAAAAAAAAAAAAAAAAAAAAAAACCACACACAAAAAAATTCCCTGGCTCAATTTATTGCACATCTTATTGTCCCCTTTATCACACGTAGGAGTAGAATCCAGTTAACATGAACAAGACCACTGGTAATGGTAATTAGAAAACTGTCTGCTCAACACTTCTGAAAGTATTTATTTTTAGAAAGACAATATTTGAACTATGTGGACATAGTCCTGTAATCCCCTATATTGTTTTAAATTATGCTAAACACTATTTCAAAACCCGAGGACAGAAGAAAAAGTGACCCAAAATCTTAATATTTATTTGAAGAAAATTTGTTCACTTTTCTTCTAAAATGTAAAATAATAAACCACATCTCCTTTATAATATTGCATTATGGGTTTCAAAATTTTTGTCATCATGCAGATAAAATGCTTAGCAAATGAAAAAAATTCAGAAGAGAAACCATAGTCTTAACATTAGACAAGAGAATTTGAACAAATTTCAAGCCATAATGTTTATAGTCTTAATTTTATGCATTTTAAAAAAAAAGACATATAAATTTCCTGCCCAAGGACTGTTTTTTGGATTTGATAAACAGATTTCAGTTCTATTGCCAGATAGAAATATTCCATTAAAATTTATTGATGTGGCATATAATGTGGTAAATTTAGCATTTAATTTTATAGAAGCAGGAAGAAAATAATTATACTCTCACAAAAAAAGGTACATAAGTCTGCAGTAAAAGATACAGAAAAAAAAAGACCACTATGAACAATTTATTTATTACAAAATCAGTGGTAAGACTAAAATAGAATCATAGAATGGCTACAGCTGGAAAGGACCATAAGATCATCTAATTCCAACCACCCTGCCATGGGCAGGGACATCTCACACTAAACCATGTCACCCAAGGCTATGTCCAACCTGGCCTTGAACACCGCCAGCGATGGAGCATTCACAACTTCCCTGGGAAACCCATTCCAGTGACTCACCACCCGAACAGAAAAGAATTTCTTCCTCATATCCAATCTAAACTTCCCCTGTTTAAGTTTCAGCACATTACCCCTTCTCCTATCACTACAGTCCCTAATGAAGAGTCCATCCCCAGCGTCCTTATAGGCCCCCTTCAGATATTGGAAGGCTGCTATGAGGTCTCCATGCAGCCTTCTCTTCTCCAGGCTGAACAGCCCCAATTTCTCATCCTGTCTTCATGTGGGAGGTGCTCCAGTCCCCTGATCATCCTCGTGGCCCTCCTCTGGACTTACTCCATGTCCTTTTTATGTTGAGGACACCAGAACTGCACACAATACTCCAAGTGAGGCCTCACAAGAGCAGAGTAGAGGGGCAGAATCACCTCCTTCGACCTGCTGGTCACACTCCTCTTGATGCAGCCCAGGACATAGTTGGCTTTCTGGGCTGCAAGCTCACAATGTTGGCTCATGTTCATTTTCTCATCGACCAGCACCCCCAAGTCCTTCTCTGCAGGGCTGCTCTGAATCTCTTCTCTGCCCAACCTGTAGCTGTGACTGGGATTGCTCTGACCCAGGTGGAGGACCTTGCACTCGGCAAGATTAAATTTCATAAGATTGGCATCAGCCCGCCTCTCAAGCGTGTCAAGGTCCCTCTGGATACCATTCCTTCCCTCCAGCGTATCAACTGAACCACACAGCTTGATATCATTGGCAAACTTGCTGCGGGTTCACTCAATCCCACTGTCCATGTCACTGACAAAGATGTTGAACAAGATCACTCCCAACACCGACCTCTGAGGGACACCACTTGTTACTGGTCTCCAGCTGGACATTGGGCCATTGACCACAACTCTGTGTGTGGCCATCCAGCCAGTTCTTTATCCATCGAGTGGTCCACCTGTCAAATTGATGTCTCTCCAACATAGAGACAAGGATGTCATGAGAGACGGTGTCAAACGCTTTGCACAATTCCAGGTAGATGACATCAACTGCTCTACCCCTGTCCATCAGTTCTGTAGCCCTATCGTAGAAGGCCACCAGATTGGTCAGGCAGGATTTCCCCTTAGTGAAGCCATGCTGGCTGTCACCAACCACCTTGTTGTTTTTCATATGCCTTAGCATGCCTTCCAGGAGAATCTGCTCCAAGATTTTGGCAGGCACAGAGGAGAGGCTGACTGGTCTGTAGTTCTGTGGCTCATCTGTTTTCCCCTTCTTGAAAGTAGGGGTTATATTTCTTTTTTTCCAGTCGTTGGGAACTTCACCTGACTGCCATGATTTTTCAAATATGATGAACAGTGGCTTAGCAACTTCATTTGCCAGCTCCTTCAGGACATGTGGATGGATCCCTCAGGGTTTGGTGCTGGAACCGGTCTTGTTCAACATCTTTGTCCGTGACATGGACAGTGGGATTGAGTGCGCCCTCAGAAAGTTTGCCAATGACACCAAGCTGTGTGGTTCAGTTGATACGTTGGAGGGAAGGAATGGCATCCAGAGGGACCTTGACATGCTTGTGAGGTGGGCTGATTCCAACCTGATGAAGTTTAAACATGACAAGTGCAAGGTTCTACACTAGGGTCAGAGCAATCCCAGGCACAGCTGCAGATTGGGCAGAGAAGAGATTCAGAGCAGCCCTGCAGAGAAGGACTTGGGGGTGTTGGTGGATGAAATAATGAACATGAGCCGGTAGTGTGCCCTCACAGCCCAGAACGCCAACCTTATCCTGGGCTGCATCAAGAGGAGTGTGACCAGCAGGTCGAAGGAGGTGATTCTGCCCCTCTACTCTGCTCTTGTGAGGCCTCACTTGGAGTATTGTGTGCATTCTGGTGTCCTCAACATAAAAAGGACATGGAACTGTTGGAACACGTCCAGAGGAGGGCCACGAGGATGATCAGGGACGGGAGAACCTCCCGTACGAAGATAGGATGGGAAAGTTGTGGCTGTTCAGCCTGGAGAAGAGAAGGTTGCATGGAGACATCATAGCAGCCTTCCAGTATCTGAAGGGGGCCTATAGGGATGCTGGGGATGGACTCTTCATGAGTAACTGTAGTGAGTGGACAAGGGGTAACGAGTTCAAACTAAAACAGGGGAAGTTTAGATTGGATATGAGGAAGAAATTCTTTTCTGTTCGGGTGGTGAGTCACTGGAATGGGTTGTCCAGGGAAGTTGTGAATGCTCCATCGCTGGCGGTGTTCAAGGCCAGGTTGGACATAGCCTTGGGTGACATGGTTTAGTGGGAGGTGTCCCTGCCTCTGGCAGGGGGGTTGGAACTAGATGATCTTAAGGTCCTTTCCAACCCTAACTGTTCTATAATTCTATGATTCTATGACTTGAGTACGTTCAGGTTCTTAAGTAAGTCTCAGACCAATTCCTCCCTTACAGTAGGCCCAAGGTCTTCATTCTCACTGTCCCTTCGTCTGCCTTCCAAGACTTCGGTGGTGTGGTCAGAGCATTTGCCGGTGAAGACCGAATAAAGAGATTGTTAAGAACCTCAGCCTTCTCCAAATCCAGGGTAGCCAGTTCTCCTGATGTCTTCCAGAGAGGGCCCACATTGTCCTTAGTCTGCCTTTTATTTGCAGTGTAACTATAGAATCCCTTCTTGTTATCCTTAACATCCCTAGCCAAGTTTAATTCTAAGTGGGCCTTAGCTTTCCTAACCTGGTCCCTAGCTTCCCGAACAACATCCCTGTATTCTTCCCAGGCTGCCTGTCCTTGCTTCCACCTTTTATAAGCCTCTTTTTTCCTTCGAATATTCCTCAGCAGCTCCTTCTCCATCCAAGGAGGTCTCCTGGCCCTCCTGCAACACTTCCTTCTAGTTGGAACACAACACTCCTCAGCTTGTAGCAGGTGATCCTTGAAAATCAAGCAAGAGTCTTGGGCCCCCCTGCCCTCTAGGGCTATATCCCACGGAATCTTATTAAGCAGGTTCCTGAAGAGGCCAAAGTCTGCTCCCTTTAAGTCCAGGGCAGTGAGCTTGCTGCACATTCTTCTCACTGTCCTGAGGATCTTGAATTCGACCATCTCATGATCGCTGCAACCAAGGCTGCCCTGGATTGTCACATTTCCAACCAGTCCTTCCCTGTTGGTGAGGACAAGGTCAAGCGCAGCACCTGTCCTTGTTGTCTCCTCTATTACTTGCAGAAGGAAGTTGTCTTCCACACAATTGAGAAACTTCCTGGGTTGCTTTTGCCGGGATGTACCATCCCTCCAACAGATTCAAGGGTGGTTGAAGTCCCCCTTGAGAACAAGGGCCTGCGAGCGTGAGGCTGCTCCTATCTGTCTATAGAGTGCTTCATCCACAGAGTCCTCTTGATCAGGCAGTCTGTAACAGATCCCCACAATAATGTCTCCCATTGCTGTTCTCCCTTTAACCCTGAGCCACAAATTCTCTATTGACTGCTCACCTGTCCCCAGACAGAGTTCCATGCTCTCCAGCCTATCCCTAACATAAATAGCAGCTCCCTCTCCCCGCCTACCACGCCTGCCTTTCCTAAGGAGCCTGTAGCCTTCAATTCCAACACAGTAATCATAGGAGCTATCCCACCATGTTTCTGTGATGCCTATTATATTATACCCCCGTAGACGTGCACACATCTCCAATTCCTCTTGTTTGTTCCCCGTGCTACGGGCATTTGTATAGAGATGTCTGAGGTGAGCTCCAAATGAAGCCGGCTCCTTGGCTGGAGCGGGTGGAATATCTCTACATTGCTCTGAACGTTTATTATAGGTGCTGGCAAGTGACTGGGTGTGTTGTGATGGAATGATGCCCCCCTCCTCCAACGCATCTAGTTTAAAGCTTCCTTGACCAGTCTGGCAAGCCTCCTCCCAAATCCACTCTTCCCTTTCTTTGTCAGACCAGCTCCACCAGCCTCCAGTAGATCAGGCCTGCTAAATTGAATCCCCTGTTCAAGATACCGAAACCCCTCAATATAGCACCACTCTTCTAACTATATATTAACCTGGGAAATTCTCCTAGCCTTTTTAATGTCCTCTCCCATATCCTGGAGAATGGATGAAAAGATAATCTGAACTCCAATGCCCTTAACCACCTCTCCCAGAGCTCTGTAGTCCTTCTTTATGGTCTCCTGGCTATTGTTATCTATATCACTAGCACCCACACGGATCACTAGATGCGGGTAGTAGTCAGTGGGACTGACTAAGAGCAGGCAGCCTCTCTGCAACATCCCTGAACCATGCCCCTGGTAGGCAACACACCTTCCTTGAGCCTGGGTCAGGCTGACAGATGGATTAATCTGTTCCTTTCAAAGTAGAGTCCCCTACTACTAGGACCCTCCGCTTTTTCCTGGCAGCACCAGTAGAGATCTTCTTTACCAGTGCATCAGCTGGTTGTTCCTGGTGTGAGTGTGCTTCCTCATTTGCCCCCTGCAGGACAGAAAAGCAGTTCTGGGTGGGGACAACAGATCTGGGAGGAAGCCCCTTGCTTTTAGTTGTCCTCTTCCTCCTTTTTTTTTTTTTTTGTTGTTTTTCTTTTGTTACTGTTTCCCAGCTTCTTGGGTCAGCTGTCTCCTTCTTTCCTTCATGAGCTACAAGGGACGCTTGGGCCCCCTGCACAGTTTGGGTCTGGAGCAAGTAGTTCTGCTTCCTCTCAGCATCCCTGTGCCATGGATTCAGCAGTAGCAGTCATTTTTCTCCTTCTTGGTAGCTGGTGCAGTGCTGTGGTTTTGACTTTTGACCTGGGAAGAGCGCTGATAATGCCAGTGTTTTCAGTTACTGTGTTTTCAGTTACTGCTTGGTAACGTTTTGGTTTGACCAAGGAATTTCTGAGTGGCATGCTCTGCCAGGGAGTAAGGGAAGCTGGAAGGAAGCAGAGACAGGACACCTGACCCAAACCAACCAAAGAGGTATTCCATGCCACAGCACGTCATGCCCAGGATGGAAGAGCAGAGAGCAGAGACACAGAAGGGTGGGGGTGCACTGCTTGGTCAGGCTGGGTATAGGTGGTGAGCAATTGTATTCTTTTCCCTTGTATTTCTCTTGTCATTATTATTATTTGTGGTACCTGCAGTGGTCTTGTGTTATACCTTAGTTACTAAACTGTTCTTATCTCAACCTATGGGAGTTGCATTTTTTCGATTCTCCTCCTCATCCCGCCGTGACTGGGGGAAGAAAGAGGGGGGAGTGAGTGAACGAACTGCACAAGGGGCTTAAACCACGACACCCTGACATCTTTCAGCCTATTGACAGCGTCCCGCAGCTCAGCCACCTGCTGCAGGGGGACCTCCACCAAGGAGCACCAAGTGCAGCCCTGCCCATTGTGCACCCTTGCCTCATGAGACCAGCACAGGCACTCTCCAAAGTCTGAGCTCTGAGCTGCAGCCTCCCCTCTCATCAGCTCTGTCTGGTGCCAATGCTGCCACCCCCAGGGCAGCCAGAGCAGAGCTCCCAGATCGGGGCCTGGTCATATGGCGAGTGCTTGCCAGCCAGCGCAAACTGCCTCGACTCACCCGGGTTGCCGCTCTCCCTGGGCAGGTTTTTACCCAGTCAGGGCTGGTGCCGCTCCTGGTGCCACCCCCTGTGAGTCAGCTGTTCACGTCAGCTGAGTTACCGGCTCCTGGGCAAGTCTTGTTGAGGACTTGAGACTCTCTCTGTGGCTCTTGCTGGTCTGAGCTGAGGTTCCTGGATGCTGAGATTCCCCCTGTTCAGGTGTTGGAGGCATCCTCTCTCGAGCTACTCACCTCAGGAGAAAGTAGAAATTTGTCTGACCACATTCCAAAAAGGAAATTTTTCTGAATTATTTCTAAAAATTTAACCCCTACTATACATAATAGTCTCCTCTGATTTTGCCTCCTCAGTTTATCTTACCTTTTCTTTTAGCTTTTCTTAAGTGTTTCATTTAGTTTTAGGCTACATTTCTAACAGATAAAGCCAGCATTAAGAAATTGAGAGGGATTTTGCTTCTCAGAAATGTTCACCTGGTGATAGCAACCTTTCTAAACATACATTTTTCAAACTATTGCAGTAAACAACAGAATTAATAGAAGTCTTATGTAACACATTTGAAATATAGTGAGCAAAGCAGAACTAAAGAGCAATTTGATGCAAAATATCGTCAAGTCAGACTTGGACAAAGTTGAACCTTAGCTTCTTTTTTTCCTATTAGTTTTAGTATGAGTTTCCCCCAAAGCATATGACAAAAATAGCTGAGCACTTCAAGTGTCCAATACATCCCAGAGGAAACAGAGAACATGCAAAGAAATATTCCAGTTCATTCTGAAAGGAGACAAATTTCACCTTTTGAGAGGTAGATCAAGATTCATAAAAGAGTGCTTATGATCTTGTTTAGCTTGATTAGGAATTAGATCAATGAAAAGTTCTTGATAAAAGTTTAATGCAGGTGGTCTTAATTTTTCCAGGTGTCGTTAATATAGTCTTGGTTAACTCAACATAATTTGACATTGTTGAGCCAAAATAACAGTGCACTCTGTAGCATGTGGGAAGTTTTTGTAATCAACAAAAGAAGTTTCCCTTCCTTCTTTTCTTGCTTTTTCTCCTTCCTTTCCTTTCTCTTTCTTCTTTTTCTTCCTCCTTCCTTCCCTCCTGTGATGGTCAAGAACCCCTTTTTTTGTTTGTCTCAAAACAACTCTCAAGACAGAAGGATCTGACAGTTCATTATTGCTTGGGCAGACGGCTGGGGAGCAGAGGGGGAATCCTGCTCCAGGAAGGTGGTGGACGCTTCCCTGTGCTGTCTGCCCTGAGGCCATGAAGATCAACTGCCCAGCAACAAACTACCAGGAGACAGCAATAGACACTGCTGAGCCTGCCATGGCACAACGTGAACTGGGTCTGAGGCTCATCAGATACCCTGTGGGTAAGTCTGCTCCTCTCAGAGGGTTCCAAGAGAGCCTGGCCCTACAAAAAGACAAAACCATCTTGCAGCCATCTGCGTGCATCCCGTCACCTTGGACCACAGTGGAGTCACTGACTGTAAAGGGCTACACCTGTAAGAATTTCCATTTGCTGACCGAGACATTGCTGTATCCAAGGGGTGGTGAGTCTATTTCTCTATTTTCTTTCCTTCTTTCTTTTCTCATTTTCTCTTTTGTATTTTTTATCAGAACCTGCCAAGAATTTTTTTTCTCCTGACACAGTTTAGGTAAGTTTACAATGAAATTAATTGTTGTTTTGTTTTTCGATCTCTAGATAGGGCCTGTGGTTTCTCCCTTGAATCGAGAGGAGTGTGGTGAAAGATCACCTCTTGCCAGACCCGTAGAGCAGGATGCGACACCTCCCCATCCTCAAAAAAGTATGGGAAAACTGCTATCTACAGTTATTTAAAAAGCCCTAGAAGCAGATAATTTTAATGTGGTCAGTCAGAGGATCACTATTGACTTACTTCCTACATTTAAGAGAAATAATTGATAAATAGTAAATCAAACTAGCATGTAAAATGAGAAGATGGTGAAGGAAGTTGGTCTGTAATAATCCTGGCAGACCTCTAGATAGGTCTTCTGCTCTTCTAATGAGAGAAAAATGTATTGCTTCCTTGTTATTTAGGGTCATTAGGGCAGGATAAAGTCTATTTAATGCGGGCATATAACCTGCTGTAAAATAAAGCCCTTAAGAAAATGATCCAGCAGAAGTAAATGCCTAAATCACTGATGGAAGTGGGAGGGGGAAAATGTCTTTGAGAGCCTCCATAAGATTTTGACCTTCTAGCCTGGGTGCTTGCTTCAATACAGATGAAAATAAAAGTCCAATTTAGTACCTAAGTTGAGTCGTCCAATTCCTGTCCTGTGTCTTTACTTTTAATAAATAAAAACTTTCAATAATATAGCTCTTACTGAAAATCATAAGCCTTTTACTTCTCTATTTATAACAGTAAAGAAAGTTCCTCTATATCAACAGATGTATCTGCATTTCATTGCACAAATGCTCTTACAGTTTTAAAGCATGGTGGGATGTAAGAATTTAAACATTACAAAATATAAGAAAACTGGAAAGTAACTCCTCTTTAAGAAGACTGTATGAGGTGTAAGGCAAAACAAGAAGCCTTGAAATCCAACAGTCGTTTTACCTATTTTTGTTTGTTTGTTTGTTTTTAACAAAACTGAAATATTAGGTAGCATTGTTCAACTCTAAATTCTCTTCTGTGGAAACTAAAATAGGTTGTCAGCATGTCATATGCTTCCAGCAGAGGTAGTAGCACATTGCATCTGTAGTCTTCAGATTTTCTTTATTTTGTGTTAAAAATATCAAACATAAGCCAGGCTGTTTTTTTTTTTTTTTTCTTTCCACATTATTTTCTTGTATAACCTTTGCTAAAGGTCACTTATGGTGTATATACTGTTTTACAAAGGTGTCAGAGATCAGGAATATTATTCAAGCAAAAAAGCACTTTATACTTAAATTTTTTCCCCTAGAATTTAGCGTAATATTAAATAGAAACATTTACTGAAGGAAAAGTGAAAAACAATGGACTTTTTTTCTCTAATTATAAGCACTGACTGCTTTCTTTAAAATACTGAATATCTGTGTACAATGAAAAGAAGTCCTAGATAACAGTGTTAATTGAAATTTGAATTGTACCTGTATGAATAACCAAGGGCAGAAGAAAAATCATATACAGAACATTGCTTGATGTTTTGGTTTCCTTCCCCCCCCCCCCCCTTTTTTTACTTTTCTTCCCTCCCACCCCTCTTCTTCCTGCAAGCTCATTCAGTTCAACTGGAGAGTGCAAGAGCATCCCCTGCAGGAACATTTCAGCCACACTGGTTTTCTTTTTTACCGCGTTTTTCCTTCTGTTAATTTGTATTCATCTTGCATGGTGCACAGTAATTTTGTCTAGAGAATTAGAGAGCGATGGCTATTGCAGTGGTAATAGAATTACTATCTGTGTTCTAAGCTGGTAAAAGGATTGTGAGTTTCAGTCAGAGGATTTAAAAACACGTGCTGAAATGTATATCAGGATCTTTTTTTCTGCAGCACTACTTAGAGATGTATTTTTCTTCTTTGGGACCATAAATGGAATCGTTTGAAGCCAGTAAATGTTGCTAATAAAGCTGACAGTAGAACTCTCTGAAAAAGCACCTCTAGTTTTGTACATGATAACAACATATAAATGTACTAGCATGCATATACACATTCTGAAGTGACCTAGCCATCTGTCTCTTTGTGCACTTTTGAATTCAATTGGAACTGTGATTCTCTAACTACAAGACTAGTTATTATTTGCTATTTTATACCACTTTTTTTTTCCAATATGTATTTTCTGACATAAACTCACCAACTTTATTTAAACAAAAGGGAAAAGAGGAAAGATGCCATCATTCAATGTCAGAATATAATATATTTGGCCAAAAAGCATGATTGATGTGTTGCTTCAGTGAGTGAATGTACAATAAAAGTGAAGCAAATGTGGACAGCAATTTTTAAGTCCTGATACAAGTGCTATAGATTTTATAATATTCTGAAGGTAACATTTTGATGAGAACAGATATAGTATAAAAAGTTTTAGTAATCAATTTATATTATAAAACTCAACAATAAAAATGATATCTTTTGTTCTCGGGAGGTGTTAGTATTACCTGCATGTATTCTACCTATGTGAGCTAAAAAGTAAATCTGTAAATCTGGCTTCAGCATAAAATGTCAGAAATTTGAACTGTTTCACCTTATTTCTGTGGAAAGATCCATCCTCCTGGTTTAACTGAAACTACAGATCCTCCGAAATTTGTGGTCATGTAAACAACAGGAATCAAATCACTTTATTGAAAATTATTTTATGTTGGTTTAAGAAGGAGAAATTGATTGTGGAATTGGGTATTTTTGTTTTCTTTCCCCAAACACCTTAGAAATACAAGGTCCCATATACAGAAGAATTTTTTTATTTAATATTCCCCAACAGAACAATATCTGATAATGATCTGGGGCTTGAAATGGAATCCAATGAAATCCACAGGTTTTCAATAACAGGAAGTCAAGTATGGACATTGGTATGTTGTAGAATCACAGAATCATAGAATAGTTCGGATTGGAAAAGACCTTAAAATCACCTAGTTCCAACCCCCCTGCCAGGGGCAGGGACACCTCCCACTAAACCATGCCACCCAAGGCTCCGTCCAACCTGTTCTTGAACACCACCAGCAAAGGAGCATTCACAATTTCCCTGGGCAACCCATTCCAATACCTCACCACCCTTACAGTAATCTGGCTTTTTCTTAGTCCTTATTTGAGGACTCTCATAAAAGACAACTATTTGTATTATTTCTTAAAGAACCAAATCTGTTCTTTCCCTCACAGATGGCTGGTAGTGGTCAGGGGCAAGTCTGCTGTCCCTTCTCTGTTTTTGATTCATTAGTATTCCCTGCACAGATTTGAAACCCTAGTTCAAGAATAGCTGTTTGAATATCCGGCCTCCATAATACAGTGAAGTGTACCCTACTCTACTGATGAAATTTTGTTATTTGTGTTTAAAAGAAAGTATTAGTTTTCAGACTATTTTGAACCAGTCATTGTGCTTCTTTCACATGTTCCAATATTGTTGGACATTTTTTTATGGTCACATACTATTTTTTAGCCTGTTCAATTGACAAAATTGCCACGTAGCATTATTTAATCTATGTGCTATAAGGGTTTCAAATAATTTGGCAGTAGTACATTTACCTGCTCATTCTATTTAAATGTTAATTTATTTAACTGTCTCAGAGGTTTTTACCTTTCAAAAGTTTAGGTCAAATTTGCTAGCTTGAAAAGTATTTTTTAGTTTCATGTTGATAAGAACTGTAAAATATAATTGTGCTTTGTGCTGCATTAATAATAGAGGACTTCAGATGTCTAAATGTAGATGACTAGTGCCATTTGAATGACCTAGGGTATCTGAAATACACAGTCTATGGAAGAACCTTTCTGGACTGGCAGCTGGAGGTCAGTTGGCTTACTTTGGCATGTCCACAGCAGACGTGATGTTGATATTTAGGTAACTGCATTTCACTTCAAATTTACTTTGTAAATTATCAGATTTCTTAATGATCTAGTGCCATTTTAGGCTTTGTAGGGTTTCCCACTTGGGCTCCTGCTGCTATTGCAGAAAGATACAAGTTTCAAATCAATTATTTGCCTTGTACACCTTTCTGGTGTGTGTCTTAATTTGGCAAGATGCAAATGCTACTAGTTTTCCATGTTTGGTTACATGGAAAAATCAGTTTCTATGTTGGCAACTAATGATTCCCAAACCACTGAAGGTTTTCAGCTTCATATTGTAGATTCAGGAGTCTTCACATAAGCAGATGTTTTAAGTTTCCAATATTTATGATAGGGAGTCAGTAGATCAACAAGGATCTGTTTGAACAAATAGACTCTAGATTCATGTCAACAAATGGTAGTCCTCTATATATAGCTACTATTGTAATTCTCTAGACTTTATTGACTTTTTGACTGGGATATTAAAACATTTGCCTAGAATTAGGTGTGCAGTGTCATGTCAAATGTTGCTAGGCTAAGATAACACATAGGTCTAACATAGCTAACACAAAGCTGATAGGAGACTCATGCTTCTGTACCACCATCTGAAAGCCATGTGGGATAACCCAGGATTCCTCATATGTAGGCGCTCTACAGTAGCTCTAATGGAAGTAGACACTTGTTTATTTTGACCCTTAAATTTAGCTGTCTATAGTCTGGAGATAAATTCCATTAAAAGTGTGTTAAGTATTACTTATTTATGCAGATAATGATTGCTCATTTTATTTAAATTATCTCTTTAATATTTAGAAGGATCTTAAGGAAAGAGTTCTAACCTTTAAGATGTCACCTTAATCTTAATTTGTCAGGCTGGGTCTGGATTCCCAAATGCAATATGTTTTCTGGAACAGAAACAGACTACAGTAGCTCTGCTTCTTCCTCCTCAAGCCTCTAAACCAGAAAACATAAGTATGTCCCTACAAAACTGGAGAAAAAAACAGTGCAATCCATTATTGTGGCTCTAGTGGTGACTGACAGTGGATGACTAGTAAATAGGAAAGGTAATAGTTTCTTCGTCTGTCTATCCTCAGTACACTTCAGTGATTTACAAACCAAGGACTTTTTGAGCAAAAAGTGAGGCCTTTTTATTCTGTAGACACTGATACATTTTTCTCCCCTAGATGTGATTGTTTACTTGGAAACAGCATTGACAAATAACATTTTACAAGCCTTGGTAGTGACCGCTGCAATGGTGTTCTGTGGTAGACAAGTTCAACAGGGAAATTGCATCTAAATATGACTGAAATTGGACAAGTCACTGTAGATAGGAGTTTATAAGGGTTTTTCTTTCTAAGCAGTACTTAGCAAGAAGGCCAGGTGGTGGTACCGTTTTGGAGAGCCTCAGAGAAAGAGCTGTACTACTGTCATTTAGAGAGTTAGATTCTTGTTTTAGAGACAGATACTAGCAGCTGTATGACAGATACAAGCTGCTATTTCTGAAGCTTTTAGGGATTACAGAGCCCTGTAGCACATTAGAAATCCAGGGGTGTGATGCACCTGTTTCTAGTGGTGAAGTGACAAGATCACATACCTGTCACTAGTCCAGACAGTATTGTCAGTTCCAGGCCTCAAACAAAAATCCTTTTTCTGCTGGAGAAGAAGCTCTTACATGCTGAAAAAAAAAAAAAAATCAAACCTTTTTTCAGGCAGAGTTTTGTTTTGCTTTATTTTTTCTTGCTTAAAAAGAAAACAAACAAACAAACAAACAGAATCTTCACAGTGGGTTCAGGGAGGAAAGATTAGTGCAGACTGGAGGAGAAGTGCTGAAATACACTGCCAGTTCCTTCCTGTTTTGGTTGGGGTTTTTTTTCCTGTAGATATCACCACCTCACAGATGTAAGCACCACCAGTAAAGAACATAATCTTTTGTTGTAAGCTTCCTCTTTAACTTTGCAAAGGGAATAAAAAGAAGCAAACAAACAAACAAAACCCCCAAACCAAAAAAATAAACAGACCTCTCAAACCACCCACTTACTCTCCCCTCTCACCCCCATTACAGAAATGGAGATCCAAGAACATATTTTAATTTGATTTAATTTTTGTGGCTTGTGTCTTTTTAACAGCAATTAAGTCCCTATTTTTCCAACTGAGTTTCAAAAATGCTGTTCCTAATTTCACTACTTTTAAATTAAGATGATAAATTTGTTGCTGTCTTGTACGTTCAGGAATAGTGACATAGCTTTTATTAGTCTTTGTATTAGTACAATTCAGGATAGCATTCCCTTAAATTCTGAGTTTAAATGATGAGCCCAATGCAGTAACATTCATTTCCTAAACATCTAGTAGCTTTTAAAGTTATTGGTTGTATTTAATTAGTCAGTGGCTCATAGGCTAAAGTGCTTATGCCTCTAAAAATCCTGATGGCAGCCACATTAACTAAGTCATTTGGCTCCAGTGGCTTACTCTTAAATATTGAACTACTGGGGAGGACAATATCTCCTATAATAAGCAAAATATACAGTAGCAGACTGAACTAGCTTTGCATTTAATTGCAAGACAATATAAATAATTTATTTCTGTCATTTTAGAAATATAAAATTCAGCATATTTTAATATAAAGGACCTACACTTTCTTTTTTTCCTCTCTCAGTAAAATAGGCACTCAGAGTGTATTAAAAAAAAATTACTAATTTTTAATGTTGCCCATTAGAAGTCACCTTCCAAATTTCATGACAATAATGCCTTGGGAAAAACAAAATTCAGAGGGGATATCTGGTCCAAATAATGTTTCACATTTTATATATATATAACCCTTAAACTCATGCCCTAATAAAATATAAATAAATTAATACACATACAAACCCAGAATGCTGTGAAATAAAGCTCTGCAATATGTTTTCCGGTTCCTCAAAAATCCTCCAATCAGTTCTCAGTGTGTGTAACCTGTCCAGTCACGTGCATAGAGACATACTCTACTGAACCATGGCAGATACCTGATCTTTTGCACCCTCAGTTCTCTACTGCAGCTTCATTCCTACCTTTGCACTTCCTTTTGTTGAGCCCATAAACGCTGGGTTTCTGCAGGAAGGTAAATCAGGTATCTAAACTTCCTTCAGCTCTGGTCAGATACACCTTAATACATAGCACTACAGTGCTACAAATACGAAGACTAACTCCAAACAAACTGATATATTTATACAGCGCATTGAAATGAAGAAAACAAATAATCATTGAAGTCCTTGGTGGAAAAATCTGTCTTGTGTTAACATATAACTGTACCACAGGTGGTAAGCCTTATATGTTAACTTGTCCAGTTTGAACACAAGGAATACAGAAGATAAAGTTGCTTTGCATTCAGTTCCTGATCTGGTTTATTCATATTTTCTACTTGCTCTGTTTGTTAGATCAGCATAAGCATCACGCCTACCTTTGACATGGATCAATAAACAAAATCTTAATCTCAATTAGACCTTAGGCTTATAGACATAAAGCAGGCTCTGAAAAAATTGAAGTGAAAGCTGCCATTTTTCTTAAAGGACTACAGAGAGAATATGCCTCCTAGCATAGAAATGAACTAAAACTGAAGAATCAGTGGCACTCTTTTTTGTGATCTTAACTTATAGAATCATAGAATCATAGAATAGTTAAGGTTGGAAAAGACCTTAAGATCATCTAGTTCCAACCCCCCTGCCAGGGGAAGGGACACCTACCACTAAACCATGCCACCCAAGGCTATGTCCAACCTGGCCTTGAGCACCGCCAGCAATGGAGCATTCACAGCTTCCCTGAGAAACCCATTCCAGTGCCTCACCACCCGAACAGCAAAGAATTTCTTCCTCATATCCAATCTAAACTTCCCCTGTTTAAGTTTGAACCCATTACCCCTTGTCCTCTCACTACAGTTCCTCATGAAGAATCCCTCCCCAGCATCCCTATAGGCCCCCTTCAGATACTGGAAGGCTGCTATGAGGTCACCATGCAGCCTTCTCTTCTCCAGGCTGAACAGCCCCAACTTTCTCATCCTGTCTTCATATGGGAGGTGCTCCAGTCCCCTGATCATCCTCGTGGCCCTCCTCTGGACGTGTTCCAACAGTTTCATGTCCTTTTTATGTTGAGGACACAAGAACTGCACACAATACTCTAAGTGAGGTCTCTCAAGAGCAGAGTAGAGGGGCAGGATCACCTCCCTCGACCTGCTGCTCACGCTCCTCTTGATGCAGCCCAGGATACGGTTGGCGTTCTGGGCTGTGAGTGCACACTTCTGGCTCATGTTTATTTTTTTATCAACCAACACCCCCAAGTCCTTCTCTGCAGGGCTGCTCTGAATCTGTTCTCTGCCCAACCTGTAGCTGTGCCTGGGATTGCTCTGACCCAGTGTCACGGGTTCAGCAGCAGCAGTCATTTTTTTCTCCTTCTTTGTAACTGGTGCAGAGCTGTGTTGTTGGCTTTCTGCCTGGGAACAGTGCTGATAACACCAGTGTTTTCAGTTACTGCTTGAGAATGTTTTGGTTTGACCAAGGACTTTCTGAGTTTCATGCTCTGCCAGGGAGGAGGGGAAGCCGGGAGGAAGGAGAGACAGGACACCTGACCCAAACTGACCAAAGAGGTATTCCATGCCACAGCACATCATGCCCAGGATGTAAACCAGAGAGCAGAGACCCGGAAGGGTGGTGGTGCACTGCATGGTCAGGCTGGGTATAGGTGGTAAGCGATTGTATTCTTTCCTTGTATTTGCTTTGTCATTATTGTTATTGACGGCAGCAGTAGTGCTTTGTGTTATGCCTTAGTTACCAAACTGTTCATATCTCAACCTGTGGGAGTTGCATTCTTTCGATTCACCTCCTCATCCCCCCGGGACTGGGGGAAGAAAGAAGGAGGAGTGAGTGAATGAACTGCACAAGGGGCTTAAACCACCACACCCAGATGTAGGACCTTGCACTTGTCATGGTTAAACTTCATCAAGTTAGCATCAGCCCACCTCAAAAGCGTATCAAGGTCCCTCTGGATGGCATTCCTTCCCTCCAACGTATCAACTGAACCACATAGCTTGGTGTCATCGACAAACTTGTTGAGGGCACATTCAAACCCACTGTCAAGGTTTTCAACAAAGATGTTGGAGAAGATCAGTCCCAACACCAATCCGTGAGGGACACCACTCGTTACTGATCTCTAGCTGGATATTGAGCCATTGAGCGCAAGTCTTTGCATGTGGCCATCCAGCCAGTTCTTTATCCAATGAGTTTTCCACCTATCAAATTGATGTCCCTCCAATTTAGAGACAAGGGTGTCATGTGAGGCAGTGTCAAACACTTTGCACAAGTCCAGGTAGATGACATCAACTGCTCTACCCCTGTCCATCAGTTCCATAGCCCCATCATAGAAAGCCACCAGATTGATCAGGCAGGATTTCCCCTTAGTGAAGCCACACTGGCTGCCACCAACCACCTTGTTGTTTTTCATGTGCCTCAGCATGCCTACCAGGAGAATCCGCTTCAAGATTTTGCTAGGCACAGAGGTGAGGCAGACTGGTCTGCAGTTTCCTGGGTCATCCATTTTCCCATTCTTATACGTTCAGGTTCTTAAGATGGTCTTGAACCAGATCTTCTCCTGCAGTGATCCCAGGGTCTTCATTCTCACTGTCCCTGCGTCTGCCTTCCAAGACTTGGGTGATGTGGTCAAAGCGTTTGCCAGTGAAGACTGAGGCAAAGAAGTAGTTAAGAACCTCAGCCTTCTCCAAATCCAGGGTGTCCGGTTCTCCCGATAGCTTCCAGAGAGGGCCCACGTTGTCCCTAGTCTGCCTTTTATTTGCCATGTACCTACAGAATCCCTTCTTGTTATCCTTAACATCCCTAGCCAAGTTTAATTCTAAGTGGGCCTTAGCTTTCCTAACTTGGTCCCTAGCTTCCCAGACAACATCCCTGTATTCTTCCTGGGCCGCCTGTCCTTGCTTCCACCTCTTATAAGCCTCTTTTTTCCTTCGAATATTCCTCAGCAGCTCCTTATCCATCCAAGGAGGTCTCCTGGCCCTCCTGCAACACTTCCTTCTAGTTGGAACACAACACTTCTCAGCTTGTAGTAGGTGATCCTTGCATATCAACCAAGAGCCTTGGGCCCCCCTGCCCTCTAGGGCTATATCCCATGGAACCTTACTAAGCAGGTTCCTGAAGAGGCCAAAATCTGCTCTCATGAAGTCCAGGGCAGTGAGCTTACTGCATGCTCTTCTCACTGTCCTGAGGATCTCGAATTCGACCAGCTCACGATCGTTGCAACCAAGGCTGCCCTGGAGTGTCACATTTCCAACCAGTCCTTCCCTGTTGGTGAGGACAAGGTCAAGCGCGGCACCTGTCCTTGTTGTCTCCTCTATTACTTGCAGAAGGAAGTTGTCTTCCACACAATTGAGAAACTTCCTGGGTTGCTTTTGCCGGGACGTACCATCCCTCCAACAGATTCAAGGGTGGTTGAAGTCCCCCTTGAGAACAAGGGTCTGCGAGCGTGAGGCTGCTCTTATCTGTCTATAGAGTGCTTCATCCACAGAGTCCTCTTGATCAGGCGGTCTGTAACAGATCCCCACAGTAATGTCTCCCATTGCTGTTCTCCCTTTAACCCTGAGCCACAAACTCTCTATTGACTGCTCACCTGTCCCCAGACAGAGTTCCATACTCTCCAGCCTATCCCTAATATAAATAGCAACTCGCTCCCAGCCTACCACGCCTGCCTTTCCTAAGGAGCCTGTAGCCTTCAATTCCAACACAGTAATCATAGGAGCCATCCCACCATGTTTCTGTGATGCCTATGATATCATCCACCCATAGATGTGCACACATCTCTAATTCCTCTTGTTTGATCCCAATGCTTAAGGGCATTTGTATAGAGATGTCTGAGCCGAGCTCCAATTGAAGCCAGCTCATTGGCTGGAGTGGCTGGAATACCTCTACATTGCCCTGAACGTTTACTATAGGTGCTTTAGTAAGTTTTAAAATGTAATCATATAATAATTTGAAATATATTAATATTAAATAAAAATAAGCTCTCTGGTTTTAATTTTTTAATTATTACCATTATTAGAACAGAATTTGGCTTTTTTACATTATGTGAAGTCTAGTACAGTCACTGAAGCCAATTGCAGAAATAAATTAACTGGAAGCAAAAATAGTATTGTAAAGCAGCTGGAAAAAAAGCAGCTGAAAATGGTAACGCATTTAAAAATAATATAGGGTTTATTATACATTAGAAATGCAAGGATAGCATCATCCATTGTATATTAAGAGGTGGTCAGTAAATTATAACTTTTTTTCTTTTGCCTAGTTTATGATGTTTTCAGGGTAGTGTGTGTATTATAATTGTTATTGTTTGTTATGTTATTTAAGTACCCAAACATTTTTAAGTCCCTAGGACTCTCTCATGTGAGCTTGAGTACTGTGAATTAGTCACGGGTAAACCCTTTATGCCTCTAATGTATATATGAATCATACCAAGTTTTGTGGTGGAGCAACAAGTATTTTACACAAGAAAGTGTTGATTTGAAAAAGCATTTTTCTAAAGTAACAGAGTGGAAGGTTGAAGGCTCTAATTTCTGAGGTTAAAAAAAATGTACAGTAAGAATTTTCAAATAAATTGTCTGCATCTGAATAATAATAAAAATCTGCATTCAGACTTTTTTTAGTGCAATGGCTCATCTTTTAATTCAGTAATATCAAAAAGATCTTCAGCTTAAATATTAGTTAACACTTTTCCTGATAGAAATAGAAATATGAGCCTTAGGATAAGGTATCGGAAATCTGTAACAATATTCATTATTTTCAGTAAATCACTTATTTTTAAAAATAAGCTATTGAAGAGTCATAGTGGTAAAAAGAACCATGCCTGAAAAGTACATTGGCTTTCAGATGTTAGTTTTTTCTTTAATACCTCCTGACAACTAAATATAATGGCAGACTACATTATTCTGGATCCTACTTTTCGAAATAAAGGAAGCAGAAGTAGAATCATAGAATCAGAATAGTTAGGGTTGGAAAGGACCTTAAGATCATCTAGTTCCAACCCCCCTGCCAGGGGAAGGGACACCTACCACTAAACCATGCCACCCAAGGCTCTGTCCAATCCAGCCTTGAACACCTCCAGTTATGGAGCATTCACAACTTCCCTGGGAAAGCCATTCCAGTGCCTCACCACCCTTACAGTAAAGAATTTCTTCCTCATATCCAATCTAAACTTCCCCTGTTTAAGTTTAAACCCATTACCCCTTGCCCTATCACTACAGTACCTAATGAAGAGTCCTTCCCCAGCATCCCTATAGGCCCCCTTCAGATACTGGAAGGCTGCTATGAGGTCTCCACACAGCCTTCTCTTCTCCAGGCTGAACAGCCCCAACTTTCTCAGCCTATCTTCATACAGGAGGTTCTCCAGTCCCCTGATCATCCTCGTGGCCCTCCTGTGGACTTACTCCATGTCCTTTTTATGCTGAGGACACCAGAACTGCACACAATACTCCATGTGAGGTCTCACAAGGGCAGAGTAGAGTAACTATGATATAGTTGAGTACTCTTTGCATACAACTTTGCATATCTAGTCAGTAGGCAGAATCAGATATGTTAAACTAACACTATGAAGCTATTAAAACAAAATGAGAGCAATGAAAAATATTTTTTTCTGTACAGTTATTTTTATCAGGGAAAGAGGGAGTTTGATTCATCTTAACTGCCATCTGTGGAACAGGCATGCCCCGTGTTGGCCGTTTAGAGCTGCTTTATAACAAAACAAAAGAAATAGCTACCTTCAGACTGTGATTTATCTTGCAATAATATTCAGGCCTAAAATAGGTCATGTAACTTGAACACTAGATACTTTTATTCTCCTTCTAATGACCCCATCTCTGAGCCAGATAATGTGCTCAGGTACATGATTGTTTTATAGATGTCTGAAGTCACCTTAAAGGCAGACTATTTCCATCACAGGTATCTCTGCTAATTCTTCCTGTCCCTGGCACTCCTCGCGTCACCTTTACCTCCCAGGAAAAAAAAAAAAAGAAAAAAAAAGAGTTGGTGAAGAAGCATCTTCTTCATAAGAATTCAGAATAGAATTATATAGACAAATATGAATGTGATATATATCATATATTTTATATTACCTGTGAAATTGCCAAACATCTGTTTGCTCACTTACATTAGCCATTATTATCATCTGCACAGCATCCTACAGAGATAACTGCATGCAGTCTGGAGAAGGCTATACCCCCAGTAGCTGCACAGTAAAATTCCATTTTTCCCAATGTTTTCATAGTAATGTAAAATCATTTTCCTTGATTGGTTCTAGGTAGAAAAGTTTTAGTAATTAGCATATATCCACATTACATATATGTATTTTTTATATACTGACATAATAATTTACTCAACATACTTGTAATGAAAAGAAACCAACCCAAAACATTTCACTAAAGTAGTATTAACTCGTATTTTTTAAGTGATACATAGTCCTTGTGGGAGAGATCAAATGCAGTTTAATGAAAGATGGAATTTCATTAAGTTTCTTTACAATTTGGAAATTGCTGGAAAACATATTGCTTTGGTTAATGTAATAGAAAAGTACTGACTTCTCTCTGAGTATGTCCAATTGTCCCTGTGTTAAGAGACAAATAATGTCAAGTAATTCTTTATTAGCCTGGCTTAGAACTGGGATTCAAGTACCTGCAAGTGACATGCAAACTACCTAGGCTGCTGAAAGCTGAGACAGGCTGGAGCTGTTCCACTTTCTACACATAGCAATCGGAGTCATAGCTTAAATCTGACTCATATTTCCCAAGCAAGTGCCTTAATCACTGATGTAGAGACACAATCACTCATTTGTTCTGGCCCAGTGAATATTTATTTATTTAAAATGGAACAGCTCCAACAAGAAAGGCAGAGACTGATGTAGTGTGTTTTAGAAGCAGGGTAATTACATAACAGAATTTATGTTAGTCAATAAATCCTTGCAACAGGGAATCACAAGATAAAACTATTACAAAGAGTCTCAGTCATATATTTGGACAGTCAGCACTTCTGAGAAACGGCACTGCAGTTAGAACATATTTCTCTTTAAAAACAGACTTCATCAGAAATGGACGAACAGCTCTGTTCATATTGGTATTTTAGACACAGAAATACTGTACTTCCTCTTTCCATGATCCCTAATTCACCAATGGAAAACATTGGATGTGACTCCAAACACTTGGCAGTCTTGGTTCTAGCAACAATGTGACGCCTTATCCTGGAACAAAAAGAAGAAAAAGAAAAAAAAAAAAGAGGAAAAAAGAATTCAATCTTTCATTTCTTTTATTCAAAATTTGTCTTTTGCAATAAATTATTAACTCTTCAAGGAGATAAGACTATTTTTTATCTTTCTACTTTAATAAACATGCACCACATGAATGGCTGTTGGTTGCAGCTTTAAATACTATGGCAAAATAAATTATCTATGCTACCTATCTACATTAATACAAATAATGGAACCTCAAAAAGATTTAAAATATTTGTAAGAATCATAGTCCAGACCACATGAATTGATGACATGATTATTTAAAAAAAAAAAATTAGAGCAAAACCAAATTTTGATTTATAAGGATTAATATCCTACCCATTGGTTTTTAATGTTGTTTATTCAAGTTGCCTTTTCTTCAAGTAAAAGATCTCTCATATAAGAGGAAGTAAATAATGCAATCCATTAAATGTCCTTTGCTTAACATGCAAGCTCACCATTTTTTTGCAAAATAATGTACCATTTTGTCATAGGTTCAGCAGTAGCAGTCATTTTTCTCCTTCTTGGTAGCTGGTGCAGCACTGTGTTTTTCACTTGCGGCCTGGGAACAGTGCTGATAATGCTGGTGTTTTCAATTTCTGCTTCGTAATGTTTTGGTTTGACCAAGGACTTTCTATGTCTTATGCTCTGCCAGGGAGGAGGGAAAGCCGGGAGGAAGCAGAGACAGGACACCTGACTCAAACTGATCAAAGAGGTATTCCATGCCACAGCACGCCATGCCCAGGATTGTCATGGATTCAGCAGCAGCAGTCATTTTTTCTCCTTCGTAGTAGCTGGTGCAGTGCTGTGTTTTCAATTTTTGGTCTGGGAACAGCGCTGATAACACCAATGTTTATAGTTGTGGCTTAGAATGTTTTGGCCTAACCAAGGACTTTCTGAGTCTCATGCTCTGCCAGGGAGGGGGTGGAAGCCGGGAGGAGGCAGAGACAGGACACCTGACCCAAACTGACCAAAGAGCTATTCCATGCTACAGCACGTCATGCCCAGGATGTAAAACTGGGGACAGGAACCAGGAAGAGTTGAGTTCACAGCTCGGTCATCGAGTGGTGAGCAATTGTATCCCCTTTCATTGTATTTCCCTGGTCATTGTTGTGGGTGGTGGTGGCAGTGGTGGTTTGTGTTATACCTTATTTACTGGACTGTTCTTATCTCAACCAGTAGGAGTTGCATTCTTTTGATTCTTCTCCCAATTTCCCCCACCCCCCCATCGGAGTGGGGGGGAAGAAGGAGGGGGAAGTGAGTAGTCGGGCTTTGTATTAGAAGGGGTGAGCTATTGTATTCTTCCCTTGTATTTACCTTGTCATTATTATTATTGGTGGTAGCAGTGGTGGTCCTGTGTCATACTTTAGTTACTAAACTGTTCTTATCTCAACCTGTGGGAGTTGCATTCCTTTGATTCTCCTCCCCATCTACCAGGGAGCAGGGGGAAGAAAGAGAGGGGAGTGAGTGAGAGAACGACTGCGTGATTTACAGCTTAAACCACGACAAGGATGTAAAGACAGAGAGCAGAGACCCGGAAGGCTGGTGGTGCACTGCATGGTCGGGCTTGGTTTCGGGTGGTGAGCGATTGTATTCTTTTTCCTTGTATTTGCCTTGTCATTGTTATTATTGGTGGTAGCAGTAGTGATTTGTGTTATACCTTAGTTACTAAACTGTTCTTATCTCAACCTGTGGGAGTTGCATTCTTTTGATTCTCCTTCCCATCCCTCCGGGAGTGGGGGGAAGAAAGAGGGGGAAGTGAGTGAGCAAGAAAACCGCGTGGCTAAGAGGCTTAAACCACAACACATTTTTGTAGTGAAAGAAATTTTCTGGAAAAAAAGTAGAGTTTTCCACAGTTTAGTAATGTATAGTTTTATAAAAATATTAATCAAAATGGAAAAAAACCCATTGCCATGGGTTCAGCAGTAGCAGTCATTTTTCTCCTTCTTGGTAGCTGGTGCAGCACTGTGCTTTTGATTTTGGGCCTGGGAACTGCGCTGATAACACCAGTGTTTCGGTTACTGCTTGGTAATGTCTTGGTCTGATCAAGGACTTTCTGAATCTCATGCTCTGCCAGGGAGGAGGGGAAGCCGGGAGGAAGGAGAGACAGGACACCTGACCCAAACTGACCAAAGAGGTATTCCATGCCACAGCACATCATGCCCAGGATGTAAAACAGGGAGCAGAGACCTGGAAGGGGGGGGGGGAGGTGGGGTGGTGGTGCACTGCTTGGTCGGGCTGGGTATAGGTGGTTAGTGATTGTATTCTTTCCTTGTATTTGCCTTATTATTATTATTGGTGGTAGCAATAGTGGTCTTGTGTTATACTTTAGTTACTAAACTGTTCTTATCTCAACCTGTGGGAGTTGCATTCTTTTGATTCTCCTCCCCATCTACCAGGGAGCAGGGGGAAGAAAGAGAAGGGAGTGAGTGAGAGAACCAGCTGTGTGATTTACAGCTTAAACCACGACACCCATTATATCCCATAATTCATTACAAACATGAGTTGTCATTAAATTTGTGAACAATAAATGATTTTTTTGGCACAAAATAGAGATGAACATCTGATATGACACAAAAAAATCTTTGTTGTTTTTAACTCTTACTCCCAAAAATTTTTTTACAAAAATTTAACATTTTCTTACTTTAAAATTATGTTTCAGATTTTTACTTCAAATTAGTGGTTTTCGAGGGATCTTAGATAGGCACTTCAGCTTAATATGGCTATGATGTCTTATATTTCTATATAGGACTTTTGGAAACCTGTATAAGATAAACAAAATCCATGAGCTGCATATTTGCATAATTGACACAGAACTAAGGAATCAGTTGGTCACAATGACAAATACCACTCAGGCCAAGACTGATAAGTAATATATATTTTGCCAAGCGGGTACATAACAAACCAAAGATTGCTATTTTATTTAGAGTTCTTGGCTGATGCTGAAAAGCAGATAGACTTTGCCATATTAAGCATGTTTTAATGACTGATTAGATCTTTTATCCAAGCATTTAACATATTTAATTTATATTACAAATGATTAAGTCATTTGCACTTTCAGATCTCTTAATCAGTAAATTCATATAAAATTTCAAGTATTTGATATGCTTGCGAAAGCATAAAGAGGCAGAAAAAAGATTAAGTGCATCCATTTATGATAGACGTGCTTCTACTGTGCAGCATGCCTGATATATGTATAGAAAGAGGCATCAGAAATAGAAAGTAATAAAAAGGCTCTGAAAACCAATCCACATTGTATGATTTTCATAAATACATCGCTTAAGGTGAAAGCTCTGAAATACTTTCAGGAACTAATTCAAATTGGTTGAACTTTCATTTTTATCAAACCATTTGAATAGGTAGGTAGGTTTAACAAAAACACAGTATGCAAAGAAATTTAACCTACAGAGAACGATGCAAAAAGATGAGAGAAAACATGATAGTTTGAGCGTAGGCCGGTTGGTTCTTGTGAAGTACTGCAGTACCTGATGGTGCCAGAATGTGAGACTGCTTTAAGTTGAATGTTAGAGACAAGACTGAGTTACGTTTTGGAGAGTGAAGGAAATCAAATTCATTAACATCACCATGTATCACATGTTTCACTGAAGCTTATGTGTCATACTGAGATGTTAAAGAAAAGGTACTTGATACACACAGGCTTATTTCCTGTTTCTCCCTATCAACAAGTTTGTCAGGTGACATAGAAGCACATGTTTTATGCAGGGAGGTCAAACCCTGCATAATCCAGCAATTTATTTTGAAAGAGTTTAAGCTAATGGTTATGAAGGAAGCACTTAGAAATATATCAGGTAGTGATCACGTCTGTGAGCTGCGGGATCTAGTTAACTGAATGATGATATAAAATTGAAGCAATGATACTATGTGCAATGCAAGGCAATATTAACACTAGAATTGTTCTACAATATTGTCTTGCAATTCCTCACTTATGGTTAAGTAGAATTAGTATTTATGGCTATATTAGCAGGTTTAATGATATCACCAAACGTTTATTTCTCCTCAGTGCTTAAGATCCAATTTTCTTGCTACATATGCTGACAATGACCTAACATCTGCTCTTAACTTTCCACTGAACTTTGGCAATTGAGGGCATTGACCTAGTCTGAGGGCTCAGATGCATTTTGCATCCCTATATAGAAGCTTTAAGGGAGCTTGATCATTTTAGACTACAAATCAATTTGAAAGGAGGATGGAAGCTGTTGCAGCCTGGAATACAGCACATATGAGTCACTTAAATGAGGTGATTTTTACAAAAGTTGCTGTCATTCAGGCAACTGCATTTGAGGAGCTACTAACCCCCACAGGTCATTCATTAATTCATTGCATTGGTTCATCTGCTAGAGCCTCTTTACGCTCTCCAGGTAATTTTCCTGTAACCAGCTGGATGCCAGCATTGAGCTGAAAGATTTCTTCACTTTCTTAAAATTTCAATTGCTCAGACACTGAGGTTTTCTTACAGTCTGCTGTCTAAAGAGAACCTTGCAGTTTGGGGCCAGTTGCAGCAGTCATGTGTTTATGATCGGGGTAAGAATATCACTAAAATAAAAACAAAAAACATTGAACTGTCAGTTGGAAGCATATCAGTTTGATACTTAGACATGTGATGAATCTGTGTAACATTTTATCTGTGTGGAAGAGTAGCCTATTCTGCATCTTCCTTTGCTCCTGTCAAAATTTGAAAAGCAGAGGGGAAAGGGAAGACTTATAAGTAACATCTTTTAATCTCTAGATTTGGGACATTTACCTTTGAAAACTGTTCTAGTATTCCTTCAGTCTGCTTCACATCTTCTGACTTTACATTGATTTCTTCTTCCTTGATCTGGAGCATTTAAGTGTGAATTAAAGAGTGCCTTTGGAGAAAAAGAATGGGATTAGAAACAGGCAGACACAGATCACATAAGCATGTATTAAATATCCCCATTAATTTGGCATTTGACAAACACACGTTACCTTTGCACATGATTTCCTGTAGACACAGCTTGTGACTGTATATGGCAAATGTAACATCTTAAATCTACTTCAGTCCTGAAGGTCAGTCTTACCATGGAAAGACTGAAGTAAAAAAGACATTGTGTACTTAAACCATATGAATGTTACATGCCACCAGGTTTTCTCCCCACTTCAAGCAGCTGGACTTCATTTTCCTCTAGTCTTCTTTTTGCTGCTGCTGAACCTATAGAAGCCCTTCTTGTTGACATTCACATCCCTCAGCAGATACAAGTCCAGATGTGCTTTGGCTTCCCTAACCCCATTCCTGCATGCTGAGACAGTGTCTCTATCTTGAGTCATCTGTCCCTACTTGCATCTCCTGCATGCTTCCTTTTCATGTTTCAGTTTAATCAGGACCTCCTTGCTCACTCATGCAGGCCTCCTGCAGCCTTTCTTTGACTTTTTGCACCTGGGGCTGGACCATTCTTGAGCTTGGAAGAAGTGATCCTGGAAAATCAACCAGCTCTCCTGCACCACTCTTCCCTTTAAACATATTAAATATTCTAATAGCTGCCACAGCCTCAGGTACACTTGCTGAGAATAAGCAGGTTTTGAAACTGTCACCTGTATTAACTATTTTGGGTTACAAGTCTAAAAAACCCCAAGTTTCTTGAAATCATGAAAGCTTGCTCTGATAAGTCTGTCATCAATCAACCTCCAATGTAATAAATTGCACATATCTATTCCAAGGAGACAGGTTTAAGAAATTGCATTTTTTTCTGCAGGTTCTTCAGCTCTCTGGTGCATATTATTACCCACATTGCTTTTTTAAGTCTGTTGTCTTCCAATTTCCAGAAGTACTATAATGAAAAATACTTTCTTCTAGGATTTAAGTGTTCCAGAGTGAGAGGAGGCACCATCCCCTACTCAGACAGAACAAGAGGAAACTTTTAAATTATATTTTGTAACTCTTGATGTGAGATGTGCTATATGTTATATCCCTACATTTCGCTACACTGTACAAGGTAAAAGATTTAACCCATTTCTTCAGTATTACACATAGTTTTATCTTAAAGTGTTCATACTTTAACCTCAAAACAGTGCATTTAAGACTCATTTGTCCTTGGGTTTGTCCCTTTTAATTATTTTATTTATTTTGCCTTTTATCAAGGCAAAGCAGAAGTTGGAAAATTAATATGAATGACATTTCATCTCCATTTACCCTAATTTACATTAGTACATGTACCAGTTTAAAAGCATTTAAAATCAAGAAATTATTGACTAACTGACAAGTCAAGGGAAGGACATTAGCTCAGAGCACGTCGACTAGTCATTGCTAAAAATCAGAATGAAATTTATAGGGAGTCAGTGAATAGTAAAAATCTCTAGTCATACATCACCTCTCATTTTAGCTATTGCTTTCTTTCCCCTCAAATGAACAGTAAGTTTCCAGTATGCTTTTCATTTTCTTCCCCAGTTTCAATTAGTTCTCTCCTTCTTTTTTAAAAAGAATTTATTAATTATGCATTTCATCTCTTTCCCTCCTTTATATTAATGTGCTGTTATATATATAAGATAGGCAAAAGAAATATTTTATGCAGCATTACAAATGTACTTTCCAATTAGTTTGCATGCTACTGGGCATCTCAAATTAACGCTAGATAAATTAGTTAAGCATTTTGAAATTCAGGATTAAAATAGTAGCAGAATATATTTAACATGAATGTTGAAGAAAACTCTGAAGAAACATTTTAATCAGCTAGCTCTGGTCATGCGTGGCCAATTGAAATACTTCAATTAAGAATTTTCACTCTTTCAAAGTGAGATGAAAACTTAGTCCTGAATTTTCACACATGGAATAATAAGCTCACGATCAGTAACCTCTAGAAAGGGAAAGAAACCTCAGGACATCTACCACTGCTTTTGGATAATGAATCTGCTGTCACCAGAAGTGAGATTCTGATGATTCAATGCTAGAAAGTTGATCCAGTAAGAACAAAAGAAACTTTTAATTCTTCTGTCTTGGGAAAGACCGAGCAGTTCAAACCATCTTTTGTGGCTAAGCTTAAGCTGATTTTTCACATTAAAAAAAAAAAGAATGAAAAAAGAAATAAAGTGTGTGTGGGGGAAGGTTATTCATTTACAGAAAAGACAAGAAAGGAAAGAGATATCTATTGCACATTTAGATTTATCTTGGGCTGTCTCTAGCTGGTTGGATTTAGCCTTTACAGTTAAGAGTGTCTAATATCAAAGTTCAGACATTTTTTCTGTTTCTTTTTCATGCAATTTAAGGAAAAAAAATGAACAAAATAATAAGCCTTTTAATGTTTAACAGTGAATCTGAGCAAACAGTCACTGATGAGACACAGGCATTTCTAAGAAGCTATTCAGCCCACCAGGATCTGAGTTATCTCCTAAAACCATTTATCTCTTCCCTCTTCTACAGACTGAGTTTTGGCAAACAGATGTCTAACTTAGACTTGTGCCAAATTCAGGTGGGGTGAATGAAAACCATTATGTTTCTTTTCGGGTACTATGGTCAAAATTATTGCAAGGTCTTCTCTTCAACACAGACATAAGTGAACTATTACATTAATTATGTATGTGAAAATGAAAAGGAATTTGGCCACTCCTGAGACACTACCTGCAAGTGCACTAAAAAAAAAAAAAAAAAAAAAAAAAAATGGAAAAAAAGGGAAGAAAGGAGGACCCTCCTTTAACCCTGGTCATGTCATTAATCTGGCTAATACTCTGACTACTAAATAGAGTTTAGTGCCTGCTCAGGGACATCTGAATGTATGACAACCTCTTAATCCTGACACTGAATCCAGAACTAGCCTGGCTTGATATTTCATCTTCAGTCTTTGTTGCTAACATTCATGAATATTCACAGAATTGTCAGTCTGAAGGTATACCCAGAATCCATGACATTTCTTTGTAATGTACTACCTCTTTAAGTCTGTCTTCTGCATCTACTTTCTCTTTTTGATCACTCTTTCATTTAACAGAGAAATTGCTTGTCAATAGGCAGAAAGAGTTAAATAACTGAGTATGTACCCTAAAATAAGTAACTGTGTGAAGAAAGTGACTGCGCACCAGCTATATCGAAGGGTAGATTAAATGATATATAAAATTGTTCACATACAAATTAAATTATAGTTTAAAGAAAGTTTTCTAGCTGAAAGCCCTTCAGGTTGATTTACACTTCAGGTTTAAGATAAGGTTGAGCAGGTTTGCAATGAAGATTACCCAGTGAAATCTCCTTTGCAGATAAAAGAAGACAGCTATTTTTGTTTGGACAAAATGTTAAGTATAAAAAGCTGGGGTTTTTTTGTTATACCCTCAAATTTAGTAAATTTTTTCACTTTTCATATAAAACTTACCTATCTGCAGGTATCTTCTGCAATCTTTTGAATAGTATCTTACATAAATGTCAGTGATTAATTGCTTGAGTGTTTAGCAAAATCATTAAAAACAGTTGATTGAAGGTTTATGCCCAGTAAAATTACCATATTTTCCATCAGGTCTGTGAAACTTTAGAAAATCCATTATTTGTCAGAAAAATTTCTCTCTGTAGCTGCAATATTTTGGCATACAACTGTATGTACAGTGAATAAGTCATCTACCAGAAAAAGTTTAGTGATTTTTAAGCAATATTTTTACTGTACAGAAAACAGCACAAAATGTGATACCTTTTTGATTATTCTGCAAAATTATAGAAGACTCAACTTTTTATTGAAAAGTAATAGAGAAATTGCCTGACATATATCAGGTCTTCAACATACTAAGTAAAAGAGTTTTACATTTAGGATGATAAAAACACACAGTACTTTTTTTCTCTAAGCTTACTGAAAATATTCAGGGTTACATTTGTAAAAATAAAGAAATAAATATTTGAAGGCAGACTGCTGATTCTGTAAGGACACTAGTGTCAAAGTTGTCCCTGAAATAAACTAGGAAGATTTTAAAAAGGATTTTTTGTTTTCCTTTTTTTAATTTTTTTTTCTTTCTTTCTTTTTAATTACCTAGCTCTTGCCATGGACATGGTAAAGAGAACAGAAATATGAATTGCTGAGATACAACAGTTGAAAAGTGTCAAATTGTCATCAAAGTCAATCGGATTTAAAACAGATCCCCTAGTGGAAGGAGTGAGATTTTTTAAATTTTTTTTTACAAAAATGAAATGTGTACAAGATTGAAACACTAGGAAATGGAAAGTGGCTGTTAAAAGGCTACATAGGAAAGGACAGGAGAAGGAACTGTACTTGATGAATCAGATCATTTACACTATACCCCAGTGGAAAGGTTCTGCCAGATGAAACAGAGGGTAAATTTTCAGAGTTCTGCCGGAGTTAAAAGAACTATTCAAAAACTGCAAAGAAGGTAATTATTTCTTTTCTTTAGGGTTTCAAGCCATTGTATTGTATTCAGTTAAGAGAATTATATTCTCTACTTATTTTATTACAACCAAAAATTCATGCAGAAAAAAGATATATTATTTTCTATTCCATGTTACTGTGTTTTATAGGAAAAGGCACAGAAGGGATTAAAAACTGATTTTGTTGTGCCTCCTATGTTACTACCCTACAGAATCACAAAGTGTCTGAGTCTGGAAAGCAGCTCTGGATATTTCCAAAACAAACAGCCTGCTCAGAGCAGCATCAACTACAGCAGGTTGCTCAGGATCATGCCCAGTTAGAGTTTGATTATCCCCAAGGATGTAGGCTGCACAGAAAACTTGACCTGGTTGGACCACTATCACAGTAATAGAGATTTCTTCTAAATGTAAATAGAATTTCCTGTACTTTATTTGTGACCATTACCTCTTGGCCTGTCACTGGGTATCACTGAGAAGAGTCTCAGTCTTCTTGCTCTTTCCCTCCTGTCAAGTATTTATACAGATTGTTAAGATACCCCCTGAACTTACAAGTAGTCTTGAAATGACATGGGTCAGGTTCCTCAGTGCCCTTTGGTGCCTATCATCAGAAAGGGAGCTGTTTCCGTGGTCTGTGTATATGTTCCCTAACCTCATCCTTCTGCATTGAAGGTTTACTTCTTGCTCCAGACTTTATAGTCTCAGGAACTTGTGACTCATGAAGACTATTCTGTCCAAGAAACACTGAAGCAATCAAGGTATTGAGTACCTTGGTGTTTTCTATTTAATTTTTATTAGGTTTTTATCTCATTTAAAACAACCACATGTTGAGGGTACAGTGCCAACTATCAACGAACTGCCACCCAGGCAACATTTAAGTATCTTTTGTGCACGACATGGATGTTATGATGAGACAAAACAGGGAAGCTTAGGTTTTGTGTGAACAATTTCTGATTTCTACTATCTTTTCCATGATTCTTATGTTTCAGACAATGAATAACTTTTCATAAATTACATTTTGAATATTTGATAGTAATTATGTTTTATATGTGATAAAATATTAAGTATCTATAAGCCTTCTTCAGTTAATAAATTAAATTATATTCTGTGGGGAAACTGCATATTTGCCTCCTGATCTGTAGAGAGCTGTTACAACGGATAGACTTAATGGTCTGTTCATTGTAAGATGTAAACAGAGCGGCTCTTGGCTACCATCATGGGTGAAGCAGAGTAAAAGACAACATGTATTGGATCTGGATAGTGTTGTTTATTTAAGAATAAAAATTTGAAGTTTAATCCAATTGATTCTGACACAGACAGACATTTTTCTTCCACCTGCTCTTCTACCCACAGCATTATGTTCTCTAGTCTTGAGTTCTCTTTTCAGCAGGGAGATGGTTGCCTAATTTAGTCCACTTACAGAAGCAAAATATTTGATCAATCTCCTGCTGTTCTCTCTCACATCTGCATTCCAAGTGGAGAATTAAAGACATCACCCTTTTGTTTAATCCAGGCGCTGCAAAAACATACAACTTAGCCAATAGTAATTGTGGATAGTAAGTATAGGTTTCTGCTTGAGAGTTCAGGAGTTCAGTCTAGGCCATTCATCCACACCTGCACATACTGCCCATTATCGGCTACTTGTTTTTACCTATGAGAGCTAGGCCTTTTCATCTATGACATACTATGATCTAGGGAATCAATTTAGATGTAGATATTTACATTTCATCATCCCAGCTATGCATATGCACGGTTATATTCAAAAGAAAGATATATAATAGAGGACAAGGATCCAATAATTTCTTTCTAAACAAATTAAAAAAATAAAATTGCCTTCAAGTAGGGAAAATGTCAACAGCCAAATGAAAGAAATATGCAGAGACAATAAAAAAGGAGACCTGAAATTAGAATAAAAGTACAATAAATGTTAAGCTTATAGTGTCAAAAAAATAAAATACATAATTTATTTAGTCTTACACACCAATTCTTGAAGTTTCTTTTGGAGTGAATAGCTACACTTGATGGTGAATTGTGGACATTATATATTCTTCAAAAAACCCTAATAGGCAATATGTAAGCACAGACAGGTAACTTGTGTTATAAGAAAATAAAAAAAAAGGTGAAAGTGTATAACTGAATTTGATTCCTAGAAATACTCTATGCAGATACTCAAGCACAATGACACAAGCACTCTTATGCCTAGCTCAAATGTAGTTGGTCAAGAGATTATCTGGTCCCTAAGGCTCATACTTTTCAAATGTCTTGGAAAAGATACAAAACTGCAGATGCTGGCTCTGTAACAAGCCAGCTGTTCAGAGAAGAGGTCTGTTTGCAGCAAAAGGCAAATCAGCCCAGTGAGACATGCCTGTCATTAAAGAAAGATTGATAGACTTGTAGAAGCAGCCTGAGGACAAGGGCTGTACAGTTCTTAGATCTGCTGCTCTTTCTTGAAATCACTCTTCTCCTCGCATGGGTAGCTAGGAGGAAATACAAAGAAGGGTAGACATGAGAACAGAAGTCACCCAAACTTCTACAGTGCATCAAATGACCACACATCCCTTTCTGAGACAAAGCCAGTGGTCAGAGCCCTGACCACAGTAAGAGAAGATTCCTCTCTCTTTTCCTGTCCCTTATCACTGACAGCCACCACCACACACACAGCCAGCCATCTCCCTGAGGACTACTACCCAGATCATCTCTAGAGTGTATCAGGGTTACTTACTAATCCATGAGAGACAGAGCAAATGAGCAGAAGCTCAATACATTATCATATAAACACATGAAAACCTTATATTGTCAGAAAAGTCATTTATCCTGGAGCTTTATTCAGTAGTAAGCTGTGTTCCTTAAAAATACGCTCATGCATCCACATACGTATTGTCCTGAATCTCTATTATTACGTAATCCTATAATGCATAGATTTTATCTTAGAATCATAGAGTCAACTAGGTTGGAAAAGACCTTGAAGATCATCAAATACAGCCATTAACCCAGGACTGCCAAGACCTCCACTTGGTTTTGGCATATCAGACATATCACTGAGGGCCTCATTTACATGTTTTTTTAAACGTTTCTGGAGACAATAATTCCACCACTGCCTTGGGCAGCCTGTTCCAATGCCTGATCACCCCTCCATGAAGAAATTTTTCTAACATCCAATCGAAACCTCCGCTGGTGCAGATTGAGGCTGTTAACTCTTGTCCTATCACTTGTTACTTGGGAGAAGAGACTGATCCTCACCTCACTACAACCTCCTCTCAGGTAGTTGCAGAGAGCAATAAGGTCCCCCTTGAGCCTTCTCCAGACTAGACATCCCCAGTTCCCTCAACCATTCCTCATAAGACTTGTGCTCCAGACCCTTCACCAGTTTTGTTGCCCTTCTCCGGACCCGCTCCAGCACCTCAATGTCTCTCTCATAGTGAGGGGCCCAAAACTGAACACAGTATTTGAGGTGCAGCCTCACCAGTGCTGAGCACAGAGGACGATCACTGCCCTGGCCCTGCTGGCTATGCTATTTCTGATACAGGTCAGGATGCCATCGGTTGCTTGGGCACACTGCTGGCTCATGTTCAGTGGCCATCAATCAACACTACTCATTTTACTCATCATCTAATCATATTACTCATTGTGTACCAATGCCCCAAATAATGTAATTCCCAGAAGGGAAAGGAATACTGAAAAATTATTAGATCAGGAAGGTGACTGAAAAACACCTTTGCAAGGCTAGAAGGGGCAGTGGAGACAAATAAAAGCCTTTTCCATGTGTAAGGATAGGATAGAGAAAGATAGCTGAGGGGAAAATCACACAAGCGCAGGAAGAAATGTACTCAAACTTGCACGTGGCAACAGAAACTGGAAATGAATGCAGATTCCTCCATATAGACTACTTAGTGATGCTGAGTAGGCTCAGAGCAAAAAAAAGGATACATAAAATGCCTGATGAAAGAGAAATACAAGAATTATTTTTGGCCAAGCAAAGGTAAATTTGAATTGTTTCAAACTAGATCTCCTGAAATGGAGAATAAAATGAAAGGAGGAAGGAACTAAGTATCCAAATCTATTTCTTTGTAGAAATGCACTGGAGTTCTCAGGAAATCTTTAAAACAGAAAAGGATACCAAAAAAAAAAAAAAAAAAAGGGCACCAAAAAAAGCAACAGAAAAATAAACTAATAAAATTATATTCTATTTTGTGGAAGATTTTTATTTACTTATCAAGAAATGGAAATCCAAGAGGTCTTTGTGAGTAAATGCTTTTATAACAGATAAGTAACAAATCACCACTACTATACTTTCACTGATTTTTAAAAGCTAAAAAGCATCACCAGCAAAATTATTAAATTGTCAAGTCATTTTATTTGCAACTGTTCCCTAGTTATACAGGGCTTAGGACCAACCCTCTTATAGGACATATTTTAGCTATTTTCCTCTTCCTTCCAATGATCTGATTCAGGAAGTTGAACAAACCATATCGTCTTCAGCTCCAGGAGGCAATTATAACTCAAATTCAAGGCCCTGTTACTCTGCTGTCTTCTTGCACCAGCAGCAGCAAATTAACCGTGGCCTGAAGTAGAATTCAACATCAATGCTGCTCATGACTAGCTCTGTAATTGTCTGAGTCCCTGCCTCCATTACTTTAGTAAGATAATGGGATCAAAAGTGAATATAACACTAACAGTTATGAAAATGGTTGTGAAGATGTAGTTTTTCAGTAAATGGACTAATCTATTTACACATGGTCATATCTTGAACCCTATGTCATATAACTGAAACTGGGGAAGGGAGTCCATAGGGGTTTCCTTCAAAATGCTAACTAGAAGTTGAGAATCATATATGTTCCCCTTGTTATTCATAATCATGAAAATATAGAAAATTATTTTTTTAAAAAACAATATCTTTTCCTAGTATTATTTTAATCACTCATGCTATTTATTTAATGATACTACACTCTCCCATCTCTTGATATATTTTCCCCACATAGTCATGGCAGAACAATGTTTTTCTCTCTCTTCACAATGTAGCTTGTTACTTTAGGGCTTTCAGTGGTTAATGCCTAAATAATGAATTTGTGGAGATCTCTATACTTCTGTAACTGACACCAGAAGACTTTTTATTGTCATCTCAGAAAACATATCAAACCTTCACCCACTGTGCATCAGTTCTGAAGCAGGAAACACTCTGTGCCTGAAGGTCGGAGCTGTAATTCAAATTCAATTTGACAAATGTGTCAGAAAACGTTTTATTAGCACATAGACCATACTGTTAAGAACCAATGCAAACTGTTATTCAGCAAATCAGGAATATCCTTGATCACAGCCTTTTGGCTTTAGAAAGGAGTAAATATTTAACATTTAATCTAAGAAAATGGTACACTTCTTCTGGGAGGGGAGAGAAAAGGGGCGACTACACAAAAATCCCCAACACCCCTCCCCCCCAAAAGAAACAAAAACCTCAGCCAAACACAAACTTGCACCACTAAAGTACGTGTTATTTTATTTAGAAAAAAATATATCAGAAGAATGTATCTATCTATCTGATTTATAACAGGGATCATAACTCAAAACAAAGTACCAGCCCTTCAAAGAGATACATAAGAAAAAAAAAAAAAAGCATAAAGCAGGCAAGAATAAGAAATTTGAAAGTGTATAAGGAGCTTCTGGATTCCATCACAATAAGACCAAAAATCAGACAACCGGTTCCAAAGCAAGACAGCAGAGCAGAGCATGGCAATTAAAGATAGGTCATATATCAAGAAAACCAGCATGCAAATGCAAATCTCAATCCTCCCAGAGTGCCACTATGTATAATAGTTTTGTGATTTTGTTCCCCACTAGTTCAGACATCTGAATACAACAGAACACTATTAAGGTTTAAAAGGAAGCATTTAATTTCATATTTTTTTTCTAAAAGAAGATACTACGTAGAATCATAGAATCATAGAATAGTTAGGGTTGGAAAGGACCCTAAAATCATCTAGTTCCAACCCCCCTGACAGGGGCAGGGACACCTCCTACTAAACCATGCCACCCAAGGCTCTGTCCAAACTGGCCTTGAACACCGCCAGTGATGGAGCATTCACAACTTCCCTGGGCAACCCATTCCAGTGCCTCACCACCCTTACAGTAAAGAATTTCTTCCTTATATCCAACATGTTCCTGTCAGTCCAGTACCTGTAAGGTGGAGGTCCCAAAAGACCGTGAAGGTTGTAGCGGAGTTTACCCCTCGTGTTGGTGTATATAAAGACAGAAGCTTGAGTGGCATCATGGCAGCACAGACCTTAGCACACTGATTTAATTGACTGAAAAGGCACACAAATTCTTGGAAAGTTTTGTGGTCTCTGCAGCTGTGGTTACACAGCAGACATTAATTGTGTTACTATCTGCAACAGTGATGACAGAGTAAATGTAGCCTATCATTCTTGGCATAGTCAAATAGAATTTAGGTCTAAAAGCAAAGTGCTTTTTCCTGAAAATATAAAGCTGGGTCAGTTACACAGTCTGTATTTTAAAGTGTTAGCCCCAGTATTTCACCCAGTATTTCATGTAAAGTATGGCACAAATTATTTCTCAAATTATTAAACTCAGATAAGAAAAAAAGATTATTTAGGAGTAAATTTATGTGATTTTTTAATTGCATTTTATAATGGAAATGACAGCTTTTTTGCAAGTATTATGCACTAAATAGTCAATCAGTCTATGTATACCCCTCGTGATTCAAGGTCACTGAAGTATTTAAATAGAAGGATGATAAATATGTTAAGATAAGTAGTTGAATATTAAAAGTGTTTTGTAAGGAAAGCGTTAGTTTATCTAAGAGAGTTGTCCTCTGGAATTTTCTTGACTTTAAAGTATTGAAAAAAATACAAGTGTAATAAAATGTGGTTTTGTCACAGTTCTTTGTCACATTCAAAGTGTGTGTCAGAAAAAATGGAACTCTTTTTGTGGAGGGTGGGTTTACCAGGGACACCTGTTCTGGTGCTCCATGGTGTGCTTGATATTTGCATATCAGGCGCAGGACTGTAATGGGTATGCTTGCAGCTCTGAAAAGGACCTCTTTGCAGACACAGTTAGCATCCTTCACCCATGTAATCAGTACCTGAATGAACACTGAACTGATGAATACAGAAATATATAATGTCTGACCTATAAATTAGATCATGAGTCCAAACTGGAATAGCATTTGCTGTGAAAACAGAATTTTGTGCTGATTACTATTTTTTTTTCAAGTCAAAGCAAGAGAAATAGATGTTTCAAAGCCAAAAGCTTGAAAGAGGGAGGGACTGAAGAGTGGCGACAGTCAGGATCAGCTGTCAGTACCTCAGCAACTCTTCTTCTTGGGAATTTTCTATTTGTTTAATGTCCATCAAAATTAAGTGATGTCCTTACACCAGATGCATTAATTTCAGAACTTCAGATCCGAGTCCTGCCTCTGACACAGGGTGTTCAGGAACAGATGACTGGGAGGTTTGAAGAAGGTATCTTGTTTGCTTGCTTGTCTGGGGAGGGATGTTTTTTAATAAAAATAAAGATGAAGGTTTCATAGAAACATACTTGTTTGAACAAACTTCAAACAACAAAATTTTGTAATTCTGTCAGTGATTGGTGTGATTTCTCAAGGTCACTGAAGAACTTGACAATTTCAAAGTCAGCGCTTGCAGGGCAGGACTGAGAGCACACCAGTACTGAAAGTCCATAGCTGCAAGGAGCAGCACACAGAGGAGGCAAGGTGAGGCTGCAACAGTCCTACAGAGCAGGATGGGCAAAGCCCCAGGCACAAGTCTGGGGTTGAGATGACACGGGCACGCAGAGCCCTACAAAGGCTCATTAGAAACAGTGGATAGGAGGTGTCATTTTGCATCAGAATGCTACAGAACAGTGGTCAAATCGGAAAATTTTGGAGTTGCCTGGTTCCTTTCCTGGGATGGCAGCTGCCTAGGCCCAGGGGCTCCAGCCCATGAGTACTCTCAGAGGTGTTTGATCCTGACTTCATGCTGCTAATCCGCTCCTATTTTAGTGAAATGTGAGTGGATTAAAAGGAAAGGAGGGAGGCAGGAATACAAGTATAAATATTTCTGTTAGATAAATGAAAAACAGTTCTCAGAATTTTAGAATTTCCTGAAAATTCCAAAATCAGCTATCTTATTATCCCTGTGACTTCATCTACTTACTAAGTATTTCATTTATGAAAAATACTTTCTTATGGTAATGATTTCATTCTCTCATTCTTGGCCTATCCACCTATTCTGATTATAAATGGTTTGATAGAGTATGAATGCTTCCTACAAGTACAGTTCCCAGCTCCTAGACAGCTATTCCCTCTTTGGAACCTTGAAATCATATATTTTTTTGTAAAAACAGTTAGTGTATGTAATAAAAAATGTTTGCAAAATTAAGATTTTTTTTTTTAGTATAAAATAGAGGTTTTTAAGTAGTCTTGGTAAGTATACATTCCTTCCTATGATAATGTTCTTTTCACAGTTCACTGAGGTACTAAACAACATTTAAGTATTTTCTTCTAAAAGGTAATATTCAGGCAGAAAAGAGGTAATACTTTGATTAATGAACAAAATAAAATAATTTGTTTCAGGTCATGTAGTCTTTGCTGGGAATTTATTATACACACATAAGTTTCGTTCAGAAAATACCAAAATGTAACAAGTAGTGAATCTACTGCTACGTTGAAATAAATTTACATTAGGAAAGATGAGGGTAACCAGCAGTTGTGTTCAACAATGAAATGGTTTACCTTGAATATCCTTCAAAAGCACTCCTACAGGAACTAAGAATTTAATAAGAAGCTACTAGATTAAGCTTTCTTCATTGAAAACAGCTACTGAATTACATGGGACTCTGATTGTAATCATCTGTTAAAAAGGCACATCAAGGGAATCAGCTTCCTCCGGAAATGTAAGACCAGAGGCAGGGCTGTTTTTATGAAAGAGGCATATTATAGTACTGCAGAGAAGAAATAATTTTTGTGAAGAAAGAAATAAGATGTCATATTTGCACCACCAAGGATTATTGCTACTTTCCCTCCCTCCCCCAAATTCTTACTACGTCTCACAGAAATGGGGTTGAGGGGAAGTATTTTAGCTGGATTACTGCAGCTGCCAAAGGTCTTTGATTGAAGTCACATAAATATTTAGTATATTTTAAGGAGAAATGTATAAACCTGTCACTTATTGAGATTGTATACATTTATCATAGAATCATCGAATCATAGAATAGTTAGGGTTAGAAAGGACCTTAAGATCATCTAGTTCCAACCCCCCTGCCATGGGCAAGGACACCTCCTACTAAACTGCGCCACCCAAATCCCTCCAATAAGTCTACTGACTTTGTTGGCATTGTGCTGGGAAACATAAACCTGCCTATGGAAGGGACCATCACTACACAACTGCATTGTTGCTAAAGTATGTGCCTATAAGGCAAGCATTTGCCAGCATGAAATCTCATCTTCATGACAGAAATGTTGATTCCAGTTTGACACATGTAGCTTTCTTGCACTGATTCAGCTCTTGTAGTATTGAGGGAAAAATCTTAGGGCAAGACAACAAAGACAGCACAACTCAGCTCACGCAGTATGCAAAAGATGCCCAACCTTCATTTGAATTTGATAATTTTCTTCAGATGAGTGTTAAAACCATAGTTAAAACCTGACTACATTCTAGAAATAGTGGAAAGAGACAAAGATCTAGCAACACATCACACCTGGAATTTCAGTTAACACAAGAATCTGTATTTACCTCTGTTTTTCTTGACCTGCGAGATCTGTCAATACCTTAAAACCTGTAAATAAGCCTGTCTGCAGCTTACAAGCACAATAGCCAGTCCCTGAGAACAGGGAAAGTCTCCACTTCCTGAAGTTACCTTCGGTTAAACTTAATTCCACATCTGTGGAAACAGGTTTGAACAATCCTAAATCACCAAAAGATATGAGTAAAAAGCACAATTCATACTGCATGTTACAGCTACTAGATTCCAAGAGGTCCACCTCCTGTTTTTACCCATCTTTAATTTTTCTAAACTTTCATAGGCCAAAATTTTTAACTTTATGTGGACTTTGCTTTGTAAAATAAAATGCAGATATCCAAAGTGCTTATGTCAACAGCTACAGGATGTGCCTAGTGTCTTTGCAGAGATGTCCTTCTGGTTTGCCTTACTCTAGCACAGATACATGCAGAAGGGAGAGGGGGTTTTAACTAAGACTGAAGGACCAGCATAAAAGAACTGATGAATTTTCTTAACTAACCATATGATTGCAACCAGCTGGTCACCACTCCCAACAACTTGGGCGTTACAGCATGGATCCAGGAGCCCAGTGCTTGACAGTGTTCCTACCATTAGCTGGGCCTCTGAGATAAAGGCTTTTCAGTGACACTCATTATATAAATTTGTTTCCCAAGGCACCACTATTCTGTGCAGATAGGATGGTGAAATTATTCAGAAGTTATGTATTTGACAAGTCTCTCCATGAAGCATGTATGAAAGTTTCCAGCTAACCACTTAATTCAAACAAGTGCATACAGACTTCCACCACAGCTTGTTAAGGAGTATTCAGCAATATACTCCACTCTTCTTGTCTCTCTCCAATGTAGAAACTGGAAATACTTTATATTAAAAGCTACTTTCAAAGTGTGGTTTAGGGAAGATACAGCCACTGACAGCTTTCAGGTCCAAGCTTACTACAAACCCGTTCACTGTTCAACTACAGAGTACATTAAATTACTAACATTTATGCAAATTAGGTTTAAAACCGTTCACTGGATTAATACAAACTGTCTCTAAGACAGCTAAGCACATGGATACTGCACTTTTCATGAGCTTCCCATTTTAATTTTGTTTTAGCTACAGCCTTTTTAACTGAGGCACTTCCATCTCCAGTACTTTGCCAAGAGAGGAATGACGAACTTGGACAGCTCACTATTTCTGACCAGGAGAAGAAATCCCGTCCTCTCAAACTGTCTGAAACAAGACTCACTAGAAAATGTCAAATGTCAACACAAGAATCACAACTTTCAACATCAAGCAACTTGTCCATCCCATACTCACACAACTGAATTTCATGTACTCTAGGTTAAAAAGTTTGTGGGTCCTGCTAAATTAAGAGATGTGTCTATTTGCTATGAGAACCAGAAATCTGCAAGTGAGCAATGGCGGCTCCAGGCAGGCAAATGATCTTCAGCTGTACTCCAACCTTAAGAGACAGAACTTCCTACCAGACAGATCATACATCAAGGAGAATTCAACACTCTGTTGCTGGTGAACCAGAAAGGAGAGTATCAGTTAGTAAGAAAATTGTATTTGTTCCATGACTCCTTTTATTGCTATTAGTAAGGCAATCTATGAATAATCTATAAAATTCTAAATTCCTCTAAAATTCTAATTCTTCTCAAATCTATAAAAGCTACATTCTCTGAAAACTAAGCAGGTATTCTACAAAAGAAAAACAGGTCAGAGGAAAACCTACTGAAAACACACCCTTCCCAACATGCATATACATATTTACTTGTACATGTTTATACATATATATGTGTTATACATTTATTTTTACATTGCATTTTACAAAAAGCTATAAATATGTGTCTGTAAGTTATAATGGATACATATTTTATGTTCCATTAGGTAGTGTAGTCACAAGATTTGCATTAGAACTTTCCTACAGAAGCCACAGTTAAGAGAACTGCAGGCAGTTACGAGAAATGAATTCTGCTAAGGGAGCAACTATCAACACATAATGAGGGAATAGTGAAAATGAAAAGCTTAATTTTGTGATTAAACAGGCTTCATAGTACAAAAAGTATTCCCAGCCATTAGCACAAAAGGGAGAACAGATTTAACATCCCACTGGTTTATGGACCAGGAAAAGTAGTTTTAGGTAGCTCATAGTTTCAGATTTCGGTTGGACTACAGTGAATTCTTTGGCAGTGGATTGAAAACTAACTGAATGGCCAAGCTCAAAGGGTGGTGACCAGTATGACGTTTAGCTGTAAGCCAGTAACTAGTGTTGTACCCCAGTGGTCAGTATTGGGTCTTATCCTGTTTAACATCTTCATTGATGAGCTGTATGATGAGGCAGAATGCATCCTCAGCAAGGTTGCTAAAGGCACAAACCTGGGAGGAGTAGCTGATACATCAGTGGGTACCTTCCAACTTCAACCATTCTATGATAATGTGTTCCTGCAATTCATGTGAAGAACTCTAAAATCTAAGATATTTCAACACAGCAAACAGTTTCATAAAAATACTGGGGTGTTCTTAAGGTTATGACAATGATTAGAAGTGATTCACTAGCTCGCATCCTTGTAGATCAAGAAAATTATTTTATAATTATTAATGAAAGTAAGTTTCAATGATGGAACTTCCCCGCACACTACTATTCTGGGAGAAAAATTATAGTACTGTCAGATGTTGGCTTCATCTTCAGACTTCAAGTAAAGACAACAGAAAGTAAGAAATACACTTATCCCTCTGTGATCATCACCAACTAAGTTAGAATGCATCAAGGATGACGCTACATTTTTTGTCAATTCTGAGATGGGTTCTCACAGTTTCTTTCGTATGGAGCCAAGAGGATTTCAGTGGAAAACAAGACTTGTTTCCTGAATTTTTTTTTTTTTGTATTCTAGTATATTAATGAAAACGTTCATGATTTTTATTTTTTCGTTGTTGTTCTACAAAGATAGAACAAAAATTGCATTGTACTTCAGAAATTGTCACTTCCTGTGGCCATTTACCAATGTTCAACGTGAATTGCAGAAAACTGTAATTTTTCTATTATTTTGACTAGTTTCCTTTTTCTTGGATGCCATGTTTTCTAATCACATCACTTTTCTTGTTACTCTGGACCATCTCTTGGATGCATCTTTGACTTAGGTCCAAGCTCTTTATGTCTTCGCTTCTGTTTTTGCTAATTTTTCAAGAATCAGTCTTTTCTGTCCAACCACATACCTAAACATCTCATCCTGGCTCTTGACAACTTGTCAGTTACTGAATCATCCTTTTCTTTCTGGTGGTGACAACTGCAGTCTCACACAGCTTTTGTCCATTTCAAATGAAGCTTCAGAGGTTTTCTCTCAGTTTTCTCTACCTTGTTACTTTGACAGTGTCACAGTGTCACCTTTCTTGACAGTCTGATGGCTTCCGCTGCTCCACTGAATCAAGTAAACCAATTCTCTCCACTTTCAAGCACATCATGGATTATGCCAAACGTACCTAACATCTCTTTCACTGTCAGCATTTGGAATTATCCTCTGATATGGTTCTTTCAGTCACCTTGCTGTACTCATTTACCTTTGACACCTTGTGTGTCCTCTCTCAGTGGGAAACCAGAATACTGTCCCACAGATGTTTTCCATTTATTTTTAATCTGTGTAATTTTTTTTTCTCCCCTTTTGTTGTGAAACTTACATAATCCCTAACGTTGTTTCAGAACTGCTGTGCTCAAGCAATTGCCTGTCATACTCACCTGGCTTCCTGCTTGTAATGCAAAGCACGTAAAATAGGGACACTTTTTTACTTAGCTTTGGTTTTATACACTGTGCACATGAAGACCTTGACACCTAAATGCTATAATGATACAAAAATTGGCATTCTAATATGAAAAGCTGGTGAAAAACATTATTTTACTTTTCCATTTCTTGTAGATACATGGTGCTCTAATGCTTCATGTTAGAACTGTGAGTGTTTTTTCCAAAGAATTCTTTACAAGGATACGTACTTGTGAACTTGCAATTTTCCTTTGGTTTCTAACAAAAAACTTGTATATGGAGATCTAAGACCAGGGTCTTCTTAACTCATTAGGGTAGTGCATAAACCATCTATGTGTTAACAATAAATGTGACAGTAAGCTGTTGGTCACATAGTTTCCTTCACACTTTGGTATTCTTAAGGTGTAGTTACCATTGAGCCCTCATTCTTGCCCACAGGATACTAGGGTCTTTGAATGGCACAATAACTGCACATGAACCTTCCGAATGCCTTGAAACTCAGAACCATTGCCAGCTGAATAGACAATTTACAATGCAGTTTTCTTTTTTCCTCTGTGATGATAATGCACAAATGACCATCCGTGTGGACCTTGGAGGTTGGCAAGATGAATAAGTAGGTCAGTACTAACTCTGAAGTCTAAGACACTATGAATAGAGATGTAGATATTTCTATGATCTCATTCATAGTCACACACACAGAAGCAATGGACATTTATTTCTGTTGCAGTTCCTGTATTGCATTTGGTAAACTCCAATATTTCTTATCCAAGAAAACTAGAAAAAGACCAATATTCATAAGAGTCCCAGATGTTACTATTTATTAGACACCAGCACTAAGTCTTATCCCACAGGGGACAGCACTGAGATGAATTCCTATCCCTCACTGCAAATAGTATATCATCAAGCATATAACACATCACTGGAATGAGAAAAAAAAATGGGAAAATTCTGATTTAAAAATTAATTTTTACTTATAAAACAAACAGCAAATGAATGGACAATATATTTTACTTACATTAGGTACATGGGTACAAGCACATGCATCTTAGCTATAATAAATAGCCACAGGTCAAAGGTAGTAAGGTTAAAATTTAAAAAGACAATTGTTTTGAGGTGCTAGTGCTTTTGGAGGTGCTACTCTTTGAGGTGCTAGTGTTTTTGAAGTTTTGTTCAACATCTTTGTCGGTGACATGGGCAGTGGGATTTAGTGCGCCCTCAGCAAGTTTGCCGATGACACCAAGTTGTGTGGTTCAGTTGATATGCTGGAGGGAAGGAATGCCATCCAGAGGGACCTTGACATGCTTGTAAGGTGGGCTGATGCCAACCGGATGAAGTTTAACCATGCCAAGTGCAAGGTCCTACACGTGGGTGGGAACAATCCCAGGCACAGCTACTGGCTGGACAGAGAACAGATTCAGAGCAACCCTGTGGAGAAGGACTTGGGGGTGTTGGTCGATGAAAAAATGAACATGAGCCGGTAGTGTGCACTTGCAGCCCAGAAACCCAACTGTATCGTGGGCTGCATCAAAAGGAGCATGACCAGCAGGTCAAAGGAGGTGATCCTGCCCCTCTACTCTGCTCTTGTGAGACCTCACTTGGAGTATTGTGTGCATTCTGGTGTCCTCAACATAAAAAGGACATGGAACTGTCCGCAGGAGGGCCACGAGGATGATCAGGGGACTGGAGCACCTCCTGTACGAAGATAGGCTGAGAAAGTGGGGGCTGTTCAGCCTGGAGAAGAGAAGGCTTGTGTGTAGACCTCATAGCAGCCTTCTAGTATCTGAAGGGGGCCTATAGGGATGCTGGGGAGGGACTCTTCATGAGGAACTGTAGTGATAGGACAAGGGGTAACGGGTTCAAACTTAAACAGGGGAAGTTTAGATTGGATATAAGGAAGAGATTCTTTACTGTAAGGGTGGTGAGGCACTGGAATGGGTTGCCCAGGGAAGCTGTGAATGCTCCATCACTGACAGTGTTGAAGGCCAGTTTGGACAGAGCCTTGGGTGGCATGGTTTAGTGGGAAGTGTCCCTGCCCCTGTCAGGGGGGTTGGAACTAGATGATCTTAAGGTCCTTTCCAACCCTAACTATTCTATGATTCTAAGATTCTGTGAATGATGAAGAGATTTGACATTTCATTTGACAGTAAGTTAAAAGCCTAAGACATAAAAATGTAGCATGGAAGAAAAAAGGATTTGTACTTTGGAGTTTGCTGAGGACCCTTGTGAGTCTAAGAACAGCCTGGAGTCATCCTAGAAACTTCTGTATAAAAAATGGACAGACTACTAATGAGCATATACATTAAGAAAGACAAGCTCAGATTACTTCTAAGGATTTTCTGTCAATCTTTATACTATTTCATCATCTATTCTGTAATTACCCATATAACCCAAAGAAATAATCAGGAGAGTTTTTATACATTAGTGCCTTTGCTCTGCAAGAATCATAGAAGCAAAATAAAAAGAAAGTATATAGAGCTTTTCTGTAAGATCTCCAACTTTCGAAACTCATCAATTATAGTACTGAAAATGAAAGCAAAGTGTATCAGTGGAAAGGTTAAGAAGCCCCTCAGCACCTAGTATAAACTTGCAGTTTTCAACCTAGAAGATCAGAGTTAAAGTCATTGGGTAAGATATCTATATATAATATACATTATACATTGTCAGCATGAGGGGGAAAAAACGAAGTCTGAGATCTGAAAGTCACATTTTAGAGAGTACAGCACTTGCTTTTTGAGTCCAACAGGATCATTTGAAGTCTACTGAGCATTCATTGAATTAGTTCTGCATAAATTGTGGGTTCAGTTTATCCAGAACACATTAACAAAGTGCTCATGTGCTGCTTGTCTATGCAATGGATTACTAAATGCACTAGTAATGCATATACTAATGCACTAATAGTGATTTGTAGTGCCTACTCTTCGTATCATATATGGACCTATCCGCAGGATTTCCCAGATGAAGATACAGAAGCTCTGAAACAGTACTCTGCTTATACTGCATCAAGCAGGGATTGCAGTTTCATAACTGTTTTTATCACCTCTTAATGCTACTATGACTAGAACTATCTAACTTCCAGATTTTTTGCATTTTATATGCATATTTCTTTTTTATTCTTCCATTGATTAAATACTGTAAGTAAATATACCTTTATTTTAAAAATGTCTTATATATGTATATTGGTGTCTTGAAAATAGGGTGAGAAAATATATACATTTTGCAAGAATACACATTTCTATAAAATCATGACAAATTCCACCAACTACCCTTTGAATTCAATAGCAGCATTTCACACACAATATAGAATCGTCGAATCATAGAATAGTTAGGGTTGGAAAGGACTTTAAGATCATCTAGTTCCAATGTACTATAGTCTTGTAAGACTGCAGAGAAGAAAGTTGAAACAAGAAAAGCTCCAGAAAAGAACTTTTGTCTTCTACGTATTACTGGTTGGTAATACAAACAAAAAAAGAAAAAATAAACCACAAAATAACCCAAAACAACCAAGCAGCACAAAAACCTAAGCACAAAACTTAAATGCTATGTTGCTTTAACTAAGTACTCAGTGGGGTTATAATGGATGTAAAGAACAAAATGGTGTATGTTGAGACAGACTTGCATTTCAATTTCCAAGGTGAAAGCTTTTTAAAATGTGCATCTTTTTGCTTTATTGAAAATTTTATTTCAAACAGTCATGTAGGATTGTCCTGGTTTCAGCTTGGGTAGAGTTAATTTTTCTTTCTAGGAGCTGGTACAGTGCTGTACTTTGGCTTTGGTGTGAGAACAATGCTGATAACACATGGATGATTTAGTTGTTGCTCACTGGTACTTATTCTAACCAAGGACTTTACAGTCTCTCATGCTCTGCCAGCAAGCGGGGGCGCAAGATGCCAGAAGGGAGCAGAGGCAGACTCCTGACCCAAACAAACCAAAAGGATATCACAGCATGCTATGCCTGGTATACAAACAAGAGAGATTTATCCGGAAAGGCCGACCACTGCTCAGGATGGGCTGGATATCAGTCAGCAGGTGATGAACAACAGTATTTCGCATCACTTGTGTTTTCTGAAGTTCCGTTTCTCCTTATTTTGTTGTTTCCTGTTATTAATATTAGTATTGCTATTGTTCATATTATTTCTATTATCATCATATTTTATTTAATTTCAATTATATGCACAAGAAGCCAAGAGGAAGCACAGCCAGGACAGCTGACTCAAATCAGACCAAGGGTTATTCCATACCATAGACTACCATGACAGAAATGGCAGGAGGTCAGGGGAGTTGACTGTCAGGGTCCGATCGCTGCTCAGATCAGGTTGGACATCTGTCAGAGGGTGATGAGCAATTGTATTGTGCGTCTCTTGGGTTTCTTGGGGCTTATTTCTCTCTCTCTTTTCGTTATTATTATTGCTATTATTATTATTGCTAATTTAAATTATTAACCAGTTCTTATCTCAAACAGTGAGTTTTACCTTCTTTCAATTCATTCCGACATCTCACTGAGGCAAGGGGAAGGGAGAGAGCGAGTGGCTACATGGTACTCAGTTGCCAGCTGGGGTTAAACCACTGCAAAGACCTTAATGCTCGCTTTTCTCACTTAAAATTCCATTTGATAAATACCTTTCAAGCCCCTGTCCAGTTTTGCCAGATTTCGAGGGTGAATATTTTGCACTGCAAATTAAACCTTCAGGTTTGGAAATTGTAATTTACTTTTCCTTATGTTCAACTTAAGTTATACAAAGTTAGTAAAAATAGCAGGGAAGGGAAAGAAATTTATATGTGTTCATGAATAAAACATTCTGATTCTCTATCCTTCACTTGTTGATGTGTCTTTAAGATATTCCAAAAACATCTAATCATAAATGGGTTATCTTGTACTTGAAATGTATTATGTGTTAGTAGACTCTGTGTTCACTTTATGGAATTAAGATGTTTTCCAGAGAAATAATTCTATAAATAATGGTCAAATTTTGAAAAATCTTTGTTCATGTTCCCAGATCAAAAAGAATGTAGTTATCTAGAAGTGAATCAGGGGAGCTTCCCGTTATAAGCAGATGTCACTCACCTTTTTCTGTCTCACTGTGTATGAAATAGGTTTCCATCCAAAGGAAACTCTTCAGCACAAGGTAATTTATTGAGTAAATATTGGTTTGTAAAATTTTGGAGAATTTTAAATCATCAAAAAAGAAATATTTATGCATTAAACATTTCATAAAGTGTAAGTAATTTTACAAGTGAAGCTTCTACTAAGTGAAAGAAGGACTCAGAAAAATAAATCTGGTATATTAGTTTTTGCTAACTCTTCTATTTAAGTTGATTCCTCAGGCTAAAGTATATCATTCACACAAGTCACCAACGGGAAAATTCAGATTCCTGTTTTTCTTTCTTCCACTCAGGCTTTTTCTTCACATGCATTCTAATCTGACAGAATTCACTCTGAATTTTATCATTGACTTCAAAAAAATCTTTCATGTAATTCCACCTTTAAAGTGATATTTGGCAATTTATACTTAGTCTGAAAATAATTTTATTTTTTTATTTTATTTTGTTTTGTTTTGCTTTTTCTTTTCAGCTTGGAACAACTATTCATTTTTGTGATATGATTTGTATCCACATGTGATCACTGTTCCCCCACATACCTATATCATCTCCTCTGATTAAGGTTTGCTCATTGTAACTGTATTAACTTCAGGGAACTCCAGGTAACACATAATCATGAAATGGCAAATAAATTGATAGATTGATATTACCTTCATTTCCCTAACTACTAACATATAATTATTAATACTTTGATCAGGGGAATGATCAAAAATTACTAGCGTTGTGCTGCTGAAAATCTTGGTGAAATATTTTGGTGACCTATGACAGTTCTATTAAATCAGAATCTAAGAATCGTCAAGACCCAACAAAGTCTATTAATATTCACAATCTACATTAATGTAAATATTACATGGCAATAAATTAAGATTATTAAAGACCTACAGTTTCTACCATGCTGGATTCAATTTTGGGGTACTGCTTAAATATTCATAATTCTCTGCCTAGTGGCATGCCAGTTTGCATGGAAAAAAGCTTCTTCTTTCCTCATAATTCTATTTTATTATAAATAATATTTCTATTATGAAAGAAAGGTCAACTTGATCAATTTTCTGTCCTCAAAATAATCTTATAGTGTCTAGAGATTGTACAACAAAAGGAGAAAAAAAGCCAGAAAAAGTGCTGTCTTAGATAATGTAGGAAATTATGTCAACTAACATTTTCCTTAAGCCTGAAAAACTGTAAGGACTAACTGGGGGAAAAAATCTGTGAAATTGCATGTGAAGGGGGTGATTTCTAGAAGTTGTTATGTCTTGGGATTTCCTCTACGATTACGCCAAGTATGAAAAAAAACCATGCCACCTAAAAAAACCCCAAACAGCTGAGTTTTATCACATTGTTTATTATATCTGTAACTATTCTTACCAAACTTTGGCTGCTTTATCTGAAGAGAATTGATGCATAAAACCCCTTTGTCATAGTACTATCATGAGATAGTGATGTCCTAGAAGAGTTGGTTTATGAATCATTTGCTAAATTAAGAAGTATTTTAGTGAAATATGTGAATTGTTTATCAATTTAAAACTGGTTTTATAGATATGTACTTTGTAAAATGATTATACGATTAACTTTTGCAAAAATTCTTCCTATGGTTTTGAAAGGAGATAAAGTTTTAATACTGCACCATTAGCCTTCAAGAGAAGAATTTTGGCTCTGATCAAATGAAAGCAGGTTCACTCTTCAAGTTCAAGAAATTAACAAGCTTTTTTCTGAGAAAAGCAACATTTAAGCTGGAAGCTGGAAGAAGAAGTGTTTCTCTTTAAGAACACTCAGAAAGGCATCTGTTGAAAATAGAAATACTAGAAAAGCACAGCAGAAATGGAAAGAGAAAAATTACTTAATGATCACAGAATAGTTAGGGTTGGAAAGGACCTTAAGATCATCTAATTTCAACCCCCCTGCCAGAGGCAGGGACACCTCCCACTAAACCATGCCACCAGGAGGTCGGACCAGATGACCTCTAGAGGTCCCCTCCAACCCATATGATCCTGTGGTTCTAAATGTCAAGAAAAAAAGAATAAAACTAAACCATAGAAAGTCAAAGAAAATAGTCCCTAGGAATAAATTCAAAAGTGCTCACCAACTCCCGCCTAGGAATACATTCAAAAGCGCTCACCAACTCCTCTTCCCCAAACCCAATAATTTCAAAAGAAATTTAGGTGAGCCACAGTATATAAAGGCTGTAACATCAAGCATTTCTGATGCGACTGATAAATCAATTTATTCAAACATGACTTAAGAAGAAAATTACTTTGTTCTTCCCAAATACTTTCTGAAAGTGCTTCAAATTCTTTCTAATATATATTTTAAGCTCAGATGTGTTCATTTAAAGGCTAACTTAGACTCAGTATACACTTAAGGCAAGAGCTTGATGGTGGTGAAGAACACAGCTTTAAAGACAGCAGACTTAAGCATCATGACATGAAAAAATTTGAAGTGCCTGGATTTACAGTCAGTGTGGCAGAATTTTTCTGAATAGTCAGAAGTTGTGGGGGGAAATTGATTTGTAATTTCACGAAAAAAGACTATGTCTTCAATGCAACGTGCAGAAAATATTGGATCCTCCTGGGCAGCTGGGTACCTTATATTCACTCACTACGTAAAGTGTGACACCTGGGAAAGACAAAGATCTTTTAACAGATAATTAGATTAAAATCGATATTGTCTTCAAATTTCTGACAATCTAAAATACACAATCTGGTAAAAATGAGGGAAAAGTGCAGACCACATGATAGTACCAAATAAGCAAGAAACCATTTTCACTTGTGGTTTCTCTTTCCTCAGACACTTTAGGGAAGTCTAAGATAGTAATGACTAGTTACTGTTTTCTATTAAAATGAATACATGAAAGAAAGAAAGAGAAGGGGGGGGAGGGAGGGAGAGGGAGACAGGGAAAATGGGAAGAAGGGAAGAGAGTTATATTCTAGCATTTGTATTCCACTCAGCATCTTTGCAAACTAGTGCATATCCTTGAAAGTGCTAAAACTGTCTTAGCAGATTCCTTTTACAGCCTTTCAGACACCGTTGTTGTCTTCCATAGTGCAGAACTCCAAAAACTTAATTTAGATACTCATATCTATTTTGACCTAAATAATAGAGCATATTTAAATTACCTCATTAACTTTAATACACTATTTATGGAGAAATAAAACAGAGAAGTGTAACAAAAAAGTATTTGTATATAATGAATGAAACTTTAGATAGTACCAATTTCTATATTGTTTTCCTAAAAAAATAAATAAATAAGAGATTATAAGAATGAAACTGATTGTTTTAATTAATGTAGGGAGATGTTCTTCTTAAGAAAGAGTAATTGATATAACATCGTGTCTATGATTTGGAAGCACTTCAATAAAATGACAAATTATACCTGAAGTTAATAGAATCATAGAACAGTTAGGGTTGGAAAGGACCTGAAGATCATCCAGTTCCAACCACTCCTGCCATGGGAGGGACACCTCACACTAGCCCATATCACCCAAGGCTCTATCCAGCCTAGCCTTGAACACTGCCAGGGATGGAGCATTTACAATTTCTTTGGGCAACCCATTCCAGTGCCTCACCACCCTCACAGTAAAGAGCTTCTTCCTTATATCTAACCTGAACTTTTAAGTTTAAACCCATCAGTCTTGCCCTGTCACTACAGTCCCTAATGAAGAGTCCCTCCCCAGCATCCTCGTAGGCCCCCTTCAGATACTGGAATGCTGCTATAAGGTCTCCATGCTGCCTTCTCTTCTCCAGGGTTTCTGGTCTGCGACTGTATACTGCCAGCTCATGTTCAGTTTCTTGTCAACCAACACCCCCAAGTCCTTCTCTGCAGGGCTGCTCTGAATCTCTTTCCTGCCCAGCCAGTAGCTGTGCCTGGGATTGCCCCTACCCAAGTGTACGACCTTGCACTTCACGCTGTTGAACTTCATGAGGCTGGCATTGGCCCACCTCACAAGCGTGTCAAGGTCCCTCTGGATGCCATTCCTTCCCTCCAGCATATCAACTGAACCACATAACTTAGTGTCATTGGCAAACTTGCTGAGGGCACACTCAATCCCACTGTCCATGTCACTGACAAAGATGTTGAACAAGATCAGTCCCAACACTGACCCCTGACGGACACCACTCGTTACTGGTCTCAAATTGGACATGGAGCCGCTGACCACAACTCTGTGTGTGTAGCCATTCAGCCAATTCTTTATCCACAGAGTGGTCCATCCACCAAATTAATGTTTCTCCGGTTCAGAGGCAAAGATGCTGTTTGGAACAGTGTCAAATGCTTTGCACAAGTCCAGGTAGATGACATCCACTGCTCTACCCCTGTCTGTCAGTTCCATAGCCCCATCATAGAAGGCCACCAGATTGATCAGGCAGGATTTCCCCTTAGTGAAGCCATGCTGGCTGTCCCCGACCACCCTGTTGCTTTTCATGTGCCTTAGCATGCCTTCCAGGTGAATCTGCTCCAAGATTTTGCCAGGCACAGAGGTGGGGCTGACTGGTCTGTTGTTCCCTGGCTCATCCATTTTCCCCTTCTTGAAAATGGGTGTTATATTTCCATTTTTCCAGTTGTTGGGAACTTGGCATGACTGATGTGATTTTTTCTCATATGATGGACAGTGGCTTAGCAACTTCATCCACCAGTATTTTTAGGACCCATGGATGCATTTCATCAGGTCTCATGGACTTCTGCCCATTCAGTTTGTTAAGTATGATTGAAATCAAGTAATTCACCTGACAAATGAATTGAAAGGACTGAAAACCTGCAAATTCTCATGAAAAATATATTCAGAAAACCTTATCCACAGTCTTTCTATCCCATCTGTTTATCCACATTTGAAATTGAATTGCTAAAACTACATTTAAAAAATAGAATTTCTGAAGAGACCTAGAGAGCTACAAATACGTACAAAAAGAATGAATCTGCTCAATAATAAAAACTTACCTGCTCACAGATACAATTAGTTGGAGCTGAGGAGAAATACGAAATTTGTTTCTTTTTATGTGTTATGGTCCATACAGCTATGTATAGAGGTTCCTTAGTTTCACTACAGAAGCCACGCATGGCATTTTCAGCTTCTACAAGGACATTAATAATATTATAACTTCACCTGTCTTTCAGTAAGATCAAAGATTTCCTTTTAAGAAAAGTATAGATGTTATCAATCTGCAAAGGTGAAACTTTCATTCAAAGGAGTAGAGCCAGTACTTAAAACTGAAGCTGTTGATTATAGAATAGAATCATAGAATTGTTTGGGCTGGAAAGGACCTTAAGACCATCTAGTTCCACCCCCCCCGGCATGGGCTGGAACGCCTCACACTAAACCACGCCACCCAAAGCCTGGCCTTGAATACTGCCAGGGATGGAGTACTTGCCGCTTTTTTGGGTTAAATGTTCCAGTGTCTCACTAGAATATCTTGTAAAGGGCTAAACAATCAATTCCTCCTACCCTGACAGGGTATTGTTTTTCATTCCATTGCAGATAATGTGCTTCTACAAAAAAACAATCCAAAACAAAACGACTTGGGAGGTGAATAGAAAGTTACTTTTTATCAAATTTTCTGCAGATTCTACATGAATTACCAGCCAGCAGAACGTCCTTAGTCCTAAGGAAATGATGGACTACTGATAAAGATATATAGAAAACTGAAGTGAGCTCTAACACCACTTCACCCAAAACAAAAAATACCAAATTCAGATGCATCTAGGAGGAGCATGTGTCTATGAGCAACAAGAAATGGTCACTGTGACATCAAGGCACGCACTATGGGAATGATTTCTTACTAATCTGAGTTTTGCTAATGTTCGCTTCATCATTTTTTATAATCATGGTAACAAATTAAAGCATTAGTAATTCCCCTAGTTACAAGCAATCCAATCACTTCTAAAAGTAAGTGGGAAATAAAATAATTAATACTGTTACGGTATTATAGCTGTCATTTGCCATTCAAACCAGAGCAGAAATGGACTTAATCTGAAAAAAACCCCAAACAAACCTAAACTATTTTGAAGATAAACTAAGAAAAACAAAATTAATTCTTACTTTAGAAAGAGAGCTGATGTGCTATGTATGTTAAATGTGTTAATTATGCAAGTCAAAAGAAATATTTTTATTTTAAACATACACATTTTTATGAAAAAAATGGTAAATAATACTATTGACTGCACAAATTTCTTGTCAGCAGCAGTTATTTTCACTGCAGAGTTCAAAATGGAAATAGGTAGAACAGGTTGGCTATGTTTAAAGGAAGTCAGATTAAACAGATTTTGACTGTTCATGTGTGTGTAGCATATCTCAGTGGAGACTGGCAAGCTTATATTAAAAAAATGATTTCTCCTTGTCAATTACAGACAAATTCTACTAAATAGATAGTATACTCTGATTTACTACTATTTGTGGCAGATTTTTTTCATTTTATTTTGCACAAATGCTGTTCTTTGCTCTTTATATAAAACATGACCAAATATCACATTATTATATAAAGATTGCATTTAATTTAAAGTACTTAGGAAAGAACAGAGACATTTTCTATTACCTGTAAAAATATTTTTTTGTATTTGAATTCACTGAAACTCATTTTCCAAACCTACCTTCTGCTTTAATAATGCACAGAAATATATGTTTGCTTTCAGATGCAGTCTATTTCTGTAACTTCTTCAGGTTTTTTTCTGCATCTTTGAACCAAATGAAAACAAGCATAGCTTCATTTCTCTATTTTTTTTTTTTTTCCAAAAAAACACAGATTGTTAATATGTTGTCCTGGGTTCAGCAGTAGTAGTCATTTTTACTCCTTCTTAGTAGCTGGTGCAGTGCTGTGGTTCTGACTTTCAGTCTGGGAACAGCACTGATAACACCGATGTTTTCAGCTGTGGCTCAGTAATGTTTAGTCTGACCAAGGACATTCTGAGTGTCATGTTCTGCCAGGGAGGAGGGGAAGCCGGGAGGAAGCAGAGACAGGACACCTGACCCAAAACTAACCAAAGAGGTATTCCATACCACAGCATACCACAGCATATCATGCCCACTATATAAACTGGGGGCAGTTACCTGGAAGGGTTAGATCACTGCTCAGTCGGGCTGGGTATTAGTTGGTGGGTGGTGAGTGGTTGTATTTTCTTCCCTTGTTACTTCCCTTACCATTATTATTATTGGTGGTAGCAGTAGTGGTTTGTGTCATACCTGAGTTACTGGACTATTCTTATCTCAGACCATGGGAATTACATTATTTCGATTCTCCTCCCCATCCCTCCAGGAGCAGGGAGGGAGAAAGGGGGGGGGGGGGGGGGGGGGGGGAGGGAGGGGAGTGAAAGAGAGACTCTGTGATTTTCTGAGTTATGGCTGGGCTTAAACGACGACAGATATTTTTGCTGCCCAACATGGGGCACAAAGGGTTGAGATAATGACAGATCTGACCAGAATGTGTCTAATCATATTTGTGATAAGCATTCATTGCTTCAGATTAATAGCCACTCATCACAATGCTGATTTATTGTCTCTCAAAGTTGTTGCTCCTGGTCTCACAGTTTCAGCATGTCGTACCTTACTTGCAGTCAGTATTTGCTGTGTTAGTGTTTATCGACCGGAGACCTTGGGCTAAGGTTCTTGTTTCATTGTGCTTTATGGTAATGACTTGTAATACAATAGAATCATTGATCATGAAACTGATCTGGCTTGTGTTCCCGGTGTGGTCACCACCTCTATACCTTGGGAGGTATATAATAGAAGTGTATAGCACTTACACATCTTTTTTCCCCTCCTTGTGTGGTCAGCCTATGAGGGAGACATTCCCACAGACCCTAGTGACAAGTACAGCAGCTACTTAAACTCTAACTGCAGCAGACAGCACAGCTATTCCACCTCCAAGTACAGCAGCTACACCAGCCTCAGTGACAAGCACAGCAGCATCATTTGAGTGTTCTGAAGGTTTTGAATGGCCTTTGGGTACCCTTGAGACCTGCCTGCTGATTGTGATGGGGATCACCATGTTGACACACATACAGAGTGTGTTTTACCCATGACCATTTCGTTTGATCTTGACAGTTAAGCAGAGTCGGGTTTGAGCCTTGTGTGGGGTTAGACGACGATGTAGGAGGACCAAGAGATTTTCCCCGAGGATGGACAGTCATGAGTGGCAGGGTGTGGGGGACAGTATGGACGAGTATCTTGTCCACTGCAGCCCTCCAGTGCTTTGAAAGCATTGGAGATAGAAGGCAGCTGTATGGACTCCCCAACGAGAAGTTGCAGGAATGCTGAAGGGGAGGGTGAATTATTTTGAGCTTAGTGGGCCCATGACACCTCAGGCCATCAGGGCAGAGATGCAACATACAGATGGACTCATGATTGAGGGGTAGACTTAGCAATGGACACTATCGCCCAGGTTATTCACGAGTGTGGACACTGCACGCAGCCTCTCCTGCTCTGAAAGATTGTTACAAGAGATGGAGCTTGACATCATGGACCAGATGGGCTCAGCAGCTTTATGGGGATTGGTCCATGAACTAAGGAATGATCTCTCTCCCTCTCTCTCTCTCCCTCTCTCTGTGGATATATATATATGTGTATATATATGAGATAAGAGTGATGGTATATTGAAAATGTGGGATCTGAGCATGACATGGATGGTATGGAATAAGGGGTGGATACTTTCCTGGGTTCAGCAGTAGCAGTCATTTTTTCTCCTTCTTAGTAGCTGGTGCAGTGCCGTGGTTCTGACTTTCAGACTGGGAACAGCACTGATAACACCGATGTTTTCAGTTGCGGCTCAGTAATGTTTAGTCTGACCAAGGACTTTCTGAGTGTCATGTTCTGCCAGGGAGGAGGGGAAGCCGGGAGGAAGCAGAGACAGGACACCTGACCTAAACTGACCAAAGAGGTATTCCATACCACAGCATGTCATGCCCACTATATAAACTGGGGGCAGTTACCTGGAAGGGTTAGATTATTGCTTGGTGAGGCTGGGTATCGGTCGGCAGGTGGTGAGTGGTTGTATTTTCTTCCCTTGTTACTTCCCTCATCATTATTATTATTGGTGGTAGCAGTAGCGGTTTGTGTTATACCTTAGTTACTGGACTGTTCTTAACTCAACCCATGGGAGTTAACATTCTTTCGATTCTCCTCCCCATCCCTCCGGGAGCAGGGGAGTGGAAGGCAGGTGTGTGAAAGAGAGACTCTGTGGTTTTCTGAGTAACTGCTGGGTTTAAACCACAACATATGTGCAGGTCGATAGTATAATAGGTTATTTCTTGCCTATAAGCATTGGTACAGAAACATCTTTTTTCACTAATTCTATGAACATAAACATTTTAGCAACATAAAACAATTTGAGATACAGCTGTCCTATCACCAGGGAACTTCTGGAAGAATTAAACTTAGTCTCCACTCTCATTCAAGTAAAACATTGACTTGTTAGAAACCATGAGATGACAGTAATCCTTTGTGTACTGCATATTTTCTATGACATTTTAGAAATATTTTCTTTAATAATTATAGATCTGTGTTTATGAAGAGACCTGTTTACTTTTTTTCTGGTGAATTTTGCTTCAGTGAAAAAAAATGGACACATTCATTAGCTAACACGTCTCATATAGAAAAGATCAGCGATACCAATATTACGCGTAAGCATTAACAGCTTCTTTCTTCTATGCTGCCTACCATTTATACAAAATCCAATTTGATAATGCACTATCGCAAAAGCGTCTTATCAACATGTAATCCTCTAGATTCAATATTGGCAGTTCAAGTACAGAATAAACTGGTATGGCATTATGAAGTCTATTTAATATGTGGTAAAAAAGAAAAGGTTTTCCACCATGAATTGAGGTTACCATGTGTAACCCAGCATGAACATGAAATAAATACTGATGAGACATCAAGAAGTCATCAGCTGTGGTAATATCCCTCTGTTTTCTAATTTTTGTAGATTACAACCTCATAGACTAATGGTATGATCTGCTGGTTACCCTTTCAAATTTGCAATCCCTTGGTGAGGGGGGGCAAGGAAGGAGGAAAAAAAATGAAAAAGAAAAAAAAAATCCACAACTTACTGTCTAGTCTTGAGGACATTCAGTCCCAAGCAAAAAATGGTTTTGATGAAGAATTTCTGTGTGACTCCAGAATAAAACAATTTTAAAGGGGTTAGGCACCCTTATGTGGTGAGGTGTTTTTGTGTCTGCAGTGACAGACATTCAGCACAGGCAAAAATGAAACACTGCATAATGTTCTGAGCTAAGGAAATGGACTGTTAAAGATCAATCTCTAGCTCACATTTCCAGCTCTGAACCTGAAAATGACAGCTATTATCCAGATTTACATTTTATCACAGCTAGAATAAAGCCAATAAATCACTGGGCTTTAAGCTGCTGTGATAATTACAGTGTGAGTGGCTGGTATGAGTTGCACTTGGGGCTAGAGCAGAGTGGAAAGAATGACAGTGAAAAATGGGTTTGATTTCCATGTTGAGATGAGAGGTTATGGCATGCAAATTGCTGAATTCAGTAATCTATGCTGAGACCCATAAGCCCCCTATATCAAATATCCAGACACAGTAAGTCTGTGTAGTAGAATGCCTTTAAAGACTTAATAGCTCAGGTGAACAACCATTTCATTTGAAGGAGACAGGGGATTTTTTACTGATATATCAGAAAAATATTCCTTTGCATCTGCCAGAAATGATTTCATCATTGTCATAATTTTCAATATAGACTACCAGTTGGCTTCTGTGAAAACAGAAACACTTTGGAATCTACTTCATTCTCCGTTTTGATTAGTTTAATTCTAATACAATTTTAATCATATATCTGTGTATTAGATTACCAGTTATACAGACTTTTCAAGAGTATTTGAATGAAGACAAAATCCAAACATTCCTAAATCTGTACTATGTGACCCTCATTTCATTCTGTAAGAATTTCTTTAATTCCTCAAATAAAAATCACAGTTCTGTCTTATGGCAAACATAACATATGTTTCACATCCACTCCCTGTAATTGTCCTGGCTCCTGGTCTGTACTGCATCTTCCATGCTGCTTTCCTGCTTGAGGCCCCCTTTCATTCTGACAAAAATGTTAAATGGAAGAATTAGCTTTATTTCTCTGTATGATTGTCTTGTTTTATATAATAAAACTCCAATAAATGTTCCCAAATAAAAGAAAAAAATAAGTATATGCAAATATCAGAGTCCTATTTTTCAACAGCTCTACTCCTATCTTTTGATGAACTGCCTAAAACTGCATGCAAACGAATCCAAAAATAGGTATATTTTTATTACTATGAGCTAGAGAAAACTATCTTAAATACAGCAGATAATTCATGTAATTGAAGTTGTGTGGGGGAGTTTCAACAGTGGGATGTCCTTATTGTCCCAATAAGGATATCATATTACTCAGATTCAATGATTCATTATTACAGATTGTTGAATACATATTTCACCAAGCTGCTTTTTCTCTTAATTCTTTAATTTTAGTTCTTTATTGCATTATATAAGACCAGCTATTTCTCTTTTTGTAATAAATACCTCTGGGAGTGGGTCTGCAGATAAAGCTGTTTATGCTTACCTTATTACTTTCTGCTTTACAGAGCTATGGAAAACATCAAGAATGCTCCGATAATTGTATCAGGTAGACATTCAACTGCAAAAGAACACACCAAATTTCTTTTTAGTGTTGAACACCATATGACTTCAATATCAGTTTGTTGTATTATCAAAACTATTACTTTCAGAGGACATCAGTTAAAAATCTGCACTATTGTAAAGAATAAATACATAGAATTTTTCAGTCAACTTGAAATGGTCTTTCAGAAATTAAAAAACTTTATTTCCCCCTCTTTTGGGCATTAAATTATCTATAAAAAAGAGAGGGCATGAAGTATTAAATATAAAGGTTCTGCAACTTGGCTGAGATTATAAGCACCAAATCTTTGCAGTAGTTATAAATAGATGATATCATACTAACTGTAAAAAAAGATAATAAAATGTAGCTAAGTTGTAGAGAAACTAAGACAAAGCATACAAGAATATGAAATAATGCCATTACAGAACTACTTTAAATTCAAGGAATGATAAAAATGAGAGGAAGAAGAACACTTAGACCGGAAGGAAAAGCGAGCAGAAAGAAAATTGAAGGAAGTTAAAACAGACTAGATAGAGAGTACGGATTGCCCTGAAACAGGAAATAATGATAGACTTTCATGCAGACTGGGTAGTTGGACTTGCCTCTAGTGTTTCATCTACTGTAGTGGGTCTTTCATTGGCCTGCAGAGCAGCAAATCAGTTTTGGAAGGGCACTTCTGGTTCTGGGGGAAGTCTCTTCCTCCAGCAGATCCTGCAGGTACTTGCCATTGCAAGCTTCCATTTCCCTTCATTATTGCCCCCCCTCGCTCCCAGTTATTTTCCATCAAGTTGCTCAGGGCGTTAAACTTTCAGGTTTTGAATATAGTAAAAGATACAGATTCCACAGCCTCTCTTGGCAGCTAGTTCCAATATCCCCTTTGTCAGTTTTTTCCTTACTATCCATGTAAAATTTCCTTAGTTTAAACATGAGTTCACTGACTATTGTTCTTCCATATTCATCTCCAAAATGTCACCTCTATCTCCACTACGCTTTCTTCTTTGGTCATTGTAGACAGCAATAAGGTCTTGCCTTCACCATCTTTTTTAGGGCTGAACAGTCCCAGCTCTCTCAGCTTCTCCGTGTATGTTAGGCACTCCAGAAATCTTGTTGGCCTTTCAGCATGTCAAATACATTTCTTGAAATGCAAAATCCACAGTTAGTATATGAATGAGGGCTTGTTCGCATACACAGTAAGCAATAAGACATGAAATCATACTCCTCAGTAAGGAGTTCCAAAATCAGTGCATTACAAACAGAATTAAACCAATCTTCGAAGAACATCAACTCGTAACTGATAAGCCATTTACAAAAAAGCCCAATGATTTCACCCATGAAAAAAAGTAGAAATAGCAGCATTAAAAGACAAATGTGTTCTGTATTCTCTATTAAATTCATTTAATTTCTCATTTAATTTTCTAATTTAATAAGAGATTTCTTTTCCTTAAAACAGGACTCTTAATTAACCTACATCTGAATTCAATAATGAATTTTGCCTTATACAACAACTCCATTGATAAGGGTGTTTATTATTAGGACAATTTGTAGTAGTATATTAGGACAACTCATATTATTTATTATAGCTGGACATAAAGACCTACTTGATAAGTTATATTACCCCAAATTCTGTAGCTAGTAAATTTTAAAAAGAAAAAAATCCAGGAAAACAACAACAACAACAAAAAGAAAAAAGTAGGAGTAGTATACATTTTCTTCTTCAAAAATATTTGAAATTTTTCTTCAGTTTGAAAGTACCTCTACTAGTCAGTCTGAAGAAATAAAAAAATATATGGACTCAAAAGCGGTGATTTATACTGTATTTTAAAATAAGTAGTGCACACCACTACTAAGCAAATAAGACTATTGTGCTCAGGAATCGAAAGTGTAATATGTAGGAAGATTTTTAAATTAACTATTATCTTCTACACTAGATTATTAATTGCATTTTCAGAAGGTTTGTCTTAGAAGAGTGATGTTTCACGAAACTATACCTAGTTAATTGTTGCAGTTTAAGCCCAGTCAGTAAATCAGCGACACAGTCGTTAGCTCACTCCCCACCATTTCCTCCCCCCCTGCTCCCAGAGGGATGGGGAGGAGAATCAAAAGAATGTAACTCCCACAGGCTGAGATAAGAACACTCTAGTAACTAAGGTATAACACAAACTGCTACTACTACCATCAATAAAAACAGTGATAAAGGAAGTAACAAGGGAAGAAAATACAGCCACTCACCACCTGCCGACCAATACCCAGCCTCACCGAGCAGTAATCTAACCCTTCCAGGTAACTGCCCCCAGTTTATATAGTGGGCATGACATGATGTGGTATGGAATACCTCTTTGGTCAGTTTGGGTCAGGTGTCCTGTCTCTGCTTCCTCCCGGCTTCCCCTCCTCCCTGGCAGGACTTGAGACTCAGAAAGTCCTTGGTCAGACTAAACATTACTGAACAGCAACTAAAAACATCAGTGCTATCAGCACAGTTCCCAGTCTGAAAGTCAAAACCACGGCACTGCACCAGCTACTAAGAAGGAGAAAAAATGACTGCTACTGCTGAACCCAGGACATTGATGTAGCAGGCATAATGAGCTAACCACTTGTAAGATGAAGTTACACTTCAAAGTATTTAGAATGGAATGAGATGCATCTATCATGGCACAAATATTCTGAATAGAATCATAGAATCATAGAATAGTTAGGGTTGGAAAGGACCTTAAGATCATCTAGTTCCAACCCCCCTGCCAGGGGAAGGGACACCTCACACTAAACCATGCCACCCAAGGCTCTGTCCAACCCAGCCTTGAACACTGCCAGTGATGGAGCATTCACAACTTCCCTGGGTAACCCATTCTAGTGCCCCACCACCCTTACAGAAAAGAATTTCTTCCTCATATCCATTCTAAATGTCCTCTGTTTAAGTTTGAACTCATTACCCCTTGTCCTCTCACTACAGTTCCTCATGAAGAGTACCTCCCCAGCATCCCTATAGGCCCCCTTCAGATACTGGAAGGCTGCTAGGAGGTCTCCATGCAGCCTTCTCTTCTCCAGGCTGAACAGCCCCAACTTTCTCATCATCATATGTCTTCATATGGGAGGTGCTTCAGTCCCCTGATCAACCTCGTGACCCTCCTTTGGACTTGTTCCAAGAGTTCCAAGTCCTTTTTATGTTGAGGACACCAGAACTGCACACAATACTCCAAGTGAGGTCTCAGGAGAGCAGAGTAGAGGAGCAGGAACACCTCCCTTGACCTGCTGGTCACTGTCCTCTTGATGCAGCCCAGGATACGGTTGGCGTTCTGGGCTGTGAGTGCACACTGCTGGCTCATGTTCATTTTTTCATCAACCAAAACCCCCAAGTCCTTCTCCACAGGGCTGCTCTGGATCTCTACTCTGCCCAACCTGTAGCTGTGCCTGGGATGACACTGACCCAGGTGTAGGGCCTTGCACTTGGCATGGTTAAACTTCATTAGGATGGCATCAGCCCACCTCACAAGCATGTCAAGGCCCCTCTGGATGCCATTCCTTCCCTCCAACGTATCAACTGAACCATACAGCTTGGTGTCATTGACAAACCTGTTGAGGGTGCACTCAATCCCATTGTCCATGTCACTGACAAAGATGTTGAACAAGATCACTCCCAACACCGATCTCTGAGAGACATCACTCCTTACTGGTCTCCAACTGGACATTGGGCCATTGACCACAGCTCTTTGCGTGTGGTCATCCAGCCAGTTCTTTATCCACCGAGTGGTCCACCTATCAAATTGATGTCTCTCAAACTTAGAGACAAGGATGTCATGTGAGACAGTGTCTAACGCTTTGCACAATTCCAGGTAGATGACATCGACTGCTCTACCTCTGTCCACCAGTTCTGTAGCCCCATCATAGAAGGCCACCAGATTGATCAGGCAGGATTTCCCCTTAGTGAAGCCATGCTGGCTGCCACCAAGCACCTTGTTGTTTTTCATGTGCCTCAGTACACCTCCCAGGAGAATCCGCTCCATGATTTTGGCAGGCACAGAGGTGAGACTGAGTGGTCTGTAGTTCCCTGGCTCATCCATTTTCCCCTTCTTGAAAATGGGGGTTATATTTCCCTTTTTCCAGGCATCGGGTTCTTCACCTGACTGCCATGAGTTTTCAAATATGATGGACAGTGGCTTAGCAACTTCATTTGCCAGCTCCTTCAGGACTTGCGGATGGATTTCATCAGGTCCCATGGACTTGTATGCGTTCAGGTTTTTAAGATGGTCTCGAACTGTATTCTCTCCTACGGTGTGCCCAGGGTCTTCATTCTCACTGTCCCTGTGTCTGCCTTCCAAGACTTGGGTGGTATGGTCAGAGCATTTTCTGGTGAAGAATAAGGTCAGTTGCTGTTAGCATGAATTCACAGAATCACAGAATCAGAATAGTTAAGGTTGGAAAGGACCTTAAGATCATCTAGTTTCAACCTCCCTGACAGGGGCAGGGACACCTACCACTAAACCATGCCACCGAAGGCTCTGTCCAACCCAGCCTTGAACACCGCCAGCGATGGAGCATTCACAACTTCCTTGGACAACCCATTCCAGTGCCTCACCACCCTTACAGTAAAGAATTTCTTCCTTATATCCAGTCTAGACTTCCCCTGCTTAAGTCTGAACCCGTTGCCCCTTGTCCTATCACTGCCATCATGGGTTTTCAGTTCTCAAACCCTGTTCAGCAGAACATTGCATTTAAATGAGACTCCTGCTGAACTTCAGGAAAGTTTACTTAACTACTGCTGCTTAAAACCCACAATACAGAAACAGTATCAAAATTCAGCAGGGGTTATAAAACAGGTTTAAGTCACCTCCGTAGTCTTTGAGTTTTGATGTACAAAGCTTCCCTGTGCCCATTGTTACTGTGAGGTGGATGTTGATCTATTTTGAGGTAACAATCATTATTTTCATAGAATCATAGAATAGTTAGGGTTGGAAAGGACATTAAGATCATCCAGTTCCAAACCTCCTGCCAGGGGTGGGGACACCTCCCACTAAACCATACCACCCAAGGCTATGTCCAACCCAGCCTTGAACACCGCCAGTGATGGAGCATTCACAACTTCTCTGGACAACCCATTCCAGTGCCTCACCCCCCTTACAGTAAAGGATTTCTTCCTCATATCCAATCTAAACTTCCTCTGTTTAAGTTTGAACCCATTTCCCCTTGTCCTCTCACTACAGTCCCTAATGAAGTGTCCCTCCCCAGCATCCCTATAAGCCCCCTTCATATATTGGAAGGCCACTATGAGATTTCCATGTAGCCTTCTCTTCTCCAGGCTGAACAGCCGCCACTTTCTCAACCTAATCCACCTGGTCAATATATAGATGCTCTACATTTTAGAATAACAACATTACCATGGGATTTTTGTTTTTTTTTTTTTTTTTTTTTTTTTTTTTTTTTTTTTTTTTTTTTTTTTTACTACATTGCCTTTTTTATCAGGGAATTTGTAGGGTTAAAAGCAACATCTTGACCTTCCTTCAGTAATAGCGGCAAATTAATAAAATTTGGCAGACAACAGCAAACAGTTTATGCAAGAATGCTGTCCTAGGAAAAACAGTAGAGAGGCTTGAGAAGAATGACAACTGTATCATAGCAGCCTTCCAGTATGTCGTGGTTTAAGCCTCTCACGCATTTCGTTCACTCTCTCCCCTCTCTTTCTTCCCCCAGTCCCAGGGGAATGAGGAGAATCGAAAGAATGCAACTCCCACAGTTTGAGATAAGAACAGTTTAGTAACTAAGGTATAACACAAATCACTACTGCTACCACCAATAATAATAATGACAAGTGAAATACAAGGAAAAGAATACAATCACTCACCACCTATACCTAGCCCGACCAAGCAGTGCACCCCCACCCTTCTGGGTCACTGTTCTCTGTTTTACATCCTGGGCATGATGTGCTGTGGCATGGAATACCTCTTTGGTCAGTTTGGGTCAGGTGTCCTGTCTCTCCTTCCTCCTGGCTTCCCCTTCTCCCTGGCAGAGCATGAGACTCAGAAAGTCCTTGGTCAAACCAAAACATTCTCAAGCAGTAACTGAAAACACTGGTGTTATCAGCGCTGTTCCCAGGCCCAAAATCAAAAACACAGCACTGCCCCAGCTATCAAGAAGGAGAAAAATGGCTGCTACTGCTGAACCCATGGCACAGTATTTGTGGGGTACCTACAAGGATGCTGGAGAAGGACTATTTATCAGGGACTGTATTGAAAGGGCAAGGTTTAAACTTAAACAGACGAAGTTCAGGTTAGATGTAAGGAAGAAGTTCTTTCCTGTGAGGGTGGTGAGACACTGGAATGGGTTGCCCGGGGAAATTGTGAATGCTCCATCCCTGGCAGTTTTCAGTGCCTGGTTGAACAGAGCCTTGGGTGATATGATCTAGTGTGAGGTGTCCCTGCCCAAGGCAGGGTGGGTGGTAATTAGATGGTCTTGGGTCCTTTCCAACCCTAACTATTCTATGATTTTATGATTCTATAATTAGTGATAGAATATTTTATAATGAATAAGCTAGAGTTAGAACAAAAGTTTTCATCTTATCTTGTTCATCAACAATGCCTGATAAAGACTAAAAAGCTTTGTGTTTGGTATACTTTTTCCTAAATTCTGATTGTTTGCTAAATAGTTTTAAACTCTTTATTAACAAAGCTCACTTTCAAATTAAGGTGATATTTACACAGCCTTTATGTCACTGGTTATTGCCAAATTGTTTTGAGAAAAGGGAGTGAATTTATATAAATCAAGCTGAAAGTGTTCTTTTTTACTTCTTTTTTTTTTTTTTTTTTTTTTTCCCCCAGCAACCTTTTCTGCTAGGAAACAGGTTTTGTGACCAGGAATTGTCTGTCTCTTGCTGATAAAGAGAGAAGACAAGCCCGGGGACATTACAAGCCACAGAAGTCTCAAAATTGGAACAAGTGGGTTTTTACCTCTCATCTTAGGTCTGAACACTAAGATGTCATAGTGAAGTTGAGCAAGAGGATGATGCTATCTCACCATCTTTTCATCTTGAGTATGCGAACAAGTTGTTTGGAGTTTTTTTTACAGCATTTAGAAAAATTCTTCTGAAGATTTAATTCACCCTTTGTATACAGGCATAACCCATGCAATTTTCAAGATGCCATTTGCAACTTTCTCTCTTGTGCAGTCTCTCTCAGTTTTAAACACACTTGTATTCTATTTCCTGGTATATAATTAAGAAAATCGGAAGCGTGATTAAAGCAGATTTGTAAGAAGTATGAAATTATTCTTTTTCATCTATGTATTAAATTGCAAAAAAAAGAGAAAGGTTTCTATTCAGAAATTTCAGAGCTATCATTTTCTCTGAATACAAGTTCAGTTTCTATATGAATATTAATCTCCTTACCCTTTTCAGCATGGTGGATGTGCAAGCATCAGAAAATTCCTATTATTACTACTTGTCAGGTTTCTCTATTATCCCCTCAGTATCACAGAATTTCCTGCTGCATCCAAATAAAGAGATTCTGAACAGTGCTACTCTAGAGTATAGTTTCTTCATAATAAATAAGTAAAAAAAAAAATCAAGGAATTATAGTAAATAATTTTGACTTCAAATTTCCTTGAATGCAATTGAACTGAGTGAGTAATTTTCAGAGAATCATTCATGGGATTAATTTTCTTCCTTCTTTACTTATGGAAAGTCCATGAACCATTCCTAATTTATTTGAGTGTATTTCTATCTAGAATAGAATCCCCTGAAGCACACGGTAGTGTTTTCAATGAAGACAACAAACTTTCTGTCAGTGGAACTGCAACTAAGAAATATATCCCTCAAGCTTTCATATCTATATGGATTTATCACACATAGGTAAAATCCAATCTCCATTATTTTAATCTTATCAGTATTTTTTTTTCCTTGAAAAGTCATATATAAAAGACAACTGAACTACTCATATGCACAAAGTTGAGTGTGTGCGCAAAAATATACAGGATTAACATTCACGCTTATAGCACTTACAGCACTATAATGCAGCATTACGTCTCCTCTGGTCTTTTGCAATCCACTTTCTGATAGGAAAATCATCTTCAATTACTAGAAATACCTTGCTATGCATCATTAGAAGAATGCCTTTTTAATAAGGAGAATCCAGGTGTACTGGTAAAATACTGTGTTTGAACACGTTTAATGTCTTAGCTTCATTAGGCAATGACAGGCTGTCATGCTGTCATTTATTCTGGTTGACTTGCCAGCCTTTTCCTGTGGCTATTAATGATGACAGATCTCACTCTGTGAGAATACAAATATGTTTCCATCACTGTCTTATACGTTTTCCCAACCCCACAAATTTTTAACTTAGAGCTCTACGCACTCTCATGAAAAAAAATATATACTTATATACTTGTAGCTGAAACATCACTGAAACACATGCAAATGCAGAACTAATTAATGATTAATTTCCTAATCATGTTTCAGCAGTACTTCCTTTGAAAATATTTCAAGATTTGTTATGCCTCTATTGACACACAGTATTAAAATTTCACTTTTTTCTTCACATAAGCTATGTTTGACTTTTATGCTGAAATTAAAAATGTGAATGTGAGAATAAGAATTCTTATTCAGAAGAAGGTTACTAAAGGGGAAAAGATATATAGTAGTGTACACTTTCTTAGAGAAAAGGAGCCTTTGCTCCAGAATTCGCAGTATTACTCATTAACCTCTGTATATAATGTTTTGATGACGAGTGACAAATTTGACATATGAAGAAAACAATTTAAATTTGGAGGAAAATTATGCATTTTCTTTACAATAAGGATAACGCCACCTTAGAATAGCAAAATCTAAACCATCTCATTCATGACAGAGGAATTACTAATCCATGAACTGAAACTGTTGGTGGAGTACTGACAAATAACACTGATTACCTTTGAAAGTTATTCACCACAAATGAAACTGACAACCCAGCTTTCAGTGTTCAAGAGCAATGAATGCAATAACTGGCCTATCGGAATACAGCATCATCAAAACAGCTTTACATGGAAAGTAGACTGAATGTACAAGATTCCTAAAGCTAATGTTTTTAACTTTCTCTGAGTTTTCTTATTCAGAAGAACTGTTAACAATTTTTATATGACAGAATATGACATGCCATGCAATAAAAAAGTGTAACTTAGTATACATAAAGGTGAAGTTTATCAAACAGGTATTTCTATACATTTTCTACAAGCCTGTGGAGAAGATGACAAAATACACCCTAATCTGATGGCTAACTTTGATTTAGCAAGACTTGGTATGTTATTTCTCTTCAGTTGTGGGATTTAATTTCCAGGATTCAGAATGAAATGTTTACTTATTGTAAGTCTAAACATGATGTGTACTTAGAAACAATTCAGTGTGTAACTATATTGATCTGGCTGCCAAGCTGTGTATTATTTAATCTTAGTACTATGACATTACCATCATGTGCAATAGTGGCAGTAACTGCTGTCTCTTCTTCCCCTACAGAAGGAAAGGAAAAACACTGTGAAATGAACTCTGCTTTGAATAACCAGGCTTTACTTGAAAGCCACTACTGATACCTCCTCCACTCAGTGAAGGGGGATGTGAGAAAAAACAGTTTATCTTCTACCACCTGGGGCTGCTTTGAAACAAAGAAATAGAAAAGTAAGTATAATCTTTTGTAAAAATGTAAAATCAGTTCTGTTTTGTGCTTCAGTAATGTTGAGCTTGATAGCTTTGCAAACGATAACAATGGAGAAGAGCTTTGTGGTAGATGACAGTGAAGAAGTATCTTGGGTAAATGTTTTAAAATAACCAGCTAGAACCGAGCTAGTGTTTGCTGACATAACAATGGGACTTTCCAAACCTAAAGTTTAGCCAAAGGAGGAAGTGATGAAGATGAAGATGGTTAAGAAACGACCACCAGGGTTCCCAAAGACCACTACCACTTTCTTGTGTGCATGCGGAAATGGTCATAGTATTATGTAAAGCAGTTCTCGGAAATCTGATGAATATGCATGACATTTACTGGAAATGTAATGAATATGCATGTTATGCAACAATATAATCACAGTCTGTTGATGCTTGGGCAAGACACGTTAGGAGGAGATATCCCCCGTGTCTCCCAGCACTGCAATAAAGAATACCCATTTGTCAACTTAAACTTTGTTGGTGAGTTCTTAGCTAGTTCTACAAATCTGTGAGTACTAAAACCACAACTCCTAATGCATGAATAGTAAAACATCCCAGCCCAAAACTTATTTACCTGCCTGACAAATGATATGAGGTTGAATATCTCTGCAGTCAATTATTAGGCTGAGGATTTGAACAAAGGAATGAATTAATTCTTCTGTCAGGGAATATCCTCCAAGTCTCTAAACTGTTTGGGGTTCACATAAAGTGTCCAATATCACTGAATTTCACAAAAAAGAAATAAAATTCACTTCACTTGTACATAGCTATTCTGAAGTCACCTCCAGAAAAATTCTGCAATTACCAAAAAAGGAAGTCTTGATGCCCTGAATACGGGTAATATATCAGTCTAGTATGTAGCAGGCACTTTATTTTATTATTAATTAATGAAGCAAAACAACTTAATCTCTGTGACACAATTGCCAAGCTAATTACATACTCTTACTTCTAACACCCATGAAATTATTGCTCCCTTGCTTTCTCAAAATAACAACTAAATTACCATGCAGGAGATAGTTGGAAACGTTAACAGACTGATAAACTTTCGTGTATGCAAATGTGTTATTCCCGTGATATGTACTAGGAGTATCACAGATCAGTAAAACTTACTTTAAAGAATTAGAAATAGCTTCCCACAAAACAAAGAAATATTAATATAAGCCTACAAATTTTTATATTTTTCATGAAATCAGTAGATATATACTTTTCATGTTCTGAACTTTTGTGTCATAAGTACTTAGCAAGAAATAGGCTTCAACAGCAAATTTAATTGCAGTTTCAAACTGATGATAAGAATAATTTCTGCTGAATATGCACAATGAAAATTATAATGCTTCATATTATGCTATTCCATTTCAGAAAAGTAGAAAAAAACACCCACATTTTCCTTAAACATGTAAGCATAAAAAGTTAAGCATAAAATTATTTACAGACACTGACAGATAACACAGTAAAAATCTCATTTCCCTATGAAGACCAGAGAAAATTGCTGAGTTTGTGTTCAGCATATTTTAGTAAAATTTCTTGAATAATTACTTTTATTCTTTCATTCTGCCATTTAGACCACAATGTTCTTCTCTTGTTCTGTAAATCTTAAATTCTCTTCTGCAGAGTCAACACCTCCTAAGAAAAAAACTGTGCTTATTTCTTAGTCTAATTATTTGTATGCTCAAATTATTTAAAACTGAAGACAAAACTATATTCTCAATCTGTATTAATTTAAGATTTTTTTCAGTGACATTCAAAATGACAGAACAATTTCTGGGAACTTTTTCAATGCCACTTGATTTGCTTTTACCATTCATTCTTCAAAAAACGTCTGAGTAAAATTTTGTCCTTGTCATCTAGACCTTGTTTCAAAACACAGCTGGCTAAAATCTTGACTGAGTAACCATTACAGGCACTTCTGTTCCATAAGTGAAGCCAAGCTCAGCATTCATTTCTCATCCTTCTTGATTATTTTTTTTTGTTTGTTTTACTCAATACTTCCTTTAAGTTTGGAATAGCTTCCTCAAGCCTATGTGCTCGTGAATTTCTCTTTATTCACATAAATTAACACTTAAGACCACAATTTAATAACAAAAGACATGAAAAGAGTATTACTTATATGCTTAAAGTAGAATAATAAGCTCTATGACAGAAGAATCATTTAATTTGGCTTATTCTATTTAGTTAGAAAACCATCATCTTGTAAGTGCCATACTCATGTAGGCTTTTAGCTCCTTTAAAGATACTTTAGATCAAAAGATCTGATAGTGAAATGAGTTGGCGTAAAATAAGACAATTTGTGGGGCTTAGTTCATGAGTCAGTAATGTCTACCTTCCCCCTGTAATCTACTTTCTAAAAGTCATTTATCCTTGCCATGGGTTCAGCAGCAGCAGTCATTTTTCTCCTCCTTGGTAGCTGGTGTAGCGCTGTGTTTTTTGACTTTTGGCCTGGGAACAGCGCTGATAACACCAGTGTTTTGGTTACTGCTTAGTGATGTTTTGGTCTGGCCAAGGACTTTCTGAGTTTCATGCTCTGCCAGGGAGGAGGGAAAGCTGGGAGGAAGCAGAGACAGGACACCTGACCCAAACTGACCAAAGAGGTTTTTCCATACCACAGCACGTCATGTCCAGGATGGAGAGCAGAGAGCAGAGACCCGGAAGGGTGGGGGTGCACTGCGTGGTCGGGCTTGGTTTTAGGTGGTGAGAAATTGTATTCTTTCCTTGTATTTTCTCTTGTCATTATTATTATTGGTGGTAGCAGTAGTGATTTGTGTTATACTTTAGTTTCTAAACTGTTCTTATCTCAACCTGTGGGAGCTGCATTCTTTTAGATTCTCCTTCCCATCCCTCCGGGAGCAGGGGGAAGAAAAAGAGGAAAGTGAGGGAGAGAACGAGCTGCGTGGTTAGAGAGGCTTAAACCACGACAATCCTATATCTACTTTTGCTAAACTTTCTCTTACAGCTAAAACAAAGGGGTGTTATTTGTTCTTCAAGTTTTTTCTCATTTTCTTCTCACTTTTTATTACTTAACTCCAAGAGTAGCTTTTGATTTTGCTTCCTTAACTTCTTCTGTAGGATTTAAAAAAAAAATCAGAAGTAAAATAAGACTTTGCTGCTTCAAGACTACTTTGATTTGTCATGCATGGCCTTGTTTACTACTTTGTCTTTAGTGACAGGCGGCACCATGTAGTAAATAGGCCCTGAAAGCTCAGCTATGTTTGCATTTATTCATTAAACATGCATACCTACAGAAAAGAAGGAAAGGAAGGAAGGAAGGAAGGAATGAAGGAAGGAAGGAAGGAAGGAAGGGAGGAAGGAAGGAAGGAAGGAAAGAAGGAAGGGAGGGAGGAAGGAAGGTAGAAACAAAGGAAGAAGAGAAAGAGAGAAAGAGAGAAAGAGAGAAAGAGAGAAAGAGAGAGAGAGAAAGAAAGAACGAAAGAAAGAAAGAAAGAAAGAAAGAAAGAAAGAAAGAAAGAAAGAAAGAAAGAAAGAAAGAAAGAAAGAAAAAGGAAGAAAGAAAAGAAACAACCAAAAAATCACAAAAAAATATCACAAAGACAAAACAAGCAGAAAACAAACAAAAAGAAAACATTGAAATCAGTGGAATCATGATGGTATAATAGATACATGGATCAATGCTTTGTATAATGTCTAGAGAGGAGAGGATAACACACCATGGTCCAGTTTGAGCCTGAGGTCTGAATTTATCACAAGGACTGTTTTCTGTTATCTTTGACTACTCATTCATTTAAAAAAGAATACCCACATGTGGTAACCAAATGTGATAATGTTTAATAAATGTGTGTTCTGTTGCTTATAGGAAGTGTTTGTATTGAAGAATAATCAATTTATAGCTAAGCAGATTTTGGACATAATGATTTTGTGAAAGGAAATAAGAACTTTTTCTGCTCATTCTTTCTTTGACCTGTTTAAAGTTTCACATAATATTTCCTTATTTTTTAGCCAGTATTACCTAAAAATATATGGACAGTATCATTAGAATTCCACAATCCTGAGTAAGTATTGAAATTCTGTTGGGAAATACAAAATATAAGATAACTTTTTGATTTTACCAACCAGGAACATATAAGTAATATCTCAGAAACAAAGTACTTAATTTGATTCATTAATTATAGGAGTAAAAAATTACCACAAGACCTTAAAGTCCTGGCAATCTAATTTCAGGGAGTAATTTAATCAGTTTGGAATTCTTTTTGGGGTATAGATGATATTCTCTAGAGAAAAATTAATTTTCTGCAATTGAAATGAGCTTCTAGAAGGAAAATGTAAATGATTAGGTGAAATAAAAGGCTGAACTATGTTTTAAGTACTAATATATTTGATGTTTGTACAGTAGGAAAAAGCTTTTTTGTTCTGAACTAATACTGATAAGCAAACCCTTCTATTTCCTGTTATATAATTTCAAATTTAAATCATAAATGATTTCACTGTCGTGGCTCAGGACATTTATGCAAAAGGGGAAACAGGACAGCAAAGAACATGTGCTCTGAGCATGACTACATAAGATATCTAGTAATTCTTGTTTCCTAAATTCCATGTTATGCAAATTAAACAATCATATTTTTTCTTTGTTTTTAAAAAAATAAGTAATATATCTTTTCCTTTCTCAAATTTTTTTATTTCCCAGCATCACACTCCTAATTCAGACATTGAAACAGCAAACAAATTGATTGATGTTTTGCTTCTAAACATATGCTTTCTTTCAGAAGATGGAGGAATTAAAAGTGCCAGTCAAACCTACTTTGATTTCCAGTCCTGCTTGGTAGAAAGCAGTTTCTGGGAAATGCTGAACATCTTCACTGGAAGCATATGTCTTTGAGATATTACAATATCTCAAAGATCAGAAAATGACGTTGAATAATTGTCATGGGTTCAGCAGCAGCAGTCATTTTTCTCCTCCTTGGTAGCTGGTCTAGCGCTGTGTTTTTGATTTTGGGCCTGGGAACAGTGCTGATAACACCAGTGTTTCGATTACTGCTTAGTGATGTTTTGGTCTGGCCAAGGACTTTCTGAGTTTCATGCTCTGCCAGGGAGGAGGGGAGCTGGGAGGAAGCAGAGACAGGACACCTGACCCAAACTGACCAAAGAGGTTATTCCATACCACAGCACGTCATGTCCAGGATGGAGAGCAGAGAGCAGAGACCCGGAAGGGTGGGGGTGCACTGCGTGGTCAGGCTTGGTTTTAGGTGGTGAGCGATTGTATTCTTTCCTTGTATTTCTCTTGTCATTGTTATTATTGGTGGCAGCAGTAGTGGTTTGTGCTATACTTTAGTTACTAAACTGTTCTTATCTCAACCTGTGGGAGTTGCATTCTTTTTGATTCTCCAGAGACTGCTTGAGTTAGAGAGGCTTAAACCATGACAATAATTAACGCTTAAATGTTAAAAAAACCCAAACAAAACAACTTTCTCTTAACTCTTCATTTTTTCTCCTGAAGTATTTATTAAGTGACTAAAATTATTTTCCAGTGTCTGATATTTTTTAAAATTAGTTTCTTTTATTATATAGAAATAGCATTTTATATTCTTTTGCCAGGTTGTCACAGCAAATGCCTACAATATCTAAAAAATATAATGAGACTACCTAGATAAGTGTGAGGCGAAAATCAAGGCCGTACTTCGCACTACTTATCATTTCATTATCTGATCATCAGAAATTTAAGCCTAGGCAGACTGAAAAGTTTTTTAGACTTCTGAATGCTACCTCACAAGACAAAGATTTTCACCAATTTGAGGTGAGAAGCATTTAACATTTTTTTTTAGAGGTAGAAAGGAAAAAACTAGACGCCCTGTCTCTGTGTATGCTAAAATATGTTCCACATCTTGCACTAATGGAAGGAGTTAAGCCCTGAAACTCACACTTCCCAAGAGAATGTCCTAACTGCAAGAAAAAAAGAGAGAAAGGAAATCAAATAATAATATTTAGTATGTAGGAGGGAATGTTCTGGAGGTTTAGGGCAAAAAAAAAAATAACCAAAACCCCCAAGTAGATGTCTTGCAATTTTGTAACAGATAATTTCCATCTTTTCTATTACTCATTTTGCTATTCTCTTTCTGCTTCTGACCTTTGTTTATCTGCTGTGATAAGTGACATTTTGAAATTCTTTTAAATCACATCTACATTATACAAAATGACCATGTTGCAGAGAGAAAGCAGCAGAGCTATAGCTCCAACATAATTAAAACATGGTTTGCTCTTATAATTTCTGTGCTGATGAATGCTAGTCAGGTAACATCAAATAGTGCTTGAAAAGTGTCAGAGCACTTCTATTTTGTAAAGGTCCCAAATTTTGCTGTTTACAAAAAAACTAAGTGAACTGAGGTGGACAAGGGAACAATTGCAGTACTATAATGAATGCAAGAATTTCCTTTTCTGGGTGAGAAGCATGGAGATCCTCAGAACTCCTGTACTCCAGTGCAACAAAAATCTGCCTGATGCACAGCATGCCAAATGCTTTCAGGATATAATTTTAGACTGAAGAGATATTGACAGCTATATGCCTAGGTCCATTTGCATGTCTCAAATAGCCTTCTATATATAATGTTTCTTATTATTCCAATAATAACGATGGGCTTTAAGCACTCAAAATAAATAAGTGTCTGCAGTGCTAGGATTCGAAACCTTCTAATTCTGTCTGAACTGTTTTCATTTATTTACAGAATTTGCAAGTAGCTCTGCACGTTGCATAACTGCTTCCTAAGCTGCTGCCTGCCATGAAGAGAGCAACAAGCTTGCACACCAGAACAGTGTTTTCTGAAAAAATGCAAAGGCTTTCCAACCATGCTGAAATAGAATTGAAACAAATGATTCTAAACCACAGTATTTTGTGCCTAGTGTGAGCTTCACTTGAGTTACTTCAAAATTGCAAAGTCCAACTGAGTGCACGCACTGTGTAATTTAATGAGGATGGGAGCCAGTAAGAGCACTTAAGAAATACCAGTGGTTTGCAGCATATACAATATCTTGATTCAGATAAACACCTTTTAAAGCATATAATAAAATTATTATTTATTTATTTTTTTAAAAAGCTGAAAGAATCTATCTAATTATTTGCAAATGGAAGAACTATTAAATATGGTAGTTTCTGTGTTTTGGCGTTTGGTTTTGGGTTTGCTATTTTTGTTTGGGTTTTTTTGTTTATTTGCTTTCTTTGTTGGTTGGAATTTTTTATTTATTAAATGAAACAATTCACAAAAATATATTGCAAATGTGTGTTTGTGGTGACTGGACGTTTAAAATTGTATCGCTCCAGAAACTGTTTACATAGACTCTTTCTTGTCTGAGTCTTCAACTATCAGATTACTTCCAACCCAGTCTGGTTGGATTGGGAATAATCTACCTAGGGATGGGCTGGGAACCTCATCTTCCATTTTTGGCTAGGAAGGTGAAAGGACCAAATATAAAAAAGCTTGTTTTAGAAGCTAAACAGATCTCTCCTGCATTATAATCAAAGCTGCCACCATCTGTAGTAGCGCTCATATATTTTCTGCTTTTAACACACCCTTTTCTCCTTGCTAGGCTGTATCTTCTCACCTCATATATCATCAAGATTATCCAAAGGATTGGTATTAGTCCGAGAGACAGAACTCATAAAAAAAAATAGTTCTCTTTCATTGTAATCTATCTTGGCATTATCCCTGCTGTTCTAGTCAGCAACATATTCTCCATATGCCAGATAGTAATATACAAATTATTGTTCAACTTTCACAGAATCCAAAGAATATTCTTTCCTCTTGGATATGTCTCCTACTGCCCCAGGAGTTAAATCAGGAAGCTTTATCATAAGAGTGTCTTTCTGCTTCCCCACTACTGGCTGACAAATAGAGAGAAGGAAAGAGTTATTTTTGTTATTTTACATATTAGAAGAAAGTCAACTGGTCACAACATAACTTTAGAGGAACGAATGGTTTCTCCTTCTGCTATTTAAATTTGTCTTTTACTGGAAATAGATTTAGCCACTGGTTATTGGTTAGAGGTAAGTCCCTGTGTCACTCTAGAGCTACATAAAAGCATATTGGCCAGATAACTGGTGTTTTGAGTTTTCTAATTATTATTATTCTTTTACTGAAATGATCAACTATAAAACAGTTAACAAGAACTACATGACTTTGAACATTTCAAATACTGTTTCATGTTTCTTTTTTAGAGACCAAGGGAATTCACAAATGCTGTCATGTCCCCATCTTTGCAAATGTATAGACTATATTATAACAGTTGAAGTGACGGATTGAACTGGATAGGAAAATTGAAGGGTAAGTTTTGGGAAGATTTTAAAGTCCAGGTGAGATTGCCTGACAACAGGTAAAAGTAAATTATTTTTTGTTTTCTTCAGGCTCTGATGCCAAATCTTATTCTGTGGAAAGTAAGACAGTCATGGTAAGAAGCATGATTATAATAACATATAAATTCCTTGAGTGATATAATTGTCTCAGGAAATCACACTGACAGTGTTTTTGCAGAACTACAGTTTCTTTAACAGGTGAAAATGTAATTTTGTTTTTTTTTCGGGTTGCTCAAAGGAAATAGATGGCATAAATGAGATGCATTTAACTTAAAACTGACCTTTCACTGGACAACTAAGGGTAACAATCAGCCCACCTGTTCTTAAATCCTTGTATCACAGCTGAAATAAACAAATGTAATTCCATAAATATTTCATGAAGTTTTGCAAGGAAGAAATGGGAGGTTTGCATTAAAATGCACTCCAATAACACCAGGAAAAACTACGATATGGAAGAAGTGCAAACATTTACAAGGCGAGAAAAAAAATTCGAATAGTTTGGTGAGGCCAGAAACAGACTGTCATAGAATCATAGAATAGTTAGGGTTGGAAAGGACCTTAAGATCATCTAGTTCCAACCCCCCTGCCAGGAGCAGGGACACCTCACACTAAACCATGCCACCCAAGGCTATGTCCAACCCAGCCTTGAACACCACCAGTGATGGAGCATTCACAACTTCCCTGGACAACCCATTCCAGTGACTCACCACCCTTACAGTAAAGAATTTCTTCCTCATATCCAATCTAAACTTCCCCTGTTTAAGTTTGAACCCATTACCACTTGTCCTATCACTACAGTCCCTCATGAAGAGTCCCTCCCCAGCATCCCAATAGGCCCCCTTCAGATACTGGAAGGCTGCTATGAGGTCTCCATGCAGCCTTCTCTTCTCCAGGCTGCACAGCCCCAACTTTCTCATCCTGTCTTCATATGGGAGGTGCTCCAGTCCCCTGATCATCCTCATGGCCCTCCTTTGGACTTGTTCCAACAGTTCCATGTCCTTTTTATGTTGAGGACACCAGAAGTGTGCACAATACTCCAAGTGAGGACTCAGGAGAGCAGAGTAGAGGGGCAGGATCACCTCCCTCGACCTGCTGGTCACGCTCCTTTGAATGCAGCCCAGGATACGGTTGGTTTTCTGGGCTGTGAGTGCACACTGCCGGCTCATGTTCATTTTTTCATTGACCAAATCCCCCAATTCCTTCTCTACAGGGCTGCTCTGTATCTCTTCTCTGCCCAACCTGTAGCTGTGCCTGGGATTGCTCTGACCCAGCTGTAGGACCTTGCACTTGGCATGGTTAAACTTTATCAGGTTGGCATCAGCCCACCTCACAAGCGTGTCAAGGTCCCTCTGGATGCCATTCCTTCCCTCCAACCTATCAACAGAACCACACAGCTTGGTGTCATCGGCAAACTTGCTGAGGGCGCACTCAATCCCACTGTCCATGTCACCGACAAAGATGTTGAACAAGACCGCTCCCAACACCGATCCCTGAGGGACACCACTCATTAGTGGTCTCCAGCTGGACATTGAGCCATTGACCACAGCTCTTTGCGTGCGGCCATCCAGCCAGTTCTTTATCCACCGAGTGGTCCACCTATCAAATTGATGTCTCTCAAACTTAGAGACAAGGATGTCATGTGAAACAGTGTCTAATGCTTTGCACAATTCCAGGTAGATGACATCAACTGCTCCACCTCTGTCCATCAGTTCCATAGCCCCATCATAGAAACCCCCAGACTGGTCAGGCAGGATTTCCCCTTAGAGAAGCCATGCTGGCTGTCACCAACCACCTTGTTGTTTTTCATGTGCCTCAGCATGCCTCCCAGGAGAATCCACTCCATGATTTTGGCAGGCACAGAGGTGAGACTCTGTCAGCAAAGTCTTTCTTTTGTTTTTTAAACTGCATGAATGGAGCTTATTTCCATTTCTAACCTTTTTTCTGAACTCTCTGCTCATGACATCAAGAAACTTATTAGACTCCTGGAATAATAGTACATCCAGAAATTAGTTTCATCTTATTTCTCCAATTGTTTCTGTGGGGCACACAGTGTGTTTGCTTTCATTCTACCCTATTGTATGGTTGGATAGAAGGATGGACCAAAAGGTGCTTCTTTTGTAAAGGGCAGAAGCAATAATATTTATTTCAAACAGCATCAGAACTTCTTGCTCCTCTCTTTCTTGCTTCTGTCAAATGACCACCATCCTTCTGTCACTTTTTCCAGTTCCTGCCAGTTTTATTTCGCTTGGCTCTATTTTGTGATTTCTGAGTTGGGAGGAAGCTAATAGGCAGAAGGGTTTCCTCTTTTGATCACAATAACCTTGAAACCACTTTGAAAAAATTTCTTTTCATCTGCACTGAGACAGTGATTATAACCCCGTCTGAGCTATCTCTCAGGAACAGAAGGCAAAACAAATACAGGTATGTGTTTTCTCACTAAAACAGGTGAATATTCTCTGAGCTGTTTTCTCACTGAAACAGATAAATATCCTCTGAGCACTGGCTAAGCACAGAGCTAGTACGCAGATATATAAATATACCATTCTATTTGGGAACCTGTATCTTTTACCTGTATTTCATTCTCCATCCTTTTTCTCTTTGCTATTTCCATGGTTGAAAATTTTTTTATTATTTTTTGTCATATTCTTTGGATTCCATGAAGATTAAAGTAGAAATGTATAGAAGAGATTAGGTGGATTAGAGAGACAGACAAATTTCTTCGTGTCAGAATTATGCTTATGTTCATTTCTTCTCCCTGGTGCTAGTGAAAATGCTCAGACTTTCAGAGAAGAAAAAAGGGCTCTTTCTGAAGCCTTAATTTAACACTGAGTGTGAACACAGGATGTGATTAAATAAAACTGTGCAAAATGCAAAACCTTAGGCTCATGTGAATTGAACAGTTGGCTCACCACAAACATTGCATGAGCTTGAGGATAATTACTTTTCTGAAGAGAAACATCTGCTCATTTTGAAGCAGGTGGGGGTAATATGAATTATGTAAAGTATTAGAAGCTTCTATCAGTTCAAGTTTCACAATGTAGCCTTTTACCTCAGGCAGCCTCCCTTTCCTTCATGCCAACATGTCTTTTCTTCCTCAAAATAGCTAGTAAAGGCATTACTTATTTAAATTTAACCTTAATTATTGCCCATATTCTTCCCTTTATTCTCATATATTCTTAGATGCACTTGAAATGTATTGAATGCCCTTGAGTTTTATTCCTTCATCCCAAATGGTTCTTGACCCAACTGCCTTGCAAGTTGATGTTTCTCAGTTATTAAACAAAAAGTTAAAACACTTAAATGGCTTGAAGCTAACAATTTTTTAAGAGGATTTTGAAATACTGTTAGCAGAATCATTCATATGCTCGCAAGGGAAAAAAAGAGTCTCTAATCATGGGCTGAGAATGCACAGCACAGGATAAAAACTGGGATCTGTATTAGGTGAATTTATGCACTTTTATGCTGCTTAAGACAAAGAAAACACAACAGCATTGCTCAAGGAAAATGCTGAATACCAAAATAACAAGGCAACTCTTGCGGTTAGTACCATTTTGTGTGTAATCAATACAAAAAATGATCCGCCATTGTAATATTATAAACCATTTTCAAGCACTATGTTTTTACTACATGCTGGTACATTTATGTTATTTGTCAATTATACTTTCAGGCACCATTCCACAAAATTAGGTCATATCAGGAACTGACTGACCTTTTCTGCTGTAGCAGCTAGGACAAAATTGGACTAAACAACATGGGGTAATGAGAGATACTGTCATGGGTTCAGCAGCAGCAGTCATTTTTCTCCTCCTTGGTAGCTGGTGCAGCACTGTGTTTTTGATTTTGGGCCTGGGAACAGCGCTGATAACACCAGCGTTTCGGTTACTGCTTAGTGATGTTTTGGTCTGACCAAGGACTTTCTGAGTTTCATGCTCTGCCAGGGAGGAGGAGAGCCGGGAGGAAGCAGAGACAGGACACCTGACCCAAACTGACCGAAGAGGTTATTCCATACCACAGCACGTCATGTCCAGGATGGAGGATGGAGAGCAGAGACCTGGAAGGGTGGGGGTGCACTGCGTGGTCGGGCTTGGTTTTAGGTGGTGAGAATTGTATTCTTTCCTTGTATTTCTCTTGTCATTATTACTATTGGTGGTAAAAGTAGTGATTTGTGTTATACTTTAGTTACTAAACTGTTCTTATCTCAACCTGTGGGAGTTGCATTCTTTTTGATTCTCCTTCCCATCCCTCCGGGAGCAGGGGGGGAAGAAAAAGGGGGAACTGAGAGGGAGAGAACGAGCTGCGTGACTGACTGGACTTAAACCATGACAGATACCCAGACAACTTAATTCAGAATTAAGCTATGTGCAGTTTATTTTCCGTCACATAACAAATAGCCAATACAGTTTCAAAGGCAATAGGACAAAGAAAGAAACATTCTAAATCATATTTTCAAAATACTCCTAGTGTTTGCTCTCCTGAAAAAAAAAAAATATCCTGAAAACTTCTGTTCAGTTTTGTCTCTAGGCAAAGAAATCCTCTGAGTATATGATTTTCTCTGAAGGAGAAGGGTGGAAAACAAACTCTCTTGTTAAGGAGCTGAAGTAGATTAGGGAAGATAGCTGAGTTTTCATATGTAATTCCTGTTTGCCAGCTCTGAATCATCACACTGTTGGTGCTACCTCATCATCTTGTACGTCCTGCACTTCAGATAACATCCAAACATAAAGAACCCATATGATATGGCAGGAACTGTAAGAGAGATCTTGTAGAACACTGCTCTGTAAGTGGAAAACAGAAGTGTTTCCAAATAGAAAGACACATCTTCCATGTCAGAGCAGAGCAGCTCTAAGTCCAGTTAGTTGAAGCCAAGGTGCATGAACTAGTAGTATAGCAGGTCTAGTACAAGGTAAAAAAGTACTTTGGTACAAGGAAAGATATGGTATCGCTGTTGCAATCTACTTTTACGATTTTCTCCCATTTCCTCTCATATTTCATAGAATCATAGAATAGTTAGGGTTGGAAAGGACCTTAAGATCATCTAGTTCCAACCCCCCTGCCAGGGGAAGGGACACCTCCCACTAAACCATGCCACCCAAGGCTTTGTCCAACCCAGCCTTAAACACCGCCAGTGATGGAGCATTCACAACTTCCCTGGGCAATCCATTCCAGTGCCTCACCACCCAAACAGTAAAGAATTTCTTCCTCATATCCAATCTAAACTTCCCCTCTTTAAATTTGAACCCGTTATCCCTTGTCCTCTCACTACAGTTCCTCATGAAGAGTCCCTCCCCAGCATCCCTATAGGCCCCCTTCAGATATCGGAAGGCTGCTATGAGATCTCCAAGCAGCCTTCTCTTCTCCAGGCTGAACAGCCCCAACTTTCTCATCCTATCTTCATACGGGAGGTGCTTCAGTCCCCTGATCACCCTCGTGACCCTCCTTTGGACTTGTTCCAACAGTTCCATGTTTGCTAGGCCATTTCAACTTTTCCCAAAGTCTTTTCACTTCATAAAGTGGCACTGTCCTCAGAATTGATAAACATACCATTAGAAGGTGAAAATACATGAATTAGCAAATGGTACTGAAAGTTCAACATGCAAAAGCCAAAATGAGAAGTAATGGAAGCTATTGCTGGGTCATCTGTTCTTTGATGACTATTGCTAACAAAAGTGGAAAAGCTTACCAAGTCTAACAGAGCAAACCAGAAACTGGAAAAGATATGTGAGTAAGTATTAGGCAAGGGGACCGTAAAACTTGAGAAAAGCATGGGGGAGTCAGTCTGGCTTTAAGAGTGGCCTTTCACAGCGGAATTAATTTGTGTAGTTTCCACTGTTAGACAAAGCTCTGACATAAGTTGGCACAGCACAAAAAGACTTCTCTAACTTACCATGACTAGAGGAGCACTGAAAATCTCTTAAAATATTCCAAGAATTTTGGCCATGAGTGTGCTGTCAGAACAGTATTAAACTATTTGCCAGTATGGGGTGGATGACAAGGATATTTCAAACAGCAGACTCAATGGGGTTGTCTGGGTATGGGGTTCACATGCACAGGGGAAAGCAATGATTTAAAAGTCCAGGCCTGAAAATGGTGCCGGGAAGAGAAGCTGTCCTTTGCTCAGTCGCACACCTTAATATGAGCTGACAGCTGACAGCAATAATGAGAAGAATCAAGCTGTTGGTAGCAATTTTTCTGAATCATTCTACTTCCACAAGATTGAACTTTACTGTCTAGTTAAACTAGACTGAGATATTCCTTGTCTCTGGGGACACATCTTATGGTCCTTCATGCTGCAGCAAACTGCCTTCTGCTTTGGCTGAACCCAGACCAGAAGGTCCATACTGGCTTAACTTCAAACAGGATAATTGCCTATAAATCAAAAGAATGTTACTTCCAATAAAAATTCTACTAACTACAGAGAAGGTAGAATTAGAAATGTTTATCTACACAGATGTATGAGAGACCATTTCTGTGTTGCTATCTGCAGCCAACTTGCGGATGGCTAGAAAGATCCTTTATAAATTATTAATCCTAGACAATGCACTCAGTCTTTTTTATTGCATTAAAAATTTAAATAAGTAGTATAACGTACAAGCAATATTTTATCTTCCTGGTTTGCAAAGAGGTTATTGCCTACATGCTTGTTTGAAAGGTAGGTATTATAAGACACACAAATCACCTTTTGTCCAATGTTTTTCAGTGTATGAGCTCTGATATGGGCACTTAGGTCTTTCTTGCAAACAGTGATAGATAACGATGAATATATCTTATTAGAAACAAATTTAATTAAAATTTACTAAATTAGAGCTCTAATGCAGAAACATGAGCATAGACAAGACAATCCATTATATTACCACAAATTCATGCCCATAAAACATTCTTGACAACTCTGTAATTTAGGACAATTTTCTGTCAATGATTTGTAAATCATTAACCTATTTGGTAGGTCATTTATTAACTTTAGCAAACCTGAAATGGTTGAAATATACTTTCAGGAAACTTTATCAGGTATTCATCCTTTACAAGGACTTTTTAAGATAGTATTTTTTTTTTATTTTATTTAGCAGTTTAATCTTTCATTTTACTTTTTATCTTGCCTTCAATCTTTCTGCCTACCTGTAGTTTTTATATTGACTAATGTTATAGGGGATTTTTATTTACTTAACTGCCTAACTATAATGTTTCTGAAGAAAAATTATGATGTACTTTTTCATTGTTGTTGGATCTTAATTTACACATCAGGTCTTCCATATTGAGCAGTCTTAGCCAGCTTCTGATCTCAGTCACTATTAGTGAAAAATTTAATTACATCTGTGTTCTGCTTCAGTTATTATCTAATTAAGTATTAGTTCAGGTCATGCTTGTGGTCTTCCTGTACACACTGGGGAGCCAGCTGTAGAAGAGACTTGCATCAGTACGAGATTATCTGTGTGAAAAAAAAAAAAAAAAGCAATTTCTTGGCATGGCAATAAAATACTCACAGTTTGAAAATTTGACTTCTGAATACTTGAAAACATGTGGAACAATTCTTGTCAAAGAACTGTCCTTTATATAGGAGTGGGTTAGCTTTCATTTGCTGCATAGTAATCTTGCGAAATATTATTCTTGTGTTGCCATTCATGCCAAAAGATTAATAAAGACATCAGAATAAATGTGGCCTTGGAAATATTTTAATTTTGTTTTTCATGTTCTGCAGAACATGTTTGTGAATATGTTTATGGAACAATTTACTGCAAACTCTCCAATGCTGCATTCAGTCCATTTGAAAGCTAAACACTGGTAGTTAATCATAACAGTGTATGCATAAACCCTGTTGGAACAAAGCTTGTTTTGAAGTGCCAGGAAAGAGTAGTTATATGGAAAATAAAAGCTTTCCACCAATGGGAAGAAAAACTGTGTAGCCAAAGGCAGCTGAAACCAACTCTTCTTGAAAGGTCCTTGAATATTTGGACAGAGATAGACTTTCCCCTCATAAGACCACCCTGGGAAAACATATTGCTGGAAAACTGGGTTGGATGAGGAGGCTTTCCTCTTTCAGACTAACTGACTGAGACAAGTCTTTGAAATTTAAGCCCGTGGAGTTTCAGTACTAACCTAATATTCACGGCCTACAGCACCTGCCTACAAACTTATGCTCTATCTTCTCTTTTCCACTTTCCCCAAAAGTTTAACCATGTTTTTCAAGGATATACAAAATAACTAGTTGTGATTCACAAAAGAATTTATGCTGAAAGCTAGGGATCTTCTACAGCCATGGTAGAAAATCTAGTTGTTCACATAACATTGGGTGACAGTTTTGCCCACAGTAACTACATGGTCAAGTCTTCCAGAGCTTGTGGCTATTTCAGAACATTTTTAGTTTCAGAAAACTTGGAATTAGACAGAAAGGATAGAATTTAATTTTGTGTGGGATTTCTTTTCCTCTGAAATGAACTAATCCAGTTACTGTGAACTACTTTCTTCATACCTTTGTGCTACTTCCAATTTGCTAATCCAAAATGATTATACCAATTGACATGGTGATATAGAAGAAATAATGACTTCAGTATATCCACACTGGCAATTGGATGATTAAAAGAATCTGAGAAATATAAAATATTTCAAGGACAGTTCCCTAGGCATGTGTGGGTGGTTGTTGTGTTGGTTTTTTTTTTGTGTGTGTGTGTTTTCATGTGTGTGTCCATGTTTCCTGAGGTGAAATATTTGCATTATGCAACTGTTCATCTTAAGCATTTTAAAATGCGCATTTAATTACATCTTACATATGCTTAAGGAACACAAAGACTGAAAAATATCTGAACTGATTCCTGTTTAATGCCTTCTGAGAATAACTACAATCCTCCACCATATATGCTTACATATGTTTCTTTTCATTCATGTGTTTAGTAGAATCATTAAGAATTCAAGCACAAGAAAGCATCATCTAATTATATTCAAACGTAATTTTCAGTATTGGTTCTCCATTTTCATCTTCTTGCAGCTCTGGATATCCCAGAAATTTGTTAGGGTTTTTTTTGGATGGTTTCTTCTCTTAGGTAGGACACTATAAATTCTTCAAGTCCAGATTAGTTTGTTTTTTAATTTTTTTACTTGTTTTTAAAATACGTGTGCTTGTGAATCACACAACATGTTTTTGAGCACTAAATAAGTCACAACCTTGTGTCTGGCAATAATCTTATGAAACAGTATTTCTTATTGTATGTAAAACATGGCAGCCTCCAGGGCTAGCATAGGTGTATGATTTGGGAAATTCTCAAAGACTTTAGGAATTTTGTTAATTTCTTTTAAAAAAAAAAAATATAACATTGCTTGGAATTCCATATTTAACTCACATGATGCAATTAAATAGATTTTTTTCTTTATCTCCTTAAGTTAGCAATCGAAATCATTGCATTTTTTTTCCAAGCTTAGCAAGATTTCTGATTGAATGCAGCCTTATACTTTCAAATAAAGCAAAATTCTGAAACATGAAGTCTGCTGTATGTGAAACTAAGTATGATAATGAATACTAAAATGTCTTAAAAAGTCACATCACAAGCAAATTCAATAGCTATGACGTTGAGCAAAAACCTGCCATTTTATAGGGTCATTTTTTAATCTCTTAGCTAAGATAGAACTGATTTCCTACAGAAAATTGCTTTACTGAACATAAAATGGATGACTTTTCAGTCAAGCAGCCTTACATCTTCACTTGAAGATTTCTTTTTAAAATGCTTACCTTATGTACTTTATTGATTTTATTTAGTTGATATTATAGTTTTCTTTTCTTTAGCATTATAAATTCAACTGTCCTATTCAGCATGGACAGTATTTAAATTATGCAGTCCTATAAAAATTAAAATATGATTACACTGTAAACTGTCAATGCATTTCATCATTTTATTCCAGTAATAATATGTTAGAGAGTATCAGTGTAATCACAGAACTGTCTATAACCTCCTGACAACATTTTGGGTTCTACCCTCTAATAGAGATCTAGTGTTAATGAACAGATGACAATTTATCAGCATTAATATAACATTGTTTTGTGAAAATATCAGTAGCTCAGGAATTTGTATGATTGATGTATCAATGCCAAAAAAGCTGTGCACTCTGTCAGGAAGACCACTACAATTATACAGAAGCTCCATTTTCTTGCCAAACTATGAAAAAAAAAAATACAGCTTAGGACTTTTTGGTTTTTTGCAAGTTATGTTTCCACAATACCATGAAGAAACGGATGGACACAGATGGGGGTCAAATAATTGTATTTCCCAGAAAAACTCAAGCTTAACTTTACTCATATCTACTTTCTGAGTTATTTGTGCTAAAATAAATCAAAAGCATAAGCTCTTCCAGAGGTCTGTGTTCTTTGACGTACTATTGCTACCCAGTTCTGAAAAGTCAGAAGGAGCAGTTTTCAGTTATCAAGTTCATTGGTCTGAGTTCTGGTATTTAGATTTTTGTATTATTCTAAAAAATTCTTTTTTTTCAAATTCTGAAATTATTTTCTTATATTTTTAACACACATCAGTGACCACATGGATGGAATCCAATAGATCCAGCTATTGTCACCTATCTTCTTCAAACCAGAAGTTCCCTAGAGAAGGAACAGATAGGAGATTGTTTCCAGGGCACTATTACAGAACTTGAGACAGCAACAAGGCTTACTATAAAACTTCTGTAACAGCAGATCTGGACTGTATAAGAAACACATGATCACCTGCTTACAGATTTAAATTGTTCCTCAATGAAGAATGTAAAAAATTCCTAAAAAAATCTTAAAAATTACTGAGGTTAGTATGGTATGAATACTTCCCAAAGCATAAAATGCCATTCAAATCCAACCATTTAAGTCTTGGATAAGGGGTCGGATGCCCAGAAAGTTCACTAAAACCATCTTGCCATATCTTACTCAATGTAATTTTATTATTCTCATTCAAAAAAAATGCAGCTTTGTCCGTTTCATTTCCATTTACAGCATTGCTTTGCAGATCTTCCTCCTGTCTTATCAGTTTGTTTCATTTCTCTGCCTCTCCGATCAAACATTAAATATGTGTGTTCAGTTTCATAGCCTACTCTATCATCTTTCATTCATCACTGAGAGGTTAACTTTCCCCTCAGTCAGCACAGACTCATGGCTCTTTTCACCTCCTTGGCAGATTTCCCATCCAACATTTTCTTTCCTTCATTCATGTGGTCCATAATATTTACATTTGAAAACAATTACATTGGCACCCTACAGAGAATATTATCCATCAAGCTGCTACATATTATGTTGCTTTTCCTCTCTGCTCATCTGGGTTTATACCTAGCTTTAAAACGTCCTGAAGTAGTCACCATACTTTCTGTTTGGATTAGGAGAAAGAAGGCAGCACAGTTGGTCCTGAAGTGAGTGGAATTCTTTAGCATTCCTGAAATGCAAATACATATTGTAATTAAAATTGTAAGAACTAAAATACAATAAGACTAATAATACTATTTACACCAAATATCTGTTGCTTAAATTATAATTAAATTAAATTGTTGTATATGCTAGTAAAAATGTTCCTTTACTCCATTTCATTACGTATAGTCATTGTGACTTTTCTTAATTATACAAAAAGAGTGAAAACAAAGATCAAATGTTGCCAAAAATGTTATCCTCCTAAGAGAGAAGTCTGATGGTTTTGATATTTATGATCTAGCATTCATTCTGCTCAAATATGAGTAATCTCTTGCTTGGCATCTACTGGAAATTCCCTGTTGACTTTATCTGCCTATTTAAGGATCCCAGTGAATTGGCTGAGACCGTTGCGCCTGACCAGTCCATCAGTATCCTGTTACAGGGACTCTTCAATGAACAGTCCTACGAGATTGGGGCTGATTTGACTGACTTGTTCAGGGAAATGCACCAACAGCGTAAAGGGGACCCTCAGTGGGTCCTCCTATTTTGTTACCCACTGCCAGCAACTGCTAGCACCCACAAGGGACTAACACAAACAGTATACTGAATATAAGTCTTTAAAATAAAATAGGAACAAATTAAGGTTTCTGGATTGCCTGTGACAGGGACTGTCTGCAAAAACAAGCTTGAAGTGATGTACAACTAGACTCTAATCCTTAATAACAGCTAGCGTGTGTTAGTTATTTAGTGAGCACAAGATCAAGTTCTCACCCAATAGGCTTCTCTATGGGGGAGAAGTTACAATGGAGTCTTCCCTGTCTCCTCCCTTCTCTCATTAACTTTTACACTCCTCTTCTTTTACAACTCTCAGGTGGTTCTTGAGTGACTCTAGTCATGCATTCTTTTATTATTGATTAGTGTAAAATTCTCTTGCTTCACATTTAAATATATAGTTGATAAAAAATATTAAGCTCATGCTAAGTGAGAGGTGATCATACCTTGGAGGCAGGTAACTTTGGGATGGATGTGTGCATTAGTATTATAGTGAGATTATAATGACCAAGGTTCACCTAAAGAAAGTGATTTCACCACAGTTGCTCGCTCAGCAACAGACATCTTCTCTTATATTTCCCATTTAACAGCTGCTATCCAGCTTATCAGCTTGTCATGGGTTCAGCAGCAGCAGTCATTTTCCTCCTTCATAGTAGCTGGTGCAGTGCTGTGTTTCCAGCTTTCGGTCTGGGAACAGTACTGATAACACTGATGTTTATAGTTATGGCTTAGAATGTTTGGTTTGACCAAGGACTTTCTGAGTCTCATGCTCTGCCAGGCAGGAGGGGAAGCTGGGAGGAAGCAGAGACAAGACACCTGACCCAAACTGACCAAAGAGGTATTCCATACCACAGCACGTCATACTCAGGATGTAAAACAGAGAGCAGAGACCCAGAAGGGTGGGGGTTTGCTACTGGGTCAGGCTTGGTATCGGGTGGTGAGCAGTTGTATTCTCTTTCCTTGTATTTTCCTTGTCATTATTATTGGTGGTAGCAGTAGTGGTCTTGTGTTATACTTTAGTTACTAAACTGTTCCTATCTCAACCTGTGGGAGCTGCATTCTTTGATTCTCCTTCCCATCCACCCGGGAGCAGGGGGGAGAAAGAGAGGGGAGTGAGTGAGAGAACGGGCTACGTGATTTACGGCTTAAACCACAACACAGCTGTATAGTACCATCAAGTTCCCAGTTCTGCAGGAATTCAACAGAGCCTGGCCATGGTGTCTCCACTCTGATCCACCCTCCATTGCTGCTATTGGACAGCAGGTTGTGTTGTCTAGGGAACCATGCTGGAGTAGTTTCTGTGTGTGCCAGCCATCCTGAAAATAACAACTGTATTTTACCCTAAAAAGCTTTCAATAATTCTATGACTTCTGTTAAACTCCAGTTTTCTCTAATTTCCCACTCCCAAGTAATTTTCCCATGTTATTTGACTGTGATGCAAGTCTACTTTATAAATTTGGCATTATAGATTATTCCAGTATATTTACATAACATGACATTTTAAAACTGTTTATGGTTGTGGATTTGGACAGCACATGAAGGGAGAGTGTGGGGTTTTTTTTTGTTTGGGAGCTTTGTTTAGCTAGTTAGCTTTTGTTTTATTTTGTTTTTTTTTTTTTCTGAGCTGCTGTTTCTTTTGGTGGGTTGAAACATTATATAATATAAAGATTTGACTGACTCACAACCTATGCTTGTAAATGCTTAGTAAGATACACTTTGTGATGATCTAATTATTATCAATGGATATTCTTGCATACCAATTTCTTATGTGGCTGGTGGTGGTCATTAAAGCTCAACTGTCAAACTTATGTCTCATCAGCAAAATGTGTTTCTTAATCTAATGCTCAGTAAGTCTGAAAAGAAATTGTGCATGTCATTTGTTTGTATTGCTTATTGTATTAAGTTTAAGTGTATCCTAAACCCTCTATTATCTACCAATGTTAAGATCCACCTTAGTGTGAACACATGAATGAAGGCAGAAGATGGCACACAAGACACTAGCTCTTCCAGCCTAGGGAGATACAGTGGAGCACATCTGCACTGTGCTGTAGGATTGACAAAGAAAGCTTTGCCTTTTAGGCCATGAACATTTTCAGGCAGCAGCTGCCTTGCATGTGCTGTATTTAGAAAGTTCAATTTCAGCTCATGCTATGAAAATGCTGCGCATGTAACCCTGTCCATTTGCAGCAACACAGCACAGAGATCCTTGAGCTAACATTGGTCAAAGTCAAAGCTGTGTGATGTTAAAGAGAGGTGCACCTAGACAGAAATACTAACTTGTGTTCTGGAAACAATGTAAATTATGCTAACACAGGGCTGCAACCAGGCTACAAAGCCTAGATTATGAGCAACAGCATTAGCCTGACCCAGCTACAGACTTTTTTTGGTACAACAGCAGGCATTTTTTCATCAGTTTGGGAAATCTGTACATACTCTCCTGTCCTGCTCAAGTCAGACATACCTGTGTCATCTATTACTGCTTCTGGGATGTTGTATTCTAATGGATATTTCTTAAAACTTTGCCTAGTGCACTACTACTTTAGCTGAATGCCATCTGAAATAATGTATTCCATTGACTACCATCAAAACGGGAGTTCTTGTGCTTCTCAACTTTGTGATACCAGAATTTATGATCCTTGGTAGAATGACAAATGCATATAATTTACAATGAGGCATAGGTGCTGACAGCTGGAATAGCTGAACGTAGTAACAAAATTTTTATGCTCCCTGATGTCCAGTGCAGGCATTCCGTTTCTCTTCACTGAATTGCTGCCTGGGTCAAGATCTTCACTCTTCACTTTGCATTTCACTGGACACTAGCTGTCAAAGATCAAGGAAGCTCCCTCTTAATTGCATTAAATTTAGCATCTTTATCAGATGGCATGATATACATTTGGTAAATATAAACAAGGTACCTGACAGAACTCACTTTACTTCTTCTCTTGAAAAAGATACACAAGCAATGACTGTAATTTCAAAGCTCGTGTTAAATGAGCAAACCTTGGCATTAACTCAAAATATTGCAGGAAATAGCCCTTCATTCTTCACCAGACATTCATCAACATTGCATTCAACTACAATGCTTCTGTGGTGACTTTTTTACACTCATATTCATTTTCATGCTGTTTCTGATGATCTGAATTATTCATAAAGCCACAGATTTACTCTTTTTTTTTTTTTGTAGTATAAAGGAGATAATTTTATTTGAATGGAACAATTCATTCAACTAAACGAAAATAATGAATCTTGAGGATCACTTGACCTCCTGCACTCTTTTGTTCAAGGGTAAAGTTATGTTAAGAATGCTTAGCTGAAAGGAGTTTCTTGTTCTTCAGAGGACTTCCCTCTTGAATCCAAACCTTGAGAACAACCAAAACAAAACTCAGTAAATACCATAAGGCATCTAGTAGCAGTTTTTGGAAGGTTTCTTTTATGTTATTTTGAGCGTGGTGAATGGTTTTGTGTGTGCATGCTCTGCATGGTCTAACATAAGACATAATTAAATGTGTATGTATATACATATGTGCATGTTTGCCAGTGTGTAAAAGCTGTGATTTCCCACTGGGTCTATTTAAATACTGCTTTAATATGGAATTTTATTCTTTTATTTATTCTTTTTTTAATTTATTATTCTTTAGCTTTTTTATCAATATGTTGTCATCTTTCTCATGGCAGAGGGATGTGTTTCTCTTTCTGCAACAATTGCTAAGCTTTTATATATAATTTGAATACATCCTGAAAAGGTGAAGATAGACATTAAAAAAAAAAAACAAAAAACCAAAACAACCCACAAACCAAACAGATAATATTAGCTTCTACAGCGCTAATCAACAAATCAACATATATTACATAACTATGAAGTAGTTACAGGTGCAGCAAGTTCATATACAAATATTTATTTGCCTAACACAAGCTAACAGTTCTTCAGTTAAAGCCAGTTCTTAAGTGACAAGGTGTGACATTCCTCTTCTGATTTAGATGACTTGAATACTGTAGAGACTATTGCAGAAGTGACATAATCAAGTGAGTTCCATTAAAGAGTAACAACACTAAAAACAGAAACAACCCCCAAAAAACCCTGCAATCTTTCACGTTTCCTCTAATTGCTAAGTGTCTGGACACAAAAAGTATAACAAGTATCACAGGGAAGTCTGGAGTGGATAGTACATAAATTCAAGGCAAAATGTGAAAATAGTAGACTCATAGAATCATAGAATAGTTAGGGTTGGAAAGGACCTTAAGATCATCTAGTTCCAACCCCCCTGCCAGGGGCAGGGACACCTGGAGCATTCACAACTTCCCTGGGAAACCCACTCCAGGGCCTCACCACCCAAACAGTAAAGAATTTCTTCCTCATATCCAGTCTAAACTTCCCCTGTTTAAATTTGAACCCATTACCCCTTGTCCTCTCTCTACAGTTCCTCATGAAGAGTCCCTCGTCAGCATCCCTATAACCCCCCTTCAGATACTGGAAGGCTGCTATGAGGTCTCCAAGCAGCCTTCTCTTCTCCAGGCTGAACAGCCCCAACTTTCTCAGCCTATCTTCATACGGGAGGTGCTCCAGTCCCCTGATCATCCTCATGGCCCTCCTTTGGACTTGCTCCAACAGTTCCATGTCCTTTTGATGTTGAGGACACCAGAAGTGCACACAATACTCCAAGTGAGGACTCAGGAGAGCAGAGTAGAGGGGCAGGATCACCTCCCTCGACCTGCGGGTCATGATCCTTTTGATGTAGCCCAGGATAATAAATTGCAATAATCTTGTAAACATGTGAAGACAGAAAACTGAAGTCTAGAGAAAAATATTTCTGATAGCCAACATGGCTTTCTTCAGTCAGAAGGCAGTGTTAACACTCCTGATATTTCTGCAATGGCATCTCCACCTGCAGTGGAAAAAATTAATGAATCAGAATAGATGAGATTCCTGCTTCTTATTATTACCTAAATAAAAGGTTCCTCTAATTTCAAAATAAAATGAATTTTCTAGTTTTAATACCATTTTTATTATTGAGATGACATCTATGCTATAAAAAAAAAGATTTTTTTTTTTTTTAAACAAATGAGTGAATTCTAATGAACACTAGGAGTACCAGTTTCACAGTCACCTCACTATTAGATATGATAAATTCACCTTTAAAATAAGGATGTAAAAGCCAAGGAATCTTACAAAGCAGCCATCTATTTTTTGACAGCATAAAAATGTAGTAACAAAGTGATCTTCAATGCAGAGAAGTTTGGAAACATCCATTCAGATTTTATTGAGATGTCTCATTGTTTATGTGGTATTAAAGTAGAACTCACTGTCACATTGAGGTAATAGAAAATATTTCAAATATCTGTCGTGGTTTAAGTCCCGTCAGCCACGCAGTCTCTCTCTCCCTCACTTTCCCCTTTTTCTTCCCCCCGCTCCCGGAGGGATGGGAAGGAGAATCGAAAAGAATGCAACTCCCACAGGCTGAGATAAGAACAGTTTAGTAACTAAAGTATAACACAAATCACTACTGCTACCACCAATAATAATAATGACAAGGCAAATACAAGGAAAGAATACAATTTCTCACCACCTAAAACCAAAGCCCGACCATGCAGTGCACCCCCACCCTTCCGGGTCTCTGCTCTCTGCTCTCCATCCTGGACATGACGTGCTGTGGTATGGAATAACCTCTTTGGTCAGTTTGGGTCAGGTGTCCTGTCTCTGCTGCCTCCCGGCTTTCCCTCCTCCCTGGCAGAGCATGAAACTCAGAAAGTCCTTGGCCAGACCAAAACATCACTAAGCAGTAACCGAAACACTGGTGTTATCAGCGCTGTTCCCATGCCCAAAATCAAAAAACACAGCGCTACACCAGCTACCAAGGAGGAGAAAAATGACTGCTGATGCTGAACCCATGACAATATCTTATCTAAATAAGACTGGTATTAATTTTCCCATGTTATTTCTTCAGTGTTAAAACGATATTTTATTATATTGCTCTGTACATGAGGTCTAACTGAGATATTTTAGACTTGGAAAGTGGTAAGAATATTTTGTCAAGTAATCAGGGGAAAAAAAAGGTGTGCTTTTTTTCTAATCTGTGGATGTTTTCTTGTGCTTTCATAAAATACTTTTTTTCCAATTCTTTGAAGATGTTAGGAGATAAAGAAAGTCTCAAATGAAAAACAAAGTCTTAGTTTATACAAGATCTAATGAAAGAAGAATTCTTATCGAGGTTTAAGAAAAGGTTGTCTGACATGGTAGGAGGTACAGAGAAAGAATGTTCTCTCCTCTGTCACACAGTGGGAGAATAAATTCTTCAAGATGGTGTTAGAACATCAGGAGAGGAGAGAGATGGTTCCTCTTTAGCCACTCAATAAGAACATCTCTGAAAACCACCAGCTTAAATGCTAAGGAAAATTGGAAATCATCCTCATTTAACCATTTTTTTTCTGTGGTTTTTAATAGATGTGAAACATCCATCTCTTCCTCCCATGGATACACATTACTTGACAGTGACCTGTAGCATAATAACTATGAATATGATAAGAAATCACTAGGAAAATTAAAGATTCCTGAAAATTTAATATATGGACCACTCTGTAAACTGTAATTTTGTCACTGTTTAGAACATACCCATGGTTTGCTGGTTTTAGGTTGTTTTGGTTTTTAATCTGAGGGCTTTGAACAGTGCTATATAGTAGATTTTTTTTTAATTATTTACTAACCTTATGTATCATGACATAGAGGATATTCACAATTCTAAAGCAACAGCAGTCCACATCTGCAGCACAAGAGTGCCATTCGTCCTTGTCATTTTAGAAGCTAATGAACTCTTTTCAGTAGTCATGAAATGGAGTTAGAACCACTGCTATGACCACAGTTACAAAACAGTCTTATTGATTTAATAGAGGAAACACTGTAAGACAGTAAAAGTATACAGCAACTTGTCTTTCCTTGTAATGGCTCATTTAATGAAGCCAGACCAAGAATAACAGTCATGCCAGACACATCCATCCCCCTGACAATCCCCAGCAGTGCTCTACCTACAGTTCTGGATTTAAGTTTCTAGGAAAAAAAAAATCACAGTAGTCAGTCCATAATGCTTTATTGTGAGACATAAATGATGCTTGCACAAGAAAGGCATCTCTATGTGAATGCAAATGATTCTGCTTCTTTTGTCCTCAGTAGTCAGACAATTTTAGGAAAAAAAAAAAACCCAAAAACAAAAAACAACTTTAAGTCTCTTTAGAAAATAATCCCTGAAACAGAGTACTTAAAATATACGAACAATGTCTTATGGCTGCTGGAAAGACTCATTCTCTCTCATTCTGTCTGTAATACAGATTGACACACAGGAATATATGAGGAAGCTGTTTAGACATTTCATCAGCATTCTTTCAATAATCCACACAGCTATTGAACATCTGGAATCTAAAAATATACATTGTGCATTTCTGAAAACCATCCTGGTCTCATCCACTGGAAAAAAAAAATTGTTTTTTTTTTACCACGAGTATATTGCCTTAAGGCACATTGTGACCCTCTCATGTGGCTCAGTTCTGCTTTTGCAGAATCTTTAGTGATGACCTTCTACCAGTTATAGTGCACATCTATCATTCCTTCCTGTCACAAGATGAGTAACTTTACCCAAACTAACAGATGCCAAGTACTTATGCCATATATGTGTAAACTAGTCCCAGAGAAGAATGAAAATGAAATATGCACTGAAACATCTAACCCTCTAGGGAAGCAATTCTTGAATGTAACTCCATCAGTGCCTATTATTCAAAGTCATTATCTGAAAAAGTTTAGTTTTCTGGTTCTCAACAGAGGGCTCTTTGAGGACACACACGCAGACCCCCCTCCCAAAAAAAAAAAAAAGTCTTTTGTACAGTTTTTTGAAATGTTATATATTTTCATGTATTTTGAGCATTACAGTCATCTGGGGTATGGTTCTTTTTCAGAAGAATCAGAAAAGGGCACAGGAGAAGGTCCCTACTGGTAACTAAACAGTGTATATATGGGAACAGGCCTACCTCTTGATAAGCAATGAATGAACCCTTCGCATTCAGCCTTCATATCTATGACATAGGCCACCTTCTAGTTGTGTTCTGTGTTTGTATAGGCAGGTAAGCATCTGTTCAGAGAAAGCTTTTGTAGCTTCATTTTCCATGCCTATAAAACTCAATAATTCTTGAAATTCAAACCCTGTTAACAGAAGTTAGGAAATGCTACTTTAGGAGTGCTAGGAATTCTTATTTAGAGACCATTTCTACTTTCTGTTAGGGAGATTTGGAGGGTACCATGACATTCTCCAAATAAACAATAAACAGAATCCCATCTGATTGCAAAGGGAAAGAAAAAAAGCTTTCAAAATATTTTTCAATTTTCCTGCTTTCTAAATGCGACAGATCTGAATTTATAGTACAGTTTGTATTAAAAACATATTTTCTTTTTTTTTCTTTAACAATAGGAGAACATGAAGATAAGAATAAACAAATTTAAGCATTAGACAGTGTTCAGATTTCATTTACCCAAACTTAATGTTTTGTTATCCAGTTACCTTTATGTAAGTTTTCCATCACTCTAACAAGACAAAGCATAACTCATGGAGGGGAAAAATGATGCAGGTCTAACCTTACTAAAGGACAGTAGAACATTATTATTCCTTCAGGCTGGATCAAAATATACATCAGCAGCCACAAATGCGATCTTATCTTTTAGTATTTACAAATTGTTTTCTCAATGACAGTCTAATTACGCTGTCATAGGTTTTTCTATTTCATATTATGGCAACATTGTCCTGAAGATGTTTTAGCACTGTTTTTTTACAGTCAGAAATATAATGGTAAATTAAAGGAATGATTCCTTTTAACTCCTCACAATCAAGATTTAATCATTTGAAATATTCTGTATGACAGAAAATTCTTTTCAATATGGAAGGATAAAAATAAGAAATGAGAGCTGGATATTGCATTTGTTTTCTGTAGGCACTGAATGTGCTTCATTTATCCTCTAAAGCTCTATCAGTCTGTGAACAATATATTTCATGAGATCTACTACAGCCACGCTAGTCATTAAATAGATGAACAAAAGTAACGAACAAACATTAGAAATAGAAAAGAATATGTATACCTGGAGGTGATTGTTGACTGTTCCAGCAAGAGAAACATTCTGAGATTTAAAGCAAACAATATATTTCATATTATATTAAGAAGAACAAAAGAACTTTTGAATATTTTTAAAGGAAAAGAAACCACAGAAAAATAATTGAAAACGTGACACAGTTCAGGGGAGCTTAGAGGGCTACACAAGACAGGGTAGAAGTGTCTTCTTGGAGTCAGCATACATTTGACCTCTTGTAGGTACAGAGCTTGAAAAGATGCATACTACTTCAAAAATGACACACTTTCACAGAAATATTCATACGTAAGGATTTCTCACTTTTTGACCGAAAATTATAGAATAGATTCTAACTAGATGCAGATGAACCACCTGCTTGATCCCCATGAAAGATTGTACAGTCTGTTTTCAAATACTGTTTCTTTTGTCCTTTTGTTCATTTCAATGATGAATTTCCTCATTATATTTAGAAAACTAATCTACAAATAACTCTACACGTTACTAAATCCCAAGTGTGCTATATATAGCTAATCACTGTACAAAATATAGAGGTGTCACTTTAATAACATGCAAATATTTACATTGTTTCCTGTGGTCTGAAAAATTAATCATAAATGTAGATCATATATCATCAAATTATTATTGAGGATTTTATATATAAAATATACAATTAGTTACTTATACTTATGAATGTATGCACACATGCAGAGACAGTATTTTTCGTACTTGCTTGAAATAGTCTCTTGAGTTTAGTTTAGTTTTAGTTGCTTCAGCTTAACTTGTTAAAGGTTTTCATTAAAATAATTAAAGATATGCTTAATTTGTGATGATACTTCCAAAAACTTTGATCAGGAAAAATTATAATAATTTTCCAACTATTATTTGTTTTATTTGATTAAATAATCCCCCATATTGTGTTAAAAACCGAGTTCATAAGCTTTCCAGATAGATAGTCTTTTTGGTTTGAAAGATCAAATTTTTTATATTTAGTCTTTCAGCAGCAGTAGGCTTTTACAAAACAGAGTGAAGAAAAGGCATATAGGAGAAAAATAAAAAAAAATAAAATGGAGGGAATGGCAACAAAAGGTAAAAATATAAGCCTTTTGTGTAAGGTAATACAGGAGATTTAAATAATAGAGAGAACAGAGAAGTTAAATATTTTCCAAATATTTTGTTCTCAGAAGAGTACTCACCCTTTGAGAATTATTTTTCATGAAATTGAGTGTCCACTAAAAGGTTTAAAGTGCTTTCATGCATGTGCAATGATGGTTGAGAACTTTTAGAAAATTGTACTCACAAATCACATTAACTATATTTTTACTGGAGGAAATCTAGTTCTGCTGCATCTGTTATTTTTTGCTGCAGAACATATGTTATCATATACAAATCCTCCCAATTACAAAGAAGCTGTAAATTGAACATTTGTGGCATCAGTACAGTAAATTAGAAATAAGTTAATACTGTGTTTTCCTTTTCCTTGAAGTTTTTGCTTGAATGACTTGCTAATATGCTAGTGCTAAGGCAGTAGCTGAGAAGTAATGGGGTCTTCTAGCTGACATCAAACATAGTAACAAGATCTTATATCTTAATGCTAACCTTGGAATATTATGTGAAATCTTTCATCTATTTCATAGTCTCAGAACATTACATAAGCTTTTTCAAAAGATAAAAGGCAACTTCCTTACTGCAGGAGATTTTGTAGCCAAAAAAATTTATATGTTGGAGGCAAAAAGGAGGAAAAAAGAGCCCTTTCTTTAAACATGCACCTTTTTTTCTTTTTCCTAAAAAAGGATAAAAAAGGCTTTATTTGAAACACATATATGTCTTGCTGTAAATCTATATTACTTCTATAACTGTATTTTGACCTCTGTATTTTACTGCTTAATGGAACTAATGATGAAAAATCAACAGAAAAAAAAAAGAAAGAAAGTTTAAACTAAAAGGCAAAAGGGGACATGACGTAAGAGAAAGGGGGAAAGAAATTATTTGGTTTTGAGACTGGAATTAAATACTGAATGAATTATTTTAGCATTGAAAGTATCTGTGAGCCTACAAAGTGAAGCCATGCTTTCATTTTTTGCAGGCTAGAATACACTAGCAGATCCGTTTCCGTTCCTTGGGCTGTTCATACACTGAGGTGATTAAGAAAGCAAATAGATTAAACATGGGGGGTATCCAGTGAGAATTAGTCTTATTCCTCTCTTCTTGTTCTCCAGCTGGGTCTATTAGTCTCAGATTTTTGGCTGCAGGGTGACCCCAGGTCAGTCTGAAAGACACAAGGTACCTGCCCTCCTCCTGGGCCCTCATCACCCAGACTGTTCTGTAGATAGGTATCATGGAAAGATTCTTAGAAGGTAAAAAAGAGGTATTTGGATCTTCTCAGGGTGAACAAGTCTTCAGTGCTCATATCTTCTGTATTTTCAGATACTTCAATAAAGAACATAGTTTTATTCTGGGAAGGTGTCATGGGTTCAGCAGCAGCAATCATTTTTCTCCTTCACAGTAGCTGGGGTAGTGCTGTGTTTTCGACTTTCTCCCTGGGAACAGCACTGATAATACCAATGTGTATAGTTACGGCTTAGAATGTTTTGGTCTGATCAAGGACTTTCTGAGTCTCATGCTCTGCCAGGGAGGAGGGGAAGCCAGGAAGAAGCAGAAACAGGACACCTGACCCAAACTGACCAAAGAGGTATTCCATACCACAGTATGTCATGCCCAGGATGGAAAAACTAGGGGCAGGAACCCGGAAGAGTTCAGTTCACGGCCCGGAAATTGGGTGGTGAGCAGTTGTATACTCTTCCCTTGTATATGTCTTGTCATTATTATTATTGGTGGTAGCAGTAGTGATTTGTGTTATACCTTAGTTACTGGACTGTTCTTATCTCAACCCGTGGGAGTTACATTCTTTCGATTCTTCTCCCCATTCCCCCCCCCCCTCAGAGTGGGGGGGGAAGAAAGAGGGGGGAGGGAGGGAGTGGGCTGCATGATTTATGGTTTAAACCACGACAGTTCTTTTTGGCATCCAACGTGGGGCACAAAGAGTTGAGATAATGACAGGATTAATAGTCATTCGTCACAATGCTGATTTATTGGCTCTCAAAGTTGTTGCTCTGGATCTCACAGGTTCAGCGTATGATACTTTACTTACAGACGGTATTTCTTAAGATTTTTCAGACCTGGATTTCGGGTTAAGGTTCTTGTTACATTGTACTTTATTGGAATGACTTTTAATACAATAAACTCAGTGATCATGAAACTGACCCAGCATTTGTTTCCAAATGTTATACAGTCATCAACTGTATACTTTCGGAGGTATATGACAGAAGAGTTTAGCAATTACACATCTCTTTTCACCTCCTCGAATGGTCAACATGTGAAGGAGACATTCTTTCATGCTCCCAGACCCCCCACCAGACCGTTTGTAGCATCATTTGAGAATTTTGAGGGTTTTGAATGGCCTTTAGATACCCTTGAGACCTGCCTGCCGATTGTGAAGGGGATCGCCATGTTGGCGCACATACCGAGTGTGTTTTGCTCACAACCATTTCGTCTGGTCCCGAGAGTTATGCAGAGTTGGGTTTAGGCCTTGTCTAGGGTTAAATGACGATATAGGAGGTCCAAGAGATTTTCCCCGAGGCTGGATAGTCATGAGTGGCAGGGTGTGTGAGATAGTATAGGCAAGTATCTAGGCCAGCGGGCCCCTCTAGTGCTTTGGAACTTCACCAATGAACAAATGCAAAATCCAGAAAAATTAATAAAGCCCTTAAAGGAGGTGTGTTGTCATTCTGGTCACAGATGGACAAATCATGGCAACATGCTGGGGCTTGGCCTATGCTTACAGAGCCCTGTTCATCACCATCCAGCACCTTCAAAAGGAAAAAAATGTCCCTGGATCTAAGGGCGGAGTAATGGATAGTGCAGCTACTCCAGCTCCAAGCACAGCAGCTACACCATCCCCAGTGACAAGTACAGCAGCTACTCAAACTTCAACAGTAACGGGTAGCACACCTGCTCCAGCTCCAAGTACAGCAGCTACACCACCACCAGCGACAAGTATAGCCACTACTCAAACCCCAGTGACAAGTACAGCAGCTACCCAAACCACAGTGATAATCACAGCAGCTAAACCAGAGGACCAGCTAGTACCAATATCGGTTGCCCCTCTATGCAAGAAGAAAAGCGAAAAAGAGGCAAGAAAGATAAAGCAAGATGAAGAAACAACATACTCACCAACTGGAACAGCATCTGACCAGAAGTCATCATCACACGACAAAGAAGAAGAGGAAGTAGAGGTGACTTCCTGATCTCGGACCTAAACCGAGCTACGGAATATGCGAAAAGACTTTACCCATCAGCCAGGAGTGCACATCATCACCTGGTTACTCTGATGCTGGGACAATGGAGCCGACGGTCATGAGCTAGAAGGTAGTGATGCCAAACAGCTGCGATCACTGGCTAAGGAAGGAGGAATTGACAAAGCAATTGCAAGAGAGAAAAAGTCCCTCAGCCTTTGGAGGCGGCTCTTGGCAGCTATGAAAGAAAGGTTTCCATACAAGGACGATGTTATGAGTCGTTCGGCCAAGTGAACTACTCTAGAAAAGGGCATCCAGTCTCTGAGGGAATCAGCTATTGTAGAGATGATCTATAATATCAAGCCGAATAACTGGGATATACCCATAGATCCAGATGAAGTCGAATGTACACGACCCATGTGGCGGAAATTTACACGGAATTCACCCCCATCATATGCCCATTCATTGGCAACAGTAACCTGGAATGACATAATACCACTAACAGTGGATGAAATGATTCATAAACTCCGAGAGTTTGAAGACAATCTCACCCCTTCCATCACCTCAGCTGTGGAAAAACTGTCCCAGGACCTCAAACAATTGAGAGACGATCTATCCAGCTCCTCACATGTACCAACACATGTTTCAGGTATTAACAAAAGGTGTCCTACTGATCGAGAGAGAAGATATAGAAGGTATACACCACGGGCCACCCTATGGTTTTACCTGCGGGATCATGGAGAAGATATGACAAAGTGGGATGGAAAGCCTACGTCAGTTTTGGAGGATCGGGTGCATGAATTGAAGAGAACAAAGGTCAAGTCTGATCACCCCACGAAGATTACAGCTTCAGTCTCTGGTGAGCAGGTTCCCAGATGGAGTGGAAGAGCCAATTTTACTTCAGCTCCTGTGACAAGGAATAATTCCTGTCAATGAGATGTGAGTGACCAACGTGATGACTATTAGAGGGGCCCCGCCTCCAGCAACATGGAGGTAGGGGAGAATCGGATTTACTGGACTGTGTGGATCAAATGGCCTGGCACATCAGTCCCACAGAAGTATAAGGCTCTAGTAGATACTGGTGTACAGTGTACCCTGATGCTATCAAGCTGTAGAGGGCTGGAACCAATTTATATTTCTGGAGTGACAGGAGGGTCCCAAGAGTTGACTGTACTGGAGGCTGAAATCAGCCTGACTGGGAGGGAATGGCAAAAATACCACATTGTGACTGGTCCAAAGGCTCCATACATCCTTGGAATAGATTACCTCAGGAGAGGGTACTTCAAAAACCCAAAAGGGTACTGATGGGCTTTTGGTATTGTTGCTTTGGAGACAGAGGAAATTGAGCAGCTGTTCACCTGACCTGGTCTCTCAGAGGATCCTCCTGTTGTGGGGTTGCTGAAGATTGAAGAACAGCAAGTGCCGATCACGACCACAACAGCGCACGGCAGTATTGCACCAGCCGAGACTCTCTGATTCACATCCATAAGCTGATCCATAGATTGGAGAGTCAAGGAGTGATCAGTAGGGCCCATTCACCCTTTAGTAGCCCCATATGGCCAGTGCAAAAGTCTAACGGAGAGTGAAGACTAACAGTAGACTATCGTGGCCTGAATGAAGTTACACCACCCTTGAGTGCTGCTGTACTGGACATGCTAGAACTTCAGTATGAACTGAAGTCAAAGGCAGCCAAGTGGTATGCCACGATTGATATTGCCAATGCATTTTTCTCAATTCCTCTGGCAGCAGAGTGCAGGCCACAGTTTGCTTTTACTTGGAGGGGTGTCCAGTACGCTTGGAACCAACTGCCCCAGGGGTGGAAACACAGCCCGACCATCTGCCATGGACTGATCCAGACTGCACTGGAACAGGGGCAAGCTCCAGAACACCTGCAATACATTGATGACATTATTGTGTGGGGTGATACAATGGAAGAAGTCTTTGAGAAAGAGAGGAAAATAACCCAAATCCTGCTGAAAGATGGTTTTGTCATAAAACGGAGTAAGGTCAAGGGACCTGCACAGACGATTCAATTTTTGGGAATAAAATGGCAAGATGGATGTCGCCAGGTCCCCATTGATGTGATCAACAAGATAACAGCGATGTCGCTACCAACTAATAAGAAAGAAACACAAGCTTTTTTGGGTGTTGTGGGGTTCTGGAGGATGCACATCCCGAATTACAGCTTGATTGTAAGCCCTCTCTATCATGTGACCCGGAAGAAGAATGATTTTAAATGGGGCCCTGAGCAACAACAAGCCTTTGAGCAAATTAAACAAGAGATAGTTCATGCGGTAGCCCTTGGACCAGTTCGGACTGGGCCAGATGTTAAAAATGTACTGTACACCGCAGCCGGGGAGAATGGTCCTACCTGGAGCCTCTGGCAGAAAGCTCCAGGGGAGACTCGAGGTCGACCCCTCAGCTTTTGAAGCCAGGGATACAGAGGATCTGAGGCGAGCTATACGCAACTGAAAAAGAGATACTGGCAGCCTATGAAGGGGTTTGAGCTGCTTCGGAAGCGATGGGCACTGAAGCACCCCTGTTGCCAATGCTGGGCTGGATGTTCAAAGCAGGGTCTCCTCTACACATCATGCAACTGACGCTACATGGAGTGAGTGGCCTGCACTAATTACACAACAAGCTCGAACAGGAAATCCCAGTCGTCCAGGAATTCTAGAAGTCATCATGGACTGGCCAGAGGGCAAAGATTTTGGAATGTCACCAGAGGAGGAGGAGGTGATGCGTGCTGAAGAAGCCCCACCATATAATGAACTGTCAGATAGTGAAAAGCAATATACCTTGGTTACTGATGGGTCCTGTCACATTGTGAGAAAGCATCGTAGATGGAAGGCAGCCATATGGAGTCCTCGACAACAAGTTGCAGAAACTGCTGAAGGAGAGGATAAATTGTGTCAGTTTGCCGAGGTGAAAGCCATCCAGCTGGCCTTGGACATTGCTGAACGAGAAAAGTGGCCAGTACTTTATCTCTATACTGACTCATGGATGGTGGCAAATGCCCTGTGGGAGTGGTTGCAGCAATGGAAGCAGAGCAACTGGCAACGCAGAGGTAAACCCATCTGGGCTGATGCACTGTGGCAAGATATTGCTGCCCGGGTGCAAAACCTGGTGGTCAAGGTATGCCACGTAGATGCTCATGTAACCAAGAGTCAGGCCACTGAGGAACACCAGAACAACCAACAAGTGCATAAAGCTGCTAAAATTGAAGTGGCTCAGATGGACTTAGATTGGCAACATAAGGGTGAATTATTTTTGGCCCGGTGGGCCCATGACACTTCAGGCCATCAGGGCAGAGATGCAACATACAGATGGGCTTGTGATCGAGGGGTGGACTTAACAATGGACACTACTGCCCAGGTTATACATGACTGTGAAACATGTGCTGCAATTATGCAAGCTAAACGGTTAAAGGCTCTTTGGAATGGAGGACGATGGCTGAGTACGAATATGGGGAGGCCTGGCAGATTGATTATGTCACACTCCCACCAACCCGCCAAGGCAAGCTCCATGTGCTTACCATGGTGGAAGCAACCACCGGGTGGCTGTAAACATACGCTGTGCCCCCCGCCACTGCCTGGAACACTGTCCTGGGCCTTGAGAAACAGATTTTGTGGCAACATGGTGCCCCAGAGAGAAGTGAGTCAGACAATGGGACTCATTTCTGGAACAGCCTGATAGACACTTGGGCCAAAGATCATGACATTGAATGGGTATATCACATCCCCTACCACACACCAGCCTCTGGGAATATCAAATGGTACAATGGGCTATTAAAAACTACACCGAGAGCCATGGGTGGTGGGACTTTAAACATTGGATACACATTTACTAAAGACCACTTGGCTGGTCAACACCAGAGGATCTGCCAACAGGGCTGATCCAGCCCAGTCAGAACTCCTACATACTGTGGAGGGGGACAAAGATCCTGTGGTGCATATAAAAAATTTGCTGGGGAAGACAGCCTGGGTTATTCCTGCGTCAGGCTAAGGGAAACCCACTTGTGGGATTGCTTTTGTGCAGGGAACTGGATTTACTTGGTGGGTAATGCGGTAAGATGGGGAAGTCCAATGTGTACCTCAAGGGGATTTGATTTTAGGGGAAAACAGCCAATGAACTCAATTGTCTGCTGTTGCCTGCTATGTAATACTTTCATAGCTCACCAACTAGATGTCTTCAAGTCATCAGCTACTGGCTCTCTGACCATCATCCCAACAAAGAATGAACTTTGATGAAACCAGATGAGTTCTGCAGTAAAGGAACAATCAGCATCAGCAGGCAACGATCCAACACTGCACACGGCCTCCCCTGCTCTGAAAGACTGTTACAAGGGATGGAGCTAGACATCATGGACCGAATGGACACAGCAGCTTTACAGGGATTGGTCCATGCACTAAGGGAAGATCTCTCTCCCTCCCTGTGTGTGGATGTGTATATATATATATATGTGATGGTATATTGAAAATATGGGATCTGAGCATGACGTGAATGGTATGGAATAAGGCGTGGATATTGTCATAGGTTCAGCAGTAGCAGTCATTTTTCTCCTTCTTGGTAGCTGGTGCAGTGCTGTGTTTTCGACTTTCGCCCTGGGAGCAGTGCTGATAACACCAGTGTTTATAGTTACAGCTTAGAATGTTTGGTTTGACCAAGGACTTTCTGAGACTCATGCTCTGCCAGGGAGGAGGGGAAGCCGGGAGGATGCAGAAACAGGACACCTGACCCAAACTGACCAAAGACGTATTCATACCATAGCACGTCATGCCCAGGATGGAAAAACTGGGGGCAGTTACCCGGAAGAGTTCAGTTCACAGCTTGTTCATCAGGTGGTGAGCAGTTGCATCCTCTTCCCTTTTATTTTCCTTGTCATTATTATCATTGGTGGTAGCAGTAGTGATTTGTGTTATACTTTTGTGTTATACTTTTGTGTTATACTATTTGTGTTACTGGACTGTTCTTATCTCAGTCCATGGGAGTTACATTCTTTCGATTCTTCTCCCCATTCCCCTCCCCGCTTCCGGGGGGGGGGGGGGGGGGGGGGTGTTGGAGAAAAAGAGGGGAGTGAGTGAACAAACTGTGATTTACGGCTTAAACCACGGCAGATGTCCAGCTGTTATTTTAGGTGCTGTCAGCCAGAAGCAACTTGAAAGCAGTGTTTATTAAAGGTTTTTTTTTGTAAGGTCAATGCTGCTTTATTTCTTCTCTTTCTCTGCTCTGCTTTCCCCCTCTTTAGCCTTGCTTTGCATTTCCTTTCCTTGCCTTCCCTTCCAGAAGTAGTCCTATTGCTCCTCTTCCTGTTTCTTACTCTAGTTATTGCTTCCATAAGGAATATCCCACATACTTGCCCTTCATCAGCAAGAGTTCAATAAATAGAATTTCCAGTGCTATTTCATGGGTCAAATAAACATGAGGGACATAGCTGTGGTGTTGACTATGTGTTACACAAGTTGTTTATCCTGCATAAATCCAAGTTAGACCCAATACCAGGTGGCTCTGAACAATCTCATTCCTATATATCCTGAGTTTTCACATACTAAATATTTGGTGTCAGGCAACGGTAGGATTCGTCAGATTTTCTGAACTTTGGTTACTTTGTTGAACTTTTTAGCTGTATTTTCCATTTATGGTTGTACATTTGCTTCAGAGAAATACTCCTGTGCATAATTTCACAGGTATAAATAAAGAGTAAAAGTAATTCAAATATTTAAATAACATTAAGACATGAGAATGTATCTTGTGGATTCTTTAACTCATTTCATTGTGATATCTATCCCCTAGTTTTCCTGATCTATCCATTTTTTACTTCTTTCTCTGCTTAGTAAAAATTAAAATATCTTCTTTTTATCCTTGCCTGTGTTCTTGGAAGCAGATGGTGTATGATAATGACTTTGTTTAGATGGTAACCAAATCAGTAATGCCATTTGAAATTCTCTGATCAGCTCAGGGTGCTTGTGAATCAAATAAGTGATCACAGTAATTATATTAGTTTTAATATAAGAAAAATAAAGAAAGGTTTTGAAAGTTCACATAGTCATAAATCCCATGGGTAAGGTGCTGATTAACCAGTATGTCCAGCTGATAATTCTCTAAGAAAAACCTATACAAATCTAATATTACAAGTACCGTACTATAGAAGTTAATTATTTCTGGAATCAAAAGTAATGGAAATAAAATGCAAAGTATTCACTTTTTAATGCAGGAATACCAAGACACATATACATCCTGTAAAAGGTTTTCACAGTGTGAGAAAATTTGTCATTAATTATGGATTATACACACAAGAAATGGTCTTACAGAAATTCTAATAAGGGTGTAAGTCACGTCCTCAAAGATAAGGGAAAATCCTTAATCAAACTTCCTGTGCAACGTTTTTTAATAATGTAGGCATGTTAGACAATTCCATCCCAAGATCACTCTTTAACTTTTTGCATTTGAGTCATAATAATATTAATAATAAGAATAAGAATGAATATGATCATACTAATAATAACAGCAACAATAATAATGGTAAAATATTAAAAAGAATTATGGCTTTGTGGGAAGATGCTTGAGTTTTTTTGGTTGCATTTTTTAAGTATTTTTTCCCCATCATAATAAAATTTTGTTCTGGAATTTAGTAGCTTAACATAACTGAATGCTAAAGGAATTGTTCTGTTAAAAATTCAGGTTTCATTTGAGGTTAAAAAATGGCATGAATAAATACAGTCGATGTCAGAGAAGTAATCTTTAAAACTTTTTCTTTTTTATGTATGTCTAAATTGTATTTATTTTGCAAAGAATGAGTATTTATATATCCTTTATAAGATAGTCTGATTAACATTTTTTCTCACACCCTTCCTCTCAAAACAATCCTCAAAAAAAAGAAGAAAACCACTGAAGGCAGCAAATAGGTTTCAAAAGCAGTCGGAAGGGGAAAACAATTACGTCTCCCTGGGAATACTTTCTCTTCTTGCCATTGAGAAATATGCAAATACAATTAGTTAGGAAAAGGGGTCATAAAATTTATTATTAGTAGTTTTACATTGTCATATCACCCTTGTGTTACAATGGTATTTCTTATCATATAAGAAAAGTCTCGTGCCATTACTGACTCATCATATTAAAGAATAACAGCTAACTCAACATACTGCAAGACTAATAAGGCATGATAGAAAGTTAGTGTTATGATAAGAATTTCATATCACATCAGACCAAGAACACCACTACTTCATGTTTTGTTTGTATTCAACACAGCCACATAGTATTCACTTCCACTACATCTTTCTCTTAGATGCAGAAATAAACCTGCAAAACTAGGCATGATTTGGTTAGTAGGCAAGCACTTTCTTAGGCTACCATGATCTATATACCAACAAACAGAAGAATTTAAGGTAAAGGAACATGATAATTTCAAAGTTCGGTCTCAGTCAATCAGTCCTTGAATATTATATACTCAAAATAGTACTTTGGAACCAAAGTACCTTTTTCTCAACAAGGGCAAAGCTGCTATCTCAGGACCAATTTTTCACAAATCTAAGGTGACACAGGGGGTGAAGAAGAAACACACCACAGGATTGTCCTTGTTTTGGCTAGGATACAGTTAATTTTCTTTTTAGTGGCAGGTACAGTGTTGTGTTTCAGCTTTATTTAGAGAATAATGTTGATAACACACCAATTTTTTAGTTGTTGTTAACTACTGCTTATTCCAAATCAGCAACTTTTTAGTTTCCCATTCTCTGCCAGTGACAAAGTGCACAGGAAGCTGTGAGGGATCATAGCCAGGACAGCTGACCCTAACTACCCAAAAGGGCATTTCCTACCATAGAATGTCATGCTTGGTATATAAACTGGGGGGAATTGGTGGAGAGGCACTCTTTGCTGCTTAGAGATGGGCTGGGGGTTGGTCAGGAGATAGAATCATAGAATCATAGAATAGCTAGGGTTGGAAAGGGCCTTAATATCATCTAGCTCCAGCCCCCCTGCCAGGGGAAGGGACACCTCCCACTAAACCATGCCACCCAAGGCTCTGTCCAACCTGGCCTTGAACATCGCCAGCGATGGAACGTTCACAGCTTCCCCGGGCAGCCCATTCCACTGCCTCACCACCCTAACAGTAGAGAATTTCTTCCTCATATCCAGTCTAAACTTCCCCTGTTTAAGTTTGAACCCATTACCCCTTGTCCTCTCACTATAGTCCCTAATGAATATTTCCTCCCCAGAATCCTTGTAAGCTCCCTTCAGATACTGGAAGGCTGCTAGGAGGTCTCCATGCAGCCTTCTCTTCTCCAGGCTGCACAGCCCCAACTTTCTCAGCCTATCTTCACATGGGAGGTGCTCCAGTCCCCTGATCACCCTCGTGGAGATGGTGAGCAATTGTACTGTGCATCAAATATGGTTCCCAAATTTTTTTTTCCTTTTTTTTTATTCCCTATTTTTATCAATTATTAAACTGTTCTTATATCAAAGAATTGTTTTTCTCTCCCTCTGAGTCTCCTCCCCATCTCACCTGAGAGGAGATAGGGAAGTGAGCAAGCAGTTGCATGGTACTTAGTTGTCAGGTGGTCACAACAAGGATACCAGTCACTCATATTCAGCCCCACCTTCTAAGGCATGCGTATCAATCCAGGATGCACCAATTCAAATGTGTCCTTAAATTTCAGCACCTGTATTACTAGGATATGACAACTGCCATGGTGATTCCATTGCCATCTTTAATTAACAATTCCATGGTAAGAGCCATTCAGAGTTTAAAGGAGACAAGGGTTCTGTAGTTCATTTTGTTCAATGTGTTTTTATTGACAGAAAGGAATCACATCTTATAGACATTACTGTTAGTTTAACTGAAAAATTAACAGTCTAATCAAAGAATCATTATTAACTCAGATGCAATTATGTGATCCGAACAATGATGGAGTGTGACAACACATTATAACACAAAGCTTTATTGAGGCAGCAGGAAAGATGAGCAGAAAAGCACCTATATATTAAATCATCATAAGCAATACCGCTGCTCTGGTGGACAGCCGCAACACTTGGTGTCCAGGGCATCTGTCAGCAACAACCAGTCAAGCAAACTCCCTTTGAATGTGAGTAGGAGTCATGGTACCCCTTGGCTCTAGCAATGGCACTGCGATTGTACCTTACATGAAATCCTTACAAGAGGATCATACCTTTCATGAACAGTAAGAGTGGCATCCTGCCTACACTGCTGCTGTTGATAAGGGGGCAGGGGGCTGGTAGTCTGCCTATGCTGCAAATACTGGTCAAGAGCAGCATGTCAGTAAATCTGTCTATGCTGCCAATGTTGGTCAAGGGCCAGGGTATCAGGAGGCAGGGTGTCAAAATATTAAAAGAGAAACAAAGCAAAAAAACCGTAACAGAACCTACTACAGACAAAAAATAATGAGGTGGTACTGAGGAATGGGAGGCAGTAACTGGTGGTTATAACACAGTCAGAGAGGAATGTCTAGTGTGAAGTTTGCTTAATACTCAAGTATCACTACCTCACTACCTTTTGCCTGTCCTGGAAAGTTCGCTTGAAAGCACAATGGATATAATCCAAGAAATATGTTAGCACCAAAGGGCCATATTAGCTAAATGACATTATTCTTCCTTGGAACTGGGTTTGAATAAAAAGAGAAAAAGGTCAGGGCAAGCAGGTCATGCAGCCTGCAGAATAGAACAAGAGGGTGATTAAGACAACATGTCTCATTGAAATTTTTGCCCCTGTAGCCCAGTGTTACACTCCATTGCTACTACCAGGACACAAGTGAGCCTGCAAGGCCTCAGGACTGAAGCTTCTCAGACTTACTTTGTCTAAATTTTTTCTTGATCCACCTGGAGCTTTCCTTTCTATTGTTTTCTGGTTGGCTGTTTGGTTTGTTTTTTCCTGATAGCTAGGTTGCTATAAGGGTCACATTTTTATTTCTTAATTTTTTTCACCCATCTTTAAACAGTGTCTAGAAGACTTCATAATAAGACAGTATAGATATGTCTGTACTTACTAGTCCACTGATAATATTTTAAGATAAATTGAATTCAATATTGTTATTATTACAGAGCGTGCGTAATGTGCACTTTTCATTGTTCCTTCTTGGGTTCTTCATTTGTTCATTCCTTCTTCAACAGAAGAAATTAATCAGCTCTATGAAAACATTAAATGGAGCATTATCAGCTTGTAATTCTGAGGCAGTAAGCATTTACAGCACCATCTCTTATGTCTACTAGATATTTATCTTGCACTTGAAATGTTTTGCATCTTCAAATGTGCAGTTATACTATTAAAAGCTACACTTGTCATCTTGTGCATATGTAATCCAGACTCTCATTTGAAAACCTCAGAGCAAAACAAATGCATTTCCTACTGATTTCCTGTTTAATCAGTAAATGCCATATGCAATTCTGAATGATGACTAGAGATTACACAGCTGAATGCATTTGAATAATTAATAAAATGTTTTGTAAAAAATTAACAGATAATGCCTTTACCTCTATTAAGTAGGCAATATTGTAGCTTTTTGATTCAGGGTACTTGCCACTTCATACTGTTGCTATTACAATGTTAAGAAATGTAAGTCAATTTTCCATAGTTAAAGGCTTATAAAACCACTCAACTTATTGTTTGATTTCTTGCCATATTCCTTCCTAAGTGATCACCTCATTAAGATTTTTGCTGTAGTTTATAATTATAAAGTCAGTCTTAATTCTAAATTTTCCTTTAAAGCTGACACTGAGAAACTGCCACTGAATTATCTTTGAATCATTTCTCATCTCTCAAATTGATTAGTGCTGCAGGATGGTGGAACTGAGATACATAGTTTTGCTATTATTTTGTTGCATTTAGGTTTTTTTCTTCAGCTTATTCTGATCTTGGCAGCTGTTTATCTCATGGTTTTAAATCTCATTCGTCACGCATTTGCTGCTTACTAGTGTGTAAACCGATTCTGGGACCACCTATCACAATTTGGCTGTGTTAAGTGGATGATGATGAATAAATAGACAGAAAGAAATGTCATTTGACTTCAGTCTGCTATCACTTTTTTGATATTATTTATGTATTTGTTGTAGAAAGGAAGAAAAAAATACTGATAATTAAAAAGACAAATACAAAGAAATTTTATTTCTAGCTGATTCTTCACAAATGCCTAGCACTGGCATCAACCCTGCTGAATTACTTGAGTTTTTCTTTAAATAAAATATATTCATTAATAACCACTTAAATCTTTACAAAAATACTCACTGTCCTTTTCATACAAATAATATTCTGGATCTGCTTCTAAATTAAAGAGGTCAGTTGCTGAAGCTTTAATTGAAAATCCTGTTTTGTAAAATTCTCAACTACATCTGCATCTTGTCTGTTCTGATAAATTTCTTAAAATAACTGCTTGTCTGCATGTAAGTGACCAGGTGTGTTTTTTCAAGTGCAGAGAGTGCTTACAGGATTCTGTTTCATTACTCACTAATGCTCAGACAAACAACAGAGACTTCCTGGTCAATCGAACCAAATGACTTCTGTTACTGAGCTGTAAATCTACAAAATTAGATGAAAAAAATTGTCTCCCTTACACAGTGTTAGATTGAAGCTTTCAGACGTTTATAGCACTCATCCAAACACCCAAGTCTCTTAATTTGTGAGATCTAGATGGCAAGAAGCTCACCATCTCTCAGGAATACTATCTGTCCTGATTAAGTGAAGAAAGAGTACTTACAGTTGAGACTATTTGATCTTACTCTTATGATCAAAAAAATTTGCTGGTCATTTAGTCCAAGGTCTTCTTCAAAACAGAAGTTAACTCTCACTAATCGCCTCCTTATTTTCCATGTGCCTTAGAGCAGTTTCCAGAAGGATCTGCTCCATGATCTTGCCGAGCACAGAGATGAGACTGACTGGGCTGTAGTTCACTGGGCCTTTCTTTTCTCCCTGTTGTGTTAAAGGGGAGAAAATAAACCCCCTTGCTTTATTAGAGGGGCCAGGAATGACTCCAATATGCAACTACCAGTCCAGTCGTGTTCACTATATCGAACCTCTACTGGTCCGGATTCACTGATAGTGGCAATTGGCTACGGAAACAGTGCAGTTTATTGATTGCAATTGGCTACTGAAACAATGCAGTTTATTGATGCAACAGGTACAGGTTCTTACGGATTGCTGGTAATAAATACTGTCTGCAAAAGCAAATGCGAATAATAGTTACATGGATACAAGTGCTCAATAAAGTTAACACAGCCTGGCTCTAAAATATACAGGTAACAGTAAAAAGTAACTCTATAGAGATTCTAAGTTTTCCCAGGGAAGCACTGGATACAGTGCAAGCCTTACCCACAGGCATCCATATGGGGGGGAAGAGAGGTCCAGCCCGTTGACCGGTCCCAGGAGTCTATTGATGTTAATCTTCCACAATGGTATCTTCCCCAATATTCCCCCCTCTCCTGGGTCATTTTATATTTTTTTTCACCTTCAAGGTGGAGCTTGAGTGACTCTAGTCATACATACCTTTATTATTATTGGTGCAAATCTCTCTCGCTTCACTTTTAAAGGTATAGGACACCAAAAATTCAGAGTGCATGCTCAGAGGGGGGTGGTCTCATTTTGGGGGGGGGGGGTGCTTTGGAGATGGGAGTGTACTTTAGCATGTAAATGAATTATAATGACATTATAATGAATCAAAATTCACACAGAGGACAGCATTCTGAGGCCACTGGCTCAGGGTAGCAAGCATGCAGCTTATCAGTTTCTTGTACCACCTGGTTCCCATTTCTTGTCGATGTTAGGACAAATTATGGCCATGAGGGCTTCACCCTGCTCCATCATCCGTCTGTGTATGCATGGGAACCACTGTGGAGTGCACATTCCAAGGGTGGCTGCACCCTGCCCTGAGAGGCCCTGAAAGTCCGTTTTTCCCTTATGTGTGGACAATGCTGCATTTCAAATATAAGTTTAATTCCTAATTATTCCACATTTCCTAATTATTCCACACTCCCATTGTAGAGGATGTGTTTTAGTCAACCACCCTGATGACCAATGATGCCTTTAAACATCATCAGTCCATTCTTGTTACTTGAAGAACTCTTCTTGTAAGAGGTGTCCAGCTGGACTTTTCACATTGACCCTTACCTTTTCATCCAGGTGATCCAGTCAATTTGCCACTCAACCAGTCCACATCTCTCTAACATGAAAACAAGGATATTATGGGTAGATCATGTAAAAAGCCTGGCTAAAGTCAAAGTAAACAAAAATCCACTGCTCTCCTCTCACCCACAAAACCAGTTACTTCAGCTGTCAAAGAGCAGCCATAGTGGGACTGCTGCAGAAAGGAATCTCAGCTGAGAGCTACAGAAATCCACTGTGTTGGCACGGCAGTGCCGGCACTGACAGGGCATCTTCCCACATTACACCAATGGATCCAGGACAGGGCCAGGACTCTCCCATTGCCCAGCAGTTATCAAGCCAGGCAAAGTGAGGAGCCAGGTGCAGAGCTCAGTGAGCAACTGGCAAGTCTGCATTGACAGGAGAGGTCTGAGATCCAGCTGATGCATCAAGGAAGCAGGTAAGGGTAAGAATCAAAGTGGTACTTGGTGAGAAAATGTGTACCTGTGATGTAGATTACAGAAGGAACAAAGGATAGGACCTAAGCTTAAGTACAGCTCCAAAACAAAGTGGGAGGCATCACCTCCCAGGCTATCTCCCAGCTCTTTCTGCCCCAGCTCTTTCCATCTGTATGATCCCACAGCACTCAGCTGGGCTTTCACAAAGCTGTGCTGGGCATGGGCAGCCAGGCCCCAAAAGTGATGGGCAAGCAAAACCTATTGGTGTACTTAGGGTTCTCATGTGCAGGATTGCAAGTTTCTTGAACAAGCTGGGGTCTCCTGACAGTTGAGGGATTTGCTCTGCTAGTTGCTTTCCTCACTTTTCACAGGATCTTAATATCATCTGCTTTGGACCCAGCTGCCATTGATTATGACATTCTCAACTGGTTCTCTGACTTTTTTTCTGTGTACTTGGTCAGGAAGAGTTCGTTCTTTAATCTGTTAATGTAAAAACTGCATCAAAACAGAACATTTCAGAAATATTCAGGGCTATTTGTGCCATGTTATCCTGCCCATCCTAGCAGATGTCATGGTTGCAATCCTCTTATGACAGCCAAGAAGTGTAACTGTGAGGCTCTTCTGAGTTGCTTTAAAAGGAGTTTGTTTACTCCCTCTTCTTTACTGGGCAGTCTGTAGCAGATGCCCACTATGCATGGTAACCTCACCCTGCTTTGTTGGTTTCTTAGCTGATCCTTGTATATAAACCCTCTTTAAGAATCTGTAACCATCTGTTGAAGCTTTCCAGTCATGCAAGCTATCCCATCATATCTCTAATTCCAATAATGCATGGCTCAGAGACTTTATGCAGACTTACAGTTTCCTGTTCCCATTCTTTTAATTTATTTCCTAGGATCTATGTGCTTTTGCATCAGTGGTTTACTGAGGTCCTCAGTCATCCAGCCTTTTTACACTTCTGTGCCAACCCCCTTATCCAGATAGCTCAACAGTCCCTCTACAGATGAGCAAAAACTGGTTTGTTTTCCTTTTTATTGTACTCTGTGTGTGCAATATGTTATGTGCATGAAAGTAGATGGATGAGAAAATGAATAAACCCAAGATGTTCTCCCATAAAAAAATTGTTTTAACCTAAATTTTACTCCAAATGCTATTTTTAAACAGTTAGAAGACTGCATCTGTCATCCTTGGGTTCTGAAGAAACCTGAATTTCCCACTTCACTAAATCACACACCATAGAAAGAAAAGACCCGGAAAACATGGGATTACTTTAATATTTTATTTCATAGATTCCTTCTCACTTGGCTTTGAAGTGCTGGAAGAAATGTGTGTCATAAATATTTGTAAAAAAAAAAAAAAGAAAATATCTAACATTGTGTAAAAAATGAAGTGGTAGTGCACTTACACATCTAATTAAAAAGGGCTGCTGACATCAGTGAGGAATTGCAGTCAGCAATGAAGCTGAAAGCCCAGTGAAAGCAAACTATTCCTATAGCATATTCCTGAAGGCAGAAATTAATGTTGACTGTTTTTCTGATACCCCAGATTAAAAGTGCTGCCAGGAATGTTTCTTCAAGACACCTGTGTGGAAAACCATAAATAAGCAAGAAGTTACTTACTCTCCATATGCACCTTGTGAGCAACTCTAGGATATGCTTAGACATTTCTACCTAGGATAGAGGGTGGGTCATTTCAGGTGCAGTGGACAATCTGCTTTTTTATAAATGTAGGTTGTCTGTTAGGATTGCCAAGTGTTCCAAATGTCAGCCAAGATGTAACTATTTTTGTGAATGCACTGTGAAGAGATGTGTATCAAGTCTGGATGTGGCAAGGTTTTTAAGGTCTGGAATAGTACTCTGGAAGTATAGAACACATTAGCTTGGGAACAGTGAGAATAAAAGCTAAAGTTTAGAGAAATTATAATAATATTGAGAATTAATGACTGAAGACCAAGATGAGCTTGTCTAGATGCTGTGTCTAACGCAGTCCATACTGGACAATACAATATCTAAAGCATGACCTTCTTTTTGGTAAGAAATAAAATTAGTTTCTGTCCTTCATTTTCCAGTAATAAAACATTATCTTTGAGCTTTAAGCCACTGTATTTCCCATTATATTGGAAATATATTAGATATTTAAATCACAGTCTTCACACTATTAACGGTTAAATTATTAAAACGTAATTGTATTATATAACTGTTCCTACACATAAATATAAAAGAAAATTAACCAGTTATAAGCATCTGACTCTTATGGCCTTTTTATCCTGCAGGTGTGATTTTCAAGAGACTGCAGTGTGAAAATTATGAAACAGCTGATAGCTTGCTTTAAAAACTTACCCAGTTATATCTGGTTGGTTCTGCAAATACTTATATTTGACTAATGAAATCCATCACTTGGTACAAAAGCAAAAGTAGTGTATATTGCATTGGTGCTGGCCTGTTGGATAATCCAAGTCATATAGAAATAAAAGCCAGTATCTTAAATATGTGGAAAAAAAAATCATTAAAATGAAACTGCTAGTTCTCATCTTGGTTTTAGTATCTGTGGGTGAAAATCTTCTTGTATTTAGTTTGATTTTAGGGTAATAGGACTTAACTGATTTCACTGGAGATTTTTTTTTTTTTTACACTTCTGTAAACTTCTGTAAGTAGAGGCCTTATGCTTCTTCACTTTATTCCACGTATAAATTGCTTCTAATGGCAAAATGACTGAAAATTGATCGTTGATGTTAATGTCAGTGTTCCACAATGAAAACACATCTTGTCACTTTAAAGTGGTAGAACAGTGTGGGAAAGCACCTTTAAACTATGAATTTTGAAAGAATCGAAGAGCAATCCGACTGCATGATTTCCTAATGCTTAAAAAGCAAAACCAAAACATGAAAACAAACAAACAAACAAAAACAACAAAAAAACACCTGAAGCACAATTATTGGAAAAAAAAAAAAGCAGGCCAAACAAGAAAAAACATCTTCCTAGTCACCTTATTCACATTTTAATGCATAAGTTTTTATTAGTTTCACAGTGGATATTATGTCTGTTATCTTGAATTCAGCTGTGAGAAGACCTATCTATATTTTCATTAATGGGGCTATTGATATACACTGGGATAATGTGGAAAAAGCATTGAGTTGGTGAGTTGAGTGCACAGTGTTTAACAGAAAAAGTCATTATCAGCCTAACTGAATAGGCTATTACTACCAAACAAGTGGGCTAAACTTTGCTTGCAAATGTTATAATCAGTAGTAGTGTTAATAGTAGTAGAAGTGTTGGAGCATCACTGAGAACAATCAAAATGAAGTGCTGTCACCTTTAGCTAGTTAGTTTTAGTGATGTCTTACATCACTGGCAAGAAGGATTTGAATCAATATGACTGAAATACCTTCATTTTATTTGCTAGTCAAAAATTCCACATTTGAGAAATTTTCATAAAAAGGATCCATAGATTTTACTGATGTCTGAAAATGTTTTTTTTTACCACCATAACAATTCTTGTCAATGAATTTAGGAAGTTCTGTTGGAATGTTGCTCTACACTGTTGGAATGTTGTTAAAACCAAAACTTTCTTATAAACACCTGTCCTGGGTTCAGCATTAGCAGTCATTTTTCTCCTTAGTAGCTGGTGCAGCGCTGTGATTTTGACTTTCAGCCTGGGAAAAGTGCTGATAATACCGATGTTTATAGTTGCAGCTCAGTAATGTTTAGTTTGACCAAAGACTTTCTGAGCCTCATGCTCTGCCAGGCAGGAGGGGAAGCTGGGAGGAAGCAGAGACAGGACACCTGACCCAAACTAAACAAAGAGGTATTCCATACCACAGCACATCATGCTCACTATATAAACTGGGGGCAGTTACCTGGAAGGGTTAGATGACTGCTCGGGTCGGGATGGGTACCCGTCAGTGGGTGGTGAGCGTTTGTATTTTCTTCCCTCGTTACTTCCCTTATCATTATTATTATTGGTGGTAGCAGTAGTGGTTTTGTGTTACGCCTTAGTTACTGGAGTGTTCTTATCTCAACCTGTGGGAGTTGCATTCTTTCAATTCTTCTTATCCCTCCAGGAGCGGGGTGGGGGGTGAGGGGAGGAGAATGAGTGAGCGGCTGCATGGTTCTGGGTTGCCAACTGGGCTTAAATCATGACAACACCTCACAAATTTGCAGATAGAAATTCAAAGACGATACCCTTGAAGCTGACTAATTTTGAGGCGTCTTTGCATGTGCCTGTGTAAGCAAACCCAAAAATCTGATAGAAAAATGTATGCAGAGTAACAGTAAGGACCTTATTCTAGAAAGGGCTGTACAAGTTGTTCAGCAGTGATTATGATTCCAGTAATCCTGCTGTACTTCTTGTGTAATTGCTTTAGGGTTAAGTCTCTGTTCAAATAGAAAGAAATACTGAGTCTAATTACGCAGCAACAACATCCTCTGAGAAGTCAATGAGACACAGAGACAAGTAGGTTGAGGCACTTGGAAGGAAACTTTTATGAGTGTATGACACCTTGCATTTCATCTCTCCATTGCAACTGAAACCACACACCTTGTTCAATTACCCTTATTGCATTAGTGTCAAATGGGCTTCAAGAACAGTTCCCATTCTTAATCAGGTTCCAACAGTATCCTACATGTGTGCAAAAGCTATGGTGTGCCAAACTTCTGATGAAATAGACCTCACAGTAATTGTAGTAATTACAGCATGAGGATTACAGTTATTGTGCTAGAGGAAATAAAATCAAAGCCTGAAAAGCAAAGAAAAAAAAAAAAAGAATGGCAAGGTAGGATGGGGCTATGATTTTCTACTGCTTTGTTCTGTGGAGTTTTGTTTCATTTTCCTGGATTCATATATTGCCAAATAAGAGAATTGCTATTTAAGATCCTCATCACCATGGTAAGGCCAAGCTAACCAGCTAGAATATTTATACAGAACAAAAAGTCAAGTTTTCTACTCATTTAACATGACTGACTGCCGAGAGTTGGCTCCAAAATGCATATCCTTGTGCATTTTCTTGCCATATTGATAGAGGATTGTGATGTAAAATTGAGGACAGGCAATATAATATGCTAATTTGTCAATTATTTATTGCTATGGGATATCCCTGACAGCAGACTAGGAATTTATGGGATTAAAACAGGGAGCAGACACTCCCCCCGCCCCAAGTTATTTTCCATGATACATTTTATTGGAATTCACATCAGAGCAATCACATTGGTAATCCATAACCCAGAATGTGCTGCTAGTGAAGCCCATGCCTGAAGGCTGCATCAATTGTTTGTTATAAGAGCCTTCATTGCTCACTTACCCTGCCAGTGTGAAAATGAGAACTGTGGGGTGAATCCTAATAGCTTCTGTCAAGCCTCTTAGGACAAGTGTTTGTACGACTGTACTGGCTTCTCATTTATCCTTGCTATCCTTGCTGTTGTGGTTTAAGCCCAGCTGGTAACTCAGTACCACGCAGATGTTCGCTCACTTCTTCCCCTTTCCTCCCACCCTGTTCCTGGAGGGATGGGGAGGAGAATCAAAAGAATATAACTCCCACGGGTTGAGATAAGAACACTCCAGTAACTAAGGTATAACATAAAACCACTACCACTACCACCAATAATAATAATGATGAGGGGAATAACGAGGGAAGAGAATACAACCACTCACCACACACCAACCAATATCCAGCCCAACTGAGCAGTGATCTAACCCTTTCGGTTAACTGCCCCCAGTTTATATACTAGGCATAACATGCAGTGGTATGGAATAGCTCTGTGGTCATTTTGGGTCAGGTGTCCTGTCTCTGCTTTCTCCCAGCTTCCCTTCCTGCCTGGCAGAGCATGAGGCTCAGAAAGTCCTTGGTCAGGCTAAACATTACTGAGCAGCAACTAAAAGCATCGGTATTATCAGCTCTGTTCCCAGGTCAAAAGTCAAAAACCACAGCACTGCAGCATCTACTAAGAAGGAGAAAGAATGACTGCAACTGCTGAACCCAGGGCACTATTCATCTCTCTCTTGGTTTTGAAGGTGAAATGCCTTGCTCTCCTTCATCAGAGTTGGCAACAGCACCAAAGCTTTCTATCCTTTGCTACACAACTTTCCTTTCCAGAGCATGGAAAAATTACTTTCTCAGAAAAAAACATAAAACAAAACAAGACTCACTTTTTGTCTAGGTATGCCATTAATACACAGTGTTTTTCAAGCTGTTAAGGCATTTAATCATTTGTCTTTACTGCTGATTTGACATTGACATAAATACTCACAATGTTTATCTAGAAAATTTATGGGGGAAGAGAAATTACTTCTGTTTGGTGGGTATTTGTGGAGAGCATTTGACACTGTCTCACATGATATCCTAGTCTCTAAGTTGGAGAGACATCAATTTGATAGATGGACCACTTGGTGGATAAAGAACTGGCTGGATGGCCGCATGCAAGGAGTTGTGCTCAATGGCTCAATGTTCAGCTGGAGACCAGTAATGAGTGGTGTCCCTCAGGGATTGGTGTTGGGACCGGTCTTGTTCAACATCTTTGTCGGTGACATGGAGAGTGGGATTGAGTGCGCCCTCAGCAAGTTTGCCAATGACACCAAGCTGTGCGTTTCGGTTGATACGTTGGAGGGAAGGAATGGCATCCAGAGGGACCTTGACACACTTGTGAGGTGGGCTGATGCCAACCTGATGAAGTTTAACCATGCCAAGTGCAAGGTCCTCCACCTGGGTGGGAGCAATCCCAGGCACAGCTAGAGGTTGGGCAGAGAAGAGATTCAGAGCAGCCCTGTAGAGAAGGAACTGGGGGAGTTGGTCAATGAAAAAATGAACATGAGCTGGCAGTGTGCACTCACAGCCCAGAAAGCCAACCGTATCCTGGGCTGCATTCAAAGGAGCGTGACCAGCAGGTCAAAGGAGGTGATCCCTTCTACTCTGCTCTCCTGAGACCTCACTTGGAGTATTGTGTGCACTTCTGGTGTCCTCAACTTAAAAAGGACTTGGAACTGTTGGAACAAGTCCAAAGGAGGGCCACGAGGATGATCAGGGGACTGGAGCACCTCCCATATGAAGATAAGCTGAGAAAGTTGGGGCTGTTCAGCCTGGAGAAGAGAAGGCTGCATGGAGACCTCATAGCAGCCTTCCAATATCTGAAGGGGGCCTATAGGGATGCTGGGGAGGGACTCTTCATGAGGAACTGTAGTGAGAGGGCAAGGGGTAATGGGTTAAAACTTAAACAGGGGAAGTTTAGATCGGATATAAGGAAGAAGTTTTTTACTGTGAGGGTGGTGTGGCACTGGAACAGGTTAATCCAGGAAGCTGTGCATGTTCCATCCCTGGCGGTGTTCAAGGCCAGGTTGGACAGAGCTTTGGGTGGCATGGTTTAGTGTGAGGTGTCCCTGCTCCTGGCAGTGGGGTTGGAACTAGATGATCTTAAGGTCCTTTCCAACCCTAACCATTCTATTCCATGATTCTATGATTCTTAGTTACTTAAAGTAAGAACAAATTTTGACCATTGCATTGTTATATCTTTTTACCAAATTTTAACACATTTACAGGAACTGCTCTATTTCTATGAAGAACTAAGGCATATCTGACCACCTGTGGTATACAGATGATTAGATTGGATGGAAAACGTGTTTCCCTTTTGCTCTTCAACCCTGCAGCAACGTACTTCAAGAGGGACTGCTTACATTTCTGAGACAGTCTTCTTCTTGACATTCCTAGGAAAACTGGAAGTTTAAACCATGGGACATACAGTGTAGACAATTCCCAAACTCCTCCACAGGCTGAATATTGCTTTTTGAGTTTCTCCTTTGCTCTTAGCAGGGACACGGTTGAGCAACAAATGACTTGACCTCCCTGTGATTCATTGCAATTTCTGTTAATGACAGAATGTTATTGAAAATGTGACTTAGTAGCCTGGATAGGTTTATTTGTCTCACCAGAGATGCTTGCATCTAATGCAGGTGGTAAATGAGATTTCTTCAAATGAAGGTAAAAAACAAGGAAAACTGCTTTCATTTTAAGGTTTCTACAAAGTAATATCAATAAATCATCAATACTGTACAATGCAATAAAATGTCAATAAAAACTTCCTAACACTTTTTTTTTAGCACAATCAAGAAGGATGTGGAAAATCTTTATCCAAATTAAATCTTCATAATGGTTCCACTGAAAAAAATTCAGGCTCATATATTCTGGTTATAAACACAGCCAGCATATAATTTGTGTTAACAAATTATTAGTGCAACTGTACCTGTTGCTACATTTACTATCACCAATGGTGGTACACCTTACAGCAATCATGTATTCTCAATTTATTGAGCCAGCAAAATGTTCTCACATAAAAGAAGTTTATTTGGTGTAAAAGCTCTAGAAGCTATTCCTAGAGGAAAGGAAAGAATACCCATACTGACATATACATACTATGTACTCAGAAGAGTACAAAGACAGCTATTTCTTGCATTCCTCAAGGCTCACAGTTTTTCAAAAGGAAGAGAGAAGCAATTCAGTAACAATTGACCTAAAGAGTCTGAATTTCCTTTCTCCAAGTCTGCAGAATTGACTGTGATGCTTAAAACAGTTGGTCATTTACATATTTCTAACCAGGTGCACTTCATGGCTATTCATGAGACTGCGGTGATTCAAAATGTAGCAATGCTTAGAGGCTGGGACTGAAAGCTTATCCCATGGCCTTGATCATGCAAATGAACCAAATATATGATTGAAGCTACAGTTTTAACTTCAAAAATAGCAGAAACACAGACTATGAGTCTCAGTAAGAAAATATATTTTTATATTTTTGGATGAAAAATATTGGAATATGGACACCTTTCAGTTAACAATATTGTAACTTTAGTTGCAATCTGATACTACCACATTTAAACAGTAAGAAATCTTTTTATCCACTACCATGACTACCATATGAATGCAAATAAAATGTTATTCTTAAAATAGTACTGAGTCACAGGAATGTAAGGTTAGAGGTAAGAAAGACCTTATTACAGCATTTAAGACTTTTTATTGCTACAGCAGGATTTCTTTCTTTTTCTACTTATTTTTGATGTCTAATAGGGTACAGGACTAAAAGCCTTCTTTTTCACAAAATAGGAAGCACCATCTGGAAATAACATTTGTTTTTCAGATTAAACATTTCTTAACTTTATCCTCTAGTAGTTCTTTATACTTGTGGATGTAAACCACTTTTTCTCTGTCCTGACTGTCAGATTATAACTAGGTTTTTCTTTTGCCTTTACATAAACAGCCAAGACAGTTTAGTTTCTTAGAGGACCTTTTGAAAATAGATGTCCATTTTCACAGATCCTCTAAAGTGATTTCTGCAGGAAACATCCATTCTTTGTTCTCTACTTTTGAGGCAATTCTTCCAGCACATCTAATCCATATTAAAATTTCTCACTGGACTAATTATCTTTCAGCACCATGTAATATGCAATTATAGTGATATTCCATGTTCATATGAATCATAATTATCTTCCTATCTATTATTGCCCTAGGACTATATATTTTTGCATATACTTATCACCTCTGGAAAGGCTGTTTTAAACTGTTACGTGTCTATTTTGACACTGTGTCAGGGTGCACATTAGGAGTAATTTATAATTACTCCCACGCAGAAGAAATTTCAGTAATACATTTTTTAATATTTTCTCAGAAGAAAAATCACATCTGTTTTACCAGATGAACTTTTATACTAATTTACACATTTTTTTTACCTCTCCAGACTATTTTTCTCAAATCACATTGATCTTTTAACTTTTTCCTGTTTAGTATCAGTTGCATACTGCTAACCACCTTCTCTTCTGTATATTCATATATCTATTAAACAAATTCAGATTACATTTCAGTCCTTCTGTCAGTTGCACAGTCCAGATTGGCAAACTCATTTAAGTTCTACTCAATATGGCAAGATCTGGTGGACTGATATTTATGTTCTCAGCTCTTCACGTAGGCTTCCCATGAAGACTTTTCACACATGCGAACCCCCACCCACTCACCCATGTGTGACTGCTTCCACAAGGTGAATATGGGCTTTGTGTGTCTTCTCCTTTAGGTTCTTCAGCTTTTAAAACTGCCAGTCTGATGCCACCTATTCAGAAGACATCTAGAATGGGACAGTTCCAGATTAAGACATTTAAGCATAGTGTCTATGTGATAGCTAAGTATCTAAACTCCTATTATACCCAGTGAAGGTCAAAGGTTCACTTTATCTACCTAAACATGGGTACAGTGACACTGAGATCCTATGTAATATAAAACTAGTAGATTTATCCAAAGACATTAAAGGTTGCACAATTTACATTGAAGGTATTTACAATTTGCATTAAAGCATTTACAATGCCATTTCTAAAGTGGCTGAATGACCTGAGGCTGGAGAGCTCAAAGCTGGATGTGATACTTCAAATGTGGTCTAATGTATGCTGAGAGAAAAGGATAGTCACTTCCCTCCATCTACTGTCTGTGCTCCTGTACCTAAGCCCTGGACATCCATGACTCTGTCCACCTTCATCAATACCAAGACACACCAAGGGCTCACATTCAACTTGCTGCCTGCCACATAGCGGGGCTTTCCCACAGAGCTGCTCCCCTGACTCTCCAACCCTAACCTGCACCTTCATGGGAATAGTCTTTCCCATGTGCATGACTTTTCAACTGTCTGTGATTGTTACAAAATTCCTTCAGCCACATCCTTCCAGATTGTCAGGATTACTCTGGATAGTAGCCCTGGCTTCAAGCATATTGATTAGACACCCCCCTAATCCCTAATCCCCCATTTTGGTGAAGGCCTACCCCCTGTACTCTTCCAGGCTACTGGGAAAGATAGGAAGCAAGAGAGATCCCAGGATGGGCTCCTGAGGTATTTGAAACTGTCCTCCATGTAGAGTATGTATATTTAATCACTACCCAGTCAGAAATGGCCGAATAGGTGATCCAGCCATTTTTTTTCACATATCTGGTAGTCCGACTATCTAATTTATAACAGATTTATATAAATTACATTTTAAGATTCTTTACAAAGATATTGTTGGAGATGATGTTGAAAGCCTTGCTAAAGACACGGGAGACAATATTCACTTCTTTCCCCTTCCCTACAGATCTAGTAACTCTGTGCTAGAAGACAATCAATATGTCAAGGAGGATTTACCCTTGATTAATCTATGCTAGTTGCTGTTATTCACCTTTTACTCCTTCAAATGATTGACTTCATGTTTCTCTGCATTAGTTTTCCAAAAATAATTGATGCGTTCACTAACATTTTCAGAAACTAAATCCACCAGATGCTGTGGACAATCAAGTTTTCTTTTCTATAAATAAAACTTCACATATTTCTTGGCACCTGAAAATGCTAGTTTCCAAAGTAGTTAAACTCCTGATGTTCAAACTTGCTGAGTCACAGAAACTGATCTGTAACATTCACCTACCTGGATTTGTTATTTTTGTGTAAATAAAAGTTCCCTAGGTCATATTTCACTTCTGTGTCTCATGGTAAATGTTAAGTAAATCTGAAATTACTTCTCTTTTACTACCTCTAAAGGTTTCTTCTTGCAAGTTCTTAAACATTTTGTTATAGGCTTGGAAAAGGAGCTGGAAATGGAACCATAATGATTAATAAATTGGAATTGCACCAGAAAATTGTTCTGCAGTATCTCAGATATTTGCTTTTGAGAATGGCTCTCTAATCCTTCTCTGACTTTTGTATTTCCATTGCTTTTTTCCTCACTGTCATGTTTTAAGTCCAGCCATAACTCAGATACACGCAGCTGCTCTCTCACTCCCCCCTCTTCCTCCCCCTTGCTCCCAGAGGGATAGGGAGGAGAATCGAAAGAATTTAACTCCCATGGGTTGAGATAAGAACAGTCCAGTAACTAAGGTATAACACAAAACCACTACTGCTACCACCAATAATAATAATGATAAGGGAAATAACGAGCGAAGATGATGCGAAGGAGCTTCCAGAGTCAATGATGAGTCCTCATAGAGGTGTAATCACTGCTCATTTTATTCGCAATATTGCTGAGATTATATAGGGTTTCTCAGGGTTCACGCGCAGTAAACAATACATTCATTGGTTAAACAACACTGTCCACGCACCTACGGCTACAACCCGGTTGGTTCAAGGCAAAAGCCCACATCCCATGACGTCCACGGCCCATCCTTTCCCACGGTCAGCTACCCCCTGTTTCGCCTCCGGCTAGCCGGTTTATTTTGGCTCTGCTCCCTGGTTTGCCTGCTTCAAGGACACACTGAGCCTGTCAACAGGCTCATAGGCTGGGTTGTGCAAGTAGGCCTGCATCAAGACACTATGCTTGTTAGCCTCTAAGAATTCCTCTACAATTCCCCCTTTTTCTTTTTTTTCTGTGCAACCCAGACTTGGTTCATTGCGCTAGCTATCATTCTAACGATACACTTCCATAAACAACAGAAAATTAAAACAACAACAATCAACATTATCACAATCATTAAACCTTGCTTGATTAATGCTCCCATCCAGCTACTAATTCCCCATCCATGCAATAATCTTTGAAACCAGTCCCATTCAGAGAGCACTTGTAACTTTTGCACATCATCTTTCAAAATTTGAATACTCTTATGAATAGATTCAGAGTGATCAGAGAGATTCATACAATACATTCCCTCAAAGTCTTCAGAACCGTGTCCTTGAGCTAATAATAAAAAATCAATAGCTGCCTTATTTTGCAGGGTAGCATGTCTTATGCTGTCTACATCTAATAATAAACTATTCTTACAAAAAAAAGGAACCATAAGCACCACATATAAGCAATAATCTTACTGTTCCCAGACTACAATGTTCACAAGTTCGACAACGATTCTCATAGACGTTGTCGTTAAATTCCCAAGGTCCTCCAGGTCCCAAATGATGTAGAATGCTACTAGTAACTGTTCTAGGTAAAATTCGGGAGAATTCTGGACGGCTGATAGCTGTTATCAGATTCTTTGTGAGTTTGACAATCACTCGGCGTTGCGTTGTCTGCAGAGCTGGATTTCAGTTACACCGCAGGGCGAGTCCATCTACTAGGCACCTATAACGGTCCGTGATCTGTGGAAACACAACTATAACCTCTTCCAGTAAACAGCAAAGGACTTGGCCCTTCCCAATTACCAGATTGTGGATTTTTATACCGGATTTGAATTTCGGGAGTGGCTTGTAACTGTATTTTACTACTATGAATTACTACTGGCGGCTGTTTGGCATCCGCAGCCAAATGCGAGAAATTCAAAGCAAATAAGACTTTGTTTAGTCGAATAGATGGATCCTTAACCTCTACATTCTTTTGCTTTTCTAGGTATAATTTGATAGTTCAGTGTGCTCTTTCTACTATTGCCTGTCCTGTAGAAACGTGAGGTATACCTGCAACATATTTAACACCCCATTTCTGCAAAAACCGTGCAACTTTGCCACCTATGTAAGCAGGTCCATTATCGGTTTTTATAGTTTTTGGAACTCCCATAACAGCAAAACAGATCATAAGATGTTGTATTACTTGAATCACTCTTTCTCCAGCCTGTGCAGTAGCCCACACAAATTTTGGAAAAGGTATCTATGGTAACATGTATATGTTTTTGTCTTCCAAATTCAGGTACCTGTGTTACATTTATCTGCCATAATTCACAGGCCTGAATACCTCTGGGATTAACCCCTAATCCCAGCCCTGTGCCGTGCTGACTGCATTGAGAACAAGCTTTTATAATACCTTGCGCATCTGTCCAGGATATATCAAATTGCCTCTTCAAAACTTTTGCTGGCTGGTGAAATAAAGAGTGACTTTCTCTAGCCATTGCAAATGAATCCACAGGCTTCACGAGAGAAAGACTCACCATTGAGTCTGCTACGGCATTTCCCTCAGCTAAACCCAATTCACTTTGATGGCTTCGAATATGAATAATGCAACAAGCCTCTGATTGCTGCCATATACTTTTTGGTGCTGTACTAGGTGGAAGTAACCATTCTAGAATGGCTACTTTCTGTTTTCCCTTTCTGTTTTCCCTTTTTCTTTTTTTCCAAACAGGCCATTACAACAACAGTGCAAATGGATGTGTTGGGTGATTTACAAGGAGCAAGCTAAGGGGGGTGTCTTCCATTAATCGATCTGCCTTAGTCTTGCACTGGTATAAAGTGTTCAACAGACTATACGGGTTAGGATCAGTCCAATTACTCGATGGAAATTCCAGTAGTGGTCTATCAAAATGGCCTGCTTGACCACATACCCAGCAGTCTTTCAGTTGCATATAGTTGACCAATTTAGTTAACATAGGCACATACATATTACCATCAAAGACAGCATAACAAACTGACAATAGACAATATAAGCCTATGCTGGTCTGAATTCCTGGGTATCTCATCGTTTTTATAGTCTACTAAGTGCTAAGCAGTAACTTTCCACTCTCTCACTCCCTTATCATCCTGATTTAGCAAAAGTAAAGGTTACAAATTTTCACATTGTTTGGTCTCTCTTTGAGATGCACATCCTGCTTTATCTTGAAAACTCTGCTATGTTTTGCTAACCAATCTTCACCCTTCATTGTTATCTTTACAGTTCTCAAGGCTTAGGCCTGCCCATGGCATTAACACCTGTTGTTTTCTTTGCTGGTCCCAGGGCTGAAGCCAGACCAGGGCGATAATGCCTGAATCCATTTTGTTAACTATTTCTATCCCTTCACCCACATCTCCCCCTTTTTGTTTTACTAAAAGACAGCTTTTATAGATTTATAATCTACTTTTCCCAAAGTTTCTATATTCTCCATTAGCTATTGTAGCAAACAAGGCACACAGATTAGAATACCTAAAAAGACTGACAAATTGATTAAGATAAAGTAAAGCCATCCTGTAATGCTCAAGCCAGAAAACACTTTGTTCAACCAGTTCAGTCCCTCATCTTCCTGAAGGTGTGCTGTCCTTGTTATTAAGACCGGAACGCTTTGTTGATTCGTGTACTTGGGGTCTCCCCTATCATTCCCCCTTTTTGCTTTACTAGTATGTTTTTTACAATTTGCTGAGGTCACTCTATCTGAAGTCTTTTGAATCTTTATAACATGTGGCATATCAGTGATTCTTACACACCATGTAGCAGGTCAGAATAATGGGGGATTTAGACTAGATCATATCTGCAACATATGCCAACCACAGGCTTCTTGGCCTGCCCTTCTCTCCTGTATAGCTCTCTGATAACAGGGGAGGCCATCCCTCACATCAAGTTCTGGCATGGCATGTGTCCCCACCACTCAACGCCTGCTGGGTTGCAACCAACAGCGGAGCTAAAAGTTCTTCTTGGTGGCAAACACAGAGGCCAACCCAGTCTTGCCCTTGACTGTGGTAGGAGGCATTTGGCCAACCTCAGTCCTTGCACCTTGTTGTCAACGTAGAGTTTCACCTGCTTCATCCAGTAACAAATCGCTACTATGGCAAAGCACATATGGATTAACATTAGCAGGATGTTACTACAGGGTACAGCAGCATGTTGAAGATGCTCGTGGCAGTGAGTGACCAGCCAAAGAAATTTCTTATCAGTGGAGTTCTCTCACCCTCTTAATTTGTTCCATTGTCTGCTCTATAACACTATCATTGTATTAGAATCTTTCTCACTTTTGCCTTAGCATTTTCTAGCAGCTGCTGCAAATTTGCATGCTCTAACATCTGTTTTACATTTGACAAATCCATACAATACAAGGTGTAGTTTCTTCTTAGCAACTGGCTAGTAAGTACAGGTGGTGTATACACAAAATCACAGCCTCTAATAAGAGGTACTTTACAAGGACACATATTCAGGCTGTTACTTTTCAGTTGCTCCCAAGTGATGTTTTGCAGTCATTTGTTTCTCTCTTCCTCTATCTCCTTCTGCTCAGAATATTCACGGTCAGCTCCTTTAGCTGAGGCATTGGGTTTTTCCACTCATCTATCCAGCTCATGGTGAGGCTTGAGAAACTTTGCAGGCACCTGCCATGGACCTGTGGGTAGGGGGACACAAATATACCCCTTCCCCAGGGTTATCAGTTCTTGAGAAGTAAGACAAGTTAAAGTGTTTCCTTAAAGCAAAGGCATTCTGATGAAACAGGAATGTGAAGCAGCTGCAGAAGTAAACTACACAGTGTTAACAGTCAAGTAGTTTGCTGTGTCATTGCCCATTTCTTTTTTCTTTCACTGCCACCCTGATGCTGCTTGGGTGGCAGCTGGTAAAGCTTGTGGTTGCACTACCCCTCTCACTTTTTCAGTCAGCAGTTCTTATTTCAACCAATTGGTTCTTCCAAGTCTTGGATTCACCCCCAGGTTACTTAAAACACACTAAGGAGGACTTCTCCTCTATGCCCAGTGTGCTGCAGGCCTCTTTAAGCCTTATCTGTGGTGTCTCTATAAACTGCTCCGATACTTCAATAGATCGAGAGGTGTTTTTACTCTAGCAACTGACTCTCTTTTTTTTTTTTTTTTTTTTTTTTTTGAAGTCCCTCAGTCTGCTTGGTGCAGCTACAAACACCGGCCTGCTTAGCAGCAGCTATAAACACTGGCCTGCTCAGCAGCAGCTACAGCTGGCAGTCTGCCGAGCAGCAGCCATAAATACCTGTCAGCAACAGCACTTCTGTATTAACCCTTTCTTGTCTGAAATGTTAATCTGTTACACATTTAAAACTTTTACATGAATCCAATAACAAAAAAATACACAGAGCAGTGTCTGCCCTCAACACACATATGCACACATACATACACATGCATACACATGGGATCCCATAAACAGACTTCACACAAATACAAAATTTAAAACACAAAATGTAGACAAAATGTGGTGCAATGACCCTGTGAAGACAATCAAGAAACCAGCTCCAAACAGTGTCAGCGCAATGTAAGGTGGCAGGCTCAATCTCAGCCGGCGTCCCCACAGAGGCTCTGCCTCCCTCACATTGTATGAAGCTTGGGCTTCTAAACAGGCCAAAATGCACGCTTGTTCTGATGCAGGTGGCCAGCCTACATTGGAAGAAGTGGCCAGCAATATCTATAAAGGTCTGCAAGGGTCAGTAGAAACATGAACATACTTATATTTGCCAACTTTTAGTGCATGAATATCACAGAGACTATAAGCACACAATACATCTGCATCCCCCACCCATCTTACTTTTCCCTTTACAGCTGGCAATTTATCATGAGGATCTGGGGGATATAAATCAGGCTTCTTTTCCGGATCAACAGGTACCAGGTCAAAAGGACTATCCAGGTCAAAAGGACAATCCAGGTCAGCATCAGAATTATCAGGAGTCAAGAACTCAGGAGCAGCAACAGTAGTTTGATGAATGTGCACAGGCTTCTCATAAATGTCATCTGGAGTTTCAGCATTATCAAGTGCAATTAAAACTTTTTCTCTCACAGGTTTCAGGTGATCTGAGAGAAGGCTCTTTTGCATACTTGTTTCAGAAGGAGATGCAAGCATCTTGCTAACAGATCTTAATTGCTGCCCTTTCATCCCTTTTATGGGCCTTAAATTGCTCAGGCCAAAAAAGGTTTCAGACCTATTCGTCTTTTGAGCAGGAGGAGGGACAGCCGCAGGGGTGACTATAGCTTGAATAGCCGCTGCAGCAAGTTTCGACTCAGCTTTCATGTTAATTAAGGTGTTAGTAACAGAACGCCACACTGAGCCAAATGCAATGACGTTCTTTTCTTTACCAGTAATGGTAAGGTCCCACAGCTTATCACCCAAATCTCTCCATTCTTCTTGGGCAAACAGGAGAGGGGGTGTTTTAAAATATCCATGTTCTCTAGCCCACAAAAGGAGCTTATCTAACGCCTTTTCGGCAACTGCTTCCCCTTGCTTAGCAAGGATAGCTAAAAGCAGTTTTTTTGCTGTGCCAAATTCTGCTTCCATGGTCACAGCGTTTGACAGGGAGGAGGTAGCGACCCGTCCTACCTCGGTCACTGGCAACTACCCTGCGATCCGAGCACCTCTGTCTGGCTCCACGCGGTGTCGTCGTTCTTCTACCAGAAAAACATTCACGCCTATCAGCATCCCCCGGTCTGTGCGCTGAGGGTTCGGGCGCCAGATAATGCGAAGGAGCTTCCAGAGTCAATGATGAGTCCTCATAGAGGTGTGATCACTGCTCGTTTTATTCGCAATATTGCTGAGATTATATAGGGTTTCTCAGGGTTCACGCGCAGTAAACAATACATTCATTGGTTAAACAACACTGTCCACGCACCTACGGCTACAACCCGGTTGGTTCAAGGCAAAAGCCCACATCCCATGACGTCCACGGCCCATCCTTTCCCACGGTCAGCTACCCCCTGTTTCGCCTCCGGCTAGCCGGTTTATTTTGGCTCTGCTCCCTGGTTTGCCTGCTTCAAGGACACACTGAGCCTGTCAACAGGCTCATAGGCTGGGTTGTGCAAGTGGGCCTGCATCAAGACACTATGCCCGTTAGCCTCTAAGAATTCCTCTACAGGAAGAAAATACAACCACTCACCACCCACTAACCAATACCCAGCCTGACCGTGCAGTGATCTAGCCCTTCTGGGTAACTGCCCCAGTTTTTCCCTCCTGGGCATGACGTGCTGTGGTATGAATACCTCTTTGGTCAGTTTGGGTCAGGAGTCCTGTCTCTGCTTCGGCCCGGCTTCCCCTCCTCCCTAGCAGAGCATGAGTCTCAGAAAGTCCTTGGTCAGAGTAAACATTACTGACCCGCAACTGAAAACATTGGTGTTGCCAGGGCTGTTCCCAGGCTGAAAATCAAAACCACAGCACTGCAGCATCTACTAAGGAGGAGAAAAAATGACTTCTACTGCTGAACCCGGGACACTCACTCTTCTAAAAGAACCCCCTATGGCTGTGATGTGTTCATTTTTATACTTTCAACTTCTTCATTTTCAAAAAGTTTCTTTCCCAACCCTTCTTTCAATGTAGATAAAAATGACAGTACTTAGACTGAGGTTTAGTAAGGTACAAGTAATACTCCACAAGGCAAGGTGGAGGTGCGGCACTGTTCAGAAAGGAAAAGTTTCATTGACCAGCCCTTACAGTTAGGGATGATGTGTTTGACAGCCTCTGGGTGAGGATTAGGAGGATGGTGTCCCGGGTTCAGCAGTAGCAGTCATTTTTCTCCTTCTTAGTAGATGCTGCAGTGCTGTGGTTTTGACTTTCGGCCTGGGAACAGACCTGATAACACTGATGTTTTTAGTTACTGCTCAAATGTTTAGTCTGATCAAGGACTTTCTGAGTCTCATGCTCTGCCAGGGAGGAGGGGAAGCTGGGAGGAAGCAGAGACAGGACATCTGACCCAAACTAACCAAAGACTTAGTCCATACCACAGCACGTCATGCCCACTATATAAACTGGGGGCAGTTACCTGGAAGGGTTAGATCACTGCTGCGTCAGGCTTGGTATCAGTTGGTGGGTGATGAGTGGTTATATTCTCTTCCTTTGTTGTTTACCTTGCCATTATTATTATTGGTGGTAGCAGCAGTGGTTTGTGTTATTCCTTAGTTACTGGAGTGTTCTTATCTCAACCCGTGGGAGTTACATTCTTTCATTTCTCCTCCCCATCTCTCTGGGAGCTGGGGGGAAGAAAGTGGAGGGGAGTGAGAGAGCAACTGAGTGAGTTACGGCTAGGCTTAAGCCATAACATGTCTTTCTGGTGCCCAGCATGGGGCATGAAGGGTTGATATAACGACAGGATTAATAGTCATTCTTTACAATGCTGATTTATTGGCTCTCAAAGTTGTTGCTCTTGATTCTCTTGTTTTCACGGTTTCAGCATGTTATACGTTACTTACAGCCACTATTTGCTGTCTTAGTGTTTATCAGATGTGGATTTGGGCTAAGGTTCTTGTTTCATTGCACTTTATGGTAATCACTTGTAATACGGGAGGGCTCCAGCAACAGGGTGGGATGGACGTGGCCATGGACTTGTGCTTGGCCGTCCAGCTGCTCTTCACTGTCCTGGCCCTCATCCTCATCTCTGTCTTCGTGAGGTTGTGGGGAGCCGAGGGGGAGCAGCCTCAGGAACTGCTGGTTGAAAAACTGCCCTGGGAGAACTGCCCTGGGGACCAGGAGCTCGGGGTGGCTGAGGAAGGGAATGAGGCGGCTGCCGAACAGTGGGACGAGGCGGCAGAGGAGACAAGTCCCACGCACGGCAGAGCCCAGCCCCAGAGTTGAGCCCAGCTCTGCTGGGGGCGAGAGTATCCCCTGGCAGCCACCCATTGAGCCCCGTGAGCCCAAGCCCCAGGAGGGTGCAGGAGACCACGCAGCACTTCCCAGCAAGGCAGAGGAGAAAGATCTGGATGCAGAAAAAGAGAAGCTGGTGGTGAGAGAGCCGGCAAGCACAGCAGCTACACCAGCCCTAGTGACAAGTACAGCAGCCTCATTTGAAAGTTCTGAAGGTTTTGAATGGTCTTTGGGTACCCTTGAGACCTGCCTGCTGATTGTGATGAGGATCAGCATGTTGGCATGCATGCAGAGTGTGTTTTATCCAAGACCATTTTGTCTGGTCCTGAGACTTAATAAGAGTGGGCTGTGGGCCTTATCTGGGGTTAGACGACAATGTGGGTTGACCAAGAGATTTTTCATGAGGCTGGACAGCCATGAGTGGCAGGGTGTGTGGGACAGTATGGGCAAGTATCTAGTCCATTGGGCCCCTCCAGTGCTTTGGAAGCATCACAGATGGAAGGCAGCTGTATGGAGTCCCCAACCATAAGCTGCAGAAACTGCTGGAGGGGGGGGTGAATTATTTTGAGCCTGGTGGGCTCATGACACTTCAGGCCATCAGGGCAGAGATGCAGCATACAGATGGACTCATGATCGAGGGGTGGACTTAGCAATGGACACTATTGCCCAGGTTATTCACAAGTGTGAACACTGCACACAGCCTCTCCTGCTCTGAAAGACTGTTACAAGAGATGGAACCCAACATCATGGACCAAATGGACTCAGCAGCTTTATAGAGAGTGGTCTATGCACTAAGGAATGATCTCTCTCCCTTTCTGTGTGTGTGTGTGGACGCATACATACAGATATGCATATAGGCAAGAGTGATGGTATATTGAAAACATGGGATCTGAGCATGGTATGAATGGTATGGAAAAAGGCGTGGATGCTGTCCTGGGTTCAGCAGTAGCAGTCATTCTTTCTCCTTCTTAGTAGCTGGTGCAGTGCTGTGGTTTTGACTTTCAGCCTGGGAACAGACCTGATAACGCTGATGTTTTCAGTTGCGGGTCAGTAATGTTTACTCTGACCAAGGACTTTCAGAGTGTCATGCTCTGCCAGGGAGGAGGGGAAGCTGGGAGAAAGCAGAGACAGGACGCCTGACCCAAACTGACTAAAGAGGTATTCCATACCACATCATGTCATGCCCACTATATAAACTGGCAGCAGTTAACCGAAAGGCTTAGATCACTGCTTGGTCGGGCAGGGTATCGGTGGGTGGGCAGTGAGTGGTTGCATTCTCTTCCCTTGTTATTTCCCTTATCATTATTATTATTGGTGGTAGCAATAGTGGTTTGTGTTTTACCTTAGTTACTGGACTGTTCTTATCTCAACCAGTGGGAGTTATATACTTTTGATTCTCCTCCCCATCCCTCTGGGAGTGGGGGGAGGAAGGGGGGGAGTGAGAGAGCAGCTGCATGTATCTGAGTTATGTCTGGGCTTAAACCACGACAGATGGAAAACAAAGATGTCGCAGTGGGTGCCTACTACTGATTGCCCAGCTGGGGTGCAAGTACTTAGGAGTTATTCTATAGGCAATTATGAGTAATCTCTGGATCAGTAGCCTGTGTCTTTATGGGATATTTTAACTTCCCATACAACAACTAGGAATATCATATTCCTGTGATGATCAGATCTTGCAAATTCTTGAAGTTTGTAGGAGATAACTTCTTGTAACATCCAGTTAGGGAAGATGCCTTCCTGTACTTGCTATCTGTGAATAGAGAAAAACGCATGGGGGGTATGAGGGTAGGTGGCTGTCTTGGCCATATTGGCCACCCAGGGAACTACAAACTTGCTAATCTAAACTCAGTTGCTTGAAATAATACCAGGAAGGTTAAACTGTAATAATCAGGCATAGTCAACATGGGTTCACAAATAGAAAGTTCTGTTTAACTGATTCACTATACATCACTTCTGACTGCCCAGTAATTATCTGTTCAATATATTTATCAACAACCTGATGAAGGAGTTGCATGCACCATCAGCACATTTGCTGATGCTATCAAACTGGGAGGTGCTGTTGACTCCTTCAAGGGACAGCATGCCTTGTATGGGGATTGAGATAGGTTGGTCTAGGTAGATTAGAAAACTGTCTAAATCCCTTCCCACTGAAATAGTCAATTTTCTTCTACAGGTAAAGTGTTTAGGGCTTAGTTTCATGATGTGATTTCCCACATTGAAAAAACACTTTATGTGTCATATTTTATAAGAAAATGGAAATTGTAAAATTCTCATATTCTCCATTTGGTCATTAAGTTTATATTCCTTATTCCACTGCTATCACTTCCTAGAGACTATTCATCAGTCATACGTGGTATATACAATAGGTGTACTATATAAAAAAGCCCTCTTTCATTAATACCGATAATCTTTTGTCAGTTTTGAAGGGAATGCTGTGGAATAATTAGGAATTAAACTTATATTTGAAATGCAGCATTGTCCACACATAAGGGAAAAACGGACTTTCAGGGCCTCTCAGGGCAGGGTGCAGCCACCCTTGGAATGTGCACTCCACAGTGGTTCCCATGCATACACAGACGGATGATGGAGCAGGGTGAAGCCCTCATGGCCATAATTTGTCCTAACATCGACAAGAAATGGGAACCAGGTGGTACAAGAAACTGATAAGCTGCATGCTTGCTACCCTGAGTCGGAGGCCTGTGATTTTTTGACAGAATGCTGTCCTCTGTGTGAATTTTGATTCATTATAATGTCATTATAATTCATTTACATGCTAAAGTACACTCCCATCTCCAAAGCACCCCCCCCCCAAAATGAGACCACCCCCCTCTGAGCATGTACTCTGAATTTTTGGTGTCCTATACCTTTAAAAGTGAAGCGAGAGAGATTTGCACCAATAATAATAAAGGTATGTATGACTAGAGTCACTCAAGCTCCACCTTGAAGGTGAAAAAAAATATAAAATGACCCAGGAGAGGGGGGAATATTGGGGAAGATACCACCGTGGATGAGTCAAGAAAGACAACATCAATAGACTCCTGGGACCGGTCAATGGGCTGGACCTTTCTTCCCCCCCATATAGACGCCTGTGGGTAAGACTTGCACTGTATCCAGTGCTTCCCTGGGAAAACTTAGAATCTCTATAGAGTCACTTTTTACTGTTACCTGTATATTTTAGAGCCAAGCTGTGCGAACTTTATTGAGCACTTGTATCCATGTAACTATTATTCGCATTTGCTTTTGCAGACAGTATTAATTACCAGCAATCCATAAGAACCTGTACCTGTTGCATCAATAAACTGCATTGTTTCAGTAGCCAATTGCAATCAATAAACTGCACTGTTTCGGTAGCCAATTGCCACTATCAGTGAATCCGGACCAGTAGAGGTTCGATATAGCGAATGCGGTCAGACTGGTAGTTGCAGCTGATTGTACTGGACAGTGGGGTGCACTATCAGTGAATCTGGATCAGTAGAGGTTCGATACAGCAAATGCAACCGGACTGGTAGTTGCATATTGGAGTCATTCCCAGCTCCTCTAGTAAAGCAAGGGGGTTTATTTTCTCTCCTTTAATGCAGCAAATGGCCGCTCCATATCACCTACTTAAACGATTCTTTGAAGTACTTGGTTGGATTGCAGTATCCTAATTTCTAAAAAGAGCATATTCTACAATTTAAGAATTGTCGATCTCATTATTTTGAAGCATAATATTCTTGGTGATGTGTGAATATGAATCATGTATAATTCCTTGAATTTCAAGAGTACATCTTTGACAAAATAATCTATACATCTCCAGAAGTCAACTATTCATGTATTACAAATGATCTATGCTGTCCTTGTCTTCTGGTTGATTCATTTTCTTTCATAAACAGTCTCTGCAGCTGTCTGCTATCCTCTGTCATATATGGACCTTTTTAAAGCTTTTCACAACCGTTTATTTCAGAATAGGGGTAGACAATGCTTCACTTATGCTTAAAGAAAGTAATTCTGGAAAGGGATCTACCATTGTCACGGATTTTATGTGTAGACAGAGCAGGAGCAGATGTTCTACACATTATTTATCTTACTTCTCTTTTGCCAAGCCAGAAAGATTTTCAGGCTTTTGCCTTCTCATAAAAGTCCAACTGTGCCTTTATGTTTACAATTAATGGGAAAGGCCACAGCCTGTTCAAACTAGAAAACCCTCTTCTGTCACTTTGCAGATTTTTATGAAATGCACAAACAGAAGCAGCTTAGTTTGTTTTCGACATGAAAATAATCAGTTACCAGGGTTGACATCTTATTTCATGAATTGAAGTGTCAACTACCATATAACATCATTCAACAATCATCATGAGCTAAGGAAGATCCTGCACACTAACATTAGAATCATGGCAGTCAGGTGAAGTTCCCGATGCCTGGAAAAAGGGAAATATAACCCCCATTTTCAAGAAGGGGAAAATGGATGAGCCGGGGAACTACAGACCACTCAGTCTCACCTCTGTGCCTGCCAAAATCTTGGAGCAAATTCTCCTGGAAGGCATGCTGAGGCACATGAAAAAAAGCAAGGTGGTTGGTGACAGCCAGCATGGCTTCACTAAGGGGAAATCCTGCCTCACCAATCTGGTGGCCTTCTATGATGGGGCTATGGAACTGATGGACAGGGGTAGAGCAGTTGATGTCATCTACCTCGACTTGTGCAAAGCATTTGACACTGTCTCACATGACACCCTTGTCTCTAAGTTGGAGAGACATCAATTTGATAGATGGACGACTCGGTGGATAAAGAACTGGCTGGATGGCCGCACGCAAGGAGTTGTGCTCAATGGCTCAATGTCCAGCTGGAGACCAGTAACGAATGTTGTAACTCAGGGATCGGTGTTGGGACCGGTCTTGTTCAACATCTTTGTGGGTGACATGGACAGTGGGATTGAGTGTGCCCTCAGCAAGTTTGCCGATGACACCAAGCTGTGTGGTTCGCTTGATACGCTGGAAGGAAGGAATGCCATCCAGAGGGACCTTGGCACGCTTGTGAGGTGGGCTGATGCCAACCTGATGAAGTTTAACCATGACAAGTGCAAGGTCCTACACCTGGGTGGGAGCAATCCCAGGCACAGCTACAGGTTGGGCAGAGTAGAGATACAGAGCAGCCCTGTAGAGAAGGACTTGGGGGTTTTGGTTGATGAGAAAATGAACATGAGCTGGCGGTGTGAGCTTGCAGCCCAGAAAGCCAACTGTATCCTGGGCTGCATCAAAATGAGCGTGGCCAGCAGGTCGAAGGAGGTGATCCTGCCCCTCTACTCTGCTCTCCTGAGACCTCACTTGGAGTATTGTGTCCACTTCTGGTGTCCTCAACATAAAAAAGACTTGGAACTGTTAGAACAAGTCCAAAGGAGGGCCACGAGGATGATCAGGGGACTGGAGCACCTCCCATATGAAGATAGGCTGAGAAAGTTGGGGCTGTTCAGCCTGGAGAAGAGAAGGCTGCTTGGAGACCTCATAGCAGCCTTCCAGTATCTGAAGGGGGCCTATAAGGATGCTGGGGAAGGACTCTTCATGAGGAACTGTAGTGAGAGGGCAAGGGGTAATGTGTTCAAACTTAAACAGGGGAAGTTTAGACTGGATATGAGGAAGAAATTCTTTTCTGTAAGGGTGGTGAGTCACTGGAATGGGTTGCCCAGGGAAGTTGTGAATGCTCCATTGCTGGCGGCATTCAAGGCTGGATTGGACATAGCCTTGGGTGGCATGTAGTGTGATGTGTCCCTTCCCCTGGCAGGGGGGTTGGAACTAGATGATCTTAAGGTCCTTTCCAACCCTAACTATTCTATGATTCTATGATTAGAACTTCCCAGAAAAAAACACAACCAAACAAACGAAAATTTGTTTGTGTAAACCCTTAACAAATAAGCTTCCATAAAGAACTTCTCCAATGGTCAAGAGTAGACATCTTTTATTCTGAACACTAGCGCCAAAATTCCTCTCCATTTCCTGCCTGGTGGTGCTTTTATCAGACCATCCGGAAGAAGAATTGAAAAGTATGGCTCATCATTAGAAACCTCACTTCCTTTTTTATCATGGAAGTATCTTCCTGGATATCCTGAGACATTTTTGCAGTTCCTAGAATAAGATCAAAAGTATCGACATGAATAATGCTGGGGACATTTCTAAAAATGTCAGTACATCCCTGTGGTGTACAATTCTGGGTTTTTAACAAAAGTTCTAAAGACTCTATGTGAGATACCATCTTCAGCTTGCTTTTAAATAAGGTGCAAAGATATAGGTGCAAAGTTCATTTAGGTGGACATCAAGAGACAGCATTCCTGCCTGTAGAAACAAGGTATATAGCTTCATTTGATACACACTATATATGAGAAGCCACTACACAGGGAAGATAAAACTTCCCATGGGTGGGCTACGCACAGCATGCAGTAGCTTTCGACCCGAGGTCTGTCTGATGTTGCATAAAAATGGGGTTCCCAGCATCTGAAGGGATGAAAGATTTACTCACTATGTCTATTTCTTTTCCTATTTCTAGCTTGTTATTAAAGCAATTCTATTACCATATTTGCTGTTGTGCTTTTGGCACTAGGATCTGAAAAGAAGCCTGTACCTCCATCCTCCTGCAACAGAATATGCTGGAAGATGTCAGGCAGAAAATTACTGGATAAGAAATATAAGATACAGTTTATGAAATCTTTCACTGTTCTTGCTGTGTACATACTGACTGACTGCTTCTGCTATGTTACTGAAGTCTGCAAAATTTTCTCATGAGGGAAAAGATGCTTTTGTTTTATGAAGTCTGTGAAAGAAAAATTTTAAAAATGAAGATGAGACTGACAATCTGAATTTAGGTGCCTAATCTTATTCTTCTACTGTCAAAATAAAAAGCAGGCATATCTTCTCATTCAGGTCTTAAGGTCCTTTATAAATTGCATGAACTCCAGTAAGGTAATAGAATAGTGTTTAGCATCCTGGTCATGCTATAATAGTTAGAAATGATCAGTACTTCCGTATAGACAAAGCTGAAGTACTCTGTTTTATCAAATGAGTTATGGTATCTTTTGCATAGTACATGTACAGGGACCTTGCCTGAAATGAACTCCAATATTTCAGAATGGACTGTGATGGTCTAATTAACATAACATTAGGATAGTTCTCATATTAAGTTAAGCACACACAGGAGCAAAGAAGGTTAAAACCTGTTCAGTAAATAGTTCTTAGAAGGTTCACCTGACTGGAAACATCTTGATTATGGAAACATTCCAAATTGGTGATTGAGGTGCCCACAGGAATAGACACCTAAAAAAATATATTGAAAATTAAATAAAAAAAGAAATGAAGAATAGAATTTGCTTTTTCTGTTAGAATTTGGAGAGTACCTAATGAGGGGCACAGCTATCTACCTCGATTTAGTGAAGCATTTAACAAAATACAAGATATATTGTTGGTGCGAACCTGGACATAAGTCCAGTTCTCATCAATGAACTTAAATCAGTGCAAGACATGGTTTGCATATAATTTTGCAAAGACTCATGAATCTATTTCTATATGAATGTTCCTAAGCAATGGAAAACCTTGCATATCAGCAATCATCAAAATGTCAGTCACTGGTAGGAGTGCTAATGCATACAGAAGTTTTTCTTAAAATCACTGAGAAATATAAAATTCACGGTAAAGTATATGCTGGGTTTTTAAATAAGGTCATAAACTCATTCAGAGAGTACATCAGAGTTGATCACCATTATGAAGTAAACATTGGCTTGTAAATGGTAGTGAATATGAGTAGCAAATATTTTATGAAAAAAATATATAATGTTTACAGGGAATCAGAGAGTACGATGAACATTTAGATTAACACAGAGCTTTACCGCCAATGTTTAACCAAATGCATTCCTTAATCAGCAACAGAAATTAACTACACAGTTGATAGCAATAAGGTTGGGAACATATGGAAGGTGGAAGTTTTTTTGTTGCAGTGACTGCAAACTGCCTGTGTTATTTGCTTTCGCAGAGACAAATCAGTTAATATCCAACATGGTTAAATTCAGCTGTGAAACTGCAGGGTCAAGCATCCTAGAAGAAACAGGAACCATGCAGATCCAGTTAAAGGCTCCTCAGCAGCACTGGCAAAACTGAAATTTGCCTTCCAATGGTAGAGACTGTCATTTCATACAAAAAAAAAAAAAAAAAAAAGGTCTGACAAGCACCTTGGCTGGGAAAGGGATGAGAAAGCCTTGAAGGCCAACTCGAACTTTTGAAGTTACCTTCAATGGAATGGCAGAAAAAAACTACGGAGAATGAAGTTTCTGGGGAGCCATGTCTCCTAGCAGCACCTGCAGCATAACAACATAATCCCTAGCAAAGATGAAGAAATCAGCAAAGCTATAATGTGAAACTTTGTCCCCAGGTAACTTTGCTTATGTCTACATTTACCATCAACTAAAGAGGTGTTAGCAGAGACCTTCTGTAGGCAGTGTCCCACACACAATCACATGCAAAAAGTAAAAAAAGAATCAAAGTAAAATAGAGTAGAATAAAGTAAAAAGGGTAATTAAACCCCCCCATTTCATCATCTTATATTAAGCCTCAACATCTATTTAAGAGATTGTATGACAGATACACAGCCCACTTCACAGTCCACTTTTCACTCATTTAAATAAACTGCTAGTAGAATGGGTTTTTCTAAAACCAAATATTCCAAAGTTGATTGTTGAACAAAGTCATAAATCATGGTATTTTTTAGGGTTGATAAGTAAACTTTTCTTTCTTCTCAGTTTTGCCAATGAAAAGTTACTGTAAAATTATTTTGTGAAATTGTCGAATAAATCTACACTCTGACATAATGCCAACAGTTCCTAGTTTGTTTCACCTTTATTAAATAGCTCACTTTCACATCACAAGGCAAAGGTGATGAAGAAGAAGGTAATGGAGCTATGTCATTCTGCAAAACAGAAAAGTAAGAAATAAATTAGACGAAAAGCTGTTCAAGCGTTAAAGGTTCTAAAGCTTTCATTGTCATTCATTTAGCTCATAACAAACAATTTAATACAGTTTGACATGACCTGTACATTTGTTCTTTGCTAACTCTGAACACATTAACACAGTGTGTTTGCAAGGCTGAGTGGTTCCCAAGAACATATTTCTTACACTGAAGTAGAAATTATTTATCTTAATTTTTTTTTTTGGTCCATTGTTTGCTTACTCTCTATTTTCTTATATTTATGGTCCAGTAATATACATCAGGAATGTTGGAACATGTGAGAAAAGAGGACATATTATGTTTTTCTTTTTAACTGAAAAGATCAAAACCCACAATGATTCTTTCAAAACCCCGAATAAAATGTGAGTGGAATTTTGACTTTCAGGGCTTTTTTTTTGGTTGTGTTTAGTTTTTCATGTTTTGCTGTTTGCTCCTTCCCCAGACACATATAAAATAGTTGTATCCTCAGAAATTTCTTAGATACATCACCTTTGAAAGTTCATAGGATCATAGAATAGTCTTGATTAGAAAGGATCTTTAAAGGTCTTCTAGTCCCCTCCAAGAAGCAGGGACATCTTTAACTAGATCAGGCAGCTCAGAGCCCTGTCCGGCCTAACCTTGAATGTTTCCAGGAGCAGGGCATCTACTACCTCTCTGGGAAACCTGTTACAATGTTTCATCACCCTCATTGTAAAATAATTCTTCCTTATATCTACTCTGAAACAGCCATTTTTTGTGTAAAGCCGTTGCCCCTTGTCCTATCACAACAGACCCTATTAAAAAGTCTGTCCTCATCTTCCTGGCCCCATCAAGCCTGGCCTCAAACAATTTCAGGGAGGAGGCATCCACAACTTCTTTGGGCAACTTGTGCCAGTATCTCACCACCCTCATTGTGAAGAATTTTTCCTAATGTTTAATTTAAAATTACTCTCTTTCAGTTTAAAGCCATTCCCCCTTGTCCTGTCCCTACATGCTCTTATAAAAAGTCCCTCTCCGAATGTTTCATAGGCACCCTTTAGTTCCCTGAAGGCTGCTATAAGGTCTCCCCAGCTTCCTCAGCCTATCTTCATAAGAGAGGTGCTCCAGCCTCTCTAATGGTGGCTTTACCATCAGAAAGATTATTTGTAGACTGAAGTCTTACTCAGTGCCAGGAAATACATAAAAATCCAGTATTTGCAAATTGATAAATCATAAAAATTTAATTAACAATCCTATGTTGAAGAAAACATTATAAAAATTTAAATATGAATTTTAATCACATTAGATAGAATGAATTCTGAATAACCCACTGAAATCAAGAAACTTAGTCTGATGGCATCAATATCAGAGTAAAAATTGTAGACCATTCCTAGGATATTTCCAGGTGAATAAAAGTCTTTGCCGAATGATTTTCAAATGAATAAAGCTGCTTAACATTTTAAATCAAATGATAGCTTGATATCAGAGAGGGGAATATTTGTGGAGAAACCTAGTAAGAGAATATTCCCTCATCTAGTTAAATGAAGAGAAAACAGATTAAAGTAGAAATATAGCCTTTATTTAATAATGGACTAGTAATGAAAGATCTGTCTCAGAATGTCATAGTCTGACATCCTTTTTCTGTGAAAAGTTAAAGAAATACAGCAGAATGAACACTTGATACTATTAGTCAGTATTAAAATAAAATTGTGCCAAAAGCAGATTAAACTAAATAATGTTTCTGTCCCAAACCAAACAACGGCTGTTATTAAAGAAAATTTAAAATTAAGCATATTACAGTCTTTATTTATGCTGAATTGAATATATGTAATCTTTGTGAAACCGAGTTCAATTAATTTTCAGTCTCTTTCTCCTAGATAAGTGATCACTACCTTTGAGCCTAATTTTTGTGCAAAATGCTCTCATTTAACTAAGATAGACTTATTTTTTCTTTAGCATAATAGGATGTTGATTTCATCTGCATATTTAGCTTTCAATTCATATGTTAGTTTTTATTTTAAAAACACAGATATTTAAAGGTGTGAGATGCTTCCTATGTCTTCTATCAAAGTCTTTGTTTATATTTTAAATTAATTGAATTAATAAATGTCTACAAGACATGTAAATTATTAAAAGTATGTTTATATGATTTCTAAACATGCTTATTTCATTGAATTGAAATAGGTGGTTGTCGTGGTTTAAGCCTAACTCACGCAGACTCTCTCTCAATCACTCCCCCCTTTTTCTTGCCCCCCACTCCCGGAGGGATGGGAAGGAGAATAGAAAAGAATGCAACTCCCACCGGTTGAGATAAGAACAGTTTAGTAACTAAAGTATAACACAAATCACTACTGCTACCACCAATAATAATAATGACAAGGCAAATATAAGGAAAAAATACAGTTCTCACCACCTAAAACCAAGCCCGACCACGCAGTGCACCCCCCACCCTTCTGGGTCTCTACTCTCCGTCCTCCATCTTGGGCATGACGTGCTGTGGTATGGAATAACCTCTTTGGTCAGTTTGGGTCAGGTGTCCTGTCTCTCCTTCCTCCTGACTCCCCTCCTCCCTGGCAGAGCATGAAACTCAGAAAGTCCTTGGCCAGACCAAAACATCACTAAGCAGTAATCGAGACACTGGTGTTATCAGTGCTGCTCCCAGGCCCAAAATCAAAAACACAGTGCTGCACCAGCCACCAAGGAGAAAGATGAATGCTGCTGCTGAACCCATGACATTATCCACCCCTTATTCCATACCATTCACATCATGCTCAGATCCCACATTTTCAATATACCATCACATGTATATATATACATCCACACACACACAGAGAGAGGGAGAGAGATCATCCCTCAGTGCATAGACCAATCCCTACAAAGCTGCTGAGTCCATCCAGTCCATGATGTCAAGCTCCATCTCTTGTAACAGCCTTTCAGAGCAGGAAAGGCTGTGTACAGAGTTCACACTCGTCAATAACCTAGGCCACAGTGTCCATTGCTAAGTCCACCCCTTGATCATGAGTCCATCTGTATGCTGCATCTCTGCCCTGATGGCCTGAGGTGTCATGGGCCCATCAGGCTCAAAATAATTTATCCACCCCTCCAGCAGTTCCTGCAGCTTGTCACTGGGGACTCCATACAGCTGCCTTCCATCTGTGATGCTTCCAAAGCACTGGAGGGGCCCAAGTGGACAAGATACTCGCCCATACAGTCCCACACACCCTGCCACTCATGACTGTCCAGCTTTGGGGAAAATCTCTTGATCATCATACATCATAGTCTAACCCCAGGCAAGGCCCACACCCCACTCTGCTTAACTCTTGGGACCAGACGAAATGGTTGTTGGTAAAACACACTGTGTATGCATGCCAACATCCTGATGCCCATCACAATCAGCAGGCAGGTCTTAAGGGTACCCAAAGGCCACTCAAACCCTTCAGAACTCTCAACTGAGGCTGCTGTACTTGTCACTGGGGCTGGTGTAGCTGCTGTGCTTGCCGGCTCTCTCACCACCAGCTGCTCTTTGTCCGAGTCCAGATCTTCCTCCTCTGCCTTGCTGGGAAGTGCTGCACGGTCTCCTGCGTTCTCCTGCTGGGGCTTGGGCTCACGGGGCTCTGCGGGCGGCTGCTGGGGAATGCTCACGGCCACCGTGGGGCTGGGCTCGGCTACGGGGCTCGGCTCCTCCATCGTCGTCTCCTCCCGCTGCTCGGCAGCTGCCGGGCTGGGCTCAGCGGGGGGGCTCACCCCTTCTGCTACCTCCTTCCTCTGCTCGGCAGCCATCGGGCTGGGCTTGGTGGGGGGGCTCGGCTCCCGCTCCCCGGGTCTGCTCCCCCGGGCCGTTTCGGCAGCCGGCGGCTCCCAAGGCAGCCCCCCCTCGGCTCTCCACAGCCTCGCCAGGACGGTGAAGAGCAGCTGAACTGCCAGGTACACATTCACCCCCCACGGCTTCTGGAGCCCGCCCGTATCACAAGCCATTCCAATAAAGTACAACAAAACAAGAACCTTAACCCAAAACCCATATCTGAAAAATGCTAAGATAAGAAATACCGGCTGTAAGTAAGGTACAACAAGCTGAAACCATGAATGCAAGAGAACGAAAAGCAACAACTTTGAGAGCCAATAAATCAACATTGTGACGAGTGGCTATTAATCCTGTCTTTATCTCAACCCTTCAAGCCCCACGTTGGGCGCTAAAAAGAACTGTCATGGTTTAAGCCTAACTCACGCAGACTCTCTCTCAATCACTCCCCCCTTTTTCTTGCCCCCCACTCCCAGAGGGATGGGAAGGAGAATCGAAAAGAATGCAACTCCCACAGGTTGAGATAAGAACAGTTTAGTAACTAAAGTATAACACAAATCACTACTGCTACCACCAATAATAATAATGACAAGGCAAATACAAGGAAAGAATACAGTTCTCACTACCTAAAACCAAGCCCGACCACGCAGTGCACCCCCCACCCTTCTGGGTCTCTACTCTCCGTCCTCCATCTTGGGCATGACGTGCTGTGGTATGGAATAACCTCTTTGGTCAGTTTGGGCCAGGTGTCCTGTCTCTCCTTCCTCCCGGCTCCCCTCCTCCCTGGCAGAGCATGAAACTCAGAAAGTCCATGGCCAGACCAAAATATCACTAAGCAGTAATCGAGACACTGGTGTTATCAGTGCTTCTCCCAGGCCCAAAACCAAAAACACAGTGCTGCACCAGCCACCAAGGAGAAAAATGACTGCTGCTGCTGAACCCATGACAGTGGTAAATTTTCTGAAATAGAAATTATTGCTGCCTTTCCTTTCAAAAAAAAGAACAAGCACAGCGCATTTTAGTTTTTTGTTAAAAGCAGATTTTTTCTTTTTATTTTTTTATTTATTTCTTTATTTCATTTTTGGCCAGTGTCATGGGTTCAGCAGCAGCAGTCATTTTTCTCCTTCTTAGTAACTGGTGCAGTGCTGTGTTTTTTCAACTTTTGGCCTGGGAACAGCGCTGATAACACCGATATTTATAGTTACGGCTTAGAATGTTTTGGTCTGATCAAGGACTTTCTGAGTTTCATGCTCTGCCAGGGAGGAGCGGAAGCCGGGAGGAAGCAGAAACAGGATACCTGACCCAAACTGACCAAAAAGCTATTCCATGCCACAGCACATCATGCCCAGAATGTAAAACTGGGGGCAGGAACCCGGAAAAGTTCAGTTTACAGCTTGGTCGTCAGGTGGTGAGCAGTTGTATCCTCTTCCCTTGTATTTCCCTGATCATTATCATTATTGGTGGTAGCAGTAGCGGTTTGTGTTATATCTTAGTCACTGGACTGTTCTTATCTCAATCCGTGGGAGTTACATTCATTTGATTCTTCTCCCCATTTCCTCCCCCCCCCCTCTTGGAGTGAGGGGGAAGAAAGTGAGTGAGTGAGTGAACGGGTTGCGTGATTTACAGCTAAAACCACGACAGTTCTTTTTGCCGCCCAATGTGGGGCACAAAGGGTTGCGATAACGACAGGATTAATAGCTACTCATCACAATGCTGATTTACTGGCTCTCAAAGTTGTTGCTCTGCTTCTCAAAAAATAAACTTACGGAAAAATACTTGGAGGCTAATATAAACCGGAGGTTATTACCTTTCTACAGTTAAAAAAACTTTGTTCTTGTCATATAAGGCCGTAACTGTGAGAATTATAAACAAAGGGTTAATGAAAACCACAATAGTTCAATAACTATGGAGAGGGAATATGCGAAATTCCTGATATTGCTTGTACTCAAAAGGTCCAGAAAGTCACTGCTCATTAAAATTAAATTTATGCTTGAAATTACTTCAGAAATGTGAAAAACTTTCATCAATTAGACCATCTGATAATCAAAAATAGTTTGTGTGGGAGGCAAATGACAGAATGCAAACTGAGGATGGAGTGCAAGGCTTATCAAAAAGACAATATGTTTGATTATACTGTATCACAGCATAAGAACAAAGCTATAGGCATTTTCCTTTCCTGTTTCAGATATACACTTCTCCCCCTTCACACCCACTATTTTAGAATTTTTCCAAAGAAAAGTGATGCCTCAAATAGTGGGCAAATATACTGCTTTTAGATATACAGTACAATTCCCCATATGTCTTAAATTTCAGCCAGTAAGTTCACAGGAAGAAAGCATATGAACCTTAAAAGTGAAAGGCTGAGATGGTAAACTGCTTAAAATTCATACCTGAAATTTGCACGTTTGTTGTGTTATAGTGATTGCCAGCCTAAAGTAGACATTCAGATTCAATATATCGTTAATTCAGATGCACATGAAGTTCAAACTGGAATCTTAAACTCCATAGTTTCAGATGTATTTGACATCTACTCTCTCTCTATATGTATTTTTTTTTTTTTTTTTGAAGTCCAGGGTAAATGTTTACAGCAATATAAAAAGAGAGAAAAAAATGTTATCTCCAAATGTCTTCCTCGAAGATATAAATTTCACTGGAATGTCTCATAGCAAAAAAAGAGAGAATAATTTAATTTGAAAAATCATATTCAAAGTATATGAACATTTATATCCATTACTGCTGTCCACATTTGTATTAGAACTTCTATTTTTTCATTGTGCTTTGGTGCTGATTTTCAGAAATGCTAAGCATTAAAAACATAACATGCTGAAGCTGCAGCCATACAATACCCAGAGTAAGTGATGCCAGACATCAGTGAAGCCAGCTATATAAGTAAACAACACTTCAGTGTTATACAAACTCAAGTGCCATTTCCATAATTTATTTGATGTTTGTTTTCTATTCCCCCATGACACATGTTCTCCAGGTAAGCCAAGCAATGAAAACTTAATTCTGAAAACATTGCAAAAATTTAAAGCAATTGCTTGTGTATCTCTCGTTTAAAGCACATACAAATTTATATAAACATATATCAGACTGGTACTGGCAAATTACCAATGTCATTATCTTCAATGGCCCTGATTCACTCCATTACTCAAGAAGGACGGCCTAAATCTGAGCCTAATCTCTGGTTTGAAAATCTGCATTCCTTTTTGACAGGGGAACAGATTTCCTTCCCTTTGTAGTCCTGTGTCACGGAACTGCAGAATAGTTTGGAAGTTATGCACAAAAGAAATTATGTCACCTAAGTCTCTTCTGAACATCTGTAAAGAGGATCTTATAACAACTGCAATATCACATAAGCAATTTGCAATCCATGGATCAACCACTAAATGATATATTACGACTAACCTTTACATGCCTCCAAGAAGGTTGTGGAGAGATGTTTAATTACCTCATAAAAAGTGGACTGAGCTGTAAAATTGAGAGAGTACATAGGGAAAAGTGAATGCTAATAGTAGGAATCTCAGTCACTATATAGGAAGTTTGCAAAGTGAGCAATGTGATTTATCCCTGCTAATGCAGCAGAGATTTTGAGGAAGTAAGACTGCAACTGCTGCCCTATCTGCAGTCTCACATTAACCATTTAAGTGTGGTGAGCAATCCAACTCTCCAGGTATTCCTCTAAGACACGACAACTCTTGCAGTTTTCATTACATCACTCCATCTGGAAATATCCACAGGACGAAAGACTCATCAGTTTAAATATCATAATATTTCAATCTTGAAAAAAATTAACAGCAAGTTTTTTGTTAGTGGAAAAGATCATTATTCAATTATTTTTTAGTGCCAACATTTCAAACATGCCTCTCTCTCCCCTGTTTGTATTAATATTGAAGAAATCTGTGTTCCTTCAGAGTTAGAGTCAATAAGTTAAAGACCATTGGAAACAAGGCTTACAAACAGAAATAATGATTAACCCTGAGACACATTTCTGCAACAAGTACAGTACATGACAAATTAATGTCTGGCAGATTTTTTGTCTCTCAGCCTCTGATTTTTATTAGAGCTAGTGCTCTGTCACTCAGATGTTATGCATTTTGATAGACTTATACATCTCAAAGAAAATACTCCTTCAGTTTCTTTATTGAAAGAAAATGGAAGTCAGATAAAAGACATTACAGCTATTGAATCTCAGGAGTTTGGCAGAAATTACATAGCACCTTCTGAATACTAAGATCCCAGTACAAATAACACTTCAAGGTAATTCTATTTGGAGGTCTGGTGGTGTCAGGAACTGAAAATTGTAATTACCCTAGCTAATGTGGATGATTAAATGAAGGTTTCTCTGAAGTCAGTTCTAAAATCTATTAAGGCTCTGGAACAGTGGAGAAGATAATGGAGGCATATTATATATATATATATTTCATATATTTTTGGGTTTGCCTTCATAATTTTCCAAAGTAATACTAAGATACTTATAGGAATTTTTCTTTATGTTTTCAGAAGTCACTGTATTTAGTATTGATGGTCATATTGGCAACAATGGAGATACAGTTTGGGAAGTTTTTACTTTTGTGACATAAAGTAACATCCATTTCCATTTACATAATGCTTGAAAAAAATGACATTAACTTGAGAATTATTTCACTTAGTACAGGCACAAGACTAGAGAACTTTTTTTTTTTTCTTCTGCAAGAATTTCCCAAAATTCTGATTTTATTAACTTTTGGTTGGTTGGTTGGCTGTTTTTTACAGTCCTATTCAAATCAGTAGAAATCTTTGATGAGGAAATTGAACTTTTTTTTTTTTTTTCTGGTACGTTAAAGACTACATTTTCTTCACCAGAAAACTCTGGAAAATTTCTGGAATTTGATAGTGGTAGAACTTCAACTATAAAGTGTTCAGTAATGTAATGGACTTTTTTTAATTATTTTTTTTTTCTTTCTTGGCTCAGTGCATTCAGGCTGAGTGTTATTTATTTTCAACTGGAGATGCTCTGTTTTGGGCGCCTAACTAAGGTATTACGATTCATAGGCAGTACATTCTATCCTACTGGGCCAAGTAGCTCTCTTCGTTCTCTTAGTAGACAGTAATGCTGCCTATGCATTCAGTAAGGACAATTAGGTACCTCCAGGGAGCAATTCAGAAAACACAGGCAAGTTATCAGTCTTTCTCTACTGACACTATAGAAAAATGCAGTGAATCAGTGATTCTGCACTCAGAATGAAACCTCCAAAAAAGCAAAGATAGAGCCTCTAGTTCTTTCTATTGTGATGGAAAAAAGTATGTGTATTCATAAATGTTTCCAATCTTTCAGTTTTGTTCTGCAATATATAAAGCTCAAATGACAAAATGAGATGAAGAGAGCATTTATCCTCTAGAACATACTTTTCCCTAGTGTGCTTTCTGGATAATACTCTCAAATGGTTTTAAAGAAATAAAGATTTATTTAATGATCCATTGCAGATTAGTCCCTCAATTAAAACTGTTCCATATGGTATTCAGGCAAAATGCCTCTGATTATTAGGTGACACAAAGATGATGTGAAAACATGGTATTTGAGACTTTCTTTACTGTTTCCACAAGTACAACATAGGAGCTTGTGCATTTAAAATAAGCTTATAGCATAAACAGCATATATCATGAAATCAGGTGTAATAAATAAGATTACATATTTAAATGTTAGTGCTTTTGTGAAGGTTATCGCTATGTTAGTGATAAGAAGCTCCTCCTTACACATACAGAGAGCAGAAAAGAAACAGTGATGGCTGAGCTGAGTTAATTACCTGTCTTGACTACTCCTAGGTTTATCACAGAAGGGCCACCAGGCCATCAAGGGTTCATCTCCATAAGCACAAAGGAGCACAGAAGCAGTACAACAGGAAAATGAACACAAACTGCAGACTCCTGAGAAGGGACATCCTATCTAGGCTTCTTGTAGAGCTTTTCCAGGGCCATCAGATCCATTATTCAGGTGTTAAACTCACCATGATGACAGGAAAAAAACTTTTTTTTTCACTGGGGGATAGTTATTGCCTATAATACAGCATGAGAGGTGCAATTTTGGGATCACACAAGAGTTGTTATGGGATTAATAGTTGTTAGTGAATTAACAGTAAAAATGAACCGAAGGTCAGAGAAGGGAGGCATCTAGATAATTCATGGGAGGAGCAATGGTGAAAAAATTAAGGGATAACAGAATGAAAGGATCTAGCCACATGTAAACAGGGGCTAGTTGGCACAATCTGTAAGTGCATCCGTGTAATCTGTGTGGACAGACACATATATATGTGTGTATACTGCATGCAGAGCAACCGCCTATCAGTAATACACTCTCAGCCGTGCTGCTGCGGAGACTAGCTATTGAAATGGACTAGGAGGAACAAGCAGCTGACACAGGTGACCCAGCAGATGTGGGCAAAGGCATCTCCTAGATTTCCAAAACTTGCCAGATCAGATGGCCTTAAAGGATGTTAATCAAAGTCAGAGCTGCTTCTGCGTATTTTACTTTTGCAGTGGTAGCAGAGTGCAAGATCCAAATTAGAGAATCTTTACCTACAAATCAACATGAAAATCCTGAAGGAGAGCTTAACTGGACTCTGAGCTGTTACGCGGGCAATGCAGACTAAGCAGTCAGTCAATTCATGCTGTTCTTCTGAACTTCACAAAGTCTAGGAGGGAAATGCAGAACTGCTTTTTCCACTTAGGGAGTATAACTTCAAAAATCCCCATGGCAGTATTAACACAATTTAGACTAAGAATTTTGCCATCAGTGTTCCAGCTGCCTTTTCCCTTCCCTTGTCTAGTGCAGACCATCTGTGCATGACTGTCAATGACAAAAATGTAGGGAAGGAAATGAAGAAGTGGCAGTGCTGAGAAGGAAGAGCAAATATTAATGTAAAAGTCACTATTACAGTGGTCTGCACCTGCACGATAATGATACAATATAGCTGATGACAGCATAATTAAAAAAATCCTAGATATATGTCATGATTTAACCACAGCCAGAAACTAAGTAGCGCACAGCTGCTAGCTCACTCCCTTCCCCTTGGCAGGATGGGGAAGAGAACCGGAAGAGTAAAAGTGAGAAAACCTGTGCGTTGAGATAAAGACAGCTTAATAGATAAAACAAAATCCACACATACATGCGGAGCAAACCAAAGAATTCATTCAGTGCTTCTCACGAGCATCCCCAGGAAAGCATGGCGCTGTCACATGTAACGGTTACTTGGGAAGACAAACTAAAAAACTCCAAACCTCCCTCCCTTCTTCCTTCTTCCTGAACATATGATGTGGGATTCCTTGGTCAGTTGGGGTCAGCTGTCCCGGCTGTGTTCCCTCACAATTCCTCATGTACCCCCAGCTGACTCGCTGTTTGGGTGGTGTGAGGAGCAGAAAATGCCTAGACTTAATGTAAGCACTGCAATAACAAAAATATCTCTGTGTTATCAACTCTGTTTTCAGCCAAAAAATCTGAAACATAGCTACATACTAGCTACTGTGTAGAAAATTTACGCTATCCCAACCTAAACTAGCACAATACAAAAGCATTCAGAATTCATTAAGCTAAGTAGATTAACTAAAGAATTAATTTTTGGGTGCAACTGTAGGGGTACTGAAGTCCTTCATGTGCTGCAGAAAGAAGAGACACAAGTCTGAGCAGCTAAATTTGGGGTACTACCCAGTCACTAGGTGTTTCATGCTCAGACACTGCACTGTGGACAGGATGGGGGGTGTCCCCAGGAGGCTAAAATTGGGTTCTAGGCTGCAGACAGGGTAGGAGGAACCCTAGGGTTCAGCTGGGCAGAGATAGGAGGGCTGGTGATGCCCTTTGGTCCCTTGCACTGAAGCAATGTCATGACTGCTAGCGTAACACGTTATGAAATGATTCATGGGAAGTATAATTTATGTGGATACAGAAGTGAGTGAAAATATTTTTTTTATCTAGAGGAATCTACATTTCTTCCCCATTAATTGTTTCATAATGAGCAATACAGCAGGAAAGATTCTAATTATAGAATGCTTTTAATTTGGATAGATTTCCTACATTTTTCCATCTTATTAACCCCAGTGCTCCTTTCTTGATGTAGGAGGATAATTTATACTCCTTCCTTTGCTTAATTGTGTTACTTACACAACAGGTGCTCTCTGTGGTATTTCACATCATGTGCAGATCAATGTTGTATTTAAATTCTTAATCATATATACTCCTTTCTTACATTAAAATGTAGGAAGTCTGCCTGCAAAAGTTGATAGGATTTAGTTATGCAGTGTTTGCCTTCTTCTAGCTCGTGAATAATCTTTAATTATATAATATTTCAGGATGTGCAAAAAGCTACGACTATGCCTCAAATAATAAACATGCGAACACTTTCAAAATGTCTAATCCAGAAAGACAATAGCCCCTCAAATCCTTGCACCTTGTTTTCCTTGTCTTGAAAAAGTCAAGACAAACCAGATGGAAGTAACCTTTTTCTCACTATTTAGAGATGTATGATTATCTACGTTATCTCCTTTTTCTTTCTCCTGTAATGTCCAGTAAATGGTATTTTAGTCAATATCTGACAGAACCTGAGTGTCTTTGTTACTGGAATATATAACAAGCACTCTTGTATCAGTGTATTACATCAAACACTTGCTGAATATGCAAGTCCAGTGTCAGTGCCAGAAGTTGCTACCAAGACTCAGCAGAGTGGGGGTATAAGGTGGGTAGAAATGAACAGTGATCTCTTTGGTGTATGTTCACTGTACAAATTGACAAGCATTTGGGTTATCTTCATGGACTGCGGTTATAGAAGTAGACAAGGGCTGCCTTATGCTGCAAACATGAATTTTATATTTCTACGCAGAGCAAAATTCATGGAAGAAAGGTCTGCTATAAGAAGTTTCTATTCTTCTCCCTCCTCCCCTCTGTATACAGCATAGAACCATAGAAACAGAATAGTTAGGGTTGGAAAGGACCTTAAGACCACCTAGGTCCAATGCCCCTGCCATGGGGAGGGAAACCTCTCACTAAACCATGTCACCCAAGGCTATATCCAGCCTGCCGTTGAACACTGCCAGGGATGTAGCACTCACAGCTTCCTTGGGCAGCCTATTCCAGTGCCTCACCACCCTCACGGTAAAGAGCTTCTTCCTTATATCTTCCAAGCTGAACAGTACCAGATCTCTTAGGCCTTCTTCATAGGACAGATGTTCCAGCCCCTTAATCAACTTCGTGGCCTTTTACTGCACTTTCAGCTATGTCCTTGTCTGTCTGGTACAGATGGGCCCAGCACTGGGCACAGTACTGCAGGTGTGGCCCCACCAGTTTTGAGAGAGGAATGATCTTCTTGCTCAATCTGCTGGCAGTAGGATAAAACCCAGGAAACCATTAGCCTTCTTTGCAAAAAGGGTACATGGCTGCCTCATGTTGAAATTGGTGTCCACCAGGACTTCCAGGGCCTTTTTTACCAAGTTGCTTTCCAGCTGGGTTTTCCAAAGCATACATTTGGTGCATGGGGTTGTTCCTCCCCAGGTACAGGACTCTGCGATTCGCTTTGTTGACCTTCATGAAGTTCCTGTGAGCCCCTTTCTCCAGCCTGCCAAGGTCCCTATGGATTGCATCACAACCCTCTAGCACATCAGCCACTCTTCCCATTGCCCCATTGTCCAAATCATTAATGATGATGTTAAACAGAATTGGACCCAGTATTGACTCCTGAGGTACACTGCTAGTCAGTGGTCTCCAACAATATATAGCCAACAATGGGGACCCTGTGTGCCCAGCCGTTCAGACAATTTTCAACCCATCTCACTATCTGCCCCTCCAGCCTGTGGGTCATCAGCTCCTCATGGAAGACAGTGTTAAAGGCCTACTGAAGTCCAAGTAGGCAATATCCATTGCTCTTCGCTCATCTACCAAGCCAGTCATTTCTTCACAGAGGGTAAACAGGCTTCATCCTCTTGGTGAATTCAGACTGTCTACTCCTCAACACTTTCTCATCCTTCTTGTCCTTATTTTTTATTTATTCTGCATAGTATTTATGTACATGTGTCTATTAGTTTTTTATTAGGGCCAAGTTGCACCAATTTTAAAATTTAAAAGATAACACAGGTTATATTCCTAGATGTTTTAGTAACAGAGTCTACATGATTGTGCTGTCAGAAACAGTGGGACAGGTAATTCTGTGTTATAACATATCCCTGCAATACTCAGATGGGAATGAAGTGAGCAGGGGGAAATGGCACCTGACCAAATATTCCAGCTATGAACAAGGAGTAAGAGCTTTCTCTAAACAATCTTCTATATGATAACATGAATGTTATCTTCATATTATCTTTAAGTGATTGCATTTTCAACTAAAACTGAGCAGCACCATTTTTTGGAAAATAATCTTGGGTTTTGACCAGGCCTAATAACTACCTTAAAAAGTGAGTGAAACTAAAAACATTTGATTTGGAACATACAAGTAGCAATATTTTCTTTATCAAGAAAATATTTCTAGGTGAAAACAAACTTTTAGTGGTTTAGATGCTTTTAGGTACTATCAAAAGGAAAGTTATAATTCTGGTGCATCTTATGGGAAAAATATTCTTTTACTGCATTCTTTAACTCAACACTAAATTTATTGTTATTCAAAGAAATGGTCACCAAGAGATTTTATCAAAGGCAGTGTGATAATAAAAGATTAAAGTAGAAGTTATTTGGAGGCAGATCTGGTAGTGTTATTCTCTCCCCTTGAGTAGCCCACTGATTTCAAAATTGGTATGTCTTAAAAGCACTTTAAGTTTTTAGTAGCCACAGGTCACATACTGCAAGTTAATCTAAGATTTGTTTCAGAGTTTTGTCTAATTACTTATTGGTCCTGATGTTTCTTGTACTTTTTTTTTCTATTTTCCCTGTATTTTATACATATACTCTAAAGCTAGATGGCTGGCTGCAAACAGCCTATATGAATAGTGTCTAAACTATACTGTTTGTGAATGGCCGCCTGGAAATATTTCATTCAGTCTTATTTAAAATATGCTGCATACCTTTAGGTAAGGACACTCTCCACAGTGGAAAGAGCTGTGGGTTAAACTCTCTTGGATGATGATAGAGATGTCGATGTCAGCTTGAGAACTACGTGGTGCAACAGCTCTCCAAAGCTACAGCAAGAAATGAGGACCAGAAATGGAATACAACAGAACTTGGTTTTGATTCATTTTATGAAAAAATATAGTTGGAATAGTTCTAAAGAATGGTAATGAAGAAGGTAAGATCTATAGCAGTTATTTGCAAAAAAAAAAAAAAAATTAAAATTTATTTTAGAGACTAAGGTCTAGTCTGTTTTAAAAACTAAGGTAGAAGACGTTGCACAAGTGAGAAGAATTAAAATTCTGAGTAACAACAAAACCTGAAAGTAGGCTAGAGCTTTTATAAACCTTTCTAGTTCCATTTGTCACAAAGCAATTCCTTAAATTTCTGTTACTTTTAGACTTCTCCAAAACCTGTGATTATGGAGAACACCTCTCAATAAGGCTGTACATTTTCTAAGTGCATTTCACACAGGAAGTGTTTTTTAATCATTTTTTCTTTCATCTTAAAATAGAAAGTGAGAACAAAAGCTAGGGAACACCGAAAATTGACAACTTGCTTGTCAAAAAAAAAAAAAAGTCTAAACCAGGAAAGAAGCAAAAAGGAAATAGATAAATCTTAGTAGCAACTATGAAGAGCAATATTAAAAAAAATGGTCAATATAAACTGACAACATTGAAGAATCCTTCATTTTAAAATACAAGGAAAGAGATTTTTTAATAGCAGTACTATGATCCCTCCATGACACTAAAATATTGTTGGCATTTTGTTTTTTCTACTAACAAGAAAGGAATGGAGTGGAAGAAGAAAATAAATGCAGTATGGTAATCTTTCTAATTAACCTGTGTGCCACACTCCACGCAAAGACATGAAATCCTGTCTTAATATTCATTTCCATTTAATATGTGTTGGCTAAAAGATTCTCAGATTCAACAAACTTGTCAAGAAAAGGAAGATTACACTCAGAAATCAGGTATCTCTGTTTTAGAAACGCCAATTGCATACCCTCTTGAGCTGACCTTGGCCAGAGAATAAACGGAAAATGTGAAATTTTGCCTGAAACACAGCTTTGGAATATTTTTCTCACAAACATTCTTTTAAAGCAGAGTCAAAAAATATTTCAAATTACAAAGACTATATAAATATTGCTTCTCTTGGAAGCAAAATGAAATTAGTTAGGTTTTCAGAAAATAAAACTGTAGCTCTTTGTCCATTATCTGATCACCAAGAGTGTTGCATAGAGTTACATAAACAAACAGACGAAAATTTAAAAACAAAATGGTAAATAATATCTACCCGTATTTCACCCACCTTCTATACAGGGTAAGATAATAGAATTGGTTGTCAACCTGTAGAAATATTGAGACATAATTATACTTGTAAATACTTTTACAATTCAGTGATATTAAATTTCAATTCAGAGGAAATGCCACTTCTTTATGTAGCAAACTCAAATTACATAAATCTCCCTTTGAAACAATCCAAATTATATCAGTATTGAAGAGTGCAGACATCTGTATTTCTTCCATGATCCTACTACAATTTTTTATGGTATTTTAATATCCAAATACTTCTTTAAAACTAGCAGATATTGATTAAATTCATGCATTTCTCATAATTTACCAGAGTTTTATAGATTCCAGTTTGGGAACAGGCAATCCCCTGCAAATTCTCCTTGAAAGTAGTTGTTGCAGGAGTTTATTACCTATGGTTAGTTTCAAAGGTCCCAATAAGTTAAAGAAATAAGACTGTCTTAAAATTTGATATACAATAAAGATGCTCATGCTCATAATAATGAAGGCCAAAAAGAGTATGTACACACTGATCTAATATTAAAATAGATATCTCTGGTGTAGCTACACTGGGAACATAGAAGGTGTTTACTTGCTTATAAACCATGACACTTGCTTAAAGACACTTTAAGATAGTAGGTGTATTCACACACACATAGTGAGTCCACTTGAAAGTAATCCACACTCCCTAGAAGTACCTTCTCCCCCATATCAGATCAGTGGGTTGTAGCAATTCCTGACATCTCACATTTGGGGATTAAATTTTAAATGTAAGGAATCCATGACAGAATTAAGACAGAAATTCTTTGCTCAGAAGGAAAAATATTAGAAATTAATACCTATCTAATTTTCACTATTGTAATCTTCAAACATCTTATAAGTATATAGTAATATATATAGTTATTATTGAATACATTAATATGAAAATGACCTTCAGATAATTTCCAACCTATGATTCTATGATTCTACGATTCTATGGATAATGTGCTGACTATATTGATTTCACCTGAACATCTGGATTTCACCTGAATAAAATAATGAACTCTAACAGATACACTTGAGTGGCTTAAGAATTTGCTTTTTGTAAAATTACTATGAGACATTTCCATTGTTTTCTTTTTTATGACTTGAACCTTATGGCTTAAAAAAGTTCCATGATTGATATTTAACTGACCAGAATTCGCATTCTGTCTTTATTTTTTCACCTAATGCTCTACCAGAGAGTCTTTTTTAATTTTAGAGAGAACAATATCCAATTTATTTCAGTGAAACAAACTTTTGCAGATAGACTCTATAAACTAAGAAAAAGATTTGACAATAGAGTGGAAATCTCAAAGATGATTAAAGTATCTTGGTGTACATGAAGATGTATTTCCAGTTGTTCAGCTATAAAAAGATAATGTTTCACAGATCATTTCATAAGGAAAATCTGAGAAGTCAGAGTAATTTCAGTATAGATAAGGACAATATGCAGACTTTTCTAATGCTTGTAGCTGTATACTACACCTCTACTTTTTGACATAGATTCGAAGGACATTTAAGGTAGAAATGATCTTCTGTTTTTTGGGGGGCAGTGTGTTTTGGGTTTTTTTTTTGCTTGGTTTTGTGTGTGTGTGTGTGTTTTGGTTTTTTTTTTGTTTGTTTGTTTGTTTGTTTTGTTGGTTTTGGAGGCGGGGGTTTTTTTTGGTGTTTTTTCTTGGCTTTTTTTTTTTTTTTTTGTTAAAGCAATATTTAAATAATGACTTTCTCAGGCCCTTTTTTCAAAACATCAGGAGTCACCTCAAGATACTTTACCGCTGCCTAGGTAGTCTGACATCCCTCCTTCAGAAGGCATGCTGTCCAGTCAGAAAATTACAAATTCCAAACTTGACAAATGTCTCAAATTCAGAAGAAAAAAAAAATCTGTTTATATGACACTTTATGTGGAAAGAAGCAATCTCTGGGTATTTATGGCAGGTCCCCAGTATTGATCATTTGATCTGAACCTCCTCTACAGACCTTTCGCACAATTTCTTGTCTACAAGCAGAGTGTTGTGCGCAGCCAAAGTATCACTATTTAAAAGATGATTCTCAAATCTTGTATGATTTTTCGTCTCCATCCCAAAATCTTATATTGCTCACAGACTTAGGATTTCTCAGATTATTGCATCTGAATGTCCCACACAGAAAAAGAAAGATGCATAGGAAGTAATAGAGAGCTACTAAGATGAGAATAGGCTTGCTCTGTCTTGGTGAACCAGTGTTTTTATGAAGACTGTTTGCTCTGGTGTCACACACGCTGGGTGGAGTACTTCACCTGTGAAGGTTGACTGCTACAGTATGTTTCCTTCTGAAGTTTGAAAGATTGATGAAATATGAAAATTTAATTTTTCCATCAAGCGGAATCTGTGCCATCACCCTTCATGGACGAACCAGTCAGTGATGTCTTTTCTTTAAGGTAATATGAAAGTGTTTAATTTATCAGTGTATGCTTTTAGAGAGGGAAAATAATGTCAGCAATGGTGAGGATTATTAAAATCGTCCTCAGAATCCTATCCTGCTATGTAAGTGACACGTGTACTCTCTTTGCTATTTTCTTACTATACAAATGGAGATTTTGGGTGCATACTGGTTTATAGACTTCAGAATGAAATTATAAAATGCTATAATAAAACACTGCTCATTTATTTGATATATTAGGCTATCATCAACCACTTTTCTCGAGTCCAGAGCATTTTTTTGCCAGACTTAAAAGGTAATAACCACACTGCTGATCATGCTCAGCCTCTTTTTTTAATCAGCCTTTTCGTTCTGCTCTCAATACTTTCTCCCATTAGTATAATTTCTTGAGCAGAGCAGCAACATTCTGTTTAACTTGAATTTCATGTTCCTAAAAATCTTACCAAGTTTCTAGTTTATTTTTATGCTTTTAATTTCTTCTTTTCTTCCTCTTCAGCAATTTTAAGCACTTTCAAAAAAGTAATTAATCTCAGAGGCTAAACAGCTTAACTTGATTGTTCATCCATTCACTGAGGTGGATATGACTCCTTCCCAGTAAGACTTGCATGCATTGATGCTATATTTAGCACATTGGCCTTAAAAAATATCCTAATGCACAGTATTTATTTCTTAAAACTACAAACTTGCCTCTTTTATTTTTAAGATATTCATTACATTATAAATAGTCTTAGTAACCCAAGAAGTCATTAGACAAAAGGAAGTACGTATTCCACTTGGCATTTGTGAGCACAGGCATCTCTGTCCAGCTACCCTCTTTTATTTCAAGGGAAAGCCAAACAGAAAATATTTCAGAGTCTTACATTATCCTAATTTAAGAATAAAACTCTATGTAGTTCTGTGCTATGTTTTCATTCATGGAAAGGTTTTTCAATGCATAGCAATTTTAGTAGAAGCAATATAATGAAATTAGTGTGCAGGCAAGTTTTGCAAGTACTGATCATCTAAACCTAAGACTTGCCAGTGGATCTGAAAACAAGTGCAAGTTATTGATCAAATCTGGCATCTGCAACACAACACTTTTTAAAAACCAGTTCAAGGAGCTCTGTTTGGGCCAATAGCTTCTGTTCCATAGAAACCTGATTAAGTTTTCTGAGCTGATGGAAAGCTATTACTTAGGTTTTTCAGCAAACTTGCACCCAGACTGCATACCTTTCTCCCATGCTCCATCGGGCAGTGTAGGAATGTCATTTGCTAGCAGTGACTTGGTTAACAAACTTTTGGCAAACACACTGCTCGGTATGCATTATTAGAATCTGATTTCTATTGTCTTTATATGAATGCAAACGAACCAAAAGCTCCTCTTTTATACAAAATTTGTTTTCCTCCCAAGTTACTTTCTGTAGATATTCCAGGTGTCTTCCTACAGCAGGTGAAGCATCTCAAAAAAGTACGTTAAAGATACATATCTATATATTCGCTGGAGGGAGAACACAGAAAGAGAAACACTGAGAAAGAGGCAGAGACACAGAGGGAGACCTAATAACACAAATAGATGGATGCAGTATTTCTCTGCTACTTATGTCAAAGAAAGACATAATTCCCCTTAAATGAAAAACAGTGAGGTAATGCTTAACAATGACTCTGTCAAGTTTCGGAATTGACCCGTTATCTTTGGATCACCTGTACTCATATTTTGCTACTGTTACCTCAGAAAAATACCACCATAGCTCCTCAAAACTTACCTGTTCAACTGCATATAGTGACTGTTACAGAACATACTGCCTTTTGGAGCACAGTGAAAAAAGCCCTATTAAAGAGCATTTAAAAATGTAAAAAACCTGTAAAAAATCATTCTTCATTTCTAGCCATCCCAGGAGTGATTTGACAAACATAGGATAAAGTCAACAAAATACAAAAGTGGAAAATGTCAACAGATTCAAATTTGAATCTCTAAACTAATAGCAGAAAATAAACCTGCTTTTTCATGGAAATCCATCGTAGTCCCATCAAAACATATTACACACTTAATAATGCATAATGATACCCCATACACTGAATAAACGCTGGCTAATATACCTTTGTGTCTGTTATTTTTTTACAAGTTCATTTATTGACCTAAGTAATAACTTTGCTTCCTATGACCAGTATAGCCACAAATTGCCAATATGTTTGGACATCTGTTGCTTATACAAGAAGGCAGAGTAACGTAGAATCATAGAATCATAGAATAGTTAGGGTTGGAAAGGACCTTAAGATCATCTAGTTCCAACCCCCCTGCCACGGGCAGGGACTCCTCCCACTAAACCATGCCACCCAAGGCTTTGTCCAACCTGGCTTTGAACACCGCCAGTGATGGAGCATTCACAACTTCCCTGGGAAACCCATTCCAGCGCCTCACCACCCTTACGGAAAAGAATTTCTTCCTTATATCTAATCTGAACTTCCCCTGTTTAAGTCTTAACCCGTTACCCCTTGTCCTATCACTACAGTCCCTAATGAAGAGTCCCTCCCCAGCATCCCTATAGCTCCCCTTCGGATACTGGAAGGCTGCTATGAGGTCTCCATGCAGCCTTCTCTTCTCCAGCCTGAGCAGCCCCAACTTTCTCAGCCTATCTTCATATGGGAGGTGCTCCAGTCACCTGATCATCCTCGTGGCCCTCCTGTGGACTTGTTCCAACAGTTCCATGTCCTTTTTATGTTGAGGACACCAGAACTGCATACAAAATGTAATGTACACTGCCTGCGTCTCAGTACAGCTTTTTCATGATTTTTCTTTCTTTTTGAAGAAAGAATCTTCCCTTAGTACTACAGCAGATCTTCATATAAAATGAGTTAATAGAGCAATATACAAGAATTTGTTGGTCTCCAGAAGATACCTGCAGGTCAGAACTGCAGCGGAAGTTAATATTTATTTTTCCCCACGACTATAACTTACTTGCCTAGAAAACAGCATATAAAAACACGAGCTTCCCCTCAAGCATAATGTACTCTGAAAAAAATCTTCACCCTTCTTTTGGCTACCGGTCTGACCACAAATTTACTCTCTTTGTGCCCTTTTAGCAATTCAGAGGGTAGAGATTAAAAAAGACATCCATGGACATGCAAGTGAGAACAGTTCAATGGAAACAAAAAATCTTGTGAAATAAGAGACCTCTGTGCCCTTGGGTTGCAGCAAAGGGCAAGATCTGTTCTTTAGATGAGAAGACCCATGCTGTACATGATGTAAAATCCAGGAAAATATAATTTTCCTAGTGGCCTCAGCCACTACAGAAGTTAGATTTTGTGCGGTGAATGCGCTAAGACATTGCAGAAGGGAAAAGGAACTTTGCCCAGATAATCCAGATGAATAGCAGTATCCTGATGAATTTGTTTCAGGTCTATCTCTGATGTCAGGTAAATCACGTAAAAGAACATTTTCACAGACACACACTAACTGTATGTTTCTCATACTGTGAACAGCACCAAGAACTGATGATCAAATTCCTTTGTTCTTTGGGAAGGGAAAGTTCCAAAAGAATCAAGTAGAAATCAGAAACTGGACATTAAAACTTGGTGACCAACTTCAGTGTTAATATTTTTTAGTCTTTATTCTTCATTAATTATATCTCCATATTCATTGTGAAAGGGACTTTAGTAAATGATTCTGAAGCTGTGAAATTCCATGACAGCACAGTATAGGAGTCCATGAGATAATCCTATATTTAGCATCTGAACAATATGAAATAAAATAGGCAAAGACTAACCAAGCAAAGTGCAAGGTCATACACCTGGATCGGGGCAATCCCAGGCACAGCTACAGGTTGGGCAGAGAAGGGATTCAGAGCAGCCCTGCAGAGAAGGACTTGGGGGTGTTAGTTGATGAAAAACTTAACATGAGCCAGCAGTGTGTGCTCGCAGGCCAGAAAGCCAACCGTATCCTGGACTGCATCAAAAGGAGCATGACCAGCAGGTCGAAGAAGATGATCCTGCTCCTCTTCTCTGCTCTTGTGAGACCTCACATGGAGCGTTGTGTACAGTTCTGGCGTCCTCAGCATAAAAAGCGTGCTCCACCCCTGGCAGTGTTCAAAGCCAGGTTGGACAGAGCCTTGGGTGACATGGTTTAGTGTAAGGTGTCCCTGCCCATGGCAGGGGGGTTGGAACTAGATGATCTTAAGGTCCTTTCTATGATTCTTGATTCTAAGTATGAGAGTGTTTCTGATATTTAAATTAATTTGCTATATGTTTATATTTTATATGAATTAACAAACAAATAAAGATTAGTTTTGTTAGTGATTATATCTTTTTAACTTTTCATAAAATGTATTAACTTTTCAATAAAAGTTAAGGTCATGCCAGTAAAGTTGTGTTTAATCCTGGATTTGACAAATCATTACAACTAAATATTATAAAGGCTGTGATTTTGGAATATTTCCAAAAGCATAATTTAGCTGTAAAGACACACAGAACATATAAAAAAATATTTTTGTTTTAGAATCACTTCTATATTTTGACCATATCTACTCTGATTTCTATACTGTTATATTTTGTATTTCTTAAATAAATAAAAAATCCTAAAATACTCTGGTATTTATATGCCTGCCTAAGCCCATTTAATTGACCAGAGGATTCTCTGTAATCTGAAGCTAAGCTTCCAGAGCAGCTGGAAGGTATCAAGCGTTTAGTAACTTGGAACCTTGGAATTATCTATTTTTTTTTTTGTGCCAGTATCCTGTTAAACCGTACGCATCTATATGAGTTGTAGTTCATTCTGATTAGGCCTATCAACTGAAAACCTGATACAGAGATGTCTCTTTTGGAGAAGCAAATGGCTGCAGATGAAAGTTTGCCACACATGTAGATCAACAAAGAGAGGGGGCGGCGTCAGGAGGAGCGGCGGCAGATTCAACCCAGGCATCATCGTCCATTTCCGGCCCATTGCTGAGGGGACGCCTGCGGCGCGCCTGACCCAGGGGAGGCTCGGCGTCCAGGAGCTTCAACTCGGAGCAGCAGCAGGCACAGAGGGAGAATCAAAGCCTCGACAAGACTTGCCCAGGAGCCGGCAGCTCATCAGAAGCGAGGAGCTGACTCAGAGGGGGAGGCGCCAGGAGGAGCGGCACCAGCCCTGACGGGTTAAAAACCTGCCCCAGGGAGCGCGAGAGGCCAGCGGAGCAGTGAACAGGGCGGGCTAACAGGGCACATTGGAAGCAGTTCGCGCGGGCAGGCGAGCAGGATGGTGAGCACTCGCCGTTTGACCTGGGCTCGGTCTGGGAGCTCTGCTCTGGCTGCCTCAGCGGTGGCCAGTGTAGGCACCCAGACAGAGCTGATGGGAAGGGAGGCTGCAGTGCAGAGCTCGGGGTGTAGAGAGCACCTGCACTGCTCTCCTGAGGGGAGGGTGTGCAAAGGGCAGGGCTGCACTCTGCTCCCTGGTGGAGGTCCTCCTGCAGCAGGTGGCTGAGCTGCGGGATGCTGTTCCTAGGCTGAAAGGTGTCAGGGAAGTTGAGGGGAAGCAGCACTGCTTGCTCCAGGCCCAGACTGTGCAGGGGCCTCAAGTGTCTGCTGTCGCTCATGAGGGAAAGGAGGCTGCTAACCCAGGAAGCTGGGAAACGGTAACAGAAAAAAACAACAAAAACAGGAGCAAGAGGACAATTAAAAGCAAGGGGCTTCCTCCTAAATCTGTTGTTCCCATCCAGAACCACTTTGCTGTCCTGCAGGGGACTGATGAGGAGCCACACTCCCACCAGGAACAACCAGCTGATGCACTGGTAAAGAAGATCTCTACTGGTGCTACCAGGAAAAAGCGGAGGGCTATAGTAGTAGGGGACTCTACTCTGAAACGAACAGAGGCACCCATCTGTCAGCCTGACCCAGGCTCAAGGGAGGTGTGTTGCCTACCAGGGGCTCAGATCAGGGGTGTTGCAGAGAAGCTGCCTGCTCTAGTCGGTCCCACTGACTTTTACCCACTTCTAGTGATCCATGAGGGTGCAACTGATATAGATAGCAGTAGCCAGGAGAACATAAAGAAGGACTACAGAGCTCTGGGAGGGGTGGTTAGGGGCTCTCGAGCTCAGATTGTCTTTTTGTCAATTCTCCAGGATACAGAGCAGGACCTTAAAAAGGCTAGGAGGATTGGCCAGGTTAATAAATGGTTAGAAGGGTGGTGCTATAGCCAGGGGTTTGGGTACCTTGAACTTGGGACTCAATTTAGTAGGCCAGGTCTACTGGGGGCTGGTGGAGCAGGTCTGACAAAGAAAGGGAAGAGTGGATTTGGGAGGAGGCTTGTCAGACTGGTCAAGGGTGTTTTAAACTAGATGTGTTGGGGGAGGGGGGCATCATTCCGTCCCAACACACCCAATCACTTGTCAAGCACCTATAGCAAATATTCAGAGAAATGTAGAGATATTCCAGCTGCTCCAGCCAATGAGCCAGCTTCAACTGGAGCTCGGCCCAGATGCCTCTATACAAATGCCCATAGCATGGGGAACAAAAAAGAGAAATTAGTGATGTGTGCACGTCTGCGGGCGTATGATATCCTAGGCATCACAGAAACATGGTGGGATGGCTCCAATGACTGGGGTGCTGGAATGGAAGGTTACAGGCTCTTCAGGAAAAACAGGCCCAGTAGGTGGGGAGGGAGAGTTGCTATTTATGTTCGGGATAGGCTGGAGAGTACGGAACTGTGCCTGGGGACAGGTGAGCAGTCGACAGAGAGTTTGTGGGTCAAAGGGAGAACAGCGATGGGAGACATCATTGTGGGGATCTGTTACAGACCACCTGACCAAGAGGACTCTGTGGATGAAGCGCTCTATAGACAGATAGGAACAGCCTCACGCTCGCAGGCCCTTGTTCTCATGGGGGACTTCAACCACCCTGATATCGGTTGGAGGGATGGTACGGCCCAGTATAAGCAATCCAGGAATTTTCTCGATTGTGTGGAAGACAGCTTCGTTCTGCAAGTAATAGAGGAGCTGACAAGGAGAGGTGCCATGCTCGACCTTGTCCTCACCAACAGGGAAGGGCTGGTTGGAAATGTGATACTCCAGGGCAGCCTTGATTGCAGCAATCATGAGATGGTCGAATTCGAGATCCTCAGGACAGTGAGAAGAGTGTGCAGCAAGCTCTCTGCCCTGGACTTCAAGAGAGCAGACTTTGGTCTCTTCAGGAATCTGCTCAGTAAGATTCCATGGGATACAGACTTAGAGGGCAGGGGTCCCAAGACTGTTGGTTGATATTCAAGGATCACCTACTACAAGCTGAGGAGTGTTGCGTTCCAACTAGAAGGAAGTGCTGAAGGAAGGCCAGAGACCTCCTTGGATGGACAAGGAGCTGCTGAGGAAAATTCAAAGGAAAAAAGAAGCTTATAAAAGGTGGAAGCAAGGACAGAGGCAGCCTGGGAAGAATACAGGGATGTTGTCCAGGAGGCAAGATATTAGGTTAGGAAAGCTAAGGCCCACTTAGAGTTAAACATGGGTAGGGATGTTAAGGATAACAGGAAGGGATTCTATAGGTACATTGCAAATAAAAGACAGGCTAGGGACAATGTGGGCCCTCTCCAGGAGCTATCGGGAGAACTGGCTACCCTGGATTTGGAGAAGGCTGAGGTTCTTAATGACTTCTTTGCCTCAGTCTTCACCGGAAAATGCTCTGACCATACCACCCAAGTCTTGGAAGGCAGACGCAGGGACAGTGAGAATGAAGACCCTGAGCCCACTGTAGGAGAGGATCTGGTTCGAGACCATCTCAAGAACCTGAACGTATACAAGTCCATGGGACCTGATGAAATCCATCCGCAAGTCCTGAAGGAGCTGGCAAATGAAGTTGCTAAGCCACTGTCCATCATATTTGAAAACTCATGGCAGTCAGGTGAAGTTCCCGATGACTGGAAAAAGGGAAACATAACCCCCGTTTTCAAGAAGGGGAAAATCAATGAGCCGGGGAACTACAGACCAGTCAGTCTCACCTCTGTGCCTGCCAAAATCTTGGAGCGGATCCCCCTGGAAGGCCTGTTGAGGCACATGAAAAACAACAAGGTGCTTGGTGACAGCCAGCATGGCTTCACTAAGGGGAAATCCTGCCTGACTAATCTGGTGGCCTTCTATGATGGGGCTATGGAACTGATGGACAGGGTTAGAGCAGTTGATGTCATCTACCTGGACTTGTGCAAAGTGTTTGACACTGTCTCACATGACATCCTTGTCTCTAAGTTGGAGAGACATCAATTTGATAGGTGGACCACTTGGTGGATAAAGAACTGGCTGGATGGCCACACGCAATGGCTCAATGTCCAGCTGGGGACCAATAACGAGTGGTGTCCCTCAGGGATGGGTGTTGGGACTGATCTTGTTCAACATCTTTGTCAGTGGCATGGACAGTGGGTTTGAGTGCGCCCTCAGCAAGTTTGCCAATGACACCAAGCTGTGTGGTTCGCTTGATACGTTGGAGGGAAGGAATGCCATCCAGAGGGACCCTGACATGCTTGTGAGGTGGGCTGATGCCAACCTGATGAAGTTTAACCATGACAAGTGCAAGGTCCTACACCTGGGTGGGAGCAATCCCAGGCACAGCTGCAGGTTGGCAGAGTAGAGATTCAGGGCAGCCCTGCAGAGAAGGACTTGGGGGTTTTGGTTGATAAAAAAATGAATATGAGCCAGCAGTGTGCGCTTGCAGCCCAGAAAGCCAACTGTATCCTGGGCTGCATCAAGAAGAGCGTGACCAGCAGGTCGAAGGAGGTGATCCTGCCCCTCTACTCTGCTCTCCTGAGACCTCACTTGGAGTATTGTGTGCAGTTCTGGTGTCCTCAACATAAAAAGGACATGGAACTGTTGGAACAAGTCCGCAGGAGGGCCACGAAGATGATCAGGGGACTGGAGCACCTCCCATATGAAGACAGGCTGAGAAAGTTGGGACTGTTCAGCCTGGAGAAGAGAAGGCTGCATGGATATCTCATAGCATCCTTCCAGTATCTGAAAGGGAGCTATAGGGATGCTGGGGAGGGACTTTTCATGAGGAACTGTAGTGATAGGACAAGGGGTAACGGGTTCCATCTTAAACAGGGGAAGTTTAGATTGGATATGAGGAAGAAATTCTTTTCTGTAAGGGTGGTGAGTCACTGGAATGGGTTACCCAGGGAAGTTGTGAATGCTCCATCCCTGGCGGCATTCAAGGCTGGATTGGACATAGCCTTGGGTGGCATGTAGTGTGGTGTGTCCCTTCCCCTGGCAGGGGGGTTGGAACTAGATGATCTTAAGGTCTTTTCCAGCCCTAACTATTCTATGATTCTATGATGCTGCTGGATTTTCATACTAGCACAACATGGCACTCAGTTTCTTCTAGAACCCCTAAATTTCTGGAAATCCTTAGTATCTAATCTTGCTTCAAGATATCCTCATAATCATTTCCCTGACTATAATCGCATTTTGGATATCTAAATATTTTTATTAAATTTTAACCATTATTTTTTGTGTTATAACTTACTTGGTTGTTACTTGCACAGAGCTTGTGAACTTTCTGGATACGTATGGTTTTGTTTTTTTTTAAATGAACAAGTATGCCTTGTTTATGTACATACACAATGCAGAAATGATGTTATAGCCAGCATTAATGCCAACAGTGAAGAGATGATAATGGCAATTTTGAAATGCACATACACATTCTCACTCCACAAATTTGTAAATGTCAGGTTTTCTAACTGATTTTTCTCCTCATTATCAAGAAAACAGAGTGAAAGGAGATGACAAACCTTTTTGTAAAACTTATCTCTTGGTTTCCGACATTTTCGCAATCAACTGATTTATTTGTGCCTGTGGTGCACTGTCATAACTTCTTTCCAAGACTTGGAAATAGGAAAAACCCCAAAAGTTGTAGTGCTGTTCAGCTTTTAACAAGTATTTCTGCCTTTCCAGCTCCAGTTATTTTTTGTATTCCTGCCCTCATCATATAAGCCTATATCAGCCAATTGGCTTGACACAAGACTACTGTGGAGGGGATAGTGGGGAGGAGAAGAATCTACACAGTAATTCAGGCACATCAAGGCTGTCCTTGAATGGGATGCAGACAAGTTTGGTCTATGCCTACAACATTCATAAATATCAGCTCAAGAGATTTGAACACCATGGTGTACAGAAAAGCTAATTCATTTATATATTTTTTCTTCCTTGGAGGACTGTAGCTATGAATAAATTTTGTGCAAGGCAGACTAGTTTAACAGATGACTGTATTCAGAGAACAGCACCAATAGTACTTCTAAAAACTCTGAAGCATTGCTGTACTTTGTAATATGTGGAATCTTTTATACGGAATATGCAGTTCCACAGCATAAAGATTTTATTGCTGCAGGTTCAGTATGAGCTAACTTGCAGCTTCACTATTCGTGCTGAATTTACCAGCCTCTCTATGTACACAACCTAGGAAATGTTTGAGGTTAAAAGATACCTAAAAAAAAAAAATACTATGGATTATGCTTGATCATATCAATCACAAAGAAGGTAAAGCAAATTCCTGAAGATTTGCCTTTTGCAGGGGTCTGACCACTGCAGGACTGCTTCATAGCAAATAGCTTGGAATAAAGGGTTCATTTCAGGTTTTTCCAAGAAGAAATGAACAAACAAACTGAATCAAAGGGAGGTTGTTCAGCAGAGATGGAAACCACAATCTTTATGGTGTGTCTTATGCATCTGGCAACTGTGTATAGATATCTTCATATATGTACTTCTTAGACAAGTAGTGTAAATACTTCCACTCAATTTAATAAATGCATTTTTTATATGTATGAGTTTAAGAAGCATGGAGTTTTTAGACATAGCATACATTTACAAGTATGTACTTCCCTTCTGGGAAGCAGCTTGAGGCTGGCAAGGTTGTGTAGGCCATCAAGAATGACATGAAATACCGTTGGGGCAACTGAGTTGAAATGTATCTCCACTGAAAAGAATTAGAGTTTAGACAGATAGTTCACATATACTTTCTTTGGTTTGTTTTTCACACAAGTTAGAATTCTTAATCTACATTTAAGATTTCTATGGAAACTGCATACAGACTATGGGGTGGTGGTGTCAGTTTACATTGATTTATGTTAATTTCCCTGTACTGCTAAAATTATTCAAGATTAATCAGCACTTTTCAGCAACAGCAGTGCTTGCACCTAGGGTTTGCATTACAGCCTGAAAATAGTGGTCTTTCTAGGGAGAATGTGCACTGCTCAGGCAATCAAGGTTATGATTAGCCACTGCATTATCAAAACTCTCTCAACAGCTACATTTTTTTCAGGGCATTGAACAGAATATCCTTTTTTATGTAATCTTGAAGAACATGCAGAAACAAACATGAAATATACATAGAACTGCTTCTTGTATTTTATATGCCAGTAACAAGGAGTATGCATAATTTAAAATGTTGACTCGCTGATGTTTGGCATAAAATTGTAAGTAACAGTTTGGGCTGTATTTAACACAGAAAAGTTACTCAAAGCTTATGTTGTACTGCTTTGTAAAACTGGTGCTTTAAAAGCGAATTGTGAACTTAGTAAGGTAGGAATGCCAATGCAAAAATACTGGAAATACTCAGTGAGGCTGCACACTTTCAAAGTTTAGAAAGTTTAGTCAATACCTTTTCTCCCTCTGGAGAGCGAAATACATGGGTTGTTTTTTTCTCTTTGTTCCATAGGGCCTATTCCATCAGTTTAGAACAGACAACAGTGAAGCCGAACACATGAACTTCTGGCATTCCTGTTCTCTGTTTCTCAGCTACTCATCCTAACCAGGGAAAATTACTCTCGTGGTTTAAGACTAACTCACGTAGACTCTCTCTCTCACTCACTTCCACCTCTTTCTTCCCCCTGCTCCCCGAGGAATGGGAAGGAGAATCAAAAAGAATGCAACTCCCACAGGTTGGGATAAGAACAGTTTAGTAACTAAAGCATAACACAAATCACTACTGCTACCACCAATAATAATAATGACAAGAGAAATACAAGGAAAGAATACAATTTCTCACCACCTAAAACCAAGCCCGACTACGCAGTGCACCCCCACCCTTCCGGGTCTCTGCTCTCTGCTTTCCATCCTGGGCATGACGTGCTGTGGTATGGAATAACCTCTTTGGCTAGTTTGGGTCAGGTGTCCTGTCTCTGCTTCCTCCCGGCTCCCCTCCTCCCTGGCAGAACATGAAACTCAGAAAGTCCTTGGCCAGACCAAAACATCACTAAGCAGTAACCGAAACACTGGTGTTATCAGCACTGTTCCCAGGCCCAAAATCAAAAACACAGCGCTACACCAGCTACCAAGGAGAAAAATGACTGCTGCTGCTGAACCCATGACAATGACTGACAACACAAATTGACCATTGCCAATACAATGGTGTGATGAAGCATAACTCCACAAAAAAGGACAAAATTCTTATAGTGGAATGTAGATCTGGACTCATACCAGTTCTTGTTGCAGATTCTCATAATTTGAAGCATGAAACTGTACTAAAAGTGTTCCCAGGGAAGTTTAATTTCAGGTTTTACTTTATTAAAGCTTCTGTAGTATTCCTGTAGAAATATACCTCAAAGGAGACATTCCAATCCCCCTGCCATGGGCAGGGACATCTCACACTAAACCACGTCACTCAAGGCTTTGTCCAACCCGGCCCTGAACACCACCAGGGATGGAGCATTCACAACTTCGCTGGGCAACCCATTCCAGTGACTCACCACCCTAACAATAAAGAACTTCTTCCTTATATCTAATCTATACTTCCCCTGTTTAAGTTTTAGCCTGTTACCCCTTGTCCTATCGCTACAGTCCCTAATGAAGACTCCCTCCCCAGCACCCTTATAGGCCCCTTTCAGATATTGGAAGGCTGCTATGAGGTCTCCACACAGCCTTCTCTTCTCCAGGCTGGGCAGCCCCAACTTTCTCAGCCCATCTTCATACAGGAGGTGCTCCAGTCCCCTGATCATCCTCGTGGCACTCCTGTGGACTTGTTCCAACAGTTCCATGTCCTTTTTATGTTGAGGACACCAGAACTGGACACAATACTCCAAGTGAGGTCTCACAAGACCAGAGTAGAGGGGCAGGATCACCTCCTTCTACCTGCTGATCACGCTTTTTTTGATGCACTTGTCATCTCATTCTGGATTCAAACACCTAAATACAGGTGTTTATGTATAGATGCCTACTTCTGAGAAAGATCTATATCCTCCCATGATGATCAACAGAGATCTAGCAGACGTAGTTAACATACCTAAAGAAGGATTCAGACAAACAAACTGTAGGGATTTGATGCAGTTTCCTAAACAGACACCTCCAGTATCATATACTGCCTGGTTTCTTGTTGTTGGTCTAGATTGCTACAGGTTTCTTGTGACTTCTTCATGTCCTTCAGCCCCATGAGCATCTGTGTCCTGTTGTATCACAGAATAGTGCCTGTAGCCTGTATTGGGAAACTCCATCAAGTACTCTGTGTCTACTCCATGGTAAATTGCAGAGCTCTCTAGACTCCACTGGCTGCCTTGACTCAATTCTCAGTGACTGTAACAGAAAGTTTGACAACTTGTTTGTGCTTTGATCCCAAAGATATGAGGAATTGGTGTATTCACAGAAGCAGAGCCATCCATCCTATGGAGGCTCTCAAGATAACTGTGGCAGCTACTGAGGCAGCAGCTGATAGCCAACAGGATTATGCATTGATTATGCAAATATACATATGCATAAAATTAAAGAGCCTTATTAGAAACATCTCTGCATCTCAGGACACATGGTATCTGCAATTAAGACCTCAAGCATTTCATGTATTTATATTATTTTTGTTCTAGTTTAATTGCAGTTGCAAAGCGAAAATAAGTCCATGTTAAGTTTTATAAATCAGAATTAATCTGAAAGTTAGAGAGGTGAACAATGTTTTTCCCTCTCGATTCTCATGGGATTTTTTTACATAAACAAAAGCAAGCATGATAAAAATCACAAGTAAAGGCTTCTTTTGCTGATGACCTTTTACACCAAGTAATTGCTTTAGACAGGTATATAAAACAAGACAGAACTGGAATTTCTTACACAGGATTCTGCATCTACAACATTTTTCACAGTCTTTGATATTTCCAGACTGACTACATAGAACAGATGACCTTATAAGAGCTCCTTTCATTACAATCCATTGTTAGTTTAGAAAGTACATTCCTGAAGTGGCTCAGTTATAAAGAAAAATAATTCATGGAAGCCATATTTCTGAAATAATTAATTTTTTGTCTGTCAGAGCAGACTTCTCAGGGATCTTTGATGCTGATGTTACGTATTTATGGCACTGCATGTTTGTATAGCATTTATTATACTGGGTCATGTGCTAGCTGAAACATCAAGGTCCTACTGCATCATTAAAGTGTAATATGAGAAAATACCTGTAATTATGTAAAACTCTGTGACATATAAAGACTTAAAAGAAATAGGAGGCATTACTCAAAATAAGGTCAGACAGAAATAATAGTGGCAAGAACTGATCTATAACACTTCTTCACCATTTATTAAGTAGGCCTGTCCTTCAGTTGTCAGACTGGCCCTCAGAGTCCTCAGCATTTTCTCAAATACCTGTTTGGAAGCCAGAGGCTAAAAACAGACAAGCAAGCAAGCAAACAAACAACAGTAATAAATATTATTATTTCCATCTCTCTAAGAGTGACTCTATTTGAATTTTGAAATGAAGCTGTAAATGGTAAATAGTGGAGGTACCTTTACTAGAGTGTCAAAAGGTTTACACGCTTCTCCACTCCTTCAGAACCCCAGAGCAAATTATGTGATCCACACTAGGTACACCAGAAATAATGAACCTGATTCCTAAACTTATGAGTGAAATTCCAGTCTATATGGTGCAGGAGCTCAGGTTAGGTCATTTCATCTTCAAATTTGTTGGAATTTAGCTATAGTGAATAGTGCATCTGTAGTCAAGATACATGTGATTACTAAAATAGACTACACTAAGGGATATAGCTTGTAGCTACCTTAGATAAGAGAGTGTTAGTCACTCACAACTCAATCCTTTCTGAGGATACAACATCATTCTGCTCACTATTTCTATGGTTTTAAAATCCATACTAATCAAAAAGATAAGAGTGGAGAGATCTGAGAAGCATTAGCCCTGTAAGTCAGCAAGACAAATCTCTTCACAACAGACACACAGTATGGCTATGTACTGCAGTCTTCCAATAAGCTAAAACAACTATTAAATATATTATTGCAACTACTTCATGTGGAAGTTTGTCTTAGTTTCTTAGTCTTTCCCATTTTCACCCCATTTTCTTTTCCCTTTAACTAACAAATTTTACACCCAAGTTAGTGTAATATTAGTAATTTTTCTCATTCTTTTGCTCTTTTTCCTTGGAGGAGAGAGCTTAAAGAATTTGGCTTAAATTGCATTAAATTGCATTTTAGCTTTCTCTTTTTCTTGCAAACAACTGCAATCTATCACTATGACTGTTGATCTTGTAATGACAATTACGCTTTTATTCAATACTCCTTCTCCTCCAAACTTCATTTAAGAGAGGTTTGACAAATTTAACCAGCCTGATCGTTAGGCTAGTGACAGGAATAGCCAAAACATCTAGGTATCCATATATATTCAGGTAAAAGGGACAGTGAAGGAAAGGAGATGAAGAGGGAAGAAGTCACTGAGGCTCTCTGACCTAAGCATGGGTGATGAGTCTTATATATATTCTTTTCAGAGTGGGAGAAGATAAAACATTTATGATTCTCAGGGGCGCCACAGTCTGAGTTATAGGAGCTTCCACCGGGTAGTCATATGAAACATGATGTTTGTCTGTGGTGCTCATAGTCTTTTGTGCTGCTTCCTCTCACTTGTTTCCTACTCCTTAGCACATAAGTAGAAAGGATTTTCCCCCTGAGACTTAAACAGTTTTCTGGTTTTTATACTGTCGATTGTGTACTTTTTCTCCTTTAACAACAAAGAAATTATGAACCCGTCTGAAGAAAACAAAAGTGAAGGAATCATGCAGAAGTTTCCTGTTATTTCATTCCAGCAGGATTTGTTCCTTCTGGCATTTTGGGAGTGAGTTTGAGAAAAAACAGAAGCTTCCACCATATAAATATCAGCCAAAGCTATCCTGAGCTACTGTTACTCCTTGGAGTTGTTTGTGGTAAATTATAGGTAGGGTCTACCTTACCCATCCTGGTCAAAATAACTTTAAATGAGGACTTTCTGCCTCAGGACAGATACAAAGGCATTGTATCTTGCAACATATTAGCAATATATCAGAAAGAGATGACCACTAACACTATCTACCTAGAATAACTGCTTTTCTTACTCCCAAAGAAGTACTTAAAAAAAATAGTCATATTGTGACAACAATTCAAATATAATAAATACTGAACAAGATAGATACGCTCCCAATATTCATTGTCAACTTCATTATTTATTTCTTAGTGTGAGGGTTCATAGTCCAGATTCAAAAGGAAGACAAATGGAATTCAGCAAATAAAGTCAGAAGCTAGTACAGTGAAAACTGGTTAGGGATTGCCTCCTCAGTAAAAAAATCACTTTGACTATAATTTATTCATGAAAAGACTCAGCAGTCATCTTTGGTCATTTCCGGTTATATTTTGATTATGAGATGTTTGTTCCATTTGATTATGTTTTCATTCAACCAAGGTACCTAAAGATGTCTGGGAGACAATTTCTGTTCAAACTCTTACATCTTGACAAAGTGGATATTTCATCCTTCTCTGAAAATGTAATACAGAAAATCTAGACGTCAAAGAATGTTAACAATAAACCAAATCTACCTATAATGCAGCAATTCTATATAGTTTTGTACTTTTTCCTCTCACCTGTTGTTTTTTTCTTTTATGTATTCATCTCTTTTAACCAGTCCCTCTTACTGCAAGCCAAAAAGGTTACTTCCAAGAAAAGACAGAGATCTGTTTTATTAGTGGATGAATAGCTAACAGAAAAAAAGAACTCTACCTGGAGTATTCACTTTGGCCTCTTGCCCTGCTAGACAGGCATACAGTCATGAAAGCAATCCTAAATGAGAAAAATCAGCATGAGTGGAACAGAAGCAGTAACTGCAAAGAAGTTTGGGCTACACCCATTTTCAGACTGCAGTAGAATAATGAGGCAGGAGTCCCATAATGTGGACAATCAGGCATAAAATGTGAGCACATTCTCATAAGAATATCCCAAAAGCTGAAGTTTAGGGACTATTAATTGACAACTTCTTCCATACATGCTCTACACCACACAAAGCTATACACAACTCCAGTTAAAAAACAGTCTTACTATGCAAAGAAATAGTGCAGAGAGGCAGGCTTAGAGGCTAATTATCAGGCTTTACAGAAGTAATTCCTAATCTGCTTTGCTCTTACAGGATCATTGTTACACTTTTTTATACAACTATAGACACAGTTCAAAGACAACAGTTGTTTTTTTTTTTTTTTTTCTATTTCAACTTCTAAGTTTCAGAGTTAGGTAAATGTTATGATCTTTGGCTTGGAAACTGGTACCATACAGCTTCTCCTAGCTGCTGCTCTGGCAACCAGTGTCCAATCCAACAGAAAACAAAACCAGAAGATTCCTCCACCATTAGGATTAGTAATCTCCCCTGAAATTTCACTACTGTTGCGTTTTCCCTTTGAACTTTCAGTGGCTCATGGCTCTGAATCAAGTCTCTATAAAAAATTGAAATGCTATTCACATTTCTTTCACCATTGCTTTTGAAAGGACTCCATCTGTACAAACTTCCACAGGTAAAAATTCATTATGCTGGCCTTACACCGAAGACAACATACATGTGAAAGGCATGCTAAAATGTAAGGGGCAAGCTTTTGACTATGTTTCATGTTCCATTCCCCAAGGTATATTGTTTTTTTGTAGATTCTAAAAGAAAGGTATATTAACATCCCTCCACCCCCCCCAAAAATATAATAATATTAAGAAATCTTCCATTTGTTAATAATAATAATAATTTGTTAATAAAATAATATTAGGAAATCTTCCATTTGTTAAGCTATTATCATTAGTAAAATTCTGCTGTTATTATAAATCATAATCACTATTTAATTCTTCTAATATATATATATATATTCCCTTCATATTCAATCTACACACACTGTCAGAACCAGCTGCAACACTACTAAAGCATTCCACAGGTAGCAGCCACTCTAATGCAGTGCTGCTCTAAACAATGAAATCAGAAGCAATAAAACTAAGCAAAATCAGGGTGTTGGGGTTTTTTTCCATCAAGATCAGTGTGTGGTGTGAATAAGCCAATCCACAAATGACTTATCTGCAGAAAACCATGTACCCTAAATAGCAGAAAGATGAAAGCAAGGTTACAACACATAATTTGTCTTATGCTTTCCCGTTAGCCTACCAGGAAAACAAGCCATATCTACATACATGTGTATATTCCAACTTTATATTCAAAAGGAAAAGAAGAAGTGCCAACAAACCCCCTGAACAAGAACCTTACCTAAGCTTATGGAGGCTGGAATAAGTAACATTCTGGAGCAAAGGACCACCTCCTAGCATATGTAGACTTTCAAAAAGTATGTAAGCTTCTGTCAAAAAATAGCTCATTTATGTTTATCAAGAAGAATCCAATACAACTCTCTTTAATAAACAAAAGTGATCCTAGCCAGACTACTTGGACATGCACACTTTGATGCTTATGAGTATGTAGGCACAAAAAGTGAATGAACAAATTCTGTGTGAGAATGAGTATGAGTGGCCGCAATCAACTCACTTAATAATTTTATAAATAAATATCAGCTTCCCCTATTCTAAGATCTCAGACTGAATTTTGCTACATTAACTCTTATATTATTCATATTAAATTGAAACTGCTGTTGATATGAAAAAATTTGATTCAAAACCAGGAAAGGGTAATCTGAGATTAAGATGATTTAGTCGTCTTGCCTGCCATGTGTTGGCCACATGGAAGTTAAGGAGAGTAGAAAAGTAAGTAAGATAGTTGTTACCCAGACCACTTTAAGAAGAGAATGAGAGGACCAAGAAGACCAAGTACCAAATTTTCCATCTGTTACTGAGCACCTGCTCCATTCAGGTGAGTCAATCAAGTATAATAATCATCATGTGATGTCTCGATCTGCTTACATCTTGATATTTGGCTGTGTTTCTATATGATACATGCTCATTAGTTGCGGGTTTTGGGTTTTTTTGAGTCCCTGCCTATATTTTCCATTATCGCCTTGACCCTGAAAAGCACCACTCTGCCCACATACTCTTTTCATAGAGATCAGCGACTTTTGCCTTGTGTCTACAATGTCTTTCTTGAGTGCTTAATTACCTTGCCCAGGAGCTAGGCACAAATTGAAATATCTTTACAAATGCCTTGCTGTCAGTATATGAACCAATTACACATCTCAGACACTATAGTGAACATTTTACAGTTTTAGTATTCTCATTGTACATTATGCTTCATGTGGGTGATGTGAGACCACATATATCCTGGTGTGATACACCTAGGTTGAATTTTTTTCAGTTATGTCAGCCCTCCATTACACAGTTGCAAGCAATTAATTACATTTGTTTCTCAGCCCTTTTCCGTAGTGTATTTGACATTAACTTTCTAATGCAATCGGGTCACACCAGAGGGGGTCAGACTTCTTGCTGTGTGCAAAACTAAAGCACCACTTTGAGAGTGAACTTTTACCTTCACTATACTCATTTGGCTTAAACTAAGAAGAAAAATGTAGTGTACATACAAGTATAGTACCTAGATGTTCACTGTTGCAATCAAAGAGATATTAGATGTAGTGTAATATTTAGCATTCAGGCATCATTTTTCATCTCTATGCATTGTGCAAAGTATGAATGCTTAGGACATTTCTGGTAGATAGCTACATTATTCCCACTGAACTGATGACTATATTGTGTCAGTAAGGCCAAAAAAAACCAGATATGGTCATAGAACAAGCCCATAACAGAATCACAAAAATGTTGTTCCTCACCAGATCTGTTGAACTGTAGTAAAAGGAGAAAATCCCTGAATGACAAATGGGCTGCCAGTTGAACTGAATTCTTCGCAGAAGCTAATTTTATTTGTATCTTTAGCTTTCATGGGTTTTTACCTCCAGCTTTTTCTCTGCAACTTGCAAGTCTTTACCTGTGTAAGACCACCATTGCACTTCTTAAACATGGGAACATGGAGATGTAACTGTCAGAAAGTTAGGAACTGAAACTACAAAACCTAGGCTTTGCTTAAGTTGTAGTTAGGAAAACTAATTATTATTCAGTGAACTCGTTTGAGCTACAGGGAAATGCATGCATATTGCCAAGATACCAGCAGATGGGCCAAAACCCTGTAATGTTATGGTTATAATGTGTGTGTGGACTCAGAAACCTTCACAAGCATGTCAAGGACACAAGCACAGTGCTCGTATGGTCTAACATAGTCAGGCTCAGTAAGTGTATTCCTCTGTATGTGTCTATATGGAAGCTGGTGATAGCTGTGAAAAATAAGTAAAAATGCATTATCAAAATGCTATCATTTATGCTTTAGGGAGGAAAGCTTTCTGAATACATACATAAATTTTCAGGCTGTTAGGGGTTTTGCATTTTTGCTTTGATAAGTTTTTTCTTTAATTTCTGTGCAATTTATTTACTCACACTTGCAACCTAATTGCTTCTCAAATTTAAATTTAAATACTGAAGGTTGATATAGCTATAATATATTAAAACTCTAGGGAAAAATGTAAAAAAGACTGTCAGGGTTATGTAGCAACTTTGGAAGTAGTAGTCTTTTGTCTATATCAAAAAAGAAAACCCATGGAAGGTTAACACTGACAATGTCATTTAAGCCTTCACATTCAGAAAATTCATATTTAAGACTGATTAGCTTGGAATTGTGAGCTAATTTACCTAGATGCTGTTGACATTTCCTATTTCTAAGCACAGCGTTACACTGTTCTAGTTCAGAATGTTTCACTTTATGCCTAGCTGAAGGAAAATAAACATCTTAAAAAATATTTTTGCACATTAAAAAAAAAAACCTACATTATTGTCACATAAAAGTGGTCATTTCTGTAAGGAGTTATATGTGACAAAGTTTCTCAAGAACCCAGCACAGCATAGCTCATCAGCTGAGCATTTTGCCTAAACTGGTGAACCCAGCTTGGGATGCCAAACAATAGAAAATATTTTCTCAGCCAGCACACTGTGTCTGTGTGTCAGTAGTAGTGTTGCTTGAGTGCACACTAGAGCTTCTGAACAGAATGTGTTCATTTGCTGAAATCTCACCCTGCAGCACCTTAGGTAAGCCCTGTATTTTGGAGGATTTGCTCTCAAGTCTGCTGGCTGTTATACATTCAGTCTTTTGTACCTCACCAGCTCAAGCCTCTCCAAACCACATCTTACCCTTAATTTATATGCCTCTCACACATGTTCCCCCACATGTTCTTTTTGAAAAGCTTTAGCAACTTCAGTCTTTCAACATCACAAGGACGACAATATCAGTTCGGAAAAGAATTCCATATAGCACCTACCAAATAGTCCATTCATTTGTGCCAAAATAAGATCAGAATTAAGTAAATGCCAATTTTGCTTTTATGTTACATAACGTAAAGAAAGCATTTAATTGTGTGCATTTAGTTTCAAGAATCTTTTGCTTCTGGGTTGAAGGACAACTTTCAATCAAGATTGAAGAATTCAGTTGTTTTTACATCTAAATGGTTCTTGAGAACAATGATACTTTAAAATATTATCATTCTATCAAATATCACACAATAAGAAAATTATAATCATACAAGAAGAATGAGACTTGTTATTATTAAATGTCTCAGTATTATCTCTCAGGTATCTAATCAACCTGAAAAATTGTTTATTGTAGTGCATGCTGCCTACTCTGTCATTGAGATTAGCTCCTCAATGACATGCTTACTGAAAGTAAAAAGATAAAAATAAAAAGGAGAAGTCAGAGGAAATAGGAGTTTTGAATTTAATTTGAAAAATGTTTTATATGGTTATTATACGTCTATATAGATTGTGTCTCTTTTTTGATGTTTCAGCTGTTTTTTACTGGTGGATTTGGCTTTTAATCTATCACACAAAAACATAACAAGAGTATCTTCTATCCATTCAGTGATGTAAGAGTTCTTTTTTTCTATTTTGTTGATATAAAGGATACAGATGAAGAGGAGTGGCAGAAGCCAGGGACTCTTAACTCAGCTGTATCTTAAGGTAAGAAGGCCAGCAGGAGCTGTGACAACTGATCCCATTAGCCCAACTATATTATTTTCTGTTTGCTAGCATACAAATTCATTCATGTAGAATGCTTATATAGAATTGCATATATGCCCTGTGCATACAAATTTATTTCAGCTAGCTGAGCCATGTCTATATAGTCTTGAATATAATAGTTAAACAGAAATGTAATCAGTTCATCTTGAAATGAGCTCTCCTGTAAAACGACAATCATTAAAAAGCTCCCAGATGAAAATCTAGAATTCAGAAACAATTTGTTGCTGAAATTCAAGCTATTAACATTGACCAAGTTCTTTCAAAATGCCTATGTGCAAATTAAATTTAGCTTTCCATTAATGATTAATCTAAACAATGTTTTTGCTTTAAAATAATGCTGCTATATTTAAGATGTTAACAATTTTCATTTTCAGTTGTAATATTATACACAGCAATGCTCTCTTCATGGAAAAATTGAACAGTTTACCATGAATAGAGTTCAATATCCTGTAGTAATCTCTCAGAAAGAAGCACTTAAACCTCTTTTAAAGAGCACAGAAGTCAACAGACTCAACAAAGACAATGAAGTTTGGATAAGGGCATACAAATAAAATTTTAATCAGCCTAGTCACTACAACTTTTCCCATTGATTAAAAATTCTCCCTGATGTTCTGCCATCTGAACTGTGACCAAGTTTAAATATTCCATTGTGTCTGTAGCATGTGAAATAAGTCATAACAAAAATTATGTTGGGCCATAGTGTTAAGTGAGAGTCTGAAGGATTCTTCTGTATTTCAAATGGTGTTAGGTCATCTACACCCTGCATCAGGCTTACTGTATTGCACAAAATCTCAGGGTTAGAAAATATTTACATTTTCTACTTTATACAGAATAGTCTGAGTTAGTTTCATAAGTAACTGGAGTTCTATTAGCTTTCAGATTATGATGCACAAAAATTATATTATGCAGGAAACTCCTGTCCTTATGTTCCTTGTCTTCAGAAAATGTAAATCTATGGAAATCTATACAAACCTGGCTAATTTACAAAGTCTTGAAAAATCAAATTTTCCATGTTTAATGAAGGTTTGCTTAGTCTCATTTATATATTTGAAAGAGTCCATTCGCAGGATGTAGGTTTCACTTTTGCCTAAGTATTGCTTTTAGTGCTCTGATCTTAAAGGTCTGGAATCCAGTTGCAGACAAAACATCTAAATATAATTTTCCTACCATGTTTTCACAGCAGCTGCCTTTCTGTCATCAGCATAGAAGGAAGAAGAAGTTATTGATTTGAGTAACGAGATGACATGATGCAAGTCAGAAACCAAATAAATAGAAAAGTCGAGACAGTACTCAGCATGAAAATATAAGAGGTTGCTGAAATGCTGAGATCACTTGGACATAGAACATAGCTGAATAGAGGAAGGCTATCATAAGCTTCTTGAGGAAAGAACATATACTGGGAAGAGATTAGGAAAGACTGAATGAAGACACTAGGAATTAGGGCAGATAAAAGCAAAGGTCAATTGAAAGAGGATAGAGAGAGATTATGAAGAGCAAAGAGAAAGATGACAGCAGAAGTGGCAATAACTGAGGACAGGATTTAACACAAGACTTGTAGAAATCTAAAGAAAGTTGGAGAGATTAAAGAGGAATCTAGAAATTAGTCTAAGACTAGGAGACAATCATAGAATCATAGAATCATAGAATAGTTAGGGTTGGAAAGGACCTTAAGATCATCTAGTTACAACCCCCCTGTCATGGGCAGGGATACCTTAGACTAAACCATGTCACCCAAGGCTCTGTCCAACCTGGCCTTGAACACCGCCAGTGATGGAGCATTCACAACTTCCCTGGGCAACCCATTCCAGTGCCTCACTGCCCTTACAGTAAAGAACTTCTTTCTTATATCCAATCTAAACTTCCCCTGTTGAAGTTTTAACCAGTTACCTCTTGTCCTATCACTACAGATAGTGAGAAAAAAAGGGTACTTGAAGGTCAGATGTGTTTCCCTCCAGAAGAGGGAAAATGGATGTGAGTGGAAAGAGAACTGAGAAAAGGAGAATGACATCAGAGACAGAGGTTGGATTAGGAATCATGTGTCAGTTATAGGTAAATAGTACAGGAGGGACAAAGAGCCAAAGGCAGAGATAAAAAATGTAAGAAACGAAACAAAATTGATCATACGATGTTAACAAGACTGGAAGTTGTGATGGAGAAGATACTGAATCCATCTTTATAGACTGGAAGGAACAGAAGGAGTCCAGTATGGGGCAAAATAGCATATGGAAATTTCCAACAATTGTTATTACATGATGACATGTCTGTGTGAGTCCAGCATTGACTTTAATTCACTGATAGATTTTCTCTAGTGTATTTTACAGGCTTTGTACAAAAATACTTATTTCTGGAAGATATTTGTGTCAATGTCAACACTAGGGTGCACTGAATAGCTTCAAGACTGAAGTGGATATATTGACTAAGTGATTGACACCATTTACTTAAACATTGGCGTCTGTTGCATCTGAGGTGCCATAATGTCTCCAAGAAATCCACAGTGGACTAGTAGACAGGACATAGAACTTATGTGAGACTTGCTCCACTCTGAAACAGCATCTGAAGGCCAGTCAAGATACCGTAGAGCAACGGAACCTATCATCAATACTTGATATGTACCCTATCTCAGTTTGGACACCTAATTTTACTAAGGGAAGAAGTTAGTGTGCAAAGATAATTTAAATTAACTAATGTATGTTGTTCTATATAATTAAAACTCATTTTATGAAATAATTAAATATATTAATTCTGGGCATTTTAAAAGGAAAGGCCTTAAGCAAAGGGTCAAGGGCAAATTTTATACAGGTTTTAATGGTAATCAGTTACTAAGACCTGAGAAATCACATGGAGCAATCAGGAAGAAACCAGAATTCAAAAAGCTACTTATTAGCGAGCATTGCCCTGTCTGAGCCCTGCCTGAGGCAGATCCTGTGTAATTGTGACTGCAAATAAGACATGGATGTAGAGTTAACAGCCAAGTTCTGCCTGCCTTCTGGCAGGCATGTCTTATATCTGAGTTTCCCCTGTTTTTTTATGTTGAGAAAAAAATAATGGGGCTTGATTCCTTCCATGATCATTGCGTATACATAATACTTCCTTTGATCACTACAATAAGAAAAATAACAGGAATCTGTCTCAAGACAAGACAAAATGGGGAGCCGTATTGTGTGAAATTCACCTTATGTAGCTGATTGCTTGTGCAACAAATACACTGCACTCCTATGCTATCCATGAACAAAGTTGTCACTCCAATACATTGAGCTTGGTTTAGTCCTTTCTTACCATACCAAAGAAACCCATTTATTTAGTTTTATTGTCGATTGATAAAACATTCCAGGCCTTAAGAACTATAAAGAAAAGCAAAACAAAACAATACAACAAAATGAATCAAAACCAGAACAACAAAAAAAGAAAGAACATAGAGCTTTCAAGAAGAGCTGTCTGCCAAAAAGAAGAAAAAAACAAGGAACAGTAAGCACCTACTTCCTCTAAGTAGACACTGCAAGGCTGTCAGGTAGAAAGAGATGCACATGGACTGCTAAAGCACAGACTCAAACCAGAGAACTGCTGCAGTTATATCATGTCAAATGTGCCCACATAACTATGCCAGCTTTACTAAATAAACAAATTACTCTGCAGTGAAAGGCTTCTCCCTCATCTGAAAAATGTGCAACTATCTCTGATATTAAATATTTTAAAACCTTATAAATCTTTTTTTTTGTTCGATCAACTTGCACTTGGCATGGTTAAACTTCATCAGGTTGGCATCAGCCCACCTCACAAGCGTGTCAAGGTCCCTCTGGATGCCATTCCTTCCCTCCAACGTATCAACTGAACCACACAGCTTGGTGTCATCAGCAAACTTGCTGGGGGCGCACTCAATTCCACTGGCTATGTCACTGACAAAGATGTTGAACAAGACCGGTCCCAACACCGATCTCTGAGGGACACCACTCGTTATTGGCCTCCAGCTGGACACTGAGCCATTGACCATAGCTCTTCGCATGCAGCCATCCTGCCAGTTCTTTATCCACCGAGTGGTCCACCTATCAAATTGATGTCTCTCCAACTTAGAGACAAGGATGTCATGTGAGACAGTGTCAAACACTTTGCACAAGTCCAGGTAGATGACATCAGCTGCTCTACCCCTGTCCATCAGTTCCATAGCCCCATCATAGAAGGCCACCAGATTGGACAGGCAGGATTTCCCCTTAGTGAAGCCATGCTGGCTGTCACCAAGCACCTTGTTATTTTTCATGTGCCTTAGCATGCCTTCCAGGGGAATCCGCTCCTAGATTTTGCCAGGCACAAATCCCTGTAGTTTTCCCATTTAATAAAGTTCAAAGTATTTATTTTCTTGGCTTGTTTGCTGTTAGATTCATCTCTAAAAATCACAGGCAAAGTTATCAAAGATAAAATGTGTTTTGAAAAACTATAAGCTATCATGCTTCATTTATCTTTTAAAAGAATCAAAATTATATAATACAGACAAGAGGCCATATTTATCATATTACCTGTTAGAAACAAAATGTGCAACAAGCAGGAGTCCACATCACCTTTGGAACTGTAATAATAAGCAATTCTTTAATGCTCTTTTATCTTAGAATACTGAATTTTTTATGAACTCATTGAAGGGTTAGGATGCCAATTGCTCACACAATGCTATATTATTACTCTGTCCTGGGTTCAGTAATAAAATATAATTTTATTAGCACTTTCATAGTTTAGCTAAAGTCTAATGCCAGTGTTTTATGTTTATGTTTTAATTTTGTCTAGTCAAAATAAACATTGTTTTGGACTACATTTCAAGCTTGCAACTTTACAAGATTTCTTGTAAAAAAAACCCAAGCAAACACTCTTTGTTTCTATTACATATTACTTTTCCTATTGAAATAATGCGCTTATTTCTGTGGGACATATAACAAGTGATGATGACAGAGATTCTTCAGTTTTCTCCTGCCTTTGTCTTTCTTCAGTCCACAGGTAGGCACTGTCACTTCAGAGGCAAACTGGGCTCTTCCAGGAGATACTGCTTGTCCCGGTACCAGCTGGGATAGAGTTAATTTTACTCACAGTAGCTGGTACAGTGCTGTATTTTGACTTCAGTCTGAGAACAATGCTGATAACATGCTGATAACACAGTGGTGTCTTAGTTGTTGCTGAGTAGCACTTGCCCTAATCAAGGACTTTTCAGTCCCTTAGGCTCTGCCAGTAAGGAGGAGTACAGGAAGCCAGGAGAGCGCAGAGACAGGACACCTGACCCAAACTAGCCAAAGGGGTATTCCATACCACAGCATATCATGCCCAGTGTATAGGCTGGGGGGAGTTACCTTGAAGGAACCAATTACTGGGCATTGGTCAGCGGATGGTGAGCAACTGCACTGTGCATCACTTGTCTTTCCTGGTTTTTATTCATCTCTGGTTAATTACAATTATGATTTAATTTGATTTTAATTATTAAACTTTTCTGATCTCAACTCGCAAGTTTTACATTTTTCAAATTCTCCTCCCCGTCCCGCTGAGGGAGGGGTGCAGTGAGTAAGTAGATGTGTGATACCTAGTTTTCAGCTGGGGTTAAACCACAATACTGCTTTAGTCATCCAGAAAAATAATATTTACAGGTCCAAGTGCCTCTTTGAAGAGGATACCATAAGATTTCAAACTGGTTTTTTAGCTGGTCCTGTATTTCCTTCAATCATAGAGAGTACTACAGGTAGTCTTCCAGAAGACCATGAGTAATGTCTTCCAGTCCAGTTTATATATTCTGCTCTTGGAATTCCTAATTTGTATTCTTTAGGATAAGTTTCTTTTCTGCTTATTATTCAAACTAAAGAGATTGCATAGAGGAGCAATCAGGGATCAGGTTGTTGGCAAGAAACAACAGAAAAAACGATAGTAAGTGCTTGACCACAGAACCAGATCAGAGTGGCTTAGGTAAAAACAAAATCTGTAAATTAGTGTAAGTGTTAACCCTGGGCTGACCAGAAACATGGTGATAAATTTAGTACATCCACTTGTAATATACCAATTAATTGAGGGTTCTGTTAGCAATTTCACTGTAAGAGATGAACACTCTCCTGGAAAAGTATTCTGTCTCTGAGCTCAGACTGTGCTGAGTGGCAGTGAGACCTTCACATGGGTTTCTTACTTTAAATCACCTTTATAATGGGACCTAAGTCTTTAATGCTATATATTTACTTAATGAATGCACTCCCAAAACAGTATAATTATGAATTAAAAACTTCTGGGTTTTTAATTCTTACCATGGTCATTCCAGCATTTCTTAATTTTAGTCTTCATTTTTACAAGAACTGTTATGGAGACAAAACCAGCTATCTAAAAATCACTGATAAGGAAAGGGCAAGACTAACCTTTCTTCCCAGTTCCATCTTTGCATGAATACAGCAGAGACGGGTCTGCACAGTTCTGCAAAATTTCCTTGCTTGCACAATTTCAGCTGACTTGAATGGTAAAATTGATTTATTGCTTTCTTCTCTCCAGTAACTTCAATTTGAAAAAGAGTTGGCCTTGTCTGTAGTTTGGTTGCAGCTCATTGCATTTGTGACTTGAGCTAGCCTATGCTTGGGATTTGCATAGGCTAATCGCATTCCCAGATCTCTACCCTCCCAGGTATTCTTTCTCCAAAATTCGTCGAAACAAGCTTTTGCTCTAGTTTCGGATTTCTGTATTTCCGTAGCTACTTACAAATATACCTCATTGAAAAATGTGCATAATATTTGCTTGTTGATTTATACCCTGTATCTGAAAACACAAGTACTCCACATCAGATATTCTGGCATGTGTATGCTTCAGCTTATCACCACCTCAGAGTGAGTTCCTGTTAGTAGCTAGGAAGGTTTGAAGAACTATAGTAACTCAGGGAATTGCCAAATCCCAATTATTCCTTTGTCACCTGTCAAATTCCTCAGCATTGTTTTAATTACTTGTTCATTTGTTTTACTATGCCTGATGGCTGAGTTTATAAGAAATGTATTTTTTTATTGTTGAACTCTTAACATCCTTGAATATTCTCAGAGCATCTGTCAGATTCAGATTGAGCTGCGAATATCTAGAGGGAAAAAATATCTTTTCCACCACAACTGCAGCTGTGACTTGCCCAGCAGTCCACTGCAAAAGAAATATATCTACATTACTTCAGAATCCTGATGGAGGGAACCTACAATTACAAAACAAAATTAATTTCCTTTAGGGTTTTCTACCAATGGACTCACAAAATAAATTTGAAAGTGTTCTGTCACTCTTCATATCTCTAAGAACCTGAGGGGACTTTTCTTTAAATGTGCTAGTTTGCTTGGAGATCTATTCAGACATACCTTTGCACATATACATTTCAATGCAGAAGCCCAAGACAGAAAGCTTTTGAAAAGTCTTTTCCTAGATGCCCTCCAGTGAAGGTGTCATCTGCATAATACTGCATTTCTTCTCTAAACTGAGTTGATACTGTCTATATAAGAATCATACTTCCTTCAAACAGCAGTAACTCAAGCATTCATTATTTTAAAATACAAGTTTGCATTTTACTTAAGGAACATCTTTACCAGGTCGTTTTACTTTTCTAAGCTATCACCTTCAAAGATACAAGGAGATGTTCTAATTATTTTGTCTTTTTCCTAGTCTTTAAATTTGGTGTTTCATTTTCATGTGGTTCCTTCATGAGAGTTTCTAACAATACAGTCACTTTAATGGATTTTAGATTTTTGTTTGAAGTTTTCCCAAGCCCTTGTTTTTCAAGATGAGCTGTCATTTATTTTTAGTAAAATACAGTACCACAAGCTTTTAACTCACCATGGCATGTTTCTTCAGTTTAATAAGGTCAAAAAAACACTGCAATAAAGGAATAAATTTATAGAAGTCACTCAGCATGTGTGCTCATGAGCACCTTGTGTTCACAAGGATTGTATGAATGAGCTGCATTTCTAAGCACAGTCTGAAAACAAAGTAAGCATTCAAAGGCTATGAAAATATTCAAGTGAGGTGACAGAAAGCAGTTCTATGGTGAGCTGAGAGTGGGACAGCTGAGTAGCTCACTCTTCAAGTCCTTTCAGGTGTATGGGTGAAATTGTGTGGCTGTCAAATTCACTTTGTCTTTTCTTGAATGCAATAACTGGAGCCATTATAATACATTAGATTGCAGGCACATCTGTGTGAGAGTAGTGATTCAAAGTGCCGGTTCACTCTTCCCCATCTTTCATTTCATGGCAAAAACAGCTGTTGGGCTGTGTGGGTTTTATGCTACACAGTCTGGCTTGGACCAGTCAGAAATGCAAAATGTTTGATGATCATTAATAAGTGTTCCTCCCACACTAAAAAAACTTACTTTCTACACTCTTTAATAAGAAGCATTAATTTTAAATTTAAACTTCCATGCCTGTCCTAGGCTGTACCTGCAGCTGAAGTAACTTAGAGAATTTGTGTACCTCTCCTTCCCTACCCATTTAATCTGCCTTTCCTGTGACCAGTGCAGAGGTTCTGCTGAGGAAGTGCCATAGGGAATTAATTTTTGATAGTATCTATTAACATTCAAAAATAACATACAGGTAGTTGAATGACAGTTGCTTCACTGTGCAAGCGTGCCCTCATAAAACCACTTGTACATTATTTTTTACATTCAACCACCAGTACAATTATCTTTCACAGAACTGATATTCTGGCCACCTTTACAAGGTGGCAGAAAAAAACCCCAAACAAACCAACCTTCTCTATCAGCTCTAACACATGGGACAGGTAGCTGTCATCGAGGAAAACTGTCAAAATGGAGTTTAATGAGAAGACAAGAAAGGCTGTGCTGGCTGGCACAGGCAAAGCCCAGGCATGTGGACTGACTGACCCCTCCTTGTACCCCACCAGCCCTTTTTATCCCCTTTCCCTCAGTTTTTCCACACATGTTCCTCTCCAAACCACCTTGATTTCTCCCTTTCTTGCCTTCATTCCTTATGCTAAACACCTGTAATGACCCAGGGTGCCCCCTCCTTTAAAAACTGGCTCTACACAGCAACACCATGGTACTCTGTGCTTCCTGCTTGTATCCCACTACCTGCCTTGATAAGTTTCGTGTTTATGTCACCTCCTTTTGTACCCCTTCTCTCTTTGGTAGTTACCTATAAGCATTTTGCATGAATACTGGACACATGCTGGGTAACCCAGGTCAGCTACATTTCTTCTATGTCAGAATTTTATACTGTGTGATTTTGGAGCTGTTGTAACATCTCAGGAATAGGCACTTAAATTCAAAGTGACCGTGAGAGCTGCACTTGCAGACATGTTGGTGTGATGGATTGGTATTGTTCTCTAGACCACTGGTGCATAGGGAATGTAATCTTCTGTGGAAAATTACAAGATTTATTTTCTTGATGGCGTCACTGTGCAAAATTATTCACTAGAGCTCCCTTATTCTCTGCAGTAATGCTTGCGTCTGGTTGAGATTATTTGAGCAACTCTTAGGATCAAAGAGCTAGGAAAGAAGTAAACTTCCTTTCACTTGTTGATAGTACTTTTGCAACAAGGGCTCTCAATTTCTGATTCTTAAGAGGAAGAGCACCATAAATTTTATTATTCCACTGCCTCTTCAACATGAAAAGGAAGTCAAGTACTTAATCAAGATACTCTGGAATAGTTCTTCCTTTTCTTTTTCTGTGAAGAGTCATTAACAAATAAGTTAATATACTTGGGATACCTAGGAGCCCCAGGCATATTCTTACTTGAAATTCCATGTCTATTGCTATGACCAGTGGCTGATAACTTCATGCTACACTTTTTGCAATGTCTTTACAGTGTTCTTTTAAAGCCTCTCATAAAAAAAAAAAAAAAAACCCACAAAAAAAAAACAGGGTAAGAGCTCAGCAAATGCTGATTAACTGTCAAAAATTCAAGTTAATCAAACCATCAGTATCAGCAATAACACAAAAACTGGGACAAGGTTTTAACAAGTACAACTTCTACAACTATCAGATCTTTTTTTTTTATAGAATTTGAACTTTAATTTGAACATCTAAAATCTGGATACCTGTCATATAAATGCAACTGGAGGCTTGACAATTCTGTTAAAGATGAGTGAAGCTGATGAGTAGGACTCATCTTCCAAGTACTGTAATCAAGGAAATTGTTCTATGATGAGGAGATGTCTTTAAGATTAAAGGAGTAAGGAAAGAAAGGATGCTGAGACTACAGATGTGATGAGTCTTTGTCTATCAGCTAGGAAATGCTAGTGTCATCTGACAAGAGTGCCTAGATTGCCAATAGTATCTTAATAAGCTTTGTGAGTGGTTCAAATATGATGTAAAGATCATACTATAGCAGAGATTGGTAATGAATATTAAAGTAACTTGAAATCTGCTGAATGTCTCAAATCCAGTAACATTTGCTGTAAAGTACACTGCCTCCCACTGTTGGTTTGCTCTATTATGAACATTTGGTGAGTAACTGCAGAGGAGAAGCAACCCAGTATCTCAGTTTCTCCATGCTGTATTGGAGACTGCAAATCAGATTACTTCCCTGTGAGTGAATTTCTGGCGCCTGTAAATTTTCTGAGTGACAGGAGGGCATGTTTCAGTGAGGTAGCTTCAGGCAAAGCGCTGCCCTCTGCAGAGTGGCAGAACATCTTGTAACTTCCGTGTACATTGGATAAATCATGTTAAACCAAACAAATTTTATCAGCTGATTCATTTGGTGAAAATGCAATTGTTTTGGGAGTACGCTTAAAATCTGTAGTCCTTTTACTATAGTTCAGCCATCTGTTTATGATTACTATAAGCTTGCAAGAATTGGTGATGCAGCTTGTGATTCAAAATAATGCAATAGATTAAAACGCATTGCTTTGCAAGGCCTGTGCTTTCCAAAGCTTTGTGCTCTATTGCTGTATTCCAAGTACATGGCAAATATATCTCCTTCTATCTCAGTGGTTTAAAGCCTTGGTTGTTGTAGTTGTTGGCATTGATATGACAGTCAACAAAGTGACAAATACTTCCACCTCAAGGTTTTCACAAATCAGAAAGAGGTAACAACCTAATGGTATAGTCTGGGAAGGCAAAATAGAGGAAGTTAGAGGAGAGCATAGGGAAACCTATGTTCAATCATACAAAAAACCCTAACCAAAGCTACAACTCTGTTCCACTGCAAACATGGAAGTCTATCTCAAAAATTATGTGATGGTAAAAACTTATTTCATTACCTAGCATAAGAAAAGAAAACAAACTCAAATCTCAGTGTGTACTGTAGCAAGAAAAGTAGGTCATGAATATCTGAAGTGCAGTCTGAGAGCAAACTGTCTAAACCTTGTTATCCAAAAGTAAAAGCATTTGTTCATGTAATATAACTGTTAAATACCTAAAAAAAACCCACCTCAATACATTTAATCAACACGTGTTGAAACATCACTACCCACAATTCTCAGTTATCAAATGCACTTAAAAGAATCAATAAGTCAGGAATTAAAAATTGTCTAGCAAAGACAGTGTTGTAAGGATTTTGGTTTAGGTCAAAACAAACTGAAGGCTACCTCACTAGTTTCCATCTCTTTAGTGGAATTTGCTTTGTGTTTAATTTTGATTTTATTATCAAAGCTATTATACAGTCATCTTTTGAACAGGACTGAACAAACAAAGAGTTATAGCTCTATTAAAAGCACCACAGATCACTTCTCACAAGGACAGTTTCCAAGCTCAAAATAACTACATCAGAAACAAGGTGAAAGCTGGTAAAATGTAACGTCACCTTGGGAAACAATCCAAAAAATTATTTATCAGCACCCTTTTATCTCATAATCACCAATTTATATACTCACAAATTATAAGTATACATGATGATACATACACGTAATGGACAATCTGGGACACACATCTGCTGAAAAGGGCATAGGGGTCCTAACATGCAGCAAGCTGAGCATGAGTCAGCAGTGTGCTTTGGTAGAGAAGGCAAACACTGTCCCAGATGGCATGAAAAGTGCAGCAGTCCTCACTCAGCAAGTCTAGACACTGCCTATATTTCTGGGCCCCCCAAATTAGCAAAGAAACCTGGTCAAACTGGAGGTCAGTGGGGGAACCCCAAGGCAGAGGGGGCTGGAGCACTTTCACTGTGAAGAGCACCTGGGTGAACTGGACTAGGTCAGCTTGGAGACGAGGCAGCTTTAGGGCATCTAAAAATCTCCAGCACCTACAAAGGGTCATCAAGGAGATAGAGCTGGGTTTCTGGGAGGGTCAAAATTAAGAGGCACAACATGTTGCAGCAAGAGCAAATCAGGATGAGTATAAGAAGAAACTTTTATCTGTGTGGCAGTAGAGCAGCTTGTCCCAGGAGGCTGTGCCACCTCTGCCCTTGGAAGGTTTCAAGCCCTGATGGACAGTCCTGAGCCTGGTCTGATCCCAAGAGCTAGCTCTGTTTTGAGCAAGGATCTGAATAACAGATGTCCTGAGCCCCACCCACCACCCTCCTCCAGCCTCACTTATCCTGTGGTTCTGTGATTTTCTATAAACATATGCTGGTTTTAGCTGGGACAGAGCCAGGACAGCTCACCCCAACAGATCACTGGGATATTCCATAACGTACGACATCATGCTCAGCATATAAAGCTATGAGAAAATAGGGGAAAGAGGAATGTTTGGAGTGATGTCGTTTGTCTTCGCAAGTGACCATTATGCATGATGGACCCCTGCTTTCCTGGGCATGACTGAACGCCAGCCTGCTCATGAGGAGAAGTGAATGCATTCCTTGTTTTCACCTTCTATTTTCTTATTGATGACAGTCAGAAACTCCACTATGTATAGGCAACATGAGCCACGGGAAAGGCAAGGTATAACTTGATCCTTATCTAGAAGTACCTCTACAGAAAACAAAATTTGGACAATGGAGGATGTTTCTTTTAGCAGTTAAAGATATAATATAATGTACTGTGATTTAAAGTCAGACAAAGATTGAGTAGATTTAACACTGACAGGTAATTCTTTTCTTATCAAAGTAATTAAGCACTGGAACTAAATACAAAATATTGTAAACATGGTCGTTTTAATGGATTTTTTTTACTTTAAATGAAGGATTTTTTTGGGGGGTTCTTTTTTGGTTGTTTTTTTTTTTAATGTATAAGGTCCTAGTTTAAGCAGTATTTAAGTAGGGAAGTCTAACATTTGGTATTATGCTGGAGGCCTTGCAATCTAGGAAGTTGCATGTCTGGAACTAGATTTTATTGTCTAATTGTAGTAAGTCCTCATATCAAGTTTATATGTCCTTAACCATGTCCCTGGGGAGATATCAGCATCTGCGCATCTGTGGCCCATTGTCTTTTAAACAGAAAATAAACCACACTTTTACAGGCATTTGCCATGGTCAGTGAAAAGTGCCTTACTGTGTACTGTTCTTCAAACGGTCAGAGGTTTAACAAGATAGCCGCGTTATTTGCAGTCAAGGGATAAATTCCTATTAAGTTCATGAAGTAGTATAATTTTCCCCTATGTTATCTATATATTTTGGATTTCAGTTTCATTTTGCTAAGGAACATCAAGCAGTCCATGTCTCCTTATGCTGAGTTAAGAACTTCACTAAAGCAGCAGTTTGTCTGTCATTGCCATAAAGAGTATGCTACATAAAGAAATGTTAGCTGGACAAAGCAGTTTAACCTGAAGCAGTTCAGTCACACTGGTCAAAGAAATTAAAAATTACTATGTACTATGAGAGAAATCTGGTTCCCACACCCTTTTCCAGCTCTCCTCTAAAGGAAACTGCCTGTCCACGGCTTGGCATTCTCATTTGCTGAGGTTAACACATGGAACCACCACCACTCTCAGAGGAGGACGTCGCAGCCCCCTTCAAACTTTCTTCCCATCATATCCTTTGCCTCTTGATCCCTTCTAGCTTCTCCCACTGCCAATGCTTGTGATTCTGTCAAAGACATTAGACCTCTGGTTTAAATATTTTATGGAATATATTTTACTATCACATTCTCTTATCTAGTAGCTTTTGTTTTTTTTTGAAGTGAGATTTGATAAAACCACTTTGTTGGGACATTTAGTTTGGGTTTTTTTTGTTTACTTCTTGGTTTGGTTGGGTTTTTTTGTTTGGTTGGGTTTTATGTTGTAAGTACTAGAGAAATAGACCTAGTAGGTTGATAGGTGGGTAATTTGTTGTTAACAACTTCACTGTCTTCATTGCCTTTTATATTGTAGTCAGTTATTTTTCTCATTCCCCCCCCACTAATTGCCCTGTTTCTTTTTTCCTTCCTCAAAGAAGTAGCAAATAACACTAAAGCATAAATGAGGTTTCATTTTCCTTGGAGTTAGATTGCTCTTCATTTTAATTATATTCAACAAATCTGTTCAGAGAGAAAAGCATATATTGTAATTAAAAGAAAAATAAACAACTTTATTGTTACCATAAAGTTGGCCCTACAACTTGTTCCAAAGTAGTGACAGTTTTCAGATGCAGAACCAGGCAGCAGCCAGTGTATTTTAAAAAGCAAAGTGCTGTGAACACAGTAGGATGCCATAACCATAGAGATAATGTGAGAGGTTCTCAGGGATGCAATACAAGCAATGAAAAAGAATCACACATCATAACACTGTTAAACTGAAAATGATAAAGAAAAAGAATATTACAGACATGAATATGACTGGCTATGAATTTAAAGATGCAGAAAGAAGAAGAAAACTACTCCAAACCCAACCAACCCCCCAGACCAAAACAACAGCTTTCAGCTGAAAACCCAGGAAAGAAGGTCAGCTCTGAATATAAAATGAATATAATACTATTCTTAATGTTGAGCTGATGTTAAATAAACACATTGTTAATGCCAATAGTATGATCAGGTTGCTTGGGTTCCATTTCTGCTGTGAATAAGTGCCAGTGGCAAAGAAGTTAAAACATTGCGGTCAGCACTGCTAAAAAATACAGAAGTAACAGGAAAAGTATGATAGGTAAAATAACTGGCATTAACAGATTTGCAGGTACATCTTGCTCATTTTAATGAGTCCATGTTCTATAAACCAACTGTTAGATGCACTTATGATCAATGTTAAAAATTGCTAGAGGTGTTTTAATTAAATCTGTATGTTAAGCAAAAAGCATTTTCCTGTGCAAAATGGACATTTTATTTTTCATGAAAAATGCTGTCTTTGTCTTGTGGAAAGTACTGCTACCCTCTGCCATTGATTGCACCATTATCACAGATTAGAATCATAGAATCATGGAATGGTTAGGGTTGGAAAGGACCTGAAGATAATCTAGTTCCAACCCCACTGCCATCGTGGGGATGCCTCACACAAAACCATGTCACCCAAGGCTCTGTCCAACCTGGCCTTGAACATCACCAGGGATGGAACTTTCACAACTTCCTGGATCAATCTGTTCCAGTGCCACATCACCCTAACAGCAAAGAATTTCTTCCTTACATCCAATCTAAACTTTCCCTGTTTAAGATTAAACCCATTATCCCTTTCCCTATCCCTACACTCCCTAATGAAGAGCCCCTCCCCAGCATCCTTATAACCCCCCTTCAGATACTGGAAGGCTCCTATGAGGTCTCACACAGCCTTCTCTTCTCCAGGCTGAACAGCCCCAACCTTCTCATCCTATCTTCATATGGGAGGTGCTCCCGCTCCCTTATCATCCTCGTGGTTCTCCTCTGGACTTGCTCCAACAGTTCCATGTCCTTTTTATATTGAGGACACCAGAACTGCACACAATACTCCAAGTGGGATCCCAGGAGAGCAGAGTGGAGGGGCAGAATCACCTCCTTTGACCTGCTGGTCATGCTCCTCTTGGTGCAGCCCAGGATACGGTTGACTTTCTGGGATGTGCACACACACTGAGACTGGCTCATGTTCAGTTTCTCATCAAACAACACTCCCAAGTCCTTCTCCGCAGGGCTGCTCAGTAGTTAATTACTGAGGTATGAAAAATGATCATTCTGCTTATGCATGGAAATTTCATTTAACAAAGTGTTCTTGATACTCTGAAACAGTTTTATGAGAGCCTGTGAGGTATTGTCTCTGTTTTGTTTTGATTAATTGATTGGGTTTGGTTTGATTCAGTTTATTTTTTAAAGTAATCATGCAAATATTAATTTTTTTTTTTTTAAGGTAAACCCCTGCGGATCTTAGAATTCAAATACAGTGACACAGAAAGTTTTAATCTGGGTCATTTAAAACCATAAATCAAATAGACCATTGTTTGAAAGGGATTTGGTCTTCTAAATTCTATATAATGTACCAAATATAGAAAATTGATTAAAGGCTGCCCACTGACTACTGTCAGGTTCTCACAAGTATGGAATGTGTGTGTCTGGTTGCACCTGGTTTCTTCAAGGTTATGAAAAATAAACCTTGCTGTCTTATTAAAAATTAAAGGGGTAATTTCCCCTACACAGTTTGCATAAGAAAGATTCAAAATTGTGCTTTTTCACTCCGCATAGAAATTTGTTGCAGTTTTATGTACAGCTTTCTTGTTCCTATTCCTTACCAGGCCTGCAGACCACTTTGTTCCCATGCCTTCTGGGTTTGTTCAGCCCACTGTTTCTTCCATCTCTCAGCCTTGCCAGACTGTGATATCTAATACCAATCTTTATTCTTTAAAATGAGAAAAATAATGAAATAATGTCATAGCTTATGTCAGCATAACCTAGTTTATGTTAGGACTGCAGTTAATGAAATTGTGTTCAAGCCAGCTTCTTGGACCGTATCCATGAGGAAATTTGGTTACTGCGATATTCAGGTACCTGACTTAAGAACAGTAATTCAAATGGTAGATTTAAGTATGTATTTTCCCTATTTCCCCAAAAGTGAGCCAAGTAGATATCTATATTAAATTCACAAGAGTTGGTTTGAAAGCTGAGATATCCACATAGTTTAGCACAAGATATTGAAGGATGTTGTGCACAGTTACTGTGTCACCTTTTTCAAGGGAATATTGAGCTTTTATTTGGATTCTTTCCTGGGATTAGGTGTTTAGTTGTGTATCTGAAAATGAGACTTTTGTCTTTCATGACTGTGTTTTAAGGAGATGACATTGCCAATGTCTTGATTCTCTACAAAACCAATTAAAACTGGTAATAATGTTAATTAAAATACTTTCTTGGGAAGTGATGAACTTATAAACCTTAGCAACCTAAAGGGATTTGATTTCTATATCAACATTTATCTTTCATATTCCATAAGGATTTTGCAACTCAATTTCAATTTGGGACTAATTCCATCTGGTTTTGCCTTCTTCCTCACCATCTTCAGTGAAAACACAGAAATTATTTGCAAAACAGGACCTAAGAAGACCAGAGAGAAGCTTAATAGTATGCTTACTCATGTGAGCATAAGAAGTCTTGTGGGTTTTGTCCCTTCTGCCTGAGTTATTCCTTCATTTCCCCTATTCATCAACAAGCATAAAATCAATTAAATGCCTGGAGAAGACTACTTGCAAGCCCCAAGAGTGTTTCACAAAATATTCACGACTGACCCTTTCAGGCTGAAGAGAGTAGCTAAGATGCCAAGTATAGGATTAAAAGAGTAATTTGCTATTCAAAGTGGGGCACACGAAATGCAGTTTTACATATGGTTCTTTCACCTTTCAGATGTTCAGGTGTCACATGATTTGATCAATCACTACATAATGCACACTCACTTACATGTAAGTATTGTTTTGAAAGCATAATTCTACGGCATCATTATCCACCTGCTTCTTTCTGAATCTAGAAGTCCCTGAAGTCTGTCTTGCTAGAGTTTCTTATCTATGATGGGCTGAACTTAGATGGTCTTAAGGTCTTATCGAACCGTAACTATTCCATGACTCTACAATGGGAGGGTTTCACAGCAGTGTTGGAGAGGCTAGGATGCTGACATTACCTTGATAGTACAGGGACATTTTTTAATTTTCATGAATGGCTTTAAAATTCCAAGAAACAAAGGTCCTTATCTCCAGGATAGGAGCTGTCTTCTCCATGTAATGAGCTGGATCCTTTAGTCATGCTTACTTAACTATGACTACACAGTCTACAATATAAGTAACGTATATCTTAAGAAAGTTAATACAGTTTCATACCGTAAAGACTAATTGCTACAACAGGTAGGGAATGAGATTTTCACAGTCTATTTTAAAACCAGAGAGAAGCTAATAATTTAACACAGTTGTTAGAATCATTCTAATAATAAAAAATCTTTTCCTCTAAAAAGCTCACACATTAGGGCATTTAACCAATAGTATGTCCTATTTAGAATCATAGAATGGTTAGGGTTGGAAAGGACCTTAAGATCACCCAGTTCCAAACCCACTGCCATTGGCAGGGATGCCTCACCCTAGGCTATGTCTTCGAAGACTCCATAGAACCTGGCCTTGAACACTGCCAGGGATGGAACGTTCACAGCTTCCTCGGTCAACCTGTTCCAGTGCCACACCACCCTCACAGTGAAAAACTTTTTGCTTATACCTAATCTAAACTTCCCCTGTTTAAGTTTGAACCCCTTGTCCTATCACTACAGTCCCTAATGAAGAGTCCTTCCCCAGCATCCTTTTAGGGCCCCTAAAGATGCTGGAAGGCTGCTATGAGGTCTCCATGCAGCCTTCTCTTCTCCAGGCTGAACAGCCCCAAATTTCTCATCCTGTCTTCATATGTGTCTTATCATCCTTGTGGCCCTCCTCTGGACTTTTGCTAGTGGAAATATGGACTTCTCTAATTTGGGACTTTCTGAATAAATATGTGAAAACTGTGAAAGAATGCTGACTTGGAAAGATGAATTTGCTGCTGGGCCTTGAAGCATCTTGGTGTCTTAACCTTAAGGATTCCATCTTTTACAGTAAATGTATAGTTATTTCTTCAGGATGGAGTTATTCCCCTCAAATACCAATAGTTTTCTCTGAAAATATTTAGGTCTTCACATAGACTTAAAGAAGATGATAATCTAAGGTAAGCTACTTTGATAAGACATGATTATTGTGAAGCTGAATGTTAAGGACATTGCTTTATCTGTACAAGTGTTTTTACTTCCAGAGAGTATCCTGATAATTGAGTTTTATAAGGTAGTTTAGGATCTGTAGTTACAGAGTAAAAGAAAAAGTATTTTAATTAAAGGCGTGTGCAATCCCCTCAACCATACTACCACCTTATAAAAACTTCATTCTTTTAATTGACATTTTTTTATGTGCATCTTGATTTTCTATTTGGGAAGCTGTATATCATTGTAACAGTCTGTGAGAAAAGGGTTCATTACTGTGAAATGACATGATGTGAAATTGCCTTATGGGAAAAAATTATGAATTTTTTTAATAAGGCTACTTTGGACAATTACATTTGTTTAATAAAGTTACATAGTTACCTGACACCAGAGATTCTGCAGATTTTTCTTTCTCTGTAGTAAGCAAAGACAAATTGAGTTTATGTAAACAATAATGCAAATTTAGGATACTTCATTAAGCACAAGTTTAGGGAAGGAAAAAACAACCACATCACCCCCCTTTGTCTAAATTTATCAGATGTAATTACTAAGCTATTGAGTAATTTAAAAAATAGAAGAGACTTCCTAGATTACCAGCTGCATCCACCAGCTGACTGAATTAAATATTCTTGTTTTCAAAATCCAGGAGATTTTATCCTAAAACTTCATAGGTCGTTTGCCTTTCTCCCTTCCCATCACCTACATGACACGATAGGGAAGATGTTTAGAACTTTACAGTCCTGTTCTTCAGATATCCTTTCAATTTCCAAATTAGAAGTGCTCCTGACAAGGTTATTTCGTGTATTCTTCTATCAATAATATCTGTTCGCTTAAATGACTGTTTTATTGTTGTTAAATATCTAAGCAAATACAGCTTATTGTCCTTCTTTAGATCTTTGCTAGGCTAAACCAACCAAGATATTTCAAGACATATATTTTCTAGACAGGGTGGAGACCTCATAGCAGCCTTCCAATATCTGAAGGGGGTTTATTGAGATGCTGGGGAGGGACTCTTCATGAGGGACTGTAGTGATAGGACAAGGGGTAATGGGTTCAAACTTAAACAGGGGAAGTTTAGATTGGATATGAGGAAGAAATTCTTTACTGTAAGGGTGGTGGGGCACTGGAATGGGTTACCCAGGGAAGTTGTGAATGCTCTATCGCTGGCAGTGTTCAAGGCCAGTTTGGACATAGCCTTGGGTGTCATGGTTTAGTGGGAGGAATCCCTGCCCATGGCGGGGGGGTTGTAACTAGATGATCTTAAGGTTCTTTCCAACCCTAACTATTCTATGACTCTATGATTACCTATATCTTTGTCCTGGGTTCAGCAGTAGCAGGCATTTTTCCCCTTCTTAGTAGCTGGTGCAGTGCTGTGGTTGTGACTTTCAGCCTGGGAACAACGCTGATAACACAGATGATTTTAGTTGCTGCTAAGTAATGTTTACTTCGACCAAGGACTTTCTGAGTCTCATGCTCTGCCAGGGAGGAGGGGAAGCTGGGAAAAAGCAGAGAAAGGACACCTGACCCAAAGTAGCCAAAGAGGTATTCCATACCACAGCACGTCATGCCCACTATATAAACGGGACAGTTACCCAGAAGGGGTAGATCACTGCTCAGGTCAGGCTGCGTATCAGTTGGTGGGTGGTGAGCTGTTGTATTCTCTTCTCTTGTTTTTTCCCTTATCATTATTATGATTGATGGTAGCAGCAGTGGTTTGTGTTGTATCTTAGTAACTGGACTGTTCTTATCTCAGCCTTTGGGAGTTACATTCTTTCAATTCTCCTCCCCATTCCTCTGGGAGTGGGGGGAGGAAGGGGAGGGGGGAGTGAGAAAGAGACTGCGTGGCGGACTGGACTTAAACCACGACAATCTTTATAGCAGTATCAGCTACTAATTAGCCCAGGATAACATGCTAAACACAAGCCCAGTCTCTGGGATAAAAAGTGTCATTTCTATGAAGAGCTGTTCTGTCCTTCTTTCACAAAAATTCCTTGTTTTCTGCATAATTTTAAGCCTCCTTCAGTGCCGCTTCAATTTTGAATGTATCTCTCAAACTAAGGTGGAGAGCTATAAAAATAAAGATTTTCTACTACCTTTTACTATGGCGATAGTAGTATTCATTTTCTAATTAATTACTTTTCCAGGGACAGCATAGGATGACTGTCATCAATATACAATGACGGCTTAGTCTCTGTGAGATGATTTGCACTCATATGGCATTTGTTTCCATCAGGAGAGCTTCCACGTAATACCAGAAGTCCCCCCTGTAAACCCATATATCCATGATCTTATGCATAAAAAGACTTTATTGTCTTCGTATCATATCTAATAGAATGCGTGGTACCATCAGGAGAAAATTTGGTTTTGTGGTTTGTAATTTTTTCCCCAAGGTCAGTGAAGAAAGTAGTAAATATAATTGGTCCTAAAAGCAAAATATCAGAAATTCTTTTCGAAAATCCTCAAAACCCATGATTCTGCCAAGAACTTTAATCTCAGGATAAAATGTTTCCATCTATTATTAGTTCTCTGTCTTTCCCAGTTTAACTACAAAATTGCCAGCTGTTATAAGATCACCTGCTCTACCTGAAGGCCAGCTAGATCAGGTCTTCTATATTCCAAAAGATCTTCTATCTTACTGAAGACAAATTTGTCTTTTACTTTTGATAAAATAATTTATTTCAGCCTCTATTATGTTCATATATTTGAATAAAGTATCATTGTGCGGGTTAGGTTCTCCCATTATCCTCAGTACAGTTCAGAGATGGGAAATGTTTTCCTAAACACCTGCATTTAGAGCTATATGCGATGCCCAAAAATATCTGAAATATCTAAAAAAGGATGACAAATAATTCCCAAGTCCTAAAGACTTCTGAAATAGAAGATAAAACCCAAACAGGGTACTCCAAAGCATCTCAAAAAGCATCAGGTGATTATGATAAAGTAGCTGCATTGCACTTCTATCAGGGTCATTGCTGGGATATAGATGGCAATTTAGCTGTCCAAATATGGGAGTCTACTTTATGACTAAAGCAATGAACTGAATCTGAAGTTAAATATCATCCTCAAAAAAAAAAAAAAAAAATATTGTATTGTCCAGATATTTTGAGATAAAAGATAGCTGCCTTTTTTTTTCTTATTTTCTATGGCACTTTAATATAAACAGAAGAAATTGTATTTTAGTGATACTTATGGTAGCTGGTGAAGCTGTTATGGAAGATCTGGCTGTGAAAAATCATCTTGGCTGAAGAAATCTCAAGATGGTTCTGTTCAGATTAAGAGATGATAAAAATAGGCCTGTAATAAACATTGCAATTCTAAAAAGGTCACCTCTAATAAACAATGGAAACTAGACTGAAGATCTCAAGGACTATGTATATAAGATTTATAACTTCCTTATCCAGAAGTGACAAATATGGATCTTACACTGAAGTATAAAGTCTCCCAAATAAGGCTTCAGCTTCAGAACATTGGTAAACTATTTCAGATTGGTCATCAGGAGAAAGCACAAAGGAAGGTTTAAAAGGACATGTCAGCAAATTGAGGTTTGGTAGGCAGATCATGCATGGTATTTGCATTTACTTGTTTGTTTTCCCAGATGATAAACAAAAGAGAGCAGAGAAAGTGGATTATTATGCAGTTAGGTTGTGCTGCAGATGAAAATCTGACAGTGACTTCAAACTTAATTAGTATTTGCCTTACTTCACAGAAAAAGTGGAATAATGAGGTGAAATTCTACAGAAATGCATTTAAACATGCAACAGATTATCTTCTGACAGTCAAATAACTAGAAAAGAAAACGGGATAAACAGAGGGACATGTTATTTTTAATGAAATATTTAACTCTTAATTTTTATTTTTTCTTTTGTATTATGTGAAGGCTTTGCAAAGTGTCTCGGCTTATGTATGTTCACCACTGCTTTAAAAACAGTAATAACCTAACATAAAATTTATGTCAGATACTGGTGTATAGCACATGTCCAGGCAAATGCACAAGACTAAAACAATTATTCGATGTTACTCCCTTCAATTAATTTATGCTTCAAATCTTTCCTTGAACTTCTATTTTTTCCCCTTATTTTTTTTCGTAGGACTAGAAGATAATCAGTCTGGAAGGACAAATGCTCCAGCCCCAGCTGCCTTGGAGGCCTCCTGCTGAAGTCGCTTCACTCTGCTCATGATTTTCCTCTGTTAGGTGTCCAAAGTTGAATGCAATATCTACATGTGGTCTGAAGAGTGCTACATAGAGAAAGGTAATCTCTTCCTTTCATCTGTGAGCTCAGTCCGTTTGTTTGAACCAAAATCAGTTTTAAGTAGACTGTTCTTTATGTCAAGCAATTCTGAACTGCTTGTTGGTTAAGTGAGTCTGTTACATCAACTACATTTGGAAGATGAAGGAAGCTATGCTCTCTGAAGAATCATCAAATTACAATTGCACCATTCATGTTGCTGAGAAGCTATCAAAAATAGCCTCCCTGTTTCTATTCGGTGTTTGTTCAGCTTTCTTCATGTAAAAGTCGCAGCATATGGCTTTCAAGAAGTTACTGAAGTAGAAATGAGAAATGCTGTTCAAAGAATAGAAGTGCATTTCACAAGAATATAGTATAGTTAGATGAAAAAAGTGAATGCATAAGCTCACTTAGTCATATGTAGCAAAATCATGAATTACATGTCTAAGAAAAAAAAAATGAGCATAGACACTTAGCTAGTAGAAACTGCAGTCAACTCTGCCTTACTTTTTTCTGTTTGGCTTTTTTGTTTGTTTGTTTGTTTTTTTTTTTTTTTTTATATATAGACAAGTATATGATCAGAGGGCTGGAGCACATCTCCTTTGAAGATAGACTGAGAGAGCTGGGGTTGTTTAGCCTGGAGAAGAGAAGGCTCTGGGGAGATCTTATAGCAGCATTCCCGTACCTAAAGGGGGCCTACAAGAAAGCTGGAGAGGAACTTTTTACAAGGACATGTAGGAACAGGACAAGGGAGAATGGCTTTAAGGTGGTGGAAGGGAAATTTAGAATAGATAATAGGAAAAAATTCTTCACTGTGAGGCTGGTGAGACACTGGCACAGGCTGCCCAGAAAAGCTGTGGCTGCCCCAACCCTAGAAGTGTTCAAGGCCAGGTTGGATGGGGCTTTGAGCAACCTGGTCTAATGGCAGGAGTTTTGAACCTCAGATGATCTTTAGGGTTCCTTCCAACACTAAACATTCTATGATTCTATGATAAATAGGAGACATTTAATAATTAGAAATATACTTGATTTCTGAGTATACTGTTGACTGTGCTAGAGTTGTCAAACTTCACCTTAGCTTAAGATCTTCTCCAGTATGATTAATTTTCTAATCACTGGCACTCCTGATGCACTTTCTGGCAAGCATTAGAAAAAAATCACAGTCTATTTTTTAACTACTGTCTTTTGTAGGATACTCTCAGTTCAATAATTTTATATTTATTGGAAGCAATTTTCTTAATTTTCACTTTGATAAACATGTGATCATATCTTTCAAGAGAGAATTATGCTTTCATGAGACTATCTGTGAGTTAAACATTATTTAGGATTAAAAATGAAAGGAATTATAGGGTATTTAATATACCAAAAGTCCTCTTTTAAGACGGTTAACTAGGCAGATGCCACAGACTGAGTTTTAACTATACTGGTTGAATGCTTACAAGTAGGAATTCGAAGCTAATCATAGAAAGAACATGACAGTTTTGCTCTTAAGAGCATGGTAAGGATGAAGAAGGCAATAATCACTTCTACAAATCAAAAACCTCAACATTTATTCAGTGCAAAAGAGATGCTTACACATATGTCTAAAAATATCTTATTCATAGAGACACAATTAACTGGGGTAATAGTAAATGTGCTTTTTTTTCCTCCAGTGGGTTTAATTTCATGAGATGAATGCATTGTCTCCATATGTAAGGATAATTTTGAAAAATTTAAATGCAAAACCTCTGAATAAATTTCTGAAGAGCTTAAAATTATAATATATATTAAAATTATAATATATATTAAATATATAATGCATAATCAATATATAATATTATATATTATATATAATAATTTATAAAAATAGCCATGTTTTTTTTTTTTTAACACCTTTTGTATTTCTATCAAATTACATGTGGTCACACTGTCTCCACCCTATTAATAAAGCTGAAGCTAGCAAGACACTTTCTGCCCCAATGGCATTGTTGTTATAAGCAGCTACCATAATAGGCATTTTGCCTATTTTCCCTTTTTCAGTTCACCTCTAGATCTAAAATAACCCAACAGAATTTGTTTGTTTAGCTACATATGCTTGATGTCAAATTTATGGATTTCTGTTGCCTAAGCTGTTCTTTTTTCTTTCTGGAGCATACAAACAATTGTAGCCTCCATGGGTAAGATGCCATCCTTTACACAGTCAGCTCTTGCTGCTGGATCTCTGCTTCAGGCTTTGCTTATTTTCAGTTTTCTGTGGAGATTAGCCAGGATTTGAACCAATTTTAGCTCTTTTCATTGTAGGATTTCCCCCAAATATGGTAATGGTCTCATTGTCAATATCATCCATCCTGTATTTCTATGTAGAACACAGTGTCAAACAAACATGGAATAAGAGAATCAAAACTACTACTTATCAATTTAAAGAACATGGTAAACTCATGCGTCAGGACTATTAAGAAAGAAAGACACATTTTGCTCAAAATAGAGGGGGAAAAAAGTGACATGTTAACAGGCATGTAAGGATATACTCAGTTTTAGGCCCAGAATCTTGAGTTACAATAACATTCTTGCAAAAATTTTGACAGTGCTGGAAGCATGTACAGCAGGACTGCTGGGTTCGATTTTGAGCAGTTTCACTAAGAAAGATGTGCATCATTTCCAAGACCACTTCACTGTGTTCTTACAAGGAGATGGCAAAATTAACTTTAATGAAAGTAAAAATAATTGGGAAGATAAGTCAGCAGAAATAAAACTGGAAGGATACATGATAAAAGCCTTCATAGATCTAAAATATATAGCTATTATGGATACTTTATATATCAAGCAGATCCAGAATGAACAGAAATTATTCTCCCAGTCTGCTGTCAATAAGGGATGAAATAATTGGTTAAAAATACATTAAGACAATCTTGTTGTAGGAGTTGTTAGTGACTTTAAAGAGCTTTCATGAAAGCATCGTGGAATCTCTGTCATCATAAAGAATTTTCTGGTTTCTTCTTTTGTTTTATTTTTAATAGAAGGGCAAACAGTTGTACATCAACAATGATCCAGATGTAATTATTGCTGATTTTACTGTGGATTATGTAGGTAACCTCTTCCAGTTCCTTCCAGCCTGTGTTATATAACTTCATGAAACTCCTTAGTGAAAACTAAGACAAACTACTAGTGTTGGTTTTCAGCCATATTTCTATCTTTATTGACTCAAACCCACTTATTGTAACCACTGCTTTTTATTAAAATAAAGCATTCTTATTTTTCTATTAACTGTCCTTCCAAGATCTAGCTCAACCTGCCACTTGGCAATTCTTATTTTAAACTTATGTTAGAAGATATGACTTTTTTTTGTTTGTTTGTTTATTGATCCCTCTATTAGTATACTAAACTCTGTTTATTTCTAATGTCTTTTTGACGATGTTTATTCATCCATAATGTTTTCCCTTATAAACATTTGCTTTATACTAGAGATAAAATAAATACAAAAGATAAAATATCTAAGAATCAAAGAAAAAGAAGGTTTAACAGAATTTCATAATTGATCTTCATTAATTTTCTTTATTTGGCTTATAATAGGTTTTGATCTTGGTTTTCTTTTTTGAAGATTGCCTTCTTCATCCCTTTTTTTCTTTTTAGGGTGGGGGGATTTGCAAGAATCATAGAATGGTTTGGGTTGGAAGGGATCTTTAAAGGTCATCTAGTCCAACTCCCCTTGCAATAAGCAATGACATCTTCAACTAAACATGGATTATCTTCAACTGGACATCTTCAGTTGGAAGAAGGACATCTTCAACTAAAGATGGACAGGGCTCAGAACCTTGTCTAACCTGATCTTGAACGTTTCCAGGGATGGAGCATCTACTACCTCTCTGGGCAACCTCTCTCAGTGTTTCACCACCCTCATTTAAAAAAAAAATAATAATTTCTTCCTTATACTTAGTCTGAATCTACCCTTTTCTACTTTAAAACCACTACCTGTTGCCCTATCACAACAGGCTCTACTAAAAAGTCTGTTCCCATCTTTTTTACAGGCTTCCTTTTAGTATTGAAAGGCTGCAATAACGTCTCCTCCAGGCTGAAAAACCCCAAGTCTCTAAGTCTTTCTTTAGAGGAGAGTTGTTCTAACCCTCTGATTATTTTTGTGGCCTTCGTGAGGACCCTTTCAACAGGTCCAATGTGCTTCTTGTGCTGAGGACTCCAAAGCTAGATGCAGTACTCCAAGTGTGGTCTCACCAGAGCAGATTCTCATAATGAAGGAATATTAGTTGTATATGCACAGTGTCGTGCACTTGCTAACATTTCATATGAACTCATTCACATAATACTGGCTTTGCTTTCAGTTTCTTTTTCATGAGCTTCTGGAAAATATGCTTCTGGAAAACAAGAGCTTTCCTGTTTACAAGGGGTTCTTTTTGCCTATATACAGAATGTAATTTAACTAGAACAGGACTGCTTGGTGTTTGCACCTACATGCCTGCTGCATTAGTTTCATCATCACTCTAGGTAACCAAACAAGGAAAGCATATTTTGGTACTCTGTGTTTTCATCTGTTGTAAGTCTTCAACCTGCAAGTGTGGACTTTCTCCAATGGAATCAGCCTAAAAGATGTTGTTAAATACAAATAATATAAACTTCTAGCAAGTCTGGCAAGTCTTTTATTGTTTCATTCAAAAGACATCAAGACAAAAATCTTTTAAAAATATCTTTAAATTATTTTACATGCTGTTCTTTTATTTTTTAAACTATCATGTAGCTTGTACTAATTTTCTGCAGGAGACTTTTAGAATATCATTGTGTTTCATTTATTAAACATCATATCCTGTAGGAAAAGGCTATCTGCAGAACTCTAGACTTTATTTCAAAAGTAGAAAAACACCTTGGCACTAATGATAAGTCCATTGCCTAAAGTGTATCCATTTACCATTGATTTCCCATACTGAAACCCTGGGACTGCACCAATAAAATTGAATTTGTGACAACTGAATTATCTAAGAAAGTAGAAGTGCTTCAGGGCACATATAATTCTGAAGAAAATAAGCAAGTTCCACTTGCTAATGACTTATTTTTATTTTTTTTTAATACAGCACAGAAATATATTGTTAATATCCTCGGGAAAGGAATTGTCTGCAGGATTAACATAGTTCCTGTAAATCCTGAATACACTGAAATGTATCTGTGCAGATGTTAAACTCATTCTTCTATTAAGAGATTTGTATGTTTGTTTTCCTTCTTGAGATTATCCTCATATCATAATGGCAGAGCATATCTTAGTTGTTATGGAGAAAAAAAAAAAGAAAACAGAAAAGTATATACCATAAATCTTTTAAAATGTTAAGATTTTTTAACAAGCATACAAAAACGTTATGTTCAGCAAAGGAATCAAACCCTAAAATATTTCATTAAGATTACTGACTTACAGTTTGCACATAGTCAATTGCACTGATTTACAGTTTGCACATAGAAATGAACTACATACCTTATTACTTCTTTCTGTTATTTGCAGATTCTACATGCTTTTTCCTAGAGCTTCATTACAAGGCTAGTGGCATCATTCTGTATGTGTCTGATTAATTTTACCTTCTGCTGCATTTTCCAAAAACACAGAAAGCAATTTTCTCATCATTAAAGCTGAGACTGAGGATATTGCATTTTTGGTAAAAATCCCAAACAACACAAGACCAACATACTTTTGCCTGTATTGATCTTTGCTAGTAATGTAATCTGTATGACAAGTATAAGCATATCTACTTTTGCCTACCACTATCAAGTAGAGGAAGAAGTGATTATTCTGTAGTAAGGAGACAAGTTTCCATTCCATCTTAAATGCCAGACATTAACAGGCTATTTTCGAGGAAAAATCAATCTGTCATCAAAATAAGGAGAGGACAGAAGATAAATAAACAATTTAGTGGTATAGAAAAGGAAGTTAAGTTCAGGATGCATTTTACTTTCTCTTATCTTTGGCTAACCAATCATTATTATACAAACAAATGTACTAGATGAAATGCTTTATATTATTTTCCTGTGGAAATTTACCACAAACACAGATTTTACTTTTTTCCCCAAAAATATGTTTTTCTATATTAAATACAGTTTTAATTGAAATAAAAATCTTCCAAGTAACATGTTTTTATTATTTAATTTTAAAAGAATTCTGTATGAATTCTTACTAGTCTTATGTGAAGATATCAAAGCAACTTCATATTTCAGTTTAAAATAAAACAAAATTAAAATGTTTTTCTTTTTTTCTGTGATGTAAATAATTTCTAGGTTGCAGAAGCTTTTAAAAATAAATTAAGATATAAATGTTGACAAATTTATAAAATCTCAAATTTATGTAATCCCAATCCTACTGAAGTGTATAAGTTCCTGTAGCCCATCATTCACAGTATGGTCAAATGTGTCAATCAGAAACTCCACCACAGGAGCTGAGATATAGAAGTTTTCTGCATCAGAAGAATGAAAAATAAAGACCACTGCACTACTCTATCTGCCCTGTTTGATATGTGGTACATCTTAATAGTGGGGAATAACTTCCTCTAAAGCGAAATTGATCTGGAAAGAGTTTCCTGGCATCCACTAAGAGCTTCCCAGTGATAAAGCTAACTGCACAGATTTGTGCTCACTCACTAGTCCTCTGTGATACCTCTATGTATTCAACCCATATGTATGCTCCATAGCTCAAAAAAGGCAACCTGGACAAGTCAACAACACATATCTCATAAAACCCATGGTGTCAGTGAGTCGGGAATTCTCTTATGCCTTTCCATTACTTCTTTATACATTGTGCGACAAATCACTATTGCTGACAGAGGCAGTAATATTATAGCACAACTCTTTTAAATACTTTAGTAATGAGACTTTGTTTCTATTTTTAAAAAAATTCATCATTTTAGTATCTTACTCACCAATATCAAAACACTAAAAAGAAAACTGCAATTAAAATGCAGTAGCTCCAAGACTGTATGACAGCTGTATGAGGAAAGAGTATAATGAGGAAAGAGTATAATTTGAAAAGAGCTCAACACAAGACCCAGGAAACACTATATAGCTTTAGCAAGTGTGCTAATTCTTTTCATGCAGAAGACCAAGACCAACGAAGGATCACTGCTACCCAGAAAACCACCAGAGCTAATATGGAAGTAAGTGCCCCAGACACAGAGTGAGATGCTGGAGAGAGAAGTAGCATTTTGAGAAAACAGTTTCAGTCCCTTGGAGGCTTATATTGTCAAGTAGTGGTAGCACCTGCATCAAAACACTGTGAGATACAAGAGGGGCAGCTTCCAACACTGAATTCCTTTGTGACGCTCATTTATTTGTCACTCCTTTAAATATGTAAAACTTACCCACTACACATATGAGAATATAGCTTGTTATCAGATGGTACTATTGATATACTCAATAGACCTATTAATCCCTGTTTTGTGCAGAGCTGCGGATATGTCTGTTTCTTTGAGGCTTCCAGGCTGCATAGGGTACATGCATATCCTTGGACTGGCAGTGTTGGAATATAACCTTGGCAGATCATTCCTGCAATGGAATGACTGTGGAGAGAATTATATATTTATTATTATATATTAATGTTTAAATTTTCTTTTTCTTATTCAGAATATTTTCTGAATTATGTACTATTTGTATTTACTATGAAATTATCATTTGCCTGTCTTTATCAGGCAAAGAATATGCTAAGATTGACATTAGCAAGAACTACTAAGACAGAATTAAAAAACTTTAAATCATATCTTAATATTAGCTTTTATTATTAAATAGGATTTTCAGACAGTAAAGAAAAAACCTCAATATCACAACGCTGAAATTACTAATCCGTCTACACACAGCTCTCTGACAGAAAGCAGACATTAGTGTGTGTCTGAATCAAAGATCTTGGCTGACACTGCTTGTTTATGGGGCTTGAAAATTATTTTTCTTTCTGCTTCATCACAAGATAAATTCCAAGTTAACAACTCTGATCTGTAGACTGGCTGATCAGATTATGCTATCTTTTGTGCTACAAGCCACTACTTCACACTAAAAATATCAGTTTAATAAACTATTTATTTCCCATAAGGAATCCTTTATGTATTTCAGAGATTGGAGAGGCACCAAGAGAATAAGCAATGTCTAATATGACTTCATCAAGACAGGCCATGATACAATTTCCCTACTAAAATACATCACAGAAAGACGCTTGAGTTTCCATAAATGAGTACCAGTCATGTAGGCACGGGCTTTTTTCATTAATTTGATAAATGAGAAACCTGTTTTATTATTGAATTCCAGACCCCCTGTACACTGCTAGTTAGAGACAAATGCCTTCAAAAAAAATAAACTACAAACCTTTCACAGGTTTGTTTATTGCAAGTTGGGGCTGTTCAGCCTGGAGAAGGCTGCGTGGAGACCTCATAGCAGCCTTCCAGTATGTGAAGGGGGCCTATAAGGATGCTGGGAAGGGACTCTTCATGAGGAGCTGTACTGAGAGGACAAGGGGTAACGGGTTCCAACTTAAACAGGGGAAGTTTAGATTGGATATGAGGAAGAAATTCTTTGCTGTTTGGGTGGTGAGGCACTGGAATGGGCTTCCCAGGGAGGTTGTGAATGCTCCATCGCTGGCGGTGTTCAAGGCTGGATTGGACATAGCCTTGGGTGGCATGGTTTAGTGGGAGGTGTCCCTGCCCCTGGCAGGGGTGTTGGAACTAGATGTTCTTAAGGTCCTTCCCAACCCTAACTATTCTATGATTCTATGATTCTATAAGTTCTGTGACACTGAATTCCCTAAAACAGAAAGAACCTGAGGATGCAGCATGACAAATATGAAAAACCATTGCCATTGAAAAGGCTAGTGCTATCAAGTCAGGAAGAAATGAATGGCTATTTCACAATCTAAATAATATTGCCTTAATTTTTTCATGCAATACAGAATTCTGGCTGGAAGAGACATTTGACTTAAGTATTAAATCACTGGAAACTACAGACAGTATCAAAACAAGGAACAGAAATAATCAAATAAGACATCAGAATAGAAATGATCCAAAATAGAAGATATGTCTCAAATATACATGGTGAGATTCTGAAATACTTGGTGGTTTTATTATAATGTCTGTTTCACAAAGCTGACAAAATATACCTAGAATAACATCCACTACAATATTAGACTCTCCTGTTAGAAATTGGTTCCTAAAGTTTATTTTCTGCCTGACTCACTCAGCTGTTACCAAAAGCATCTCATTAAATAAATTAAGAGAATGGTTTGTAAATTTTGCATGCATGTATGTACAAGGTAACAAAAAAGGCAAGGTACTTTATTGATTTCACATAAGCTTTTAAGCATTTAAGAATCTTTATCAGTATGGCAATAACACAGAGGTACCTCTCTCCATGGAATCTGAGATTATAATGGGAAAAATGTTACTGTAATCATGTAGTTTAAATCAATTTTCTGAATGCTTATTGAAAAAATGTTAACTTGTCTTCTGTGTTTTTGTGAGTGTGGCTACATTTATGGAAGAGAATTTTGTTCATTTTCTCGGTTCTTATTCAGGTTCAGTCTCTGGTTTTATCATACTTCATAATCAGAGTAATATAAGAGTAGACTTACCAGCTATGTAGCTTGATATAAGTGGAGAAGGCTGTAAAATCCTGTCCAACTCATCTGTGTTCAGTCAGATATCCCCACCTGCAGTCTTAACTCAAATAAATGCTAACGCAATTATACCTTTTACTAAATTAAAACTGACTAAGGGGCTCAGTGGTACTAAGTAGATGTGACTATTGGTTGACTTCTGAAGTGTACCAGAGAAAACTGGATAGTCCTTTCCATTTTTCACCTTACACTATGCATAAATAAATTCTGCTAAAGGAATACCAATTTCCTGCAGCAGAGTATTAGTTAGGGCTCCTTTGATTTTTTATGATAAAAAAATATACTAAAATTGCCATGCTGAAAAAGTCTACTCTCTTAAATAAATTAGGCAGACTCATTGCCTGTTGGAAAAAAATTGGTATAATATAATACCCAATACATCTTCCTTCAAATCACTCTTGATTACTTATCTAACTGTACAAGATAGGATTTTCCAAAGCTTGCAAGGAAGACTGAGATTTGGAGCAAGAGGGATTAGAGATGAAGTATCCAAAAAGCAGTAGACACTACTAAATTTAAAAAGTAGCATTCAACCCTTATCTGAGGTGAATAATGAAATGGTGATTAACACTCATTGTTAATTCATACATAAGGTAATAATATAATACACTGTAGCTCATTTCAGTGGAGCTTAGTCATTTGTAAAAATCTGAGGATCCGGTCCCTCATATTTAAGGTTAATACAGAAGAAATAATTTACCCTTACAATTTATTTGGTTTGCTTATATTTTACCTGGATCTTGGTGCTTGGTGCTCATGATGAAGCTCTAAAAATAACCCATGGTTCAGGAGGGGAAGGAAGGAAAGAACATATGCTGGAGGGAAAGTCAGGGAAGAACAAAAGCACAGTAGAACAAGCATTGCCATAAATTGTGGGAAAAGTCAAACACATCACATTGCTAAAAAAACCAAAACAAATTTTATCAAACATGGGTGGTTTGCAAAGTTTGAGTTAAATGTGCCAAAGACTGTTGGAATGGAGTTCACTTTTCTTTGGAGATTTACTTAGATTTTCCTTTTTTTTTTTTTTTTTTTTTTATTATTACCTAAGGGATTTTAGAATCTCAGTATATGTAAACAGTAATTAGGAATAATACAGCACTGTCCAAATGCAGGCTGTTCCATCCTTTCCTCAGTAGGGACTATAAATAAGCATAAAGCAGTATAATTAAGAATTCATTTGTTTTATGGTTCAGTGAGAGCTGAAACAAGTTACTTTATCGTGTTTCTATTCGTATGTACATTTCAAAAGTACTTCTGCTAAGGAATTCCAGCATAAAAACAAAAGGGAAGAAGCTCTTCTTCAAAGTGCTGCACATGTTTACTTACTGACTGTATACATGTGTTTCCATTTGATAAATGCTGTTTAAACCAAGAGAAATTGCAGGCTGCAGAAATCTCTCCATAAGGCACAGAAGAGAGACTGAAAAGTCAGTTCTTAAGTCCTTATCTGCAAAGGGAAAGAGATGATTGCCTTAACCTTTATTATCAGTATGAGACTTGCTTTAATGCTCATAAAGCTCAAAAGGACTTATGAAGTGGTGAAAGGCTGAGCCAGATGAGGTCTGTCTCACTGGTAAGCGGCTAGCTCTTCGATAGTGGAGCCTGAGCTGGGGTAGCATGCCCTGAAACACTGACTCTCACAGCTGTAAATTCAAAATCCATTTTCTTTCCTATGGCAGGTAGCATTGGAAGACATGGCTAGTATAGACATATAAAACTCATAAATGAGTGAAATAATCAGCCATTTGTCTCTTCTTTCTCATCCAAATATTATCATACCTAAAACAGTAGAAACCTAAGTTTCCCTTTCCTGACTCCTAAAGGCTGTCTGTGCTTGCCCACATAAAAAAGTTCACCAAGAATCAGCCAGGCTCTGCAGAACAAAGTGGATATTTTTTACTTTGCTTGAAGTATTTTTTTTATTCTTAAACCCCATCACACAGTAGCATACTACAATAAAAATTAAACAGCACAAGAAATGATTTTGCAGTTCAGTTTGTAAAGATTTCACAAATTCTTTTCTGTCCCAAAATCCAAGCATATGACTTTTCACTCAGAATTTCATGTTCTGAAATCTTGAAGAGTTTTATACATTAGCAAACTGTTTTTCTGCTTTGCAGATTTTTAGGTTTTTTGTATCTTATTTGGTATACCTATGTTTTTGGGAACTTTTACCGAACTTATGCAATGTATTTAGGCTCCAGCCTTGCAATATTGTGTACGCAGAAATATTAACAAGGTTGGAGACCTATATGATTCCTGAATAGTTTTGGATTAACTTTCCATTCTCAAACAATGATTTCAAAATTATGCAAAAGTGCCAAATTTCAAAGTCTAGGAATGCAGAAACAAGAAGAACATTGTGTGCTTCATGAAAAGTGATCTTTCATAAAAATTAGTTTCTCATTTATTCATTACTACTTTCATTCCTTTTAAGTTATTAACTGAATGCTAGCACTATGATATCAGCAAATATATATGCCCTGGGCATTGCATTTTGAGAACAAAGTACATATTACTTTGGGAAAAAGCTACAAGATTTGTTTCTGTGAATGCCTGATCTGAAGAGGGAATTAGCAGTGCCATATGATCAGAAATACTAGATAAAATACTTTACCTTTTTCAAGGATTTCCAAATGCTGAAAATATGAATTAAGTCTCAGAAGCTTTCATAAAATGAAGAGATAAAAGTCACCTAATGGAGCTATGAAAAATGAGAGTTAGGAAATTAGGATCAGAAATTAGAAATTGGAATGAGGAAAGGCAAAAATTATCTCACACTAGTTAAAACTTTTGTCTCTTCCAATATATCTGTGCTAACCTAATTTATATGCAATATGCATAGCACTCTTATTAACCTTATCTGTGTATCTTATTACAGGTATGATATTTAAAGGTATGAGTAGAAATTATTTTTTTTTTTCTTAATGTATCTTTGAATATAAGCCCTTTTCACTTTCTTCCTCTGATTTGAGGAAGTGGGCAGATGTGACGCATGTGCTTCTTGAAATGTGTGATCTTCAATCATTTAAGAGCTCTTCTGAATGAATTCACCACTCAGAAAAATAGCATGGCTTGAAGCAGCTAATCGCTGGAGGGGAGTTACCTATCTGCAAATATTCAAAAGGTTCAGAAAGTTGGAATTATCACCATTCATCCAGCTTTGCTAAGACGAGGTGTGAATGTAAGCAGTATATTTCTATAGTCGGAAAACATCTGGGTAGAGGACACAAATCATCACTACAGCTTTGCAACAAATGACATCTATGTCACCATACACTAATCCACCTGTTCCCCCAAAAGTGCTTTGCATGCATTTCATCCTTCCAAGTTTCCTACTGAGTCTTCCCAGTTTACTGTTTGTATTCTGTGTCATTTCAAATGATAACATAATGGGAATATATAAAAATCTTCAATCCATAAGCTCATACCCAAGAACTAAGGTACATTATGGCAGATATTGGCAAGCCATTTTAGATGAAGCATTGAGAATTAAGAAATGCTTAACAGGAGACACTTTCTACTTTTTTGAAGAATAAGGAGTAAAATCCGTCATATGGCCTAGACTCAGCAATATACTTGGCATCTCTATTTACAGGCTCAGAATCCCAGTGGCGTCTGAACTTCTTTTTCTTATAAGGGAAAACATACTTTATAGGATCTTTTTCACTGAAGACATCCTAAATCTGCAAACTAGCAGCATTCAGATTTGTAATTCCTTCATCATACATTTTTTCCTAAGGTATCTACATCCATTTCTCTCAGTACCCAAGAATAGATTCTTATTGTTCTTCCCTAAAGGCATGTGCATCATCAGTTTTCTTGGCTTCCTTTTTAACAAGTTTGCAATATTTCAAAGAGATACAGAATCTATTTTTGGATTACATACAGAGAGAAATAGGAACTTACAAAGAAAAGAAGAAATAAATAAGAGCACGCATTATCACAGTCAATAAACCATTTTTCTTTACTTTTAACTGTATTTGTCTTAAAATATATATTTAAAGTTTCTGAATACTAACTTGTAGACCATCATTATCTTTTCTTAACGTATGGGAACATTTGCATTGATTATGCTTTAGCCAAATTGTATTCATATATTTTCTAAAGGACTAAACTTTATCATGGTGAGACAGAGTAGGCTCTAATCAATAGCTATCATCAAAAATCTTTTGAACTAAGCAAAAATTTCTCATGAACTTCTGTATCTTGACTGAATTTCCGTTCATGTACAAAGTATTGAATATTTAATATTCCTGAAAATATTTAATGACTAGTTCATGAAACTACTTTCACAGATTCTCATTTCTCCTGATATCTCTTTATATTTATAAAAAAGGTAGGGTACTTGTCTAAGGAGGAGAGCTAATATCTTCCTCAGTTTTTCAGTCCAGTGAAGCCATGTAGGAGTGCCACACTAATGATAGTATCTTTCAAATTACCTGGACTATCATAGTTCCCAAGAACATTCATAGGAAAATAACAAGATTTCAAACATGTATTTAAAAAAGTAATTAAAGGCCTGGTTTTAGTTGCTTTTTCCATCTTGAAGAAACTCTCCTTCTAGATATTTCTATATAAATACAGAGATAGATATAGACATAGGTAAGGATACATACACATGTGCAGAGAAACTATTAAATAAATATGAAGTTCAAAGGTCCAGAAATTCTACTAATACGAGTTTTATATTTCAAATACAAAAATATAAAGTATGTTCAGACATTTGAACCATCACTATAGTTAGTGTTTTGTAGAAAAGAAATGCTTATTGACCCACTATACCTGTCACTACCTTTTTTCAAAGATTCCAGATCCAATGCACACCTCAGAAATAGATCAAATAATGGATGAACCATTTGCTCCCATACTACAGAGTTGTGTGAAGGTTCAGCAGTTCTGGATTTCTTTGAGATATATTGTTCCAAAAAAATTTCTACATTATCTATGTATACTGCTTTAGTGTTTTAATTTCTGACTTTTTTTAATAGAAGTTCTTATCTGTTGTTTTCCTTTTTACTTTATTTTCTCTACACTGACTTGCTCTTTTAGTTTTCATCTACAACAGAAAGAAAAAAAGTTCTTTAAAACTATGAAGAAAGCTCACCTCCTCATGTTTACATTTAGAACCACACTCGGAGGAATCTGTTATCTTTAGCCAAATTGCAAAGTATATGAATGCTTAGACACTACCAAGTAATCTCACTTTTTGCCGAGTTTGGAAAAAAGCAAAACGTGATCTGCTAAAGCAAACAATAGAGAATTAGTGGAATTATTCTTCACGGCCAAATAAGCTTTCTGAGGGTTTTTTGTGTGATACAGATGCTTACAGGTGGCAAACAATGCCTGCATCCCTACTCTCATCTGCCACAATGAGAGGTATAAAGTGGCTTGTATTTCACATCTGTATCACTCAGAAACATCCACACTGCACATCATTGCCCTGCATAGTAACCCCTGTGAATTTATGACAAAATTACTTATTCGTATGCACTCTTCTGAAGTTTTAAAGTTTCTGAAGTAATGTGAAGCTTAGCTGAAGACCACTAGTGTCACATTGCATATGACACAGAAATGAGAGTCTACTTCATATGTGCTGGGATACAGGATGAAGATGCTTGTGGCTATTTGAAGGCCTGATGAAAGACTGATAGGTGATTTGATGAGAAAGCAGTACTTGCTGCAATCTCTTTGCAGTCATTTGTCACCAACAATAGCCAGCCTGTGGGCATCACCCAAGTAGATGATACCTGGCTGGAGCTGCACATCTCAGATTGCCCAGATAAATCTGGAATGAGACAATGTGCTGATTTTGGCTGGAATAATTTTCTTCATAGTGGCTAGTGTGGGACCATATTTTGGATCTGTGGTAAGAAAAAACACTGATAACACAGGGGTGTTTTTTTACTGCTGAGCGGTGCTCTCAGAGTCAAGGTCTTTTCTGCTCCTCACCCTACCCCACCAGCAAGTAGGCTGGAGGTACACAAGGAGTTGGAAAGAGATACAGCTGGGACAGCTGACCCCAGTTGACCCAAGGGATATCCCATAATGCATGGTATCATGCTCAGCATATAAAGCTGAGGAAAATCAAAAAGGGTGGGACGTTTGGAGTGATGGTGTTTGTCTTCCAAGTACGTGTGGTGTAGCCCTACTGTCCTGGGGATGTCTGAATACCTGCCTGCTCATGGGAAGCACTGAATTAATTCCTTGCTTTGCTTTGCTTACGCATGGCTTTTGATTTACCTGTTAAACTGTCTTTATCTCAATCCAAAAGTTTTCTCACTTTTACTCTTCTGATTCTCTTACCATCCTGCTGGGGGGGAGTGAGCAAGTGGCTGGGTGCTGCTTAGTGGCCTGCTGCGGTTAAACCATAACAGCGGAATAATAAAAGTAACTTTTTCTTTTTTGTAGCATTGTTGATAGGGGCCAGAAGATGATGAAAACCACAGGAGTGCTCATTGACTTGAAGCTTTGTGACCAATCATAGAATCATAGAATAGTTTGGGCTGGAAAGGACCTTAAGATCATCAAGTTCCAACCCCCCTGCCAGGGGCAGGGACTCCTCCCACTAAACCATGCCACCCAAGGCTCTATCCAGCCCAGCCTTGAACACCGCCAGCAATGGAGCATTCACAACTTCCCTGGGTAACCCATTCCAGTACCTCACCACCCTTACAGTAAAGAATTTCTTCCTCATATCCAATCTAAACTGCCCCTGTTTAAGTTTGAGTCCTTTACCCCTTGTCCTCTCACTACAGTTCCTCATGAAGAGTCCCTCCCCAGCATCCCTATAGGCCCCCTTCACATACTGGAAGGCTGCTATGAGGTCTCCAAGCAGCCTTCTCTTCTCCACTATGAACAGCCCCAGCTTTCTCAGCCTATCTTCGTATGAGAGGTGCTCCAGTCCCCTGATCGTCCTCGTGGCCCTCCTCTGGACTTGCTCCAACAGTTCCATGTCCTTTTTGTGTTGAGGACAACAGAACTGTACACAATACTCCAAGTGAGGTCTCACAACAGCAGAGTAGAGGGGCAGGATCACCTCCTTCATCCTGCTGGACACACTCCTTTTGATGCAGCCCAGGATACGGTTGGCTTTCTGGGCTGCAAGCGCACACTGCCAGCTCATATTCATTTTGTCATCGACCAACACCCCCAAGTCCTTCTCTGCAGGACTGCTCTGAATCTCTTCTCTGCCCTGCCTGTAGTTGTGCCTGGGATTGCTCTGACCCACGTGGAGGACATTGCACTTGGCATGGCTAAACAGACTTGTTTTGACAAAATAATAAATAAAACAGTTGTGAGTTAAAGTAATAGCACCTCCTGTAAGGACACCAAATATAATGTTGAGTGCTTTTTAGAATAATAGAATCATAGAATAGTTAGGGTTGGAAAGGACCTTAAGATCATCTAGTTCCAACCCCCCTGCCAGGGGAAGGGGCACCTACCACTAAACCATGTCACCCAAGGATATGTCCAATCCAGCCTTGAACACCGCCAGTGATGAAGCATTCACAACTTCCCTGGGCAACCCATTCCAGTGCCTCACTACCCTTACAGTAAAGAATTTCTTCCTCATATCCAATCTAAACTTCCCCTGTTTAAGTTTGAATCCTTTACCCCTTGTCCTCTTACTACAGTTCCTCATGAAGAGTCCCTCCCCAGCATCCCTATAGGCCCCCTTCAGATACTGGAAGGCTGCTATGAGGTCTCCACGCAGCCTTCTCTTCTCCAGGCTGAACAGAAGCTACAGCCCAAGAAGAAGCTGTTGCACATAATGTCCAAGCTATCAGGTGTAGCGAGTACAACGAGTGTTCACCTGGATCCACATTGTTTCGGTTTAAACTGGTTGGGCTGGGCTCTGATTTGAACATGCTTTTGTGGGTTTTAGAACAGGAATTACTACCCACCCAATATGTCTGTCATGCCAAGTAAATTTCAGGCCATATGTCACTGCATGGGGTGGTTGTAGCAATTGCCTATGGCACCATCAAGTGAAACATCCCCAGGGCTCCACAGAATTGTATTTCCAGGGGAACCTGGGAACAAGGGGACATTCATCAGTTACTGACTACAGCAAGAATCCATGGGTCTCCACTAATCTCACAGTGTAGGTCTACTCTTATGACAATATCTGTAGAAAGGATATGTACGCTAAAGTTCTATTAGTATCTGTATTAAACTAAACAAGTTGGAATCAAAAAATTACTTAAGTTGGATAAGACCTTTAAGATTATTGAGTCCAATAGAAAACCCAGCACTGTCAAGCGCATCACTAAACCGTGTCCCTAAGCACCACATCTACAGGTCTTATAAAGTACCTCCAAGGAAGGTGACTCCACCACTTTCCTGGGCATCATGTTCCACTGCTTGACAAGCTTTTTGGTGAAGAAATTTTCCAAATATGATGTCTATTGCATATTAGCAATAGACTACAGATGACTGGAAAAAAGGAGTTCTAACCCCCTTTTTCAAGAAGGGGAAAATGGATGAGCCAGGGAATTACAGACCAGTCAGCCTCACCTCTATGTCTGGCAAAATCTTGGAGCAGATTCTCCTGGAAGGTATGCTAAGGCATATGAAAAACAACAAGGTGACAGCCAACATGGCTTCAGTAAGGGGAAATCCTGCCTCACCAATCTGGTGGCCTTCTATGATGGGGCTATGGAACTGATGGACAGAGGTAGAGCATTTGATATCATCTACCTGGACTTGTGCAAAGCATTTGACACTGTCCTACATGACACCCTTCTCTAAGTTGGAGAGACATTAATTTGATAGGTGTACTACTAGGTGGATAAAGAACTGGCTGGATGGCCACACGCAAAGAGTTGTGCTCAATGGCTCAATGTCCAGCTGGGGACCAGTAACGAGTGGTGTCTCTCAGGGATTGGTGTTGGGACCAGTCTTGTTCAACATCTTTGTCAGTGACATGGACAGTGGGATTGAGTGCGCCCTCAGCAAGTTTGTCAATGACACTAAGCCGTGTGGTTCAGTTGTTACGCTAGAGGGAAGTAATGCCATCCAGAGGGACCCTGACACGCCTGTGAGGTGGGCTGATGTCAACCTCATGAAGTTTAACCATGCCAAGTGCAAGGTCCTACTGCTGGGTCAGAGCAATCCCAGGCACAGCTAGAGGTTGGGCAGAGAAGAGATTCCGAGCAGCCCTGCAGAGAAGGACTTGGGGGTGTTGGTCAATGAGAAAATGAACATGAGCCAGCAGTGTGCGCTTGAAGCTCAGAAAGCCAACTGTATCCTGGCCTGCATCAAAAGGAGCGTGACCATCAGGTCGAGGGAGGTGATCCTGCCCCTCTACTCTGCTCTTGTGAAACCTCACTTGGAGTATTGTGTGCAGTTCTGGTGTCCTCAACACAAAAAGGACATGGAACTGTTGGAGCAAGTCCAGAGGAGGGCTGCAAGGATGATCAGGGGACTGGAGCACTTCCTGTATGAAGATAGGCTGAGCAAGTTGGGGCTGTTCAGCCTCGAGAAGAGAAGGCTGCATGGAGACCTCATAGTAGCCTTCCAGTATCTGAAGGGGGCCTATAAGGATGTGGGGGGGGGGATTCTTCATGAGGAACTGTAGTGATAGGACAAGTGGTAATGGGTTTAAACTTAAACAGGGGCAGTTTAGATTGTATATAAGGAAGAAATTCTTTACTGTAAGGGTGGTGATGCCCAGGGAAGTTGTGAATGCTCCATCGCTGGCGATGTTCAGTGCCGGGTTGGACATAGCATTGGGTGACATGGTTTAGTGTGAAGTGTCCCTTCCCCTGGCATGGGGGTTGGAACTTGATGCTCTTCAGGTCCTTTCCAACCCTGACTGTTCTATGATTCTATTATTCTATAGCAATCCACAATTCCTCCCAGAGTCTTTGAGTGGAAGTCAGCGGTGGATTTATGTGTCTTTGGTCTGCATGAAACTATCAAAATGTCTAACACCATTGACAGTTTAATGACTTTTGGGGTTTGATTTTTTTTTCCATTTTTCTGGTGCTTGTGTCAACACGCTAATATGCATTGCTTAAACCACAACAACACTATAGCAAGAAATATTACTACATTGACAGCCACAGGCAATAGCTACTGGGAAGAAACTTAATTCTATCCCTGCTGTAACCAGAACAACTGTATTGTTAAGAAAAGCTAATTTCAATAATTTCTCTCTGATTTACTTTGTACTGGGTTGGGTTTTTTCTGAAAGTTCCTGTTTTCAGAAACACTATTGTACCTAATGATGAGATCCATCTTTTTTTTTTTTACTCAACTGCTCATCTACCTCTTATTAGTCAAAACCATAGCCCAAGATCATATTTCAGAAAGATTCAGTTTGTTATGGCTCTGCACGCAAGCATTCATGAGGCAGAAACCTGTTCTTGTTAATGTGAGAACTTCAGCTAATGTACACTGCATTTGAAGGCTATGCTGATGCTGTCTTGATTAACACGCAAATAGCTCTTGATTTCTCTGCTTAGATTAACATTTCTATCACCTTTATCCCTCAAGAGAACTGGTTCTCCTGGCTAAAAATCAAAACTGGATGTCAGCATTTCCAAAGATCTTAAATTTAAAAAGACAGAGCCCATATTTACTAATAATGTCTCTACTGCTAAATCAAAGCACCAGCAGATGAAGCTCCGTCTGGCATAGTTATTAGTTACATTTTGCCTGCTCTATAATCACATTGAAATTCCACTGCTTCACTGAAAGAATTGCATTTCTCCATTGATATACCTCCACCATACAAGAATGGGTGATGCCAGAAATACAGTTCCTTGTTCATTATTTTCTACCCTTTTCTTTCCTTCTGGCAACACTTGACTGAGGGAACAAACATTGCTAAATCCTTGAAGAAATTTTCTTGAAGAAAGACATTTGAAATTTTGTTGCACTTTTCTTTCTTTTTCACTCTCCACCTCTCTCTCTCTCAAAGAACAAATTTGATAATAAAATGCCTGTCAGACTTTCCATAGATAATGGGGTTTCGGCCACTACAGCTTATTTCTCCCATTCACCTATCCCCAGTGCAGCTGTCACTGCTCTTTTTGGACAACAGCTACCACAGCCTGCAATTGCATTAAATTTCCATTGGGTACCAATCTCCCCTCTGATGATGCAGCTCCTGCTGACAGCATCCTAATTTTTCTCCCAAATCTTCAGAATCTGTCAGATATAAAGGCAGCTAGCCCTTAGGATTCAAACATGACAAATGGTGCCTTGAACGATTGATCATTGCTGCCACTATAGTTATTTTTGTCACAAGAAATAGAATACACCAGTCTGTATTTGTTAACACTATAGTAGAGAAATGCAAATAGCTATATGTTGTGGGTTCAGCAGTAGCAGTCATTTTTCTCCGCCTTGGTAGCTGGTGCAGAGCTGTATTTTTGATTTTGGGCCTGGGAACAGCGCTGATAATGCCAATGTTTTCAGTTACTGCTTGGTAATGTTTTGGTTTGACCAAGGACTTTCTGAGTCTCATGCTCTGCCAGGAAGGAGGGGAAACCGGGAGGAAGCAGAGACAGGACACCTGACCCAAACTGACCAAGGAGGTATTCCATGCCACAGCACATCATGCCCAGGATGTAAAACAGAGAGCAGAGACCCAGAAGGGTGGAGGTGCACTGCATGGTCGGGCTTGGTATTAGGTGGTGAGCTATTGTATTCTTTTCCCTTGTATTTCTCTTGTCATTATTTTTATTGGTGGTAGCAGTAGTGATTTGTGCTATACCTTAGTTACTAAACTGTTCTTATCTCAACCTGTGGGAGTTGCATTCTTTCGATTCTCCTTCCCATCCCTCCAGGAGCAGGGGGAAGAAAGAGGGGGGAGTGAGTGAGCAAGAAAACTGCGTGGCTGAGAGGCTTAAACAATGACACTATAGTCATGGTTTTTATAGGTTATTCGAGTGTACTGGTAAGATTTGTATTATATTTTTATATTTTATGAATTTTGCTAGCCCCTTTTTAATAACCTAAATCACATACTTAATTTCTCTGATTTTTCTACTGTTTCTGTATGTACTTTCTCCAGAAATAAATATTTAAAAGCCCTTTAAAATTAACACTTTTGATCGATAACTTTGTAATGGGGTCATGTATCATTTGGAAACATTCAGCTCCTTTTTCCCAAGGCTTTCAGATCATTTTCATCAGATCAATGAAAGTGGTTGTGATCATAAACTATGTATAAAGGACGTGCCTACACCACCACGTCTGAAGCATTGTATCAATGCATCCTAGCTTATGTTAAACTACCTACTCTAGTTTCAGTGACTTTAAAGTGACTACAGATTCGTTATTTGAGTGCTTAGGCAGCTTTTAGTGCAAAATTTTCACAGGTATGTCTAAGTTACCCTTCCATCATAATCAACCTGCAGCAGTAACTGAGCAGCAGTCTAAACATGAATGGGAAGTTATTAAGTTATGCACATTAGTAGCTGATTGCTCATAAGTGCATGTATTATGTAGCAAGGTAAAATAACATTCCCTACAAAAAGATTATGGGCAGTTTAGATTTGTAGATTGCTCTCTTTCAGCTTTTGCTTCCCTTGAAATGGTAAGTACATCATGGAAAAATATTTTAATATATATGTATTTTCTCAGTCAGGTTCTTTTTGATTCCAAAAGGCCCACTATTTTTTTTATTTCAAAAATATAGTCAGAAATGAGCAATTCAGGACACACAGATACCTAGATTTTCTGATCTGCTGCCTGTGTTAACTCAAATCCAGCAGTTAAGTTGTGAACAACAGCAAAACTGCAGCAAACTCTGAATACTTGCCTAAGGTCCTGAGGTTATGAGATGAGTTGTTTGGAGGCTTGTGATGTGTTTGAAGGCTCAAGTTTTACTGTGATGATTGCTCCTCTAGTGTGACTGTTGCCTGAACTAAAGCTAACTTGATAAGAGCTACAGAGGATGCAGTCAGTGTGGTGTGGCCCAAACAGTGATGGAATCTGACGTGTTATAAAGTGAAGCTTTATTGAAGTGGAAGGGAAGATGAGCAAGTTTGCCCATACGGCAACTCACCCACAACTAGTAATATGAGAGGTGCTTAGTTCCTTTCTGCTTTTTTGGTGACTAATGTACTTTCCCTGAAATGTGTTTTAGGTTAGTGGTATTAGTTCTTACTCACACAAATCATGGCACTGCATAAACCAGTTAAAATTCTTACAAATATGCTTTCAGCCCAAGAAGTTCAAAACTCTCTACTAAATAGCAAACACATGGTGGAATTAATTTCTTTGTCTACAGAACAATATCTTGAACTTTGCTCTATAAGATGGGTTGAATTCAAAATTTGTCCAAAGTGTAGAATCATAGAATAGTTAGGGTTGGAAAGGACCTTAAGATCATCTAGTTCCAGCCCCCCTGCCATGGGCAGGGACACCTCACACTAAACCATGTCAAAACATGTCAACATCCATCAAATTTATAAATTTTAAGGTGTGTCAATTCACAACAGTATTCCAGTGCAAAATAGAAATTGTAAGATTTTAGGGACACACACACAAATGTATGCCTTTATGCTTCACACAGGACTGAATCCTCCTGAATTTAATTTGTAGTAACTTCAGACATATGTGGGTAAGTTTCAGTACTGCACTTCTCAGAGGAGTACAGTTATCCCATAAAAGAAATTAAAGGAAATTTCAAGTTTCAAATTCAAAATTCAAATTTCAATCTATTCAAAAAGTTTCAAAGATGCCTCATCTAAATTAGCTACTTCTAGCAATGCACACTAACATCTTGTTTGCCATCATTGCTGCACTCATTACTATGCTCAAAGGGTTCTTTTTTTGCTTGGGTTTTTTTTAAGAGCAGGGTGAGTGCCAAAATATTCTCTTTGTGGGCAAGCAAACATTCTTGGTTCATCAGTATTTGAATGATGATCAAGCCATCCTGCACAACTCTGAGAAAACCCTTCTCCCTAATGACCTCTTGTACTGAACTGAAGCTTTAAATCACATACCCAAGATGAAAATGTGAAACGAAGACTTAAATGAAAAATCAAAACCTTCCCCCCCTCCCTACTCCCTTGCTGTTCTTTTCCCTTATTTGTGCTTCTTTTCTTGGAAAAGTAGTGTTTATTGTCTGAGAAAAGCTGATAAATCATAGAAGCTTTCCATCTGGAAAGATTTTACTGTTCCAAATCTCCAGACTCACATTGGTCTTAATTCTCCCGTATATTAAAAACATACAGCCATTTTAACAGACACTATAGGATTATTTCAGTCAAGGGGGATTCTCAGATGATGGAGAGCTGCCATAGTAATGTTCCTTTTTTTTTTCTTTTAAATTATTGTGAGTCTTCTTTGGACATACTCTGCAATGAGGTATAATGCAGGAAACAAGATGGATTTGGGATAAAAGATACGTCCCTAGTACAAACCGAGTGTTCTCAAAGCAGGGATGAAAAAGAAAGCAGAAAAGCAGGTGAATAATTTTGAGCTCTGGCTAGCACTATGACCTAAAGTAAGGATTCCTTGCACTATAATTCCCCTACTAAAAGTATTTCTGTTATGCTTTTGATGAAACTGAAACAAAATCATTACAGGCGTGGCAACAAAGTTTTTTCTGTCTTTCATAAATCTGTATGTATTTCTTTCTCCTGTGAAGGACAGGTATGGGATCTTTCTTACAGAAATTAATTGTGTGAAAATAATCTCTAAAACAGTCATTTAAATAGAGAATATTATCCGTTACTTATTTAACACAATCAGTTTTTTAAAGACATCTTTTAATGGAAATCTATTAGAGACCTACTTACTGAGCATTCAAATTCAAAATGAGCCTTCACTGCACTGTCACTACCCAGTATGTATTATTACTTGTTGAAGGATATCTGGAATGTCCATCCTTGCATTTCTTGAAACATGAAGCATTTCTTTCAAGAAAAGAAAACTTAATGGGGAAATGTTTCAGCAAGTTTGTAGCCCGCTATCTCAAACACAACTAATGATATGGACATGGAATCACAGGTTTTACTGTCTCTTAGCAACGTGAGTGCTTTCCAAGTTATTCCAATCAATTCTGCAGCTTGTCTCTGTAATAATGTTCTGTACTGCTAAAGCACAGCAGATAAACTTTCTGGCTTGCAACTGTTTCTGTTTCAACTAGGTCTATGTATATGTAGACATAAAGGGCGAAAGAGCAAGTAATAAATGCCCCAATCCTGCAATTACAACTCTGATAGCAGATTCATGCGCCTTGGCTGAGCCTATTATCTCTACAGTCCTAGAAAGCAGCACAAATTCCTGCAGGGCACTATATAAAAGTGAATCTGCCCATGCAGAACCAATCGCAGGATAAAGGCTATATATGTTTTCAAGGAAGCATGCCGAAGAGTCTGCTCACTGAGGTGCTCAGTCAAAAGAGGTAGCTGCTTGCCAATTTTCTTTTCTATTGCATTTTTTCCAGTAAGGGAAGCTATTGGTCTGAAAGACATGGATATTAGTGGATTCCCAGAAAAAGAGGCAGTTAATTGGTTTTGCTTTTGCTTATTTCTAAGGGCTAATGACAGGGTAAAAACCAGGGGTTGCAGTTAATAGACTTGATGATACCACTTTTCAAACTCTTTAGAAAAATAGACATCATTCAGAACCTACCAGATTTCATTCAGCTGGATTTATTTAATTACAACTGATACTAGTCAGGACATGAAACACAGTTCTGCTGCAAAAAATCTCAGCTTAATATTTTGCTGAGATTTGGATATTATGCATTAAAATTTACTTCACAAATCCAGAAATATGCATAACTATTATTTAGTCCCAAGAACAAATAGATAAATTAATACATTTAATATCCATACCATAATATACATATAATAATTGTGGGTACATTTGTTTCCGGAAATTGCTGTTAATAGAACATCTTTGTGTCTATTTCCAGTTTCTGCTCCAGTGCAAATCCGAAACAAATCAGTGGTACTTGTTACCTTCTAAATAAATTGCAAGTAATTTTCATCCTGTCTGGCAGATATGAAGGAAGTCTTATCTCACGACGCCAAAGTTGGAATAAGCTATGAAGATTGAACTGAATATTCACCAAAAGAAATAATTCTTCCATATTTGACTTGAACACCAATTACGTTCTAATGCATTCATTATTCTGGAATTGATTATGTTTTGGAGCCTAACTTATTTTTCAGTTTAGCTGGGAACTATCATCCACTGAAGTAGTTTGTCACAGCTTCTGTATAAGACTTCTTGCAGAGTCTCAGGTGCACATGTAGTCAAATCATTCTGGCTAGACCATGGATTTTCAGACTGCTGACAGATATTTGATTTAGCTCTTTATTGTAAATGGAGATAGAAGAAGTTCCCAGTCTTAAAACAATATTGACTGATGTCAAGTTACAGAGTGTGAGCCACTGAGACCAGAAACAGCAATGCAGTGGTAGCAACAGTGACATGACCAAAGGCAGAAGAGGGGTGAGTTATGGGTTTTTTTCTTATTTGATAGGGGTTTCTTGGGAGAACAGTTTTTAAATGTCATATTGCTAAAAACATTTTTCTGGAAAATATCTGCCCAAATGTTGTTTCATTGTAAAGATTGTGGTGATTTAGCAGGTTTGATGAAATTGTCAATAGGTCACTGAGGTCAAGGAATAGTTCTGTTAAATGTAAAGAGAAAATAAAAAAAAAAAACAAACCACCAAAAAACAAAGAAAAAAAAAGACAAAAAAACTAGCCAACAAAAAAAACCCCAAACCCAAACTAACAAATACACCCCACCAAAAATAACCAAACTCTGAAAATGGTGAGGTTTTTTCTCCCAAATGAAAAAAATTAATTCATTATACATCTATTTTGCTTAAAAGTATTATTTGAAGACATCATAAGAGAAATAATGCCTGTTTCAGAACATATTCTTGTTATTTGTTATTCTTGCATTTGGCCAAGCATAGGCAGGATTCAAGGCTGACCTACACTGCCAGCATCACCACTTGCAGCCCCATGGGGTTGGGTCATGGGATGGTGGTGGGGGTGTGCTGATCTGAGGGCAGCTTCTGGGTTTAAGCCTACCCATGTGTCATGGATTCAGCAGCAGCAGTCATTTTTCTACTTCTTAGTAACTGGTGCAGTGCTGTGTTTTTTCAACTTTCGGCCTGGGAACAGCGCTGATAACACCAATGTTTATAGTTATGGCTTAGAATGGTTTGGTCTGACTAAAGACTTTCTGAGTCTCATGCTCTGCCAGGGAGGAGGGGAAGCCAGGAGGAAGCAGAAACAGGACACCTGACCCAAACTGACCAAAGAGGTATTCCATGCCACAGCACGTCCTGCCCAGGATGTAAAACTGGGGGCAGGAACCTGGAAGAATTTAGTTCACAGCTCGGTCATCGGGTGGTGAGCAGTTGTATCCTCTTCCCTTGTATTGCCCTGGTGGTAGCAGCAGTGATTTGTGTTATACCTTAGTTACTGGACTGTTCTTATCTCAACCAGTGGGAGTTACATTCTTTTGATTCTTCTCCCCATTCCCCCACCCCTGCTGGAGTTGGGGGGGAAGAAAGAGGGTGAGTGAGAGAACGGGCTGCATGATTTACAGCTTAAACCATGACACCATGCTAAGGATGGACAGCCTTGGGTGAATGTTCACAATAACAAAAGGCTGCTAAGGTGAAAGTTGTACTTGATGGTCATAGACTCATAAAATAGTTAGAGTTGGAAAGGACCTTAAGATCATCAAATTCCAACCCTCCTGCCATGATCTTAAAAGTCTTTTCCAACCTAATCGCTGAGGTGAGTAGCTCAAGAGCAAATGCCTTCAACACCTGAGTGGGGGGAAGCTCAGTGTCCAGGAGCCCCAACTCAGAGCGGCGAGAGCCACTGAGGCATCCTCAAGTCCTCAACAGAACTTGCCCAGGAGCAGGCAGCTCAGCTGACTCAAGCAGCTGACTCACAGGGGGTGGAGCCAGGAGGAGGGGCATCAGCCCTGACTGGTTAAAGACCTGCCTCAGGGAGGGTGTGTGACCAGGGTGGGTTGAGGCAGCTTGCGTGGGCAGGTGAGCGGGATGGTGAGCACTCGCTTTATGACCAGGGCCCAGTCTGGGAGCTCTGCTCTGGCTGCCCCGGCACTGGCCAGCGTAGGAACCCAGACAGAGCCGATGAGAGGGGAGGCTGCAGTGCAGAGCTCTGGATGCAGAAAGTGCCTGCACTGGTCTTGTGAGGGGAGGGTGCACAATGGGCAGGGCTGCACTCTGTGCTCTCTGGTGAAGGTCCTCCTGCAGCAGGTGGCTGAGCTGCAGGACGCTGTCAGTAGGATAAAAGGTGTCAGTGAAGCTGAGAGGAAGCAGCACTGCTTGCTCCAGGCACATACTATGCAGGGGCCTCCAACGTCCCCTGTAACTCATGGAGGGAAGAAGGAGGTCACTACCATAGGAGGCTGGGAAGCAGAAAAAAAAAAAAAAGAAAAAAAAAAAAAGAAAAAAAAAAAAAAAAAAAAAAGGAGGAAAAGGACAATAAAAAGCAAGGAGCTTCCTCCTAAATCTGTTGTCCCCATCCAGAACCACTTTGCTGTCCTGCAGGGGACTAATGAGGAAACATACTCCCACCAGGAACTTGCCAGCACCTATAGTAAATGCTTGGATCAATGTAGAGATACTCCAGCCACTCCAGCCAATGAGCTGGCTTCATTTGGGGCTCAGCTCAGATGCCTCTATACAAACACCAGTAGCACGGGAAACAAACAAGAGGAATTAGAGTTGTGTGCACGTCTACAGGCGGATGATATCATAGGCATCACAGAAACATGGTGGGACGGCTTCTATGACTGGCGTGTTAGAATGGAAGGTTACAGGCTCTTCAGAAAAGACAGGCCCAGCAGACGGGGAGAGGGAGTTGTTATTTATGTTAGGGATAGGCTGGAGAGTATGGAAATCTGTCTGGGGACAGGTGAGCAGTCAATAGAGAATTTGTGGGACAGGGTTAAAGGGAGAACAGCAATGGGAGACATCACTGTGAGGATCTGTTACAAACCGCCTGACCAAGAGGACTCTGTGGATGAAGAACTCTACACAAAAATTGGAACAGCCTACTGCTCACAGGCCCTTGTTCTCATGTGGGACTTCAACCACCCTGAAATCTGTTGGAGGGGTGGTATGGCCCAGCACAAGCAATACAGGAGGTTCCTCAATTGTGTGGAAGACAATTACCTTCTGCAAGTAATAGAGGAGCTGACAAGGAGAGGTGCCATGCTTGACTTCGTCCTCACCAACAGGGAAGGGCTGCTTGGAAATGTGACACTCCAGGGCAGCCTTGGTTGCAGCGATCATGAGATGGTCAAATTTGAGATCCTTCAGACAGTGAGAAGAGCATGCAGCAAGCTCTCTGCCCTGGACTTCAAGAGAGCAGACAATGGCATCTTTAGGAACTTGATTAGTAAGGTTCCATGGGATATAGCCCTAGAGGGCAGGGGGACCCAAGACTCTTGGTTGATATTCAAGGATCACCTGCTGCAAGCTCAGGAGAGATGCATCTCAACTAGAAGGAAGTGCTGTAGGAGGGCCAGGAGACCTCCTTGGATGGATAAGGACCTGCTGAGGAAACTTCGAAGGAAAAAAGAGGCTTATAAAAAGTGGAAGCAAGCACAGGAGGCCTTGGAAGAATACAGGGATGTTGTCCAGGAGGCTAGATATCAGGTTAGGAAAACTAAGGCCCACTTAGAATTAAACTTGGCAAGGGATGTGAAAGATAACAGGAAGGGATTCTATAGGTACACTGCAAATAAAAGACAGGGTAGGGACAACGTGGGCCTCCTCCAGAAGCTGTTGGGAGAACTGGCTACCCTGGATTTGGAGAAGGCTGAGGTTCTTAATGACTTCTTTCTGTTGATCTTCACTGGCAAATGCTCTGACCACATCACTCAAGTCTTGGAAGGCAGACCCTAGGCTCACTGTAGGAGAGGATCTGGTTCTGGACCATCTTAGGAACCTGAAGGTACACAGGTCCATGGGACCTGATGAAATCCATCTGCGGGTCCTGAAGGAGCTGGCAAATGAAGTTGCTAAGACACTATCTATCATGTTTGAAAAATCATGGCAGTCAGGTGAAGTTCCCGATGACTGAAAAAAGGGAAATATAACCCCCATTTTCAAGAAGGAGAAAATCAATGAGCCGTGGAACTACAGACCAGTCAGTCTCACCTCTGTGCCTGGCAAAATCTTGGAGCGGATTCTCCTGGAAGGCATGCTGAGGCACATGAAAAACAACAAGGTGGTTGGTGACAGCCAACATGGCTTCAGTAAGGGGAAATCCTGCCTGACCAATCTGGTGGCCTTCTATGATGGGGCTATGGAACTGATGGACAGGGGTAGAGCAGTTGATGTCATATACTTGGACTGATGCAAAGTGTTTGACACTGTCCTCCATGACACCCTTGTCTCTAAGTTGGAGAGACATCAATTTGATAGGTGGACCACTCGGTGGATAAAGAACTGGCTGGATGGCCACACACAAAGAGTTGTGCTCAATGGCTCAATGTCCAGCTGGGGACCAATAACGAGTGGTGTCCCTCAGAGATCGGTGTTGGGAGTGATCTTGTTCAACATCTTTGTCAGTGGCATGGACAGTGGGATTGAGTGCTCCCTCAGCAAGTTTGTCAATGACACTAAGCTGTGTGGTTCAGTTGTTACACTGGTGGGAAGTAATGCCATCCAGAGGGACCCTGACACTCTTGTGAGGTGGGCTGATGCCAACCTGATGAAGTTTAACCATGCCAAGTGCAAGGTCTTACAGCTGGGTCGGAGCATTCCCAGGCACAGCTAGAGGTTGGGCAGAGAAGAGATCCAGAGCAGCCCTGCGCAGAAGGACTTGGGGGTGTTGGTTGATGAGAAAATGAACATGAGCCAGCAGTGTGCGTTTGAAGCTCAGAAAGCCAACCGTATCCTGGGCTGCATCAAAAGGAGCATGACCAGCAGGTCGAGGGAGGTGATGCTGCCCCTCTACTCTGCTCTTGTGAGACCTCACTTGGAGTATTGTGTGCAGTTCTGGTGTCCTCAACATAAAAAGAACTTGGAACTGTTGGAACAAATCCAGAGGAGGGCCACGAGGATGATCAGGGGACTGGAGCACCTCCCATATGAAGATGGGCTTAGAAAGTTGGGGCTGTTCAGCCTGGAGAAGAGAAGGCTGCATGGAGATCTCCTAGCAGCCTTCCAGTATCTGAAGGGGGCCTATAAGGATGCTGGGGAGGGACTCTTCATGAGGAACTGTAGTGATAGGACAAGGGGTAACTGGTTTAAACTTAAACAGGGGCAGTTTAGATTGGATATGAGGAAGAAATTCTTTATTGTACGGGTGGTGAGGCACTGGAACTGATTGCTGCATCGCTGGCGGTGTTCAAGGCTAGTTTGGACAGAGCCTTGGGTGACATGGTTTAGTGGGAGGTGACCCTGCCCCTGGCACGGGGGCTGGAACTAGATGCTCTTCAGGTCCTTTCCAACCCTAACTCTTCTATGGTTCTATGATTCTATTGTTGATTCTTTGATTCTATGATTTTATTTTGCTTAGCTTTTCAAGCTGCCTAGCACCATATTGATGAGTTAAAACACATATAGTATGCTTGCTAGTCTATTTAGGCAGGCACTGTAGCCTCTGCTTATGTTCAGGAACATGCTTCTAGGTTTGTTCATGAACACAACACATAGTGAGGCAAGTCTTGAGGCTGCTGCTAGAGCACTGTCTGGAAAGTTTTCTGGATAGAATGATCAAATCCTGTGTAAGGCTGTAGTGATCACAGCAGGATTTGTTGACAGGGAGTAAGGATGTTGTGAATTAGGTAAGGGAAGAAAAGCCTAAGAAAGAATGGAGCATGTTTCCTTAAAATGCCAGAAGTCTTCAGGGGAATACTGCTATGGTGAAAAATAACATGGATTCTTTAGAGCCCACTTGGAAAAAAAATAAAATTCTTCTCTTGCTGTAGGCAGTGCTTCCCGGAATACTATTTTGAAAGGTTTTACTGAAATATTTTGTTCCAAATGATGTTATTTGCAAACATCATGTGGGTTTGTAGGATTATTTTATTTGATTTTTTTTTTTTTTTTTAACTGAGGAGGTTAATGCAACAAAAAATATGATAGGACTGGCTCTACCTGGAAGCTTTTCTTGCATGTCACCTCTCTTCTTTTCTGGACTATGACAAGGACAGTGAGACACACAGCTTGCCTTTCTGATAATTGCATATTCGCCCTCTACAATAAAAATTGCTTACTTGCTTTTTTAATAAGAATTCCATTGCATTGACTCACTGATATGAGATTATTTTCTTAGAAAAACCTTGTTAGATTTCACCCTCTCAGCAATGCTAGAGTTGTTGATACTATATCAAACTGACAGTGCTTAGAGGGAATTAAATATTTTGAGAGTTAAGAGAACTCTGTAAAGGCCAGCAAAATGATTAACAGCTCTCTCAACCTGATCTATTGTCAATGGTGTTGCTTCTGGAGGTAAAACTTTGATGCCAAGGGTAGTCCTTTGACAAGGAGGAGTTTAACTTCACTGCTATGAATGTCTGTCCTTCTCGTGTTCCTAGCCTCTCACAATGCCAAACATCAACTATGTAGAGCAACAGATTTTCACATGTTCCTTCCCAGTAAGACAGATATGGAAAAACAGAAATATGAATGCATTAGGTAGTACTCATTTTATCATAATACAGAAATATTTTGAAGTAACAGATTTCACGTAACTTGGACATTCAAATCTAAGTGGGCAAATATGTGCATAAAGATAAGAGCAGTGGCACCTAGTTAGTAGGTTAATGCAGGCATGCCACTTGCCTGAGCTGAGTCAGCCATGACTCAGTTGTGAATGGCTCATTCATTCCATCATTTTCACAGATAATTACTGCCGTATCATTGAAACCTGCATAGTTTAGTATAGCAAACATTTGATACCTCATACGCGCAAGATAAAATTTCAATATAAAAGCTAACGCATGGTTTAAACTACCCCATATGCCCCATGCCATGAAAAAAAAAGCAACTTGAGGCAAAAAACAAGGACAGCCTGGGCAGTGGTTCTGATGTATTTTTTATTAGCAAAATTTTCTTTATATTGTTTTGATCACACTACAAAAATTGAATAAAGTAAAAAAATACAGGGTTTGTGTCCTCTTGTTTTATGTAGCAAACCATTTTAGCTATTTTGTTTTGCTTTTGACCATGTGTGGTTTTTGGAATGACTTTGATAGATTGTCAGAGAGTCACACACAATTTTAAACACTGTAAATTAAGTATGTTTAGAGTCTGAAAAAAAAAATGCATTTATGTAATGCAGCTTTTCACTGTGCTAATCCATTAAAACATTAGAAATAATAATTTTTATCCTGCTGCAGCTTTTAATCATGTTAACCTGTTTCCAAGACAGCATATTAAACAAGCCCTTAGAAAAAAAATAGTGTTAATTGTAAGATTAAGCCAATATTGAAATTAGTAGTCAACAAGTTGGCGCAACTATGCTTATTTCAAATGAGCAGTGTAACCCTTTTCAGTAGCTGGAAAATTTAGATTATTCAACAATAAAATAAAGGAAAAGACAGATCGAACAGCAAGTTTAAAAAAAAGATCATGTTATATTTACTGAGCCTTGTAAGGTACTCCAATCAAAAATCACCTTCTGTGTTAATCAGTCCAAAATTTTGATTTCAACTCATCTGTCAGTGTCAGAACTGATCACCATATTTCCTTTCCTTATACATCTATTTATGCTAATTATGATTATGTACACTGTCGGATCACCATGGCTTTTTCAGTAATAGCATATCTGCTTATCCTGTGTTTTTAGCCTTACCAATTTTTGTTGCAAAATTTGTACAATTTCTTTCACCTTAGAAACTGAGAGCTGAAATAAACCCTTTAGCGCAGTCCTTGAATGACTTCTGGTGCCATACATAGTTTTTCTTTTTGGGGAGATGGAAAAAGAAAGGCATAATTATATCAAAAACTTCTAAGATTTGAAACTGAATGTGAAGTAAAAAATTAATGTTAACATTAATTTTAGTTCTGTTTAGGAAGAACATGAAGTAGATTCTTAGCATTTTGAACCTCAGAACAGGCTACTTTAAGATAGTTTAGCTAGTGTCTTCCAAACAGGAAAATATGTTAAGCTACTGGGAGGATGGGTTAAAGTGGAATGTGTCCTCTTTGTATTTTTAGATCACGGTTTGAAGATTGAAAGCCAATAAAAAATTAGGGCTTATTCTGACTCTTCAGAGGCTAGATTTTTCTCACTGCATTTCTGGGATAAGTAGCTGTGATGTGCAGTCATTTTACAAAGGTAATAGAAAAGGTTTAGAAAACAAGTTTAGGAAGATTGTTCTGAAAGATGACTGCTTGTCTGTAATTGACTGTAACAAAGAAACAATACTTTAATTAAAAATCAGTATTTTTCAAGGTTCTGCATGGCTTATAGAACCTAACTGAGGATGTTTTCAAGGGCTAAGCAAAATGCCTTGTCGTGGTTGTGGGGAAACAATTATTACTTTTCTCTTTTAGTCTTATTCGTCTCTGTTTTCCAAGAGGGAATAATATCCAAAAAGACATATGCAGGCATAGATACATAAATATAAATTTATATCAGTATCTTTACTTCATGAAAACTTACTTGGGTGGCATACTTTTCTCAAAGAATTTCTGTCAAGTCCTCTGCAGTGTCAAATATGTTGACAGCAAGCATCATCATGGCTGTAATTAGTGAGCCATTCTGCCAGCTCCTGTATGATAAAAGCAAACTGTCTTTGAACACTGACTATTTTTTTCCCCACAAAGTGATCAGTGACTCTCCCTTCAGCATAGGATCCCAGAAATGTGAAGAAAGAAGCTTTCTTTTCGTATGACAAGATAAACTGTCCTCTTGTCATCCAGAGCAACCTTCAGATAATTCAATCAGGTCTGATCTAGCTATTTTACAACCCAAATGTGACTCGATTTCCTACAGTTATATTGATTCAATGCAGCAGTGACTTCTATGCTATTAAAGAAAAATAACATTGGCCAGAAGAAAAATACAGGGTAATTGAAATAATTTGTTGATTTCAAATGAAAGTAAGAATCTGTGGAATGTAAGTTTTTATTCTCTGTACTCAGAGGTCTTAAAGGCTACCTTCCATAACTTGATGGCACAGGATAAAAAATACAGCAAAAATGTGGTTTTTATTACTTCATGTTTGCATTTCCATGTTCATACTGTGCAGTTTCAGAGTGCTATGCTTGGAAAGAGAATAACTCAAGACTTTTTTCACTATACAGGCAAACAAAGTTTTATCTTCAAGCAGAAATCACCTGGGCACAAGATGCCAACCAGTCGAAAAATGTAACGTTGGAGGAGTCTATGAAGTTTTCCAATTCTGGCATGTATATGTCATTAAAGAGAAGGCTGATCATAAATGACATATACCATTTGCTCTCCTTCTTTGCAAAATATAGATGGACATTTTCTAAATATAGACTTAATATTATTTTGTCAATCTCACCAGTGGTTAAACCATGTAAAAGAAAACAGGAACCTCCTATAGCCTCTAAACCACTAAATCTTGTGTTTGGTTTTTTTGCATTTTTTTCTTTTGTTTGTTTGTTTGGTTTTGGTTTTTTTATTGTTTTTGGTTGGTTGGTTGGGTTCTTTGTTGGGTTTTTTTGATCTTTTTTTTTGTCTGTAATGGTTCTGTTTTTCATAATATTTTTTACTCTAACTGTAGCTTTGAAAGATATAATCTGATTCAAACAGAAATGCCATTATGTGTGGAACATATTTTTAAAAGGTTAATAGTTGTTTCCTAGCTGTTTGCACATTGGTGGTTGCAGAAATGTGTTCAGTTTTAGCCAATTTAACAGATGCTTTTCAAGGATCGCCGAAAATATTAATCTGTGCTAAATGGCAAGGTTATATTTCGTGTCATCATACAACAACATCAGGAAGAAAAAAAATAAAAAAAGAAAGAAAACCTTCTGATCTATAACCTTGGTTGAAATAGATACCATTTACCTACAGATTCTTCTAGGAATTTTTGTTCTAACCTTGAGTAAAGTGGTGAGGAAATGTAAGTCCTCTGATGAAAACCCAGAAGACAAAGCAGACTGCCCATGTATCCCATCTCTACTCTTCCATATTTCCAAGAAATTCAGATCTGATGTTATCCATTGGATAGAAAGGTAAATAAACTGAAAAAGACCAATGGGTAGGGCTTACATAGGTTTACATATGCTTACAATGGCTTACATATGTTCTTTTCATTACATTTGGAGGCATTTCTATTAAAAATGGAAGCATATAATAAAGTATAAAAAATATAATTGTCTTACTGAATGAAAGTCTGGATATGTATTTATGTCTGTGGTTTTCTTAATATAAAGCAGTAACTTTGGAGGAATAAGAGATCATAGAATCATAGAATCATAGAATAGTTAGGGCTGGAAAGGACCATAAAATCATCTAGCTGCAACCCCCCTGCCAGAGGCAGGGACACCTACCACTAAACCATGCCACCCAAGGCTATGTCCAAACCAGCCTTGAACACCTCCAGTTATGGAGCATTCACAGCTTCCCTGGGTAACCCATTCCAGTGCCTCACCACCCTTACAGTAAAGGATTTCTTCCTCATATCTAGTCCAAACCACCCCTGTTTAAGTTTGAACCCATTACCCCTTGTCCTATCACTACAGTTCCTCATGAAGAGTCCCTCCCCAGCATCCCTATAGGCCCCCTTCAGATATTGGAAGGCTGCTATGAGATCTCCATGCAGCCTTCTCTTCTCCAGGCTGAACAGCCCCAACTTTCTCAGCCTATCTTCATATGGGAGGTGCTCCAGTCCCCTGATCATCCTCGTGGCCCTCCTCTGGACTTGTTCCAACAGTTCCATGTCCTTTTGATGTTGAGGACACCAGAACTGCACACAATACTCCAAGCGGGGTCTCACAAGAGCAGAGTAGAGGGGCAGAATCACCTCCTTCGACCTGCTGGTCATGCTCCTCTTGATGCAGTCCTGGATACGGTTGGCTTTCTGAGCTTCAAACGCACACTGCTGGCTCATGTTCATTTTCTCATCAACCAACACCCCCAAGTCCTTCTCTGCAGGACTGCTCTGAATCTCTTCTCTGCCCAACCTCTAGCTGTGCCTGGGATTGCTCCCACCCACGTGCAGGACCTTGCACTTGGCATGGTTAAACTTCATCAGGTTGTCATTAGCCCACCTCACAAGAGTGTCAGGGTCCCTCTGGATGGCATTCCTTCCCTCCAACGTATCAACAGAACCACACAGCTTGGTGTCATTGGCAAACTTGCTGAGGGCGCACTCAATCCCACTGTCCATGTCACTGACAAAGATGTTGAACAAGATCACTCCCAACACCGATCCCTGAGGGACACCACTCGTTACTGGTCCCCAGCTGGACATTGAGCCATTGAGCACAACTCTTTGTGTGTGGCCATCCAGCCAGTTCTTTATCCACCGAGTGGTCCACCTATCAAATTGATGTCTCTCCAACTTAGAGACAAGGGTGTCATGTGAGACAGTGTCAAACGCTTTGCACAAGTCGAGGTAGATGACATCAACTTCTCTACCTCTGTCCATCAGTTCTGTAGCCCCATCATAGAAGGCCACCAGATTGGTGAGGCAGGATTTCCCCTAAGTGAAGCCATGCTGGCTGTCCTCAACCACCTTGTTGTTTTTCTTGTGCCTCAACATGCCTTCCAGGAGAATCCGCTCCAAGATTTTGCCAGGCAAAGAGGTGAGACTGACTGGTCTGTAATTCCCTGGCTCTTCCATTTTCCCCTTCTTGAAAATGGGGGTTATATTTCCCTTTTTCCAGTCATCGGGAACTTCACCTGACTGCCATGATTTTTCAAATATGATGGACAGTGGCTTAGCAACTTCATTTGCCAGCTCCTTCAGGACCCGCGGATGAATTTCATCAGGTCCCATGGACTTGTATACGTTCAGGTTCCTAAGATGGTCCCGAACCAGATCCTCTCCTACAGTGGGCCCAAGGTCTTCATCCTCACAGTTCCTGCATCTGCCTTCCAAGACTTGGGTGGTATGGTCAGAGCATTTTCCAGTGAAGACTGAGGCAAAGAAGTCGTTAAGAACCTCAGCCTTCTCCAAATCCAGGGTAGCCAGTTCTCCTGATAGCTTCCAGAGAGGGCCTACGTTGTCCCTAGCCTGTCTTTTATTTGCAATGTACCTATAGAATCCTTTCCTGTTATCTTTCACATCCCTAGCTAAGTTTAATTCTAACTGGGCCTTAGCTTTCCTAACCTGATCCTTAGCTTCCCAGACAACATCCCTGTATTCTTCTCAGGCCGCCTGTTCTTGCTTCCACCTTTTATAAGCCTCTATTTTCCTTTGAATTTTCCTCAGCAGCTCCTTATCCATCCAAGGAGGACTCCTGGCCCTCCTGCAGCACTTCCTTCTAGTAGGGATGTACCGCTCCTGAGCTTGCAGCAGGAGATGTGAGAGCCTAGAGCAGAAACAAAACAGACCAGACTTTTTTTTAGACATCTTGATGAGCTCTGAAGAAGAAGAGCCATTTAGTTTCCTTTGAGTTCCAAGGCAGTCAAGTCTGCTAAGATTCTCCTGTTTCCAAGAAACTGTGTTAATCATAAATAATACATTTACTGTAGCCTGTTGTACAATTATTGTGCAATTGTAAGTCATTGCAAATTATTGTAAAAATATGCAAGAGAAAGATGCTTAGGAATAGTGCAGCAGCTAGCTGCAGATGCTAGTGGGAATGCAGCAAGTGCCAAGCAGCTCTTCAAGGTCCATGCAGACCGGGATGAGGATCAGGTCATGGCAGGGTCTGGAGGTGCAAGAAGGAGAGAGGGTGAGGGTAGGCAGCTCCTGTCTCAGCATCACTGTCAGTCTGGATCAAGCTTTGTTGCCTTTTACAGATCATGCAGTCCCTAGCTAAGTGGGCTATCACTGCAAGGAGAGGAAGCAGGCAGTTTGCCACCAGTTACCTCACTACTGCAGAGAACAGTAAAGGAAGTGTTTTGTACTGCTTGGTACACCTATTCGGTCAAATTTTATTTTTTTCACTTTTAATAAAATATTGTTATATCAACTCTTTAGCATTTGTGTGTGGGGAAAAAAGATCTCTAAGCACTATTTAACATTTAGTCTATTTTTTTCGAGATTTCCAGATTCCTGTGTGGAGCACAGTAATACATTATAATCCATTTAAATCCAAATATAATCCTTGCTTCTGTTACCTCAAAAAATATTGCAATCTTTTTACATTTAAAGAAAATATCTAATGAACTAATAATGGTCACATGCAAGAACTTGAATCATTGATAGAATTTGGATCAACTTTACAGATTTTAAAGATTATAAAGAAAATTTGTGAAACTCTGTTTCAGGTGTTTGTCATATTTTTCGGGAAGGAATTCACTGGCTTAGAAAAACCAGAAAGAAATGTTAGAGGAAGTTTTTGTCCAATTAATGAACCAGAAGTTCCTCAGTAGTCAGTAGAGAGATATAAACTCTGGCAAAACATGTATTGTCTCTACCTTATTGAAGATGCTTAAAGCAAACCAGAAGAAACATTTTGCAAGACAACTTAGTTGTCTCTTTGACTATAAAGTGAATTCAGACTGACTTACTTGGAAATAGATATCTGTGTATTAAACATCTACATGAAATGAATCCTGCCCTAAATGCTCAAAGGAAGGGCTGGAAAGGAAAAAGGCCCAAACACATCTGCTCATTTCAGATCTTCACTGAAGGTGGGATACAGAAGTTCACAACAGCTCCAGTTCAAGTATTAGAAGGAAACAACTGAAGTGGGTATATTGGTCAATATTTGTTGTTAATTAATATAAATATTTTAATATACTACTACTATTACTACTATTAAACAAAAAAAAAAGGTATTTCATATATATAAAGCAACAAAAAAATTAATTAGATAGCACTTTATCAAATCTAACCAAGGAAACCAACAGTACTGGCATGTTTAAATAATATGAAATCAACTCTATCAATTTCTGTCACTGAAGAATTTTCCAGACTAATATTTCCAGACAGCTAACTTTGCTATAATTTGTCCATGATAGGATTTACATAGCCAAGTTTATCTATACAGGATATATTCCATATATCCATAGGAAAAGATCACCAGAAATGTAGCCAAATTATATCTAGGATAAGATCACACTTGAGCTGCCCAAAAAAACCTCAAATCAATAGAAAATAATTTTTAAATTAAGCATTATCAGTAGGTTATCTAAAGCTGCCTGCATTAAATTTAGTATTACATTACACTAAACCTACTACAGAAGATTAATAGAATGTTTTAGAAACATTAAGGTGTTTGGATACTTTAGTTGACAATAAAGCAAGAAACAATGTATTGAACTTTTCAATCATACAAGCAATTACACTAAGATAAGAAAATTTTCTTCCTTTTGAAAGTTGGAAGAATATCTCATTTTGAAAGTGAAAGGTGTTTAAAATTCCTCCAGCTATGCAGCACATTGGAGTTAGAAAAGAACTTTTAATATTGTTTGAAGATATTTACTGGTTTGTATGCTAGGTGCCCTAGAAGAGGCATATATTAAATACTAAAAACAGAGACAAGAAATATGTGGCATGTGCTTCAACTGAAAATAACAAAATATTATCATGTGCACAGCTTTGGCATAATTTCATAGATAATCATTCTTACAGTGTTATAAGCCCACAGACAAAATAAATTTGTTTCTGAAGTGAAGCTGAGAAGGATGAGGGAAACAATTGCATTTATCTTCTCATGGGATGCGAATGAAAAATGAAAAAAATGAAATGAAATATTGAAATTATAAAGAATGAAAAATAAAAACACTTGTCTGTAGGCCAGAGCAATTAGCTAATATTGATAATTAGAAAAATATACTATTACTCAACAATGTTATAGGAAATCTGCTAGGTTGGTTCTGAGGGAACAGAAACTCATGCTGAAAGAGCCAAATATTCCTTGGATGCAATTCAGTTTATTAACAGGGAAAGTTTATGCTGCCTTGTTTCTAGCAAATAGATTTCATTCATGTCTATTTCTCATGGCTAGCAAGGCATCCCTAGCATTTATGTTGGTGCCACTGAAATGAGAAATTGCAATTTTGATTGTTTTACGTGATGGCTAATTCATCACTGAGAATATTTTAATATGGCTACAGATAAGTAGCATTATTCAGCCCTTTTTGGGGCTAAATCAATCTGACAAAAAATGTGTCCTCCAAGACTACAATTTCCCATGCACACCCACCAAATTACTCTGCCCCACAGTACGTCAAGTAGACTTTATTTATCCTGCAGTAGCTGTGAAATGCTGGACACCAAGTAAGTTACGTACAATTTTCATAGGAAAACATGCTTCTATATGTTTTCACATAAAATTTCCTTTTATTATGCCATGATTTAATGTCATTCAGCCTGACAGATATATGCATCAAATAACATCCTGCTATCCACCTTTCTTTTTGCTTCCATTCTTTGTTTCATATGAGGGCACAGTAAGTGGGAATATTGCCTAACATTTTAAAGCTCATGAGAGTCTGAAACTCATACTCGAGATATAATACTTAAAACTCATGAGAGCTATTCTGAAAAGAAGTGCTGTCTTCAGTACAGAAGTGTAATACGGTGCCAACAGTTCTGAGCTGAACTGTACTTCATAATAGAATTATAATGATTAAAAACCAGTAAAGACATCTAAATAGAGGTCAATCATTAAACAAAACAGACTAACTATTGAAGGGTAGCTGTTCAGCTAACAGCTGGTTACAAGTCATCCTTAGTGTATAATTTTCATTTAAATTCTGGACCAGCCATGCAGAACATCATTAAAAAAGAAGCAACTGAATCAAACAACAGCTAAAAGCTGCTGGAAAGAATCTTTTTAACACTTTGCAAAAGGGTGCATTATTAAATAATATCAACCAAAAACTAAAGAAAGGGAAAAGGACAGCCTTGGTTAGGACTGAAGAGGCAAAAAGGAAAAAGATTAATTTTCACAGGTGTTCTTCTGTAAATTTCTCCAGTGTAAGTCCTTCCCACAGGTTGGAGGTCTTCATGAACTGCTCCAGAGTGGGTCCTTCCCACAGAGTCCTTCAGGAATGGACTGCTGCAGTGTGGATCACAGGTCTCGCCAGAAAAACTGCTCCTGTGGGGTCTCCTCTCTACAGGGTCACAGGTCCTGTCAGCAGCCTGCTCTGGCATAGGCTCCCCTGCTCTGGCACGAGCTTTGTCCTGTCTTACTCAGGCTTGGCAGGTGCTGGGTGGGATGATCTTTTATCACACTCCGCTCGAGTCATGGGAGAAACCACAGACCCTCCAGAGGTTGAAAAATGAAATGACAATGGATATGACTGTCAACTTCCCTAAAACTGTTCAGGAGGAACAAAAGACTTGGAAGGTTCTTATCCTTGTAAAAGATCCTAAGTAGAGGGAGAAAAAGAGAAAGGAAAGAAAGAAGGAAACAAAGAAATAGGATCTCCACCCCTTGTTTTCAGTGATGTCTTCTTGGTCAGTGAGTTTAAATCCTTTTAGCAGTAGTCCTTTCAGTTGTAGTCCACTTGGTTATAGGAAGAAGAAAATGGTAAATAATTTGGTTTTATTACCTAGCTATGAAAACTCTCAAGGAGACTGAGGTAATTAGCTAGAGCAAGACCTGAAGAGGCATAGCTGCTGTGATGCAGTGGCTTCACTGCATCCACAAATTTTATGCCTTTTGTGTGTCAAGGTCACTTAAGTAGACATCTCAGTGGAGCAAGCAGTGCACAAAAGGATACAGGAAATAGAGTCATAGAATCACAGAAACATTTAGATTTGAAAAGACCCTCATGGTCATTGAGTCCAACATAAAAGTAGCACTGCCAAGTCCACCACTAAATCATGTCACTAAACACTGTATCTACACATCCCTTAAATACCTCCAGGGATGATGACACAACCACTTTCCTGGGCAGCCTGTTCCAGTGCTTGACAATCCTTTCAGTGAAGAGATTTTTCCTCATACAAGTGATGGTCCACACACGCAAGTGCATAAATTCTGTTAACCTTACTTCGACGGTGTTTCTTCTCTTTAATTTTACAACTTCGTTGTCACATCCTAAATTTAGAGGAGGCTTTCCTACCTCTGTCCATGGCTACTTAGAACGTGAAAAATTTTCCTTGCTGATTTCTGTCCTGAGTAGAAACACAGGTTTTATTAAACAAGAGCTGATGCTCCCTATTGTGTTTCCATGTTAATGAATCTAGTGAAGAGCTGTAATTTGACTTAATGCTTCTGAAGTTAGGGAAGATACTTGAAAAGACTGAAAAGCACAAAAAGGAAAGACAAATGGAAATAAGTCAGGAAGGCATGAAAGTGATGCTACCAGATTTTTATTATTTTTTATTTTCATTTAGTAGTAAAGAAAAAAAAAGGAAATTTAGAAATTTAAATTACAGTATGATTTAAAAATCACACAGTATTTAGAAGACAAAAATAGATCCACTTTTGCAACAAGAGAAATTGACATGAATTGTAGAGATTTTTTTATCAATATAAGTAGTGCTTTTTGTGATTCTCCTTCACATGCCTGACTATTCTGAGCTCTAACTTACTTCTGTCTCTACTCACTTCCCTGGGAGTAACGAACTCCTGCAATCAGCTCCCTTTGTCTCCAATTTCTCCTTTTCTGCTTTCCTGAATGGAGTATTCTATCTTCTTGACTGAGTAGCTTCCTTTACTTTTCTGGCAGAGAATGAGAAAAAAAAGGAGTTTTGCTGACAAATAGGAACTACAAATAGGAACTGGCAATCTGTCAACTTCTTCACTGCTACTCAAGGCAACAATGAAGGTTACAGGATCTTTTAAAACAAACTGTCCGGGTTTTTGCCCAAATAGTAAAATTAGCATGCAGACAACTAGACCAGGAAAGACACACAAGTCACTCCATCACAGGATTTACACATTAGTTCACCCAGTTTTTAAGTTAAAGCAACAGTAAGAACCTACTCAGGTTCTCATAACTTGTCAATGCTTAGCATGTACTAGGTCTGTTAATGTATTGGCATTTGGCAGAACAGGAAGTGTGGGGTTTTATTGCATTAAAAGAAGGTGGGGAAAAAATCTTTAAACCCAACCCACCATTCCATATCACTGTTTAATGTTGATTCCCATGACATTCATTTCATGGGATCAACTAGGGTGGAGGGAAGACAATTTCTACTTGGATATTGGTATGAGCAAGCAGGGTCAGTTGCTTATGCAAAAGAGGTCTCAAAACCTGGTAGCAAAGATGAGTTACAAAGCAGGAGGGGAAAGAAAGGCTGCATCTCTACATGTAATCTGAGAAGCTGGTAGGATTTTTATAGTCCCTGTAACCAATGTTTCCAGCTGTTTCTGCTTAAAGTTTAGTAACATCAGCGCAGTACTCTCTGCTCTCTTCCACTTTGAGACAACACTGTGTTCTTTACACTATTATATAGATAATGTAATTCCTGTGTCAAAGCTAAATTTCCCGGTGTTATTTCTTTTGCCATACCTTTAGTTTCTAAGTGTATTGAGCTGTTGTGTTTTCTGTGAGGCTCATTTACTTAATCACTTCTTCAATTAGTAATATATTAACATCAAAAAGTTTTTGTGGTTTGTGAAATCAATTTGTTTGATTTAGCTTTAGGCATAGATCAATACTGTAATGGAATATGGAGTCTCAAGAAAAGTGTTATTCTCATATATTGAAATTTATATGCAGAGAAAAAAATGAAATAGATGGGTTTACTGGAGAAAAAAAAATATTGTTCTCTTGGTGGTGTATATCACTCTCATTATGGCATGATGTCAGACAGACCATGTCTACTAAGACATGAAATGCAATATTTCTGCAACTACTGGTTGGTGAGGAACTGTAATTTTCCAAATGTCAAGACAGGGTCCAATGATTGTGAATGAAAGAAAGAAAATAGGAAAAACTTCTCATCTTCCAAAGAGGTTAGGGATTTCCTTCTCATGAAGTCACACAGTATTATTGAAAATTTTTAAACTAGACTAACATTTCAACTTAAAAAAAACCAACTTTATATCATCAGTACTGTTTGCTTCCTGCAAAAATTCAACCCCCCTCAAGAGTGTGTAATATGAAATACTGAATGTTTCTCCTATAGTGTGAACGTAGCATAGTGGGATACACAAGAGGGGGAAATAATGGTTCATTTTTTTCCCGAAGGAATCGCTAACTTTCAGTGACACCACTGGAAGTAACCTAAAACTAACCTTCAACTGGCTGTTTCAGTTTGTGCCCATAAAATTAAGAAGTACAGAGTTTCTATTTAGGTACTCAAAAGAAATTAAGTTAGGAGAGTAAATAAGAATTTATGACTACATACCTTTGTAACTTGAGTAACCTGGCTCTTCAGTGAGCCAGATAATGAATCATTGAGCAGGAACATTCTATAGGAAGTGACAATACAACTGCAGACTAAGATATCAAATACTTTCAACCAGTCTAGAACTAAGTAAAACATTATATATTTTTCCTAGACAAATACAGATCTGGTATACAGAGATTACAAGTAGATGAATTACATCTTCTAAAGAGATATTATCAGGGTGAGGATGAATAAAGTAGTATCAACATAATATGATAAAGTAAGGGGTATGTAATGCTGTAATACAAATCAACAATAAGTACAAAGAAAAGTGCATCCTGTCTCCTGATTGATAACCACTAGTTATTAACCCCTATATCTACTGCAGAGATATCTTGTAGTAGTTTCCATAATTATAATTATGGAAAAGTATCTGACACTCTAAGGTAATAGGCAGCTCTGACTTCATGACTTTGTATCACCAAATCTGTACATAATGTCACACATTTTTGCCATGACATCACACAAGCAGATCACATTAATGGGTCCAAATCTTTTCCTATGCTATAGTGATAGTTTTTTCATGTTCAAAACCAGCATTTTTCTTTTTCTCTTGCTTTGACATTAAAAGTAGATAATCTAGATCAATTATCTCATTTGAACCATGAAAACAAAGCCACCTGTCATTGTTCCTCTACAAATACACTGCCAAGTTACAGTTAGATTCCATCAAATAGCGCTGAACAAAGGAAACTATCCTTCCATGTTAAAAAGTTGCTAGGTTTCATTCTTTTATTTTCTGCCTACATTTTTTATTATAACATCTTACAATGCTCATAGATATTTTAAGTTTAGTATATTCACCCCATCAAATGCCAAGTAAGAACTTTGCTGCAACAGTTTCAAGCTACACACCTAATAGTAGTCTCCTTAGCTTTATCTATTAGTTACTTCTGCTAGCTGCAATCTGTTCAGTGGCTGTTCAGCCACTTTTTATTGCCTATCATTTAATGAATCTTCGGTGTATTCCCTGTCCTTTCTCTTTTCTTTCTTCCCCTGCCCTAAGGCATGGTAATTTACCTTCTACCTTTCTTCTAGCCTGCATTTTTTCCACTTTGGTAACAGTGATTCGTTTTCTCTTCGTCATATATACAAGTTCTTTATCAAAAAAAAAAAAGATCAAATCTTTAGGGGTTTGTAAAATTTATGCCTCAAATACGTCAACATACACGCATTTTTTCCACAGAAAACAAACACCCAAGTTCAAATGGTAACTAGAAAAACTAGTCTAGAGCTGTCAGATTTAAGTGAACTAGCAAATCATAGACAAGACAGTAAAGACACTAAAACCTTCTTTCACAAGCAATGGAATGAGAAATGTTTCATTCAGCAAGATATCTTACATCAACCTCTCTCCTTAATCAAAGAAACCCATCAAAGTTATTCTGGGTCACTCATAGCTCACTATGACTGAAGGCTTCCTGCTTTTTTTTTTTTTACATTACTCTACTTTTTACACCTGGGCACTTCACAGTAATATTTTCATGTTTAATAATATTGATTTTGTTTCCATTCAAATAATTCCATTTGAATAACGGTCTGTATGCTACAAAATGGAAGATGGCAATGTTTTTTTGTCACCTAAGGCAGCAGAGTTCACTTCTCAAAAAAAACCCCAAGAAATTATCATTGGACAGGAAACACAATAAAGGAATAGTTATTCCTAAACTCCTACCGGGCACTTGTATCTATACTCATGAGATTTTAACTGAAAGTGTGTGGAGCTAATTATTCAGAAACAGAAGTGTAATCAATATTGATTTATGAATATTTCCCACATGTAACACTACTTGTTTGGACAGAATAAATTGTTGTTCATATGATTTAATCTCTGTGATTCCTTAGTGTTCCTTGCTTATAAAAATAATAAGAATATTTGATTAAAACTCAAAATTTCCAACTACAATAATCTAAACACATTTTTTCTGCGTGTGTATGTACAGATGCTGATAGCTGCTTTGGGGATGTGAAATTCTGGGCTTAGGGATCTTGTAGAAGAGGAATGAAACCAGTTCTGTTTCTGAATGAAAATTGTTTGTGATGTTATGAAAATTAATGTTAGATAGTTGCTAGTCATTCATCTGTTCTTTCTCAGATTAGTTTGTGTGATCTCTAACCCCAAGCAAGCTTGAGAGTATTAAAGCATCACAGTCCTGTAGGTTGGCATTTCTTTAAAAGTGAGACATTTCTAACCATTTTAATTGCCTTCCTCATGACCTTTCAATTTCTGCCATAGCTGTCTTGAAACATCCCAATTTTTAATCGATATTCCATGTGCTGGTACATCATTATTTTTATTGTGTCATCTCTTTATTGATAACTTGATTTACTTTTCTGCTTAAAGCTTGCAAGGGTTCCATTTATACCATTTTGTTACTGTGCCAGCATGACCACTGCTGTCTAAATGGCTTTGCCTCAGTTATCACCATGGAAGACAGATAGTAGCGCCAAACAGGGAAAAAGAGCACCAGTAAGTAGGTCAGGAGATGACTACTTGTGGTCAAATTAGAAGCCTAAAGAAACTGCTATATGCTTCTCCCAAGTAGCAAGAGAATGTTTAGATTGGGTATTAGGAAAAATTTCTTCACCAAAAGGATTGTAAAGCACTGGAATAGGCTGCCCAGGGAAGTGGTTGAGTCACCATCTCTGGGGGTATTTAAATGATTTATGCATGTGGTGCTTAGGCACGTGATTTAGTGGTAGACTTGGCAGTGAAGATTTTTTTTATCCCAAATGGAAGTTTTAATAAATGATCAAGCAAAGAAAGGACAGGAGAACATTATGCATGCTATTAGATTCAGTGGTTTCAATAGAGAGTAGTCTCACTCAGTATGACTTGCATTCAATAAGTGCATTTTTCTGAAGAACCTTAAATTTTGCCCCATAAAATGTTGCAATGCTCATTTAAGAGACCATGATCTTACACAGAAAGATCATCTACAGAAAATAATAATTTCTAATAGCAAGGCCAGATTATCATCCAAGTCAGAACAAGAAGTATGGAGCCCCTCTCTCTGGAGTGCTAGACACAAGAGTTTTGACTTATTCAAATGACTTAGCTGCTCCTTCTTGTCGTGGTTTAAGAATTCAAGGTATTTGAAAAATACATTTCTGTTCCTATTTAGAACATATCACCTGCCTCTTCTTGGCTTCAGGTAAATTAAAGCAAATTTATTGAAAATGAAGCAAAATATTTCATAAGATATATATTCCCAGCTCACTCCAAAGAAAAATTCAGTGGAACTAAGGAATTTTGTGATATAGAAGTCTACTTTCTATTTATAGGAATTTAGGCAATATCTCACTTCTTTTTGTTACTCCTTTTATGTCTTTTTAAATTTAATCTCATTTGTAATACACATAAGAAGCCTGTATAATATGCAGCAGGTTTTGTATATCTCAGAATTTCAAAACACATTTGATAGTAGGGTGAACTTAACAGTAAAACTCAAATAGAACCAGTCTGCCCAATTAGCTAAGCATCTTTCTATATAGGATAATTACTTCTACGGCCATCTGTGAAAAGTATTCTGAGGCAGCATAATTTAGGAACACGTTTTGTAAAATATGAGAATAGCAACTGAACATATTATGTCCTAGTGACTCTGAGAAAATCAAAGTACATCCTTTAAAAATCCTAGATTGCGGGGGTTTACAAACCACACGGACAGCACAACAGACCAATATGATCAGGGCTGAACAATTTATTCTGCGCAAGCACACCTTTTATAGGAAAAAGTTACAGAATACCAGAACATTCCACAATAGATGATTGGCTCTGACTCCAAGTCAGGTCCTAGCAACGGCTTGTGATTGGAGGCCTTTGTTCGTGTCAGCAAGTGGGTGTCCCCTTCTGGCAACTTCCAGCACCCTCTGGCAACTTCCAGAAGCTACTGGCAGCTGCCAGCAGCGTCTAGCGGCTTCCGGTGAGGTGCCCTATAGCAACCCCCCCTGCAGCCTCTGATGACTTCCGCTTACCAGACAATTGGAGCTCAGCCAAGGGCTGGATGCCTCTCATGCCTTCTGCTCACTAGACAGTTGGAGCTAAGCCAAAGGCTGGATTGCTCACAAAACCACACTCAGTGAGAAACGCTTCTACACTAAATTATAAACAAAGGAGCACAAATAATAGGTTACAATGGAATAATGAAGGACAATGGAAAATGTGGCATACAAAGTAATCAATGCAGAAGTAAATATGGTCTTTAACTCCACAATTAAAAGAGGATAGAATGGTAAAATATACTCATTAGTAAATCATTATATATATCAATAATAAATTAATAAATCAAAATATACTCATTAGTAAATTAGTAGAAGTTGAGTTGCATGCCTAAGGTTGTCTTCCCTGATATTCTATCATTCAGTAGCAACCGTCTGCTCAGTGAGAGTCTCAAAGGAGAATAGAGCTGCCCATGGCTCACACCTAGGAAAAAAAAAATTGACAATTGGTATCATACAAAACTGACAGTCATTTAGCATTTTAAAAGCATATAGCATCAATTTAAAGTAAAATGGACACTTTATGAGTGGCAACAAGTTTTCACTGAGTTTTCGTTATCATAGAATCATAGAATCATAGAATAATCAGGGTTGGAAAGGACCTTAAGATCATCTAGTTCTAACCCCCTTGCCAGGGGCAGTTGATTGTTTTTCATGTTGAATAAACATAACTCATGTTTCAATCCTGCTGAATACATCGCAGTAATTAATTTTAAAACCACAAGGCTGTGAACTGTCACACAGTAAGTTTTTCTGATTTTCATATAATTAAACGTGATCTATTACCTTGACAGAAACTTTAACTTCAAGTGGACATATGAAATATATCTGGGTGTAAGTTGTGTGATGAAAAATGCCTGGAAAAGTAGTTCAGGCAATTTTATCTCAGCAGCTGTAGGGAAGAGAATTTTCACTTCCTGGTTTTGTTTGGTTAATTGGTTTGGTTTAGTTTCCCTATAAACTAATAATTACCTTTCCAGGACACTTTAGACTTACTAGAGGATCTAGTCTGATGGCATAATTTGCTCTCTGTCCACACTGCTCAGTGAATTCATTAAAACTAGAAGGGCCTAGATATTAAGAGGCTTATTCAGATTTCACATACTATTTTAAATGTGTCCACTTGTGGAAACCTGCTGACTCCAGCAAGTATATTTTGGTTATGAGCAGGACAAATGTATCAGTAAATCAGATTAAATTTGTGATGCATTGTCATGGTATTTTTGCTTTTAAGATGGCATTGTTTTCAATTCCCACTTTAAAGTTAAAGGAGTAGAAACCAAGTGATATTCTAAGTGAAGAAACACAGATTTATATAGTAATATATCTCCTGATATCTCAAATGAAGTAAAGAATTTTTTATGAAAATATAATTAAGGAGAGCTTTCTAGTTTTGTCACATTTTAGTGTCAGAAGTAAAATACACAACTATTTCCTTTTCCTGGAAACATACTGCAGAAATTAATCTGGCAAAATTGTTTTGTCATAGCTAAACAAACAAACAAAATAGTTACTGTATTTAGCTGAAACAATTTCCATAATTCTCTTAGGTTCCTCATAGAAAATAATAAAAATAAATCATTGTACATTGTTTTTAAACATTCACAATGAGATCATTGAAATGTAAGAGTAATATTTTTTTTCTGTTTTTAAAATAGTAGCTGGACTTTTCAATACCTAGATTTTAAAGAGAATATATTCTTAACAACATTTTTGATTTAAGAACTGCATTAAACATTGACTTCTATTTCTCCCAAATGCAATCAATATTTTGAACAGAGATGCCTTTCCAATTATAAAAACAAGAATAATTGAACCAATAGGATGCATGATATCCTAGCCTGGCTATTTGGAATTATGATTTTCTGTAGATGAGCTTTCTGTGTAGGATCACGGTCATTTAAATTAGCACTGCAACATTTTATGGGGCAAAATTAAAGGTTCTTCAGAGAAACGCAGTTATTGAATGCATGTCATACTGAGTGAGACTACTTTCCGTTGAAACCACTGAATCTAATAACATGCATAACATTCTCCTGCCTTTTATTTGCTTGACCATATATTAAAAGTCCTATTTGGGATAAAAAAAATCTTCACTGCAGAAAACCTGCTCTCCTGGCCCTCAGCAGAGAAGATTACATGTATGGTAACATAGAATCAAAGAACAATTAGGGTTGGAAAAGACCTTAAGATCATCAAGTTCCAACCCCCCTGCCAGGGGAAGGGACACCTACCACTAAACCATGTCACCCAAGGCTCTGTCCAACCCGGCCTTGAACACCGCCAGGGATGGAGCATTCACAACTTCCCTGGGCAACCCATTCCAGTGACTCACCACCCTTACAGTAAAGAATTTCTTCCTCATATCCAATCTAAACTGCCCCTGTTTAAGTTTGAACCCATTACCCCTTGTCCTATCACTACAGTTCCTCATGAAGAGTCACTCCCCAGCATCCTTATAGGCCCCCTTCAGATACTGGAAGGATGCTATGAGGTCTCCATGCAGCCTTCTCTTCTCCAGACTGACCAGCCCCAACTTTCTCAGCCTATCTTCATATGGGAGGTGCTCCAGTCCCCTGATCATCCTCGTGGCCCTCCTCTGGATTTGTTCCAACAGTTCCAAGTTCTTTTTATGTTGAGGACACCAGAACTGCACACAATACTCCAAGTGAGGTCTCTCAAGAGCAGAGTAGAGGGGCAGCATCACCTCCCTCGACCTGCTGGTCATGCTCCTCTTGATGTAGCCCGGGATACGGTTGGCTTCCTAGGCTGCAAGCTCACACTGCTGGCTCATGTTCATTTTCTCATTGACCAACACCCCCAAGTCCTTCTGAGCAGGGCTGCTCTGAATCTCTTCTCTGCCCAACCTCTAGCTGTGCCTGGGATTGCTCCCACCCAGGTGGAGGACCTTGCACTTGGCATGGTTAAACTTCATCAGGTTGGCATCAGCCCACCTCACAAGCATGTCAAGGTCCCTCTGGATGGCATTCCTTCCCTCCAGCTTATCAGCTGAACCACACAGCTTGCTGTCATTGGCAAACTTGCTGAGGGCGCACTCAATCCCACTGTCCATGCCACTGACAAAGATGTTGAACAAGATCACTCCCAACACTGATCCCTGAGAGACACCACTCATTAGTGGTCTCCAGCTGGACATTGAGCCATTGAGCACAACTCTTTGCGTGTGGCCATCCAGCCAGTTCTTTATCCACCGAGTGGTCCACCTATCAAATTGATGTCTCTCCGACTTAGAGACAAGGATGTCATGTGAGACAGTGTCAAATGCTTTGCACAAGTCGAGGTAGATGACATCAACTGCTCTACCTCTGTCCATCAGTTCTGTAGCCCCATCATAAAAGGCCACCAGACTGGTCAGGCAGGATTTCCCCTTAGTAAAGCCATGCTGGCTGTCCTCAACCACCTTGTTGTTATTCATGTGCCTTAGCTTGCCTTCCAGGAGAATCTGCTCCAACATTTTGACAGGAACAGAAGTGAGGCTCACTGGTCTGTAGTTCCCCGGCTCATCCATTTTCCCCTTCTTGAAAACGGGGGTTATGTTTCCCTTTTTCCATTCATCGGGAACTTCACCTGACTGCCATGATTTTTCAAATATGATGGACAGTGGCTTAGCAACTTCATTTGCCAGCTCCTTCAGGACTTGCGGATGGATTTCATCAGGTCCCATGGACTTGCATACGTTCAGGTTCCTAAGATGGTCCCGAACCAGATCTTCTCCTACAGTGGGCCCAAGGTCTTCATCCTCACAGTTCCTGCGTCTGCCTTCCAAGACTTGGGTGGTATGGTCAGAGCATTTTCTGGTGAAGACTGAGGCAAAGAAGTCATTAAGAACCTCAGCCTTCTCCAAATCCAGGGTAGCCAGTTCTCCCGATAGCTTCCGGAGAGGGCCCACATTGTCCCTAGCCTGTCTTTTATTTGCAATGTACTTATAGAATCCCTTCCTGTTATCCTTAACATCCCTAGACAAGTTTAATTCTAACTGGGCCTTAGCTTTCCTAACCTGATCCCTAGCTTCCCAGACAACATCCCTGTATTCTTCCCAGGCCTCCTGTTCTTGCTTCCACCTTTTATAAGCTTCTTTTTTCCTTTGAATTTTCCTCAGCAGCTCCTTGTCCATCCAAGGAGGTCTCCTGGCCTTCCTTCAGCACTTCCTTCTAGTTGAGATGCATCTCTCCTGAGCTTGCAGCAGGTGATCCTTGAATATCAACCAAGAGTCTTGGGCCCCCCTGCCCTCTAGGGCTATATCCTATAGAATCTTACTAAGCAGGTTCCTGAAGAGACCAAAGTCTGCTCTCTTGAAGTCCAGGGCAGTGAGCTTGCTGCATGCTCTTCTCACTGTCCTGAGGATCTCGAATTCGACCATCTCATGATAGCTGCAACCAGGGCTGCCCTGGAGTGTCACATTTCCAACCAGTCCTTCCCTGTTGGTGAGGACGAAGTCAAGCATGGCACCTCTCCTTGTTGGCTCCTCTATTACTTGCAGAACGAAGCTGTCTTCCACACAATCGAGCAACTTCTTGTATTGCTTGTGCCGGGCCGTACCATCCCTCCAACATATATCAGGGTGGTTGAAGTCCCCCTTGAGAACAAAGGCCTGCAAGCGTGAGGCTGTTCCTATCTGTCTATAGAGTGCTTCATCCACTGAGTCCTCTTGGTCATGTGGTCTGTAACAGATCCCCACAATACAGTCTCCCATTGCTGTTCTGATGTCTACTTCCTGTCAACATATATATTGCTATGACGATTTGTGCTAACATGAGAGTTGATGAGAATACATTGCATAGTACACTTCTGCTCTGGTTTCCTTGCTGCCTCTTTGAGGCCACTGATAATGTCGGACACTGACAGAGGTGCTATAGGCAGTGGCAGCTAGAGACATGACACTACGATACAATGGACATGTTGACTGATTCTGAGTTCTCATGTAGCCATAACTATAAAACAAAAAGTTGGTTTATTCTGGGCTGTGCTAGGAGATCTGACATTTTCTTTTCAGCCCAGCATCAGGAAAAAGCCCCATATATGTCTAAGTTGCTATGTTCCACTCAGCGTCTCACTTCTCTTGCACCCAGACCAGTTACACCTGAAAGAGCATTACAAATCATGCCTTAGTAACATTATTCATTATTTTTTGCTTTCATATGCCTCTTGGGGAACTTTTCTGAGGAAAACAGCATATGCATGCATATGTCCAGGGTTTATTGTCTGAAAAAAGCAACTCCATCTCAGCAAGTTAATGTAACTCACATCCTGCAGAGAGAACAATTGCTGCAGACAGAATGAACTTTAAACCTCTCACATATAGATGGCATTATTTAAGGAGAAAAGGAAATGTGATTTATACTTTGAAATCGTTCTGTTTCAGCTTACATATTTAATTACAGCTCTGTCTTAAGAATGTGTTTAAACCAGTTCTTGTTAGCACTCTTCCCAGAAATGATAGCCAGATGAAGGTGCTGGGTATTTTGAGAATTATAAAATATGGGAAGAAAAGGAAAAAGAAACAAACCTTTGTGCAGCCTGTCACTGATAACGTGTTTTGTTAGCTTGATATCTGTGTCCAAAAATCAAAGTCCCAGTGGATAAAGGCAAAAGTCACTTAACTGAAAAAATTCCTGAGTGACTGAAGACTGGCATCTGTTTTTTACAGGTTCGTCTTTGAGAATTCTCACCAGAAAACAGCAGTTGAAAGATTATCTTATAACTCTACTAAATAATAGACTGCTCTGCGACATTCAAAGGTCTGGCTCTCCCTGTGGAACTAATGACATTTGTACAGCAAGTCAGGCTGCTTCAGCAAAGGAGAATGGTGGGAGTGGGAAAATGATAGGGTTTTGACAGAATGTTAACCCCAAGTTGCCAGCTTTTCTAAAAGATATCTGCAAAAAAGAAAGCTATAATAATACTCCTAATAAAGGACCGTATTCTTAGATGAATTTTAAACTGATGCACTTCCATTGATTTTGATATTTGCAGCTGATGCTCTGTCTCTAATACTTCAGAGAGAGGAAAAAAATGATGACAGATCAGTAGGTTATTTTTTCCAGAAGGTATAACACAGCATTTTATTAGGGGCAGCTCCTTTTTCTTGTCATTGCAACATTTGAAAGGGTTTTGCTGGTTTTTTTTTTTTCTTTTCTTTTTCTTTTTGTTCTTCTCTGTTTGACTTACTTGAAAGTTTAAAATGTTTCTCCAGAATTATTTGAAGTCAATATGGCTAGCTCAGACTTTAATCAGGGTGATTGCCTCCAAATGAGATCTCTTCCTATATCTAATCCACAACTATACTGGAAAAATATTAAGGGAGAATTAGGCTGTGGACTTTTCTCACCCAGGAGTTGATTTGACCTTATATGTCCTGCATGACCTGAGTACAAGTCTGTAAATCATGCAGGAAAAAATGGAGATGACTCTTCATCTCCCTGCTTGAATCTTAACAAAATTCAAGGGAATTTAAGAATCTCAGGAAAAGTCACATGTCCAAGCAGCATGGACAACTTGCTTTTCTCCTGGAAGAGAGAAGAACACAGCTGCAGACCTCGTACCTGGTTGTATTTTACACCTGCATCTTTGTGGTTAGGCCATTTTTCTTGGGACCCACTTTCTTCAACATTTGATAGTGTAACTTCAACATGAAAATTGTGAATTTACATGTCTATCATACTCCATAATCTTCTCGCTGAGACCTTTCTCCTCATGTATGGGAATCAAATTATTTCAAGACCAATAATGGTCTGCTGCGGAGAAATGACACTGAGATATTTGTAAAAGTCACTTTGTTCTGCTGCTTTCTACCACCCAGTCTAATGCAGATGCCTGTGTGGATCAGCACAATGACCTTATGCACTGTAGACTTCTTTCGGGAATTGAGCAGAATTGGGCAGCTATATGTCTAAAGTCATACAGCAAGAGAACTCAGCTGGAAGACGAACATTATCTCCTCAACAGGGCATCTAAATCCATGTTTGAACATTCAGGCAATTTCTGCTTCAAGGAACTGGAGACCTAGGGAGTGTTAGAAGTAGATACTTTTGATTACTGCCTGAATCTTGAACTGAGAACATAAATGCGTGTTTCAGGTCGGTTTCCCAGGGTTGTATTTAGACCCTTGGGCAGGCAGCATTACCTACCTGTGTTTGCCAAGTTTGCCACCTTGAAACCTGCTCAGACTTTCTCACCCTGAACATGGGCAGGCAGAGAAACTGAGACTCGAACCACATAAGTCTTCAGAGAGGTTTTGTAATCTCATAAGTACTAACAGCATTTCTCAATAGAATTATAAAACAGATAACAAGCAAGATCTATGGTGCATTAGTAAGAATTTGGCACTTCAGACAGCCTGTACTCGAAAAAAATTTTTGAGAAACATTCCATACTGTTTAGCTGACAGAGTAACAAGGTATGCACAAGCAGAGGCCAAGTATTTCAGCTAAACCACTGTTAGATCTCTCAAACTGTATGTTCATGTTATCTATGCCAGCTACAATACAGCCTGAGAATAAAAGCTCCCCTGAGGCATAATGTGTTATGTATATATTTTCTCTTCTTATCTGTTTACATGCTCAAATATTTGGTGTAGACAAACAATTTTTAAGAGATACTGGCCTAAGTGATTTACTACACTGAAGACACCCATGACATCCTTGTCTCTAAACTGGAGAGACATCAATGTGATAGGTGGACCACTCAGTAGATAAAGAACTGGCTGGATGGCCACACGCAAACAGTTGTGCTCAGTGGCTCAATGTCCAGCTGGAAACCAGTAGTGAGTGGTGTCTCACTGTTGGGACCGGTCTTGTTCAACATCTTTGTCAGTGGCATGGACAGTGGGATTGAGTGCGCCCTCAGCAAGTTTGCCAATGACAGCAAGCTGTGTGGTTCGGTTGATATGCTGGAGGGAAGGAATGTCATCCAGAGGGACCCTGACATGCTTGTGAGGTGGGCTGATGCCAACCTGATGAAGTTTAACCATGCCAAGTGCAAGGTCCTCCACCTGGGTGGGAGCAATCTCAGGCACAGCTACAGGCTGGGCAGAGAAGAGATTCAGAGCAGCCCTGCTCAGAAGGACTTGGGGGTGTTGGTCAATGAGAAAATGAACATGAGCCAGCAGTGTGAGCTTGCAGCCTAGGAAGCCAACCGTATCCTGGGCTGCATCAAAAGGAGCGTGACCAGCAGGTCGAGGGAGGTGATGCTGCCCCTCTACTCTGCTCTTGTGAGACCTCACTTGGAGTATTGTGTGCACTTCTGGTGTCCTCAACACAAAAAAGGCATGGAACTTCTGGAACAAGTCCAAAGGAGGGCCATGAGGATGATCAGGGGACTGGAGCACCTCCCGTATGAAGATAGGCTGAGAAAGTTGGGGCTGTTCAGTCTGGAGAAGAGAAGGCTGCATGGAGACCTCATAGCATCCTTCCAGTATCTGAAGGGGGCCTCTAAGGATGCTGGGGAGGGACTCTTCATGAGGAACTGTAGTGATAGGACAAGGGGTAACGGGTTCAAACTTAAACAGGGGAAGTTTAAATTGGATATGAGGAAGAAATTCTTTACTGTAAGGGTGGTGAGTCACTGGAATGGGTTGCCCAGGGAAGCTGTGAATGCTCCATCCCTGGCAGTGTTCAAGGCTGGTTTGGACATAGCCTTGGGTGGCATGGTTTAGTGGTAGGTGTCCCTGCCCATGCCAGGGGGGTTAGAACTTGATGATCTTAAGGTCCTTTCCAACCCTAACTATTCTATGATTCTATGACGCCCTTTTCTCTCAACTGCCATATGTGAAAATAGTTTCGAACAATATAAACTTCCTGAACAAACTTTAAATCTTAACTTTTGTATCCAGAAGAACTAGAAAGTCAGCAGTGCCTTGTACTGCTTAGATTTTAAAGATTCTTTTTAAACTTTTCTTTCTTTTTCTTTGTGATTGCAGATTGAAAGACGGAGTTCTCATGCTGATGAGGTATTTAAAATTAAAAAGAGTAAAATTTCCTGAAATTTTAAAACAAACCAACCCCAAACCTTCTGCCATACACTCTTGTTCCTTCATTAATAAGTGAACAAATTTTTTTTTTTATTTTTTTTTAGTGGAGACATCTGAAAAGACATGCGTCTTCTCCTTTTGTGTTAAACAAGTACTCTTCCTGCATTGCTTCTGCTCAGTATATAGGCAATTGAATCAAAGCATAAAAGGCAGAAAAAATATTAAATTTAAAAATCTTATTCTTCTCTCTCTCCAAGCCAAAGCTAGAAGTTAGTATTACACAAGGCAAAGTAAAAGGTAGCAAAGTGGATTCACCCATCTTTATTTGTACTATAACAACATTTTCATTCTTGAAAAAGTACCTGTGGTTTCAGTGTTCTACCCGAATGATGGATGGCTACAGAGGCAAATGTTCTTACAATTACTCTGCATCTCCAAGATTGTAACAAATATGTTTGCTTCTTTAGTCTTTCTGGTGGTTACCACATCTCATTAGTATGTGTTGCCTGGGATTGCCCTAAGAGTACAGAAAAAGTGGAAATGCAGAAGCTCTTTTCATTCCAGATTGCATCATCAGGTCTCATAAAAACAGTAGTACCCCGTGAGCTCTAATGGTTCAGAACTGATTTCTGCTACATACAGGGGTGGCCTTGCATTTTTCTTGGGTTTTTATCCCCCTCAGAGTTTTCATTGCTTGGTAAATGAAGATGAGACTCTGTGAAGTTAAACCCACAAAAATTTTAAGCAAGTTTATAAAAAACAATTATTTAAATCATCTGAAGAAAGAGACCAGAAAGCAGTAAATTCTGTCCTGAGGTTCTTCTAAGCCTACTACCTCTCTTGATAAGTACTGCATCAAAGTTTCTCACTGTAAGACAAACAGTTCTGCTGCTGAATGCTGGGGTTTTCGTTTGTTTTTAACAGCTTCTCAACTGGATTTGCCAGCAGGCCCATGATCTATCTAGCAGGAATAACAAAATGTGATACTCTGTTCTTCTTTATGCAGTTTCCCTGCCTCTGTTTTTGTCATAGCTGGCTCTTTATGCCATTGGGCAGAGATCTCAAGTCCAGGGCCTTAAGCAGCTCTGAATTTCAGATACCTTTACTACACCATTAAAAACCCTCTGAATTTCAATTCTCAAATAGCTTCAGCATAAAAGACTGCATAGTCTGTCTCCATCTTTTCTGCTAGTCTTTTCCTCTTTATTCCCCTCTAATAAATTACTCACAGCCACAGACTTCCCTTTTCTAAAGCACACTATACCATGCTAATTAATCATTAAAGAAAAAAATATTAAGGAAACCACTTGATTATCACTATATTCTGCATAGCTTTAAAATTAGCACTCATTTGCATTGTAGAACCTGATGGGCCCACTGGGACCAGTGCTTTACTGCAGTTACTGCTGTAGGAATAGAGAGCAAGGATCAGTCTTAGCTCTAAATAGCTATTAGTTGCGACAGGCAGAATGATTGTTCTACCTTGTCAAACAGATGAGATACTGAAGTACAGAGATTAAGTAATTTGCTCAAGAAAATCTGTGGCAGAACTGAACCCAGATCTCTTAAATCTGAGACAGATGTCCAGTTCACAAAGCCATTTTATTTCTTTGGGTTAATTCACATTCTGTAAAAATCTGTATCTTATCTGCTGCCTCAGTGTGTCCTGGCTCATCAGAGATTTCCAATAGCCATCAGTAAGCAAATCTTTCATTTCTTCTCTCTTCTCACCAGAAAACTTTGAAACTTCAGGACACTCAAAACTGTTGAGTTTTATTTTTAAAAATGAAGACTATTCCATTGCCAAAGCCAATGTTTCATGCCTCACAGAACAACTGGCACAAACACAATTCATGTTCATCGCTGTAAACAAGATGTAATGGAACAGCAAAGCAGCAGCCATGACTGTCACATATTATCATTGCTCTGCTAGCACATAATTAATTCCTTGTGAAAGGCACCATTGCAATTAAACAATTCAAAACAATTTCCGAACCAATGTTTCTGCCCTGGAAACAGCATATCACAGCCAGAAGAATGGTTTGGGCTAACAACACTCCTTTTGTTCTATACTAGTGCCTACAAGCATCGTATCCATCAGCACTGCAAACAGCCAACCCACAATAATGAGCTTACTGGAAGCATTTATATTGGAAACTGAACCTATCATTTCAAGATATTTCAGTAGTTAAGCAAGAAAATAAAAGGCCACAATGGATTGTGGAATATTATTGACAAAGACACTTATGGGGTGGTCCGTATTTCCCTGTGAGCAAGTGAAACAGTTTCTTAACTCTTCCTGGGGATGGCAGCAGACTGCAATTTCTGTTATAAAACACTAAATACTTCGACAAACTAGCAAGGCTGTTCACCACAAAACTGCATACCTAAAAAAAAAAATAGTGGAGCATTCATTACACTTTGGAATTAGTCCACTTATGTAGCTTCCATGAAATGCCAGAAAAGAGGTCAGAAATGATAAGCAAAATATTCTGTACCTGCTGTATGAGGGTGATACTTCAAAGTTTAACCACAACAATAAAAAAACAAAACCTAAACTAAACATTTAAGCATTTGAAGAACTTTGCATTGTTATATTAAATGGGTGCTTTCCTCTTTGTGTACCATGTCCCCTTATAAGGTACCTATATGACAGAACACAAAAATACTTCTGAAAAGAGATCACTTTGATGAGAGTGCTTATTTATCAGACGGCCATTGCTCAAGCTCTGCACAGCTTAGTGCTGCTGCAAGATGCTTTATATACCTCCATCAACAGTTTTACTAAGCAAATATAATGTGGTTTAAGGATATATATAAGTATATACATATATTTATATAAAACAAACCAAAACAACAAAACCAAACCACACAGAAACTATTCCTGGCAAAAAGCTTTTTTGCTATGACTTCTTAACCTCCTGCTACTCTGAATTAATCCAGTACTAGATTCGAAGCTGACAAGACATTTCCTTTAGGGCAGACTGAAGGATGCTTGTCTGATGTTTGTGGCAAGGTTTTTGCCATCAACTGCAATGCCATTAGCATTTTATCTACTCTCTTGGACTATTTGAGAATAGATCTATGGATAATTCCAGATTAAATACAATTTTTGCTGTCTTTTTATTGAAGAAATCAGGACTGTCTTAACCAATTGGTCTTATCCAATCCTGAAAAAGAACATTATTGGTCATTGTGGGCATTCAAGAGTTTATAAGGAAAATCTGCACTATGAGATTATTTTCTGAATTCATACTACCTGAAAAGTGAATTCCTCAGAGGCAAGGTGATCAATGTTTTCAATTTGGTTATGTTGTTTTAAATAAAAACTTCTTCTTTGATACCTCAATATACCCAGGAGTAACATTATGGTGTTTTAAAAATAACTTGGACAGAAGTCAGCACATCAGTAGAGCTATATTGTTTCTTCTACAAATGTTAATATATTTTTTTGTGTTCTGTACTGTACTGAACCATCTAGAAGCATCCTAAAGGGCCCTGCAGTGTCAGAGGGCTGAGGCATTAAATATCTGATGAATAAAGTCAGTAAGGTCCATCCTTTCCTTCTCAAGTCACAGAACAGAAAAAAGTGATGCTTGCAGACCAGTAGGGTTTCGAGTAAAATTTCTAAATTGCAGTGTGAATTTGAGTTCAGATTTGAATACTTGCTACCTGAAGCACCCTGAGCCCACGTCATCCAGAAGGATGTTTTACTGCAAGTCATTTGGACTATGGCATTTAATTGAGAAAGTCCATCTGGAAGAAGTAAAATATTCAGTGGGCAGAATAGTAAACAGGTGCAAGCACAATACTGTAATTTGTTTTGTCAGCCACAAGGAAGAACAGAAGGGGGACATGGGGACATACTTCTTCTACAATTAATGACAGAGAATCTCACATAAAATTAAGGCACCTTAAAGAATGATTTAGAGTATGTTCATGCTTCCTTGTGCAAAGCCACATTAAGGATTTCCAAGCAGCTCTGAAAAAGATAAAATTAATTAAGGTCTCCAGTGTAATTAGCTTTGGTGCAGCCCCAGTCACTACAGGGTCCTAGAAAATTAAAAAAATCTTATATTTTCAGCTTTTAGCTGGATTTCACTATCCTTGTTTACAGTTATAATGCCAATGAAGCTGAAATATGAGTTCAAGTTTGGTAATGTGGAAGTTACGGTCCAACAGATTTTTCTGTCACAAGAACATGCCTTTCAAACTCTCCATAGGAAACCAAGCATAAAACATGGAGTGCCTAACATTTAAAGCTACAGTGAGTAAATAAATTTGTATTTTAAAATGCTGCACATTCTTCCACGTAACTTTAAGAGCAATATATCTTTAAAGAAAAATGGGTGTTCATGAGTAAAAGGTAACATAAATTTCTCTTTATGCTAATTTTCTCTGCAGCCATAAAACCCCTCTTGAACGTTGACAGCAAAATAAGCTCCTTACTATATGGTCAAGCATTTGTAAATATGATCTGAAGAGACTGTGAAGAAGATTAACAATACAAAATTGCATGCAAATGCATATGTGTAAAGTACATGTAAATACCAAAATTACTCAGCTCCAAAAGTGTTTTGTTTGTTTTAATATTTGTATGGGTTTAAGTAATGTTACTGATACTCCTTTGAGTGGACACTAGTCTGCCAGGTCTGTGGGAAGAAAAAGCTGTTAATGTTGAAGAAGATCAATCTATCTTGAAATGAAAACAAATGAAAAAATGAAAACAAATCTATCTATAATGAAAACAAAGCAAAACCAACAAAAAAAAAAGCCCAAAAACAACTCCCACCCAAAACCCACACACACAAAAAAACAAACAAACAAACAAACAAAACAAACCACACAAGAAAACACCTGTGCCTTTTTTCCCCTTTTTCTTTCTTTTTTGGTTTTTCTTCCCATAGATATTCTTTCTTCGTCTTGTCAAAATGTAGCCCTTCATGACTCATTTTCTTCCACTCAGTGTCCTACCTTGACTGGCCATACTAAGTGTCTAGAAATTCTTCTGTCTGACACAAAGAAAGAAGAGAAAATGCATGCGTTAGCTGGGTTGCAGCTTACTGAACTCTCAGCATCGTGCATGCTCATTCAAAGACAGGAAAAAAGACAAGTACAACAAAACCAAGTGTTTCTTTTTTCAGTATATCCTTGCATTGATGTTTGTGATGAGAATTTCACTTTCCATTCCTATTCAGCCTTTGATTTGTTCTTCCCCTCAACACACTAGTTAGTGCCAAAGTTTTTTGCAATTTTTTTATTGCAGAGATGAATACAGCATGTTCATGGATGCCAACAAATGTTCTTCATAAAACACACAAAAGTGTCTTAATGTTAAAAGCTCCTGTTAAGCTTAAAGTAGAAGAGTCCATGATTTGCTACCATATTCCCAAATCACCCAATTCTCTTCTATGCACCTTCTTAAACTATCTATTCCTTCTATTCAGCATTTTGCATGATTTAGTGAATGCATGTATATATAAAAGGTCATCCTGGAAGTAAAATCATGTCATAGGTAACCAACTATACATACATAAGTAAATTCTGCGATACAATCAAAGCAGTTCTGTAGAGCAAAACAGTTGATGACAATGACCCAACATCCCCACTATTTACATTTCAGGAATGTTATTTCAGACTGGTTTCAATCTGTTTCTGTACACTAGAAACCAATTAACAGCCTATTAATTCACATAATCATAAAATGGCTTGGGTTGGAACGACCGTAAAGATCATCTAATTCCAACCCCCCAGCCATGGGCATGGACACCCTCCATTAGTGCTCAAAGCCCCATCCAACCTGGCCTTGAACACTAGCAAGTATGGTGCAGCCACAGCTTCTGTGGACAACATCTGTCACTGTCTCACTACCCTCATAGTAAATAATTTCTTCCTAATGTCTCATCTAAATCCTTTGAGTACATCTTTTGGTTCAGTTTAACCTGAAAGCAACCTGGTTTGCACACTGTAAGCTTTTAATATGATTTAGGCAACCTAAGTCAGCAGAGAGAATCAGGCGATTTGCTGAAAAAATTCATTGTAATCTAAACCAAAACACTAACCAAAGCATAAACCAAAACACTAAGTTTCACCTCTTATTTTAGTGCATGGTGTGGCCTATTATTGTAAGTTTGGTGACTAATGTTGCATTCCTACCATTCCTTTTTAAAAAAATCTATTATAAATGTAATTATCAAGTAAATTAATGTCTCAAAATGTGAGCAATACTTTCTTTTTTGTTTATAAATATTTCCAATTCTATCTTCCTTCTTTCAACAGACATTTATTCAAATTCCTGAACAAATTAAAAAGAGTTTTCTTAGAAATATGTCTGCCCAGTAAAATATATTTCAAATGAGCTAATGCTGAAAATGCTCAACCGGATCTAAAATTCAGTGTTAGCTTTTTTCTATAATAAGCATAAATTTCTAAGATTCAGAAAAACAGTTTTGAGCAATTTAACCTAACAACAATGTTAAGATTAGAAATTTTAAAAAATAAGACAATATCAAAAAAATTTATTTAATAGTGCCAAGTGTAATTTATAGTTATTAATCTGGAGCAAGACACAAACTGATATTTTACAAATTCATTTTCAGTATTTCTCTTTTTTAAAGGCTGTATTGGAGGTCCTTACATGAGCAAATATAAACTTTGACCACTGCTTTCTACATCTTTGGAGTCCCATACATTTTGGCAGAAACATCATAAGACCTGTTCTAGATGTAACTTCAAAACTTGTTCCATGTCTTCTACCTCTGAGGAAACAAGGGCAATTGTCATGGTTTAAGCCCAGCTGCTAACTCAGAACCACTCAGCCACTTGCTCATTCCCCTTCTCCCTCCTTCTTCCTCCCCCCTGCTCCTGAAGGGATAGGGGGGAGAATCGAAAGAATGTAACTCCCATGGGTTGAGATAAGAACAGTCCAGTAACTAAGGTATAACACAAAACCACTACTGCTACCACCAATAATAATAATGATAAGGGAAATAACGAGGGAAGAGAATACAGCCACTCACCAACCACTAACCAATACCCAGCCTGACCGAGCAGTGATCTAACCCTTCTGGGTAACTGCCCCCAGTTTATATACTGGGCATGATGAGCTGTGGTATGGAATACCTCTTTGGTTAGTTAGGGTCAGGTGTCCTGCCTCTGCTTCCTCCCGGCTTCCCCTCCTCCCTGGCAGAGCATGAGACTCAGAAAGTCCTTGGTCGAAGTAAACATTACTTAGCGACAATTAAAAACATCGGTGTTATCAGTGTTGTTCCCAGGCTGAAAGTCAAAAACACATCAGTACACCAGTTACTAAGAAGGAGAAAAATGACTGCTACTGCTGAACCCAGGACAGCAATGAATCACAGATCATAATCTTTTGACAGAAAAGAGAAGTTAACAGTTGAATAAGGATGGAACCTGCAAGAGAGGAAGGAAAGATCTGCATCTCTTGAGTGTCTAGGACTCGTAACAAACTGATCTGATCCAGAATCTTCCAAAGTAATATGACATTTCAACTTGCTTTCTTTACAATCACACTTTGATATAACAGTTAAGCAACTAAACAGTGTTCCTTCTCTACTCATTTTTTAACATCACGTCTATTCACATGCTTTGTGTTCTATGTGTAGGATCATTTAAATGGGAAAACAACAAGGAAACAAACAAAAAGCATGCCATGCAGTACGTTTGACTTTGAACTGCAGAGGGTTTTTAACAATGTCCATTTCCACACACACCTTGAAGTTTAAATTAAGAAGTCAAAAACCCGTTATATTTTGCTGATACCCTCTTCAGCATTAAAACTAGTAGCTCTAGTTGGAGTGAAAAGAAAAAACCAGGAGCTACCTCATATTTGGAGAAAAATTTACATCAGAGATGATTGCAAAGCAAGAAGCACAGACCATACATAATTATGGGGAACTGTCTTGCTGCAGACCATCTCTTAATACTAGTGTCACAGAGCCTTTCTGCTTTTATGTTATGATTATTAATATTGTTGTGTGTGGTTCCATGAATTGCAGAAAGATTTTTGCTTGTCACTCTTGAGAACTGTGACTAATATGACTAATCTGTAGGCTTAAGGAAGTTGATCCATCTTTCAAACAGTTCTTAATCTGCTCAAAGTTTTAATTAAACTTTGTTAAATGTGGTTGCTTAAAAACTGTAGAACTTAATATATTTTCAGGTATATTGTACACCAGACATTATATAATAACGAATTTTTTTAAACCTTAGAATATATTATGGCATTATGACACTGTGCATTACTGAACTGTGACAATAGAGCAGAAGCTATTCTCCAATTGGTATTTTACCAAGTTCATGCTTTGATTTTTAAACATTCCACCTGACTTTATGGATGGGTGCATGTTTAGTATTATAATGAAAAAAAAAATAAAAATAGCACAACAAAAATAGCTTTCGTGGATTTCCCATCAGTTTTCTAAGATTAGCAATAAAATGCAGTTGCTTATTTAGCACCATCACACAAGCGTTTGGTGAGGAGTGGTTCTTCTAGGGGAGTAAACTGACTGGAGACCACTTACAATTCTGTCAATTCTAAACAAAAAGACATCTTCCACTCCATTTCAGTTTGCTACCTAATTCAACTTGCTTTATGCAGTGTTTAAGAAACAGCACATGTATCCAACAGTAGGCAGTAGCAAACTTGTAGTGTAGATTAATTACTCGAGAAAGTCAGGGGCAAAAAGGAGAAGACAACAGCAATAAAGTTTTATATGTGGTCAGAAGTGAGTGAACAGAGATCTGATTTGAATTGAAGGGCTGTATAATGATACCACGACTAACATGAACACATATAAACTTCGCTGAATGGACAACAGAGAACATATGTGTCTCGTTCATTCCCTATCCTTACTCTTATTACAGAACATGAAATAAGAGTGCATCACCAGATTACCAGGTTCAGTTAATATTCCTTTACAATCACAGAGTTTCCACACCCATTCCTCATAAAAAGTGGAAATCTTGTCATGTTGCAGAACCTCCTCCAGTAGATATCCAGCTAATAAGAAATTCTCATGAACAGACATAAAGTGAGAAACAAAAGCTAGGAAGAGTGAATGACTGTACTTAGGTTCATTATGCCACATCTGGTTACTCTGAAATAGACAGTAGTGGATAAAAGACAACAAAAACTAGGTTTAAAATATATGTTAAGATAGATAGCACATTAAAACCTAAGACATATAAAAAAAATAGTCAGTACAATACATATTCTGTTTGCTAATTCATTCATCAAGCCTTTGGTCATGGTTTAGAATTCCTAAAATGCAATGTAGATAACACAGCTGGTGATGTTTAATTAAAATTTTTCTTCTCCTTTGGTGAAACTTAATTCTCTATTGAGTCATATTCAGAAATATCTCCTTTGCTGAGAAACAATCAGCGAAGACAACATTCCCAAGTGTGCCTCCTCTTCCCCATACTTAAAAAAACATCAGAGGCTATCTCAGCTGTATTGTCAGCAAATTCCACCATTAAAACACAAGACTTCAAAGCAGAGCAACCAGGAAAGTTATTCTTTTCCTCATGAGCCTCCTGTAGAAGGACATGCTCAAGTGGTTGCAGAATTTTCAATCACTCCCCAAACCACCACTAGAATAAGAACGTAATAACCAAGTTTTACACATTTTAAAAGAATCAGAAAACTTCAGCAACTTCATTTGGGTAACTAACAGGTCTTCAAAACCAGTTTCTATGAAGTCACTCAGATCACCAAAAGTTTTCCAAGCTTGCCACTTACTAATTCCTTATATGCACCCAGAGGATTTGTTGCACAAATGGTTGAAGGTGACCCTTTTTGGCAATCTATTGAGAGCAGAAAATACCACCTGCATGAACTGACTCTTCCCTCATATCAGAGCACAAAGAGCATACAGTGCTTCCTGAACATACTAGAAGGCAGACTTCAATCATCTAACAATATTTGCAGAACACTAGCAACTAGTGCAGAGTTCAACCTCTTCCAAAAATGACCTGATTTGTGCACGCTGTTCTTGCAGTGAAAAATTCAGTCATCTTGTGCCCACTTAATAACAAATGAAAGACCTATAGCTCTGTTTTTGCCAAAGACCTACAAGTGCTTTGACATATTACCTTCCACAAGTCCAAGCAGCACAGAGCCCATCTCCTACCCATGTTGTGGCTCCTTAACATTACAGCAAATTACTGCTGCAAAATGATTTAGCAGCAGTGCTCTCAAGAGAGAGAGACTAGATAGAAAGACAGATGATGCAGCAGAAGCCTAGAAACCTTAGAAAAAATTAGATTTGGATTCTTTGTAAGATCAAACTCAATATTACATCAATTCAAAATAGCATTTGTGAAATAGGCTTCTCAAAATCTAATGAAAAGTAAGCTCCAAGTTTCATTTTTGTGGTATCCCCACCTTAAGTGTCATAATTCTAGATCTTGTGCAAAACAAGCTAACAGATATCTTTTAAAAAAGGTTTTGAAGAGGACCTTTAAAATTACCTTGCAACCAATCCTGTTACTAGTGTGTAAACAGAAAGCAGCCTACAACTCATCTTGCCTTGAGAAAGCATAATAATTTAAAAACTATTTAAGAAACCACAGAAAATTGTCAGAGCAGAGAAACAGATGCTACAGAGTAGGTGGTAATCACTTGAGCTTTTACACTGTAACCTTCTGTCAGTACTGATTGAGCTTCTTAAAATGTGGGCAAACTTATTTTCAAAGAGCAAAACAATTCCTTGATAAAGATTCAACTTTGTTCCTGTCAACATTTTCCAATCAATACCCTACAGAAAGTGAAGGTTCCTCCTCTCTCTTCTTCACTAGTTACACATTGTCATTTATTGAATGAAATCAATTTTCCTCTATCAAGTTTCACAGGTGAAACCCTGTCAGCCATGAGGTGGTTGACATGAAGAGATTTGAAGCGCAATCAGCATAAGTAAAGATCTTTATCATAGATATGATTGTTTCAGAAAACTACATATACCCTGACAAATAGGCTAGTAAAATTATATTATGCACTGCATTCGCACTGTGATGCTTTACCATTGCAGCATATGGCTATGACTTAGTCAAAAAAAGTATGCAGTCTTAGTCTGTCATTTAACAGCAGCTTTGAAATAGCATTCAGTTTGCAGTTTCTGTACAGTGAGGATACATGAGAGAGTTCTTAGTACATCACAGCCTATGTACAAGGGCAAAGGCATTTAGAATCCAGCTTTCTTGATGATGCATTAGCACAAGAAAAATATACAAATTCCATAACTAGAACTCGAGAGGAGAGAGAAGCTGAGAATTGGTGGAACATGGGAAAAGGAAGGATGGAGAGCTTTAAAATTGCAACCAGATTTCAGGTTTACTGTTGGGTAAGGAGGATAATTTAACACGTAATCTCTGCAGAAATGAAATGAGGACTGGAATAAAGGAAAAGGGAACAGGATAGTCAAGAGTGATGCGGTGAAACACAGAATTGCTTTGAGTTAGGCTGAACAGATGAGAGAAGTAGGACTGATTACAGAGGGGAAAACAAGAGGAGCTTGAACAGATTGACCCAACACTCATTTTGTAAACACATTGTAAACAAGTCAATTCTTACAAGCTGTAATAGCTGAAGATGTACTCAAGGATCATTTCTGTACAGTCTAGTTCTGTAACAGAATAGCACATCTGTTTTCTTGTAATTCCTTATGGTGTTCTACACTGGAAAAACTGGAATCACACCTAGTATCTGGTCATGTAAATACTCCATTGTTGATGTGATCATTGCTTGTCTTAGACTATTAGTCCTACACACCTGTTCAGAAGTGGTGTCATGCCCCTTTTCTTTCTTTCAAAGAGGTATTAGACTGTCATCCTTCTTTCCCGAAACACTTCGAAAAACTTTCTGTAAAACTTGAAGATTAAAATGAGTGCTTTTCCCAGTGCTTATAAAAATGCAATTCATTTCTGCTTAGGCCTCTCTAATTACAACAACTGCCAAGATTTTTTACATTACAACTTGAGAATGATACATCTTAAATCTTCAAAGTGTATAGGAGTATATCATCATCTTGGCTAATTCTAGGGATATTTCCAGATTCTCTTATTAAAAGTATGGATTTGCAGAAAGGCTTTTCTTTTGCCTCTAGCCAAAACGTTAAGTGTTGAAATGTCTTTTTAACCACAGTACATCTCATTCCAAAAACCAGCTTTAGATGTCCCTGAAAGCAGGTGATTGGAAGGACCTAGGAAACTAGTTGCTTTTGAGATTCATGTGGAACAAAAGAGTCCCTCGGATTTGACTATTTATTGCTTAAGTACAATACCTCAGTATAGGCATTAATCAAATACTATTCATATAGTAAAATATAACCTTTGAATGTTCTGCTAGAGGCATGTGAACTGCTCTGTTTCTAGGTTGCAGATGCATATATGCTGAGCATGAAAAATACAGGTCTAATAATAAGGTCTTGCATACAAACAGACAAATGTTCTAACACTGCTGGGATGTCCTGATCTTGCTCAGGGTAGTATGTCTCTGTTTAGAACCATCTTTATCAGAAAAAAACAAACAAAAAATAAAAACCAAAAAGCAAACTATTTTCTTTAATTTAGGTAAGAGTTAAAAACAAAACAAAACAAAACAAAACAAAACAAAAATCCCAAACAAACCAAACTGAGAAATGGGAACAACTATAAAAGGAAAACATAAGGTTAGAAAAGGTAATATTAGTTTATGAGATTTTTTTTTTCTGCATTAATTTCTGCACATTATCTAACCTATGGGACTGGCAATAAGCTCCCTGCTATAGGCCCAGGAATGGTGGATGCAGAGAATACTAAAAACTATTTTTCACACATTATTAAAAGATAGATACCCCTTCTGGAACAGAGGGAAGTGATGAGAACATTACCTGTCTACCTTTTTCCTACATGGGAATTTCCATTTTTCTGCTTTACTCACTGTTAGTAAGACTTACCATCTTTCACAAATGGTAGCAATGCTTCACATAAAAAACATTGTTCTTAAGTAATATGTTTCCTTTCCCAGGTATTCTGATAAAATAATTTTTACAGGTGGACAAATTTAAGAATTTCTTTTCTTAAAGCCCACAATAATGAAGCTTTATACTCCCTGACATTCTTATGGTTGTATAATCACCCGCGTAGACTCATTTCATTATTGTTGTGATTAGGTCATACAACGATAAAAGTATAAAGTAACAGATTGTGAAATTGCAAATGAGGTCCTAAAAAGGACTGATATTTCTCTGCATCTGTGTTAGGAGAACTCATCATAATACTGTTTCTGAAAACACCAGCCATTCCAGCTATTCCATTTGAAATGATTGGCTTTTCTTGACCTCATATTTTACAATAAAGAAGCATCATATCAAAAAAACTAAAGTGCTGAGACCAAATTTTGTCAGTGCTGTAGCAAAGACACAAACTCACTCGAAAAAAATGCATAAGAAATGTTGGCTTTGCAAATACAAGCCTTGGCTGAAATGTAAAATAAGATTTCCTCATTAAAAGAATAGCTTTATTTTAGATGGAATAAATAATTTAAATTAATAAGCATAATATTTGAAGACATTCAAATGAGGATTTTACTAAAATAATTATGAAAACAGCATTCGGACTTCTGGCTTTAAGAGAAGTGCTACTCATATTGAATAGCAATTGAGTAATTAGAAGTGGTGGTTTATGAGGATTTCTGCATAGAATGAAGAAAAAGCAAGACTAGATCAGTTCTGTGCCAGACCTGATATGATCAGATTTGGGGCAAATGTTTAACTTCATCTAATTTATGGGTTTATTTACTTAACTTAAAGGATACCAAGCTTCGGTTTCAAGTTCAGGGTTATATCTATATCTATACCTATACCTATATGATCTATATCTATATCTATATCCAAATCGAGATAGATATATATATATATAGCATATTCGCAAAACTTAAACCCTCCTGCTGATCGGAAAATGCAGTATCTTTTCTTTGAACCATCCATTTGGTGAACTGTGAAACAAGAACATCGGAGCATGTTAGCTCTCTCAAGTTGAGGTTCAAGACAGTAATTGCAAAAAAGTTATAAAGTGAATCATAGAATTTGCTGGAAGTTCATCCTTACCTTTCTGACTTTGCTGGCATATTATTCCATTTTCATTCACTAATTTCTGTATTTTCAGAACACAAAACCCTGTAAGGAGAAGGCTAGTTGCTGTAAGATTAGGGCCCAAAAACCACTGTGCACAACCTGACAAATAACAACAGCTGCTCAGCATCCTGCTATATCTGAATTAAAACATATACTACAACACTTAATTTTTTCACACTTTATTTTTTTGGTTTCTCATCACCTGGATGAACAAAAGGATTCTGGTAACACGAACAATTTAATATTTAAGGACAAAGAAGCTGCAGCCTTGCATTAGTAATTTGAGAATAAAAAATAGCCTTAACAAATATTCACTCACAGCTGTCCATTCTCCAGAGGAACATCACTGCTTCTTTATACTTGACTCTTGACTTTGCTTTTATGGTTGAAAATTGAAAGAAATTCTCTTAGTTTTCCCTATACAGAACTATACAGAACTATATAGCTAAGAACTATAGAACTATAAAGCTAGCTACAGAACCATAAAGATAAGTAGTCATGTGTGACTTTCTTTACTGACAAACTGACAAACAACTAAAGCAGCAAAATCAATACTGGGATTGCAAAAGTTTATGTACCTACTTTCCCTCAAAGGGAATAAGATTAGCTAGCATAACAAGTTTTCTGCACACCCAAACAACCATAGAAAGAAGACACAAAAAGAGAGGAAATGTCTGTTCCACCTCCCATCCCACCTATTTTTCATTGTCTTAGCAAACACTGTACTTACATATCAGTACACTCTTACATTCTTCTTCAGTCCAGAAGAGAAATAAAAGTCTAAGAAATGTAAAAAGAAGACATATAGGGAATAACAAGGAAAGAAATAAAGAAACAATAGAGAAATATTGGAAAAGGAGAGGAAATTAGTGGAAGGTAGAGGTGGCAGTCAGAAGTAAAACCAGAAGCCATGTCACGCCAGTAGCTAAGGAGTTTTGAAGCAGCAGAGCTGAGTAAGACTTAGAATCATAGAATCATAGAATAGTTAAGGCTGGAAAGGACCTGAAGATCATCTAGTTCCAACCCCCCTGCCATGGGCAGGGACACCTCCCACTAAACCATGCCACCCAAGGCTCTGTCCAACCCAGCCTTGAACACCGCCAGCGATGAATTATTCACAACTTCCCTGGGCAACACATTCCAGTGCCTCACCACCCCAGGTCAGGGGATTCAACCAAGAAAAGTTTGTCAGGAGTCTTGTAAGATAACATGATTTCATCTGAGTGTTATTGTCTATGTCTTAGTAAGTCTGTGTGTTAATAGAGCTAAAAATAAAGTGTGTGAAACATCATGTTTTCCTTCTTTCCTAGGCAAACTAGAATTTGTATTTTACCTTGAGCAGAGGGAAGCACTTTGCAAGGTTATCAGGACATTTTGCAAAGACCCCACAGACCTGCCACAGTCATTTGTTTGTAACCCCTAAAACAAAGTCTGAATCCAGATTTATAGAAGGTAGGTGATATAGAATACAATTATACTCCCACTGTGATGATGAGAAAAATGTTGTCCATTCGACTAAATCTTTAATCTCTCCACCACTAAAAGTATTTTTCTCTGTAATTCAATTACAGATTTTTAAGTGAAATAATGTTCAGATTCAGCAAGAAGTCAGATATCTTTTCTGTTTCCCCATATCCATATAGTACTTGCTTTTTTATGTTTCTGCTTACAACTTCTGTAGCTTGGATATTGTAACTTGCTTACTTACCATTCACTGTTGTTCACAACTACATTCTCAAATAATCTTTACATGAACAAATTCATAATTTATGAAAAAAATCTCCATGTAAAAAAAACAAAACTGAATGTCTATTAAGGTGTGTTACAGACATGTATTCCATTATTATGTGCAAAATTAAAACCAATACTTGGTCTGAAATAAATCAAGAGGATATATCGGTAAATGACTAAAACTGTATGTAGAAGAGGTATGCTCGAAGACACTGACACTCGCCCCTTCAAATTTGATGCATACTACAAGAAATATTATTACCTAAGTGCTAGAGTATAACCTTCAACTAAAGACAGAACTGTAAACAACACAAACTACACAAAACAAAAATTAAAAGCCAAAAAGGAAATAAAATGCTATTTTTTCTTATCTCTTATTTGTGAATGATTGACTTAGTGTTATAGAATCTAACTCGGGTTTTTAAAACTATATCAGCAATATGCCATATGTCGTGGAATACCCGTAAAAATAGCTATTAAGTATGGGAAAATATTTGAAAAATAAAAATACTTAGCAAGTTGCAAGTAAAACACTAAAGACTCAGGAGCTGTCAAAATTAATGTGCTTTAAGTGCACTCAAGTTTTTAATCTCAGCATCACAGATAATTTTTTTCCTTACAGATCTGTTTGTATCATCCATTGTACTCACTAAATAGTGTTCATGCATGAAGTTTCTATTTTGTTTTTAGAAGCACAGTACAGCATGGTTTCTAAAAGTTTTATAATAGTCACATTCATCTTTGAAAAGGAAGTAATTAATTTCCTCTCACGTTTTTAGTAGAACTCCCCACCTTAACACTGAAAGGTTTCTCAGGCACCAGCTTCACAGTGTACCTACCAAATTACAGGAGATATTAGGTTATTTAATTTTATAAAGGGTAAAACCAGCAAAACACCACAGCTGGAATCAAATCAGAAGTATTTACAAATACCTAAAATAAAATCCTTAAACACTCATGGTATCTTATATGATTAGAACTCAGATGCCACTGGCCTCAGAAGCAGATGAAACTGTTAAACATTTCTCCAAACCAGACCCTAGCATCTTGAATTAAGTATGAGGGAAACAAAGGGTATGTAATAACCACCTGTTTGGTTTAAGCAACAGCAATTTCTTAAGAGGAAGTAGTAATAATTTCTAGACCAGCATTACTGTTGATTAGGAGATCTTTGAAAAGCTACTTCCCTTGCCTGTTTTATCACTTCTTCTTCTAAAATAGGTGAAGTGTTTTAGATAAAGTTTTCAGAGAAAAAAAAAAAAAGAAAACCAGCAAACAAACAACAAAAAACAAAATAAAAAGCTTTACAATTGATAGTATTTTACTTCTAGGTTTTCCCATACTCTGCATCAGTCTGCTATGTGCGTGAAAACTATGCATAAGTAAGGATAGCAGTGTAATTCTTCAAGTAAAAGTACAGGCATATCTTCTAAACCAGTCCTGAACTTCAGACTTTCAGGACATTCGGAGGGCAGTACCTTGTCTTTATATCTATTTGCACAGTTTTGATTTTTGTGATGATTTTTGTTAATACTATACCATGAAGAGCTAAGCTGCTCTGCAGTAGATTTTTATCAGCCTAAGGAATAGTCAAGGGAAATCCTAGATGTAATACTAATAAAAAGGAGAAGTTTATGACAAGAATCCTTGTGTGAATATTGTAATATCTGTCCAGAGCACTGTAAAGGAGAATGGTTTACCCTGCTTGTGCTTTATGTGTATTGTTTTAATCTCAGGCTTCTTTGGGGAACCAGGAAAACAATTCTTCTTCAGTTTTACATAAACTTGGCTTCTGAGACTTTTAGTTAACTCCTGGATCATTACCACATGCTGCAACTTCTATTTTGGGAATACGGCTTTTGTGGACATGAAAGCTTTTTATACTCAGGGTTTATTTTTTTTCAGAATTAGAAGTAGGAAAGAGTTTTCTTCCTATGTGTGCTGGGCAACAGAATAGCGTCTCATCTGCAGCACGGGTGTGATCTAATGCCTAGGATCTGTGTGAAGGGCATCTAAGAAGTATCTTGCTACTGCAGTATCCCAGAATACTGGCAGTAATATGGCTCTGACACTCAGGGTGCAGCTGATGGAGGCAGCCAACACACACCGTACAGAAAGGCAGCTCTCAGAGGCTGGGCAACAGTAGCGACATGCCACCGTGCGCAGCCGCCAGCACCAACCCTGAAGAAACAACCCCTGGCCCATCAGATGCCTCCACCCAGAGTGAGCTCCTGAGGAAAGACACAAGTCTGGTGCTGTACGGGTGCCTGGTACCCCTCACTGAGGCTGGGATGGGGCAGGTAAGCTCCTCACACACAGGAAGTGCCCACTGGGGGAAACTGTTAGCAAAGGAAAGTACTCAACCCAGGAAGAAGTCTGCAGGCTGTGCAGCATCTGGAGTGGTGGAAAGGAAAGTGAATAAGGGAAGAGCAATGGATACTGCTTAACTTGATTTCAAAAGCTTTGTTAAAACTGTCTCTCATAACATCCCTATAGATAAAGTATGATTTAAGCAGGTTGGAGAACTGCTGGGCTCAAAGTGTTGGTGATCAGCAGCACAAAGTGCAGCTGAATGCCAGTAATTAATGCTGTGGTCCAAAGCTGGTTACTGGGGCAATAGTGTTTAATGTTGTCATTGATGACCTGGATGACAGGAGTAAGTGCACCCTCAGCAAGTTTACAGATGATACAAAACTAGAAGTACTGATACGCTAGCTAGCCATGCTGTTATTCAGAGATACTTTGACAACCTAGATTAATGGTTAAGCAGAAACCTCGAGAAGTTCAGCAAAGGTAAATGGCAAGTCCTGAATTTGAGAAAAAATAACTCTGTACACCAGCACAAGCTTGAGGGCCAACTAACTGAAAGCAGCTCTGCAGACCACGACCCTAAAGTCCCTATGGACAGCAAGATGACCATAAACCAGCAATGTACCCTCATAACAGGGACTGCCAACAACCTCCTGGGTTACATTAGTCAGAACACTGGCAGCAGGTAAAGGGAAACTGTATTTCTTCTCTACTAAGCCCTGGTGAGACATCTAGACTGCTCTCCCCAGTATGTGACAAATGTGGACATATCTGGATTGAGTACAGCAAAGGGTCACAGAACTCATAAGGGTATTGGAGTGTTTGACACAGAAGAGGCTGGGAGGGCTGAGATGTTCAGCCTTGAGAAAAGAAACCACAGGGGGAAACTAAACTGTGTATAAATAACTGATGTGGTGATTGAGGAAGACTGAGCTAGACTTTGCTCAGTGGAGCCCAGTGAGAAAACAAGAAAGTATGGATGCAAACTGAAATAGAAGAAAAGCCATCAAAAGACTATTTTTTATTTCTTTTTTTTTTTTTTTTTTTCAGTGAGAATGATCAAACACTGGAACAGGTCACTCAGAAATTGTAGAGTCTCCATCCTTAGAAATATCTAAAACCAAGCTTGACAGAGCTATGAGGAATGTGCTCCAGTTGACCTTTGCACAATGGAATGATCTCTAGAGCTGCCTTCCAACCTCAATCACTTGGAGTTTCTGTGATTACAGACTGACTACTCTGTGTCTCAGGTTTGTCAATTTGGAAGTAAAGGGATGGAGTTCTATGCTCTTTTCTGAACTAACCATCTAATTAGTTATCTTGAACTGAAAGTGAATTAACTTGATAGAGTGTGCTTTGTCCCATGTTCCTATACCAATTCTAAGAAAGATAACTGTGCTTTTGTGATATCTATAATAGACAAAGTTGCTGTTTAAATAGACAAAGATGCTTCCCTGGTATTTGGGGATTTAATTTAAAAGGAGTAATGAAAACATATACAAGAGAAAAAGAGAGTTTGTTTGACTTTACCACTTCATTGTTCTAAGGGTTTTAAAGCCTTAGGGTACTACAAACTGGAATTTAGTAGAGGTGGAAATCGTAAAAATATCTTGTGATATGTCCCAAATCAGTCTACTTGTAAGCTCAAAAAAACATGAGTGAAGCATGCCAATTGCTGGCAGCATACATAGTATAACATGCATGAAATATATATTTCTCTCTTTCTCTTCATTTATGAGGTAAAGAACAGCAAAAGAATTAGTATGAGATCCTATAAATAAAGTTTGTTTTACAATAACAGAAGGGTCAAATGATGGAGTAACTGTATGGAATAATGATATGCACGGCAGCACAGCTATTTACCTATCATGGATGCATTGCATCTTGTCAACAAAGGCATGATCAAATTATCCCTATGACTGATTAAGGGAAAATATGGTCATTAATACATTTCTAAATCTGTTGCAGCTGAAAAGGATGAAATTCAAGAGAACTTTAAAATAATAAGTAAGAATCCATACTTGCTCACTAATCTCACCTAATAGTTTTCTTTTTAACATAGGTGATCAGGTTTTTTTCCCCCCCACACTTATTATTTTTATCTGAATAAAAAAAAATAAAATCTACCTATTCTTTGAAATCTAACATGCTCTTTCTAAAGTGCTTTCATACAACAGCCGCTTCATGCTTTGAGAGTGTAAAAGTACATACTATGCATCTCTTCTACACCCAAAAAGAGTTCATTTTTCTTTTTGATTTTTAATTGATTATTAATCTATAAATGCATGACCAGGAGTCAGCAATAAAAGATAATAGATAAATAAATTAAATACCAAGCCTATAAGCAAATCTGTTGTTTGAAACAAAGGCTTCCATAGGTGAAAAGAGCAGCTAAGCGTACCCAAGAATTAGAAAAGGAAAGAAGATCAAAGGAATTTCATGGTTTAACCCTAGCTGGCAAGGAAGTAGAGTTTACTGCAACTAAGTATCACGCAGACACTTGCTCACTGACCCCCAGTGTGGGTTGGGGGAAGAGAATTGGAAGGGTAAAAGAAAGAAAACTCATGGGCTGACATAAGAACCATTTAATAATTGAAAACAGTACATTGTAATGAAAACAAAAATAACAAAGTGAGAGAGAAATAAAACCCAAGAAAAACAGGTGATGTAAATGAAAAACAATTTTTCACCACCATCTGACTAATGCCCAGCCTGTTCCTGAGCAGTGGCCTCGCAGCCATCATTCCCCCCAGTTTATGTATTGAAAATGATGTTCTATGGTATGGAAAATCCCTTTGGCTGGTTCAGGTCAGGTGTCCTATCTCTTCTCCCTCCCTGCCTCCTCACTGCTAGGACAGCATGAAAATCTGAAAAGTCCTTGACTAGGTGTAAGCACTACTCAGCAGCAACTAAAATATTTTGTTAACATTATTCTCATCTGAAATCAAAAATACAGTATCATGCCAGCTACTAGGAAGAAAATAAACTCTACCCCAGCTGAAATCACGACAAGAAAGAAAATCAACCTCTATTTTTTTTTTCTAACTTTGTGTGTGTTTTGTTAGGTTTTGTTTGTTTTTTCTTCACGCAAGCCTTTAGCAGTCTTTTGAAGAAAGGCTATTTAAGCTGAAAGGTAGAGATAGAAAAACAAGAAAAAATTGGGTGCTTTTCTTGAGCAGTACATTATAGATATCACCGTAGTAGTGTGTTAGCATTGCAACTGCATTTGTTGACAATCCTGCATTTCTTGCATATGAAGAAGCAGGGGAGGAAGAAGAGGCTCAAACATTCGTATTTATGCACTTAAAATGTAATTTTAAAATAGCTATTTTTTCTGATCCTCAAATAGTTTTGTTTCAAGATGATCAATTTCACTAAATGAAAATTCAAGTATGATTTGATTTAAATGGAAATAAGGAGATTAAGAGAACACCCCAGTGATACAAGATATGAAGGGAGTTTGAATGGTCTGAAGAGCTGTTTATGAAGAACATAGTATAGGATGTAATTATATTATACTCAAGAGCAATATATTGTAAGTACAGTTATCAATGGATTTTTAACTTTAGTCTTTAACTACACAGAAGAAACCATCATACTACTGATATTACCTGGGTAAGATTTAATTGTACTACATAGGATTTTCAGGAGTATCAGGAGTCTTGATAATGTTTTTTCAAATTCTAAAACCACCTGAAATAGTTAAACTTCTCCCTATGCCCCTTCATACTACTGTCACTTTGTGCAATAAGTCCTTAGAGAAACCACAGTCCTACATATGCTGCATTTCTAAGGGTTCCCAATATGAATTATTTAAACTCCTTAGCCAGCAGCTGCCAGAATTACAACTTCAAGTGCATATCTACGATTGAAGAGAACTTATGCAGTCATACTGCTTGAAGAGGGAAACAAAAGGATGAGGAGGAACTTTGTAATGTTCATGGAGACTCTGGGACTGAATTCTTCCTTTAACTCTGCTGTTGAAGTCAGCTGTTCAACCTCTCCTACATGTATCCCCAGTTTCTAGCTTACCTATGAAGACTAAGGTGTCAGAGCCTGCCAGTACAGCCTATTTGAAGGCTGCATAGATAATTTTACCAAACACAGTTTCAATCATGCATCCCTAATGAAATTGGATTACCACCATCATTAATTATTGTTATTATTATTCCTTGCTCTTACATAACTGCTATATAGTAGTTGTGTATGAATACTTACAGTGAAATGTAGACCTCCTCAGCACCACCTAGTTCAATGGATCAGGTAAAACCTGATGATAGGATTGTAACTTGTAATCACTATCAAGAACTAAGGGAGTACTGTCAATCTAAAGAGAAGTCATAGACTCAATTCCTGGAGATATAAATTGTGCTCAATCTATGCAACAGCTGCCTCTCTCCCACAGGATGTGGTGTGTTTTTCTAAAATAACTGTGTTCTAGTTTGTCTCACTATATTAAAAAATAAAAATAAAAAATCACAGAAATCCTTTTTTATTGTAGTAGTTCAGCATTCAATTTTGATGTAGCTTTGAGTAGAATTCAGCTGGGAATGAAATTAAGTAATTAATCACAGAGCTTTCCTATTTCCAATCTCTAGAATTCTGCTACTTTCCATCTATTTGCCCAACTTATTCAAAGCAGTATTAGCTAGGAGTTTTTCTGCTCTCAAATATCACAAGGTATAGGCTATGGCTCCTTTGCTTCATCACCCAGCAATATGTTTAACAGACCCCAGGCCAGAAGTGATTTCTGGAATTATGAATCACACTTTGTTTTTGTAATCGCTTTCCATTCCTCATACTTGCTCTTCCTTTTCCCTTTAAATAATGTGTTTTAGCTATTTATGCCTTTCTATAATTTTAAATTTCTACCACATGTCCCTCTACCTGCCATCGTTTAGACAGATTTGACAAAATTTTGGACTTATCTCTCAATCACATTAATTTATTTTGCTTTTAATTATTTATTATTTTCTGGTAAGTGTCCTTTTCTCTCAAAGGATTCTATGTGCTCTCGAAGAATCACTGAAATTCCTAAACATTCCTTAGTTATCAACACTTGTGTTAGCAGAAATCCAGAGCATTGCCCCATACTATGAAGAAAATTAGCTCTATACCAGCCCAAGCCACCTCACAGAGGTAGACAAGGGCCATATTTCTGTATTGTAACGAAACTTCAGTTTATCTGCCATTAAAAGCACCAGCTGTTTTTGAAGACTTAACTTTTCAAAGGCACAGTCTCCTAATCTTAGACAGTTAATTTGGCATAACATCTCTTCTCTCATAGAAGAAAAATTGTCCTTCTCTTATTACTTTCCCATCAACTGATGGGTTTTTTGTCATGTACTGTCATCCCATATCCTTTTTTTTTTCTGCTTCTTTCTCACTTTGTGAATTTAACTCTTCAGTCAGTTTTATTACTACTTTCCCTCCTCTCCCCCATGTTACACTGGCTTAGTATATATATCTGTAAGAAAATTGTTTGCTTCAGCAGATTAGATATACATCCTTTGACTTTCAGTATTCCTTTGAATGTTTACAGGAATCTAATGTATTGGAAGGTCTCCAGGTCACACCATATAACCATAGCATGAGACTAACTGACTAGGACAACATCCCATCCCATAGGTCTGGGTGAGGTGATCTGTTACCACACTCCACAGTTTTCATGGGAGAATGCACAGGCCCTCCAGAAGGTAAAAAACAAAGTAACAATTAATTTCACTGTAAACTTCCATAAACTGTATCAGGAGAAACAGAAGTCTTGGGAAGCTCTTCTGAAAGACATGAAGTAGAAGAAGAAAAGAAAAGAAAACAGAAATAGGCTCATCACCCCATAGATCCAGCCATAACTTCTTGGTCAGCAAGTGGAAGTCTTTTCAGGTATAGTCGTTTCAGTTGCAGTCTTTATAATCAGTGACCCCACCACAGTCAAGGATGGCAGGATGCACACACACAGCTGCAGGACAGTTTTGTCTTTTTATAGGGCCGTGTTCTCTTGGAACCCTCCCCAGGTGAGGCTCACCGGCAGAGGATCTGGTGAGTCCCAGACTTAGTTCACACTATGCCCTGGCAGGCACTGCAGTGTCTGTTGCTTTCTCCAGGCAGTTTGTTCATGGGCAGTTGATGTTCACGGCCTCAGGGCAGACAGCACAGGGAAGTGTTCCCCACCTTCCTGGAGCAGGATCCCTGCTCTGCCCCTGTCCGCCTGCCCAAGCAATAGCGAGCTGTCAGATCCTTCTGTCTTGTGGGCTGTTTTGAGACAAACACAAGGGGCTCTTGACCATCACAGGTAGTACAGAATGTTGTTATGCTTATGCTGTATTTGTTGTTACCTATGTTATAGATTATACTTTTTATTATAGACAATGGACCAGATAGTCCTACCACTTTTGTTCTGTTCTTACTGCTCTTCAGTCATTGATTCTAAAATTCCCTGCAACTTCAATGGGGGCGTGTACATGTGTGTGTGTGTGTGTGTGTGTGTGTGTGTGTGTGTGTGTTCATTTTTGTTAATCTGCTTGAGCTAAAAGAGGTTAGGCAACTGTTACGTGAGTACTACCAGATATTGTTAGAATAAGCTAAGAACAGTCCAGGCTATAGAAAGCTCAGACAAGTGATAAGACCCCTGCTAGTGAGGTCAAAAGAAAATCGGTAGCCTTTACTAGGAAAAGCAAAAGCTTATTTATTGGTCCAAATAGTCCTCATAAAGGTACTGGCACAAAACTAGAAATACATTAGTGCTGCCTGTAGATTTTATAGATCTGCTTCTTAATTTTAACTTCCTCTGAAAACTGAGCTATTAAAAGCACAACAAAGTTATTTATGAGTATGTACGGGAAGTTCTGGAAAAAAAAATGTATGAGCTGTGCTTGAGTACCTTTGCATTTTGCAAACATTAGAGTTGACCCTTTTGTTGTTGTTTCAGTATGAAGCAATAATAATTTACCAGAATGGCTTGTGGATCTGAAAGTAGATCAAGTGCTGAGATAAATTTCTTTGGTTTTAGCTCTATTGTGGGTTATTCTCAGAAAGGTTAATATCCTTATCAGTCAAATATCAATGTTCCTGCCGCGAAGGGTGGTGGATGGATATAAGGAGAAAACTGTGGACTTCCCTGTAAAACACAGAAGAGGTGAATCCCTGAGGTCACCATTGTTGGGAAAACTAATTGTTCTGCCGGACTTATGGTATTCAGTTCTGTTTTAGAATAAACAAGACATAAAAAATTTCTACTTCAGCTAATAAACCAACTAAGATAAACTGCCAATGCATATATATTAAGATTTATTAAGCAATTTGTATTGGTCACTACCATGAAGATTTAGTTTAGCACATTACCTCCCTCTGTTAAAATTACCACGACCTTGCTTTTATTGACAAAATCTACTGACAAAAATCAATTCATAAGCTAATAGCAGCTGAGCAACCTTCACTATTATATTGTAACCAAGATTTCCAGAAGTCTAAGATTAGATCACTGAACCTGTATAATATTTAAGTAACCTGATTTATACGAACACTTGAACAATTAGCAGATATATATAGCACTCACAGAACATCAGGAATGTTAACTGAAAGCAGAATTCAGCCTGTAACGTATCTGAATTCCATTCCCTGCAGCAAATACACATTTCTATTTTTCTCTGCTATATATTGAAAGCATTTGGATTATTATTCCTCCAAGGGTGCTAGTGGCTGTTCTTCATCAAAGTGATACTTTAAAGAGTTGGTTTCTTGTTTTGGTTTTTTTTGTTTCCAATATGGCTGCCGTGATCTTCTTCCTTGCTTGCATGTTATTAACGTGGAACTACCAGCTGTAATAAACCAGCTCAGACATTTCAGAATATAATGAGGCATACTTGATAAATTATGGAAGAACTTTTTTGTTGTCTATTGCCAAGTCTTGGTCAATAGGATTAATACTAAGAAAAGTAACATTGCTGTAGGGAGTTTCCAAGGCTAAAACACCCTATTTATTTTCATTAAGGTTCTTATTTTTCCTTTTCCTTCATAATAATTATATCTATATACCACAGAAACCCTTCTTGGAGTGTGTTTGCTCTCCCTGATTGGATTCAAATGAAAAGCTGCCTTTCTCTGTGGGCTGATTTCTTTTTCTTGTCTAATCAGCAGCATGGCCTGAATCCTAATTACAGGTTAGGGACTTAATGAATGAACTTCAAGAATATTAATTTAATGCTTGAAACACCAGCAAATAGAGTGACTGTCTTATTTGGGGCTTGCCTCATGAAGTCTCCTTTTTAGTGGCATTAGAATTTAAGGTTTAAAATAAGAACATAGTGAAAAACAACATTTAATCTTCAATGAGAGTAAATTAGTAGAGACTTAAAGAAATATGGAGGTATTTAAAAGGGGAAAATAAAGAAAAGTAATAAACTGGTGATTTTAAAATTAATGATCTCACACATTTTAAATTATTTTTATCTACAACAGTAAAATGGAAGACAAAAGAATGTATAACACTGATAATATTTCAGGTAAAATTAATTATACAAGTGGATTCAAATTCATGTTTGTTGAACAGTCAGCTTACACCTGCAGTCTTGGTGTCCAGTGAAGGATTTGGGTTTTCTTTTAGAGTACTGTATTACCTGTACAGATGATGGGAACGAGCTGGTGGTTTTGAACACGTCCAGGGGATTTTGTTTTCTTGTAGGTTGAGTCTGAATCTTAGGAGCATATCTCCCTCTAGGGGCATTCAAAAGCATTCATTGGGCTAAGGGCATTAATTTGCTATATTTGTAGCTGAGATGCTAAGGAACAGAGGTTTTCTCAGCACCTAGGAGATAAGGTTCAATCTCGAGATAGCTTCTCTAACATGAATTTTTCTATGCTTTCATTCAACATCAAGTGTGCAAACACAAGCCTTTTACTCAAAAAAACAATTTACTGGCCTCCTTACAGAAACTTTTTCTTTACTAGGATTCTGAAGATAAAAGTTTTGTTAGTGAACAAACTTTGAAATATTTCGCTACAACTCCCTCTTTCTGTGCTTTCTCATAAACATTGGTGTAGGAGCTTCATGCACTTTTGCTTGTTTGTTTCTATGGATTTTCTCAATAGCAGGAAGAGAAAAATTCTTGCTTGTATGCTGGCTGATAAAAGAAAAAAAATAGGACGAGAAACTTGGTGCATCAGGACTTGGCTTCTACCAGCTTTAGAAATTGAACAGACATCAGCAGGATTAACTGCTAGAGCTTAGACAGAAGTTTTACAAATGCTTTTCATTAAGTACCTTCAGCACTTCAATCTATTTTTCCCATGGAGAACTTCCTGGTCAATACACAAACCCCTCTCTTTTCTCTTTGATTTTTGGTTGGTTGGTTGGTTTTTTTATTTTGTTCATTGATGTGCATAATGTTGCACATAGTAGAGAAAGATGACATTGTTCATTTGTACCTAGTCAAGGCACAAGGACCAAGGAAGGTCCAGGTGCAATGGTTAAAAAAATTAAACTAAATGAATTTTTATCCTGGGTAAAGTTAGGAAAGGAAACATGACTACAGAACTCAAATATGTTCACTGGCTGATAGTCTCAAATTGCAGTACTTCTCTAAAGAGAAACATCAGTCCCATGTGCTCCATGTAATTAATGATCATTTGTCTTTCTTGTTGAAGAACAGGATGGATTTTTCTTTTTATTTAATGGCTTTACTTTTAAATGTCTTTATATGGACACACAGAAGAAAATAATAAAACTCTTAAAACTGTTAATCATTGTTAAAAAGTACAAAAATATAAACATTTCTATAGCCATGTCTTTGCAGTCCCTCTGTGAAGTTTTACCCTTGACTGAATTAAATAAACCCATTGAGGTAGATTTCTATTAAAGTTTTTTCATAAATTTCTGTCTTCTCTCCATACAATTGTCTCACTCCTTTGATGCCATTTAAATCCTCAAAGTCAAAAAGATATAAAAAAGTACAAAAAATGTCAAAAAGTACGAAAGATACCTGTGAGCTGCCTTGACCTTCTAACCAAATCAGGTAACTGTTTTCAGATAAAATGAATGCTGTCCTTCAACTTAAGTCCATAGATTTATAGGAATACTTGCAGATGGACAGTAAGACACTTCGAGCACAACTATGGCATAATTTATTTTAACTGTATCCATCTGCATTTAATCTGTCCCACTGTCCTGAGGACCATATCTATTTGCTTTTTTTCAGATGGTGCTGAATTTTTTCTGCTCTTTTATTTTCTCACATTCTGCTTCTCGCAGGAGAGCTCTTTGTTTCTGTATCCTTGTTAGAAAAGAATATACATGCTCTAAAATCAATGGACCCTCCGAAATTGTTCCTTATTACACAAAATTGAAAGTAACTTTTTATTACGATTGACTGTAATCGGAACACTACTCATGGTTGTCTAAGTTAGGGTAGTGAAAATATAAGCTGGGTTAATAAATAGCTAATATGGTCATTTTGAAAAATGTTATGACTTAAAACATCCACAGATTCTTATACAAAACAGCTGTTGGAAATGCTAACCATAAAACTATCAGTGTTTACAAGATTTTTATTATACAAACCTAATGGCTCCCATGGTTTTAATGCACTGTGAAACAGTCTTTCCTATTCCTTATGAACTCAAAGCACATCTCCCTAACGGGATTTCTCTTCCTACAGGCTATCAGTGCAATCAAAGCTAGTGGTGCATTTGATTAAATTGCTTCTTATTGGAGAAACATGTTTTTATTATAGTTTTTCCTAAAGATCTCCTGCTGGAAATGTAAAAAGTAGCCATCTAATAAAATTTAGTAGCGTGTTCTTGCAAGCACACTATTAAATGGTTAAAAAAAATGTATTCTAGGTTACAGAATCTATTTTCTGTTTCTAAACTTACCACTAAAAAAATAATATCTTAGGGCTCAACTACTGAAAACAGCTTCTGCCATCCTGTTCCTAATTTGTGCTTCTGTTGCTTGCAGGACGCTCTTGCTGAAAAGTGCAAATGAACTTGGAAGTCTTCTATGATATGTCTTGGTATGCCTGCTATATACAGACGTATATATCCATATGTATATATCCATAGGTCTGGATATAGACAATATCTGCATATTTGCAAACACCTTATCAATGCAACAATACATTAATGCATAATTAAAATAATTTAAAAACTTGGTAATGAAAATTGCAATGTGGAGAGATAGAACTTTCTAAAATGTAGAAGTTTAAGAATAAAAACCAATGGGAACATCCATAAAGGATTATTATAGCATGCTAACAAATATCTCCTTATGTAACATCTACTCTCAGCAGAAAAAAAGATTACTCTAGAGGACAATTATGAACTAGAAAGAAATTAAGAACATCTGATGTTATGTATAAAACACTATTTGTTCTTCCATTTACAAGTAGATTTGTGCAGCAAAGGGAATGGTGTTGAGGACCTGATGTTCACAGTATATACATTTATAACATTTTTATTTCTCAGTATCTCTAGTCTGGTCTTATAGGTTGAATGCCTGCTTAGTAGTTGGAAGACATTAAGCACAATTCTGTAGTTCATCTTGCAATTTAGTTTAATCTGAAACACATCCAGTCTGCATGCTCAGAGAGTGCTCCACAAAGTGTTAGAAGGAAGAACAATCTGGACATTCACTTCAAAAGAAAACTTAATTTTCACTAAAACATTGATGTAGACGCACTTTGAATTTCTTAAAAGTGCACTTTTGCTTACATAGCTATGGGAATAGTTTGGCAACATCACATGTAGGATGATGTATGGGGTTTGCGTTGCCAGGTTTTGGTAGCAGAGGTGCTACACGGATGGCTTCTGTGAGAAGCTGCTGGAGGCTTCCCCCATGTCTGATACAGCCACTGCCAGCTAGCTCCAAGATGGACCCACCACTGTCCAAGGCCGAGCCCATCAGTGATGGGATAATGTATTTAAAAAGGGGAAAAAGTTACTGCATGAGGGCAACTACTGCCAGAGAGACCAGTGAGAATATGTGGGAGAAACAGGTCTGCAGACACACAGGTCAGTGCAGAAGGAGAGGAGGTGCTTCAGGCACCACAGCTGAGATGCCCCTGCAGCCAGTGGTGTAGCCCATGGTGAGGCAGGCTGTGCCCCTGCAGCCAATGGAGGTCCACAGTGAAGCAGATATCCACTTGCATCCCATGAAGGACCTCATGTCAGAGCAGGGGGATGCCCAAAGGAGGCTGTGACCCCATGGAAAGCCTGGTCTGGAGCAGGCTCCTGGCAGGACCTGTGGCCCCTTGGAAAGAGAACCCACACTGGAGCAGGTATGTTGCAGAGCTTGTGAGCTGTGAGTGACCCACACTGGAGCAGTTTGATCCTGACGGGCTGAACTCCACAAAAGGGACCCACACTGGAGCAGCCTGTTCCTGGAAGATGCACGCCATGGAAGGGACCCACACTGGAGCAGTTCAAGAAGAACTGCAGCCCATGGAAAGTGTTTGTGTTGGAGAAGTTTGCAAAGACTGTCTGCTGTGGGAGGGAACATACACTGGAGTAAGGGAAGAGTGAGAGGCATCCTCCATGTGAGTAGGAAGGAGTGACAGAGGTAATGTGTCATAAACTGAGCACAACCCACATTCCCCATCCCCCTGCACCAGTGGGGGGAGGATGCAGAGAAAATTGTAAAGTTGAGCCCAGGAAGAAGGAAGAGGTAGGGTGAAGGTGTTCTAAGATTTAGTTGTTATTCCTCATTATCACACTCTGAATTGATTAGTAACAAATTGAATTCATTTCCCCAAGTCAGGTATGTTTTGCCCATGACAGTGACCAGTGAACGATCTCTCCCTGTCCTTATATTGACCCAGGAATCTCTCATTATATTTTTTTCTCCCATGTCCCATTGAGGACTGGTAAAGCAGCTTTGTTGGGCACCTGGATTCTAGTCATGGTAAACATGCCACAGATGAGTATCTGACCTATTAAAAATACAGTGTTTTTAGTTGGGGGGGGGGGGGGGATTAGGTTTTGTTTGATTAGTTGTTTGCTTGTTTTGTTGGGTTTTGCGTTTATTGTAACTTGAAAAAAATTTGTCAAGGGAAGAGTATTTATCCAGCATAATAACCTGAAACCTGTTCTTAAGCACAAACTTCTTCCAATTTGCTCTGGACACTAACTTACTGAGCTGTCCTCCTTAAGTTAATTGGGTAATCACCCGTTGTGTCTCAGACTAATTACCAGCTCAGCCCACATCGCTGTTTCTTAAAGAGAGCTGGACAACCAACCACAGGCAGAGAAAATTAGAAAATATAGCCTTTCATGAACATCAAATATTACATACTGTTTACAGGTCTACACGGGCCAGAATACTTTACCAGAGGGGTCTGCTAGGTAGTTAATGACAATTACCTGATCAGATGTAACTTTCTGCAGCATACAAACGTTAGTAGCAACTCATCCTGCTTCAAATTCGGGCAGGAACAGCTCATGTATAGACAGGTCTGATGGTGATACATCTGAGTGCGTGTTTGGGGGCAGGGAAGTGATTTTAGAGTGTTAGAATATGAGTCTAACAATAGAGAATAAAATGAGGGCTGGAGACAAAAAAAAAAAAAAACCAACCAAAAACCAAAAACCAAACCAAAACAAACAAAAAGAAACCCAGAAAAAAAACCCCAAACAACCAAGATTGTTCTTTCCTGCAAAAGACATTGCTCGAGAACCCATATAAGCTGGAGAGAACAACAAAATAAATAATGTCAGAAAGGCAAGTCCTACCTAAAGGTTTCTGACTTTTCCCCTTATAATTCTTTACCAGGATTAATTTGGAGGAAAAGTTAACTATATACAAGTATTTCACTTATTTTTAAAACACAGTGCATGTAGGTCCCCAGTATTTTGGAATATCACAATGAAACTTTACTGAGATGTGTTTGAGGATATTTTGTTCCTGCTGTGGACATAAATAACAATAGATAGAATCATAGAATCACAGAATGGTTTGATTTGGAAGGGGCTTTAAAACTCATCTAGTTTCAACCCCCCTGCCATGGGCAGGGACACATTCCACCAGACCAGGTTGCTCAAAGCCCCGTCCAACCTGGCCTTGAACACTGCCAGGGATGGGGCATCCACAGCTTCTCTGGGCAACCTATTCCAGTATCTTATCACCCTTATAGTAAAGAATTTCTTCCTAATATCTAATGTAAATCTACCCCTTTTCAGTTTAAAGCCATTCCCCCTCGTCTTATCCCTACATGCCCTTGTAAAAGGTCCCTCTCCAGCTTTACTGTTGACCCCTTGTAGGTACTGGAAAGCTGCTATATGGTCTCCCTGAAGCCTCTTCTCCAGGCTGAATAAGCCCAACTCTCTCAGCCTGTCTTCATAAGAGAGGTGCTCCAGCCCTCTGATCATCTTCATGGCCCTCCTCTAGACTTGCTCAGGCAAGTCCATGTCTCTTTGCGTCAGAAGCCCCAGAGCTGAATATAGTACTCAACACGGCATCTTACAACAATGGAGTAGAGAAGGAGACTCCCTTAACATACTGGCAACAATGATATTGATGCAGCCCAGCATATGTTTGACAATAGGATGTCTAACATTTGTTTTTCCTTTAGAAAAATGAGTTCCTTTGTGCTCTTCTTCCTACATTGAGTATACGGAGTTTCTATTGCTTGTATGTCTGCATTCCACATATGCCATGGAAAAATAAGTCAGCCCAGAAAACCAACTGTAAGGGGTAACAGGTTCAGACTTAAACAGGGGAAGTTTAGATTGGATATGATGAAGAAATTCTTTACTGTAAAGGTGGTGAAGCATTGGAATGGGTTGCCTAGGGAAGTTGTGAATGCTTCATCGCTGGCCGTGTTCAAGGCCGGGTTGGACAGAGCCTTGGGTGGCATGGTTTAGTGGGAGGTGTCCCTGCCCATGGCAGGGGGGGTGGAACTAGATGATTTTAAGCTCCTTTCCAACCCTAACTATTCTATGATTCTATGATTCTATGATCTTTCTGAACCAAAGGATTTTTTTATTTGCCTTTTTTTTTCTTTTTTTCTTTTAATGCTGCACTTTAGAACTTCAAAAAGCCCCACTACACAAGACTGCTTTAATAACATCTTAAACCCCTGCAGAGTAAGGCAGTTTGCATGCTTCAACAAGTCAAAGAGAGTAGAAAAGCTCTCATGGAGAGTGCATGTAGAATTTGCCAAGTGGCTAAAGGCAGGATTCAGTAACCCCACTGCTCCTTGAGGAATCCATTGCAGAAACTGATGAGATTTTCTATAAGTTTTATAGACTGCTGAGGTGAAAGTGGAGAAAAGGGGTCAGGTTTTCTAATGTTCTTCACGCTGTTTTGCCACTGAGTTTGCATTCAATTGCATGGTTTGCTCATTGTAAGCCAGGGGGCTGAAACATGGGTGAGGTCATGGTTTGTAATAGTGTATGGATCAATGCTTGCCATTTAGAATCTGGGTAAATTGGGTTAAAAGATACTGCAGTGTATGTGTCTGAGGAAAAGAAATGGCACATTTGCTCTTTTTCCTCTAATATCAGTATAGCAGATATTTTGTTGATTGGGTTTTGTTTTGGGTTTGGTGTTTTTAGTGATGCAATAGAAGTGGACCTGAATAATAATATATAGTAACTGTTAAGCATTCATGTGATTAATAACCTGAAGCTGTATAATTGGAATAACTATACTTCATTAAATTGCCATAATAAACTGCATGTAAGCTAAATTTTTTGTTGTGCCAGTTAAATTTTGCTTTTGTTTAATCAAAAGAGAGATGTAGATCCAACTTGTCATTATATACCCTCACAAATTGCCATTTCAGCCAGTCCAGTGAGACAAGTATTTGTTGAGATCATAGGTCTCCAGCAACAGAATGAAGTTTCATGTAGGCATCTCTTTAGGTGTGGGTGCTTTGTCTCTAAGAAGTTGAATATTGTCACTGAGTTTGCAATGTTCCATGATTCTTGAAGTCAGTGCTGGAGTTGAGTCCCCCAGGCCTGTGCTTGTATAATTTTATCATAACTGCACTGAATTCTAAAGAGATGGAATATCTCGTGCTGGAACACACAGATTAAAATAAAAATAAGCAAACACTGGACACAGTTCTTTGCCTAAATTTTAATATGTTTTCTGGACTGCTCTTCTAAGAGCTGGAGTTATGGTTTCTAGCCTAATCAGGCTTGTTTATCAGTCTCATGTTCTGTTGCCTCTATTCTTCAGACTTTCTGGCTGTGCTCACATCTTGACTTTCTTTGTGATTGTGTCTACACTAACAGATATAGTCTTCTCCTCTCACAAAACCTCACTTGGAGTATTGTGTGCAGTTCTGGTGTCCTCAACATAAAAAGAACATGGAACTGTTGGAACAAGCCCAGAGGAGGGCCACGAGGAGGATCAGGGGACTGGAGCACTGCAGGAGATCATGGACAACACACACAGATTAATGTAATCAGGTGCTGACCATTTATTGTAACACAAGTGTCGTCTTTTATAGAATGTTTCAAGCTACTAGAACATTCGATAACATCTGATTGGTTAACGCCTCCTGGCCGAGTGTTAGCAGCAGCTTAATGATTGGTTGCAGCTCAGGAAACACTTCCTCTCCGTGTCAGCACACAGGTTTCCTTTGTTAACCCCCTCAGTGGCCTGCGAAGCCTTCTGCTCACTACTCAGGTGAGGCCAAATCAAAGGCTGGATTGCTCACGTGGCCATTCTCAGCCAAATAACTCTCCACAGAGCACTTCCTGTATGAAGACAGGCTGAGAAAGTTGGGGCTGTTCAGCCTGGAGAAGAGAAGGCTGCGTGGAGACCTCATAGCAGCCTTCCAGTATCTGAAGGGGGCCTATAGGGATGCTGGGGAGGGACTCTTCATTAGGGACTGTAGTGATAGGACAAGGGGTAATGGGTTCAAACTTAAACAGGGGAAGTTTAGATTGGATATAAGGAGGAAGTTTTTTACTATAAGTGTGGTGAGGTACTGGAATGGGTTGCCCAGGGAAGTTGTGAATGATCCATCATTGGCAGTGTTCAAGGCCAGGTTGGACAAAGCCTTGGGTGACATGGTTTAGTGTGAGGTGTCCGTGCCCATGGCAGGGGGGTTGGAACTACACGATCTTAAGGTCCTTTCCAACCCTAACTATTCTATGATTCTATATTGTCTTTTCTTTCTTTTCCCATCCCAGAACTGTACCATGACTGTTATGATTCTCTCCTGCCCTCATTGTCTCCTTCCTGTTAGTGATATCTTTCATTATTTCAAACCCACTTAATGGAGATGAATAAGAGAACACTCGTTCTCTATGATTTCCCTAAATAGAACAAACATGAATTTTACAACAATAAGGTCTAGAGATCCCTGTCGGAAATGCTAACTTTCCATTCAGGTGGCAACATCAAAACCAAAACAAAACACACACAGAGAACCAAAACAAGCAAACAACCCCAAACCAACCGACCAACCAAAATACTTCCACAACAAAACCCCAACCCTCTTAACATTAATTTTATTATGTTAAATAAACGTTTGTCTTTTTTACAAGCATAGTTATGTCAGCTGATTTACTATGTGAATAATATTGGTCTATACAACCTGAAGACCTGTTCCAGGTGACTTGAAATGTCTTTTTTGTGGACCATCAGTGAGTCATTGAGGATTACCACAACTTGTCTGATCTCTCTCCTCTTCAAAGTTTCCAAAGATAGTTGTTTAGTTCCTGCCTGAGACACAGGTTGTTCAAACTGCTTGCTTAATAGCTATATCTGCTAATTTGTCTAACCCCATTCTAAAGCTGTTTTGGTCCCCACAGAATCCTATTGCAGGAATGTCCACAATTAAATTATGAGTTGTATGAAAAAGTGCTGCTTCATGTTCATATTGAATCTGCTACTCGAGGATTGTGCAATGCACCATGAAATCAATCTTCTGTGAACCTTTCTAACCATATCTATTATACTATTCATGATACTTTAGCCATCCTCCCATTTTCCATGCTGAAAAGAATTCTACAATTCTCACCGTAGCTGTGATTCTGAGGGGCGTATTTCCCTCTTTTTTTAGTTTTTAATATTTTGATGTACCTCCTTAGAGAGCACACGTAATGTTAAAAAAAAGTGTACCATTCATTTGCACAGGAGCAGCATGATATTTTCTGTTTCTCCTTTCCTTTAATAATGTCTCATCATCTATCTGCTATTTTGACTGCCATGCAACACTGAACCGATGTTCTTTGAGATCTGACAACATAGTAGCTGTATATCACTGTATAGATCTACTTAGAATACATTATTCAAGTACACTTCTTAACAACGAATTTTGCTCATTTTGCCACTCAACATTATGAATTTTTTCTGAAAATCTTCAGCTGCTTTAGATTTGACTGTCCTGAATAATATGGTACCATTTGTAAGATATGTGATCATTCTATTCACTCCTTCTTCCAGGTCATTTATTGGCGTACTGAACTGTGCAGACTCGTGCAGATTCCCTAAATCCTCACAGCTAGTAGCTAGCACTGTGTTGCATTCTTTTTTTCATTTATTACAAGGGACCTACACCTGGTGATCAAAGTCTGTCGTAGAAAAGCTGCTTATTATTCATAGAAAGTCTTCTCATTTACTGCCGTAAATACAATCCTCTAATGTATTCAGATGTTATTAGTAACCTTTTCCTCTACAGTCAAAGTGTCCAGGGAAACAAGATTAATAAAACTCTTCATAGATATATTTCAATGTTGTATCTTGTGAATATCAAATATATCATAGTATTCCTCTGAGAAGAAGATTCTCTGTTGCTATAAGCAAATATAAAATGTCTTGATTTATAGAAAGCTGTCTGTAAAGCTTTCTAAGCCTACCTTGAAACTTCTGCTGCTTTATTCATTTTAATTTCAGTTACTTGATTTAGATTCAGCTATTTGCAGGTCAGACTTCCTCATGTAAGGTCAAAAGCAGTCATTTTGTGTCTGTAACTAGCTATATTGTAATTCATGTCTAAATGGTGCTCCCAAAACATGGTGACAGAGATGGAAAATCTATTGATAATTACTTATGCAATTTCATCTTGCTTCTGGAGCTTCGCAGTAAGATTGGCAAATATGGTGGGGATTTTTTTAGATTTAGTTTTTTGGTTTTGTTTTTAAATCAGTGGCTATACTATGAAAATTCAGAATTGTTTGAGCTAATCCAAGAGGCACTCAAAATTAACCATTTTGCTTTTAGAATATTTGGCAAATGCAAAAGTCTTTTTTTTTTTTTTTTTTTTTTAATTTTATTTTGTCAATATCTTCATATAGAAGCTAGACTTCAAATGCCTCACTGGGGAAAATTTTAAGTAAACCGTATCAGGCTACTCTGAAGTTTGCCTTTTTTATACTTGTTTCAAACAAGCCATTAAGTTCAATATTCTTAAATGTCTGAACTTAATGACCTAGATTATTCCAATACCTGTTTCAGAGTCAGGATACTCAGTGGAGAAATGTACTTCTTTTATAATTTCTGTGTAGAAGTGTTTTTGTCAAAATATAAAATTGCACAAAGTGACGGTTGTGCTTATTTCGTTCATTTCATCTATCAAACTGCTGAAAATAGGGATCTACTTCACTGCAACCAGTGATCAGATTGCTATATCTTGTCAAACAAAACAAGAGTGAAATATATCTTTTCATGCTGCCTTAAATTTAGGTTTAAGTTAAAGTATTGCAACCCTATTAGTCACAAGAGGATTGCACAAGGGTTATTCATAGCAGAAATTTACCCAGCATATCAGTGGTCGATTAAGGATAAATGCTTTTAAAATGATATCTTTATGCAGTCTTCCCGTTGGAAACACAGTAATGTGTGATGTTATTTACCTCCTTCAAAGTAATGTACAGCAGTACATTGTATCCTTGCAAGCATTTATCCATTTATGTTTGAGCTATGCAACACCAGTCTCCTCTGGTGCTCCTGAGTGTGTTTCTGGTAGCATGCCAAACTACAACACTCTTTGACTGACTAGATGGGAATAAAAGTGTGCAAATCATACATTTCCTTTTTTCAAAGCAATTGAGGAAGACAAATTGAGATTATCTGAAAAACTGAGAGAAAAATCTCTAAAAATAATACATCAGTGAAAGTTTTCTTTGTGCTTCCTTTTCCTTTTCTGTTTTGTTTTTCTTACAATCCTTTTGTTAGTGCAAAACAAAATGTAGTGTTTCCATCAGGGCACTTTGATTACGTGAGAAATCAAGCATGAAAAAGACTGTTACAATTTGATAAAATTCTTCTGAAACTGAGGGGTCATTTATATCATAAGGCATTATCTCTTGGCACTTGAACTTTTTTCTCCTGAAACCACCTCTTGACAGTAATGTTTATTATTAAGATGGTCAAGATTGACACTAAAAATCATAGTCCCTTATTTCTGATATTGCCATTTTGAACCATTATTAAGAAAATAGCAGAGAAATTACTTGCAATACTAGGGAGCTATGGATTGATACTTCAAATGGGGAGGAAAATAACTAATATAAAAATGAAGTGGGAAGAAAAATTACATGTTGAACAAAAGAAGACATTTATGGGCTAAGAGACACATATCATTTAATAGAAAGATAATAGTGTTTCTAATCTGAAAAGCTATGTGAGATAAAAAAATTGAAACTCCATAGATTTATCAGTAAACATTTTACAAAAATGTCAGCATAATACCCTTTTGAAACATGAAGGAAACAAATGTTACTAAATCCTGTATTTTCTCAGATTTTGTCACAAAGTGACCCAAACTGTGTCATTCAGTGTGCTCATTATTCACTATGGTCTTAATTTCAAGACTAGTTTATAGTATTGTTCTCAGTTCAGGTTGTTCAGGAAACTATTAGAGAGCAATACAAACATGTGGCAATATTCAAGAATAATGCAGCTATAATCTTTGTTTTATATGTGATAGCTGATAATACGTATAAAGAAATGAATATCTATCTTTAGCTACTGATTAAATAAGATTTTTGGAGTGAACAGATATCTTTGAAGTCTCCATTGCCTTTGTTGTTTGTATTTGAAGATGTGCAAGTTTATAAAGATAGCTTATACAGGTCATTCACCAGTATTTGACTTTCCTTCTATTCCGCTGCTGTGACAAAGGCATTTGGTGTGTGGACAGCCACATGAGACCACTGTTTGGATCTGAGTGCAGTGTGATATGCATGTGATACAGTACCAGATCATATCACACAATATTTTTTTTTATTTTGGGGGAAAACACACTTGGTTATCATAAAAGCAGCTGTTCTATTCACACCCATTATTTATCTTAGACAGATGCTTCTGTCAAGACAGACTTTAACTCTTTCACTGACTCTTTGACTACACAGATATTTAATAACACATCATGAAAAACAGAAGTTACAATGAGCACTTTTATTAGTATGATATTTTCCTACACGCCCTGCTAGCCAACCATGTTAATTTCTGCTTTTCTCAAGAAAAAAAGACCACCGAAAGCAGAGGCTGTCTTCCCCTATGTTGTGGCACAAGCTAAGGTCTGGCGGCCGGAAGATGTCGTGCTGTACGGAAAGACAGGACTCCTCCCCTAATAGCCAACAGTGTTTACGTTATGATGTAAGCACACGGAAGTGACGTTGTAAACCGTGGATATATAATGTTGTGTTTTCCTGTAATAAACGCCATTTTGCTGTTCACCATATTGGTGTGTATGAGCTGATGGACCGAGCGGCCAGGGGTTGGTCGCCGTGCCGTTCCTGAACCAGGTCGCCACGCCTCCGTGAGGCAACAAGTGGTGCCGAAACCCGGGAAATTCGCCTGGGGTCAGGTGAACGGCGGCCGGAGCGGCGGGGCCGGCCCGGCGGGGAGGACGCTCCCGGATTAGTAAGGAGGATGGAAGCTCCTGTGAAGGTCGTATCGCAATTATATAAGCAGTGGGGTGTTGATTGTAAATCCAAAGATTTTATGTTAGCCGTTGTGAGGCTGTTACAGATTGGGGCTATTGATCAGCCGGCAGATATTCTCCACCCAGAAGTGTGGGTTAAATGTACTATAGCGTTAGCCGAGGAGATGAAGTCCTCGGGTTGTGGGAAATACCTTAAGTCGTGGGGGAAAGTTGAACAGGCTCTGCGAAAGGCTCGGCAGGAGCAGGAATCCTGCATGTATGGGGCAGCCGTACAGACTCCATACCCATCGGACGGGGGCACCTTTGCTGAGTCTGACGACTCGCGGGAGGGTGATGCGCCCTACGAATCCCCGGACCTTGAACCACTTACCGAGGGACAGAATGAAGCGAAATCCTTTTGGGGTGGATTAATGGACTGGGTTAGACCGCCGCCCTATGCGCCCCAAGATGGCGCCGAACGGCGCGGGGAAGAGCGGAGCGAGGATGTCCCTGTCGGGAGCCGGGGGGAAGGGCGGAGCGAGAAAGTCCCTGTCGGGCACAGGGGGGAAGTGTTAGGATTGACATGCACACACAAACGGGAAGAGGGGCGGAGCGCGTGTGAGGCGCGGGGAGCCAATCAGAGCGGTCATTTGAACAAATGCCCTTATAAGGTAAACGCCCCTCTGAGTGGAAGGCGGGGTGAGTCAGGAGGGGGGGAGCGGCCCGCCTGCAAGGGACGTGGGCGGGACCGGAGCAGAGGAAGAAAACGAGGCACACTTGTGGGGCATGCAAGGGAGCCGGGCGGGCCCGGAGCCCAGCAACAAAGTATCGGAACCCGGAGGTACCTAGTCAGTCGAGCTCTGATCCCGAATCAGGCACTAGCGGGGATGAGTGCCTCTTAACCAATTCTGATTCAGATAAAGAAGAACTAGGGGTAGATAAAATCAAAAGCCAAATTACCCCCTCCTGTAATAAAGGGAAGCCTGAAACAAAGACTACGTGTGCCGAGTGGGTTCCACCGGCCCCATTAGCATTCCCGGTCCGAGTAACGGATGGAGGACAGAGGACTTTTTCCCCTGCAAACCCTAAAGATATACAGGCAATTGTTAAAGCAATTGCAGATAAGGGGCTTAATTCTGCTATGGTTTCCACCCTTATAGATGGGGTTTTTGGGGGAGATGATATGCTCCCATTTGATATACAACATATTTGCAGAATGATTTTTGGAGGGGCAGGGATGATTGTTTTCAACCAAGAATGGCAAGATAATTGTACGAAACAGCTAGCCCTAGCAACTGGGAAACGCCATCCGTTACGTGGTTCCAGCCTGCCACGTTTAATGGGCACTGATCCAACAATGCTCACTCCCCAGACACAAGCCCAAGGTTTGCGGGCCCATGAAGTCATGATAACTACTTGTGCAGCTAGAGATGCTATTCATACAGTTTCTCGAGTTATTGCTAAGCCTTCGCCATGGGCAACAGTAAAGCAAAATGAAAGTGAGAGCTTTACACAGTTTGTGGATCGCCTTCAAATGGCGGTCGATTCTTCGGCCTTGCCCGCAGAGGCAAAAGGTCCAGTCATTGCAGATTGTATACGCCAGCAATGTAATGCAAAAACCAAAGAAATCTTACGGTCGATGCCGATGGGATCAAGTGCCGCGGACATGATTAAACATGTTTCAAATGAGGAGCAGTTAACCCCGCTTCAAGCAGCTGTTACAGCAATGGCCAATATGAGGGGGTGTTTTAAATGTGGTCAGGTGGGCCATGTGGTGGCAAACTGCCCTCAGCAGGGGAACTCATCAATGGCATCCCCCTCGCATCATAATCAATCTAGAGGGCCGTGTTGGACTTGTGGAAAGAAAGGCCATCCCGCTAAGGAATGTAGATCTAAAATCCCGGGAAACGGGAGGGGGAGAGGGCGTCTGGGCTGCACTCGGCCCTCTCCCGCTTGGGATATGAGGCGGCCCAATTATGCCAACCCCGCGTGGGGCAAAGCGCTCTCGAACCCACTGCCCCTCCGAGAAGCGACCAATTTCACGGCCCAACCGTCAGTTCAGCCGAATCCGTCCCTATCTCAGGGACAGCAAGGACAACCTCGTGGGGGCGAGACCCCAGGGTGGCCCTGGCAATAAAGTGTGACAACCCACCAGTGGTGTGGGGAATCTGCTCCCTTTATAATAGTCCAAATGACACTACTATTAGTGTCCCCTTTTTGATTGACACCGGAGCAGACGTTACAGTTATGCCTAAAACGAATTGGCCCCCACACTGGAAATTGACAAAAGCCCCTATGGTGGGTGGAGTCGGGGGACTAACCCGAGCTTGGAAGAGTGTTCAATTAATAGCAATCACAATTCATACTGAAAAGGGACCGGAAAAAACTATCACCCTTTTCCCTTATGTCATGACAGAAGTCCCACCCCTGTTAGGAAGGGACGCTTTAGTCCTATTAGAAGCCAGGGTGACAAATTTAATCTAAGGGCCACTGCCGTATACCCACCTCTACCAATTAAACTGACATGGAAATTGTTTGACCCAGTGTGGGTTGAGCAGTGGCCCCTATCAAAGCCTCGAATGAATGCCCTTCTTGAGCTGGTTGACCGAGAACTACAATGTGGTCATATAGAGCCCTCCACTAGTCCATGGAATACTCCAGTTTTTGTAATACCCAAACGAACTGGCGAAGGGTTTCGTCTCCTTCATGATCTGCGGGAAGTAAACAAGACAATTCAACCAATGGGTCCTGTTCAAACGCTGTTACCTATGAACTCTATGATACCAGAAGGACAACCTTGTGCTGTCCTTGATATCAAGGACTGTTTCTTTTCGATACCCCTGCATGAGGAAGACAAGGAGCGGTTTGCTTTTTCAGTTGTGTTTCCAAACAGCCAACGCCCTAATCTACGCTTCCAGTGGAAAGTGTTGCCCCAAGGAATGATCAACTCACCCACCATTTGTCAGATCATGGTGGACCGAGCACTGGCACCGATTCGGCACAGTGATCCGACTGCAACCATTATTCAATACATGGATGATATCTTAATTGCTGCACCGTCAGGAGATCAGGTGGACCGACTAGTGTCAACGGTATCAGAAGTTCTAAGGATAAACGGATTTGAGATCGCGAACGCAAAAATTAAAAGAGGACCATGTGTAAGTTTTTTGGGAGTGGGGATTACAAGCTCTTGCATAACCCCTCCCGAAGTAAAAATTCGTCAAGATATTCAGACACTTCATGATATGCAACAGTTAGTGGGGTCCTTGCAATGGCTTCGTAATATTGTTCTGATTCCTCCCGAAATCATGGCCCCCCTGTACGATCTTTTGAAGGGAAAAAACTCATGGGAACCAAAAACTCTGACGGTGGAAGCAATGAACTCTCTTGACTTTATCGAGCGACAGATGTCATCGAGTACGCTCGCCAGGTGGAATCCGAGTATACCACTTGATTTGTATGTGCACTTCACAGAGGGGGGGGGAGTAGGAGCGTTAGCCCAGGGCCCTCCCGAAAAAGCCCAACCAATACAATGGATAGTCCTGGGAAAACCATCACGTGCATTTTCTCCGGGAGTCGAGTGCCTTGGCAACCTTATTATGAAAGGCAGAAAACTTGCCCTAAGACACTTAGGCATTGAACCCGCCAGGATATACCTGCCCTTCCGTAAACAGCTTCCAGTACAATCTGTGGCAATGTCAGAACATTTGGCCATAGCTCTTGTTGAATTCGGCGGAGAGGTCTGGTATGCTGTGAAGCCCCCCTGGACTCAAATGTTAGCAATAGTCGACATCGACCTTCCAAAGAAAATCATGGACCGGCCTCAACCGGGACCAACAGTCTTTACTGATGCGTCTTCAACAACCTCAACCGCGGCAGTGGTGTGGCAATCAGAAAACGAATGGCATTGTGTTAAAATGAGCGATCGTGCTCTTTCAGTTCAACAGTTAGAAGCGACAGCCGTGGTACTGGCGTGTGGACTGTTTTCAACAGAACACCTTAATATAGTAACCGACTCGATGTTTGTGGCCAAACTTTGTTTGGCCATGTCGGGACCTGGCGTGTCAACATCTACAGTAGCTTTGATGCTGGAAGAAGCACTTTTTTCTCGAAAAGGCACTATATCAGTCATCCATGTCAATAGCCACAGCCCAATTAAAGGGTTTTTCCAGACCGGTAATGATAAAGCAGACGCTGCTGCAAAAGGATTGTGGACATTAAGAGACGCCCGTCAGCTACATGAGTCTCTCCACATCGGAGCCAAAGCATTAGCAAAGAGATGTGGGATTTCAGTTCCTGAAGCGAAACATATAGTAGCTACATGTCCTTACTGTCAGAAAGCACCACTGTGGTCCAGTGGGGTAAACCCCAGAGGGCTTAAAGCCTCCGAATTGTGGCAGACGGATTTTACAATCTGCCAGTTGTTGAAACCTCAAGCATGGCTAGCAGTAACTGTAGATACATATAGTGGAGTGATAGTAGCCACTCAACATCGTAAAACCGATTCCAAAGCAACTATTCAACATTGGCTAACAGTCATGGCGTGGCTTGGGGTCCCTAATCAGATCAAAACGGACAATGGTTCAAACTTTGTTTCTAAATCAGTTCAGGCATTTGCTCTGAAATGGGGTATTACCCTAATACATGGCATCCCGTATAATAGTACGGGACAAGCCATAGTAGAACGAGCGAATCAAACTCTCAAATCTAAATTGGAAGTGTTAGCAAAAGCAGAAGGTTTTGCTGACGCTATCCCTTCGGGAGATCAAGCACGCCTATTGGCGACTGCTCTGCTAGCATTAAATCAATTTCCTAGAGGAGAGGAGGTAAATAGCCCCACTCAAAAACATTGGGCCACTCGCGCACTAGAAGAAGGTCCATTAGTCATAATTAAAAATGAGCTGGGGGAATGGGAGCAGGGGTGGCGGTTGGTTTTGATGGGACGAGGGTACGCTGCCGTCAAAAAAGATGGTAGAGTTAAGTGGTGTCCGCTTAAGTGTATTAAACCAGATCTCCAGAATAAATCTAATGAAAATTGTGAGTCTTGTTCACAGGATTAGATCATCGGACGCCCCCGTAGCCCGTATACCCCAGCATCATGCGTCCCATTCAAGCTTGGGAGTTCCACATTGGCAGAATCCAGACCACGACAAAATGACCATCGTTGGGAGGGGTGGTGATGCTTTTGTGAGAATCAGGTCACCAGCCCTACAAATGGGTGCTTGAACAGGGCCGATCGCAACAATCATCATGGTACTGATCTTTGGGCCTTGTAAGCTGTTAGAGCACCAACAACTGCTTTAAGAATGTATCTACTCGGTGCTATGTTTACTTAGTGTTACCTCAGTGTTATATCTCAGGTTACTTTTAAGCTGCCTTAAGTTATGATGTTTAGGTTTTTGTCGACCCTTGTAAATTGGTATGAATATTACCGGCCACTTCTTCCAATGCAGGCTGGCCACCTGCATCGGAACGAGTGTGCATTTTGGTCAGTTTAGAAGCCCAAGCCTCAGACAGTGTAAGGGAGGCATGCACCTTACGTTGTACTGACACTGTTTGGAGCTGGTTTTTTGATTTTTAGTGGGGTCGTTGCACTATATTTCAGTAACATTTTGTGTTTTGATTCTTATATTTGTATGTAGTCTTTTGTAAGATCGATCTTGTCTAAGGTGTCTTACGTGTTTTACTCAAGTTTATTATATATGTTTTGTACGGTTGTTATAAGGTATTGAATAAGATTTTATAAAACATAAATAAGATTTTGATTAAGTATATTGTAGCTAATTTGGTTAAGCATAGGGAGGGGGGATATGTTGTGGCACAAGCTAAGGTCTGGCGGCCGGAAGATGTCGTGCTGTACGGAAAGACAGGACTCCTCCCCTAATAGCCAACAGTGTTTACGTTATGATGTAAGCACACGGAAGTGACGTTGTAAACCGTGGATATATAATGTTGTGTTTTCCTGTAATAAACGCCATTTTGCTGTTCACCATATTGGTGTGTATGAGCTGATGGACCGAGCGGCCAGGGGTTGGTCGCCGTGCCGTTCCTGAACCAGGTCGCCACGCCTCCGTGAGGCAACACCCCTATTGCCTCGTATCCAAGAGTCAGAAAGCTTTTCTTAAATATTAAAAGTCAGGGAAAGAGAGAAAGAAGTAAATGAGAAAAAAATAATTCATGAAAACTTGAATGTGAAAGCATGGGAGAGTGAAGCATGTGAAGGAAGTGAGGCAGAAAGGGAGAAGCTGAGAGAAGGGTGGAGGGAAACAGAAATGGAATTTCAAATGAGAAAGGGACTAAAAAGTAGCCAGAGTTGGGAGGGAGATTATGAAGAGAAAAGATGCAAGTAAAAATTTATGATAAACAGGTATTAGGAACAATACTGTAGGAAGCTGTAGATAGGCTACAATTTGTTTTCTTAAATCAAGATTGGGTGTTATTATGCAAGACAGTAAAGAAAAAGATATTTTTCTTCCACCTAATAGCAAGAACACTGACTAATATTCTGTGTTCAACGTGATGCTTTGTTTTTCCTCATGATCTCTGTTTAAAGTTTATAAATTCCTTTGGAAATATCAGACTTCTTGAATGTCATTCACAACCTGGATGTTGGAAATTGAAGCTAAAAAATTATGGGATACAACATTTGAAGTAAAAGGGTTTAGGAGGTTGTCCTACTATTTCCACTGTAGTTTAAAACAGTATACAGCTATGAATATAGATTATTCTCACCAAAACAGCCAATATTTAGAAGATTAATTTTTGTAATACAGTTATATGTAGATTAGGGAATTTCTACAAAATAATGATAACTTTCTTACAGTTTCTTTGAACAAAAGAAAAAAAACTATATTGAAGACTAAATCGTCCTTTAAAGTATGTGCCTCATTAGGAGTTATTCCCAATAAGAAGTCATAGATAGGTAAAATCAGTACAAATAAAAGATGAAATTGAAACTTTACTATCCAGTTTGAGATCTGTATTCAGAAAAATATTTATGCAAATATTTAGTAAGCACATGGGAAGGTCCACTAATTTTGAATTTGCAGAAATGATATATTATTCCAGCGATAACCTTGTAAAACAATAAGGAACTAAATCCATGGGTATTTTTAGGGTTATAAGTGCAGTCCTAGTTTTATAAATACAAAAAACTTCACTGATTATCACATTTTACCCATATCAGGGCTGTATTCAGAGGTGGATTGAAAATTGACGGAATGGTCAGGCCCAGAGAGTGGCGATCAGTGGCACAGTCTAGTTACACACCAGTGACTAGCAGTGTACCCCAGAGGTTAATAATGGGGCACAATATACCTGCAGCAAATTGATAGCACCAAACTGGCAGGAGTGGCTGACATGCCAGAGGGCTGTGCTGCCATCCAGAGGGACATTGGCAGGATGGAGAAAGGGGCTCACAGGAACCTCATGAAAGTCAACAAGGGAAGTGCAGAGTCCTGCACCTGGGAAAAACAACCCCATGCACCAGATGGAAAGCAGCTTGGTAAAAAAGACCCTAGGGGTCCTGGTGGATGGGAGGCAACCACGTGTCCTTCCTGCGAAGAAGACTAATGGTATCCTGGGCTGCATTAGACAAAGTACTGATAGCAGATTGAGGGAGGTGGACATTCCCCTCTCCTCAGCGATGATGGGGCCACAGCTGGAGTGCCATGTCCTGTGCTGGTCTCCCCAGTACAAGAGAGACAAGGACATATTGGAGAGAGTCCAGCAAAAGGCCACAAAGATGATTAAAAGACTGGAGAATGTCTCCTGTGAGGAAAAGCTCAGAGAGCTGGGACTGCTTAGCCTAGAGGAGAGACAGATGGGAGGGGATCTCATCAATGCATATAAATACCCAAAAGGAGAGTACAAAGAGGATGGAGTCAGGCTGTTTTCAGCATGCCTAGTGACAGGACCAGAGGTAATGGGCACAACCTGAGACACAGGAGGTTCCCCCTGTACATCAGGGTATGTTTTTTTTGTACTGTGAGGGTGACCAAGCACTGGCACACGACCCAGTGGGGTTATGGAGTCTCCCTCCTTGGAGATACTCAAAAGCCATCTGGACATAGTTCTGGGCAACTAGCTCTAGGCTGCCCTGCTTTAGCTGGGGAGTTGGATAGCAGGACCTCCAGAGGTCCTTTCCAACATCAACCAATTTGTGAGTCTGTGAATTTGGACCATTGCAGAGTGGAAGTAGAAATGATGAATTAATACTAAAGAAATTTCAAAGGGAATCAACATTTCCATGCAGTAGAATTTCTCAGATAATCTAGTTTTGGAAAAATTATGTTAGTTGGATATAGAAATGAAGACTGAAGACTGTATTTATTCATTTTTATTATTGCATTGTCTTTTTTAGGTCTTAATATGAAGTGGCAACATTTAATCCAAATATCCTTGGGTTCCAGATATACTTTGCAAATGGGTTGTACTATGTTTTTTTAAAAAGTTAGCATCACAATTCAAATAAGCCTGGAGATGTAAACAAATGTAATTGGGAATCATAATGGTAGAGGAATTCAGCGCTAAGTTTTTCACCCTAAGACATATGTCACAGTTTTCTGATTGAAGAAGACAGACTAGACAGAAAGAATTAAATGAACCATTATTTCCTTGCTTAGATTCACAAACCTCTCTTCTCACTGAAAAAAACTTCCATATACCAGTATTTCATATTTATAGCAGCCTACTGCATTCAAATGTGTTCAAGATTGTGAGGCTGTATTTCCAGTACATACTTGCATTTTATAAGCAGACACTAATAAAGGAAAAATACACACATATAATTCTCAACTGTTCTTAAATTACTTACTTTTTTGTTCATTAAATTGTTATGTGAAAATACAGTAAGGAAATATAATTTTTATTTATTGAAATAATAAGTACTGCAAGTTATTGTGGCTGAAACAGAACCATAGGATTGGAGAAATGATTCATAAGCTTCACGCTGTTCCCTTCCTCCTCCCCCCAACATGTTTTCTTTCTAACACTGATTTAATATGCAGTGTTCTGCATGTGGACTTTGGAAGTCTGTCAAAATCATAAGTCTTTTGAAATCAGAAGAATTTTCCCTGAAGCTTGTATGCCTTTTCTGTGCTACAAGGCCTTAGGAAAGTTGAGGTTGATCAGAATTTGCTGAAGACAAATATGTACACACATATTTAAGAAGGTATTGGATCTGTATGTAGCAGTTTTAATTCAACTTTTATTAACAAGAGTTTTATCATTTTGGAGAACCACACCTAAAGCATAGATATTTTTTCTGGTTTGATGAAACTAAACTGCTCTTATTCTGCATCTTAAAAAGTGGGCTTTATACTTTCAAGGAAATGAATGGTAATATCTTAATGTATCATTTTATTAATGAAGGATGGTTTTGCAGAATACGATGTGTGGACACACATAAAATAACAGTGCACCATAACAGTTATTTTATGTTACTTTTTATCCTGACAGAAAGGGATTCCACCAAGGATGACCGTTTTTATCCCAAACCAGCTTGGAAAAGTCAACACATGTATCCATTTCCTGTGCATGCTTTGCAGAGCCAGCATCAAAGCCATCTCATTTCAGTGTCCCAGGATTCTGTATTCTTCCCATTTTTTTAGAAATTCACAGAGGTAGTCCGGTTTCAACCTGTGTGAAAGAGCTCTTTCATCTATTTATTTTGTTTGTAACTGGAGAGTGAATCAAAATAACCTGCTTTGCATATCTGCAGCATCTCAGTGTCCCAGCACCACTACCTTGCATACATTAGCAATCCTTGAGTAATCCTGTGAAATAGAGAGCGAACACACAAATGCGGAGGTCGTGATTCTTGAAAGAGTCCTGTGGTAGAGCATGGATGGACATTACAAACTATTACCTTTATCACCATCCATCCCTCACCCTCAGAAGTCAATGTGCAATTTATCATGGCTCAACTATAACTATCAAGTAACCTCGCCACTATAAGCTTTTACTTCCCTCACAGAGCAAAAGCTATCTTCTGTGCATTTTATCTGTTTGATGTATATATTTAATGGAGAAATTTCTGCAAACTATTAACAGCACATTGTCCAATGCCCAGCCATCCTGTAAGTACTCTCCCCTGCCAACATAGCTAGCCTTTGTGTAGCAGGGATCAGTCCGCAGTATTTAAATGTGTCCCATCCCTACAGAATGAGTAGGAAGCATTTGCTTATATCTGATGAAGCTCTCATTTTCAGTCTACAATTGCATGACATGTAAAGATCAATAGAATATGATGAACCATATAAAGTTGATGAAGAAATCAATGAACAAGAGAAATAAGCTTACTTTAATTATGTAGGGAAATATAAATCAATAAAATCACTGAAAGATATAATAACATCGTTTTCTCTCAGCCTAATTCCACATTTTTTCTTATCTTGCACAACTTCATCAAGAGAAAATATTTACACAAAATAGAATCATATCGGTTTCAGTGGTATTTCAGAAAAGCTTCATAGGAAGAATAGGAATATAGCTAAATAAAAAAAAAGTGCTATAACATAGCATATGTAATTAGAATTGCTGGACAGAATGACTTCATACTAATTTGTAAAATAAATAGCTGTTTATTTCTATGCTACTCTTCCAGCTGCTTTAAACAATTTTGTGATAATGGATTATTAATTACACAGTTCTTGCATGTCAGATGAAATTAAGGAAATGTCCATATTTCTAAATAATTTGTGTATAAAAGTGGTTATGCAAAGCTCAGTTCTACAGAACTGGAAATCCCAGTCATCTAATGCAATCCAGTGTAAAAAAAGAATTATAGATAGGCAGATCTTCAATAAGAGGCAGACTGCAGTTCACCTTTGATGACATTATAAATCAACAACCTCTTCTCACATTGGAGGAAAGTGTTTATAAATATGTCAGTTTCAATATTTCCTTCGCCCAGGAGGCTGTTCCATCAACCTACTGTATTTAATTGGAGCAAACTAAACTACAAAAGTAAATGAGACCTTATTTCATGTTCTCACAGGGCATCAATTGCTTCTGCCATAATCCACCATCTGTTTCCAAAGTCCTAACCTAATAAAACAATTAAAAAATATATTCAAAGATGTTGAGTCTGCCTAAGTGCTCTGTACTTCACACTCAAAAGAAATTATTTGATATTACCAAAACTTTTTTGGAGTGGCAGGGAGGAGAAAGAAAAACTTGAGTCAGGGATAAAAGGCAGAATATTTTATCATGAGTGGCAAGCTTTGCCAAATATATAAGCCACTGATAGCTAAGATATGAAAGATTTTAATGAGAAGCACTAAGTGACCTTAATATAAATGTCACTATCACTTATTTGCTAGAAGTAGAGCTGGAGCAATAATGAATTGTCAGAATTCATTCGAGTCTAGAAACTAATTTCAAGTAGAACTTGTTTGAGATTCTTTTGGGATCAATTTCAATGAACAGTTAATCTTAAGTATTCAAAATACATGAATGTAGGACCTAATTCTCGTCTCATTTGCTTCAATTTTCAACCTTGTGGTTTGCCTAGCTTTATGCAGAATCTTCCTAGTTTAACACAAGAGCAACAGAAAGGAAAATCAAACCCTGAGCTGAAACCATGTGTATGGATGTTAAGCATTTGCTTGTATCATTTCTTAACATTTTTTTTAATGTCATATTAATTCACATCGTTGGTATATTTTCAAAGAATTCTCCAGAAAAGATAAATGGTAATATTTTTTTTAATGACTTATTATGGAGACAGAAAGCAGAAGTTTCAATGAATAATTTAGCATGACTCTTTCTCATTCTAACAGATCATCCACTTTTTATGTTCCCCAGCTGCTTCATGTACAAGGATCATGTGATTCTTCATCACTGTTCAGCTCTGTGGCCTTCCAACTGCTGCTGCTCTGGGCAAAGTCTGACTTCCTAACTACTACATTGTGTTTTCTTGGACACAAATTTTCTTTCAGTGGAGGTGGTGAGTGGATGAGAATCTATGTTTTAGCTTATCCAACCTATTTCACATTGTCCAACCTAAAACTTAAGCCAGAAAAAGAAAACAAAAAAGACCTGTACCTGAAAAGCATGTAGGCAGATGAAATCATTGTCTTTCAGGTATGCAACTAAAAAAAAAAAAAACAAACTCCAAAATCATATAATGACATCATCTCTATATCTGATAGCTGTTTAATTTTCTCTGAAATGCCATTTATTAGACAGGTAGTTTTCATCATTTCATGACGAAGGCATCCATAGAAAATATTGGCGTAACTCTCCATGATCTTGCACAACTCTGTAGCTTCATAAGCAGGTTTAATGATAGAAGGTTATTATTTAGCGTAAGGGAACAGCCTGCTGAATGACAGACTGAGGCTCAACCATAATTTGGCATTGAAGAAAGAAATAGATAGATAAGCCAAAAATATCAAGGAAAGCAATATGCTGTGCTGCAGCTCAACACTCAACAGTAAATGAGTTATGGTGTGAAACTGCCTTTAAGGAAAGAACAGACATTTTACTAGTCCATAAGAACTTCACAAGCCATTTGAGAGGGAGAACAATGTTAATGATGAGTTCAAAGCAGAGCCAATGCATGAACTGCATTTGACCAGCAGCAGCATTCACATGATTAACTTTCCAGTTAAGAAAGATGTGCAGCAGGCAGCATAAATATATAATTTATGCAGAAAATCTATCCAGAGTACCAATGTCCCACAAGAAACGTAGGTGAGGCCAATAATGATGAGAAAACTTCCCTGCAGTGAGCCTTTAATTGTCATAGGTAAGCAACGCCTCTGGAGTACAAATATTATGCTTTAAAACACTTCAAGGTGCACCGAGGACTGACATGGTATCTAGTATCAACATTAAGATAAGAAACTATACAGGTGAGCCTTGCCTCATGTCATGATGCACCATCTAATAAAAACTTTCATGTGTTTTGTAAAAAAAAAATCCCCCCCCTCTCCCCCCAAACCCTGTACTGCTATCTGGCTGTTTTCTGCTCAAGATGATATTTATAAGGGAAGGCACTGTATAGACAAACACTTAAGAACTCACTGTGGAGCTGTAAGGTAAGTGAAAAAATAAATTTTATTTTGAGGCTGAGACACATTGAGATCTCAAGTGTGAAAACAAATTGTTCCCAAAGTTTCTGCACAGACGGAGAAAACTAAAAAGAGTCCAAAACTACCATGCTCAAAATTTCAGCCCAGGTTTTCCAGTACTAAGCAAAGCAGTCTACAACCACTGGTACTAGCTTATCTTTGGTATGGCTTGACATGTATTGTCACAAATTTAAATTTGTGTTAGGAGGTATTTGGTAGAGCCTTTCATGTCCTTTGTTGTAACTACCTCACAGGAGATTCACTGACAAGATGCCTTCTCCCTAAAACAAGAGATTGAAAGGTGACTAAAGAGAGACATTATGTATATGCAAGCAATAGTGTCTTCCTCACTGTACTCATGCTGAAACATAATTAACGCTGAATGCCTCAGCCTGCAAGGCTGGAGGCTTGTCTTCCTCAGGAAGGTGTATCCTGTGCACTGGAAACACCACTACCAAATTTTCCTGCAGTTGCAGATGTGTCTTCTGATTTTGAGTGTATATAGGTTGAAACAATCAAAAGATTGTTCAGTATCACTGCATCACCAAATGTCAGGCCCATTCGACAAGTGTTCTGGTGGCCAGGCATATTGTCTCATCTCAGCGTTCTGGTGGCCAGGCATATTGTCTCATCTCAGCTTTGTTAGTGCTAGAAAATCACAGAATGTCAGAGCAACTTTGTGCCATGAACACTTCATGCCTTCAGCTTTCCTTTAATGCTGTCAAGGTATATAAAATTACAACTTTCATTTAACTCCACATTGTCTGCTTACTGTTTTTACTTTCAGTGAAGGCCAAGCTTCAAGATCTATTTGAGAGCATTGCTATGAATCTTAGGGAGCCCATGCTACTGCACTGCGAACAAGCCACATCTTGAGCTGTTCAGAAAGTTTTAGTTTACTGTGTTTGCATTTTACTGTTGTTTTACGTCTGTCACATCAAGAGTAAGACATTTAAAGAGTAGCAAGAATAAGTACAGGTTGGTTGAGATTTATTATGCTGGGGTTCTTATAAAAAGTGTTTGCCCAACTGATTTGCTTACTGACAAGTGTCTCCATACTTTGGTTCAGGGAACCCCATTAGGGATACTACAGTACATCTTTGAAAGCTTCAGTCTTCAGGAAGAGTGATTATTTGAAACAGTGAAATTAAAATGAGGATAGACATCCTAAGGCAAGGATATCTTCTGACCTCTAAGTATGGTCTGCCGATGTACATGCTCATGCCTAGTCATAAGGAGTTTTTTTCTTCCCTGAGATAATATATTGTAAATTATTCATCAGGAATCAAGTGCCTTCTGGCCCTGCATTTGCACTGACTGCTTCACTTTATTGTCACAAGTGGTCATGAGCTGAAACCACTCAGGCGCTGACTTGTAGATCCATTTGTGTCTTAATCTTATTTTTCTCCCCTAAATCTCAGTTCAGCTCTTCAAAACTAGGATACATATGTTAATAAATCTTCCAATCCAAGCATATAAAGATTTTGTCTTGCCCTGTTGCAGAATATGTTTACTTCATCAAACTGGCATAGTAGAAGTTAAAGACACATTTCACCAGAGCTGCAAAAAGAACCATTATGTACACATTAAAAATGTTAATTTCAGCTCTGTATCTGTCTCAGTTCTTTCACCTAATTTTTGAGATTCATTCCAAGACTGTCCAATCCACCTCCAGTATTCAGAAGAACAGTTTAGTGGTAAATCGATATTTTAGAAGTGGAGGGGAAAAAGACAGAAAGTTGCCTTTGGATAATCAGAAAACACAATATCATGAGCAGCTGGCCAAAACAGAAATGGCCTATTACTAACTGTTATGTTTTAGTGTGTAAAACAGTCCCTACACAAAACTGTGTTCGGCGGCAGAGTTCCAGTTCCAAATGCTTCTATAAATCAACTAAATCCCATGAATTGTAGGAATGTAAATGGGGAAGCTGACATGAATTACTGTCTAAAGGGGATATTGAATCCTTAAATGAACTGTACACTCACATTTTTAATGGCAGAAAGCTGAAGCCAGGCATAATAAAAATAATTGAAATGAGGTTTTGAATACATTAATCTAGATGAGAAGCACTTTAAAGAACAAGTGAAGTAGAAAAACAGGCAAAATGTATATGGCATTTACTTGTAGATATCATTTGCTTCTGATATTATCAGTTGCCATTAGTAAAATGTGAAAATGTAGAAGAGAAAGCCTTTTAAAATGAGTTTTATTACAATGGAAATTAAGGAAAAAAGCATGGAAGTACTGCCTTGTATCAGTGACTGGAGATAACTGCATTCTGTCGCAGGCTGAGTCCTTCCTTAGGGTAATAAGTGGGGGAAAGAAATGAAAGAAACGAAAGAAGCAAATGGCAAAGGACGTAATGGCAAACAACTAGTCTTTCTGGAATACAACTACAAGGTAACTACCTACAAGAGACTGCAAATAAAATGTAGATCAGTCTGATCTATTAAATAGAAAAGAATACCAAGGACTTTCTTAGTTCAGAAGCTCTGGAATTAACAGAGATCCTTTCTGGACCACTGCTGTCTGCAGCAGTAAAATCGCTTATGGCCACACAGAAGGCAGAGGACTGATGATAACATTCAAAATCAGAAAAATCATCTAATAAGCCAAGGATCATTGCTGACCATTGCCTGTTTGGTTGGATTTCAGGCTTGGACTTAAATAGCTACATTTAAAAAAATGTTTTTTTAGACATTCAGACATCCTTTAGATCCACCCTTACTCCTTTTCTATAGCCTGAGTCAGTATTTTATTTTCAAAGCAGTTCAGTTTTTTGCAGGCTCAATGAAGAAGCTCTTAAGAAGCCATGTTACAGCAAAAGGATACACTAAATAGTGCTCAGAAGAGGCCTGTGCACATATACATGCATATACATGTTTCTGTTTCCTAAATTTGCCCTGCCCAGAAGACGCTATCAAGGGCAAGATTCCCTTCTAAAGTCATACCTTTAATCTTTCATTTTGACTCTATGAATAGCTTAACCCTCAGCTGCTCTTAGTGTCTGATCTTGGAATAGCTGGAAGCTACATGATAAAAAAAACAGAATGTCAATATGTGTATTTCTTAGAGCATTCAGGCCAGACACGTGATTTCTAATTTAAGGCCAGCATGCTCTTGAAATAAAAATCTCCTCAAACTCTGCCAGATCTGAATAAGTGAATAGTTCATATCACTTGTTTCTAGGGTGACCTGAGCAAGTCAGGTATTTTAAGAGTGGCAAGGAGGAAACAAAAACTGTAAAAATCCTCTAAAAATCTCTATAATTCTACAGCACTGTATGCCAAGATTCTAGAGCCTAAAATTGGAGCTTTATTGAATTTATGACAATTTCTAAGGTTTGCAAACAAATATCCATCTACACACAATAATATGATCAGCAGAGGAGTTAGCCTCAGAGTAGAAATATGAGGCAAGCTTAGAAATGAGAGCAGAAGTCAGGTCATCTGCTGTCACCATGATAACATGGAAGAAAAATATGAGAACAGTCAGAGAAACAGACGAGGCTAGGGACTAAAAACACTGGTCAGAAGCATTATTAAGATGGGAAACAAGTAGGGTAGCTGATGGTCCTAGAAGCAAATAAAATAATCCTGTCACTCTCTGTACATTATAGGAGCAACATCAAAAAAGAAAAATCAATATTTTTTATGTATATGACTAGAACACATTTGTGTATTATTTTAGAAGTAGTGGTGTTAAGCTAATATAGCAACAAATCATAAGAAGTGAATTTTAAAGTGATATAATCTTTCCTATTGAATCAACTGCTCTACTGTTGGAACAAGTCCAGAGGAGGATCATGAGGATGATCAGAGGACTGGAGCACCTCCCATATGAAGATAGGATGAGAAGGTTGGGGCTGTTCAGCCTGGAGAAGAGAAGGCTGCATGGAGACCTCATAGCAGCCTTCCAGTATCTGAAGGGGGGCTATAGGGATGCTGAGGAGGGACTCTTCATTAGGGACTGTAGTGATAGGACAAGGGGTAACTGGTTAAAACTTAAACAGGGGAAGTTTAGATTGGATATAAGGAGGAAGCTCTTTACTATAAGGGTGGTGAGGCACTGGAATGGGTTGCCCAGGGAAGTTGTGAATGATCCATTGCTGGCGCTGTTCAAGGCCAGGTTGGACAGAGCCTTGGGTGGCAATGTTTAGTGTGAGGTGTCCGTGCCCATGGCAGGGGTGTTGGAACTACACGATCTTAAGGTCCTTTCCAACCCTAACTATTCTATGATTCTATGATCCTATAATTCTATAACTGGAAAAAGAGTAGATAAAGGATTTAGCACAGGGGATGTTCATAAAAGGTCTGCAAGCACAAAAGCTATATGCTTTTCCCTGCTATAACAGCAGTTTTAATAGAAGATGGAACCTACCTTTCCCTACGAACTTGATCTCCCTTGTGTTCTTGTCTGAATATCCTTGAATATGTACTTTTGAAAATTTTCTTTTAAAACCAGCAGTTCTTCACAATGCATCAATGTGTGTTATAAAGAATATACCCAAAGATTTTTGGTTGGCAGGTATTTTTTTTTTTTTTGTTCAAGGTCTAATCTGATTTGCAGTCTGTAACTTTACTCCTGATGTACTTGAGATTTTTTTTTTTTAAATCAATGAATTTCAGACAGTGCACATCAAAGTACAACTCTCAATCTCAATGTATTGTTGTACCAATATTACCACTAGTTGTGTAAATTATTGTTTGATATTCCAACCTATAACAAGTTCTGAAGCAATGCTGGACAGAGGGAAGGAAGTTTAAACACTAATCAGAAACCACCCAGCTTAATAACCAAGTTTTCCAGCTTATATTTATATGCGTGCATCTGAATCAAAGTTTTAAAGCAGAGAGCCATCTAGTTTTCTGCAAGGATTACTTTAGTCAATATCTACCCTTTTCTCTCAATCATCAGTTGTATTATACTGTGGAAAAAGAACATTTTAAGACTTTTCTACTTTTTTAGGCTGTATCTCTTCCCAGCTGAGCTAGACATTTGTGTGTACGTTAAAACATTTAGTTGAAATATATGCTGAGGTGTTCTGAATTATTATGGCAAATTTACTGTTTTGAAAAAGAACTGAAACCCAGAAATGCCAGTGGAAACCTTTTGGTACTTCTACTTGGGCAATTACTGCCATAAGCAAAGACAGATATATTTGTTTCTGCCTTGAGAGGCTGCTTGGAAATCTGTTTCTGTTTTTACTCACGTATTTATAGATCTTTTGCTAAGTCGTTACTCTGAGTTTCCATAGCAATAACTGAAATATGTATTAACACCAGACCTCAAAGCATATTTACTGTTGGCAATGCTTCATAAATTACTTTTTTCAAGAGCAGCTTCTCAAAACATATTTGCTCAGTTCAGTTCCCCACTTGATTTGTGATAGATAATTTTGATATAACTGTATTTATCTAGAAGAGATATTTTTCCCTCTGCAAGATTCAGTGCATAGATATTACTTCTCTTTTTATCTGTGCTATCAAATGGTCTGAAGAAATGAAGCTTCTGAATTCAGAATGTTACCTTTGAAATAAAATCAGACTTTACTTTCAGTTAAACTTTCCTTAATGAAGCACCAGTAATAAACAGTACAAAATATTGCAGATAGCTTATCTGTATTCATAATCATGAATTTTTAAACCAGGAACTTGTTTCTCAGGTTACCATCAGATTAGAAAAGAATCACCCATTCATTATATCTTGCTATTTAATCAGAAAAGCTGAACTGCAGCTCATCAGGTATATCCTAAACATCACTTTCTGAAAAAAATTCTTGGCCAGAATTTTTCCAAACATTCTGGTCATGTTTCCCAATATACTTATCTGAGCATTATCCTAGTCTGCTCTGGGCTGCCTTTATGCCATGGAAAAGAGATGCAACACTTAATCCAAATTATTTTTTATTACCTTGCACCAAAATTAAGGTTTTGGGGATTTTATTCTTTTTTTTAAAGTCAAATATACGGATAGGCAGAGAGAAATGTTTTCAGGAAATATCTGAAGGAATGACTGAAAAATAATTCCTCTTTATTTCTGGTAATTTCTTCTATGAAGGCAGCTGAATCTAAGATTACAGACTGAAAATCTGTCATTGTTTATTCCAAACATACTTGGTCTGGATTCTGTTCTGTACTAAAGAGAGTTGTCATATATACAAATGCAAGGTGACAAATAATGACCAAACAAGTTGTTGTGGTTTAAGCCCCTATAAGTCACGCAGTTGCCCTCTCACTCACTCCCCCTTCTTTCTTCCCCCCGCTCCTGGAGGGATGGGGAGGAGAATCAAAAGAATGCAACTCCCACAGGTTGAGATAAGAACAGTTTAGTAACTAAAGTATAACACAAGACCACTACTGCTACCACCAATAACAAAAATGACAAGGCAAATACAAGGAAAGAGAATACAACTGCTCACCACCCGATACCAAGCCCAACCCAGCAGTGCACCCCCACCCTTCCGGGTCTCTGCTCTCTGTATTTACATCCTGGGCATGACGTGCTGTGGTATGGAATACCTCTTTGGTCAATTTGGGTCAGGTGTCCTGTCTCTGTTTCCTCCCGGCTTTCCCTCCTCCCTGGCAGAGCATGAGACTCAGAAAGTCCTTGGTCAGACCAAAACATCACTAAGTAGTAACTGAAACATTGGTGTTATCAGCACTGTTCCCAGGCCCAAAATCAAAAACACAGCGCCGCACCAGCTACCAAGACGGAGAAAAATGACTGCTACTGCTGAACCCATGATAGTATCCACCCCTTATTCCATACCATTCACGTCATGCTCAGATCCCACATTTTCAATATACCATCACATGTATATGCATACATGCACACACACACAGAGGGGTAGAGATCACCCCTTAGTGCATGGACCAATCCCTGTAAAGCTGCTGAGTCCATCCAGTCCATGATATGGGGCTCCATCTTCTGTAACAGTCTTTCAGATCAGGGGAGGCTGTGTGCAGTGTTCACACTCATGAATTACCTGGGCAATAGTGTCCATTACTAAGTCCACCCCTCGGTCATTGTCGTGGTTTAAGCCTCTCTCACTCACTTCCCCCTCTTTCTTCCCCCCCCCCCGCTCCCGGAGGGATGGGAAGGAGAATTGAAAAGAATGCAACTCCCACAGGTTGAGATAAGAACAGTTCAGTAACTAAAGTATAACACAAGACCACTACTGCTACCACCAATAATAATAATGACAAGGCAAATACAAGGAAAGAATACAATTCTCACCACCTAATACCAAGCCCGACCAAACAGTGCACCCCCACCCTTCCGGGTCTCTGCTCTCTGCTCTCCATCCTGGACATGACGTGCTGTGGTATGGAATAACCTCTTTGGCCAGTTTGGGTCAGGTGTCCTGTCTCTGCTGCCTCCCGGCTTTCCCTCCTCCCTGGCAGAGCATGAGACTCAGAAAGTCCTTGGCCAGACCAAAACATCACTAAGCAGTAACCAAAACACTGGTGTTATCAGCGCTGTTCCCAGGCCCAAAATCAAAAACACAGTGCTACACCAGCTACCAAGAAGGAGAAAAATGACTGCTGCTGCTGAACCCATGACAGTCATGAGTCCATCTGTCTGCTGCATCTCTGCCCTGATGGCCTGAGGTGTCATGGGCACACTAGGCTCAAAATAGTTCACCCTCCCCTCCAGCAGTTTCTGCAGCTTGTTTTTGGGGACTCCATACAGCTGCCTTCCATCTCCGACATTTCCAAAGCACTGGAGGGGCCCAGCGGACTAGAGACTCACCCATACTGTCCCACACACTCTGCCACTCATGACTGTCCAACCTTGGGGAAAATCTCTTGGTCATCCTGCATTGTAGTCTAGCCCCAGACAAGGCCCACACCACACTCTGCTTAACTCTCGGGACCAGACGAAACTGTAGTGGGTAAAAAACACTCTGTATGCATGCCAACATGCTGATCCCCGTCACAATCAGCAGGCAGGTCTCAAGGATACCCAAAGGCCACTCAAACCCTTCAGAGCTCTCAAATGAGGCTGCTGTACTCGTCACTGGGGCTGTGCTTGCCAGCTCTGTCACCACCAGTTGCTCTTTGTCTGAGTCCAGATCTCCCTCTTCTGCCTTGCTGGGAAGTGCTGCTCAGTCTCTTGCATCCTCCTGGGGCTCAGGCTCACGGGGCTCTGCGGGTGGCTGCCGGGGAATGCTCTCAGCCACTGCGGGGCTGGGCTCAGGCGCAGGGCTCATCTTTTCCACCGCCCCCTCCTGTTGCTCAGCAGCTGCGAGGTTGGGGTCGGTGGGGGGGGCTCAACTCCTCTGCCACCTCCTTCGTGGCCTCCTGGTCCCGGGGGCCGTGCTCCCGGGCTGTTTCGGCCACTAGTAGCTCCAGGGGCCGCCCTCCCTCTGCTCCCCACAGCCTCACGAAGACAGAGGCAAGGACAAGGGCCAGGACGGTGAAGAGCAGCCAAACTGCCAGGTACAAGTCCATGTCTGCCCCCGCCCCCCCCGCTTCTGGAGCCCGCCTGTATTACAAGCCATTCCAATAAAGTACAATGAAATAAGAACCTTAACCCAAAACCCATATCTGAAAAATGCTAAGATAACAAATACCGGCTGTAAGTAAGGTACAACAGGCTGAAACCATGAACTCAAGAGAATCAAGAGCAACAACTTTGAAAGCCAATAAATCAGCATTGTGACGAGTGGCTATTAATCCTGTCGTTATCTCAAGCCTTCGTGCCCCACGTTGGGCGCCAAAAAGAACTGTCGTGGTTCGAGCCCCTATAACTCATGCAGTTGCTCTCTCAAAATTTTTTTTTTTTTTTTTTTGAGGTAAGTGCAGTTTAGTAACTAAAGTATAACACAAGACCACCACTGCTACCATCAATAATAATGACAAGTCAAATAGAAGAAAAGAATACAGTCACTCACCGCCTGATACCCAGCCTGACCACACAGTGCACACCCACCCTTCCTGGTCTTTGCTCTCTGTATTTACATCCTGGGCATGATGTGCTGTGGCGCGGAATACCTATTTAGTCAGTTTGGGTCAGGTGTCCTGTCTCTGCTCCCTCCCGGCTTCTCTTTCTCCCTGGCATAGCATGAGACTCAGAAAGTCCTTGGTCAGACCAAAACATCACTAAGCAGTAACCGAAACACAGGTGTTATCCGTGCTGTTCCCAGGCCAAAAGTCAAAACACAGTGCTGCACCAGCTACCAAGACGGAGAAAAAATGACTGCTACTGCTGAAGTGACACAAATCTAGACAGGAACTTGAGCCTGAATTAATGAAAGTGCCTATGTAGCCCCTATTTTAACCTGCTTGCAAGCAGAAATGTGCTTTAATCTCTAATTTGCATTTTACGTCTGCTGTTCACTTAAGGAGGGGAGCACTTATATTTGACAGGTTGAATTCTTTAATCAGGTGCTTTGGAAATCTGACTTTAGTATAAAGTAGTTTCTGATTAATTGTAGGTGTCTGTTGTGTGCCATAATCCTGTCCCCTCTTCTTATCCTCTACAGCCATCACCCATACGTTCACATGGCAACAACTGCAGACACAAAACATCACTCTCTAACTGGTGTCTCGTCAGACCCATATCTCCAGGTTCCAACTGCTGAGCATCCTTTTTCATTATCATTACCTTAAATAATATATTATATTGGCTTAGCCTTTCACAGCTCTTAGCAGTTCGGATGTTTGGGTTCTAAATTGTGCTTTTCTCTCCAGTGCTGTGTGATAATGGAGGCTCCTGTGCAAGGAGAATGCCCTCTGCAGTCCTGTCTCATATCTTGTGCAGCTCTGGTCTTCAGTAAACCCAACTAGGGCTAAGTGAGAAAACACATGGCTATCTCTCTTGTTCCATGCTGTCATACTAGCTGTCAGGCCCTGAAGTTGAGAGGCTTTGTTTCCAGTTTTGCATTTTAAGCTCAGGCCATTACATTCAATCTTTGCCTTTCCTATGCTGTTGGTATTCCTCTGCCTGGCTATGTACCTTGCTGACACTTATCCTGATCTGGTGCAAATAGGATGAAAACAAGTTCCAGATTCTCCAAAGTGCTTTCGCAATTTAGACATAGCCAGAAGTAGCTGAGCAAACCTGTTCCTAATATTTTCTTGTGTCTGTGTGAGGTAGTGACTCCTACATCGCGCTTCTAGGTCAGTATGAGGCAGGAGCATGGGGTAGCTGCAGCACACCAAAGATTACAGGAGCTGCCCCTGGCCCTGCTGAGCTGGTCATGTCCTGTGCCTGGGAGTTATTGACCTGCCTCAGTGAGGCTAAAGCAAACATACTGCACCCTCACAGTCACCTTTGAGACATATGCTGAAGCAGAAAGTTAAATGCTTGTAGTCTAACAAATATTAGCACTCTCTCAGTGTTTTTCCACCGTAATTTTTCAGGGTGGCACAATTACTGAATGAAGATTGCATTTAATCATGGTTTACTTCAGTCTAACCTACTCTTTGTGACCCTGTGGAGATTAATTCTTAGTACTGAAAAGACAGACTTGAATGTATTCACACACAACCAATTGCTAAGGGGCAATATGTTCCTGTACATTAGCTATTCTCCAGCAACTGCCTGCTTGTAAACTTTTGCTTTCACTGAAAATACATGTGGCTTGTTATTTTCTCATTAAGGGGTAAGCTAATTCAGCTTATTTTCTGATTGCCATAGGATTGTACATTTATTGCTACCAGCCTGCAGTAACATGTTAGCTAGTAACTTCCCACTGTGCCTTCAGTCTTCATAAATATTTTGATCCTCAAAACACCTGCTCTGCTATAATCTAACCACATAGGGACCTCTTGAAAGAAAATGTGGACTATCTCCCCTTTTTTTTTTTTTTCTTAAAAATTAAGCTCTCCAGAGTTCTTTCTCTGTGCTCCCTCAGAAGCAGCAGGCATAAGATCTACAGGCATCAGGGAAATAAGAGCTGTCTTTATGATTTGAAACAAACAGGCTATTAGTATACTAGAAAATGTTGTGCACAAAATCAAAAGTGGATCTGGCTGGGATGGAGTTAACTTTCTTCATATCAGCCCATATAGTGCTGTGGTTTGGATTTGTGGCTAAAACAGTGTTGCTAACTCACCAGTGTTTTAGCTTTTGCCAAGCAGTACTTGCGCAGTGTCGTTTTCTCTGGTTCTCATTCTGCCACACCAGTAAAGAGGCTGGGAGTGGTCCAGAGAAAGAGGGACACAGCCTGGCCAGCCGACCCAAACTGACCAAAAGGATATTCCACACCATATGGCATCATGCACAGCCATAAAAAATAGTGGTTTGGTCTTTCCAAACTAGCCGTTTCTTAAAAACAGGTTTGTCATTGATCTGCTCATGCAAGGTGATGAGTGATTGCATCACCTGTTTAAGGATTCACATGTTTGTTTGTTGGTGGATGATTTGGTTTCAGTTGTTTTTTGTTCATTATTTTGTTGTTTGGAAGGGTTTTTTCCCTCTTTGCTTCACTTCTTAGAGTTTATCTGAACCCACAAGTTTTCCTGCTTTTGCATTTCTGTTTTTCTACCCCAACCCAACTGGAAAGGTGTAAGGAAGTGTCTAGGAGGGTGCTTCATTGCTGGCTGGGGTCAACCCACCACAAAGGAACAGTTGCACTGTTTTTTAAGCTACCAGAGCACTGCTACTTTTTTCCTATAAATGGGCTCAATAATAAAAAGGTAACATCAGAACATGGAAAGCTCACCACTATCTCTCCTTTCTACTAAGAATGGACAGGTTACAAAGAGAAGATATAACAGTCGTTCCTATTCCCCACAATATGTTTGCCTTATTTAATTTTTTTTTTTCCAAAGCTTTCATGTCACTACATAGAGGAACAATCCAATTTTAGTCCTTGTTTCACACCGTTTTCTTAGTCTGCAGGTTCAGTGGAGTCAGGCTACTTAGTCTAAGTCAGATCATGAATATGCAAGTTCTCCAATGATTCTAAAGTATGTCTCTGCAAATGACATGAAAGAAAGAATTTCTGCTGAAAATACTTAGTTCAAACAGAGGCAGTTTGGCCAAAATGCTTTGCTGAAGTAAGAAAGAGAAGATAGATTCAAATTAAAGAATACAGACTAAACTAGACTAAACTAGAATAGAAAAGAATAGTTCCAAGGTGAAAAAAGACTTACAACAGCCATCTAGTCCAACTGCCTGAACACTTCAGGGATGACCAAAATTGAAGTATATTCTTAAAAGCATTGTCTAAATGCCTCTTAAACACTGACAGGCTTGGGGAAAACATCACCTCTTTAGGAAGCCTGTTCCACTGTTTGGCCATCCTCTTGGCAAAAAAATGTTTCCTAAGGTCCACTCTGAATCTCTTCTGACAAAGCTTTGAGCCATTCCCACATGTCCTATCACTGTATCCCAGGAAAAAACACTTCCCTCTCCACTTCCCCTGAGGAAGCTGTAGAGAACAATGCGGTCACACCTCAGTCTCTTTTTTCATAAACTAGACAAACCCAAAGTCCTTAGCTACTCCTCACAGAACATTCCTTCCAGCCCTTTCACCAGCTTTGTTGCCCTCCTCTGGATGTATTCACATCCTTCTTGAATTGTGGGGTACTGCACACAGTACTTCATGTGAGGCTGCACCCATGTTGAATACAGAGGGATAAACACCTTTTCTGAGTGGCTGGTTATGCTGTGTTTGGTGGACCTCATGGCATAGTTTGTCTTTTTGGCTTCCAGGGCACACACTGCTGACTCCTACTCAGCCTGCTGCTGATCATCACCCCTAGATCCTTTTCTGCAAGGCTGCTTTCCAGCCACCAAGGCTACTTTCCTCTCCCCATTCATACTTGTGTCCAGCATTGCTCTAGTGCAGAATCCAGATTTCATTCTGGTGTAAGCATCAATGTTGAAGCAAGGTGTTGATGTCCTGGGCTCAGCTGTTTCATTCAGTGTCTCTCCTGTCTTCCTTACTGGGAGGACTGATGAAAACACTACCTACTTCAATCTTTCAGCATTCTTCCCAGAGCTCTGGAATCTCTTTTGGCTGACCTTGGGCTTCTTGCTGCAACATCTTTGGTACCCATGGAAAGAGCAGGAATGGGTAATAATCCAAAGGCTCTACTAATCTTGTCAGTTTTCTGGTGACATTGTTACTCAGTTATGTTTTATAATAATTTTTTTGTGCATTGGCATCCAAAATTATTTTCCTTTGGTTGTGTAGACTAAATCCAGAACAAGCTTCAGCAGGTAAATAATGATCCAGTTTCAATGATTTCAAAAAGCAGTTATAATTGATAAAAAAATAATTAACCATCATTTAAGCAAATTTATTAGGACTATAAATCTGTTTTTTTCACTTACGGTTCGATTATGATGTGCACATAAGTGTGCATGTGTCTGTGTGTGTGATTAGGTGGGGAGCTACCCCTGAACAATAAGGCAAGTTGTATTTATGTGGGTATCATTAATTCAAGGAAAGTTTATCAAATTTATTTAAGTTTGTTTATGTAAATACAAAGGAAGTAGCAAGGGAATTTCCAGATATAGGTCAGAACAAAGATGCTTCAGAGCTATAAATTGTTGTTCCCATGTACCTGCCTCATGTTTGCATAAAATTTTATATTACTATCTTTTAAAATTATTCAGGGAATCAGTAATAGCCATTATGTATTATTAAAATAACATTCACCAAACCATAACTAGTGGCATAATCTACATTACTTTTTTAGGATCAAGCTGAAAATATACGTGTCAAATTGATGACAGAAGTCCCAGCAACAATTTCATCTCATGATATTTCAATACAGTAAATTGGGATGATGGAGAGTTTTATAATTAATGGCAGTTATGCTGGACATACTCTGATAAGAAATGATGGGTTTGCCATTTATAAACATCAAATTTTATGTGCTTGAAATGAAATGCAGTCATAACAGGCCAACAGACCAAGAAGTGATATAAGCTGTAATTTCGTGGCAGCATATCTTCTGCTGGCAAAGGAAAATAGTTCCCAGAGGAGCTGAATAACTCTGTGGGATTAGCTAAGTTAAATGGCAAAAACATCGCAGCAATTGTCAGTGGATTTAGGGTTATGCATTCCTTACTTGGTATACAAAAAATAAAGTCTGGGGTTTCACCTTTCTGTTGCAGCTGAAGGATACATTCACCAAATTTTCCCAAAAGAAAGTTTCCCAGACTTTCTGCAGAAAAATGGTCTAAAATGAATCAGCAGAGGCTGCTGTAGCAACATTTTGACAGTGAACAGAAGTAATGACAGAGGCTTTTAGAGATTTTTCAGCCTTAACTTTTCAGGTATTTTGTATTTACTATAAAGTAGCAGGTTTTCTGTTTCTGCATGTTCCACTGTAACTGATGAAAAAGTAATTTTTTTCCTACTAGAAAGTAAAAAGATAAATTTAATATCTTATCCCACATCTAATGTGTTTCATGAGAATAAAACATAAAGGAAATATTCAGAAATATTATTTACCATCAGTATATATTGTAAGCAAGAACTGAGTGTAATGGATACAAGTGCAAATTTTTTTCCTTGATGTTTGCATCCTAAATGTTACTAAATGCAGTATTTCCGTTTCAGCTGGTTTCAACATCAAAAATGTCTGTCTTCAATGTCAATCCATTTTGAATCTGCCATCACAGTTGTTATGAAGATGAATGTTTTTTCCTTACCAAAAAAAAAAAAAACCACAAAGGTATAAAAAACACCACAAAAAGGCGAGCCCAAAAAGGGCCAGATCTTCTCAGTAAGTGCTCTTTTCAGCACTATTGCTCTGCTGTCTTTTGAGTGCTGTTTGTAATTTGAAATTCAAAGACTTCTAGAAAAGTGTTAAAGCCATCCTAGTTGCTTTAAAATGAGTTATTTATGCCCAAGTCCCTGCGGAAAAGTAGTACAATTTCTGAACACACAGGTTTGCCATATGCCTTCATTTTTTTGTATTAAATTCAGTGATGATGAAAATATTAGAGAATTGAAAAGTTAAAGTTGGCATGGCTAAAGTGGGCTTAAAAGTAGATTTTCAAAATATATTTTCAGTTGGAATCCTTGCCTTACTCTTATAATGAATTTTTTCATATCTGCATTTTGAAATCAAAACATCACATCTTAAGTACTCTCACTTATAGAGACTGTGTTTTAGGCTCACTATATATTTTAGGCAAGTAATCTACTTTTTTTCTTTGTACAGGATAATATTATAAACACAAATTTTTAAAGAAAAATAAAATAAAATAAAATAAAATATAAAATAAAATAAAATAAAATAAAATAAAATAAAATAAAATAAAATAAAATAAAATAATAAAATAAATTCTGCCACTTAAAAATAGCTCTTTTCCTGCAAGCATAAGATAATTTATATATTCTGCAGTCAAGACAGTTGGAGCTGGGAATTCTCAAGCTTTTTTATGAGCACTAGAAAATTTGGCACTGAAAGAGAAGTTATCAAGAGATACCAGGAAAATTGTGTGTCATATTCTGATAATCTGCTAAATCACATCCTAGCATAATGTGGTGGCTGGACACCAGGTGCCTGCCAAAGCTGCTCTATCACTCCTCTCCTCAGCTGCTCAGGGGAAAAGAAAATGCAAGGAAAGGCTGGTGTTGTTGAGATGAGGACAGGGAAAAATCATTTAACAATTACTGTCACAGGCAAAACAAACTTGATTTGGGGAAATTAGTTCATTAACAATCAAATCAGAGTAGTGCAATGAGAAATAAAACTTTTTTAAGATAAAAATATTTATCTTAAAAAACAGCTAAAATCAAAACAGGTCAGACAGCAATTTTTTGTAAGTTGATGTTTTTGTATAAGTTTTTAAATATTTGGATTTTTTTGGTTAGTTTTAAATAATTCTTGCTTTTTTCTAAGCAAATGAAAAAAATGTGTGACTGATTACAAAAAGAAAGAGAGAAATTACTTTCTCTTGTTTAGCAAGACTGTCTTCTGTGAGAGCAACCACTAGCGGGGATCACTGAATAATAATATACAGAAAAACTTTTACTGTGTTGGTCTTCCCTGCTCACTATAATAAATGCCAAATAAAACTTTCTTATATTCTACGCAATGTAACAATGAAACAACCTGAACACCCTAACCAAAAAAAATGAATGTAGTGTGTTAACCTTGACAAACAGTGAAACACCCACACAGCTGCTTAATTTATTAAGAAGCAAAGTGAACATTCTTCAGAGATCTGACAGCATAATGTAACTGCACTGATTGGATAGGAAGAATTGCCATGCACTGTGCTCTGCAGCTGAGAAAATTCCCACTTTGACTGGACTCTTTCAGATTCATTTTTCTTCTAAGATATATTATATTGTCCTGTTTTCTGATATTTGGATTACCTGCCTGCCTGCCTTAACAGTCTAAACTGCAGTGCCACCTTCTATGAAGTATAATTTTACGTTGATGCGACAAACATATTTCTATGTTACTTAAAAAAAATAAAACTTCTATTTCTAATAATCTTATTTGCCTACTTTACTTACTCAACTTATTTCATCATGATGAGATTTTCTTTGTTTCAGTCAAATCTTCTTTATCATTACTGGCCTTTCAAAGTTAGACTTCAACTTGTGTCATTTTACTCATGATCATGCACCCCTTTGTAAATATCTGCAGCACAGCTGGATTATACAAGGAGACTCATGACAAAATATGCAGTTAAGACATGATAGGATTTATAGGCATGGAAGTATTTAGTACAGAAGAGTTAAACATAGAAACTTCTCTTAAGAGTGCAGGTGACAACTGCCACATCTAGATTGTCCTTTGTTAGTGACATATATCCTTTTCCTGCCTTCTTTGCATGGAAAAAATGTGACTTGCTGTTGTGGCTTAAGCCCAGCCAGTAATCCAGAGCCACACAGCTGTTTGCTCACTTCCACCCCTTCATCCCCCAATTCCCGGAGGGATGGGGAGGGGAATCGAAAGAATGTAACTCCCACAGGGTGAGATAAGAGCAGTCCAGTAACTAAGGTATAACACAAACCACTACTGCTACCACCAATAATAATAATGATAAGGGAAATAACAAGGGAAGAAAATACAACTGCTCACAACCCGCTGACCGATACCCAGCCCGACCTGAGCAGTGATCTAACCCGTCTGGGTAACTACCACCAGTTTATATAGTAGGCATGACGTGCTGTGGTATGGAATACCTCTTTGGTTAGTTTGGGTCAGATGTCCTGTCTCTCCTTCCACCCAGCTTCCCCTCCTCCCTGGCAGAGCATGAGACTCAGAAAGTCCTTGGTCAGAGTAAACATTACTGAGCAGCAACTAAAGCCGTGTTATCAGCGCTGTTCCCAGGCAGAAAGTCAAAACACAGCACTGCACCAGCTACTAAGAAGGAGAAAAATGACTCCTACTGCTGAATCCAGGACATTTGCCTATATAAACATACCCTGTGTCATGATAAGTCAGTGCACTTAGATTTGTTTCAATAATATGTGTGTTTTTTTCTATGCTGTAGCATTTACCTCATTTAACTTTTCTTAGACTTAGCTGCTTAGTTTATAGATATTTCACCACTGAAAGCTTCCTATGCAGCTGGATTTATTAGAAAAGATGTGGCTGCCTACATCAAGGAAATTATTTAGCCCTTTTCTATAGTCAGAAGAGACAAACAAAAACTTCAGAGATTTGTTTGTTCCATCGTTACTTCCTAGGGAAAGCAGGTGGGATTAATCCCACCCTGAATTTTAGTCTTTCATGTCTGACTTAATTACCCTAAAACTAGCCTGAGTAGAACATTTAAGTCAAGGCAACTGAGTCTTGCCTTGGGTTATATCAGGGCAGGGATTTTGTTATTTGTTTGAATTTTAATTAAATCATAAAAACAGGTTCAGAGAGGGTGACCTAGAGCCTCTTACACCTAGCTCTACAACTAACATTTTATTATATATATATATATATAAATATCAGCATAGAGTTAATTTGCTTTCAACCAGCGCAAGGATTTTGAATCAGAGGATGGAATTCCCTTGAAGCAGTTTTTTACACAAAAGTAGAACACAGCTGAGTAGCTGATATTTTTGCACTTTCAGAACTATTGCTGCAACATATTTCTATTTTATATTCTGAAATGCTGTCATAGAGGAAAATACGTAATTCAGAATCACGCTAAAGGTATACTTCTGAGCATACTAGTTAGCTTAAAAGTTGATGTGAGTATACGGTATGAAAACCACAAATCCAGGAAAGAAAGACCTTGATTCTCCTGGGACTTGTTTCGCCATTAAGTATGCAAACCCTGCAGCAGTGCTAAGATCCTGAGCATTTGACTTGATATCACCACTATGAACTGAGGAGGACTAAAGGGGAAAGGGTATGTAGTGGTTTAAGCTGTAAATCACGCACCCGTTCTCTCACTCCCCTCTCTTTCTTCCCCCTGCTCCCGGAGGGATGGGGAGGAGAATCAAAAGAATGCAACTCCCACAGGTTGAGATAAGAACAGTTTAGTAGCTAAAGTATAACACAAGACCACTACTGCTACCACCAATAATAATAATGACAAGAGAAATATAAGGAAAGAGAATACAACTGCTCACCACCTGATACCAAGCCCGACCACGCAGTGCACCCCCACCCTTCCCGGGTCTTTGCTCCCTGCTTTACATCCTGGGCATGACGTGCTGTGGTATGGAATACCTCTTTGGTCAGTTTGGGTCAGGTGTCCTGTCTCTGCTTCCTCCCGGCTTCCCCTTCTCCCTGGCAGAGCATGAGACTCAAGAAGTCCTTGGTCAGACCAAAGCATCACTAAGCAGTAACCGAAACATTGGTGTTATCAGCGCTGTTCCCAGGCCGAAAGTCAAAAACACAGCGCTGCACCAGCTACCAAGGAGAAAAATTACTGCTGCTGCTGAACCCATGACAGGGTAGCTTCATGTAGCCTGGTAAAAGTGGTATTACTTTTGCTAATAAAAGGCTAAAGGCATTTTACTGGCTCTGCAAGACCTCAGGACTGGGTCTTGTCAGGCTTGTTTAGCTTGGGCTTGGCTGGGCCTTGCCCAGAGCTTGCTTGTTTTCTCTGCAACATCAGTTGTCTAATGACACAGTAGTTGTCACCCAACTATTTTTAGTCTTGTTTAGCTTTCTGCAATTGTAACATGCAATGCTTATTGTCACAATAATTTTGACATATTTCTGAAAGTAATAAATGGAGATAACATATAGTTACTCTATATATAAGGAACTGCTCATGACCCTGGATAAAGAATTTGGCATATAGGAGTACAAGTGTGCAATGCTAGCAAAGACACTGATCTTGTGAGTGCAGGCACATGGGCTATAATGACATCACCAGTGGTCAATTAGTGATCATTAAACTAATGCATCCTTGGGAGCTGGGTAAAACCAGCTTTAGGGGTGACAAAGAAAAGAACAAGTACATTACAGTATATGCGATGAACACATATGCAATAAATTTGGGTATAATGTGGATTTGGAGAGCAAATAAGAAAAAAGCAAGAGATAAACTGTGACAGAGCATTTATTAAAAATAACCATGAGTGGATGCTATTGTGAAGAGTAATTAACTGTCAACATCATACTTCTCTCAGCAAAGAAGAGGAAGAAGTCCTTCAATTCTAAAATCATACTTCTCAGTTCTCCATCTGAAGGACTTGAGACACTGATGGCTTTCTGTAACAACCTCATCCAGACCAAGGATATCAACCTTATGACTCAGAGAAAGGGTGAGAAGATCACAAAAAGGTTGATATATATTGTATGTCTGTAGACTTTTCTGTATTCAACAGGTAATTTGGACTATGATTTTAATGCCATTGTCACTAAACTAATAACTGTTTCTCATGCATTTATTATATACCAAAGTACTTCAATTAGACTAAAATTGAAATTTCTCTTTCACCTGTAAAGTGTGTTTCTTTAGGCCACATAACCTGCACAAGATGTCACTGCAGCACCATCACATTATTTCTTTCAAAAATGGTGGTAGATGATGGGGGTTTGCTCTGAGTCAGCCTTCTTGTTGAAATTGAAGTGGGTTTCATAGGCTCAGTGTTTTATAGTCTGGATCACTGTGACCAAGCATATCAACATGAATGATCTGTTAATTTTATTTCCTTAGCTAGGTTCTTTCACCACCAGTTGATTCCATGAGAAAGATATTTTGGATTTTAGAGAAGACAGTAGCCATATTAGCATGTTTTTCCAAAGGTTTTTGGCACTTAAAATAATGAACAAAAATGTGTATAAGCAAAGAATTAAATAATAGTAAAGCTGTGTCATTTTCACAGTAGACTGCTTCACTGTTGTCATTACTACAGTGTCCTACTCTGAAGTAGTACTTTACATGAAAGTAATTTGTTAGACATTTTGAATGATAATCAGTCTTTTGGTCTGTCTGGTAATTTTTTTTCCCATATCACACTTATTCCTGTTTATTTCTTTTTTGCAAGTTACTTTCTACTAATTTCTACTATGCTGCTCTTCCTTTTTGTGTGTATTTAAGGATAGTGTTTTGTAATAATCTAATTTAGTGGTAAATATTTGGCTTGGAAACAATACTATTGCTCCCTAGAACATTGAGTAACTAGAGAGCATTTCAGAGAAAAGGTTATGCATTACAGCTTCAATTTAAGGAAAAAGAAGAAATATTTGCAATGGATAATGACTGAGAAAGGAAAATTATAAGAAAAAAAGCTTTGTATTTTTTCTGTGAAATTGAACTGAAACATTGAAAAGGAAATATGCCAGGAGAACACAGCATGTTATCAAAGAAAAAAAAGGCGTGGAAAGTGCTTTTCTTTGTTTTGGTTTGGTTCGGTTTGGTTTGGTTTTTTTTAAGAGCCTGCCATGGTTTTGGCCACAGGTTTGGAGGTTTGAAACTGGTGCTGATAACCAAAAATGTATCAGTAAAGCTGTTATATGTAGTATGTCCTAAAAGCTGAATAAAGACATGACCTTCTGAATGAAAGGAACACTCTTTCCTTAGCTGGAAAAGAAATATATTAGCATGATTAAAATTTTGGGAGGTTGAGTGATGAAGTGCCATTTCTTCTCTTCCAGGGGAGGCTACCAGCGAGACATCTCCCTTCTACAGTGCCACTAGGACAGTTACCTTCACATAGCCTAGGAACCTTCTGGAGGTTTAGAAGCCCACCAGACAGATGTAAACTGACAGATAGAATGGAGCTATCTTTTCGCAGGGGATAAGAGTGCAGTAACTGTTGCCAGGACCAGGAATCTCGGAATGCCACCTCAGAATCAGATCCTCAAGCAAAGGGGTGAACCAGCTGATAGGAACAGTCTAATTATTTCATGCTTTCAGGGAAGACCTCACCAGAGACGAAAGGTCTGTTCTTTTCCTTTAGCCTGACCTCAGTTGGTCTGTGATTTCCCTTTATTACTTTTCCCTCAAAGTCTAGCATGCTTCACAAGTACAATTTGTGGGCTGAGTGCATGCCAGCTCATTAACTCGGGGTCAACTGCTCTTCCCCATCCAATTTTTGCCTTTCGCCCCATGATATCCACAGGAAAATATTTGGTGAATTCTTCCAGAATAACACTGTGCTTTGAGAATAAAGTCTCAAAAACCCATGCTTTTGACTGGATTCAGCACAGGTTGTATTTAGGGCACAATACATGTCCTTGAAAAATAATCAGTTACAGTTACCTTGTAGTCAATAAAGAGCAGCATTTAAAATATCTGAAGTGAGATCTGTTATCCTAATATAGATATTTATAACATATCAGATGAATCAAACTTTAGCAGCACTACACTGCCTGCTCCAAATTCAAATACCCAGAGCAATGTCATCTTTTTGTCTGCAAAGACTTCTCTGACTGTAGAGGAAACCAAGTTGATCAATATAAATGGTGTTAAAAAGTCACATGTCTTGATTTACGGAAAAGAACCTCACTGGAGTAGCTTTCAGAAGGAGGTAGACTATCCTTCAGAGCCAAATAAAATGTGATTACTCCTTACTGACATGCAACAAAGCAATCCAAGGTGCAAAATCACTAAACTGGGTACTGACTGGAAGACAGAATTTCACATAGGTAGTAGCTCATACTGTGAAGGTATATGCATAACTAAAAGAGGTCTGGCTTAGCTGTCTCAGATACCTTTTCTGGTAAATCACAGGGACAAAAGTTACTTGCTGCCAAATCTTTTTCGAGGTGTAGATTTAGTTCAAGTAATTGCAGCCATGCATGCTTATTATGGTAGTGTATTATTGTAGGTGTTTCCACCGGCTGGTCAGTGTGCCAGATTTCATCAGCTTCCATAAGTTCCAGTAGTATATCCTGATTTCTTTCTGTTGTACTATTACTTTATTATGTGATACTGATTTCTACTCTTCATTTCAAACACATGGTAAATAACTGCCATCTAAAATTTCATTTACCCCATGGAGTACTAGGGTAATTATTACTACCAGAAGTGTTTAAAATTATATTTTTTTTCTCAGTGTTTCAAACATATTCTGATAAAGTTTTAGTTCATAGAATCAATCAGTCTATCTCATAATTTCAGTATATTCCAGTACTTTTAGGGCTTCACACACTGAAGATCATGATCTACGTAGAGCAAATGAGTTATGAAAAATCAAGAAATCGCAGTAATGACAATAAAGCTCAAAATTCTTCCAAATGAGAAACAGAGATGACCATCAAGGATACAATATGTTGGCCATGCTCTCACATAAAACAAACTGGCATTCGCAGAACACAGAGCTGGCGCGACGCTGACTTTGGTTCTCTTAGCCTAGTGAATATCTTGCCAGTAACAGTTAAAGGTCTGCTGTCATCTCTTTCTTACTTTCTGCTTTCAGTTGGTGATCTTGAAGACTTCCTGTCTGAACAACTTAGTCCACTTGGTATGCTCTGCATTTACCTTCATAGGATGTTAACTCATACAAGAGGTGACAGAAAGAACTGCACACTCTCTGAATTCAGTATCCTCTTCTCACCTTGCTGTGCAAGGCAGTTCAGGACCCACACAAATCCAAGAGTTATTATCCTGACTGCTTTATACACTACACTCAAATTTTCGTCTTGACTCCAGATCTCTGTCAAGATGAAGCCTCATGTCATACCTACTCCTAACTGGGTTACACAAAGAAAACTTTTTCTGAAAAGGACTGCAGATATGCTTCCTACTTTTTACTCCCTAAGGCCTCACATAGGGATCTCAAATGGGTTCTCTAGTACATAGGAACAGCATGTAGAAATCATGTAAAACAAGCTGTGATATAGGATGAAAGAAGGAGAATACACAAGAGCAGGATTTACAAACAGGAAAGTTGAAGAGAGATGCAAAAAAAGGGGGCAATTTGAGAAAAGTCAGGTACAACTACTTAGGAAAAGATGAGATAACCTATTTCAGTAAGCCTCTGCCCAGAGCAAAGAGATAAGGAGAGAGCTGCTTTCCTGGACCACCATTAAGGAAGCTAAGAATTTTCCACTCTTTCTTGTATCCCAGTCGTTATCCGCTACTGACAGAAGTGGCAGGGTAGGGCTAATTAAGTCAGCAAGACTGCATTAATCTTGTTTAATAATTAATTAATTGCTGTTTGAACAATCCCTGCCAGGCAGATGAGTCTCCACTCAAGGTGCAAGAAATAAAAGCAATTAAATAAAAGACATTTCTTACATGCACATGATGGTACTCTCATGTGTTTTGCAGGCACTATTTTAACTATTAGAGCACAACGGTGGCAAGGAGCAGCAAAGGCCCTTATTTCAAAATAACATGCAGAGATTCCAGTTCATTATCAGTATTTATGGTCAAATTCCCCATAGACTTAAGTATCTTAGCAGAGGATTGATCACTGGATACAAAACCCCCAATATTTTAATGCTATTGAATACACAAAAATAAACTTATCTGTCACTAGAGTTTTGCATGATCCCATTTGTTTCCTGAGTTGTAGAAGAATTCATATTCTGGAAGTGGATAATATAGAATACCATTATCTTTCAAGAAGGCTAGTATCTATAATGTAAAGATTCAAGGTCTAATTAAATTTTACTGTATTTAAATACAAAAAGTCTTAAATCCATTGCATTGAATAGCAATTGTGATTCCAGCAAGGTACAAAATCACTAATAAATCAAAAATTTTGGACAACATCTTATCTTTATCAGAGGTACCAACATGGGCCACTCCTTTGAATACCAAAAAGGCATACTTATATATTTTAGTTTTGAGATAATTTTTAATTTTGTTTGAATAAGTTTCTTTCATATATTCAGCAGTATGGTAAATGCAGCTATTGATGCACTTCTACAGAGAGAACATAAAATTAAATAATCTGCTTACCATGTGCAGGAAGATTAAAGCTGTGAGAGAATTCAGAGTAGAGGGATTTACAGATTGAGAGAGAGTTTCTGTTCTTCCTCCAAACGGTTTTATTTTGGTGTTTTTACTTCTGCTTTTATTTTTCTGGGGGAAAAAATGGTAATCATGGAGACTAATCCTGATCTGAAATTCATTTTGAAAGCCTATATAGCAAAGAAGCACACTCAGAATGGAATAGTTTGTTACTGTGATGTGGAAACACTGTTCTCCATCTTATTTCCTATCCTTCAAAAGTCTGCGTGTAGATCTTCAAGCTGCAGTCCTGAGTGAACAGAATTTTCTGTAGTTCCTTATCTATTATTGTTTCTAAGAGTTCAATACCTCTTGAAATTTGTTGGGATTGTAAAGCTACTACTAAAGAATCCTAATTCTATAGATCCTCCTATTTCAAAATTAGTGTGTGGACTTAGGAACCAAAAAAATGTCCCTACTGTGCTTTGTAAATTACTGGTTTTAAAGTAAGGAAAAACCAAATCCACAAACACGTGGAATATGGAAGTTAATTCCTTTGCTGTTCTCTGCTGCAATTAAATTTCACAGAATCCTGTGTTAAAAAAATGTCTCATTTACTACTCTGAAACCTGTCTGCTAGGGGTCTTGGTCCTTAATTGTTCATTAAGTTCCATTTTTATTAATAGTCTACAGGATCTGAAAACCAGTGATAAATTATTAAATCCAGCCCCCAAATGTCCCATTTTTATGGTATGAATTCTTCATGCGGATGAAGGGAGCAAAAAGGATGTTCTTGCAGAAGATGAAGCCAAAAGATTTTGAACACATGAAAGGGAAAATAGCTAGCAGTTTGATGGTGTGTTAGTATATAATGATAAGCCCCAGTTCCTCCAAATCATGGGAGCTACTCTTTCCTCACCAGTGGGTACATGCTTTGAAATCAGACCCACTGCCCAGGGTAGTAGAGAGCACAGGAAAAACAAGCAGCAGAAAATACAAGGTCAATAAACATCTACCAGGTGACCCCATTCTGTTTGTGAACATTGGCTGCCCAGGGGAAGTTGTTCAAATGACTGCATCTTCTTCAGCCTTTCCCTCTCACGCTTTCTCCGCAGCACGAAGAACAGCACAGGCTTTATTCTTAGAAGTAATGAATGAACCTGAAGCATGGTATGCCAAGCCATGCAAAATTAATTAGGTCGAGGACTCGGGTGGCTGCAGGGTAACTGTTACACTGACATTTTTAAGCGGACTGTCTGCCGCACAGAAGCCCTGTTGTGCCATCCCGAAGATCAGCATTATGGGACATGCTCATCAAATCACTGAGCATAATCGTATTTCCTTTTATAACTGTCATGGCTTCTTTCCTACATGCTCACTCCCCTCTTTTTCTTCTGCATTATTTTTATTATCGTTATTTTGCCTACGGGAAAGGAAAGGTTTCTGAAATACTGCTGTTTTATTTCTTTGAGCAACAGCCCCCTCTAATGTTCTCTTTTTCCCATCTGTTTCCTGATGGAGAAAGAAAACCTTCAAGTTATACTAACAAACTGATGAAAGGGGTTTCTTTGGTCATTATTCTGTGTTGTGAATACCTGATGATTCTATCTAGAGACTTTATATTCATCCAATGAATAAACTTCATCAGCAGTGCAGAACAATTGCAATGTGATTAAAATGACCACAGATATTGCTGAAACTGGATCCCTTGAAGAGACCTCTTTGGGGATTCTCAGTATTTCAAAGATTTATATGCAATTTGATGGTAGACACTGATTTTCTGATGATTTATTTATTTGTCTTGTTGTAATATCAGCCGTCTCTGAGTACGTAAATATGTAAACTGACTAAATGTTGCTTGAAGAGATTGGATGAGTAGATTTTCTGACTTCTACTTGAGAAGCCTGTGAATAGTAAAGTGTTAGATACAAGAAAAACAAAATAAAACAAAACAAAAACCTAACAAAAAAACCCACCAGGCACAAATGTACAAATTTCTGGGATCATGTAGTAATGGTGATCAAACTGCAGAGTAACAGAAATAATAAGATAGGCCATAGAGGTATGGCAAAATGAATTGAGGAAGAATTGTAAAAGACAGGAAGACAATCAAAACAGTTGGTATGAGATGCAAAGGCCTAGGGAATGAATGATCAGTTAGATCAATAGACTTTAAAAGCAAGAAGGTCGCTGCCATCAGCCAGGTCAGTCTCCGGCATAGTGTACACCCTAGATCTTAAGGAAGTGGATTTTTTCTCCCAGGATAGAAAGCTCCCGAATGCTGTGTTTTTTCTCAAGCAAACACTGCTGTTCAAAAACCTGTGTTTGTGCACACTCAGTGTAATGACATCCGATCTCCTATTTCAGGGTGAGAAGGCTTTTCATCCCCAAGAGTGTCACAAAATCCAGTTTGGCTATTCAGTCTGAAGGCTGTTTCAAGGACCATTCAACATGAGCAAATCCTTACAGCAGACTAATGGTCACAGGTCAAAACAACCACAGAACTTAGCAGTTAATTAGCATTCTTGTTAAAAAACCTTGGTATACATCTCTAAATTTTGTGGGCTTAAAGGGTCAAGTTTTATATTAAGATTTAATTCAATTTCAATTGAGATTTAATCTTTTTTCATATACTTTTCAAATGTGTTATCAGAAAAAATAGTCTTAGCATTTCTCAAATTTAAAATAATCTTTAAAAAATTTAAAAAGCAAATTATCCTTATTGGAAGTCAGTGTTTATAAATTATGCCAATATTTCTTACTGGTTTGGTTGTGGGGTTTTTTTGGCTACTTTTAGGAACCTCAGTTTGAAATGCTGGAGATATTTTAACTACTAGGTAAAAAGAAGCCAAATGACTAGTGCATTTTAATAAAATAACTTGCTTCAACTGTGGAAAAGAAAAGCTTGTTATTAAATCAGAAGCTCCCCAAGTTCCTCAATTGCCAGTCAAAGCAACTACTTACTTTTACAAACTCCCACCATCATACATGCTGACATTTTCATTCGTGTCGGTGTTGTCAGATCTTGTAAAGTTAATATGACATTTTAACCATAACCTGAACAAAAATCCACGTGAGTGTTCAGACAGGTACATGAGACTTTGAAATGAAATTTCTGGTCATCACGCATTTGTAAACCTAACTGCCTCTCAAAGATAAAAAGTCTTCATAAAAGCTTTGAAAAGCAGAGAAATTGTGTGTTTAGAGGGCGTGATGTTGAAGAGGAAGTTCCTGATGGTGGACACAACAGGTTTTTGATATTTGATAGCATTCTGTCTTCTGGAGCATGCTGCTGGAACATGAAGTCTTCAGTGAACAACTTGCTGGCCCTTCTGTGCTTTGAAACAGAAAAAGAGAAGGTGACCACTTTCAAAGACACATCACAGAACAGTGAAATTCAGCCCATGTTTTTATGAGAAGGAATATGACTGCAATGATGGGTGCATCTGGTGTTTTTCAGTCCCCCTCAGAGCCACATTATTTCCAGTTCTGTTGGCCTGTGGGCAGCTTGGTTTTGAGTTGCTGTGTAGTGCTTGCAGGGCAAGTGGGCGGCTGCCTGCACCCATGATGAGCCTTAGCAATGATTTGGATTGCCTCTTCTACCCCTCTGAGCTCCAAGCAAGGCATATACCCCAGAGTAAGAGTTTATATTGACTAAAAGCTTAAATGTAGAGCTCAGTTCAAAGCCATAGAAAAGATACAGATACTTGTAGCCATATTAGAGAGGTGAGTATAAATCTATGGGGAAAACAGAGATAGATAAATATTGCTAGCTGTATTTTAGCAGTGAACAGAAGAAAAATATCCTCTGTACATTCTGTCTTACACAGGGCTTCCCAGCCAATATTTCTGTGTCAGACAGGTCTCAGCTTTCATCCATGGACAAGCACAATTCTCAGTTCCTGTTTGCATCTTCAGGTTCCTCACCTGCTTAGCTGCAAGCTGCAAATGGAACTTCAGTTCACACATTTTAATTACACAGGAAGCCAGTTCTTTCAGTGCCTCTCATTGCATCTGTCAGGTTGTAAGGTAAAAGACTGATCCTCCTTTCACCATGAGCAGGGCAGGAGACCCAGGGGTAGGGGAGCCCCACAGTGCCACCTAGTCAGATTCTATGTGACTAGCTGTATATACTCTTTTATATATATATGTGTGTGTACCTATAAGAATCATATGTGTGTGTGCTTGTGACTGTTGGGAACATATGCTCAGCCTTGATGCCAACAGAACTGGGGAGCATGGGACTGCAGCAGCCCCTCCTCTGCAGGGCTGCTGGCCTCAGCAACTCTGACAGTATTTTAGTTTCCATCCTCAAAGCTTTAATAGAAGAACAGCAAAACTGTTATTTTATGGAGTGAGCCTTTGAAAATCCACAAGCTTTTCTCTTCTGAGCAGATTTTGTTTGTATTCTTTTTCACATTTTCTCAACCCTTTCAGCATGCACTGTAATACTAAGCTTAGCTATATGAGTGAAATAAAAATGGCTAACTTTGCACTTACTTTGCAGAGAGATATATTTTCTTTTCTCTCTTACTGGGATGGAAAAAAAAAAACATTTTACTTCTGTATGCAGAATAAGATGCAAGATACCTGAGCAAGTTAATACATAACACTATTCATTTCTTCATTTGGTTCTTAATCTTCTTGACAGTAATAATCCTGCAGTAAGGAAAAGTTATCTGTGTTGGAGTTCAACAAGAACTAAATCTATCTTTCTTTTAAATGAAATAATTGCGCTTTTTTTCTTGACTAGCAGTGAACTTTGGCCCAGTCTTTTTTATAAATCGGAGTTTTCTGCAATGGGAAACATGTTCCACTGTTGAATATACATCCAGCTACAGCCAGCATAAATGCTAAAATGCTAATGCTGACAACTGATGTGAGTCCCAGACCACCTAAGCAAACCAACACAACAACCTTGTTTGCAACTCTACGTCTGGAAGAGTGCTCTGGCTGTAAACAACATTGTGCAAAGTACTGCAAGAAGGATTTGTAGGAAAGTTTGTGGGCAGTGCCAAGATTCCAGCGAGCCTGACAATTGTAAAGAGTTTGCTAGTGCTTCAGAGAAATTGTTTAAGCATAAATTGATTAATAAGGTTCCCCACAAACAGGCTCTTTGGTAATCATGAAGTAGCTTTTACTGAGATCTGATTTCAAGATGATTTTGGATGCCTCTAAACTGAGTCTCAGCCACTTGGGTTTGATTCTGGCAACAGTGCAGGCTTTTGTGCCTCTGTGAGAAAATGCTGATAGGGGTATTTATAGTAAATAATATTAAGCAGCTATCACAGACTGTGTCTGCAAGAGCAAGCAGTGCAGCATAGCAAGAACTGATCTGGAGGGCCAGAGTGTCCGTATTACCTGCAGTTTGGAGGCTCTACTTCAAATAATTTCTAGTGTGCTTCTGCAAAAATCATGGCAAACAGGAGTGATTAGAAAATTTATTTCAAAAGCACTCTGCTGACCCAAACTACAGTGCTAATGGTGACAACAGGTTAAATGACCAGATTAGGGACCTGAACAGGGAAAGGAAAGAAAAACACATTATTCTGGCTCCTTGCCCCATTGGAGGAAACTATAGGCTGCCTCTCTTAATTTAGTAATTTAAAGCAGATTCACAAAGTTAATGCTTTAAGTATCCTTCCTGAGCTTTCTGAGGGACATATTCTTAAATCAGGATGAAAACGCTTCCCTTTCCCCACCCCTCTTTTTCTTCGTAGCCTGTTGACTTACTTGTTGCCATCATATTATGCAACTTCTAGATACACATAAATGTGCCTAAAACTTAAGCAAGTTATTAGCTTTTTTTGCTCTGCAGATACATTAACACTCTGTTATATCTGACCATGGAAACCTGCATCAGCTGGTAGCTGGAAGCTTTTCTTTCTTCTAGCAAAGCACAGCGCATCAAGTCTGGTTCAAATCTGATATCAAAAAAAACCCTCCAAACTTGCTTTTCTCTGGGTGTTGTATTCTCCAAATCCCATTTCAGAAAACGTGCGGGATGAGATGAACAGAGGGAGGCTTTAGACAGCTGGCTCCTATTGTTGGTAATGCTGCTGCGGAAATAAAGGTGGTGGTGCTGTCTCATGAGGCTTTCTGCAGTGCAGTTCCTTTTTAGTTGCTTAACTGTATGTGTTCCTGTGGAGGTCAAAGGACCAAAAAGTTCTTGCTTCTGGTTCTCAAACACATTCAGGCAGCCAAAGAGCGCATAGGAGCATCTGTATTGCACTTGTTTGTGCACTTCCATGTACATTCATCACATTGCCTATATAATAAGACAAGTAATAATTGCTGTTATGTTTAAATAAGAAGCTTTCTTCTGACAAGCTACCTTGGGTATTTTCTGAAGGTGGGACTCTGTGTATGATCCACTGCTATTGCAAGGAAATGAAATGTGCTACCATAAGGAAATGAGTAAGATAAACTAGTACAAGTTGAACTGCAGTGTAAGAGATATAAATGCATCTGTGCATGCTCCATAGAGATGAAAGGTTCTCCTGCTCACAATAAGTAAACCTGTTTTGGGACAACTGGACTTCGTAAAAACAAGCGAAAATGACATCTACAAAAATTATCTGTGAACAAAAGACATCAGTATGTGAACAAGCAGCTAATAAAGAGTGTGCAAGTGAAAATCAGAATATAAAGAATTAAACACTGAACTCCATACAACCATGCTGTGGGTTGTCCCTGGCTGGATGCTAGGTGCCCACCAATGCTGCTTTGTCACTCCCTTCCTCAGCTGGACAGGGCTTATGGGTCAGAATTGGGATATATACAGGAAAAACATGATGTCAGGATGGTTTCAAAGTAATTTCATATGTGTTTGAAGAAAAAAGATTAATGTAACTGTTATAACCTAAGAATTAAATAAAAGGAAGAGAAGCTGTCTAGTACCAGGTATAAATCTTTTGCTCCACCTAGAGAAAATAAACAGCAGCTGTAGTAAGACAACTGTCAGACAGATGTCTCTAGGAGCTTCCTGAACTCTAACTTGCAGTTAAGTTTGGCAGACCTAATAAAAATTAGGCATAACCAATGTGCAGCTATTTACCTGAGTAAGAAAAGACAGAGTTGATTAATATAATTGCCTCATACCTCATTAGTCAGCTAACCCTTCCTGTGCAATAAAGACTATTTCCCAAGTATGTTCTGGCATCACATCAGAGGATTACTTTCTAGATATAATGCAGCATATAAACTATTTGCATTGCTTCCTCTGAGGCTGGCGTTCAGTGTTTCTCCACACAAGAACAGGGAGCCATGGGACTTTTCCTCTGCCCCCCTAAACTCCACTTCCTCCTCTAAACATACAAAATAGGAATACATCCACAATAAAGGAAATGCTGAGTTTAAAACAGAAACTGATTTTATGTCCCTCATAAAAGAGGACACATTCAGTCTCAACCCAGAGTTATTTATTATATTAAAGGTTTTTTTAAGAAAATGCTTAAATTTACAGATGCAAAAAAAAACCCAGCTTGTACTATGGAATTTCTCTGTCTTTTGGATGAATTATGCATATACCTTTGTAAAGATCTGGCAAATAGGTCTTTTGGATTGTAATACAGAACAAAGCCGAAGAAAGGACTAGAACTAGGATAACTTAGAGCATTTCTGGCTAACACCACCAAAATCACTTCTATCAACTCAACCTATCAAAAAGAAAAAATGCAGAAGTTAGGTTTTGCTGAGAAAATTAGGATCACTGACGTCAATGACTTTTTTTGCAATTTGGCAGTTAGTCTGCAATAGATGAATCTGAGTAATCAGTGGATCTTGTCTAAAATAAGAACCCGTACACTTGAAATATATCTTGAACTAATTTTTTTTTTAAATTTGGAATAGTTGAGGATTTTCATAATCTGCACTGTTTTATGGCTTTTTGTTCAAATTTAGCTGAAGATTGAGCATCAAAAAATCAGTTTCTTTTGTACAGATGCAAAAATCCTCTGCTGAATTTGCATAAATAGGTTTATTCTTTCTCATACTTTTCTTGGAAACTTTTCTTCTCAGTGAAAGAGAATACCTACAAAAATGAGAAAAAGCTCCGTATTATATTGACCAGCTCTGAGATCTTCCACATTCTAACTTTTTTTCTACATATGCAGTTAGGAGCTGGCATATCAAAGGACTTCAGCTTTGACATTAAGATAAATACATCCTTTATTGTTTCAAATTCAAGGAGAATTTAATGAAATTGTGACTTCTCCTTTGGGAAAAATATACATACTGGACATATATGTTCCTGTGATACTGAACTTCCTAAAACAGTTTCATGAGTAGTCATGAAAATTTATTATTTCTAATTTTTGTCATCTATCTTCAGCCTTCTAAAATAACAAATGTTGCATCTTAGCACTTCACCTTGGCTCAGGACTCTGAACCAGACTGCAACCTTCGGTCTTGTGCATGAGCCTACTGCAACTTCTCTTCATGTAGTTACTATAGGCAGTTACCACAAAAAGTTGCCACAAAGGGCCACACAGGATACTGCTTGGTAAATATAAGAAGTTGTGTAGGGAATTAAAATTTCCTTCAGACCAGTAAATTGCATTATTAATATTGGATAAGATAAAAGCAACTTAGGGGACAATTTACAGAAATCAGGTCACGTCTTATGGGTGTCTTTCAATAGGTGTCAGCTCCTCCACAGGATGATCAGAGAGAAAACAGTAATCTAAATCTACATATTCAAAGAACCCATAATGTTTCAGGTTATATTTATATAATAGTAAACAATAAAGGCATGCCCATATTAGCAACAATTGGCACAAACTGAAGTAAGATAAATTCTTTTTAAATAGTAGAAAGACCCTATTAGTCTAAGTGGTCAAACATGGGACCAGGTGGGCCCAGAATATTGTGGAGTCTCCATCTTTGTCACTGGAGTCAAACTCTGACTGGACATGACCCTGAGCAACCTGCTCTAGCAGGCCCTGCTCTGAACAGGGGTGGGAATAGGGACCTCCAGACATGCCTTTCCAGCCCCAGCCATTCCATCAAAGTTAACCACCTTAGAGAAATAATCCAATACAAACGTTTAAATGAAATAAATTTTATTTAATGTACAACTAAAATAGGTAGGATGTTAAAAGGACTTCACCAAAAATAGTACAAAGAGTGACTAAATACTCCAAAAGGTAATTATCTCTGCTAAAACTGAGATATATTTTAAAGGAAATTTAATAATATACTTTCAAATAAGTAACAAAATATACAGATAGCAGCAGGAAAATAGTAGATAAAATAATTGAGTATTAATAAAAGGAATAATAGAAACTGTTGTGTTTACAGAGTTTTGCAGGGTCAGATATAAATCTTCTTCAGCCACTTGAAGCAAAAAAAAAAAGGGGGAAGATTTTAAGCTTTCTGTGTAAACTTAAGCTGGTCTGAAGACACTTTAGACAAAGTATCATTGCGCCTAAGCCTGATGTAGGCTTTGATTCTTATTTTGAACAACAGCTTTGAGGCTTAAATATTCATGTATTCTTAGAGGTGTGTAGCAGTAGAACAAGAGGTAAAGAAGAGTAGATTTGGCTTTCTGTTGAGCTTCTGTCGGAAAAAATGTCTGTTTCAATGCAACAAAAAGTAAGGCGTATTAACTACAGCATTCAGGTTTTTTTGGATGCTTTAGCACTACTGATAAGAGCGAGGAGCCTTCTGCTTCAGAAGAAATTGAAACTCTTGGCATTAAATTTAAAATACGTAACCTTATAAATTGCTTCCAGTTACCAGATGTTTTTTTTCTTTTGGAAGGGGGTAGTAGACTTGTCTCTCAATGACGCTTTTGCAGCTTTATTAATCAAGCAGGTCAACAGAATGGCTCTTAGATACAATTTGTTTACCTCTCCCTCAGAGGGTACCTATGGGTTAGTTCTCAAGAATTCAATTTAATTTCCTCACCTTCAGGACTTTGGTTCTATTTCTTCAAAAGTGAGAATAATAAACTGGAATTTAAAGTTTCCTTCCCTCCCCTCTCAGCCCCCCAAACCCAGGGACTTCTGCAGTTTCTTCCCTATCTCCAAAAATCTTCAGCAATTAAGCTTCAAGCCAGATTTTTGAGACTTAGATAAATATCTAGAAGACAACTAATGCCTAGCATCCCTTGCAGACAGTGATCAGGCACATAAAGGTTCTCTTTCCTCTATGCATGCCAAGCTTTATTAGATCAGATGATACCCATGAAGCTTTGAAATGTGACTCTGTCACTCATATGGGCTTATGCTGTGCGATTTAGGCATTCATTATAGTTCTAGCTGTCACCATCTGTCACTGCAAAAAGAGAAAATATTTGACAAAACTCTATATGGTTCCTATTTTGATAGTGCAAGAAATAGGAAGTGGCTATTTAGTTGTCATGTTATACATTAATGAAAATAAATCAATTTAATTAAAAAGTTTGCTTGCGTATATATACTTATTTATATAGAGCATAGCATTCCGCTCTACTTTGAAATAATCTAATATTGTCTAATAATTTAATAATGAACTAGATCATTTTGACATCCAAAGTTTTCCATATGTTTCAGTTACAGTGAGATCCAAAGGCAGGATTCAGTTCTTAAGGATCTTATTCTCCTGCTGCTTGGGAGGTATTTGCTTCCTTTTCTCTCCTGGATCAGTGAAAACACTTATTCATTTTGATTCTCTTGTCACCATGCTTGGCTAAAGAGGGGTAATTTACCACCCACCTTCCATTGATTTCCACATGCAATTTATTAATAAAATTATTTCCACACTTCTCACCAATTTTAACAACTAGAAAAAAAATAGGAAGAAGGAATAGTTGTTTGACTTTCTTTTTCTCAAGTTCTTACAGAATTATACATTGCTGCTTCATCTTATACACATGTATCACCTAGGTAGATACTTCAGAGCCCAAATACTTAAATTTAAAAATGCACATAAGAAAGAAAAGCAATATAGCAAGCCTGAACTCTCAGTATTTTGCCCTATATTAGATCTGTCACAAATGCAAATGTGTTTGTCATGAGAAAAAAATTTTAGAACACTTTACAAAGCCACACTCATAAAAAATGTGCTAAAACTGCCCTGACATTGCTATTGTAGCCTCTATTCATGAAAAAGGTACAAAAATTACAATCATACACATTTGGGTTTGAAAGCCAGTAAAACCACAAATGCTAGTCACCTAAATTTTTATTTCTCATTACTGTTTATTGCTTTTTTTAACTCATACAGAAGAAAGGCAACTATAAAACTGCCCTCGTTTTGTTAGTTTGGAAAGAGAATATAGCTCTTGTAGCTCTACTTCAATAAAGCCACTTACAGCTTCGAGCTGCTATCAGTACGATCAGCCTTTCTGTGGGCAAGAAGGGGCTCCTGGGTTCCCCCTCTGGTACCAGTTGTACTCCACAGTTCAGGTGGAACCTGCAGCAGCACTCACCTGTGTGTAGCTGACATGCTTATTTTTAAATCACATGCATTGTGTGCATCCCACAGGGAGCAATATTTCCTAAAAATAATCCAATCAGTTTGAGCAAGTAATTCCTATATCAATCAAATCTCCTTATATTATCACACACTCAAGAAAGACTGAAGAGATCAAGCTGCAGCTTTCAGCATGTGGAGCCAAATCATTTGATCATAGGATATAGCCAAGGAAAGGAGCCGCTTTGACCAGCTTAATTCCATCCTTGAGATATTATCAGCAACTGCTTGGTGGTTTAACCATGAACATGCAGAAACTGAGAAAAAAGAAACGGAAAGATTCCGAGGCTGATTTTGGGTTTAAGCTGATTTTCTTCTCTAAAGAAATTTCACAGTATTTGGGGCCCTCTAGTGGACAGAGTTACATTAGCATGACTTCTGAATGAAAACGTGTTTTGCACGTGTTTTCAGGAAAGACTGCAATGCAACATTATCGAATTCTGAACATTTGCCTAAGTATTTCACAAACTAATGCCCATCTCCCAAATTCACATGTAGCCTTTAACTTGTGAACTTGCTTAAACTGAAAAGTGAGCACAAAAATTATTCTTAATTATTCTTAAAAGCCTGCAAGATAAAACCAAACAAATTCCTAGGCTGGAATCATTGGGCGATGTTATAAAAGCCCAGCTCAAACATACTAAAAGAATGTAAAAACTCAGATGGCAGGTACCCAGCTTTTCAAAACTGAACTGTAAGCTTACAAAAATCACTTTGGAATTTTCTAGAATATTTTTTCTTTACCAGGGTAAAATACACCATTTGCCAGGGAAGTTCATCTTAAAGACCATAACCATCAAGTGCACTTTCATAGGACCATGTGCATTTTTCTCCTGTTTTAGCGTTTGCTGTAGTGTAAACACTTGCCAGTGTAGCATGAGAATGAATTATACAGTCTCCAGATTCTGTAATTAGACATTACAGATCTTTCCAATATGCACTCTCTGTGTGGAAACTCCTTCTTCTCCTCCCTATTCTCTTTTATTCCTTTTCCTTCCTACTCTCTCATATTCCTTAATGGGTCTCTATCTCTTCCCAGGAGTAGGAAGTACGAAGTACCTTTCCTTTACCTGAATTCCACCCTGGGGAAGCTTGGGATGAAAGATTAGGAAATTATCTTCCCTTACTTCATTATTATACCATAGCCATTATTTTATTTCTTGACTATTCAGGGTAAAAAGAATGATTCAGTTCCCATGGCTGAGATCAGGAGGTCACTTTTCTAACTGGGAGTTTCATTTATTTCTTTATTATAACAGCCTGTGGTAGTTGGCCAAGAGGGTTGTTAATTGTTGTGTTTCAGTTTAACCTGGAGCTGTAACTCTGATTAAAAAAAAAAAAAAGGCACCATTCACTCTTGGCAGTAAAATCATCAGTGGCAGTTAAATAATCAGTAAACCTAACCCTTTAAAATTATCACTGCATTCTGTTGAGAAAGAAAAATAGGATGGAACAGAATTGCTGATCAGAAATGGATATGCTTTTCTTACAGAAGTGATAGCATCATTGCGGAGGCAATGGACAGCATACAGCAAGCAATAAATTGTAAAGACTTCATAGTTGGTGAATTCTGACTCAGACTGGCTTCCTTAACATGCAGTTCATTAGATCAGTACACCCCTGAGCACTTCTATCTCATTCAGCCGTGTTATCTCAGATGCCTTTAGTCATTTGGCTTTTTTATGCTAAAAAATAATATCAAATTTTAAAAATCAATCTCTGGTCCACTGCTTTACTGTAGCATTTCCTACCATGCCACAAAGGAGCATCCAGAACATAAACTGCCCTGACAGGCAATAATCCAGTCTATCTCAGCCAGGATAGGAGAGATGTTTTGATTCAGACTTCCAGTGAGCCATGCAGGGATGTCTCATTGTCTTTAATTCCTTCATTAAGACATCAGCACGATGCATAAAAGGAGTACCAATTTAAAAGGTGAACCTTGTAACACACTGAGTCACAGAAATGCTGCTGCTGCTACTACTTCTGGAAGTTTTCCACAATGAAAAGAAAATAGAGTTGTAACAGCCTCCATCTGCCCTCTGGGTATATAAGCAGGTGCTTGTGCTTTATGCAAACCAGTTGCTTGTGTCTCTCCCATGCACTCAGTGCTGTAGACTGTCCTCACCTTTAGCTTCTGCAAAGCTGTTTGAGAGGTTTTTCACTGTGGATGTAACGCTAACACAAGCAGTTTCCCTGCCAACACAGCATGTTGTTGTTCTCCTATAACACTGAACTCTGCAACAATCTCTACCTTTCTCTTTTTCTGCCAATAAACTCACACTGTCCTGCCATTGAAGAAGATATCCTCATATACACTCAATTTGCCCAAATGTTTATTTAGATACCATTTCATACTCAAGAGTCCCTAAAAACAGCATCACAGTAAAACTAATTTACCCCTGTGACAGCTTCAGGTGGAGATGAAACACAGTAGCATAGTACAAAATATATTTCATTAGCCATAATGTGAAAATATTGCAGTCTAATTAACATTCCATGTCTTTATTTATTCATCTCCATGGATATATATATCTAGAAATAAATATATTGTGTAGAACTGATCTCTTCCTCATCTTATCTCTTCCTCATCTTATACATTGGAGATTTTCCCAAACCTCCCAAGCAGGAGTTTTAGTTGTCTTCCATATTTTATGGCATTGCCCTTCCTCCCCTCTACCACAGTGAACATTGGCTTTGCTCCTGCTGAATCAGGCTTGCTAGTTAACCTTCTGGTCTCATCTTGTGGAAACAGTAAGAGTGCATGAATCATTACTAACATTTCTTACATGCACTATGGTAAAAGCCTTCTTGAGAAAAGACATGCCCTGGGCGGCCACAGTGAAATCATTAGGGTGGTTACCAGATAAATTTATTTCCTCTCTGGCAGGACAGACCAACAGGTACATAGCTCATCTTGCAGGCCTGGTTGTTAACAAAGACAAGGTCAATATGTATGCTTAAAAAAACTTAGGAAAGAAAGCTGATTATTTGTAATAACGCATCTAACATATGGCCTTCTGCCAGCTGTAAAGTTAGGATAACTGAACAAAACACATTTTAGTCTCTTTAAATGTAAAGAAAAGCTGGCAGACAATTATCTCTCTATCACCACTGAAGTTAAACTGCTACCGGAATAAACATGTCCACTAAAAAAAAAAAGGAAACACAAATGAAAGAGAGTCCCTTATTTTTAATACAGTAATTATGCGTGGTAAGTGAATACACACTTTTTATGGACAGACTTGCAACAACCTACTCTACACTTCTGTGGACTATTCAGAATTACTTTGGTAATTGTATGGAATTTAATTACTGTGACATTTGCTGTTGCTATGACTGAGCACTAAGACCTTATAACTTTTAGTGAAATAAGGTGGGGGTCCTGGAGCCTAATAGACCACTGGACCAAGGCACAGTTCAGCTCTCACCTCTATCAATCCATCCCTCCTTGACTGGCCTTAGAAAATTTCCCTCACTTTTCTTTTACTTTTTCTGTTCGTAAAAGAGGCATATTTATCTTCCCTGAAATGTACCTTTCTCTGCCAATAAACTCACTCTGTCCTGCCATTGAAGAAGATATCTTCATATACACTCAATTTGCCCAAATGCTTATTTAGATACTGTTTCATACTTGAGAGTCCCTAAAAACAGCAACATAGTAAGACTAATTTACCCCTGTGACAGCTTCAGGTGGAGATGAAACACAGCAGCATAGTATAGACTTTTCTAACTTGGCAGACATTACTTTATGACTGTGGTACATTGCAACTTCCCACTACAACAGAGCAGGTGGGCTTCTGAGAGCTGTGCATGCAGTAGCTACAGTGGAAGCCTGCACTAGTGTATTGACAAGAGTCACTTCATACTCTTTGCCAAAAGGATAAACGTATTCTGTCCCACAAAGTGATTCAGATCTACCTAGGCAGGAGGTCCAGAAATTCTACTTGCATCAAGCACCTTCCATGAAAATTGAAGTGAGAAGAAATTATGAGTGGTTAGAACTTGGAAGAGGTATGAGCGTGCTGAGTAGTCTCAAAAAAAACCAAACAACCCAGCCCAAAAATAAAATAACACACACATAAAAAAACCATGCCAAAACCAACCAACCAAAACAAAACAAAACAAAAACCAAAGTTCTTTTATAAGCAGTCTATTTCTGTTACTATTTACTTCATAATACCTGTAGCATAATGGTTGTCAGTGTAGAGATATACAAGCACAGGCCTTTGAAAGGGGCAAAAAATATATAAGTAACATATCGGTTCTACAGTGCTGCGACTTTACAGAGCTGGTAAACTGCAAATGATTAAAAGTAGTTTAAGAGCAGCAATAATGCAAACCCAACATGTGACAGCACTTCTGAGAACAACCCTGGGGAAGAGATTGTGTTTATGCATTACCAGGGAATGCTCTTGGAGTGGCACAGTGCCATCAGGTCACCATGAGGTTCTAATGTCTGATCACACACATCTAGAAAGAGCCATTGTTGAATACAGCTGTTTAAGTATAAAATACAGATCTTTGGAACAACTCATACAGTCTGACAAGATGCAAAAATACCCTTTCATGTCCAATGGAAGACCTCACAAAATCTAAAAGTGCTGTGCCGCACAGGCTTTGGAAGACATGAAAATCTAAACCTTCCCTTGCTAATCCAGTCAGAAGAAGCAAATGCCACAGGAGACTATTCGCTACTACAGCAGCCTGTGAAAGATGAGATTTTGTCAAAGGAAAGACAGAAGTTATACTAATAGATTCAAGGTGTGGCACCATGAGCAAATTTTATTCTACCCAACTTCGTATACCAATATGACAGAAATATGCGCTTTAAGGTGCAATTCATCTGAGCTGGTTTTAATGCATACCTAGTTGCTATGAGACAAAGAGCACCCTGAAAATGCAATGTTCTTTAACAGCTATTAAAGGAGTCTTGGGTGAGTTACTCAGACACACAGGTCTACATGGAAGACATCTGTATCTGATTAGGTAAATCCCACACCATGAGTCAGAATTTTGAGAGAGAAGGCCTTTCTAAACCAAGCCAAGATTGTCCAGCGAGTGCAAAAAAACAATTAAAAAATAAAAACTTAAACAAAACAAAAAGTACAAATGATGTAGTGAGATATAGCAGATTCACTGTTCAATCTCTGATGTAACAGCTAGACACTCAAAAAGACTTAAGGAGAGAAACTTTATGATGACAGTGAAATAGCGCTCTTCAATGTGCATTTGTGTATTAGGCAGGTTTTCAGAAAGGTAATTAGCTGACAGATGGAAAATGAGGGCAAATTTTGAAAAATATACTATGGTAATATATTCTTCTCAGACAACAGGTCAACTGCAAGCACTGCAAAAGAACCAAACTAATTAACCAACATGTTAGTCCTACTGTGTATAAATCATAGAATGACAGAATGGTTTGATTCGGAAGTGGCTTCAATACTCATCTAGTTTCAACTCCTCTGCCATGGGCATGGACGCTTTCCACCAGATGAGGTTGCTCAAATCCCCTTCCAGCCTGGCCTTGAACAGTTCTAGCAATGAGACAGCGGCAACTTCCCTGGGCAACCTGTTTCAGTGCCTTGTCACCGTCACAGTAAATTATTTCTTCCTAATATCTAATCTAAACCTGCCCTCTTTCAGTTTAAAGCCATTCTCCCTTGTCTGCCCCCTGCATACACTTGCAAAACATCCCTCTCCAGATTTCCTGTAGTCCCCCTTTAGGTACTGGAATGCTGCTATAAGGTCTTCCCAGTGCCTTCTCTTCTCCAGGCTGAACAAGCCCAGCCCTCTCAGCCTGTCTTCATAGGAGACGTGCTCCAGCCCTCCACCTCTTCCAGGCAGACATTGTTACCCATATAAACAATAAAAGATGATTTATAAAATGAGACACTGCACACTTGGTAATGTTTGACCACTATGTCATATCTTTTTGGAACCAGCAGTAGCATACCATTAGGGTGAATGGAGGGTTGATATGTGCTAGACGTAAAATCAGACCAGTAGAGCAGTAGCAGGCAAGACCAAGAAGCAATTAAGATAATACCAGAGTAAGAATCTTCCTCTATCAACCCAAAGAAGAAAAGGAAGTATCAGCAGCAATATACAGATGAGCAAGTGTGGGTCTAACCAGCACACAGGTCTATAAATACGAAAGTGCACAACACAAAACTTTTTTGATATAACTTGTGTGAGGTAGCTACAGAGTCAAAAGCAGTAATGGAAATACAACCAAAGACTTCATACATAAAAGCCGATGGCTGCTGTACATTGATAAGCAAAGCAAAAGCTAGAACTGTTGGGACACTGGTGGAATAATAGGAAATCAGAATTGATATGCATCAATCACAGCAAGGATTGGATCAGCAAGATCCCACGCAATACAAGTATAACAGGGAGAACTAAGTCTGCATCTAACATTACAATGCAAGCTAGAAAGGGCATACTGGTTAGAAAAAACAGCATAGATAAATGACTGTGCAGCAGACTAACATCCCCTGCATAATGAGTAACTTCTGCCCTCCCCAAAGTAACTAGTTGTTTAAAAAAAAACTTACTAAAAACAGCTGTCAATATGAAATGGAGAAATCATTGTGATGTTTGAAGAGTGAATTCTGGGTAGTAGAAAGAAAGCATCTGAAAGAGAAAACAAGTAGTTCTGCATGCATCAGGATAGTCCATGGTGCCAGTAATTTTCCTAAAGAAGAAATGGTTTGGGTTTTTTCAGCATGGACTTGCCTCTTTTTTACCCAGAATGTAGTTTGTGGGGCACAGTTTAATAATGAATCCTGCAGATAAAACTGCCATAAATGTTTTTCATATATAAACAACAGAGTGCAAAAATGAGGAATTTGAACTCAGGTCTTGTGGATGACCTGTTAAATCACTGAATTTTTGGTTTAAAGAGGCCTGGAAATCATTACATCATGCAGGAGAGAGGAATAAGAGCAGGCCATAACTACTGCCTAAAAGTGTTTAAAACAATCAGAGAATTACTAATTGTATTTTATTTGTTGCAGCATTGCATTTCCTCCAGGGCAAATTGAGTTTTCAAACCTCTAGCCAGCAATTACAGCCTGGTTTTGTTGTCTCACACTGTCACACTGAACTAGCTATACTGCCACAGGTCTCTTCTAGGAGTCTGCAAGTCACTGTTGATGTTTCTGCAGCCTTCTTTAGGGAAGTCATGACATTGCTTAAGATAATTAACATTATCTTTTCCCCTTCCAGTTACAGGACTTAGAAAAGCATTTTGCTCTAACTGTCTTTTCTTTTTTGGTGTCTAGCCAAGAAACAGAAAAAGTGATACAGGGCAAGAAAGAGGAGGGGTGTCTGTGCCATACTAAAGGGCTTGGCCTAGGCTCAGAAAGGCAACAACTTCAGGTAAGAGCTTTTCGTGACAAACACTAGGGTTTGCCACCCCAGATCCCAGGATCAAATAAATGATGATGGATTGGTAAAACCACATTAACTCTCCTTTCTCCATAACTCACTCCGCAATTGATAAAAGGCTGTGGACACTTTACATTATAGCCAAGGATGCCCAGAGCACTCAGCTGAACATCACAAATCTGTTTAAAAGTGAGTTATATGTTTTCTTCCAACTTCTGAGATGACCTACCCTATAGATTAGGCTACTAGTCTGATAAAGCTGTTCTTCCTCAAATATGTTTACCTTCCACATGTCAGTCCCATTGACAACAGTGCTGTGGTGTCTAAGGTGGAAAGTGCTTCAAGAATGGCAAGAGTTTTTGGAGTTCATGCCTGAAACACCTGAGTGCCTCTTTCTTGGGTGACCCAGACATACAGAAACTCCGGTGAACCACAGCCCTCCCAGCAGTGGGGTAAGTTTGCAGAGTCATGCAGCTGTATACTGTGTCAGGATACTCTCTTCTGTTTTGTTCTGCTAAAAAATAAAACACTCTGTAGAAAGAAGTTGCAAAATTCTTATTGCCAAGTTATTGGACGCAGTGATCTGAGTCTGCAAATGATGCATAATTCTGAATCTATGAAGCTCACATTTATCAAAAAGAAAGAGACAAACGCAACTTATGCATCATGATAAATGATCTACTGCTTAGTGGAGATAAATAGTCAGCCATCTATTCTATGAAACACTGTGACATTTGTGTGCTTTTTTATTAAATGCATAATCAAGATGAAAAACCAATCTATGGTCAAAGTTGTCTCCTTCCCAGCTTTAGAATGTCCTTCCAAGGCAAATGAAGCATTCCAGCTACAGCACTTCAGGTGTTGTATCATAATTTGTGAGTTACATGGCGAAAGTTGTTTAATGGGTTTAGAATAAAATAGCTATGCAGTACTGAAAATAAATTTTCCTTTCCTTTCAATGCATTTTTTTCATAAACTGCATTCAAATATAATATTCCTATCCAAATCTGGTAGCCATGGTGCCAGCAGTCCAAAACGCCTTTTTAGAGATCAGACTAGCACAATTATAAGAAACTGCTTCCCAGAAGAAAATGAAAGCACAAATATACTCCAAGAAGATTTCAGAAAAAGCAAATGCCACAGACATTTGAAGTAGCTTTGCAAGCTTTGAAAGGTTTTTTTTTATACATGCTTTTATGCAGTGATGTGCACAGGAGCAGGCAGCCTTTGAAGGTCAGTGTTACAAAGAGGAACCTTTCTCATTAATGGCGAAAATTCACGCACTGAAACACCATCTTTGACTCATTGGTTTTTCATCAGGGTGAATAAGCAATTTACAATTTTATCTCATATGAATGAGCCACATAGAATCATAGAATCATAGAATAGTTAGGGTTGGAAAGCACCTTAAGATCATCTAGTTCCAACCCCCCTGCCAGGGGCATGGACACCTCCCACTAAACCATGCCACCCAAGGCTCTGTCCAACCCGGCCTTGAACCCTTCCATCATGGGGCTATGGAACTGATGGACATAGGTAGAGCAGTTGATGTCATCTACCTGGACTTGTGCAAAGCATTTGACACAGTCTCACATGACATCCTTGTCACTAAGGTGGAGAGAAATCAACTTGATAGGTGAACCACTTGGTAGATAAAGAACTGGCTGGATGGCCGCACGCAAAGAGTTGTGGTCAATGGCTCAATGTCCAGCTGGAGACCATTAACAAGTGCTGTCCCTCAGGGATCAGTGTTGGGACCGGTCTTGTTCAACATCTTTGTCAGTGACATGGACAGTGGGATTGAGTGCACCCTCAGCAAGTTTGCTGATGACACCAAGCTGTGTGGTTCTGTTGATAGGTTGGAGGGAAGGAATGGCATCCAGAGGGACCTTGACACGCTTGTGAGGTGGGCTGATGCCAACCTGATGAAGTTTAACCATGCCAAGTGCAAGGTCCTACAGCTGGGTCAGAGCAATCCCAGGCACAGCTACAGGTTGGGCAGAGAAGAGATTCCGAGCAGCCCTGCGGAGAAGGACTTGGGGGTGTAACTTCCAAGAAGTAAAAACTTTCTGAAATAAACTGCTTCAGGGACTTTCACATTATTAGCATAGACAGAAGTATACCAGTTGTCTTGGTCGTATATCTGTAATTTGCTAGAAGGTGGTTCTGCAATTTCTGAAGGTTATTCACTTGAACTGTATTTACAGGATACTGATCAAAATGACTTGTCAGTAAATAGATTGCAGGCTGTACATATATTTCTGGCAAAAAAGTGCTATTATTTTCATAAGTGCTATTATTACTTGTCATGGGTTCAGCAGTAGCAATCATTTTTCTCCTTCTTGGTAGCTGGTGCAGTGCTGTGTTTTTGACTTTCAGCCTGAGAACAGCGCTGGTAACACCGATGTTTTCGGTTACTGCTTAGTAATGTTTGGTCTGACCAAGGACTTTCTGAGTCTCATGCTCTGCCAGGGAGGAGGGGAAGCCGGGAGGAAGCACAGACAGGACACGTGACCCAAACTGACCAAAGAGGTATTCCATGCCACAGCACGTCTTGCCCAGGATGTAAAACTAGGGGCAGTTACCCAGAAGGGTGGGTTCACTGCTCAGTTGGGCTGGGTATCGGTGGTGAGCGGTTGTATTCTCTTCCCTTGTTGTTTCCCTTGTCATTATTATTATTGGTGGTAGCAATAGTAGTTTGTGCTATACCTTAGTTACTGGACTGTTCTTATCTCAGCCCATGGGAGTTGCATTCTTTCGATTCTCCTCCCCATTCCCCATGGAGTGGGGGGGAAGAAAGAGGAGGTAGTGAATGAGCAAACTGCATGAGAGACTTGAACCACAACACTACTCAAGCCTTGAAGTTAATGAAAAGACTAAATAGCACATGCACCATTTGGCACCATCTGGCACCATCCAGCACCATACAAGTTATCATTTAAATATTTTATTCAAATATTAAAGTATTTTTACTGAACCACTTCCTTAAATCAATTTTAACATCTTCACATTGTCTGTTCTTCTTTTCATTTGTCCTTTTACTCAACTTTACATTTATTGCTAACTTTTGGGTTCCTTCTTACTTAGATAATCCTGTTAATTTTCTTTCTTCCCCTCAAATTTAAGTTCTGTAAACATTTACAGTTTTCTATAATTTCTTAGATTGACTGTTTGTTTGCTTGTTTGTTTGTTTGTTTTAATGGATAGGTTTTAGTAATGCCAAATGGGAGTTCTTTTGTGATTTGTTGTGATATTTTGCAAATCTTATCCAATACCTGTTATTATACTTAAATTGTTTTTCTTAATAATTTTCTTTTGTCTTCACAGAATAGTATACATCTCTCCAGTATAAAATGAAGCCTGTCCTCTGAAGACTTTTTGCAGTTCAGGCACTCCTTCTCCAACACTTGTCTAACTTCTCCTGCTTATGGTAAACTCACTATGCACATATGATGGCTTTATTCTTCATTTTCCATAGTGCTAATAAATTATATTCATGCCTAGTCTAACTCTGAACATACTTTCTCAGAGTCAGATTATAAAAAGTTACATGTAGCACTTCCTTGTGAATCTTCAGTTTTACAGAACCTAATTTCCTCTTCCCAAGGTATTTTGGAATTAATTAAGAAACATGCTTTTCTGACTGACTTTCAGATCCTGAAGAGTCAAAAGTCCTATCAAAGACACTAGAAGCTATGGGGATTCAGCACCTCTTTCACTAAAAAAAAAAATAAAAATTTGGCAACATCTCAGTTCATAACTTACACAAGCAATGGTTGCTTAAAATCTGCTTTAGACCGTTAATCCATCATGTTTCACATAGCAATCTCCCACTTCTTCCCCATTCGCCACTTTCCTTTTCTTCAGCCACCTGTTTTATCTTCATGCCTCATTCCATCCGCAGGCCTGGCCTCTGGACACCACAGGAAAAGCACCTCAGCCAAGACTGAAAGAACTCATTATTAAATCTTTAATCCTGACTGCCTCTTCCTCTCCCCTTTCCTGGCTGTCATGGTTGACACTTACTCTTCCTGCAAGACAAACTGCTCTACTGCATTAGTAGAAAAATATTAATAGAAAAATATTGTGAGGGGACACTTTTCCTGGGCTACAGGAAATGTCTTTACTTTGAGCTAGGGAGAAGAATGTATGTTTGCAATATAACTGGGTTTTCAATACCTTTTGTTACACCACGCTTTTCTGTGCTAACCTCTGCAACCTCACAAACCACTCCTTAGCAATCAGTAATTGCTGAACAACATAGCACTTACAATGCCTTAATAGGTCTTTTTAATTGGTTCACTACACATATTAAATTAAATAATTTCCCTAGAATTTTTAAAAGCTTTATCTCTGCTTCACCTGGATCCATATTCCTTTTTTTTAATCCTCCATACAAATCCAAAGTGTTTGATATTATACAGAGAAGCCACCTTTCAGACTTATCTTTCTCCTGCTCAGTTTTCTTTTTATAGAATCATAGAGTCATAGAATGGTTTGTGTGGGAAAGGACCTTTAGATCATCTAGTTCCAGCACCCCTGCCATGGACAGGGACATCTCACACTAGACCAGGTTGCTCAAAGCCCCTTTCAACCTGTACTTAAACACTGCCAGGGATGGGGCAGGCAGAGCTTCTTTGGGCAGCCTGTTCAAGTGCCTCACCACACTCATAGTTAAAAACTTCCTTCTCCAATCTAACCTAAATCTTCTTGTTTAACTTGAACCCATTACCCCTTGTCCTATCACTACAGCTCCTCATGAAGAGTCCCTCTCCAGCATCCTTGTAGGCCCCCTTCAGATACTGGAAGGCTGCAATGAGGTCTCCACACAGCTTTCTCTTCTCCAAGCTGAACAGCCTCAGTTTTCCCAGCCTGTCTTTGTATAGGAGTTGCTTCAGTCCCCTTACCATCCTTGTGGCCCTCCTCTGGATTTGCTCCAATAGTGTGTGGGAAAATATTTTCATATTATTTCCAAAAATGCTTAGAAAAAGATAAAAATATTCTGTCGTGGTTTAAGCCTCTCTAACTCACGCAGCCCGTTCTCTCACTCACTTCCCCCTCTTTGTTCCCCCTGCTCCTGGAGGGATGGGAAGGAGAATCGAAAAGAATGCAACTCCCACAGGTTGAGATAAGAACAGTTTAGTAACTAAAGTATAACACAAGACCACTACTGCTACCACCAATAATAATAATGACAAGAGAAATACAAGGAAAGAATACAATTGTTCACCACCTAAAACCCAGCCCAACCACGCAGTGCACCCCCACCCTTCCAGGTCTTTGCTTTCTGCTTTACATCCTGGGTATGACGTGCCGTGGTATGGAATAACCTCTTTGGTCAGTTTGGGTCAGGTGTCCTGTCTCTGCTTCCTCCCGGCTTCCCCTCCTCCCTGGCAGAGCATGAGACTCAGAAAGTCCTTGGTCAGACCAAAACATCACTAAGTAGTAATTGAAACACTGATGTTATCAGCATTGTTCCCAGGCCCAAAATCAAAAAACACAGCTCTGTACCAGCTACCAAGAAGGAGAAAATGACTGCTACTGCTGAACCCATGACATATTCTCAAAGTCTTTCTTGCACTGCTTACCTGTTTGATGTCTCGTGAGACCTCACTTGGAGTATTGTGTGCAGTTCTGGTGTCCTCAACATAACAAGGACATGGAACTGTTGGAACAAGTCCAGAGGAGGACCATGAGGATGATCAGGGGACTGGAACACCTCCCGTGTGAAGATAGGCTGAGAAAGTTGTGGCTGTTCAGCGTGGAAAAGAGAGGGCTGCGTGGAGACCTCATAGCAGCCTTCCAGTATCTGAAGGGGGCCTATAGGGATGCTGGGGAGGGACTCTGCATGAGGAACTGTCATGAGAGGTCATGGGGTAATGGGTTCAAACTTAAACAGGGGAAGCTTAGATTGGATATGAGGAAGAAATTCTTTACTGTAAGGGTGGTGAGGCACTGGAATGGGTTGCCCAGGGAAGCTGTGAATGCTCCATCCCTGGCGGTGCTGAAGGCCAGGTTGGACAGAGCCTTGGGTGTCATGGTTTAGTGGTAGGTGTCCCTGCCCCTAGCAGGGGGGTTGGAACTAGATGATCTTCAGGTCCTTTCCAATCCTAACTATTCTATGATTCTATGTTTGTTATTTCTTTCTCTGAGTCTTCCTACAGAAATGCTGAAAAATCTTTGACCTTGCAGCAGGGATCTAACCCAGAAGCAGCTTGTAAAGCCCATCTACACAGCACACGACTATTGCTGAGGAACCCTCCTATTGCCCTGTTTTAAGAGATGGAAAAGGACCCCCATTTCTATAATACATAGATAGGGTAACGGAGAAGAGACGTGCAAGGAAGGGAAAGCATCTGCCTTTAAGAAAGAAGTCTTTTCACAGATGTTTCTTTGAAGGGTACTGTCATGGTTTAAACCGTAAATCACGCAGCCCGTTCACTCACTCCCCCCTCTTTCTTCTCCCTTGTCATGGCTCAACAGTAGCAGCCATTTTTCTCCTTCTTAGTAGCTGGTGCAGTGCTGTGTTTTGGACTTTCGGCCTGGGAACAGCACTGATAACACCTTTGTTTATAGAATAGTTAGGATTGGAAAGGACCTTAAGATCATCTAGTTTCAACCCCCCTGCTAGGGGCAGGGACACCTACCACTAAACCATGAAACCCAAGGCTATGTCCAATCCAGCCTTGAACACCGCCAGCGATGGAGCGTTCACAACTTCCCTGGGCAACCCATTGCAGTGCCTCACCACCCTTACAGTAAAGAATTTCTTCCTCATATCCAATCTAAACTTCCCCTGTTTAAGTTTGAACCCGTTACCCCTTGTCCTCTCACTACAGTTCCTCATGCAGAGTCCCTCCCCAGCATCCCTATAGGCCCCCTTCAGATACTGGAAGGCTGCTATGAGGTCTCCACGCAGCCCTCTCTTTTCCATGCTGAACAGCCACAACTTTCTCATCCTATCTTCATACAGGAGGTGCTCCAGTCCCCTGATCATCCTCATGGCCCTCCTTATAGTTATGGCTTAGAATGTTTTGGTCTGACCAGGGACTTTCTGAGTCTCATGCTCTGCCAGGGAGGAGGGGAAGCCAGTAGGAAGCAGAGACAGGACACCTGACCCAAACTGACCAAAGAGGTATTCCATGCCACAGCACATCTTGCCCAGGATGTAAAAAAACGGAGGGCAGAGACTCAGAAGGGTGGGGGTGCACTGCATGATTGGGCTTGGTATCCGGGTGGTGAGCTATTTTATTCTTTTGCCTTGTATTTCTCTCATCATTATTATTATTGGTGGTAGCAGTAGTGTTTTGTGGTATACTTTAGTTACTAAACTGTTCTTATCTCAACCTGTGGGAGTTGCATTCTTTCTATTCTCCTCCTCATCCCCCCGGGAGCGGAGGGAAGAAAGAGGGAGGAGTGAGTGAACAAACTGCGTGAGGGGCTTAAACCACAACACCCCTGCTCCCAGAGGGATGGGAAGGAGAGGAGGGATGGGAAGGAGAATCAAAAGAATGCAACTCCCACAGGTTGAGATAAGAACAGTTTAGTAACTAAGGTATAACAGAAATCACTACTGCTACCACCAATAATAATAATGACAATGCAAATACAAGGAAAGAGAATACAACTGCTCACCACTTGATACCAACCCCAACCATGCAGCCAACCCCCACCCTTCTGGATCTCTGCTCTCCGTTTTCACATCCTGGGCATGACATGCTGCGGTATGGAATACCTCTTTGGTCAGTTTGGGTCAGGTGTCCTGTCTGTCCTTGCTCCTGGCTTCCCCTCCTTCCTGGCAGAGCATGAGACTCAGAAAGTCCTTGGTCAAACCAAAACATTCTAAGCCGTAACTATAAACATCAGTGTTATCAGCACGGTTCCGAGGCCGAAAGTCAAAAACACAGCACTGCACCAGCTACCAAGAAGGAGTAAAATGACTGCTGCTGCTGAGCCCATGACAGGTACTAAGATTCGGGGTCGGTCCCAGCAGAGGGAGCTGCTGCTCCTACACAGAGCCGATTGCTGTGGGCAGAGTAAGGTTGTGTCGTGGGGAGGTAACGTCTTTCAGAACAACGGAAAACTCACAACAGGAAAAACAGCCAGATGACAGAATATAGATTGAAGCCTGAGTGCCTCTACGGTCCACATGTGATCGCAGCAATTCAGAGTGGGCATTGAAATAAAGTAGTTTTGAATACACAGCGAGCTTAAAGCTCAAAATACACTAGGATGAATTTTACCAAAATTAGACAGTTTAAGTAGCTTAATGCAAATAATTCACACTTACATACTAATACAGATGCAGGTTTTCTGCAGGTTATTTGTCAAGATCTCTAATTGCTGGTAAGTGTTCTCTTCCCTCATTTGAGGACACAGACAAACTAAGATACAAATATGGAAAACGTCTTCTGCCAATCACTCATCAAGCTGTTGTTAAAAGACAGGAAGACACCAAATCTTCCTAAATCCAACACCAGGAAGGATGACAAAGTACTCCTGACCAAAACTCAGAGATATTTATGTGTGATAAACTTAGGCAAACAGTATTGTTAGTCAGGCTTGTGATTTTGCAGCTGTGTGCTTCTTCATTTCATAACAACAGCAAAAAATATCTATCGACCACACCCTGCCAGACCAGAAGTCCATCTAGTCCAGTATCATTTTTATAAGATGTCAAAACATCAAAAATTTTAAAACACAGAAAGCACAGGGGAATATTTCTGTCACTTTGTCTACCATTTCTCAGCAGCCAGCTGTTCAGGGAATTTCTGAGCCATGGGCTATGGCTGGATGATTTTACTAAACAGTCACTGACAGATCTATTCTAAGCAAAATTTTCCAACTCCTTTTAAGCCACTTAAGCTTTTGGCATCCACAACTTCCTGTGGCAGCAAGTTCCACTAGTTAATTATCTGTCGAAAGAAAAATTACTTGCTTTGTGTTAAATCAGCTGCCTGATATGTTAATGTGTTATAATACTGATTCCTTGTCTAGGTACCAGAACAGCAAATACCTCTCCTAATCAGTCAGGAGAAAGGTGTCACAACTATTTTGCTTGCTTACACAGCTTCTGACTCACTAATAGTTTTGCCACATTTGTTGACACTGGATATCAAACAGCAGATTCAAGCCTATTTTCATTTTACTCATACCACATTATATATAATTGGATTCTAAGTAACTCCTCATAGCATAAAAGTACAGAGATGATCAGCCTATTTACGAGTTGGAAGCAGTTGCTTTTCTGTTTTTCTTGCTGTGAAATATCAAGCATTAACTACCAAGAGAAAGAACACAGCAGAGTAGATGGCTTTTGTTCTGTTTCTCTAAGCACACTCTAAAATTCCTGTATTTTTTTTTATTTGAAACTCAATACATTAGAAGTATGACTTGTCATGGGGAAACATATAATTGCCAGCATGAAGGAAGCTATAGCTTTAATTAACCATCTCCTGCAGCCTCTTTCACTCACATGCTGGTATTAAATCAAAGGCAGTAACTGTCTAAAAAAGCAGCAACATGAAAAGATCAGTGGCTTTCAGATACTCTTCATTAATTTTTTACCATTACACAATTTTTATATTACGCCATGTAGTTCAAAGAAATTTCCCAGTCCTGACCTTTATGGTGGTGCTCCTTTTACTGCACGCCATCACCACCATACCACCCACTCAAAACTCCTCTCTCACATTTCCTACTTCTGTATTGCAGACAAAGCACCGTTGTCTTTTGTTGCCAAAATAAAGAAGTCATCTATACTTCAGAATTGCATCAGGCTCTTGGCTGATCAAACAATAAAACTATACATTAACATCAGCTGATATTCCTCTGTAACAATTGTGCAGCACAAGTGAATCAAGAGCTAACAAATTACAGATGACTTTGATAATTAGCTCCCTTGAGAAACAATTTTCATCTGGGACAATAACAATGTATCTCCAAAAGGAAGAAAAAAGTCAATTTTTCCTTTATAAATTCCCTGATGATGTAGGACAAACTTGTAATTAGTCCATGCAAGAAATAAACATGGTTTTAAGAAAGAGGTTATATCCCTTTGTTTTAGATCGATTCCAAGACCAAAAAGGCAAGTCAAAATTCCCAGGCTTTTTGAAATTATTAAGAAAAATATTGTACTGATTTGTTTAGCTTGCAGCAGGGTTTGATGAGAGGGAAACTTTGCAGGATTTAATAAGACAAGGCTTTAGTTCCTGGTTGTGCAGGATGGATTATGTGTTAACCATGCAAATATAAAGTCCTTGTTGTGAAACTGTAGGTAATTCCTTTGGTGGGAGTTCCTACAAAACAAGGGGTTATGCTCAGAGTTGTGAAACTTGGGTGGGGCTATAAATTAAGTATTCAGCTAGATGATACACTTGCTAGTCAGTGCTTAAATTATTCCAAGGAAGTGAGTCCATGTCAAATGAAAGAGGAAAATCAGAGTTCAGTCTTGGCTACCTACAAATGAAGTATGCTGGCAGGTAAGTACCTTAGCACAAAGAATGGAAAAGACTTAATGGGCTTGTAGAGTTTCTCCTTTCTTTCAGTTACCTTTGTAGACTGTTGCTCAGTGCTCTCCAGCTCAGCAGACACTACCACAGGTACACAGAACCAAGGCCTTTGCTACGATACTCAACAGCAGTGCAATCCCATTTCCCCATTCTTGTGTGACGACAACTGTGTGGTACAGTCAACATGCTAGAGTGGAGGGATACCATCCACAAGGACCTTGGCAGGCTCAAGTGGTGGGCCTGTACAAACCTCATGAAGTTCAACAAGACCAAGTACAAGGTCCTGCACTTGGGTTGGGGCAATCCCAAGCACAGACACAGGCTGGGGAGCGTATGCATTGAGGGAAGCCCTGAGGAAAAGGACTTGGGGGCATTAGTTGATGAGAAGCAAAATGTGAGCAGGCAGTGAGGACCTGCAGTCCAGAAAGCCAACAGTATCCTGAGCTGCATCAAACGGAGAATGACCAGCAGGTAGAAGGAGGTGATCCTGCCTCTTCACTCTTTTCTCATGAGACCCCACCTGGAGTACTGCGTTCAGCTCTGGGACAATAACAGAAGAGGGAAGTGGACTTGTTGAAACAAGTCCTGAGGAGGACCATGCAGATGATTCCAGGGCTGGAGCACATCTCCTATGAAGATGGCCTGAGACAGTTGAGCTTGTTCAGCCTGGAGAAGAAAAGGGTCTGGTAAGACCTTAGGGCTGCCTTCCAGTACCTAAAGGAGGCCTGCAAGAAATCTGGAGAGGGACTTTCTACAAGGGCATGTAGGGGATGGACAAAGAGAATTGACTTTTAACTGAAAGAGTGTAGGTTTAGATGAGATATCAGGAAGAAGTTATTTACTATGAGGGTAGTGAGACTCTGGAACAGGTTATCCAGAGAAGCTGTGGCTGTCCCATCCCTGGAAACATTCAAGGCCAGGTTGGATGGGGCTTTGAGCAACCTAGTCTAGTGGAAGGTGCCCCTGCCCATAGCAGGGGGGTTGGAACTGGACAATCTTTAAGGCTCCGTCCTACCCAAACCATTCTGTGATTCTATGATTCTATGACTTCTGCAAAATAAGAAACTGTTGTAGCAAAAACATCTCCACAGCCAGCAGCTGAACATTCCCCAGAAAATTATATTATGAAGAATTTTTATCAGACCACCATCTTTTTCTGGATCTTCTTCTTCCTCTCTCTGGCCATGCAATAGATGCTTGGCCTTTTAAACCACTCAGATGCCATACATCAAAACATACTCTTTCAGCACATGCTGTCAACACAATTTTGGAACTTGTGACTCACTGCATCACTTATGTCTCAGCCATAGGTGCAGGGAGCCAACATGCATGGCCTGAATCCTCACTGATCGTATGGATGGACTTCGCTTATCCCTGCGAAGATGAAGAGACGTTCTTAAACTTCTGTAAACCAAACCCTGGTTCTGTAGGATCATGAAAGGGACAACAGCTCTTGTTTTTTACTGTGGGTATCTCCTGCAGAGTCAGATATTCCACTGGTTCTCCACCATCCTCTTCCCACCTGCCATTGTTTTCCTTCTTTCCATCCTCTATTCCTCCATTCCTCTGTTCCTCTCATCTGTCATTGTTCTCTCTCTCTATGCAGTACTGAGCTCAACTGTGCTGCAAAACTGATGCCTTTCTTGCATGAACAGCTGAACTCCAGGAAGCCAAGAGAGGAAACCAGAGAGGGCAGGTGCAATTGAGAGTTGTGCTCTCCTAGTGAACATGGAGAGTGGGACAGGTCTCAGGTTATGTCATATGGGCTTTCCATGCAGCACACGATTCCCCCAATGCCTACCTGATCAGGTTCCCAGGAGAAAAGACTTCAGTCATCTGTGCATGTGAGTGCTATTTGCAACTCCATGATTTTGTTACAAATATTGCATTTAGCTTATTAAAAAAGAAAAAAAAAGATGGCCTTAGTTTGTTTGAAATTATTATTTGCAGATTTTGGACTACTTCAGTGCAAATAAGAGGGAATTGTGAGAAGCTGCTTATATATCTAGTAGTTTCTTGGGTTTATTTCTGTTATTTCAGTTCTTTTAAAAAACGTATTTTAAAAGAATTCAGGTCAAAACAAAATTTGGGCTACTGAAAATATTTATTTTATTTGCTCTTTGAACCAAGACTGTTCCCTTGGCTTTGTATTGTTCATTTGACTTATAGTTGTAAAAAGTTTTCAGAAACATGATTCTTAGCTCTATGTCAACACTTTATCAGCAGTATTCTCTTTACCTTCTTGGTAGAAGTGGCTGAATAATATTAATTAAATGATGCATTAACAAATTTATTTTAGAGCCCCCAAACTTTGTGATATTTTTTCCTTCAGTTTCACTCAGCCAGAAATAGAAATGAGAAAACTTAAAAAGTATATATGCAAAATATTTCTGTAATTTCAATTTAAATATTTTGATTTGCTTTTTTACAAACTGCACTGAAACATTCTGTTAAAAATGTTTTTTGATACTATAAACCCATTTTTTATTAAAAAAAAAAGAAAAAGAATAAAAGAGATTGTTTTGCTTAAATCTGCCAAAGCCCTGCTAAACATGTTTTTTAATCTTATTTTATTAATTTTTCTTGCCATTACATTTCCATAAAGCATTTTTTGCCTTTGAAGAATGCCAATTCTATATAGAATCATAGAATCATAGAATAGTTAGGGTTGGAAAGGACCTTAAGATCATCTAGTTCCAACCCCCCTGCCAGGGGCAGAGACACCTACCACTAAACCATGCCACCCAAGGCTATGTACAATCCAGCCTTGAACACCACCAGCGATGGAACATTCACAACTTCCCTGGGCAACCCATTGCAGTGCCTCACCACCCTTACAGTAAAGAATTCCTTCTTCATATCCAGTCTAAACTTCCCCTGTTTAAATTTGAACCCGTTACCCCTTGTCCTCTCACTACAGTTCCTCATGAAGAGTCCCTCACCAGCATCCCTATAGGGCCCCTTCAGATACTGGAAGGCTGCTATGAGGTCTCCACTCAGCCTTCTCTTCTCCAGGCTGAACAGCCCCAGCTTTCTTAGCCTATCTTCATATGGGAGGTGCTCCAGTCCGTGATCACCCTCGTGGCCCTCCTCTGGACTTGTTCCAACAGTTCCATGTCCTTTTTATGTTGAGGACACCAGAACTGTACACAATACTCCAAGTGAGGTCTCACAAGAGCAGAGTAGAGGGGCAGGATCACCTCCTTCTACCTGCTGCTCACACTCCTTTTGATGCAGCCCAGGATACGGTTGGCTTTCTGGGCTGCAAGCGCACACTGCCGGCTCGTGTTCATTTTCTCATCAGCCAAAACCCCCAAGTCCTTCTCCGCAGGGCTGCTCTGAATCTCTTCTCTGCCCAACCTGTATGTGTGCCTGGGATTGCTCCGATCCAGGTGGAAGACCTTGCCCTTGTCATGGTTAAACTTCATCAGGTTGGCATCAGCCCACCTCGCAAGTGTGTCAAGGTCCCTCTGGATGCCGTTCCTTCCCTCCAACTTATCAACAGAACCACACAGCTTGGTGTCATCGGCAAACTTGCTGAGGGTGCACTCAATCCCACTGTCCATGTCACTGACAAAGATGTTGAACAAGACCAGTCCCAACACCGATCCCTGAGGGACACCACTCATTAGTGGTCTCCAGCTGGACATTGAGCCATTGAGCACAACTGCCCTGTAAAAGTTCACTTTCAAAACAACCTTTAATTTTGAGAGAGAAAAATGCTATCATTGATAGAGGAGCACCGTATCATATTACAAATCATAAAATTACAGAATAGTTTGGGTTGGAAGAGACCTTATCAATCATATAATTCCAACCTCCCTGCCATAGGTAAGGACAACTTCCACTAGACCAGGCAAGTTCATTCCTATGAAGCCTTTTATTGTTGAGAACTAGAAAAACAAAAAGTGTCAGAATAGATACAGAAACACTTTTGATACACCTAGCAGAACTAACAAGCCAAGGCTGCTCCATAACCAGCCATAAAAGCAAATGGAAAGACAATCCTATATCCCTGCTTGGGTGAGCTTGTGAGAGCATTTCACTCAGATTACCAGTAGATCTTTACTTTCATACACTTTGGCCCAATCAAGTTTCAAGTGATACTCCTGAGAGTGAAAATATAAAGTTGAAATGTCTAATGAAAACTCTGAGCTATAGCAGCTTCACAGTAACTTTTTCCTCTTCTTTACAAAGGGAGGAATATTGCAGAATATTTCCCTTCTTTGTTTTGTTTTGATGTTGGGGTTTTTTTTTAACCCTAGATAAAACATCCTAGGATCTGTACATGTACCTGACCCGTAGCAGTTTGAAACATGGGATCTGCCCGTTCGACAACAGTGTAATGGAGTTACCATAGCCTGAATCTTCTCCAGCCCCTCACAGTACCACTACTGATATTCATGGCATGACACAGTTGCTACAATAATTATAAAAGCACCTTTAATATGTGGCAGCATTGGTTGGTTTTCTTAAACTTTAATTTCTAAATAGTCTGTTTAGCTGTGACTTTATGCAAGAGAAGTAAGAAATATATGATAGTATAGAATTCACTATAGACTTGGACAGAAATACAGTGAGAAGATGAAATAAAGCTGTTAGCTCTTAGACAGTCATCTTGGGTGTTTCTAACAATTATTGAGAAATAAGTAGGATTAAATGTAGTTAAATAAGGGTTACATAAAAACACAGACAGAACTGAGATGAAAATTAGAATACTTTTAAACATATTGAGCATTTTTTCCTTCTCTTTCTCAGCTTGATATGAGCCAATGACCCTATATTTTTTTACATAGTTGCTGCTATTTGCAGTGATTCATCTTTGGTCTAATTTCCAACTACTGTTAAATCATATAGCAGCTGCAGAAGTGTGTTTTCATCACCAAAATATCAATAAGGTTTTGCCGATTTCCTTACGGCGGGAAATTTACAACTGCATTTTGTATACTTTATATTTCTAGACTGAGAATTGCAATTTGTTCTGTGGAACTATATTTGGACTGTTGGGCTGCATTTTATCTCCAACTGATACCTAAAAGTGGTGCAAAATTTAACAGCTTACCTTGTCATATTTTATTATCAGCATTTTATGCTATTATTTCTGACATGGCTTTTGGCTCTGTGTCTGGCTCTCTGTAAAACAGGTGGATTTTTAGGAATTTGTTTTGTCTTCTACAATTCTGAACCTCTTAAGACTGAGACTCACCTGAAACCACCCCACCATTTAAAATCACAAAGAGATTTTCGATAGACACCATAATCTTTTCCAGGGCTTTTCAGGTTTTGCAGAGGTTTTCTTCCATCAGCCATCTCATCTGCATAATTGACTAAAGACTTCGCCAAGAAACTCCAAGGACTGCTTCAAGACCAGCTAGGTTTCTGTTAGCAGGGATGGATTATGATATAGATCTTGAATGTTTGTGATTATCTGTGATTTCTGTGGAATGAGGCTTGTATTTCACACTTGTTTATTTAAGGATTGCCAAAGGAGAATCTAGAGCATCTTTGTGTAGATGGAACATAAGTAAGTATATACACAAGAAAGAAAGATAGGTTCACAGAACTGTGGTTAGGTTATAAGCTTTACCACTCAGAAGCTAGAGAATGGCAAAGAAATGTACGCTGTGTAAATCTTGGACTACACTGCAGTTTCTACTTCCCTGGCTGCATATGTTATTTTTCTCCCTCCAGTAAAGGTCTGTCTTTTTCAGTGTGTAGACTGAAATGCTTTCCTTGTGCTCCTACTCTTTCTTCTCCTCTACCTTCCAAGTAGATGAGCCAGGATCCGCTTAACCTGCCAAAACCAGGTGCAGCCAACATGTGATATCTGATGCCACTGCTGATCTGTTCTCTTTCCACATCTTGTTTATTATTCATTGTCCAAAATGTGGCTCACACCCTGTATAATGCACGTGACTCAAGGCCTTCCCTAGATACAAAATTATTATTTTCCTCCTGGGCTTTCCTGTAGCCTGCTGCAGTCACCAAGTGATGAACAAACACCAATTAAGTTCTTTTCACAACACACCAGTGAGACAGCATGGTATTATTATACCCTATTTAGATGTGGAGAAGTAAAGTATGAGAAACTGTGGTTTCACGTGTAAGCTATCAGCATCTCTAACTATACAAGTATGGACCATTCTTGGAACAGGGCTAACCTATTAACTAATTGAGGTAGGGTTACTGTGGAAAAACAGTATGCAATCATGTAATTAAAGACTAAGTCATACCACAAGTGCCCGATAGGGTCAAAAGAATGTTACTTAATCAGCTGTAATTCTAACATTTCCTAATCTTTCAAGCTGAATTCCTAGTCCTTAATTATGTTATTTTAATACAGCTAATATTTGCAAATTGTAGGATTAACCCACCACAAAATCAGAAAAAAGGAATTTCATTAGAGCTCATTATCCTGATTTTCATACGAATCATCAGAAGAGTGTGAGCCTGCAGCCTCATGGTATAGCTCTACAATACCTAGGATGCCACAGGCTGTGCTTCTGTGGAGTTCTATACTCACCTGCTGATAGCTAAAAGGCAACCTGAGAGGAAAACAACTGCCTACTTTCTTGTCTGGATCAGTGAACACCCACAGTAGATAGGTGCTAGGAAAATACAACCTTAAATAGTAGCCGTATAACTTTTGTTTTTTCCTCCATGAGAGTAAGTTCCAGAGATACTGGTTTATCAGCTGGTTTCATGGGAATTTTTATAACATCAGAGATTCAGGTATGGTCAGTTTGATTCCCAGATCTGAAGAGAAAGGCATTGGTTTCCTCAGTCTTCCAAATATGACCCTTGATGTTGTACTTGCCCCTTGTCCTCTGTTGATCATATACATTTTGAGCTGCTTCTAGTAACTTCTTAATAATATACTGAAGAGTACTTTCTCTATTTGTAATTTATCAAATTGAAAAGCAGAATTCTCAGGTAATGCATATGGGGAGGAGAGTTAAGGTGGTTAGATTTGGATTTAACCTTCCAGCAATTTCACTGAGAAACAATTCATAAAGCCTTTTAATTAGAAGACTTGGCCAGGTTCTTCTGCAGCAGTGGCTCACCAGGTTTTCAAAGGAATAAATGTCCTATTTCAAAAGTTGCAGGATGCCTTGGAGGATCTCCTGTGGAGATTTAAAGTGAGAAATACTGACATCCAAAATGAAGGTTTGGGGTTCCTGTAAGTGTGGGATCAACACACAAAAATTGAGAAATTGAGTCAGATCTACTAGCAATCACTATGTAGAGAGTAATGTATTCCAGAGCTTAGACAGAAAATAGGAGAATTGCAAGGTCCCACTGCATAAGAGATAAAGGCATCAGAGACAAAACACTGAAGAAATACAGTAAAAAATACACCAGAAATGAAAAATAAATTTAATTATGTTCTACATAGACCCATTATGTTCTTGAGCCATGAAGCTCAAGATCCCCCTAATGAGTTTGCTGCCACTCCAATGACCATTTTCCTTGACCCTTCCTCAAGTACTTATCTGGCATAGCTTTTTTCCACCCTTTTCTAAATGCTCAATTGTGTTAGCTGGACAGTCATCTACCTACATTTCCCCACCTTACTGGATTCCAGTCACAATCACACTCCCTGAACATCTTATTCATTTTCAGTTTCACCTAGCAAGTTCCTATTTTTCGTCTTCTTTTTGATATAACTTTTCCCTTCCTACTGCCATGTCCATACAGGTTCAGTTTTTTACTCAGGCTTGATCATTTTCTTGAGTTATCGCCCCCTGTCATCAGCTCAATGTCAAGGTTAGTCCTTTCCTAACCTACCTGTTCCTGGTGACTTCTTTCACACCCTTTTCTCAGATTCTTGTCATCAGCTCCAGTGTGCCCAAACTCCTCACCCATACCTTTCCTCATTGCACTCCAACACACAACTGAAGATTAAAGAGGGCCTGCTTCCCATTCCATCTTCATTCATATCACACTGTTTCTTCCTACACAGATCCTGTATCTACTTCAGAACTCAGGGGAAACAGATAAAACCCCTTCCCTCTTTTCAAGTGTCTGGGTCACAATAGCTACTGAAGAAAACCTGTAGCTGCAGGATTGTGGGTCTGAGCTCACATATTTACCACATAGGGAACAATCAAAGAAGTTCCACAGGGAAATACAAGAGGTCTCCACTCCACAAAGCACTTTTCTTAGGCTTTGAATATGGCCAGATGTCTTCAAATTTTAACCCAGGTTTCAGAAGACATGTCCATGTCAACATTGTACCCACTTCCCTGAAGAGTTAATTCTTCAAGTGCAAGGGTGAAAGGTCAGCAGCATTTATTGCTATGCAGATATACGCAGCTATAATAACAACCCATTGTACATAAGGCAATTCAAGCACTGTTATTATTTATAGACAGGCTGGGGCCATATTTTATTTCTTTGCTTTTGTCTTAATAATGGCCAAACTTTTATGGCTTCAATTTAAAAAAATTAAAAGCCCATTATAGGATCAAACCATCTTCAGAAATATGCACCCAAATGATTCATATTTGGCAAATTTATAAAAAATTAAAGCAGAAAAATGGAAGAGTAATGCAAGCCCAACAATTGCTAGGCTGGCCTTTAATAAAACACTTTATTAATCTTAATAACTCTTCTTGTAGAAACTGAGATTGTTTGCTTAAATGAGTAATTTATAGGATTAAACTATTACAGGGAAAACTAGTTCATTTAGGAAATAAAACATTTGAGAAAAGAAGTCCTTCATATGTGTTGAATTATCAAAGGCTTTGCTCCACAATGGGACAAGTTCTACATTTCTCCAGAACTCAGCGGCTGTTGTACATTTAGCAAATCACACACATTACTCACTGCTCTCTTCCTAGCATTATTTTCCCCGAATCCTACTGGGAATACTTTTGAATGAAATCCTACAGACAAAGAAATACCTGCTCTTGAGTATTTCGATTATCAGACAATGCCAGGCTAACAAAGCAATGATACATGGCTAGTCTAAAATTGTCACACTAGAGATAAAAGGGAAACACATCTCATGGCACACCAGAGGCAATATCCATTTCAAATTCCTCTTCACAAAGAATGACCACATCTTCCAATTCTGAGAAACCACCTCTTGCATAAGCACTCTATGGGTTTGGTCTTTTCATAGTACTGCACATGATACGGTGTTCTCAAGTCTTGCTGAAGTCAGTGGGAACTGATGTGCTTTGCTTCTAAGAATGATCAAACCCTGGCCAAAGGCAGGCCCATATGTATGGTCAAAGTCATTATTAGGATTCAGGCATGATTAATATCTATGAAAGCCAAAGATGCAGCCAAAACACAGTTTCAGATGCACAGTATAAATGTTTTCCTTCATGTACAGACTGCCAGTATTCGATTATTCAAGGCTGTCCTCAGTTAGGCTCCAACTCAAGTGTTTAAATTTAGGTGTGTGAATATTCATGCTCAAATCACGCTGAAATGTGTACTCTTACTGTCCCTTATTATTCGGATTTATTCTTTCCTCTATCCTTTCTTAGCTAGATTGTCCTCCCCCTCTCTTGAGACAAACAGAACAAGCTTTGAAGGCCCTTGGTATCTTTGCCAGGCTCAGAATTTCCAGGAATATTTATGTGCAGTTGTAGCTTTGTCCTCCTGTAAACATTTTTACAAATAAAGTCTTAGCAGATTCTTGGAAGAAGGTGTCAGGAAAGTGACAATATAGGATTTCCCACTTTTTCTTTTGTTTTGGGATATTTTTTTTTTTTTTTTTTTTTTGCTTTGCTTTGCTTTGCTTTGCTTTGGTGTTGGTTTTGGTTTTGGTTTTGTTGGGTTTTTTCCTCATTTTTTTAAAAATCAATTCTTTTGTACAGTTATTCTATTCTATTTTTACCACTATCTCCTACTGATTTTTTTTACACATACCTCTTAATTTCAGCTACAGCCTTCTCAGTGCCATTAGGCTATTTCATACTATTTTTATTTTAATGTGTCAATGTGAATTAACAGTGAACTGGATGTTTGACCCATTAGTGTATCTTATTTGTTACCCTAAGTCTTTTATGTACCATATTTATATTTTAATTTTTTTTTAATGTGGAAACAAATCTTTGTTTTTTCTCTAGGAGGATTCTGCAGCTTGTCAATCAGTATACAAGTGACAAAGTTTGACTTGAAGCCCTTGGGGTGCTCTCATCCTGCACTGAACAGAGAAGAGCTTTCCAAAATAAGCTTGCTAACATCAGAACCTCTTTTTGCTAAGAGAATTGTAGACTGGTAAAACCACCTTGCTTCAATAAAACCATATGAACTGGTAGCCAACCTGTCTAAAGACAATGGAAGTAGTTTTAAGCAATACATAGCAGATAGTCAGATCAGCCTGTTTACTGGAGCAAGAAAAAAGTACAAGGGTATTGAGGAAAATAGCAGGGAGGGAGGGGGAACATATCATCCATTTACAGAGACTGCAGAACGTACGTGTGTTCTATCAGTCAGAAAACTAATGGAGGTGAGAATGACCTACCTCAGGCTAATAATGTACAGTACATGCAGGTTCCCAAAAGAATTCCCAATTAAGCTTCTTTTTATTATCATACTAACCAAAAGCTCCACTACTGCATGGTACATTACTTTTAAGAATTGAATATTAATTTAAATCAGGATAGGTATTCCCATCCTGGTTAGGAGAAATATTATGCAGTATTGACCCTCCTCTAGTAACAGCATGTAAGATCATAAAGCAGTCCACACCTTACACTATGTACAATTTACAATCAGCTACTGACCACCTGGATGAATTTCTACACCATAGTCCTTTAATTCTTCTTAATTTTTAGAAAATTAAAGATGAAACACACTACAGTCTTGCTTTCTGACCTTCTGAAAGACACATGCAAAAACACCCACACTCTTGAGAAGCTGAGAATACGGTAAAACACCAGAGGTTCCTCAGGTTTCACAGATTATAAAATGATACATGGTATTGGTTACATGAATGGGAATTAAAAACTTCACAGTTTTTGGAAGGTTCACAATCTCAACATTGTTGTGGTTTAAGCTGTAAAACACGCAGCCTGTTCTCTCACACACCCCCATCTTTTTCTTCCCCCCACTCCCGGGTGGATGGGGAGGAGAATCAAAAGAATGCAACTCCCACAGGTTGAGATAAGAACAGTTTAGTAACTAAAGTATAACACAAACCACTACTGCTACCACCAATAATAATAATGACAAAGCAAATACAAGGAAAGAATACAATTGCCCACCAAGTATACCCAGCCCGACCAAGCAGTGCACCCCCACCCTTCCGGGTCTCTGCTCTCCATTTTTCACATCCTGGGCATGACGTGCTGTGGTATAGAATAACTTCTTTGGTCAGTTTCGGTCAGGTGTCCTACCTCTTCTTCCTCCCAGCTTCCCCTCTTCCCTGGCAGAGCATGAAACTCAGAAAGTCCTTGGCCAGACCAAAACATTACCAAGCAGTAACTGAAAATACGGATGTTATCAGCGCTGTTCCCAGGCCGAAAGTCAAAACACAGCGCTGCACCAGCTACCAAGAAGGAGAAAAAATGACTGCTACTGCTGAACCCATGACAGACATATAAACAATAGCTATCATATGTTTAACTAATGGTGGTGGAATACATCTTGTTAATCCCCACTGGGTCATGGGAGAAAGTAGTACTGTGGCTCTCCAGAATGAAAACCTCCAATGAGTTTCAGCATGAGATATCTACCTTAACAGGCAAACCACTACCTATGTATATTTGATTCAAACTGTCCTGTAGAAATCACTTACATGTCTTTACTTGTTACTTACTAATTACTTTTCACTAGTTACTTTACTAATTACTTACTAGTGAGATTAGTCTGATTTTTCCTTGCTAAATTATTGTATCTTAAAAATATTGAAAGTTCAAAAGTACAATAAGAACTGGTTCTGGTAGTTTGTGTGACCTACCTTTGTATCTTTTTTTTTTTTAATTATTAAATCTTAATTACCTTTAATGCACTGCAGAATTAAATGCAGTGTTTTAATGAGCAGTTTTCATAGACTTAGTGGATACTCATGCATTTATACCAAAATCATTATTTTTGAAATCCCTAAAGTAAGAAGAAAATATCTATGCTCAAAAGAAATACAGAATATTGTTGATTTTGGAAAATAGGTCCTGATTCAAAATCATCTATTTTAGAGTTCTTTTTATTGGCTTAGGAGTATTGTGAATCAAGTCACTGATTAATGCCCCTTTCTTATGGAGTATGTACAAGTGACACTGACTTCAGCAAAATTCTCTTAGTTCAGGTAGCTCTACTTTGCTTGTATATATGATTGTGCTAATTGCTGTGCAGAAAAGTCTTTTAAATACATAAATAGAAAGGAAAAGAAAAAATGAAAGAAACAAACCCCAAAACAAAACGTCACATTATTGCTGTACTCAACCAGCCAATGTTAGAAGAAAAATATCACTTTTGCATGACCCTGAACTAATTTCCCTGGGAGTCAATAGGAAGACTTGGGATTTCATGGTGGTCTTCCCATTGATTGCAATAGACATTCGAGTAAAACTTTCTGATCCCTAGGCCACATTTGTGTTCCTTCTTACTTTCTTACTATGTGGTTCCGCTGATTTTAACATTAGGCACCAAATCTGCTTTGTTTTTCTCAGTTATTGTGAAGCTAATTAATTAATTCTGTAAGGTTTTGAAGTGGAAGACTCCAAGTTAACATAATGTACTCTTAATGCTATTATTTTTTATGAACAATTGGAAAATAATTGTCCCTTAAATATGAGCTTACCATACCCATGATCTTCTGAGATTACTTGCAGGGTAAATCTGAATCAAACTCCAGCTATATATAATTTCATAGACAAAAATTTCACAGGGTTTTATTTGAAATTCATATATACAAGACCTTGAAGGTGAAATGTGCACTTACTCAATCACAAGACAAAGGTTTAATGTGACTCTAATTAGAAACATGACCAGTTCTGCTAATTTATCTGAAGGAGGAAAGGCTGTGCAATGCAGTGAGCATTAATCTGGGCCTCAAGAGACTGCCACTCAGCTCCTTGCTTTTGCAGGTGTCATCTCTGACTTTGTATGAATCACATATACCAAGATTCTGAAAGGTATTTCATTATCTGCCATTAAAAATCTCATTCAATCTCAGTCAGTTGCCTAAATAACAGAATTAAAAATAACCCTATGAAAATAACAAGGGATTTACAATATCTCAGAATATTTCCCACTATTAGAAGATTTACAATATCTTAGAATATTTCCTACTACGTGAAGAATATACCCCTAAGGAAATACACTCTGCCTACTCATCAAAGCAGTGATAACATTTTTTTGAAAACTGATCTCTGTAGAAGTACAACAGACGCTGTACAAACATGAAGTTTCAAAAGAAGACATAATGTCATGTTTCCACATTTTTTGAACTTTGAGTTTCAGAATTCATATCACTAATAAAAACTTAATTTTTCTGAATCAGATTTTTAGAAATAAATAGCTCTCGAAACTGGAATTCAAGATTTTCAGACAATCAAAATGAAATATTTAATTTTCTGTTTGATTACTGGGTCATGAAAATGTTTGGAACTTTGATTTACTGTCTCAGTGGAAAAGTTTTAGACTTGGGTACTCAAGCATGGGAGCAAATTTCTTCCAATTTAGCTTTCCTAACAACAGATAATGTGGTTTTTCCTAGGTTGGATTTGTTCGGAAGCTGGCATTCACATGACAATTTAAGCATAAACAGCCTGCTGCACAAATTTTTGAAAAGTAATCTATCTTTGTCAACATTTGCTTTCCCCCAACAGATTTTAAAATCTGACACTTTCCCACATGTGAGTTAACAAGAAATGTTTTTCTCTATTTCTTACCAGCATTTTATATTAGACTAGGCATTGCTGGTTTCTAAGACCTATAAGTGAACATGTATTCTGAACACAACTTGTTCATCTGTGGCTAACTCAGGTGAAACAATCAGGACCCTAACCGTTGTGGGCTACAAGACATCAATTTTACACTATACCTTCATTCCCAGTCACCTCTATAAGTATCATCTGTGCTCCTCATTTATGTTTCACCTGCTTTCTAATTGGCACCTTGCAAAGCTTCATACCTGCAGTAGCTCTGTTCTCACCTCACTGCCCGTCACCCACTAACTTTCCACAGCACAGCCTAAGCAGAAATAATTTTGTCACTACATTATTATACCCCCTCCTCTTCCAGGGAATACAGGTAATAATCAACTGGTTAGAATTGTTATTCTTGGGAAACAACAGTTATTTCTTTGGCATCTTTACACATTTTCACATAAAGTGAAAATCTCACATGTCCAATGTCAGTATGGCAATTGGATCTGTTAAGACCACAATAAGGGGTTGAAAACAAGAGCAAAACAAACAAACAAAAAAAAAACAACCAAAAAACCAAACCCTAACTAGACACACACAAAACCCCAGAAATGAAGAGTTTTCTCTTCAGATGCCATTAACAAGTATGCCAAACCACCGGCAAATGTTTTGAAATGCTCTCGCTGTTGAAATATATACTTTTGCATTAGGTGCATATCTTGTAAAGTCACACCAACCCCATTCTGTTGGGCTGATTGCTCTTGGTGAAGGGTTATTTTATTTTTCTGCATTGTATCACATTTCATGTAAATTACACACACATACACACACACCCCACCCTTACCGACAAGCTCAGCTGCTCATGAATAATAACTCACTGTGAAGTAACTCAGCAAACCCTGAATACTATGTGGACAAAATGCATCACTTCAGGGGAATCTGATGCTTTTTCAGATTTACAGTAGTACAGAACATTGTTTTCTTATGCACTGTCATGCAGCAGCAGAACTGTGCCCCTCTGATCCTCTGTCATCTGACCAGTAGACGCCGTTATAGCCAGTGTTTTCCTCTGATTCCCAGACAGGTGTACATGTGTATGTTTGTGAGTATATGTATGTGAGGAGTGCACAGTGGTAATCTGCCCTAATACTATTTAAATCACCATTGCATAATTATTAGTGCTAAATAGCGCGTGGAAAAATTTTTGATGTTACAGTGGCTTTATTTTTCCTCTCCACCTATTTGGTATTAGTCTTATTTAAATAAAAATTAAAAAAATAATAAAAAAGGCAAAAACCTAAGCATTGATTATTCTGTGATTTTCTTAATCCCCTAGTGCCTTTAAGTCTGTTCCTATCTGATCAATTATGCTTCTTTGAAGCAGGTGGAATAGGATGCTAAATGCTACCCAAGCAGAGCTATCATGAATCACTCATTTTGTGGTCATGTTGCAGAGCTGTAAATAACTTTTCTAAAGCCAGTAAGCACTACTTAGATGGACAAATGCTCTCTTAAAATCAGAATATTGTAATCTTCACAAAACATAAAATTACAAAACACAGTAATAGAAAATTCTGGTTGCAAAGAAACTGTGATGCACATTAGTTAAACTGGCATATTCGCAAAAAAAAGGGGGTAAAGTATAAGTGGAATGACATTTTCTACCTGGGCCATGTCATTCGCTTAGCAGGGTCTGTTTGTGCCTTCAGTGTGTTAGATTACTGGTCTGTCAGCCACAGACTGGTCTGAAAGTTCTATGCTGTTTATTGGTATTTTTAAGAAAATACTATGCAACTGATTTTTGTTGAAGAAAACAGTCATAATCCATTGACTTTAATGGCAAAAAATAATTAGGTCAAAGAATGCATGCAAGCAACTTAGGAGTAAAGACATTTCAAAGAAACTGCTGGGAGTATTTGAGATCAGAGCTTTCAGCAATGAAAAATACTTACAAAAAAAATAGAGAGCATGCCAAAGGATGGAAAAATGCAATACAATTTAACTGCTGGATACTTGTAGGCAAAAAAACGAAGACATTTGCAATGTAGAGATGATGTTGCATGTTTACAACTTAATAATAACCAAATACTAGCTTCACAGTATGTCTCTTCTAATGATGTTCCAATGGATTAGCATTAAAGTATTTCTGCCAATGAAGTGCAGTTAATATGAAGCTCAAGTTGGTCATATAACACAAATATGTCTAAGAAGTTAACATTTTTTTTTTTTTAAATATTGAATGAAAATAAATGTAGACTGGAAAATCTCATTAATTTGGAATTTGCTGACAAGAAAACCATTTCTTTGCCACCCTTTCAGAAGTGGAAAACCCCATTCCATTTCCTAAACCACGTTCTAACTTGCACAGCATATTTAGTTCCAATGATTGCACTACTTAGATACATTCCTGCCCAAGAAACCCAGCCAAGTGTTGAGATTATATCTGTATTTAAATTATAAGATAAAAATAGTGCCACATGCATATTTTTGGGTAGTATTTCTTCCTACACCATGGTGTAAGAGACACCAGACTCTTTAACAATGATCCAGTGAAACAAGCCATAACTCTAAAATCCTGTTGAGAAAGCACACATTATACGATCACAGATTCACAGAATGGTTGAGGTTGGAAGGGGCATCTTGTGGCCATCTGTGCCTGCTCCTCTTGCTCAGGAAGGGAAACCTAGAAGTTAGTTGCCCAGGACTACAGCCAGATTGCTTTTAACTATCTCCAGTGACAGAGACTGCACAACTCTCTTGGCAGCCTATGCCAGTGCTCAGTCCCACTCAGGGAAAAAGTGTTTCCTGATGTTCAGAGGGAACTGCCTGTGTTTAAGGCTGTGCCTGTCGCCTCTTGCCCTGTCACTGGGCACCACTGAAGAATCTGGTTCTGTCTTCTTTATAAACTCCCTTCATACATATACATTAACGAGGTCCCCCAGAAGTCTCAATTCAGCTTTATGTATTAAAAAGATTAGCTCAGACCTGTTTCAGTGGTGGGCCAACCTTTAACTAAGTGCACTAGGCAGCAGACAACTATTGTAATACTTAAAACAAGTATATCTGTCGTTAACAAGGTAAGTCCTAATACTGGTAAACATGCTGGACTTTTTGATATATTCTTTTTTTAAAACTTACAAATCATCCTAAGAACTCCTCTACTTCCATTCTACTTCTAATAATAAAAATTGTAATATAAGAGCACTGACGATAATTGACTATATCTGCTAGTCCATCTACTTTTATTCTTTTTTTTTTATTCATGAAATGCATTCTGAAATGCCTCTAAGCAGTCAGAGAAAAATTGCTTATCATTTGTCAAATGAGTCCTATAAAAGATAGAGTTCACAACAAATATGTCATACACAAATACTGAAATGAATATGCTATTTTGCAATATCAATGCAATTAAGTCCTATTAGTTTTGTATGCAGCCTTGGGAATCACTGCATCTGTTACCATTAAACAGAGGAAAGGATACAATGAATACTAATCTGTATTAAAAAAAAAAATCACTTTCTTTCTGGTTACTAGCAAAATAAGACACAGTGGGAAAACAAGTCATTCATAAAATTATTTTTTTACATATCCAGAGAATTTAGCATTTTAGCTAGACTTTCACTGATTAGGGATTGGGGTTGGGAGGGTTAGATCATGGTAATTCTTGAAGCTGATTCTGAAAACTTCCGTGGAAGCAGTCACTGTTCAATCTGCATTACTCCTTTTAGCCAAACAGCATGCTTTATGCATTGTGAATGCAAGAGTTCATAGCCTCTTTTTGCTTGAATGCCCATACCTTCAGGTATAAAAAAAGACTCCTTGAACATCAGTGCAAAAAACTTTACTTTTTATGGTAACCACAACTGACTACACAGGTATTCACACACACAAACAATAAGTTTTCTGTCAAATACCCAGAGAACAGTTCTGCAGTATGGTAACACATGTATCTATAAATTAAACAAATTCATAACTTTTTTTTTTCATGTTTTCTCTGATGCCTCTGAAAAATCTGTGGAAGAAAATATGTCCAGAACCTGTGTTCTGTATCAAAATATTGAAAATTCTGATTTTTGAACGAGCTTTTTGACATATGTTCTACATATATCTACATATATACTACAAAGTATGTTCTACAGAAGATATGAATTACAAACATTTTTACAGACGCTTCAGTGTCAATATGGTTCTAGTTGACCTTGAAAAGTACTATTACATCCAGTCTTTAAAAAGAAATATGGTTTTGGCTGTACTTTTAAGTCCACTTTTAAGCCAGTGTTTTACAGGTTACCCATGAAGTGCTGTATGGATGTGTTTTATACCTTAGTTCTGCAGAATCATGAACAAAGATGGGAAAATGAGCTGATATTAACAAAAAATTAGTATGGTTCTACCATGTTTCAACAAAACAATATGGTGTACTTGCATCTTCTTTGTGTGAATGTAGTTTAAAAAAAGCTAATTTGGCCAAAATAAAAAGGAATTTTACTTTCATGAACCCAGAATCACACAGTGAAAAATAATCCACAGAAGTCTATATGAGTCACTCCAGTGTGTAAGTAACTCATCTCTTAACCACCTCAAAGATTGCTGATAGACAAATATGTTACTCAAATATAAGAGTTTCTGCCATTTTACAGTTTATCAGGCTGCCACATAAATTTTTCAAGCTCTTCCAGTAACAAATACTTAAATTATTTGGATAAGAGAAAAGAGGAAAACAAAACAAAAAATTGTTTATATCTTCCTTAAAGTATACCCTCATCGATGAAACTGTTGTATCTAGCTGCTTATTCAAGCAGAATTCATTTTATCTCTGCCTCTTTAAATTCCCAGTATTAATAGTCTGATCAGCTAAATATATAACTGCATAATGTATGCAGCTACCCAAAGTTTGGTGCTTTTTTTTTGTAAGGAAAATTAAATGTATCTTCACTAGGACTGTAACACTATAGATTCATTTTCACTACAAGCCAGCAGGTGGAGGAGGTGTAAGCTACATTGTGTCTACAGAAGTGCACAGTATTTGCATATTGCAAATCTATGAAGCTTCATGGATGAGCAAACAAAAATAATCACTACTGCACATATTTGTGTCAGACAGCAGTATAGATATATATTTCTGCTGCTGAAATCTTCATTTTTTCATGGGTCCAATTATTACAGCATGCACAAGGCAAAGTATTTGATTAAATATCCAATAAGCCAAAATAAAGGTACTATAACTGTGATAGTTGGTTTTGCTTAGATGTTTGTTTGTGGGCTTTTATAATTCCTGAAATACAGATTCAGTCATAAACAGGATGTATCAACTATTTTAAAGCATCTCTTAACAAAATTAATAAACATATATTCAGAAGGACAGCTAAATAGATTTAGAGCAGATAATTTTTAGGAATAGGTTAGTTGAAAAGTATTTTAAAATATGAAGGCCACTATTTTGTTTCCATTAATAGCAAAGAAACACAGAAGGTTGCACTGGAGCGCAGCAGAGGTTGAAATGAGCATTTTGACTCCAAAGCAAACAAATAAACAGAAAATGCAAACAATAATTTGCATGTCTCTGTTCAGAAATGCCTCATAGCTGCATATATTCCTGTGGAAAAACATGTGGAAGGGGATAATTATTCAATTAAATACTTCCAGAGAAAGACAAAGCAAGTATGCATAAATTATGGCACCAAATAGTCAGTATCACCCTATCACTGTAACTGAAATATCCAACTGGGATATAACTGTCCTCTACTAAATGCAGCAATAAATGTAATTTTAGCTTAAATTGCAAAGAACATGAATATTCATCCCTAAATATTGGACTGAGGCCATCTTTTTTTTAGTGCAATGTCCAAAATAATGCAACACCATTTATGCAGCATCAGCCAACACCTGTCTATGGAGGTTCAGACCACTGATGAAGGATAGTAAGCCCAACAACTACATTCTTTCACTTGTCAGAGAGAAACGATTGTCCCAGTCTTAATTTAGGTCTTTTATTTCATTAAAGAGGCTGGTGTTAAGCTGTAATGCTGTTTTTCAATGCCTTCACTATAAAAAATTTAAGTAGAGTGTTTATTCTGTAGTTAAAGCTTTGATATCTATAACTGCTTTTTTCCCACCCAGTTTATGCATATCTAGGTCACTATAAGTGGTAATTTGTCGGAATGTATCATTTGACTAGCACTACTTAGTTATTAGCACTACTTAGTTATTAACCCATTGCAAAAATTGCTCCTGATGAGAGATGGGGATGATGGGCAAGAGAGACTCTGGCCAGAGGGCAAGGTGGAGACCCACCGGGAGGCCTGGTGAGGCTGCTGGCTTGAGGGACCACAGTGTGAGGGGTGGCTTTGGTCATTGCTCGTGCCATGAGGGATGCTGGGCAGTTGGGTTAAGTAGGGGGGCCAGTGAGGATAACAGAGCCTGCCAAGGGGACAGAGTAGCCCCTCAGGGAGTCCACAAGTGGCCTGGGTAGCTCAGGAACAGTGTCAGAGACATCAGCCCTGTAGGGAGGCAGGAAAGCCAGGTCCTGAATGAGGAACACAAGCACGGGCCAAAAGGACCACAGGAAAGCAGGACAGAGGAAGGAAGGGAGAAAGGAGAAAGGGAGTGAAGAAGACTTCTGCATTAAAATTTGTATTTGTAATAAAACAGAATTAGGATTTGCCTTGTTAAGAAATATTGCTTTGTGTGTTTGTTTCATTAGAGAATGCAACATATTGTACATGCAAGTAGAAAATTGAAATAACAAGCTACCTTCATCACTGCCTTTTCTACTTTTGTGCTTTATTGTCATCTCTTACCGTGAACAAATTTTTATTCCAAAATTATTTTGCACCAGTATATTCTGCACCAAAAACAGTTTAGAGAAGTAGTATAAATCAAACATCATCTCAAGTGGTGACATAATAATGAAGCTGTCTTCTTCTACCCAAGGATTTCACATTACCGCACAAGCATTAGTTCTTCCCTTTGAATATCTTTCTCTGCGATGGCCAAGTCAGCAGGCTAATATTTTGCCATGCAAAATATTAAGATTCTGCCATAATTCTGGCACCTTTCATGGAAACACCACGAGAGCAAAGAGATACATTACCCACTTGGTGTAAGTTATATACAAAAGCAATTGAATAGCTTAGGATGATTCCTGTTAAACATACAAGTTTTGGGTCAAACCCCATTCGAAGATGGTCCTATGGTACTTCTGTTACAGGGCTCAGGGGCATAGTAGCAATGCCTAATTGGGAATTTTGTAAGAGGAACACCTCTGCTACACATTTAAGTACCCAACTATAAATTCTTTGAAACAGTCTTTTGAACTTCATGGTCAAAATGTCCCTGTCTGTGTTCTCCCACTACTGAATATAGATAGCACCATTCTTAAAGCTGTAGGAATAACTTTAAGCTATTATTTGTTATATAGCTTTTATTTAGCATTTATTTATTTATATGTTAAATAGCTTCTATTTGTTAGCATAGACTGCTAGTTGGACAGCAGGGAGAAGCAAATACACTAGTAGCAAAAAAAAAAAAAAAGAAAAAAGTGATCACAAATGGTTCATAAAAATTATCAAATACTGTATTCATTACAAATATACACAGTCATGGGTTCAGCAGCAGCAGCCATTTTTCTCCTTCTTGGTAGCTGGTGCAGCGCTGTGTTTTTGATTTTGGACCTGGGAACAGCGCTGATAGCACCAGTGTTTCGATTACTGCTTAGTGATGTTTTGGTCTGGCCAAGGACTTCTTGAGTCTCATGCTCTGCCAGGGAGGAGGGGAAGCCAGGAGGAAGCAGAGACAGGACACCTGACCCAAACTGACCAAAGAGGCTATTCCATACCACAGCACGTCATGCCCAGGATGGAAGAGCAGGGAGCAGAGACCCGGAAGGGTGGGGGTGCACTGCGTGGTCGGGCTTGATATTAGGTGGTGAGAATTGTATTCTTTCCTTGTATTTCTCTTGTCATTATTATTATTGGTGGTAGCAGTAGTGATTTGTGTTATACTTTAGTTACTAAACTGTTCTTATCTCAACTTGTGGGAGTTGCATTCTTTTCGATTCTCCTTCCCATCCCTCCGGGAGCGGGGGGAAGAAAGAGGGGGAAGTGAGTGAGAGAAAGGGATGCGTGAGTTAGAGAGGCTTAAACCACGACACACATATATACATCATTGAAAAAAGGAAACGTGTTAAGTCTGATTTTTAGACTTCTGATTTTGCCAAGATGAACGTTTAAGAAATGCACATACATACATACATAGTAGCATAAGTGTACGTAGAATGAAAGGGAACTCTGGAGGTCCCAAATCAGTGAACTTCCAAGGCAGGTGAAGTTGCTCTGGCTTCGTCAAGTCCAGGTTAGAACAGCACCACAGTTAGAGACTCCAGAGCCTCTCCGGGCAGCTGGTCCAGCCTCACGTTCTTAACTACTTGGAATCCATGGTCATTTACTCGTTATTCATCTGTTACTGAAGTGTAATACCCTCATGGCAAAGAAACCCAATCACACTCATCATTGGCATTTGCTTTATTCTGCTTGGGTGTTTTTACAGAGGGTACCCAACTCCCTGTGATATAAACTGAAGAAACTAATAGGTGCTATAAGGGAAAACCTTTCTGCAGTTAAAAGTAGAAGGATTTGACCACATGAGGTTGTACTGATATTTTCCCAGTGGTACCGACACACAAGTGAAAGCTCATAATCAGCTCTTTTTATTAGCACAAGATTATATCACATTCATTGCAAGATTGGTCTCCAGTCTCAGAAGGACATGTTGAAATCCATGTTCCTCTGGGGCAAAGAAGTCACTGGAGTTTACTATCTTCATTCTGTGATAGTAGTTCAGATATATATATACACACATATATACAGAAGAAAAAAGTCTGGGATAATCTGGTTCTGATTCACATTCATAGTTTAGATGGAGGCTATCTTTGATCAAGTTGCCCATCTGTCTATGTGCATATTAAAAGAAAACAGAAATAATTCAGAAACCAAACACAAAAGCAAATCAAACCAACAAAACAAAAAACCCCAGATATCTGAAAGGTATTTGGGAGATAAAATACAGTCTTGACTCAGGAGATAGAGGAAAACATATTTTTCGCATGGTCTTTTTGCAGTGGCAGAGTGGAAAGTTATATATAGATTATCAGTGTGTAGGTGTCTGAAGATAATGATGAAAGGGAGTTTATTTTAAAACAGCATATTGTCAAAACAGGGATATGTAATTTCATCATAGACTGTTTAATTACAAACTATTATGACTTACACTAACACAAAAAATATCCATTACAGTGATATTATCCCTTTCTTAATTCAGCAGCATGACACCAGTTTTCACCTAAAACATTCTGAATAGCTTCCACTACAAAGTTAATCATGTTTATCATGTAATTCTGAATTATTTGGATTTGTATTATACTGTAACATAAATGTTTTCAAAATGTTTTGGAGAGCATTTGAAAAGGCAAACCTAATCCAGTTCTGTCTGCCAAAGTATCCACATGCTGAACCTTGAAAAATTACACTACTGCATGAGTCAAGTTCCTCTCATCCTTTCACCTAATTTTGTTCTGATTTTTATGCCAAAGATATAAATTTGGAAATATTTAGAGTTAGTGAAATGTTGGACAGAACATAAGATTTCTATTTTTGTAAAGTCAGTGATTTAAGTGTCTTCTTTTATACACACACAGAGTAATGTAAATTATTCATATAAATACACACTAGTTTTGATGCTATTTTTACAACAAGATCTAGTTAAAGACTTGGATGACTTAAACACAGCCTGAGTGTCGCATTACTGGTTTTTTTCTCCTTGTGACTGAACAAGGCATTCATAAGTGTCAAGACCAAATGCCTCTTTCTGCTTTTTCTCTCAAGCAGCTGCAGAATTATATGAGAAGAGAAACAAAATTGAGAGTGTTATATTGAGAAATTGGCACGTTCATGCATGAAGTTCAAACAAAATATGCTGGCAACACAGAACAAAGTTCACCAGGTAATTCCAAATACATTCTTTGGGTAATTTTTCAGAGGGCAGTGATCACAGAGTTACCATAATAAAGGATCTTTCAACAAGTAAACTGCTAAATGGACAAAAAATGCCCTTCTCACAAGCTTCTTTTGAAGCACAAACGTAATGCCAAAACTCTGCCAGCACACTGGCTTTCTGTGTGCCTGCTACGTTCTGTATGCTTGCTACTCTGCTCCCTATGTTCTCCTGCTTTTTTCTTTTTCATGTGTGTCTCCTGAGTAATTTTGCTCTTCTCCTTCCATGCCTCAGAGAAAGGGCATTCTGACAGGTTGCATCCCAATTCCTGCTAGAGCTCCTTTGAATAAAAGGACTCTTCTGACACCACACTTCTGAACTACAAGTCATATGCAGACAATTTTGGACTGGTGAAGCTCTCTCATTATAGTTCCAGGTCTACAGGTGTGGCCTAGGAAGTGAATGTATCTGGCGCTGCCAGGATCAAGATACATAATTTAGGTTAACACACATGAAGACCACAGGTAAAACTATATTAATACAGAGCCGGAAAAGGAGAAAGAACCTTGGAGGTGGTCTCAAATGTAAACCATCACCATAAAAATCAGAGAATGTGACTGATGCCATCAGGATTCAGTATTCTGGAAGAGTTGATATTACAAAGGAATGCTAGAGCTAGATTGGTGTGAGGTGTATTAGAATATGCTAATATCAGCTAGTAGAGTTTGTTTTGGTACTAAGCTGGAAGGATTAATGGATAGAAACATGTATGCAATTAAACAGTCACTCTCATATCTTAACAGCATGACCATAAATCAGTCTGTTTTGTATCTTTGATCTGTGTTAGCCTAAACCATGCAGCTATTTTCTAGACCGTAGTGTACACAGCATGATGAATTCAACTTTTCCTCTATTTTGTGAATACATATTTTGCATAAATGTTTACATACTTTAAATATACAGTTTCTTAGCTCTTCCTGCCTTCAGCTATGCAATGATAGACCAAAAAGAGAGTATCTGGTGGTATAGCAGATCCACTGTATATCTGCAAAGAAAGCCTAAAGCCAAGAAACTTGCACAAGAGACAGAGAACAGCTCTACGAAATGCTTTTCAGTAATTCTCCACTGAATAGCCATGAAAATACATAGAGATGGGTGAACACAGCTGTGGATTCCTCTGTGATCCTCTACCAAGGGCTGTTCTGTGGATAATCCATTTAAAAATGCTCTTTGGCCTGAGCTAGCATGTGCCAAGTTTCTGCAACAATCATGACATTCTGCCTTTCCCAGATAGAAACCAGTCAACAACTAATGCGATCGCAAGGCCACAATAGTTTTTAACAGGAAAATGGCTTAGAAACTTGCAATTGGATTTCAACTGGTAAGCCCTTGAATGTAAAGGTGGCTTTTCATGTACTGATGCTGAATAACTATTTCTAGCAATGGAAATGTGAGACAAAAGACCAAATCAAATTTTGTTTACCTTTTTTTTTTTTTAAGGGTTCAGTGTATAAAGCGTTTATCACTCAGTCTGGAGGTCATATGCCAAATATTTCTCTGAGAAGAAACATCTATTTGAATACAGTGGGCATGTTATGATCAGCAAAATATTTGCTGCAAATTACCTGTGTCTTTTGCAATCTACAATGCCGGGTACTGCAGTTCTATCAGAAGGCAACAACAGTCAAAGATGCCCACAAGCATCATTTATTTCCTTCCGAAAGCGCAACCACAGTATAGCAAAATTTGTAATATCTGCAGCTGAAAATTGCTTATTACCTATATGTGAAAATTTAAAGTATCATATCCTAGCAGCACTGTTTAATTTAGCAGAACTATATTCTATTTTAGTTCAGCAGAGCTAATTTTATCTAAGCAGCTGACATACTTTACAGGATGAATGAAACAAAATTCAAATCACACTAATAAGGGTAATTCGTTCCATTTCATTCAAGTGAACAACAACTTATTAAACCTCAGCTTGCTGCACAGATTTTCCTGTCACCTATATTTTTTCCTGAGTTTACTATGAAAGACAGGAAGCAGAGCACAAAACCTAAAAGTTTTGCCTTTCGAACACATGGGCCTATCCCAGCAACCAAGTTTTAACTGCCTCAATCACCCAGCACAAGGTGTAAACTCATCTCTAGTCAGAGTGATCAGAAGGTAGTGCAAATCCAGAATAAGACGCAGTATGAGGACTACCTGAGGAGAAGCATATAGAGCCCACATGTGCCTGCTTCCTGCTGTTTATCACAAACCGCACTTTTAAAAGAAAATCTTGGAACTTCTCATGGATCTTCTTACTGTAGTGAACTAGCAAATGCTTGATAATTTTAATTAATCAATAATAATTTCAAGGTCTCTGCAATTGTAAACATTTACATTTTCCCCATATTTCTAGCTAGGAGAAGCTGTCTTCAGGAGCTAGTTGGCTGCCTGTAGTCTGAGGTGGTTTAGGGAATGCAGGAGTCCTTACATGACCTTAGGCTGACCGTTGCTTGACTCTCAGTAGATCTAGGCTGTGGTAAAACACTGTGGCTTCTCAGCAACATGATACAGAGAGCACATCCCTCACATTAGGTTCTATTCCCGTCTAGGGTTTCATGTGTCTGCCAGTCCTTCATCACTGAAGAAAAGTAGACCTGTTTTTCTATAGCGACTTTCCATCCACTGGACACCTTTTCATTCTTCGTTCTGCTACTTATTTTAATACTTCTTTCTACAATGGGCTTTGGGGTGTGTATATTTTCCCCCCATTTTTACGTAGGTTCTTTCATATCATGTATTCGGTTCTCCTTTTTCCTTTTCTTTAATGTAATATTGTAATATTACATTTTTACTTTAAACATTACAAGTGAGTTTATAGTTGGCAAAAGATGTTGGATTTATTGCATTAAAAACTGATGTGTTCAACATCCTTTCATTTCAATAATTTATTAGACCAAACCCCAGAAGTACCTTAAAAACCTGAAACCATACCTCCTATGAGCATAACCACACCACATCCACAAATGCTTATCAGTTGAACACTCTCCCTACAGCCTAATTAGTACATATGAGCCATTTGCTTTTGTGCCAAAGTAATCTATAGCCAAAGATTCAGCCAAAAGCATGTCAACTCCAAGAGTTTTTGTTGCTTTGCATCTGAAGTTAAATGATTTTTCAAAACTCAGACTACATTCAAAAAAGGCTGATAAAAATGCATTACCTCTTCACACAGCAGGGAAGCTCCCTGCTCTGTGCAAGCCTCTGTTCCTCCTAGGAAGCTGCTGGATCTGGCCTCAAGATATGAGAAATGTGGGCACAACTGAACAGGGTGGATAGTGGTTGAGGGTAGGATCCATCATATTCAAACCTCAGCAAAAGTTTCAAAGGGCTGGTTGACAACCAAGGACTTGACTGTCAGTTTTGAGCTGCACCAAAACAAACCACTGACCTAAAAATAAGGCTCCACATTCTGTCCACCATCTTCCTCCTTGTTCCCAAGAAAAATGTAGTGATACAGTTCATCAAGAAACGGAATGAAAATGAAGGGTTTTAAAACATTTCCCACTGAACGGTTAGGTGATCCAAACGAGAAAGTGTCCACAGACAACTGGTTTACAATCCATATCAGACAAAGGAAGAAAGAAAATAAGTCAAGTCCATTTATCCTTCTGCCTTTTATAACACTTTCACTTAAACAAGAAAAAAATAAAAACAAAATCAAAACACTAAAGAGCCCCAATAAACAGCTCTCCTAACCAAATTAGGTTAGCAGACTGGTGAGGCTGCCTGTTTCCTATTCCATCTTAATTATTTTTATTTTGTTAATTAATTTTGAGAATATTAACATTAGCTTTCATGTTGAGGTTTTTACTTCTTTGTAATCAGATTACATGATTCCAAGGTCTTTCATGTGTTTTCTAGTTCTCCTTTCAACAGCTTTCATAACCACCTGCTTCTATTTATATTTCTCCTGCCACAAAGCCAATGTCACTGAGATACCTCTGCTCTTGCTAATAAGAAATATTAAATCTGCTATTTTTGGAAAAGGGCTCAGCATCATTTGTGCTGACTGATTACTTTCATTTCTTTCATCTTGTTTTCCACCTCTTTCGTTTTGCATTAACCCCTTACTGCTCACATTCTTTGGGCAGCAGTCTAGTGAAGCTAGGCTACCATGGCGCTGACAGCTCCTTAACAATAGGCAGAGAGCTGGAGTATTTCTGTGTGACAGGCTGCAAAAACACCTCTTTTATTGATACAGTCACATTCAGAGATAAGCTGTGATGTGTCACGTTTTCCTTTCATACTGCTTGTTGCTGCCCAGTTGAGCAATGGCAGCAGACAGACATTCTTCTGGCACTCATCAAGGGTTCCTATTAGAGAGGCAAGGTTGCTTTTGTTGGCATCAATAAGAGTTTGAATGTAAACATCAGCTTTGAAAGATGACATACTTGTAGCTAAGAGAATACAAAAATGTCTAATATTAACATATCTTCACTCTAAATTCTGACATGGGCTTCTGCGATTGCCAGTCTTTCCTGGCTTAAGTAATAAACTTAACACCGTCTCTTGAGTTACAGCAATCCTATAAAAGACACAGAGGTCAGAATACAAGGCAGTTTTTCCCCCCACAAAGTTTATTTAAAGCTAATATTGAAAACAGCTAGAGCCTTCTCACAAAGAAACACATAAAAATAAAGGTCAGGATCCTGGCTCTGCCTGCCTATGCCTCTGCCAGAAGAACCAGCCCAACAAAGATGTGGAAGCAGATCACTTTGTGCTCAAAGGGCTAGCAAGGTTGACATTGACATGTGGTATGCATCAAAACACAGTGTCTCCTGCTCTTTGGTATCAGCAATCAGACTTGATTTTACTTTTTTCCAGGCCTACAGGTGCACAAAACACTTAAGGAGCATCTAGCCCAAAACACCTTCCAGCTTTGTACATGCTGTCTCTTCCTCTACTTGAAAGCAACAGATCTCAATACAAGATTCAGCATGATTTATAACTAACTGTGAAATGTTGTTTAATAGTGTAAGTCTACCCATTAAATCTTTCTACAAACCAGATAATTTCAGGAGTAGTCAGAGGCGATAATAAGCTTTGGTACACTGGCTTGCTCACTCCCGGTTGCAGAAAATGATTGGAAGTCACTTGGTATTTGTCCGCTACTATAGTTCTGATCCACCAGAGCAAAATATACCTTAGTGTAATGCAAAGTCAAGAGAAAAAAAAAAACAAACACCTGCAGCTCTAAAATGTCAAGCTTATGCATCTAACAATAGTGATTTAAACCCATGCTCAGACAGGTAACAAACCTGTTCTAAGGTTTGTTTTAATCACCAGTTACTAAAGTCACAGGACTTTCACTGAGCCAAATGTCTGATTTTGCAGAACGCTGTCCAAATGTGAGGAAGTTCTTTAAAACATTGTATAGTTTATTAAAAAAGTCATCAGTGGCCTGACAATAATTAGCCACAAGATCCACAATGTCATTAGGACCAGAGAGATTGGTCACTATGATATTAATTTTTCTATTGCCCACATAAAGCCAAGTGTAATGACTGCCAGATATATCCCATCCACTTTTCCTATGTCTTATTGTCAGGGAATGTGTATAGTACAATTACAGACCTGGGCGCATTGCTGTGGTACGTCAAGTACTTTTTGTACTGCCATCTCCCACATTCATGATTTATATTTAAAACATCTCTAGTCCCAGTGCTTTAAAACATAAAATGAGTGTGTAGTCAATGCAGCCATGTCTCTCTGAGTTCACAGTCTGGAACAATGGCTTGAAATTACTTAAATTGACTTTCATGTCCTGGCAGGATGCTACCGCTGAAGTCTGGTGACAATTCTGTTACCATCAATCACTCCACTACTGATTCTGCTAGATCACTACTAGGTAATCACCTGCACAGGATGTACCTACAGCTTTTGGCAAACATTTGCTGTGTGAGGTTAAAGATATTCACATCTTTTTACTGAATGTTTAAAGTAAGTCCCTACCTGGCCAGCAAAGTCAGGGAATGAAAAAACATATCTCTTCTGAATCTGATCCCTCGATACTGAAAACCCAACATTGTTTTATGCTGGTTTAGGTGCCTGAGGATCCAATTATTCTTTCTCTAACTGCCAACCTTCAGTCTTCCTTTAGCTTCTCAAATGCGACTGTGTTGCTGAATCTAATTAAATGATATTTTATATAAATGTAATACTAAAGGAACAGAAACCTATTCAACAGGGCTGTGCAAGAAGGTGGAAAATAAGAAAGAAAGCACACTGAGTGACCCAGATTCTTAATTTCACAGTGCCTACCATATATTTCAAACCTAATGTTTGTCAGAAGCCATTGTTTACCTATTGTATCTAAACTTTCAGTGATATCAATGGATAGATAATGCTCCAGGGAGAGGTTATTGCTGGGTCCACAGACACACCATCTAAACCTTCTCACCACCACAGAAAACTTTCCAGCTTTCTAATATGCTGCAAATACTGCAGCATGCAGGGAATATGCCACAGTCACCTTTCTGTTTTCTGACAGATTCTTGACCATGCTTTCCTCAACAACTGTTGAATAGATTACTGCACAATGTGCTACCATGTCTGTGAGAGAAAAAAAGCCAGAAACAGTTTTACTTACTAAAAACATACGCTGATTTTTTCTTAAAGATCATTTGGTTTTGTTTGGTTTGCTTAAGCAAAGAGGGGAAAAAGGAGGGAACAAGCAATGTAGAATAAACTGTACCCTCCCCACTGAAAGCAGCATTTGGCACACAGACAGCTCACAAACAGTTTCTTAGTAGTGATAATTAGCAAGTCAGCTTCTTTCTGTTTGCCTGTCTCCTCCCTTTCAGTTGTGTTTTGCTATCACAGTAGTTCCAGACATCTTTCTTCCCACACAGCAAATCTACCAGTAGATGAATTATTATGGCACTATTTAAAATTTCATTTTTTTTGTCTGCAGGGTTTGCGTTTAGCTATTTTTGTAATTGCATTACACAGTGCATTTTTGAACATTTGCCCTGTCGCATCCTTTGCAACTCTTATACGTGTGGGGATTGAGTTGAATGAAGTAGTTTATGTGCTAGGTATAGGCACCACTAGATGAAGGGCTAGCTCACCCTGGGAACAGACTTCTGGGATTGCAGTTACACTCCCAGGGGAGAGAGACATTCAGTTGAAAAATAAGGGTGATTAGCCTTAGAGAGGATTGCTTTATACAACTTCCAAAAACCAGTTCCTTTTTGTTAGGCTGTGAAATGCTCAGGAACCATGAAGTTGCACACTGCAACTTAAGTGGAGGCCTCCAGACATTGAGACAGAGTCCTTCAAACTCTTCTTTTCCCCTTCTTCTCACTTCTCTATGAGACACCTTAATCTTTTTGCCACATTTCTTCCTCTTTTTTTTCATCTACACACTTTTTACTTGTTCTTACATTTTAATTGAAGTTTCATTCAATTCTGCTGCATCTTCCGTTAATCGATGATATTTTTTTAAACTGGGGATGAGGGAGGGAAAATGTGAGGACCTTTTTCCCTAAATGTACAAATAGATTTTTTTTCACTCCCATTATATTAGAAGGAGGGGAGGTTGAAAAAAATAGAAAGGATACAGAACACAACTGAATCAAAATTCTGTTTTGCATTCATGAGCAGTTTAGAAGAATAAAATAATGCCACTTATTGTTTACTTGCAATCAAGATGCACACCCCAAGTGCCAGTAGAAAAACTCCATGACCACAGCAATAAAGCTTCAAGAACAATACAAATCAGGCAGCAAGGCAAAATGACTCTGCCAGACAAAGTGTTTATAGCTTCCTTGAAAAGCTTTATTTTAGGTTGGTTTGGAATAGAGAGAAGGGAAATAGCTAAAAATACCAAAAGAGAAACAATAAAACTTTTTATTTGGAGAAAAATATTCTTGTGTCACAATACCAAGGAGGCAATGCACTGCAAAAGAAATCTGAAATCCTGACTGAATAAAATATGCATATCATAAAAATGGGACTGTCTAGAACCATCTACTATCAAGCAGGGATGAACATAAACAGGAAAAAAAATCACAAATAGATGAGAAATATCAATATAAAACTGCATAGAAATAAGTATAACAAGCTCCAGTAAAACTTGGAGGGGAAAGCAGCTTTTAAAAAGCAAATTTTCCTCTTTGGGATAAACAAAAAACAGTTAGATTGCAGAGATATTTACCCATGATAAGTCATGCTTTTCACAAGCAATTTTTGAGTGCTAAATCTAAGGTCATGGCAAAGAACAGCTTGGACTAGAAGAACTCAATGGACAAAATCAAGCTGTCAGAAAAAAATCAAGCAACTAAATTAAGGTCACCTCTGCCACCTTGATTCAAGCTCCCACTATATCACCTGCATTAGCATAGGTGTTATTACATGTTCATTACTCTTTTGCTACATTCAGTGAATAATTGCTGTACACAGAGGAGATGGTGTTTATTTTATAGGATGTGAGACACTGATTTTTCAAAAGCCTCCATCTGCAGTGAAAATGAAACTTAAGGTGCTGTGATGAGCAGGCCTATGAGACCAGGTCCTGTGATCATGCAAATAAAGGTAACTCCTGAACATAAGAGGCAAGCCTCCATCTGGCATTTCTTAATTTTGAGTACTTGGAAACTTTGCTTTTCCTTAATGTGTCCTTCTCTGTATGAATTTTCTAAATTGTAAACTGAAATAAACCAAAATAAAACAGAAGCAGTTGAATCATGGTGATGGTCTGTATACGTCAGCAGTAGAGTCGGGAACTACAAGACGGTTAACACTTACGTAGTAGCTACTTCAACCCTAATTTCTGAATAGATGCATGTGACTGTGGTTGCAAAACCTTTCGCAGTCTTTACCCACTCTTTTCTATCTTCCCCAATTTATTCCATGATAGACTTTTCCCTGCGGGTTACCTGTTTTTTCCCTTTTCCATTCTTGGCTGCATAATGATTATTTCCCCTTTTAGCAACTCACTCCCAGAGTTTGTCAATCTTCTCCCAATGACTCATTAATAACCAAGTTAGTCCTTGATGATCACTGCCCTGTCCAGGTTCAGCTGAGCTGTGCATCACAGCCTTCTCCTTTCCTTCCAGCTAATAGTGCAGGATTTTGCACCTCTATATTTGAGGCAGAGACTCAAAGAGATTTTCGTAAAATGATCCTCTGTTTCAAAGAGGCCTAATTTAGAAGCCACTTTTTATGAACTCTATGGAATTTTAAAGCAAGATGGCTTTGTATCTTTCAAGCCTAATTTGAGGTGGTACTTACATCATCAATAGTGCCTGGGCAATGACAGTTGCTATGAGAGTTCCCTTCTTTATCCCAGGATATAATCTTTGGTTTTTTACTGACAAAATCAAAGAAATCTCCCCAGTGGTTGTAGATGGTTCTTCAAAACCCAAAATGGCTGGATTTTGAAAGGGGCAGAAAAAGAAGAGGGAAACAGCACAGTGGACTAACTCTATTTCCATGAGCAAATGTTCAAAAAAAAAGGAAAATCCTGAATATTGCTATCATATCTGAATAATCCACCACACATATGGATTGAGTTGCCTGTGAGAAATAAATTTTACAGCAGTTTAAGGGTGCTTCTTAATTTTTTTCACACCCTGTTACTAATGAGTGTGTTGCTTTTAATGAGACTCAATTATGTTATCATAAAAATATATATCCCTAGCGTTTTCTTCTGCATAACAGAATAGGAAACATATTCTAGATAAGTATCTTAGTGTGATTGTTCACAACATCTCATTCAATAAGAGTACATTGATATATCACAGAGTTGCATAAAGATTACCAATGTGTGGAACTATCATTTTTCTATTTATTCAGAGCAAATTCACAATTAAATCATTGTATTAATTATAGTACTGGTTATGTGCTTGTGCATTCTATTGTACAAAGCTAGATCTTGAGTGATAACTTCTCTGTAATTCATGACTGACGTTAATTTGATAGGGAGATGTAAGTACAATTTTCTTTTTACACTAAAACAATATAAGAAGAGGGAGGCTTTCATTCAAATTTTCCAAGAATTTTCCTGAAAATCAGTCTCTCTTCCATATTTAAGTTGTGTGAGAATTTTTTATTTAGAATATTATCTGATTATCAAGGGAAATAGTTTCATTTGGATTTGTTCATTTATTTATGTTAATTTCTGCATTTGTTTCAAATGGTTCAAAACAGATTTATAACATATCATCCACAAGAATAAAAACTTCTTAGAATGAGTCAGTTATAATGAGAATGTATATTATGAATATGAAAGAAGTCATTCAAGTGGAAATTATTTTATTTAAAATTGTGAGCATCAATCTGAACTATAATTACAAAAAATTTCAAATACCATGGTGTAACTGAGCTATGTGATTTCATACTACAGACTCAGTGTTTTTTCTACCTAATTATCTAGATTCTAAGGATCATACACTAAATCCTGTGGTCCACTGATCCAGAATAAAAACTGGTAAGAATTAAGGAGGCATAAAGCTCACTCATGTATTCTGTCATTGCATTTTCTGTGTCTTGAATTAAATCCTTAGCTTCCTAGTCTCTATGGGGTTCAGCTGTAGGATATCAACTTTTTATCCGTTTATAGCTCCATGCTTAGCTACATCCAGCTCATTCAAGGGGTAAAATCCTCTCAAAAGTCCAAGGTGTTACTTACATAAATTTAAAAGAAACCTGGCAATGCCAGAATGGCATAAGAACAAAAAAGTTACTGAATCTATTTCCCTCTACTGAAGCAGGCTAGACCATTCTTAATAGATGTTCACCTACTCTCTCTTTCAAAGCCTCCATTAAAAGAAATACACATACTTTTACACTAGGCAGCTTGTTCGTATTACTAATTTTCATAATGCTTTGCATATTATCTTTTTCCATTTGACTTACACCTCTATTACTGCAAATTCAGCTAATGTGGTCCTCCAGTGGACATGGAAGATAACAGCATCACTGTGTAACAACCTGCATATACTGGAGGATATATCCTTTAGCAATCTTAATTTTCTAGACTAAAAGTTAACTTAGCGCTTTCAAATTGTCCTCAGAGAACACGTTGTCAAAATCTTTTACCATTTTTAGCTCTACTCTGAACTCATTCTAACTTGCTTACATCTATCTTAGGGAGTCATTTCTAAAATTAGACACTTCATTTTAGCCGATGCCTCACTAGATCTGGAAAAAGCAGAGTAATTACTACCTGTGCTATATATATAGCCATTAATACCCCCTAGATTGAAATTTGATTTTTTTTTTAACCACATCACACTGTGGATTTACTTTTATTATGTTATTGTATGCAATATCTTCAAAATCCTTTTCTGTAATTCTTCTGCCTGAGGAACAATTCTTCATTTTTATTTGTTTTGTTTGTTTGTTTTTATTCCTAAGTGCTTAATATGCATTTTTCTTTATTGGATTTCATCTTACTGACCTCATGTAATTCCTCTAATTATCATATTTGTTAAATTCTCACTTTTTTTCTTTGTATTGAGGTATTTTGCTGTTGCAAAATTTAATTTTTTAAGTGAGTTATAGCTTTCTACCCTGATAGCTATTGTTCTTTCATTTCATCTTCCCAAGAAATCCTACTTAACAGCATCTTGAATTTGCTGTCTCCTTTATTGAAATATACTTGTGTCAGTCTTTATCCTCCTCCTCTTCCATTCCTGCATTCTTATACCCCATACACCTCATAATCACTTACATCAACATATCTTCTGTCTTTAGTTTTTCAAGTGGTATTAGAATCACATCTAAAACTGCTAGCACTACCCATTTATTCAAATAAAAATATTGTGTCCATCTGACATGTTGTTATTACGTGAGTGAAAAGCAAAATTACTCTTTCAAAGATACAAATTTAATTAAAACCATCTACTACAACCCTTCTATTTTAATGCATTACATAGCTACACAAAAATAGCCTCATCCACCTACTCCTTCTGTTTGGCAGTTTATAGTAAATCCTTACCATTAAATTAACCTTATTCTTTTCCCCTTTCATCTTCACCCAAGTATCCAACCACACTGCCTCCTCCTGAACTTCAGAGCAGGTATGTGTACATTCTTGATCCACAGACCAGCAGCTCCCTGTGTTTTTCCTTCAGCATGGGCAGGGTTTCACCCTATATTTAAACTAGACAAGAGCATTGTAACAATTTCACATAAATGTTGACTTATATCCTGAACCCTCAAAACTTGCCAGGGCACATTTCAGAGAAAACAAAGGATGACCTATTGTAATGACCTGCATGTGTACCAGCCCAAGAACAATGCAGTTTAGAAGTGCAAGTAAGGAGAAGCCGGCTGAGTAGGGATTAAAACGGATGAACATAAAAAAGCAGTATTAACACAACAAAATATCGTACAACATACCCAAGCTAGTAAACAAGAAAAATCTGTAATAACCCTATAATTATCATGTAAATTGAGATTAATAATAGTAGAAATACTCATCCCATGCTCTTCTAATCAACAAATAGTAGATTATAGGGTAATTAGTAGGGAATTTATGTATGATTATTAGGCTCTAGATTACATGGTGACTAATTACAGTAGCAATCTGAAGGCATACTAATGACAATGGAATCATCTGGCAAAAAGTACATAAATTAAAAGTGTAGCATGTCCTATAATTGTATACATGATCAAACATGGACATAAATATAACAAAATATTTTTCATTATTCATCTAAAATAATGAAAAATAGAGCATCTAAGTAATATTTTTGAGAAACCACAAGTTAGATTATCATCACATGATTCAGTAGAAAACATTCTACATAATTTATTGAATGACCATGAGCATAAAAATAGCTGTATCAGTTTCACTAATTTGGAAAGAAGACAATCCAGAGAATAAAATGAAAGCCTAAGAAGTATGATGAACCATCATGGTATTTTGTGACTATCACTCTTAATTAATTCCAGTGAGCTACATACAGGATAATCTCTGTCCTTTCAGATAAGAGCACAAATTTAAGAACTTAAACCCAGTGTGAATTCTTCCTGAAAATTTAAAGCAAAAATTCATGAGATGTTCAAATTCAACCAAATATAAACCTGGCTTCCTATGTCTACATAAGGACACCAAAATATGATTTTCTGATTTGGTAGAGTATGCAGCAACTGTCTTGGGTTAAACTATCAGAGTGTGAGCATTAATGAAACTCAGATCTTAATTTAGGAGCCAAAAGTGGACTTTCTGTCTTAAGTTCAGACATCCTTAAAAACAATTCTCAGAAGAAATTACCATAAAGCACTATTTTAGTATAACTATTTAAAAACAATTTATTTTCCGGGAAAGCCAGAAGAGTGGTTAGTCTCTGGGCAATAAACGAGGATATTCACCACCATATCCACTCCTTCACATAATCAGTGTCTGCTTTCTACTGCAATCCAAAACAATAATCTTTAAAATCAATAGAGAGTCAGTAACAAGCATGAAAAGAGAGCAAGAGAGGTAATGGAACATACCATACACTCAGCAGAATGTAATTAGAAGACTGGAAAAGTTAAACGCTAGTAAAAAGAATAAAGTGTGGGAGAAAGAATACCTAATGAGAAATAATATGAAAAGAGTGTGGACCATGCTCTTGTAGCTGCCTAAACCAGCTCGATTTTAAGCTCTAGTTAAATATTAAACAAGATCAAAGGACTTGCTCTGAAGTGAACAATTTGACATAGCATGCTTCATTCTCATATTAATAAGGACCTGGGAATGTGTTGGAGAACATTAAAGTGTCCAGTGCTTCTTAGCCCTAAGGAAGATACCTCAGAAAGTCTTTCTTACACAAAGGCTGAATTCTGCTTATCAACTAGCAGTTCTTATAAACTGTGAAGAGCACTTATAGAATCAGGACATTCAATCTGTGAATCTGCCGTTACTCTGTGAACCTTCCATTACTCCAGGCAGGAATTATTTCTGAAACTCTAGAACTGCCTGATTTCTTCTGAAAGTCAGCTTGGGAGGAGACCCTGCATGTACAGTTCTTCCCAGTGCTTTCCCTACAGCACAGAAGACTGGCTTGGTTGTCCCTCTGGCATCATCCAGCCTCCTTAAACTGGTACAGAAATGTCATGAGCTGAGGAATCACACAGAGAAAAATGGCTATTGAGTAGCCCATTTTCTGGAGCTAGTGATGCAGGGATCAAAACCAGGGCTGTTCACAACCTGAAAAAAATATTAGGAAGCCTGGACCTATTTCTTTTAATTTTGCACAAATATTTTGCACCTTCTCTACAGAGCTTTTTCCAGGGCCAGACAAAGCTTAGCAGTGAAGAGACTGGTGTTGCTGTGAAGAGCACAGTGAGGCAAGAGGTGGAAGTGGATACCTTGGGCTGAGAGATGCACTTAAAGCAGCAGACTATAAAATCATATATAACTTATATCATACTCTGTCAGCATGTTTCTCTTCTTCAGCTGAATTTTTATTTCCATATGGTCCTCACCAATGTTTTCTTAAAAATGTTCCCACACTAAGGACACAACTACAGGTCCCAACAGCATTCATATTCACCTGGTTCATCACAGAAGCAGCATTGCCACATTAGCCATCATTGCACCTGAGTTAAAAAGCCCTGTCAACAGGGTACCTTGCATGACTTCACTGCTTCCAAATCCCAAGTGAGGATAATTATGGACTCTGTTTTGCCTTTCACTCCACAGTGAAAATAAATGCTTTTTCCTGATTTCCTATCCTTTTTAGAGAAATTCTGTCACTATATTTACTTTATGCTCATATATCATAGTGATAATTAACCAACCCATTAATCCCTTCAAAGGGAAGTTTTTGATAAAAAAAGGGTTCAGCTGTTAAAATAAATATATATAAAATGGATGAGAAGGACAGAGAAGGACAATGGCATAGGAAATCTGCTAAGTATTTACATTCCTGCAGAATAATTAAAAAATTGAATCATTACAGACACATAGGCAAGACATAGACAGAAATACCACTACAGCAGGTAAAATAAAGCTAAAACAGCAGAAGGGAAGAGAGTTGTGAGTGAGAATGAGTGAAATATGCCTGAAATTCTTACATGTTTTACAGAAATAAAAATAAGACAGAATGGAGGGTAAGTAGGTTAGTAGACTACTAAACAATAAAAAATAGCAAGAGCTACAAAACATATTGTTTGCATTCCAGAATGACAAAATATGTGAAAGATAGGGAGAAATACGGAGAAATCGAAATGTTGAATACATCATGAAGAAGAACAAAACCTAACTCAGGTAAATGAAGATGTATTTTACAGCAGCAAAGGGTCTAGTCTTCAAACTAACAGCCATGACAGATTTCACATATTTTATGTTCTAAGTGGTGAGATGCAGTTACAGAAGAAAAGAGAATGCAAAAGACAGGAAAAATAGAGATATGAAATAATGGGAAAAAGAAAGAAAAAATGCCAAAAATCAGAAAAGATAATAGCACCTTGATAATAACTGTTGAGAAATTCATATAGGGACCTGTCCAATATTTGTGGCAATGTGTTTCAAAGGAAGATAATAAATATGAATGATAAAAAGAATTCAAGATTGGCAAAATCTTGGGTTGATGAGAGATTGCAGCAATAAGATTAGAACAAAATAAAGAGACATTAGAATGTCAGACTTCTTTTTCAAGTTCATGAAGATGGGTTCTCAAATACTTGTGAAGACAAGGCCAAAATAAGAAAAAAAAGACAACAAAAAAGGCATGTCTGTTATAAAAGGTAAATAATGCTCTATAGGAATGCAAAAGAAATAGGAATACAAATGAAATCAGTTCATTTGGAATCAACTCATGGAGTATGCTGTCAAGGACTAGTTTAAAATTCAGCAGTTCAAAGAATATTAGAAATCACTAAAGACAGGTTTCACTGTGTCTTTACTGACTATTCTCATTAATTTTGATGAACCAGATTATTTCATAAGTCCAACAGCCAATTCTGTAATTAAATATAGATAAGCAACTCTAAGCTGGTTTTTTGGAGGTTTTTTTTTTTTTTGGTTGGTTGGTTGGTTGGTTTTTTTTGTGGTGTTTTTTTTGTTTGTCTATTTGGGTTTTGGTTTTTTTTTGTTTTTTTGTTTTTAAGAACAATGTTACAAAACAGCTTTAGATGCTATGTAGATTCAGTAGGAAACACAGGTGTTGTGACACCACTGTATTCTGAAGTGAGTCAATGGCAAGAAATAGGTTGAGAAAAATATGTCTGTGAGGTCATCATCATCTTATGTGAGTTTCTACAGCTGCAGCACCTTTGCATATGGCTCACATACATCCTCTACTCCTGACCGCCTCTTCCGTTTTTCTGGAAGGGCTATTTTTACAGTGGTAAAAAATGACCCAAACCAAGGAATTGGTAAAACTGAAAAAAAAACCTCTATTACTTCAGTTTTCAGCTGAATGATTTTGCCAGATCACTGGGAGGTTCTGGAACTGAGGAAAGTGGGAGGGGATAGGGGAAAAAGAAACAAACAGCTGAGGGCTTATCTTGGCCTAAATCTCGTTTTGCCCCAAAAGCTGAGGTGATAAGGCACCTGCACTTCCATCTTGATTTTGTATTCTACTAATCTGAATGTCAAAGGTAAAGACTTAGCTTTACCCACACCACAGTAGCCCTTGTCTCCTCTTACCTCCACTCACTCATGGATAACTACTAGTTCCTCACTCAGTGCACTGGGCTCTGCAGCTCTGGTTTCAGTACTATGTTAGTGTAGCAAGCACTGCTCATTCTTCCTTTTTTTTATGCTCCAGGAAAATTCTAGTCCTTCGGGGAAAACTTCCACTACACCACATTGCTCAAAGCCCCATCCAAGCTGACCTGGAATACTTCCAGGGATAGGACAGCCACAGCTTCTCTGCGCAACCTGTTCCAGGGTCTCACCACCCTCACGGTAAAGAGTTTCTTCCTAAAATCTATTTTTTCTGACATGTCTAACCCACTATCACTTCTAATGACAACTTATCATATGTCTGTAATATGGGGGAACCCAGTTCTTTAGATTATATTAACATGTGGACTAACAGAAAATACTTTAATTCTTTGGAAGGCCTTATAACAGAGATTTACATGTGTCAATGATGAATCATTTGCTAGTATTAGCTAGCATAGCTTTTATTGCTGCACTGCACTGGAGGGTTCATTTGGTAAAAAATGATTTCATATTTTCAGCAGATTTATAAAACCACAAAAATGTACATTCCTAATATATTTCATTTGCATCAATATTTTCACTTTCAATAATTTCACTGCTTTATGAAACTAAAATTTTGTACATCTTTGGAAAAGAATCAATTGGGGTGCTAAAGTAATACTTGAAAGCAAATTTTTGAGTTTCCAGCAAACCTGTGTAATAAGCACACCTTTTCCCTCTGTCAAATCGCTACCCACTGTCAGAAACCACCAGTGGGGCACTTTATTTTTATGAGGTATTCCTTGCTCTGCTCTTATTTCATGCTTTTGGAGTAGCAGAAAACAATTTTACACCCAGTGAAATTAGTGTTACATGTAAGAATAGTTTGAAGCTTCATTCTGCTGAATTGGCCTGATTCAGTTCCTAGAGAGCCATGCCTACAATTTAAATGGTTCGGTGAGATCAAAGGTAATTTTTCACTCTTCTTTCACTCTACTCTCACTGCAACTGGAGAAAACATTTAAACTGTAAGAGTTTCAATCCAGTAAAGCACTTACTGTTAAGTATGTGGAACTAGATGTTCTTAAGGTCCTTTCCAACCCCAACTTCTATGATTCTATGATTCTATGTGCTTAGGTTTTTGTTAGTCAACAAAGCACTTACTTGAATATTACCTTAGTTCCTACTGTCTTCAAATCATACATAAGCTTAAACTGATACACACACATATTTGCTTTCATGAAACAAGGCCTAACTGAGAAATAAATTTTAAATGGATTTATCCAAGAAAACCTTCAAGCTGTCATTTTATTCCATTAAAATCCATTAAAGATTTTATCTTGCTAAAAATCCCTGAGTATAGCTGGGGAAACCTGATCTAAAGACAAAACCTTTCTGTCAAAAAAAACTTTAAAGAAGTATCAAAGTTGTCAAATTATGTTCAACAAATAACTACTGACTTTCAAGAAATAAAAATAACTCATGTTATAATGAGATTAAGATATGCAATATTTGTAATATTGCCAAATAAATGTTAGTAGTGCTTTTCATTTCTCACTGAATCTCAGAAATAATATCACCAATTATTTTCACATCTCTATCAAATGTGCAAATCATCTTTGTTCTGTCTTTTTTTTTTTTTTTTTTTTACCACCAAAGCTATAAATGAAATAATTTTGGTAGAACAGCAGACTATATTGTTGAAAATCTTGACTATTTATAGGGAACAGGATATCAGTGGCCAGGCAAAAGTTATTCCATCCTACAAAACAGAGTAGAAGAGTACTGAATAAACTTGAAGAATCATTTGATGTATCCATATTCCAATTTAGCCTTTTTACTCTATTATTTGTAATACCATCATAATATGGTTTTCACATATTCAGCTCTTGATTTCCTAACTTCTGAAAACTGGACAGCATGTCCCTTTGTTAAGATCCTCTCTCATTCTACGTGACATCCTCTGGGGAGCTACAGTGGCACAGTCAGATATTACCACAAACAAAAAACTGATGTGGGCATTTTTCCAGGCTAAAGAGAATATGCTCATTCAGAAACACCTTGCCAGGCATTCCCCTGGTCAGCTCTTCATTCATTCTTCTTCTGCCTCTTCAGCACTGCTTCTTTCTGAAAATCCTGTATCCCCTTACCTACATTTCTTTGGGGTTTTTCTTCCTTTCTTCCTTTTTTTTGTTGTGGGTTTTTTTTTTTTTTTTTTTATTCCCAAAGTTCCAGCTGTTCAAATTCAAATGCTAAAAACAAATGGTTGGCAGCCCTCTTCCTTGACCATGCCACCTGGAAGTACTGCCCTGATTCCCACTACCCTACCCATCCTGCATGTCACTCAGTTTTCAAACAGGAACTCTCTTCCTCTTTGGCCTTTATGTCTGCTATTATTTATTATTTACATTTGTCATTTTTCACCTACTATGCTTTTCAACATTGAATTTGGATATCCTTTTTTGATGCAGAAGATGTGAAAAAGACTAAACCATCTGGAACAGTTTTCTATTCAGTTTTGAGTAGTAACGTCAGCTGTGCAAGTGTCATTGGGAGACATGAACCTTGTTCTAAGCAAGGAGACTGCCTGGCTGCCTGATGAAGGGTGTGGAAAAACAGAAGCAGATAAGAAACCCACAGTATATAAACAGCTTATAACATGAAAGCAGCGCCACTGATAAAGTGGTCAAGGCAGTGAAGTATCTGAAGAATAACAGTCACAAAAAGGGAGTAACCAAATAGAGATCAAAACCTTATCCCCATGCTACAGAACTTACCAAGTAGTTAAATGCAGCCCAAGTTAAAAACAAAGTTAACAAACAAAAAGTATTAAATTATATATAGTCATAGGTTTTTTAGTAAAGTAGATTATACATATCTGTGATGATTTCATAACAGTTGTAACATACAGGAAAGAGTCAGAAGGAAAATAGAACTGCTCAAAAATAAAATAATTTGATTAAATGCAAAAAAAAAAAATATCTCTGAAATAAGTGCAGAAATAACATTATTATAGTTTTTGTCCTCTTCCCTACCTCAGATCCTATTTTTCCCCCTTCTATTTCTGGCTACTAGTTTGCAGACCTGCACAGGCACATCTGAGAGCAGAATAGCAACAAGAACTAAACTTATATGTGGAAAAAAGTGAGCACAAATATATTAGATAAAATAGACTACAGATACATTATGTAAAATGCAGGTCGAAGGACGCGATCCTGCCCCTCTACTCTGCTCTCATGAGACCTCACTTGGAGTACTGTGTGCAGTTCTGGTGTCCTTAACATAAAAAGGACATGGAACTGTTGGAACAAGTCCAGAGGAGGGCCATGAGGATGATGAGGGGACTGGAACACCTCCCGTATGAAGAGAGGCTGAGAAAGTTGGGGCTGTTCAGCCTGGAGAAGAGAAGGCTGAGTGGAGACCTCATAGCAGCCTTCCAGTATCTGAAGGGGGCCTATAGGGATGCTGGTGAGGGTCTCTTCATGAGGAACTGTAGTGAGAGGACAAGGGGTAACAGGTTCAAACTTAAACGGGAAGTTTAGATTGTATATAAGGAAAAATTCTTTACTGTAAGGGTGGTGAGGCACTGGAATGGGTTGCCCAGGGAAGTTGTGAATACTCCATCCCTGGCGGTGTCCAAGGCCAGGTTGGACTGAGCCTTGGGTGTCATGGTTTAGTGTGAGGTGTCCCTGCCCCTGGCAGAGCGGTTGGAACTAGATCATCTTCAGGTCTTTTCCAACCCTACCTATTCTATGATTCTATGATTCTACATAATACTAAGGGTGCACAAATAAAGAAATGTCATACCCTATACCATACCTAAATGAAAAATCGTTGCCTTATTCTTCTGTATCTGTTTATGCATGGCAGTGTCAGACTAAAAGGAGCAGTTCTAGGGCATTACTGTGTCCCTTTCTCAAGCATGGCTAGAAATGGAGAAGCAGGATGTTCAGCAGAGGCTGTGGACACAAGTGTTTGTCTCGTGAAGCCTGTCTGGAGCAGCTGGGGACTGTGAAGAGAGAAGCCATGGCTGAAAACAAAACCTCACAATTCATTTCAATAGAAAACTCATGAGAGGTCTCTCTTGCCCTGTGGTGTGCTGATAAGCAGTCAGCTCCATGCCTTCAATGGTCAGCCCAGTGAAATCAGAGGCAAAACTCTTCTTGTTTTTAGCATGAGCAGGATTGCCCATCACATTTATAAAGGATAGCAGCAGCTACAAAGTGTTATCTGCAGTTAAAGCACAATCTCCTAAATATCTCTTCTTCCTGCAGTTTCATTTACCTGCAAATATGACAAAATAGGAAAAAAGCTACAGTCAGAACCAGTGAAAGACTTCTGCACAAGATGAACGTCCACATGCATGCAAAATGGCATCCCCAGCATTTAAGACAAAAAGTATTACAAGAATTGCCTATATTAATGGCAAGGAAAACATTTGATACATTTAAATTGTAATGTCCAAAATTGGAATCCAAGTTACGGTAATCAAAGTAACTTTCATAACAAAGTAAAGTTGTAATATTTTTTTATATATAGGTATAGACATAGGAAATGTGAATAAGTACATTTTGAGAAATTTACTAAAATCTAGAGAAGGAAACATCAGAACTAAAGATCCTTTTCCTGTAAACTGAGACTTCCAAAAGCAATTTCTTCTTTTACAAAATCATGTTATTAACTAATCTTGTACATCAGTAAGTGCAAGATTCACATTAGTTTGCACTAGGTTTGAAGCAGTATCTGAACAACTAGCTTTTAATACTTCAAGTGTGTCATTATTAACTAATCACAGCAAACAAGCAAACAAACCAACAACCAACCCTAAGTGTGTATAGATTATACACGATACAAAGCCTCTGTCATCACAGAAATATCCTTGTGCCTGAGAGGAGTAGATGTATAGATGAAGAAAAATAATTGTGGCAAAAAGAGATAATAAACATGTCGAGAAACTCTCCAAAACACTTGGTGTAAGTCTTAATAAAGAGCATTTGTTCATTATAAGAATAACTTCTTTTCCTCATGATGGACATGATCTGATTCCTAAACATACTATGCTCAAACCTGGCAAAGAAGGCTTCCATGACTTAAAGCATCTCTTCTTCCTAAATGAATTTGTCCTGTGATTCAAACCACTGTCTTCCTCATTCTCCTCGGACTTCCAGTAAATTGATTGTCAGTGCTCCAGCTGAATGCAGTAATCTATCTTATGAAATGCTATTAGCCTGAATTCCAGCTGTTGGATTTTACATTCAATAAAATAATCTTAATTTAAGATCTATAAAGTTTGTAAAATTACATCAGCTTGAAACCTGGATAACAGCATGACCCTGCACCAAACCTTGGCTTTCTAGAAGTTCTCATCCTTAACAGAACTATGAACAAGTGATCCACTCCATCTGTCCAGAGAAATGATCCATTTCCTCCCAGCAAACACAAAGACTAGAAACAAGATCTGCTCAAAGGCCAGAGGGCAGCTGCTAAGTATAGTAGGTGTGTTATGTCATTAGGTATTTTGCTTTTATGCTGCTGAACTCATCTACATTCACATCCTGTGCTGCCCAGAACTCACTGCACAGTATATTTCTCATGTTGACTGGTTTGCAGATTCTATACTGCACAAAAGCAATATACAAGGAAAAATAAAATGCACTGTAAATTAGCAAAAAATGTGGGAGCACTAAATCTACTGTAAAGCCCTTGGTGGTAAATTGCCCTTCTTCAGGAGTGAATGTGACCAGCTATGCAGTATATACACTTGGACACACCCTAAGGTTTGCATAGGTCTATGATGATCATGTATTAACTTGACTTTTCAAAAAAGCCACAATGCATTTTTTTTTCTGAAGTTCATAGTTAAATCGGCAAGGTGCCCAAGTAAAAAGTATTTTCATTTTATATTTGAAAATAGATAAATTTTCAGTTTTGTTGCTTGGACACTGAACCCATGACAGACAGTTTCATGCTTTTTGGTTTATGCTCCCATTCATAAGCACACATAAGTGCATGTATGATGTTAAGTATGCATGTAAACTCAACAGTACTCATTAAAACACTGCACTTTATGACTGATTCCATTGGCTTTAACAGAATCCAGGTACTTTCTTAAAACTAACAGAAATAAAGTAGGTGCTTAAATACTTTGCTTAATGAGTCTGGAACAACTCTCATGTACTGAACAGCTCATGAACTGAACTGCAAACAGACAAATGAATCAGTTATATCACTTTATATCAAAATATATATATTTGATTACCAGAAAAAGAGTTTGAAAATCATGCATAAATTTCATTCCGTACCTAAAAGTACAAAAATGAATTCTAAGAAATCTAAAGTCCATTTCTTTACCTTCAGTAATGATCAAATTGTAAGAACATCAGCAGAAATAATTTGAAAGCTTTTTTATTCGCATTAGCTCATGTGTCTATAAGCATATTAACAGATAGTGAAAAAGTATAAATCAGGCCATATTATAGTGTTGAAGTTGTAAGCACGCTGTTACAGACTGAATTTACAGAATTTATAGTATTTTAATTAAATTAAATTAATGAATTACAGAACATCAGGGAATGGATTAAAAAAATTATATATTATTTCACAGAAGAAGATATCTGTTATGGATAATAAATGCATAATTAATGTTGCTGGATTCAACTGATAATATCCTTTCTTTTCACAGTTCCATTCAATTTTTAAAGATGTACCTATCATACACACAAGCATTTTGCTTTAAATAATAAGTAACAAGACTTGCTTACATTTAGCCATTAATATAAATATTTATAAAATATCTTTGTATAGTGTCTATAAAAGATATGTAGAGGTTTGCCTAAACTTGGAGTAAGTAAGGGCCAGGCTTTGCTTAGCTCATTTAAGTGCTACAGAAGTAAGACAGAGAATGCCAGCCTCTTGCCTGGAGCTAATGAGAGTTTAACTACAAACTTCCTGATGGAGCTAGGCAGATACCTCCAGAATACAAGAAGGAATGACAGTCTAAACCAGGTGTCCATCTCTTTCCTTCCATTTTATGGCCAGCCCCAATGCCTCTGTGAAGCAATTTAGTCATTCAGAACACTGAATGAAGATCTCTTTAAAAAACATTAGTGGGAAAATCTGACCTCAGCTGCAGCCATGTACACCCATGCAGTATTCAAAGCGCTGATTTTTTTGTTTTGAGGGGCAATAGGAGGGACAGCAAAGGCATAAGGAGAAGGAAGCGGAGGATAAAGCTGAACCAAACTGGTGGAAATGCAGCCTGCCTCAGAATTCCCCACGGCTGATTAGCGCTGAATGTTCTAAAACCCTATGAGTGGCAATAGTTTGAGGAACTGATCTGGCTAAAAATCACAATAACTTTATTAAATACATCCCTGGACTAATTCCTGAACTTGCTCACCAGCGAGCTACCCAAATGTCAAATGCAAAAGCAAGAGCGTGGGCTGGACTGCTGATGGGAGAAAGGGAGGAGGAGGACAGGATTGTGGCAACCTGGATTTGGATCAGCTTAAAATGAACCACACCTTTCTAGAGCCTGAAGCGTGCATAAATTGTGACATGAAAACTTGACACTAAAGAGATAAAGATAAAATGGACTCTTAAGCCTGGCATTTTTTTCACTTTGATGCCTGTGACTACAGGAAAATTCTAGCTATATCTTTTTCCTCACGCAAGTCCTCAGTCTGAAGAATAAGAATATGAAGATTCCAACAAGAAACCAAATAGAATTTCAAAATATGTTTAATTAAAAGATTTATTCTGTTCATGCATTAGATGCCTGTGCCTTAGAAAAGACATTCTATGCAACTCCACTTTAAAAGTCCTTTAATTATTCTAAATATTGGCACAGAAATATTACATTTACCTAAGGACTCCTTGATGAAACAGCTTAGCTCCCTGAAGGTGGTAGCAACACATTGGCTTTATTATTCTGTTTAACTACATTGAATGTTATAAAGTCCACGTAAGGCACATCTTACTCCTAAAAAAAAAAAAAAAGAAAAAGATAAAGCTCATACTAATTTAATAATTTGTGGGACTTCTTTTATTTTACAATAATTTGCAAAAGAATCCCACAGTTATACACCATAAATTCTATAAACAAATTACTTGTACTATATTTAATTTCTACAACTTTTGCAGCAATAAATTACTTGTACTATATTTAATTTCTACAACGTTCGCAGCATTACACAGGGTAGTGAACTAAACACTTCATATTATGGGCACAGGAAAAAAGGAGTGTTTGTGAAGTAGAAATACAAAATATGGGAGAACCTGTCTTGCAGTTGCCCTCAGTAATTTAAAGGAAGGAGGCTGGAATGAGAACTTTTTCCATACAATTAAGATCAAAAATGCTGGATATTCCATTTGCTGAGTGACTGCTATAAGCAGCATGCTATCTTGAGTATTCAAAATGAGATTTGCTAATATGAATACACATAATTAGTTCTTTGGAGAAAAGAATGAACAAAACGATGTCCTAGTGCATTGCCACTCCATTCTGTCTTCCATCTGAAGAAAATTCCACTATCTGTCTTGAAAGAGCTTGCCCAGCACACTGGTATGCTAGTGTCTCTTATTAGGTAACACAGCATTCCTCCCTTTTTTTCTAAAAAGGTGGCCACAACCTAATTTTGTGAGGGGAGCTGCTTTGCATGTATGTGAGATATGCTTTCTGAATGCTTAACAGAACAAGTTCCTCAGCAAACGTAGGCAAAGCAATGTCTTGTTTCCAGATCTCAATCTAGTTTTGGCAGAAGCTAGGCCCAAACTTGCTCAGACTGTGAAGAAGTCTAGACACCCTAGTAACAACATTTCCATGTTTGAACTGGCTAAGTTGGTGAACTTCCGAAGTAACACATCACCTCAGCAAGACTTGACAGAATCATGGCTTTGGTTGTAGGCATCCACGTTATATTCCTGGTGCTTAAATTCCCATTTGGATTCAGACACTATATTCATAATCATTTAAATGCTTTTTAAAAAAGATTAAACATATTACAAGCATGATAGTTGCTTTATGAATGTGTAGATTGTAGATCCATTTGCATGATGTGTGACTGTCCATTATACAAACAATCTTATTTCCATACAGTGGATGAACTACTTCAGATGGGCGGAACAATTTCCCTCTTCCTTTGTAACAGGCAGGGATTTCTTGCACGAAAGGATGCTGGTTTACTTCATAGAACTTGCCTGATCATGAACTTCTTTAGCAAAACAAAGCAAATGAAAAACACGTACCAGTACTAATTACCTTTACTAGTTATTCTTCCTCCTCAGAGCAGTCCCACGTTTTTAGGCACTGCGCATAATGTGACAAAAGGAGAAGATATGGAGCTGTTTATTATTAATAAGCACCAGTGAAGGACTTCTCCATTTCCTCCCTACAGGTTTGAACAGGTTCTCTAGCAAACTTGTTATAGTAGATCTACTGTAATGGTAAAGGTGTGCTTTAACAAGATTTATAAGGAAAATTACATATTTGCAGGCAAGAAAAAACCATGCTTTCAGGTAGACAAATGCAAACCTGCTCAGACCACAGGAGAGACTCTTCTGTCTGCTGTCATGGAGACATTTAAATGACTGATTCCTGTCTCAAAGAAAGAAAAAAGGATGGAGCAGCGGACTTTCCTATGAAGTGTGGCCAAATTGGGCAAGAAACTAAGTTTCATATCCACTGTTGCAACCCAGTAGCCAGCTCTACTTCCACATGCAATTTACAAAGTTATGAGTTTTGATACTCAGTCTCATTGTATTTAGAAAGGACAGCATTTTCTTTCCCTGAATTACTGTCAATAGGTATCAGTATCTGCAAGATAAATTCTAAGCAGGATACAGAGGTGATAAAGCCCACTAATAATATGTTGATGTTCTAAATATAAACACTCTAATTATATTGCTACAACTACAACTAGCGAATGCTTCAGATGCCTGTCTACCAAGGCAAGAAGCAGACTTTAATTGTAAGAAAAGAGTCATGGCACCGAACGGTGCTAACCTTGTGCTCACAAACCTTGATGCATTTTTGAATGCAAGCTGTCATACAGGCCACCAATTGCTGAAGCACTTTAGTAGGAGGCCCTTTAAAGAAAGTTCTAAATTCTTGAATGCAAGTAATCTAATCATCAAGTAAAGTTTGTAGCACAAACAGAAATATCAGTTGGAATCAACTAATACCTCCTGTGAAGTATTTTATGTCCTTTTTAACGTTTGAGCAATTTCTTCTGAATCGGAATTATTTCTTAGTTTTCATGAAAAAGAAAAAAAGATTTTGTGAAGAACACATATCGAGCTTCTTGGACAGACTGACATTAAGGGAATCTGTCTTGAAAATGATGATCACAATTAGCTTGTACCTTTTCCTAAAAATCATCTCAATTTGCAGTAATTTAGTAAAAAAAAAAAAAAAAAAAAAAAAGCTACAACTTATATACCATGAGATTTCCTCACTGTATCAACATTTATTTTCCAGACTGTTATTGCTGAGAGGTTTGTTGACTTGCTTGGTTTTGATGAAACAGGAACTGACAACACAGCCTGACAAAACATTTATAATTTACAATTTAAGGAATCATTATAATACTCTAATCAAGGCATGAATCACGATCATTTTTGAATACAATGTACAAAACATAATGCAAAAGGAAATTAAGTAAAGTGGTAAAGCAAACTAGAAGCACCAAATTGCATTCCGAAGAGAACACAAATGAAATTTGAAATTTTGTAGCAAAAGTGAGGTCATCCTCCCCGGCTGGTGATTCTTTTCATAGGCTGACAGGAAGCAGAGATGACCTAGCATTTTTCTGAATTAGTCATCACCCTTCATGTCAACCAGCTAACAGATGAAAATGCACGTTATAACCCTTGATCATTGTGGCCGTAAACAAGACTGTAAGGAGCTCTTAAAATTCAAGAAGATGAACATAAATTTTTAATTTTTATATATAACTTATGTATTTACACTCATTTTTATATACCTACATTTTTATATACACTCATTTTTATATGTATTACACTCATCTTTATAATTTTTTACACTCATTTTATATATTTTCTCATTACTATGAGAAATACCTACTCCATAAAGAAACTAGTAGGCCGTATATTTCAATGTTTTCACATTTAATAAAAAGGAGATGCAAAATGTCACCTATGTGACTTGATTTACACATCGGCTTTAAGGATATCCTGCTTATTGGAGCATAGGGTGAGAGCTGTGAACAGTGTAAAACTGGGACAGAACAAGGCACGGAAAAAATTAGGATTTCCTTCCCAATTTTGACATGAAGGCTTCCAAGAGACTTGGCCCACACACCACTTTTCCCTGTCGTACAGCATAATCGTCAACAGTTTCTTGGCCGCTGTGGAAGAAGCTATATTGGGTACTTGACTGCTGCCACATTAGGTGCCTCCTCAGTTCAGCTTAACGCACCAGTCAGCCAGCCCTGGTTGCAGAAATACCTTGCTAGCTGAAGCAGGGTACACGGAGGGGCCGAGGCCACTGCGACATCCACACCTACTTGAAAACAGGGAGTAAAATAACTTGTGAGAAACCCTTTGAAACGTGCGGTCGAGGTGGCTAACCCTGAAACACCCGAGCTACCCGAACACGAGCTCCCGTGCGTGGGGGACAAGCGGCTCTTCCCAGAGCTGTCAGCGTGAAGCCAGGTGGGCTAGGAACCCGCTGTGTAAGGGGTAGCAACTTTCTGTAGAAAGCAGACGGGACCTTCCCCCGCTGAGGGAGGCTGGGGCAGCCTCCGCCACCCACCCCACCCAACCCGCACCGCAGCTGCCCCTCCGGCGGGACGCAGTGGTGAAGAAGAGCGGCCAAAAGCCACCTGCGTTATCAAAACCTCTTTCCCGGGCTGTACCCGCGCCACGGCCGGGGGGGGGGGAAGGAGTGGGCTCCACGCTCCCGGCATGCGGCGGCGCCGCGCCTCTCGCCACCCCATCCCCGCCCCACCAGCCCTCTGCGGGACTGTGCCGCAGCGGCAGGAAGGCAAACTCCGCCCCTCTGCTCCGCGTGTGGCGCCGAGTGGCTCGGCTCTGCACGGCTCGGCTCGGCCGGCCTCACCCTCGCCATTGTCTGTGAACGCGGCTGTCGCTGCTGCGAGTGGCGGGCGGCGCGGCGGCTGACCGCGATGGTGAAGGGCTTCGCGACCCCTCAGAGGCGGCAGCGGGAACGCGCTCCAGCCCTGGGGAGCAGCCACCCCGCCTACTGAAGACTGAAACTTTACGTCCCCGCGGCTTCCTCTCCTCCCCCTTCCCCCGCCTACCCGGCTCGCAGTTTTCCATGTGCTGAGCGGCCGGGGCCCCCATGGACGCCTTCAGCGCCGCCAAAGCCAAAATGGGGGCGAAGAGCGGCGGCGAGACGGCGGCAGCGGGGCTTGCAGCGCCTCAGCCCGCCGCGCCGGCCCCCGGCCCCCCCGGTCCCGGCTTGCCTGCCGCGCCCGAGCCCGCTGCCTACAAGCTGGAGGACCTGGAGACCCTGGCCACCGTGGGTGAGTGCAGGAAGGCGGGAGGCGGCGGGACCGGGAAGGAACAAAGGAGCTGCCTAGGTGTCTGCCTGCGCTGCGCCGGGCGGGGGGGAATACCCTCACGTCCGCCTGTCCCCTTCCTCTTCCCGAACGCTTTTTGGGCGCTCCCACGTCCTTCCTTTCTTTCCCCCTCCGCGTCCCGGAGCCGCGGCTGCTGGGCGTTGTGGGCCCGTACTGAAGCAGCGGGGTTGGACCGTCGGCTATTGAGCAGTCGACAGGTGCCGTTGTGGGCTATCCCTCTCTTCACACACGCAGCAGCGGCGCTGGGGAGGGGGCCGGTAGGTGTTGTGGGCCGCGGGGCTGCCCATGGTGGTGGCTGTGTGCTCCCGGGGAAGACTCGCCGCAGCCCTCGTGCAGTTGTGAAGCAGTGCCTGGAGGCTGCGGAGGTTGGGGGCATTGTCTGCCCGGCGGTGCGGTGCGGGAGCGGGGCCGGTGTCTGTCTGCGTCCCCGGTTGCGAGGTCGTGTTTTTGATCTGCCGCTGAACAAGCCGGTAACCGGGTTTGGCCCGTCTGTGAGACGGGGACAGTCGCGACTGAAGCCTAAAGGCCTGATTCATCTGGTTTAACTTCATTTACCTGCATCGCGATAAAATATTCATCATTTAAATGTAGTTGTTAGGCCAGCGAAGAGATCAAACAAGTTAACTGAATACAGCTAAGTATCTTTCACATCCCCAACACGCTATTGCCCTGAATCTTGATGCAAAGATGCTTTAAGTGAATAGAATTTTGGAACAAGGCAAGGTTTGCATCTTCCATCTGCCACACTTACCAAAGCTGCCTCTAACCAGCGGTGTTGCAGAGTAAATCCATGTGTTTAATAAATTGGCATTTCAGACACTGCTGATGATGTGCATTTGTTCATATCCGCTCTATCTGTGCATTTTGTTTGAACATAGGTACATTTAATTGCATATATTTTTGCACCTGGTTTGAAAGCTTGTATGTTCAACTCTATGAAGTTTTATTTATTTATTTTTTCTTTATGTTTGTGAAATTATTTTGGGTAGATTTATTTCAGTAAGTGCTGTAATTCTTCATTTCCCCTAAGATCTCTTCAGCCAGAAAGGTGCGATTTGAACCCTTTTGTAAGTGAAGTTGTGGGTTTTAATAGGTCTTTAAAAATGGAGTTGGAAAGGCCTGAGAATGTTGTGATCACTGAAGGCTGCTTTATCTTCTCTTGAGGTGCATTGTTTTTTTGAGATAATTTTCCAGTTTGAAATGTGAACAGGCGTTCTATTGATAAATTAACTGAGATTATGAAGAGACTGCTTGAAAGGCTGGTAATGTCCTTTTTTTGCTAGGAGTGGTCGATCTTGTTTGCTGCATCATGACTAATTGCTGTGGATACAATTGTCATCACAGATGGTTATGACTTCAAGTGAAGCACAGGCTGCAGAAAAGTAGTAATTTTTAAAGAAAGCATAATAGTCGTGGAAATGTTCCTGAGGCCAGTGAAGAAATGGGGAAGTAATCTTGGTGTCAGTTTTATATAGCATATCTTTTTAGAGTGTTCTTCAGGGTGTTCCTTAAATGTTAAGGAAGGGGGAAGTTGTGATTCCACAAGGTATAAAACGAGACTTTAAAAAAGTGAGACTACTTCATATGAAGGAAGACACAGAGGAGGGAAAAGAATGTAAAAGGAGCGGATAGGTGTCTGTCAGGACACTGACAGAATACTGAAAGAATAGTCTCCCTTCCATCTTTCTTCCTCAGCTTGATTTTTTGTTTCTACTTTTCTTGAGTAACTCTGAGAAGGAGACTGTTCTTCCGATCTCCTATAAAATGTAGCTTGATTGCTTTGTAGGGAGAAGGAATACAAAATGCAAAACTTGGAGAGTATGAAGATGTGCACAAAAAGTACACAAGGCCTCACCTTATCAAAGAAACTGAGCTAACTTATTGTAAGTTGGTTTTAAAATTAATTTATGAGATGCCTGTGCACTTCAGTAGAAGGCTATGAGGAGGAAAGGAATTTAGCTCCTGACCAGGAAGCAATACTGAAGCCCCAAAGTGGTACGGAAACTGAACACATGTATACCTACCTCTGAGTGGCAGTTTAGAAAAGATGTAGTGCCCTGCTGATGTCTCTAGAGCATCTGAGATCTGAGCCAATAACTGTGAGGTTGGACTGTTCTGTATGCACCTACTAACATGCTACATTGCATTCCTGAGTTAAATGGGCTTTAAGTTAAATCAGTGCAGAATAATATGTAGATGTGTAGTTTAGTGTGGAAAACTCATTTTTGCTTGTCTTAAACCTTTTAAAATTAAGTTAGTTAAATGCAGTTTAGGTTTATAACACATGTACTGAAGGAGTATATCTACAGGGTGGTTTTTTTAGCAGTGGTTTAAGTCAGTATAACCCTATCATCCATTTTGATCTTCCTGCACAGATAGGTGAGATTAATGTATTGTCATCAATTTCACTACAGCAATTTGGAGTCGTCTGCAGTTTCATTTCTGTGATAAGAATAGCTGCTCCCTTTCTGCTGATGTTCTCAAAAGTTATGTGCATTTTCTGAGCTATATGGAGATGTTTATGGTGGAGACAGGGATACCCAGAAATTACAGGACAGGAAGTTCTGGTGTCTTCTCTACTAAAGAATCATTGTTGCTTATAGACATACCCTGGCTTAGAAACAGTGTGGCCTTGGAAACTGTCAACTTGAGAAAGTGGCAAAATAGGGAGTTGAGCTCAGTTCTGTTACACCTGTTCATGAGTAGTATTTAAGGTAACAAAATTACATTGATGTCTGTGAGATTGTGGTCATCCCTGACTTTAGGCCCCTTCTCTTGGAGGATGGAATAAAGTTAATGTAAAAATAAAATAAATAAATAAATAATTGGAAGCAATACCTGGTTTTACTGTTTTAAATATCCTTCATAGGCTAAGAGGACTAGCCCAACCACCATAATGCAGGCTGGATTGCATGTGTCATCTCTGATTTGTGTTGGACACTCTGCCTCATTTAGCTAAGAACTTGCTGTGAGAAAAGAAGCAGCAAAAAGGAGAGAACAGTGAATAATGAGAATTGATAGGACATTTACCTCCCCCCAAAATCCCAGGACTCAACCTTTGTTTTGGTGTTTGTTGGCCCTTTAATTAAAAGCACTGTGAGCAGAGAACTAGGATGCAGGTATGCTTTTGGGAGAAGTATCCTAATATTTAGTTGATGAAGTGCAGTTACAGGTTTGGGGAGGGCACAGGAACAGGGTGCATACTGGTTTCTGGCGCTAAGAGAGGTTGAACAGGAAGAGTATTTCATTGAGGGTACTTCCTGAGGGTTGAATACATGGCTTTGAAAGTTTGAGGTGTATTTTTTTTTAACTAGTCCTCTCACATGAAAGGCGAGTACTCTTGCTCTGGAGCTATTGAAGGTGCCTGGTTGTCCACTTCTGGTTTTGAATTAATTTTCCTTTCAAAAGAGGTTGAAATATGAATGTTTGTGTAGCACACTCAGAAACTGCTGCTCAGAAATATTCTGTGAATCTCAGTTGAATTTAGATACTCAGCTGTGCCAAGGCTGAGGTAGTTCTGTGCTGCACAGAAGCAAAAATTTATATGTCATGACCACATGTTCTTTGAAGCTTAACTGCTGAAAGTTCATGGCCCACCCATACTTATCTGAACCTATTTCAAACTCTTTGTAGATCTGGTTGGTGGAAGAGAGAGACTGTGAATGCTAGTAGCGTAGTTTCTGAGTCATCCTTATTTTATTTTATTTTATTTATTATTTTATTTTTATTTTTTTGTATTTTTCATGACCATTTAACAAGAGCAGCCTTCCTATTTCAGAAGCCAAAGAGGCTGCAGTCAGACTCCTGACATATATCCAGAAAGATACTAAATTTTTAATTGAGCCATTATGAAGAAGTAATTCAGGTAAACAGAATAATAAGTACATGAAAACCAGAAGATAATTCTTCAGTTTTGAGTAGGTGAAGTTGAGAGAACAGTTGTTGCATTCCTAAATTAAATATTTGGTAATAGGGAAAGGGGAAGGAAGAGAGCTCCAGGAGGGGAAAGATGACAAACTTATTCTTGCCGTCTCTCCTGTGAGACCTGTTTCTTGCCCATTTTTCAAAGTCCACAGCAGGCTTTATAAGTGTGAATTGAGTTTCGTAAATATATTAAATTGATTGAAATATTTTAATAACAGTGTTTTCATGTGAAAAGGTACTTTTAAGCAGCTGTTCCCATGAAGTGCTTGACACTAAACAAATGCAGAATAGAAAATTGGACAAACCAGTATTTTAATCTTTACAAGCATGGGAAAATTTTAAAAAGTGCATGGGAAAAATGAGGCATAACATATTTATAAATACATAATTTCTCTGTGTTCGCATACAAAATATGCTAGCCAAATATATTTCAAATGGCATTATATCAGCAGGACAGTAGGTACAGAACTGCAGCCTAATGCTGTAAGAAGGTATCTGCTCCTATATAGGACATTACATACAATTTTCCCTGTGTATAGTCCAAGTAAAAAAAAAAAATCTGCATCAGAATAGCCAAGTGCTTCTTTACTAGCAAGGAACACTGTTGGCTTTTATCTTTTTTCTTTTTTTTTTCTTTTTTTTTTTTTTTTTTTTGAAGAAGCTCAGATTAGTTCTGTTTCTTTACCAAGTGTTATTTTTGGTTTCACTACTGAAGTTCTCACCTGTTTACAATATTATATTCTAAGGGGCATGTGAGCATTTTTTTCCAGTTTTGTCTGTTTTGTTACCTTTTCTTGATACTGAAATGATAAATAACCATGATTTTACTTGGCAGTATCCTTAAATACCACAAGTTTTGAAAGAAAACATAGTCTGAATGTTGTGACTGTAATGGTGACCTGAATTCACCATTACATTTGTATATCCTTGAGAGTTTAGTCGTACAGCCAAATGACTTGGATTTTGTTTTCAGTCTTTCTTGCTTCATTTTTCCTTCCCACAAGATCATACTTGTCCCAAAATAAATCCTTAGTATTGTTATAGCTGATGTTCTAGCGAGAAAATGACCAGGTGTGACTCAGCCTTCTTCTCTTGCTTTTCCTGTTACCCATTGCTGAGATGAATTTCAGTAGCATGTTTATGAGTAGGCAGCAACAGGTCCTTTCCTATAAGGTTCTTACTCTCATTAGGCTAGAAGGAAATGGATTGGAACAAATACTCTTTTTTATATTTCAGAAAGGTCAGGAAAGTGAGAGTATGGAAGAAGTCTGAACATGTGAAAATTGAAAGTTCGCATTTCTGTTTTTCTGTCTTCAGTGTTTAAAATCAGTGTTGAGGTAAATAGCTAGTGTTTGCATGACACCTGCTTCTTTTGCCTGTTTCTTTTGCCTTAATCTTATTTAGATGTTTAACTCATTGCACAAAGAAATTGACTATTCTTTCTCTGATGTTTTGATCTTGAATGGTGTGTTACAGAATGAGTTTTGACTCTTGAGTATACTTCTTGAAGATAAATAATTTAAGTCTTATAAATAGCCACAAGTGCCTGTTGCAATGCAAATAATCAAATAATCTGGAACCCAGTTAGTGCTGATATTTCAGAAATAAGAAGCATGCAAAACTCCTCTCCTACAAACTCAAAAGCGCCTAACACCACACCTTCGCTGTGCCAACTTTATACTTAAATTAAACTAATGTTCCAGGTGAAGATAGTGTTGAAAAATTCTTCCATAAAGAATCATGTGTCAGCCCAAACTGAAAAAGATAGAAAACTAGAAGAGAAATAAGGATCTGATTTTTTTTTTGTTGTTGTTGTTTGCTTGTTTTTCTTTCCCCTTCTTCAAAGAGAGGAAATATGAACTTAAAAGTACCGGTGATTGACAGCATGTAGGTTCTTAGGGCTTGACTCACCTTTTCTGTGTTTAGGTCCCTGAGTTTTCATGTCTGGACTGTTTATAGTGGATAGGGAGAGCAGCATTTTGAAGATCGATGTCTTTATGGTTTGGCTTTTATGTTATGAAAACTTAGGTAAACAAATCCCAGACTAAAGTGCATTTAATTCTGGTTTGGTCCACTTTAAGGGCGTTATGCAATATACAAATACTATAAGAAAGAAAAAGGTGGTGGAGTTTATGTTTCTCATAACAAACAAAAGTGGTACATAGACATGTATACAGCAAAGAAGAGTAAAATTTGAGAAGTAAAAGATGGAAACTTTGTGTTTACCTTGCAAAGGCTTGTTCTTAAGCAAATCTAGGTTAAAAAATAGAATTCACTTACTGTTGATCCTTATCAGTATAAAATATCTTTAGCATTAGCTTGTAATACTTGGGAGTAGTTTGACACAATGTCTTTACTTGGGAAAGCATTCTCCCATTTCTACACAGTTTTAGAGTTTTTTTTAGCAGCTTCAAAGATGTTGGTAAGTAAAAATTTCGTGAAGTGCTATGTGTTAGCATGCACCTGGGATATTCAGGTGTTAGGGAAGAGCTATTCTCAAAATTAGACTGTATTTCTGTTTTCACAGAAATAAATAATTAACAAATCAACAAATGTGTCCCTTTTTAGGAAAAAAAAAAAGGGGGGGGGTGAGATATATGATACAGCATTCTTTTAACCGCTGTTTGCATTTCACATTATAACAGTGGTTCAGTTTTTATTTTAAATACATACTGCTTTATTGTTATCTTTAAGTAGTGAAGGTGGATCAGAGATTTTTCCTTGGTACAGGCTCTTCTTTACTACAGAGACTGTAAATTTAAAGTGCTAAGGAAATCACCTGGGAAACAGGTGAATAAATTGTGACATCAGTTAACAAAACACATTATATTTGAGAAGTGAGTGGGATGTTACAGGATGAGAGAATATTAAAAAAACACTGTCAGTTTCATTATTATATTTCCATGGATAATTGTAGCCTCGCTTTGTTAATTTTGGTAAAAGAAATGTTCAAATTTTTGTCCTTTGTGTCATGTTTACTGTTTTATTTCATGTAAATAATATATTTTTCAAGGGCATTGAAATAACTTCAGTTGTGATAGTAAGACTGTAAGTTGGCAAATAAAAGACTGGTTTCTTGAGGATCTTCAGGGAGTGGTGTTTGAGAAGATGTTACCTCTGAACCCGTGAGTCATGTTTGTTTTCTTCTAAAGGTTTAGAGGAACAGGGTGTAAAATAAAGTCTTTCTGTGAGCGGTTTTGTGCTGAACCCATTGATGATACATATAAAAAAATAAAATTAAAATATTCTGAAAATAATACAGACTTAACATGTTGGAAAGATTCTTTGAACTTAAAGAAAACATCTTGTTCTGCTCTAAAAAGCATTCTGAAAATATTAAAATAGCAATCTCATTATGAGGGTTAACTTGTGTTTTTGTTTTAGATGTTTTTAAGTGCCACAGTCTTATTGAACTCTGAATTTGGTGGTTTTGAAGTTCAATTTAAGCAACATAACTGTTCTACTTAAATACCTAAGCTCTTTCACTGAAAGGCCCAAGATGACCGGAGCAGGGAAAATAGTGTTGAAACTGCAAATCCTGGCATACTCGAGATATTCAGAATGTGCTCTCCTGGACAGATCTATCTTGTAGAATACACAATTACGTTTCTCCTTTTTAGACATACCTAAACTAGATTTAAACTGTTGTTAGTTCATTTCAGTACAGCTGCTAGTTTTATTGCTAAAGTGCTGTGCTTTCGGGTTAGTAAACTAAACTTGCCTAAGCTGCTGTGTAATGCTCATGCTCAAGAATTTTTATTAATACCTGTACCTATTTTAAGACAGTTTGAGGATGTTCGTGTTGCAGAGCTGCTCTGCAAATGTGTAGATGCTTAAATTTTCTTTTGGTGAATTCTGGCAGCTGCTCTATCCAGTCTTAAATTATGATGATCTGTGGCATTTGTTCATGAAAACTTTCCACTTGGCTGTCTTTTTTCTTCTGCCCTCTTTCTTCATTCCCATCCCAGCTTGGAGCACTCTATCTGCTGGTCTGTTAATTCATTCACAGTAACTTTTGTGTAAATGTATTTCCAGTTTTTCTCCAATTGGTCTGCTTTGATATGCTTCACCTAAGACAAATTGCTAGTGCATGCATTTTATTTATTTATTTATAACTGAAATACATTAAAATTAATGAAGGAAGCATCATTTCCATGTCACTAAACTGCATGGTATAACGTATGTCTATATAATAACAGTGGCAATATAATGTTAGCCTATTGGGTTATCTGGTCAGTGGAATCATTCCCAAAGTCTTGCTTTGACGCTCAACTTTGTTAGTTTGTTGAGGGAGCAGGGAAGTCCAGCTCAATATGATCTCCATTGTGGTTAAGTAAATGCAAATTGCACCCCAATTTGAGTATGTTATGGAGTATCTGGATTTCTAGTTTTGTCTCTATTTGTTGGAGAGCATTTATTTAATACCAAAGGATAAGTAGAATGGTTATGTTCTTTATTCAGTGTGCAGACTATTTCATAGCCCTTATGCCAACAAGTCATGATGTTTAAAACAGTAATTTTTATGTAAAGTCTTTGCTCTTATTTCTTTCCTGGATATTCAGTTTGAGCATCAAAGAATCATAGAATAGTTAGGGTCGGAAAGGACCTTAAGATCATCTAGTTCCAACCCCACTGCCAGTGGGTGTTCCAACACCTCCCACTAAACCATGCCACCCAATGCTTTCTCCAATCCAGCCTTGAATGCCGCCAGAGATGAAGCATTCACAAGTTCCTTGGGCAACCCATTCCAGTGACTCACCACCCTTACAGTAAAGAATTCCTTCCTCATATCCAATCTAAACTTCCCCTGTTTAAGTTTGAACCTGTTACCCCTTGTCCCCTCACTACAGTCCCTAATGAAGAGTCCCTCCCCAGCATCCCTATAGGCCCCCTTCAGATATTGGAAGGCTGCTATGAGGTCTCCACTCAGCCTTCTCTTCTCGAGGCTGAACAGCCCCAACTTTCTCAGCTTATCTTCATATGGGAGGTGCTCCAGTCCTCTAATCATCCTCATGGCCCTCCTCTGGACTTGTTCCAACAGTTCCATGTCCTTTTTATGTTGAGGACACAGGAACTGGACACAATACTCCAAGTGAGGTCTCAGGAGAGCAGAGTAGAGGGGCAGGATCATCTCCTTCGACCTGCTGGTCACATTCCTGTTGATGCAGCCCAGGATATGGTTGGCTTTCTGGGCTGCAAGCGCACACTGCTGGCTCATGTTCATTTTCTCATCAACCAACACCCCCAAGTCCTTCTGAGCAGGGCTGCTCTGAATCTCTTCTCTTCCCAACCTGTAGCTGTGCCTGGGATTGCTCCGACCCATGTGTAGGACCTTGCACTTGGCATGGTTAAACTTCATCAGGTTGGCATCAGCCCACCTCACAAGCGTGTCAGGGTCCCTCTGGATGGCATTCCTTCCCTCCAACGTTTCAACCGAACCACACAGCTTGGCGTCATCGGCAAACTTGCTGAGGGCGCACTCAATCCCACTGTCCATGTCACTGACAAAGATGTTGAACAAGACCGGACCCAACACCGATCCCTGAGGGACACCACTCGTTACCATTCTCCAGCTGGACATTGAGCCATTGACCACAGTTCTTTGTGTGCGGCCATCCAGGCAGTTCTTTATTCACTGAGTGGTCCACCTATCAAATTGATGTCTCTCCAACTTAGAGACACGGATGTCATGTGAGACAGTGTCAAATGCTTTGCACAAGTCCAGGTAGATGACATCAACTGCTCTACCTTTGTCCATCAGTTCTGTAGCTTCATCATAGAAGGCTACCAGATTGGTGAGGCAGGATTTCCCCTTAGTGAAGCCATGCTGGCTGTCACCAACCACCTTGTTGTTTTTCATGTGCCTCAGCATGCCTTCCAGGAGAATCCGCTCCAAGATTTTGCCAGGCTCACAGAGGTGAAGCTGACTGGTCTGTAGTTCCCTGGCTCATCCATTTTCCCCTTCTTGAAAATGGGGGTTATATTCCCCTTTTTCCAGTCATCGGGAACTTCACCTGACTGCCATGATTTTTCAAATGTGATGGACAGTGGCTTAGCAACTTCATTTGCCAGCTCCTTCAGGACTTGCGGATGGATTTCATCAGGTCCCATGGACTTGTATACGTTCAGGTTCTTGAGATGGTCTCGACCCAGACCCTCTCCTCCAGTGGTCCCAGGGTCTTCATTCTCACCGTCCCTGCGTCTGCCTTCCAAGACTTGGGTTCTGTGGTTGGAGCATTTGCCGGTGAAGAGTGAGGCAAAGAAGTCATTAAGAACCTCAGCCTTCTCCAAATACAGGGGAGCCAGTTCTCCTGATAGCTTCCGGAAAGGGCACATGTTGTCCCTAGTCTGTCTTTTATTTGCAATGTACCTATAGAATCCCTTCCTGTTATCTTTCACATCCCTAGCCATGTTTATTTCTAACTGGGCCTTAGTTTTCCTAACCTGGTGCCTAGCTTCCGAGACAACATCCCTGTATTCTTCCCAGGCCACCTTTTATAAGCCTCTTTTTTCCTTTGAATTTTCCTCAGCAGCTCCTTATCCATCCAAGGAGTTCTCCTGGCCCTCCTGCAGCACTTCCTTCTGGTTGGGATGCAACACCTCTGAATTGGCTATCTATTGCACTTAGCAGATTTTTGTTTCTAAAAACTATTCGTACAGTATCTAGAATGTGTAGCAGTTATCTGTTTTCCCTAGGGTATTTTTTTGCTTCCTTAAAGGACTGATTCTGAGCTAATTTTTCATGAAAGATCACATATCTGGTATTTGTTAATTTGTTTCTACCATGCAATTTGCAAGAACTCAGGTGTAAGGATTTGTATTTACTCAAAAAGAGAAATCCAGGCAGAAGAGATATATAATATAAATTATTATTAGGAGTTGTAACCTATCATGTGGACATGCATTTGTTTTTCTTGTGTACATTTGGCATTGTATTATGCATACTTTTGAAAATTACTAAAGCTATCAATGCAATGCATTATTTTGCCTGGAAAATGTGTGTATTTAATCTCTGACATTGTCTAATACAAGAGGAAAGCATTTAGGGCTAACAAGGTATGGGATTTTGTTGCGAACATATTTCTTTCAAAGGAGGTAGTGGCTTGTTACCAAAATGATTAAAAGTGACCATTTAAGATGCCCAGTATGCAGTATTTTTCATGAGTTTTGGTTTTGTTCTTCATTAAAATGTAACTTCTTAAACAGCATTCTGGCATTTGCTTAATGTTGTTCTGTTTATGTTAGGGAATACGGAGACTGAGCAATCTGAAATATTTACGGTAATGACACTGACATTATTGTTGAAGGTGCAGGGAGCTCTCTGGATTAAAACAAAATGTCTAATTAGTACTGCTTTGTATGCCTCTCAGGTATTGCTTCAGTCAGTCAATTAAATGCTCCAAAATTGTTTCGGTAGATGTTAAGAGAGCTATCCCTTCATATACTCTTAAAGAACAGGCTGAACTGGGTGTAAGGCTTTTACTTTGCTGATCTACTAATTAGAATGCACTGTAATAGGTATAAAGATGGCAAGTATAAAAATCAAGAGGCTGGGAGCTGACTGCGTTTATGTGAAACTTCTGGGTGCTATAATAGCAGACTCTTCTAGCCACCTTCCCCAAAACTGATGACAGGCTCCTAGCCTCAGACCTCTTACCCGCAGCTTGCTATTGGCTTGTTACAGCTCCTTGGGTGCAGGAGATGATAGCCTGTACAGTTTTAATTTGCATGGCCTGCCAAAAATAACTTCAGAGTATGCGTTGTAAAATTTCAGTTTGTTTTCAGGAAAATTAGTAGGTAACTCCTTGCCTGTCCCTGGAGAATGAACAATGAGGACAGCTGCTCCTCAGTCTGTTTCTAAATTTGTCCCTTCTTTTGTCAAAATGTTTCACTTTGCATGTTGGTACTCTCAATTTGAGTTCTGAAGACACTAAACTCTTCCTGACTTCTGTGACTTTCAAAGGCCGATGAAGACTTCTGCAGTATATCCTTATTTAACCCACCCAGTTGTCACCCTCATAAGTGGTGGATATGGAAAGTATACTGAATCAACAACATTATTCTTCCTCCTTTTTAAGTGATTGACATAGATTCCTTGGATCTGTTAGTGGAAAATTTTCCTTAATTAAAGTTGGTTTAGATACTTTTTTTCTTTTCCTTCGGGAAAGGGCAGTTGGAAAGAAGCTGTGAGAAAGAAAGTGTGCTCTACAACACAGAACCGTTAGAAGGAAAACAAAGTAACTGAGAAGAGATTTGGAAAGAATCTGGAAAAAAAAAAGAACTAATGCCAGTGTTATTGCAAAATATTTTAAAAGACATGGAAATACATTTCTTCTGGGAGAAAAAAAGGTGTTTCTTTTAAGTTTGTTTTTTTTTGTTTGTTTTTTTTTTATTTCAGTTGTATGCATTACATCCTTCATCAGTTGGAAAGTAGAAACAAATTGGGGAACATCTATCACTGATGCTATAAAGCCTGTGAAAGCTATCCCTTTTAAGTGTTTAATACAATAATATGTACCCTTCATGCTCAATAAAGAGAGTTTCTAGAATTATCTCAGCTCTTTATCTCTAACTGTTAAAGTTAAAAGATTTATTTTGGTGGCAGTGGGGATGATTTTTCTGCCTTTGTTGTTAGGTAGGCCTAAATTTTTTCAATGCTCCTGCTGCACTGTTGCATGTGGGTTAGGGCAGAGTACAGCCTTGTTGACTTGAGATAATTCTGGGAAAACAATGCTCTGGAAATCTGTGATAGGACAGTTTAAGTGGATCATACGTATTTTGTGAAATAATAGTATTTGAGACCCGAAATCTAAAGGATATTTTGGAATTATGCTTCTCCTCTCCTTACTCGAGGGTATGTGTGGGGAGGAAGTGTACATTATTTAATTTTGTGAGCAGAAGTTAAGGCTAAGATGTTGCTAGGGTGTAATTCCATAAATATTCACCCTGACTGACATCAGAGGCAGATTGAGAAGCAGAATCTCAAAAATCCTGTTTAGCAAGGATTTTTAATATTCTTTAACATGAAATATGTGTGAATTGTACCTTACTGCAGGTGATGTTACTTATCAGTGAATTCTTTATCTGTTGAAAAAAGCTTGCAATACGCAGTGAATAGAGAAGCAACATTGTGAAATGGGAAATGTGAAGGTCAGCTGGCTTTGTGGCTAATTAGCCAGTCCCTCAGGAACCTATTTTATTTCTGATGGGTCTGCAGATAAGCGCATATAACTTAAAACTAAAGCAGGAGTAGGTTGCATAGTTATTGATTTTGTGGCTTAGTGTGTGCTAGTTTCATATTGCTTTGAAGAGTTTCCTCTTAGGAGTGTACTTTGGTAGTAAAAGCTGCAATACATTAATTTTGTATTTGAATCTTGATCTTAAATGTCTAATTGCAAGTGAAATGCTTTGACACTATGTATTTGAAGGCCTGGGTTCATACCTCTGTGTTAATTTTAAATATTCTTTTTGATTTTTATTCACTTTTTTAATAGAGTGCCTACTGAAATAGGGACTACCGAAGTGGATGAATAGTCAGACAAGGCAGGCAGGCAGTAACTGAGATGAATGCATAGGCGAGGCTTTACCTTTACTTCAGAATGTTGGAATTCCTACCTAAAAATGATGTTGAAAAAAGAGAGTAGGACAAGGGGACTTAATGTTGTGTTTGAGATGCCCTTGAATTTTGTTTAGGTCGGTTTGTGTTTCCATGATAATGTTTCTTATCAGAGCAAAGCAAGTAGAAAAGAGGGAAAGCCTGGTTAGGAGTATGATTGGGTATTATAAATGATTGTATGTGAAGAAACAAATATTACTAGCGCTTGGTTTTGTTGGTATACCTGGACTTGTAGTTGTTGCTGCTTAATACTGAGTATGTGATGCCAGCAGCTTTATGTAGAAATAAGCCAGCTATGGATTCACTGATATTCTGAAGTTGGGAACTCTTGATTTAATATTGCCAGTTTATCTCCTGTAATAAAATGCACAGATAAACCTCTCTAATTTTCATGTGTTTGGATATTTAAAGTATTTGTAGAAGGAAAAAAAAGTAAAAATCTACTGGCAATTGGATGTAATGACTAGGGAGAGATTCAGAACTACAGATATTCCTAGACTAATTGTGATTTCTAGCCTAATTTGCTTTAATTTTTGATAAAGAGCTGCATTGCTTGAGAACAAACACAACTTTGTTGCTTGGCCTCCCTGAATTCTCTGAAATTGATTCTTGCTGTAAAATCGAACAATGATTGTAGTAACAGGAAAGAAAAAAAAAAAGAGGAAAAAAACCTCACCCACCCACCAACCCAACCTAGAAATGCTAGAACACATGGAGGGCAGAGAGCAGGAAGAAAGCTGTACTGTTTTATCACTTTGCTTTGGAGAGCCTTTCATTGCATAGTTGGTGTAGTTTTATAACAAAGACAAATCTTTTTTTTTTTTTTTTTTTTTTTTTTGTGCAAATTACTGTTCCATAAATTGCAGACACCTCTGAAGTGTGTTGCGTGTTGAACACAGATCTCATTTTAAAGACTGAGGAATTTAGGAAACTTGACTAAAAAAGGCAGTACAGTGAAAACAGATGCTTAAGGCCTCCAAACATTGATGGTACTTAACTTGTGTACTGGCAAATCCTATTAAGGGTAACATTTAATTTTAACATCAAGAAGGTATTTGAATTAGTCATTGGCACAGCTTCCTTCTGGTACCTCCTGGAGAGGTATGTTTTGGATAGTGCAATGCTAGTTTCCTCTTCCATGATTGATGTAGGAGGACCTCTTATGTATGAAATAATAATTTCATCAGTCTCTGCCTGGTCTTCTGAGGCTGTTACTTGTTCCCAGGAAATGCGTAAGCATCTGTAGCAAATTGTGGTTCATGTCATAAAACAGTAAATATCTAATACGCCTAATTTTCTTGTTTGGCATATTTCATCTCTCTTCAGGGCAGAAGTATGCCTTTTATTGTTATTGGTGAAAACCTAACATTTCATCTTCTGTAAAAACTATCAATGGATGATAAATTAATAACTGTAGGATACCAGTAACTTTCAGTTACAACTGATTTGGGTTGTATATGAACCGTTGAACTGGCCAGATAGGTTGACTTTGCTTTAATGTCTGATCCTTATATCCTGCCTTCACTTCTAATTTTAGCACATTTGCGCTTGTGCACTATTTCTATAAGAGTAAGTCCTGAATTATAGATTATATTGAAAAAATGTTTCTTTAAAATGAATAATTTAAAGCACATTTCTGTTGGAAGGTGTGCTAATTCAATTATAGTAGTGAGTGAACCTCTTAGTAAGCAATGGTGCTACGATTTTGGAGAAACAGTCTACAAGGGCATGTCAGATATTCTTGGCATGTGAACTATACAGCTCATGAATTCAATTAGCTGTAATGTAATCTTATCAAAGTGGTGTTGGATTTGCTATTCATTACTCTCTTTACTGCAGAATATTATCCTATTTTTAAAGACATCAGACTAGGTTCAGATAATTAATTCTGAGATTTTATGGGGTGAGAGAGTAGAAGTGAGAAGCAACTAAGGCAGTAAACAAAACTGTGGTTGGGTAAATGGGTGCATGTGTATAAATGTGTATATATAAAAAATGCCCATATATCCATGTGTATGGGTATACGTTGCTAAGAAATTTAATGTATTATTAAGACACACATAAGATAGCAGAGTGAAATAACTGAAAATCTGAATGAAAATATTCTTATGAAAAAACTTGATTTTCAAGATTTGAGTATTAATGGCTAACTGCCTTCAGTGACTGGAAAATGAGAGCACTGGAGATGTAAAAAGGGCTCTGTATGGCTGACTAGCTCATAACTGTAACTGTGATATGAGGGCTTGGAAATTACATTTCTGTTAGTAAGGTCTATGTACTAGTCTTCACTATTATTGCTCCTATATAGTATTCTGGATACTCTTTATGTCCATACAGATCCTTATGAGTTAAGACAGGAGAAATAAGTCCTCATGGCCTGTGGAACAGAGGAATTGATAAAATTTTTAATGCTGAGAATTGTTTTCCATGCAGTATTCTAAATACACTACATGTAAGAGTTAAACTTTTTTGTCTAGATTAGGGGTTCGTGAGAATGGATGTAACCGTGTAACACTAATCATGGATAGGTCAGTTTTAGATCACAAGGTTCTGATCTCCTGATGCTTTTGATTGTCACAGATAATGCAGAGGGGGCTTGGGGATTTTTGTTTTGTTTCCTTTTTAGAGCTTTGCTTTACATTTGAGGCATTCTTTACATTACCCCACATAGGGTAGAGAGCTGTTCATGTGTACTGACTCAGTGTATTGTCCAAATGGTTCTCCTGAAATGCAGTTTTTAACATCTCAATTGACTTGTCTACACATCTTAAGTGATTTGCCAATGTACTACTTTGAGCTTAGTCACCATCAAGTTAAGTGGGTGAATCCAGTGAATCATTAAGCTGAGATTCTGTAATTTGAGGTCAGTCTTGAACACTGGTTCTAAGTAAGGATGAGATTTTATCAGTCCGAACTCAGATATATGTGAAAAGTTGTGTAGTCTTTTTTTTTTTCTTAATGCATTTAGAAATTAAATTAAATTTGATGGCTTTTGAAGGGCTTTCAGATTTCATGGCAAGTTCTCAGGTCTTATGCAAAGATTGTGTAGCGTATGTGCTCATTCATGTATGTGCCTACTCTTTCCCTTCGTTTGGATTTGTATAGATTTTAGTTTATGCTGTTCAAATCCTACAGTGTAAGGATGAGGTAACTTTTTAATATTTTATTTTATTTTAATGGAGCCAGTCCTTGACTTGACAGATAATAGTTTTGAAAGACCTACTCTTAGACAATTTAGAAATCAAGTTTGAACACAAATTTGAAAGTTGCCATCGGAAGTGACACTTGAGGTCTGTGTTTTGAAAGATTGTATAAAATTTAAAGAAGCATATGAAATGCTATAAGTATAAAATGGGTTTGAAATCACTTATCTGCATTTTGATATAATATTCCAAGAAGTAACTAGCTTACTCTTCTCCAGGATTTATATTAGCTTGGAAACTTGGGAGTGAATATTGCATCTTGATAAGTTTATATCAGAGTATGCTAAATTCTGCTCATCTGTCCAAACAAAGCATCCTTTGAGGAATCTTAAGTCTTGGCCAATGTGTGATTGTAGCATATGCGCTGTATGGTATTTTATTTTCCTGTGTCACTAGTCTTTAATTTTGAACTTTGTACTTTGCTCTTCATGTGACTGTATAAAGAATTCTCAGTTTCATATAGCGGCTCATGGATAATTTCAAATCTGAGAAATTCTTTCTTATACCTATATATGTTTATTCCTTAAATATTTTGTTCAGGATCAGCTTATAGTCCTTGCAAATGAGATTTATTTCTGTAAACTTATACAACAATCTTGCTTTGGGATGGAGAAAATCTGTTGTTTGGATTTTCCTATGTCCTTGTCTGTTTGTGACATATTGCATCTTCCTACCTGTGTTTTCAGATGTAGGAAATCAGCAATATATATCTCATGCAAATAGTGATGAAATAAATATTGTACCTTAAATGATTTTATGCTAAAAAAAAAAAAAAAAGGAGGTACACATCATGCAGAAGATATTTCCAGCACAAAAATGCCATCTGGTATCAGCCAAAATGTCTATACTTACTGTTGCATAATTAATCATATTGTTATGATTGTTATGATTCATGTCAGACTCTGTAACTTTAGTATTGACTGTAGTGACCCAGTCACCTCTTGATTTATGTTTTCTTGAACAGTTTCTGGAGAGTCACTTTGAAAATAAAGGTTATTTCATGAAAGCAATTTTCGTAGGCTCTTTAGGTGTACTCTGCCATAAATTCTCAAATTTTCTCATCCTGGTTCACCTTTGTCCATTTAAATAATTGTCAGTTATGTACAACATTCTATTTGAAGTCTTGTTTGTTGTCTTGAGTGGGTTTCTTAAGTGTGATGTGCTGAGGTATATGTTGGTGGGAGAATAGATCCCAGTTTGGAAGATGAGAGGGAAAGAAAGTATGTGCATGAAACTAACAAGAGCAATTTGCTCTGACTGTGGAAACTTCATAGAGTGTCTTTTCTTTCTGTTTAAGAAGCTGTATTGTAAAAATAGAAAAAAAAAATGGGTAAAAAAATTAATCTATTCAGTAGTTTTGTAAGCTGATCTGAAGCTAGAAAACAGCAGGATTGTAATTGAGTTTTGACATAATTTTCTGCAATATAGAGCTAAAAAAAGCCCAAAACCAAACAGTGTAGTGGTCCATAGAATCCTGAATAGCACGAAAAATTTAAAAACCGCACTCCTTTTCTGCTAGAGTATTTAAGTGTTTACACAAAACATAAGTGTGAAATTAACATTGGTATGTCTTCAGTAGCATTGTGTATTAATACAGAGAATATTTTCAGTCTTCTATTGGTGATGTAATGTCAGGGCACTATAGAGATTTCCTTCTGAAATGTTTAATTGATACTAGAGAGTGGAATTTGGAGACTGGGATTTTGAAACCTGATATTTGTATTAGTGTATTTGTTCCACTTCCATATCAGATATAACTTTATTTGGATATTCTAGACTTGCTTCCTCTTTCTCACATAATAGCTCTTTATGTGGAGAATATTATGTACATTCTAGTGCCAAACAACAGTGACTTCATCACCTTATCCTGGACAGTGCCACACTATTTTTTGTATGGTATAGTATGAGAGTATTTGGAAAGGTAATGAATATGTGAAGTAAACTCTAGATGCATAGAATCGTAGAATAGTTAGTGTTGGAAAGGACCTTAAGATCATCTAGTTCCAACCCCCCTGCCATGGGCAGGGACACCTACCACTAAACCATGTCACCCAAGGCTCTGTCCAACCTGCCCTTGAATACTGCCAGGGATGGAGCATTCACAGCTTCCCTTGGTAACCCATTCCAGTGCCTCACCACCCTTACAGTAAAGTACTTCCTCCTTGTATCCAATCTCAACTTCCCCTGTTTCAGTTTTAACCCATTACCCCTTGTCCTCTCACTACAGTCCCTAAGGACTAGTCCCTCCCCAGCATCATTATAGGCCCCCTTCAGATGCTGGAAGGCTGCTATAATGCATCTTTACTCTATAGTCTCTCGGGAATATCATATGAATATAAACAAAGGCTTCCCTTTGAGGAATACTTTGTTCCACTCATGAATTCTCAGTGTATTAACCGCTTAACCAAAAATAGATCTAGTTGCAGTGCTTGTTCCAGATCGAAATAGTGTTTTAAGAGAAGATTCTTACTGTCTTGTAGCTTGATTTTATTTTGTAAAACTTAATTTACAGAAGACAGAATACAGGGTCTCAGTGGCCCAGCACACTGATCATAGCTTAGAGATGCAAAGGAATTATTTGAGTCTTTTGGGAAGGTATTCATTTTGCTATAGTTACAACTCTGAAGTTCTTTGTGAATATTAGAATAAAGCCTGTAGTACTCTGTAAAACCCATTCAAAACAAAGATCAGACTAAATAAAATTTTCAGAGTAGGGTTTAGTTGTTTCAGGAGTCTTTTTCTGGTTTTGTCTGCATAGCAGCTCAAGTGCAAGGTAAACAAGGATTTCGCCTGGTTGGTCCAAAGGTATGCTCTTTAATAAGTGAGGAAGTTCCAACTCAAGGTGTCTGGTGAGGCTGTTGTTTGCTGAAATAATGGAGGAATTCTTGCCGTGTGTTTGGGGTCCAGTCAAGCTGGTCAGTTACTGTTTGCACACTATTAGCCTGCAATTTTACTACTTTTACAAAAAAAAAAAAAAGTATTGTAAAAAGACTTTTTATAAGTTCCCACCATAAATAACATCAGGCCAAGAACAGTGGCAGCCTTTTGGGACGCATATCCATTGTATCTTTTAATGTGCAAACATAAAAAGATGATATGGGGCTGCATGGCCCTCTATGGCATTTTTTGATCTTTGAAAGAATAAGGTTTGAAGGTATAATGTGAAGAACAAACTTTCTGATGCTTTAAGGCCTTTAACTACTACTCAGTTGTCAGGCTTTGTCTTCAATGTCAGTGTCCAATGGGGTTTGTGTTTGTGTTTGTTTTGATTGGTTGGTTGGTTTTGGGTTGTTTGGTAGGTTTTTGTGCCCCCTCCTTATCCTGAGGTAGCTCTAGGTCAGTGAAATTTTAAAATTTAAAGTCTGACTGAAAAAAAGTTGCACTTTTAAAAAGAAATTGAGAAGTAGGTATTGGCTGCCACTGGACTTTAATTTCACTGTTAATTTGATAGAATTTGTGTTCTGAATCTTAGTATCTGGATTTCAACCTGCCCTTTCTGCCTAAATCTGAACTTTGCTGGTATACTTGTATGTAAATATGCAAATATATTTCTGGACTAGGGTCTTCTATGTGTAATTCTGCAATAAAATGCAAAATGACAGGGAATAGGTAATCTTAGAATCATAGAATAGGTAGGGTTGGAAAGGACCTTAAGATCATCTAGTTCCAGCCACCCTGCCAGGGGCAGGGACATCTCCCACTAAACCATGCCACCCAAGGCTTTGTCCAATCCAGCCTTGAGCACTGCCAGCGGTGGAGCATTCACAACTTCCCTGGGCAACCCATTCCAGTGCCTCACCACAACCTTACAGTAAAGAGTTTCTTCCTCATATCCAATCGGAATTTACCCTGTTTAAGTTTGAACCCGTTACCCCTTGTCCTATCACTACAGTCCCTAATGAAGAGTCCCTCCCTAGCATCCCTATAGGCCCCCTTCAGATACTGGAAGGCTGCTATGAGGTCTCCACTCAGCCTTCTCTTCTCCAGGCTGAACAGCCCCAACTTTCTCAGCCTGTCTTCATACGGGAGGTGCTCCAGTCACCTGATCATCCTTGTGGCCCTCCTCTGGACTTGTTCCAACAGTTCCATGTCCTTTTTATGTTGAGGACACCAGAACTGCACACAATACTGCCAAGTGAGGTTTCACGAGAGCAGAGTAGAGGGGCAGGATCACCTCCCTCGACCTGCTGGTCACGCTCCTTTTGATGCAGCCCAGGATAGGGTAATCTTGAACAGTTTTCTGTTAGCTGCCTATTTAACGATTTCCTGAAACATACAAAAGAACTAAAACATGCTTGGATACATTTAAATCAAGTCAAAATCTTTGATCTGTCTGTATCCAGGTGCTCTTCAGCATAATTTACTCCTCAACCTTATACTTTAAAAGCATTATAGAAACACCATATTTAGGAGTAAATGGATAATCTGTGTTAAAAATAATTATAAATACAGGTTTTGTACACTGCATTTGAAATGTCCCCCTCGATTTATTTCTCCTTTAGCACTACTTTAGATGAAGATAGAAGTGAAATGTAATTGAAAGGTATGTATTATAAGAGGTACTAGTCTCTCAAAGGCTTCTGTTCAGCACTGGTGAAGGAGGAAGTCGGTCAAGTACAAACAATGTGGCTTCTGTTACATTCGTTCAGCAATAATAAACCTTTGTACTTTAACAAGATTTTCTTGTTTGCTTTTTAAAAGGATACAGTCAGGGATATTAAGCCTTATACTTTTTTGCAGTAATATGGGATTGACTTACACCAAGAGTCTCAAGACAAAAATGAGCTGATTTATATAAAAATCCTAGAAGTGTACAGAGATACGTATTTCTGGGTTGAAAAGGAAAGTGGCTAACCAGGTGTTAGATACCTACCCCTGTTTAGCCTCACATAGTTCAGAAGGGGCTGCTTTTAAAGTTAGTCTGTGCTGCTTGATATAGTATCTGATCTGTATCAGAACTCCACGCAACTTGAACTTCTATGGAACAAAGTGACTCTTTAAAAATTTGGATTATTGCATTTGCATTTGTTTTATTAGTCATCAATTTTATTTTTGTTTACTTTTCTTAGATGCGAATATTTTCTTTAATATTTGCATTCCAAAAGGCTCTCAGTTAATGTGCTTATTTTAATCTCTCCCTATCAGAAAGAAGCAATTCTGTGAATATGATTTTAGTGACTTTTTATAATTCTGAAAAGTTCAAAAATGTCTTTTCTTTCTAATATACTTTCTTATTTCTGGATTCTTTTCCAGCTACTAAAAAGGGTCAGGTTTTGATAATGCTTTAATTAATTATCAGATGAGATAGATAATACTCTTTATTGTTTTAAATAATTGGACTCCACTGCTAGCCAGATAGATAAACGATTCTTGGCTTAACTGCGCTCGTCTTCCGAAAATGTGATAGACCACTGTCTTTTTCATTCAGATCAATACTGATTGATGGATTTTACTTTTAGCAGGGGTTTGATATAATTTAACAGGCCTCATAAATGTAGCTCAGCCAAAATGGTATAGCACTTAGTTTCTAGGTAAAAAAAGAGTATATCTTAAAAGATTCTGCTGAGCTATTTTCATTAAAAAAAAACCCAGTTTTGCAGTTGAGGCCTTCCAATACTTCATGTGCAGTATTTAAGTAGGTAAAAGTAGGAATAATGATGGCTTTGTAATGTCCTGTTTTCAATACAAGGGGAAAACTTTTCATCCATTCTTCTGATCATAATCTTTATATCAATGTGCCACAAATCACAAGTAGTGGAAAGCATGGGAGGAGTTACAAAATGCCACAGAAGAACCAAGTCGGTAAATACTAGTTTTATAAGAAGTATTCTGAAGATTATGGATGGTAAAGTTTTATGAAGGGACATGGACATGCATATAAATTCCATGTTCTAAGAACTGTTTAGAAAGGTAAAGGATTAAAGGTCATCTTATCACCAGCAGGCTGGTGACTTTCTGGTTTCATTTATTTATTGGTTCCTGGTATTTCAAAATAAAGAGAGAGGAGAAACTCTCAAGGATTCTGCTTGTTTTGTTTAAAGGCACCCTAGTATTTATAGTAGTTTTATAGACACCCAATAAGTTTTAAGCCAGAAAAAAAATAAATATCTAGAAGTAGAAAAAGAGCTCCTATCATGGGTGTTCTGTTGAATGGCACTTTTTGGAAATTGGGAAACTGTCTCTGAGCTATGTGAAAAACAGGAAGCTTGACTGATGAGTATTAATTAGCCTGGTGATTCCCGTCTTTTCAGGTCTTAAGGATTGTAATTTAGAAAAATTTAAATGGGTGGGTCAACCAGGAGAGATGTTGATGCAATTGCTTGGTATTCTTCTGGCATTCCAAATCTTGTGCACAGTTGGAAAGACACTACGCCAAATTCTAGATCGTTACATGTAGTTTTAGTGTTGTGTTGTTATAGGTTCACTGTATAGCATGTAAGAAAGAACCTGAAAAATGTCAGATGTTTGGAATCTGGAAGTAGCAAAGAGTTTGGATGTTTTTTCCAGCAACATCTTTGGAGTCAAAAGCTAGGCTGTGCTTCTGACATGCATTGCTACTTTTCAGCTTCACCTGAGCTGGGATAAAGGATTAATGATACTGAGGTTTTGGTTCAGAAATGGGTTAATGATGGATAAGTCTAGAATCCAAAATAGAAGAAAGAGAGAACCACTAGAATGCTACTGGCAATAAAATTTCTGGGGCACGTAGTCTGAAAAGTAATGGTCTTGCCTGGAATGTAGCTGGCGTATTTCTTGTTGTGTAGTATCTCACATTACTGCTAAGTAGGAGACATTTTCTCTATCCAAGGAGTTCCTAGTGTAAACTGAATTATAGCATAATGGATAAATGAATAAAGTCACAGAAGCAAGCTACTCTGGCATAGCTGCATATGATGAATGCTGCTCATGGTGAACACTACACAAGGCATCTCTACTTTCTGTACTTTTAAGCTCAAGAATTGTCAAGAATTACTGACAATCCCTACTCCCCTGTTGAAGACATGTATTGCTAGGCTGTTCAAGTTGCATTCCCAGGTAAGACAGAGATTAAATGGCAGACAAATTTGACATTCAATAGTTATACAATTCACATAGTTTATCTTTTGATATTCAAAATAATTGTCTCTTATGCTTGTGGCTACCAATATAGACTAATATGTGACACAACAGGAAATGTTTCTTCTAACTGTAAATAAAAGCAAATACATAGGATGCTTTTTCTGGGCATCTTGTGGAGGTCAGGACCAACCCCTTTGGGACTCAGAAAACAGGCCTTAGGGTCATGGATCTCAAATGACCTAGTTTATTCTTCGTTAAAACAGATAGTAGCCATCTGGACAAGGCAAACTTGGTTTGAAGAAAGAGCTGGGTTCTGAAAGGATGGGAAGCTAGAACAGCTGGCCCCAATTAATAGGAGCAAATAAGGAGGCAAACAGAGTATTAAGTTAGCCACCTACATCAATAGCAAAACAGTCACTATGTGACTACTCACTCAATTGTTTTAGCCAATCGGAAGTTGCAGGATTGATTTTCCTAGCGTCAAAAGTATCTAAATTTGCATCAGAAATATTCCCACATTCTTTAATCTTTTCTACCAGGCTTCAAAGAGTGTAAAATCCTGGAAACTGGCTAAGATATTTTGGCATGGCATTAGTGAATCCAGCCTGTTTTGTAAGACTGAGAATGCCCTTCTTGTGTTTGATACCTATGCCAAGCTGGTCCTCTGCATTTTTTGGTCTCCTCCCTTTGTGTGTGTTTAACATGAGAAGGTTACATAATTGAGAAGATTGCTGGCATTCCTTCAAGTTCTGCAACCATATTAAATTTGCAGAGGGAACCCCAAATTTTATTGTTTGTTGTAAACAGATTATACTGGATTAGTGGTTAGCATTTTGTATGTTTTATTCTGTTTGCCCATTTTGTCCTGAGAATCTTAAATTGTGTTGCGTGTTGCAAATAGCACAGCCACACTTCACTTGCTTTCATTGCTGGTGGCCAGAAACCTTCATTTGCTATTTGCCTTAGCAGGGAGAAAGGGACTGTGCAAGTGAGCTACAAATCCTCCTTCAAACCTTCTAATGACTTTTCATGAGGTATGATGTTCTGATACAAGTGCATTTCTTTTTTTCTCTAAAATGTGCTCTAATAGAGGCAGGTAGGTTTACGTGTGTGTGCGTGTGTGCGTGTAGTCATTGCTCTTCTTTCAGCAGCCTAGCACTCAGGCAGAACAGTACACAGTTCCCCACAGTTCTCTTGGTTTGAACTAAACATTAAATAAATGTTCGTAGAGTATTGTGCAAATCTGTAAACACTATTTCCTTTCATTATTATGTGCAAGATGGACAAGTACAGAATATTTCTATTTTAAGGTAGTACTAAGGAATGTTTACTTGCTTGTCACAAAAGGTCAACTTTAGCTGAACCCTGAGGTGATCAGGGCCAAAGAAAAAAGAAGAAGAACACTTCTTTCTTGGGGATTAGCAGAAGCTGTTCCATGAGCTTAGTGTCCGCTTCCTGGAGAGCAGAAGGCATCAATACCTTGATAGAAGACTCATTACCCTGCCTTTTTCTGCTTCCAAAAACCTTCCTTCAAATTTGTGAAGCTGGGGTTCCATCTTACATGCTGCCAGTTTGCTGCTTTAACTTTTTTTAGTTTTCTTCCCATGAATGTGAGGGGCAGAATTTCCACCTAGTCACAGCAGTAAGACTTGTTTTTATAAAACAGCTGGATTTTCATGACTGTGCTAAACAATCATAACAACACCTTCATGCAGCCTCCCACCTTGACCGTTGCGTCCTGTTCCTTCTCTGCCTCCTGCATTTATTTGCAAGGAATAGAAATGTTAAAATCTTTGCAGGAATGGCTAAAAGCATGAGCAGAAGATCCACATCAAAAGTTTCAAGTGAGAGACTTGAACTGTAGTCATCTTTGTATGCAAACTTTACCTGGTTATGTGGAGACTGGCTAAAAGCATAACGAGAAAAAAAAGCTCAAGAATTAGTCCTGTATGTGGCTGTGCCAAGGCATAAATTAAACCCCATTTCCATACAGCTGTGTTTAATTTCCAGTAGGTTCCCCTGCTCGCTGTTGCTAATGGCCCCCACACAGTTCAAGTCTTTTTTGTCTTGTTCAAAAAAATACGTAGTACTCACTCTGTTTGGTCTTTCCAGTGAGAGAAGTTTGACTGAACAGCTTAAATGATAAAAGTAAATTCCAGACATCTTTCCAGAACATTGTTGCTATTTTTCTTTAGGGCTTTTAGAGAGTGTATTTTTTGTCAGCAGTGCTGGGAGGGTGGTGGTTGTATGTCTGAATACTGTCACTACCAATTAATGCAGGCCTGATGGATTTTCTGTGAAGACTTGAATGGGAAAAAATTTCATATTATGAGAAGAGACGTCTGAAAACAAATGTTAGGTGCCTTCTTGGTCTGTATTGTCATCTTGATTTCCATAGTTACTTGAAACTGGGCTAAAGACATTTGAAAAAGACTTGCCTGCAATCACTTAAACAATAAAACTGGTTAGGGAGGTTGTGTGTTCTTGCCTGTCTGTGTGGTCTTCTGGTTTTCCCAGAGGCTCTCTAGATTAGGTGCTTGCCACTATTCTAGAATAGCCTGCCAGGCTTTGCTGTTCTGGCAGAGACATTTTTAAAGAGGCTGTGTTTCCAAATTTAGAACTATTGCTAAATCAGTCCCTTACAGGTCCTTCTTTGAAAATGGATGGAACTTGTGATTGCTATTATTATTACTGTTATTTCTGAGCAGCACCATTTGTAAAGTTAGACCAACAACATAAGGAAAAATTAAAGCATTCTAAAATAAAGATTTCTAGGACACATAGAACAAGTCATAATTAGGAGCAACTAGTTATGTGTTCCCTTCTGATTTTCCTGTTGAGTATATCTATGGAAGCACTTTGTTCATGCAAGTATCAAAACATGTATAAACCTAGCATTTACTTTGTGGGTTGGTGCTGTTAATTTCCCCAAGTCCACATTTTCAAGTCTTCAAAATGTAAGATGATTTGTACTTTCAGTGTACAGTATGACTGTATTTATTCTTGACGTTGTTTTTGCTCAGAACTTAAATTTCAGCTCCTAATTCTCAGTTAATGTAGGTAATTTTTTTTGTCTATGCATTCAGTGCAGAGGTAAATAATCAGTATTTTAAATAGTTTTAACAGGTGGTTCTGCTTGAAAGCTTTTGGGCCTTTTTTTTTTTTTTTTTTTTTTTTTCAGAAGCCCATCCCCATGCAAATAAGGTTGTCATGTGCAAATAATGTATAGTTATGTAATGTGACTGCATTGCTAAAGGATTTAATTGCATGATAAATTTCCCAGAGTAACCTGATGGCTTACTTCACTGTAACAGCAGGCTTTATCTAAGACCTGTGTACTGTTTTCATGCTTAAAGAACTGTAACTCTGGACGGGTGGGAATGTAAAACTGTTTTGATAGAATCTTTTGTGCTTGGACAATTGTGATCCTTGGTAGGGTTGTGTGGTGAGAAGTTTTATCTCGAAAGCTGGTTTTGAAAGCTGTGTTGGTAATGAAACTGCAAGTTCCATCAAACTGGATCACTGAAGTTTTTAGTTTTGAGTTTGTAATATGAGTATTTTGTTTGTTACTAAAGGGCATGCTCTTAAACAATAGTGCAAGTGACTGGAAAGAATAACTTAATTAAATGTAAATGTTTTAGGTAAGAATATACATACAGAAAACAAACTTTTTTTAAAATAATTTCTTCAATTTATTGAACCTACTGGAAGCAAAAACTTACTTGTTTTTCCTCCCCTCCCCAAGTAATTTTCTGGTCTGCATCTCACTACCATCTTCCTCTTTCTTTCTCCTCACCCCCCAGCCCCTCCTCAAAAATCTGTTTCCTTTCACAAACTTACTCATCTCTCTGCACCCACTACACATCTTACAAAATTGTCTTGTAGTGTAGATTGATCATGCATAACTGGCAAGCACGATCTGAAATCAGTTGACATACTGGTTAATAATACTGAACCAGGTCTACTCAACAAGGCAGTGACTTCTTACAAGTTAGGAAATTGGTTTGAATGCCAAGCATCCTAATATCTGTTGTATTGTTCTAAAGGAGCCTACATGGCATTGCTTAATGAATGAAAAAACAATGAGCAACCACCCAACAAGTTGACGTGTGTTTGTCTTCAAATGCATAACACTGTGCTGTAGTACAAATATCAGTGTGGCTAAATGTGCTAGTTTTAACTTTCACTTCAAACTAAAGAAATACTCAGTTCAGTCATGTGTAATTGTCTTGAGTGCAATACACTTATAAGGAGCTTTAATGACTACTGTATTGAACAGAGAAATGCATAATACATTACTTAAAAGGCAGTATGCTTTTATTTTCCTTTTATACTTTGAAGAGTGAATTGCAAAAAGGAATACATTAACTACAAAAAAAGGGTGCCTCAGATCTACTGTTTCCATGTAATACAATAATGCAACACTATAAGCAGATTTTTTAATTTGCTTTTAGAAGGGTCACCAAAGTATTTCTTTCCCATCACTCTTACCTACTTAATGACTTCACCTCTCTGTGCACATTCAAGGGAATAATCTCCTCACCTGAGTCATTGCAAGCATCTATTCTCAGTCATAGAATCGTAGAATAGTTAGGGTTGGAAAGGACCTTAAGATCATCTAGTTCCAACCCCCCTGCCATGGGCAGGGACACCTCGCACTAAACCGTGTCACCCAAGGCAATGTCCAGCCCAGCCTTGAGCACTGCCAGGGATGGAGCATTCAAAGTTCCTTGGGCAACCCATTCCAGTGCCTCACCACCCTCACAGTAAAAAACTTCGTCCTTATATCCAATCTGAACTTCCCCTGTTTAAGTATTAACCCTTTACCCCTTATCCTGTCACTGCAGTCCCTAATGAAAGTCCTTCCCCAGCATCATTATAAGCCACCTTCAGATACTGGAAGGCTGCTATGAGGTCTCCATACAGCCTTCTCTCCTCCAGGCTGAGCAGCTCCAACTTTCTCATACAGGAGAATGTCTTCATACAGGAGGTGCTCCAGCCCCTCTAATCACCCTCATGGCCTTCGTCTGCACTTTTTCTAAAAGTTCCATGTCATTCTTATGTTGAGGACACCAGAACTGTACACAGAACCTTGGTAGATGAATATTTAAATTTTTTTTTTTTTTTATTGTCATCATTTTTTGTATATTCTGTACTCATCATGTTCTGAGTTCCTACATTTTAAACTCTTACTTTTTTGCTACCTTGCTTTAATAAATAATATATGGATAGTTAAGTAGTTTTTTTGTGAGTGGAGGAGTTATTAAATCCATGGCAACTGAGCATTATATCCTTGGTCATGTTTTTCTTTTAATTTCTTTGGTAGGTTGGTTGGGTATTTTTTGTTTTGTTTTTACTTTTATGCCATGTGTGGTGAATATAACCAGCTGAATGCTTTTGAGTTTATCATGCCCTTCACCATTGGCTCTAAATTAAAACTGATCTCTGAAATTGAAGAGAGTGTTTCCTAGCCTTTCGTCTGCACTTGAAAGCAGTTTTGCTTGTTTGATTTCATTGGTTACATTTGGATCTTACGTATGACATACTTACTTTGTTTATACATCTCCTTTACCCTTTCTTGGGACCGCTTCTTTTCTTTGCAAGAAATGTCTCCAGTATCTATTCAAAGAACAGCAGTATCACAATACCATTATTTTTAGTAAATAATTAGCATTAAAAGTTGAGAAATCCCAAGAAAAACATTGTGTGAAAACAGTTCAAATGTAATACCGAAGTACTGATGAGGAAATAACCCAAACCAGGAATTGAGTTCCTGCAGATTCTAATATAGTAAATTACCTTTGCTTTTTTCCTTTTTTACAGTAAGTTGACACTTCTTCTTTAACTTTTCAGGCACAGGTACCTTTGGGCGTGTTCATCTGGTGAAGGAAAAAATGGCCAAACGTTACTTTGCACTGAAAGTAATGAGCATTCCTGATGTCATTCGACTGAAACAAGAGCAACATGTGCACAATGAAAAGTCAGTCTTGAAAGAAGTCAACCACCCCTTTTTGATCAGATTGTGAGTTTTTTTAATTCTTTTTTTTTGATTCATGTAACTTATGTAGAAAGTGCAGATAAAGTGTTCCAGAGCTTCACTGCAAGTTCTTATGTACTTAAATGCCAAGCATTCAATTTCTATTATGTAATCTAGGCTAAAGTAGACTTCAGACTAAATTATTTATTACAGAAGAATCAAGAATTTAAAATCAAGAGGCATAATTTAAACATTTAAGCAATGATTTATTATGAGCTTTACTCTGTCTCTTGTTTTCATACCGCAGAAGATATTTTCTTAAGTAAGAGGAAAATACTAATGAAGAAATGCTAGTATTGGCTCATCAAAATGACTTCTAGAATGATACTTGATTTCAGAATGGTGAGAAAAGAAGTATTTCTACATATATATGTCCTAGATAAGGTTATAATTAAAGTATCTGCTTTTTGAAACCTTGTGCAAATTTTTATTTTGCAAACTTTTATTTTTAGAGTTTAAGTACTGCATCACTTCTTGGGCTTTGTGATTCCCATATTTGAGGTTAAGTGATGGAACCTATTGAGAAACATGATTTAAATGCATTTCATGAAGAATACATTTTTTTACGGGAATTACAGTGATTCATGTGATCCCAATGATTTGTTTGTTAAGGAGAGAAGGCATCAGACTTTTACTGTTCACAGCGCCACAACAAAAATATGAGTCCATATCTATTAATGGGATAGCTAATCCTCTTGGTAATTGCACAGTTAACTTCCATTTATATTTTCTCATGCATGGATACAGAGCCATTGACTAAAATTTGTTTTGCATTTACCTGCTTTAATCAGCTTTACATAAAATTAGACAAAATTAGCTTTAGTTAATCTCTAGCTGCAGGGAGTGCAACCTCTTCCCAGGGCTAAGAAACTGTGAGAAGAAAAAGGAAAAGGCAAAAGCATGGTAGTCATCTGGAAGATGGAAAGAGACCTGCAGAAGGAGGCTTTTAAGTTAGTGTGCTGTTGCTTTTTCCAGCGTCATGTTAGTTTCTAGCCAGTGTTCATAAATTCTGTGTGGCGTAGTATCACTAAGATGAGTTACAGGGTATGTGGAATTTCATATGCATGCAAGAAGGCAAGACGAAGGGGCTGAGTACATCTGTTTAGACTGGATGGGATAGGGGGAACAAGGTTTTATATGTACATCCACGTATATCACGTATGATATGTATACCATACATAAATTCTTTAAAAAAAGAAAAAAAATGAAACAAAACAAAAAACTACCTAAATCAACAAACAAGCAAAACCCTCAACCCAGTACATCTGTACGTCTGGAACAGTGCCACAAGTATGGGAATAGAGACAGGGGTGTTGAGGGTTCACATCTGTACAGAAGTGACCAAAACTCCAAACTGATACATTTTCTTGTATTTCATTTGTGTCGTATTTCCACAGTGTCAGATTTTAAAAATAACCAAAGGACAAAATCTGACTAGAAGCTCACTTGTGAGCAAGGCAAACATTCTTCATGTCTTCTAGCTCTTTGCGTTTTCTGTTCATGCGTTCAGTGAGATGCTGCATCATCTATGCTTATGTAATTGTCTATGTGATGCCTTTGTTCCTTGGCAAAGGAGACTCAAAGCAACCTAGCTGTAATAAGTTAGTTAAAATATAAGTCATGTTAATATTTGCATGCTTTAGGTTAGACAAGGATTGATGGCCAATTTTCACTGACTGTATGACAAATAAAACTTTCTCTGGCTTTTTGTGTTGCTAGCAGGTCTTTTTCAGCCACCTCTTCCCCTCCCTAATAGGTGTTTTTTACCATTAATTCTTGGCTTATAATTGATTAACAAAAAGGGGAAAAATATCCTATATAGTTCTGCTTTGATGCCTTTTAACTGTGTTATCTCCATGGTCTGTTTTTTGTATTTTCAATTAGCATCACCATCTTAAGCATGGATAGTATCTTCCTTTGGTTGCAAAACAATGAATATGTGTCAGTGCATCATAATACTGGGGTTTTTTAGCACTTTATGGTAGAGAATTTTAAAGTAATACTGCACTTAATTTATTTCTGGTCTTCATCTTCCCTGTAACTTCCTACATATTAAGACTCTTAGACAAAATTTTCTTTTTTTCTTTTTCCTATTACTTTTGAGAAATGCCTGTCCTGCAAATAAGGAGGTCCTGTTTTTTGTGAGACAGTGGTTATTTGTCTAGTTATTTTTTTAAACTGTTTTTTGGAAATGACTGCTTGGTGCTTCTGCAGCAACTGGTCATTGGAAACTCTTAGGCGCAATTTTGCTGACTTGTTTGAGTGATATACCATACCTCTATGGGTGCAGCAGTTCATATTGTGCTGTAATTTTAACATGTCTCTTTGATTTTATTTTTTTTTTTCCCAAGAGGACAAGAATTAATAAGATCAACTATGTCTTACAGTTCTGTAAGGTAAAATAGGTTATCTGTAAGAGTTTACAATGACATCTAAAGTTCATGTAGTGACGCTGAATCATAATGTTGTATGGCATTGTTATTCCAATCACAGCTTCTGTAATATTTTTTGGTTTTGTAGTCACATACCACTTAAAGCAATCCATATTGCAAATACTGAATTTTTATTATGCTGTTCTTTATTATTGCTATTTTTCATGTCTGCCAAATAATGCATTAAATTTTCTGTGAATAGACAAAACTTTAAAAGTCAGTTCTTGAAGAAATTAAGTGCAGTAAAACTCCTGTCTTTAATGGTCTGGGTTTTCCACTTTTGTCCTCTGTGTTCTTTGCCAGATTTTGCCCTTTCTCTCCCCTGTACATGTTTGGGTTTTTTTGTTTTGTTTTGTTTTAATATGTGGTTTGCTTTGTTTTGCCCATTCTGGTTCCTCTTTCTTTGTTTATTATAGGTGCAATTTTGCCTTACTACTTAGAATACATTTCAAGAGTGGTTTTTTTGGGCGTTTTTTTTGGTGTTTTTTTTTTTTTTTTTACAGAGTCAGTAAAGATACCATGAACAACATCAATAGCCAGTTGATGATGTTGATGACTATGATAGGAAAGTAGTGCCATAAAAGCAAAAAGCTTGTGTTCTGCTTTCTTTATCACTTCAAAGGAATGGGGGAGCTATTCCTGATGTCTGGTTGTCTCATTTTCTTGGTTGCTTCAGTGCTGATACCAAGAAAGCAAATATTACTGAACAAAAGTCACTCATGGGTTTTGGAGCTCAGTTTGCTCTGCTTATCTTTCTTGAGACTCTGTGCCTTGATTACGATCTAGCTAATGAAGAAAAAAAAAAAAAAAAAAAAAAAACAAAACAAAACAACCCCCCAAACAAAAAGATACTTGATCTTTCCATTCTTAAGATACTGCAGAAACAGTTAGTAGAAGCTGAAATAACTTCTGTTCTTATATCAATAAACTAGGTAGGGATACACTATTCTTTATCTGTTGGCGTAGTAGTAGGGATAGCTGTGTGTTTTAAAATGCTAGAATATTCTTCCAAGATGTTACTAGATACTTATTTTCTTCTTAAATATCAAGTTACATTTGGGTGTGTGGTGTGTGAGTTGTTCAATGTGGATAGAAAGAAAAACAGCTTAGTTTTGGGGAATGTGGGAAAGAAGATCCCTGTATTCTGTAATAAAGCATTTGAAAGCCACATGGAATGATTTTCCTTCTTAATTAGCTGCTCTTTAATGCACTGTAGTAATGAGTACCTCAATCATAGTTCTTAAATTAAAGGTAATAGTCTGAGTAATGGAAGGTACTTATCATTAGGTTAATTTTGAAGTATAGAAAGGAATCTTGTTTTGCAATAATTTTTGCTATTCTGTTGCTCTGGTTAAAGATGCTGTAGAAGGGCGGGCATTGCGATTTGATAGTTTAGTTGGGGTTGTATATTTCCAGGGAGAAAGGAATAGGAGAGGGGAAGGAGAACTCTCTGGTGTACTGTTTTTGAACACACTGTCATAAACATCTTTACAAAAGGTCTGCTTATGCACCATCACTTTGGCAATATTTGATAAAATAAAAGGTAAGGTGTGTAAGAATTGTCTGTTCTTAGCAGACTGGTAGTGTACTAAGTCAGTTACTAGGTGCTTAGCAGACCTGTTTTTGTATGATGCAGCAAAGTCTGTCAGTTAGATTTTTCTTTCTTAGCTTGTGCATCCTGAACTATCTGCTTTACTTTTCAGGTTAAGTCAGCTACTTGAATGTCTGTTACATAGATCCTTGGTGTTTTAATATTGTGAACTAGGAAGCATAAATCGATTATGTACATAGTTAGGGCAGAGATAATTTTACAGAAGTATGCTTCTAAAGCAAATTGGGGAGATAATTTGTTCAATAAAATAATGCTTTTTATTACAGATTTTGGACCAACCACGATGAACGTTTTCTATATATGTTAATGGAATATGTGCCAGGAGGAGAACTTTTTAGTTACCTGCGCAACATGGGGCGTTTCAACAACAGCACAGGACTGTTTTATTCTGCAGAAATTATTTGTGCAATAGAATACCTGCACTCCAAAGAAATAGTTTACAGAGACTTAAAACCTGAAAACATACTACTAGACAAAGAAGGACATATCAAGCTTACTGATTTTGGATTTGCTAAAAAGCTGGTGGATAGGTAAGTAGGTTTTTGTTATAGTAATTACGTTTTGCACATTGAACAGGAGAAAAAAGCTTGATTTCAGAGCATTTCACCTAATACTCCATGCAGTTCACACATGTCAAATACCTTAATTTAAAGGAAATTATCATCTTGAAATGGCTGCAAGGAAAACCACTATTACACCTTAGGTATAACTAGGAGGAATGTCACAGATAAGCTACTGTAGAAAAATATTTTTGTATGAGTAGTTTTGTATATTGAAGTTTTCAGTGGTCATCTTGTAAAAAGGACTTTAATGAAGTAATATTAAAAAATATTGAGATCTGTACATCAGTATATTAAATGGGACATTAATGCTCCATACACATTGAATTGCTAAGTGTTTTGTAATTTGTGTTTTCATAGAATCATAGAATAGTTTCTTGTGCTTTCTTTTCAGAGAGTTTTGTTTTTCTTTTTAATGTGGGAATAACGTTTGAAAACTGGATATTGTATTTTTACTAGCCTGTTGCTAAAATTAAACCTCAAAATCTAGACAGAAACAGTAAGGCAAACTTAGCAGAATTGATTTGTTTCACTGTAACTTCTACAATACTGTCAGCCTATGTCCATTTTACTAGTGTATGCAAACTTTTTTGGTAGCGCAGAGGGTTTTTTTTTCCCCTGATTTCTCTGTTCTCTCCATTTGAAGTACTCTTCCGAGATTATAATACGTGTTCTTAAAAGGAAGTAAGAACTGTCACTGGGATTTAAAAAAAAGGGGGTGGGGGTGGGAGTTAAAACTAGCCTGTCATGTTAGAAAAGTGGTGTGACAAGTTTTGGTATTATGCCCAAGGGCCACCTCTTGAAGGAGGCCATATCTGATTGTTCTAGCTGAGGCAGTCTAATAAGCAAATTAGGTATTATATAGGTGCTCATCCGCTTCACTCGTCTATCTGTTTTCATGTTTAATGCTGCTTTTGCAACAGCTCAGTGTCTGTGTCAAATTCTACAAAATCAGTTTGAAATGAAGATGGATCTGAGGGATCAAATCACGTTATGGAGGTCATAAAGGTTGCTTCCCTATGGGTTACATTCTTGCAGTGCTGGGTTGCCTTGGCACAGGAGAATGTTAGGCAACTAATAAGTACCCTGGCTCTATTCACCTTTGACGTCTAAAGGTCTGTTTTGAAACCATAATGTTTTAATATCAACATGTTTGAGTTCAGTTTCCACTGGTCAAGCAGATAGGTCTAAAAATGTGGGTTTGTTTTATTTTTTACTATTTTGTTTTTAAATGAAAGCTACTTCTTGCAGGAAGAGGTAAGGCTACTTCCATGTAAGAAAGTAGGGCAATCTTTTTATAAGATATTTTCATATAAATTCTTACCACTTCCTTTTTACATGTAGATACTGCCACTTAGTGGTTATTCTTAATTTGGATTTCTGTGGGTTTAAGGCACAGCAGATGTAGCCCTTCATTAAATAAAGTGATAGTTCACTTCAGAGTATATTTTTCAATCCAGGAGATGAATCTATTAAAGTAAATTTATTCAAATACATCTTAGGACATAAAGAAAAGTTATTGCTACTTCTTTTAATTGGGTGGGGTTTTTGTGTGTCCTACATTGCTGGGGGTGGGGGCAATGAAGTTGAACTGTTTGTTCTGAATTGAATCATAGAACACTAAAGTAGTCTTGTATTTATAGCTGATTCACCTATAACTGTACAACAGGTAATGTAAATAGAGAACATAAAATTGAAAGGAGCAAGGACTTAACCAGTTAGAGCGCAAGCAGTTACCCATGCAAATCTGGTTTATTTGGATTGGGTTTTTTTTATGTTGGGGTTTGGCTTTTCTTGGTTTTGGTCTGTATTCTCCACCCTAGCTGTAGTCATTTTCATAACACTTTTTTTTCCCTGTAAAGGTAGAATCATAGAATTATAGAATAGTTAGGGTTGGAAAGGACCTGAAGATCATCTAGTTCCAACCCCACTGCCAGGGGCAAGGACACCTCACACTAAACCATGCCACCCAAGGCTATGTCCAACCTGCTCTTCAACACCACCAGCGATGGAGCATTCACAACTTCCCTGAGCCGCCCATTGCAGTGCCTCACCACCCTTACAGTAAAGAATTTCTTCCTCATATCCAATCTAAACTTCCCCTGTTTAAGTTTAAACCCATTACCCCTTGTCCTCTCACTACAGTTCCTCATGCAGAGTCCCTCCCCAGCATCCCCATAAGCCCCCTTCAGATATTGGAAGGCTGCTATGAGGTCTCCACGCAGCTTTCTCTTCTCCAGGCTGAACAGCCCCAACTTTCTCAGCCTATCTTCACACAGGAGGTGCTCCAGTCCCCTCATCATCCTCATGGCCCTCCTCTGGACTTGTTCCAACAGTTCCATGTCCTTTTTATATTGAAGACACCAGAACTGCACACAATACTCCAAGTGAGGTCTCACAAGAGCAGAGTAGAGGGGCAGGATCACCTCCTTCAACGTGGTGGTCGCATTCCTGTTGATGCAGCCCAGGATATGGTTGGCTTTCTGGGCTGCAAGCGCACACTGCCGGCTCATGTTCATTTTCTCATCAACCAACACCCCCAAGTCCTTCTGAGCAGGGCTGCTCGGAATCTCTTCCCTGCCCAACCTGTAGCTGTGCCTGGGATTGCTCCAACCCATGTGTAGGACCTTCCACTTGGCATGGTTAAACTTCATCAGGTTGTCATTAGCCCACCTCACAAGTGTGTCAAGGTCCCTTTGGATGCCATTCCTTCCCTCCAGCATATCAACCGAACCACACAGCTTGGTGTCATCGGCAAACTTGCTGAGGGCGCACTCAATCCCACTGTCCATGTCACCGACAAAGGTACGCAACTGCCAGCAATTTATCCATTTATTTTGTTTCATAGTAGCTTATTTTGTTTCATGGACTATTTTATCAGAAGTACAAAGACATGTTTTGTCATCTTTATGCACAGCAAATGTCTGTACACATGAACCTTTTCTGGATGTATGTGAATGTTTATATCTGTGTACATATATATAGTGTAAATGAATTGTGAAAATAAAACAATCTATATGTTTTATAATAAAACACTCTATGTTTTTCAAACAGTTACGAGGAAGCCTGCCACATAGGACGAACAAATGTATTCCTAGGGAAGGGAAGGCAAGACGCGATATGTAAAATAAATCATGGTCTGCAGAAGACCTTGGAAAATACAATTACAATCTTGATACAGAATACTTCCCATGAATGATTCTGTAGTTGCTTAATTGAGATTTTTATGTACATGTTTTTCTTCCCATTACAATGCGTGAAAGGTTGTTCACCATATCCATCTACAGTTAAGCAGCTCTTCAGACAGGGTGGCTGGCTCGTAGCTTGTGTTCCTATGTGGGAAGCAACCTGCACATTTTACCTGTTTAGTACATTTTCTGAAGGGCTAGACTCTAATTTTTTTACCTAGAGTTAAGTTTAATCTTCTTATTTCCTCCCGTTCCTTGTTGATATGTCCTTCTGTTTATCCTTGGTCCTTCCTCCCTTTTCAGTCATAGTGTACTCTTAAAAATCCTTATTTTTTCTTCAAAACAGTGTCTTTTGCTCAGCTGCTCTTTATTTCTTCTCTTTTCTACCTTGGTGTTGCTTAACTGAAGGCTTCTCAGTTTCTTGTAGGTACATTTGCATAAAATAGATGTGCTACTACTTTAAAAAAAGGGCAGTCAAGAAAAAAAGATGGGGAGGGATGTTTGTGATTGTTACCTGAAGAATGTAGGAAGAATTTGCTTTGAACTTTATGGCCAATACATGTTTAGAGTTTTCTTTTTCTGGAAAGCGCATACCACATATCTACTGTGAATAAATGTATATCCATTAAACATGTTTCTGATCTTTCTCACTTGTGGGCTTTCTAAATTTGTTGATTTTTTTTTTTTTTAATTCCTGTTTTCTTTCAGACATATAAAAATAAAGTTCATAGAATTTTATATTTTTATGCATAAATTTTTCTCTGAGAATGCTATGAATATTTTAGGTATATTAGGAGTTTTATTATTTTTATTTTTTTGAGGAGTGTTATTCACTGTTAAATTTAGTTTGTTCAATTTAAATTCCTAAAAAAATCCCTCAGTTGTTAAACTGTGAAAGTCTTCCTAGAAACTTGAGAAGTGATTAATCATAAAGACATAGGGGATACTTCAGCACTGTGACTGAAAATGGTTATGCCTCGTAACCGTTCTGTGGATTGAAGAGAGAAAAAAAAAACAAAAAAACAAAAAAACAAAACAAGACACAGCAATTCTTCTTTGCAAAGTGTATTGCTTGTCGCTGTTTGTGGGCTGGAAACAAAGCAATTTCCACTGAATGTAATTATGGAGAAACTTCCAGACAAGAATGCCAAAAAGTGCCTTGTTGTTAAACTCCAGCTTGTATGTGAGAAGCCTGTCAGGGGCTGCAGAGGTGGAAGCTGAATGGTGTAGGATGCTAAAATACATTAAATATGAAGACCTAACTTCTTCAAATAATGCTCTTAACAAGTCCTGCAAATATTATTTTATAGCTCATCTTAGTGACCAGAGTAGATTCTTTGGTTTATTTTCATGTTTTAAAATTAAATGTTCAAACTTATTAACTGTTGCTTACCTTCAGCTTTTATCTTGAAAACCCAGAGCAATAGACTTCTTTTTGTAGTAGTTCGAATGACACGTTTTATTCTTATTTTTGTGCTTTCTAATTTATCTTCAGAAAGATTATCTGCAATTTCTGATGAATATGCAACAGTCATGAAATAGTAATGATAAAAAACCCAAACAAACCAACAAACAAAAGTGAAAAAACAAACAAACAAAAACGAAAAAAAAATCCAACAAACTTAAATTCCATAAAAAGATGAAGTCATCTTGCTTGACTTATTTTCAAAAATATTAGTTTGCTTAATGACTAACAAATGCGGAAGTCATGATCTTAGAGCACAAATACACAGCTTTACAAAGAATTTGAGCTTCCTCCAAGTTTTTGTGTAGTTAGTAAACATAAATGTATTGATTGAAATTAAGTAGATGACCTACTGGTGGTAATAAATTGTATTTCCTAGTGCAACTAGGGGTCTTCAAGTTATGTTGTCATTTCCTTAATTTGTGTTTTCCTTTTCCTTGAAAGAAAAGATCTCGTTATTAACCTGTACTGTAATTGAGGATCATTTTAGATACACTGTCACCAGCAAATTATGGAGGTCCTGGAAGTCATGGTCAAATCTTAGACTGATGGGTTTTTTTCTGTATGTAAATGACCTTGATAAGGAATGAAAACCACCAAAGACTGCACTTTTGCTGAATTTGGGGTTTTATAGTTTTGGCAGTTCTGGGTGAGGAAAGGATGACCATTGTGGGACATTGCCTTGTAAACCATCTAGCTTGTCCATTAAAATGCACATGCCTGCTTTGTTTGCTTCATTTGTACACCACTTCTTCTCAAATAGAGTAAAACTGCCAGCTGCTTCATTTGCAAAGCTGGCTAAATCAGTATCAATAAAAATTAAGACAATGGACTGTAATGCATCCATGTAAAACCCTGTAATACAGCGGGGTATTTTCTTTTAAGAGATAACTAAGCGTTGCTGCTTTTTCCTAATTACCTAGCCCTTATCTGGACAACTGCTAGATGGCAGTAGTGTGTAAAGCAGTGCTGTGCGTAAGAATTTTCCTAAATATGCTTAGGTTGCAAAAAGAGTTTCTATTTTCTAGCAGTAAAAAATATGCCACCTTTTTATGATGAAAATTAAATATGTATTATTTACACTAATGAATGTATTTTCAAGAACCATGCATAGGGTTGTCCACCACATTCTGACAGTTTACCTGGAGTAATTTAGCTTATTAAAACCAAGGTTTGCCATATTAAAACCAAGGTTAAAGAAATTCAACTCTGTGCATCATAAACCTTCATTTAAAGTCTTGACTGACTGTACAGGTCCTCTTTCTTGATATTAAATATTTTTATGAATTGAGGCTAAGGTGTGAAAAACCAAACAGACAAAAGAGAAAACAATAAAAAAAAATGTTGGCAGTCTGAGATTCCATAAGGTGCATCTTGAGTATCCATTTAGGGTTAGGAAAAAGATTTGTTAAGTTTAGCAGAACAGTGGTAGGAAAAATCAGGTCTTGAAAGGAATATGTATGACTTATGAAAGTGATTGCTATTCAGTCTGATGCATTTTCTAGGACTGTATTACCAGTTTGATTGGAGCAGATTCTACCTGCACTCACATATAAAACAATTAGAGGCTTTTTTTGCTGCAAGTTAGAAATTATGTGCAGTGCCAGTTAATTTTGTCACTGTATTCTTTGTCCTATCTCACTAGAACTCTTCTTAAAATGCAGTATGCTTTTTTCTTTCTTGCTCTGTGCTCTTGTTTCGTCCTCTCTTAAACTGTACTTTTTCATAGTTTCATCTTCTGAGTGCCAACCTAGGGAAGTGTTAATTTGTTCAGAATGAAAGCACTTTTTTTTTTTTCTCTAGTGCATATTAAACATGAGGTAGTGATGCCAGGCAAATTCTTCGTGGGTATTTTTTACAAAAAACGAGTTCACATTTCTGAAAGAAATGGTTTCTGAATATTCTTTGTTTCAAAATGTAATTTGGTCTTTGTAAACTTTAACTGCTTAGTTTCAATTTATTTTATGAATTTATAGAACTTAAAATACACATTTCAGTTAGATAGCAATGGAACAGGTTTATATCCTGAGCTTATATTAAGAAAGCTATGTCTAAAAAGTGACTGTAAAATATATCAAAAATAGTGTTAAGTATCTTGCACTTGCTTAGCTGCACCTTGTAAATATTTTAAACAATTGAATATAAAAAATGTTTTCTCTTTAAAGTGATAACAGGCAACATTTCAATACCGTTTGAAAAAGGTTGCTTAAATTGTGAAAGGAATCCTGTATATGTCTTTAGCTATTTACTGATTTAAACTACTACTTTTTTGTCTCGTGCTTTTGCCTTTGTTTTTCCTAGCAAAAGATTTTTCTTTTTGCTGGAATATGGTAATAAGGTTGCCTTCTGCTGAGCCTGTCTGAAGTACTGTATGAAATCCCAGGGTTTGCAGTTCACAGGGTGACAACCACTGTTAATTTCAAGGCAATGTAATAGCCTAATGGATAAAGTACCATACCAACAGTCAGCAAACTGTACACAGGTACTTCCTGCGGACAGGAAGTTTCTTAATTTCCTTATATCTCAGTTATAGGAGAATTGGAGATCCTCATCGAAGCAATCGTTTTAAGGTCTTCTAAAGGTCTTTCTTTTTTCTCTTGTATCTAGATACAATAAATACATAGGCATATGTTGGGAGATTCCTATGTATGTGTTTGGTTTTTTGCTTGAGTTTATTGGGTTGTTTTTTTTTCCCTATTACTACTATTTCAGTTTCAGGTTAGTCTGTGTTTGTTTAACTTTTTTTTCCTCTTCTTTTCCTCCCAGGACATGGACCCTCTGTGGCACTCCAGAGTACCTTGCACCAGAAGTTATACAAAGCAAAGGCCATGGAAGAGCTGTGGATTGGTGGGCTCTAGGAATTCTTGTATTTGAGATGCTGTCAGGGTAAGTGATAATGATTACTGTATCACAGCAATATTATATAATAAAGTAATACAGGATTCTTTGCTGGTTGTGTTTATGATATTCAGAATAGCAAATTTGGGCTAAATTTATTATTGATACAAGAGTTTCGTTTCCTGAAGAAAGGAATTGGGAAGGTGTACAAAAGAAAATGTATCATTACTGTTATGGGGATTTTTTAGGGGATTTTTTTGGATTTCATTTGATGGTTGATTTTGCCTTTTTTTTTTTTTTTTTTTTTTTTTAAATCTGAGACTTTTAATAGATGCTCTTTTCCTTATCTGTTTTGGAAATCCAGGTTTTGTTGAAGTTTAGGTTTTTATATGCAATAGCCTTTATATTTAAAGGGTGAAGAAGAGGACTAACCAGTTTTCTTTGAAACGTCTGTAATTAGTTTCTAGCATAGTGAAATCATATTTGCAGTGGGAGCTTTAGTCATCCAAAATGCACCGTGGCAAGTAGGAAAACTTATTAGTACAGCTTGTATTACTACTGAGCGCTCGTTTTGTTTAAATCAACAACAACAAAAAAAAGAAAGAAAAAGGAACAGGGAAAAGCTGAAAATGTCTATTTGGAAATCAGTTTGCTCAAACTCTACTTCTCATGTTTTGGAATTTGCTTGATAAGCAGTGTTTCTGAAAGACACAAATTCAAACTGAATAGAGACTTTCTGGCATTAATATGATTTACTGCTGCTGACTTTAAGTGTTAGGTAGATAAAATTAACTGTCAGTTTGCTCTGATTTCAAAAAAGAAATCCTATTTTGAATACTATTTAAATGACTAGTTTAGATAGGGAGAACATGTAATTTTGCTTGTGTAGTGAACAAGGCATCTGCATGTTTTTCTTTTTTTGTCTTTGCTATATCATTTGAAGATACTTAGAAAAAGAGTGGGAATTTTGAAAGAAGTCTGTTTTGCCAGGTCAATGCAGCAGAACAAATGTGGGTGAAAGCAAGTTTTTTATGGCTTTGAAAGAAACACAGTATCAGTATCGGTAACATCAGTTTTAGTTTCATAGTTGTTAGAATCTTTTTGGTACTAGGCCGCTCTACTTTCTTGCTCCCTCAGTGTGTGGAGTTGCCTCTGTGGCCTTTCATTTTGGATCTGCAATCCCATAGAGTGATTGCAATAAAAACATCTTTGCATGGATTTATTCTTTCTGTTCTCTGTACAGTACTGTCAGTTCAGGGTAACTCTGGGGGCTTCTGGTGTTTGGACAAGCTTGTCAAGTTGCCCAGGCACACAGTTCCCCTGATGGGCAAATCACTTTGGATCTCCAATCCATCGTGTGTGTTTGCTCTGAAGAAGTCCACCCAATAGCATCAGAACTTGATCCCAAGAGAGCATTGTTGCCCACTGTTTGCTTTCTTAACATCCTGAAGGCTTGCGTATGCATTGACTTTGAATCTCAAGGCGATTTCTAGGCAGAAAAGGCATAAAAATGTACTAATAGTTCCCTACTGACCCAGGCAGGCTTGGCTGCCTTGTCTAACAAAAAGTCATTACTTACGTAGGCTGATCTGTGCAGCCAGGCTTCACATTTCTGCCTCCAGTCCCTGTAAGGGTGAGTGGCCCAAGCTGGTCAAGGGCCTCCTCAGTGGGATGAAAGGAGCAAGAGATTCCCAGCAGCCTTTTTACCACTAATCTTACACCCAGACAGCATGAAGACTGTAGATAAAAGTGTCTGGTGCTGTAACATGTCTGCAGGTGCTGCAGTCTCCCAGCCGTAGTCTGAGTGATTTACATTCCTGCCACAGGTTTTGGTGGGACCACTCTGTTTGGTCTGTTTAGTTTTCGGTGTAAGTGGATATTGTGCATTTTTCCTTTCTGCGCCTTACAGAGCTGTTGATGGGATCCTCCCTACTAGAGCAGTAATAGAAACATGGTTTCTAAAGTTTACATACTGACTACAGGTGTTAGTCAAGTAAGATCTTGTCTCTGGAGTCATTGAGACCTCAAGACTGCGGGGTGCTGAAATATGACTGATACATATATTCTACTGAAATATGACTGGTGTATATTCTTCATAAAAATAGGGAACAGGTGCAGTCACTTATCTGTGGGATTCTTTGTGTCCTGATGCCGTCTGGCTGAGGGGATAAAATTTGGATTCCCCCCAGCTTAACATAAACAGTTTGGTTATAGAGACTCTTAAGTAGAAATAAATTACACATTTTTAAAAGGCAACTGAGTTCTTATATGGGCTGATTGACCCAGCAGCTGTCTGCTGCAAGTGATTTTGTAATGTTTTTTACTACAGTGTTAGTGCAGACATGTTCTTCGTAATGATTGGATGATTCTTTTTACTTTTTAGTACTCAGGTGGAGTCCTCATCCAAAGCTGGGACAGGGACTCTATCCAAGTTTGCTTGGGTTTTTTTGTTTGTTTGTTTGATTGTGGGTTTTTTATTTTATTTTTGTGGGGGGTGGAGATTGATACAACTCGCTTAGGATTTTCAAGATTCCGGGGTTTGGGAGGTTGAGAAGGGTAGGTATTGTGGCTTATGTGATTTCTTTAGGAGGGCAGGTTGTGATATCAGGCGTATGCTTTTAGCATTTTATCAGCTTTTTGCTATAGTTGGCAGTAATGTTTTATGACTCTTCATCACCAACTCAAGATGTTGCTTGATATTTGCTATCAAGACTTTTAATGCAAAAGCAGTCCTTGGTAACTCAATCCCTCGAAATTCAAAGAAGATTTGAAAATTACTTGAAGATGAACAAAACTTGACTTCAAGACTAAATTGTTATCTGCAAGTTACTGAAGACATTTGGTAGCTATTTCCTGAAGTTACTCTCTCTGACCCCCAAAGCAATTGAAAATAATTGGTAGATGTGTGTGTAAGGAAATGGTCTCTCTAAAAACAAACAAATAAAACCACACTTTCCTGTTCTGCAGTGTCTTATTTCTCTGACTTAATCTCTATAGGCCCATGGAATTCTAAATCTGCACACACACACACTATATTTAAGGCAAGGTCTGTTTAGGTTTAAGATGGTAAAATAGAAGAATAAAAAGAATAAAATATGGAAGAACAGGGAGAACCATGGGTGAGAAGAGATCTTTACAGCGCAGATGAGTAGTACCAAGTTCATAGAGTTAATCTTAAACAAGCTAAACAAACTGTGAATAGAAATTATTGAAAGATCTTTTTGAGTGAATGTGTTCTGTTAAAATCTGTCATAGAGGAAAATTAGCTTGTTATTTAACATTAGGTCATAATTGTATGGTCATTAGATATGTAGCTAACTGCTTTAATAAGGGCTTTGTATTTCTCGTTTTTGCTTTGGTGATCATATATGATGTGCTGGTCTGTCATTTCATGTAGCTAATTGTTCCTGTCTACAGTTTTGCATTCTCTGACTTGTGTGTTTTCCTTTCAGCTTTTACAACTTCCCATATTCAGTACTAAAACTATCTGTTATCTTTGAGACCAGTGTGGGTGCCATTGTTATGCAGCAGTTAGCAAAAAGAATGGTTTGCAGCTGTTGTCCCATATGCAGAGATTTATTTTTTTTTTCCGCTTTTCTGTTGGTAGCAAAAAGGCAGCTGTTTGTATTTGTGTTTCTGTGCGAAGATAGTCTGAAACTCAAAGGGGGTTTTGTTGATTTATTAGGTAGTTTCCAGCACAATACTTGTCTTGTTTTGTCTAAAATCCATGCTGTATTGAAAATAGGCATTTACAAGTAGTTTCAAAGTTGTTTTGTCCGTAAGAAAACTATGTAATCTTTCAAAGCTGTTCTCATTTTGCATACAGTTCAGATACACTTTAAGCAGTCTTGCCATTAAACTAATATAGAGCCAAATGTGATTTAATTTTCTCACAAGAATTCTAGACATAGTAATTTCAGTTTTTCAAAGTGGGAAAGAACAATTTACCCATTTATAAATATGTAAAACTTATATATACTTGTTCTTGATTTTACACCACAGTAGTGTACAGAATATAGTACTACTTTTTTATCCTTTATGCACACAGACAGCTTTTCTTTACTGATGTATATCTGAGAATACTTTAAACATTGGATTTTAATAGTGGTTGGAAGTTATTAATATGGTTGATACTCGAAATGCCTTTATTCTGTAGGGGTTTTGAGACAGAAGCATAGTAAAAGGGATGATTTGGTCACGTTATGGAGGTTAAGGTGCGTCTGAGATTAGTGAATGAATAGTTAGTTATTTCATTCCCCTAACAGGTTTCTGGTGGTAACTTCTAAAAAAGTGACTGCGACTCTGAAAAACTGTTAGCACTTGGGCTAAGCTGCTTATACCAACTGTAATGATGCACCCATGCTCTGAGCCTCTTGCAGTAATCAGGGGATGTGTTATATTAGTAAAGGAAGTGCAACAGAAAATACTCTTGATTCTTATTGGAGCTGTAAAACAAGCACTCTTTGCTCATAATTTCATGAATGTTCTAGACAATTCTAAGTTTAGAATTTTAATTGCATCTTGATCATCTTGGGAAGATTATGAAATAAAGTACTTTATGTGTCCCACACGGAATGACAGCTGCACTTTGAGAAAATTTCAGGTTCTGAACAGCCTGTCTCTTTCAAAGCTTCTCTAACAAGATATATACATGAATTCAAGAAGTACAATTATGAACTGAACTGGGCAATCTATTCATATGAAGATGTTTTAGAAACTATTGAATAAGGGTATGTCTGCAGTTATGGGGCAAGATCAAAAATGGCAGTGGTGTTTTGGAAAGTATACCATTTATAGATAAAGGCGAAACATTTTAACACTGAAATATGTTTCTTAGTTGATTAATTACTGTGCTAATATAACAAAAACCTCTATCGTAATATTTCAATTTTAGTTCTGTATTCCATATATTGCATAATATTTTTTTTTTTTATTTTGCAATAGCAGATTTAAGTTATTCTTCAAGCTAGTATTTGATTAATGTTGCCCTACCAAAAATAACTATGTAATCAGTGATTTCTGAGGGGAATTACTATAATGTGATACTGTTTATAAGGTTTTTGGAAATTCTTTTTCTAACCTGTAAAACTTTGCTGTATTACAAATAGGTTTCCTCCATTTTTTGATGACAATCCATTTGGTATATATCAGAAGATTCTTGCTGGCAAAATAGATTTCCCGAGGCATTTGGATTTATATGTAAAGTAAGTCCATGACTCCCAACATTGTCTTTTATATTCTATGCACCTCCTTAGTACTGTTTCTAAAGGATCTTTGTAGAAGGTTTTGTAAAACGCTGTCCTTGGTTCAGCAGTAGCAGTAATTTTTCCCCTTCTTAGTAGCTAAGTGCAGTGCTGTGGTTTTGACTTTCAGCTTGGGAACAAGGCTGATAACACCGATGTTTTCAGTTGTTGCTAAGTAATGTTTACTCTGACCAAGTACTTCCTCAGTGTTATGCTTTGCCAGGGAGGAGGAGAAGCTGGGAGGAAGCAGAGACATGACACCTGACCCAAACTAACCAAAGGGGTATTCCATACCACAGCACATCATGCCCAGTATATAAACTGGAGGCAGTTACCTGGAGCTAGATCGCTGCTTGGGTCGGGCTGGGTATCGGTCAGTGGGTGGTGAGCAGTTGTATTCTCTTCCCTTGTTATTCCCCTTATCATTATTATAATTGGTGATAGCAGTGGTTGTTTTGTATTGTACCTTAGTTACGGGACTGTTATCTCAACCTGTGGGAGTTGCATTCTTTCAATTCTCCTCCCCATCCTTCCAGAAGCAGGGGGAGGAAGAAGGGGGAAAGGCAGAGGAGTGAGCAACCAGCTGTGTGTTTCTGAGTCACTGGCTGGGCTTAAACCATGACGAACACCATGCTGGAAAATATTTTAGATTACATTTATTCTTGCAGTCCAAGTAAAGCTATGTCTTTGGTAGACTTCAGACTGGAGATACAGTTCTGAGATAGTATCTGCACTTCTTACTTTTCTGCATATTTTAGAATATTAAATGCTGTTCCACCTTTTACAGAGCTTATTGGTATCAGGTTAGTGCCTGGCAGAAAGAAAAGAGGAGAAATATGAGGAGATAGATAATTTAATATGAGCAACAATTAGGAGAGCAGGAAGTAAACACTGAACTGTTCCTTTGTATGCATAGGTACCAGTTAAAGCACTCTCAACATAACTACCTGAATAAACTCTTGATGCTTCACAAGTTCCATCGTAAAATCAACTTCCACTTCTGATAGCAGGGCCCCAGTCCACTATGCACTATTAAATATTCATATGTGCATTTTATTCATAGTATTTTGCAATTGTTATGCGTATATTGTAGATAAAATGCTTTTTTCACATTTAAAAAATCCAGTATTGAAATTTTTTAGTAAACGTTTGCGCAGAGGAAGTGTAATCGGAAGCAGAGATGATTAAGACAGAAAATTTTTCTTACATTCTCAGGTTAATCATTGAAGGTGTTTTGATGAATTGATCTTAGATATGGCACTTACATGTGATCACAAGATAATAGATAAAATGTTGTACAGCAGTTTTCATGAGATCTGTCCAACTTATGCTGACCTTTTAGGAATTCTTTTACAAAAATAATCATTTGGGGAGGATTTTTTGAGCCTCCACGGAATCATCAAGTGCACTGAATCAAGCGCATCTACATTGCCATATGCCAGTTAGTGTTTCATATTTGTGTCTGCTCTTGACAGAGTTTTCCCTTACGATCTTGAGACTGTTTTCAATGTAGTGTAGTCTCATTGTCTGATCTTCCTAACCCAGTATGTCTTGGGAAGAAAACTGAGTATCTCACATAACATTGTGTGTGTGCACTAAAGTGTAAAAGTGTGCCCAGAAGATGAACAGCTCAAATTAGGTTATTATCTTTAGCAACCTGTCTAACATGGAGAAAGCATTTAAAAGTGGAGAAGCTGTTAGCTGCTATTTGTGCTCAGCAATCACAGAACAACACTGATTTTTACTATCCAGAGGATGTCTGGTGCTGTGAAGTTTCCTAGTTATGGTAGTAAGCATCCATATGTATGTTTTGCTCTTCAGTTTAGGTAAGACTGCCAGTGAACTGTAGGATACATTAATCAACATAGTTGTTGATGCACTTCTTTCCTAGTTTTTCTTATTCAGTTGTTCTTTCAGTGTGTGCTTGGCAGCTCATTCCCACTGCATCCTGCCTTTAAGGGGTCTCATGAGATTCTAGCTTTGGCTTTCCTCCTTTCACCACCTCAGTTTTGGGTGATCTCATTCATTTGCATTGTTTCACCTGCTTTCTGCAGTGAGTTGTTAGAATAAGTTATCTCTCTTGTTACATCAACCCCTCTTTTAAAATCAAAATATGCAGAACTGGATAGTCTTGACATCTCTGCACCATTGGCTTAAAACAAGTGCCAAGATTATTTTGCCCTAAGAAGATAGTCTACTTCTGAGCTTCTTTGTATCCTGTTTGCTTTCTTTCTTCCTATCAGTTGGTATCTCAGCAAGGTTGAAGTCTGTCTTGAGTCCTGTCCCCTTCAGGCTATGTCTGAAGTATTAGTGCTCTATAGTGTTTATAATAATTGAAAGTTTAATACTGGTCTTGCACAGCAAAAGTATTTTCCTTTTTGGACTCTGAGAAAACTTTTCTACCTAGATGTATTACATAAACCTGATGTTTTTCTACCTGCCTGCCCCCATCACCCTCCCATACTTTTTAACCTTTTGAACTTTTGCTTTCCCTCCTGCTGCGTGTTGCTATGTGTCTTGCATATGTGCTGTTCTTTCTAGACTGAGCCAACATCTCTTCACATTTTTCACTACTGTGTCCTTTTTTTTAGCTGGCTTGCAATATGATCAGATGTTTTCTCTAAGGCTTTTGTCCTATATATGTGAAGTCCTTGACATATTTGACTGTTATTTCAGGTCTCTTCTGAAAAGCAGCTTCTGCATGATGATGATAAATTAATCAACTAGAAATTAAAAATTAAAACTGTTGGTGGAGTTTTGTGTTACTTCATTTCTGATAAAACATAATTATTATGATCCACCTATTTCCTTGGCCAGTAATGAGTTTCTAAGTTATTTCGGGAGGGTTTTTTTTGTTGTTTTGTTTTTGTTTTGTTTTTTGGGTGTTTTTTTGTGGGTTGTTTTTTTTTTTTTTTTTTTTGCTTTTTGTAAGCCTTTCTTAGCAAAGGCAGTTTGGGAAAATACCAAGTCAAATGTCAGTGCTACAGCAGTTAAATGATAACTGGTCTAGAAAGACCTTAATGTAGAATTTCAGTCCCCAAATACAAAGTGCAGTTTATCTGTTGGATGGACTTTTAACATGATAATTTCTAAATTATTCTTTTGAAACTGTGTAATAAAGAGTCACTAAACTGTCTACTCCTTGTTTCAATTAAATGGATGTTTGTTCTTTTGAATGCAGCAAATGTATTCGTCTTTAATGACAACACAGTATCACTGAGCAAGGTCATCCTTTAATTGTTGCTTTCTATGATAAAATTTTGAAGGAAGCCAAAAATGAATGATCCATTGTATGTTTTCTGTTTATATAGGAGCCAGAAACTCCATGATTTACCTTTGCTCATAGAGCCTGTGACTCTAGTTCTGGGTTTTTCGATTTCTTTTTAGTCCTGCATCTGTTTTAAAGTCTGCTTATAACCATTCTTGTAGCCTTCTCCATAAGGAATAGTCTTCTCTGCAAAGACTGAAAAGAGGTATTTCTGTAAAGGTGACTGTAAAAGGAGTCAGTCATATGATTTAATGTAATCCAAACATTGATAGGCTGGAATGATCATGAGAGTTTTAAAAATTGCTTTCTACCTTGACTTTTTTATTCTCCTTTTATCTGCCAATTGAATATTTTTCCAGTTGATTTTTAGAACTATATTCCTGCCAAATACAACAGCTTTTCAAACAGTCTAGCACATTCACTCTCAATTCATACATTCTTCGTGCATACACTTTTGTGATTTCAAGGTTTGGTGACAGAATACTGTTTGGTTTTTTTGGTTTGTTTTTTTTTTTTTTTTTCTGGGTTAGTAGATGTTACAGTTAGGGATGGAGAGATGCAGGTGTGTCATCAATATGTTTACATTTTCTATAACTAAAGCTGCTGGGATTTTTTAACCTTCTGCAAATTAAAAATTGGAATTAGCTGGGCTTTGTAGATCTCCAGCATTTTGTGCAGTATTACATCTCTCAGGTCTATTTGAGGCTGTAGAAAGAAGAAAGATGGCTAAACTTTGGTTCATTTCTGTCATTGCTACTTTATGCAATGAGGCCAGAATGCTGTTTTTCTAAAAGTGAGTAGCAAAGTAATCTCTGAGATAAAAAGTAGCTGTTCATAGAAATATGAAGCCAGATTTTTCTCTCAACTCATAAGTAACCAACCTAACTGTGTGATACTCGCTTTGATTTATGTTGGTATTTTTTGGTGCTTAATATTTAAAGCTCTTTGCTATTAAAATTGAAATCCTTTATGTCTCTAAACTTACATTCATCTTTTAAAATGTTTATTTAGCTTTATGCAGAACTGTTCAATGAACTAGAATTTCAGGGGAGGCTTTTGATTTTCAATTAAGTTAAACCTTATAGATGTTACTAGTTTTAAGCAGATGACTGGCTCTTCCGTGGTTTCTCTGAATATTTAGAAGCCACAGAATTTTATGTATGTTAGAGTTGTATTCTGCCAGATGGCTTGAGATAAATTTTGAGATTTTGAATGCCCAGCAAAACACAAAAATACAAAGAAAAATATGGTGCTATTTGAGGGGGGAGAGAGAGTTTTTCTCCTTTATTTCTTGAAAGTGTTTAAGAGGAACTTGCAAAAATTCTGCAAGACCCTTTTAGAACAAGTTATTCCTTTTTATTATTCATTCGTAAATGTCTAAATTTTGAAGGAAATGAATGGGTAAATTATACAAAGTATTAGCTAGTCAAAGGGAAGTATGCTCATATTCTGTAACATTTTGTATGACAGTAAAATATAAATTACCTTTGTTTAACAGAGAACATGTTTTTTTACTGCAGAGACCTTATTAAGAAGCTGCTTGTAGTTGACAGGACAAGACGATTAGGAAATATGAAGGTCAGTATAAAATGTAACACAGAACAAAGCACGAGTTTGAAAGAATTCTGTAGGAAAGATTTAGAACAGCTCTTCAATGGCTTTTGATTTATAAGCATGAAATTGAGACACATTTTCTCATACATTACTTTGGTTGTGTGATCCTAAATGTAGAGCTTAACCATGTATTTCTGGAAATCATGCTCCTGTTTGTTTGGATTAATGCTATATATCCTTCATGATTGTTTTCTTCCTTCCTCACTCCCTCCTCCAACAAAAAAAATGACCAGAAGAAGCCCTACTTGTTTACTGATTAATTTGAATACTTGGTGCTAAGTCCTGCAGCTTCTTTGGAACTTTTCTTCCTTTGGAGCTGTTTAATCCCAGAAGGAGCACTAATCATATTTGAAGCTTAAAAATTATTTTAAGTTAAATAAGCATTGTTGTACCATGATGTTTGGTCATCGTACTGGTAGTTTGGTGATGGGGCTGATTAAGCACAGTCAGGTAGTCTCGCACCAAGAAGAATCCTATTCTGAATAGACATCTGAAGGCAATAGTTTACTAGTCAAAAATATGCTCGCATCTCAGGTAGCATTCCAGCCTACCCCAGAAATACAACTGTATCTGTGATATGTCAAGATGAAACACAAAGCAGTCTGGTGAATTCTGCCAGATGTCCTGATCTGATACTACTTGTAAAGGCACAGAAGGTGAAAGCTGTGTTAGAAGCTTAGCTGATTTTGCAGCTGTGCAGTAGCTGTAGTTGGTAGTGCAGTGAGAAGTTAGTTGCATGTGAACTAACTCAGGTGCTTTAACAGGCTAGCTAAACCACACCTTAATCCTTTATTCATTGATTTGTTAGCTTTGTTAGAGTTTTGCAGATACCTAAATTAACACGTGTAATGTTTTAATTCTTTAGAGACAGCTAAAACTTCCATTTCTTTGGGCAGGAGGTTACAGCTTTGCTTTTTTGTACAATGAACAATTATATATAAGTATCGATGCTAGAACTTGCCCTCCAAAGGTCTTTTTCATAGCCTTTTATGGCACACACTTAGACTGGTAAGAAAAGCTAGGAAATAAATGTTTTTCTTATCCTTCAGAATCCTTTGCAATGTTTTTGGGAGTCAGCAGGGGGATTAAACCCAAACTTACATAAGCTAAAAATTTAGAAAGATGTCAGCCAGTGAAAACTTTTATATCTTTTGACAATTTTGAAGAAAAACAAAACCAAACTTTGATTTATTCAAACATGGATTTTGGGAAATGTGTTTGGCTGGGAGGTTTTTTTGAGTTTTGTTTTTTGTTTGGGTTTTTTTGGTTTTCTGTTTTGGTTTGTGTTTTTTGCCTTTTTTAAGTCTGCGATTGTTTGATTTGCTGGGAGTTTTTCCCTACAATTGGCTAAAATGTTAGAATCAAAGATAGTTCTATTTATAAGCAGAATTTGGAGTGGGGGCAGTAAGTCAGTCTCAAGTCTGATCCTTTTCCTTAATCACAGTTGGTTTAAAAAGACTTAAAACCCATTGGACATTTTCTGGTGAAGCATTCAATGAGATCTGCTTTTGAGGGAACTAGGTGAGAAATTATACTCTCCTTGTTGAATCTTTGGATGTGCATGTGGATAGTCCCACTCCATATAAATCTGAAAAAAAACCCAAAGGTGTGGTATGCTTCATTTCATGGAGCTACATGTGGTATGAGCTTTGAGTGTGCATTAAAATTGTGCTGTGATCAGGCCTGAGACAGAGAACCATCTGATTTTCTCCCGTGTTTAGTGCTTCAGAAATGAACCTGTGCTTGAATCAAGCTTCATCCTGGGAAGGGGAAGGAAAAGAAAAAGGGAAACAAACCAAAACCAAAACATTTTTGTTTTTTATGTCCATAATCAAAATAGTCATCCCAGAGAGAATAATCATTACAAGACGAATATGCTTTTAACCATATATCTAAAATGAAATCAAATGCTTTTATGTATTTACTTTTGTAACAGTACTGAAAACCTCTTGTTGTCAGCCCTAAATGTCTGTAATATTTGATACAACCATGTGCTTGCCAGATGTGATTTTTATTTAAGACACCATCAACTTCAGGTTGTTTTTTTTTTTAATTAGTGTAAGAATTAGAGGCATTCTCTAAAATGTTGGAGAAAACAGAAGTGGATGGAACTGCAGTGAATGGTTTTGCTATCTTCAGTCAGAAGAATGCTGCTTTAAAAAAGGAAAAAAAAAAAAAAACAGAGAGAAATTTGGATCTTTTTGCTGGAATTAGGGGCTTGCTAGGGAAATATAAATTTATCCTGTAGAATCTTTTAATGATAATTACCTAAGAAAAGAAAAAAAGGTTGCACAGACCAGTCGTCTCCTTTGATACCACAGCTGTTATGATGACATACATGGTTTGGCATACATACAACTTACTAAATATTTATTTTTATTTTTGTCTTTAAAGAATGGAGCAGATGATGTGAAGAGACATCGATGGTTCCGGTCTATAGACTGGGATGCTGTACCTCAAAGGAGGCTAAAGGTATATTCTGCAAAATACTGTATAGGATATTGCAACCAGAAATCATTGTTCGTTTAAGCTGATCTGTTGAGGTTTTTGTTTCCTCTTGCATCTGTGTGCTCAGATGTGTGTATGGATGTGTGTGTATATGAACACGTCAATAATTATATGCATTTTTTTCTCTTTTACACTGCAGAATTAATTATAGGATTGTCCACTTGCATTTTTGTCTGTGCGCAAAATGTCTAAAAAAACTCCCTGCATTGTTTTGCTGAAGCTCAGTTAACACATTTAATTCTCAGTTTTATAATTTTGTAAGTTATTTGTTATAGGTGGTTCTTTCATGTGAGGGGATTGGTGGCTTGTAGGTTTTGTTTTTGTTTTGTTTTGTTTTTTTTGTTGCCCTTATCTGTGCAGGTGTTTTACTCTGGGCTTTACATTTTTGTGCCAAGTTCAATTCAGGTAAGTTCTTTAATAAAATGTAAAGCATATGGGAATAGGAGGAATAGAGAAGGTGAGAGAGAAGGATTTATGAATGTGATTTTGGCATACTTTATAACAGCGCTGAATTCTAGTATTATATGAGGGTAGATGTTTGCAAAAGCTATCAACACTGTAAAATGCTTTTTAAAGTTTTAAAACTGCCTTCTTTCTGTTCTCAAAAGCTATAGTACAACTTCTTACTAGTGATTTTCGGTAGCATAGGTTGTTATATGCAGTCAATCAGATATGAGTTAAATGGTTCTCCTTTTCTTTGCATTAGTTTCTTACAATGAATTTCTGGCTAGAGATCATAAATTGAGTTCTTGCAACATAGATAAGAGATGAAGATGATCTTGATGTGTTTCTGTAGACATCCTAATACAAAGTTATAGGTAACTTTTTTCTTAAATCCGCATTTTATTTAAATGCATGGATTTTATTTTATTTTTAATGATTGGTTTTATGTAGATCTTTTGTAATGAAGTCACATTTTTCAGATTATTTAATGTAAACTCTGATTACACAAATCCACAAAGAACACAAACTAAATGATAACATGTTTCGTAAGTATTTAAACTCTAAATGTTATGACAACCTACTGTATTACCAAATAAATAACAAACACATAATGTAAAACACTGAATGTTAGAGGTACAGATCGAGAGTCTCAGGTCAAAACATCCTGTGTGTCACATTTTCATGTTAAAAGAAAAAAAAAATCACCGTGGCATTTAGATTATTATGAATCCAAAACTTGTTTCTTAATCTTTGTGATGATTACATTAAGCTCTTAAAAGATGAGATGCTGCTTAATTATACATCACAACAACGATGTTAATTGAGTCAGAAGTTTATTTCGTTATTTCTAGAGGCAGTTGTATTCTTCAGAATTAGTTTTCACAATCTCACTGTATTTTATACTGGAAAAGATTAAAAATATGAAATAATGGTTACAGTGTTCCATTTTCCTTGTAAAATCTGTGAATTTGCCTACTGTATAAGTGAAGTATTGATTCATGGTCTTGATAAGATGTTAAATGTTAGTATTATTTAAATGATGCTATTGGCTGAAAGAGAAAATACTTTTCTTAATCTAAAATAGAGGATTTTCCTTTCTCTTCTTTATTTATTTCTTTTTTTTTGGGGGGGAGGGTGGGGGTGGGGCTTTCCTGCCCAAATACTTACAGGGGGGTGGGGGTACCAGGCATTGCCCACAGTGGAGCAGATATTCCTCTAGAGTAGACTAGATGCTGCACGTTTTCTTAAGCATCTTCTAAAACATCACAGTATCCTGTGACTGCACATGTAGAAGTAGGACTTTGCTTTTGGCTGAAGCTTAAAAGTACTATCTTTCAGGGACCCTTTCTTTCCCATTGAAAACCTGCTGATGGCATTAAGAAGCCCGAAAGATCAGATAAGATCTCAGAGCTAGCAGAAGCCAGACTCACCTTTTGAGGAGGTGCAGAATAACATTTTGCTGTACTTGATAGTTCTGTCTGTGGTATGACTATTAGCCAGTTTTATTATTGGCCTTAATGTTTTCTTAGCCAGAAGTGTTTTGTTGGACTCATTACAATACTTAAGCTCTCTGTTACTGAGAAGGGGATAGGGAGATTAATGTCCTTTGAGAAAAAGAAAAAGGGTTTAGCCTACATTAACCTCTGCTCCAGAAAGAAGCTTTATCTTATTACTGAAGAAGCAGAGTAATCTTGATGCTAGATACAAGACAAGATAAAAAAAAAACCATTGGTACTGTGAAGCTGGTGGGCAGTACTAGAAATCCAAAGGGTCCTCTGAGAAAAGAAGTAGAAAACAAATATTTCTCTTGGCACCTCCAGGTTTTCTTAGAAAGTTCCATTTGAATCAGGATGCTTTTACAGACATCCTTGTGAAGTGAGTTTTTACAGTGCCGCGATTTCTTTACATGCTTCAGTTTATTACTAGGCTAGGAAAAAGCTTAGTAGGTAGACACAAATTAGTCATTTACATCTCTAAAAACAATCAATCAATTTGAAAGTGGTGAAGATGAGGCTTTTTTTCCTGCAATTAGAAAGCAGTTACCCACACTGTTATCAAGACTCTTAGCTGAAGGAACCTGATGTGATATCACACATTTTTGCTTGTAGGCTACAGAAGTGAGAAAGGAGAGTGGCAGATCTTGCTGTGATGGCAGGTGCCTGGAAACTTAGTTGTAGTAATCTTTCTCAGTTGTTACGTTCAATCTGCAAAGCAGCTAGGACTTGGATGCTAAGTAAAATAGGTATCTGTATTATAAGTGTCTTTTAACCACAATATAGACAAAGCATTGGAACATGTCTCTGTTGCTACAAGCTTCCTTCTCTCATGCCATTCATTATTAGTGTAAAAGGTGAACTTCTATAAATATGTTTATCAGTCTTTTATAGAATTTCTGCATTAATATGATGGAGAGGAGCTCACAGAGGAAACTTGAGGAAACTGCACTAACATTTTTGTTGTGCTTGTTCTGACTAGCCTCCCATAGTGCCAAAAGTATCTAATGATGGGGATACTTCCAATTTTGAAGCTTACCCTGAAGATGACTGGAACAAGATACCTCCAGTACCCGCTAAAGATCTAGAAATTTTCAAGAACTTCTGAATGCAACATCTACACTGATGAGGTATGTCCAAATATTGGGAGTCCTCTCAAAACCTTGAAGGTCTGTGAGTGAGAGCTGTATGCAGAAATTACATCATCTGCTCCATAACACTGATTAATACTTCCTTACACCTCATAAAACCAACATGAATCACAGTAATACTGTTGAAGTAGAATACTGGTAAGCAGGCTTATGGAATGACAAAGGTAATTTATCTCACGGGCTTTGGTGTTCTGTGATGAAGAGTTATTTGTGTGCAGATATTTAAGTCCCTCTGTCCTTAAAATGTTTAAAATAGTGTTAGAAGTAAGTATCTTGATTGATTTGACAGATAAGGAAATGTGATTGGTTTTTATTGAAAGATTTTCATAGTAAAGTGAAGACTCTAGTTAGAGATATAAGATTGTCAGATTAATTCTGTGCACTAAGTTCTGTCTTATAATTGTGCTAGGTTGATATTTGTCATTCAATTCACATGTTTTTCTTTGTATTTTGTGTTCCTTTTTCATTATATTTTGTCTTAGAAGCTGGAAGGAAGTTGAAGTGCTAACAGCAAGTCTCAAGAAAAATGGAGTTCATATGTAAATGAAGAATTTTTGTGGATAAGAATGATACTGCATTCAAATCTGCATATTAGTGTATAGTAAATACCTGAAGAGTTGGAGGCAGGCAAGAATAATTTTTTGCTGTAAACATTTGATATTAGTAAATTGTAATATTGATAGTCTATTCTGAAGTAGACTCACTAAAATGGTGTATTTAAGGATTTTTTTTTTTTTTTTTTTACTTATGGTTTAGTTAAGTTTCCTGCTATTCCCAGATCCTTTTTGCATAGTTAATTCATAGACTTAATTTTATAAGTTTATACTAAACTTGTGTAAGTAAAAGCACAAATTAGTATATATGTATATAATGAACACAGTACAGTTAAAGCACAGGAACTGTGCAAAGATGTAAATTTTTGTACTTTGCAGAGTCTATGATTTTTATTTTTCAAATAATGTTTTTCAAGAAGTTCTCTAGGAATAAAAATCTTAAAAGGATAAATGAGTTTTTCATCATCTTATATACATTTTATAATTCTTTGTAAAAAACAAAAAATAATTACGTTTTAAAAAATATTTGTACCTGAAATTACCAATGCCTCACAATTGCAACCATAGTACTTGAAAGCAGAAAGACAAGGGCATGTTTTATTGCTGTTTAAGATGCATCTTAATGGCTGATTTATGAAGTTCTGTTACAGTGATGTCTCTACAAACCAGGATATCGAGTGATTACATACTGTCTGAAATGAGATTCCTCACATGAAGACTCTGTAAACATGCAATTCAGTGCATACTGATAAAAGGGCTCTAACTGGCTCTTACCGGAGTTGTTGTCTCTCAAGTTTGCTGTCTTTTCCAGATGTTAAGTATGAGCCATAAAAGACTTCTTCCATTATTGAAATAGATGTTGTTGAGCGCTTGGCAGTTAAGAATATCAGAGGGAAGACTGAAAATATATTAGAGCCTGATTCTTCTGCTCCTGCTTTTGGAAATGTCCTAAAATCTCTGCTGACAGGAATTCCATATGTGCAGAATTCAAACCTTAGATGTAAGGAGTCTCTTATTTTCACCTTGTACTGATGTCCTTCTAGCAGCTTGCATACACTGTATTTATTAAGTATTTGCAATAGTGCTTAATTTTAAGTAGCACCAAATATCAGTATGTGCATATATATGTACCTATGTATATGAATACACATAAATACGAAGGTAGATTATGTAAAAGTTAGGATTTTTTTTGGAGTTTTTTATGTTACATATTGTGATAATTGTGTTAATATATGGGAACTGGTTTTGAAGTGCTTGCATTTCAAAAAGTAATGATGTTCTCTCAGATGTTGTGGGTTTTGATAACTTTTATAGAAATCATTATGTTTAGACCAAATTTTTTTTCCAAAGCCTGTCAGTTCACTGAAGTTCCACTACTATGATAGCTCCACATAAAACTGTATAAGTAGACCATACAAACAGCTTCTCCTACAAATTGCTCTCCATATTTCTGATCTGAAATGCTACAAGAAACATAGGCTAAAAATTATTTTTCTGAACTAAAACCTGAATGCTTATTAAGTAGACATTCTATTAATCTCAAATTACCATGTTTATAATATTGTGACAGATCTGCATCTGGAGTCTACTCGTGGAATAGTGACTTCCATTTTCTTCTGTGTAACTCTAAAGAGTACAGAAGTACTGTTGAGATCTTGCGATTTCTGGGGTACTAGATCAGTTTCTTCATAAAGCAAGTCTTACCTTGAAGAGACTGCAAAAACGCACAATGTGTGGCAAAATGAGGATACTTCAAAATGATAATTATGGAATGTCACAAAGTCATCTCGATGTTATGCAAGTACCACAAATTAATGACCCCACCTGCCACTCAGTAAAGTCTGTGTAGGAATGTATAAAGAAATACAGGAAAATCCATAGAAAGTGATGATTTCAACCTGGAAAAAATACCTTACTCTCCTGGAAAAAATTAATCTGGTCCACTGTTTTTGTATCTGTGGAGTGAGTTATTCCATATCAATCAGAAAAACTGAAGCACATAAAACATAACTTATTTTGTCTAATGGGAGCAAGCACAGTTCAGCTTTTTTTTTTTCCTGTGAGCTTAAACTATTTTATGGATTCTGAGTACTACAAAACCAGTTTCTTATTTTAAAATGTACATACTGCAACAAGCAAGTGTGCTAAATATTTTTTTTCCAAGTTTAAAAACCACACTGTGTTTTAAGTCTTCAAAGCGGAGGAAATGAAGTTGCATTTAACTCGCGTCCTACATGAGTAAGAAATTTTGAATGCTTGAACAACAGAGATAGTGGATTTTTTTTTTTCATTAATCTTATCCATTGCTGGCAGTGGATGCACTGACACTCATTATGACAGAGACTAAAGGAACAAATACAATCTTAATAATATTGCTAATCCATTGACTTTACTTTGTTTCCAGAGCCATGTGTGCGTATGCCTAACTACTGACCTCGTCAACATGCTTTCTAGTACAAAACTGCTTTCAGGTTTTTTATCCTTACTTAAAAAAATAACCAACCCAAAACATTCTTGAAGCATTATTTTAAGTGATCAGTTATTTTCTCAGCAGTTGTAAACTTAATGAGTTATTGTTACCTGCCCATTTTATTTATTTGCACAAGTGAGTATGTTTTAAGTTTTATTTTAAGTCTTTGCTAGGACATTGTGGCCCACTAATGTAGTTCTGTCTGAGCACTCACACAGAAGTTTCCAGATGGACACTGCACTAAGGACTCAAAATTTATGGTTTGGTTTGGTTTTTGGGTTTTTTTGTTGTTTTGGGTTGTTGGTTTTTTTTTTAACAAGCTAGAACACTTTTAGTTTCTGTTCATATATGGTATTCTCTAAAGTTCATTTTATTCTGGTTGCATCAATGTGTTTTTGCATATAGACTGTTGCATAAGGACTGTTTTCTTGCAAGAGCCCATAGGCCTTTGGTATTCTGCTTTGGTGAACAAGAATGTTAAACACTAAAAAACAACCTTTATTTTTGAGTTTTATATATATATATATATTTAATTATCCAGTTGGAGGTTTTAAGTGATAAACATGCATTATAAATTAAATTGCCTTGTAACCAAATGAATATAAATGCTTCATGATTTCAATGGAGAATATGCTGTAGATTTTTCTGTAAATTAGCTTGATCAATGAATACGTCTGCTACTGAGCTTTAACTAATGTGATCTTCCACCATTAGAAAGTCATTGTTAATGGATCAACTATAGGTACTAAACTATGTTTAAATGGATGAACAGGGATTTTGCAGTTTTGAAAGCAATTAAGATCTGGCTGTTCCGCAACCCATCTGCTTGCCATTCAGAAGAGTTGTGATGCAGTGTTTTCTATGCTATAGAATTATTTTTCAGCTTTCAATGACTGTAGCATGATTCCTTTTTGTGCTGTACTGTACTGTGTACAGACTTCCCATGTTTTGCACTTTTCTATTGCAAACCTTGACTGCTTTATAAATATTATGTTGCATAGTAAGTAGTGATAGTGGTAGCAGGCATCTGTGTACTGAATAATGGGTTTGAACTGCTAGACTTGCGAGGTTAACTTGGACTAATGTTGTATGTTGCTGATTGCTTGTCGTAGCTCACATGTATAAGTACTGTTCAAAGTTACAAAGTCAGCCCTCATTGCACAATGAAAATCACTGTGATCTGTACATAAACCCTAGTAAAATTTTATTGCTGTTTAATTTATGTAATATCTGTCAAATCTGGATTCATTTAATAAACCTTTATATCTTTTTAAATGTTTAAACTGAGTTTGTTTCCATTTGTGTTGGGAGGAGGTAGAGGTTATTAATCAAAAAAAATTGGTGAAGGGGAGAGGAGAATAAAAACAACTGTGTTAGTTCTTTTCAGGAGTTAAGTCTTTCCAGAGCAAGACACAAGTGGTAGAATATATTTCAGTTGGCATGGAAGAAGCACCAAAAACTGTATTTTCAAATTCATTTCAGTACACCAATAATGAAGAGTGTTAACTCAGACTTCTCATTAAACTTTGATTACATGACCCTAATTGCTTTGACATTTTCACAACTTAATGACCTGAACACTGTCTGGAACACTCATTTCAGTCTGTTTCTTTAAGCATAAAAAAATATCCTTATATTTGGAATAGGTAAGGTTTGGGGGGTTTTAGCACAGAACTTTGTGCTAGCTTCCTGCCTGGCATAATTCTAGATTTTGTGCATTGACATTTTTCTCCTCACTATGTCATGTGTTAATGGAAAGTGAGGGAGCACTGCAGTGTGCCCTGGCAAGTTTCTAGTCATGTCGTTGACATGAATCAAAAGAACTGCTCAGTTAAAACGTACCAAATTCTTGAATGTTAGCAAGTATCCAGGATGTTTGTAAAGAATTTGGCTTGGCATCTTGTTCTTACCTCAGGCTTTTGCCACATGGTAGAGGTTTTGTTCATTTGTTCTAACCTAAGTACTATATCTTTTTTGACTGTACGTACAACTCCAGATCTTGTCCAACAGAGGCATATTTTAAATATGCTTTTTCACTCATGCCAGGCAGGTAAGTTTTGCTGCTGTATAACTTAGTCTGGATCACACTCACATAGCATTACTCGCTACTCCCAAATCTGTCTCACTTCCATGGTTCATTAGCCCTAGGACTGTTTAAACAGCATTTGACAAGAACCCACCTGTTAACCAGTAACAGTATAAGAAATGGTTGAAAGCAGCTGGCACTGTTGCAACTCTAGATCTTGTCCAGTGCTCTCTGAACTGGTATATAATTCACATACTGAGTATTTCTTTGTGCAAACTCCTGCTAGGTGCTACAATCTCAGCTTCAGAGTTAGGCATCTTTTCACGAGGGGGGAAAGTAAAAGGCTTTTTTACTGTCCTCATTAGAAAAGCCTAGCTTTTCTTTCTCTGTTCTACTCTCTCCTTTCAGCTACTATTAAAAAAAAAAAAACATATGTGCATGTTTGTCAAACTTCATATTTATCCTTGAAACCAGCTGAATTGTAAGAATTTCTTTAAATGTATCCAGATATTTTTCTAGCCTTGTTAGGAATATTCCAGACTGTGACAACAGAAAATTTCAGCAGTAAGTGGAGCTATTATTATATGAGCTTGGATTTATGTGACAGTTATATCTGATTTGCTGCATTTGTTAAAGTGCCAATAAGTGAGTTGTTGGGGCAGCTGACAGCTAAGCACCTTGTGCTGCACCTGTAGTTTTGGACACAGGCCACTGAAATTTTTTAAGGGAAGTCTTAAAACTGATAATGTAACCTGTACCACCACAAATGCAGGCCTATCTTACCTCTAGAATGTGAAAACTCTTAAGGTGCTGTGCAGATGCTGTCTCTACTGCACCAATTTTTACTTAGTTTATCAGAGTAAGGCATAGATACCTTGAAAATTGTTGTCTGTTTCATCTTAAACAACTAACCCATCAGTTTTTATTTATTCCTTCTTCTCTCCAGCATATTGTCCGCATTCTGGACTGTGGTAATAAAGAAGGCAAGTGGAAGAGAGAAACCAAGCAAGCTTGAATTGGACTTTAAGCCGAGAAATAACTTGGTATGCCTGAACAGTATGTACTTGTACATGTACTTGCTCTAAAGGTTGTAGAGAAAATGCTGCCTGTTCTAGCTTTATGCTGGCTTCTAAGCTAAAAACTGCTGCTCTTCCCAGTACTATATAGAAAAGAGGTAGTTGTGCAAGACAGTTTATTTCAACTTTAGTAAATTAGTCTAGTTAGAGAATCCTTGAGACTAAATTCCCATGGTTGGAGAAGGGGAAAAGTTCTTTATAGTCAGCATCCTCTTAATTTTCAGTTCTGCACAAATGTAAGCTGTGCAGAGTAGGGGGTTGTGCTTTAATGCTGCTACTGTTGTAAATCACTTGAAGGAAACAGTAGCTTGCTTGAGTATGCAGGATGTCAGGCTTCCTTCAGAGCCTAAACCACCTTCTCACCTTGAAAAACCAAGTCTTTTTCTTTCAGCAGCTTTGTGAAATTGTAGCTGCACAGCTTAGCAAGCATTAAGACCTAGCCTTAGCAAAACTCTTGAGCTGTTCAATGGCAGCTCTCTGTAAGTCCATATTTCTTCAGGAGTTAAGCATTAGACAGTTCAATCTTTGATTTAGGATACAAAAATAAAATTCTGAACTGTTTGGTACTTTTGAAGTTGGGTGAACTAATGTCATAAATATGGAGTGATTCAAATTTTGTGTGATACCTACCTGACCTGATCTGACCTGATCTTAATTTTTTGGTTAAAAAGAAATTTTATGTTAATTTAGGGCCCTTCTGTAACCAAGGTGCTTGTAAAACTAATTAGCTGAAGCAGGGCTGGTACATGGTGTTAATATAGTAAAACCTTCACAAGTGGTATGTCTCATTTCTGAGGATTAACAGTTTCCTTTGAGGCATGCTGACTAAATTATTCAACATTCTCCTCTTAGTTCTTGGTCAAACTTTTACCTATTCTAGCAACATATTTTGCAAAAGGTAAGCACAGCTGAGTGAATAGAAGTAGGTAAAATACTTTGTCTTTATGTTAACAAACATGAGCTGGGGAACACACTTACATGCATTATCAAGCAGCGAGGTTTGTTCCAGATGAATGCATTCATGTTTGAATGTATTCAGACTTAAGATCTTTCTTACTAGCGGATCTTTCTTACTAGCCTCTCTCTTAAAGGATCACTGCAGTCCTGTGTCATGATGCTTACTTCCTCCTGCCAGTCTGCCATCAACCGTGCTACCCTGCTCTAAACTGAACTTTGGATCAAAAGCTCTACTTCTACTTGCTTGATTTGAAAAGGGATTTTCAATAACTGAGTGTGGCGGAAGGCCTTCTATTCTCCCTGCAGGTATTTGCCACCAGGGAGCAAGACTATTGCAATTTGCTCTGAGGTAACATGAAATTCTAACAGCATATTTCAGACCCATTTTAAAGTACTTACATAAAGATCCTGTGACTCATGCAACCCCCAACAAAATCTTGGTGATGCCAGAAAGAAAGTGTGGTCATGGGTCATTTAAGCAAGTGTTGTTAGACTGAATCTGTTCTTGAATTTCTTTACACAGCCACTGAGGAAAGGGAGTTTCTTGAGGTTTTGTTTGGTTTGTTGGGTTTTTTTTTTTTTTCTTAGCAGGTTCAGTACATGAGTAACCATCACTCTTGAGTCAGGTTTTCATGTGGACCCTTGCTTATGAGATAATGAATTTTTGCATTGTGAAAATGTCTGTAAAGTCTGTTTGGATACTGTGGATTCTGCCAGTAATTAACTATTTTAAATTTTATTTATACAGCTGGTATATATATTTATATTTATTTATATTTATATATACTTATTTATATTTAGATTATTTATACAGCTGGTACTTACATGCAAAATATGACAGGTTTGAAATTAATATGTTAATTTAAAATTTTAATCTTTAATACACTGACTTGGCAGTCAAAGAAAATCTGTGCATCCAATTTAAGAACAAGTTACTTAAATATGTTGGAACTACATGATCTTGAGGTCCTTTCCAACCCTAACTATTCTATGATTCTATATTAAAGCTTCTGAGAAAATATTTTGAAATTGGAAATTAGAGTAATGTCTGAATAAGCCAGTATCAGGAAAGTAAGCTGATTTCCATTCTTCAGCTGGGGATTAAAATTGGAAGCTATTGAATGAGGAATGAAAAGAGGAAGTTGGTACCCATTCCTCTCTTCTACTCACATGTCAGAATTTATGTAGTAGATAGAAAAAAATGTAGCTATGGCAATAGGTAGTGTTAAGAGTGAAGCTTAAATATCTATGGCGCATTTCTTAAAACTGCAGCCCAAGTCATGGTGAATGTTCCACAGCTTGTCCTCTGTTTTGTGTTAAATTTTATTAGGGTGTTTTCATTGTAAAATTGATGATATGAGGCATGTTGGAAGTCATTTACCTCTGAAAACATATTGTTGGTTGTTGTCATTTATTGATATTCTAAATGCCTTTTGTGTGACTTTAAAGTCTAAGTCTTTGATGGAAGTGCAAAATCTAACATTGCTCCAAAAGCTGTGTTTACCTGGATGGAGAAGGAGTAGCTGATTTAGTAGCCTTAACCATATCTTTTTTTGTTTGGTTGTTTTTTTACATGCAAAATTAGTATTTACATAAAACAGTAAATGGCTTGAAGTTCAGTATGTGACATGTCACATTTTTTAAGCGAAGGAGGCATTGCAGCTTTAGAATATGGAGCTTGTTCACTGTTTTTGTTCCTATATGTGTATTAAACAGTACAGATGGATGTCAAAGGGGGGGTTAAGTCACCAATACAAGCAAGTTTTCAGCTTCCGGGTTTTCTGCAGAAAAGATAACTTTTTGTACACAATAAGTTTACTCTAAAAATAGGACTTGTGGAAGGAAATAGCCTCCATTAAGAATAACCTATCAGCCTAGGAAACAAACTTCATTGGGCTTGTGATGATAGACAAGAATTGCAAAAGATTTTTTGAATTTCCAAGTATAAAATAAGAAGATTCAGTGATCAAACAGTGGAGTGATTATTTTGTCATTGTAATTAAATATGAAAACAAATAGATTTCCTTATCATACCAGTGCAAAAATCATAAAGACTGCTGAAAAATACCCTCCTTATTTAACTTTGTTATGAGTCTGTTGTTTTTTTTTCTGATTTCTAGCCGTCAATAATAGTAGTATTTAAGACAATAAAATTTCAAAAGAGGAGACATTTACCTTGTATTGTCTTTAAGCTTCTAGTTTATTCCCTACAGTGAGTGGAGATCTCATCCTACTTGAAATAATTTGGTCCATAACTTTTTTCTCTCTAAATCTTTTTAGTTGATACTACATTGGCATAGCTTCAAGCAGCTAAACAGAAAAAAGCTGCAGGAAGACTATAGGAACAGTCATTGACTTTTAGAACATATGTTGTTCAAACGTGTGTTTGGTTGGGTTTTGATTTGTTTGGGTTTTTTTTACCTCTGCATAGGGCCATAACGCATGATGTATTGGAAGGAAAAAATGCAACCCACCTTGGGAATCAGGTTTGAGTTACAATATAGTTTCATACATTGCCAAAAAGTTGTTGCATTTTACTGGCTGCTTTTGGCTAGTTCTCTTTAAAGACATCCAGAGCTGTATTTTCCTATATTGTTTTGGAAGTGCTTGCTTCATGTTCAAGCTTGTTTCCCTGCTGCCCTGAGGGTGATGTTCAGTGGAGTTCACTTCTGTTAATTCTATCAAAAAAATCTCTGATCCTATTTCTTCTCAAGGTGTAATGGAAGATAACAGCAATAAACTACTGATTGAAACAATGCGCTATTGTGAGTCGCATGAAAGACTACGAATGTGGAGTAGGCAAACAGAAGAGAGAAAAAGCCTTATCAATCATGCTAGAGTCTTTAAAAGGATTTCCCAGAGTATGATTATGTTAAAACTCTTAAAACAAGGTCTTAAGATACAAAGTTTAAGGATCAAAGGCAATTTCTCCTGTAAACGTCAGTTGTTCCATCTACCCAAGCTATCTCATTTTGTATGTTTTGAATAGGGGGAACTCAGTAAATAGGGGTGTGTGTAATTGGCTGGAAAAAGAGGGTCTCCAGATAAGGGAATAAGTGAATCTGGGAATAAGTGAAAAAATTATTTTCTACGAACTGCTCGCATAACACGTAACACTGAATGACAAATGTTTACCTGTGGCAAGAAGGGGGTGTGTGTGGAGAATATGTTGACATTGCATTTGTTTCTTTGTATCACTGTAGCACATTCAGGCAGTGCTCCTTTCTTTGGTAGGGGTTTTTGTTTTTTAGAATTGGAAAAGACACTATGCAAAATAAGTCTTTAACACTTATTTCTTTTGATACTGTATCCTCTTATGTCTATAAGAATAAAACCAAAACCAACTAAAAAAACTCCACCACCCATGAAGTAGTTGACTTAAGGCAGATGCAGCTTCTAGGGGTGGAGGGAGTACTTGAAACTAAAGAATAGCAGCATCTACTCTGTGCCTGATGTTACACCAGAGGTACTCAGGACTTCAAATATCAAATTAGGTAAATTGATTTGGAGGGTGGGAAGGAAATTTGCTATACAAAGTTTTGACATTCACTTGACCATTTCACAGAAGCATAGATTGGTTGAGGGTGGAAGGGACTTCCAGAGGTCATCTGATTCATGCCCTCCGCTCATGGAGGACAGCATAGAGTCAAAATAATAAACCAGTATTTGCATTCATCCCAAATGACATTTTTGGAACTGTCCTCAAAAGTAAGAAAAAAAAAAAAATATATATATATATACAATGCTTGTTTTTATTTCACTAAAAACCAAAGCATTTGTTTTTAGATTGCTTGTTCTGCTTTAAAGTTTTCCAGACACTGAGGTAATAAATTAATTGTTCTCAGAACTTTACCAAAGTTGAAATAATGAGCTATGGAATTTGTTGAGTTGCTTGTTTTCTCAAATGCTGTGGAAGGACTGTTTAACCTCTCTGGGCTTAACTGAGGTCTGAAGTCATGAAATGGATTATGTGTGGTTGTGAACTGCTGCATGCTAGTTTCTCATGACAAGCAAGTCCTGTTTGAAGTTAGTGCTGATTTGCCATCTCTATAGACAGCTTTGGATTTTCATTTTGAAGAAGAATCTTTTTTTTTTTTTTTTATGTGAATCAGCTCATGGTAGAAATAATGCTACCTCATTGGCTGGCTGAAATAAGTGCAGAACCCAGCTCTTTGCAGACTGGGGGACAGAAGACTGGTGTGCTCACATGCTGCTGAATATGCACTGAGTCCAAAGAGTACTGGATGCTGTTCAGAATACACCTCTGTCAGATAAAGAAATTTCACCAGAAACTGGTTTCCACCCCTTTCTTCCTATGGTGATGAGACAAGCTGGCAAATAATGAAGTCTTGTAACATTGTACTTGCATTTAAACCAGACATGATTTTCTGGATGACTCATAAAGGCTGAAGAGCTCCCGTACAGCTAGCTGGAGTGTGGAAACAGAATGCGTCACCACAAAAAAGCCCTTCCAGGAACCATGAGGCCAAGAATGATTGTGTTCAGCTTGCCAGCCAACTCTTTCATCATAGGCAGACAGGAATGGAGCACATCACAGTCTCTCAAAAAAGAAGACATTACCTCGGTCAGGAAAAGCATTCAAGGCAAAGGCTGGAGCAGCTTCATATCTGTCCTTTGGGCTGGGTGACAGAGTTGCGTGGTAGATGTGAAGACATAGGCCTGTCTGCATCCACACAGCTTTGTTCAAGCACCCCAAGTGTATAACTACTGTACTGCTCATGTAGGGTGCCATGTGTCAACAAAATAATTCCATTTAATATTTTGGGGTTTACTAATACAGGGAGTTCATCTCCTTCCTCCTCCACTGAAAACTGTGCTATGGGAATTCGCCTGGAATATGTTTAATTGAAAACAGAGGAAGGCTGATACCATTTCCAAGTAATGCCTTTCTACTGATATACTGCCCGCTTACTTGGCAATCAGTTTATGCTCATATAGTAATAATACCATCTATTTCTTTAATCCCTCTCTTTTGAAATAATAATGAAAACAAAAAATCAAAGTCAAAAAACATCTGACCATTGTTGATTAACTGAATAACTGAATAGTATTTGTCCTTTTGGTGACAGGAAGATAGAGAAGAATTGTTATCCCTCTAAGAAAACCAGACAGAAAACAAACCCAGCCCCCAAAAACAAGATCAGGAATAAAATCACCACAGAAGTGCTTTTATAGTTTATGCCAGAGTCATCATATTTATTTTTAAACAACAGTAAATCATTCAATTGTTTCAACCAGGCGTAGTTCCAAACAGTTCTAAATTTGGAGTTAAAGAATTAATTTGTGTGCAGGAAAACAAAACACTCTTCCTCTCTTGTTTCCTGTGTGAATTGATGAGACTTTGGGGTCCTATTTAATTAACTTGGCAAGCATTACTCCCCCATGAACTGTCCTGTTTAGTCAAAGATCACAGAATGTCCTCACATCAAAAGCATGAATTTATAATCCAGTGTGTGTTGTAAAAAAGTTGTTTGGGTTTTGTTTCAGGGCTTCTTTTTTATTTCTTCATAAAAAGCCACACCAATATTAGAAATATCTTAATGGGCTTATACTGTGTACAGAAATGATTCCACTTTCAGCTTGTGGTGTTTTGAATACATGGTATATTGCCTTCTAATGCTGCCAATCACTATCTTAAAAGTATAATCCATAGCAGTAAAGACACAGCAAGGCAGAGTGAGATAACATCAACTATCATGCACCAAGTGCTCTGATTCAGACTTAAAGGGAGAACAGCGATGGGAGACATCATTGTGGGGATCTGTTACAGACCGCCTGACCAAGAGGACTCGACAGATGAAGCGCTCTATAGACAGGTAGGAACAGCCTCACGCTCGCAGGCCCTTGTTCTCATGGGGGACTTCAACCACCCTGATATGGGTTGGAGGGATGGTACGGCCCAGCACAAGCAATCCAGGAAGTTCCTCAATTGTGTGGAAGACTTCTTCCTTCTGCAAGTAATAGAGGAGCCAACAAGGAGAGGTGCCATGCTTGACCTCGTCCTCACCAACAGGGAAGGGCTGGTTGGAAATGTGACGCTCCAGGGCAGCCTTGATTACAGCGATCATGAGATGGTCGAATTCAAGATCCTCAGGACAGTGAGAAAAGAATGCAGCAAGCTCACTGCCCTGGACTTCAAGAGAGCAGACTGGCCTCTTCAGGAGCCTGCTTAGTAAGGTTCCATGGGAAGTAGCCCCAGAGGACAGGGGGGCCCAAGACTGTTGGTTGATATTCAAGGATCACCTTCTGCAAGCTCAGGAGAGATACATCCCTACTAGAAGGAAGTGCTGCAGGAGGGCCAGGAGACCTCCTTGGATGGATAAGGAGCTGCTGAGGAAAATTTGAAGGAAAACAGAGGCTTATAAAAGGTGGCCTGGGAAGAATACAGGGATGTTGTCTGGGAAGCTAGAGACCAGGTTAGGAAAACTAAGGTCCAGTTAGAAATAAACATGGCTAGGGATGTGAAAGATAAGAGGAAGGGATTCTATAGGTACATTGCAAATAAAAGACAGACTAGGGACAACATGTGCCCTTTCCGGAAGCTATCAGGAGAACTGGCTCCCCTGTATTTGGAGAAGGCTGAGGTTCTTAATGACTTCTTTGCCTCAGCCTTCACCGGCAAATGCACCAACCACAGAACCCAAGTCTTGGAAGGCAGACGCAGGGACGGTGAGAATGAAGACCTTGGGCCCACTGTAGGAGAGGGTCTGGGTCGAGACCATCTTAAGAACCTGAACGTATACAAGTCCATGGGACCTGATGAAATCCATCCGCAAGTCCTGAAGGAGCTGGCAAATGAAGTTGCTAAGCCACTGTCCATCATATTTGAAAAATCATGGCAGTCAGGTGAAGTTCCTGATGACTGGAAAAAGGGGAATATAACCCCCATTTTCAAGAAGGGGAAAATGGATGAGCCGGGGAACGACAGACCAGTCAGCCTCACCTCTGTGCCTGGCAAAATCTTGGAGCAGATTCTCCTGGAAGGCATGCTGAAGCACATGAAAAACAACAAGGTGGTTGGTGACAGCCAGCATGGCTTCACTAAGGGGAAATCCTGCCTGACCAGTCTGGTGGCCTTCTATGATGGGGCTACAGAGCTGATGGACAGGGGTAGAGCAGTTGGTGTCATCTACCTGGACTTGTGCAAAGTGTTTGACACTGTCTCACATGACATCCTTGTCTCTAAGTTGGAGAGACATCAATTTGATAGGTGGACCACTCAGTGAATAAAGAACTGCCTGGATGGCCGCACGCAAAGAGCTGTGGTCAATGGCTCCATGTCCAGCTGGAGACCAGTAAGGAGTGGTGTCCCTCAGGGATCGGTGTTGGGACCAGTCTTGTTCAACATCTTTGTCAGTGACATGGACAGTGGGATTGAGCGCGCCCTCAGCAAGTTTGCTGATGACAGCAAGATGTGGGGTTCAGTTGATACACTGGAGGGAGGGAATGGCATCCAGAGGGACCCTGACACGCTTGTGAGGTGGGCTGATGCCAACCTGATGAAGTTTAACCATGCCAAGTGCAAGGTCCTACAGCTGGGTCAGAGCAATCCCAGGTACAGATACAGGTTGGGCAGAGAAGAGATTCCGAGCAGCCCTGCAGAGAAGGACTTGGGGGTGTTGGTTGATGAAAAAATGGACATGAGCTGGCAGTATGTGCTTGCAGCTCAGAAAGCCAACCATATCCTGGGCTGCTTCAAAAGGAGCGTGACCAGCAGGTCGAGGGAGGTGATCCTGCCCCTCTACTCTGCTCTCCTGAGACCTCACTTGGAGTATTGTGTGTAGTTCTGGTGTCCTCAACATAAAAAGGACATGGAATTGTTGGAACAAGTCCAAAGGAGGGCCATGAGGATGATCAGGGGACTGGAGCACCTCCTATATGAAGATAGGCTGAGAAAGCTGGGGCTGTTCAGCCTGGTGAAGAGAAGGCTGTGTAGAGACCTCATAGCATCCTTCCAATATCTGAAGGGGGCCTATAGGGATGCTGGGGAGGGTCTCTTCGTGAGGAACTGTAGTGAGAGGACAAGGGGTAACAGGTTCAAACTTAAACAGGGGAAGTTTAGATTGGATATGAGGAAGAAATCCTTTACTGTAAGGGTGGTGAGGCACTGGAATGGGTTGCCCAGGGAAGTTGTGAATGCTCCATCGCTGGCGGTGTTCAAGGCTGGATTGTACATAGCCTTGGGTGGCATGGTTTAGTGTGAGGTGTCCCTGCCCCTGGCAGGAGGGTTGGAACTAGATGATCTTCAGTTCCTTTCCAACCCTAACCATTCTATGATTCTATAATGGTACTGATTCAAAAAGGAGCGATATAAATGAACCAGGAGATGAAAACTCTGCCCCAAGAATTTAAGTAAATGGCCAAGGCTCTTCAAAATTACCTTAGACAAAAGGAGATTGCAGTGACCTCTGGAGGGGCTGTGTCTCTGTACTCATGAGGCATCAAATATTTCTTTGAGTCATTAAGAGTGGATTTACAGTATAAGGAGGCTCAAGGGTTTTGACACTGCGTTCACAAAAATTTTTTATTGTATCCTTGTGAGTCTGCCAAACTTGAGATATATATATTGTGATATTTATGTCTGCAAATTCTAATGATTCTGAAAGTGACAGCATCACTGGGATCAGTAAGTGCAGTAGACAACACTCATGAAACATAGTCTATTTAGTTGGAGCATTTTCAAAATCAAAGGTAATTTTATTTGTTTTTCTGGTATTTTCTGAGAAGTGGCAATGATAGGTTTATTCACATTAAAGCTATGCAGTTGTTTAACTGAGTAATTGCTAAAGACTCCCTATTGAGGTTAAGTCAAGGTCATGCAGGTGGCATGTTGATTTAAGAAGGTTGCGTTGTGGATATGTTCTGTTGTCCTTTTAGTTTGCTTTTACTCAGTGAAAATATATTTATCATCACATTTATGACACCTGTAAATTTGGTTTACACTTTAACATGGTGATTTGATTAGAAAGATTATTTCTTCTGTGATAGTTCAGGAGTTTCAAAGGTCTTCACAAAACCAAGATAAATTTCTTCCCATGTCTGTAAGTCTATCTCCCTTAAGCTAGTAATAGTGTGTTAACATCATAATGTTTCTGTTTTAACTGAATCAAACAATAATTATTAACTTTGCATGTATAAATCAGGCATTTTGAATGGAAAAAATATGGTACTTGGGCTGGCACCAGGGTACTGTGAATAACAAAAAACAAAAAAATAAAGATCTAAATCAAAATTTCTGTTTTGTTTTGTTTTTTTTTTTTACTTTAAATATTGTCCAGATAAATAGCTGAGAGATAAATTAAGGACAAAGTGTCTTTATGATTCATAAGCATGCTTCAACACATGATATCATAGATGAGAAAAACTTCTACTAATATAGCAAAATATTTTCATATCCAGGTCCCATAGGCAGTCATTAAAAAGTGTGATTCAGCAGGCTGGAAGTGCATCATCCTTGGGTACAATGGCAGTGCCTTGATTCAACAAAGAGCTTCTGCAAAACTTTTTCAATCCGAGTTTTCCACAATATCCCAGATGTATCCAAGTAGTGGGTAAAAATTCTCTTGAAGGCCTGTGTACACTGGGCATTTTCATGCTGCTGGAATGCGGGAAGAGAGCCTTGTACCCTGAGTCACATATTTCAGCTGGACTCAAGGCTTAGCATTTTCCAGGCAGTTACCCAGCATTTGCCATCAGCAGTTGCTGTAAATGTCCTTCTGGAGTGAAATTAGAACTTAAGATTCCTTGATAACTTCTATCTCTACAAGCGCATGTCGGCATTATGAAGTGGAAGGAGGTGGATGAGCTAGTGCTGGGGAGGGTAAAACCCTGCTAGCAGGGGCATGGTGTGGACCAGAGGGACAGGGATAGCAGAGTGGTTGCCTCCACCTGTCAGTATCTGCTCACCACAGGCACACAGCCAGGAAGGGCTTTTTCAGTAAGTGTTTGTGGTGGAGGTGTCCAATCATTCCCCTGGGCAATGTGCAAATCCAAACACCCGCACGCCTCGTCTGTCTTTCCGCAGACTGTTTCTGTAACGGTAGCATAAATATCAGAGCCAAAGTCAGGAGTGGTCTTTTTCCATTGTATTTCAGTAAAACGAGAGTCTGTAAGCACAGTCCAAGGGAAAGAAAAGAAAAAGACTTGTGGGGTAGAGCCTGTGGTCTGGGGTATACACAAAGATGTTGAACAGCAGCCAGAGAGAGAAAGCAGAGCTCTGACAGCTAGCTGTGGGAAGAGGCAGGATCTTAAAGAGCAACAGGGTAGGAAAGTTAAGCTGTCACAAAGCCAAAATGAATTGAAAATGAGCAAGACTGAAAGGACTTGAATGGAGAGATTTCATTTGCCTCTTCTTGAATGAAGCAGCAACTTCCTTAGAAAGGCAAAATATGTTTAAAGTGTTTTTAACACATTGCTTCCTCAGAGTAAGCCTGTTCTTATGGCATAGGCTGCTCTGCCCCTTCTGAGGGGAACTGGGGAGGAAGCCGGGTTCATCTCACCCCACCCAGCTTCACAGCAGTGTAGTCCCATTCACTTCAGCAGACAAGGCTCCTGTTTCTGGTGGCTGCTGCTGTTCTTTTAGCAAAGGTAATTGCCCTGCTGGGAACCCCTGGCTTCTTTGGATCAGGAGGCTGTAAATGTGCAGTTTGCATTCTCCCTGCAGGATTCTCTCTTTTGGTTGCTTTTGATGAATACTATTTTATTATCTTGTGGGTAACTTAAATAAACATATATGTTACTGTAGTTGCATATGTAATAACACAGGCTTCTCTCCTTCACTCCCACAGATTTTGCAGTAAAAAGTGAGCTGCCTTATTAGGTATCTGTTATCCATAGTGCAGTACCAGAATTGTAAATTACAGCTTGTTTCCTAGTATAAATTGGTAGCTTAACCTCATTAGCTGTAGTAGTTTTTATAGTGAGACTCGATATTATTGCTATCTATGCTGTATCTCCTATGGGTGAGTGTGTCTGCCTGGTGATACCTTTGCCTACCAGCACAAAGTATACAAGCTTTGACTGTGATGTGGGAGTTTATATTTTTCAGTACTCTTGGGATAAAATTATACAGAAATGCAGTAGTGAGAGAGAAAATAAAATTATTTAGAGACAGGAATGCTGGGTATTTTTCTGTTGCCAGAGCTGAAGAAAACACCAGCAGAATTACAGTACGGGGTAAGCAGGCACCTGGGTTTGCAGGTTAATCACTAATAACTAGCTTTTGCTAGTTTGGCTAAACAAAACCTCTCCGGGAGTCCTAAGGCCATGTCTGCTCTGTTTTTTAAGTCCCCTGTCTGTCTATCCCTTTTCTGGCCTTTCTACAGAACTGCTGTGCCCACTTGTTTGCAGAATGATAATCTGGTGGTAGCAGTACAGGTCAGAAGGAGTTAAGATCAATGTAAATTATAGGGTAATTATTTGAAAGATTTTAAAATGGGATTCAAAAATCCAGTGGGATAAGCTTAGAAAGAGAATGATGTAAAGTCTTACTGTGTAAATGAATCCAGACCTGGTACTTGCTCTGCATAAAGGTCTTGTTTTTTAAAGCATGAAACATCATATCCTACCTAGATCCATAACCAGATCCGTTCTTTTTTTAGGACCCTACAAGGTCAAGCAAGGTCCCACTGGTGTGAGAAGTGTGATTCCTGGGAGGATAATTCTGGTAAAAGACTCAACCTGCAGATGTGGAGCCATAAATTTCCTAGAGATTTCTGTGACTGAAGAAAGAGTCCCAATTTTCCAAAATGCCACTCTGCCTGCTCACCAGCCCAACACAGTTAAACTGTCACATCTTAGGAGAAGTGCTAAAATGGGAGCACATGGTTGCTCACATAGTAAGAATTACTGTAGGAATGGCAAACTGGTAAAAGCCAGGTGTGTAACTGAGAAAGCAAGTGTTCCTGCTAGAAACAATAGGCATAGTTCTGCTGTGGGGATGAGCTGCTGCTTTTTTGAGCTTAGGCAGCGTGCAGGGACACACTCACAAGATGCCTCAGCCTGACTGTGTGAAAGCCTCATATCCCCTCATACAGGTTGGCATGAAAGCCAACAGTCACCATGAAAGCACAGTCTCCCAAGGAAATGTTGCTGCTGCTATCTTTTGTAAAATGGAGTGATTACTTATCCCAAAAGATGAAAACAGAAGTTTAGAGGCCACCATTTACTTTCTCAGCTACGATCATGCTTTTTCTTCAAACTAGGTGATATTAGAGGGGCAAGGTTCTAGTATAAATGAATAAGGAAGAGAGCAAAACCTCAGGGGTTTGTAGCCTGGTAGGGAGTTTTGGGCTCCATCACTGCACCGAAGCTTATTTCTATGCCATATAAACCAAGGTAACTGGGAGGCACGTATCCCTGATTTCTCAGCATCCTAACTACTTTTTTAGTCATTGAAGTCTGTTGTTATACATTCAGGAACTTTCTTTCTTTTTCTAGTCCTGAGCCTGTAGGAGAGAAGACCTTGCAAATACATTAGGTTCCTTTCTCTGCTTACTAAATTTCTCTTGTTCCTTTCTTTCCTGAGGAAGTTGGAAGGATAAGGAATAAATAATGAAGAACAGATTACTTATATAATCATATTACAATCAAGAAAATGAACAAAATGCAAACAGCTCAAATAATTACAGCTGTGTCACCAAGCCTTGGCAGCCTGACTTATGGAATTTCACTGTCCCAAATCACCTAACACCCCACAGAGTGAGCTCATGGAAGTGATGCTTGCGTGCATCCCTACTCTCTCACATTTACAGTTTTCAAGGGGGAGAGCCCTGCACAAGCAGGACACCAGCATGGAGCCCCTTTCCTTGCTCTCTGTGTTTTTAATCCTCTTCCAAAGCAGGCGCAAGCAGCTGTGAGGTCAGTGTGAAGCATTTACTCTGGTTCATATGTCAAAGGGCTCCTGTGCCGTTTCACGATTGTGAACACAGTGTTGATGTATTAGCATTTATGTCCAATAAAACTGTGGTACAGCTGCAAGTTACAGTGGTGCTGCAAGTGATATAAATGAGGCTGGTCTAAACTCCTCCTATCATTATGCCTTCTTCAGCTCTGGGGTTTACACTTGCATTGTGTTACAAAGGCTTTGGCCAAGCTCCTTTCTTCCCCAAGGAAGCTCAGCACAGCTCTCTCACCCATCACAAAGTCCAAATCAGAATCACATTTCTGGATCATGAGCTGGACTCCTGGCCCCAGGCCCAGCTGTTACGTCTGGCTGGGGAAGCATATAGCAGCCTTGAAAACTGCCCTGATCATGCTGTGGAGTAAGATAGAGAGGAAAACAGCTTTTGCCCATCCTAAAAGCTGACAGCATTTAGGGGATGGATATGCCAGAGCTTGCTGGGGCTCTTAATGATGCTTAGTTTAAAGGAAGCATAGTTTTCTTCCCACTCCTCAAATACCTGCTCCATTGATTTAGTCTGATTTTCCCTTAGCATGAGAAATTTAGGGGGTGGAAGCTGAGATCATTTTCTGATAAAGCGAAAACATCTGTTAACCTTGAGTGCTGTCGTGTCTGCATCCAGCAGCCAAGAAACTTGCATTTCTGCTCCACATTATCACTGGGCAATACTTTGATCAGCAGGAAAAGTCTAGGGAAATCAGATTTATGGAGAACAGAGCTTTACTGATGTGAATCAGAAGGATGGCTGCTCTCGCTCATCAGTGAGGTCCCTTGAAATACAGGTCCTCTGCTTCACTTGCTCAGTGAAGTTGTGCATGGTCAGTCCTGCATGGAGAATTCAATAAATCAATAGCCAAGAAATGGGCCTGCAGAGAATGCAGATGGCAAACCAATGTCTTCTCAGAGTTATTTAAATGACAGTGTTTGTAGGGGGGGGTTGGTGTGTATGATGACCCCAGCCGTCATTGCATGGAAGTTCTGCATTGTGAAAGAGAACATATGAAAAAGAAAAACCTTGTTTTTTCAGTTCAAAATTGTCTGTGCAATCCTATCCATATAATACATGTAGAGAATCAAAATGAGAGTTAACAATCTTAACAAACAGCAAAAGAAAAAATCTTCATTTAGGATGTCTGGAACTCTAATATTAGGTGGCACTCTCTTGAACATGAAGCGAGGGCTCTCCCAGGAGTTGGACACTTGGTACCCTGGTTTCCTTTCCATGTCTGTGAGACTGGCAAACAGTCTTAAAGTTTTCTTTGATATTTAATTTTTCATATACCTGCTCTTTAATCTTACCTCTAAAGGCCCTCAGATGGTCGTTGTTTTTCTGAAACTCACGTTCTGAGACTTTGATACTTATAGGATCATAGAATAGTTCCTTGAGTATCTCTAATCAGAAGTGTTTGTAATTGATTTCTGTTTGTGTACATTTGGTTACTGAGTAACTAGGGCAGATGGACAACATTCAGTAAATTATTTTGATTAAATCCTAGGTACTGTGTTCTGAATGGAAAATCGAACATTTTGCAATGGGATCTCTGGTATCTGACAAATCTCCAATGAGGTAAGTAGGATTTTTTACATAGTATTGCTGTGAGTATATAGTTGTTACTCTCTCAAAGTTCTTCAAATGCATCTCAACAGCAAAGCTAACAGATGTAGGTTCAGGAATGCAGAATGCTGTTGTTATTCAGGAGATCTGACTGAATTTGGACGCTATTCTTGCAATTTACTGTAATTATGTGACTGCAAGAGGTGCTGTTAAACATTGTAAGGGTCAGTGAGAGAGAATTTAATTACGTCATGCTGACAGTTCTTTGCTTTTTGTGCATAAAGTATTAAACCCTTGGACTGATGAGTAGAAAATGATTAATGTCTTGCTGTACTGTAAAGAGAAGGAAATGTGGGCATCCTTAGCAAAAAATGAACCCTGATAAACTAGACAGCTATAATCCTTTTGTGGGAAGGATTAGGATAACAGAATATGACCTTTGGCTTTGTTAGTGAAAAAAAACCTTATGAAATAAAACAAAACTCATGTCTGATTGCTTCACAGTGACATCATACAGGCACTGGCTGCCTTCATGTATCCTCGTCATATGCCTTCTGTGCAGAGCTTACTGTGGAGCAGGGTGGCTTGGAACAGCTGCTTTACCTTAAGTATTCCAGATAGCAGCTTCTCAAAACAATCTGCTGGTGAGCAGGGAACTTGCTGTGACCAAGACATTTTTAGTGGATTCTTCATCTATTTGTCTCTTTTTCAAAGCTCTGCTTCCTTCGGGATTTCAATTGCAAAAGTCATGAAAGACAGCCAATGTTAATGTTGTTTGCATTATGGATTACTGTTACTTTGTTCTTAGCGCACGATTTTACAATCTGTGTATGCGTGTTTGTCAGTTTTGTACTGTGTTCAGTGCAGATGGATTTACTCTGTGACCAGGGCTCTTGGTTGTGAGTCAGGCAAATAATAACAGTGCCACCCACCCAGAAATCTGCATCCTGGATATTACATATGACAGCCTTGAGAGAAAACTGATGTGCAGAATGAAATGACTTGCCGAGGGTCACTCAATTGAATGTTTAAATTCAGCCTGCCATACAGGACTCCTAGCCTCCAAACCATGTTTCTTCTCTAATCAGTCACTTGGTAATGCTGCATGACACAGGAGCACAGCAGGAAAAAAAGGCACCGTGTAGCTTCTGTTCACATACATCTACGCTAAATAAAAAGTAAGAAGTATGATAGAGTTGAGGTGCCAAAGACTCCAAGAAGGCTGAGGTAACTCTTGACAACCTTTTAACAATGTGTTCTGCAGTGGTTAAGAGGAACCCATTTCCTATCCTGTCACCTATGTCAGAGGCCAGATCTGGAACCTAGATGGGGAAAAGTATTTCAGATTACACAGAAGTGAAGACGGATTCATTGCATTTACAGGCCAACTGAAAACATAATTCAGAAAAAATAGGTAAACACACATTGGTCTTTTCTCTCATTTACAGAAGAGCAAACACAATCTTGTAGTATTTCCTGATTTTCTTTTGGCTATGTATACATCTGAATAGAAGTATTATCAAGAAAATCAGTGTATGAGTTTTAATGCAAATATGGGTTTTTTTCCAACATTGGTGAATTAACACAGCTACAGAAATCTTTAGACCATTTTCTGAATGGTCTTTTTTTAGCATCCGCCTGTCATTGTTTTTGGAATATATTGATGAGGAAGTACTCCATCAACTCCCCATGGCATTTTACTTACAATATTTTCTACAAACCACACTTATGAAAATGTATATCATTTGGATAAAATAGCAAAACTGGCCTTACTTGATTTCCCTGTGTAATCTGCTGAAGTCTGCAACAGTAACTATGATAAATATAAACTCAGAATTTCTTAACCAGTATTTTGTACTGAAAAACATCAAATTCTACAGATGTTATATTTAGCCATGTAATTGCTTTGTAGGAACTCTGAGATAAAGCAGGTAATTGGGAACAGAAATAGTGCAATTTGCCTCATTTGGTTGTGTTTTTGCAGAGTGGAATACACTTGATCTACATAAAAATTGTATAAGAGGCCAAAGGCATCCCCAGAGTACATAAATGATGATGTAAAACTGAACATAGCATAAAATAGAACAAGAGATTGTTTTCAAAACTATAAGTCTCTAGTCCTAAAACCAGAATGCCCTCCAGAAATACCAAATTGCAACAATAATTTTAACTATTTCTGTATTTACCTCCTAAAAAGCACTATTCAGCCATTAAAATCTGTATGTCGATTAATATATCCACTCAAACCTCTGTTTATTTCTGGTATTTGCATGCCAGACACTTAAACCTGATTTAGCTACTTCATTTGAGACTGTCTGCAGAAGAAAGCAGGAGCTGTAGGAAGCAACCCACCACTGACCTATCAGGTTTCACTGAAACTGCTGTGTGGGATTAAGCAGGGAGATTGCAAAAAAGGAGACTGGAAAAATCTATGCATCTTTGTGTCCTGAGGCAATGTCTGGCAGTTAATTCAAGCCTTCTTAGACCCATATATACACTTGTATCATCTGAGAAACAAGATTTCCCTACCTAGCTGGAGCTGCAGAATCGCCTGGCTGCTGAGAGGATGCGGGAATTGCTGGTATTCCCAGCTGACTTGATAACAGCAGCACCAGTGCCTTCTGCTATTGCCTTGGTTTCACAATAAACACGTAGGTGGTGGGTGGGTATTTCCAGTCGGTGGTGTCTACATGCCGTGTTTAGCAATAGACATGTAGCTGTAAAAATAGCCAAGCCAGACTTTCCTGACAGCTTTCTTCTCCTAATGCTGGAAGCAAGAAAGACAAAACATATTTCCTACAAATGTACAAAAACAAAACAAGCTTCCTAGAGCCTGGACATAATTTTAAGGACTTTCATTTTTAATCTCACACATCTTAGTTTCCTTTAACTCCCCTCTCCATCTAGAAAATACTATATGTATAATAAAATCTTTAGACAAAGCACAGATGGCAAATCTGGAAATAAGTAACTATTATAGCTCTGTAAGATTATTTTTTTGGTCATTGCAAGCGCAAGGATGGCTTCATCTCCCTTGTTTATTTTCCCCATCACCTTTGTGACTTTCAGCTCAGCTACAATTTCGAGTAGCTCCTAACATATATTACAAAGATAACATTTTTCTCCTGACCATAGCAGACATGGAATGATGACTCAAAATATACAGTCTGTTTTTGTTGTGATTTAGCCTGTTTTCAGATCAGAAAATGCTAGGTTCAGAGAAAAAAGATAGACTCCATCAGGCTGCATATCTCTCTGCTGGTTCAGGCATGCTCCCCACAGCACACTTTCTAGTGTTAAGTCTAATTCTGAATATGTTTTCTACCACTTCCTTACACTAACCTTTCATACTTAGAGTTGATCTCATTTTCAGGTGGTATTTCCATATGTTCAAGGATTTGCTTTCTCAGTTCCATCCTATTACTCATAATAAACTCCCTCATACCATGTTTAATATCTTCTCTTCTTACTACCTCCAACTCTATGCAGACGATTATATGTTTCTCTGTAGCCAGAAGTTAATCAGGTTGCACATGGTGAACACATTAGGACCTTCCAGGGTTTTGTGTGCAGAATGGCTGGCCCCATGTCACTGAGTTTTTCTGAAAGAGGCCAGTCTCTCGCACATGCCAGTGTCCTGGGAGCATCAGTCAGAACTGCCGAAGGGTGCTCTAATAAGGGAGTGGCCAGGGGACATCTGTTTGGGAAGAGAAGCAGGTAGAAAGAGAAAGAGGCGCTTCCTTCCCTTGTAGCACCTAGGGGGAAGATGGGTATGGGTGGCAGGGAAGGGAGATTAAGCTCTGCATTTATCAGATACCCATTTCCAGCAATACAAGGGCTGAGAGACTTGTATTAAATGAGAAACCTTCCTGAGCATCTCTCCTTCTTCCTGACAGCAAAGAGAGAAATGGAGGGAATAACTTCTCAGCTCACTGTTTCATGACAAACGTCCTCTCTCCCAGTTCCTGGTGCCTAATCTTTATTTACCATTGCCCCTCTATTTTAGCCTTATGGCACCTCTAAGATATGTCTGTTCAGCTCAAACTGGGGTGAGTGGCACTGGCCAAGTGCAGTGTGACCCAGTGGACAGTCCTGCGGGACCAAGTGGTGCTTCCTTACAGCTGTAGAAAAGAAACAGGCAACAGGGAAGGAAACAGTGAGAGGGAAGAGGATGTTTGGATAAGGTAACTATTAATCCACAAAATAAAGACAATAAGGTTCCCTTTTGTTAAATTTAGATGTAGGTAGACAATGTTTTACTATATTATTCTTCCGGAGAGGTTAGGATAGACCTTATTCATCCCATTACAGGCTGATTTTCCCAGCCAACTTGCACCTCTTTAGCATGAAGGAATTTACATCATTATGTGCTCATGAGATGCACAAAACTCTCCTTCATCTGCCACATTATCTCACAGGCTTCTATCTTCTACTGCCAAACCAGCGTAGGTATATTTAGTCCCTCACTGTCCCAGCAAGACACAGTAATCAGTATGGTTTAGTTAATGCTGTCCAGGGCACTCGTTTTATAGATACGTTCTGAGCATTTAGACTAAATAAGACTGTGCCCAAAGTAGTGGCTTCTGGCTTTCCTGCTATGTAAGAGGAGAGAAAACTAATCCAATTTGTGCAGGATGGAGCGGATTCTCCTGGAAGGCATGCTGAGGCACATGAAAAACAACAAGGTGGCTGGTGACAGCCAGCATGGCTTCACTAAGGGGAAATCCTGCCTGACCAATCTGGTGGCCTTCTATGATGGGGCTATGGAACTGATGGACAGGGGTAGAGCAGCTGATGTAATCTACTTGGACTTGTGCAAAGCGTTTGACACTGTCCACACATGACATCCTTGTCTCTAAACTGGAGAGACATCAATTTGATAGGTGGACCACTCAGTGGATAAAGAACTGGCTGGATGGCCGCATGCAAAGAACTGTGGTCAATGGCTCAATGTCCAGCTGGAGAATGGTAACGAGTGGTGTCCCACAGGGATCGGTGTTGGGACCGATCTTATTCAACATCTTTGTCGGTGACATGGACAGTGGGATTGAGCGCGCCCTCAGCAAGTTTGCCGATGACACCAAGCTGTGTGGTTTGGTTGATACGTTGGAGGGAAGGAATGCCATCCAGAGGGCGCCTGACATGCTTGTGAGGTGGGCTGATGCCAACATGATAAAGTTTAACCATGACAAGTGCAAGGTCCTCCACCTGGGTCAGAGCAATCCCAGGCACAGCTAGAGGTTGGGCAGAGAAGAGATTCAGAGCAGCCCTGCTCAGAAGGACTTGGGGGTGTTGGTTGAGAAGAAAATGAACATGAGCCAGCAGTGTGAGCTTGCAGCCCAGAAAGCCAACCATATCCTGGGCTGCTTCAAAAGGAGCGTGACCAGCAGGTCGAGGGAGGTGATCCTGCCCCTCTACTCTGCTCTCCTGAGACCTCACTTGGCGTATTGGGTGTAGTTCTGGTGTCCTCAACATAAAAAGGACATGGAACTGTTGGAACAAGTCCAAAGGAGGGCCACGAGGATGATGAGGGGACTGGAGCACCTCCTGTGTGAAGATAGGCTGAGAAAGTTGTGGCTGTTCAGCGTGGAAAAGAGAAGGCTGCGTGGAGACCTCATAGCATCCTTCCAATATCTGAAGGGGGCCTATAGGAATGCTGGGGATGGGCTCTTCATGAGGGACTGTAGCTTTATGTGGTTCTTATGCACAGCTTCACTGGCCGTTCTGAGGCATGCTCCCTTCCCAGCTTCATCAGAACTTTGGGCCTGAATCCCTCCAAGTGGAAGGAGACTTTCAATGTTCCCACACCAAGGTTTTAATTCTGTCCAGGAGTGTGTTCAACAGAAGCTTTCCTTGTATCCTCCATGGGCTGGGCTTAATGAAAACCTGTGCCAGGACTCATCTTTAGCAGAGGCTTCTGTTTTTCAAGATTTTCCTCAGAGTAAAAGGCACTTAAGCACCAGAAGGCAGGACTGAAAGACGCCTTTCTTCTGAGCATATTCCTGTAAGTGCTTTCCTACTGACAGGGTTGGATTTTTTAAGTAATGGTATTTGAATCTACCTAATGTTTTCCCTGTGTCATGGAGGGGAGGCCTCCATGTTTTGGTTCCTGTTCCAATGGGAATAAAAGCACCAAATCCTGTCTGACCTGTTCCATCACTGCTGTTTCACTACAGAGAGCCCAGTTTTTTGGGGTTTTTCACATGTATTGAATCCAAACTTTTGTCAAGCAATAGATATAATCTATATCACTGTTCTTCTTTTACTAATATAGTGTCAAAAAAAGAAAACAGCTGAAGTAAAATACAACTTCTTATTTTAAATGGATATATTGGCAGATTTTTTTTATAACTCACCATTTTAATTGCCTAATTACATTGCATTTTACATTGCTAAGTCTCCTGGGTAAGAACCATGTCCTCCCTTTGGTTTCTAGCACATTGGAAGTTGGTAGCATATTTTTAGATAGTAATTATAATAAAGAGACAAATTTGGAAACATAATCAAGAAATGGGTGAAAAGGCCTATCTAGATGTCTTTGTGTTTAAAGCACTTCAGGTCATGACATCTTCCTGGGGCTCATTGTTTTTCTAGCATAACACTGAGAAAAATGAAAATAAATTATAATTGCTTGCATTGTTTTGAAATCCAGAACTTGACTTAAAAAAAACAATTTGGGATCACAATGAAAATGGCTTATTACTGAAGAAGCTGAAGTACCACCAGATTTAATCCATTGCCTACTTTTCTGCCAGTAAAACTATGCCTTGCATGTATTTACTATTCAGTCTTTCCAGTTCTGCATGATAATACATACCAAAACTTTCTTTAAAATATTAAAGAAATATTGAGCTGGCATTAACTAGAGAGATTTTGTCCTGTCGGAGAGAATAGTAGCAACCATACTCATTTCAGGGGTACTACACACACAAGAACCTTGTGATAGGACTCAAATGCTCTGAGGGTGGAGGAAATGTCTGGAAGTTGTTCAGTGCAGCCTGAACTTCTTTTTTTCATTTGAAATGAAGGCTGAACTGTTCAGTCATGAATGAGAACAATAGTGGCTTTTAAAGGAATGCAGTTGGGAAGGTTGGCTTTTATTGGCAGTCTGTGAAAGGTCTGTGCTTCCAGAGTGCTGTCAGATCAAGTCTGGAGTGACTGAGGAACTGGACCAGCTCTTTTGTGTTGCATAAACTCAAATTTGGTCTTGCGGGGCACAGACCATGATAGTGGCACCAGCCCAGCAATAATCAAAGACAGACAGGAAAAAGAAGAGAGTCTCCTCTAAAAGGGCACTGTAAAAATTGAATTATAAACCATAACATGCAGATTCCACTTGGCTGGGTGGTAAAGCCCACTGCTTCTCTGCAGTAAGGTTTCAATTAAAGGTAGGTTCTGGTTATAAATTCTACAGTGACCACATCTGAATGGTTTTTTAACACTTAGCTAAATGACTAAAGGTATGACTTTCCCAAGATTTCAGAAGGAAAGTTTTGTGTAGTATTTCTTTTGGCAGCTCTGAAGCTTCTGTGAAACCAAGACTTAAAAAGGAATCTTCAGCAATTCATTGACTTTTGCTGACCAAAATAAGGTTAAATCTGTTCAATCATTTAATGTCTCTCTTAATGGAAAGTCACAAATGTGTAGGAAGGAACAAATAGTTCCCATACTAGGGAAGCAAAAAGCATTGGCCAGGTCAAAGCACATTCAGATGCGCTGCAGTAATATCCTGGAGAAGGAAACGTGGCAGGAAGAATTGTTAGCATTTTATTATTATTTATATTACCATCGCCTCTAAGGAGACCCCATTGAACTAGAGTTACTTAGGCCTGTCTCAGAGCTCTTTAGACCTGCTCTCCACCAGCCTCTTTTCCAAAATCATGTTCTGCAATAAGGGCACTGTAAAAAATATGAAATGTAAATTAAACATACTGTTACTATGCCAGGTTTTTTAAAAATAAAAATGACCATTATGATTAATGTACAGTGAATAGGAATAAAGGTAATCAGTATGGCAAATCAAGCCTATTCAGAGGCAGAACAGAAGGAATGTTTAGGTGATCTAAGTATGTTACAAGGTACTGTGAAGTTCCTCTCTCATCTTGCCATTTTTTTCTGGGACTTAAACTCCATATTCAGAAAGCTATTCTTTCTGAGAGATGATCTTCTCCCAGAGCATATTTTGAAGTTATAGGGTTTTTCACAGTCAACACAAAAGTGATCTTTCATATTGTAATAAGTATGAGGACATATTCCAGATGTACTGTCCCATTTTCACCACATGTGTGCACTGAACTCTCTCTCCTTATATGGCAGGTTTATATCGGAACAAGTTTTTTAAATTCCCATTTACCTTGTAAATTCCTTAGATGTAGTTATATGGGATTTATTCTATGTAAAGAACCAGACATATACTGCAGGATTTAAAAATTCCTTTTATCCCATTGGACTGAATTCATCAAACAACATGAAAAAATCCAAAATGCCTGTCCTTTATCGTAGTATTTCTAGAATCCTGGCATATGTAGGAATATACTTGTCAGAAGAGAAAAAATATATATATTTGTGGTTATACTACATTCAGTAGAATAGCCTATTAAATACCTTTCTTTTTTTTTAAGTTGGACAAGTTTACTAAAATGAAATCCTTTTATTAATCATGTTTACTTTCCTTGCAGTACAGTTGCAATTCCTGATTATATTCTGCTCTTCTGTTTCACATAAAAGTAGCCTCACCCTAGAGAGCCCACAGCCAACAGTCCAACCCTTATGCACAGATGAGCCAGCCACATAAAGGGAGAACATAAATATGGAAAAACTAATGGAGAAAACAAACAGAATACACACGGGAGGCCAATTCTCCACAAGCATTAGCTTCAAGTCCTTGCTTGTCATTATCCATTACCAATAGAATCAATCAGGGATTATAAACTAGTAATTTGTTTTGACATTTTTATAATTTGATCCCTGGCGTTTGTCCAGCGTTCACTGAATGGGAGCCTGCAGCACATGAAAGCTCCAAAAGCTTGATCAAGATTTTGGGAATGAGTTACAAGGGGCACATACTTTATAGTATGAGATTTTTAGCATTGCCTTCACTAGATTCTTTGCATCCGTGGTCCAGTTGCCAAGTGGGATTACTTAACTCATTCCATCCTTAATCTATGTGGGAGAAGCAAGCTATACAGGTGTCTTAAGCTGCAAGCACAGAAAGAGAAGGGCTTATTGCATATGTACTTGCACCGTGTTCAGAAAAGCTGGGCTCTGGCCCTGATCAAGGGCTGAATTTCTGGTTTAGCCAAAAATATGACATTAGACTCACAGAATCATAGAATCAAGTGGGATGGAAAAGACCATCAAGTCCAGCTATTACCCCAGCACTGCCAAGGCCACCACTAAGCCATGTCACTAAGGGCCTCATCTACACTTTTTTTGAACACTTCCAGGGACAGTGATTCTTCCACTTCCCTAAGAAGCCTGTTTCAATTACTACACTGATTACCTGTCACTCATAGCTCTTCACCAGGTTTCTCTACACACAGCCACCAAGAATTTGTGTGAAGGTGCAATAGTGTCTTACAGACATTCCTCTAAATAACATTTCTGAACTGGAAAAAATTTTTCATAGACTTTCTGACAATTTGAATTTTAAAGCACACCAAACCATCTGCATCTCGTAATTCCTCCTGCTTCAATATAGCTCTTAACTGTAGCATTGTATACAGTTTTTCTCCAAAACTTTTTCCAAGTTCCTCTTGATCTAGCTTGTATTTCTTCTGTACATTGCTGGCTCTGATAATTTGTTTTACACTGATTCAGGAAATACCTACAGATATTTCTTCTTTTCTATTCAATTTATTGACTAGTTCTCTGGCTAGAGCCTGCTTTAGGCAGCATAAGAGAAAAAAATTAAGTTTTGATAATACCAGAAGAGAGAAAAGGAAGAATGCCTGGAAAACAAAACAAAAATTACCAAAACAAACCAGACCAAAACAAAACAGAAAAACAGTATTTTAGAATTGTGAGAAAGAAACTATTAAAAAAAAGAAGTAACAAAGCTTAATAAAACCAGTGGTCAGCAAATAACCTGATTTAATGTGCCTTGACTCAAGGACTGCTGACAATATTATAAAAAGTCACTTTTCTTTTCCCTTCTTTGCCTTTCTCCTTCCCTTTCCTTTTCCCTTTTCATTTCTTTCTCCATTCCCCTTTCACTTCCTTTTCCCTTCTTTTTCTCTTTCCTTTTCCCTTTCACTTTCCTGTTTACTTTCACTATCAATTAGCCTTGCCTCTCCTCGCCTTTCCCTGCCTTGCCTTCCCTACCATTTCCCCACCTTTGCCTTTTTTAAACAAGGTCTGTCCTTAACATGTATCAAGTACCAGGTCTAAATCAAAGTGTCAAATATGAAAAAAGGTAAAGAAAGGTCAGAAAAAATCAGAGGAGGAAAGTGTCAGAAAGGGCTGAAGTCTCCCAAACCCTGGATACACTTTTAATTAGAGTTGTACTTGAGTGAGGCTATGACCATATTGGCATAGGCTTGATCCCCTGATCCTGGGGGTCTCTTGGAGATGTTGATGTACTTTCCTACAGAAATCAGACTCCTGGGAAATGCTGCATATCTGTATCTTTTTCCTGAATGAAGCTAAGGTACGTCCGATACCTGGGAACTGAGGAAAACTTCACTTACTTATATGCCAGTTAAGAAATGAAAACTGAATTTGTTATTCAGCAAAAATTTTGGCTCTTTGAGCCCAGAAGATGCAGGCATATTGACAGTTTTGCTTGCTTTTACAGAAACCAAAGAGAAAAATCCCTTTTCATAGGAAAAATAGAAATAAATTCAAATAACCTAAACTGTAACCTCTGCCACTAAAGTCAGGAATGTTATGTAATGCATTAAAAATTAAAGGCTTTACCCAACAGAGATCAGTATTTTATATGAACTTTAAAATAGGTGTGGTTTTATTACATTCCACTGCTTTAATAACACGATAGACCCCCAAGCATAACGGAGAAGGGCAAGTCAGCATGATGTCTGCTTTATATTGCTGAAATAGCTACCAAGAACAGTAACGGATGTGATCTCAGTGGATGCATTATAAAGCATATTCTAATGAATTTTCTCTTTTCAGTAGCTGGCTGGCAGTTGAACATGGCTCTATGAAGAAGAAAGCTAGGGGAATGAACATACAACGGTGTCTATTGTTAGGATTTTATTGCTAACAATATGGTCTTGCCTGTTTTATATGAAGCCTTCCAGAAAACAGTGTTTTAGTAGAATGCAATGTACTGTTTTATCTTCTTATGTCCCTTCCTTGTAACTTGGGAAATGGGAGAGGAAACAAGGCCTTCAGAAGAATAACAAGGGGAATGAGAGCCTTAACAATCTTCGAATCCAATGACTTTCATGCAGTTGCCTGTGAGGATTAGCGGTTCTGTGGATCTTCTGAGAGGGTTCCTTGGGGAGTTGTGCTAAGAACTTCCATCCAGGATCTCTGAACTATCATAGAATCATAAAATCATAGAATCATAGAACAGTTAGGGTTGGAAAGGACCTTAAGATCATCAAGTTCCAACCCCTCTGCCATAGTCAGGGACGCCGCACTAAACCATGTCTCCCAAGGCTCTTTCCAACCAGTAGTTCTCCTCTTTTATTTATTACCATCTTTCTAGAAAAGGAGTCTTCATTTTCTAATTGTCTTATCTTTCTTAGTTTTAATTAAAAATTTTTCCTTGTGAATTCAGTTGCAGCTACATAAATAAGGGGTGGGGAAGGCTGCTATATTAAAAAAAAATAATACTAGTGAAAACTATTTTCCATTTGCTCAGGAGTTGGTTATTGTTCAATGACCAAGTTCTCTGCTCATGTAAATGTGCCAAACTTCATTGAAGACACTGAAGTGTTCCTAGTTATACTCGCTCAAAACTGAGCTTTTCCGAAACCCAAATTTTTAGGGATGAAGGTAAGATTAAAAGCACTGTTCCAGGATGATTCGACTTGAGAGCTTTCTGTGATACTCTGAAGTAAATCCATCATTAAGCCCATGATTATTGAGAAGATTATAGTCAAGTCTGCATTACTTAGGGTGGGTTCATATGGGGTTTGGATTATTCATGCAGAGAGCCTTCACTTCATATGCCTACATGAAAGAATACATCCTCCAAAGCATTTCTGTGGTGTGCAGATTCCACTGCCCAGGCTATCTCCAGCTCAGAGCTTCTTCACACCACAGCTGATGAAACCACCTATGTCTTATCTCTTTCACTGTTCTAGACTAGATGTCATTTGTTTTGTACATTTGTTTTGTATAACTTGTCTTTTTGTATTATCCAGGTTACCTGTAGCAATGGGATATTAGGATATTTGAGCAGATAGTCTCTAGCAATCCCATGACTACCTTAGTTTCACCTGAAGGCACAATATGTTCCAATAGTACAGGCTGAATAACTGTTTTCCAAAACATATAGACCACTGCCAGCTCTGTAGGCCTACATTCGGTAGGGCTCAGGGTAGATGTTCATAGAAACACAGAAACACTAGTGCATTCCTTTGCAAAGTTGTATTACAGTTTCAGCTGCTCTTATCATGTGTGTGGTAAGGGACCTCTACTTATAATCAGATGAAAAAAAACCCAAACCCTCTACTGATATTTTTATTCTTTGGGAAAAAACGAAGTTTTGTATTCTGGGCTTAAAAAGTATATGGCTAGACAGACTTTATGCCAGTTTTTCCTTTTGGTACTGACTTTGTTTATTTTTACTGAGATTGATGCTCAAGGAAGGTAACATCTTGGTTTTTAGACTGTTTCTTAGGATGCTTCTATCTTGACTTTTTTCAGCATCACATGATTTGATTTCCTGAAGAAGTATTTTGTATTGAAATTATTTATTACAGGAAGCAGAAATGTGGTGGTTTTATTCTAAAAATTCAAAACTAAGGCTTTTCTTTTCTCCTTCTATTTTTAAAAAGATCAATATCTCAGAAAGTATATTGGAGAAAGGATAAAGGATATAAATGTTGGAGTTTTTCCTTAACTTCTTGCTAAGAGTAGGGTAGTAGGCTAAAATGAAATGATAGCAAAGCTTACCTTTTTTTTTTTTTTACCAGCCCAGGACCACTGGAGCAGTGTGAGAAAATAGGTGTGATTCAGAAGTAGCACTTTGGAGGGAAAATAAATGGAAGACAAGATGAGAGCATGCAACCAATATCTCTAGGTTTCCCACTAATTCTTTACAGACATAATTCCAAAGTCCTGAAGTCAAAGGAGAAGAGACAGAGCCACTGGTTGGCATTCATCCCAGGGACACAGCAAGGCATAACTGGATTTCAGTAATCTTCTTTTCCTGAAAATTGAGGGTATAAAACCAAGAAGGTTGGTTTTCATATGCCTACATGAACTGGTTTTGAATATTTTAGCAATCTAAAAGTCATATGTTTTCATCTCTTCTGGGTAGAGCTGTGTGAAGTACGACATACACTTCAGCTAAAATCTTGAAGACACAATTAAAACTTATATGAGGTATTTTATTAAAAAAATCTTTTGACATAATAATCTCAGTAGGGATGCGAAAGCAAACTTGCTACAGATGTATGTGTCTAAACATTCTTGGTTTACATACAACATGGTTATTCTGTTTGTTTTAGTATTTGAACAAATAAATCTTTCACTGGCAAATGGTAGTTTTAACCTCTTAAGATGATATCATCTTCTGACTGGCACATGGACTGTTTTTTGTGTACTTTCCTGTATCCTGTAAATGCATGACTACTGTAGGTTGTTCCGTGACAAATACAGTGAATGTAGTAAGTAGATGATGTGTTATCTTTTGAAAGGTGTTTAAAAACACCCCGAAGTTTCTTGAAAAAGTGAAGGCACCTGATTTGATCTTAACCTGGACAGTATAAATTTTCCTGGAAGATTTAGGTGTGCTGATGAGTTATTTGTCTGGAAAAGACATCACCATTGATTTTTATAAAAATTAAGCTGTCTTTCCTTTTACAGTTTCAAATATTTTCATATGAAATGGTTTGCTAAATATGGAGAAATGGCAACACTCACTAAATCAGTGACTGCTAGTTTTGCCATGTAGATTGAGCCTTAAAACTGTGGGAACCCTTGTCCATATACAAAGCAGATATATGAAAATCAAACCCTTATAAAAACATAGAGAACTCACACAGATCATCTTTCTCAGTGAGGCTGTCCTGTTTCAACAGTTCTTTGTGTGAGTCTATGCTTTCAGAGATCTGTCTGGGAAGTAAGAGAAAACTAGGATGTAAACTGATTGCCTTATTGTACCACCAGTGCTGAGATTGAAGTTTTATTAGATGCACTGCATCTTTCTAGCAATTTTCCTCCACAAATTCTAAATGACCAAGACAATAATTCTCTGTCAGTTGCTTTCATGTTTCTTTTATAGTTTTATATAATTAATTTTTTCCACTCTTTTTTTTTTTTTCTACTAGATCCTTGTCATAGTTTAAGCCCAGCCAGCAACCCAGAACCACGCAGCTGCTCACTCAGTCCTCCATCTTTCTCCCTCTGCTCCCAGAGGGATGGGGAGGAGAATCAAAAGAATGTAACTCCCACAGGTTGAGATAAGAACAGTCCAGTAACTAAGGTATAACACAAACCACTGCTGCTACCACCAATAATAATAATGACAAGGGAAATAACAAGGGAAGAGAATACAACCACTCATCACCTGCCAAATGATACCAAGCCCAACCCTAGGCATGATATAACTCTTCCAGGTAACTGCCCACAGTTTATATAGTGGGCATGACGTGCTGTGGTATGGAATACCTCTTTGGTCAGTTTGGGTCAGGTGTCCTGTCTCTGCTTCCTCCCAGCTTCCCCTCCTCCCTGGCAGAGCATGAGACTCAGAAAGTCCTTGGTCTCTGAGTAAACTCAGTAAACATTACTGAGCAACAACTAAAAACATTGGTGTTATCAGTGCTGTTCCCAGGATGAAAGTTAAAGACACAGCACTGCACCAGCTACTAAGAAGAAGAAAAATGACTGCTACTCCTGAACCCAGGACAATCCTACTTTTTCTTCTAATAAATAACAGTAGTGGGACATTTTTGTTTTTAGTGAAAAGAAAAAGATAGAAACAGGACAGGATTTTAAAGCCCAAATTCACATGACTGAATCTACAGATGTAAAAAGATTATCTGCAAGTAGAAAGCAATACATTAAAGTGATATTGTTGTCTTTTTCTTGGCTAAGATTTGAGCTTAGGATTCTTGGGCTTTTCTGCAGTAAAAGAAGACATCACTAGCATCCAAAACACAGCAAGGAGCTGAATGACTTAGCTTTGCATTTAGAGTGAAAATCTCTGGAAAAATTTCCATACGGATTTGGCATCTATATAAAAAAAAGGATAAAACAGAACATCCAGGAAAAAAAATCCAGAAATTTAGGATTTGGGGTCTGTACTTATGTTTGCAACTCAGGCCCATTTCTGCGACAAGGTGATGTCATGATCATGACTTGTGGGGGAAAAAAATGGGTATTTTGTTTTCTAGGATGGCAAACATATTTCAGGTTTTACTTGGAAAAAAGAAAAGAAGTAAAGAAAAAAAGAAAATAGGGGAAAAAAAAGAAGAAAACTTTTCAGGCAAATTCTGTCCCTTTACTCAATTTCTGAATAGAAACTCCATAGACATAAACAGGAGAAATACGGAAACTCAGAAACTCTTCAAAACCTTGAAGAAATAGAAGGAAAACCAAGAAATAGAAGGAAAGAAAAAGAAAACACCAGAAGCCAGCACTCACACTGTCTTTTCCAATACTCTTCTCCTTCAGTCTCAGGACCAAGTTCAAATCTGTTGAAAATGTTCAGTAAACACCCTTTGCAGAATTGATTGGTGTAGATCTCCATCTGTAAACAGCAGGGTTACTTTCATAGGTCAAATCATATCTAGTCTGAGTGCGAAGCAGTTAAAGTAAATGTCTAATGAGCAGCATGGATTTAAAGTTTCTTCCTTCTTTTTTAATGACCTGTTGGCTTACTGATTTATTTTCCAATATGGATTCAGATCTGGATTCAGTGCCTGGACTGAGGAAAATTGCAGCAGCAGGAGTTATTCATTTATGTATTTTTAATTGTTCCTCCTTTTTATTTGTGATCATTTGCCTCTCTACTGCAGCTGTAAGCACAGGTCTAATTGTTTCAAAGGGACAAATGAATTACTTGAGTTGATTAACCTTTATTTTTAGTCTCCCTAAGTCTTGTTTCATTTATGAACTTTCTGGTGATTGTTTTTACTTTGTACTTCAGAAGCCCCAAGTTATTTTGCCTCAGATTCTAGCAGTTAATAATAATTAATTATTTCATTATTTTTATTCAGCATTTTTCTGGAAGAAAGTAAAATGCATTTACTTTTTAAAAACTTCTGTTTTCTCTGAAATTTGTTATGTGATGATAACTTGGAACATAGGGACCCTTGCTGGCAGACATCTGACAGATCTGTATTTTGTAAGCTGATCTTTTACATAAAAGTGAAAGCTGTTCCAGCTGGCTTTTTTGACTGTGCTTGTATGTGAAGGCAAAGGAGAGGGTCTGAGAACAGGCATGAGATTTCCAAGCTATGAGCGTACTACTCCTTTTTTCAGTTTTCCTGCTACTTTTTGTATCTGCCAATGATTATTTCAGATCACTCCCATGCCTCTGTAGGCTACATGAATAGTAAATATATGAGCTTTTGGAGCACTGCAGTAGGTCACTGAGGGAGGCTAAGGAGTTGTATTTTTAAAGAACAAGTTAGATATGACAGTGAAGTAGGAGCAGCTTGGGGAGGCAACTGTATCCAGGTATAACCTGAAGCTCTCTCCAGCATTGCCTATTATTCTTCCATGATACATCTTGCTATATGGCAGCATTCTGAATATATCAGAGACTGGCTTTTGCCATGAGAACAAAGCACATTTTTAGGATAGTCTGTCAGTTCACAAAGTGGTGATCTTGATGAACCTGGATTAAATTTAACAAAAAAACCTGGAATCAGGACTTCCACTTCCCTGCAGATAAAGATATCTGCCAGGAAAGCAGCAGATGTGCATTGTGGAAACTCATGGCTCAGGCTAGATTAGGCTAAGCAGCACTTGGGTGAGATTTAACCTAGAAGAAAGCTTAGAAAAATGGTGTCACTTCTTCATAACTGGCTTGTATTTTCAGATTTCTGTGTTGTTGTACAACCATCTGACATATTTGGCACATTAGACCTCACAGACTGTGCAGCAGAAAAATAACTAAACAAGAATAATAAGATTACCTTCAAAAAGAGTAGATATTAAATACACATACTTTCAATAGAATAGATTTCAGAAATACTTCACAGTGTTTTTTAAGACAAAGAAAGTGTTTTTTATTGTTGTCCTTTATCCTCCCACAGTGATAGAAATAAGTTATTGCTACCCTGTGGAGATGCTGTGTAGCACCAATTGTGGCATATAAAGACTCATAAAATCGTTTGCAGCTTGCAGACTCTAATATCTCAGGAGAGGCTTTATTTTCATTTTGGTTTTCAAGAAACTGTACGCTGCTAAGAGCTAAGGGAGAGATGAGAGAAGGACCTGTGCGCCCTAAAGGTCATAAAAGCTTCTGAGAGGAAATTTTTCTGTTCTCCTTAGTACTGACACTCAAAATATCATATTTAAATGAAATATACAGTTGCTTAGGTTGCAAGATCATGAACACGGAGTAAAAACTTAGATATATTTTGAGCAGTCAAGGCATGTAGGAAAACAGGTCTGTTTTATCTATCAGCGTATTTGAAACCCCAACTATGTGCATTTATCATAGCAGAAGTAGATGTTGAATTAATGTAATTCCACATATATATATATATAAATGAAATCTATCTACATGCATAAACTGAAACCTATAACTATCTAAGGGCTTTCTTCCCAAATTGAATTTTTCTGAACTTTTTAAATAATGCCAAATCAGAGTTTCTTCTTCAGTTATATACTGAAATTTCAGGTTCATTTTAAGGATGCTGAATTTAAATTTTCATCAGCACAGTCTTCCCAAGCTCACAGTGCTCCCAATCTCTGAAAAAACTTATTCCTGAAAATGTCATATTGGGGGTGGGGGTGGGCATGTTGACTGTTTATGAAATAAGATCTTTAGCTGAGGTGTATGATAATACACAAAAGTGGCTTGTCATGGATATTGCTTGCCTAAGGCAGCACCTACTGTGACTTGGCCAGCATGTGATTTTCAGAGCTGGTGAAGCTGACCATGTGCAGAAGTAGTCTATTTTACTACTTCAGTAATTGCGAAGGTGGTGTATCCAGAGTAAGCAAGAATGGAGTCCATGTGGTTTTCCTTGCACTCCAACCAGTGGTGGACAACAGTGATCATGATTTTCTCCCCAGCATCATTTGTATTACAAATTTTTTAACACAGACTGCGATTTGGTGCTAGCTGGGTGAGCCATGGCCCACAACTACCTGAGACAATGCTTCTCTGTTAAAAATAGGTGAAATGGAGTTGTCTCAGAAATGGACCTGCCACCAGTTCTCTTAAAATTCCTAATAAAGATTTATAGGTATAAACTGTGCTATAATACAGCATAAGTGTTAATGATACTTAGAGAAAATGACAAAGAAATAGCTAACAGAAAATCCCTCGAGATATTTCAAATAAGCATATTGGAAAGATGCCCATTTTATTCACCATTAATGCACACCTGGAATAGTTATTACACTACTCAGCAGGAAGTTCACTGTGCTCCCATTGTGATTAAGTGGTTTCTGACACCTTCTGCTTGTTCATTTTATGTCACAGTTCCATAAGGTGAAAACCAGGGAAGAAACAGGCTTTGTGTGATATTTACTAATATCATTATGGAAGACTTAACAGTATTTTCAAGGAAAAAAACCAAACCAAACTAAAATATCTCCACTAGAATAGATATAAACCATCACAACCTCAACATATATGCTTGTTTACGTTACATTTCCACCCTCCTTTTATTTTTTTTTTCTGCTTTTCAACCACGGGTTTTTCTTTTTTAGATGGGCAGACAATAGTTACAGGGGGCTGGTTGTGGAAGTTACAAAGCCTAGTCATGGATTTGCCCACAGAAACTAGGAAAATCTGTCAGAAAACAAAGGCTTTTTTTGATAAGTACTTTCTACAGGTTATATTTTTAAACATGCCATAACAAGATTTATACGTCTGAGTTACTGGACACTTACATGTGGACACTTGCAAGTACAGAATTCATGTATGAAGAGGCACACCCAGACACTTTGGAGAGAGCTATTTTTCTGAGCAAACTCACTAGAAATGATTAAATTTCCATTCAAGGATGCCAGAAACACATTCCACATTTCCTAAATACTGTAAGAGACCAGTTTTGAATTATATGCCTCAGTATGCAGTAGAAATCTATTTTACCAGTAAGTTTATAAATATGAGCTTTTCCCATATCAATTTAATTTTTTTTTATGTGGAAGATACGAAGTTGAAATGCAAGAAGTGATATTAATTTCATAGAATCATAGAATAGTTAAGGTTGGAGGCATGTCCAAAAATATGCTTTCTTGCATTACTTTAAAATGTTTGGATATTGTCCCTGGAACTGTTTCTGTAAACATTACTAGGTAGCTACACCAGAGACTGTGTTGATACCTCTAGTGTTTTGAAATTATTACATAGTTTACTGACTATCTTCATGATGTGATAAGGGGTGACATAGTATATGTATAAATCTTAAAGGCATTTATATGCAGAAAACATATATATTTCAGAGTAACTGTAGAATTTCTCTTCTTTAACAGCCAACTGATGATCATCACAGAGTGTTCAGGGCTTAGGAGTTTGTTGGTGAATTTCTTGGGGAAGATAGTTTTATGGAGAATTCGATATAGAATACGGACTGATGGTCTGATTCTAGGGGAGTATTAACCTACAATGATAATTGATTGTATACATACCAAAGAAATCTCAAAAGGGAAGAGATTTCATCTTTTAAATAAGTGATGTAATTGAGCAGATGTAAACAGACTTATTAAATTTCTTTTCCCAAAAAATCCGGGACCCACTTGCATGAGTGGGTGATGAGAGAAGAACGGCGGATGGCAAAAGAGATGTGGCCACAGATCTCCTCTCTGTGGGGCTCTGCAGGTAGCCAAGCCCATGGCATGGCACTGGGACCTCTCTTCTGCCTTGGACCAACATGTCATGGGTTCAGCAGCGGCAGTCATTTTTTCTGCTTCTTGGTGGTTGGTGTAGCACTGTGTTTTTGATTTTGGGCCTGGGAACAGCGCTGATAACACCAGTGTTTCGGTTACTGCTTAGTGATGTTTTGGTCTGGCCAAGGACTTTCTGAGTTTCATGCTCTGCCAGGGAGGAGGGGAGTCGGGGGGGGGCAGGGACAGGGCACCTGGCCAGGCTGACCAGGGAGGTTATTCCATGCCACAGCACGTCATGCCCAAGATGGAAGAGCAGAGACCCGGAAGGGTGGGGGTGCACTGCGTGGTCGGGCTTGGTTTTAGGTGGTGAGAAATTGTATTCTTTCCTTGTATTTGCCTTGTCATTATTATTATTGGTGGTAGCAGTAGTGATTTGTGTTATACTTTAGTTACTAAACTGTTCTTATCTCAACCTGTGGGAGTTGCATTCTTTTCTATTCACTTTCCCATCCCTCCGGGAGTGGGGGGCAAGAAAGGGGGGAGTGAGTGAGAGTCTGCGTGAGTTAGGCTTAAACCACGACACAACAGTAAAGCAAGCAGCTGCCTGGCAGGGAACTACCACTGATGGGCTTCCAGAGACAAGTTAAGACACTTGTGTCTTGAGGTAAAGAACTCCATCGGATATGCAACCGCTGTGAAAGACAGCCCTCACACATTTACTAGGGGCTAAGTTTTGTCACCACGGCAAGGTCTATTGAAGTTCAAAGGTGCAGATATCACTTGTTTCATCTTTTGTTTTCTAAAAGGAAAGGTCAAAATATTTACCACTGAAGATCCCAGTTCATTCTCAGCTCATTCCTGGGCACATATATTCCCCTGATCTACTGGGAATTCCCTATGATTTTTTTTTGATTCAGAGTGAATAAAATGTGAAAGACTTGTGCTGTAGATAGAGCAGTATGGCCAATATGTTAGCATGATTGAAAGAGAAGACGTATGCTCAGACATTCATCAATTTATAGTGCTGACCACAGAAACAACCAAGGGATTAGAATGATAGTTTTTGTTGCCTCTGTTTTTGAGACAAAAATCTCCATATGAGGAGACGTTCTGTAACATGTCCAGCAGTGCTCAACCAGACAGAACTATGTAAAATACTACTTAGGCTGGCAGAAGAGGTAAAGGAGAGAGTTGTATGACTTGTATGATTCAGTATTCTCAAATTTAAAAAAAGAGAATAATCTACATCCAGAAGTAGAAAACTGAATATCTTTATTTCAGATTAGCTACTTATTTTTCACTGGATTCCACAGTGACACATAAATAATAGATCAATTACTTTTCAGCCTACCAAGGCACCAACTTCACACAAGTAACAGGTTTGTGAGCATTTATTAATATGTCCATAGGCTTAACTGCCTCCATATTCTGCACCTGTAGGACTCAAATCCTATTTTTAGAGAAGAGATTCAGAGCAGCCCTGCGCAGAAGGACTTGGGGTTGTTGGTCAATGAGAAAATGAACATGAGCCGGCAGTGTGCGCTTGCAGCTCAGAAAGCCAACCGTATCCTGGGCTGCTTCAAAAGGAGCGTGACCAGCAGGTCAAAAGAGGTGATCCTGCCCCTCTACTCTGCTCTTCTGAGACCTCCCTTGGAGTATTGTGTGCAGTTCTGGTGTCCTCAACATAAAAAGGACATGGAATTGTTGGAACAAGTCCAAAGGAGGGCCATGAGGATGATCAGGGGACTGGAGCACCTCCTATATGAAGATAGGCTGAGAAAGCTGGGGCTGTTCAGCCTGGTGAAGAGAAGGCTGAGTGGAGACCTCATAGAGCATCCTTCCAATATCTGAAGGGGGCCTATAGGGATGCTGGTGAGGGACTCTTCATTAGGGACTGTAGTGAGAGGACAAGGGGTAACGGGTTCAAATTTAAACAGGGGAAGTTTAGATTGGATATGAGGAAGAGATTCTTTACTGTAAGGGTGGTGAGGCACTGGAATGGGTTGCCCAGGGAAGTTGTGAATGCTCCATCGCTGGTGGTGTTCAAGGCTGGATTGTACATAGCCTTGGGTGGCATGGTTTAGTGTGAGGTGCCCCTGCCCCTGGCAGGAGGGTTGGAACTAGATGATCTTCAGTTCCTTTCCAACCCTAACTATTCTATGATTCTATATACAGAGCTAACAAATATGTCATTTAGCGTAACATAATACGTTTGAAATAAACCATCCCAAGAAGAACTTTTTAAAATATGACAGCTGTCATATTTTTGTCTGAAGACAGGAGCCACTAGGGGCCACCGTACACCTCAGAAAAATGAAATTTCTTTCCCAGGGGAAAATCTAAAACACATTCCATTTGTGCATCACTTTCTCATGAAATGTTTTTGTAAAATTTGCAAAGAAAGGTTTTTCTTGGAATTAGGTTTTCCTTTCTTTTTCATTTATTTCCAGTGACACAGTTGTGCACATGTTCATGACAACAAGCAAAAGGTTGGGAAGTATTAAATGATGACCTCAGTACATGAAAGGTGCTTTCTCTGTTAATTATATGAAGTGAACTGTGTTTAATGTTAGTTTCAAAAATAATGAAAATAGAAAAGTAGTCTGCTTTATGTTTTCCAATAGACAACTTCTGAGAGAAGACCATACAATTTTAACAAAGAATCATTAACGCTGAAGTTGTAATTGAAGTTACAATATGTTGCAATTACTTTCATTGGAGCTAGCTCCTCGCTTAAGCTCTTTAGGATTTTCAAGGAAAACGTTTTGTTCAGTCACTCAGCTAACTACTTATAATACAAACAATTTCTGCAGGAATCACAGTAAAAACATTTAGAAAAGTTAAGTTTTTTCTGTGGCAGAGTATACGTAATTTTCCATCTCCACCCCTTCTCTTTATCCACACATGAATCCCAGCTGAATAGTAATTGACAATACAGAGCATCCTGTAATATTGAGTCCTTTGTTAGTGTCAGAATCCTGAAATCCTGAGTGGAAATTGTGGTGTGTTTTTTTTTTTTTTTTTTAAACAGTGGACCATTTAGATTCATAAGACAGATATATATATATGTCTATATTTTTCTATATTTAGATACATAAGATATATATATATTTACACACACAATTAGTTGGGCACTTGGGCAGATGTTCAGTCCTTATATGTATCGGTGATATGATTCCATTGGACCCAGCAAACTGTCTATATAGATTCCTACAATCTAGCCAGTAAGATTCATGGTTACCTTCGCATTTTTTTATGGTTTTCATGTGGGAACTTTAAAGCTATATTAGCAAATTTCTAATATAAGATACTAGAATTCAGATTCCACCTAAAGTTGGGTTTTTTTCTTTTCTTTTTCTTGCTTGCATTTGGAATATCCCGTATAGAATACTGGGGTTTCCATTCTCAAAATTCTTACATTTAGGGCATGTTCTTAGCCACAGTGGAAGGATTAAAAATACCAATTTATACCAATTAATATTTTTCACATAAGATCATGTGGCATTCAGTAAAGTCATGAGACTCCTATTAAAATGCAGCTGAATCTCGCACTTCGAAATTTCTTCAATTTTATATGAAAAAATAGTTTTTAACTGGAAGCAGCCTTTGTTTCTCTTAGTTATTCCTTGACTTCTGTATTAAACCAGCCTTTCTGAAGCAGCTTGGACACAAAGAAAAGTTTGTTTAGGAGGCTAATACGTGCTACTATGCTATGATTCATACTTGCAGTGCATATCAGTTTCAAACTGCTGCACCTTTAACAGTGTGAGATAGTCAAAGAGGATGTTAAATTTTGTTTAATATTTATTGTCATCCTCATTTGAGAAAAATTTAATGCATGAAGTTACTGAGAAATTTAAACTCATTGAAGCTCATAGACACTGAAGCTTTGTTAAGTCACTGACGATCTCTGTATTGCAGAATCATTATGTTCATGATCTGTGCTCTCTCAGGTAAAATGCAATGGTCAAATATAATGAAAACAGACTGCTCTAAGAAGAGTGGGTGATTCATGAAAGGGGTAGAGCTCAAATGTTGCTCCTACATGTTCTTTCTTTTCTGAAAAGTCAAAACCTTAGTGTAAGATGATAGCATAAGGAGTATTAGACTGGTGCCAAGTGTAATACATCTAGACAATAACAGTGTGGTGAAATCTGGCATAAGATACTGATCAGGACATAAATCATAAGTAGGGGTAGGAAAAGTATTTATGATTTATTACAGAGTAAAGCCTACTTTTCAGTGGGATGCTACCATTTATCACAAATGGTGTCCTGTATTTTCAAAGGATCCCCTGGATATTTGCCATCAAGTTCTTGAAAGCGGTCAGCCTATTTCATGATTGTACTCCTTTCAGAGATAAATGTTGCCTGCATATTGGAAAGTGATTCTACATGAGAGAAAAGATGTGGGGAAAGAGCTGGTTATCAGTCATTCCATGCACACACGTGGAGCTGCCTTCTCTTTGCTTTGCTCTCAAACTCACCACATAATAGAAATTTTGCCTCCCTAGATGAGTGTTTTCTCTAATTACCAAACTGTAAGAGATAATCAGCAACACATAAATGCTGTGCTGTTGCCAAATTTCAAATTGAGCAGTATCTTGCTGTCAAGGGAATACTACCTTGAACAACAATTACGGTTTGTGTTTTATGTCTTCCTTTATGGCAGTGTGAGCTCCCCAGAAAGCCAACTGTATGCTGGGCTGAATCAAAAGAAGTGGCGCCAGCAGTTCGAGGGAGGTGATTTTCTCCCTCTATTCTACTGTAGTGAGACCCTGCCTGCAGTACTGTGTCCAGCTCTGAGGCCCCAGACATGAGAGGGACATTAACCTGCTGGAGCAAGTCTAGAGGCGGGGAACGAAGATAATCAGAGGGCTGGAGCATCTCTCCTATGAAAGGAGGCTGAGAGAGCTGGGATTGTTCAGTCTGGAGAAGAGAAGTCTCAGAGGAGACCTTTGTAACAGTCTTCCAATACTTAAAGGTGGTCTACAAGAAATCTGGAGAGGGACTTTTTACAAGAGCGTGTAGTGACAAGACAAGAGAGAATGGCTTTAAACTGAGAGAGGGTAGATTTAGATTAGATATTATGAAGAAATTCTTTGTGATGAGGGTGGTGAGGAACTGGCAGAGGTTGCCCAGAGAGGACACAGTGGCCATTTCTAAAATTGGTTTTGGTTTGGTTTTGCTGGTATTTTTGCTTTCAGTACAAATAGCTTTGATCATAAATCCATATTCATTTTTTTTAATGGGTGATATAATATGTGTGGGAGTTCACGTTTTAAAATTGGGATGAAAAATATTTTGTCTCCTCATAGTTTACCCTTTGAAAATGTACCTTTAGTTTTTGCTACAAACAACTGCTTACTTACACAAAGTCATAATTTTCTGACATCTAAAATTATTACAGAATTTAGTGAAATTTAAGTAATAAGTTTTCTTCCAGGAGTGATTCAGAAAGTTGAAAGATTTCATTTCTGGCCTCAAAGAAGATATATATTTTTTAGATCTCTTGCAGTTTTCATGTTTTATTCATAGTACCTAGATTTAAAAATAATGAATCTAAATTTAGACAATCTTTTAAGAGTTTTAAAAAATCAAACCTGAATCTGAAGTTAAGCTAAGCTGACATTTTTTATTGTTTATTTGTTTTTCATTGTTCAAAGGAAAAAGAAAAACTCACATGTGGATTTCATATGATGTTAAAAGTGTGGGTCCCTCCCACTCCTGAGTTATGCAAATAACTGAAAGTTTATTCACTACTATAGTTTTATTTATAACTTTTCCATTGGCACTTTCCATCTCTTGTTTTTTTGAATCAACTACCTGCCAACTGCTTTTTGACAAGGCCTTTCCTCTGGATATAATTTTTCAATGAATCTTTTATTTCTCCTTCCTATGAATGTATAACTTCTGTTAAAGTCAGCAGAACTTTTTTTTCTGGTTCTGCTTTGCAGAATCTCCTCAGCTCATTTACTCCCGTGTTATAATCCCTTTCCCTAGACTGACCCTTTAACTTACCTCTCTGCTTTTACCTCCTTCAGTTCTTCTGGAGCATCATTATGTGTTTCCTGTAGTTTTGCTAATTCTTATTCCAACAACTTGCACAGATTTGGTGTAAGGATCAATGCATTCTTTTGCATCTGAGTCCCCAATAACTAACTCTTTGGCACAGTGTTTCACCATGCACAAGTCCTTTCCTCCCCTTTCCCTTGTTCCTGATGGGCAAGATGACCCCCTGACCCACATGCAGCAAGCTGGAGCTCGATTTTTCACAATCCTGCAAAATCCCAGCTTTCCTCTTTTGTGATTCCCAGAGGAAGTGAATGAGTTATAATAACAGAGGGAAGGGAGAAAAAGCTGCCAGCTGTTTCCACCTCTGGATATCTTTGTTGCAAGGGAGGGGCGTTACTGTATTATTAGGAAAGGATGATGTGCTATTCTGAGATCTCAAAACAGAAGGAGGGAAAAACAAACATTAAATGTTTTTAATTTTTATTTCTGTGTTTATAGATGACAAAGGCTGTCTCATCGGCCTTCAGGACTCAGAAACTGACTAACTAAATCTTCCTTCATTTGGGGATTTAAAGTACTTTGGATTAGAATAAAAGGCACACTGACCTTTCTGAGGTTCAGTTACCTGTTTTGCTTGTTAATATATCTCAAGCATGCATACAGGGTCTCTGCAGTGTGGGGAGCTTGCTGCCAGCTCTTCTTCCCACTCGCAGGTTGCTTGCAGTGTGCTGAGGAGGGACTACAGGACCAGCGGGTCTTCTGCAAAGACCTGTGCTCCTCGGCCCCTATAGAGGCCTCTCTATTTTGCCACTAATGAGCGCGAGGACTGTTAACAAGCTGGTGACACTGTTTCTTCACCCATGGGGGTGGGCACTTATCACACTCAAAGCAAAAGAAAGCTGGATGGTGACACTGTGTTTGCTACAGGTAATACGTCTGATTGTAACAGGCATGAAGTTTCAGCTCTGGTGCACTAACATGTGTAAACATCACTTCTCAATTTTAGATAGTGATGAGGCCTTGAAAGGTAACTGTTTTGCTTTACATTTTGTAGAGCAGATGAATCTGAAGTATAGATCATCTCTTTCCTTCCATTTGGTGAGGTAAAAAGTTCAATATTTTTCTCCGTTTTTGCATTTAGCTCTGCAGAGATCAAAATTTGATTTATCAGTTACGTACCGCTATGGACAGCCAGGTTTATTCCATTGCTATCGGAATGGCACAGTGTTATTTGCACCTCCGGCACAGAGAATTGAGTACGCCCAGTCAGAGGGCCTGCTATCAGCAGCTGGGACCCATCAGGTACCACTGTCACATCAAAGCAGCCAGTAACAGTACCTCTCCCAGGAGAAATAGGTACGGCAGTGTTCTTTATTCAGGAGACCAATACTTCTTTGGCTGTTTCTTCATTAAAAAAGAAATTGTAGGGGTCTTTTAAATGTCTGCATGTCTCTGAGAAAGAAGTTATCAGGCAAAGAGAAGATTAATTATCCTAATGTAAAAAAGCATGAAGGCAAAAGAGTGGGACAAAGATGCAAAGTAATCTCTCCTCTCCTCTCCTCTCCTCTCCTCTCCTCTCCTCTCCTCTCCTCTCCTCTCCTCTCCTCTCCTCTCCTCTCCTCTCCTCTCCTCTCCTCTCCTCTCCTCTCCTCTCCTCTCCTCTCCTCCCCTCTCCTCCCCTCTCCTCCCCTCCCCTCCCCTCCCCTCTCCTCCCCTCCCCTCCCCTCCCCTCCCCTCCCCTCCCCTCCCCTCCCCTCTTCTATGTAAGCTCATATCAGAATGAGTCATTTAAAATTAGTGGTAAGATAGTGTATATTTAGGTAGCATTAAATAAAAAAAAAACACAAAGGACAGAAGTAAAGAAGTGGCACAGCAGCAAATAACAAATCCATCCACCCATGCCTTAGGTCTTGACACCGCAGATTGAAAATGAGGGTTGGTGCTTTGAGGAGTGCTGAACTAATGAAATTCTGCTGTTGAACACTGAATACCATGTTCATAACAAACTGTTGAGATGGCATGTTCTTGTTATCACCTGGGAAGAGGACTGTGATTCCTACGCATTTTAGTTGGCAAACATGATGAGTTATGTCAAGCTAAGTGCATTCATCAGGACTGAAGAGTTGAACACATATATACCAGACTGTTTATACCAGATTAATTTTAGTACAACAGTGTGATATGTAAATTTGGTGGGTGGTTGATCTGAGCCAGAGATTAAATAAAAAGGTGTTCCCAATGTAATTTTTGGTTAGCAATGATTTTACACTAATAATTTTCATACGTTATGTATTGCACCTAATTAGTATTATGGTAACATTTTCTATCAATGTATTTAACAGCACCAGTTGCTAGCCTTAAGCAGGGGGTATACATATGACTTAAACACCACCCATATATGAATGAAATCTATTCAAATAGGACCACCTCCTGCTTTAAACAGTACTAAAGCAGGATAATTAATGTAGTGCATGAGAGAAAGAATCAGACACAGATTCTCCATTTGATCTGTGTATATAAAACATAGTAAGCGTGTAACATTGGCAAGGGTTGCAGTAATCTTATACTTGTTGCCCTGGTTCTGACACTTCCATGGTTATGAACTTAACATATGGTATGTGCTTCATAAAGCAATTCTGCCATTGTCAAACTTCTTTGCACAGACAATGAGCAAATTTATAGGACTATGCACACTGTGCATGAAAATTCAGTCTCTAAGGATTATTTTTTGTTTGCCAGAACCGGAGCTATTTCTAGTACATTTAAGGACTTTCCACAATTGGAAAACATCTAACTGTGGGTGTGGGATAAACAGAGAAAGAAAAAAAAAGAAAAGCCAATAACTATTAAAATTTCCACTAATAGGATTGAAAGCTGGGAGTTAATGTGCCTGGGATGGCAAGAATCATTTCACAGAATACTGTATATCTAGAACCGACTACCCTTTTTTATGTGTAGCACATTTCTGTAACATACAAAAAAATCCCTTTGTATGCATAACAGATATAAACCTACTTATCATAATAAGAAGAACACTTAAAAAAAAGACATAATCCTTGTTTCACATTTAAAATTTCCAGGACCGTTGCTGGTTTCAGTTGCTGAGGTAACCTTACTGACTGCGTCTTTCAAAAGTTCTGGGATACTGCAAGTCATCAAGCAAAAAAGGTCATGGAGGAAGCAAAGAAGCGCAGTGGCATGACCTTCTGTTTTCAGGCTACATTTTGGAGGCATAAGCCACCACCCTTACTTTGTTTGATGTGAAAATGTCCTTGTAGGTTGTCGTGGTTTAAGTCCAGTCAGCCACACAGTTTTCGCTCTCTTACTCCCCCCTCTTTCTTCCCCCTGCTCCCGGAGGGATGGGAAGGAGAATAGAAAAGAATGCGACTCCCACAGGTTGAGATAAGAACAGTTTAGTAACTAAGGTATAACACAAATCACTACTGCTACCACCAATAACAATAATGACAAGGCAAATACAAGGGAAGGATACAATAGCTCACCCCTTCTAATACAAAGCCCGACTACTCACTTCCCCTCCTTCTTCCCCCCCACTCCGAGGGGGGGGAAAAATTGGGAGAAGAATCAAAAGAATGCAACTCCCACTAGCCGAGACAAGAACAATTCAGCAGCCAAGGTATAACACAAACCACCACTGCCACCACCACCCACAAAAATTATCAGGGAAATACAAGGAAAGAGGATACAATTGCTCACCACTCGATGACCGAGCTGTGAACTGAACTCTTCCGGGTTCCTGCCCCCCCAGTTTTACATCCTGGGCATGACGTGCTGTGGCATGGAATAGCTCCTTGGTCAGTTTGGGTCAGGTGTCCTGTCTCTGCCTCCTCCCGGCTCCCCCTCCTCCCTGGTAGAGCATGAAACTCAGAAAATCCTTGGCCAGACCAAAACATCACTAAGCAGTAACAGAAACACTGGTGTTATCAGCACTGTTCCCAGGCTGAAGATCAAAAACACAGTGCTACACCAGCTACCAAGAAGGAGAAAAAATGACTGCTGCTGCTGAACCCATGACATAGGTGAACTCTTCCAATCAATGCAGCTTTCTTTCTACTAATGTAGTAGTTGGCTTCTGTCATTGCTGTCATAACAACAATAATGCAAATTCCTCATACCTTCAATTTTTTTTAGGAAAAGGGTCATTATTCCAGTTTTACAGGTGGAATAACAAACAGACGGAAGTCCAAATGCCAGGTCAGTTTTACAACTGAGAAAAATATTGTTTTCATTGCAGTTATGCAATCCCACTGACTTGATGAGAATAAATGAAAATTGTAAACTAAGATGTAATGTGATTGTGCCCTTATCTGGGAACGCAAATTTTCAAGAGAATTTTCTTTTAAGTCCCATCTAATTAAATTTTGGGCACTAAAGGCTGACAGTAATGCAAGAAAAACATGATTCAAAGCCACCTAACACAGAAATCACCTGAAATCGTTAAACATCTTCCGCTTTGGCCCCTATAGCCGTATATCTGCAGCTGTAGTTACGCAGGACTAGTCACTGTCCCAGCCTGGGCACCTAGATGCCTACTCTCCCTCCACTTCATTCTGGGATCAGGGAGGCTGGCAGAGCCATCCCTGACCTTCTGTGTAGTGTCTGGCAATTCAAGTACACAGTGAAGAAAAGGAAGCCATGGGACCCATCCCTGTCTGAAGTAATATTTCTTTTTGCTACTTTTCTGTTTCCAGCTCAAGTCTGTATTCTGTCTCTGTTCCCAGAACCATCCACACATTCTTAAATTGAATGGGCATTGGAATAAACCAGTTATTTTTCCCCATTTCTGTTCCCCAGACTTAGATCCCAGTGGTTAGATGTTCTTTCCTAGAAGAAGGAAAATGTGAATTTATCACTTCTTGAGCAGAGCAGGGGATTGAATCCTGGAGCCCTACTTTCTAAATAAATGCTTTCACTAGGAGTCTGTTATGGACAGACAGCATCCCTTACTATTGTTTTAGCATCAGTATCTCAGAAAAGAGATCACTGGATCTTTCAGGTAATGTTTCTCAATCTTGATTAAACAGAATAGCCTCTCTCAGTCCCTGAGTCACTGGAGAAGGATATAATTTCAGTCCTATCTTGTTCACAGCATTTCTCAAGAGGCTTGGTAGTTCCCTGTCCACTTCAGTTTTGTGGAGCTGCTACTGTAAATTTTATCCTTTATGAATCCTCAAGGTTTAATTCTGGGTTGTCAGTTCAGAGCAGTGATGAGCCACCTAAAAGGCAGTATAGAGACTAATGTACCTAGGAAAAAGGGGCAGCCTGATGTGGTTAGGCAGTGAGTGTGACTCTCTGGCAGGAAAAGCATAGAAAACTGAAGCTCTCCAGCATTGCTGCAGAACACTGGAAGAAGATCCTGGCAAGAACTAAAACATGCACATGAACAGTTAGATTTAATGACATGAAAAAAGCCACAATAGGTGGCTGTTTTATGTTGCCTATTACCCAGCATTAAAGAAAAATAAGGTTGGACAAGTTTTGCACAGGTTCCAATTTTTCCCCCTTACCCCTCAGTTGAATCTGTACATATGCTTGTCAGATCTGCCCAGAAAGACAGTGAGCAATTGAAACCATATAACATCCTTTGGCATATTATTCTTTTTATCTCTCTTTATTTCTACGAATTTCTTCCTAGCAGCTAACCTGAATCACTTTGTAGCTGAAATTCATATCATCTTGCCATCTTGCTTTTGTCCATTAACTCAGAACACAGGGTTTTTTTTCTTGTTTCTTTACTGACTGATGTGAAACAGTTTTCACTTTCTTTGGGACTATGATGAAGTCCTACATTTTTTTTTTTTCCCTCTAGTCAAAACAAGCCAATTTTTAATCTCTTTGCTCTAAATTAGATTTTATAACTCTTGGATCAGTTGCTTTTTGTCTTCCTGATGTGCTGTGTCTAAAACTGGACACATTATTCTAGATAAGGATGTAACAATGTTGAATTGACTGAAGAATTACTTATCATTTCTTGGTTTTGTTTATGTTTCTCAGTATGTTTTTGTGCTTCTCCTACAACAGCATGATATGGTTGGCTCATGTTAGCTCCACATGTATGTTAAGATTCTTTCATGAAGAACTGCTAACAGCTTGTTTTACAGCTGGCTTTCTGCTGTTAATTATTCCTTCATGAGTGTAAAGTCTTGTATTTATTCTTATCATGCCCCATTTTTCAGACTATTTCTCCAGTCTGTCAAAGTCAATTCCTAATCCTGTCTTCTAGTTACTTTGTCATTGTATGGTCTCTTTGCACACTCTCGTATATACAAACCCTTCTTTTCCATCATACAGGTTCCCAAAGAAATGTTAGAGATAACTAGAACCAGAAACAAATAATTATCTGTTATATATCTTCTATTTTGCTGGTCTTGAAGTTATTCATATTTATTTCTTATAAAATGACAAAATAGAATGATAGCAAGAAATCTAAAAGTGAGGAGTTTTAAGGTATATTGTGCACTCAGGAATAAAAAGAAATCCCTGGAAGGTCAGACTTAATTTGAAATTGCAGAAGCAGGCAGAGTTCTCTGAGGAATTCCTGTCTGATCCTAAATTAGAAAGAACAGTGTTAACTGTAGCATTTTGTCAGCTTTAGTTATCACAAGTCAGGTAGTAACTGGAATTAAAGATCCAAAACTACAGAGAGGACTCGTGGAAGATACAGACTGAAGGACATGCAAAACTCATGTCAATCTGCATTAATCTGCATTAATCACCTAGGAGAGCCTCGCAGTACAAGGAGGAAAGCAGGATATGGGTACACCAAGCAGACTGAGCAGTGAGGCAGCTAGAAAACAGATTCTGTAAAGTAGAAATACTTAGATCAAACAGGAAGAAGTCACAAAACCAAAGTGAGGTGGGAACATGCAGGCTTAAATGATATCTGGAATTTGGAAAAAACTGTGAGAACAATAATAAATACAACAGCTTTAGAAAAATTCACAAGCCAGAGCAAGAGAAGCAGAATCAGGAAGAGGTGAGTGGCAGTGCAGAATGCAAAGAATTAAAACTGCATAGAAACCTTGAGTGGCATTCATCTTGTCTTTCTTCAGTTGTTGAAAAAGTAAATTGCATCTAAGCTAGATGCCTAGGCTACCTCTGCCATCAGTGGCAAGAAATAGACATCTCCATAAAAAAAATAATTAAATAACCATGCACTCCAGGACATAAGCAAGTGTCATGGGTTCAGCAGCAGCAAGTGGCATGACAGCAAGTGGCAGACAATGCACTGCAGAACCCAGTATAATCATATATAAAATGGAGAAGGTACATAAGGAACAATTTTTCTTGTTAGCAGTTGTCAAATAATGTAAAAATATGGAAACCAGTGCAGAGAGGGATGAGAAAGCATAGAATCATAGAATAGTTAGGGCTGGAAATGCAACTGTTTGTCAACATTTAAATTCAGGATCAACAGAGGTGGAAAAAAATTCATAAGTATGCTTCCACATTGTCCAGAGGAAGCTGCAAATGATGGTCAAAGATGTCCAGTTGTGCTTACAGCCTAAAGAAAAAGGTAACTGCAAGGCAGGAGGACAAAAATCACACAGCAAATATCAAAACATGCTTGTTCATTCTTCTTGAAGTATTTAACATTTATCCCAGTTAGAAATGACATAACATACAAGATGGAGCTTTGATTAAATCCGCTGCGGCTGTGTTGGTGTCTAGGGACTGGAGAGAGCAAAAGTGAACTAAACTTACAAGTGCGTTAGGACATCAATAGGAGTGGGCAGCCCCCCAGAAGCTTATGTCAATTGTTATTTGTAATTACACAATTTTCAGTTATGAAGGAAGATATGGGTTATATATAACCCTTAACACTTACACAGGCAGGAGATGAATAAACTGAGGTAGTTGTATGCAGAGAGCATCTACCAATTCCAGAGGTAAGACGGAGAAGACTGGTCCCATTGTAATGAAGAAATGTTGTTCTTACTTGAAGCCTTGTTTAAACATGCTTTCTTTTAGGATCTCAAATGACATACTGGCCATTTACATAAATAAACCATACTCTCTATTTTGGCACATCCTGCAGTATTTAACTGACAGCACCTCAGCCTAGCTGGAACTTAGGCTAAAGAGTAGAAGTACTGAGTCAGCACCTCACGTTTGTCTGAGTTATGGACAATTTCAGTATTAAACAGTGTAAAACCAGTTTTAGGTGCCAACTAAGCTAACCGGCCTGTAAAGTTCTGGGTCCACAACGACTGCTAATGATGCTACAGAAATTATCACATTTCATCCTCTGAGCTACCTTTCCACTTAATACAAAAATACCTCATTTTTTATCCTATGTGAAAGGGTTTGCCTCTGTGTAGGTAAAGTTAAGCTGCTTATTTTTAAAAGCAGGAGCTATTTTGTTCAGTTCCAATGTACGATTCTGGTAATTTCCTTTCTAAAATACCATATGAGTCAAAACAAATACAAGAAAATGAGTGGGATATTCTACTAGGCTAATAAAAAGCAATTCGCTGGGAAACAGTTGGCAGGCAGTTCCCTGCCATGTCTTTCTGGAGGAGGTGTAGGCAGGCTGAAGCAGAGAAAACTCCTCAGAGACCTTTCCATTGCTCAGTGCATGAAACCAGTAGAGAATCATAGAATAGTTAGGGCTGGAAAGGACCTTAAGATCATCTAGTTCCAACCCTCCTGCCAGGGGCAGGGACACCTCACACTAAACCATGCCACCCAAGGCTCTGTCTAACCTGGTCTTGAACACCGCCAGCGATGGAACATTCACAACTTCCCTGGACAACCCATTCCAGTGCCTCATCACCCTTAAAGAATTTCTTCCTCATATCCAATCTAAACTTCCCCTGTTTAAGTTTGAACCCGTTACCCCTTTTCCTGTCACTACAGTCCTTCATGAAGAGTCCCTCCCCAGCATCCTTATAAGCCCCCTTCAAATACTGGAAGGTTGCTATGAGGTCCCCCAGCAGCCTTCTCTTCTCCAGGCCCCAACTTTTTCATCCTATCTTCACACAGGAGGTCCTCCAGTCCTCTGATCATCCCCGTGGCCCTCCTCTGAATTTGTTCCAACAGTTCCATGCCCTTTTTATGCTGAGGACACCAGAAGTGCACACAATACTCCAAGTGAGGTCTCACGAGAGCAGAGTAGAAGGGGAGGATCACCTCCTTCTACCTGCTGGTCATGCTTCTTTTGATATATTTCACACAGTCTCTTCACACAGATGAAGGTAATAATCATTTTTTAATCATACGTGACAACATGTAAGACTTTGAAGCAGTTATAGTTCATATATATATATATAAAATTTTTATATATAATAGTCTGAAACTTGACATCTAATAATGAGGTGTTGAGCCACTACAAGACTATCAGTACAATTATTAGTGCTGCTCTCTCTACAAATATTCCTATTACTTATTTGGATGTTTAGCAACAGAAATACTTCCAAGACACTCTACTATTGAAAAATGAAAGTCAATTTAGCTTTGTATGTATTTTTAAAATGCTTTTCAATAGCAGGTGTTTTGTACTCCACTGGATACGGTTAGAGAAAAGATATTAAAGAAAAAGTTAAATTGTATGAAATTTAGCAAGAGCTGTGAATAAGGAGTGAAAACAGGATGCAAATTAATTATGTTTTAAAATGCCCTGTGATTATGAGAAAACAACTTGCTCAAGTTTCACAGCTCTCGCATATAAATCCCTGCATAAGCATACGGGAGACCAAGTGGCATGATCAGGCTTTGTGTAATGCCACAGATCACAGAGCCAAAACCCTTTTACCTTTGCATGGTGGGTCATATTTGCCTCTGGAAACACTTACACAATGGGAATATATTGACCACTCTTGGTTTTTACTGTTACTACATATGTAGATTAGCTTTGTGTCTTGGAAAACAATCACAAGCAAAATTAAAAACTTTATAAAGGAGCAAAATATGCTCTTTAGTGACCTTGGTTTGGCACTAAACTGCCGTCGTTTTATCAATCTTGGCTACAATTTCATGTCAGGAGCACAACATTGGCCAGCAAAGCGTGTTTAATTATCTATTCTATGGTAGAATTAACACCCAATTTCATTGGATAGTCACTGTTTATCAACAAATTCATCTGGTAACCACATGTTAAATGTCAATGCATATCATATAATTTACTCATTTGATTATTATGGTTTTCACTCAGTTGCGATGGAAACAAGTGTTTTTTTCTTGTGCTTATAAAATGTATTAAGTGTTTGTGGTGCCACAGTAGAACCTTAAAAGGAAAAAAATCATCCACTTGGGCAACTTTACTCATTTAATCAACTTCATGATTATAGTACTGTGATAGAAAAGGTCTTGCTATGCTTAAATAATTAAGCTATTCTGTAACAGCTATGTTTCTTTTCCTGGGAAATACACAGACTGCAAAGACCATTTTCTGTAGAGGGTGCCTGAGGAAACAACCTTTTAACCTGGTCACTAAATGTGTCCTAGAAATAAAAAAAAGAAAATTAAATACTGTGTTGGGCCTACAGGACTTGAAAGCACATGCAAGTATTTGTTGAAGAGTTGTGACATTACAGAGTGTTATTATACGTAATCACAACAGCTCTTTTATCAGAAAATACAACTAACTTTAAAATTACTTTATTTCACTTGAATAGGGGAAAAGCTGATTGGAAAAAAGAAGCTGCAAAACCAGCTGAAGGGAAGTGATCTTGTTTCTTTGGAAACTGAAATAAAAAAACTGAAACTTTACAGAACTTGAATGGAAAAGATTGCATAAGAGGTAGAAATTTGTTTGCTGTATTTTATCTCTGAAGATATCTGGTCTTTCTTGTTAAGTGATTAGTGGTACCTGAATAAATTTAAGTACTTCATCAAATTATCATTGTTTAAGTTGATGGCAATAAAACCAATTATATGTATGAATTAAGACTGATTTTCTTCACAAGTATTTATCCTCAATATTTAGTGTTTGTCAGTCTTGTGATCAAAGAAAACAGTGATGTATGAGGATAGCTGAGTTGAGACTGCCATAGGTATATAGTTATGGCACACAGGAGCTGTTTGGAGACTCAAGATTCACCCTTCTGAACCATTAATAACCTTTGTTTTTATGCTTCTCAGACCATTCAGCCAGAGGCTGGCCATAGCAGTGTCTTGCAGTCTGATGAGGAGTAGTTGCTACCTCCTGAACAAATGTCTGTGAAATAATGTTCAGTCTCTTCATGTTCCAGTCTACAGTACCAGTGCAAAAGCTTTAATGTGCATGAGAATGAGATTGTGTAAGGACTGCACACATTTTACTTGCATGTCTTTGTAGAAATGAAAGATGACTTCTCCATCTGCAGTTTCTTCAAAGTTGACTTGGATGTCATTTCCACTCATCTCTTCCTTCCAGGTGATGTTTTATGCATATTATTGCTTTTCCTCAAATGGAAATACAAGCCAAAGCCTATCATAAATCTAGCAAATCATTCCTGTTCAGGGTGGCTCATCATCAGCCTGTAAGTGTCTGTGTATCGGAATTTATTTTTTTCTTTTTGGAAGTCTAAATCCAATGAAATAGGATTCGATTGTTTAATCAACTTTTCTGTAGCTTGAAAGTAACTGCTAATACCAGTAACAGAGCTACCATATGATTTTCTTCATAATGCATTGGAAATGGGATATGCATAACATATTATGCATGCAAAGAGGAATAGGGTTCACCTGAACTTTATTCGGGCATCACAGCTCACATCTCAGAAGCTTCAGAAACCATATGGGAAAAGATTCACGCAGCTCTGCTGGTCAAGCTTGAACTTGACTTTTATTAAATAAGTGGAAGCTTGTCATGGGTTCAGAAGCAACAGTTGTTTTTCTCCTTCTTGGTAGCTGGTGCAGTGCTGTGGTTTTGATTTTGGGCCTGGGAACAGTGCAGATAACACCAGTGTTTCCAGTTACTGCTTGGTAAGGTTTTGGTCTGACCAAGGACTTTCTGAGTCTCATGCTCTGCCAGGGAGGAGAGGAAGCCGGGAGGAAGCAGAGACAGGACACCTGACCCAAACTGACCAAAGAGGTATTCCATGCTACAGCACATCATGCCCAGGATGTAAAAATGGAGGGCAGAGACCCGGAAGGGTGGGGGTGTACTGCTTGGTCGGGCGGGGTATAGGTGGTGAGCCATTGCATTCTTTCCTTGTATTTGCCTTGTCATTATTATTATTGGTGGAAGCAGTAGTAGTCTTGTATTATACCTTAGTTACTAAACTGTTCTTATCTCAACCTGTGGGAGTTGCATTCTTTCGATTCTCCTTCCCATCCCTCGGGGAGCAGGGGGAAGAAAGAGGGGGGAGTGAGTGAGCAAAACTGCATGAGTTATAGAGGCTTAAACCATGACAAAGCTACACAGAAGCCAAAGTGTTACTTTTAATAAAGCAGATTTGTCATGTGTCCAAAGGATGTTGATAAATGATCAACAGTGAGACTTCTATAATTTCTCCACACAGTTTTTAATAACAGCTGTACCATTTAGTTTCTGAGACAATCTTAGTATCCAGAGTCTTGTAGGAAGGTAGATCCAACCTCTCAGTCAGGATCTACCATTTGTTTTGCAGATTTCTAAAAACATGGCATATCTGCCAGGTTTTCAGGTCAGGCACCTTTCATAGCTACTTAAGCTCATCAGTGTCTAGATCTCATGAGCTATTTGTATTTCACCAACCTCATCTTTGTTTGCAAGCTCAAAAATTATCAGGCTCCTCAAGAAGGCTATGGGTAAACAACCATGTTTGCTCTGAAGGCGTACGAAAAATTTGAGGTCTAGCACTACCGTATGCTTTTGACATTGGTAACTGGTATATATCTGGATTTGACCAGACCCAGACTGATCCTTGTACCAGTCTGAATTAATATTGGTACATGATACGTTGGAGGGAAGGAATGCCATCCAGAGGGACCCTGACACGCTTGTGAGGTGGGCTGATGCCAACCTCATGAAGTTTAATCTTGCCAAGCGCAAGGTCCTACAGCTGGGTGGGAGCAATCTCAGGCACAGCTACAGGTTGGGCAGAGAAGAGATTCAGAGCAGCCCTGCGCAGAAGGACTTGGGGGTTTTGGTTGATGAAAAAATGAACATGAGCTGGCAGTGTGCACTTGCAGCCCAGAAAGCCAACCGTATCCTGGGCTGCTTCAAAAGGAGCGTGACCAGCAGGTCGAGGGAGGTGATCCTGCCCCTCTACTCTGCTCTCCTGAGACCTCACTTGGAGTATTGTGTGCAGTTCTGGTGTCCTCAACATAAAAAGGACATGGAATTGTTGGAACAAGTCCAGAGGAGGGCCACGAGGATGATTAGAGGACTGGAGTGCCTCCCGTATGAAGATAGGCTGAGAAAGTTGGGGCTGTTCAGCCTGGAGAAGAGAAGGCTGAGTGGAGACCTCATAGCAGCCTTCCAATATCTGAAGGGGGGCCTATAGGAATGCTGGTGAGGGACTCTTCATTAGGGACTGTAGTGAGAGGACAAGGGGTAACGGGTTCAAACTTAAACAGGGGAAGTTTAGATTGGATATGAGGAAGAGATTCTTTACTGTTAGGGTGGTGAGGCACTGGAATTGGTTGCCCAGGGAAGTTGTGAATGTTCCATCGCTGGTGGTGTTCAAGGCTGGGTTGGACATAGCCTTGGGTGACATGGTTTAGTGTGAGGTGTTCCTGCCAATGACAAGGGGTGTTGGAACTAGATGATCTTAAGGTCCTTTCCAACCCTAACTATTCTATGATTCTATGATTTATATGGTGGCATCCTGGTTTCAGTTTGGGTTGACTTAATTTTCTTCCTAGTTGCTAGTATAGCGTTGTGGTTTTGACTTTAGTCTGAAAACAGTGCTGATAACACACCAATGTTTTAGCTGTTGCACAGTAGCGCTTGCCCTTATCAAGGACTTTCCAGTCTTATTCTCTGCCAGTGAGAATGGGCACAAGAAGCAAGGAGGGAGCAGAAACAGGACACCCAACCCAGACTATCCAAAGGGGTATTCCATACCACAGCACGTTATGCCCAGTGTATAAAGTGGGGGGAGTTACCTGGAATGGGTCAATTGCTGCTCAGGGTGGGGCTGGGCATCAGTCAGCAAGTGGTGAGCAATTGCATTGTGCATCACTTGTTTTTATTGTGTTTTATTCCTCCCTCTGTTTTATTTCCTTTGTTACTATTATTGTTTGTTTTATTTCAATTATTAGACTGTTCTTATCTCAACCCATGCTTCTTTACCTGTTTTCCAATACTCCTCCCCTTCTCAAGACAGGGGGAGTGAGACAGCAGCTGTGTGGTCCTTAGTTCATGTCTGGGGCTAAACCACAACAGGTATTCATCACCTTCAACCTGAAAAACATTAGCGCTAATTTTTTCTTTGAACATTGCCTAAGCTGAACTTGTAGCAAACCTTGTTGTAAACCACCTTACACTCAGCTGAGGCCTGATCAGCACACACTAAGTGCTTGGGGTTTGTTTATCCTGTGAAGTTGGTGGCATGCATCAAGTAAAAGGAAGTCCTAGACAAGAAGCGCTGTTATGTTTATAATACATAACATAAAATACATAGACAAAGTAAGAAAAAACATAAGAATATTTGAAAAAAACATAAGAATGTAAGAAAACATAAGAATGCCCCATCCCTGGAAGTGTTCAAGAAGAGGTTGGATGGGGCTTTGCTCAAGCTGGTCTAATGGAAAGTGTCCCTGCCCATGGCAGTGGGTTGGAACTAGATGATCTTTGAGATACCTTCCAAAACTAACCATTCAACGATTTTGTGAATATGTAAATAGGAAAAAAAAATCAAGAAAAAAAAAACAGAAAAAAAAAAAAACCCTTTGGTACATGTTTTTTAAATAAAAAACAAGGAAAAAAGCAGAATGTTAGTCACAGCAAAAATAAGCTTTAAATTGTTGTCAAAAGACACTGAACTTGGCTGTGCCTAGTAGAATTTTTTCAGGAGATGAATACTGTGATTATGTTCTAAATTTACTATTCATGTGCAGTTGCTGCTTTTCTAGCAGCTCTCAGCTGAAGAGCAAAATAGCACCTTAATCTCTCTCCTGCCCCTGAGTTAGCTATATTATACCTTCCACTGTAATAACGGCATCACAGATATCACAGGGTATTGCTCAAGAGTTTATCTGAATTAGCATTGCTGAGAAGTATAGCTAAAGACCTGGTATGTGTTTAATTTTCTTTTTCTTGTTAATTTCTGCTTACTTTTTAACTATAAGAAGAAATTACCTCCCTCACTCAGGATGAATATTGAAACTCAATTTATTTTTTAGACAAATCTATTAATGCTCTATTTACTGTCCTGCAAGATTAAATTCTTTAGACAATACTTTAGAATTACAAATTATTTGCAGAGACATTGTTATGTCAAAATGAATCATTACTTCATCTAAGAATATTGAAATCATATTTAAACAATCCTTAAAGTTATAAATGGCAATATAGTTAAAGATAATATTTGATTACAACAGTAATTCATACTTGTGGTCTATTTTTATCATTTCACCTTCACAATGTTGCAAGAAATGGCAAAAAAGGGAAAAATACGTTCAAGGAATATTTTTGTATTAATGGCAAGAGATGTTGGATTAGATCCTATGATAAAATTTTTTATCCTGCGAAATGTTCAGTAGTTACATAGCAAAACCACGTGGTAACTACTGAGGATTCATAGAATGATAGGATCCAGGGTCAAAAAGCACTGTTTGTGATCACTAAATATTATGCCTGCATTATAGAAACTAAGCTTAATAACATCTTTTGGAAGTAATGAATATCACAGACAGGATTATGGTTTAATGATGAATATATAGAGTACTTCACAGAGAAATCAGGGGTTAAAGCATTAGTTTTGATTAAATTGTTTTCTGGAGGGTAAAACAAGAAAACAAAAAACACGGTTATTGTTCATATTCATCCATACTTTGATATTATTTACATATTTATTCACAGATAACCAAGATCCAGTGCAATAATTTTGCCATTCAATTCTTCAGGCTTTACATCAAGTTATTAGATAATTTAGGTATTTAGTTTCTTAGATATTTTTTAAGGCTATTTCCCGAAACTCTTCATGCAGAAATATGCACAGCCAGCTGAGCTGCGGCCTGGTACGTGCTCTGTTATGACATAGAGCTGTGTCAAAGCAGCCACACTTGGCGAATTGCAGACACTGTGTTTCAGTGTTGACTTGGTTACTGTGTGTTGACTCATGTCTCAGTTCCTCAAAACCTTATAAGGTCAAATAGTACTGCCTGCGAAACATTAAAAAATAAGTGATGCCATACTTTGCTGAAGACATGGAGCAATGAAAAAAAAATTAATTCTTCCTTCATTCTTCCCTCATCTCCCCTCATTATTCCCTCATCTCCCACTAGGTCCTGAAAAACATTAGTACAGAGATGCAGCTTCCTTGAGAGAAAGAAAATAAATTACCTTTGGTGGAGCTACAGTGCATAATCCAGGAGAAGATGCTAAAAAGCAGCTATACTTAGGAGAGAAAAAGCTTCAGTGCCAGGACTGATAGAACTTATTTAATCCTGGCAGAGGAATTGTCTAAAAGGAGGATCTCAGACTTAAAGTAGGACACTGAGAGCTGACATGGAACTTGCATAGTGTGTTATGAAAGCATGCAGAAGAAATATTCACCACAGGTTATTGTGCCAGTAACAGTTTGGTTCTGGACAGTTGACAAATGAGAAAAAAAAAATCACCATTTCACAAAAGTGACAAATTCAATTTTTCTCCCTTTCCAAGCATCTCTAAAAGCTGCATATCAATATGCAGTTAAAATTTAAAAAACAAGGTTGTGTAATTTTTTGGCCTTAATTTTTATATGAATTCTGGAGAGGGAGGTTGAGATCTTTACCCTTATGCTATAGTGTAGCTCAGAACTGAATCCTGATCTTCTAAGTCCATATCTGAATTGCCCTACACTGCTTCCTTCTCTGCGTCATGGAGCATTGTCACTCCTGGACAAGTGGCCAGAACAGGAGAGAGAGATAAAAGTATTTTTGCCCTGATTCACAGAAGTGTTTTGAAATCTAGCTTAGATTAAACACTCATCTGAAGTGAATGAAAGACCATGGAACCAAAATACATCTGCTGTTCACTGCCTGTAGGCAGTGTATTTTGCTTCCAGATAATCTGTGTGTTATGTCCATGATGGCCAGCCAGTCTGTCAAGATTGACTATATCAGGCATAACGGCTTTTTCATGTAGCTACATTGCCACTGAATCCCCAAAGCAGTATAGCCAAAGCAGTGCAGTACTGAAACAATCCCACTGAGCTTTGCTGAGCCTCTGCCAGTCCATGCAAAACCAGACTTCACTGCAGTGTGGGTACAGTATAGAAAGAGCTGATCTTGGTTCTGGTGGACTTAACTCATATCTAGAGCAGCAGTATTACTAAAACTCCACCTTGGTTTAGGAAGAGCAGGCAGCAGTAAGCAGAGACTAACCCATACAGTAAGGTGCTGTGCTCTGGCAGCCCCAACTCCTGAATCCATATTCTGATCATGTGCTGACAACTATGGGTCAGGAGGTGATCCTGGTGTGCACTATTGCTCTAGTTTCCCTGGCTTCTTGGTACAGATGTCAAATTATGCAGAAAAATACCCTTTCCCTGAGAGGCTTGCTTTAGGTGCCCAGGGATGCAGAGCACAGGGGCTATGCAGGCAAATTATTGATCTAAGAATGGGCAACTTGGTTTTGCAGAGTCTGGAGATACGGAAACTAAATTTAAAATTGGTGAGATAGTCCATCCTATGGGTAAAGGAAGGTACTGGAAAATAATAATCAGTGAAAAACCCTTTTTAATGAGGGACAGGCATGTTATGAACAATTCCTTCCAAAGCAGTAAGAGGAAACTCTTCATCCAGCTATCATATGCAAAAAAAAATTTTCAAATCATGCTTTTAAGCAGAAATAGGAATGCACTATAAAGCTAAGATCCATTTTTTCTAAATAGAGAGAGGTAGTAGTACTCCAGTTTGGAACCCTCCCTACCTCTTCCATATGATTTCTGTATATTAGAATAATTTATCAAACTCTGGAGAAAGAAGTTTGAGTCTGTTTTTCATCATTTGGCTTGTGAGTATTTTTCAGATGGTGATCAAAACAAACCATATCCTGCCCCTGTGGAAAATACATTTATACTCAAGATATGCAAAACAGGATATGACAAAATTCTGGAGAAAAAGTACAGCACTGCTGATACATGAGGTTCTGGTATAAATCACTCCCCTGCTCTGGGATTCATGTTGGAAACTGCTCAGATAGATGACTTGATGCTTCTGAACTCTAAAGGAATAAATAGAAAGGAGAACAAAAAGACACTGATTTACAGTGAAAATTAAGTCATGTGTTTACACTAAAGGAGTCAAGTCCTCATCAGGATCTGTAATTGTGACATATAATCTACCTTGAATTTCTATCCAGCAAGTGACAGGATTATAATATAGTTATTTCATCTGAGCTTTCCAGTTTGGACATGTGCTAAAACGTCTTGGTTAATCAACTACAGCACTGGTTTGCTCTATTTTTTTATGCCTTTTTTTTTTTTTTTTTAATTTAGCTGCTGCTTGTAACTTTTGCTGTTTCTTTGCCTTGAATTTGAGGTTCATTGGTGTATGATCTTTTTTGTTAAAGTAACTTGTAAGGGCAGTTTATTGTTAAGACAAAATCTAAATAGGTGGCAGTGGTATATATAAATAAAGCATTATTCAAATGGGACATAAAGTACTTCTGATAAAAGTATCTGTGTGATTTTGATCTTTTTAATACAAATTTCTTACAGTTACTCCTTAATTCCTGTTATGCTTTTGCCTATAGCTGTGTGCTATAAGCAAGATCAATATAAAAGCAATAATAAAAACAGCTTCTCTTAAATAAAGCTTTGCATACTCGACAGAACTTGGAGGATGTACTTGCTCCTAAGTAAAACTGACTAATGTCATCAGAGGGATTTCCCACTGATGAATTAATGATGTTCATAACCAGCAGACAACATATATCTCACCCACCTTGTGTACACTATAATATCATTGCAGAGGCCATTACTTTCAACTATGCTTTTTCAGTGCAGCATTTATCTTTTCAAAGGTCAATCTAATGAGGAAAGCCTAATTTTCCTGTCTTGTGGCAAAGCAGGGTTAACCCCAATGAACAACATAGGTGGGTCCTAGGTGTTCTGCAGTTTCATGACTAATGTTTTAACTGGTGGTCCTGGAATTCTACCTGAAAGTTAGTTAAGCACTTAGGTCCCAGGAACAGTACTTGAGAAGTGATTAGAGCAATCTGAAGAGCTCCATTCCTGCTGAGGGCTAGTGGAGAGGGGCTGTTGAACGCTAAATGCTCCTGAACTTCTGTGACTGCAGGCACCTCTTCTGATCTGGCGCGGGTGGGAACCACCTACTGAGAGTGGATGTTTCCATCTGTTATTATTAAAGAAGACTAACATTCTCTTTATATACAACTGTTGCAGAAAATGGGTGTGCTAACTAAGTCTGCAAGAAGTTTATTCACCTTCATTTCCTTTATTTTTGCTTCATCCATTCCACTCTCAATTTTCCTTCTCCCAGAAAAATCCCCCTAAACAAAACATAGGTTAAGACTCATGCCTCAAGATGTATCACACTGTAGCAACTTAATTTCTGGATTCTGGTAAGTTTTAAGTTGAATATGGTGCTAAAATGCTTAACAGCCATTTGTACTTTGATCAGAAGAAAATCTAAAGTGCCTCAAGTCCTGTTTTAGGCTTCAAAACTCCTAGTCAAATCAACCATTTAGTACAAGATCTTAAAAAGAGTTAAACTTCTTTCATTCCAGCAGAATGTGGAATAGTGAGGACTAAATATAAAATGGATATATTATAATAAAAAGCTTATAAAACAGAAGAAATAAAAAGCAAACAAAATCTATTCATCAAATATGTCATAAATGCTTGCTTAGCCATACAGGCAGAGATTATGAAATTCTAAAATCTACAGGGCCTAATGATTTCAAGTATTACAAGACAAGCACAAAAATCTTGAACACAGTTTTTAACAAAGAAACTATGTCAGCATTGAGAATTACCAAAGACAGCTGTTCCAGATGTGTATATCGTAGGACAGAAGAGATGCTTCTATGGATGCCTCAGCATTTCTTTCTGTCTTTGTATGGGATGTGTGTTTGGGTGGTAAAGGAAAGCTGCCTCAGATCTATTTTCTTTTCTTTCACAAGATGTGAAAGACACATTTTCCTACATGTTCCTTGACCTCATCGATATAAGCATCTTAAAACATGAGAGAGCAGCAAGCAGCAAGAGTTAATTTGCTCATTGAAATTACTTCATCTCTGACACAGACTCTTCCATATGCTCTTCTTTAATATATGGAATCCTATCCAAGCCATTGTAGACTAGCAGTGGCATTGAGGTTACTAAATCAAACGTGTTGGACTAAGATGGAGGAAAACTTGTACATGAAGACTGATCTTGCAAACACAAAGAAAGATCCCACAGAGTAGATTGTGGGGCCACATAACTTCTTTATCACTTTGTCAGGAGCATATAGAATCATAGAATAGTTAGGGTCGGAAAGGACCTTAAGATCATCTAGTTCCAGCCCTCCTGCCATGGGCAGGGACACCTCACACTAAACCATGCCACCCAAGGCTCTGTCCAACCTGGCCTTGAACACCAGTAGGGATGGAGCATTCACAAGTTCCTTGGGCAACCCATTCCAGTGCCTCACCACCCTCACAGTAAAGAACTTCTTCCTTATATCCCATCTGAGGATAACAATGGTATAACAACTGTCTGTCAGCTGTAAGTATGTTGTGCCTTAGAAGGTGAGGGTTTCCAAAACTTTTTTTACCAGGTTCATCAGTTTACATTTAGGAAAACTGAGCTGATGTGAGGCTAAATGAATTTTCTGTATCACACTTTTGAAGTATATATTCCCATCCTTCTCCAGAGAATACACTCAGATCCAGCATATCTTCTTTTCTTGAGTTTGCCTGTATCAGTACTTCACATATTAATAGCCCAAAGAACTTCCTTATATTTTCAATTTATTTTCCAATTGATTTTTCAGATGTGTTTGCGTTTGCTTTTGTTCATTTACTTGAGCTCCACCTGTATTACGGGGAGGTGACCAAACCCTTACACAATCTATGAAGCTAAAGGAGAAACTGAATCACCCAGCCTGACTTCTTGCATATGAGAGCAAATAGTCAGATAAAGAGGTAGACAGAAGAAGGATGGAATGGAGCAAACAAGCAAGCAAACAATGTTAGTTGTGAATGTTACTATAAATACACTGTACAAATATAATTAATCATATAATTGCATGTCTTAAAAAAATCTTCCTTTATATTCATCTAGAAAACTTGCTCTTGACATAGGTAGTAAATATATCTTCATAATACGTTAAAGTTTGTCTTCTGTGTACAGAAAGCGTAATACAGAAGTCTTACAACAGTTTTCAGCACTCCGGCAGTGGTTGCAGTCAAAGAGTGAGTCAACAACAGAATAAAACCATGCTGCGGAAAGCTTACAGACACAGGGCAGTGTTTCCTACTTTTTCCTAAGATATATTTTTTCTTTATGTCAGGCAGGAAAACATGAGCAGTGTTATTTTAGTCCCTGTTTTTAACCCCCTTTCTTTGACAAGACTAAAGGAAAACCACTATCTCCTATTAAGTATTCATATTTCAACATTAAAGGACAAAGTTACATAAGGTGACTTAGTGTGACATTTAAAATGACTTATGGTCAGTTTAGGATTGTTAATTTGAGTTTATAATCATAATAATCATAATCAAATAGAAAAAACAGCTGTTGTTTTGAAAATTCCGCTCTGTTTAGCACGTTGGTCTTTGCACCTTTCCATTTCTGACTCCTGATTCCAGGTTTATTCTCCTCAAGCACAGACATCCTGGCACTCTCTTTTCTACCCTCCTGTTCCAGCTTTTCCTGCTCTAATTTTTTCCCTTCAACTGTCCCAGTCTCCCCACTTCATATTAGCTCTTCACACATACCTCCATGGAGGCTCACAGACTTCCCAGAGTGGCGTAGTAGTTACTCGGTGAAGATCCTGGCCAGAAGTGTCTAGTGTGGATAAAAATGGATGAAAGCCTTAGTGGAGAAAGCACAGTGAAACAGGGACAGCCCCAGCAGGGTGGTCTCTCCATCACCACAGCATTTTCTAAATCATCAAAGAACTTGATCCCTATTTCGAGAAAAATGTAATAACCAGATCATTTTAAATTGGGAACTAGAAAATGAGTAACTGTAACAAGCCCTAATGCAATGCACAGCTGGAAGCCTCAGAATCACTATTTGTTTTTCAGGTGTTCATATGCATAGAATCATAGAATCATTGAATAATTAGGATTCAAAAGGACCTGAAGATCATCTAGTTCCAGCCCTCTGCATCCTTAATAGTTTCAGTCTGCAATAGAAAGTATCAGTAAAAGCTACCAAGGTTTTTATTCAGTGATGATGCAGATTCCTGTGAATCTGTCCAGGTTAGTTAGTTTTCTGTGACCAAGCAAATGTTTTGCAGATCTTGAATCATGTATGACCAAGGGATTTGTATTAAATTGTGATATGATGTCAGCTTTCATCCTTCTACCTCTTGCTTCTGATTGAGAGGGGAGAAAATGGAGAGTGTAGAAATGGGAGGGGAAAGGTGGAGTCTTTCATCCTTTTCCTCAGGTGCTGCTGGTTGGTGCTGTCAGGGTGTAGGCTAGCTGAATCTCGAACCCTATAGGCAGCCCCAGTGCATTTCAGAAGCAGGTTAAAGAGTGGCCAGACATGCAGTTACCCAACTTGTGAGAGTAGAGTGGTGATGGGCATTGTGACACTCTAAAGTATTAGCAACAACAGTCAGGTTATCTGACTAGAGCTGTTGTAGAAACCTTTTATCACAACAGTACCAAGGCTTTTAAGTAGAGCCAATGAAATCTGTCTCACAGTGTAATCTCAGTCCTTTAAAGTCAGTAGAAAAAAATCTCATCAGCTTCTCTGGATTTGCATCAGGCTTGCAGTGCTAAGTTTATGGAGTGATGACTGCAACTTTGTCATTTGGCAGATATTTTCAGCAAAAACAAAAACCGAGCTTGTGGAATAAAATTACGGTGGTCTCCTCTGAAAAGAAACAAGGCAGGAATACTACATCTTTCTGAAATGTGACATGCACTTTTTGAGATGTTAATGTCTCCCACTGCTATTATTTTGTGATACAGCAAAGTTGGAGTGCTTTTTGAGAAAAATACAGAATTTCAATGGCATATTCAGAAAAAAAGTAATTTTAAAATTAATATGTCTTCATGTGCAGAACACATTCATCAACAGAATCCTTCAAATGTTTGACAGGAATCTAAAAACTCTGGTTTAGTAGAGGGATGGCACATAATACAGCAGTTATTTGTTTATAATTTTCAGATTCATATATAATTTAAAAGCTTACTGAATTTTCTGATTTCTGTGTTGCCATCGGGTACATTTTCAGTGCGCTGTACATTTTTAGTGCGCAGGACCATGCCTTAGGCTTGATCTGTTCAATATGATCTATTACTTCTTTTTAAGTATTTTCTTCTTAATGAATATTTGAATTATTTCTCCATTTTTATATTATCACATGAATTCTGCCTCTGCCTGGTTCCACATATAAAGCACTACAGTAGTAGCTGCCAATAGTTTTATTTTGTGACAGATGGCACTGAAGTTAACAGCTTATACATTCTCTTTTGCATGCCATATTTAGATATTTATTTCTACTCAGTTCTCCACACATATCTGATGGTAATTAGAGGGTAAAGAATACATTAAAAAATGTATTAGATGTGTTTAGGTCTTTCTGTTGATGAAATATGTGCAAACAGTTTGCTGCATTTTCAGATTCATCATTCATTATTCTATCAATTATTCACTGAATATCTTTTGATTATGTTATCTTCTGTAATGTTGAGAGAATTCATTAGTCAAAAGCAAGCTGGCTTGACAGGGTGCATAAGCAGTAATATTTCTATTCAGTTAAAAAGTGTATTTAATGACATTTAACTCTGAATATATGAAATTTTCCATTTTTTAAAAAATATGTAATGTATGAACTATACAATACATGTTTAGCTTTCAGGTTTTAAGTGAAATAATGTACTTCAGTTGATTTACCAATTAATTTTCTAGACTTAGAATCATAGAATTGTAGAATAGCTTGGGTTGGAAGGGACCTTTAAAGGTCATCTTGTCCAACCCCTGCAATAAGCAGTGTTATCTTCAACTAGCTCACGTTGCTCATCCCTTGAATATTTCTAGGAATGTGGTATCTACCAGTTCTTTGAGCAGCCTGTTCCAGTCTTTCACCACCCTCACTGTAAGAAAAAAATATTCCTTCTATCTACCCTAAATCTACCCTCTTTTAGTTTAAAACTATTATGCCTTATCCTATCACAGCAGGCCCTCCTGAAAAGTTTGTCTCCATATTTCTTATAAGCCCCTTTGAAAGGCAAAAGTAAGGTCTCCCCAGAGCCATCGCTTCTTCACCCAACCAAGCCCAACTTTCTTACCCTTTCCTCAGAGGAGAGGCGCTCCATCCCTCTGATCACTTTCGTGCCTCTTCTCTGGAACCACTCCAACAGATCCATGTCTTTTCTGTGGTGGGGGCCCCAGAGCTGAGCACAGTACTCCAGGTGGACTCTCACACGAGCAGTGTTGAGGGGCCAAATCACCTCCTATGACCTGATGGTCACACTCCTTTTAATGCAATCAAGGATGTGACTGGCTTTCTGGGCTGCGAGAGCACACTGCCAGCTCATGTCCAGCTTTTCATCCACCACCAGTACCCACAAGTCCTTCTCTGCAGGGCTGCTCATAATCACTTCATCCCCCAGCTTGCATTGATTCAGGAGCTTCTCTGACCCAGGTGTAGGATCTTTCACTTGGCCTTGTTGAACTTCATAAGATTCACATAGGCCCACTCCTCAAGCTTGTCCAGGTCCCTCAACTTTTGTTTTGGGGGTTTTGTTTTGTTTTGTGTTTTTAAGATGCAAACAAAATAATTTCTGCAGAAAACATCAGCCACTGGGTAGAGCTGATATGCTTAGCAATTGCACTCTGTACAGCTTGCAAAAGTTCAACTGGAAGAGGCAGGCTAGATTCTTCAAGGTGTCTGCTGTGTCTGAGGATCCCTTTCAGATCTCTGCAGGGCCTTAAAGCTTTATTCTCAGTTTTGTCCTCCTAAATATTCTGGTAGAGAGAAGTGACTTTGGAAAGGTAACAGAAGAGGGTATTAAATTCCTTTTTATCCCTTACATGCTCCTTTCTTTAGCACTTATTAGCTTGGTGTTTTCCTATTGAAATCTCATTTTCTCAATGAAAAGTTCCTTAGAGGAGCTCTCATTCAAAGTAAGATAAGAACACAGCATGTGTGAAACTCTATTTAGAGTAAAAATAGGACTTTAACAGCCTGGGAGTCCCAGGTGGACTAAGAGCCATTTCAGGAACCTAGTTTACCCTACCATATCCATGTGGTCTAGATCATTCTAAGTGACTTGGCGGGTTCTCTGAGACCTAAGGTCACACTTTGCTGTTTTTCTGGAAAATCAGCTATAGTCAAACATACATTGCTGTGCTCAAAAGAGGAGAAAGCAGGCAATGTGTGAAGCCCTCAAAGGAAGTAAGACCAAGCAGTTTAATGATCTATTCTGATTTTATGTTAATCTATAAAAGTGGTCCAAAACTACTAGTTATCTAAATGTATTTTTTGCCTATAGGCAGTCATTAAGGTCTGAATTGGTATCTTTCTGTTACTGTGTACTTCTCTGCAGCTGGTTAACTAAACACTGAAATATGTTATTGTTTTGTGTCCAGGTCTACAGATTTTCCATTACTTTTTTCTTTCCTTAATAGAAGTCCTAATATTACTCTGATTTTTCTAAGATAAGATTATTGTTGTTGTCATTCTTATTCTTCTTATTATTATTAAATAACTTCTGTGCTCATCTGTAAGTACAATAATTATAGCTACTGAATTGACACTGCTTTAAAATGGAAACAGGAAAAACCAGCCCTAGCAAAATACAGTTTTGGGTCTTTGCCTAGAAAATCATTAGTTCCGCCAAGAAAAGATGGAGTATTTTGTTTTCAACATGGTAGAGGCCAAGCCAACAATTATATAAGGTAAGTTCATTTTTATGGTGAATGCATTTGAAAGAATGTCTATTTTAAAAGACCAGAGTGAGAGTTTACTGGACTTTTAATAGGAGAATAAAGCAGGAAATTCTAGACTAAATAATATTCTCAGGGCTTCACGATAGATCTCAACTGCAGCCTTCCACTATGTCTGCATGTATTTCACACCAAAATATTACGCCTGAAAGGAGAACAAAGTAACATCACTACGATGCAGTTTATGACTGTGAAAGAGAATCTTTGCTCTAAGTTTTAATGTCTTTTTCTTACATTAACTTTAAAAGTCACAGAACTTTTACAGTTTCTGAAATGTACACATTTCTCTCTAAAGCCAAATATATTGTTAAATATTGTTTGTGATAAAGCATATATGCGTTTTGCAATTTTTTTGTAATTCTTTTTTTGTGTCTAAGTAACTTTTCACTTAAGAATGTTATTCCAACAAAACTAACATTTTTCAACATCACCAACAAAATAATTCTGGCGACACCATGCTTTAAAACTCAGTGAAGTATCTTTCAGTTGTCACTATATCTCCTTTATACATTTTCAGAAGCAACTTTAATGTTTGGTTTAAAACTATGGTGTTCAGGATTCTGTTTTGACTGAATACTTGAAAACATCATGTTGAATTTACAAAATGAAAATGGTTTTCCCATAGGGTATTACTCTAAGTATTTTGCTTCAGAATGTGTTATTTTAAAATGCACTTTTTTTTTACTTTGGCTACAGAGAAATAGCTGTTGGGAAGTTTTAATAGGTAAGGAACTAATTTTCTAATAAAGTTTAAATTTTCTATTAGTTTGCAAATTATTGCCTTAGATAAATCATCATATAAAATAAGACTACTTTCCTGAACACATACAAAAATGTACTTTGGGAAAAAAATCCAGAAAACATCAGAACATAAAAACGTTAATTGTTTTCCCAATATTCAAATAGTGCATATCTGGTTTAGGTGGATGAAAGACAGAAAAGTCTGGAGCCAACTTCACCTATCTGATTTTTTACTTGTAGCATTCTTCATACAATTCTTCAGGTATAATTCATATAATTCCAATAAATTAGAACTAAATTTCTGCAAATATGGATGTATTTCCATGTTACTAAAATCTGATTTTAAAAGAGAAAAAATTTGGGATAACATATGTATAGTAAAACCACAGCTGAATCATTGTTCTGATTTCTGCAGTTGTAGACATATATCTAGATCAGCCTTATTATGGTTATTTTTATCCTTATAAGAACACAAAGAATGACAGTCAGTGATGTGTTGCATATTTGTATTTTTCTGAAGAATTTTAAAGGCTACTGTCAAAATATGATGATTAACGATTATTCTCCTGGGCACTAACCGGAGCAGACAGAAACAGAGATAAGGTAATAGGATATTTGAGCTTTTGCCTGTGGGTGAAATTGAAGGACTTAAGTATGCAAACAGAGTTTTGCTTTTATATCAGGAATCTTTGAGGTTTTTTTGTTATTGTCCAAAACTTGCAAAAGTAGGTTATGAGTAGTTCCCACAATTATAAAGTAGCTAAAGTTCCAAAAAGGATAGGTTCTACAGGTGTGGGCTGCCATTATGGTCATTAGAGATGCACTCAATATCACCCTGGAGCCTAGAGAGAAGCTAAGCTCATCCTGTCATTCCAGGCACACACCTCGTCAAAAACCTACAGTGTAGACACGTAATGCTGGGTGAGACAAATCCCACTCTGGCTGTTGCTTAGGTTACATTCATTCTACTTGACTCTGACCTGGCATTTGAGTCCATTTTTCCTTGTGTGAATTCAAGGCTTTGGTCATGGGTCTTACAAGGAGGAGTAACTGAGGTTCATGCTGTCCCCAGGCATGAACCCGAAGTGTATTTAATTGCGTGTACCATCAACTCCTTGCAAAGTTGCTGTTGGCTAGACTGCTACTTTCAGATCACCATCTCAGGCAGCTCATGCTTGGATTCCTTAAACCCATTTAACCTCCATGGCTAAGCTGAGAGATATTGCATGTTACACAGATGGAAAGAGGTTATGGACTTCCTAGGGCTTGAAATCACTCTTTGATATAGTCTTAATTCGCTGCATACGTGAATTCTATAGTGAGTACTGAGACTCATTGACATTGCAACTCATTTGGATACATAAATTGCCTTCTCGAGTTATCAGCTTTTATCTGTTGGAGCATGTGTGATTTGAGTTTAGATTAGCTGCCTAATTTTTAGGCAGCGCGTAACGAATACTAGAGTACATACAAAAGAGAAAAGGGAACCATGGCAACACTGCATAAAGCTCTGTGGTTTATGTTCAAATTCATACTCTACAGAAATATAGAGGGTCTATCTTCTAATTTTTAAGGCATGCTGGATAGTCTCACAAAGTATCTTTCAGCTAGCTGGTGTGAGTACTATTTGCACTCTAAGAGATCTCATGAGCTTCTACTCCAGCTCTCACCTTGTGGTTTTTGGTAAGATAAGCAAGAATTTATGCACCAGCACAGCCACAGTACTAAAAGTATCATGAGCTGGTTTCATTTTGTCTATGTCAGTTGCAATTTACCTTTAGGGAAGTCATCCTGCGGTTAGGTTGCGTTCACCGCAGTGCGTGTGGACAGAACAACTTCATTAAAATAACATTTTTTATTAGAGCGGCATTATTTATTGTTATTTTCCAAATCAGTAATGATAAATACTAATAAGGACAGTTCTAGAACAGATGGGCATTCTTTGGTTTTGCTGAAATTCCACAGAAATTAGTGAAATTTAACTTTCTTGAACTTTTTTAAGGCATTCCAGAATGGAAATGCACCAAGTTGCCACTTTGTTATTAAACTGAAGCATGTACTTTAGCCAGCACAGATGTCAAATTAATAAATAAATTGTGTTTATTATCTATTTGTGAAAAAGAACGTGACTTTCTTAACATAACTTTTTGTGGAAAATTGCTTCAAACCACAGCTTTTACCTTCATGGTTAGATTTCACCAAAATGTGATTTTTTTCCCTCTACTGGACTTTGCTCATACCAAAAAGTATGCATTTCCTCCATTTTCACTTTTAGTATTTTGCTGTTAGCTCTCTTCCAGAAAAACTTTAATTTTTCTTTTTCCTTTTATTTGCTGCTGATATACACATACATGTGAAAGCCATTCTTGAACTTACGACTCATGCCCAAAGGCGGCAGCTTCAGTGAATAACAGACACAAATATGAATAAGGGGGAAAAAATGCTTATTCCTTGCATTAAAATACGACTGGTCAACAGCCCCTAATTCCCAATCACCATTTATTGACTGCATTTCTGGGAAAGGTTCCATCAAGCTACTCAGATGCTTGGCTTGAGCCATTAGCCAAATGACACATTGAAGTCAAAGCCCTGACAGATTAATTCCAGAGTTCACTACGTTAGATCTATAGACACTCAGACGACTGTGCTCTGCCCTAGATAACAGAACAATAAAAAGCTGCTTGCAGTTTTTATTTCCAGCACAACAGCAAGCTCACCACACATTTGCTACCATAGCACAGAAGCAAAAAGAAAGCTAGTAATAACACAGATGTTCCATAAAGTTTTTCACCTTTTGGAAAATAACACTTCCTCACTTTTTTTTTTTTCTCCTGTTTCCTTTATAAGTCTTTGTTTTCTTTGTAAGTCATATCAGATCCAAGTGATCTATGTTTTCTCAACTCACAAGTCTGTCTGTGTGTAGATAGTTCTTCAGGGCACTATATTCCGGAAAGATTGTCTCAGCAACTAGAAATCATATAAAGACATTTCTCTTTGCCTTGCATAGACATCTTGAACTTTTCCTTCATAGCTCAACATTATGGGAGGAGCAGGGAGAGGCAAAATATGACGCATGCATGCCTATATGCACACAGGGAAAAGACATTCTACATATTTGAGCTTTTCTGCTGCCATGCTTCACAAACCGGCATCTATCAGGTCTGCAGAGACAGAGATTAAAAATGCTGCCACCCATCATGTCTCAATAAACTCTAGATGCATATTTTAAACCATTCACATTTTTTCTATTAAAATCTCTATTGTACAGTTATGAATAAATTTTGTAAGCAAATCTGTTTTGAGCATATATGACTACACACACAGAAGAATTGTCTTTTGTGTCTACGTTTACAATTCACAGCCAGTTTGCATGAAGTTATTTAAAATATGACAAACATTTTTCTTTATGCCTGAGTTCTCAATGGCAAAATGAAACAATTTTTCCCTTTCTTGAGTAAATTTTATTTAGTTTCAGAAAGTATTTAGAAGAATCTTTATTTGAATAATGAAAGTAATTCTACTTAAAGAACTTGCAAACCACGCAGATTTAGTGAGACTGTTTCCCTTTTGGCATCTTGATTGTTTGGTTTTTTTTTTACGATAGCCCAGATACTTACAATGTCCTGCCTTATTTCTCTAAAAATAGGCGATTGACATCTATTCTGAGTATATTAAGAGTGTGGCTGATAATATGTCTTCAATGAATGTGAGCTTCAAATATTGTGAGATCTATCACATCGTCAAAATGCAATAGAAGATCAGAATTGCATAGCCTGTCAAGAGTCATTGATCATGTACAACATGAAAACAACATTTCTTCTGTAACTGCAAAATGAAATGCTGTTAGTAACTTCAAGGTACTTTGTAATTTCTAGTGTTTATTTTCCACAGTGAAAGTCAGCATGAAATATCCAAGGCATAGTATCATTGGAGAGCTGATTATAATACAAGTCAGCTTCATCAGAAAGCAACAGAAAAATAATCAATTAAAAAATACAGGCAATTATTTCTTTTTTTTTTTTTTTAGTTAACACAAACATAGTACGTCAATGTTTTATATATTGTGAAACAGTTCCGTTTGTTGTGTTCATCCCATGGTGAATGATCAGGATTCCCCTTGCTAGTTCTCTGTGAATCAATAATTTTTTCTGCAAATGTGGCCCAGTTTCGGCTGTGTAAGCCTCATAGGGTATCAATTACTTACATCAATAATTCTCACCTTTTACCTGAAATGTTTTTCAGTGGTTAATCATGAATAATTTGATTTTTTTTTCAAACGTAAAAGATATGTTATTTTCTTATAATTACTCATTCACATTATCCACAATTAACTATTTTGATTTTCATTATTCAGAAAAAGATTCAAAAATTTTGCATCAGCACTGTGAGAAAGGCACACTAAGACATTTGGTAACTGTATAATTTGGTGTGTACAAGTGCTATGTTCTTGCAGGCAGGTGTAAACATATCTCTGTGATTAGTCAGTTAAAAGTCCTTGTTTTCTGTTTTGAGCAGGTATATTTTCATACAGAATGTTATGTAACAGCATGATACTAAACCTCCCAAAATGACTGTGAGAACTGCTAAGAAAACTGGCAATCAGATAGAACTAGAATATTTTATAGTATTTTATACCTTGTTCCATCTCCTTTTGCGTAAGAGAGCATAGCATTTGGCAACCCAGTCTGGAAACAAAATTTTAAAATAGCTAGGGTTTCTTCCTCAGAGAAAACAGTGAAAAAAATAGGCAGACTTGACTATCACCTGAACTGTCTATTGGAGTCTGATTTCAAATTTTTTAATATTTTTTATGTACGAATTGTGCCTTGTATGATTATTATATGTATGTACCCACCAATAGCTCCTTTTTCTTTATTATTGTTTATTCTTTGAATGTATTGTTCTATTTCAGTCATATTAAACCAATTTGTTAGACATTAAGACCATTTCTGGATTAGATTTCTGTCTGCACAGAAAGAACAGACTGTATCTGAACTACACTACTGGAACTTAAAACCAAGAGGGTCATCAGTATGTCTTAAAGTGAGGAGAAGAAAAACGGCAGATGTAGAAAAGCAAATGATTTGAAAATTTCATGATTGGTAGACAATGCTGTTGCCCCAGGATTAATATACAGGAGAGAAAGAGTAGGCCATGCTGAGGTTAGATCCGCTATCTGGTCCATAGCACCTAGAATCAAACCAAATGAAAAGGCTAACTACCTCAGTAGTTATCAGGAATCTGTATTGATTGAAATTCCAGTAGTAACAAGGAAAACTACTGTTTAAGTTTATATTTATCTGCTGCACATACACAATGTCTGCAATACAGAGATACTGCAACATATATGGATACAATTAAGGATGTCATGCTAGAACCAGGAGGTCAAAATATGCCATCTGAGAAAGAGCAAAAGGAAGCTGCAAGACTAAACAACAGAGTAAGAAAAGAAGGTTCTTAGAAGTAAAACATTATTCTTTCAGAAGCTGAAGTCCTTTCAAGATGTAAATAGGCTTATAGAATTGGTAAATGAAGTATGAAAATACAGTACAGTAGGCTAAAATAAAAGCTTGTAAAGAACAACTAGTAAAAGGAACAAAATATTGTAATGAGTCTTCAGACACTGCAGGAGCCAGAAGTCTGCCAGAGAACTGCTGATGACGAGGAGACAAATTCATACTCAAACTCTCTTTCTCCTACATTCCTTTTACTATCTTTTGTAGTCTCTGTACAATGTGGTTAAAAAGGCATTTTAGTAAAAGTTCTCCTCTGCATGAGAAAGACAGTTGTGCTTTTATAATCTGAGTGGCAGAGATTTGACTACAGCAAGGAATGACCAGGTTATAATTTTTTGACATAGAATACAGCTATTGGGAACTAGCTGAGATCAAATTAGTTTTTGCCAATCACAAAATATCTATGTTTTGTTTGTTTGTTTGTTTTTTATTTATTGAAGCCTCTTTCTAGAACTTTTAAAACTGATCTTTCATCCTGAAAGATGTATTGAATATTAGAACTAAATTCACAATCTGTTTTCAGTACTTAATGAACATTGAGAAGTATTATAAACTGGAAAAGATGAAGAATATTTGCACACTCATTATCAACTCTACTCACATACATGCTTTTTCTGGTCTTATGATTTATTCTTCCCTCCGTTTCTCCATTCCTAAAGAAAAGCAATATAAATATGATCAGGATGAATTTATCACTGCTACATTCCTACAAATGTTCAACTGATCTGGAGTAATATAGGCCTTGATGCAAATAATTTTTAAAGAATATGAAACAGACTTCCCTAGGAAAACTGGCATGCCTATGTTTCTGAAATAGCTACAAATGAAGGTTCTTATGCATACGATAATTTGTTTAAGAAATCTTTGGGGTCATAAACAGATTCAACTAATAGATGTTCTCCCCCTAGTGATGTGGTCTAGTAAATGTGGTGGTAAGTGATCTGGGGGCAATGCCCGGCTCACCCTTGAGTTACTATATTAAGGGCAGATTTGCCATAATCTTGAAAGAACCAGCATTTGACATCACAGAAGTGCTGGTAAGGGAAGCTCTATTCCTCTGCTCTTTTCTGAAACCTGATGTTCCTTTTCCTTAACTAAAAGCCTATATAGGAGACTTTAATGTATAAGATACATATATGACATATGATATATGATACATGATATATTGTATATATTCTATTATATATTCCATATAATTATATATGCTTTATATATATATTGTACATAATATAAATACTTTACTAGAAATAGGAGTCATTAATAGGAGACTGACTTGCCTCAATTTTTTACAAGGTTGGTGGGAAAACTGCACAAAGAGAGCTGAGAGCTATCATGCTGCTGTTTTATGATTTATTGGTGTTCAACATTCTTCTGTGACCACAAGCTAACTTTTGCTTACATTTCTTAGAAATCTGACATTATACCAACACATTTCACTCATTTGTCATATCAATATTCCTTTCCCATGTGCTTTGGTTATAAAGCTGAAATTAAATCAGTATGGACCTCCCATATATTTTTTCTTTGACATAATTGCCACATACTTCTTTCTCTGTGTTTCTCATAATGCTCAATTTTCCTCCTCTCAGGATACTATTTTGGCCTCAACAGAAAGTTAACTATCCCAAATAACTAAAATTTAATGGTTGTGGTACTCTGTGACACACACAAATCCGATGGTTCTGTCTCTGGTTTGAATTCAAAGATGCCAAAGAGGACCTCTTGCATCTCAGATGCTTGGCTCTATCACTGAGCTATTCACTGTTATAATAAGGACTTCAAAGGGTTTTCAAGTAAAAAAACCTCAGAGATTCTTGGCCTCATTGACATGGAGACCATGAATATTTTTTTTTTTTTACTACAAAAGAAAAGGATTTACCATCCAGGTCAAATTAAAAAATCCTGCTTATCTAGTTCTTATTAATAACTTCTGCTTGCAGGAGTTATTGTTGCAACAATAATCTTGGTTTTGTTCCCTTTTTTTTCCACTGGTATGTCTGAGTCTTCTGGTCTAGATGCAAGAGGAAAAAATTCAGAAGCAGCTGCATGAAGTCTATTCCAGCAACAGCTGGCTTATGGAAGGAATAGGGGCCTAAAAATGTCTGTCTCACTCACTTGAGTCCAAGTATACTCCCTTGGTATATTTTAATGTTAAAGTTTCATTTAGCAAAGTCAAATAAGATCCTCAATCCAGCTATAACAGAAATTCTTAAATTTAAAACAGTCACTAGTGAAGCATTAGGCAGTTCAAAAGCAAGGTGCAATCATGAAAGCCAGAGCCTTCACTTTTTCTGGCAGAAAACAAAGTCACTCATTTTGTCTCCATTGTCACTATTACTGGAATAAAGAAACCTAGTTTAGCCTTGTAGTTTCTGATTCTATGAGGGGCAGAAATATTCCTAGGTTTCCTAGGAAGCCCAGCAGAGGCAAAATACTTATAGTAACAGCTGGGTGTGAAGTAGGAAGAGAGAGCATCCACTAATTGTTGATGTGAATATAGTTTAACGTATTGTTATTATCTCATACAAAGACACTGAAAATTCTTTGTTTAAATGTTTTTGTAGGGCGATCAGTAAGTCCTACAGTGTATAGATTCTCATTTTTAATTCTTTCTAAGGTGCATATGAATTATCCACAACAATCTTCACGCAACACTTAGTCCATCAGCTGTGAAGTTGGCAGTTTCTTGATGACCTTTCCAACCAACTGACCAGGACAGGGTGATACTTTGTTGGCTAATAATACTTTAGCATAATCAGTTTTCATGGACTGTGTTCAGAAATATTTTATTACCTAAAAATACTGTTCTTGTTGCCAAAACTGGAAAAAAAATCTGTAAAAACCTTTTAGGATGAGCAGCATTAATATTTCTTCTTTGGTAATACTTTCTTCTGGACATATTACATTTTTTACTTGAACAAAGAGGGATTGCATTGATTTAATGGAATTGATTTAATATACTTGCGGTGCAGAAGATGAGAGCAAAATTAGCATTGCATCTAAGCATTATCAAAAGTACTTTATGGCTTGTAAATTGAGCCCAATTAAGCACACCCTTAACTATAATTTTATTACCTTTATTATGTCAGGAGTTAGAAGCTTGGGGAAAATTTATATTTCTGAATTAACTTTTCAAGTGAAACAGATTTCATTTTCCTCACAAGGCAGACTAATAAAACACAGCTTTTGTTCTAAGAAAAGAGTGCATGAAAAACTAACAGTGGAGAACAAACCACTATTCCATGGTAAGATAACCATTTTCCAAACCAAAGGTTGACAACCTGAATTTACTTTTCCAGAAATAATTGCATCTTATCCGATAGAATTTAAGAACAAAATGTGTTTGAGAAGCTAATCAATCGTTGAGTAGTTATTTTCTACAGTCTCCACCCCTGAAAAGAACACAAACATTTCTGAGCTACATTTGTTTTTTCCGAGTCTTGGTCTGGGTGTACAGTTCACCCTGCCTTGACTCTAGATTGCTGTAAAACATGAAATAAGACCTCATGCTTAATAACTTAGATTCTGTAGGAATGAAAACTGTGAGTCTAATCTAGGAGCCATGGGGCACTCCAAGGAATTCCCAGTGTCCTGAAACACTCCCATATGTACATTTCAAGGCAAGTGCCACTGGCAAATGGAGCTGAAATCTCAGTCATAGTCTTTGTGGAGTTCTCTTTTAATAGCAGTGTTTTATCCCAACTTCACTCTGAGAGTCATGGACTAACTGTGATCTTTTCTCTCTGATTCTGAAGTGGGAGAAGCATATTTAAGGCATCCTAACTACCTTCTAAGACACCTTTGCATTTATGCCAAGTAAGTAGCACAGAACATGATACCTAAACTGTTCCGTTCTTGACAGAGTTACACAGGCAAAATCAGTGGTCTAACCTACCACATAATAAAAAAATGGTAAGTCTACAACCCACTGATAGGTGGGTTCAGAAACTTCCTTTATAAGTTAGTTCCTCAGATTTCTGCAAATTGTTATAGCACACTGCCAAATTAATTACCGTGTAGTCTGGCAAAAAGAGAATCCTGAGATTTCTTTTTGCTGCCACTTCTTGCAATCATTTCATCATGCACACCTCGGGCATTATTTCACAACACAGGTCTCCTACCAGCACTAGCCCACTCTGTCATAATATCTGTTTTGAGAAATTGCTTGAGCTTTCCTGTAATTACTACAGTGACTTTTTCTCCTTCTCCAAAAATTCTTTGGCTCAGTTGCAAGGTTCTTACTCCAGAAGAGATGCATGCATAATTTAAAAAAGAAACAGTGTCACAGGTTCATTTCAAACACAGGTTCATTTCAATCATGATATAACAAGTCAGTTAAGAAACTGGAACATTATTTGAACAGAGTATTTCTGTGGATGTAAATGGCCCTGTGGCAGTGAAGAATCAAACCTGAAGCCTCCATTCCAGATACTTACAGCCTGTTCCATGTACCAAGCATTATTATTGAATTTTCTACCAAAAGAGAGCTGGAAATAGAAAAAGACCCACTTTTTGAGACTTTTTATTGTTATATCTTCACCATGTGGAAAAGTGAAGTAATTTAATACAGCTACTTCTTATCAGCTTACTGGAGATCTGGTTTCCATCAACACCATACATTTTTTGCTTTTGGGGGAAAGATGTTGGGACTTTCAGAAGTTGAGACAGGTTATGGCAGATGCTGTAAGAGATCCAAAAGAGACAGAAAACATATAGTTAATAATATTTTTATGCCATGAAATTCTTATGTATATCATCCAGCACACATTTATTTTCTGTGTAATTCCAAATAATGTTTTTAACATCTCTTTCTGGCATAGTGGGGGGAGTAAATCTGTCAATATAAAATGAGCACAAATGAAACCAATTTTCCTGTAAAGGACTTATTGTTTATACTTCAAGTGGGCGTTATATCTCTTCATTTTAAAGGCATCATTATTTTTTCCATGTATTTTTATTTTAGTAGAAATCAGAAAAAAAAGTCTGTTTTACTGCCTGCTGATGTGGCCCAGATTTAGCACTATCAAGGATTTCTCCCAGTGATTTTTAAAGATTAAAAGCCTTTCTTCATTGCTTGTGTCATGGTTCAGCACTGGTGGGCGGCCCAGCACCACCCAGCCACTTCCTTACTCCCCTATAGGGAGATGAGCGAGAGAATCAGAAGGGCAAAAGTGAAAAAACTCATGGGCTGAGTATAGACAGTTAAACAGGTAAAGCAAAAACTGCGCACACAAGCAAAGCAAAATAAGGAAATCAAAAACTGTTCCCATGTGCAGACAGGTATTCATCCATACCTGGGACAGCCAGACTCCATCACACTCCATGTATACTTGGGAAGACAAAAGACGTCGCTCCGAACTGCCCTCCTTCTTCCTTCTTCTCCCAGTTTTATATGCTGGATGTGATGCTATATATTATGGGATATCCCTTGGGTCAGCTGGGTTCAGCTGTCCTGAATGTGTCTGCTCTCAACTCCTTGCACACCCCCAGCCCACTCGCTGGTGGGGCAAGGAACAGAAAAGGCCTCAACTCTGTGTCAGCACTGCTCAACAGTAACAAAAACATCCCTGTGTTATTAACACTGTTTTGGCCACAAATCCAAAACACAGAACCATATGAGTTACCACAAAGAAAATTAACTCTATGTCATCCAAATCCAGTGCAGCTTGTTATGGTCTTCAGATTCATTGCCTGTTTCCAGTGATTCTTGTTTGGCCCAAGATTGCTTAGTGAAATGCTTCCTTCTAAAACAATGAAAATCCCAACCCAGTAGCTCCTGACCCTTAGTATCAGCTTTTTTGTGCAAATAGAGAGGACTGAACTCAAATGAAAGGGCATGGGAGGGTTAAAAACATTATACACATTATATCAGAAATAATGCAGATATGTTCTACAGGAAGAGATTTATCCTATAGGTATATTCATACATGGAAGAGTGACATACTTTTATGCAGAATAGAGATATACGCGTATATGGAAGAAGGAATAACAATCTACATTGTGCTATAATATGCCCATTGCCCTTCTCCAAAAATTTATCTCCAACAGTGACTCACTGTTAGGAAGAAAAATCAGTTCAGCATTTGTATTTCTGTCGTACATCGACTAAGAAGAATAAAACTAAAAAATTTTAAATTTTTCATTTCCACATTTCTCCTCTGTCCTGTGAAAGCAGCCAATGCTTGCTGCCTTTTTTTTGGTTTTTTTCCTAGTGAAAAGTTGATTTAGGCCCAGCTTAAATTAGGGGTGGCAAAGAAACTTGCACAATCAGCAGTTCCAACAGCCAGCCTGCCTGGTGAGCTTTTCCTGAGCTGAAGTATTCTGCTTTGAAAAATTAATCATTCATTGTCAACACATGTCACATTTGTCATCTGTGAGATTCCCTTTCACTGTGTGTTACAAGGTACCATGTGCCTTTGATGGTCTCTGCTATATAAATATCAGAATTAAAATAAATTTGTTCTTCAGGTAATTTTAATGACATTAGAACTTTTGTATGTAAAGTATTAGAAGTGATTCTGGTTTATACCTCTGGGCTTGCAAATTACTCTCAGGTACTACTAAAAACATTAGATAAGAAGTTTGAAAGATGGCAAGTGAGGCAAAGAGAAAAAAGTGTTGGTGTGAGTTTGAAGGAAAATTGAGTCAGAGGCTTTAAAGCGGTAAAACTTCCCCAGCTTAATACAGAGGTTACATATTAAGTACTCCCATATGGAAACGATCTGCCTCAGCTACTCTGTAGGAGAAAAGACAAGCTGCCGCCTCACCTACCATCTTTTCTTCTCCAAACCGAATAGAATCTTGGCATCTGGCAGGACATGGAAGCATCAGGAAAATGCAAACAGAAGATCTGTGCTAGGCCTGTCATTTCATTCAGTGGGTCTACTTTTCATTTGCCTCACATATTTCAACATTGTAGACAATCACTCTTTTCTGTAATTACAGATTTTATGGTTTGTATTTATAGGCTTATGAAGAGGAGTGGTAAAAGCTTAAAAGCTGATTGCACACCATGCAGAGACTGAAAGTATTCCTCAATGATTATATTGACTGACTTTATGACCCCTTTGTGCTGCCAAAACCTCATAAAAATGCACATAATATGAAGTGGAATACATCATTGCACAGGTGTAAATGACTACACAAGATGCAAGGAAAGCAGAATCAACCCAGTTGTACCTAATAAACACTTACAGCCCAGGAACTGCTGGAGACTCTCATGCAAATACTTAACATGTGGTTCTGCTCTAAAAAGTGACTATAAAATGCATTGTGAGTTTTTATTGTATATCAGCAATACCATATTAAATTTGCTCAGCTTACATGTAAAAAGCATTTTTTGTAATAGACATGTTAGCAAACTCCATGTAAACATTCAAACTCAATTTTCTCTTCTTCTAATGCACTGCGAGAGTAGATTATGCAGGCTCTGTTTTACCTGATACCTTTGCAAACTTACAGATTTTACTTCTTAAGGCACCAAAGCATGTTGCAGCTTCTGAACACTGAGTTAACAGTTTTCAAAACACATATCTGAAAAATTGCGCACAGTGATCACATATTGAATTTCTGATTAACCAGTTTTATTATAGAATCCAGCCTAAGCTCTTATTCATGCTGAATTCTTCAGTTTTGTTCTCTTCAGAATTTTGCCCAAATCTGCAGAAATAAAAGCCAAGTTCTTTTATTGTACATTTAAAATGTTATTTCTCATTCAGAATGGCCTTTTTCAATTTTAATAGTAACGTGGGCGAAAAAAAACTTATAATGAAGGTACTTAAGCTTAATTATTCCCCAGAAGGGCAAAACTGTAGTTTAAAATATTAGTAAACTGGGATATATATTGTCTGAGTCTGGAGACAGCATAAATAAAATATGTTCAAGGCAATGATGCTGCAGGGTTAGGGAGGCAGACTAGGTAATCTCACAGGTCATTTCCCTGCTTACGTTTTGTATTGGTATTCTCTGCAGTATTGGAAATTCCATTAATTTCCTTATGCATGGGTCATCACAGCCTGGGAACTGCAAAGACTGTAACGGCTTAATGCACACATTCATCTCGGTTATCCTTAATTTTGTGCTATAAAGTGCGATCCAGTCCATTAATCATCTAAAAAAAATGTTCTTAAAAGAGAGCAGCAATCTAGTACGGGCAAATTTCAGACAACCTAGGTATTTCTAAACTGTCCCCAATGACACCCCAATTCATTTATTTAAAGTTTTAATACTTCTTGGGCTCTTCATCTAACCCTATGAAGCTTACATTTCTTACATTACATTTTAGAAGAGTGGAATAATATGCTCCAATGATAGAAGAGAGAAATTAACCAATTAACCCTGGTACCACTGAGTATTCTGACTATACACCTTTGTACCTATCAGGGTGCTGTGATAGATGGCTGCCCCATGACAGGGAACTGAGAGCAGAGGGTTATGGGGAAGGAAGGTGATAAGATTTGCATGAAAAACAGTCTGGGAATGATCTCTGAGGCCTTAATGCTTAGCAAGCCCTGGGGTGATGAGTTGGGGCATTGAAGGACAGGGAAGGTTGAAGAGCAAGCCTTGGGGAGATGGGCCAGGATGTAGTTACGGTGGGAATCTCAGTTGGAGGCCAGAGGATTTGGGGGTTGTGAGAGAGTCTGCAGCATTGTGATTGGACTGTTCACCTGGAGGTTTTTACAGGGACCAATGGGATTGAACGTTGTGTGCATGTGCAGGTTGGGAAAGTACCGAACAGGGGGATAAAAAGGGCTTGGTTGTAATAAAGTTGGATTTGAGTCTCTGCATCAACTTGAGTCCTTGTCTTGAAATGCCACAAATGGCGCCCACCACATGGAGCTCGAAAAGCGACTAGTCGTCGGTCCAGTAGTGGCTCAGCTGAACTGCATGCTAAAAGGAAGCAAGGATGCATGCTGAAAGGAAGTGAATTCAAACTGTATGGGTTGCCTCTCACAGGATGGGGGTAAGCAGCTGAGAACTATGGGAACTGCTTTAACAAAAGAGCAAAGAAATGTTCTAGAAGTTTTTGCTTTAATTCTTTAGGAGTATGGGAAAAAAATTGATGAGGAAGAATTGAAACATTGAAATTGAGTCTCCTCATCAACTTGAGTCCATGTCGTGAAACGCCACAGAGGGTGGTCACCAGGTTGACCAGGGTACATCCAGCAGCACCCAGCAAGGGAGCAGGGATGGGGTAAGATGATGCCCATGGCCAGCCCAGAGCCCTGCAACCACCCAGCAAGGCCACAGTGATGGGATGGGTACAAATCCATCAGGGTGCAGTAGGTGATGGTCAGCAGGTACAGGGCTGGGCCCAGACTGTGGTGTAGCTCAGGCAAGGACCAAGACTCAGGATCTGTTTCACAAATGCATTTCCCAAGAAAATGGGAGATGTAAAGATGCCCCAGTGGAAGTCACAGCAATTTCTGCCCTGGCAGCGTGACCCCATGTTTACCATCTGGGCAGCATCAGAGACTGAGCAGGGCATCTCTACTCTGAGAAGAGGGGTAGGGCAGCAGACCCAGGGAGTTCACTCAACACCTGGCAGAATAGGAGCAGGGTGCCCTCCTTCCCACACATTTTTTAAAGAGATCCATCCTTAGCCACACTTTGTGTACTGGCCATGTATTCTGGCAAAGGATGCAAGAGTGCCCTTGAACTGCACTTTTTTGGTATCCTTACTTGAGTGGGAGAGGCGCCATCCCAGATCTGCACTGCAAAGCCTGAGGAGCTGCTGAGCAGCCAAGGAAACAAAACTCTGGGTGCTTGTACAGCATAAAGATCATCAGGCCCTGCAGAACCTATGTGTTTTAAGGGCTTGTTAGAAGCTGTGCAGGAACTTGTAGGACTGCAAACATTTATGTCAGTGCTGTTTTTAAGCATCTCTGTCTAACACTCATTAGTATACTCATTAGGGGAGTGCAGATGTTGCCTTGACAGTGACACAGAACTCTGTTGTACTTTCTCCAGTTTTCTCCATAAGGGAGTGACAGACAAGGATACCACCCAGTTCCACGGTATTGAACTGAAGGATGTAGATTGTTGTTTTAGATTCTCACCAATGAACCATGAACAGTAAAATGATTTGGACAGCCATCCAAGGCATATATCTTGGTAATTACAAACTTCTGTCAAAATATATAAACAAAATACAAACCTGTTGTATGGGAATTTCACCTGTGAAATGTAACTTAGTGTTTCTAACTGGACCTACACACTATATTGGGGCTGCATGTCTCTTATTTCTTACATAAAACCAGTTACATTTATTAGCACAGGTGAACCCAGTAGCCACATTTTTTTTACTAGCAAATTAAGACATCATTAGGTCCTAATAATATCTCAGGACTGGCATAACTCTCTGCTTTGCCTTTTTAATATTTGTTTCAAACTAAATACAGTTCACAGTGAGTTAATAAGCAATAAGGATTATTCTGGTTTAGGTGAGATATGTGCTGTAGGAAATGACTGCTCTCTGGGCTGCCCTTCTAGCTATTTCTTAGAGTTTATGTATCTTATAAGCATCTTAGAGTTTATGTGGAAGTGGCTTCCCTGGAAAATAATAGCATAATAAAGAAATATTGCTTCCATGTTGGCCAGTGTCCACAAGCTTTTATTTACATTTTGACACAAATAACTTATTCACTTGAGGCAATATTGTATGCATAAGATAAATCAGAGCTTAAACCTGTAATTCAGTTACATATTGCTCTTATACATATCCATTCACCAGGCTCTGAAGATATCCAGGGAATTCTGAGATTTTGCTGTTCTTCATAAAGTTGTCTTCTCTACTCTGAGAAGCTCATTGCTCTAAGCTTCTGCTACTCAAGGGACTGTGAGCTGGATTTTCTGGTGTGACCCAGTATGACAGTTCTTAAAGATGGTATTTAAGATTTTTTCTTGGTTTGCTTAATGTGGGACAAACAAACAGAATAGATGTTGTTGCTCATGGTTAACTTTCCTGTTAACTATTTTAACTACTTCCTGAATTGTTTTCTAATGCCAAATGATCTTTAAAATGTAGTTAGAGATACAAAAAAGTCACAGCCTTGCTATTCATCTACATCTTTTTGTACCTACCTCAAAATAAAAGACATTTCATTTTAGAACTATTTGTATTGTCAAATGAAATAATTACCGAACTCAAGCTCATGTGGTGGTTTTTTACATTTGTCTGAAGTACAATGCTTCAGTGTGCTGCAGTGCCCGCAAGTGAATTGCATTTTTAAGCAGTGGAGAGGAGATAGCTTTTGTGAGAAACTAGAGTTTTCAAGCATCAAATATTATCTGCAGAAGAGTTGCAATTACATGAAATGTTTTTACAGGCATGATAGTCCCTCTGCAAAAAAATAACCCTGTTAAGTTGGGGAGTAGGTCTTCCAGATATTTCTACAAGAGCAGTTAAAAGCTATCATCACAAAGGCCTTTGGGGGCTAGATCCTTCAGGTGCTGAATGCCTCCTAACCAAGAGAAGATACTCTGTGCCCCACAAAGCCCATTGGTTGTGAAAGAGTTTGGGAAGGGAAGCAGAGAATAGCTGCTTATCCAGCAGCAGGCTACAGGCCAGAGCGCAGTAAGTCGTTCAAGGAGGTGCTGTTTTTTTTCCCCATTGTTTTCATGCCATTTCCTTCTGCTTTCATGCCTCTGCATGAACGGGAAGGAGAAGCTGGTCCCCATGGCTATAATTACTGGCCCACTGCTGAGATATGATTACAGGGAAAATCAGGTTGACTCTGCGAATGGACAAGGGGAATGTTTTGTGCATTGGCCTTACCACAGTAGTTTATATTTGTTCACCTTTTTTTCAGCCTCTGGGTATTTTCTAAGCACTTGTGGCTTCAGAATAGGAAATGACAGGGAAAAGTATAAAAAGAAATGAGTAGACACATGATGGGATGTTGCCCTAACAGTGTTGTTTAATCTGTATTTTTATGCAGATCCTTGAGAGAATACTTGTTCAATAACAGTTTTAATTTTCAAAAGTAACATACTTTATGTTACTTTTATGTCCACAGCATTGGCATGAACTAAGTGGAATAAGCCTTCTATTCTTTTCTAACTGATACTTCTGTAATTTTCAGAACAATTATGAAATTCTGTATGTTTCATTTTTTGTTCATTACAGTGTAATCTAACTTGCCAAGAATAGTAGCATGTACTTCTTTTCCGCAAGTAATTTTGATTTTAGGTAATGCAAATATCTAAAACATAACAGAACTACCTGATAGATAGAATTATTGCCTGAATTATTTAGGTAAGATCAAGACCTCTTCTTTGTGAGACTCACAGACAGGAATAATTTCACTATTAGGTGGATCTAGAGTCAAAATATATGAAAATGTAGACATGGAGAGAAGAATAAGGAAAAAAGAAAACAGAAATTAAGTAAACTAAGTGGTTTTCTCAAGGTCAAGCCAATGATGGAGCAGAAGGTGCAGCCAGAATTCTGTCTCCAAACAAGCAATATTTGTAACAGAAAGAATGAAGTTATTCAAAGTGCAAAAATGGCTGCTGACAGATTAAATGGCATTAATGAAGGTGGAGTGACACTGTGTGCTCTTCTTCAGGACGTGAGCAACTGTGCCAGTCTTTGCATGAGAAACTTTGAGAGGTGCCCTAGCTGTTGAGCTGGTAAAAATTTTTACCCCTGTCTGCTCCTCCTTTTCTGTTTTTCCCCTATCTTCTCTGTGTGCTGGAAAACCGTTCTGCTCCTTGTCTGCCTCTGCCATTCTCTCCATGCTCCTGACTCACTGGTAGCAGGATATGCTTGTAAAGCCTCTGTGGTGAATTACCTTTGTAGCATCTTTTACTGTCTGAAGCTGATTTAGATCTTCACCCTGACTCAACAGCACATGATGTTCAGCCACCTTCCAGTAGTGCTCACAACACTGGTTTCTGGTACTCACATTGTATGCTCTGTGTTTCTTGCTGTTTATTAATTTCTGCTTCTTGATTGACAAAACCCGTGCTCTACTTGGGCTGCATTCTTTCTTTCTTTCCAAAAATCTGCCCATTTTAAATTTTACAGTCAATAACTTTCTTTTGTTGTTACTGTTTCCATTTTTTAGCAGAAAAATCTGGGAAAATGGTATAGAGCTGCAAAAAGGAAGTGTGTATATGAAAACAATCTTTCTTTGATGTTTGAATTTTGTTTCTATTGTTATTAAAAAGCTAGCTCTGACCAAGAGAAACTGAATTTGAGATTTTATTAAATTTCTTCCCAGGCACTAAACTTGATTAAAAAAAGTATATTGACTCGAGTTCAGACATAGCACTTCTTATAGTGGGGAGCTCTAGTCAGACCACATCACGCGTTTTAGCACCAGAACGTTTTCTATCGATTTTTTTTGTTATAATGTAAGATATGTACTCTTAGTCCTTTTAACCACTGGGTGCCACCTAGTCTGAGCTTGTGATGCAGAAAGACTCTTCTATATTAACAGAAATACTCAGTAATGTGGTAAGCCTGTGACCCCAGCAAACCAACAAAACAGAGCTTCCAACAGGTTATGAGAAAATGCTATCCAGACTTTAATCAACACTAAGATATTTAATCCCTTTGTGTATTACAAATGCCTCAAAAGTGTATTTCTTCAAGTTTATCTTTCTCCTAGATCTCCTAGTGTATTATCCTCAAATCCACTACACAAATGAGATACAAGGCCTGCAGTTATAATGAAATCCTGGAAAACAGTGGAAGTGGTGTTGCCTGGAACGAGCCTGCAATGCTGAAACTTTTAGATAAGATAAGCATGCACAACAGCTTTGAAATGAGAGCTATTGAATCACTAGGTTTAAATTTCTTATTCATGGAACAGCCTTTGTAAGAAAAACAAGATATAAACCCAGCTTCAATCAGTCTTCTGGTTTCCCATCAATTCCCCTTTGTTTCTCTCCTCCCTGCTGGATATTCGTTGTAGCTGAGGAAATTTGTAACTCCATTGTAGCTGAGTGAGAAATTTGTGGTGATAGGCTAAATACCAAGTTGCAAATTATTTACATTAAGTTTTATTCCCTAAAAAAATTGGGTTTAGGTACCTCAAAAATATCCATAAATTTGATTCAAGTTTTCTGAATACATTCATCTGAACAGTACTGAGCGAAAAGGGGATAAACTCGTAGAGCAGAAGATGGAGCCCTCTGCCTTTTCATTTACTTCTCTTCACAGATTTATTGACAGGCATTAATCTGAAAAGTGCCATTTAGAATTAGACTATTAGTATTCTAATCTAGAATACTGTATGTAGTTGAAGATATACAAGAGCTATGTCATTAATGTAGGGAATTATTCTGAGATAGTCCTGCTTTGCTTGCTAATGTTTATTTGAGTTCATAGAAAGCATTTAATTATTCAGTGATGCAAGAAGGATGGTAATTAGTCTCTATATAGATATCTAAATAATTCATCTGTATCTGATCTCTGCCTTCCAGCTCCTCCATTTAGTTGCTGGGACCTGCTGGTACCACACTGGATCTCCTGTATAGTACGAAAAGGCAAGTACAGGATATCTCACGGTTTTCAGTATCCATAACATCAATTTTAGTTTCTGAAACATGGCTCCTGAGACACAAGATGGTCTCGGATAGATTCCCATGAGGTTTTCCAATATCCCCTTCTTCAGTAATTTTAAAATTAGCAACATCCATTCCAATTCAGTAAGTAGAGGTTCGGGAGGTATTTTTTATTATTTTTGCAAGTCAGAACTACAGGAAAACCCTCATTATGGCTTTTTTTTCCCACCATCATAAATGCTACTTGGACACTGTTAGAGGAAAAGTTATGTTGCACTGTTAACCTACACAGTAGGTATTCTATGAGTATTTACAACAGTGAGATTTGATGAAACAGTGAATTGTACAGCAATATCTATCTCTTCCTTCATGCTGGGAAGCCAAAGGTGATGTGAAGACTTACAAAACGCCTCTATACTTTCAAAAGAAACATTTCTTTCTAGCAGCAGAAACCATATGAAGACCTGGGGAGTGACTTCTTGCAAAACAAGCATGGCAGAAAAGCACTCACTATGTAAAATCCTGACCTAACCTTCAAAAATACTAATTTCTAATCTTTAGATTTAACTAGTTTAGCCTAGATTTAACCAGAGAATAAAAGCATATGTAGTCAGCCAGGACAAAAGTTTCAGTCAGACATCTGTCATGAGAACTTTTCTGGATATAAGTTATTGTTTCAGCCTTCTAAAGATGCATTACTAAACACTCATTATTGTTAAAATGTCAGCAGCATTTGTGCCAAATGTGGGGGAAGTGAGGAATGTGGCCTTTAGATGATAGTAATTTGTTTTCCCCAAAACATCTGTAAATGAACCAAAACTAGTATTTTATTACATACTGGAAGGTGATGAGACTCTGTCACTTATCTTAGATTCAAAGGGAATTTATAGCTACTCATTGCATATAATCTTGTGTAATCTGCTCTGAACAAGAGAGAAAGCATTCCATTAAATTAGAAATTCTATTAAGTGACCAGAACAACTTGCTTCATGCATAGCTGTAATTTGCTTGATCTTGACTTCCTCTTTCTCCAAATCAGTAATTATCTATTGTTTGCATAAAAAAAGAAGGGGGAAAAAAGAAATTAACAATAGAATTAAAGAGAATAATCACATTTCAGAATACAGTTAGTGGTCTAGGTCTTGTTTAATTTGGTAGCTAGATACGTTAATAACCTTAAAATTCTTACCTTTGGAAAAGAAATGGTGCCAATAATCTGAGGAAAAGGAAAGGAAAGGAAAGGAAAGGAAAGGAAAGGAAAGGAAAGGAAAGGAAAGGAAAGGAAAGGAAAGGAAGGGAAAGGGAAAGGGAAAGGGAAAGGGAAAGGGAAAGGGAAAGGGAAAGGGAAAGGGAAAGGGAAAGGGAAAGGGAAAGGGAAAGGGAAAGGGAAAGGGAAAGGGAAAGGGAAAGGGAAGGGAGGGGAGGGGAAGGGAGGGGAAGGGAAGGGAAAGGAAGGGAAGGGAAGGGAAGGGAAGGGAAGGGAAGGGAAGGGAAGGGAAGGGAAGGGAAGGGAAGGGAAGGGAAGGGAAGGGAAGGGAAGGGAAGGGAAGGGAAAAAAGAAAAGAAAAGAAAAGAAAAGAAAAGAAAAGAAAAGAAAAGAAAAGAAAAGAAAAGAAAAGAAAAGAAAAGAAAAGAAAAGAAAAGAAAAGAAAAGAAAAGAAAAGAAAAGAAAAGAAAAGAAAAAAGAGAAAAGAGAAGAGAAAAGAAAAGAAAAGAAGAAAAGAAAAAGAAAAGAACAGAAAAGGAAGAAAAGAAAAGAAAAGAAAAGAAAAGAAAAGAAAAGAAAAGAAAAGAAAAGAAAAGAAAAGAAAAGAAAAGAAAAGAAAAGGAAAAGAAAAGAAAAAAAAGAAAAGAGAAAAGAAAAGAGTCCCTACTGGAAACCTCTATTGATCTCATGCTTCTCTCTATCTGGTCTACTAATGGTTAGTAAGAAATTAGAGTATGTAGTCTCACAGATGCAAACAATTTAGCAATATGCAGTACATGATGGCTTTTTTTCAGAGGGGCTAGCTGCTATTTGCATGATGCAGGTAACAGTTTCTCTGTTGGGTTTAAGATTCATTGCATTCTCTTAGTCACTAGTCTTGAGTAAATATTAGAAGAGGGACTTGTGTTAAGTAGTAGAAAAATACCACAATCTTATCTTCAATTCTCCTGTTAAAGTGACATTAAATATATTTATTGCAATTTACAGATGAGTGTTTTGTAACTATTTTTCTATTCTTTGTTGTAATAGTGACACCATGAAGTACCACAAGCAAATGAAATCAATGTGCATGAAACACTGTGTATGTCATATCTTAATATGCATCTTGTCACTAGTGAGGTAAACTTACTGACAGAATAAACCAGGTACAATTATGATAGATTACGAATATGCACATGTATGTAAATTCATAGTAGTTTCGGTATCAAGCGCATTGGACTGATCTCAGAAGGGGGCCAAAGAGGAGATCAAACCAATTCCAGAATGGAGAGCCTAATCACTCCAGAAATAGGAGGACAAACCCAAATGATCCCAGAAGTGGGTCCAAAAAGGTCCAACAGAGTAACAGGGGCCCAGAGTCTCACTTCAAAGACAAACCACATTACAGAGTCTGGAGTCAGCCAGGTGTCCCTGGAGAGGGACCAAGATCTCACAGAAGGTTCGTGCAGGGAGTTTGGGAAAGTGCACGGAGCTCAGGAAGTTCTCAGAGAGAGAGGCTCCGTTTTGAATAAAAATTAAGTCAGTTTTTTATCATAGAGCTGTAAGAGGGCATAGGACAACATCACTTTGAGCAGCCAATAAGTGCTGTTAATTTCTATATTTCACTTGGGACAGCCAGTAGATTATGATGTTTTCTGTTCTTTCACAACAATTTTTACTTTTCCAGGCTCTTTTCCTGTCATTGTAACTTAAAGCAAAGCTTATGCAACATAATACAGGTATCATGCCTCCTATTCTTCTGTCATTATGTGCACAGCTAAAAAGAACAGTTAGCAAATATTCAAATGTTTAGTCTCTTCTGCTCTTTGTTCAGCTGGGCACTGAAGGAAGTTTAACACTCCTCTGGGAACTTCCTTCCAGCTCTGTTCCCCATGCAAAACCTAGGAAAGCCTGTCCCATACTGGGGTCAGGTTTCTAACATTTTCAAAATCTGCAGGAGACTGAAGATAATGGAGTGGGATTTCCTGTTCCAGTTGCAGCAGATCTCTTGCTTGAAGCATAAGTTCCCCTGGACAATAACAGAGAAGAATATATGTATTCTGCTTTTAGATAAAAGGCTAACTAGTCAGATTGAAAATAAAACCCCTATAATTTTAAAACAATGGCAACAAGGGCAAGTACCAGATTTCTAGTCTGCAATGAGACTTTTACAACTTCAAATATCTTAAATTCAAGAGGAAACATTAATTTAGTCTAAATTGAATTCACTTCTCAGAGATAGTACTTCTTGTTCTTCCTCTGCTACCTGCTGTTTCACTGTATATCCCCTGGAAAGCTTTCAGTATTCATTTTCATTTCATTACATTGGTGTCATTTTCCGTTAAGTATGAAACAGACCATGCCAAGGTTTTGTGAAATGATGACTTATCCCACCGACTAGTTTCCATATCTTTACAAAAAAAGTAATTGGAACAAGAGAAGCTAGTATTCTAGCTCATTACATATTTGGGGGTTGACATTTACTTTTCAAAACCCAGCAGTATTGATTGTGTTTTCCATATTGAAAAAAACAAAACATGGCTTTCACCTGTTACCAGCAATTCTAGCATAGAAAAAGAAAATGCAAACATAGCAAAATAAGGATGAATTACCCCACAGACGCTGTGTAGAAAGAATGTAAAGTGGTTGGGGCTTTGCCTAACGCTGGCCTCACAGCTGCTCTGCTGCCTGCAAGACTGCAGCTGCAGCTGTAATGCCCTCTTCAGTAGGATCTGATAACTCTCATTTATTGACTCTCTCCAGGCTTATTAATCTTATGGATTTGCCTGGACCAGTAGCTCAGCTTTGCCAAGGGGCAAACTTCCAATCTCATGCAATATGTGAGCTTGGGTCCAGATTTGCCTTATGACAAAATTTTACTTGGGTCTTCGTCTTCCTTGGCAAGCACTGTAACTATTTGTGTGATTATATGGTCTTGCTCACCAGCCATGTTTACAGAAAACAGGAGTGAGCCAAAAGAATTCAGGTGTTTAAATTTCGTTGAGGAGGGATGGGAAGGAGGGAATTAGGCACTGAAGTTTGGTCACATAACCTATGTGACACACTTCATGAGCCCATGTCCTGGGTTCAGCAGTAGCAGTCATTTTTCTTCTTCTTAGTAGCTGGTGCAGTGCTTTGGTTTTGACTTTCACCCTGGGAACAGCGCTGATAACATCAATGATTTTAGTTGTTGCTAAGTAATGCTTACTCTGATCAAGGACTTTCTGAGTCTCAAGCTCTGCCAGGGAGGAGGGAAGCCGGGAGGAAGCAGAGACAGGACACCTGACCCAAACTGACCAAAGAGGTATTCCATACCAAAGCACATCATGCACACTATATAAATTGGGGGCAGTGTCATGGGTTCAGCAGCAGCAGTCATTTTTTCTGCTTCTTGGTAGCTCGTGCAGTGCTGTGGTTTTGATTTTGGGCCTGGGAACAGTGCTGATAACACCAGTGTTTCGGTTACTGCTTAGTGATGTTTTGGTCTGGCCAAGGACTTTCTGAGTTTCATGCTCTGCCAGGGAGGAGGGGAGCCGGGAGGAAGCAGAGACAGGACACCTGACCCAAACTGACCAAAGAGGTTATTCCATACCACAGCACGTCATGCCGAAGATGTAAAGACGGAGAGCAAAGACCCGGAAGGGTGGGGGTGCACTGCGTGGTCGGGCTTGGTTTTAGGTGGTGAGAAATTATATTCTTTCCTTGTATTTCTCTTGTCATTATTATTATTGGTGGTAGCAGTAGTGATCTGTGTTATACTTTAGTTACTAAACTGTTCTTATCTCAACCTGTGGGAGTTGCATTCTTTTTGATTCTCCTTCCCATCCCTCCAGGAGCGGGGGGAAGAAAGAGGGGGGAGTGAGAGAGCAAAACTGTGTGGCTGACTGGACTTAAACCACGACAGGCAGTTACCCGGAAGGGTTAGATCACTGCTCAGGTCCGGCTGGGTATCGGTCGGCGGGTGATGAGCGGTTGTATTCTCTTCCATCGTTATTTCCCTTACATTATTATTATTGATGTCAACGGTACTGGTATGTGTTATACCTTAGTTATTGGACTGTTCTTATCTTAACCTGTGGGAGTTACATTCTTTCAATTCTCCTCCTCATCCCTCCCGGAGCTGTGGGGAGGAAGTGGAGGGAGTGAGCAAGTGGCTGCGTGGTTCTGGGTTGCCGGCTGGGTTTAAACCATGACAGCCTAGGAGGGGTCCCGAAATCCAGACTCAGACAGTCTAGCACATCTTCAGGATTAGCTAGTTGCTTCCTTAATTGATCTCATGGTTGAAGCTTAATTTACCTCATCTTAAAGAAGATGTCACAAATATGACAGACTAATTACTCTACAAATGTTCTTCTTCAATATAGATGTATACAATGAGAATAAGATATAATAAAAATCACTTTGAGAGTTGCTTTTCCAACCCCTGGATTCAGGTCAAAATCAAGGATGCTAATGACTTTTTATTCTTTTTTTTAGTTAATCAAATGGAAAATCTATTGTTTCAGTGAAATACAGTGAACAATTGAAAAAAGGCATGGAATTATTTGTCTGACTTTACTCTTTAAACCCAAATCCAACTAATAGCAAGGACCAGATGTGTAGGAGTCCAGGATCTGAACACAGAATTCTCAACATAGCATACTCAGCAATTCTTCTAAAGCCATCTGTGATTTGAGATGTAATTACACAGAGGAAATGTTATACAACCACAGTAATATGGATTTCTTTGAAGATATGTGCAGCTCTAACATCTTTTTCTAAAATATCACACAATGTTCTTTTTGTCAATGACAGTCCCAAAACTCAACATTCTGCTTATTTTTTTCACAGACTGCAGATAGCTCTAGCAAAAGCAAACTAGTATTAAACAAATACATTGATTATTTTTAATGTTTAAAGGCTTGAGACCTACATTGCAGACATTTTTCCTTTTTTTTTTTAAATTGCAGTTCTAGAGAAATAATGTTGAATTGTTCCTCTCATATAACTCTCATACAAAGTTTAATAGTATCTTGTTTGTGTTCTATTGTTAGTTAAAGCAGAAACTAAAAAGTTTCTATTCACCAGATCTTTCCTTGGATCACATCTGAAAATTATTATGGTCATTTTGTCCTGAATGTTCACCTGGGCTTAATCAGCAGTTTGAGGTTATGAGAAGCTGGGGCTGCCAATGTGATACTGGCCAAAACACAGGCAGACCTGTGTGAACTTTTTACGGAGTGTCTAGCTGCATTTTTCTGGACTTGAGCCAGTAGTGGTAACCGTACTTTCAGAAACACTAGATTCATGCATGGATTCTCAAACCTTATTCATTTCACAAGGATAATGGCTGAAAGAATGTTTCAGTTTCATCTCAGTTGGGTCAGAGTCATTAATATTTTCATCTTCCAGCTCTTCTCTCGTCATTATTTTCAATTTCTTATTGTGAGTTTTGTTACTTTAAGATTCAGTTTCAATCCAGTATTGTTTTTTTGTTAAATAAAGCTGCTGTATTTCTCTTTGGGAATTTATGAGTAGCCCTGGGAAACAAAGGTTCAAGTCTTTCATGTGAATCAAGCAAAGCAGAGTTGATTTCAGAATCCCTGTATTACAAGCAAGCAACGTGTCTGTACAACTGATGCGAGATAGTGGGAAGAAAATATTAGCATGCTAACTTTGGTTCTTAATCTCACTCACACAGGCACTTACAAAGCCATACACATGCATGTGATTTCTTCTCAAGTGCAACTGTAAACCTGACATGATTATTCTCTCCAGACCAGCTCTAGAAAGACCTTTCATGTAGTGAAAAGCTACTTAGTTATAGTCATCAATATATTATTAATGCTACTTAGTTATAGTCAAATACCTTGATAGGTCCTTGGAATATAGTTTCATAAATTAATTCCTATCATATATAATTCATGCTGATAACATAACAATCAGTTGTGCATTTCACAATGAGCATTTGCTTATCTACAAAGCTTGCAAACTAATGAGAATTATTACTTTTATTGTTATTATAGCTGTTCCAGTTGAGTATGCACAACAGCAATGTTCATAACATCCTGTTTTCACGTACTCAAAACTTCCTAAAATACTTACAATGCAACCTGAAGCTTCAATAGTGTTTTTGTCCTAATATGATATTCTTGGATGTAAATGAAGATTGAGGACCTCACCATATTACTTCCATTTATTCTCCCAAAACAAACGTGTTTAAAAAATTGGTGATTCCATAAAAAGCAGAAGTAATGAGGTCTGATTTCCTGTTTATTTCTCCTTTTGCCCCACAGGATTTGCCTAAAAGAAAAATGGGTTGGAGAGCCAGTCCTGTTTCTGCTTATTTTATTTGCATTCCAAAAGAAAAAGCAAAAAACTCTACATCATGTGTCATGGTTTAATCCCAGCCAGCAATGAAGTACTAAGCAGCCACTTGCTCACCACCCTCCAGCAGGATGGAGAAGAGAATTGGGAAAAGGTAAAACCAGTGGGTTGAAATAAGAGCAGTATAATAATTGAAATAAAGTAAATAGCAATAATAATAATACTCATAATAAACAGTAATAATAACAAGGTAAATAACAGAGAGAGAGGCATAAAACCCAAGAAAGACACAGTACAATTTTGCTCACCACCCACTGACCAATACCAGCTGGACCCAAACAGAGATTGGTCCCTTCGGGTAACTGCCCCCAGTTTATATACTGCGCATGACATGCTGTGGTATGGAATACCTCTTTGGCTAGTTTAGGTCAGGTGTCCTGTTTCTGCTTCCTCCCAGTTCCTTGTGCCCCTCCTCACTTGGCAGAGCATGAGAGACTGAAAAGTTCTTGATCAGGGTAAGTGCTACTTAGCAACAACTAAAACATCAGTATGTTATCAACATTGTTCTCAGACTAAAGCCAAAAGACAGCACTATACCAGCTACTAAGAAAAAATTAATTCGATCCCATCTGAAACCAGTCACACCAGTTCTCATATTTCCCAATATAACATGACCTTTCCTGTCCTTCAATATATACACATAGACATAATATCCTTAGTCTATGGACCATCCGTATAAAAGTGTGTTGAGTTCATTTAGACTTCAGGGCTCCATCTGTTGTAGCAATGTCTCAGGGCATGAAGGATGGTATATGGTGCTGGATTGTTGCGTGTTGAAGCCAGTTCTGATTCTATCACTGCTGCACTTGTCTGGTTTCATCAAAGTTCATTCTTCATTAATCTGGGTGATTTTTACCGTAATACCCTTGATATGGCCATGCAGTTGCCGTAGAAGTGATGATGTACAATGTTATATAGCAATTAACATCATACAATTTAAGTCACTGCCCATTTTCACACATAATCAAATCCCCTTCTGGTATACACCAGACTTCCCCATCTTCTCTCGTTACCCACCAGGTGCATCCAAGTCCTTGAGCAAAAGCAATCCCACAGATTCCTGAGTCAGGAATCACCCAGACTTTTTTCCATAGCATGCTTTAGATGAACCACAGGAACTTTATTTCTTTCCACAGTACATAAAAGTTTTGACTGGGCTGGGACAGCCCTGTTGGTAGAACCCCTAGTGTTGACTAACCAGGTGGCATTTGTCGAATGTGTATGGCATAATATTGAGACTCTCTTGAATATATTTTTAAATTATATAAAAAGCTGTAATGCAACATGGAGGTGAGCATGGTAAATTGAAGCACGCTATGCCAAACACCCACAGTGTTCCGTGAGATGAAATGTTGACTTTAAACAAGGAGGTGTTTAATCTTTAGCTTCCAAGGAAAGATTTGGTATTTGGCACTTATAACTTTCTCAGGTGGATTTCTACTATAGGAATGTAGTAACCTGCCAGTTACCAGCCTATCTACATAGAAAAAAAGCCTTAAGAAGCAGATTCTGAAAGAAATACCATTTTCACATGAGAAAAATGCTGTCTTTTACATGCATTTCACCAGATAGTCAGCAGATGTAAATCTTTGAATCATCACAGTTAAAATCAATTTCCATCTGAAATTTCATTCCATTACTGAAAAATGGAGGGGGAGGGTAATCTACTAGAGTTAAAATTAGCTCAATATACCATGTCCATGATCAAATGAAATACTTAGAAGTGATATGCATAAATATCAAGAACAATGACATCAGTAGCAGTTACTTTGGTATGACAGACTTAAAAAAACCCCAACCATTATCTTCAGACAGACTTTACCAAGCCATATATATAAAAAAAGAAATAAGTCCTAGGAAACTGGTATATTGGAAGCCAAAGGTAATTTTGCATTACCAGGATGTGTGGAGACCTCATAGCAGCCTTCCAATATCTGAAGGGAGCCTATACAGATGCTGGGGAGGGACTCTTCATTAGGGACTGTAGTGATAGGACAAGGGGTAACGGGTTCAAACTTAAATAGGGGAAGTTTAGATTGGATATGAGGAAGAAATTATTTCCTGTAAGGGTGGTGAGGCACTGGAATGGGTTGCTCAGGGACGTTGTGAATGCTCCATCGCTGGCGGTGTTCAAGGTCAGGTTGGACAGAGCCTTGGGTGGCATGGTTTAGTGGGAGGTGTCCCTGCCCCTGGCAGGGGGGCTGGAACTAGATGATCTTAAGGTCTTTTCCAACCCTAACTATTCTGTGATTCTATGATGCTGATGATTCTGAGTGGAGAAATATCAACAGCATGAGAAAAACATTGGCCAATGAAGAGATTTAGAATACATGAGGTATATTAACTGGATGCAGAAAGACACAAATTCTGTAAGAATTAAAAGCACCGTTACATGTGCACCTGCTGGCCAGCTGTAGTGAGTAAATGTGGGTAATTACCTTGGTGGCCTGATCTGCAGGACCTTACTAACATGACAATGTTCATTGGACACCCAGGGTATTTCTGTGGGACACCACAACACCACTACCATAAAAGAATGACCTCAGTATAGAGCCAGTGGTGTGTGCAAACAAAGTAAACATTGTAAACAGTGTATCAAGACCATTTTGAGCCAGACACTTCAACCTTAAGCCTTAGCAGTAGTGCTGCTGCAGTCAGCTTTAGACAAGTAGGTAACTGTGTGCTCAGGATTAGAATCCTCAGTGATACATTTCCCAGTTTCTCTTAATAGGCTCTGTAGTTTCTCCTCTGATTTCATACTGGTGTTCATTCACTGTGTATAAAGCTTTGACAGGATGGGAAGAAATGATCTCTTCTTCAAGAAGCATGGAGGTTAGCAAGGGTTGCTCAGCCTGAGAAGAGAAGGTTCAGGGAAGACCTTATAGCAACTTTCCAGTACAAAAGGAGGCCCACAAGAAAGATGGATAGGGACTTTTATAAGAGTAGGTATTGATAAGGCAAGGGGCAATGGCTTTAAACTGAAAGATGATAAATTTAGATTAGATACAAGGAAGAAGTTCTTCACTATGAGGGTGGTGAGGCACTGGAACAGGTTGTCCAGAGAAGCTGTGGCTGCCCCATCCCTGACAGTGTTCAAGGACAGGTTGGATGGGGCTTTGAGCAACCTGGTCTAGTTGAAGGTGTCCCTGTCCATGCCAGTGGGTTGTAACTAGATGATTTGTGAGGTCCCTTCCAACTCTAACTATTCTGTAATTCTATGGTTCTAAGGCTGAGAGCATACCAATGGCATATTTACACAGCGGGCAGGCCAATAATGATGTAGCTTTATGTTATGACCACACCATGCAGACTGAGTATGCTAAAAGCCATTCAGCCCTCCCTAGCTGAATGGCTTTTAGCATACTAAAAGCTATACTTAAAGCATACTGCTATGACTAAGCATCTACTAGCTTAGTCATAGCAGTAGCCCAAAGTCCCAATCACACATCAGTCTAGTGCACCCACCATTGACTTTGCTATACACATGCTATGGAGTCTGTCCATGCATCTTCCCCTCTGTGTACCCTATGGATTGTAAAACTGGCTCAACCCCATCACATGATGTTCACTGCATTTGTGTCACCTCAGATCATGTGCACATTTTTCTTCTCTAGAGACAGAAACAGAGGATACCCAGCTGCCTGCTTTTGTGTGGGACAGTGTCGTCATGAGCAACTTCCCTCCTCCACAGTTTGGAGACTGGAACTGTACCAACTACAGCCTGTGTCAGCTGTGATCTTTGTCTCACAGCATGACTCAGTAAGTTAGGCAGGGTGCCAGGGTAACACCACCATATGGCCTCCGATCAAGGAATATGTTCCATTACAGTTATGCACTATTTTTGCTGAACAGCACAAACATCCCTTCAAGATGTTGTCTATCTGCCTCTGTTACTAGGGAACAAACGGATTTTCCCAGTCTGTTGATATGTAGGCCACCAGTATAAAACTGACACTTATGCATCCATAGTATACACAGAAAACAACTGACCAAAAAACTGTGTGAGGTCCCAGACAATTTATAACAGAGTCCTTCTTGACTTTGGTTTAGTAATTCCAACTTTAAAAAAATTATTAAAAAATAGGAGTTTCAAAGAAGGTCTCCCTGGAAAATGGGTATCTGTATAAATTAGTAATGAAATCTAAACAATGAAAAATTGAATCCCATAATCAAAAGGTCAGAAAAAACCCAAAAGTTCAAGAGGTAGTCAAGTAACAGAGGAAATGAGATAGCAGAATATGTGTCGGTTTGTAAATAGAGTTAAGATAATGACAAAAAGATAAAACTCTTCAATGTTTTGGAAAAAGCTAATGAAAGGAAAGTGACAGTTCTAGATCTGCAAAGCTTTCATAATAAAAGATACTGAGAAATAGAAAAGGATTTGGGGATTTCTCAGGGTCAGTTGGTTGTTTTCCTTAATTAGTATATATAATGTACAAATACAAGCAATCAGATCCACTGAAGAAAATAATGAAAGAAGCGAAAATATTTAATCTGAAACAAACAAACAAAAAAAAAAAAGAATTTGAGTTTTTGGAAAAGTTTTTTCTCTGTCTTTAGCCTTAGAAAGTACTTTTCTGTCTATGTCTTACTTTAAGTGAGCTTTGTGCTTCAGAAGTCTAGCAGCCAAGTCATCAGCAACTGGAAAAAGAGTGTCTACACATTTTCTACCTTTACAAACTGGTAAAAAGTAATTTTAGCTTCCTCGGATTTAAAGCTGGATATATGGCAGAGCAATTTTATTTTTTTGCATTATTGGTATATTTGTGGAGGGTACTTGGTTTTTATTTTAGTAGCTGCTTAAGAGGGACTTCAAAGAGAAATACAAGTTCAAAGGTGGAGGAAAGAGTAAGCTTTTTGGTTTAGAATTATTCAAAAAGGAAAAATATTGTAATGTTGACCTTTGCCTTGTATGATTTTACTTTTTTTTTTAACGTTGGAATCAGCAAACAATTATTTAAAATTTTCATTAAGAAAATGGTAAATGTGAACTGGGAAAATTAAAAAATGTAAACATTTCAAATTGCATATATGAAATCAAAACAGAAACAAGACTTCTATTTTTATAATATAAAAATAATGCAACTTATTTTTTACTACAATATTAAATGGTGTAACATTCATGTACAGTTTGGGGTTCAAAAATACAGGAAACAAACACTGTGCTAAGAGTCATGTATACAGTTTTTAGTATGGAACACTGGGCAAATGAAACTGAAATTGTGAAAAATAAAAAAGCTGAGTTAGATATATTTTTTCTGGAGGCTTATTTCTTCTACCAGTTTCTCTCTCTGTGTTTCCTTGAGATTTCCCATTGTTTATGCTTGTTTTGCTTAACTGTGTTCTTCAGGGCCGTCTATCCTCGTTAAATACAGTCTTCTGTCTCATAAATCACTTGCAAGAAGAAGAGGGTGAACTGTCTCTGATCTAGTTATTGTTGGCAATCTCTCCGAAAGTCATCCATCCTTATTTTCAGAAATGGCACCACTGCATTCAGCTAACTAAATCTCCCCTTCCCTCCCCCCAAAGAAAACAAACATTTACAAGAATAAGAAATAGATGATGAATTTAGTTCAAAATTAAATTTGAAATTGAGTAGGAAAACCCAATATATATATTAATAAAAAGGAGCAGTTATTTGCTAGCTACCTTATGCTTAACTTAAGTTAGTTAGGTTTCTGCAAAGAGTAATGAAGTAGCCAGTCTTTATTCACACAATTAAACTGATGCTGATCTAAGATTATAGCTCTAGGTGCATTACAGATCCTTATGCAGACCTTGTGCTTACCTATCTTACAGTCTTGACTCAACCCACATTTTTTAGCTTAAGGTAGATAGGAAATCATAGCCTACTTGACCCAAGCAGGATAACAGCTGCTATCCCGAGTAAAGCTTGCTTGGCTTAGACACCTAACCAGACATAATGATGAAATCTGATCCAGAAAGTCCTCTGGGGTAGTATTTGTTTGCCAAAACTATAATAAAGGTAAAACAATACAAGAAGTGATGTGAAGTGTTGGAGTGTTTATATGAGCATGGGATTGTCTAGACACTATAAAGTAATGGCCAAATCAGCTCTAATTGCATCAAAGTAAAATTGGAGGCTTGGGTAGGAGGGGGTTGCAGAGCTTCCTGGCAAAAGAGAGGTTACGTTTAGAGAAACCAAGTTGCTGAGGTGCTTCGATGTAACTTCACAGCAAAAAGCCAAGAGTCAGTCTATCCTGCTGTTACTAAAAAAGACACTTCTTGGGGGCTTAAATGAAAATTTTACCTTCTTTTACCTTGTTGTAAAACCATTCCATAGATGATTCCCAGGTCATTGGAGAGACACTGTGCCCAGATGGCTTTTAAAGCAGGTGTGACAATGTGTGCTGTCATTTGTGGGAATCAGGTCAGACAAGATTACAGACAAGTCTACTGTCTGCCTCCACCAGCGCATAGGTTTGTGATACTCCAGGGACTGGAAAAAAAAGCCTTACTAGTGTAGACACAGAAGCCAAACCATATAAAATAAAGGACTATCTTTTTTTTCTGCTGTAGTTTTTGCTTTTATTTAAAGAAAATGTAAAATCTATACTAGGAAAAGGACATTTTACATATATAACTCCTAGGCCTTCTTCCAGCATAACTCCATCAGCAAAATGTATCACTCAACTAACAGACTGAAGTGAGCAAGTAAATCTTCTAAGTCTAGACCCTTACTTAGCATATGATTACAAATCCAATCTGGGGAGATGCTGTGTGTTTTATTAAAATGCTAATCAACAGCAACTAAGCAATAATAATTATAAACAATGTATCTAGCCAGAATACAACCCATGCTTATTATTGTGCATTCTGATGTCATCTCAGCACAGCCAGGAAAAATGTCTGTGATATATCTTCTTTGTGAAAACTACTTGTAAATTAGTTTTAAAAAATTAACTGGAAGATGAAGGCTACTGGAATAGCCCCAAAGTTAAAATCCAGAATCTAGTCAGCCTTTCTTAACCTATCATTCAAGAAACATAAAAGGCTGATGATGCATTAGGTAATCACATGTGGAAAAGCTGAATGGTGGGATGTATAGAAAGCAGATAATGAAGTTAGTTGTTTCACCAATCCATGTAGAGTAAGGATTTCTGCCAGCAGCTGAGAGTTTTGCTCTTCAAGCATGTTTAACCTCATAGAGTGAAAATCTTTCCATGGCGTTTGAGATTTACAGATTTAAAATTACTATGCTCCTCCAGATGTGACCTTCTCTTCTCCACATCCAAAAAAGGCAGCTGGTAAAAGGACCGGATCACTCTTCATTATGATAAATTCCACAGAAAAAGGTCTAGGGAAAAGTGAAATTCCATGAACTTCTTTTAATCAAACTTTCTAAATTTTTTTCTTTCCTTGTAGTATGACAAGGGATAAAGAGTGGAGCCAAAAAAGAAAACCAAAACAGCTCAATATTAAACAGAGAAAATTAATGAAGAATTTAAGCTCTTCATTTTTCTTAATTATTTAAAAAACAAGATAATCTTTCTTTAAAAAATATATTAAGATAACATCTCCTAAAATTGTTAAATTTTTAATGGAATTCAAAACCAGAAATTTAACAAAGTCATTTAAATCTATCTTAGACAAAGAACAACAAATATATGTTATAGAAACCGCTTGCACCAAAGGAAACTAGGTACAACTTTTAAAACAGGGAAACATTTTTTAAATTAAATATAATACAAAGAGGAGAACTTGGAGCCAGTGCTCTAAACAATTTGCAGTAGGATTTAGCCAAAGATCTGTGAGGAAAGTAACCTATTCTGACTTGCTTGTTAGAAGCCAACTAACTAGTTAAAAGATAAGACTGAGAAAAGACTCAAATATCTATTCATCTTTTTCTTAGAGTGTCTCATTATCTTTCATACAAGGAATTGTATTTGCCTCTGTAAATAATTGGAAAACCATATATTTTTGACTCAGAACTAGCTCAGAATTAATTCTTTCAGAGTTACTGGGCTTAATCTGGCAAATATTGTGCACATTGACTAAACTCAAGGTTCTCAGTTGATAAAAGCAAAATGTCATACCATATACATATAGCAGAAAAGCTGAATTTACCCTATTAAAAGCTGATTGTGAACACAGTTTTAACAGTGGCTTATTTGTTAAAAACAGAAAAAAAGAAATTTTGGAGTCTACTTTAACACTTGTGTATGAAAAATACTGATATTGTGGAGATTCTCAGCTTTCTTGACAAAGGCTTAATATGATCAATAATTGGAAACTGAAGCTAGACAAATAGTGCTAGAATTTAGGATTCAAGATCCTAGCTAGCTAGGTAGTTGCATAGAGAAAAACACCTTGGCAGATAGACTTTCAAATGGTACATTTTTGTGAGATTCAACCTTTAATAGGTGCAGTTGAACCTAACTCCTAGGAGCAAGGCTATAATGTACATATACAGGAGACCTGCCTGGAAGACATAATTGTCCCTTCAGTCCTTACACTGAATGGCTCCATCATAGCAGCAAATAAAAAGAGTCAGGGACGATTCTGTGGCCCTGATGCCAACTCACTTCTGTCTATGCTGCGGACTTCTTTTTCCTTCCAAAACAAGGCAGCTATGTTGAGACTACACAGCAGGAATGGTCCTTGTTGCATGCAGACCCCTCACCACTGTTCGGCAGAATCTTAGTTGGCCAAAGTTCTATACCAGTGATTGATAATAACTATTGATATGTATATAGATGTGTATATAGTATGGGCACTCACATGCTTATGCCTGAGACCCCACTTTGGGCCTAAGCAATGTGCTAGTAAACACATATTAATAAGTTTTCATATCTCTCACAGTCTTTCTCTGAGAAACACAGATCTCTGCATTGTTCTGGACATTTTATGTATCTAAGATTGGTCTAATGTTACAGTTTTAAGCAAGTGATAATAACCATTAAAAATAAATAGTTATAAAACAAATGTGCTGAATATATAATCTACAAATCCCCAAGTCTTGACTGTATTAGTAGTTTATTTTATTAATCTGAAATAGCTCTGTTTCAAAATGTGAAATTTAATTTACAGGATATCCATAACATTAAATAGTACATACACTTGAGAAACAAGAGCAACAGCAATAGCAATATCTACAACTGAGTAGAAACTGTAAAGCAGCTATTAGTTGAGTTGATTTTCTTCCTTCACCCTCCCGCTGCATTAATTTGTGGAGCATTTCTACACTTCATCTTTTAAAAGAATGATAAAACTATTTACTAACAAAAATATCCATCTAGTTTTGATTTGACCCCTAAATTATAAACTGGAGCAATAACATTTCCTTTCTTCTTTGCTTTTATATGAAGGTATGCCTGTGCACATGTACGGTATATAAAGGTAGGTAGCTGCAGGAGGATACATACAATCTTTCTCTTCTGTGGCACATTTACAACCTTTCCTAAAACACAGTGTGCTGTAGTATATGACCTCATGTCAAACTGACTTGGCTGTCCGAAAATGAAACCCCTCCTATTTATTTTCAGAAATGCTCCAGTACTCCAGAAGAAGGATTATTTTTTCCTTCACTCAGGCAACAATGAGAATTCATCTTTGTAAAAAGCACTGTTAAATTTCATATCTCATCCAGTCCTAAACCTTGCGTCTGAGGGATCAGCTATGTAGCAAAGAGCCAAAATGAACAATAATTTAACAGATAGGTCAAAGTAAATAGTTCCTACAGTAGCATTTGTAATATTTTCCCATTCTTCAGTTTGTATAAAAGTAACTAAAAGTGTGAAACATAAAGTAGGTAGTCATTTAAATTCACTTTACTTTAAAGACAGTTCTAGGATTAATGGCAGTGAATGATGCAGATGCAGGTCCATTGGACACTACATTGAGACAACAGCTAAGCTTGCTAGAAGTTTACCAAAGCGGCATCAAATAGCAGCAGTGAGAACCTAATGGAAGCTGAACTGAAACTAAGCAAATGAAACCACTCTTCCTCATTAACATTCATCAGAGTCTAACAGTCCTATTACAACTGTTCCTAATTTCAGAAATAATGTTAATTTGAAGGAGAAGAAACAGCATGGATTTGTCAACAACTCAAACTGCAGTTTCTACCAGCAAAACTGAGTAATGATCCAAGCCTGCTGAACAACTTTTGTGGAGACACAGATGTGAAATGCACCCCTTTAATAGCTCTATAAAAAAAGAGGGCACAAATCCAACAAGTATTGGTGAAATAATCTGTATTCGCAACATTGTCCTGGTTACAAGTGTTTGTCCCCTATTCATTAGGCATCACCTCTATGCTTCCTTCCTTTCAGTCTGCATTTATTTCCCTGGTTCTCTACCCAGTGAGTGACAGAATAGCAAGAAACACTTCTGTCATGGGTTCAGCAGCAGCAGTCATTTTTCTCCTCCTTGGTAGCTGGTGCAGCGCTGTGTTTTTTGATTTTGGGCCTGGGAACAGCGCTGATAACACCAGTGTTTCGGTTACTGCTTAGTGATGTTTTGGTCTGGCCAAGGACTTTCTGAGTTTCATGCTCTGCCAGGGAGGAGGCAGAGACAGGACACCTGACCCGGACGGACCAAAGAGCTATTCCATGCCACAGCACGTCATGCCCAGGATGTAAAACTGGGGGCAGGAACCCGGAAGAGTACAGTTCACAGCTCGGTCATCGAGTGGTGAGCAATTGCATCCTCTTTCCTTGTATTTCCCTGGTCATTGTTGCGGGTGGTGGTGGCAGTGGAGCTTTGTGTTATACCTTGGCTGCTGGACTGTTCTTGTCTCAGCCAGTGGGAGTTGCATTCTTTTGATTCTTCTCCCAATTTCCCCCCCCCCCCCCCCCCCCCGGAGTGGGGGGGAAGAAGGAGGGGGAAGTGAGTAGTCGGGCTTTGTATTAGGAGGGGTGAGAAATTGTATTCTTTCCTTGTATTTGCCTTGTCATTATTATTATTGGTGGTAGCAGTAGTGATTTGTGTTATACTTTAGTTACTAAACTGTTCTTATCTCAACCGGTGGGAGTTGCATTCTTTTCGATTCTCCTTCCCATCCCTCCGGGAGCGGGGGGAAGAAAAAGGGGGAAGTGGGTGAGTAAAACTGTGTGGCTGACTGGACTTAAACCACGACAGTTCTTTTGGCGCCCAACGTGGGGCGCCAAAAAGAACTGTCGTGGTTTAAGCCTCTCTAACCACGCAGCTCGTTCTCCCCTCACTTTCCCCTTTTTCTTCCCCCCGCTCCCAGAGGGATGGGAAGGAGAATCGAAAAGAATGCAACTCCCACAGGTTGAGATAAGAACAGTTTAGTAACTAAAGTATAACACAAATCACTACTGCTACCACCAATAATAATAATGACAAGGCAAATACAAGGAAAGAATACAATTCTCACCACCTAATACCAAGCCCGACCACGCAGTGCACCCCCCACCCTTCTGGGTCTCTCTTCTCTGTCCTCCATCTTGGGCATGACGTGCTGTGGTATGGAATAACCTCTTTGGCCAGTTTGGGTCAGGTGTCCTGTCTCTGCTTCCTCCCGGCTCCCCTCCTCCCTGGCAGAGCATGAAACTCAGAAAGTCCTTGGCCAGACCAAAACATCACTAAGCAGTAACCGAAACACTGGTGTTATCAGCGCTGTTCCCAGGCCCAAAATCAAAAAACACAGCGCTGCACCAGCTACCAAGAAGGAGAAAAATGACTGCTGCTGCTGAACCCATGACAACTTCCAAGTGTGTTTCTCACATGTGTTTCTCACATGTTTCTCATGTGTTTCATGTGCTTTTTGCATAATGCAAAAGGAACTCTTCCCTTTGCTAATGACAGTGATACAAAATGCTGTCACAATAATGTTCTTGTTTATCTCAAATAAGCAAGGTGCTCAGTCCATCTGTTGCCAGTTCCTATCCTCCTTCAAAAAAAATTCTGATTTGTGCACTGTAAAATACTGAATATATATATACAGTACTTCTGGTTTGTATAACAAAGCAAACAGCAAAGTCTGGATTTCTTCTTCCCCATGGGGAGGAGCTGGTTGAAAAGGGATATTTTTTAGAAAAACAGTTCTTAAATTTAAGTAATTCACAGGCCACTGTCTAGTTCAGTACTCTTTCCACTGACATTTTCCAGTAAACATAACTTTCTTGACTGATATGTGATGGAAAGAAAGCCTCATAACTTGCTAAGTCTCAAGCACTTTCACATGTTGACAGGCAGATAATAAGCATAACCCTGACAAGTAGCAGGAGTGATGGCTGTCTGCAAGAAAGTTAAGAAGCTGGAAAGCTGAAGGCTTAAGAGGAGGGATGTTTGAAGAAAGCAAAGCCAGGTTAGTCTCATGACGGGTATTGGTAAAAGCAGAAGACAATGGGCCTGAGGAGAAACTGGAGTCAAACTTTTTTGTGGAACTCATGATGGTGTGATCTTTTTCACAGTAAACTCAGTACTGCTGTGATCTTGGCAGAGTTTAGTTGTGAAATTTTCACAGCAAATTTTGTAACATTACACTTGCTAAAAGTTAGGCTTAAGAGCTAACTATAAGCAATTTTTGTTAAGTGATGTAGACCTGACTGGCACTGTGGCACTAAGGACTGTGCTGTACAACCTTTATGACATAGTCAAAGAAATAGCTACTCAAGGCTGAAGGAGAGAAAATTACATTGCTTTCAGACACTGCATAATAAAGCAGGCTGTAGTTCACTATCTTTTGGTTATGGTTGTCTTCTTGTGAAAGTGTGAATAGTGAAGAGAAAAGACCTCTTTAAAAAAATAAGTGGGAAAAAAGCAGCAAAATATCAAATGTAAGATACTTGGCATAAGTTACTTCGAAGTAATTGAAACTGCAAAATGTGAGCTAATAATAGAGAGCAAACCACCCTGTCTGACTCTGTAGATAACTTGAGTGGATTACAATGCATAAATGGTGAAGAGATATTTTAAAGGTTGAAGAGACTGGAAAGAAGTTTGACTGAAGCAGATGTCAGGAGAGTGACAACAAGCTAGCAAACATCCACAGAAAGATAGATAGTGAACAGGAAAAACTATTTCTTTCCTCCAGCCATGGCGATAACTGAGGGAGAGCAGCTGGGGTACCTCTCAGTTTCCTTTGTGCAGTCTTGTTCTTCTGTTCTTTATTCTCTATTCGAAGTACTTTTCTCTAAATGACCTGTACCTCTCAAGAACAACCAGGCTATGCATTTTTGCAGATGTCTTTAGTTTGAAACACAGAGCAAACAAAGCTGCAGAAGGGATAAACCCTGTACAGGTGCCAAAGCCACATTGGCATTTGCTCACACACAACTTGAGACAGACAGCTGGGCTCTGCCACACACTTCATCTCTGAGCTGTGACAGCAAGGCAGACAGCTGCCTCTGCCTGCAATCTTCACAAGAGGGCTTTCTCTTCCCTGAAACAGATTGCTCTACTGGAAACTGCTGGTTCAAAACGCAAACACAGAAAGCTGCTGGAATTAATAAATGGGTGCTTTTGAAGTGATGTGTTTTCCAAATAATTTTTGCACTCATTTTTTTTATTATTATTTTTCTAATGTTTTCCAGCAAAATCTTGTTTAAAGCAAATGGTTTACATTGTTTATCCCTTATAGTAATGACATGTTGCATAACAATTTGGTTTCGGAAATGGTTAAAAGGTCATGGAAAGTCTCTCCATAGAAAATTAAAATATTCTCTTGAATCGCTGACTAATTTTCTTTATTTGGGGTAAGCACTAGCTGGCTTTCTGTGTTTTCACTCAGATTGCTTAACCACACAGGGCTTTTCCCCATTCACTAGCAAGGCCAGAAGACACAGTTCTTCAACAAATGACCTGGGATTTAGGGATTTCGGAAGGATTATTACACCCTGAGGCAACTCCCAGTCCCTGGGAAAAACTCAGCACTGTAGAAACTTCTGGTGTTTTGTGTCTTGCATGTGTATTTCTTCTGCTCCTTCCCCAAAGAGAAATGCTTGTAATGAAAATAATGCCCCTGAGTTCAGTCATCCAGTGATCCAGTGACTACATTTAGATCAAAGAAACAAGGAAAATTTTATACAGGTTTGGTATTCAGTAGTTCCTCTTCTTTCCTCATCAGCACAGAGAAGAAATGGGAATTTTGTACTGCCTGGAGCTGCTTTAATAGGTTTCTGTTCTGGATTTCTGCTCCAGGAAATATGGAGGTGGCCTACGTTCTGCAAAGTATATTTATAGCCATCAGGATACAAAGAATATTTCTCATTCTTAAAAAGTCCAGATTGTGTATATTAGTCTATATTCTGCTATCTCTACAAATGGATGGCTACAAGCTATTATCACTATTTAACTGCAGAACTAAAAAGACATTGTTACTTCCTTTGACCACACTGATTTATACACTAACCTAGAGCCATCTAGGAGGCTGTGGAAAATATTCTAACCCCTTGAAGAAGAAATGTGTTTTTCCAATCCCTTTCTATTGGCACAGCATAGAGATAGCACTGCTTTCTGGAATATTCAGGTTTAGAAAGATGTGATTCGCATACTTAGCCGCAGCAGTTTTAGGTGTGCTGTGGTGTGTTACAATGAGGAATTTCCACCAGAGCTTCAGCCTTTCCACAGTCTCTCCCACAAGAGTCCAAATGACCAGTAGGCCTTGTGCTGGAGGTTAGGTAGCTTCTACATACCTTTTCCACTTTCTTATTTCAACACAAATTCTCTTAATTTATGTAGTAAGCAGAACTAATCTATAATTGTACCTATAACTCACTAACCAATGAAACTACGTAGTTTGAATATTGCGGACACATTATCACCTTCCCTATAAGCAATCTCCATAATTTCCTTAAACATCAGAAAGAAAGATGAATAACATGGTCAATTGTTTTCAAGTAAGCTTTTCTTTTTGTAGGGTTATAATCACAACACTGCCCCCCAACAAATCCCTCTCATTATGGTGGTACTAATCTTAACTGAGTATCAAGAGATGGAGAAAATATGTACATACTGCAAGTAACCACAGGAAGGCTGACTTGATCCCTCATAAGGTCAACATCCACTTCAAGCCAAGTCAATTTTGTTTAAAATATCAGAAGCCAAAATATTGCTGAGATGAGATTCATATGTAAAAACTGAGCCTTAAGTTGTCATCCCAAAACAAATGCATTGTTTTCCCTTCATCAAAGAGCAAAAACTTTTCCCAAATTTTAAAGCTACAAGGATGTAGGCAGAAGAATTGCCCACACCCTTGGCTCTTTACCCGCTGCTGTTCAGCATACCAACCTGTGGTATAATTTCAAAGGCTACAGATAGATAAACATATATATGTATATCATTTGTTAACCAGCAGGGGTGGATGGAGGCAGGAGCTGGAGTTATGCAACCTGTGCCTGAAGTGATCCAAATATGACGGGTAGACACTGAAAAGGAAAGTCACTCCTACAGCATCAAGTTAGTCAGCTCTCTTCTGTTTATCACAAATAGCAACTTTTCTGGTTGTTATTTAACTTTTATGAGCCTAGAGGAAGAGGTAAATTGCCTAAAAGGGATACATTTTGATATCCTTGCCAGTTTTCATTTTGTTTGCAAATCCCACAGCCATCTTTCCACTATCGGACTACTGTCTGGGGAACACAAAGGGTCACAGTTTGTTGATATTGCTTTACAAATGTTTCCTGCTGTTTTTTTCAAACTGTTTTGTATGTGGGCTATAATGTTGAAATGATGAAGATAAATATCCTAGGTCAAGTCCTCTTAATGAAACTCCATGTGTTCCAAGTATTACACTAGGATGAATGAGGACCTTCACTTTTACACTTGGGAAATCACAATACTACAGTTTATATTTTTTCTTTCAACTCAGTATATTAAAAGCCTCTGTCTAGTGAGTCTTCTAGTCATTATTAGTTTATTCTACCAAGCAAACTTATTTTTTAAAATATCAGCTGAACAGTTCCTGACAATTGCCTAGTCATTCTAAGAATTATGTAAATTAAACTAACTGACAAACCTGAACTTAAGATTTTTACTTAAAAACGTGATTGAATGCAAAATCCCTAAATCTTGAGTTAGGACAAGCAGCATAGTTCTATGGAAAGCAATGGAAACACACTTGGGGTAATCTTAGAATCATAGAATGGTTTGGGTTGGAAGGACCTTAAAGATTACCTATTTCCAATCCTGCTGCCATGAGTAGGGACACCTTCCACTAGACTAGGTTGCTCAAAGCCTAATCCGACCTGGCCTTGGACACTTCCAGGGATGGGGCATCCACAACTTCTCTGGGAAACCTGTGCCAGCGCCTCAGCACTCTCACAGTGAGGTGCCTTTGTAAAAAGTCCCTCTCCATATTTCTTGTAGGCCCCCTTCAGGTACTGGAAGTCTGCTATAATGGCTCCCCATATCAGCTTTGGGACTTTGTTGCAATCCTCTCTGAAAAAAAAAAAAATCTGTTTTTCTCCTCTGCATCCTGGACTATTCAAATATTTTCAGCTTCCCATTTCCTGAGTTGTTCTTCATTTTCTCTCCCATCTGGTAAAAGGAGAGATAACTTTTCCACCATTTCCCTTCTCAAAAGAGATAGCCATCTAACAGTTTTCTAATTCAACCCAAAAAAACCTCACACTCAGATGATAGCCTCTTTACTTCTCTATTTTGTCTCTTTTTATTTTTTTCTTTTCTTTTTTTTTTCCTATTGTTGACATTTCCTAACTGCTTGGCTTTTCTCTCAATTTCAATTAAAAATACGTTTCTCTTTTCTCTTCCCACTTTCATCCAGAGAAAAGTTACCAGCTCACCAGCATTGTTCAAGCATTGTGCTTTTTTTGTTCTTGCCGATTATAATGTACTTTTTCTGTCTGTCTTGCCTGTTTGATCTTTTGTGACCAGTATCAACAATGTTGAAATTTCTTACTTATTTTTAACAATGAACAGACTGCATGTCAAAGATGGATATCTACACCAGGCCATTCATCTAGAATCCTTTTATTCTTCACTTTTCCATACCCATTTCATTTTAGATCTCTTTAGTAACTACGGAAAGCAAGAATCGTCTTCCAAGATGTTCCTATCTCTTACATGTCTGATAGTGAAAAATTTCAACAAATCAAGCAGTGAAATGCTGAGACTTCCTTTTGTTCAAGGACCACCTGAAGAACAAAAAGGTTCTTGAGCTGTTGTTTACATGCCTTCCAAACAGAGACTTACAGTACTCAAGAGAGAGCTGTTTGTGAGGTTGCTGTTTTCCTTAACATTTTATACTTTCTCTGATGCAAACCTACTAGAAATACTCATTTGATGCAAATGTGCTTGGCTGTGAACACTGCAATGTGGTTTGAAATCTGGCTAAATTATTGTAAACATAGAGTAATGATAAACAGCAACACTGGATCATAGAGAGGTGTCTAATAATGGTACATCTGCTCTTGTTTATCTTCTTTATTTATGATCCCCAAAAGGGAACAAACAGCACGCAGATGATAGCAATTTACCTTAACTGGCGTATGCAGAGGAATGATATAAAGGTGGACAAACAGAGCAGAAATACAGGCAGAAGTTAATTACATGGGATCCAATTAGGAAAAATTTAACTCTGGGATGAAACGCAGGAGGCCATAATCCAAAATATATATCCTCAATGGGAGGAAGAAATGTAGGGGATGGTAAAGCTACAAAAAATCAAAGTGCTTTCCAAGATGGACAACTGAAAGACACAGCATATTTTTTTAAATAATTGCACAAAGACATGGATAATGAAGATAAAAGAACCCTTTCTGTCAGTCCCAACCTGACCAATGTTTGCTGTGCTACAGTTGTGAGGAAAGTAAGCATTGAAAAGACACATAAAGTTCAGGAGGGACTGGAAACAACTTTTATGGCAAGAAATAATTCTGAAAGTCTCCTCCTTTCCTACTTGATGGATGCTGGTCCTTGAAGACATTTACCATTTTAACCTTTTGAAGTACAAAAAGAATTATGTTTTTTTGCATCTTGTTCATTTAGCATGAACAAGAATAAGGTCATAAACGATGTAAAGCCTTCAGGGTTTTGGGGCTTTTTTGGAAGGTGTCGCCTTTAAGAGCTTTGGAAATTCGGTTTTGTCTCTCAATTGCAATGCTGCAATATCAAAAAGTGTCTCCTTGTCCTGGGTTCAGCAGTAGCAGTCATTTTTCTTCTTCTTAGTAGCTGGTGCGGTCCTGTATTTTTGACTTTCAGCCTGGGAACAGTGCTGATAACACTGATGTTTTCCGTTGCTGCTCAGTCATGTTTACTCTCCAAGGACTTTCTGAGTCTCACGTTCTGCCAGGAAGGAGGGGAAGCTGGGAGGAAGCAGAGACAGGACACCTGACCCAAACTGACCAAAGAGGTATTCCATACCATAGCACATCATGCCCACTATACAAACTGGGGGCAGTTACCCGGAGGGGTTAGATCACTGCTCGGTGGGGCTGAGTATCAGTCAGTGGGTGATGAGCGGTTGTATTCTCTTCCTTTGTTATTTCCCTTATCATTATTATTACTGGTGGTAGCAGCAGTGGTTTGTGTTACACCTTAGTTACTGGGCTGTTCTTATCTCAACCCGTGGGAGTTACATTCTTTTGATTATCCTCCTCATCCCTCCAGGAGCTGGGAGGAGGAAGGGTGGGGAGTGAGAGAGCGGCTGTGTGGTTCTGACTTATGGCTGGGCTTAAACCATGACACTCTTTAAGTCCACTTTTATTTATTGCTACTTTTCTGCAGTAAAAAAAGAACCAGCACAGAATAGGCTTCCCATTTCTCATAAAATATTTTGTAACAAAACTTATTCTGATGAGCACTGAATGTTGCTGGCAATCCACTTATGTTACTGACATATAGTTGTTTTTATTGGCTCAATATATTTTTTCATAAATAGCAACCACATACAGGATTTTAATATCAACTCAAAATGACTGTTATGTACTTTGTGCTCTTTGTTGCCTCTACAGATCTGTATTTTATAAATTGGGGTGGGGTTTTTTTATTATTTTTTAATTTTCTTTAATCTTTCCACAGCTCTAAGTTTCTGTATGTCAGTAACCATAAAAGTAATTTTCCAATAGGCTCTTTCTAAAACCTGTTTCAGATGGAAAAAAAAAAAAAAGTGACAAACTTAAACCTTTGAAGAATGAAATTTCTTCTCTTTCAAAAACACTTGCATTTGAAAGCAAAATAGTATGTTTTGGGAAAAGTCCAGAAATGCCAAAAATAGTAGTAGAAATTACCCATAGCAGTTGGCAGAAATTTTTGTTTTAATAACTGAAGTCCATAGCAACAAGATAAATGAAAGGTTGGATTTTCTAAATGGCTATTAGGGAAAAAGAAATTTTAAAATGTAAGGTTATGAAAGCAACATAATCTCTGCCACCTCTAAACTTGGCACTTAATTTCTCCAGGGCCAAATTACCTGCTGGTATGAACTGGCTCAGATCCAACGAGAGTTGAATTGCCAAAGCCTGACCTTGCATTTCATACTCCCAATGAAAGCCATTCCCTTTGTAGAAGGAAATAATCTCAACGGAAGACAACTGGGTGATTGTTTAGAAATATTTATATTTGCTGCAATGTTTTTTGTTTGGTTTTATTGATTTTTCTGTTTATTGAAGACTCACTGATTCAAACATATGCACCTAAGCATACTTCACGCAATTTCAATTGTTCTCTAAGTCCAGGGTCTTCTGCACTCACTCTTCATTGACATGTCTAAAGTAAGATGCAGTTGGGAACAAAGTACTGCTAGAAGGTGATTGGCTCTCAACTGCAATTGCCTGTGAGCCCACATCTTTTTTTACAGTGCCAAGGAAAACAACAGAAGTTCAATAATATGTATGTATTTGCAATAGCCTTGCCTCTGAAACCACTGCTAGTGCTTTTCTTCCCCTGCCTTTTAGAGCGTAGGCAGTAGTCAGCCACCTGTGATTTAAATGAGCTTGTTTTCTGCTGCACTGGAATAGAACAAAGACAAGCTCCCACCACTGTTTGAGCTGAAGGGCACTAACAGAGGAGCCCAGGTGGAGGCATTGCAATTTCTGCATAGCTTTGCATACACTGCACATAGAAGAGATTTCTAGCTCTTCACCCATTCAGTGTGAGGGAGAAGCAGCATGAGAACAAGAACCATTTACTGATTGACACATAAAGGTTCAAGATATGACTTAGACACAAACACAATCAGCAGCATCTGCAAGCATATGCATGTACAGGTATATAAGCAATATATACAGTCTTTTGCAAGTGGTAAGCAAATTATACTTTCATCTCTCATAACTTATTGGCTCAAACTTTTTTATTATACTTGCACAAAATTTAGAAATAGATCTCTTTAAAGCATCTTCCTCTCTTCTGTTATCAGTTTAGACTTACTGGGTTGTGTGCATCTATAGAATAACAATGGTTGCATTTGCACAAGAAGACCTGACAGTTACCTGGTATTATGCTGCAGTTCAGTGGCATTTGTTTGTTTCTGTTGCACCACACCATGCTGGCTGACAGGTATAACCTTTAAATGACCCTTCAGCACATCCTTCTCGGTTTCTTCTGGCTCAGTTCAGAGCTGGAAACTAAGCTCCTATAGCCTTAAACTAACTGCAGCTGGATCAAGATCAGTTGTGTTCTTGTATTGACACACGGCAGATGGCATTCCTGTGACAGTCACAGTTTATGTCCTTCTTGGGTAACTTAACATTTTAACCTCTTTCCTTATAGATTCATCTTCTCTCTAGTGGCAGACTCTCTACAACATCTGGCTATGCTAGTTTGTCACCTAAAATTTATACTTTAAAATTATTTCATGTTTACCACTCTTCTTTAAACTATAGCACTCTAAGTAGCTTCCAGGGACAAAGTCACTGTTCTGAGTGTGGATTGTAGCTTCAGCTGGAAAATAAGTCTAGAATAAAAAGGTAATCTGTTTCTTTTTCCACATACTTCATGTTTTTCTTACTTCACATCACCACTGTCATAAAGAAAAAGAAGTCCTTGAAACACATACACTGGTACGTGTTATTAGGCAAATTATTTGATACATTTCAAAAATATGTATCAAATGGCCTGTATCCTCCATCCAATGAAAGTTTTGATGTTCTGTTGCTGCTTTTGTTTTAGTTTTATTGCAGCCAGCTTGCTTTCTCTGGAAACGCTTGCATCTTGCACTTTTCGAGATACCTGATCTGAAACCTGAGAAGTAGTTTCTACCAGTTTACTGGTAACTACTACAACAAAATTTCAGATTTTTAAATTTTCACAGTGTTAATTTAATTGTTCTTATTGCTGTTTTTAATATAGAAAGATTAAGCAATTACAAAGAAGTCATTGAACTGTATGTTTTCACATTACTCCAATATGTTTAGAGTAAAAAGGTATGTTTAGTGAAACTGACAAAGGCACGCTTAAATAGAGTTTAACAAGCAAGTGCTCATCCATAACTTCTCAGCACATCTGTTACAAAACAATGGGAGGTAGATCACAACCATGTAAATCTTCTGTCAATGCATTACTTGTAGAAGTACTAAATCTGAGGAAGGTACTTTCTACAAAGTAGAAATTGCAAATACTCCAACTGCCCAAAAAGATATTTCTTCTTAGACATGTTCAGATGACAGACAGCTTGGAAGCACTACTTCAGCTCAGTGTTGAAAGCTAGACTTATTGCGGTAAATCAAAAGTAATAACAGTAACGAAGAAACATCATAAAGGAGACTGCAGACAGACAGCAGAATTAAGATACCAGCTTCTTATACTTTCTTTGCCGTTTTTCTAACCATGCAGCAGAATTCTATACAAGTAAATAGTTTTCTATGATTTCTGCTGTTCATTTCATGGAAGACCAACTAATGATGGGTATCCATAGTCACAAAATCTCATCAGAACAACTTCTGTGTGAGCACTGACTTGTGACACACAGACCCAGCATGTTCCCTGAGACAGTGCCATGAAGGGATCAGGGCAGGGAAAGGAGTCTTGTGAAGAAGAAAATCCTGTTCATCAGGATTAGCTATTATACTCCTGGAGATATATTTTACAAAATTCCTTCTTCTGCTTGTTAATAGCATAGCTTGCTAATGAAGTACTCTGCCACCTGTGTGAACAAATGGCAGTATATTATAAAAGACTATTATTGTTCCTCTAAGAAAAGATATACCTTGTGCTTGTAGTTTCAATTGGTACTGAATATTTCCTGGAGCATGCCATATCCAGGTTATGCCTGAAAACCATTTTCTGAATCAGTGAAAAGTATCAGACTGGAAAAATTTCATTTTACTTAACTGGCTAGCACTGACTTAATTCTTACTCACCAGGAATCCAATTTGTCTTGACGCAACATCTATTTCCAGTAAAGAGACCATCAGAATTGCTGTTGCCAAGAAATGAAGACTGAATTGCAGTGTTGTAAGAATTATTTTTCAGTTTACTTTGCAAAGTTTAGGGCAGTGTATCCTGCATTTTGTTTATATTAGCTGTATGCAACTGTATGCTCTGAATTTATTCAAGATTCACTGGACCAGATTCACTATTTAACACCCATTTTTTGAGCTCCTTCAGTACAACAAACCTGCCATGAATCTACTCATTTAACTAACTAGTTAAGACATGTCTATGAGGCCTTTATGCATATGGAATCATCAAAACCAGTAAAAGCACATGGGTAAATCTAGACCAGAATCCACTTACATTCTGGGCCAATTTCAAAGGCAAGGCAATCCTATTATGCCTTACAAGGCGTAAGTTTTGTCTTAAGGCATAAATTTATGCTTTACTTACCTGGCAGGGAAGACACCATGATCAAGCAGGTGGTTTTCCCAGGGCGAGGCCATTTCCCCAAATGCGGGAAACTCAACTGCATAGTTTGTGGTAGTGGACTACTACGTTTTTGTTTAATTTTTTTTTTTTCAGGTTGAGCAGAGAAGAGATTCAGAGCAGCCCTGTGGAGAATGACTTGGGGGTGATGGTTGATGAGAAAATGAACATGAGCCGGCAGTGTGCGCTTGCAGCCCAGAAAGCCAACCGTATCCTAGGCTGCATCAAGAGAAGCATGACCAGCAGGTCGAGGGAGGTGATCCTGTCCCTCTACTCTGCTCTTGTGAGACCTCACTTGGAGTATTGTGTGCAGTTCTGGTGTCCTCAACGTAAAAAGGACGTGGAACTGTTGGAACAAGTCCAGAGGAAGGCCATGAGGATGATCAGGGGACTGGAGCACCTCCCATATGAAGATAGGCTGAGAAAGTTGGGGCTGTTCAGCCTGGAGAATAGAAGACTACGTGGAGACCTCATAGCATCCTTCCAATATCTGAAGGGGGCTATAGGGATGCTAAGGAGAGACTCTTCATTAGGGACTATAGTGATAGGACAAGGGGTAATGGGTTAAAACTTAAAACAGGGGGAGTTTAGATTGGATATGAGGAAGAAATTCTTTACTGTAAGGGTAGTGAGGCACTGGAATGGGTTGCTCAGGGAAGTTGTGAATGCTCCATCCCTGGCAGTGTTCAAGGCCAGGTTGGACAGAGCCCTGGGTGAAATGGTTTAGTGTGAGGTTTCCCTGCCCTTGGCAGGGGGGTTGGAACTAGATGATCTTAAGGTCCTTTCCAACCCCAACTACTCTATGATTCTTTGATTCTAAGTCAATATGAATGGTGTATGAAATTTTAATGGATTTAATTTTCCTCAATCCAATGTTCTAGCTGATCTACAAAAGTAGTTGTTTTTGGTAAGAAAACCCGAAACTACATCACACAAATTATTTTGGGTAGATGATTTGTTAAACACTTCCAATCAGACAATGACTTTAACAATTTTTTTTCAGACTGTTACTGAACTATTCATAATTATGCTCATGTTTTCCACTCTTTGTATCTCAGCATGTGAGGTACTGTACATATTGTCTGAAATGCAGTCCACAGATGTGGCTTCAGTACTGCACCCAGCTTTTCCTTAGCCCAAGAGTTTTGTCATTCACAGGAAATGCATCCTAACATTTCAACTCTGAAAGCAATGGGGAACCAAAATATATCCAAAATAAAGCTCTTTGAAGTAGAAGAAAATTTACAGTAACATCTGACTATATCTGAAAGGCTTTAATATAAAACAACTCTGATCTTTTTGTCCTTTTTCTTGTCTTTACAGTACAGGTAACATATGAGATGTTGCTCTCTTGGAATTCTACTGATATCTACTGATAAAATCTCTCTAACTGCCTAGTAGAGCTATCAACAGCTAGCTCAGCCCTTTTAGGGATTTTTTGACATGCTTCATACAAAGGAACATATGGCAACGGCATGAAAGAGAGAGTGTGAATTCCAGAGATGCTGTAAAACCCTTGATGCACTTGGGTAGTTTGGAAGCCCACCAGACAGATAGATGGGTTCCAAAGCTGCAGGTTTCAATTTAGTTAATGAGGGTTCCTCTGCCCCCCCAAAAAAAAAACCCAAAACAAAGTAAACCCCAACCCAACCCAAACCGAAACAAAACAAAAAATCAAACCACCAAACAAACAAAAATCAACCTATTTTCATTACAGGTAGTGAATTGATAACATTAATGAGATGGAGTATTTCCTGTATTTCACCAAAAAAGCTGAAAAGTTAACCTGGCCTAGTGTAATAACTAAACCAGAGAGATTTTAGCTGAAAACAAAGGAAGGCACTTGTATTCACTGGGCATGCACTAAATGATGAATTGTATTGGAAACTGAAGAATTATTTGTATAACTAAGTAAATCCTCCTGTACGTAAATTGTGTTCATGAAAGTTATTTTTAATCATAAATGTGCTGGCAAATAGTATTTGGAATTTCTAGCTTAATTCTGTAGAAAATTCCATAGAGTTCAGTTTGAAGTAGCTGCCAATATCTTTCCTATCCAACTAATTTCAAACTGAGTTTAATGTAGAAGTTTTTAGTTATTATTTTTATAGCTATATGACACTCTATTATACACCAGATGAAAGCAGATGGGAAAATGCTGAAGGAACACCAAATAAATGTGAAGATTTTAGCAGTGGTTGTATGTGTTTACACATATACATCTATAACTAGCATATCTTCTTAACAGAACTGTGCTCACAAAACTGAGTGGTACTGGAAATACCACTTCTTTTCCATTTGCAGAGGATTTCTTATCCCAGTCTAACTGTACCATGAAATCTCATCCAAAACTGGACTATTTAAATTCTTAGCAGTAGAGAAGACCATATCTAATGAAAACACTTGCTTTATTCTCTTCTTAACAAGTATGATGATACTCACCAGTTAATTCCAAAGGCAATATTAAAACTTTAGACAATTTATCTGTAAGAACATACATTGAACTAACAGGAACAACTCACTGCTCAAAACTAAGGAGATGTTTAACATCTTTCCAGGACTAGGATCTTAAAAGTCAAATGTGATTTTTTAATCAGAAAATGTGATTCTTTAATCAGAACTGCTCTTCAATTCAAAACCATTCATCTTTCATTATCCTGTTGGTATTCTCCTGACTACAGACTGCATACTTTATAAAGGCTTATCCCACGTAGTGGTTGGCTTTTAAGAGTTCAGAGCTTTTGCATTTCTGTCTCTCAATCCTATGGAAAATGTATTTAATTGATGGGTAATTTACATTAACCACTAATGATATTATTCCATTTTTGTTTTATTAAACAGGAGCAAACTACTCTGGAACAAAAGAGCCATAAAAGAATAATGTTGCTGTCAGGAGATTTTTGCTGTGTGAGTTGAATGCTAAATAGATTCTTTCATGGGATTCTTCAAAACCATTTCTAAGTTGCCAGACAGACGAAAAATATCAAGCAATCCAAGTAATAAACTAAACAATTATTTTTGATTACTCTAGCTATTATCAGGAAATGGTCAAGTGATCTAATTCAATTCTTCAATTCTGCTTGGTTTGCTTCTATTTTATTTTAAAATCAGTAGTTCTTTGAATCAACAGGGAATTTTTATGTATGTTTTTATACACGTATGAAGATGCTACACTTTTGCCACTCAAAATATTAACCAGCATATTCCATATTTCTAAATAGTATAGAAAGGAAGCATTCACAATAACATGTGAACAAAAATGCAGAATATTCAGTAGATTATAGAGAATTTAAGAATGAGTGTCAAAGAGGCCTAAGATGACTTTTTGAAAGCCGAATTAAGCTCCTAAGTGAATTCATGAGTCCTTAATGTTGCATCTGCTGCCCTCACTTTCTTGGTCACATTAGCAGTAAATAGAAGTCATTGACTGTTGATTATGGAAGATTTATGTTGTAATCTTTATTGGTAACAGGCTCAGTTCATAGCTGTCATAATGATATAAACTTCAGCTCAATAGTGTTCTAACTGTATAGAAAACTGTAGATATGCTGTTGGCGTACAAAAAGCATGTCAACAGATAGCTGTTACCTAGTGAACTATTAATGAAAACATATTATTAAAATCTTCATATATATAAAATACGTAAAAAAGACTAAATCTGTGGAAAAGCAACATATTGCTGTTGTATGAGTTATCTGATACACCTATATGGTGATTTTGGAATTTCTTCTTTTTCTTTGTTTAATTAATTTTTCTATTATTCTTGTTTTTTTCTTATGCTTAACCAGTTTAAATTTGATAGAAAGCTGCTATGCAGTGCAAGGCTATGTTTATATGCCTCCATTTTCTTGCAATATTATTGATATTCTGATTTAGTGATATTGAGTAAAATCTAACTCCTCTATTGTTTCATAGAATCATGCAGGTTGGAAGGACCTCAGGAAGATCTTCGAATACTGTAATTGATTGTTGCAAGTTTACACTAGAAGGTTTTTTTTTTATTCACTTAAATGACTGTGTTTCATCAAATTTAGCTCAGATGGAATGAGCCAGGAAGTATTTTGCTTTTGCAAAATCTCAGGCTTTATGTTTTGGTTTTGCAAGTACAAAACCACCCCTTGTTTTGGTTTTGGGTTTGAATTGTCAGTCCAAAGGATGCAATGAAGAGAAGAGTGGCAATTATAAAATAAATTTGTCTTGCTAAAGGTTGCAGACTCATTTGAATACAAAAAGTAATCTATAATTTCTTTTTAATGTTCCATACCAAGGGTGGGAGAGTCTTTTTGTGTATACCAGTCTTTTAATTAGAAGTCATTTCACGCTTGTTGTTATGGACAATAACGGAGAAATTTCAGAAATAGTTTTGCATTTGGTCCAAACTCTGCCCAGGTTCAAGCTCAAAATACATGATAGTTTAGACAAGAATCATAGATTAATGAATAATAGAATCTTAGAATACCAGTTCAGAAGGGACCTTAAGGATTATCTGGTCCAAACTTTCTTGGCAAAAGCACAATATAGACAAAATGGCCCAGTGCCTTGTACAGCTGAATCTTTAAAGTGTCCACTGCTGGGGAATCCACTACTTCCCCGGGAAGATTATTCCAATGGCTGATTGTTCTTGTGAAAAATTTTACCCCTGTGTCCAAGGGGAATCTCCCTGGGATTAATTTACACTTATTGCCCCTCATCTTTTCCATGTGACTCCTTGTAAAAAGGGAGTCTCCCTCTTTTTTGTAGCCACCCTTCAAATACTAGAATATGGTGCCAAGGTCTCCCCTGAGACTTCTTTTCTCCAGGCTGAACAAACCGAGTTGTCTCAGCCTTTACTCATGCAGCAGGCTCCCTGTCCTTTGACCATCTCTGTAGCCCTTCTCAGGACGCTTCCCAGCTTGTACTCAACTTTTTCACCAGAACTGAACACAGCATTCCAGGTGTGGCCTGACAAGTGCTGAATAGGGTGGGATAATAACTTCTTTCTTTATCGCTGCTGGTGATGCCCTTGTGGATGCAACCCAGCATTTCTCTCCCATAGCATGCTGTTCACTTATATTGACTATGTTGTTCACCAGAACCCACGGGTCCCTTTCCACAGAGCTGCTCCACAGACAGGCAGATTCCAGCTTGTTGGATTGTGTTTACCCAGGTGATGGACCTTACACTTGCTCATGCTGAACATCATAAGGTTCTTGTAAGCCTACTCTTCCAGCTTACCCAGGTCTTCCAGCAGCATGGCCCTCCTTGCTGAAGTGTCCACCTCCCCAGTCAGTTTGGTATCATAGGCAAAACTTGGTCATGGTACACTTGATCCTGTCTTCCAGATCACTTGTGAAGATACTGAAAGGCCCAATATTGATCCCCAAGGGACCCCGCTAATGACAGGTCACCAGTTGGAAAAGTATCTATTTACCAGCACCCTCTGCATGCGGCCCGCCAGCCAGTTCCCCATCCACTGGACAGACCACTTGCCTAGACTGTAATGCAAAGAAAAATATCTGGTTTATGGTGCCTAACCCAATGAAATTATCTTTTGGCAATTTATTGTGAGAAAGTAGAGTTTCAATAAATTCCTTTCTGAGGAATTAATAACAAGCCCAGCTGTGTATTTTGGTCATCAAATATGAACTTTTTTTAAAGAACAATCTTATGTCAAAAATCAAAGTGTAAAAAAACTTCCACATTCTAAGTGGCAAAAGTTTCAGCAAAAATAGGTTTTTGAGTGTCAAGCATATGAAAATATCTGTCACTAAAACTGTCACAGAAGAGCTTTTATGTATTTAAAGGCAGAAATGGGTTCAAGGTAATTTTGAAAATGTGACCTGCAATATTTGGGAACAGAGTCTTGAAAGAATCTCCTTTTTTTTTTTTTTTTTTTTTTTTTGCTGGTCTTGGTAATCACTTTCAAAAAAGAAAAAATGAATTCTACCTCCAAACTTGAAGTTAATCAGCTGTCTCCCTGCTGGGCATCATAAATGAAAGCATTTTCATAATGAGAAAACAGATCAAAACATGTTTCTCATCTGGAAAGTGCAAATACAAAGAAAACAGTCATTACAGCTAACAATAATCTCCTGGGTAAAAAATTTCTTGATGAGGGTAAGTAAGCTTGAAAGTTCACTATTTCAAAACTAAAGTGGGCAAAAGAAGTGAGAAAAGAGTGGCAAGCTGCAATGCCTTCATCCTCTGAGGGTGCTGGGACATATCAAGCTGGCTCCTGACCAGGGCTGAGCTGGCAGCTGGTACAGCACGGAGACAATCAACCTTCTTTCTTCTCCTAACCTGAAGCTGTTTAGAAGCCAAAACAACCTACTCAGAATGCAGAGGCAGCCTGGGGAAGGTGTTCTGACTTAGGAGGAAGAAAACATGTCCAGTGTTCCCCATTCGCATTCTTCTCTCTCTCCTTCAGTGTTTCTTTCCCAAGTCTCTTTATCAGCCTCAACATGCTCCCTGTGCAGGAGGGAATTTAAGGGCAGCTCTGCTGTCTGAACATCCTCTCCTTTCAGAGGAGCCTCCTATACTCATACACAGTTACTGACATGCCTCTTTGCAATGCCGTAGTAACACACAGGGATATTTAGTGAACTTTGAAGAACCAACACTCATGGATATTCTGGTTTCTCCCTGGCAAAACTGACTGAAGTCTATGATTTGCTGGTTCCTCACCCAAGAAATCTAGACTGAATATTAGGTTTCTTTCTCAACTCATATTTCCATAAGAGCTTATGTTAATTTACATCTGCCTTTGGGTTGATCCTGGGTGCTTCCAGCTGCTGGCTTAAGATCCAAAGTGTACATTTCCTTTCTTTGCAGCTCTGTGGAGCTAATTTGGAGCTGACTGAAAGGAAGTCATTGTCCTGCCAGTGCTGTTTCAGATTTAAGGGTGTTCAGGATATAAACCCAAGACCTGGATCCAAATTTCATGAATAGCTTCTATCCCTTAATTGGCCAAATCATATCCTGGGATCCAAAAACCCACAACAATTTCACATTATTCCAAAGGGATTTTATTGAAATGTTACAGAATTAGCTCTTGGTATATTTTCTCAATAAAGAGAAAATTCAACCAGTGAGTAATTTGTTGTGTGATAGAGAAAGCTGGATGCTGGAAGACAAGCCCTACAGCAATCTTGACATGCAAGATAGGATTCCTCTTGCAAGATGTGTGTGGGTAGAAAATTAGGTCAGACAAGTTTTTCTCCTTCGGTGTGCAATCACTGCTGACAGGAACATGTGCCCCAGAAGGCTAAGGGAGCCAGATATTGCTCCACTATTGATCTGAGTCTCAGGACTGCTGCAGAATTAAGTTGTTGCCTCAGCCACTTTTAGGCCATGGTTCATTTTTAGGCATTGTTCTGTTTTTTATGGATATAACTGCACTGAAAACACCAATAGAGGATGGGAATTACACACTAGTGGTTCCTGTGGAAACCACAGCATGGGCCATTATCTGATACCTATATCTTTTTTCCCCTTCTGTCTCAATGCTTTATGCCGTTTCTTCATCATGTTGATTCCTAGGTTTGTAAAGAACATCCACGCAATTTCCCAATATTTTTATTTTGTTTGCAGTTCATGTATTCAATGACCTTATTTTCAGCAAAGGCAGTACCTAGCAACTGAATATTTTCTTCCAGTTAATGAATTCTTCTCTGGTTTCCTGCTTCTCATTTTGCACATTATTTCAAAGTATTATGATGCAGTAACAGCTATATTTAGCTCAGTTTTACTATCTCTGTGCCTTCCTAATCTAACACCTGACCTGCTAGCAGACCAATTAGTGCAATCATAAAAATAAGACAAGGAAATAAAAGGAAAAAAAGTAGATCTGTATGTAGTTATCAACTACATTGTAGGGCTCATGCTGAACATCTTTATATTCATTGTAATTTTACCTCAATCTACATTATTACTACATAAGCTAAATTCATCCCATAAGTATGAGGAAAAAACCCATAGAGACAAGATATAATTAAAATAGCTGTTAAGTGATACCATTAGCATTATTTTGCCTTCTAGAAGCCTGTCTTTCTTGGCTGTAAGGATTAGCTAAAGACACCAGCTCATGCATGTAATTTGAAAAGTCTAAAGCTAGATGAAATTTAAGTTCATTTCCAAACGTGACTGAGGCTCTAATACACCTCTTCTTCAAAGCACAGGCTAAATGATCTTTCATACTCAGGGAGGAGACACCTGTTGCTACTCAACGGGAAAAGTTATTTCAAGGCTCAGAACTGTGCCCAGATGCTGGGACTTCACACAATGAATTTGGCTTGTGAGGTGGGGTGGCTAACAGCATGAGAGGATGCTGGGGGGAAGGAAATAGCTTCCTGTTTGCTCGCTGGCTCAATGCACCTTTAGCAAAGTGGTGCTAAATTGTAGTGTGGGTGGTGCTACATAAGGAGGAGTGGCTGACCTGTTGAAAGATAGAACTTCAGTTCAAGGACACTGACAAATTGAGGCCTGGGCCAACTGAAAACCCAGGAAGTTCAACAAGGAGAAGCAGCAGGTTCTGCAGCTGGGGCAGAATGAGCCTATGTGTCAGTCCAGCCTCTGGTGAAAAATATGTGTTTAATGAACACAATGTTGAAAATGGGACAATCATGAACTCTCACCACAAATAAGGAAAATTGTGAAATATTAGGGAGTCATAGCCAGAAGAGCAGGGGAACTTATGATTGTCTTTTACTCAGTGCCAGTGAGCTATGCTTGGCGTATTCTATCCAATTTTGTGCTCTCTCAAATTCAAGAGCTGTGTAAAGAAACTGAATAGGGTCCAGCAAAGAGCTATCAGGATGATTATGCATGGGCTACTATAGATATGAAGAAAATATCACCCTCTCAGATCTTGGAGACTCCACCAGCTAAAACTACAGCTTACTTGATCTGCTGTTGCTGTTTGCACTGTTCCACATGTGAGGTGGTACTTGATGGCCTCATGGAGTGCCTTCTAACCAACACTTCTCTAATTCTATGGTACTGTGACCTTATTTGTCCATGATGGTCTGAACCTTAGGCCTCTGACAGCCTCAGGATATTTGAGGACATAACTCCTGGTTTTGGCTTTGGCTTTTTTTCAAGCAAGTGCTGTTAGATACTGTCCAAATATCTCACTATATCTTTGTCAACATGCAACCCCATCCAAGGAGCACAGAGACAGGAAGGGAGGGAAGAGAGAGAGAGTGACAGAGTAAGAAGGCACCAGAGCTGGGCCCTAGTTCTGTGTTTTCATTTCCCAGAAGCCTAGGATGAAATGCAAATGAGTCACCTGGAAGAGGAATCTAAACCAGCTGATCCCCTGTCCCATTGCAGATTGAACTGTTCTTCAAAGCAAGCAGTATTAATTACTGCCTGACATTTTCATGACTAAACTCCAGTATAAGCATAATTTAAGGAGTATGAAAATATCCCCAAGCTGCGAATTAATGGGGGACTTGGGGATGGAAAACCTTAAAGGCCGAGGGTAGATATATCATCAGTGGAAAGAATGGAACAGTATAGTTAAAGGGGAAGATGCAATTTTACATTGGTATTTGAAAGGATGTTGGAGATTAAAAAGTTGGAGGGGCTGTGACAGATGAGAAAGAAACAATATGAACACAGAAAGCTATAAGGAAAGAGGCAAAACCAGATTGCTGAAACAGAATAAAAAGTGAGATTAAAATAAAGACTAAAAGTTCAGTGTCATTGGCAGGGAAGGCAGAACACTTTTTCTACTGGTAAAAGAAAAGTGAATAGATCACCCTGGATCTGGACAGATTCTCTAAAATAATCTTTTCTTTTTGCAGAAAAACAGGAGGAGAGCACAAGATGCTCTCCATAACAGAGGCTAAAGGCAGTGAAGTGTGCAGGACCTCAGATATCATCTTGCCAAGAGGCAACGCTTGAATGAAGAATGGCAGAGTAAAAACAGGCAAGAATGAAGTTACGAGTTCTGTAATTCTGCATGGCCATAAGATATTTATTTTTTTTTAAAAAAGGTGTACAGCAGCACAAGAACAGAAGCAAAGAAAGAAGACTTTTGAAGATGAGCCAGTAATGGAAATTGGTGAAACAGTGTAAAAGAAGAGATGGACAGGCAGACCTGAAGTCACACCAAAAAAAAAAAAGCCCAAAAACATCTTGACAACAAAGTCAGTAGAGGAAAGAACAAGGAGCAGAAGACAGAGATATTTAAATCCTGGAGAACGCTCATACACTGCCTGAACATTATTCCAGACCAATGACCTGAAGGTGGGTTCATTCTCCTTCTCTGCTAAATCTGCCAGGACAGAGATCTGCTTTACTCTGACTGAGGTACTGGGTTGAAATGAAGTGATACAGACAGAACATAGTCTATGGGCTAGCTATTTCTCTGATCTAAATCACTGAAAAAGGTTTGGATTTGAAATGGTGATATAAGACATTCTAAAGATCAGACACTGCTGTAACTCCAGTGTAGTGTAAACATTTCCAAGATACTTATTAATTATCCAGCTCTGGAATTGCAAGTCTAGTTCCCAATCCCAGAACTCTGCATTGCCATGAACCCCAAGTATAAGACTTAGTATCATGGTAGTTTCCATATGCTGTCTCTATCCACACCAATTCATTAAAGCAACTTCAGCTGTGCCTCCGCAATTTTCATACTGATGTGATAACCTTAGAGAAAAGATGGTTGCTACCCTGTCGCTAATCCCACGATGTATACTGTAAAAGCATTAATTTAAAATTAATGAAGAAAGAAAGAAGTCACAGAAGTATTAAAAGATCTTTTGTTTTTAATTATATTTATTATAATTTAATCATTGGCCATAAAATTAAAAGTCTGACGCTGGACAAAACTCCCAACTCTGTCTCCAAGTGCAGAGCCAGCATTCCAGCATCAACCACTGCACATATTCATCTCACCACATTCCACCCAAAAGTGGAATACAGTCACTTTACTGAAAATCTTAATTTCAAGTGAAGTATATGTATATTTTTAAATAATAAGTTTTAACTGTTCACAACCACAAATTCCCAGATGGTAAGCAGTTGTGAATAGAAAAGGGAAAATTGCAAGGCATGGAAAAAATGCTCTCTGGCAGAGCTAAAAAATTATAGGAACTGGCTTGCCTTTGCTATACTTCTTCCAAGATGTAAAAAGAAGCCAAAAGATGGCTGCTTGCCATTTGTCATAACCAATTTCAAATATGCCTCCTAGTTACCTTTTTTCATGCACTTTATTCCTCATTATCTTCTTATCATGAGTAAAAATCTCTATTTCTTCTAATGAACTGTTATTGCAGGAAGATTTTCCAGGTTTTAATATGGTGTTGGAATATTATAAGCTTGGATCTAGTTCAAAGCTCTATCACAGCTATGCAGCACATGCTGACATAAACAGGAGAGAGTTTGGTCTTTTCATTCAAAGGGCCTAAGCTCTCTGAACTGTGAGTCTTAAAGATATTGTGACTGTCAGATTATTGAAAACTAGCAGCTCTCTGGCATTAGCCTACAAAAGTATATTTGGTTTTGTCATCCAAAGTTTTGACATATCAAACTTAGAACTTGCTAAATATTATATCGTTATTTAAAAATTAATTAATCTATTCAGGTGCCAAACAAGGATAATCTAGAGGCATCCATGATGCTATAAAGTATTCTCCCCAGCCTCTGGATGCATTTACAAAAAGGCACAGGTCTCTTATGGCTCCTAGGTCATAACCACTGGAATCCTTCTGGTATCTCAGGTACCCTAAGGAATCTCAGCTGGCACAAGACCTATATGCTTAGGTAAATGAACTGTGCCCTGATCAGAGCTCTTCACTGAGTTTTGAATGCTACTCAGTTGATCAGACATCAGTGTTTTTTTGCAAAGTCACCATGACTATAACCAGTAACAACAAAATCTTGCCTTCCAACTCCATGCTTTTAATTCATAATATAATATTTCAGGAAGTTAGTGGCTGCCTGTTTGAGAGTTTTTTATAATTTTATATGGAACCTTTCTCACCCTCTTTATACCTCTATGAAAAGCCAGTTTTCTGAGCTCTTGAAGAGTCCAGTTCTCTTGTTTTAATGAGAGCTAAATTGGTTAAACCTATTTTAAATCTGTGTTAACTTTGCATAAATAGTATCTGGACTGATGACCTAGAATTCAACAGCGCAGATCTACAGAAGTGAAAAACAAAACTACTATATGCAAAAGCCTTCACAAAATTATGTACAGGAACTTTTAAATAAGTACATTATGACATGGAAACGCTCAAAGTTCATTCAAGCCCTTACAGCAAATGGATTGAATTCTGCATATACCCTTGTACAAACAGGATAAAGCTCCTTTTTCTCACCCTGTAGGGCAAAGGATATTGGATCTTAAGGCCATAATATCTCTGTGCATAGAAAACTTATTGCAAGCCCTGGGCCTGGGCCAGACACATATATTTTAGGGAAATCATTCATTTGGAGAGAGAAGGAATGATATTCCTCTTAGATTGAAGTTGTAGGTTCTGGGTTTTTTGTTTTCTTTTTCTTTTAATGAATAGCAGCTGTTCAGATGTGCTCGGAAGGCAGAATGCTGAACAAGTTCCAGTGCATGGGATTATTGGGCAAGGATCCGGGGACAAGGTCAAAGGGGAACTACACAGCTCCCACTGCTGTCAGTAAGAGATAATGGCTCAGCAATTTTAAAAGTCAGCAAAACTTTATTTAGGTGCCTGGATATGAATTAGGGTTCAAATTTGAAGGATTGTACAAAGTCCAGAGATAACTTCTGTAGCTGTGGAAAAAGTAATACAGCTGTGTTCATCTGACTCCTCACCTGGGCTATTGATTCCTGATGATAACAAACCTGATTGCATGCCACTGGTGTTATTAGATACACCATTTTAGAAAGGAAAAAAAAACCACCCCTCACACTATTGTATAGATATTAATGGTATAAGTGTTTCCAAGGCTTTTTTTTTTTCCTCTGAAAATCCATCTTTAAAATATTGATGCAGCAGAATGAAGCCTTTTTTTTATCTGATGTCAATGTTGGTCTTCTGAAGTGCGTGTTGCAACTTAGGACGTATTCTGTTGATGCTGAAAGGATTTTTCAATATCTGAGAAAATAATGTAGACTGGCAAAACATATTAAGTCTTTTTGCATTAACACCAGTGCTCTCTCTCAATGGTTTTAACCCAAGCTTCTCATGCAGCCATCTTTGCTGCTGTTTACAGACTTCTGTGTACGTGCACTAGTACCCTCTACTGGTTATAAATATGCTCTGGTGCTCAAATAGCCTGAGTAGGCAAACCGTTAATAGACAACTGAATGATGAATACTTCTCTTTTTTCCTTTCTTCTGTTTTGATCAAGAGATCATGATCTCTATTCCAGATATATGCATGACATTACTTGGTAATGTGAGGTGGTTTCTATCTGTCCTACAGTTCATTAAAACTGTACGTAAAAACATGAATAGTGAAATCAACAGCAACCAGCACTGCTGGAAAAGACATAAAGTACTGCACAGCTAATCACAAGGAAAATATGGCTTATATAACAGCTCTTTGTTCTCTACATTCTTGCTGTCATCTGTTGTGCTGTTTTCAAGAACGTCAGATGTGAATTGATTGGCAACATTTTTCCTTGAGGGAAGTGAAGCTATACTTAATTTAATGGCTATGGTTCTTAAAATTCCCAAGTGCATTAATGGTGCCCTAGCAATAGTAAACTCAATTTGAGTTTAATTTCAGTTGAAGAATAAAGTAATCATAACAAAAACAACCCAAACCAAAAATATGGATAAAGGGAGCACCATCGACAAGAAAGCACTGAATTTCTCAAAAAGCAGGCAGAGCAATTGAGTATATAAGGAATCTGGTTTGCCACTTGGAACAGTTTGGCAAATTTATAACAAATCATGCAACTATTGGATGCCACCAAAAACTGCCTCTCTCTAAATCCATTAAATGGCAATTTTGATCTTAAGTACTCCTACATATATATTCCCCAAAGGTTTCTAGTTAAAGTAAGAGGGATAGAACTAAGTTTTAATGATTTCTTAATGTTAACCAATAAAGCTATTTCAAACTACACTTCCCAGAGAATGGAAAAAGGAGAGATTACTATTATCCTGAGACTTTTGAAATGTCCACACCAATATTTCCATTCTGACTACTGAATAGGACGCTGCACTTCAGTGATATTTAATACAGTGTGATACTGTGCATAGATCCCACAGTTCCCCATGGCTGAGACCCTCTAAAAATAATACTTTCTGCTTTAGCAATGAAACAAAGAGATGAGCTTTCAAAAGGCTGACATTGCATTTCAGTGACAATGCCAGAGTATTCTTAGAGTTCATAACTAGACCTGTGTCACCTGGCACAGGCTCAGCTGAGCCTGGTAAAGGTTAAACACTAAAAAAACGCTGTAAGTAGGAGAGCAAGACTGGGATGTTGTTTTGCTTGGGTTCTTTTTGTAGTTGTTGTTGTTTTGAGGGAGGGAATAGCTTATTTGTTTGGTGTTTATAGACTGTTACTTTGCGTGAAAGAATAAATCCACCAACTTTTCTGGTTTGGGTTCTTTTTATTGAGCAAATTTTCTCTATAATGCCAAAGTCCTTAAAGAGGTTTTCTCTAATATGCCTAAGCTTGGTTACCATGGACTTTCTCTCCCTTTGTTTTTATACTTGGCTTTGTCACAAAGGATCACAAATTTTATGCACCAAGGAACCCTTTGAACAGTAACAATGAATTAAGAGACCAGACGACTCATTCTGAATGCTTTCTTTTTCAATTGTAAAATGAGAAGAATGATCTTTCCAAAAGAAAACAAAAATAGACTTTCTTTTTTCTCTTGAAAAATGCTAAATGGCTTCTATTACCTTTTCTTATCCAGCTAAATGGAAATGATCATAACTGATTTCCTTAACCTAGTTCTCTAAGAAAGATCTATATAATCCCCATCTGCATGTCCATCTGACTTTGCCTTGTCTTTCCCTTTTCTTCCCTTCTTCCCTTGTCCAGTAACCTATGAAATTCTTAAGCTATTTGAAAAATACCTTAGAGACAGGTAAAGAATTAAAAAATAAAGAATTCAAAGCTCTTCTATTTGCCATGAAAATAATGGTAGGAAGTTAGAGATCCCCATCTATGTTCCCCACTAAGGGAAAAGGGAAGGTGCAACAAAGAGGTAGTGGCTGGTAGGCCAGTTAGGAGGATGTGTCGAGGAACTTGGCACTCTGCCTCTTGCTCAGCTAGAGAGCAGAAAATTGTTCTTTGGGGTTATGATACGAAGCTGAAAGTACTGCGGGGGTGGCTGCTGGGAACACGAGGAAGTGAGGCTTTGTGTTGCAAGCTCTAGGAGAAGAGAAGGGCTAGTAAGAGGTCCCTCAGGGAACGAGGTTCCTTTATGTCTGCTTCTCAAGCAGTCGTTGGAGAATAGTTGCTGTTTGTTGTTTTGTGGTTTGTTGAGGGTTTTATAATTAGACTGACTTGATCACATTTATTTTTAAGAATGGTTTAAAGATTGGGAACAATACTTTTTCTGGTCTATTTCCAGTGTTTCCTGATTGGATTCTCCCCTACCAGCAGATAGGGTATGGTATAAGCAACAATCATTTCATGTAAGATGAAGAGACACCCTTTTCCTACTGTATAGAGATGACCAGATAAAAACATGTATTAGTAACTTATCTTTTTCAGTGATCATAAATGTTGATTCATTCATACAAATCTACATTCAGTTCTGTGAAGCAAAGTGGATACTGTGAATAATCATCAGTGCCTAAGTATAAGGCTGCTCAAGTGCTAACAGTCAAATCATCTAACTCCATTCTTTACTTCTAGAACAGAAGGGAAGCTCTTCCAGAAATAAAGAACAGAGAAAATAAAGCTAGAAAAGACCTTTAGAGAGAACTTCATTCATTCCACAACCCAAATCTACACAAAATACACTTAAATCTTACAAAAAATAAATCTGTTAAATTAGCTTCAAAAGCTTTTGATAATAGATACCCTATTCCACATCCTGAAACAATCTATCTTACTGTATCTGTTACTTTTTTCAGGGGATAAGAACTGAATCTTCTTCATTGCCTTCATATGGTTTAAAAATATAAGTTTCTGAATTTTGAGTCTTTGCTTAACTCTCATGTGAGATATTCAACACCTTCAGTGCTTCTACTAGAACAAAATAAAAACAGAACCAAGACAGATAGGCAGACATGCAGATAAAAAAAAAAAAAAAAAGTTCTCCTAAAAGCACAAAATTACAGACAAAAGGGAAGAGGATAAGGACAGAAGTTATATTACCAGCTGATGTAAATAACTTCCAGGAATATATTTGTCAAGTGCTTCAAATTCTAAGCAGTGCTGGCATTGTGGCCATTTTTTGCGCCTAAATTTTGTGTCTCCAACTGCCTGTGTGTTTCACAAACACATAAAAAATTTATAATCTTAATTAGATCAAGAGTGCAAAATGAAAATCAAGTTGCAACTATGAATGCCAAGAAACAACTTGAGATACAGATCATGATGTGATGATTCATTTGACAGGTTATCTAACTTAAGTAAATATTGCTATGTTGTGAAAGTCATTTTAAAGAAAATGCAGAGTTGTTAGTTACAGTTGCCTTAGGGAAAATATATAGGAATGATATTCTCTTCATACTCCTACTTACACTGCCTTTTGTGAATATATTTACATTGCCCATTTCGCAGTCTTGGTTCACATGATGCCTTTTCACTGCATTTTGTTGAAAATCACATATTGTCCACATTATGTGAAACCTATATACTTTAATATATAAACATATAAATACACATATACATATAAGTAGATGTATATTTACAGAGAGAGAGAAGGAAAGGAAAAGGTTTCATTTGCTGCTTTGAATTAATGCAAGCAGACATACAGCAGTTCAGATTTTAACACTTATAGTTTTGCACACAACAATGGAGGTTTCTTTGCCAGAGGTTGCTAATTCTACAATCTGTACCACGTTAGAAATCATTATTTAGAAAAAGACAAAACAAAAAAACATACAAAGTGCTGAGACACTGCTGCTTTTAGCAGTTAAATATGAGGAAATACAGGAACTGTCTGTCTAAAAAACGTAACCGAACTGTGACACACAATGTGAGTGTTCTGAGAGACAGAGAATTCATTTTTTGCTAATATATAGCCTTTAACCTGTCTCTTTTCAATCTCTAACTGAAAATGATAATTTTCTTTATAAATTTTTGACTGAGTTGTCCAGTCCATTTCAGCAGCTGTATTAGAAACAAAGAACCTTTCAACTTGGTAGCTGTAATACGTTAAATAAACAGCATGTAACAAAAATAAATCTAATAGCATTTTTATTAGGCTTATTTGTTCTGTGCCAGTTCTGGCTAATCCAAAATGAGCTTTATTGAGTTATGAAAAGATGGAAAAGTTTGTGTCATGGTTTCCATTTCCACAGAGATTATTATCAGGAATTTATAGAAAATTTATAATAAAGTTATAATTCTGTTTAGAAATTACACTGCAATTATTTGTTTTCCTAAATATAATAATTTTCAGGCCAAGTGATAGGATTACTCTAAGATACTGTAAATAAAGTACTGAAAATTTCTGAGTTAGTATGCATCTGGAGTATTTTAAATGGTGCAAAATCTTCTATAGGTCATGAACATTAACTTTGTTTAATTAAGTAATAATATTTGTATAATCAGCATGCCAAAGTATCTCTCAAATTATGTTTTATTGTGTGGGACCTAGGGTCCCTTTCCTTCTAGCTAGGTCAAAAAGCTATAGACCATTTCTGCAACATGTCCTTTTGCTTGATGAAAACTGTCCTGAAGGGAATTAAGGTCACAGCTTAAAAGAACCATAAGTAAAAACTGAAAAGCAAAGGGGAAAACAGCACTTATAGGCCTGTTTCTTTATGCTCATAAAATAGATCAAAGTTAACAGGAGCGTCTCTTTCTAACAAAGTAATCCTGTTTGAAATCCCCACAGGATAAATGTAGATTATGTTGTGAAGGCCACAAGTCTGCCTCCCTGGGGAACATGTGCCCAGGCCACCCAGTCTTTAACATGGCTATATAGATTTTGAAAGTTACTGTGATAACATAGTGCCAGGCATGAGCTAACATGTACACTGGCATTTAAAATCAAGTTCGCAGCTGGCTGTCTTAGAGCATGGGCAAAACAGAGGCATAACTGCCTCCAGCTGCTCAGGTACATAACCTGTGTGTGAATAAATACATTTCAGTGAGAAGGAGAGAAAAAGGAGGAGAACACACTCTTTGCAGCAAAATGTGGCTGTAACCAATTTGCTTTGATTGGCAGACCCCCATTTCTAAATAGCTACTTAGCCAGGTTATCAGTCTGGCCAATAAAAAATTTCACATCAGGCCTTAGCCTCAAGGAAGCCAGTGTTTCCACAGACCCAAGCCCCAGACAGGTGATGCTACCGAAATCTGCTTCTCATTAAAACGGCGCAATATTTCATGCTGCTTGTTTCTACCATTCTTAGTCAGATTAATATATTTAAAACATCCCCATCTTTCCTGTCTTCCAAAAACCTATATGCTGGATAGATAAGTTTTAAAGTTTGATCTAAGTGCACCCATTCTGGACTTTCATCTCAGTCTCACTCTTTCTTCTAGAAAGACATTTGGCAGAAAAGTCATCACTGTGTGCTTAATATAACTAAGAATAAAAAAATCTGATTCTTTCTGGTTTTCATTTTATTTTCACGTTTTGCCTTTGACAGCATCTAGCTTTGTAGATAATCACTAGTTTGTGATGCTCCTTGTTCCAAAGTAGCAGCTAGAAAAAACATGCCACTGACAGCACTGGCTAAACTGAAAAGTAAAGCAAACTTTATAGCAAACTACACATGAGGAAGAGTGGTGTAGGACAGGGTAGGACAGGACTGGGCAGGGTAGGGAAGGCAAGGCAAGGCAAGGCAAAGCAAGGCAGGGCAAGGCTAGACAAGACATACTGTGTTCTTTAATATTAGCTGTATTAGATGTCTATTTCAAACATTATCAGGGTATACCTTCTATCTTCTATTTACTGTAAAACCTAAATTGCTTGTTAATTTCCTTCCTGTGAAATGCAGTTTTGTGGAAAAAAAAATAAAATTGCCAATCATGCTTATGAATCTGACTTACTTGAGTGGCTGATAATTGTGCCACTAGCCTGAGTGGATAGAAGGCCAGGTCCTTATTTACATATGTTTTCTTATGTACTTACAGCATTTGAAGTATGTATGACTGTAATACCATCTATAAATTTGTTCTGAGGGCATTGTGGGATGTTGTGTCACACTATTTTTTATAAATTGCTGCAAAAGTTATACGGCAAGAGTAACAACATTAGGAAACAGTAGTAATGTGTGCCTAATAGCATCTGGACTGTATTCTAGGGAACTATTTTTTCTTTGTGAGTCTTCCTTCCCAAGAAAACAAAAAAGAAAAAAAAAACCAACCAGAAAATGGCCTAACCACAATGCAGTCCTCAAGGAAGTTATAACACATGGAGTTCATATATTTTGGAAGAAAGCAATGTGCAATTCCACAACCCTTTGTATTCCGTCTAGATAATTTAACTCTTCATCTGATGATCAAGGAATGACACCATAAATCCCTAAGAAAGATGGTTGTTCGTTTTATTATTGTTTAATTTCTGGTATTTTACCTCTAGATCCTTGGGTGACAAAATATTTTATTGAAATGGATTTTAAGCCATTACCCCAATGTAATATTACATTACATTCCTCTGTCCCATTCTGTGAGATAATTGTTTTTTCTTTATCTTCCATGCAGTTCTGTGACATTTTTAAGGACAGCCTTGATCTAAAACAGAGCACACAGAGGTGAGAGGTGGCTCATCTGTTTAAATCAAAATGGAGCGTCTTATTTTGTATATAATGTAGATTCTTGCCACAGCTAGTATTCAATTGCAATGGGACCCCAAAGCTTAATCTATATGGTTAGATGAAAAGAAGTTTTAAGATCAAGGATAACTACGCTACGACCATCCATTTCCAAACATATGTTTAGGTGATGCTCCACTACACATGGGGCTCAGAGCACCCATATTGTGCACAGGAAAATGTGACCCTTGGAAATCTGTTAGTGTAACACACCACTGTATGGCAAATGTTCCCAGATGCACTGTACTCGCAGCACAGTACCAAGAGTTCGATATACCTCCTAAGGTGCCGAGTATGTGTAAGCCACAGTAGAGGCTGTCCCCACCACTGGTCAGAAATGCACTGGAGCGCAATCTAAGCTGAGGAATGAAGATGTGCTTGCATGTAAATATCACAAGGAAGGTGAGTCTAGATTGGAAAAGAAATGAACATGTGTTACAGCATTGTCCAAATGCTGGTAGGAGTGGAAGAATACAGAATTCCAGTGTCACATCATCCAAGTAATCACTTGATATATGTCAAAAACTGATTCAGTTCTTCCACAGATTTCAGCAATGTTCAATAAATACACAGTGATATCCTTAAACTTCACAATTCATCATACTCAGCTTGTACTTGGTTTACACTAAATGTATGGACTATTCATCTTTCCTATGCTGCTATTCCCTTGAGAAAAAGCATTAAATGTTAAAAAATCACAGCTGCACCTCCGCCATTTGTCTTTTTCCTGTGTATGTGTTTGAAAGCACCTTCCTCCCTATACCTCCCCATATTTCCTCTCAGATAACATACAGTTCCTAGAAACATGAATCTATACCTAACTAGAGAGAAAAAGGTAAAAGGGAAAGGCTGGACTGGATCCATCTGATCACTCAAATTATACAGATCTGTATTAAATGCTGAATTTAATCTGAACACATTACACATGTGAGAACACTGCAGCATTAAGCAACAAAATAGATCCAGAGGGAGAAGATCATTGAACAGATATATCACAAACATGGGCCTGTTGACAAGCTTAATCTTGCCAATTAGACCTGAACCATGCTCCTTTTTGAAAGAAGAAAACATGACAAAAAAAAAGATTGCAGCTATTTTGTCAAACTAGCCACAAATCCTCACTGAAGACGGGGCGATTCTGAATGTACTGAAGTTATAATGATTTTTTTTTTTAATTTTAATGGGGACAAGATTTCACCAGCAAATGTTCAGAAATCTGTGACAGTTTAAAAAAAAAAATCAAGAATTCAGCTTCTTACAAATCAGAGCAAGCCACATTGCTAATCAGATTTGTCTTTCTAAGATGCAGCGTTTGTTGGAATCCACAATGGAGACTGTTAAATTTAAAAGATTTTTATGACGTTCTTAATTAACTGGGTTATGGTTTTGTTTCCCTCGCCCCTCCCACCCCCCTCAAAACTTTCAGCTGCAGTAGTAATGGGTGCAAACATCTCCCTCACAGAATGAGGAACTGGAAATAGGGAATGAGTGATCTTTTCCACATCTCAAAAATGCTTGATGACATAATATGTCATGACAATATATATTATACAGCCTGCCTTTTCAGTTCTGTTTTGTAATTCACTAAACAGCATTAAACTTGTTCTTCTAAACTGAAAGATTTAGTCTTATCTCAGAATTAAGAGTCACTCAACAGGGATCCTACAGAGAAGTTTAAACTTGCACTTCCACAGCCTGAAAACACTGGTATTATAACAATAAAACCATATCTGTGGAATGAAAAAATAGTACCCGACGTTGCAGGGAAAGAGACTTCCAAGTCCAAAAAAAATATTGAGGATTTTTTTTATAACTTTTTCAGTCCTGGGGAGCCTTGCCCCAGAATCAAAAAACCTGACACATTATCAAGTGAGCTGCGAGAAGCCAAGGTTGGGAAGATCAGGCCTCTCAAGGCTTCTGTCTCCTTTGCTCAGAAATATCCCTCCAGGTGGTCCGATGATGATCCTGTAGCTTGAAGAGGAGTCTCTGCTAAGGAGCCAAGGAAGGAGATTTTCGTTCATCAGCATCAGACATGTGTATACTCCTGCGAGCAGTTTCAGGAAATCAATGTTTTCTAGTGAAGCAATGTTCTATAAAAAAAAATTGCAGTCTGTCTGAATGCTGCCTTCATGCGACAATACAAAAGCACATGGACACTCAGTGTCTGCCTCTGTACACCTTTTTCTCCTGCCTGCCTATGCTCTTTTTCCAATTTGCTGAGTTTAGAATCATAATGAAATGTACTCAGGTTTTTGTCATGGTTTGAGTCTCTCACGCAGCCGCTCACTCACTACCCCCTCTTTCTTCCCCCTGCTCCCGGATGGAAAGGAAAATCAAAAGAATGCAACTCCCACAGGTTGAGATAAGAACAGTCCAGTAACTAAGGTATAACACAAACCACTACTGCTACCACCAATAATAATAATGACAAGGGAAATGCAAGGAAAGAGAATACAACTGCTCACCACCTGATACCAAGCCCAACCCAGCAGTGAACCCAACCCTTCCGGGTGACTGCCCCCAGTTTATCTACTGGGCATGACGTGCTGTGGTATGGAATATCTCTTTGGTTAGTTTGGGTCAGGTGTCCTGTCTCTGCTTTCTCCCGGCTCTCCTCCTCCCTGGCAGAGCATGAGGCTCAGAAGGTCCTTGGTCAGACCAAACATTCTAAACAGTAACTGAAAACATCGATGTAAGCAGCACTGTTCCCAGGCCAAAAGTCAAAAACACAGCGCTGTACCAGGTACCAAGATGGAGAAAAATTACTGCTACTGCTGAACCCAGGACAGTTTCATACTCTGTTTATTCTGTGTTTGACTCTTCACTCTCTCTCTTACCAACCTCTTTAATATAGAGTTTTGCCTGAAAAAAATCTAAAAACTTGGAATTTTGGTCATGTTCTAGTAAAGTTCCCAGTTTCAATATCTGTAGTACAGTACCTTCTCACAGTATTTCCTTTACACTCATCGTACTGTATAAAAATACCTGCTGTATTAAGTAGACTTGTAAGATAGTCTAATAGATGTTCAGCTAAGCTAGCATACAAGAGACCACATTCATTTCTCTATACTGCAACTGCTGTACCTTAGACATTGAACATCTGCAAAATGGAAATATCAGAGACTTTATAAAGAGCTTTCAGATTTATGGATGAGAAGTAGTATATAATCAATATTTATGGATGAAAAGTAATAGATTTAAAATGTTTTTATTTTTTCATAATAATTACGTTATTGGTTTGCATCTTGTGCTTTATGAAACTATGGAGGTATCTAAATTTCTGCGAAAGCTATTTACAAACAGCAAATCTATCGCTGGTTGGCCAAAATTGCCTTCTAGCTCTCAAGATGTCCATGAGAAAATTGTTGCAATTTCAGAACAGCAAAATGTTTTAAAACTCTGAACAGAAGTAATAATAATGTGTTAATTAATTCACAGACAGCTTCATTCAGACAGCCTCAGTTAGTTTACCAGCTTAGAGAAGATGGTTGAATACCTACATCTTAGAAATTGCATTCTTGTTATGATCAAAGACAACCATGAACGTAAAAAAATAGTTATGAAAGAAAACCCATACTTTCAAACATCAGTGGTATAAAGCACCAAATCCAGAATGTTATGTACCTGGTTTTCAAAAATGTTAAAGACCAGAGATTTCCATATTTTGACGTGGAAACGAACCTTAGAAAACTGGGTTTAACATTTATCTGAAAACCTATATGTGACTTAAAAAGCTTTGGACAAATTATTTTCCCTTGTGGAGACACCACAGCACACCTAACTTCTCAAATATTTTAATTTGCAAGAGACCATTTGATCCCTGGGATGCAGCATGGTATTTCTTTCAGTCATACAAATTGGACAGCACTAACAGTAGCCACCCCAAATCCAAGCAAGAAGCTTTGATATCAGGTCAAAGTCCTTTAACTCTTTATCAGTTCTTCCTTAAAGAAGACATTTATTAAAAAGAAGCGGTTCTTATGAACATACTATGGGCCTGTTTGGCAATGGGTGCTCTTTATAATTGACTTCTATACTTAATAGCCACAATGTGTGAAGTCATCTTTCTTCACAGCTAAAGTTCATCAAGCGCACAGGCAAACCATGGTGTTAATTCCTGCCTGCTATAGATGATCATATCAACTCAAAACAATCAAGGCAAAAGCCAACAAGGCAACAAATGCTGTTGTAGTGAGGTGGAGGTTGACCTCTTCTTGCAAGTAACAAGTGATAGGACAAAAGGTAATGGCCTCAAGCTGCACCAGGGAAGGTTTAGATTGGATATTAGGAAAAACTTCTTCACTGAGAGAGTGGTCAGGCATTGGAACAGGCTGCCCAGTGTAATGGTGGAATCACTGTCCCTGGAAGTGCTCAGAAACTGTGTAGATGAGTCCTTTAGTAACATGGTTTAGTGGTGGACTTGGCAGTCTTTACCACTGTAAAGAGGAGTAATTCTGATTAAACACATCTATCTTCATTGTGTGTAGGGTTAATTCTGTACCCTTGTCAAAGAGCCAGTGTAATGCCCCTGGGTTGCTTAGGCTTTACGATCTTGGACAGAGTTTTTGACAAAATTTGCACATTCCCCAGTTGTGAGAAGTTGCTCTCCCATGCAGTCTTCAAACAAGCTAACACAAGAGAAGCCTGCTGGGATTGGCTTAGTTTATCTGTAGTGAGCCCAGAAAGACAGAGGCCAATATCCCACCCTATAGCTGGAATCAGCAGCTTATCTCATTAACTATTTGTAGCATAGCTAGTATGTTTAAGAAAGCTGAGTACTCTTCCCTTTAGGGGAAAAAATGTTCACTGGAGCATTGTGAGGCGGCAATTTACCCTTAGTGCCAGCCCCTTATGAGGTAACTACTTTTACTTTATAGAAAAAAACTCAAACGACCACTTAAGGGTTTTTATGTCATCTTTAGATAAAGATGATGTTGTCATTCCACGTCATAGTGTGATGGTTTCCACTTGCTAGTCAAAGGTATTTTAAATCTTTAAAATATCCAAAAGCATGGATAAAACTCTCAGGATAAAACTGTAAATTCAAAAAGCCACGCTGAAATCAAACTAGTAATAAATGCTCTTTGACTGATGTCTTAGATGCCAAATTGTATTCTGGAAGCATTTTTTATGATCAAATTCTGAATTCTGAAATAGGGGTTTATAACGGAAACAATTACAAAAGCAAGGCCAAATCCCTGCACCTGGATTCAGCTGGGAGAACCGTAAGGCTTAGATGTTCTACATGCAAGTCTGTACAAATAAATTTTATAAAACTCTGTAGGGTATACAGTAGGGGTATACAGTCTTTTCTTAAAGAAAAGAAAGAGATAGTAATAAGAAAGAAATGTTTTGAAATGTTTTAAAATGTTATCTGCCTTTTATGTAGAAAAGGAGGTATCTTATTTTTCACAATATATTTCTTAAATACTACTTTCAACGCAACTCTACATCTGTACTGATAGATTTAACCCTACTCCTAAATATGGCTTCTAAATTTAATTTGGGCTATCCTGTAGGAGAGAGCCTGGACTTTTTCTATGTCTCCTTATTAGAGCCACTGTATACTTTGTATGCTTCTCTTGTACCAGCAAGAAGACAAATCAAATATGGGGACTTTCCTATGACCCTTAGGTTGTATACTGCATAGGATTGGTATGGCATATGATCTGCATGCCGCTTGAATTCAGACTGCTCTTATAACAGCATCTTACAACTAAAGTAGTGGATAAGCAAAGTGGAGTCAGGCAGCAAAGTGGCCACTCACTTTAATTCTTGCCCCATGCTCATAGAAATAATTTGCTTGAGGCCTGGTAGTACTAAATACATGCTTGTGATGTGTGCTCCAAATATATGTAAGTCACACATCATATAGAAACTCTGATTTCTAATGTTCTGGTCCACTGGATTTTTTTCAACCATCCATATCATGTAGATTTATCTAATGCTTCATTATTACAAACATCATAAAACGGAATAAGATACAGTAAAACATAATTAAATCTGCACTTTTCTGCCATGACATACTGAGCATTAGGAAAGCATCTTTTCTTTTTGTTCATACACTGCTATGCTACTTACACAGCCCACATACAAAACAACTGTTCATTCTGGAAGAATATACATCAGTAAATAAAAAAAAGCTGTTGATTGCTAAAATCCTCTAACCTTAAAACTAAACACTGACTTGATACCTTCAGTTCAGTTCTTATGGAGGTCATGAAGATGTCTATGGCCTATAGGGATCTTTAGAGATGGAGCTAGACATACCTCATAATTCTCAAAGAGTCACTTCTCCAGGGTTTGTAATCACTAGACTGTCATTAGAAACCTGGCGCCAACTGTTCAAAGCTTATTACAGTAAGGCAGCTCTTCAGTGCTGCAATACATTCAGAGGCAATGCATCTGGACTTCTACTTTAGGATTTCAGGCTTGCCTTCAGGCATGTAAATGCCAGCAACCCTAAAGTGTTTCTCTGTTAGCTTTTGATGCAGAAATACTCATCTAAGAATACCAAGAGTGGTAGGAGAGGCACTTGCTTGAATCAAGAGAGTCTTTGCAAAAAAGGGGATGTATAAAAGTTGGGAGCTGGAAAATGGTTTCTAACTCAACATACTGAAATAGCTGTCCAATGGAATCAAGAAGGGAAAGATCTCTGATTAGTTTTGGAAAGAACCATGTTAAGTTTCTGAAAAAGGTTGAACATCAGGATAGCTTGTGTTAATAGGATGCTAAGATCATTAGCCTAAGAGTCATATGTGCTTGTTAGTGAGGTAAAGTGACTGCAGATTGCAACATGTTTCGAGCAGACATCAAGGCTGTCATCAACACTTGGATCTTAAAGGGAAGCTCACTGTTAAAAGCTGAGTATTTGGTCTAGGTTTCATTGGCAGAAGAAACTTGCAGCCTGAGCAATGATTGGCAGCAGACAGGACAGAAACTGGTCTTCAATTTGAAATGTTGCTCTTCAAGTACAAAATAAACAACAGTGGGTGAGTGTCCTGGGTTCAGCAGCAGCAGTCATTTTTCTCCTAGAAAGACAGGACACCTGACCCAAACTGACCAAAGAGGTATTCCATGCTACAGCACGTCAAGCCCAGGATGTAAAACGGAGAGCAGAGACCCGGAAGGGGGGAGGGTGCACTGCTTGGTCGGGCTGGGTATAGGTGGTGAGCGATTGTATTCTTTCCTTGTATGTGCCTTGTCATTATTATTATTGGTGGTAGCAGTAGTGATTTGTGCTATACCTTAGTTACTAAACTGTTCTTATCTCAACCTGTGGGAGTTGCATTCTTTCGATCCTCCTTCCCATCCCTCTGGGAGCAGGGGGAAGAAAGAGGGGGGAGTGAGTGAGCAAAACTGCGTGAGCTATAGAGGCTAAAACCACGACAGTGAGAAAGTTAAAAATGAGGAAGTGGTGGAAATTTCATAATTTGCAATGCCAAATAATACAGTGCAAACCGCAGTCACGTTCACTGTACACTACTACAGCTCTTTCTTGCATTATTATATTTTTTTTTTATTTTCAATACCTTAATATACTTAAATTCTTGGCTAAAAAGGAAAAGCAAATTAACTGACTTTCTCATCACCTCTTTTACTTCAGCTTTTATTTTGAAAAGACAGTAATGTTTTTCTTCCCTTGGTTAATTCTTTAGCTCACAACATAAAGAAGAACACGTGCCTCTGTTACATTTCATTTCATAGATATGAAAGCAGCATAGAAAACACCCAACGACAGTTTCCATGTTATTACTCCCAAGTTATTAACAGTCTGATAGAAGTATCCTATGCAGTTAAAAGAAAAACTTCTTCTTCACACCTTTTCACTGGTAAAATAGAAATAAAATGAGAGGAAAAGGAGATAACAGCATACAGCCAGAGGAGACTAAACCTACATCTTCTAGTGGCACCTCTCATTATAGACTGCAACAGATCCCTTCATTTATCCTGTTCACCACAGTTCATCTTTAAATACCTTCCCTTTTAGTACTTTCAGGTACCACATAATTTACTGCCCTTTTGCTTTGTTATTTAGAGCACAAAGGTAAAGCAGCATTGTCTCTCTCAAAGGAACAAGAGGAATGAATGTGCCTCCCAGATTTTCATCCAGATCACCCCTCAGATAAACCAGGTACAAATAGGCTGCTCTGGTTTGGAGGAAGCCAAAAAGCTTTGTGTAGCTGTAACAGTGTAGATAACACTCGTCTGTCCTGTGCTCAAAGGTCTCCGGATGCAAGTCAATCTAAGGTACATGATGGGCAGAAGTGTTAGTGCAGCCCTGTGCTCAAGCAAACAAACTCTGCGGAAAGGCAGACATGGGATCAAGCAAACACAGCTACAGAATCCCTGTCTGGAGCTGGCTTGCAACCACAGCCAGTGGGCTCCAGCCACCCACCAGACATACCCAAAGGCACTGGAAGCAAGGACAGTCGTGTGACATCTCTGTTTGCACTGGCACAAGAACAGTTCTGTTTTGCTGATGACAGCTGAGGGCTCACCAACTCCGATGGACCCGTAACATTACTAACCCCCTGCCTCCCCTCTTTGCCTGTGTTTTCTCTATACCTCAGTCAGTCTTGGCCTACCATTGTTTTCCTTCCCACACTGCTGACCTTCATTTTTCTTCATCTCTTGTTAATCAGCATTTACTCCAATTGTCTTGTGATATAACTTGTCAGGCATTACAGTACAAACATGTGAAACGTCTAAAGCAAATAAAGGAAACTGGCACTGGAGTCAGCATGCTCTCCCAATACAAATATTCAGCGCCTCAGGACAAGTAGAGAACAAGTCACGACAGAGCATGGGTATTATTTCTGTAACTTAGCAGTTTGTTTTTCTGCATCATATAATTGAATGTAGTCCATCAACTTTTCTAGAACTCCTCATTTTTCTGCTGGAAGTTAAACAAGGTCCTGATTCATCTGAAGAAATTTATTCCCAATTCTCTGCCAAGTGGTAAAAGCAAGAGTTAATTTATTACCAGCTCCAACATAAAGCATATAAAACCTGATGATTTTTCACATGTATACCACCAACTCGATTTCAGTCTTCTGGGCTGCATCCTTCTGCTCTTTACCAGACAGCTGGGAAAGCCTGCCTGTTCATCAGTAGGACTGTGATGGTCTATTCCTCTCTTTGTTAACCCATAACAAACAAAAGAATTTGGCTTCAGCTTAAAAAAGCCTGTTCTCTTTAATGAACAGAAGCTCAGTGCTCCCTCTCTTTCCTTTGTGAGGCTGCTTGACAAGGGGAGCCAAGAGAGAAGACCAGCTTACTGCTGCAGGTAGTGCAGGTGAAATGGCACATGTCAGTGACATTGATGATTACCATCAACCACTGCGTAAAACCTTTAACCAACAGAACTAGAATTTCTAAAGAGGTTTTCCATTTATTTACCGCAACAGCTACTAGGCAACCTTGCATCACTTGATCGAATTCAGAGAAAATATGCAGATATACAACAGCTGTCAATCTAGATACCTGTAAATGTCTGTTGTTGAAGTACAACTGACACCTCAAATTACAAAATATATTGTGACCACAGGGCTGCCCAAGCCTACATAGCATCTACAAGCTCCTGAGCATGGACAAAATTTGACTGCTTACTGCTTAATTGTATCTGCTACATAGCAATTAAAATAAATCCCGACCTTAATATGCTGAATTCCCTTAATTTTCTAACTGTATTCTAAAAAAACAAAAGCAAAAAACAAACAAACGAAAAATCTGTGTCATGGTTTAAGCTCAGCCTGTCACTCAGAAACCACATAGCCATTCGCTCACTCCTCCCTGTTTCTCCCAGAAACATCCCAGAGGGATGGGGAGAGGAATCGAAACAATGTAACTCCCATGGGCTAAGAGCAGTCCAGTAACCAAGGTATAACACAAACCACTACTGCTACGACCAATAATGACAAGGGAAACAACAAGGGAAGAGAATACAACCGCTCACCACCCACTGACTGATACCCAGCCCAACCCGAGCAGTAATCTAGCCCTTCTGGGTAACTGCCCCCAGTTTATATAATGGGCATGACATGATGTGGTATGGAATACCTCTTTGGTCAGTTTGGGTCAGGTGTCATGTCTCTGCTTCCTCCCAGCTTCCCCTCCTCCCTGGCAGAGCATGAGGCTCAGAAAGTCCTTGGTCAGAGTAAACATGACTGAGCAGCAGCTAAAAACATCGGTGTTATCAGCGCTGTTCCCAGGCTGAAAGTCAAAACCACAGCACTGCACCAGCTACCAAGAAGGAGAAAAATGACTGCTACTGCTGAACCCAGGACACATGGCAATAATGTAAACTTAATAAGTTAGATGTGATTTGTTGTCAAACTAGTGTGGTTTTAGGTTGTAAACTGCTCAGGTGTTTATTGTTAATACATAGTTGATGCAACAATATGGGTTGGTATTCACATTTGTTTGAAAAATTATTTACATCATGTTAGTGATGCTACTTTAAAGTGTCACTGTAATATTTTATTCTCATATTTATTTATAATATAGTTAAAAGACCCCAACTTGCTCTCAAACTTTAGCACAGGTTTTTGAATGAAATCTCTTGTCAAATTTCAAACTCCAAGCAACACAGAATTTGCTGCATAAACCTAGCAATGTGGTCTTCTGCACCTTTTGGTTTTTTTTCCAGTTCGCGTGCAGAGTTTTACTCCTTCTTGGTCCTAATATGTGATTTATTTTAATTTATCTACTTTTCAGAATAAATTACGTACCTGAAGTGTAAAAGGCTACCACAGCTAAGTCAACTGTAACTTACACTATGTATGGAATTATAGAATCATAGAATAGTTAGGGCTGGAAAGGACCTTCAGATCATCTAGTTCCAATCCCCCTGCCATGGGCAGGGTCACCTCCCACTAAACCATGCCACCCAAGGCTCTGTCCAACCTGGCCTTGAACACCGCCAGTATCACTGGAGTATTTAAATAACTGTCCTCCTAGTAACCGAGAAACTAAGTACTATGAACTGTGGCTATGAACTGTGATGAAGACATATTGGAGCAAACTGATGTCTACCTAAAGGTAGTAGGGTCTTAATGAGAAAGTTAAAATTATAATTTTAGTATTTAAACTAAAAGGAGTACAAAGTAACATTTAAGAGACTGCTTAAATTAATTCACCCAGAATAAATAGTAAAGGTAACAGCAATACTAATACACTCTTCACACACTAGTTTAAGCTCAATAAAATATCTAAGTATTATTAGCTATGAATTCAGAAAAATCTATGTTTTCTTCATTTTCCAAACTTCTGTGTTTGGAGAACATCATGCATATAAACCTGGGAGGAAGAAGGAGAGTGGGGCCATTCAAAGTGATGGCATTTGTCCTTCCAAGTAACCACTACATGCGATGTAGTCCTGCCTTCCTGGGGATCGCTGAACACTGGCCTGCCCATTGGAAGCACTGAAGGAATTCCTTGTTTTGCTTTGCTTGTGTGCGTGGCTTCTGCTTTACCTATTAAACTGTCTTTATCTCAACCCATGAGTTTTCTAACCTTTATCCTTCCGATTCTCTCCCCACATCACACCGGGGGGGAGTGAGCAAGCACCTGTGTGGTGCTAAGCTGCCCACCAGGGTTGAACCATGACACAAAAGACATTCTGCAGCTAAAAGCATGAATAATGACCTTTTCTTTCTGAAAGTGAATCTTGATTAGTGCATTTGTGTCCTGGGTTCAGCAGTAGCAGTCATTTTTCTCCTTCTTGGTAGCTGGTGCAGCGCTGTGGTTTTGACTTTCGGCCTGGGAACAGCGCTGATAACACCAATGTTTTCGGTTACTGCTTAGTAATGTTTTGTCTGATCAAGGACTTTCTGAGCCTCATGCTCTGCCAGGGAATAGGGGAAGCCAGAAGGAAGCAGAGACAGGACACCTGACCCAAACTAACCAAAGAGGCATTCCATGCCACAGATTCTGATGGTGACAGCAGCTTACCTATCGTTAACAGTTAAAGAGGTTTCTCCCTGCTAGTATATCTGTTCATCACACCTCTCAAAGGCAGCAAAGCCAAAAATGGTTCATTAACTCAGATTCCAATTCTTTCTTTTAATTTGGTAGTGATACACTTGCCACAGATTTACAATCTAGAATGCAATGCCATTCACTATATTTATTTACCTTGGAGATGGAATTTGAAAACTCCATGCCAGAACTCAGAGGGCTGGAATGGGTTGCCCAAGGAAGTTGTGAATGCTCCATTGCTGGCGGTGTTCAAGGCCAGGCTGGACAAAGCCTTGGTGACATGGTTTAGTGTGAGGTGTCCCTGCCCATGGCAGGGGGGTTGGAACTAGGTTATGTTAAGGTCCTTTCCAACTATCTATTCCATGATTCTATGATTCTTATAGCTTAAGATGTATGTACACTGGTTTCTGTAACTCTTTTGTGTCTTGAAAATCTGTTTGACTAGCACAGAATTGGCCATCTAGAGAATAGAAAACTGTGTGTATCTAAAACCACGCAGTGGAATTAAGTAGGTGATAGTATACAGTTTTATGTGGTACATCTGATGCATTTTTCACTGGGCCAGAAGTAGGGTTGCTTTTGTATACTGAAAAAAAGTGCTAATACAGGAGGGAAATTGAGGAGAGGGATGGTAAGTTTTAGTAATTCTTAACTGAAGTTTGCTTCTCTGGTGGATTTTAAAGGTTCAAGGTAATTCATGACTGAGTCTACATTCAGTCTGGTTCATTTTGTTACTCGTTGCCACCCTTTCCTATACCGTTGTCTTTGGCTCTCCACTCCAATTTTGATATTTTTCTGTACAAATGCATTTATTTTGGTAGCTGTCCTCGAGTATGATGGAGGAGATCAAACTTGCTCGCATGGACTGGATACAGACCTCTGCAGCTGTATCACACCGGTATTCACCAAAGGATCCTGGTGAGGCTGGTTCTTTTCGTTGTTGTGGGATACCGACAGCACTATGAGAAGAGCAGGAAATCCAGACTGACTGATCTAGTTTTGGGGTTATATTCTGGACTGTACGCGTGTGAGCAGACAAAGCAAGAAGCTGCACATCTGAGCGTTTCAAAAACGCTCGATCCGCCCAGGTCCCAGACACAAACTTTCCGTGAGCTACATATCGCTGACCCAGGTTGGGGCTAGCCTTTCCCGCTGCAGCTGCAGCTCCAGCGGCCTCCTCGACGGATCCGTCGCCCCCCGCCTTCTCCCGTTGCCACCCCACAGCCGCGGTCCCGCCCGCAGCCCCCACCTCGCGGAGGGGCCGCCCACACGGCAAGAGGAGCCGCTTCGCCGCGCCCTCCCCCTGCACAGAGCCCGGCGGCGGGTGGAGCGGCGGAGCGCGGCGCCCCGATACTCCGCACCCCTCCTTCCCAGTCCCCATGTCGCGGCGGGCGGCGGGAAGCTGCAGCTGCCGCCGGAGCTGCACCCCCGGGCCGACCGTAAAGCGGCAAGAAGCCGCGGGGGTCGCCCGCCCGCCCTCTCGCCTTCGGAGATCCCGCAGCGCCCGGAGCGACGCGCTTGAGTCCCGGCGCGACTGACGGACTGCGGCGTTCCGACTAACCGCGGGGACGCGGGGCATCGGGGGAGGGGAGTACTCGGGAAGAACAACAGTAGTTAAAACACCGCCCCCCCCTGACGGTATCCTGCTCTGCTGCCGCGCACCGCTTATGCTTATTCGGGGGGACCCAGACAGGGCGGCGGATCCCTCAGGATGACAGGCGATGAGGAGTCCTAAGACAGCGTCGAGGCGAGCCGCCGCGGGCTGCGATGGGCCTCGGCCGGCCGGTGCCGGAGAGGAGGCCAGGAGCCAGGTAGCCGCCGTCCGCAGCCCTCCGGGGGCATGGGAGCGGAAGGCAGCGCCTGCTGAGTCTGCCGCGCCCGGCTGCAGGTAAGGGGCGAGCCCATGGCCAGTCGTGGCTGCCGGTGCCCGGTTGGAGGGGAGTGGCTGGGAAGGGAGGTCTCCCCGGCGGGACTGCACAGAGGAGGAGGACAGGAGGGAGCTCTTTGCGGACTGTGCCGCCGTGAGTCTGCGCCCGCCTTCGGCCATCCGCTCCCGTTGCTCAGCCCGGCGGGGACATTTTTCTCTAATGGGAAGCATCTGCCCTCCGGTACAGTAAAGAGAAACACGGGTCGAGGGAACCGCGCCTAGCCGCCAGCCCCCTCCGGCATTGCCGCTGCTGGCGCACGGCCCGGCCCGGAGGGAGGGGCAAAGGCGCGAACCACCCGCCGATACCCACCGCCTCCCAAAACTTCCCCGCGGCGCGGGCGCGGTCCCCGTTGGAGCCGAGCGGGCAGCTTCTCACACCGAGCCCCCAAGCCCCGCCCCCCGTCCCGCTGCTCCGCCGCCGCCGCGCACCAACGGCTGTGGTGGGTCAGCAGCTGCGGGGCTGCCGGCGGAGGTGGGGCTGCCTATGGCAGGCAGGGCGCTCTTGGGCACCCCCTGGCGGCGGGGTGCAAGAGCGGCTGAGGGTGGGTGCTGGAGGCCCCCGCTGCTTCCCGCCACGGCGAAGTAATGGGAAGCGTGTTTGTCCCCCTGTTCTTCAACTGCTCCTCTGCAATCCCTCCTGACCTCAGCGAGCGCCTCCCATGAGGAAGTGCGGTGCCCCCTCGGGAAAGGCGGTGAGATGGGCAGGATGATTTTTAAGGCGAGTTTTCATTAAAGAGAACATTAGGGAAATCAGTACCTGAATATTCTCAGTCAAATTAAAAGCTATTTGTCTTCTGAGGAATGCTAAACGTCTCATTAACTTGACCACAGATATGTGAGCACCCTCTTCATCCCCATGAGCCTCTCCTTCAAATTGTAATGGTTTGCACATGATGGTCTTAGGAAAAAAAAAGTCTGTCTTGCTGCTGTCAGATCTGAGAAAATCTGAATTTTGTGCTAAAAGCAATAACTAATGGAGCTAATAATAGAGCCAGTAGAACTGAATGTGTTTCCATCATTGTTACATTGTTGCACAGGAGCAGGAATATAAAATTTCTGATACTAATTGTAGCCTTCACTCTTGTGTGGCTGTAACCTGAAGAGCTTTCAAATTCTTTTGATGGTAGGGATGAGAATAGGGATGCTTCAAGCTTGTTTCTTCAAAGTTAGGCTGCTTCTTCTGTAATTAGACATCTATGTAAATTATTGTATTTTCATAAATGATTAGTGTATAAGGTCAGCAACAGATGTGTTTTCTTGTCAGAAAACTGACACACATACAGACACACACTTGTCTTGCAAAGTGTGTGTCTGTAAATGACTCTCCATGGGTCCAGCTATCCAGATTTGGGGACACAGTTTTGACAATCTGAATTTGAGTGTTGATAGACAAGACAAGATTATAAATATAAACTTTCCTGCTTAGGTTGCCTTTGAGGTCTGTGCTTAGGCTTCTAAATAATTTTCAAGTTTAATCAATTGATCATTCCTGGCTACTTTTTGTTTCAGGCTGTAGTGTAAGAGCACATCTAACATCACACAGTAATGCAGGGGAAAGGATGTCAGAGTCTAGATCTGTGGCCAGCCAATCCTTTCTTTCACAATCTCTCTGTCATACTGTTTCCCGTAGGTATTATGTGTGGGATTCATTCAGCCACATTTTCCTCTCCTTCAATAACTGCAATAGGCTGTCTAAAAATTATGCAGCTAGGCTATGTGACTTAGCTAATTAGAGGCCTAATTGTACTATTGTACTACATAGAATCATATATAATCATAGAACGGTTTGGGTTGGGAGGGCCTTAATGATCATCCAGTTCCAAACCCCCTGCCACAGGCAAGGACACTTTCCACTAGACCAGGTTGCTCAAAGCCTAAACCAGCCTGGCCTCAAACACTTCCAGGGATGGGGCAGCCACAAATTCTCTGGGCAACCTGTGCCAATGCCTCACTGCTCTCACAGTAAAGAGCATCTTCCTAATATGTAGCCTAAATCTATCCTCTTTCAGTTTAAAGCCATTTTCACTTGTCAGGCCACTTGTACTAGAGCTGAATTTTGCTATTTCTGGGTATCCAATCAGGTAGATACCTGATGATAATCCATCTTCAGAATATAGGTAGCTATTTTTCTTTTCGTTGACTGTAGAGGGAGCCGTGGTGATTTTCTTGAAGCTTACCTTGAAGTTTTCTAATTTTTAGATGAGATGAGTACTACCCTTGGCATGTAGAGTAAGCCGACAGAATTTGTTACCATAGGGAAACAGCATAACTTTAGTGGAATGGGTATTTAGTAGAGCAGTAGGAGTGAAGGATGGGGGAAACGTTAACTTTGATGTAGCAAATGTTGTGGATGACAGAAAACCTTTTTCCAAATGAACTTTGCCTTGCCTACAGACCTTCTGGGACACAGCTAATCACTGCTAGCTATTATAAGGCTTTTTAAAAGTATTGAAAACCTCATTGTTCCTTCTCTCTGTTGTTGTTTTTTCCCTCCTATTCCCTCCGGACGACCTAGGAGGAGCCCGGCGAGGGGAGGCGATATGACGCGGGACCGGGCGGCAGCGGCGCGGGCGCTGTCCCTGGTGCTGATGCTGGGGCTGGGGCTGCCGCCGGGTGCCCACACCTGTCCCCAGCCCTGTGCCTGCTACGTTCCCACTGAGGTCCACTGCACGTTCCGCTCCTTGGCCGCCGTGCCGGCGAGGATCTCCAGACACGTGGAAAGAATCAATTTTGGGTTTGTATGGCAGTTCGTAGCAAACAGTTTCAACATTCCTGCTGCAGAATCCTGGAATGCTTCACATACGTGTGGCGGATTGGGATATCTGCGTGTACTCTCTAAGTAGAACTGCAGAGATGGGAGGTTACTTGCAGGCACTGTATTTCAAACAGTACAATTACTGGGGGTGGAGAAAGTTTTAGTGTAGCCCTTATCTTTCTAAGAAAAGTTAGTATTATTTTTAAATAAGTATTTATATCATTGTGTCAGTCCTTCTTGGCAAATAGGACACGTAGTCTTTTATAGTGTGCAAAAAAATGTGGTGCGTTAAACCTACTGTGGGATTTCTACTAAATGTTGAATTTTATACCTGATGTAAAAAAAATATATATAGGAGTAAAATTCTGTAAGGTAGCCAGGTAGCATTTTGGAGTACAATGAGATATATCTTAAAGCAATACAGCAGAAACAAAATTATTCCATTGCCTTTGGAGTTGTGTGTTTCGGGGTCTGTTTGGTTGGTTTGTTTGGGTTTGCAGTTGGTTTTGTTTGTTTGGGATGGTTTTGGTTCTGTTTTGTTGGGTTCTTTTTCCCCTCAGGGCACTTGAGCACAGCGTAAGCAGACATCAGTGTTTTGGAAAGAGATTGTTCAGGCTCCAACTCATTTTCCTCTGCCAGGGTATTGCCAACTCCTATCTATCTGTCAGATTGTGAGACAAGAAGGCAGGGACAGTTGGTAGGCTGCCTATCACAGAAGTGCTGTGTAGGGTCATTATGTGACATGGCATGATGCAAGAATCGCAATCTTCTTATGCTTGATATCAGAGCTGTCTCACTACCTGGTATGAACTCACCCTGACCACCTCAAGGCTTGTAAGCTGCAACTGATCATGCAATGACTGACAGTAGGGACCTTGATTTTTTTATTTGCTTCTCCGTAGTTAAAATTTCTGTCCACCAGAACTTTATCCACCTGAAGCCTAATTTTAATGTCAAAATGCCCTTGTACTCCATAACTGTGTATTACAGCAGTCTGTACTTTCATGCCAATTTTGAGTCAAAAATGTCATCCTCTTCACTGACATTCAAAACTGTGCATATTCACAGCCTACTCTACCCTGTACGTACAAATTCTATGGCAAATTCTATCCCTAAGTTGCTTTTGAAAATAAGATGTAGGCTTCCAAGTTATTTAGGTGTTCTTGCTGTTTTTTCATAAAAGTACAGTATTTGATACTGCTAGCATTTTCCTACCTTTACATTTCATCACTACAAATGGCATTTTCTGAGTTGTGTCATTTCCTAGGAATGGAAACAGTCTTAACTGTCTGTTATTGCATTTCATTCATTTTTGAAAAGAGCTTTCACCATAGCTCTATTTTGAGCTGCTATATTTTTCAGAGGTTAAGATTATTTTCCTTAATGGAAATAATTTAGGATTTTTTTTTGAGGGTTAATATTTTTTAGAAGTTGATGTTGAAATAAGGAATTTTAATAGGATGACTGCTCTAAGCCTAAGAGATCTGTAGGAGGTATTGGTCAGCAGCTGGTGAACTAAAAATATCAAAACAAATCCAGAATCTTCATATAGGCACTAAAGTGAGGATCTAAAAGTATTTCCTTCATAGTCAAACTATTTTATTTTCTTGCTCTCTTTTCCCTTCCTTTTTAGAAAGTGTTAAAAGTAAGAAAAAGACAAAATTCTGTGCTTATTTTAGAGATTTTGTGCCAAGATTAGATCATACTTTTAATTTTATGTGTACATACAGAAAACCCAAATGCAGAGCTAGGCCACCAATCTTAAGGCTTCTATATTGGCCAATAAAACCTGATTTATTTGTCCAAAGTGAAATTGAATTATTTTCAAAAAGTAGATTTTCTGTATTCATTCTCCAAAAGGAGTTTCTAGGCTCACATTATATAATTGGCAAGTCAATTGTTAGATCTTATGTAATTTGATGTGGCCAGTTACATGTTGTAACAGTAAGTGAAGCAGGATGTGACTTCCTGCTTCTTGTGCTGTTTGGAAGATATCCATTCTTAATGTCCTTTCTCCAAATCTTTCTTCATTTATTGTTAGATGCTATTTTGGCAGCATTGCAGCCTGTCAAGTTTGCCAGGCTCCATAGCATCATTGGTTGGCTACATGCCATTGATTTATTACCATTCCATAAACTGAGTTGCATGGAAAAACATACTGACAACTATTAGAACTTAAATGCCTATTTATTACTCTTACTCATAAATTACAGCTAAAGTGCCACAAATTTAGTTAAAAGGAATCTTAATGTAAACATGAACTAAGTATACTTGGCCTTGTAAAAATGTTTCAGTAATTTCTGGCCCTTTGACAATGCATTGAGATCCCTCCAATTTTTCATGAAAGTTAGGTTATGCTAATTTTACATTTGCAGTCCATGGCAGCTAGTGCATAGAATGTAACTGCACATGTGATTTGTTTTTTTTCCAGGTTTAACAGTATACAGTCTATATATGAAAACTCCTTTACAGGACTTACAAAACTGGAATTGCTCATGATACATGGAAATGACATTCAGAATATACCTAATGGTGCTTTGAAAGATCTTGTGTCTCTACAGGTAATGCTCAGATCTTTCTGAATTTCATTAATTCTAACTTAACATGAATAATAGAGGACAAAAATAAGCAATTTTTGTAGTGCCTTTCTTAGGATTAAGATACCATTTCCCCCTCAAATATGCTTGAGATCTCTTAACTATGCCTGTGTCATACTTGATAATGCCAACTAATATTCAATTGTATTCTCCCTTGACCAGCATGTAATTTTTCAGTTGTGCAAAGTATATTTGAATGTAGGAGGGAAGCTTTTGCTTGATTACTGTTCTGTTTGGATTTAGATCAAAATAAAAAATTAATCTTTTATTCTTTTTTATTATAATTAATTTTTAGGTTTTCAAAATTAGTTACAATAAATTGAAAGTCATAACTGACCAAACTCTCCAAGGACTTTCAAGCTTAATGAGACTGCACATGGACCACAACAGAATTGAGTTTATTCATCCAAATGCTTTTAATGGATTAACTTCTCTGAGACTGGTCCACTTAGAAGGAAATTTGCTTCAGCAGCTTCACCCCGACACCTTTTCAACATTTATGGTCCTTGATTATTTCAAACTGTCAACAGTAAGACATCTCTACCTGTCTGAAAATGCTCTTAGGACCTTGCCTGCAGGGATGTTTCAAGGCATGACACTGCTGGAAAATCTTTACCTTCATGGGAATCCATGGGCCTGTGACTGCAGTTTAAAGTGGCTTCTTGAATGGAATGAAGTTTCTGGAGGTAAGAACAAAAATACCAACTCGTCTTCAACTTATAATACTAGATATTTTTCTCCTGTTCTGCATGTGGATAATTTTGTTATTTCCCGAGTATTGCTACTTACATGATGCCTATGTGCACTATTATTTTCCGTTACCATTCAATAAGTTAATGTATTTAAAAACAGTACAAAGAAGAAACAGTCTTATGTATCACTAGATAAAAATCTGTATTCAACAACAATTAGGTATTACATTCAAACGGAAAAAGTGATAGTGAAGTTTATAATTGAAAGGAGGAGAAAGGAGAAAGTCAGGTTTCCAAATTCCTGGATGAGTCCTTTAACTTTTGGTGTTATTAATGTTAAGGCTGTAATGTAATATGCATCCTTCATGACCACAACTTCCTTTTATGATGGAGCAAATTTATTTTAAATATTTTCAGAGAACACTTACAATCCTGCATTATTTTCCTAGAATAACTGGTCTATCTTTTTTCAGGCTTAAAAGTGAGATAAGTATCACACTGCTTAGGCTGGAATATTTCTGGTCATGGGCAGAAGAAAAACAAACACAAAACCAAAACCACAAAACCAGAACACTTTTGTAATGCATTTATGTCAGGAATACACTAAATGAGTAGTTTTTTGAATGTAATTTTTTGTTGTGGGCATCTCAGTTCACCAATGTCAATCTCAGGTGGCTAAGTGCTTACCATAGTAGGCCAGAGAGACTGGTGTTACACCAGGGCTGCCGCTAAAATATTTAGAGGGAACTGTCATTTAGTTGCAATTGAAGATGTCTTAAATGAGTACTGGAGTCACAAAGCTTATATGATTTGTAGCATGTATAGTGGATGATGATGGGTCTTGTCATCTTATAATATGTAATTCATCACAGTTTTGTACTTAGCTATAGGACAATTCTTTTAAGAGTGTGTGTTACTTGAATGTGCAATGTAAGTGTTCCTGCCTAAACTGATACTTCAGGCATCTAACTTTGATAACTTTTACTGTTCTTATATACTCTCCTTGATTCAAATGAATATTTGTATTAAGTGTACTTAAGTTGTACTGGAAGTTATAACAGTGAAACATTAGATTAACTTTCTTTCCTTGTGCAGTGTTGGCTTGTTAGCATTTTTATTCAATTAGATTCCCTTTTTACACTGCAACAGTAGAGATAATTGGAAAGAAAAATAATTTATCCATGCAGTTTTCATACGTGACAGATTTTATATCTATATAACATTAACTTCTGTGCTAATTCTTTCCAGATAGAGTTATTAAGGTTCTTCAGACCAGTGTGGCCGCTGACTGCCAAGTTGACTGTGGGCCACTTCTGTCATGTTTCCTTATCTCTGAAACATCATATTTGGATCTGCAAGTGATAGGCTGGTTCAGTTAAATATTCTATTTGTAAGATCTTCGCAAGAAAATCTATGTGTCAGACTGGCAAGGCATAGACAAGAATCTTTCTGGCATTGATAGAAAAGAGGAGTCAAGGCTATAATTTCTAGGTTTAGCAGTCCTCCTCTGGTTTATTTTTTATTTTGTCATTACGGAGTTTACAGTTATTTCAGAGGTCAGCAAAGAAGTGGTACTTTCATGATTTTTTTTGCTGCTGATATATAGCTTGTAAGTGCAGAAACTAGTCAGCAGATTTTGGTAGCTACAATAGAATGCTTTGTGTGTTGACAGTACTGTTAATGAATGGAGAAAAAACAAAAAGCTTCCTGTATTATTTAATGACAAAGTCCAGCATTTCTCAGGTAAATGCTGCATTTTTGAAAGCTGAGAGGACACCATCCTCTTCACCTGACATCCAGAAGTTAGGTGGGTAAGCTGTTGCTGGACAGATGCAGACATTTTAACATAGCGTAGATTTTTACTGAATTCTAAAATGTTGCTTTGGATACTTCAACTTTTAGGCATTTTTTTAGAGGCAGTGAATCTAGTTTTCAGAAGGACTGAGTATTCAGTCCTCTCATTTAAGTCAGAATAAACTGTGGTCAGCTTGGGAATCAGGCACCCATTCAACTGTAAACCAAAGAGGTACCATTTTAAAAGCATTGCCTTAGGTTTCATATGCGATAATGTCTTCGTCATGCAGTCCATTTCTTAGTTTTGGGAGCTCTCTAACTCTAGGACAGAGTTCTTCAATTTACCTATTTTTTATACCCCACCTTTGTTTTTTCTTTTTTTTTCTTGCAGGTGTTTTGAAATGCAAAAAGGACAAAGCCTATGAAGGTGGACAGCTCTGTCCTAAGTGCAACAGCCCAAAGCAGCTGCAGAAAGATGACATTCAAAACTTGAATGATATTTCCTGTAAGAAACCTATCATTCAGTCCTCACTGAGGCAGAATAGCAGCACTCAGGATGAAGAGGATGGTGACAGTTATGAAATCCCTCTGGAAGAGCTGCGGTCCTCTCCATGGAACATTACACTGAATATGACTGATGAGCATGGCAACATAGTCCACCTGAACTGTGAAATCAAAAAACCAACAGGCTCTACCAAAATTCAGTGGAATCAAATCCAGACTCAGGAGATTGATATAAATGCAACAATTTCACTGGATTTTGAATGTCCAATGAATAGAGAAAACTATGAAAAACTGTGGAAGCTTATAGCTTATTACAGTGAAGTACCTGTCAAATTAGAGAGGGAACTTATGCTCAGCAAAGAGCCTAAAATAACCTACCAGTACAGGCAAGGCTCAGATTATGATGCTCTTTACTACACAGGTGTAAAAGCTCAAATACTGTCTGAGCCATCCTGGGTGATGCAACCTCTTATAAATATCCAGCTAAACAGGCGACAGAGTACAGGGAAGAAAGTGGTGCTATCTTTTTTTACTGTGTTTTCTCAGACAATTCATACCAAAGACGCCATGCAGCAAAGAAGATGGGTTATGATAGAGCAAAACCAGAGTACAAGGACAGCACAGAGTATGATGGAAGGGTCAGAGTGTCAGCTGAGCTGCAGTGCGAAAGCCTCTGAGAGCCCCTCCATTCAATGGCTCTTTCCAGATGGGGCTAAGCTGCAGGCACCATTTAATCAGAAAGACAGTAGGTTTTCCATTCTCAGTAGTGGCCAGCTAATAATCAAAAGAGTGAGTTACACTGATGGTGGTTTGTACCACTGCATTGCCCAAGTGACAGATGATATGGACATAATGACTTACAGACTTGTAGTGCAGCCTCCAGCTATTCAGGTAGCTGATTCGGATGTAGTGAGAGTTGAAAAGAATGTAGGAGATCCAATAGTTTTGCCATGCAATGCAGTTGCCATCCCAGAGCCACAGTTGAGCTGGATTCTTCCAAACAGCCAGGTATTTAATGTTTTAAGAAACTCTTCAAAAGGATATATGTTGGACAATGGTACTTTGCTTATTCCAAAAAGCCATGTCAGTGATAGTGGCCATTACAGATGTGTGGCTGTCAATGAGCATGGGTCAGATCAGTTGGTTGTAAGGGTCACAGTAAATAAAATGGTGTCTGACAGGTCATTTAAAGGGATAAAACTAAAAAAGCGCCCAGGCTCAAAAAGTTTGTCAAAATCAAGAGGGCGAGTCATAGGTGATGGAGAGGGATCAGGGGCAGGAGGGGTGGAGGAGTTCCCACGAAAGAAGAACCACCTGAAAGACTGGGAAATACCATTCAAACAAAAAAGTGACCAAGTGTCAGAGACTCAAATTAAAAAGGGGAAGAAGGGCAGAAGGAAAATGAAAATCTGGAAGAGTCCTGATAGAACCCAAGACAGCAATGTTGCAGAAGGCCGGAGAGTATTTGAATCTAGAAGGAGAATTAACATGGCAAGCAAGCAGATTAATCCAGAGCACTGGGCTGACATTTTGGCAAAGGTCCGTGGGAAGAATATTCCCAGAACAACAACAGCCATGACCATTTCTTTAACAACTGCACTGCCATCAGTCATGCAGAAAACTACTCTAGTCCCTTATCCAGTAGCCAGTCCTCCATCTTCAGAGGCAGCAGCTGATGTGGTGGATTCCTCTGCTGATGCATCACCTGTGGGTGAAGATGAGCCATCCTCAGTCACTATTTCCCACAACACTGAGGCATTTCCAGTCCAGTCCATATTAATGAGTTCAGAAACTGAACCCTTTTCTGACCACAGGGTTTTACAAACACCTACAAGTATATATTCTGTAGAAATCGCTGCATCAGATTCATATTTGACTCCTGTCTCTGCAGCTGTGCAACCCCAAGGCCAGCAGCATCTTGATTTTAGGACTGATGATTCAATGGCAGTCAAAGAAAATATCTATGCTCTCACTGAAGAGCCTCTAACCAGACAAATTGAAACAAACATTCCTAATGTTGAAAGAAGTTCATTCACAGAGGAAAATGTGGGCAGAACTGTACCTGCTATATCAGAGGAAAATTCTGCTTTTGCTGAGCTACCACTTGATGCCACTGTCCTGTCTGAATCTCAGACTGTGGATCTTCACAGTGTCTTCTTGGACACAAGCATGAAGTTAAATGAAGCGGAGCCAATACATGTTGACACCATAATTTTAACACCTTCTCAGCTGGATGAGGTCATCCCAACAGGTTCCGTAGGCACTACTACTACTATTTCTTCATCCATTTCTCCATTTACAGCAAAGAGCAATGACTTGATAAACCAGCACAAACAAGTACCCACAGGTCAGACAAAAATGGCTGACTTAAGTACAAGTTTTCCAGCTGTCACACCCATCAAGGTTCAGAGCAAAGAAGAACCTGAGACCCACAAGAATACAGTGACTCAAAAAAGCAGGTCCAGCAGTTACACAGAGAATTTTCAGGGAGGAGAACACACAAACCTGGCTACTCCAAAACTAGATACCACCTTAATTTTGCATAGTACTGATGCTCCTCATAAAACAGCAGAGGAGATAAAAACTGCTTCTTCTACCAGTCAATTGACCACTGTGGCCACAACAACAACCCCAAATAGAAGGACAGTGCCTTCAGTTATTACTCAGCATGGTAGAAAAAGGACTTACGGGAGAAGGAGGCTGAGGCCGAACAGAATCCGGCAAAGACCAAAGCCTTTCCCCCGTGTTGTTTTAACCACAGAGGCAATGCCTGTTGTTCCAAGGGCACCTGGAGTTGAAGCTGTGACCAGAACTTCTTCTGCAAGTCTTGAAAGTCCTGATCTTAAAAAAGATATCAAAATACACACTAAGGAAAAGGAGCATATGGAATTCATTCCTTCATTAGTTACTGATCCAGTTGTCTTAGAGAAAATCACCAAAATCAGAGAGGTGGCCACAACTTCCTTCTTCAGGCCTACTGTTTCTCCACCTGAAGAAAAACGTGTGACACTCTCTTCTGTTCCTGAAACCTTGACACTTCCAGTGACTGCACCTATCACGATTTTGTCATCGTATGTTGTACATGGCACAGTTCCCATGAGAGAGTCAAGTGCACCTCTGAAACCAGAGCAAAGTGAAGTGCCAACATACCACTCATTAGACAATATATCAGAGGAGAAGGGCATTAAAGCAGATTCTAAAACTATGGATAGAAATGCAGAACAGCCAAGCGCAACAACTTTTCCTGAGCATATGAACAGCTTGATACTATCTACAAAACGAGCATCTCAAGAATACCCTATCCTATTAGACTCAAAAGTTGCAGTTAATGAAACAACCTCAGGAACATTCCAGCTTATATATCCCACTATGACTGACTTAAGTATTCCTTTTGGCACAGTGGAAGTTTTTCAGGACCTCTCAGTTTCAAAGGAGTCGTGGAAGCCCACAGTATCTTTAGAAACACCAGCAATAGCTGAGTCACCTCAGCAGCAAGAGGTTATTACTTTGCCCTCCTCCTTCAGCACAACAGAAACTCAGACTTTTCCACTTAAAGAAACAAAGAAATCTGATGCTTCTTGGACTGGGACAAAGCTATTTTCTTTGGATAAAAAGGAAGTTATGTCACATGTATTTCATCATGATCCCACTTTGCAGACAACTGAAAAGACTCAGACTACATCTACTGCCTTTATTCCATTTATAAAACTTACCATTATTCCCTCTTCCATTTCAAGCACTTCAAGTCCTTCTCCTCATTCCACAACTGAGGAAAGTAATGTCTTCAATCAGGAAGCAAAACAAGTTGAAGCAGATGGTGATAAAATGGTGGTGAGCTCAAGATGGAATGTACACCCTACTCCTTCCTCTAGCCAAAACAGGATTAGCATACAGTTAAAAGAGGAGCAATTCAAAGAGTTGTATAGTAGCAAGTCAAACAACAGCTTACTGCTAAATCCAAACCCTCCACATCCACCTGCTGGAATGATACCAAGCCTAAACCAAAGACTGCCTGTTGTGCCTCCAAAGCATGTTCCAGCAAGAGGTACAGTGAAGCCTCCATATACTGTAACACAAGGTTCATTTCGCTATTTTATAACACATCAGCCTCTTCATTACACAAATAAACCAGAGGTAACGGCATATGCAGCACATACCATCCAGGATAAAAAATCTTTGGCCTCTCAGAGAGAAACTACCCCAACACAAGCCTCTCCATTTCACAAAACAAATCCGTCCACGGCAAGCAAGTTTGGTAATCCAAGTCAGAACAGATACATTATTAATTCAAAATTTTTTGGGAGTAACTATGTTCCAGATAACAGAGGCACAGCAGGGAAACTACCAAGTCAAGGGATCCCTTATTATCCCAGTTCCAGAATGCCATTCCTTTCCAACAGAACAGTGATATTCCCTTACTTAAGTATGCAACCTAAACCATTGGTCCCTAGTCAGCTAGTTCCAAAAGACACAAATGATAAGGTTGCACAGGTCTCCCCTACTGGGATTGCAGTGCAGAAAGCTACAGCTCTCCCATTGCCTCCAGTGCCGCATGCCACAACCACCACATCACCACCACCAGTGATTTTGAAGATTACACCTCCAGGCTTTCTTTCTCAGCGCACAAAACCACAGACATCCACGACAGTTCATCCTTTTAAAAATGTCCATCATCGTCACCAAAAGGTTCCATCTGTGCCTTATGTGGGAGGCATAATGCCTCACAACTCATCTGGAATTCAATCTTCCACTAATTTCAGAATACACGGAGAAAGACCTAAGATTAGCACAAAAGGGTCTCAGAGCATATCCATCCTTGCTGAAACAGATGTCTTTATTCCCTGTGATGCACTAGGGGAACCCAAGCCTTTTATTACTTGGACAAAAGTCTCTACAGGTAAGACAGAGAAAATTGTGTTCTTCCACGTGTTTTTTATAAATACTCGGGTTGTTGCTTAAACATACAACATGATTGCAGGAATAGTGCAAAACACTGAAGAATAATTTCTGTCTTTTAATTATTATAGATAAAATGTGACTAGTTGCAACTAATCATTACAGCTAAAAATAACCTTGCAGTATTGCTTGTAGTAAAACAAAACCTCTAGCATTGTATAAATTTACTTTTTTAAGAGGGGATATCAGCCAACTCTATTCACAGCAGTTAGAATTTATGATGACACTAGTGAGTGTGAGCTTGTTAACATTGCTGCCTTAGATATTGATGTGTGTGTCATCTCTATAAGCAAAAGGAAAAGATAAATTATGTAAAGATTTAAGAGGAATTCTAAAGCATAAAGCCCTTAAAAAGTCCCACACTGTACATGCTTGTAAGCTAGTATGGTTCTGCAATGGAAACAAAGACCAATTGGAGCTATGGAGAGTGACAGAAGATGTCATGTGATCCAGTTGAAGTTGGAATTGATGTTAAGCAAATCTAATACATGAGACCTTTTCAATGCAGCAATGTATGTCTTAAACCCATTGACTTTCCATTTCTTTCTTTCCTCTCACCTTCCCAGGAGCTCTAATGACAGCCAACACCAGGTTGCAAAGGTTTGAAGTCTGGGAAAATGGTACCCTTCTTATCCGAAATGTTCAACTTCAAGATCGTGGACAGTATTTGTGCACAGCTCAGAACCTGCATGGCGTAGATAAAATGATCATTGTGCTCACAGTTTTAGCTCACCAACCCAAAATTTTACTTTCCCGGTATCGAGATGTCACAGTCTATTTTGGAGAGACCATAGCAATGGAATGTCAGGCTAGTGGGACTCCAAGCCCACATATTTCATGGATTTTCCCAGATAGGAAGATTTTGCAGACAGTCACCACAACAGAAAGCAGGATAATGCTTCATGAAAATCGAACCTTGTCTATCAAGCAAGCAACTTTTTCAGATCGAGGAGTTTACAAATGCATAGCAAGCAATGCTGCAGGAGCTGACAGCATTGCAGTGAGGCTACACATTGCAGCCTTACCCCCCATCATCCAGCAGGAAAAGCAAGAGAACATTTCCTTGCCTCTTGGTAGCAGTATTAACATCCACTGCACTGCCAAAGCAGCACCTTCTCCCAGCATTCGCTGGGTGGTCTTTGATGGCACACAAATCCGACCTTCTCAGTTTGTCAATGGGAATTTATTTGTTTTTCCCAATGGAACTCTTTATATTCGCAATGTCTCCCCCAAGGACAGTGGGACCTATGAGTGCATTGCTGCTAACATGGTGGGAGCTGCCAGGAGAATAATACAACTCCATGTGAAGAAGCATGCGTCTAACGCTAAGATCACTGGGAGCTCTCCTCAGAGAACAGATGTAACCTATGGCAGCATCCTGCGTTTGGACTGTAGTGCTTCTGGTGACCCCTGGCCTCGGATATTATGGAGATTGCCTTCCAAAAGGATGATTGATTCCCTACACAGGTAAATTACTATTTGAGGTGTTGTAGCTAAATTACATTTTCAATTAACTTAGAGAAAAGACCATTCATATCTGTATAAGTTTCATTTGTGACTTTTAAATGAGGCCTCCAATCCTTAAGGAAGAATTTGAAATTACATCAAAAGATAGCTAAGTCGTAACTTAGCATAATTTTGTTGAAAATAATAGTAGTCTTGAAAAGTCAGCTTCAGATGTTAAATATAAGCTGCCACTATTTGTCTTTTACAGCCACTTGTAAATGTAGTAAAAAGTCCAATGGCAAAAGTTAAGATGCATAGCTTGTGTACTGCTTGTTCCCATGTGCTTAGTCAGCATGGAGTTGCATAGGTGTCTGCTTTACTCCAGGAGAAATGGGATCACTGATTTTTGTTTATCTGTTGTACAAATCATTATACACAGTACACATAGGAGAAGGAAATCATGTTATAATTATTTAAGTAAGCATGATCATCTTAACATTGTTTTATAAACAAACATTACCTTGCAGTAAGGTCTGTGCAAACCCAGTAGCATATAAATGCCTAAACCAGTATCTTCTCCAACGTTTGCAGTATCAACTAAAATATGACTTCTGAAAACCTACAGTAACTCTCCTAAGACTTTGCTGAAAACACAATTTCTGCTCTACAAATTACTCATTGCTCACTCTTTGAGCACTATATACAGATGAAAAATGTACTGAAATTAAAATGCACAATTGTCAACAACTGAATAGCTGAAGGCAGTCATAATTTTTTTCATAATAAAAAAATATTTAGGTAGTCTGTAGATAGCACCAAATCCATAATTTATTTTATGCCTCATAGTGATAGCAGGAAAATACTGAGGGGGTTTTTTGGAGTTTGTTTTGGGTTTTTTTTTTTTCCCCTCATGATCTTTGTATGGGCAGTTTTTCGAATTTGAATGTTACAGAACACTGTACCTGCAGTCAGAAGAGTTAAAAAAAACATCATTTGGTATTTCATGGTTGTTTAATGGTCAAAACCACTGTTAAGGCCATTGCATCAAACTAAATTGCTTGGTTACAAGTGAGTAGAATTATTTTTATTTTCCATTTGCTTTTTGGTGATAGAATATCTTGGAAATTTCAGACCATCTAATCATCTAACAATAACAATGCCCTTCTCCTTTATTCAGTATTGTTGAATTGTTGCATTTTTTTTCCCCAGATTTCATTCAATAATTAATGCCTAAAATGTGATTTTGCAGCTCATGTTCTGTTTTTTTGTTTTCTTACAGTACCTTGGAGACTAGAATCAAAGTATTCAGCAATGGGACTTTGGTTGTCCATTCAGTTACAGATAAAGATGCGGGAGACTATTTGTGTGTGGCCCGCAATAAGATAGGAGATGACTATGTGGTCCTCAAAGTGAATGTAATGATGAAACCAGCAAAAATAGAACACAAGAACGAGAATAACCACAAGGTCAAGTATGGGGGTGACCTGAAAGTTGACTGTGTAGCCACAGGTCTGCCAAATCCAGAGATCTCCTGGGGTCTCCCAGATGGCAGCATGATCAATACCTTCATGCAGTCAGATGACAGTGGCAGCCGGACAAAGCGATATGTGGTGTTCAATAATGGAACCCTGTATTTCAATGATGTTGGACTGAGAGAAGAAGGGGACTACACCTGCTATGCTGAGAACCAGATTGGGAAGGATGAGATGAAAGTGCGAGTCAAAGTAGTGGCTGAGCCTGCAACCATCAGGAACAAAACATATGTTGTTATTAATGTACCCTATGGTGATGTTGTCATGGTAGCATGTGAAGCCAAAGGAGAACCTACTCCCAAAGTGACCTGGCTCTCCCCAACCAACCGGCCCATTCCTGCCCTATCTGAAAAATACCAGATATATAGGGATGGCACCCTCCTCATTCAAAAAGCTCAAAGATCTGACAGTGGTAACTATACTTGCGTGGTGCGGAACAGCGCTGGAGAAGATCGTAAGGTCATCTGGATCCAGGTTAATGTTCAGCCTCCTAGAATCAATGGTCATGTCAGTGCAATAACATCTGTGAGGGAGACAGCCATCAGGGACAGCCGGAAACTTATTGACTGCAAAGCTGAAGGTATACCTGCTCCACGGGTCTTATGGGCTTTTCCAGAAGGAGTAATCCTGCCAGCTCCCTACTATGGGAACAGGATCACTGTGCATCGCAATGGGACACTGGACATCCGAGGGGTGAGGCAGACAGATGCGGTGCAGCTCATATGCATTGGACGGAATGAAGGAGGGGAAGCCAGACTGATTGTGCAGCTCCTCATCACCGATCATTTGGAGAAACCCTCCTTCAGAGACCCTGTGAATGAAAGGATCACTGCCATTGCTGGACACAGCATCAATCTGAACTGTTCAGTTCAGGGACACCCCAAGCCCAGCACAAGCTGGATCCTTCCCAATGGCACGGAAGTGCTGAGTGGCAGCCGTCTTCATAGATTTTACCATAAGAGGGATGGGATCTTGCACATCAGCAGCCTTTCCTCTGGGGATGCTGGAACATACCGCTGTACAGCCAGAAACCCAGGAGGTTATGTGGAACGAGTTGTCTTCCTGAAGGTGGGACTCAGGCCAGAAATCAGCAATCAGTACAACAACCTGGTGAGCATCATCAATGGAGAAACCCTGCAGCTCCATTGTGTCACCCAGCCAAATCAGCAGGCACAGATCTCCTGGACTCTGCCCAATGGGATGGTTCTGGATGCCCCCCAAGCTGTGGGTCGCTTTTCCCTGCTTGATAATGGCTCACTGACAGTGCGCGAGGCTTCTGTATTTGACAGGGGCACTTACCTGTGCAAGGTGTCCACAGAGTATGGCACTTCTGTTATGAATGTGCCTGTCATTGTGATAGCCTATCCTCCCCGGATCACCAGTGAGCCAGCACCTGTCATTTATGCCAGGCCTGGAAATTCAGTAAAACTGAACTGCATGGCCATTGGGATTCCTAAAGCAGAAATAACGTGGGAGCTTCCAGACAAATCACATCTGACGACAGGAGCTCAATCCCGTCTGTATGGAAACAAATTCCTCCACCCTCAGGGGTCATTAGTCATCCAGCAGTCTACTCAAAGGGATGCGGGCTTCTATAAATGCACTGCTAAAAATATATTAGGCAGTGATTCGAAAACAACCTACATACACATATTCTAACACTAAAACAAGTTTCTCTGATTGAATACTAGTGTGCAAGTCACTGCCAAGCAAGTACAACAAGGAAAGTACTGCTTGCAACAAAGCCAGGAAGGCTGAGGGCAGAAAAAACAGAAATTTTCATGGAAAGTGCATTGCTTTTGTACTCAATGTGGTACTAAGTCCCTGCAATAAAAGGAGGCATACTGAAACTGAGGAGATTAATACATTGGAAAAGGTCTTTAAATTGTTAAGACAGAGAAGAGCGGTTTTTTCATGCTATCCTATAGGATCTGAGACCTAAAGTACTCTATTCTTGTCAGTAGTCCAAAGCTATTTCTTTTTCTAACAAGCACCTTAAACGTACCAAAGAAGTGTTAACTGTTAATAAATGAGCTGCAGTGATAAAGTGCTTTAGTAAAACGTACTTTTCTTTATACCCTGCAGCGCTTTTACATAATCTAGCCTTATAGAATATGATTACTAACCTTTCTGTTCATTCTTCTATCAGCTCTTCAAAATCAAAGACTAACTTAGCAAATAAGAGTGATCTATTTTAATAAAAAATAAATGCAGACATTAGTTACATATGAACATATGAACAAATCTTGTCCAGCTACTAAGGATGCTACAATCAAATCATTCATTATATATTTTATATATATGTTTTTAAGTCAGACTATGAGACTATAAAGAGTAACAATGAACTTTGTCTCATTTTATAAATTATTGGTCTTTACAAGACTCTGATGCATTACAGTGTTTTATAATATTAAGGTCAATATACTGTACATTTTATAATAAAAAATGTTTTCCAAAAAAGGTATTCACTGTGGTTTTCATTTTGCTCTGAGAAAATAGGGAACTCCAAACAATAAGAGTATGAAGTTCAGTCAAAAAACAAAAGTCACGCAGTGTTATACATACTCTTTATTTTTCTATACATGACTTCCTAATAAAAAACTTAACTCCTGTTATGCATATTTCAGGATATATTTACAATTTCAATACTTCCGCAATCAAGTATGGTTTATTTGATAATGTGCATAATTTTAAGAAGACTTATCAGTTATACATAGAAATAATTGCTACAAGATGCTGAATATGCCGTGTTTTAACAAACAAGTCCAACTGGAATTTTGCAAATATTAACTCAACCTTAAAACATACAGGTTCAGAAGACATTACCAATTCCTAAAGTTCTCATTGTTTGTAAAACTTATTCTCATGTTTTAGTATATAACTACAATAAAAGCTTTATTTTCTCTATTGATCAAAACATACCAGAAAGTAATGTAAAGTGTTCTTCTAATACATACATTTGTTAAAAACGGTTAAACAAAGATTTTCTCAGGCCACAAATCTGCCCACTGTCGGAAAGTTGTAAGCTGTTGCAAAATTCATATTTGTCATCATCATAAACAGAACTGAAATACTTACTACAGGTAAAAAGTATTCGATTCGAACAAGAATGTTGAATTAAATTACAAGGACATTGCTGAAGATGCAAGGGCAAAATTTATGTTATAGAGTTTTTAATAAAACTTATTTTGTAAAAAGTCAGTAAGGCTAAACTGTTGTTTGTACACAAGCATTTATTACAGTTATGTTCCTGGCCTAATTAAATGACAATTATGTCTTAGTTTCTCTTTTATGGTTTAAAACCTTGGCCCTGAATCAGAAAATCAGTGCTCAAGATGAAGCGTGTGCCTAAATATCGGGCAGGGATGTAGCTGGTTATGAGAGTCGTTAATGAAGAAGGAATAAGTAGTCAAGATTTTTAACTAGATTGCTCACACGGTCTTTCCTAATCTATTTTCCTTGAACATGTCATAGATTAGATATGTCTTTAGTTCCTTTAATTAATTTTAGCACTTTTTTTATTTTATAGTGGTTCTTGGAAAATGGTAATAAAATTTTTAATAATAATACATCTTTCAAAAGAGTCTGAAGCCAGCATTTCAGCAGTGGATAGGGGTCAAACACTTTTATAAATTTGTCTGTCCGGTCTTCAGCTAACACTTACCTGAATTTAGATTTATGCTTGGATACTGAATTCTTTATATTTCCATTAAGCAGAATTAATAGGTTAAGGGAAGAAACTAGAATCCAAAAATGAATCATTAGATCTGTTGGGGTCAAACAAAGCATCTGATCATGGTTTATTCATGAGTCCAAAGTTTCCACTGCTGCCAGTGGAAAATTGCAAAATTTTCTCAAATTAGAATTTACCTTTTTTATGTGTTATCATTTCTGTGATGTTTGCTGTACCCCTTTCATGAAAGCATACTCCCAATGAAAGGCCTATTAATTATAATTTTCTCCCAAAATAAATATAGCTGCAGCTAAACAAATATTATATGGACACTTTTTACACTAAAGCAGTGTTTGGCCACATGTTCTGTCTGTCATATTCTTTCTTCGCTGAGATACCAGTTGTTCAGGATATTAATCTTGAGGTTTTTTGTGGAAATAAAGAACTTCAAAGGGAAGCCAAGTCTGTTCCAGGACTTCTATTCTTGGATCTAATTTCTGGATTTTCTATTCTGAATCTACATGTCACTGCATGTGGCGAGCTATCCATCAAATGAAGGCAGTTGTAGGATATTGAATATAATTCATAACTTCTTCCTCTATTTCCATGCATTTATCTGCAAGCTGTGTTGAATAAATCAATGACAAATTCACATTCCTTCAAGGACTTCATTAATTTTCATCTTTTTCAGAAGTCTTCATTCGTCTTTCAAGCTATGCATTCAAAGAGAATGGAGCTTGTTCCTATTCTAATTTTGAAAAGTGCTAGGAATCATAGAATCATAGAAGAGTTAGGGTTGGAAAGGACCTGAAGATCATCTAGTTCCAACCCTCCTGCCAGGGGCAGGGACACCTCACACTAAACCATGCCACCCAAGGCTATGTACAATCCAGCCTTGAACGCCGCCAGCGATGGAGCATTCACAACTTCCCTGGGCAACCCATTCCAGTGCCTCACCACCCTTACAGGAAAGAATTCCTTCTTCATATCCAATCTAAACTTCCCCTGTTTAAGTTTGAAACTGTTACCCCTTCTCCTCTCACTACAGTCCCTCATGATGAGTCCCTCCCCAGCATCGCCCTAGGCCCCCTTCAGGTACTGGAAGGCTGCTATGAGGTCTCCATGCAGCCTTCTCTTCTCCAGGCTGAACAGCCCCAACTTTCTCAGCCTATCTTCATACGGGAGGTGCTCCAGTCCCCTCATCATCCTCATGGCCCTCCTCTGGACTTCTTCCAACAGTTCCATGTCCTTTTTATGCTGAGGATATCAGAACTGCACACAATACTCCAAATGAGGTCTCAGGAGAGCAGAGTAGAGGGGCAGGATCACCTCCCTCGACCTGCTGGTCACGCTCCTTTTGATGCAGCCCAGGATACAGTTGGCTTTCTGGGTTGCAAGCTCATACTGCCGGCTCACGTTCATTTTTTCATTGACCAATACCCCCAAGTCCTTCTCCACAGGGCTGCTCTGAACCGCTTCTCTGCCCAACCTGTAGCTGTGCCTGGGATTGCTCCCACCCAGGTGGAGGACCTTGCACTTGGCATGGTTAAACTTCATCAGGTTGGCATCAGCCCACCTCACAAGCGTGTCAAGGTCCCTCTGGATGGCATTCCTTCCCTCCAGTGTGTCAACCGAACCACACAGCTTGATGTCATCAGCAAACTTACTGAGGGCGCACTCAATCCCACTGTCCATGTCACCGACAAAGGTGTTGAACAAGACCAGTCCCAGCACCAATTCCTGAAGGACACCACTCGTTACAATTCTCCAGCTGGACATTGAGCCATTGACCACAGTTCTTTGCGTGCGGCCATCCAGCCAGTTCTTTATCCACTGAGTGGTTCACCTATCAAATTGATGTCACTCCAATTTAGAGACAAGGATGTTGTGTGGGACAGTGTCGAACGCTTTGCACAAGTCCAGGTAGATGACATCAACTGCTCTACCCCTGTCCATCAGTTCCATAGCCCCATCATAGAAGGCCACCAGATTGGTCAGGCAGGATTTCCCCTTAGTGAAGCCATGCTGGCTGTCACCAACCACCTTGTTGTTTTTCATGTGCCTTAGCATGCCTTCCAGGAGAATCTGCTCCAAGATTTTGCCAGGCTCACAGAGGTGAGACTGACTGGTCTGTAGTTCCCCGGCTCATCCATTTTCCCCTTCTTGAAAATGGGGTTATATTCCCCTTTTTCCAGTCATCGGGAACTTCACCTGACTGCCATGATTTTTCAAATATGATGGACAGTGGCTTAGCAACTTCATTTGCCAGCTCCTTCAGGACCCGCGGATGGATTTCATCAGGTCCCATGGACTTGTATACATTCAGGTTCTTAAGATGGTCTCGACCCAGACCCTCTCCTACAGTGGGCCCAGGGTCTTCATTCTCACTGTCCCTGCGTCTGCTTTCCAAGACTTGGGTGGTGTGGTCAGAGCATTTGCCAGTGAAGACTGAGGCAAAGAAGTCATTAAGAACCTCAGCCTTCTCCAAATCCAGGGTAGCCAGTTCTCCTGATAGCTTCTGGAGAGGGCCCACGTTGTCCCTACCCTGTCTTTTATTTGCAATGTACCTATAGAATCCTCTCCTGTTATCTTTCACATTCCTAGCCAAGTTTAATTCTAACTGGGCCTTAGCTTTCCTAACCTGGTCCCTAGCTTCCTGGACAGCATCCCTGTATTCTTCCCATGCCACCTGTCCTTGCTTTCCACCTTTTATAAGCCTCTTTTTTCCTTTGAATTTTCCTCAGCAGCTCCTTATCCATCCAAGGAGGTCTCCTGGCCCTCCTGCAGCACTTCCTTCTTAGTTGGGATGTATCACTCCTGAGCCTGTAGTAGGTGATTCTGAAATATCAACCAACAGTCTTGGGCCCCCCTGCCCTCTAGGGCTATTTCCCGTGGAACCTTACTAAGCAGGTTCCTGAAGAGGCCAAAGTCTGCTCTTTTGAAGTCCAGGGCAGAGAGCTTGCTGCACGCTCTTCTCACTGTCCTGAGGATCTCGAACTCAACCATCTCATGATCGCTGCAACCAAGGCTGCCCTGGAGTGTCACATTTCCAACCAGCCCTTCCCTGTTGGTGAGGACGAGGTCAAGCATGGCACCTCTCCTTGTCAGCTACTCTATTACTTGCAGAAGGAAGTTGTCTTCCACACAAGTGGAACTTAAGTGCTTGCTCTTGGTTTGAGAAGGTTTCATAATTTTCACTTGATCAATCAAATCAGGTTCTGGGTAGTTTCCATGGAAAGAAAAACTTGCCATTCCTTGCTTTTTGCTTTGGAAAGGGAGAAAAAAGATTTGTTTGACATCTTTCTTGGAGGAGAAATACAAGGTGTCATTACAACTGCATAGATTGCAAATGACTGGAGTTGCATACACATTTTTTTCTTTGGCCTTCACAAAAAGAGGTTTACATAACCCCAGTACAACTAAAAACTAATAATTAAAATGGAGGTAGTCCAGAACAGCAAAAAACATGGGAATTGAACAGACTATTCATGTCATCAAGATCTGATAAAATTCCTAAAATACTAGACAGTTCACTTACACATTTTAGTGATTATCCTCAAAAGCTCATGAAGGCAAATTGAGGTACAAGAAGACTGAAAAAAATGCTAAATCTGTAGTTAAGGAAACATAAACCAGCCAAACCCTGATATCAAGAGAGGTACTTTAATTCATTACTAAACTGTCAATCTAAGAGCATCTGTAGAATAGCACAATGATAAGAAACAGCTGCTCTGAAAGTTTCCACAGAAAATCATACAATAGCAAACTAGTTGCCTTCTCATGAAAGTAATTAATCCAGAGTATGGGAAGAGGGAATTGGTATGGCACATCTTTAACAGACATTTTTATGTAGTCACATGGGATATCTCATGTCCAAATTAAACATAATTTATCTGTTATAAAGTGCAAGAATAGATGTTTTCAAATCATTTAAAGAGAAGTTGTGAGTAGCTGTTTGTCATTTAGGAGGACATGTCAACTGAATCTAGCTTAGGTCTGGAGCTTTTTCACATTTTCAATAATGCTATCAGGTATAGAGAATACACTGAAAATATGTGAATATTATGATACTGAAAGAGATTAAAGCACATAAGAGAAAAATTGCAATTCAGAGTGATCTTTCTAGATTGGTGAAATGATTGAAAATAAAAAATATATTCAGTAAAAATACGCAAGAATTGTACTCAAAAGGAGGAAACCGAATGTGCATACAGCAATAAATTAGTGAAGAAGTAGGGGTTGTAGTGAAGAGTAATTGTAGTTATAGTGAAGAGTAGGAGTGAAGTTGCTGTAGTGAAGAGTAGGAGTTGTACAAGTAAACATGATTGCATTTCAAATAAAACATAGCCGCTTTGAAATCTCTTCATGAGGTCTGTGTGAAGCAACATAATAGAGATAGTGGAGATAATTACCATCTTTTCAGCCAGGCCCAAATTCAAAGGAATTGGAAAGAATCCAAGGAATTGTTTTAGGAAAGAAAACCATTAAGTTGAAATTACATTACTTTGTTCTGCCAAAGGAAAAAAAGGCCAAATACGACATACAAAATATAATCAAATGTGTAAGAAATCGTTATAGAAGCAGTGGTCAGTTGATTTTCGGGTTCACTGAAGTTAGTATGAGAAATAATAGTGTTAACTTACAGCAAGATGTAAATCAGATCATAGAATCATAGAATTATAGAGTGGTTCGGGTTGGAAGTGACCTTACAGATCATCTAGTTCCAACCCCCCTAGCATGGCAAGGGACACCTTCCACTAGACCAGGTTGCTCAAAGCCCCATCCAGGCTGGTCTTGAACACTTCCAGGGATGGGGCATCTATCTCTGGTACTAAGAAAATTTTTTAACTGTAAGAACAGTTGTAGAATTTTTCTTGAGGATATTTTGTAATTCTTGTCTTTGGAGACAGTTAAAAACAATTTAGTCCAGTAACTGTCACAACTAGTCAAGATCCTTGTCAAAGAAAACGAGAACTCTTGTGGGTTCTTTCAACATCTAAGTTCCCATCTTTCCTGGATTTTCCTAGGGCCATGGTAGATACTAATTCTATACACCAGTAAAAGAAAGATCTGTTTGTCAATCTTAGTCTATGCTTGTGATTTTTATCTATGTAATATTCATGATAACCTATGAGGAATTCTTAACTGTTTAGTACATGACAAATATGGGCACATGACGAACACGTCCACTGTCACCACATCTTCATGGTAGAAATCTCATTCAGGGATTTCTAGAAGCAGCTACGTCACATGTGACATGGGTAAGTGGTGGACTTGGCAGTCCTGTGTTAATGGTTGGACTTGATGATCTTAAAGCACTTTTCCAACCTAGTTCATTCTCTGTCTTTGTCATTCAGAGAGTTTAGTCTGCAAAGACATCTCACACCATGCCATTCAGAGTTGCATAAAGTAGAAATAAAGAAATGCAAGGAGTTTCGGTATTTATCTTACCTAACTTGGGTTTTATTTACCCATATGTTTTCAAATAAACATTCACCATCTTTGAGTGTAGCCAGCTAACATGAAAATATCCTAAGAGCTGTACAAGCATATGTATAGCTTGTACTTTTATTCCCTTTTCCTGCTGGTTCAGACCAGTAACAGCAGCAGTGATCAGTTAATTAGAGTAAACATTAGTAACTTGTGTAAATATCTGGGTTAGAATCTCACCTGCCTTGAATTGCCTGAGCCTGGCTGAAAAGCCACCCAAAATATTCACCCATTCTGTGAGCATCCTGACCTTTTTCTTTGGAACTGAGTTTCATAGGCAATGTAGTAGTGAGGGAATGAGAGTGCAGTCAAGAGAGAGACAGTGTGACAGTAATTGAGGCTATTCCTATTTTTCAACAGAGTCTCTTGCACATGTGAGTTACTGATCCTTTACTTACTCTTTCTTTTGAGTAAGTAAACTTTTCATTGCCTGGGATGTAAACCTTTCATATTTCTTTCCTTCCTATAGGCAAAACCACTGTTACTCTTCATATAGTGAAAATGATGCATCTGACACCTGGGGTAATGAAACAGGAAAGATGCTATGACATTGGTCTGCAGCTATGTACCACCTACTAAGCACTCCTTTGAATGTGGGGCCTTCATAAAGGGAAATGCATGCTGGCAGCAGTACTGCAGTATGGCTTCTTCCCTACTCCAAGGCGCCATTCGTCGAGCACAGCCGGCCATATTATCAAAGAATTCACAGATTGGCCATGTCTGATGTGCCAGATCAGCAAGTTCGAAAGAAGCATAAATACATGATATCTTCCAGCTGCTGGGGACTAGAGATGCCAGCCAGCAGTGTGAGTCCTGACAGGTGTGGGGGTGGAATGACATGAGATCGATAGTCAGATTATAAAATTAAAAGAATAAGTGGTTCTGTCACATCTAATTACCTCCTGTGGTGCTCTATAGAACTCAAAGCAGACCTGACATCATACACATGTTCCATGACCTATGAATTAGTAACACATGCATGGGCTTCAGACTTACCTTTACTCCCAGTGCTAGTTAAAAAAAGATTAAGGCTCTGGCTCAGAATTAGATTTTTCTCCTTGTTTCTACCACAAACAGTCAATGGGCTAAGCCACTATACTCGCCTACTAAGAAAAGGTTTTATGAGCTTTATTCTTTGGAATGTTACAATAACATACCAAAAAACCAACATTTTCATATTTACTAACCTGGGCAAAAAGGACTGGTAATCAAGGATGACAAAAGCGTCAGCTTCAGTAGAGCTAGCAAGTAAAACATCCTGCTGAAATCAATAGAAAAGTACCTGGACTCCAAACTGATCCCTTACACCAGGTTTTTGGTTAATTTGGGCTTCCTCTCAGTCAGTTCAACCAGCCCATTAATTTGTTAAAAAACTAGTTGGGATGGATGTGTGGGCTGTGAGGTGTATAATTTTCTGCCTGGTTAGTGTGCTGAACCGGCTCATACAGGCAACTAGTGAAAGGCCCACAGGTGAGAAAACAAATATGCGGTGGTCTGGAATGAAATGAAAGGAAGTAGGAGTACCTCTTCCAAAAGCAGTAAACTATTAAGTTTGCCCTGACATTTCATCTGACTTTACCCTGTGAGTAACTGGGATAAATAATCTCTTAGATTATAATGAGATTTTTGTATTACACCCAAACTGTTTGATATACATTCTTCTGTATGTTCTTGTGAATGCTTTCCTGAAGCATATGAAGTGTACATTTATAACCCTATGTAGTGATGCTGACCTGAAGGCCACTGTAGATGGAGGAGTCAGTGTCCCACATTACAGCTAACCTGAGCAGACAGAGGCCTGTGCAGTGCCACGTTGCATGTATAGCATGGCTTTCCACCTTGTGCTGTTCACATCCCCCAGCTGTAGGGTAAACTTGGCCAGTAATTGTAACAAGGGAGCTTGCAGGCAGCTCCCACTCAGTACTGGTGATCATACCACCTGTCTAGCCTTGTCTTTATCTAACAGTGCAGCAGCAAGTTCACATGTGCATATCTTCTTTGTTTGACAGTAGAAATGATGAATAGAGTTGTCTTATTTTAAAATATAGCTCAAATGAACAAACTGGGGTAACCCTACTAATGATGGACTCTGCACAGTGTGCTGCATCCTGATTAGAGTCCCATTTGGTACTGCACAACTCAAGGTTTCCAGCACCTGAAGGAAAGCAAGGTTATCTGTACAACCCTCTCTTTCTTCTTAGCGCTAGCTCTAATAAATACCACTTCAAGACAGGCTTTACAGAGTGCCTTTCTTACTGGGGTCATAAGGAACCAGTACCTCCTGGTGCAAAGCACAGTGTATTTATTCCTCTTGATAACATGAAAACGGTGCAGTCCAATAATCATTATACTGATGAATTGTTATCTTTATAAAAGGCAGAGTTGGTAAGAAAGAGAATACTTGGCAATAGTTTTCACTGTTTTTCACAAACTGTGACTGAATTGCACATTCTCTAAAGGAGGAGCTCTTTGAACTAAATTTGTAGCAGAGTTCTAAGGCCAGAGGAATTAACACAGACCTTTCCCTGTATTCTGGATGACTTGAAGACTTTCCCTCAAATAGACCGTATCCCAGCATTTCTCATAACCTTGGACAACAGCAGAAACATTAATTTATACACTACTCACCTCAGCACAGTGAACACACAGTTAAGCTAACAATTACGAGAAAACCAAGTGTCTCAAGCAAATTCATTTTCCTCTCATTAAAGAACATTTTGCATAACCTGGGAAGCACTGTAAGGCACACGCTTACAACACAGGTCTGCTTGGCCCCTGAACATACTCAGCTGTATGTCATACTGTTCCATTGATTATAGTGATTTGACTCATATAAAGGATTTCTTTCTCTGTTGAGAGAAATCCATATAAAGGGTTAAATGGAGAGGAGACACGAGAAAAGTCTCTGCATACCTGACCACACAGCATCAAATTTATCTGCAGTAAAAGGTCTGGGGGACTGAGTTTTGTGTTTTCTTCACTGTGACCTTTTTTGGTATTTCAGACTTAATTTTGAGTATATTTGGGTTACGTGGTGCCAAGCCTTTAAAACAAAATACACCCTGTTATGGTTTCCTCTTACAACCTTCAGTTCCATTCTTAAACTGCTGGACAATGTTTCAGAGTTTTAAGCTTATGCAGTTCAACTTTTGGAAAAGAACTATCATTAGAATAAAAATAATACTGGTGATTCATGCAACATGTCAGTGATTCTGGGGGAGATTCCCAGTTCATAAAAACCAGAACAAATAAGAAACAGGCTCTTTTTGCATAATCACACAGAGCAAATGCTGAAAGGCTTAATATTTAATAGTTAAGGAGATCAGAAGACCTTTTTGTTTTTCCTTTCTGATTAATGTCTCATAAAACAGGGCAACACATGCGTATGTAGCATTAAAAATAATATAGGAAGGAAAACTCCTTGATTATGAAGACTTAGCAAAAACTGGCTTGAGATTGTCTTCATTAGAAGTTTCTTCCTGCTGGCTAATATCGCCCATCAGCCAAATTTAGTTACTGAAGACTAGAATTGTGCTTCCTGACTCTGTATGGGTTTTCACTAAACTGAGGAAAACAAAAATTAGCAGTAATTAGAGATGTCAGACCACATCCCCTGAGAGCAAAATGTAGCTCAGAGTAATTCCTTGTACTGAGTCACATGGACAATGTCCTAGCTTTGCCACCCGTGCTGTGACTTTTTTGTAGAATTCAACTGAAGTTGATAAACCTACATATGCAGCAAGATATTACTAAGTATAGACTGAAATGTGAAAATCTGATCCTGAATATGGGCAAACAAAATGGCTAAAGTCTGTCTGCATTCAGCAAGATCCAAATGGATTATGCTATCCCCATTGTCCTGTAAAAAATAAAAAAAGTGAGAAGCTGTTGTTTATGGCCAGTTTCTAATAGCCTGGGTTGTAATGATTTAAAAAGTAATCCTACATCATGCTATTCAGCATGGCTGGCTGTATCATAATCTGCTTTCAGTGTTCACCCAAACTAAATGCCAGGATCAAAATATCAGGATTAAACCACTACAGCAAGTTAGTTATAAATTAAGGGTAACATTCTGCACTTGCATCTGTTTTCACCAAAGATGCAGATACTGGCTTGTGTATATGTGTTTATGAGTCTCTCTCTTTCTTTAGATAGATATGTGTTGTCCTGGGTTCAGCAGTAGCAGTCATTTTTCTCCTTCTTGGTAGCTGGTGCAGTGTTATGGTTTTGACTTTCAGCCTGGGAACAGTGCTGATAACACTGATGTTTTTAGTTGCTGCACAGTCATGTTTACTCTGACCAAGGACTTTCTGAGCCTCATGCTCTGCCAGGGAGGAGGGGAAGCTGGGGGGAAGCAGAGACAGGACACCTGACTCAAACTAACCAAAGAGATATTCCATGCCACAGCACGTCATGCCCAAGATGTAAAACTAAGGGCAGTTACCCAGAAGGGCTAGATCACTGTTCTGTCGGGCTGGGTATAGGTGGTGAGCGATTGTATTCTCTTCCATTGTTATTTCCCTTGTCATTATTACTATTGGTGGTAGCAGTAGTGGTTTGTGCTATACCTTAGTTACTGGACTGTGCTTATCTCAACCCGTGGAAGTTACATTCTTTCGATTCTCCTCCCCATCCCTCCGGGAGCAGGGTGAAGAAAGAGAGGGGAGTGAGCAAACCGCATGAGTTGTGGCTTAAACCACAACATGCGTGTATGTGTCTTTGTTCATGTGTACATTTTATGTGGGTTTATGTAGTTTTATATATATATATTCTCTTTGCATATACATGTATATATGGATGTGCATACAATCATTTTTGTTTATATACACCCTGTCCTTTCTTAGCAGCTACATGAGGAAGGCCAATTGTAAAGATATACTGAAGAAAAAAAAATAAAAGTTTGTCCAAACTTTTTTGGCTTAATAACAAGAAACATGTCCTTTTCGTTGACTGCAAAGCATTAAGTATGTTACAGTCGTGCAGAATGAAATTTCAGATTTGAGGAAGACCAGCCAGGGCTCTAGCATGTTGGAATTCAACACTTGCTTTGTTAGTCAAGGCACTGTTTTTCATTATTTTGGAAGTACCTAGCCATTCCACGTCACTTGGTCTCACTTATTGCTTTTCCTGGCAAAGGAGTATCTTCCAGCATATCTTTGAATAGTTTCTCTTTATTCCTCTTAGCTAGCATGAGAAACTTGGGAAATTGATGACCCAGCTGCAGAAGCTATGGTGAAACAGCAAATTTTGCTATGCATTGATCATCTCAGGAAAACTCTCAGGTCTGGAAGTCTTTTACCTTATGTTCTCTCAGCATGATCCAGAGAAGACACTAGCAGTAGCTGGTAATAAATAGCACCTGCTAATGAATGAACAAGATTTACAATCCACATAAATGAATGGGATTTACAATCTACATTAAGAAAATAGATTTTAAAAAACCCATCATTATGTTCCTTGGCTTAGTAATAATACAAATGACTTGGGGAGGGACACACTGTATATTTGAAAATACATATTTTAAAAGGGTGTTGATGAAAGTTGTAATTGATTGTTTTCTTGGTTTTGATCATTTCTCTTAGAAGTGTAAAACTCCTCATTTTCAAAACTGTCAAAATCTGTATCTCGCATAGCAAGGAAGAAACAGTGCCTGCTGAACATAAGCATGCTTGGCTGGTGGTGGATATTTATACAGTACCTCCTAATTAACCTTTCCCTCTACTCTTGTGCTGATCTGTAAAGCATGCTGAGAAAGATAATAAGCAAGATTACAAGATACAACAGGCAAGACATGCAGAAGTCATAAAAAGAATTATTGCTGTTATAACATGCTGATAGAGAGTAGAGGTAAGTGAATAAAAACTGTTTGTTTTGTGTTGAATAAACACTGCTTTGTTTTGTGTTGGTGTAATCCTAATGGGTTTTTTTTGAGATCAGATGGTTGAAAATTAGGAAAGATTTTAGCCTGTGGTCTCATCTGGTGCATAAACAAACTTTGACAATGAGTCTTTGGTGAAGAAAAATTAAGAGGGCACAGAAATCAAAGGACTCTCAGATATAAGGTAGCAAGATACTTTTTTGGGGGGGCAGTTTACATTTTCCTATGATTATTATAGCACTGAGACTATCCTGCTAGGTTTTAGCTCAAGAAACTTATAAAGCACTTATTATGCTTGGCACCAGTTTTCAAATCACAGGACAGTAGCTGGCAGATCTTTGTGTAAGAATAGTATGTTGAAAACAAGCACTGAAAATGTTGGAAATAATTATAAGAGAAAGAAAACTGAACATACAAGGGGAACAAGAATGGCACCAGAAACCACTGGATTGTTTAAATCAAATTAAACTTTAAAAGATTTATTTGAACAGTAGTTCAAAGTGGACTGCCTAAACTGCTTGAGCTTGCTAGCATCTGATTATTTCATGTGTCTATTAGATCAGAATAACACCAAGGCACTGAATCTTATTTCTACATTAGCTGCAGAAATACTCTGAAAGAGTTTAAGTATGAAACCGTTAACTAAGTAATTCAGTAACTTTAACCTTTTCATTAGAGGGAGGGAATGGAGCGATTGTTTTATAGGCATAGAAAGCATTAATATCTAAATTAAGATCGCCTAACTCAGCGGAAACACTGAAAGCCTCGGTTTTCAGATATTTATAACTTTGCTAAACTAGTTGCTTGGGTTGGAATTTTCTGTACTTGTACTTTGCTTCTGAATCAGGATTCATGTTTTTATTTTGTCTCTTTGTAATTCTTAAAGGGTATTATTGAAAATGTCTAAGTTGTTTCTGAAAGGTGAAGTTAAGGAAAAAAATTCTGCCAATATTGCAAACATTTTCCATCTTTTTCATTGAAGTCTTTGGTGAAGACTATGATGTCTTAATATGTTAATTATAGAACATAATACTATGATCAAAGAGGGGGGTGTGTGTTCTGTTTTACATCCCAATCTCAGTCAGCTCCTTCTTACCCTATATAAATATATATAAGGGCAGAGCAACACACTGATTAACATGACTTCTAGCAAGAAAATGCTCTGACTAAATTCTCAGTGGTGCTCTGACATCCTGTAAGGATTCCAGATTCCAACTTGGGGAGGAAGAACATAAAATTAAGTTGCCACATGTACAGATGTTCAGCATCTTTAAGAATAGGCTGGGCTTCTTCACCGTGCCCGAATAAACCTCAAGTTACATTGAATAATGGTCTGATCTGCTTACAAAGGATGGCTAACTTTGAAAATGCTGAACTAGATTTCAAGGAAAGGGAGAAAACCACCAACAACAACAACAAAAAATCTTTAGGGGAAATCAAGATGAATCCACGATACCACAGGAATGTAGTTTTTAAGTTACTTGACTTTGAAGAGCATAGTCATATTGAAATCAACATCTCGTACACTGCTGGTTAAGCTGTTACCATAAAAAAAATCAAACAAATATACAATATAAGTAAAACATAACGATAGGCCAGTATCAGAATACCATAGCCTTCCAAAAAGCATTCCACATTTACATGGAAATGAAGATACATGGGATTCAATAATCTTGCTTACAGTTGTTCTTGAAACCTCAACCTGGAATAGCAAAAAGATGAAATGGAGGCCTCAAGTCCCTCAGTAGCCTGTTAATTAATCATAAACCCATATTGCCGTGTTGTAAAATTCTGGGTAAGCATGATATGCCTAGAGAGCTTACTAAATTTTTTCAGAAATCTGAGAAATAATTATCCTGGCAGAAGAGCTCTTTTGGATGACTTTACATCTACTTTCAGAAAAATGCAACCAAATATATGGCAATCGAGGTCTTCCCCTTCTGCCATGATTCAATTTCCAGTGAGACCGAGGGTCTGGAAATGAAGTAGAACTGTTAGAGTGATCAGATCCCTCCTGCTTTAAAATACAATGTGTAATTTAAAAATAAACGCTTTGTCTAGACTTACCTGCTGGGATTCATGGCAGTGAAAACTGAGGTTTTGGCCTCCTGGTCTTCCAATTTAGCCATCTATGTGAGCATGTCAGGGATCCTTGCAAGCTCAAATGCTCAGGCCTACTTTCTGTAAAAAACTCTTGAATATGGAGCAGAAAGGTGGCTGACATGCCAACATATTGCCTACATATGAATACAGATGTTGTGAATTTGGGACCCTTCATGGGCTCAGTAATGTAAACAAATCTGTTAGTTGTCAAACAGACTAAGAAGAAAATATTGTTGCTTTAGAAAGGTTCCAGGTTCTTTTTTTTTTTCTTTCTTGATTTAAGATAGGGCTTGCCTGGCTAATAGGCAAACACAATAGGGCAGGAAGGATATCTGCTTCAAAGGATTAAGTTCACCAGGTGATGACTACAGTAGTAGCCATATATTTAATTTCCTTTCTTTCAGGATTGCTTGCAGTGAAACCTAGCTGGAATTAGGTGCCATTTACTAAAGGTGTAGAAGATAGGTGCGTGTTGTATGCCCAGTTCTGTATCTAAATAAGCAGATGGACATACCAGAGACTAAAAACATTAAAGTATACCATCTCATAATTGTGTCCTTATTCTTTGTGTGGTTTACATAGTGGCATAGAGTCAAAGTAAAACAATACTAGAGACTGGCAGCCAAAGTTGAAATGACATGAAGTTTCTCTCAAAGAGTGGTCTCACTTGGATACTTAAAACATGCATTTGCTTATATTGTATAGCTTCCTGAGCATTTGCCACCTTAGCAGTCCAGCCTTGCTGTCAGCGGTTTTGAAGTATCTGGTTTTTTATACACTTTGTGCTATTCCTCCATTTATTTTCAGTTGAAAGAATCCTTGTAACTTTCATTTAAACTTGTTTTGATTTCTCCTGCTGTACCTGCTGACACTGGTGTCGCATTTGGTAGCCAGTGTTTTTATTTACAACTATAAAAATGTCTCTGACATTATATATAAGAGGTTAATGTATTTCTTTTTTACAAAACTTTTTGCCCTTTTCACAGTATAAGAAAGATTTTTAATAACAGTATAGCCATTGCTATGTTTTCTTCTGCTATGAACAAGAAGGTAGATTTACATTACATTAGATATCAGGAAAAATTTCTTTTCTGTGAGGGTGGTGAGGCACTGGAACAGGTTGACCAAAGAAGTTGTGGATGCTCCATCCCTGGCAGTGTTCAAGGCCAGGTTGGACGGGGCTTTGAGCAGCATGGTCTAGTGGAAGGTATCCTTGCCCATAGCAGAAGGGTTGGAACTAGATGATCTTTAAGGTCCCTTCTTCCAACCCAAAACATTCTGTGATTCTATGAAATAAAAACATTGAAGGGTTTTAAATGCTACCATGAAGCAAGGTAGTTAGAATATCTGTTGATCAGCTGCAGAAGTAAGGAAGGGTCCTTTCCTCAGTTATCTGGGCTTTTGTCTTCGGGCTAGTTCTGGGAAAAATTTTCAGCTTATCATTCTCGGGAAAAACAAGCAAGCTATTGATTCATAACTTTAAGTAAGTTTCTAGTCAACCATTGTCATACAGGGTACCCACACACTTAAGGGCTTTGCTGGTTTGGGGGCTTAGGTGTTTCTCAAGTCAACTGCTAAGTTGTTTAGTGCACTGTGAATGCGATAGCTTCCCTACGCTGAGTTATCCTTCCCTGACTTGGAAAAATTTCCCCCCTTTCCAGCTTTTCTTGGCAGAAAGTCAAACTTTTTGGTTCTTACTTCTGTGAATCTCTCACAGGAAAACTAACGAACTCCCCAGAACTTTTTTGCTTGGTTTGTGTCAGGTTTTGTTATCATTTTATCGATCAATCAGTCTGTCATGGGTTCAGCAGCAGCAGCCATTTTTGTCCTTCGTAGTAACTGGTGCAGTGCTGTGTTTTCGACTTTCAGCCTGGGAACAGCGCTGATAACACCGGTGTTTTCAGTTACTGCTTGGTAATGTTTTTGTCTGACCGAAGACTTTCTGAGTTTCATGCTTTGCCAGGGAGGAGGGGAAGCCGAGAGGAAGCAGAAACAGGATACCTGACCCAAACTGACCAAAGAGGTATTCCATACTTAAAAGAGAAAAAAAATCTAAACTAAACCCAGGCAAAACCTGCTCAGTAAGGTTCCATGGGATATAGAGACCCCACTTGGAGTATTGTGCGCAGTTCTGGTGTCCTCAACATAAAAAGGACATGGAACTGTTGGAACAAGTCAAAAGGAGGGCCACGAGGATGATCAGGGGACTGGAGCAGCTCCCATATGAAGATAGGCTGAGAAAGTTGGGGCTGTTCAGCCTGGAGAAAAAAGGGCTGCGTGAAGACCTCATAGCAGCCTTCCAATATCTGAAGGGGGCCTATAGGGATGCTGGGGAGGGACTCTTCATTAGGGACTGTAGTGAGAGGACAAGGGGTAACACGTTCAAACTTAAACAGGGGGAGTTTAGATTGGATATGAGTAAGAAGCTCTTTACTGTAAGGGTGGTGAGGCACTAGAATGGCTTGCCTAGGGAAGTTGTGAATGCTCCATCGCTGGCGGTGTTCAAGCCCAGGTTGGACATAGCCTTGGGTGACATGGTGAGGTGTCCCTGCTCATGGAGGGGGGTTGGAACTATATGATCTTAAGGTCCTTTCCAACCCTAACTATTCTATGATTCTATGAAAATCAGAGGTAGCTTGATTTTTAATGAGCTGATATAATTTACCTATACAGGCAAGCTTTCTCTAAACTGGAAACTAGATCTACTGAAGGATTTAGCACATGGACCTGACTCATATTTTACGTTACTTCAGGGCTAAGCTGTAGCTGAGAGGATGAAAAATTTGATACCAAAATACATATGTGATTCATGTTTGAGAAACTAGTTTTCCCTAGCTGACTGAAATTCTGCTCAGAGAAAACTCAACATGAGCAATGGTGTGCAGTTACAGTCTGTCTCAATCCTAGTCCCACACTAAAGCTTAATATGCTCTCTCTGAGAACACTCATTGTCTATGCAAAGTTTAAGAGAGACAGATTAACACAGTATTCTTTAATCCATCTTCTCTGTTCTCCCTCTCCTCCTGCTACTGCCCTTCAAAACATCTGTAATTAATACATTCATGGAGACTGAGTTCTCAGTCTTACAAATACAACACTTCGTTCAGTTGCCTTTTCTTCAAAAAAATGCTTAAAATTTATTTTACAGAAGTTCTCTAATTCTGCTCTTCTAGAGAAAGGTGACTTTCTGTGTTCCTCTTTTAGCTACTCCAAATTAAAAACATTAGATATTTATGTAATCATAGACAGATTAGGCCTAAGTGCCATATCCTACAACCTGTACAACTCTCCATTTTCAGCTGGATTTTACTCCTGTTGTCCTATGGGGAACCATCTCAATCCTCTGATGGATAGATGGCTGCTGACATCTATCCTAATGCATGTTCTTCATGAGTTTATACATAATCTGCTTTTTGTTTTTTTGTGTTAGAAATTATTGAAAATGCAAATTTGTTCATCTCCAAATCTTTCTTCAAAGGGCAAATTCAACTTTATTTTTCATGGTTTTATTTCCTTAAAATTTTATTTCCCTAAAAAAAAAGCTATTTTTCTTGAGCAGTTTGTCTTTTTTTTTTTTTCTTCAGTTTAATAGGATCTTTTTTCCTAAATTCTTTTCTCCGTGAGCTTATAAGACAGTTCTGTCAAGAACTCTTCACTATCAAAGTTTTCATGTGATTTAAATACAACTTTAGCTAAAACAGTTGGGGTCATTTTTCTAAGTCACTGGTATACAAGTTGTGACTTATCCCATACAAACACCTGATTTTTATGTTCCAGTTGATTCTATTAACTAGTTCTCACAGTTTACAAAGGCTTAGTTATTTTTTTTTTAATTAAAATGTTATATTTATTCTAAGTTATTTTAAGTATCGAATGTCAAGTATTTAAATATTAATTATTGAATCTTAGATACTTTTGTATTTAGGGGGAATGATTTGTTTTGTTTAATTGCTTCTGGGTTTTTTTTCTATTTATACCCAATTAACTTGCTAGGGCTCCATCCAAAATTACTTGGATATATATACAGTTTCTAGATGGTTTCTTCACTACTTTCCAAAAAATCTTAAATAGGTTAATTTCTTCCCAGCTGTAAAACTGATGAAGATATTTATTATTTCCTTCACAAACATCCTACCATTACTAGTGTCATTTGCTTCTGAAAAAACTAGGTTTTCCATAATTACATAATTCTCAATAGTACTTCTCTAATAATAGTTGACAGCCACATTGATTTCCAGCCCATGGGGAGATAAAACAAATTCCCATATCAAGCTTTTGTTTTACACAGCTTAGAGCCAATTATGCGGTTTTCCATCTTATCTCTTTATAGCCCAATTTGAGACTGTCATGACATGAATGTAATTTTAACTATTTTTTGTCTTTTTTGAGAAATTCTTGTGGCTTATGTTCAATAAAGACTGAACCTACACTGACTATTTATTTTGTTGGTTTTAGTTGTATATCCTAAAGTATCTAGGGTAGTATGTACTCTTTGATCCTTCTGTAATTAACTGTTCATCAAAAGCCCTGACAATTTTTCTTTAAAATGGGGTAATTGCCATAAAGTGAGTAATCTTTTCCTGGCTTTGGCATAAATTTCACATCCTTCTTCTCTTCTTCTTCTTCTTTCTAGATGAAGATTATTCTTTCTCTTGTTCTTGCTCAATATATCCTAGATATCAGCCTCTATCCCCTTGGAACCTGTTCTCTGGTATCTTCATGCCACAGTTCTTCCTGGTTTTGTATGTCAATAGGTGCCCTCTTTTTCTGCTTTACTTCTGCATCTTCCATTTCCTTTCTTTATCCTCCATTGTACCAGATTTTTTCTATCAAGTGGTTCTCCACCATGACTTCCTGTGCCCTGATGGTCCCATGCTTACATATGTCATTGTGCTTGTTAAGATAACATAACCTCCTGCTTATCTCATTCATGAGATGTGTGCAAATCCTCCTGGCCATCTCATTCATCAGACTTCTTTCAATTCTGTCTCATTTTTGAGATATCTCTATTCCACACACTCTGTCAATGAGGCAAAACAGGCAAATGTTACTTGCAAGGTTTTCATAAATGCTCAGAACCAGCAACTAGTTCCTTTTGCTGTCTCTTTATTCTTCAGAATCTCTCACTGCTTCTCTTGATTGTCACCTTTTTGATAGTGGGAAAAGGACATGTAAAACTGTGTTTCCTGCTCTCAGCATGCTGGCAATTTGGTTATTTGAGTCTTTATCTTCCTCTAATCCTGCTGTCTGAATAGCTTTGGAATCAATGACAAAGCAGTAGTGAAACCAGAGGGCTTCACTCGTGTTCAGCTGCAGGATCTCTGCCCCTTAAGTAACACAGATCCCCCAAACAGATGGCAAACTAATAAACTGCTTGCAAACCACTTGTAAATTGCATCATATAAAACATCTTTGGATAAACTATTCATTTACCAACAAAAAAAACAACAGTCATCTTGCCCCTTCAAAAGCAGATATTACATAAACTTTTACTATTTTTTGTTCTCTGTGAGCAGGAGGGAAATACTTATGCATACTGCTTGCGAAAACATTTTACTTGAACTGGAGAGCAGTACTTCCATCTTGCTTTGCTTTTCCCATCCCCGGAAGTAAACGTCCTAACTTCTATGCTAACACTGTATGAGCATACTTTCTCTAGGACCCAGCAATTACATGACCAGTCTTTGATTAGATGAGTAAGCTTGGGTTATACAGCATAGTCACAGAGCACAGAGCATTGATCCAAGGGAAGTATGTCCAGGAGATCTGAATTTGCTCAGGCTAACTTTGCACTCAGAGGCCTTAAGCTGTATCAGGGACCATCTGGTCATGCACACCTAGAGCCAAGCTGGGACAAAAGCATGCAACCAGCCGGAGCTCTTTATCATGCACTCCAATTAATTTGACAGGACAGAAATGTTGGCATGTGCTTACAGCATGATCTGGATCATGTTTGTACCCATGGGTGATGCAGGGAGTCACAGACTGGGAAGCCTGAATCTGTTCATGCAAGAAGGAACAGCTCCAATGGGATGGAAGAATATTCTCCCTACTCCTCAAACACATTGGCTCAATTCAACCATCTTCCCAGAGTGGTTTGGTGCATTGCATTTTTCCCTCTCAGTGCTTGTGGGAACCAGAAGATACAGCCTTCCAAGAAGCAAGACAGCAACAGTCAGCAGCTGGAAACAGCTGGCTTTCACAAGCATCTCCCAGTGATCTTCCAGCTGCTGGCTCTGCTGCATGTCATTCAAAAGCTGCTCTGTTTTTGGCCCCAGTACCTTCATTGTTGACCCTGCTCTATTTCAGAGTTAATGCACTTTCTCAAAACAAGATGTACGTGGGTAGAGATGCAGTGAGGGAGAACTGGACCTAGTATTTCATATCTTTCTCCATGTATTTAGTTTGCCAGTGGTTAAGCCTCTAATCACAAATGATGGGTCAAGACAAATTTCAGGGGGAGGCAAGACAGAAGGAGACAACCAAGTTTCATATTCAGACTGAGGTTCAGAAAGCCTAGCTCTTTTCATCAACATCTGTTGGTTACTTTAGGAAAATTATCTTTCTAGTTTTATCAGTTCTTTAAATTTCTGTTTTATACAGAGTTCCTAGTCACCTCATTTAGGGCTTTAATTCTGCTGTCCAGGATAAATTCATTTGTTCATGGAGGCCTGAGTGTCTAAAGTAGTAACACAAAGAATAGTGAACTTGCCTGCGTCTCAAAATGTTTATGCATCTCAAAAGTATTTGGCTTTCCCAGCTACTCAATCACCAGAAATCACTGATAGATTACAGGAAAATAAAACACTTTCCCCTCAGCATCACCTTGCAGGTTTTCTTGTCAAAGTTTTATTTTGCTTTGGGACACAGAAAAATAAATTGCCCTTTTTTTAAGAATTGAAACCTTTTGGACAAAATGTTTTACAGATATCCAGCATATATCAGACTAGTTTCTTACTGCATGTGTATCTTTTCTGCTAGCTGTATTAAATTAGCACCTCACATATTTGAATTTCATAGGTTTCCTTAAAAATCATGGAGTGATTACACAATTATTATTTTTTTTTACATGCATCATAGGTTTGGTATGTGCAGTAAATCAGGCAATTCCCTGCTTCCCTTACAAGAGCTAATGAAGTCACACCATAGTCTGGCCTTTACCAGTGGACTGGCTGTCATACAAGCCAGCCTGCTTGCCGCTTTTCTTGGATAATCAATTGGTGGATTTCAGCTGGCAATGCATTTAGGACTGGGTGAGCCACCCAGAACAGAATTTTCCCCAAAGCAGGCCTCTTGCAACTTGCCTACACCCAGAGAGACAGAAAGCAATCCCACCAAAATTTAGATGAACACCTCCTGGGTCTTGAAAAGTTTCATTTCTTTCCTTCCATGTGGAAGCACATTTTGTTTTAATGTCTGTATCAATTTTCACAAACTTTATCCATTCCTTTCTCCAAAACCATGGTAGGTTCATACTTGATTATTTTGTTTGATTACATCTATGTTCTGCGAAAGGTTTGAAAAGCTTTATATGCTGTAAGTATAATTCTGGACTCAGTTGTGCACATGTGATCCTGATACTCAGAAATATTACCTCATTTTCTTTCTGTAAGTCAGGTGCTAACATTTTACAACCTATTGACTAATTTTGAAAGCTGGATGGAAAAAAGGAATTAAACAATATGCTTCTGAAATACAGACGAAAGACCTTTTTTGTCTTGTTTTTTGTTTCAGATAGGAATGAAGAGTTAATTGAATTGACATGGTACAAAGCTTAAGAGTGTGGCATGCCAATCAAGTTAGCTCAACTGACCTTGCCCTTTTGTGTGCTACAATGAATTCTGAAACGAAGCTATGGTCTGAGGCAGTAGTTCAAAAACCCTTTTCCAGGCTGCCTGTGGGAATTAGATTGGATCCAACCCAAGATAAAGCTCTAACTGTGCCTCCCTGCTCCCATCAGACAGGAAACTCAAAAACCTTACTTAATCTAGCCTAAACATGGAACTTTCATAGCTATACATTAAAAGTTTTCTCTTTGAGAAGACACATACCTTATTAATCAAATGAGATTGGTTAATCTTATATGAACAGTTTTCCTGTTGTCTATCAAGTGTTTGTCTTCTACAGAACTGTATATCAAAGATACGAACATAGGCTGTCCTTGAAGTTGTACTATGTAAAGGAACAAATCTGTAACATATTTAAGGCAAATTACCTGTTAATCTTTTCCTTAGCTTGTCACACCTTTGTGCAAGCAGAAAAGGGAACTTATGTGATTCTGTGCATAATGGCTAAGAAAACCTTTATCTCATTCTGAAATCGGCTGGGGGGCCATAAGCAAGTATTTCCATCTGTAGGAGGCAATATCAATCGCAGCAGTGCCAGCCATAGCCAATACAACGATATCTGAGGCAGCGTGGGGTTTGGCAGATGAACAAAACATGAAAAGAAGAGGCAGGGAATGTGACATTGTATGAGAGGCTCTTCTAGGTCTGGCAGGAAGCACGGATGTCTTTCAAAGAAACTTTACTGGTGGCAAGATTCAGCAGGGAAAAAGAAAAAGTCATCTGGATACTACAGATAAACATCCAAAGCAAACTTTACTGTTCCTGGAAATTTTCTTGTCACAAGACCCCTAGGACACAGTCTTATTCCTATTTTCAAATCAACAGTCATTCCACTATATACAAGCTGTGGACCATGCACCCTATAGCCTACAGCGGCTACCTCCTGGACACATGCCACAGGACAATTGTTGCTTTACGTGTGTAGCCATGAAGAACTGTAATTCCTGATGGGTTTTACATGCTTACAATATATTCCATTGGTGCATCTTCCTCTGTTATTAATGTCATGATCTCTCTGTTTCCAGCTGTTGTGCATTTCCAATCGCTATTTTCAGGGCTTAATAATTCTGCCTCAAGAAATTCGCCCCAGGCTCAGTTTTAGCAAATAGTCTCTATGGAAGTAAACACGGCAACATGAACTTCAAATTATCATTATACTTATCTTCCATTATTTGTGAAGTATTGTTTCTGCTTTCCTAAAGAAGCAATTTACACAGTTATTTTAAAATATAAGCTTTATTTTAACAGAACGACCAGTGGTAAAGACGTAAAAAATATGAACTTTTCTCATTTAGTGTTGCAATCTCCTTCTGTATGTTAAAGGACTTATTATGTACCTCACTACCCAAATAACAAGTTTCCTCCTATTCCAAACTTAAATTTGGTTAGGGTCTGCCACTTGCAGTGGCATCAATATGACACAAAACCATGTATTACTGCAAGTAGATTTGGGTTTATATGCATATTTCATCTTAATTCCTAAAATTCATAGAATCGTAGAATCGCTTAGGTTGGAAGATCATCTAATTCCAACCCCCTGCCATAGGCAGAGACACCTTCCACTAGACAAGTGAAATTTAATTTCGTAATTCCTTCTGTTGCCTTAATTATTACCAAAATGTCGATATTACAGCATTGTTAAGGGTATCATCACCATGTCTCCATTGCCCTTTACCCGCACTTGAATTGCTCCCTGGAAAGAAAAAAAAAAAAGATATGGAAGCACATTTCACAAGTCAGACTAGTAAATGTTTCATAAAACTCAGGTTTTAGACATTATAGCTATTATTTTTTTGAATCATTGTTTACACCTTTCTTCAAACACAGATGTTTTTTTCCCACATAAGCTAGGAAGATACCTGTGTACTGTTCAAAACAAATCTTGCTGAAACAAGTAAAAATTAGAGTAAATGTTCATGACATCTCATGATTTATAAGTAATGAATGCCTGATGCAAACACTGAACAGAGAGTCTTAGCTGGTGTTGCTAGGCCGTGCTGTAGGTTTATGTCTCATGGCAATTATCATGTGTCTGTTTCTTCTCTCTGATTTTACTTCCACATCCCTAGTTTTTGGGGGAAGTAGTTCAAGAACAGTATCACTGACCACTTAGACTGCAAGATATTCTTCAATCACACTTAAAGAAGGAAAGTCCCCTTCTTCTTGTAAACAGATGATTTGCTGTTTTACTGGGTCTTGTCCAGAACTTTTATGAAAAGGAGCACTGATGTCCAGAAATGCCAACATACAAAAAAGGCCCCTTTTTTTCAGTTTTTCAAATATTTCTATAATAGATACCAAAGTTATGGCTGGTTACATGAGATTTACCTTGAAAGCTGTGGGGTTCACAGAGGAAAAAAAGAAATATATATATATATATATGTAAAAATTCTGTTTTCTCAGGAGTGGAGGGAACTAGACTTCAAAAACAACAAAACTAGACTTCAAAAGCAACAATAAAAGAGCAAACACTGGAACAGAAAACTCTTCAAAAGGGAGAGTGAGCAGGAAACATTCCCCCCCATGCCAGCTGAATTGTTTGAATTGAAAAATCCTGAGTTTAATAGAACATTTACAAAACAGAGATCCACAGTTTAAGTTTCTCAGACATTCCCAGTCTTGGCTGTGAATCCAAATCTATAGGGACCAGTACTGTGGCAGACGTTTCAGATGTCTCATCCCCTACTAGTTCTGCTATATACTGCAAGCAAATTCCACCCTTGAGGGTTGAAGGAGAGATTAGGTATTCATTAAATTACTTGCAATTACCTGAAGTGCCAGATGTAGTGGATTTATTTTTTTGTTTTCTTTTTCTTCTTTTTGGTCATGTTCTTTGTTTTCTTTTCCTGTGAATGTTATCCCTTACTATGCTAGGTCTCATGGGTGATATGTGGTATTTCTAGTTAAGAACCCTGTTTGATATTCATCAGTATTCAGGGCTACAAAAAGCAGTGAATGATCAGCATTATAGATCATATATTTAAATACTTAAATTTAAATTTAAATTTATAAAATTTAGATGGTTTGACTCATTTATGTCTGCATACTTTGAAAAACAATACATTGTAATATTTTTCAATCCTATTTTGTTTAAATAACAAATATTTTTAAATTTTTAGGTTTTGTTAACTGTATTTAGATTATTTTCTCAGGAGCTTCTAAAGTGAAATGTTTCTAAATGTAGACATATGGTTATTAATATACAGGATAATCAATCTAGTCAATGATTGCATTATGCTTCTGGCAGCATTGAACTGACTGGACGTTAAGAGAAAAGAAAAATAAGTACAATGATATTTGCATTTAGCATTAATTCATTAATTATCAGAAATTATTATTACAAACAAGTTAGGTAGTCAAAATTAATGAGGAATTATTATCTTCACTCATCTGTTTCAACTTATAACTTCATGATTTACACATAGACATCTGTCGTGGTTTAAGCCCAGCCAGTAACTCAGAACCACATAGCTGCTTGCTCACTCCCTCCCCTTCCTCCTCCTACTCCTGGAGAGATGGGGAGGAGAATCGAAAGAATGTAACTCCCACGGGCTGAGACAAGAGCAGTCCAGTAACTAAGGCATAACACAAACCCACTACTGCTACCATCAATAATAATAATGATAAGGGAAATAACAAGGGAAAAGAATACAACCGCTCAGCATCTGCCAACCGATACACAGCCCGACCCAAGCAGTGATCAAACCCTTTCAGGTAACTGCCCCCAGTTTATATAGTGGGTATGACGTGCTGTGGTATGGAATACCTCTTTGGCTACTTTGGGTCAAGTGTCCTGTGTCTGCTTCCTCCCGGCTTCCCCTGCTCACTGGCAGAGCATGAGATTCAGAAAGTCCTTGGTCAGAGTAGTCATTACTGAGCAGCAACTGAAAACATCAGTGTTAGCGCTGTTCCCAGGCTGAAAGTCAAAAATACAAGACTGCACCAGCTAATAAGAAGGAGAAAAATGACTGTTCCTGCTGAACCCAGGACAACATCCTTTGAGTTAGGCCTTTGATATTTGCTTTCCAAGTGCCATGCTACAGGATTTTGATAGTGCTCTCTGACTGGTAGAGCCAAGCTCTACAGATGCTTCATCTACAACAAATTTTGGCTCTCTGCTTAATAGAACACATTTTGAGACAAAACCATGACTTACAGATCTGGAATCTGCTGTCTGAAAACATTTGTAGGAATAAAAGTTTTCTCAGATTATTCACAAATGTTACTGAACAATAAAACTCTCTGCACAGGCTGAAGCCACACCCGGCATCTAATTAGTTTGAAATGGTTTTTAATTTTTTTTTACTCTGTTTCACCACTTCAAATCCAACACATTGTGTTTTTTCTCTCTTCTTGTTGTATTTCCTTAATCATGTGTTGTACTAAAATGTTTCATCCTAAAATGGTTTCTTCCTTGGAGCAATTTTGAGTTTAATTTTTTATTTCTGCCAAGTTTAAGTATAAAAAGAAATTACTGTGCTTTGCTAAAGCACATGTAAGGAGGAGAAGAGATGCTATGCTTAGAATCGTAGGTTTATATGACAATTCAGGAAAGAAGGGAAGCACATATGTCTCTCCCAGATAGTCTCCTGGCTATACTGATTATTTCATATTTCATCAGCTAGTTTACATTCTGGAAGTCATATAATAAAAGATGCAAGCATTTCCTGCACTTCATACCTCCAGTATCACTGAGGGTCATTTAAATTAGGGTAAATTTAAACAAAATAAAAGTAATAACAAGATATAAGAGCTTATTTAATCAACATCTGAATGGCATTAAGTTGAGAGGAATTTTTTCCCTTAAAAAAAACCCAAAACAACAACAATAAATAGAAAATAATATATTCAAGCTTTCTTGAATTGTTATGCAGATTGTAAATTTTAAAATTCTCTGTGAATACATTCTGTGCTTCATATTTCAGGATATTTTTCAATGTTCCTTCTCTTTGATGAGGAATGTAAGAAGCATTTAAGACACATTTAAGACAAGTAATTCTCAATTTTTTAATAAAAGAATAGTGTAAATATATGTAACAATGAAAGACGCTTTGTCTTCTCAAGATGGCTTTTAACACTTTAGATTTTTTTAGTCCACTTTATTTCAAGAATATCTATTTTAAACAAGATGTACTGAGAACTGAGTAAATTCAGAATATTGCCATTGTCCTAAATTACAAACCACAGCTTTAAGCATAGACGCTTGTTGTTATTTCTTAAGAGGTTAAGAAATAGGTTTGAGCAAAATCTTTTTTTTTTTTTTTTTTCTTAATTTCAGTCCCTCAGGAGGATTTATGAAGGTTTGAGGGTTTTTTCCATGTTCAACAGCATGCTTCAATTAATTCATTTTACACTCCATTTCTCATGCGTCTTTGCTCAATGAATAAGCATACATCCCAATTCCAGTACTTGAGCAAAGGTTAGTAATAAGGAGATGAATTTCGTATTTGGTTCTGGTTGGCTAAGCATCTAAGGGTGCATAAGCACCAGATACTAAACAGAAGATCCTTAGGGGCATATTCAAAGCATAATCATATATTGTATACAGCATCTTCCATAACACAGTCCTTGCCAGGGTAGCTTTTAGGTACCACAAAAATAAAACTATTCAACAAACATCACTTCCATGCAGTCACAGAGCTGCATGGAAGCTCAGATGTTTTGTCCAGGATATTGGACATGACAGTGTTCATTCATAGATGATAATATAAGGTTTATTGCCAGCTTCTCTGTTAGGGGAATAGGTGGGTTAGAAAGTTTAATTTCAAACCAGATGTCATGGCTGTTCATCACAAGAACTTACGTTACTCAGCCAAAAAGGAAGAAATGGAAACAGATTAATCAGTGATCACATGGATATTAGTCTTCTAAGCAACAGCCTCCAAGAACTGGAATGTACTTGTGAACTTTTCCTGCACTGTAATTTGCCTGTCCTGTAATTGAAAGTGAGGGAACCACAGATTGCTACGTCTAGATGACAATCTGTGGAGTAAAGGTAGCTATATTTGAAGGATGCTCACATTTAATGAGTGCAGACCTGCCGATGTGTTAAAGCCAAAATGTGTGTGCCCAGACTAAAAAGAAAGAGGAGGTATGCACAAGATATTAATGTAAGAGATCTGAAATACTCTTGAGCTCCTTTTAAGTTGTTAAAGCAACTTTCGTCACATCTCCAATATCACTACAGATCATTAGACAGATTTCATTAATAATATTCAACAAAAAGAGATCAGTATCTGCTTAAGAGGAAGGCAAAGGCTTTCAGTCTGAGTAGAGCACCACTGCAAAAACCAAAAACATTGACACTGGAAAAATGTGGATGCATTTATATTTACTTTACCATGCATATGCATCTGCAAAACTATCCTGAAAATTTCACAGGCAATGGGCTTGAGGGGGATGGTGTCTAGGCATTTTTTGCTCCAGTTGATCTGGAAATACTGGCAGAAGAATTTTTCACAATGAGGGTGGTAAAACACTGGCACAGGTTGCCCAGAGAGGTGGTAAATGCACCATTCATGGAGACATTCAAGGCCAGGCTGGATGTGGTTCCGGGCAGCCTGATCTAGTTGAAAATGTCCTTGTTCATTGCAGAGGGGTTAGACTAGATGACCTTTGAAGATACATTCCAACCCAAACTATTCTATGATTCTATGATATTGTGTTTCTGTTTCTACACTTAAATTGATCCATAAATTGCACCAGAAGAAAGAAAAAGAAAGATAGCTCAGCATGGAGAGAAAGCACATGACGTGCAAATGCAGACTTGAGAGTTTTATATAATATTCACTTATACTTTATCTTTGGAGGGAAAAATTAATTGTTATTATTTGTATTCCCCTGTTTTTTTCTGTCTAAACCTCATCTTCAGGATTTAGTTATCCTTTAATAGAAGTTTACCAGGAAAATTATTGTCTCATGCAAGCAATGTGAGAGATCAGATGTGAAAGATAAATGAGTACAAGAGCTCAAGAAGTGTAAACTATACTTTCAGAAATAAGTAGAAATCCTGTAAGCGATACTAGTAATAATAGTACAAAATTTTTAAAGCAACTGTTTGTTCCTAAACAGTTTATGTGACTTGAGCCAAATTCTTTCTTTGTGTATGTGTACTCTTATGGATTTGTTCCAAAGACTAGTAAAGCCAATGGTAGGAAAAATCCCACAGCAGATTCCTGACCAGGACCATAATGCAGTATAGTTTCACCCCTTATGCTAACTGGTAGACTAGAAACATGATCATTAAATTTTTTCACAAAAAAAGTCTTCAAAGAAAGTGTTCTGTGCTATCAATTCACAAATGCTAAACAGATCACTCTGAAAAAAAAATAAAATGAGTTTATTAATTTAGTGATGAATTACATATGTCACTGCATGGTATATTACATGGCAAGCCAGAAATTTTAATCACTTTTCAGCTTAATGTAAAAAGAAGTAGCATGCATGTGTTCCAAAATAGAGGAGCTGGTCACAAAACCACACACATATAGTAAAAATATACATTCCAATCTTATTCACATGCCTATTTATCTGCATTCTCTTAAAGAGATAGTGTTATGGTTATAGCTTCTTCACAAATTTCCTGGGCCTGGTTCTTACCTGTGCTAATATCAGTGGTCCACTTACCCTTTAATGGACCTACTGCAATTGTGCACAGTTGAGGACAATAGCAGCCCAGCCATGACATGAGGCAAATGGATCACTGAACAGTCCTACCAAATTCACTGTATACAGAAATAATTCTGGATCTTCAGCTATGATGGGTGAATTCGTACCCCTGAAGATAGTTGCGAAGCATTTCTTTTAACTTTATGGCAAAGAAAGGCTATAATTAGAGGAAGAGAATGCTAAAAATGAAACCAAGTCGGTGCTGTAGCGGAAGCAGAAGTAAACGTCCTTTAAAGTAATCTACAGAACTTTACAATACATGTCAATCATTACTGCCTATGCCTAAAATAATGGATGACAGATTGGAAATATATTACGTTATATCTGTAACTGACTTGCTTTTTCTACCAGAATAAAGAATTCTCATGTGAGAGAAAAAGGAGAAATGATTCAGTACTAGATGGGAAAAGGTACTGTTTACCCACTACTAGCAGAATAAGTGTGTTTTTGTAACATAATGAAAAAACTCTCCTTGTTATAAGCAAAGGTTGCCTTCCAGTGAAAAAATTAAGTTAATAATTAGTCATTCTTTGGGAGTTAAAGCAAGTAATTTAGTCAAATGGAATGCTTTTTAAATAAGCTAGTAAAATAAGCAGTACCACAGCAGCAAAACATTTGCAAGGACAAATGTTTGCAATGTGATTTTGGAGATACATATGGTTTGTGGGCAGGACTGCAAAGGAAACTGGGACAAAGAAAGAGGTCCAATCACCGCTTTGGGTACCCTGTTCAAAATGCAGATGCTTGAAATTTCCCTATAATGATTGCCTGGCCTAGGACATGATTAAGGCCTACAGGCTGCCATGTTGTCATCTGTTCTTTGGGGGGGTTTTGTATCTGATGTGGGACGTTTCCAAATGTGCCTGGTAAATAAGCCTAAACTCTATCAAGATTCACAAATATGCATTTCTCCATCTCCTTTAACTGGGAGACCAGATTCAAAAACGTGATTAGACAAAGTGTGGTGTATGAGAATACGCCTGAGTTACTCATGGATCTGTTGAGGAGATAAAGATGGAAACGTTGCTCTGTCCTTGTTGGGTAAACCATCATAATACCCTCATCCACTCACTCATCCTCTTCCTCTGAACCCAGGCAACATCTGTGTAATCCACAGTAGCAAGAAGTGATTCAAGGCTAGATTGGGATAATGATAATTTCTAATCATAAATTACTTTCTGGTGCCAGGATGCCTCCAGACAGAGAAGCAGGTAGAGATTTGGATCTCACACATTTTCACTTCCAAAGTGTAGAATCAAAAAAAGCAGTGCTGTGGTCACCAACTACATTCTTGATAAGTCTGTGAGGAAAGACTGGGCCAGTACAAAGACATCTGGATAAATTCTGGAGATGTGAAACCCAACCAGAAGATGTCATTTTTTACAACCCAAAATATCCTCTGTGCTCTGCAGCACTGGATGTTGGTAAACAGCCTCAGGATCAGAACTCTATCTTTCTTCAGGGGCACCACTACCTTAGAACCACAATGCTAAGGCCTACGATCTACAGGCCCTATGGTCCAGCCACTTCTTGAAGTATTTCAGGGTAAATGATGCCCCTGGAACCTGATCCTTGACACCTACCCCAGAGCCATGAGCTGCACTTGCTGGCCAGAACATAACAGTTAGTCCCAAAGGCAGAAAAGCTTCCTCAATCTCTTCCTCTTTCTGTGTTGGAGAAAAGACGGGAAGACAGCGATGTACAGCCTTAAAGTAGCATGGTAAGCATTTTTAGTGACATCAAATAGCTGCTTGCTTACCAGCTCACAGACCTGGTCAAGTAAGTAGAATATTCACCTGAAAAGTAGCCATTTTTTCCATCTTCATATTGTTTTTTCATGTAAAACAGTCCTCTGGGGTTGTGGAAAAATAAAACAAAAGATCGAGATCTGAACAGCCTGAATGCCCTCAGGTTGAAAATCTGTACTATTGTGAGGAATTGTACCTGGCTTTCATCCTCAGCTTTTAACCTAAAGTGCCACATTTAGTCCCTATCTGTCAGCAACAAATCACTTTAACAAACAAAAATGTCTCAGGAAATGATAGGCGTCCTTAGCCTACATAAGGAGCCCGTAAAGCTGTGCATACGTTCCCATTATCACATGACAGTGTGGATGCTTTACTAAGCTGGGATAGAAGAATTGACCCCTTTGCAAGCCCATTAAATCCACTTCTTTAATAAAGAGCATCAAAAATAGAGCTAAAATGACCACAGTTTATATATTAAATGAATAAATTTTATTATTTTTTCTGATTAGTTCATTGGACTAAACTACATTTAAGTTGAATTTCCTGATTAAGAATGCTGTAATTTGGTCAAGGAAGATCCAAATCCATTGCAGAAATACTACCACCAGCACTCGGGTACATGTAAATAAGAGTGTGGGTAAAAGCAGTACATTTTACATTGTAAAATATACTCTAAACTTTCCCTTATCTGTCACCCTTTAAAACCTTGTTCTGTAGTGTTTGTTACACAGAGCAATCTCAGAACATCACTATGGGGTCTTCAGAAGTGCAAAAAGAGACTTAATAGGTAATACAGGCAGCACAGTGGAATGTCATTGAGGAGTTAGATTAATGTGCAGCATTATGCCTCTTCACTCTACACACTGCTCCCAGACTAAGCCTATTACTATTGTGCATCTAGCTTCAAAAAAACAGGGACATGTAACATTCCATCAATCTTTTTCATTATGGAAAACAGGTGAAAGATTATATGTACCTATATGAAAGGAGAAATATCTGAATTTTGATGAAATTTTTGAAAGGTGAAATTTAAATCTCCTTTTTATAACTTCATTCTTGTGGGAAGAAAAAGAACTCTCCTTCTCTCAGTCTCTTTCTGCCAGACATTTTAATCCACTGGAAATCAGGTATGATAGGAAACTTTTAAATTTTTTGTTGCAATACTGAAATGAAACCTTATTGTTATCTTGAAACTTTTATCAATAAAAAATTTTAGAAGTTCATTCTTTAATGTTTTTAAAAGCTGGCATGGGTTGTTTGACTTGTGGTTTTAATTCATTCTGCTCTGCCCTGCCCTGCAAGAACAGAAGAACTGATGGATTTTCTTTCAGAATTCAGGAGACCAGACTTTTCTGTTTTAAAATTCTGGCCTCTCTCATTCTTACTCAGGTATGGCCTTGCATCTGCTAATACTGACGAGTGAAAGTGCCCATATGTAAAAGTCCACATTCTATTGTCTTCCATGTTCTACATAAGCACTGCTCTCTTGAGTTATTAATTTATAACCATATTGAGAACAGAAAGGAGAGCTGAAAGGTACTATTAGCAGACCTTTGTTTTCCAAAATTCTCTCAAAAGCATTGTCTGACCAGATTCACTTCAACCAGCTAGACCCCAAAGCACCACTCTTCAGTCAACAGAGGAGTTTCTTCCAAGCAGATCTTGGTGGGCTAAATCCCCCTCACTCATTCCCTCCTGGGGAGGGAGACAGCAAAGGGTGATTCTGTTCATAACATCGGTGCTTCCATTAGGTATTTATGCATGACGAGATGAACCCCAACATCAGCACACTACACTAGCACAAGTCTGTAGTCATTAGATGATTAAAACCAAAAAGCCTAGAATAAACTTTAAGTTACGTACTAGCTCATTTTAATCAGCATCTTTTATAAGATCCTAATTTAGACCTTTTTTCTCTTTTTCATAATTTTTCAGTGGCACAAGCTATTACACAATATTTGTGTAAGTAAGTGGGCTTGGTGTTTCATGTCACTGTGTGTATAGTCTTATACGAATTTGAAGGGTTTTGCTTAGTTGGTTTTGCTTTTGGTGGGAGGAGAAGAAGACAAGAAGGGGAAGCAAGACCTAGTAGCATATACAATAGATCTGGAGACTTTAAAACTATAAGCAATGGACAAACAAGAGAGACTAAATTCTGAACATGTGTTGGACAAAGGACAACACCTTCCCATCTGCTCTTCCTTGTCCATAACAAAGTGGAGATGTGTAATAAAGGAAACATCTGGGTTAGAAAATAAAATTCCCAAATTAGATCACCATAAATCAGTAGTTAATGAAACACTAGGCTCTCCTCACTGTTGGAATGAATTATTCATTTCCAGCTAAAATTGTGGGGTAATCTTTTCTCATCTGAATGGAATGTTTTGCAACAAATATTTGTTTTATCTGAAAGAAAACATATTCCTGTTTTCTCTAGGAAACAGTAAACTTCTAGTCCAGATTGAACTAAATATTAAAAGCTAGTAAATTAATTTCACAGTGTACTTCACCGAAGTTCATTTGAACAATTAAAAATAATAAGGTTTGATTTTAAAAGAATGTATGTGGGACTCAGATATTTGCACAACTGAACATACCTCATAAAAATATATCATGGTACTGAGAGCGTACATGCTACACTCTCTTGTACATGTCTCTGCCGGTTTAGAAGACCTGCATCTGCAGTGAAAATTCCTGTGGCAGTCTGCTCCTTATTACTTGGAAACTTTGAGAACCACAGTGCACTGTCTTACATGATCAGGAATATTTCCAGTTTGGAAACAATGCACCAGTCCAACTTTAATTGCCCCATTTGTTTCAAATGAGCACAGTATTCCAAACAACCTGGTTAAACACAAATTGCTCAAGCATCAGTGAGATAGAAAACAAATGAGTAACCATCACGAATGGCATAAATTACAATAAAAAAAAGCTCTAAAAAAAACCCTACCAAACAGCAGTAGTTCTTAAATATTTGTCCCAGATTCTTCATACAAGAGGTATATTTTGTTTGCTCATGATTGCTGAGCTTTCAATTATGCTTAACTAGGATAACCAGTGCATTAATAAAGTATCACATTAGTAAATATGCCATTAGCAGCAGATGTCTTTTTATAAATAACAAATTCCTTTACCATAGAACCATTGCCATAAAGGTTTTAATCTAATTTATAACTTACATTACAGAAAGATCATATTTTTTGCACTACTTCAGTGAGTTGCAGAGGCCATACAAAAACTGTTCCACCAGCCACACCATCTAAAACATCACACACGTCTCAGAAGAATGTTGAGTGTCTTCTTCATTTGCCTCTAAGTCAGGTAATCAGTGTTGATCTGAGACAAAAAATTTTCATTTTCTGTCCCTCTGGACTAGCCGGTCAGTCAGTGACCAGATGAGATATTTAACGTCCAATGATCAAGATCTTTATTTACAAGAGCAGAAATGAAAGGAAAATTGTGAGGGTGGTAATTGTAATAGCCAGGTTGGGAGTCCATACCTGCTGGAAAGTTTGCTCAATTAGGAAACTAGTTTATCATCTCTATAATTAAAGACACTGAGTTAAGGTAGTTTTCTTATCCAAAAATATTTAACTCCAGATGCCACTGGGATGAAAGAAATGGTGTTGACATCTGGAAAATTCCATATCTGAATTAATCTGTGTCAGTGTTTTGGGGTTTTTCTCTTTAAAATTTGGGGAAGTACCTCTGTAAGTGAAGCTGCAGCTGCAAAATAAGACCTTGTAAAAGCAGAGAGATCTGCTAATGAACAAATTAATCAAGGAAAGTAAAAAATCATAAATTATTACAAATATATTCCATACAAACTCCATATCATATTTTATGTTAAGAATATAAGAATTTACTGTATGCTTAGGCTTTTAAGATTTCATATCTTGAAACCAAGTACCTGAAGGAATTAGCCATTCTAGAGATGATCTATCATAAGTTAGATGCCAGGAATGCACCCGTAGATCAAGATGAAGTTGAATGTGCATGACCCATGAGGCAGAAATTTACACAGAGTGCACCATCATCATATGCCCGCTCATTGCCATCAATGACCTGGAGTGAGGCAGCACCACCAACAGTGGATGAAGTGAGTTGTCAGCTCCAGGAGTTTGAAAACAATCTTGTCCCTCCCATCATGGTTTTACCTGAGGGATCATGGAGAAGACATGAGAAAGTGGAATGGAAAACCTACCTCAGTTCTGGAGGAATAGGTGTGTGAATTGAAAATTAAAACAACGGTCAATGGGGATCCTCTCAAGAAAGCTGCTGCTCCAGTTTTGGTGAGCATTTTCCCAGATGGAGTGGAGGAGCTGATTTTACTCCAACTCCTGTGAAAAGGAATTCTAAGCCATTTGTACAAGAAATAAGCGAAGAATCTTATGATCACTATTAGAGGAGCTCTGCCTCCAGTCAGGTGGAGGAGTGGGACAATCAGGTTTACTGGACTGTGTGGATCAGATGGCCTGGCACATCAGTCCCAGAGGGGTATAAGGTTCTAGTAGACACCAGTGCACAGTGTACACTGATGCCATTAAGCTATCAAAGGGTAGAACCCATTTGCATTTCTGGAGTGACAGGAGTATCCCAAAAGCTGACTATACTGGAGGCTGAAATCAGTTTCACTGGGAGGAAATGGCAAAAGCACCCCCTCGTGATTGATCCAGAGGTTCCATGCATCCTTGACATAGACTATCTCAGGACAGGGTATTTCAAAGACCCAAAAGAGTACCAATGGGCTTCTGGTATTGCTGCCATAGAGATGGAGGAAATTAAGCAGCTCTCCACCTTGCCTGGTCTCTCAGAGGATTATTCTGTTTTGGGGTTGCTGAAGGTTGAAGAACAAGAGCCAATCACAACCACAACGGTGCACCAGTGGCAATATCACACCAGCTGAGTCTCTGTGATTCCCATCCATAGGCTGATCCATACACTGGAAAGCCAAGGAAGGAGTGATCAGCAGGACCCGTTCACCCTTTAATAGCCCCATATAGCCAGTGCGAAAGTCTAACGGAGAGAGGAGACTAACAGCAGACTGTCGGGGCCTGAATGAAGTCGCACCACCCTTGAGTGCTGCCGTACCGGATATGCTAGAACTTTTGTATGAACTGGAGTCAAAGGCACCCAAGTGGTATGCCACGACTGATATTGCCAATGCATTTTTCTCGATTGCTTTGACTGCGGAGTGCAGGCCACAGTCACTTTAACTTGGAGGGGCCTCCAGTACACTTGGAACCAACTGTCCCAGGGTGGAAACACAGCCCTACGATCTACCATGGACTGATCTAGACTGCACTGGTAGAGATATTAACAGTTTTTATGGGAGCTGCTGGATAGAAAAATGTGTGTACAATTCACCACAAAAACAAATAAATGAAATTTTCTTCAAAACCAGGGATTTGTCTGAATCAATTTGTACAGCACTGCATGAAGCAAATTCACCCAGAGTGACAGCAGAGAGAAGTATTTTCTGGACCAGCAAGTGGCCAAGCAGTGGCAGCACCCCTTCTGCTTTGTCTATGCCAGCAACTTCAAATTAACTGAGCTACAGGAAACTGATTTAATGACCACAGAACAACTTGGTATTTCTTAGGTAAGTGGGTTTCTTCCCCCTTTGTCTTACACTACTTTCTTTTGTTTCTATCTTGTCAATGTCAGACCTTTTTCTCATCACATAGATGAAGAAAGAAGATGAAATCTCTTAATAGTTTATCATCAAAAAATCCAATCGGAAAGAGATGTGCTTGTCATATTCAAAAACCTAAAGATTTTCCTGCCAAGCAATTGACACTAAAGTCTGAGAAAAAAAGAAGAGGCTGATCTGAAAAGCTCTTAATATTCAACCCATCTTTAATTTTTGTTAATTCTACCATAAAAACCTAAGTGAGTTTTAATGATTGAAAGCAGAAAGACTGTTAAATAATAAAATGAAAGGTTTCATTCAACCCCCCTATTGGTTGAGATGGTACCAAACCTTGCCTGTTGACTTGGCCAGCAAAGGAGAGGTATTGCTGCAGATTCAGACCTGTGAGAGCAGAGCTATGCCAGATAGCATGTCCTGAAAGTAATTTGCTGAGACACAGCACCACATTTGCACAAAAGCTTTTGGAGTACCTGAAATAGCTTAGACACCTTTTATAATGTTTTCCAGTATGGAAAGGAGTCAAGAGACCTTTGAATTCTGTTTTCAGAGAAAGAGAAAAGAAGAAATGTTGACACATAGAAAAAGTAATGTAAGCTGACTCACAGAAAGGGGTGAAAGAATCAGTCAACAGCTTTGCTGTTTCCATGTTATGAAATAAAATACTATGAGTACTAGAAACAGACTACTTACCAAAATTGTGAATATTTACACACCAACCAGAGACTGCAATCTGACTGCACTACAGTTTACTGGGAGCAGCTATTCCTGTCATCTCTAAGTTAGAGAAATATTTCAACCAGCTTTCAGTACTTAAATAAATTCAATATGCAAAATGAATGTGAAAAATTAGCTTCAGAGTGGTCCATGACTTCACACAAGCTCATTCTCAGAAATCTATTTTATTTGGCAATATTCTTGGTTTTTGAAAGCATTGGACACTATCAATTAGGCACAATGAAGGGGATATTATTTTTGGTACAGCTCCTGTTGTCAATAATAGGATGGGATGTGGACAAACATTTCACAGATTAGATTATGACCCCAGACATGCTGCAAGAATTCTATCTTCCATAAAATAAAAGATATCTTGGGCCTCCATGTCATGCAAGAACTGAGTAGCAAGAAAAATTCTTGTAAAGGTCCTGGATTTTAACCTGGTGAACTGGATATACACCCCACCCAGTGGGCAGTCAGGCTCCTCTTACTACTTCCATGTTCATTCCACTTACTGTTAGTTTTACCAGAGCCTACTTTGGAAAGAGAAAAATACTTATTTCTTTTTTCTTTTTTCTTTTCAGATGGTCTCTGCCACTGGATTCAGTCAAAACAAAACTTCTATACTTTATTAAAAAAGAAGCAGCTCTGGGGGACAACCTTTTTCTTGACAAGGACCTTCCCCGTACATCAGAGCTCACTTTTTGTATGGGCTTCAAAAAGGATCACGTAAGCAAATAGTGTGATACCATTTGAATAATGAGACCTAACCTGCCCAAACTCCTCTGCTAACAATCTTATTTCTAAAAACTGAATTTCAGGAATGACTTCTTCCTTTATTTTTTGATAAAAAACATCAGAACAGAGGCCATACGTTTGTTTTTTTCTTAGATGACTCAATTTTATTCTACCTGTAAATAAAATATAAAAAGTATCACTATAGCTGGAGAAATATTTTGCTTTGTGCTCTGGAGTACATGTTTATTTCCTTTCAGTTATGTGCATAAATTTAAAACACATGTTGAAAAAGTAATTTCATATTTTTCAGCATAAGGGGTACTGACTCTACGGTGTTGTTTGTTTGACATACTACTTGAACTGATAGCATTAATTGATTTATGACCAATAAAACTGTCACAGTATCACCCTGAATATGAAAAGTACACAGCAATAATTTCTTCTTTTTTCCCCACTGATAACCTCTGACATGACCCAAAGCAGGAAATCTGTAAGAATAAAGTCCTGTCATTGAAGATCTTACTCAGATAATGCAAAAAAACATAACTGATGCTGGGTATTTAACTCTTACTATGTCAAGAATGAACGTATTTTATTTCTGTCCCCTTTGCTGTCTCCTACTCAGATGGTTCAAACTTAAACAGGGGAAGTTTAGATTGGATATGAGGAAGAAATTCTTTACTGTAAGAGTGGCGAGGCACTGGAATGGGTTGCCCAGGGAAGTTGTGAATTCTCCATCGCTGGTGGTGTTCAAGGCTGGATTGGACATAGCCTTGGGTGACATGGTTTAGTGGGAGGTGTTCCTGCCCCTGGCAGGGGAGTTGGAGCTAGATGATCTTAAGGAACTTTCCAACCCTAACTATTCTATGATTCTATGATTCTATTTGCTCTGTTTGAACATTTTCTATTTTTCTGAAACTTGTCCCAATCTTTCCAAGTATGATTTAGAGCATGTGAATATAAACAAGAAGGGCATCTCTCTTGCAATTTTTAATTTTATATTTATATAAACAACTCATATAAATCTTTCAATGATTTAGAGAATTAAATGCCATGCAATTATAATTTGTCAGATACTGTCACAGAATGAAACGTGGGAAAACTACGTGATGTTTTGGAACTTACTACTCTAAACTAGGGCACAGGTGTGATTTGCTCACCACATAATTCAATTGTGTAATATGGTTTTAAATATTAGAGGAGAAATGGTACCATCAGAACTAGAGATACCACAACGATTCAACTTGCCACAGGTTGGTTATACTGATCACATTTAGTTTTTCCAAATTGCTAAACAATAATCCTGAACTGACCTAAGAGTAACCCTCCAATCCACTTGCCTTATTTTCTATATATTAAATTAATTTGAAGAAATTACATACTGACTCATTTGAATTGCTACATTATAAAGGCTAAGTTAAGAAATTATTTCGAGAGAGAAAAAAATTGCCTTCATAGCTTGCTTTCCTTCAGGGTACTCTTTATTCAGTTAAACAGGACACATTTAGAGAGAGGAAATAAGGCAGAAATTAACAGATTAGTCTGCAGTTTCTGTAAGATTTAAGATGGTGTGGATTGTGTAGTAACATTCAAAAATCTTTACATTTCAAAAATCTTTAGGGACAAGTATGGCTGTGTACTGTAATTTATGTTCAGAGCACGTGTTTGTAAGAGATTTCCTGTACAGCTTATATATAAATAATCAAGGAAAAAATACAGGAAAGAAGGGTCATTGTCTTCCTTCACTGTGTATTTTCTAGCAGACCCTACAATTCATCATAAGATGAGGAAAAGAGAGCTAGCAGGGAAAGCTTGCAGGTTACAAGAAAATCCTGGGAGAGCCATAGCTTAAACTGACTTTTCACACAGCCTACCAAACTAATATAAAAATGTAAGGACTTGGAGAGCTAATGACCTAGGTCAGATAAAAAGTTTCTTCCCCTTGACAAGAGGAAGACTTTCAATTGGTGTACAATGATCCACACTGGAGCAGACTGAAGAATTCAGGCATATCTTCCTTTCTAACACAGCGTGGGCAGACAATAATGTGAAATGTATGTATATGGACTTTTTTAAAAGCCTTGCATTTTACTGTGTCTGATCCTTATGGCTAAGATGAAAAAAGCAAACACTTGTAGGAATTAGGAATAGAAAGAAATCTGAGATGTCATATATTCCAGCATCTGCAGGTAACATAATTTGCATCAGTGTCTGTCTAGCATGTTTATTTATACATACTTTTATTGGTGAAGACAATTACTGGATAAATTATTCCGCAGAGTTATCACTGTTGTCAATGACAATGTTTTTGCTCTCATCTCAATTAATCTCACTTTCTGCAGTACAGGCCTGTTATTTCTTATAAGTAGCATGTAGAAAGTTGGGGAATTTTTATTCCCTTCCATATTTAGTTGATATATTAAAGACAACTCTCATATTCTCCTTGGTTTTCTTGCTTTCTATGCTAAGCTGCCCCTGTTCAGTCACCCTCATGAAATTCTTTTTCTTCCAACATCTGATCATTCTCAGTCTTCTTCTCTAGTCTCTGCCCAACTGGTTACCATCCTTTCTTAATCACTGTACCCCAAATAATACTTAGAGCTTCAGCTGAGACTTCAAGAGCTTTAAGAAGACTTGAAGGACCGCTTAATGTGTTGTACAGACAATATGCCTCCTAAGGTACCTTTTTTGCAACGCTATTGGTTCACATTCACCTTGTGCTCCACAATAAGCACAAATGCATTTTTGTTGTTAGCTGCTTCTTCGCCAGCTCTTCCCCACCCTGAGTTTGCACACGTGGCAGTTTCTAATAAACACCTTGTCTGAAGAAAGCTGCCATCAGTTCCCAGGAGTAATCCATGAGCTGCTGTGCAGACCCAGAAGACCAAGAAGACCTGCCCCTCTACTCTGCTCTTGTGAGACCTCACTTGGAGTACTGTGTGCAGTTCTGGGGTCCTCAACATAAAAAGGACATGGAACTATTGGAACAAGTCCAAAGGAGGGCCACGAGGATGATCAGGGGACTGGAGCACCTCTCGTGTGAAGATAGGCTGAGAAAGTTTTGTCTGTTCAGGCTGGAGAAGAGAAGGCTGCGTGGAGACTTCATAGCAGCCTTCCAGTGTCTGAAGGGGGCCTATAGGGATGCTGGGGAGGGACTCTTCATTAGGGACTACAGTGAGAAGACAAGGGGCAATGGGTTCAAACTTAAACAGGGGAAGTTTAGATTAGATATAAGGAAGAAGTTCTTTACTGTAAGGGTGGTGAGGCACTGGAGTGAGTTGCCCAGGGAAGTTGTGAATGCTCCATCGCTGGTGGTGTTCAAGACCACGTTGGACAAAGCCTTGGGTGACATGGTTTAGTGGGAGGTGTCCCTGCCCCTGGCAGGGAGGTTGGAACTATATGATCTTAAGGTCCTTTCCAACCCTAACTATTCTATAATTCTATGATGTTATGATTCTATAAAATTGACTCAAATATTGAGAGAATCAGTCTTTTATACACTTGGAGAGGTACAGGCTTGAGATCCAGTACCTCAAAGGATGCTATTCCTGCAGACTAGATAGGGGACCCAGCGCAGGCTCCCTGAAGGCATGGAAGGATTGGAAAGACTATGACTGAATTAATAGTAAAAAGAAGCATAGAATTGATCCCTATATTGGGAAACTTCACAGAACAAAGTATCATTAAGGATAAAAAGGAGGTGATGGATTTTGGGAATATAGAAGTAACTCTCCATTCTCTGGAGCTTCCCTTTCATAAGAATTTAATTTCCAATTCACTTAGTGGTGACAGATTTACTAGAAGATGCTAAGGGAGATACATCCCTCCATTTCAACCCCCCTTACACATACACACACATGCAATATGGAGGTTGGCATAGAAGACAAGATCTTCCTCATTTACAGTTGCTTCGTAATCATGCTGTGGCCCTGTCATCAACTCTTTCCTTCCCACTAGCTCCTGTGGCTGAAGTTAGTTTTTCCTTAATGTGATTCTGACCACCTGTCTCTCAGAGGAGTAGAGCACATAGTCTTTCCTGTATCACATCACCTTTTGTAAAGATGATCGTGGCCAAAAGAGTATTCAAAGAGCTCTACAGTGCATTTTAATTTCCTCTCCCTTAACCACTTTTTTCCTTCCTTCATCTGAATGTAATAGCTGCATGCCAAAATCTGTTTCTCTGTAGAGCAGACAGGCAGAGGTGAACTTACAAGCCACTGAAGAACAGATTCAATGTGTAATGTGTGCGCAATGGCATTTTAAAAATATAAAATGAAGTAGGGAGTAGAACAGATTGCTGCCAATGGTGAAGGCTGCAACTGGCAATGGAAGAATTATTTTCATGCATTTAAGAAAAAGTGCTGAAATGCTGAAGAGTTTTATAATCTGTTTTATAAAGTACTTGACAATGTCCTTCTAATAAAGCTGGCCAGAATAATTACTAAATCCCTTGGCTATGCTCAGCAAGTTAAAAGCTCCTTCTTTCCCTGTATGAAGGGTTGTGATTTCTACCCCTTCAGAGGGAATGGACTCATTGTCCTCCTGCTCATTCCATCATATAGCCAAGCTGCTGAGGGCCAAATAAAATGCAAGTGTTTTCTGCTTGTGGTTCTTTTTCCCAGAGCTTGAAAGGGCTGCTGGGCCCTTTCTCTCCTGCTTCAAATTTGTCATAAACCTCTGCCAAAGCACAGGTCAGCAATTTGCCCAAGTTCTTTTCTTTGACTTAATCCTCCCAACAGGCACAGGTCCAGCACCTCATGAAGATCCTCATTAAGTACGTCTGCCCCATTTCGGTCAGGTAAACACTGTCATGTTGATGAAATAGCCCAGAGGAACTCCTCAGGTCCGACTTTATTACTAACACAGAAATACCATATCTACTAGTCCTGGCAGTGAAGGGTGAGGCTTCTCCGAAGCTCACCACTGGCCAGACAGACTGCAGCAGCTCCAGCAGCATTTTGGTCATCTTTTGTTGGAAAATAGCACAGACAACTGGGTCAATAAACAGCTATGAGGCATTTGAGCACATACTCTACTTTTATTGCTCTGTTAATGCTGTCTCTGTAAAAGATGCTTGTGTTTTAATGAATAGCCTGCAAGATATTGTAGGAAAACTCTGACTACCAAGTGCATGAACAAACTTTTACATCAGATGTTTGGAACTGTTCTTTCAGAGAGGAGCCCTTGTCCCTGCAGATATTTTGGAAGCTCTGGGCAGCCAACAAGTGGTGTGTAGCATTGTCTGTGAAATCCTTGATGGCTGCAGAAATATCACATCAGAAGAGTCCTTTCTGACTTGGCAGAAAGCTGCACAGTGTTCTAGGACAGCTATTACAACAACAAGGGCTGGGAGTGCTCATACATCTTTTTTCTTCAGCTAGGTGCTCATATAAGTGTGAGCGAGGGAAGTCTTGTGGCTTTATCTATTGTACCCATTTTGGGGGATAGTCAAAGGTAGTGGCCAAGTGCAGGTTTTTGTTTTTCCAGAGCATGATTTTAATGCTTTCTGCAAAACAAGGATCATGTTTCAAAGCCTCTTTTTTAAACACTGTGTTAGAAAATTAGAAGCAAAGAGCAGGTACAGCATCTCAGAGGGACGTTTACAGGGTGGGGTTTTTTATGTTGTGGAGGTGATGGAAATGAAATTTTCAGATTTCCCAGCATTTTCTGCAAATTTATTGCAGATGGACTACAGGGTTTTTAGCTCTGACTAAAGTACAATATATCAGTACCAGGGAATGGGGAAAAACATTCAATAGTGGTCATAGACGTAGCAAAAGCCAAAAACATGTCATTGATGTCAACCTGATTAAATACTTGCAACTTGCCTTTTTCTTTAGGAAACAAAGTCTTCTCAAAAATACTTAAGTGCATAATTCAACAGGAATAAACTGGATTTGCAGAAAGCAGTCGAGCCCTTTGAACCCCTCTCTTCAGCTCTCAAATTTCCCACCAACAGGACAACAATACTTTAACTTTGCTTTAATTTTCAAAAGCCCATAATTACACCCTGTTATGTTATTTACTTCCTAATACACCTTGACAAAGCTATACTTGGTCAAGAGGAAGAATTTCCAAAGCACGCGAAAAGTAGTTTCCTTTCAGGCACTCATGTAATAAAATCCCCTAGAAATAACTACAGTCCAAGATACTGCAAACGAAGACAGGCAAAAGCAAGTCCTTCTTTCTCATGGCTAGAAGTCCCTTCTCCTTGACTGAATGCTGGAGGACATGGTTTATTTCTTTTTCTAGATCTCCTGCCTCTTAAGACTCCCTCATTAGTGCGAGAGACCTACTGAGCAATGAAACCATTCAAAAAACGAGTGTTTACTGAAAAAATGGCCAAGAAATAGTGGGCAGGAGCTGCAGGGTGACCTTCTACACTGGCTCTGCCCTTTCCAGCAGGAGAGCTGGGTAAGCTCCTTCTTCAACCTGTTAATGAAACCCATGTGAACTGTATCTTTTTACAAGTCTATCTGACACTGGTCACCTAAGCAAAATGGCCCCAAGCAGCCCAGCTTTTTTTGCATTCACTAAAGACAACAGCAGAAGTGTGGTCAGAATGGAACATCTTTTGACTAAGAGCTCTACGCCACACTGGGCTATTTCCAGCAAAATCATGACCAGCAGTTTTAAAAGGGAGTGTCTACATCTCCTGTCTAACCTCAAGATACCTTCCAAGAGAGAATCATATTTGTATATTTTATATTTAAAAAATAAACAGGCCTGAGTAACTATCCAGGAACAGGAAGATGGGTCAACTTGCTCAAGGAAGCGCTAGATGCTGAAAATCCCAAGGCAAATATTTCTGTTTCTGCCACAGGTTTCTTCCTTAGCTATTGTTATTTATTCTTCAGTTAGACACCCAGGCAGGACTTAAAGCTCCATTATTTTAGGTGCAGCACATTCAACAAAGGGATGACTCATGTACCAAAGAGGCTAAGTTCATCATGACAACAACGTTCTTGTGGTTAATCATGAATATTTCACTTTATCTGCCATGAAAAACAGAGACAATAACACTGCCTCCCAGTGCATATTTTGAGGCTAGGAAACATATATCATAAATGTTTGGCAAGTGCTTGATTGTAAGGTGTAGGGTAGTAGAGAAACATAAAGTAATATATAGACTTTCCCTCCAAAGTACAATAAGCGTCGTAATGAAATTATGTAGCACATGCAGCTATTGCAAAACAAGCAAACTGAGAATTTTTTCCACATGAATACTGAATAGCACTGTGCTCTTTAAATGACCCCAGAGTGTTATGGTAACTGAAACCACATTCCTTCACAAGTCATCACGGTGCTTTGTTTTATTAATAATTATACTACGATGTTCAGTAAGTTACAGTAATGCTGAAAATCTCTGTCTCTTGTACACCCTCACTGTTAGATCATCAGTTTGACAGTGAAATACCCCAGATCCCAAACCAGCTCAGAAATATATGTCTTTCAGGAGACGCTAAAATTACTTGGTCCTTAACCAGGTCTCTCTGGCTTATCAACAGCCAAAATTTCACAGCAGATGTGTCTGTTATTTAAAACTTCTGTTTGCCAAAGTGTTCTTCTGGCTGTGATCAACCCCATGGGTGCTGAGCTGGAAAATTTGCCAAAATTAGTGGTGCTTGTACTACATTTGGACCTATATGTCTTTTCCTCAGTTTTCATGTTTAGCTTGATCTTCTCTGCTGAAAAAGGTCAAGGAAATGGCAATAGAGTTAAACATACAATGCTCATATGACATATTTGCACAATAAATATAACTTCTCACAAGTTTAAAATTTCCCCTACTCTAAATATAATTACGTAGCAGAAAAAATTTGGGAGCAAACTTGTTCTCCTTTATGTTAAGCTATTATACATCCAGACAGTAAATATAGCATTAAAGAAAGAAGAAAGCAGCTGCTATAATAACCTGCCCAATTTTTTTTCCTTCCTTTTTTTTCCATTTTCTTTTAATTGGGTACTACTGTAAGATTTTCTACCTTCTCTGCTAATTTTCCTTCCAGAGTATTTCCATATTTATATCCTCCACATGGTAGCAAAGTAGTTGCAGGCCTATACAAAAGAAAGAAGTGATTGATAGTGTTATTGTATGGCTAATCTAAAACTTGCTGAGGTCAATGCAATTTTTTGATTTGGCTTCTGTTGGTTTCAGGCTCAGACTCTACAGCAGTGCTTGAGAAATTTTAAAAATTTATTTTAGATAGGAAAGGATGAACTGCAAGCCAAAAAAATTTATTCAAAAAAGGGAGAGAGAAAAGAGCAAGTCAAAGATTATTCTTTGTCTCCTTGCTGTGGCCTGCAGAGAAGCAGTTCTGTTCATAGTTCAGATTTATAAATAACTTCATTGCCAATCTGAAAAAGTCTAACAAGAACCCAAAAATTCACAGGAAGCAGTATTAAGAACATGAAGAAATCTCATACCTTCTGAGGCAATAAACACTGTGAAGTCTTAAACAAATGATTTTGTGGTTTTGGAATTTAGACTTTCTCCCTTTTCATTAATACCCATAAAATTAGTAATTTTGGACACTTCAAAGCACTTCAGATCTTATACGTATTTTAAGATCTAAATATCCATTTTGTACTTTAATTTATCCCAACATTCCTTATTGAAAGCAACAAGATAACTGGATCACTCTATTTGTTCATCTCATCTCAATGATTCTGCTTTTCCTGTGCTTTATCTGGCTGTATTTTCTGAGACGTGTTTCAAATTAAGTGAACTCCTGCTTTTGGAACAGCTACTGGAGGGCTCAAAATTTCATTCCGGCAATGAGTGGTTCAAAAGCAGATTCCTGTGGGTTAATGGACTCTTTCTTTCTCTTAACAAAATGAAGCATTGATTTTCCCATCCCATATCAGACCACAGATACTGTATCTTGTCTGTAACAGCAGCCAGATATGGACGCATCTGACAGTAATACAAGGGGCAATCAGAGATGCATGAACCAATTTGAACTCTCCCTTGACTCCAGCCACTGAGGAGTTGACTTACGTCTGAAGGTTTTATGCTCTGAACTTTGTAGCCCACAGGTCGGTGGATTGATTAGACATTTTTACATTATTTTTAATCCACTTGTTCTCAGATTCATTGAAAGTCCCTTACTGCTGTAATACAAGAGGGAATAAATATCTTAGCTACCTCTTTTGGAAGCTTTTGTGTGTTATTCTTCAGTCTCACCTTGTGTATCTATGCTGAAAGAAACAGGTATAATCCCTTTGATATTTCCTTCACCTGAAAACATCTTAAGAAACCACTTTAGACTTTTACAGCAGTGTCACACGCATTTGTATAATTTTATCTCTGTATTATGCAAAATTTCATGATTACAGATGTGAATAGTATTCCTAGGAAAATCTTTATTTATATATCTATCCATGGCACAGTAATCTTTCCTTTCACAAACTCATTTTATTTCTTACCAGGTTTTTCTGTCATTAGGCAAGTGTTATTGTTCATTTCACAGCCTGAACTTTCTCACTACTTTTTCAGCCATCCCAAGTTTTGACTGATTTTGAATGATGTGTGTCACGTCCTTGTTACTCCATGAGCTTTGCCAGCTCTAGAAGCAAACAAACAGAATGGAAAAGCAATTGTAGGATTCTTAAGGCACTCTGCAGCTAATCAACATGTAGCACTTCTCTCCTCAGGAAAATGTTGAAATTATATCACATTTCTTCAAATTTTCTATTTTTTCCAAAGATATACTCTTTGGCAAAATGAAGACTATATCTCCTGCATGTGATTTAAAGGATAAACAAAAAGCAGGGGAAAATCTGAACGTTCAATAAAATAATTCTGCCAGAGGAAAACCATAACTAATGTCAGATTAGTGTCAAAGCCTCCTTGCGCTACTTGCATCTTGCCTTTTCTTGAGTCTACCTTTCACAGAGGGATTGTGGGCTCTCACCAGCAGCTCCCACTTTAACTCTTCACTTTTGAATAATGTTTCCCCCTCTGCCTGTGACTCAGTGACAGACACAACACCACATAAATCTTGTGGAATAAGAATCTTTAGTTTTCTGAGTAACTGCACTGAGAAACTAAAGTATAAAATGAGTGCAGGACATCTCTCATGGCATCCTCTACCAGCAGCAGCACTATGTGCAGCGTAGAAACTACCTAGGTATCTATCTCCATTTCCAAATAAAATAGCTGCCTTTCATTCAAATGTGAATGCAGTCTGTAATGTGTATCTTAATAAATACAACAGTCAACTGTTATAATAAATGCTGTTGTCAAATGCATACCAAAATTATTTACTGAGGATTATTTATACATCAAAAATTGTTGCAGGAAACTTCACTTGTTTAGATATACCAAGATGAAAAACAAATCAACATTAAGGACATACGATATAACAATATCATCCCCAATTACTGAGTAAAACCAACATATGAAAAGCTGCAATGTTTTCTAATCCTAATCCAGGTCTTGAAGAAAACATCAGCCTCTCAAGAGGACAACTGACACTGTGATCATTAACAGCTATGCAATTAGATATTTATTACATAAAATAGCTCCCAGCTACCCACGTACATATTTCACTTAATACTCTGCAGCATATGTTTTTAAGTATGTGTATGTATGTGTCCAGAAAAAATAAATAGATCTTATTTGAATCCAAAATTTGAGATGGAGTTCTTTGGGACATTAGAGCTATTATTATGGAGTGTTGCTGCTCAAATCTGGAAAACAGCATTCAACAGCTATTAAAAGTATATACACATTCAGTAGTGGACTCAGCGATCTATTTTTTTTTCACTCACATTCAGAGAAAATTGGTCTTCATGTCCTAGAGTCTTTTATTTTACTATAATCTATATTTAAAAGCTGGATGGAAAAACAAACTTTTGGTGAGCTCAAAATTGTAACATACATTTTACTTTGTTGAAACTAAATTATATTTTTAAATCACGACAGAAAAGTTATTTTTGTAGATATATAGCTTGGTTTGTTGTAAAATAGAAGCTGACTTCATTTTCCACTCTTGAACTCTAAAAATGGCTACACTGGAGACTGTAGTCAAACTGCACATCAATCTAAATCTTAAACAAGCATTCTGTTATACACTGGCCAACTCAATTTCACCACAAATTGCATTGCTTTCAGTCTAATGCTGCCAGAGCAAAATTAAAATAACAGAAATGGGGATTATTTTAGAGTACTGCCTTTACAATCAAAATTTTTTGTAATTTCAATAGTGGAGATTGACATAGTATAAATTAACATTTGGTTTGTAGTAGAAGGGCCATATCGAAGATCATAATCTTTCTTAATCCTGCTTTTCAGAAATGAAATATTTGATATCGTAATTACCTATTTGACTTTTCTGACCTAGTCATGGTTCCCATCATCCCAGAGTTTATAAAATGTCTGCTCTTTATTTTCTAAGAAATATCTAAATGTTTCAAATTTTGTGGTTCTTCTGAGCAAAAGTGAAATTAAAGGAGTTACACTTTATCTCAAAATTTCTCATACTGAGATATAGTAAAGAATGCAGTGAACTTATAGTTGTCCAAAATTTTTAATCATGGTTAGTTAGCTATATGAAAAGAAAATCCTATCTCGAAATTGAAAATAGGGTTTCAAGCAGAGTTCTTGAGTAATGCGGTAAAGTTATTTTTCTTCTGACTTCCATCTTTTATGCAGCAGATTGAGTTATAGCAAAGATTTTTGTCCAGCTTTAACTTTCACTGTTATTTTTGTCTTCCAAAATTGAATTCCACAGCTGTCAAGGAAATACTGTGCATTTAGCAAAGGTCTGACTTTTAGAGGTAATGGATCCAGTGAAACACAAATTCCAGGTAACACAGCACCACACAGTGCTGGTATGCATTTTAGCAGAGCTGAACTCTCCTTCCAAATCACGTCCATCAAAAGTCATGGCACTGAGAGCATGCTTGTATAAACACATGGGGGTTTTGTCATTTGAGGCTGCCAAATCCCACACACTGGATATGATTATCAGTCTACTGCCTGCCACCACAAATCCTTGCCCTGGTGAATGCATGTATCTCTCCATTTGTGGTGTGGTGCTCCACCTCTCTCCTTTTCTTCATGATTTTCCCATCTGCCTGCCAAAACCCACTGCAGCTACAGCTGTGGCAGTCCTTGCGCTCCAGGATTATGTCCTTGCACATTACATAGAATCATAGAACCATAGAACCATAGAATAGTTCGGGTTGGAAAAGACCTTAACATCATCTAGTTCCAACCCCTTTGCCGCAGGCAGGGATGCCTTGTCCTATAGCATGTCACCCAAGACCCATCCAGCCTGTCCTTGAACACTGCCAGGGATGGAGCATTTACTACTTCCCTGGGTAACCTGTTCTGGTGCCTCACCACCCTCACAGTAAAGAACTTCCTTATATCTAACTACCTGAACTTGCCCTGTTTAAGTTTGAACTCATTACCCCTTGTCCTATTACTACAGTCCCTAATGAAGAGTGCCTCCTCAGCATCCTTGTAGGCCACCAGAGACTGGAAGGCTGCTATGAGGTCTCCACGCAGCCTTCTCTTTTCCAGGCTGAATAACCCCAACTTTTTCAGCTTGTGTTCATCCATCATCAAAATATTTGTCTCACGGATTTGCATTAAGGTGCTTAATTTGTTCGTAATTTTTCAGTGTATGTGCAAAACTGAATTGTTTTCAACATTTAAACAATTAGGCCTGGAGCTTGCTTAGTTTCTAAAGTATGTATTGCTACTTTTAAAAATATTGGATTATACGCTATTCAGCTTATTAGTAAACTTTAGTACTTGTTAAAGAGAATAGAAACATTAGAATCTGCTGTGTTTTCAACTAATTTTTTGGCTGGCTCTCTGCAATGTAGTTGGTGATGGAAAATCATAGCATGGCATAGAAGAAATTGCACTGTAGCAATTTTTTCGACATTAATGTGCTTCTACATGACAACCTGATGGGGAAGCAATGATATTTTGCAAACAAAACATTATCTGGAAAGCAAAAACTACTGAAACTTACTGTTTTCCTAACTTCATTCCTACACTTATGAAATATGCTTAAAAAAAAAGGGAGTAAATTGCAAGAAAGAAACAGTGTGTAAGATTCTGTAAAATAATTTGTTGTTAACAGAATGTCAATACCTGAACAGAGAAGGACTCAGCTGGAAGTGGGAATCCTATCTAATGGAAATGTAGGGCCAATTCAATATATTCATAGTGAAAATGAAATAATATGAACCCTTAAATTCTCTAGCCCTCTCCTGACATATTTTTATTTTTGTGTCTTTTGTTTTGATTTAAATAATTGAAAAATAATAAGGGAAAACTGGCGCTGCTTTTACAGAGAAAAGATTGTGCTCAGAAAAAAAATCACAAGATAAACCATCATTATGGAAATAGAAATGTAACAGACATGCAGCAAGTGAAAAGAAGCAATTAAAAATCACAAGAGGAGAACAAGGGCAGGAAATATCCCTATAAATTTAATACTCATCAAAAAATGTAAAGAAATGAAAGGAGGTTGAATAGCCATAATATAAAAATCCAATGCAATTGCCAGGGCAACAGAAGACGAACTAAAGAAGGCCACCAACAACATGTGTGCAAGAGTACAGTGTAATGGCTACTTAAAGCTGCAGATGAAACAAATTACTTTCTACTTGTACTATGCACTGCTCATTTTAATGAATGAGAAAAAATATGAGCCATTGAAGTAATTAATAAAAATGGATATGTAACGAACTGCATAGGAAGTGTGATAATTTTCATAGGAAAATACTCAGTCTAGATGTTACTGTCCTGCCAATCTAACTATTAAATAAATAAATAAATATCCATGGGCAACATGCATTTATCAAGAATAAACATCTGAAGATAAATAGTATAGGCACAATGTCACACAAAAGAAAATGTCCACAAGTTGTAAGAGCAAGGTAATTCTGAGAACATAAACAGGCATGGTGCTGAATAATACCCCAAAAGTAAAGCAAAATAAAAATAAAATAAAATAAAAAAGATAAAAAGAAAGAAAAGGAATATGAAATTGGGGTATCTCCAGCCTGGATGAGCAATTGAGTGCGATTTTTTTTTGAAGTATAATTTTGGGCCTATAGGTCTGAAATCTGTGTAAAGTCATCATCCTATATTTGAGTCTTTCATTGGATCAGGCTGTTTCACTCAAGCCTGAACAGCTGCTAGAAATCCTTTTATACAACACGCTTTGCCTTGGGTTTTGTTTTGCTTTGTTTTACAGATTTGTAGATGCTTATAATGATTTTCTTCTGTGACTCCAGCCTGCTGCGCTGATAGGCCAGCATTGAGTGAAATCAAGACAGTAGGGTGAATTGCACAAAACAAATATTTTTCACATAATGAGCTGTTTCTGTAACACAAGCTGTTATACCTCCTGTGTATAAGTTCCTATTTCAAAATTGGTCAACAGCATGTATAGCATACTGTAGAGTCAGAGAGCTTCTCAGTTTGAGGCATCCAGAAACTCTAAGCTTCCTGAGGATGCAGGCTGTGAAATCCAGTGGAAAATGCCAAAATGAAGCATGTGTGTTTAATCTGTCTCAGAGGGACAGGGGATATCAGGAACATGCCTGCAAGATATGGTGGGGATTCCAGCGGCTCCTTGACAGATGAGCTATGAGCAGGTGTGGTGAGGACCCTCCAGTAGCCCCTTACATGAGTTCCAGCTCCTCTGCATAAGTGGGTTCCCCCCCCCCCCCAAGAGCTGGGAGCCATAGGTGAGGTCATGCACAAAGAGCTCCCTTCTCTCTTCCATTTGGATGCTCATTAATGACTTCGTCTAACTGGATGATTCATAGTGACTTTCTGAAGAACCTGGTGGAATAAAAAGTTAAGTCAGATGTAGAACTGTATGGAAATACAACATATACCAAACAAACTGCATTTGAGGTTGGAAAGACAAATTGGGATGGACCTAGAAAGGGGCACGGTGCAGTTTGGGAAGGAACAAAGTCAGAAGATTAAATGAGATCATAAAAAAGTGAAATTCAATTTCTCTGCTGAAGTTTGTTGCCTTTTATTAAAATATCAAATGCTGTGAAAATCAAGAGTTTCCTGGCTTTTAGACTAAGAACTAAAAAAACACAGATCATCTTTATTTAGCAATGCTCTGTCTCAGTTGCTTCATTATCTTCTGTGGTACAGTTTGACTGTGCCATCCCATGATTTGCAACAGTCTCTCACCAAAAGGCTCATAAACCCATCAGGCTTGAAATGAGAGGGAAAGTGGAGTTCTTGAATAACTTTCCATTTGGAGAACTGAAGGTAAGCACCCTAGTGAGTTTAAAGAAGTGCTTGAGAGCTCTATGTTTGTGAGCATGAGCTCTTTTCAGTGGGCTTAGTGAGTGCTTTCCTGGACTCTGTGAGTACTTTCAGACTCAGATGCTAATGACCCATGAGGATCCTCTTGTGTCAGGCCCACAAGAGGACTAAAGGTCATTAGAAACTAGAAACACAAATCAGCTAAGTACAAAAATTTGGTCTTTAAGAATATTTTGGGTATTGCATTTTTGTTGGAAAGTATTGAGATTTTTTTCAGGAAAAAATTATATTTCTACATGTGCTTATGGACCTTCTGAGTCAGAAGACACACAATAAGGAAAGAAACCTCCCATCTCATCTAGTTTTTAACTTCCTTTTGAGTGTTATTCTTCATTTCAGGAAAAGGAAGTGAGAGTAAGGATGTTACACTGAACACAGCAGACACCAGGTAAATGTACACATTATTCTGGAATTTGCCAACAGCAACTTGCTTCACCACTTGACTGATTGATGTCACTCCAAAGTAGCTGAGCTTTGTGAAGACTCCTTTACAGCCCACAGATCTGGTTTAGTGTTGACATCACTGAAACAAATCAAATTCCAAGGCAAGGCTATGAAGGCCAGCACAAAATCTAAATCAACCATATCTTAGACAGAAGTGTAACACTTAAATAGATTGCTTAGATTGTTTAAGTTTAGCTTCAGCTAAATCACCACTATATGACCTTGCAAGGCAAGCTGCCTGGGATATTTTGTAAGGTACAAGGTGCAAAATTACAGCTACTCTGGAATTTAAGAAAGTTTCCTTGAAAAAGGCAACCTTTCTGAACAAGTGGTATTGGTTAAGCCAATATCCTCAAGAATGATTGAGTACAGGCTCAAAACTGGCAACAGTAATTCATTGTTAACAATAATCTACAACTTTTATATATTTTCTGGTCTTTGTGTTGGAAACACAAGTGATTTTCTTACCTATTTGTAGTAACAAACAGGAAGATGATATATTTTTGTTGCTCCCTTAATCTATGAGCTTTTATCTACAAGTATTCAATGCTTGCAGAAGTACATTAGTGGTATTCATAGGTTCAAATCTCAAGTGTGGGCTCTGCTAATAAGACTGTCTCTGTACAATCTTTTACACAGAAAAAAGGTTCAGTAGAAATACCTTAGATCTGGCTCTGTAAAAGATGGGCGCATTTCAGTTGCTAAGCTGTAGTCTGGCCAAAAGCACTATCATAAACCTTACACACTTTCAGTTGTTGTAAGTGACATTTTTCCGGCATGCAACCAAAAGATTTTCATTTAAACTCTTGTGTCTTAACATATATAAGTGACAACATGCAGCTGAGTTCATGTTGCTCAATTTGCCAATTTGCTTAGTATGTGATAAAACATGCCAAACAGGGATCCAAAGGGATTTATTATTTAAAAATTCCCATCAAAGGAAATAGGAAAATATTAGTCTTACAGGTAAGGAGAAACTTCATTGCAAATTGTGAATGATGAGATCTAGGTACTGGCATTGCATTATATTAGCACAGCCAAATAAGTGAGCATAAGAAGTAAAAAAAAAGTAGTGTAATAGTCTTTTCCAACATCTCTCTCCTTTTGCAGTTTGGTTCTTTCAACTTTATATTAGTTTATCCTTTCAAAGCCATTCCTAAATACTCCACAGGTATTTTTCTCTCCCAGATAAAAATAATTCATTATGAGTAGCATTTCCACAACCCTTGAGCAGATGTTTCTAGTTTTAAATGGAATCTGTGATTCAAAACTAATTTGCTAATTGTTTTTTCACCATTGAAGGGAAGTTAATGAGTGTCGACTTCAACATTCCTTTCTCCTGCAGTCAACTTACTGTTTTACAGTGTTTGTAACCCTCATGTAACAGTAGTCTCATATTGTAAAAAAATCTCAAAACCAGTAACAATTCACTTTGCTATATCATTGCAAATTATTGCCTGGGGGTTTGGTTTTGTTTTGTTTTTTCTAGAACATGACAAACCTTTTATGATAACATTTTATCTGAATGACTGATGAAAAGAATCAACATATAATTTATTTAAACTTGTTTTTTATTTGAAATACCTGAGTGCTGTGGCGTGATAAGCCACTGGAAGCCATGTTATTTGCTGTGTCAGTAATGAGACTCTAATAATCAGACTATTGTGTCTACAAAGGACTTATTAAAATATTCCTGAAAAAGACATTGGTCTACAGTTACACCAACAAATAATTCTTCATGTAACATTTTTTGTGTGCTTAAAGCATTGCAAAACTCCTTAGAATTAACAGTAATAACTAGTGGGTCTTATTCTGAGATCTTGCTAGCCCTTTATCTATATCACAACTTCCAAACAACTCTGTTCAACAGCAAAATAGCTTGCTGAGTCTACACATCTGCTGATTTATTAGCATAAATTTGATTTTGTGTGCAGTTGTAGCACCGCTGGATTGCCCTTGTGTTCAAGGCATGTGATGAGCAATGTCTGGTGTTTTCAGCTTCATTGAACTGGAAAACTGATCCCCAAATTTGAAAAGCTTTATTTTGGACCAGAATAAGAAACTTTCATACATTTAGAATATCCACTGTAGGAAAAAAAAAAACCAAAACCAAAACAAACCAAACTGTCATCTGAGTCTCTGGCCGAAGAGTGGACACTGCTGCCCTCTGAGGCCTCACTGATATGTATGATAAAGATGATAATCTTTCACCTTTCTAGAGAATAAATGATAGACTGCTCATTGCTCTGTGACTTGTAGATTTACCTGCAGCAGATAATAAAATTCAGATGTGTTTGCAAAGCATTAGCTTAACCGGAAAAAGCAGTCTACTGGTAATGACCCCCCACAGAATGAGGCAACGGAGAGACAGGCCTCTGTCAGGATTAGCACAGCACTTTGGCCAGAGTATCACGGACTGAAAGGAAGGTCTAAGGAGCTGAGCAGTACTTTTCCTAGCGTAGATTATTCTTGAAGAACAGAAAAGCAATAATTAAAACTCTAGTTAATACTAATGCTACACACACAGAGTAAATAAAACAAATCCTGCTATTGCATTTAGCAGTATGTGGCACTTGTTCTCCTATCCCCGTTTAGGGGTATAACACTAATTGACAACATGGGCACTGAAGAATTGGCTCTGGATATGCCAAATCTGCAACAAATAAGGCTGTAAATCTGATATTTTAAAAAAGCAAGAGCATGGAACAAAAGCTTTTAAAAATACACACTACAAATTAAAAAATCAAAACTATCATCATCAACAGCAACAAAGTAAATATTTCTAGATTGCTATGATACCTGAACAATATTTTATGAAATGTGTTTGAGCATACAGGTTGCATAAGGAACTACCCTACACCTATGCTTTTCTTGAGTTTCAGAGAGTTTTTCTAACGATGTTTCTCTAGTTTTCATAATTCAAATATTAATTATGTCTCTGTACTTAAAGCTTGGGCCTGTATTCTGATACCTTTACTCAAGTTTAATCCTGTCTTACCCTTCAGTTAACTTTAGTAATTTCAGTGGGACTGCTCATAAGGGAAATGTGACTAGATCTGCACCTCTAAAGTGAAGCTATACCTTCCATACAAGTAGGCAGATCTTGCGGTTCTGTGAAAACATCAGTGTCTTTTAAGAAAGTATGAAGTACAAGTTGCAATTCTTCATCAGGCTGCGCAGATTTTCAGATAGGAATATCTTAAAAACTTTTACACATTAATAAGGAAAGATTTGCCTTTTTTTTCTATGAGTTGGCCAAACCTCAGCAGCACTTCTGTGAGCTCCAGATGTTGCTATACCCAAAATTTCAGTGCACTGTATTCCCGTAACTAGAACCAGCTCAGACATGAGTAACACACTTCCCAACAGCTTTCTAGTCCATAAGCTTAAAGAAACAACTGTCTCACCTAACAGCACTGCATACTTTGGTCCAAATATTACTTTTAGAAAAATATATAAAAGGGCATGGTAATTTTTGGCAAGGTTTTTGAGACATTATTCCTGTCAATTACAGACTTTAAGATATTTCAAACTAAAAATCAGGCAGCTCAAAAGGTGCATGGCAAAACTGCTAACAATGTTCTGCAGTCCTCCAGCATTTTAAGAAAGGATTTTTTCCTTTTCTGTCCCTCAAAGCTGGAATTAAAACAGTTTTAATTCATGCTCTGGGAAATATATTTGAATTCATTATATTTGGAGTTAACTTCATTTCAGAATAAAGGACTAAAATAGTAAAAATTGCGATGACTTAATAGCAGAAATGAGCAGGCCAGATCCTCTATTCTGAATACATTTTAGAATATGCATCTGATGTGCCTGTGTTAAGGCAGTCCAGGTTTTTTATCTTGTCTTTGCTGCTATCTCGCATAACACAGAAAAATCTCACAGGTCTGAAGAGAGCCATCCCTGCACCAAGTGCCAGCAGCACCACAGCTCTATAAAGATGAGTTTTAAGCCACCTGTAATTCAAGACAGCAATATGTGGTTTAATTGAACTGTAAGACCTTGCCAGAAACTCATAGGCTTGAAGACTGCAGTCTTCTTGAAGCCATAAATAGAATTGTAGCAGCCACATTATTATCATCAGTTACAGTATTGACACTTGTCATTATTTTACTTTCATCCAGGCATGGATGTTCAGGTGTGCTCATGGAGGTTCAGGATTGTTCATGGGCTGATCATTTGCTATTTTGTTTTAAACTTAGTTTAACTTTCTCAAAGCTTATTGCTGGGAGCTGCATTTTCTTTGTCTTGGGAGCCGCACTGTAAACATACCCTAAAATGGTACCGTTGGCAGCATACCTGATTGGAAAGACCATGAATTAAACAAAACAAGAACTTACTGATGTTGTAATCTTTGTCCTCTCATTCTCTGCTTGAGAAATAATCTCATCATGCTGTTACTGTCATATAGAAACAATGCAGCACGTTTTCCCATTTGGTTTTCATTGGAGAGTTGCGATTACAGACAAAAGGTAAGTGCATTAAAATGTTGAATATAAAATATAAGGGATTTATCTGTTTGCTTTAAAAAGAAAAAATGAGGAAGATTTTTATGGAACAAATGTTGTCTAAGTCACCAGGTGAGGTTCTTAAACACAGTTAAATCCCCAAGTCTGTCAAAGATGGTGCAACACAGAAGTATTTAGGGGGGCCAGACAGTTACACTGAATTTTATTTTACTGTGAAGGGTGGGATCAAAAGTCCATAGTTAATAACTATAAATTTCAGTGGTTCTTTGACTTGGAAGTTGTAATCTAAACAGACTTTTGTAAGGATTTATGACAGAAACCCTTAGTAGGGATGCATGGGATTCCTGGCTTCTACATCTGAGAGTTAAGAATAGGATGTTCTATAGCAGACTACTTTTATCTCCAAATAACTGCACAACATGGAAATAAATGCATGTTGAAGGCAACAAGATAAACTAATTTTATTTTTTTTTTAATTTTAAAAAAGAGGAGGTGGAAAGAAGAAACAGCAAGATTTGTCCACGGAATATAGTTTTATTCATAGTTAAGGTCTTCATACTGCACACTGCTGGATGAATTCATATAACTTGTTCAGTCTACCATGGGGTTTACTGACTCATGACTTTACTTACACAGACTGTATGCTCAGATCTGGCTGTTAGCCCTCATATAAATATATATTGCAGTCTATATTGCATATACATCACCCATTTAACTAATTTGATGGAAAGGACAGATTCTTTTTTTGGAGGGGAGTAGTCAGTAGATTTTGGTTTGTCATTATGAAAGCCTGGACAAGAAATTAATTAACCCACAAAGATTCAATGTACTCCATCATCTTCAGTAGTTTAGTAAGTAGTTCACTGTTTAGCGCTTCACTGTGAGGGAAGACGTGCAATCCATTACTTAATGGAGGAAACATTTTTGTGCATCCATAAGAGACCTTAGGGGCACAGCAGTGCCTGGGCCTTTCATGGCTTCAGACTCACTGTTTAAGGAGCTTGTGTCAAGAGGGAACATATTCAGGGCCCTCTGCAGCTGGCATGAATTTTCATGGCCTGTTCTCACCTATTCCTGAACTGGCCATTCCAGTGCACTTTCCTTTACACAAGTCTCATATTTGAGCTTGTTACTTTCCTTTTTAGTCCTTCCCTAGAAGCAGAGATGGCACTTTTAGTCATTCAGGTCTTTAAAGCTGTGGTTCTGCCCCTACTGAGGCTTTCAAGAGCATTTGAGGAAAGCCTGGTATCTTGATTTCAGTTTGAATGTTTTAATGAGCTCCTGAGTATCTGTGACTCTTTGCCCCTGTTTAGTTGCTAAATACACCTGAAAATCTGCTTCCACACGTGTATGTGCAGCTGCATGTTATGTCATATGTGACACCAACTTTAAACCATCCTCCACTAAACTACGTAAGTATGATGATGAAAAAACTGCTCAAAGTGATAAGGAATTCTTCAGTGAAACTTTGCAGCTTTATATTTCTTCAGGGATTTCTCCAAAAGCTTCTTAGTTTAAACCATGACTTCTAGGTTTGTTAGACAGCCAGTTCCTGCTCTGTGAAACTCCTCAGCCTGCGTCTGACCCTCTGGGGCTGCCCCACACAGTGCTCTGACTCTAGGATACTGCTTCAGTGATGAAATAGCTGGCTACTTCCTAGTTTTCTGATGTAAAAAGAAAGGAATCAGAACAAATTTCCAAACCTTTTCTATTTTCCTTGTAAATTTGAGCAATTTTTTTTTTTGCTTTATACTTCAAACTTTCAGCGACACAGAATTTGAGGCTCTAATCAGCTGCAAGCAGAATACTTTGAGTGGAATATTTCAACATTTAATATTGAAAGTCACTCTGGTAATTACCCAATCTGCAGAAAAAATACCAATAAAAGAGATGTATTTCGTAGTCTGCTCTTCTTGTAGCCGAGTCTCCACTATTTCTTACACCCTTATTTTGCCTGAGTATTTAACCATTACATTTTCTTGGACATACTCAAAGCATCATAGAATCACAGAATAGTTAGGGTTGGAAAGGACCTTAAGATCACCTAGTTCTAACCCCGCTGCCATGAGCAGGGACACCTCACATTAGACCATGTCGCCCAAGGCTCTGTCCAACCTTGCCTTGAATACTGTCAGGAATAGAGCATTTAACTCAAGTTAAAAAAATATTTGGTCTGTTTTGTCAGCAGTAATAAACACCTGAGTCTTCCATACCTTTCGCTTTTCAGAGCCAGTCGTCACAAAGACAACCATCAAAGCCTGAAGAATCACAAAATCATATTGAAGTCTGGGCATGGAACAGGCATATTTTATCTCTGGTAAATAACTATGTTGAAATGACATTTCCATCTTTGAGATTTATATGCTCATAAAGTTAAGTGCAGTAATGTAGACCTTCACTTAATTGCTTTTGCAACTTGCTTTACTAAGGGTCTTAAATCAGCCTGGAGACTGCCTCATCTTTTTAATAAAGAGGTTACAGTGTTGTTTCGAGGCAAATCTCTTCTGGAAATCTGCACCTTTCCTCTTTATTTGTTTTACTGTCACTCAGAGAATGAAAGCGTATATAAACAAGTCATCCATGAAATTCCATGCATTGGTGTCATAGCTCTGAGACCTTTGAATCTTCATATTTGAATAGTCCACAGCTCAGACGTCTGACTTGATTGAGCACAGATGTCACTAAGCTCTTTGGAAAACAGGGTATATTATTGCAGTATTAATGTTGAATATGTTTCTGTTTAATATGTGCTACCGAGACCAAACTCCGTGTGTCATCAGAGATGCTTTCTGCAGATAAGAACAAGTTAATATAGTTTTGCCAGCAGCTAAAGTCAGACTCACACCCAAAATTAAGAAGTGAAATTAATATAATTAGATAGTTTGCTGTAGATGCTAATAGTTTACATGAACTCAAAAATAGATCAAATTCATGGAAGATCTTTTTCAGGACGAATCAACTATAAAGCTCAGGAAATCCCTGATGGAGGCGAAAAACTATGCTGCTATTCATTCCCTTCCTACATTTTTTCCTATGCAGCTTTTATTATCACTTATATAAACAAGAAAAATTAGATCATCTTCAGTCTGATTCATTATGGTTGTTTATATGTTCTTATCATGTTAAGGCACATGAAAAGCAACAAGGCACTTGGTGACAGCCAGCATGGCTTCACTAAGGGGAAATCCTGCCTCACCAATCTGGTGGCCTTCCAAGACAGGGCTACGGAACTGATGGACAGGGGTAGAGCAGTTGATGGCATCTACCTGGACTTGTGCAAAGCGTTTGACACTGTCTCACATGACATCCTTGTCTCTGAGTTGGAGAGACATCAATTTGATAGGCGGACCACTCAGTGGATAAAGAACTGCCTGGATGGCTGCACACAAAGAGTTGTGGTCAATGGTTCAATGTCCAGCTGGAGACCAGTAACGAGTGGTGTCCCTCAGGGGCCGGTGCTGGGACCAGTCTTGTTCAACATCTTTGTCGGTGACATGGAGAGTGGGATTGAATGTGCCCTCAGCAAGTTTGCCAATGACACCAAGCTGTGTGGTTCAGCTGATAAGCTGGAGGGAAGGAATGCCATCCAGAGGGACCTTGACACGCTTGTGAGGTGGGCTGATGCCAACCTGATGAAGTTTAACCATGCCAAGTGCAAGGTCCTACACATGAGTCGGTGCTATCCCAAGCACACATACAGGTTGGGCAGAGAAGAGATTCAGAGCAGTCCTGTGGAGAAGGACTTGGAGGTTTTGGTTGATGAGAAAATGAACATGAGCCGGCAGTATGAGCTTGCAACCCAGAAAGCCAAACATATCCTGTGCTGCATCAACAGGAATGCAACCAGCAGGTCGAGGGAGGTGATCCTGCCCCTCTACTCTGCTCTCCTGAGACCTCACTTGGAGTATTGTGTGCAGTTCTGGTGTCCTCGACATAAAAAGGACATGGAACTGTTGGAACAAGTCAAAAGGAGGGCCACGAGGATGATCAGGGGACTGGAGCACCTCCCGTATGAAGATAGGCTGAGAAAGTTGGGGCTGTTCAGCCTGGAGAAGAGAAGGCTGAGTAGAGACCTCCTAGCAGCCTTCCAATATCTGAAGGGGGCCTATAGGGATGCTGGGGAGGGACTCTTCATGAGGAACTGTAGTGATAGGACAAGGGGTAACGGGTTCAAAGTTAAACAGGGGAAGTTTAGACTGGATATGAGGAAGAAATTATTTCCGGTAAGGGTGGTGAGGCACTGGAATGTGTTACCCAGGGAAGTTGTGAATGCTCCATCCCTGGCGGTGTTAAGGCTGGATTGGGTGACATGGTTTAGTGTGAGGTGTCCCTGCTCATGGAGGGGGGTTGGAACTATATGATCTTAAGGTCCTTTCCAACCCTAACTATTCTATGATTCTATGATCTATATTTTGAAGAAAACAATAACAATTCATAGAAAATGTTTTCCTTCTGTCAGTAAATGAACAGATCTTCCAATATAATGAAAACCACACAAGGTATTTTAGGAGACTGTGATATTCAATAACACGTTTTCAACACAACAGGAGTAATCATAAAATCAATAGTAGAAGTCCTTTGGATTTCAGTGAAGACTCAAGTCAGTGCTGATAAATAATACTAATAAAAAAAATCACTAAATATCAGCATACAATTTGCAAGTTCCTAAGAAGTAGTATTTATTGTATAGGTAAAGCTTGTCATCACCATTTCTGATATATGAAAATGTTTCTTTGACAGCATTCATATTTGTTGTATGCAATGTTTAATCTGCTGAAATTACGCTGTCCTGCTCCCAAGGTGTTTGAAAGGCTGCTTACTCACTGCTGTGAAAATTCAAATGTCACTATAAAATTCAGCGCTCGCTCTCTCTTGTTTAAAGTTCTGTCACAGCTCCTCATATATCAGGACTTCCTGAACTGACAACAAAAACAGATCCAGAGTTTCCTGTTAAAGTAACTAGGGAAGCACTCCTGAATTCTTCACTTTCCCTCTCTCTCTCTTTCCCCCTCTCCCTTCCTCCCCTTCTGCCATTATTACCTGAACAGATGTGGACTCTATTTTGGGGTATCCATATTCCTTACCACATCCTGTGACTTCAGTTTATATTAAATTCCTTCCTTATCTCTCTAATGTCCATTCTAGCTTTATGCCACAGTCTTCTTACAGAAAGAGAGTGTTGAGTAAAGCAGTACAATCAATCATTTATAACCCCAGCATAATCCATTAAATGCTGAACTGATCACGTTTCAAAATACACCTTAACAAATGTATCTAAATCAAAGCATAGTTAAAGGTTAATTTGAAAGATAACAGGGTAAGAATATATATTAATATACAAAACCTTCATTAGATTGCTGTTCTGCAAAATTCATAGTTTTAAAAGGTAATTAGTGTCCAGGATTTTATCATTCACCAGCAATTTATTTAGGTTAACCAACCTTTCAGTCTATTAGATTCACCATTCTTTGAAATCAGATATTAAAATTCGCCTGAACCTCCTGCGATATAGTCACAGGTCCTCAAAGAGATGCAATTGCATATCTCAATGTTCATAAAAACTAGCAGCTCATTTCTCCTCTCCTGATTGAAGAAGAATCTAGAAATACAGATTCTAGTGTTTAAAAAAATAGAAAGACAGGAAAAAAAGTCCAGAATATCTTACTTTTAGAACTGATGATATTTAAAGGAATCCCATGATTTGGAGAGCTTGACTCATATTCATGAATAGCTGGGATGAAGAAAATCGAGGTCTTTCTGGGTTTTGTATATTAATATTATATTTATAAAACAAAAGTGCAATTTTGGCGTACACCAGCATAATGTACCTTGTTCAGGTAGGTAATAGGTATGAAGGTGCAAATGTTTCAGCTTAAACTAGGAGTAAAATAGCATTTGTAGAGTTTGAAACCTGATTGCTAGTACATGCAAAGATATGTGGGTCATTATTACTGCTCCCCATTGATAACTTTTACACAGGGATGGTGGTGCATGCTGTCATCGTATCTTTGTTTTGTTGTATATTAATTAATATATAATCTTATGTATATTAATTGTTTCTACTTCTTGTCCAGCCTAGATGAGGATCAGGAATCAAAGGACTTTGCATATATGCATGCAAACCTCTGGATGGGATTTGGAAAGAAATCTTCCTAAAACTTAGCAATAACATATATATAATAGTGAAATTTCATCCTGATTCAACTAGAATTCAATAGTGCTAAGAAGATAATACAATGCAACCACATTTTTCTTCAAGAAATTCTAGAGTGGTTTGAATAGCATATATTTATGAATCAGGATTTCAGAACAGAACTTGGTTCTTTCATTTCTTTTAATGCCTTGGAACCACTTTATTCATAACCTTCATTACTAAATAAAATACTTTCCTCATTGATTCTTTTTCCTGAGATAAGCACAGTATGCAAGTGAGGAAAAGAGATCAGCTCCATACAAGAGATATTAATATAAAAGTTAGATCTGTGTTTTTATAGTGGGCTTCAACTGACTTTACCTTTTCTACCTACTCTCAAAACCAAGCTCCAGGAGTCAGAGATCTCCTCTCTCTAAGTATTTGCATCTAGTGCAGAGGGAATAAATCACAAGTCAAAGGAGCATTTCTTTCCACTGACCACAGAGGAGTCTGGGTGCCTTACTTTCTTACAGCTGAAGTTAAGTGAGATTAAACATTCCTTCTCTCCACACACACTTAAAAATGCACTAAAACTTTACTTAAAAAAAAAACAAAACAAAGATGTCCTTAGTCTACCATATGTAGTAGATAAACTAGTCCACAGCAGATATAAATCCAGAGCTAAGTAATTATTCTTTCCCATGCACTTAAATTCACTTTGGAAGTTCCAAATTTAAAGGTTCTTTTGTGGTTTATAGTTCAAAGCACAGCTTGTTTCTCAGTGATAAACACAGATGTTTCTCATGAACGAAGTCAGAGTAATTAAAATTTGAGTAAAGATCAGATCTTTCTATGAAGCTAAAAGCAATTCTCAATAATGGGTTGCATTTAAAAGTACTTCACAATAATGGGTTGCATTCAAAAGGACTTCACTGCACTTTGAAGGGCTGCAGAGCCCCGGTCCAACACCTGCCATCAGCACCTGCCCAGACAGATGTTTGAGATCCATCACACAGGGCACAGGTTGTCTGAAACTGCTCCCTGCAGCAGGGCAAGAGCAGCGCTGGCTCCTATATTGCCTCAAGCTCTCTGCTCAGGTGAAGTTAAATTTCAAAGAATTGCTCACCAACTCTACCTAACTTGAATGCTACTGCTTGTGTTTGAGATCCAAAGAAGTCTTGTGGGATAATCACTTAATTGCTTTTTCAAAATGCATGTTAGCTAAATAGAAGCCATGATTTTACCCTCCAAAGTTGCCTTGTTTATATGCGCAGAAAGTCAATTCTACAGCATCGCTATTCCTACTCATCCAGTCTCCATTTTACATGGAAAACAGATTCTGTCTACCACTTCCTCACATAAGGATGACTTTGCAGCTTAACAATCAATATCTTAAATAAGCAATTTCCAGAGGTCTGCTGTCAGGGGCACCTTGGGTTTTACGATTCACCTACTCAGTCACTTACAGCAATTATAGAAAATAGACCTTCAGACTTCACAAGGTTTCCAAATCTATTCACTTCCATTTTAGGTAATGCAAGAAACTAAGTAAGTATATCACTAAATACCTGCAATGACTTTCTTGCATCATCAGATTGCAAATCTAATAGGGATCTTCTTTCTTCCATGCATCCTGCCTCTTGACTGTGGTTGTATGATGGGCGGATTTTCACACTGGTTTCCCCACAAGTTCACTGTACACAGTTCTGTTCAGCTATAACAGGGGTTAAAAGTTCATCCGCTATCACCTTAAAAACTCTCTGCACAGATTGATTTTTAAGGCATGCAGGGATACTTCTGGTCTGATTTGGAAAAAGGACATGGGACCTCCAGGAATGGGCTCAGGTCTGTGTATCACAGAAATCAGTGTCATGAGGAAAGTACCTAAACATCTTTACTGGGTCTGACTGGGGTGGAGTTAACTTTATTTATAGTAGCCAGTATGGTGCTGTGTTTTGGATTTGTGGCCAAAACAGTGTTGATAATGCAGCAGTGTTTTAGCTATTGTCAAGCAGCGCTTGCACAGTGGCAAAGCCTTCTACCCCAGCAGTGACTAGGCATGAGTAAGAATATGTGAGGAGACACAACTGGAAGAGTTTTTCCTGCTTTTGCTCTTCCAGTTCTCTCCCTAATCCCACTGCAGAGAAGCATGCAAATGACTGAATGGGATCTTAGCTTCCAGTCAGGGCCACCTCACCACACCACCAAAATAAACGCAAAATATTTAAAACACATTCAAACTTTGTGCTTTATTTTATGACAAATTTTGTTGGTTCCTTTCCTATCCATTTTCCTAACTGTGCCATAAGGATGCCAAAGTATTTTACTGCAGGCCTTGGGTTCCACAGTGAATCAGAAAGTTTGCTTTTGTTCTGATGCTTAAATCCACCAGGGCATCAAGCCCCATCTGCATACACTACATTAAAAAAAAATGGGAATTAAGTGCTGAAATTGTTTACTCAAGTTTCATAGACTCCCCCCTCCCATATGTTAACATCTATGTGTATATATGCATATATTTATATATATAACATCAGTGATATGTGTGCAGTAGCCTATAATTTCCTATTTTCTTTCTGCATAAATATTTACTGATGTTGGTGTTTCATCCACTATGCTATGTAGTAACCCATAATGTTGAGTTATAAAATTACCAGCTGGCTAGAAATTAATGTTGCTATAACAACATTTCCATTGCAAATCATATTGTAAAAAGCAATGTGTATGGAAAGTTTTCCATTAGATTACAGTTGACATATGCCCACAGTTCTCCAAACATGCAAATATGCAGAGAAAAACAAACTCATAATTCTTGACGTACAGGCCGATACCTACAGGCCAGTGCCTCACTGGAGTAATAAAATCCCTGTTCTTGATGCGTGCTCCACATAGCACACGAAGGACACACAAGGGAGAGGCAGCTTGCACAGATTCAAAGACTGGGAAGCACTTACTACATTTTGTTGCATAGCTTGAAAAGCTGATATCTCTCCCTGAAATTTTCAGTGGTGTGAGCTGTCTGCTAGAGCCTGGCCTCTTATCAAGAAGATATATTTCTGCTGTTGTTAGAGCCATTCAAACACTTGTGAGCTTCTTTTACAAGGTGGCCAGACATTGCAATTAACAGTGGATCTTTGCAACACCTTGTGGCTATGCTCAAGATAGCTGTTGTAACTAGCATTAAAAAAAGACCAATGATTCTGCAAAAGCATAGCCAAAAGTAATCAAAAATCCAAAATTGGTTCTAAGTTGCCATCAACAAGACTATAAGGAACTTCTTAACAGTAGAATTAATTTCCCGAAATAAACTTTATATTCTTTAGCATTTTGACATTAGTTATAACAGTAAGAAAGCAGCACAGGAACTATGGCTGAAAGAAAATGTCCAAACAAGTTGAACTTTTCAATTACCAAGTATTACTTTCAAATAAAATAGTCTAATTCTGCCCAGCTGTAGGACAGCTATGCAGAACTTTTGTTAAAACTGTTCACTAAGGTTTTGGGGTTTTTGTAGTTTCTTGGGATTTTGTGGGGTTTTTTTTTTTGTTTGTTTTGTTTGGTTTTTTTCCTATGTAGCATCTAAAATTAATCATATTCTCCATAAAAGGTATTTTAAACTCTACTCTCAATTAAAGACCTAGAGAAGACAGGTTAAAACAAAAAGTGGTCCCAGCACTTGCAAATGGGGCCTTGTAAAATCCTAAGGAAATCAGATGGATCTGACTGATTAACTCTGGAAAACAAAAAGCTCGGGAGTGACGAGGTACTGCCACAGAACTCTGCTAAAATGTTGCTTAGGATCAGACTTATTTAGCTAATCACTGATGTACTCTTGGGATCAGAGAGAAACTGGACAACATTTAAAACAAAACAAAAAACATCCAAAAAACAGTTTGCTTGGAGATCCCAAACCAGAGCAGAATGAATCAGAAAGACTGCAGTTTTTTGCTGTTGACAGTGGGATGAAGGCAGCAGGGTTAGCTTTACACCCTGGCAGTCTGTTGCTGCTGCAAGCTCCAGTAAAATGGAGCCCCTTGATGCTACCTTTGCAACAGCACATGGCTCCATTTATTAACCAGGAGTTCTGTGCTCCTAATACAAAGATTAATGCATGGAAGAGTTTCCTTAAAGTAGAAACATGTTCCAAACATGATTCCATTTCAAACAAAGAAACTGTGCATATTAAAACGCTGAGAAGGTAAGTGGTCAAAAAATACCTTAGGCAGAAGGGCCTGTGCTGCTCCAACAAAACCAGGGAAACTTAGAAAGAAAAGGAAGTGGCCTTTTAGATATGAATCCCATTATCCTCTGATTGCATGATAAATGCAATTCGGATGTCAAACTCAGGAGATCCTTCATTCCTCTTGGCTTAAGATCCGGGGGGGAAAAAAAAAAAAAAGAGAATAAAAAAAGAGAGTGAAATTTAAGTCTATTTTGATCACTATGCCCATCTGGGTTTAATTAGAGCATACTTCTATATCATTTCAGCACTGATCTGCTTTCCTTCCTCCCCGCTGCCCTGTGTCAGGCTCCCCGTTCCTCTCTTCCTTTCTGTTGCACCCATTTCACTGAACTCCAGAGCTTGCTTTCTTCCTCACATGCTTTGCTGTCAGTGGACTGGGACCATTTATGAACTTGTCAGTTCAAGAGTGTCTCATCTGCTCTTGAGTTTTCAAATCCTGAATCAAATCTCAATTTTTCTAATTTTTTCAAATCAACCATATTTAAAAAAAGCACATCTGCTGGTTTCAACTATTCTTATTTCTGCTTCTTTGTGGGCTTTTGTAAAACAGTACTCCCATACCTGAGTACTGTTAGTTAAACAAGCAAGTGTAAGAAATTAACAGAAGAAATGAATGCCATTTGCAAACAAGACTAAGCATTCATTACACTATCTTTCTTTAAAACAGTTTTGATGAGCAAGCTTTGAATCTAAGAAAAAGAAGACTGCAGAAACAGATTCTGAGATATAACTTTTCCAAGTAATCAAAAGAAAATCTCTTCAGGATTTAATACATTTGCTTTCCCATGGGGATACTAATTGTCACTGACCCTTCTTCCTATATCTCGTTTCATAAACTCTGGTTTCTCTTCAGATCGCATATTAAAAATTTATCTTCAAATACCCAAAGACTGAATTCCTATGGGATCAAAACCTCAGCATAATGTGAGGATTTGGCCTATCCTTTTAAGCTAGCACTATGATTTTTGCACTTTTTACTTAAAGCCCTTGTGTGCAATCAGTGCATCATGGACAGTTTTGGTACTGACAAAGCAGATACCCTATTCTTTTCTTATGCTTCCATACATTTTATCATGTTATTGCTAATGCATAATCTTCTGGTTAGTGATTCTTACTAGTTTGTCTGACCTGAGTAACTTTAAATTCAGAGTTAACTTGTGTAACAGTAGTGAATTTGGGAATGTGTATATGTGCATGTCATTACCTAGCATGCCCTTTCAGCTCATGCCCATAATCACTTTCCAATAGTGCTCATGTTGTTGGAGAAAGCTGAAAAACATACGTGTAAAAATATATGCAGAATTAAAACATAAGATGAAGTCTAAAAAGTGCCAGCTAATTCAAACTTTAAAGAAAAGTTTCATTGCGCAAATACATACAGCTACCTCCAAAAATAACACTTCATGTGACAGATATACAGGATAGAAAACTGGGCAAGAGGAGCTGCATCTAAACGCTTAATGCATCCCAGCTTGGCAGGGGGCACATACCAGTTCAGAGTCTCCTGTCTAGTGCTTGAGGTGCATTTCCCCACACTCCTCTTTTTATGAGCAAAATGACCTTGTCCTACTTTCAGTCTTTTCCACTACCATAAATAGATATTCATACGCTCCACTTTACCATTCCATTTTAACAACACACAGGTCAGATCTTTCTGACTGTTGGAATGAGATATACTAATGACAATATATTAATTCAGTCTGGTTCTGTCCTGCAGCTCATTGATATAATATTCAGAGCTGAGAGATTTTTATTGACACAATATCAATCATAGTTCTGGGTATTCCACTACTGACATGATAACTGCCATTGTTTTTCCATAAAATGATAATATCCATCTGGAATAACAGAGAAATGAACAGAAAGCACTAAGATGGAATAAATATATTTTTTAAATTACCAGTTTTACCTCCAAAAAGCCTGGCAAGGGGTGGGATTTATAGTTTTTCTGTTGAAAAAGTAGCAATGGGAGTTTCTTTTAAACTGTTTTGTTCCTTCTACAGCTTTAGATAGCAGAGTAAGTCCAGCATGACATTTCCAGTTCGTAATGTTTTCTCCCTATGGTTTGCTTAAAATATGCTTATCTCATTTTTAAAAGGTTGCTGAAGATTGCCTTGATAGAAAATAAAATAATATTAGCTTTCTAAATTACATCTTAAAGTAAGCTTTGATTTATTACAACACAATAGTCAAAATGTATTTCATTCATTGCACAGATTTCTAAACTCTAGTGATCATTACAAAAATCAGCAAAAGCAGGAAGAGATAAATTTTGCCATCATCAAAAAACAGCTTATTTCTAGCTGTATAATTTCTCATTTGATTATTGCAAATCATACTGAATTGTTTGAGGTGCCTGAATTTTTTTTTTAATACTGATTTTTATCCAAGTATTTGCTAGGTATTTGATTAATATCCTAAAAGAAGTGCTTCCATTTTCCTTGGAAATATCCACATTTATTGAAAAGCTAGAGAATGTGAAAGTTTTTGGCTAAATCACTGAAGTATTTTATATTCCTGTGACAGTACCAAATATGCATTTTTGATTTTTTTATGTACTTATACTGACATGTCTTGGACAGGCATACTCTTCTCCAGGTAAAAAAACTGGCTGGGTCCAAATAGTGTTGGTGAATGGAGTTAAATCCAGTTAGTGGCTGGTTACAACTGACGCTCACCAGGGCACAGTATTTGGGCCAGTTCTGTTTAATATCTGTGTCAGGGATCTGGATCTGAGTGCACCCTCAATCAGTTTGCAGATGACACCAAGTAGAGCAGGACTGTTGATCTTTCTGAGGGTTGGAAGGTCCTACAAAGGGATCTAGACAGGCTGGATTGATGGCCCCAGTCCACCTGTAAGAGAATTAACAAGGCTAGAGTGAAGAGTCCTTCACTTGGGTCACAACAACCTCTTGCAATGTTACAGGCTCAGGGAACAGCAGATGGAAAACTGCCTCAGGGAAAAGAACCTGGGGGTGTTGATCAACAGCTATGAATATGAGTCAGTTTGTGTCATGTTCATGGCAGCTGGGTAGGCCAACAGCATCCTGGCTTGTACCAGAAATAGTGTGGCCAACAAGAATAGGGAAGTGATCATCCCCATGTACTCAATGTTGGTAAGGCTGCACCTCAAATACTGTGTTCAGTTCACCACAAGACATTGAGGTGCTGGAGCAAGTCCAAAGAAAGGCAATGAAGCTGGCGAAGGGTCTGAAGAATAAGACTTATGAACAAGCTCTGAGGGAACTGGGGTTGCTTATTCTGGAGAAAAGGAGGCTCAGAGGAGACTTTATTGCTCTCTACAACTACTTGAAAGTAGGTTGTAGTGAGGTGAGGGCCGGTCTCCTCTCTCAAGTAACAAGTGATAGGACAAGAGGAGACAGCCTCAAGTTGTACCACGGGAGGTTTAGATAGGATGTTAGGAAAAATTTTTTCACCAAAAGGGTAGTCAAGCACTGGAACAGGCTTCCCAAAGAAGTGATGGAGTTATTATCCCTGGAGGTATTTAAAAGGCGTGTAGACATGGCACTTAGGAACATGATTTAGTGGTGGATTCATCAATGCTATGTTAACAGTTGGACTTGATGATTATAAAGGTCTTTTCTGACCTAAATGATTCCATGATTCTTTTCTATGTTTTATTTCAGTACAACTTGACAGTGATCACCCATCTGTCTGATATACTGTACTCACAGAAGAGTACACAGAAGAGCCTTATTGAGTATTTATCCAACCAGTTTAGTTCAAACTCTGATTTTAATTGAGCAGCTCTCCCAGGTTGGAGGCATGAAGATTTATGTCTGATTCATAAACAAAATATTTTCAGCTTCTCTAGAACAGAATGCTTCATGATGATTCTGATATTCTTATTTATAATGTTTCAGAAAAACAAGGAAACAGACTATAATACATCACAAATAAATGAAACAACATAAAATTTATGTGTCTGCCACACAATACCAACATAGTGCCAGTAAAAAAAACCCAAAAGTCAGATGACTTTATTTCTGCTTCAGAGTTTTGCATCCAAGGCCTGTCAGTGAGACAGACTTTGAAGGATTTAGGAGGTTCAAGTGAAATATTAGGATAAAAAAATTAATTCACATGAATGAAATGTGCAACACTGGGAGATGATGTTGAGGAATCTCCAACACTGGTGATATTAGAGGTGTGGTTAGACAAAGCTATGGCTAAACTCATCTGGTTAGTACTAGTGCGCTATGAGGCTAATCTCATGCTGGTGCTACTTTTGTGGTAGGTTGGATGAGGCGACCTCCAAGGTTTCCTGCCAAGTGACTCTACAGCTAATTGGTTTCAATAAGTTCAGCTGGTCTTGCTCAAATGCATGCCAAAAGACCAGCAGGCACAATTACAAGGTCTGATAGCATACAACAACTTGTAGTGATTTTACTGCAGATGCAATTTTTGAGTGACTGTGTGCATTTTGTAGAATAATGTCCTTCCTCAAAACCCTAACTGACCCCAGGCTTATAAAAGCCAGCTCAGTTGATTAGATTTAAATAAGAACAATATTGCAGCTTGCCATTCAGTTAGAAGAAACACTATACATGAATACTAGTACTAGCTATTCTGCACTCCTTTTTGTATTTTACTCAGATACTTTAGTTGAATGAAAATTTTGTATTCTTGGCTAATGCATCTGATTAGAAATCCAAGCATACAATACACATATGGCTAAGACACCAACATCTGATTATGTCATTAATAAGACTGTAGAAAATAACAAGGCATTTCAAACCCAGTTACAAAACACTGCTATAATACAGCCTTGATATCAATTACAGGATTTAAAACATAATTAATTCCACACTATTTTACCAAAGAGAGATGAAAAAAAAATGAAACTTATCATAACAGAGCTCTGTTTTGAAACACATGCTTGCTTCCAGTTTCTTATACAATACAAGTTCAAGAAATTGTTTTATGACTTAATTTCCTTTGACAGCATTTGTTCGGAACCTGAGTGGTAAGGAGCGCTGCAGTGCCCCATGCTTTGCTGATTGCAGCCCTGGTGCTCTGAAACTAATGGGGCCCAAATGGGGCAAAGAATAAACAAATTGAGCTGGGTGGGAAGGGACTGATTTATAGTCCTACTCATTCTCCCCCCCTTCCAAAATAAACAAACCTAACAAAGGCAAATCCACTCGGCTGCTAGAGAATTCTCCAGCCCATGACATGTGTACACTCATAGAGATCTTGGAGCAAGAAAATGAGACCATCAGATGCATTCTTCCTGACATGGCAGTCTAATCTGTAACTACTATAACTATTGCATCTTCTTTGAAGTCACTGCTTTGGAGGAACATCTGGTCTAAGCAGGACAGTAAAGAGCCAGGTTAGCTATGTGTGATATTTCAACCAAATGGCATTTATTTTCTATGTGTATGGTAGTGCTTAGGACTGGTCCAAGGACTGTTGCATCTCTAAAAGTATAGTATAGCAGAAGGCCAGCCTGTTTGTGAGTATCTGCCTGCTCATGCAAACTATCTATCTAAATATTTCATTTTAGGTATATGATGAGTTATCAGACAATGCAGAAAAAGAAGTATGTTTCCTTTAAAATAAATCCAGCCTATGAATAGATATAAATCTTTCAGTTATGCACAAAACCTCTCAGGTATAATGTTTGTCTCTTCCAAAACTGCTTTCTTTTTACACAAGAAAAAAAAAAAACATATTTTGTTATTGGCGAATAAGACACTTGTGTAAGTCAATTTTAATAGGGTATGTCTTTTCATCTGGTCTTCTTTGTGTTTGTTGTAAAGTCTAGTGGTGTTCCAAGAGCCATCTCATGCAGATAAAATGTTTTTATGAGGTAACAACACAGCATGATTGCTTTATACCCCTCCACCTACAAATTGGGATATGATAAGTAAAGAAGGACAGTGAGCTGTCTTGAGAAGAATTATAAATATATTCTGATATCTCCTGACACCTAAGCACTTGCATTCCATCAGGGCTGGACAGACCTGTGCATTCCCTGCCCATGGCAGGGGGGTTGGAACTAGATGATCTTAAGGTCCTTTCCAACCCTAACTATTCTATGATTCTGTGATTCTATGACACCCCTTGATTAATCATAATAAGTACTGATCTTCAGTAATATTTAAAGTTTTCAAAAAATGGTTCTGATTTGGAAATAAAGTGCACATTTTAAATATTATTTTAGCCTCAAAAGCAGGACTCAGATGGCAGTATCAGACCTGCCAGATGTAATTCCAGTCCAACCTCTGATGTTGCTGAAGCTGGGTACGTGGCTAGGGGTATCTAATTTTACCAAAATAATGCCATGTGGCTCTGAGGTAGTGGTGGCTGAGAATCCTCAGCTCTAGGTGGAAGTTGGCCTCCTAATTGTTTGCAGAAGCTGCTGGCACATTAGACAAGACGTGTTTGTGAATGCACACTGAATTTTCAATTTCAATGTGTTAACAGCATTTAACTATCTTTGATGCACAATGGTGTCTCATGTTGTTTATGTACTTTTGTGTACTGTATTCATGTTGTTTTGTTCAACTTCTTAATTTACACGAGTCTTTGCAACAGGCTGCAAGAATCAACCATGGCTTCATGTGCTTTCACTTAGGAAAATGAACTCCCAGGTTAGCAAATACAAGATTTTGGAGGGGTGTGGTTCCTCTCAATCCAGGAAGTCTGTCTCTGACCATTACAAGAACAAAAAAGAGACGAGGAAAAAGTCCTTTTAAAGCTTAACAATTTCATGTTTTAAAAATAATTATGTAGTTGAGAGGTTATTTAATAATTTTACAGCAAAGAAATGTAAAGATAACCCAAAGATATTCATATTGCCATTCTGTGACAGTGGAATAGCTGGTAACAAAAGACCAATTCCAGTGCAGGAAGAAAGGAAGGGAAGACATGGGATCCCCAAGAATCTCTCCAGTTCCCCAAAATCATCCTGTTGAAGATAGTACTTCACATTGCTGTATGGATAAAACAGCAGTGATAATGTTGTAACTTAGCTGTGCATTCTTGTCAGTAAATTAGAATATGCAATCTCTAAGGTTTATATTTCCCCAGCTAGAGAAGGGGGAGATGCTTTTTAAATGAAAGAAGCCTCAGTTGAAGGTAAGCCTTGCACCACTGGCTCCCATCAAATGTACTACAAGCCTCACCAGCCTGAGGTGGCTGACATGAACGGTGGGACCTGATTTTTTTCCAACCTAAATGATTGTGCGATTCTATGAACAAAATAGTTAAAAAAGAACAATGTAACACATTGCATTCCTACTGACTTCTTCTTCCCCCTATTAGGGATACCCTGTGACAGAAAATCACAGCTGATCTCCAAACAGCAAAGCACCAGACTAAGGATGACAAATTATTTTCACTGCAGAAACACATATCCCATTCTGTGGGGGATCTCTAATAATATTTAATTTACATTGATTACTATGCAGATGAAGCCAGCTAGAAGGTCAAATGGCTTCTCTTTGCCCTTCTGGATGGAAGGCCAGCAGCAGTCAGTGTAGCGTTTCATTTTGCCCTGAGCTGGATTTGTTTGTGGCACAGATATGAAACAGTATTATTAAGGATAAGTGACCCAGTATGACACAGCTCATCAAAACGTCTTCACGCTCTGCAGGCTATAAATCTATTGATGTTCCTGAGTTTTGTGAAAGTGAAGAAAGTCTAAATGATTTTATTTGATATATAAACTGCACTATGTGGGCCAAATCTGTCACTGCAGCACTGAAATCTGTCCTTGACACTAATTTGTACAAATGGCAGGTCACTTGAGGAGGAAAATATTTTTTTTCTGGAAAACAGTGCATTTTGGTCTTGTAGAAGACAAATTTTTGTAGGGCTCTTTGCCAGTCATTAAGCTATGGCTGTCAGCTATATCTGTTTCTCATGTAAATAAAACTCCTTTCAGTGTAGGCTTTTCCTCCTGAGGTGCTTTATTTAAACACAAATGAATGCAAAGAGTGATTACATTTCTTTAAAACAGAGAAGGAGAAGCTCATGAAGATTGATAGGGAGGAGGGCTGGTTTTCAATTATTGAAGTTTCAGACAGACTTTTTTAAAGCATAAAACTTGGCTTTTGGGGGTTTCTTTTAATATAATTTGGGGTTTAAAATGCATTGCTTTATTCATAGTTTTAAGAAACCTAAAAGCACTCAAAGATAAAGCCAGCTGGAAAGCTGGGTGCCTTTTGTATTTTTTAACCATCAGCCCATGCTATCATTCATTTCTTTAGAAAGCCTAGTCAAAATTAATGCTTTACTTGTAGAATGTAAAAAAGAAACACCGTACCTTAAATAATTTTTGAGACACTGCAAAATTCCAGGGATGCCAAGCATTCTCTACTCTCACTGATTTAAAAACCTTATGGCATTAGGCTCTGAGTATTTCAAAATGGGTCCTAAGCAATCCAGTAGTCTTATATCTTTTACTAATGAAAACTCCTTTCACTCGTAAATCAACTTAGTGCCAAGCAAATAAAAATCTGAATGAGTTCCTGTAAGATTTTTGTTCCAAATGGGAAAAAAATGCTTTTTCTGTCATCCACACCAAGCTTTTGAGTAGCAGTTCTCACAGCCTTGACCATGAAAACAGTTCAAAAATCTGAGAACAGTTCAAAAATTCTCACAGCCTTGACCATGAAAACAGTTCAAAAATTCCATAATTCCAAAATCTTCACTCTGCAGGCATGTGAAGCGGGTTAATACAGTGAGCACCTGAGCACTAACTGCCTTATTCTACTGTAGTTATATAGTGACACTGGACTAAAACCAGGACAAACAGTAAGCAAAAATTTGAATCTTGCTCCCCAACACACACACGCTTTAAGCTCCAGAATATCAAAGTTTTGTCCCTAATATAGTTTAAAATGCAAGCTGCCCCACCTAGCTCCTTTCATTTTATTTATAAAGAGAAGGGTTGTATAGCTGAGTTAGATGTGCAATTATCTTTTAATTCTGAATTAAGATCATCTTTCATTAGCTGTAAAGCTGGGATGATACTGGGACAGCCATACCTGAAAAGTAGCTTATTTTTCCAAGGTCTGTGTTTGTTTGGCTTTACCTCAGTGACTGGGATAACAGGCACAATCACCAGAAATCCTTCTCATGCTTTGTAAACTGCTTGAGTGCTTCCTCAGTTTGTTGCAAAACCTTCAGCTTTTCATCATGCTGTCACACCACAAAGTCAATAGGAAAAAAGTTTGAAATGCAGAAAGCACTTTTTTGTCTTCAGAGACTCAGAAGGTTTTGGGGGTGTTGTTTGATAACTCTAAAACCCCATTATGGGACACTGGACACAGCCAGTGTGACCAAAAAGGTTTGTTTCTTCCCACTGTCTCCATTATCTTTTCTGTACAGAGGCATCTCTGTATGATCTCATTACTTCTTCCTTTATTTGTGTCATGGTTTAAACCCCTCACTCAATTTGTTAACCCACTCCCCCCTCTTTCTTCCCCCAGTCCCAGAGGGATGAGGAGGAGAATCGAAAGAATGCAACTCCCACAGGTTGAGATGAGAACAGTTTAGTAACTAAGGTATAACACAAACCACTACTGCTACCACCAATAATAATAATGACAAGGAAAATACAAGGGAAAAAGATACAACTGCTCACCACCCGACAACCGAGCCATTAACTGAACTCTTCGGGTTCCTGCCCCCAGTTTTTCCATCCTGGGCATGACGTGCTGTGGTATGGAATACCTCTTTGGTCAGTGTCATGGTTTAAGCCTCTATAACTCACGCAGTCACTCTCTCACTCATTCCCCAATCTTTCTTCCCCCCTCTCCCAGGTGGATGGGAAGGAGAATTGAAAGAATGCAACTCCCACAGGTTGAGATAAGAACAGTTTAGTAACTAAGGTATAACACAAGACCACCACTGCTACCACCAATAATAATAATGACAAGGCAAGCACAGGGAAAGAATACAATCGCTCACCACCTATACCCTGCCTGACCAAGCTGTGCACCCCCACCCTTCCAAGTCTCTGCTCTCTGCTTTTACATCCTGGGCATGACATGCGGTGGCATGGAATACCTCTTTGGCCAGTTTGGGTCAGGTGTCCTGTCTCTGCTTCCTCCCGGCTTCCCCTCCTCCCTGGCAGAGCATGAGGCTCAGAAAGTCCTTGGTCAAACCAAGACATTACCAAGCAGTAACTATAAACATCACTGTTATCAGCGCTGTTCCCAGGCCGAAAGTCGAAAACACCACACTGCATCAGCTACTATGAAGGAGAAGAATGGCTGCTGCTGCTGAACCCATGACAGTCAGCTTGGGTCAAGTGTCCTGTTTCTCCTTCCTCCTGGCTTCCCCTCTTCCCTGGCAGAGCATGAGGCTCAGAAAGTCCTTGGTCAGACCAAAACATTACCAAGCAGTAACTGAAAACACTGGTGTTATCAGCACTGTTCCCAGGCCGAAAGTCAAAGACACAGCGCTGCACCAGCTACTAAGAAGGAGAAAAAAATGACTGCTGCTGCTGAATCCATGACAACTTGTTATCCCCTTTTTTCATTGAAAAGACCCTTGATAAGATCACCTTACTGAAGCCGAGGCTCTTGTCTCCCAAGTGCCCTTACAGAAGAAACATGGTAGAAACTGCTGAGATGTAGGTAACATTCAGTGCTGGAGTAGAAAGGGGGACATCTCTGTAAATACTTTGAAGATCTAAAAATCAAGGGAAAATGAGCTTTGGAACAGGAAATGTAGCATATGCCTCAGATGAAAACCTGACCGATACTAGTAATAATGAGTATTTCACTCACCAAAGTAATAATGACAAAAAATACCAGATTAAGTCCTCTAAAATATGATTGTTGAAATGTGGTGAAATAGGTAGTGACAGATGTCTAGTAGCCTTCCCTTCCTACTTCCTCACCTCAGAACATCCTGGCCCAAAGCAAACTTGTCATTAAACTGCCTGTATCTCTTCCATGAATATATGCTGATGAGCAGCAGCATTTGACTGTGGAAGCGTTTCTTGCTGAGAATGGTCACGTGAGCAATCCAGCCTTTGACTTAGCCCCACCCGAGAAGTAAGCAGAAGATTCCAGAAGCTGCTGGAAGGGTTGCCGGAGGACGCCTACGTGCTGACATGAAGAGAAGTCTTCAGGAGCTGCCACTAATCGTTGAACCGCTGCTAGTATCTGACCTGGAGGCACTAGCCAATCAGATGTTGTGGAATGTTCTAGAGTTCTAAAGCTTGCCTATAAAGGGCGGTGTTTGCATACAATAAATTGGCAGTGCTTGATCACATTGGTCGGTGTCACGTTGTCCTTGATCTCCCGCATTTGACAGTCATTGACAACTGGAAAAATCTACCTTAAAGAGCACTATTTCCACTTGCCAGAAAGGCTGGGTTTGTTATCAGCTTCTCTGGTATCAGTAATCTTGGTTAAAACTTATGTTTACAGTTTATGCTTTTTAGTTTATAAAAGTAATGTATTTCTTATCTGTAACTTTAATCAAAAGAATTTTCCCACTGCTGCTACTACAAGGCTCTTTCCAAGTGTGAGGTAACAAGCCCATTCTTTATATATGGCCCACACAGAGAAATGGAAGTGGTTGTTTTGAAGTCCTAAAGAAACCAGCAAGGGTCTTCTGCCAAACAACAAATGCCATGTTCCTTCGCCTGCTATTAGGGAACTCAGAGCTCCAGTGTTTCTTGCCAGGACCAGACGCAGGACTTGGGACCAGAATAACTAAACTTCTCAGAGTTTACTGAGATGCTCCCCCTAACCCTAGACTTGAAAGAATTAAAAAGAAAGTCTTCACAGATTTCCATGCAGTTGACACAGGGCTGTCTTATGCTGGAATTCAATAGAGCCACTTTATTATAAACAACAGCATTTAGAGACTGAGCAGAAAAGTGGCAGCACGCTACAAATGAAGTCAGTTTATGCTCTATCTGTTCCTTTTCATGTCTGCTCACTTTCTGATACCTTTCCAGAGAAAGGCCTAGCAACTGAATAAGGCAGCTGAAAGTGTTCCTTCATTCAGGCTGCAGCCCCAAAGTTTCTTCATTTGCCAACCTTAGATGTTCCTTTAGTGCTCTCATCAGGAAGGCCCCATAAAATTCTGCTAAATAGCATCCATGCCCTCTTGTACTCTGCTGTTCTTAGGCAAACTGACAGGTAGCTCACAGGCACTGGAGCAGATGGTTGAAAGCTGGAGCAGAAGCAACCCATACTAAGCCTTTTCAGACCCGAGACCTTAAAACATAGGGTTAAGGTCTCTGCTACCTCTCATGTTCCTCTGTTTAAGAAATTTCTCTTGAAGGAAATTATTAAGATGAAAGCTCTAACATTTTCTCATAACAACAAGCACTTTGAGGTGTAACACCTTTACATCTTGTACCTTTTCAACTAAAATGTGTCAACTTTTTTCTTCTAATCATCACCTTAAAAACCTCAACTAGTTACACTTTCTTTTCCAGTTATTTAAACAGTAGGAGTTACTTGTCTTGCCAAAGTGTAACACATACATTACAAAAATGTACTGTAGATTATATATGTTTCATTAGTGGCACAAACCCTCCTCAGCCCAGATGAAGTATACATTCATATTTGTAAAAAGAATTTTTGAAGAGAAATAAAGATTAATATATTATGTCAATTACTGGTAAAAAAAATGAAACTAACCAGGCAGTCAAAAGTCACAATGTTGCAAAGTCCTCTAATACTAATTAGCTGTGGGAATGATAAATATGCTGCTTCTAGGAAAAATCTATTTGGACACAGACATTGCAAATTAAACTAAGGTTTAAGATATATAATGTCCTGGGTTCAGCAGTAGCAGTCATTTTTCTCCTTCTAAGTAGCTGGAGCATTGCTGCGTTTTCTACTTTAGCTTGGGAACAACGCTGATAACACTGATGCTCTTAATTGTTGCTCAGTAATGTTTACTCCGATCAAGGACTTTCTGAGCCTCATGCTCTGCCAGGGAGGAGGGGAAGCCGGGAGGAAGTAGAGACAGGACACTTGACCCAAACTAGCTAAAGGGGTATTCCGTACCACAGTACATCATGCCCAGTATATAAATGTGTGAGAGTTACCCGGAAGGCCCAGAACACTGCTCAGGTAGGTAGAATAGATCTTCAGATCCTTAAGTTTCCTTGGTATATAGTCATTTACATTCACTGGAGTGATCTGGCCTCTGGCTTTTGATTCCCACAGGGGTGCAATAAATAGTAAAGCATCACTGAGAAAAATAAAGATCAAACTTCTAGTCTTCCTAGCTTACTGAAAATGATAATAATAAATCTTCAGTGGCTTTAGTATTTTTTATAGTAAGGTATTAAAATCCTACGGTTCCCTATAGGAAGGTGGTAAACAGGTTAGTGGAATGGGAAGATAAAGTGGCTGGCTGACTGAATGGTTGCACAATGACTGTATATGTGATATAAAATAAATTAAGGCTTTTGTTTTGAAAGATACTGAGATGTTCAGTATGAACCAGTTCCTATCAAGTAATAAAAGATACTATATGCTCCAGAACTGCTGAAGAAGGTGCTTCATATGCATTTTTAGCTGGTTTACTCTTTCTGCTCTGGAAAATATTACTTGGAAAACCCAATATCTAGATGTTTTGGAAACATAAGAATATTGGAAGGGAGGCAGAGGAGCAGTTCAGCTCTACATGCTGAGTATGTGCTAGAGTTTAATCATGCTCTGAACTTTTTCCTCTGCTAACTGCAAGCAGCTGTCTCATTGGCAGCTCTTCTATGGAAAGGGTCCTGAGTACTATAGCACCAGTAATAGAGGTGTTCATGTTGATCAAAACAGCAACAGCAAAATTTCACTACTGGTCACAAAAGAGACAAATGCAGATCCTCTGTGCTACTTGAAGAAAAAGGAGGGGAAGTAAGTTTGCTGTCACCTCTATAATTTGGTCAGAAAGTATTAAGTGACTTATCTCTAGCTTTACCTCTTGCAGCTCCGTTTTAAATTGTTACATTTTTTAAAACTAATATCAAAATAATACTGCATTGGCAGTGTCGCAACACATCTAGGATTTAGTCAGGTTTTCCATTGTAAGGGTCTATTTTCAGATGTCTAAACTAGAACTTAGTGGGGAGAAAAAACTTTCTGGAGCATAAAGGGATAAAATTTGACTTACAAAATCTTCTGTTAGGAGAGCCTAGTTTTTCCTAGCTATCTCTTAAATGTAGAAGTAGAGTTTAAAGACAGTCAATTTATTACTCCACTGTCTCATCTGTGTTAAATCCTGCTGTCAAGAAAAAGCACTAGGTTTTGATTTGATCAATAAGCATCGTTATTTGGCACATAAAGCATTTTGAATATATTTGAGGCTTAGTTTTTTGAGGTAATGGAATTTGGGTTTCCCAGAGAGCTGGACTGGGATCTGATCCAGCACACTCAGATTCATTAACCGTGATTTTGTATCCCAAGGTAACTCTTTGGAAGAAAACAAATACATCTGGATTTCACATAGATTGTAATGGAAAGCTGCAAAGGGAAATGCTAAAGTAACTGTTTCATTGCTAGTGCAGTCAACCCGAAGTGTAACCAAAGTCAAAGAGAGTCTAATGCAATTTGGGGAATTTAGGCAACAAACAGGCTGTCCACAATATATTCTAGTGAAGATATTATTATTATTCTTTAAAATAATGCTATATGTCATGAGATAATAACTGCATAGACTTTTCCAGACACAGAATTTATGTCTTTTTTCTTTAAAAATAACTTGAAGTGTTGTCTTTTTTTTTTTTTTTTTTTTTTTCCACAGAACCACAAAGGAATCAAATGGAGTGAAAAATGTTTATGTCTTATCGACAATTGCTCTATTCAAAGTTGAAAGTCACAGTCTACAACTAATACAAGTTAATAGGATCGCTGTGTAAGAAGGCCATGAAGTTGTGCAACCACATGTGAAATAAAAGTTTTTCAGTGGATGATTCATGATTATCCAAATCTATATTTTTTTTCTGAGCAGACCTCAGAAAAATGCTTATTTCTCTCCAGTGCCATTTTGTAAATGTGTGGCCTCTAAGGTCTGTCTCCAAGGGATGAAGTTTAAAGTAATTTTCTTTTAAATTAGCAGTGGTAAAATAGTTTTTTAATTCTTCAGGGTGGAGGGAAGAGGAGAATAACTTCCACTGTATAGTATTTCTTGGCATAAAACTTTCGCAGTCAAAGTCTTCAATTGCCTTGGAGCAGGGGAAACACGTCCCATTTTTTTAACTAGTAGGATCTGTAGCCCGTATAGAGTCCAGCAATAACAACTGCTACACAGGTGTGACAGGCAAGTAGCCTGCCCAGGATTAGCTGTTTCGTGTCACCTATGTCTTACAGGATCAGGACTGATTATAGCCTAGACAGAGGAGATGCCTTTCCAGGACCTGGCAAAACCAGCACCCAGGCTCCTAGGGCTTGGCAGAAAATGCGCCGTAGGCCCCAGGCATTTATACACGTGTCAATGTGCATGATCCACAGGGTCTGCTGTGGACCTTTTGGATCTTTTCTCTCCAAACAGGCAATATAACCTAATGTTTCATCTCTGCCTGGCCACAGTTCTATCATACAAGTGAGTGGATAAAGAACAACTCTCTCAAGCAAACTCAAGGTTAAATGCTCACTATGAAGTTGGAAAAGGCTTAGAAAAAGAGTATAAATTCTCTTAAAACCAGCTAGATTTATGTAAGAAAATCCTATTTTTGGCTGTGGACTTTTCACTTAGGATATTTAAGAAATGCCTCAGCTGTTAGACCTGCAGAAACAGCTCACGGGGCAATATCCCCTGCTGTTCAACAAACTTAAAGCTTCAATCTGTAGATCAAAAGTTACCTTTGGGAGGCAGAAACTTAGTGCCAGTCCTTGACACTGCAACTTGCAGTCAGTTTTTTGATCCACTCTCTCCCCTTTACACAGCAACTCAACATCAGTAATTGACTGATGCCACATCTGAATCAGTTTCTACATCAGCTGTTTTTCAGCATCAGAAATCAGCCAAAGCTGCAATTGGATTGTCTGTGGTCTCATTTTACATGAGTACCAGTAAGTAGGCATTCTTTTATCCCATGCATTATTACGTTTGTATTAATCTGCATTATAATAAGATAATAATATTCATCATTATAATATTAACAGTTATCATTACAGTGTAAATATAGTAAGTTTCATTACCTGTATCCATATGATTTAATGAAGTGAAAAAAAAATCTGTTGCTTCTTTGTAGTTTGTACTCTATTGTCTATTGTGTAAAAGAACCTGCTATTTTTCTTGGGTTTTTCTACACAATCTTCAAGTAAGATATTCCAATATCTCAAGGGGGCCTATGGGGATGCTGGGGAGGGACTCTCCATGAGGGACTGTAGTGAGAGGACAAGGGGTAATGGGTTCAAACTTAAACAGGGGAAGTTTAGATTGGATATGAGGAAAAAATTCTTTCCTGTGAGGGTGGTGAGGCACTGGAATGGGTTGCCCAGGGAAGTTGTGAATGCTCCATCGCTGGCGGTGTTCAAGGCCGGGTTGGACAGAGCCTTAGGTGATGGTTTAGTGGGAGGCATCCCTGCCCAATGCAGGAGGGTTGGAACTAGATGATCTTAAGGTCCTTTCCAACCCTAACTATTCTATGATTCTATATTCATGCTGAAAAGTAAATCTCCCTCAAAATAGTAAAGAAATAAATGAAGGAGTCAAGTCACGTATCACAGAATCACAGAAGAGTTTGAGTTGGAAGGGGCCTGTAGAGATCATATAGCCCATAGGCAGGGAAGTCTTTCACTAGGTAAGTTTGCTCAAAGCCCCATCTAACTCTGCCTTGAAGACTTCCAGGAATGGGGCATCCACAGCTTCTCAGGGCAACCTGAGCCAGTGCCTCATCACCCTCATCATAAAAACTGTCTTCCTGTCATGGCTTAAGCCCAGCTGGTAACTCAGAACCATGCAGCTTCTTGCTCACTTCCCTCCTTTTTCCTCCCCCCGCTCACAGAGGGATGGGGAGGAGAATCGAAAGAATGTAACTCCCACGGGTTGAGATAAGAACGGTCCAGTAACTAAGGTATAACACAAATCACTGCTGCTACCACCAATAATGATAGTGACAAGGGAAATAACATGGGAAGAGAATACAACTGCTCACCAACTGCCAACTGATACCAAGCCCACCCCAAGCAGCGATCAAGCCCTTCTGGGTAACTGCCCCCAGTTTATATAGTGCACATGACTTGCTGTTGTATGGAATACCTCTTTGGTCAGTTTGGGTCATGTCCTGTCTCTGCTTCCTCCCAGCTTCCCCTCCTCCCTGGCAGATCATGAGACTCAGAAAGTCCTTGGTCAGAGTAAACATTACTGAGCAACAACTAAAACCATCGGTGTTATCAGTGCTGTTCCCAGGCTGAAAGTCAAAACACAGCACTGCACCAGCGACTAAGAAGGAGAAAAATGACTGCCACTGCTGAATCCAGGGCACTTCCTGAAGTCCAATCTAAATTTACCTTCTGTCAGGTTAAAACTGTTGTTCCTTGTCCTGCTACTACATGCTTTGGTAAAAAAGCCTCTCTGTCTTTCTCCTAAGCCTCTTTTAGGTACTGGAAGCTGCTCCAAGGTCTCTCTGGAGCCTTCTCTTCTCCAGGCTGAACAAGCCCAACTCAGCCTGTCTTCATAGCAGAGGTGGTCCAACCCTCTGATCATCTTTGTGGCCCTCCTCTGGGTCACTACAACAAGCCCATGCCCTTCTTTATCTTGGGATCCTCAGAGCTGGACACAGTACTGCAGGTGGGGCCTGATGAGGGTGAAGTAAATGGGAGAATCACCTCCCTCGACCTGTTGCTCCTTTTGATGCAGCCTAGGATATGACTGGATCTGTATGTTGCAAGTGCACATTGTCAGCTCATGCCCAGCTTTTCATCCACCAGTATCCCCAGTTCCTTCCCCTCAGGGCTGCCCTCAGTCCATTCATCCCCCAGCCTGTATTGATACTGGTGATTGCCCTGACCCAGGTGCCGGACTTTGCACTTGACCCTGTGAAGCTTATGAGCTCAATCCTAATAGCATTCTATAGTCATGCTCCTTTATTTTATTGCTTCTTATCTGTTGTAGATACTTCACTGATCATCACAAGGTACAGCATTCACTGGACACTCTTGAAATAAAGCAGAATAATGATTCCCCTCCCTCATCCCATGCTCTAATTTCACCAGCATCAGACAGTGCTAAAGCACATAAAGCAGCAGGGAAAGACAAACTGTAAATGTATGAGTTCTCATAATTACAGTGTTTCTCCTTTGAGTGCAATTTTTCCTCAGTGACATGAGGCTACTAATTTGCTCCAGTTCTGCGATGAGCAGTTATTCAGCTTTCTTTAGGTAGCATGTAATGTCCTTCAGCAGTAGCCCCTCTGCACACAGGGGAGCTTTGTCTTGTTTGGCTTGAGGCCAACTCTTGTCCTCCAGGCCAAGGCACGGGCTTTCAGAGCTCACTGTTTTCACTGCAAAAACTCTTCTCCGACAGCAACGCAAATTTTCAAACAGAGGAAAGCTGACAGCAGGGAGAGAGACTTTTTTCTATAAGGGAAATTCTTTAGTTATTCTCTGTACACTTTTGGAATAAGACTCACTCTTATCATACATTGCATTACAGAATACAGTGTATTCAGCTGATGAAGTGTAATAAGCACAGACTATAGAACAGCCCAGATTTTGAGGGTGTGTTTGTCCTTTATAAATGCTACTCATGGAACCTCGCACAGCTGGACCCTGAGCACACTGAGGCTGCTCTTCTAAAATCCTGTGTCTTTGTCCTACTACTGGTCTTCAGTGTGCTCAGCAGGATCTTAAACTCTTCAGTGTTGGCGTTATCCAAAGCTAACAATGGTGGTTATGTTGTTGAGCCTTCTCAGTTTATCAGCAGCAAATCAAGCGATGAGTTGCTCCTTGTCAGCACATCTAGCATCTGTAGCAGGAAGCGGTCCTCAATGAGTTCCAGGAATCTGATGGATGACTTGTGCACTGCCGTGCTGTTTTCCCAAAAAGTGTCTGGGTAATTGAAGTTGTCCATGAGGAGCAGGTTCTGTTGGCCTGAGACTTCATTGAGCAGCCAAAATAAGGTTTTGTCAACATCACCCTCCTAATTCTAAACAATAAAATTTTAATTTAAAATTTCAACCACACTTTATCTATAACTTTAACTTTTAGGACAAATGTAACTCAGACATATAAATTTTCAGTTCTGGAAAAAAAAATTAAATTATCTCTCTCCCATTTTCATTATGTTCAGGTTTTTTTCAGAGACAGAAAATAGAGACCTGTGCAACTTGTGTTTTTCTACTGTAAACTTGAGATGTTTAATGCTTTGACTCTAGAGTTACTCATTTAATGCATCTGCATTTTAAGAGCTTAGTGAAAACTGGTACAGAAATAATGCATTACAGAAATTAAAAAAAAAAAAAAAAGAAAAAAAAAAAAGAGCTGCACAGAGACACCATCCGTAAGTTCAAATCATGAATGTGAACTGTTTATCCCTGACACAGGGTCATATGTCCTGGGCAGGATCAGGGGAACCCTGGGGAACTGGGCAGGGATAGTCAGGGTTGGCAGTGCCCTCAGGAGTATGTCAACCACAGCACAGCCTTTGTTCAAAGGAGAAATCCTCTAATCTACTAACAGTACTGTCTTTGTCAACCAAGCTTTCATTAGTAGTTTGGGGAATCCTGATCCCCTGGCTGGGCATGCCCCTGCCTAGGAGCATACCTGTCCACCCAGGTGCAGGTAAGCCCTAAAGAACCCTGAACATCTTGTGCTCAGAGGCTGCTCTACTTGAGCCAGCTTTGACCCAAATGCTATACAGTTCAGCAGAGGTTTGTAACCAGGCAGATTACCTGTGTTCAAAGAGAATGACCCCACCAGCGCCCACAGCCATGCTGAGGAAGCTGTGTGCTGAGGGAAGCTGTCTGCCACCAAGGTGGGTGTGCAGCACCCCTAAGTACAAGTGGGACAAGCTGGAGTTCTTCAAGCCCCACCTAAGCACACCTGCCATAAATTATGGCCTGAAGTTGCATAGCTCAGCATTTAGCTGTTTTTTAGATACTTCTGAACAAATATACTTAAGAGAAGGACATTTTATTGAGGCTTTTTCTTTTAGTTAGCATTACAAAAGGCAATTCTATAACTGACAGAAGAATTGACAACATTAGATTGCAATCTGTAAAAAGTACTTTTTCCACACAGCCTCAGAACACATCAGAAGTAGTAAGTATTTTGTAGCTCTTAAATCATAGTGTTTGGCATTGATTTAGAAAAGCCTCCTGCACATTAAAGGATATAGGGTTTTGCTACTGGCAAGCACTACATTATCTGTATTGTAGTCATAAATGGATCAAATCATGCTTTTGCTTTTAATAGCTGTGTCTACTCTTTTGAAGCAATTCACACTGTACTTTCATGTACACAGCGCATTGTCTTGCATGGTAGAATCAGTGGAGGTGGCATGCACAAACTGGATTTCTTTCAGGAGAAATTTAACTAAAAGATAAACTGCAGAAGCACACCTAATATACTCCAGCAGCTCCAGCACTCAGTTCTGAGAGCAGTCTGAAGTAAAAATCAATAACCCCTCAAGTGTGTTGTGAGGCTATAGCACCAACTGCCTCACACTGCAGATCCAGTAAGCAAGGGGCACATTGATCCCTGATCCTTGCTAATGTAAACAGAGCCTATACAGTCTTATAGTTGGGGTTTTGACCAAATTTCACCCTTTACTTTAAGGATGCAAAGATACTTTTCATACAGAAGTTTGTAGCATGATAAATTTAGAATTCATATTTCCATACAGGATAATGCAGGTTGTATGTAATTTTTCTCTCATAAAATGTTCTTAAACGGTGCTATATTCTACTGCCTTGCCATCTCATATTACTGTTTTAAAGAACACAATTCATGTTATCTTATTTCCCATTTTAGGTTCCTTGATGTATTTATCTTTTATTTATCTCAGTATTCCTCAGAGTATTTCTAGAATTACAAACAAGGAACTACCAAGTGACTACTCTGTTACTTTCATCAGTAAGAAATCATGTAAAGTTTTGTAGATAACTTCCTGAAGAAGGTGGGATGAATGTTCCGTAAGTCCTTTGGCACCACAGACTGGCTGAGCTGAGTTTCATGTGACATAATACATTTTTCCATGTAAATGCAAGGAATAAAAAAGCCACAAAGGAATCTAGGTTTTATCCATGTTGTCACAAAGTTTGGTAAACGCATTAGCTAAGGGCAATGATTAAGTCAGCACTCATGTAAATGAAATGTGCTGTCAAAGTAATTTTTAGTCTCAGTCCAAGTATAACTTCATCATCAGCTGTTGGTAACAAGTCATTTCTTAATTTTGATTATTTCTCATCCACATGCTCACTAACATATTAACTACTCCACATTATCACAATAATGCTCTTTTAATACAAATGCACCAGTGTTTTCATAACACTACCAGAACATTTTCCAGCAGCAATGTACTTCTCTTTAGATATGATCTCATAACTAAATTATTTCTCACTGTTGCCACATACACCCCTAGGTCATCTATGTATTTTTCTTAATGGGTGAACATAAATTCTGCCGTATGGAGAGAAGTAAAATATGTCTAATAGGGAGGAAAACACATCTCTCGAAGCGATTGAGGCAGGAAAAAGAAATGCTGCTCAATTACTGCCCTCTCTATGCTGTCCTTCATTTATCTTTGCTCTTTCATCATATAATTACATGTGACAGGTAAATGAAGTACAGCATTTTTAAATAACACCTGTTGCACCAGCATGTAGGAGGAACAAAATAAGGGACACCATTTTCATGATACTTAAAAACAAGAGCTCAAAGAGAGCTAGTGTCACACAATATGGAATGGGAGAATCCTTGCAGAATGCAACTCTTTGCTTGTCAGTCTGCAAAGACATTTTAAAAATGTCAAATTGAGAGAGTAGCTGTTTCTAAACTGTACAATAGCTTTCTGCATGCTTGTTTCCAGTGAAAATACTGTTAATGCAGTGTTAGCACTTAAATGGCAAGGACAACCTTGCAATTTAATGTTCCCCTTACTTTGCTACTAACAACTCCTCTGGAGGTCGAAATTTTCCTTGGGGAAAAAACCCAACAATAACAAAATAACACAAGTCTCACAGAGCTACAACTCAATAGTGTTAATAAATAACAAAGCACCTGGCAAAACATTGGCTGGAAGAGTGGAACCTGGTGTGTGTGGGGGGGAGAATTACTATTATTTTTCTCTCCAAGCCTTATTTCAAGACAACATTTAAATCAATCAAACTATTTTTATGATTTCTCAGCTGACTCATAGATCATTGGCTGAGATTTCTGTGTAAATTTTGCTTCACAGCATCATTGCTGGGATAGAAATTGCAGCTTCTAAAAGGGGAAGAACCAGCATATGCAAGGGCTGCTGTTATAAACAGTGCGGCAGAGGAACTCAAGGCTTGTTTTGAAACTACATAAAGCTTGTTTTGAAACTACATAAAGCTTGTTTTGCCACATTAACACCAACTGGAGGTGCAAAACCTCATGACCTCTGACAACTGAACCATTTATTCAGTCAGGCGTCTAAAAAGAATCAGACATTAAAATCTGCAAGCATTTAAATTTGGGGATTGTCTGGGGTCTCTAATAATAAACCACCAGACACTTGCAGTCATGTGAAATAGCTCAGCCATGCCAGACAGGCCATAATGGCACTGGCATCAGTCTGTGTTTCTGTTTGTGCACTCAGATTTGCCTAAAGAATATGCTCCATGAAACTAGCAGAAACAAATGCTAGTTAGAGGAGTCAGAGCCTGGAGGAAAGCCAAGGCATTAGTCTATCCACAGAAAATTAGATTCCTAAGTCACAAAATCTGGGCAAACATGGATTAGTATGAGAACTGGATTAGCATGAGAAATTTGGAGTCCCTTTGTATGATGTCGTTACACCAGCACAATACATAAAGCTATAACTGTGCTTGCAGATGGTTGAAAGGTTATGTCAATTTCTCTATTTACACACACAAGTCTAGTACTTATATAGAAAATAAATGGAGGATTTAGACTTATAAGCCCTGAAAAAAAAAAAATGCATTCCTCAAAATGATCTCATTAAGAAAATCCTAGGCCCTCAGAATTTAGGTATTCAGCAGTGTTGACTGCATCTTGTAAAACCTAAGGCAGAAGTGTTCTCTATGTGAGTCTGTATATCTCTTCTTGAGCAGCCCTTTAAAACTATGGCCAAAGTATTTTAAAAGGATAACTAATGTAACAGGATTTATAGTTCACCTAAAGTCACACATGCACAGTTATAGGAGTCACTATAAAGAAATTATTTACTATGATTTTTTTACACTAGATTATTTAGTGTCTAGTATTAATACAAAAAAAAAAAAAAAAAAAAGAGAGAAAGACAAATTTGTTTGAAACCAAACTGCAGATATTTGTACTAATCTGCAGAATCAATCATGAGGAAGAGGTTGATTTTATGAATGGAGAACAAAATATATGCTGTTTTAATAGTGAACATTTTGTATTGGCATGAGAAATACGGAGTAATTGTTTTCTCATATGCTCAGGAACAAGCCACAATTGACTGAAAAATGTACAGTAAGTTGGAAGAACAAAATGAAAACCATTTCAGAAGAACAGCAGTGGCTTTCAATTGCTCCCTGACTAGACAACACCTTACTTGTTATTTAGGCATTATTATAAGCCTGCCAAGGACAAACGGTCCAAAGAGGTCATTCCTTCTTTAAGGCCAGTTTGGCTTTTCTCCTGTACTGAACCAGTGGGTTGTATTTTATAATGAAAAGGTAACCTGCAAAACCAATTAAAAGCACTGGTTCCTGGTGTGTCCTTCAGTCTAGACTGTCTTGTCTACACTGAACTGCTATAACATGGGTAACAGCCTTTTTAGGACTCATAGAGTTGTATGTCAATAGGGTCCATTACATCATCTAATCTGACCTGCAAGATATCAAAAGACCTTACCTTTCATCCACTTATTTCTGTATTAAGCCCAATAATGTATTTGGCTATTTTTTTTCTTCCAGAAAGCCATCCCAGCTTGAACTGAATGTATTAAGAGGCAAATCTATGCCTTCATCAATAGTTAGTTCCAATCTGTGATCAAAAATAGTGTCTTATTTCTTGTTCGAAGGCATCTATCCAGATTCTGCTGCTAGGCACCAGCATTTGTTATGTATTTCACCATTAATATCTTAGTGACTCTAGTATTCATTATCCATGCACCCCAACCATCAAGAAACCTGAATATTTGTGAGGAATCACCTCTCAGTACATTCTTTAATTAAGTCTTTTTTTTCCTAAAATTATTTTTCTGTATCGCTTCCATTGTTTCAAAGGCCCTTCTGAGAAACTAGATATCAGAAGAACAGTTGCCTAGCACTGTGCTACTCTTATGTGCTTATAACTTCAATGATCATATAATCCTTCCTCCATATGTTTATTCTGGCAATTCTTGCCAAGTTAAAAAGACACTGTCACCAGTCCCTTGTCACAGCCGCTCTTCCCAGGATACACTCCCTACTCGATAACTTGCCTTTCACAGTCCAGAATATGAATGCCCTGTCCTTGTCAAAATGACTCAGCTTAAATAATCCAAATTCCAGTGTACAACTGTCTTGATGATTACTTAGTCATCTTCAGTCCTTGGAGCAATGTGTTCAGCAGTAAATGTCTGCTCCAAGTCACACGAAAGATGTTGATTGGACTAGATCTGAGGCAGATTATATACAAACTCAAGACTTAGAATAACATTTTCTCACCAACTGCCTTATAATGTACCAGTTAGAATTCATTTTATGGTATATAAAGGCTTTCAAAGCCATAAGTTGATTGCAATCCGTGATTACCATCACCTCTCAAACTAGTAATTGCACGGGAAAAGATGAGATTGGTTTGACAGGTAATGTTAGTGTAACTAGCCTTGATCAAGGTTGTTCAGATCAATCTTCCTGTGTATTTTAAACACCATCATCACTCTCCCAATTTTTGAGACTTCCTTGGTATTATCAGTATTTATCTTCGAAGCATGACATTGCGGCAAAGATTTCCTTTGCCACCTATAAAAGTATGTAGTCAGTGCAGCATTCAGTCCAAGACAGACAGAAAGTGTGATGTTCCTGCATAATTGTCTCATCCAGTTTGGGTAATAACTAAGCTGCTTGTTTTGTAAAAAGGTCACAGATGAGCTGTGCTTGAGAGCTGTTGGTCCTCCAGCATCTCCCACAGTTTCTGTGTGTGCTCAGAAAAGGGCACTTCGCACACTTCTACCACCCACAGCTCACATGGATCACTTCCTCCATTGCAGTACAGAGAATGTGTCTCCTAGAGGCTTAAGCCCATAAGAATGACAAAGCCAAGAACATACTACTAATGAGGAAACAGTAATTGAATCAAAGACTAGTATGCACACTCCAAGCTGGATGCCAATCACACAAATGGTGCCTGCAGTGAACACACACCCTCAACAAACACAGAATAGAGCAAATTCTCAGCTTTGTCCAAGTCCATCTCCTTAACCACAGGCTCAGACTTCAAGGAAGCCAAAAAGACTCTTGTCTCCCTCCCAAACAGCCTCTGTGTCATGCTCCTTTGCTTCATTTCCAGCGTCATTAACACACCCAGCACAGAACAACTGCTTTCCTCTGGCTCTTCATCAGGAGCAGGCCTGATATCAGTGCAGCTGACTGGACTCAGCAGGTGGGGAATAAACTTTTCCTCACAGCTGTGGTAGGGTTAAGGTCACGATTTCTTCCCCAGTGCACCTAGAGTCAGGGATATAATTGATAGGGCTATAGGTGGTACTCCAGTCATAGCGGGTGCTAGGTCTATATGTGGTACTCTGGCAATGGGTAGTGCTACGCACATGTGCACGCACACGCACACACTTACGCTGACACCCTTATCAGACAGCCTATACCAAGGAGCAGGTTTAGATTGCACATTTGAATTTTTTTCCCCCCAGAAGGGTTGTCAAGCACTGAAACAGGCTGCCCAGGTAAGTGGTGGAGTGACCATCCCTGGAGGCATTTAAAAGACATGTAGATGTGGTGCTTAGGAACATGGTTTGGTGGTGGGCTCCACAGTGCTAGGTTGATGACTGGACTCCATAATCCTAAAGGTCTTTTCCAACCTGAAGGATTCTATGATAAGAAGACATAAACAAGGTTCAGGATATTCATTTACACTGGGTCTGTGTCAGTTCCCGTTTTGTTTTTCTTTGCCTCAGCTTCAGCTGAAGAGAAGCTGTTGATATGTATGGCAGCAGGAAATGAAAGGTGAATGCTTCGAGGAGGAATTCTTTACAGCAGATGTTTTTTAAATAAAGTGGGTTTTTTTCATCTAATGTTTTTAGCAAACTCTAAGGAAGTCAAAATCTGTTCTGTATATATAAAAATTCAGCTTTGTGAAAAGATGTATTTATCTTCTGACTCTCTTACTTTGTGTACAAATTGGGGGATTTGTTTTCAATCTTTTCGTTACAGGAGTGCTTCTAAAACAGGATTCACTGATTTCTAATGTTTCTTACCTAAGGAGCCACAGAGCAATTAATGATTTGTTGGAAGAGAAAAATGTTAGTTTTTGAGTAGGTTTTTTACTCAACAGAAGAAAAAAAAAAAAAGGAAATTAATGAGTGAAAACAGAAGAAAAAACTCTGTCCAGTTATTGTATCTTGCTGAGAGCTAATAAGTTGTTCTTCACAGCCTAATTATCGACATCTAGTATTCATTTTTTGAGTAAGTTCTTTCATTTGAGATAAGTTAAGCTCCCCTGGAGTCCCTAAATCCCTTGCAGAGCACTGCCAAACAAAGTCTGTCAAGGAGGAACATGGTACAGCAAAACCCCAGCGATTAAGTGTCCTAGCACCAGGCATCTGTGAGTGGTATCATTGAGAAAGGTAAAACAAAACCCATGGAACATCTGAAGTCTTTCTTTTGCAAGTGATGTGGCATTTTAAACTGCTTTAGGAAAATGAATGAATTCAGCCAGGAAGTCAGGAGCGGGTTTTAATTCTGCAAAATATATAATAACTCAAATTATAATACATCCAGATTAGTACCCTTCAGATTGATGAATGAACAGAAACATGTACAGGCTGAAATTAGAAGACAGTCATATAGAACAAACCCTGAGTCCAGGGATGCTATGTAAAGCCCTGTACACCACTTATGTCTCTACAGAATTAAGGAATCCACTAGAAAGTACCTGAGCTGTCTGCAACAAATTTTTTGCCCTGCAGTTGTTTTCAGTAGAAAACCTCTTTTTGGTTATGTTAGAAATATATTCTGAGTGGTAAAAAATATATATAACCACCTTCCATTTCATTCAAAAAAAGATGTCTTAGAATGTAATTTTCTGTTTTGTAGTTTACAGGTGCTTTGACTGCAGTGCATAAACCTTCAGAGAAATTTAACCTTGAGATGCTGCAGTAATATACTACTCCACATACCATATATTATCACCAGATGTTTAGAAACCAGCCTAATTGTCTTCTAAACACCTGTTTATCCCCAGATGCTGCATTCTTGCATACAGATAAATTCTCTGAGAGGATATTAAAACACATTACAGAAACAGCTATCATGATCAGAGTTTTGGATTGCAAAGTAGAGATGCAGAGGACAAGTACCAATCAAAAATTTCACCAGCCTTATGAACATAGATTTATTAAAGTACTTGAGTACTTTAATTAGTAGTCTGGGCTACCTACTGCATAGCTAAACTTCAGCTTTCCAGTCTTAGAGAATACCTGGGCTCAGTGTTGCAAACTTAACACTCAAGTTGAAGTGAACTCTGACACTCAAATTGGCAGAAGACTGTTTGCAAGCAGTCAAGGTAATTATCTGGTTTTGATTATGCACCTCTTGTGTAGGAGCTGTATTCTGTTAACTTTACTCCATCTGAACATTCACTTTGAAAAGAATTATGGAGAAGCCTCTGGCTCCTTAAAGCAACACAATGGAATTATTTTCCGTGTAGGTTAGGTCATTTTTACTTGTCCAATGTTATATTCGCCTACCCTCTAGTGGCGAAAATACACTCAGAAAACGACTTCAGGGTTTTGAAAACGCCAATATTTTAGCCAGAAGATATTTAAGCATTTGGAAGTTCCTAATGAAAGATAAAATGACTTTTTATGTTGAAATAGGAAACCAAAGTACTTATGGCACCAAAATGTAGTAGGATTCCACAAATACTGAAGTGTCTATGTCAATAAACCCAGCCTGGAATGAGGGCTGCAGAGAGTGCGTGTTAGTAATAGAAAATGAAGCATGACTCAAATAACTGTTTGTTACTTAGTTTGTAGAGTATTTTAACTATGAATCTCCGGTTGAAAGTGTAATGCATATGCAACACGTTGTTAGCAGAGGCAGAAAAAGTTATGGCTTGTGCAAGGCATATGGTTTCTACCCAGACAATTTGACCCTAATGTTCAACTCAACAAATGGAAAAATGCAAACTTGTTTTTTATATTAAAAATCTTGTCTTCCTGAAGATTATATAAGGCTTTTGTCCATTCATCAGACTGAGTAATACTGAACACTGTTTATATAATCTTGTCTTCCAAACAGGAAATTGTTTGGCTACGGTAATTAGAATTTCTTCAGATACATTTTCCATACCATTAACAACCTAGTTAGCTCTCTAGCTTAACAAATGTTGTCCTAATTACTGCATCTTGGACCTGTTTTTACTGTTAATATTATGTTTTTAATTTTTTTGCATGCATAGACAAATAGATAAACAAATGTACCGTAATGAAATAAATGAAAAATAATTCACTCTCATAACTGCATAAGAAAAGTAAATAAGCTTAGATGTTAAGATGTAATTTCCCTAATGCAGAGCCTGAAAAGGACAGAGGTGGATAGTTGTGTCATTCAAAATCCTGTCTCTGCTTTTAAAAGCAAGGGCAGCCTTCTGGGTGGTCTCCAGGAATGACATGGGAAAACTGCAGACGTCAGAGCTGAGTCTGTTGAAGTCAGAGTGATATTTGAAGTGGTTTTATGTCCATCTAAAAGAAGTTGAGCTTCAAACCACAGCATAATTTTCTTCCTTCTTAACCAGACTCGGAGAGAATGGATGAAGGCAGAGAGGACAGATGTAACGCAGCCTCAGTGCTGGCAGAGACAGAAGCCCATGTGAACAGACATAGTGGGTATTAGGTCTCAGACATTTTAGCAAATACTGGGAAAGCAGCTGAGTGAGAAGGCCAAGCTCTCTGAAACACCAAAAGGTGTCCCCACACAGGAGCATGGGTAGGAAGAAGGAGCTGGAAAAGGTCAAAACTGTGCTCAGGAAGCACATGATTCTCCAGGCCTTCTGTAGTAAAGTGAGCATTTAGGATTAGTAAGGACTCTGAAACAAGGAGCCTTGCATCAGGGAGTGCTGTTGGTCTGTGGTGGGACAGGAGGAGAAAGGGTTTGCAGGGGAAAGAAATCTGGGAATGAATGAAGAGCCTCTTTGAATGGAATGGATGAATGGAACCGCTTTGGGTTCTTGATAAACCTGGACGTAGATGTAGCCTGTATTGCTGATGATCAAAAGCTAGGAGAGCCCTAGAGAAAGGTGCTGACTTTGGCAACATAACAGAAATAAAGTATCTGGTATTGCTGAGCACTTTGGCTTGGAGAGCAGTTAAGTTATAAAACTACAGGGGAAACTCTTGGTTTGTTTAATATTTTGAAACTGGCCAGTGCCTGTAACACAATATGAGAAGGAAGAAAGACTGCAGTTTGTGGGAAATATGATCCTCTTCATTGGTAAATCCAAGCTGATAAATTCCAAGCTAAAACTGAAAATAAAGAGACTTTTAAATGAGTGCTATAGTTAGTAAATATGTGGCATGTATATTTTCTGTGGAAGTATTTTGCCAAGTGTTAGAGACTTGTTCATTTCAAAACGAAAGAAGAGAACTCTAGTTCTGCTTTGGAAAATCTGCTGAAACCAATGCCAGCTGTAAAGTCAGTACTTAAACTTCTGTAGCAAAAAAATGAAAGAGAATTCACAATGTCAAGACATTTCTTAATGACTCAATAGATAGACATACAAGGCGCAAAAGATACTTTCTAATTGCATGTGTGGGTATATTCTTTAATGGTGACCTTCCTCAAGTTACGCTAGCATAGAATTTAATTCACTGGCCCTTAAAAAGGAAGGTTTACAGTACTTAATTACAAACCACAAAAAGCCTAGAGGGAGGGAATGGGTAGGAAAACCAGACATATTAACATTAAATGTTCACATGGGGGGAAAGGAATTAAATCTTTAACATCATAAACTGATAGGTAATTGGTATATAGAGAGCAAAATGTAGTACTTGGCATTTTTATGAGGCTACAGATGTTGTAGTATTTGGATTCCAGATCGCAACACGTAAAGTATAAGCAAAAATTCCAAGGGTATTTTGAAATGTTTGTCTACTCACTTCCTCCCAAGCCTACAGATGTGGAAAAAAAAAAAATATTTCTGGCTTCCTAAACCATTACTTGTTCTATGTAATTCATTGTGGATTTATTAGGAGTGTTCCCACCATTGATTTCTGGAGCAAAGCTGCATTCCATGAGACTGCAAACAATACCCCTGTGATCAACCTGCACATCTCCTTTCTGCAGTGCTGAGGTCATTTGGGTGCTCAACTGCTGTAATTGTGATGGACGACTTAAGTGACTTGTGATTTTAAACAGGCAAGAGGATCTACTGAGGGCCACCCTCAGTTCTGAAAGACAATTGCTCTTCTGCAAGTTTATAACACAAAAATACTCTTAAAAGAGACTTTGATTTAGCAAGAATTATTTTAATCCTCTCTATTTGCAGGTCATTGTTCCCCTATTTTCTCTCAATTTTTTTTTTTTAGTGGTGACAATTACAATTAGTAGGCTTGAAATCAAAATCTGTCATGGCTTTTGATATGCTAAACTCAAAAACTGCAGCTTATGACACTTGCCAGAAAAATACTGAAGAGAGTTTTAAGCCAGCTTGTGAACTATAGTAACAAGGAGCAACACGTCTATAAATCTAGAATAGTAATCATTACCAAAATGTACTCCAGGGTGTCTTTTTGACTTTGCCTTTGGGTCTGTTTGCAGACAAATATGAGTGTTGTTCTGATCCCTGCAAGTTATATGCAATCTGTATGCAACATCTGGTCTACAGTATGGCTTCCATTTACTGTGTCATGGGTTTCAATGATCATTTTCCAGTAGACATAAAAAATGGCCTGAATATGAAATACTCAAAGTTTTTAGGCTGTTTATTTTACTAGAAATTTATATAATGTCCAATTATTAATAACCATTATTATTAATGGCTAATAAGCAATAGAAACTAAAGCCTCCTATACTTCATTCTGAAAATCTTTGATGAAGTAAAACAGCACAAAGGCATTCCTTACTTCATACTACTCAAGTTTATAAAAACATTGAAAATCTGTGATACCCTGTGGGTACCTTATCTAGTCTTTATTTAGTGACACTGATAGCTTATGGTTTTCCACTATGTTATCTTATAAATTATCATGCTAGAATTATGCTTAGACAGCACAGTAATTTATTTAAAAATGGAAATATACACTGAATTTTAGATTTCCTTGAGAGGTTAGGTGGTGTACAGGTAATCTGTATCGTTCTCCAAGATTTGTAAGCAGCAGCCTTCCAAGTTGACCTTTAGGCAGGAATTGGGGTATCTGAACTGTTGCTTAACTCCAGGCCAGGAGTGTGCTTTGGAAGTGACTTTCCCAGTCACCTCCACTTACCGCACTTTGGCTAACACTGCAGAGCAGTCCTGGAGTGCACAAGCTAGGTTCCTTCCCAGTGTCACAAACCTGTATTGCATGCTCCAGGACAACAGGTAAGGCTCTGCAACTGCTCCTGGGCATTCAGGCCTTGAAGATCTAGTATAAGTCAGAGTTCAAAGAAATAAAACCATTTTAGATCAATGTGCAATGACTTTTAGAAAGGTAGAGTGTGAATCAAATTACAAAAAATAAGATTTCAAAAATAAATTAGTCGCTAGACGGAGCCTCTTAATCGTCATACTGTGGTATTAAACTGCTAATTTGGGCCTTCAGTTCTTAGATGTTGAAGTACTTTAATAGGGTCAATACTACTTCTTCCAGTACTCAATTCAAAGACAATTAAGAGAAAGACAAGCACTTCTGCAAAATTCCCCATCCATTCCACATTCTAAACAAATACAGACTTTCTAAAGATTTCCACACAGAAAAACAGGCAGATCCAGTTAGTGGGAACAGAATTAGCTTTGCTTAATCCCTTTAAAACTGCCATCTTTAAGTGACATCAGTGAAAGGCCATTCACTTTTCCCTCCTTCGAAGATCAAATGTCAAAATAAGCACAACTTGCCAGCCTGAGAGGAAAGTCTTTAGACCACAGGCATTTCCCTCCCTACTTTATCCTCATTGCACCATAAATGTGCACGAGGTAATTCCCAGAAGCCATGTTTCAATTAGTACTATTTACAGTGGTGACCTGCTCTAGCTCTCTCTGTGTTAGAAGGCTATGTACAAAACAGCAAAGACATGTTCACGCACTGTAACTGTACACATGCATTCAATTTTCTGCTATACTCTAAATTTGGTAAATAACATAGAAGTTATAGTTTGTGGTTCTCTGATACAAATACCATAGAATTTGCAAGGAGTCCTAGAAAAACACAAGGGAAATACAAATGCTGTGTCAGAGACCGGGTCTGCAAGAGCCAGGCTGGAATTGATTGCAACACAGACAGAAAACCCAGCACCTCCGAAAGAAGGTGCTTTCTTTTTAGAAAATACACATCAGCAGAGGGCATCAGACAACAAGAAATCCCATATACCGTAGAGAATCCTGAAGGGCTAAATGCACAATGAAGGGGAATGGGAACTGGAAAGGTAGAGACTGAGATGCTGTAGTATGGATGGGGACAATCGAGCAAGCGCTGAGAGGAGCAAAACCAGACACATTGTTTCTTCTCTGAGTGTTGTCTGTAACCATTCCAGCATGGAGACTTTGGGGTGGGAGACAGCAGGGGAGGGATCGCCGATGGTGCTGTAATTTAACTCCACTAGCAAATCAGCCTGAGCGCTGCAATTCGTGGTGAGCCACCAACTCGCAACGTCGCCCTTCTCTTGTAAGATATGAAAACAGGAAATTTTCTGTCAGTAAAACAAGATTTCTGTTTGATAGTATCTCATGCTGTCCCAAAACACTTGATGCAACAGGACTCAAAGAAGAAAAAATCAAGAAAGAAAGCATTAGCCAGCATGTAGCCTTAATTTGTCCCTTTGAGTGATGAATAGAAAAAAGGCAGCACTCAGAAGTGAAGCCAAATGACTCATTTTCAGGAACAACAAATTCAGGTATCTTGCAGGCATTTCCTCCCCACATCCTAAAACAGTTTCTCACTACGTGTGCAGAGATAACCTCGTCATCACTGCAGGCACTCAGGGCTGCCATGAAGTGAAGATATTTGCTCACTTTTGATTTCTACAGGCAAAGAATTGCTGCTTTGTAAGTACAGCAATTTTCTGTTTCTGTGTTGGAAAAGTGAGGAGCTTTAAAGGGGACTGTTATTTATAGTGCATTTCATGGGAGTGTCTCAGACTTGAAGGAGGTCCTTCCCTCCCCTTGAGAAACCGGTGGTTGAACAGAAAGCATTTTAGCTACATCTGTGGTGTTCCCCAGCCTGGCCTTCACTGGGCGTATGAATGTCGCATTGTGAAACGGCAGTGGGACACGCAGAGACTCCAGAATACATTAGACCACCCAGCCGCTTGCAAGCTCTGGTGTAACATGGCTTTCCTGTGCAGAGTGCGCATGAGCAGCTAGGTCAGATTTAAGGAATGTCTTCAACGACAGTTGTTAGGCACCGTGCTGTAGCAGCAGTTGTGCTGGAATATTTGGAATAGTTTTAAGTCAACTGAAAATAAGCTCACTCTCCAGATTATCAGCTGCCTGCTTTGAGCGTAATTTGATCAGGTACAGTATTCTTCCCTTACTCTGTTGGGAATGCACAGGAAAATTTTAGTGGGCATTTGGAAAATACTTCTTTTTTGGGGCTCTGTAGATAAAAATATCTTGAGAAACTTTTAAAAAGGTATTTTCCTTTACAACAACATTACTATCATACAAGCCTATGTATAAAGTGAGAGTTGCAGCAATTTGTTATCATGAGTGTGGTTTTTATTTTATCTATATCAAGTCTACAAAAAATACCTTTTTTAAAAAGACATTTTCACAGACTGAACAGTGGGCACTATTCCTGTGAAAAGTGTATCTGAGTGCATCTAAAATGATGAATATTTTCTCTTATGCAAACTGGCTTGAATTTGGATTTCAGTATCTTTTGAGTATTTGATAGAAAAGTAAAGACAGATTAAAACATCTCAGTCAGTAAAGGAAAACAGTAAAATATGAAAGATATCCAAGCTATACCCCCCTGAATCATTAAAATGGATGAAGAAAGGGATCAAATCTAAATTGCTATGGGAGGATTAAATAATGGGAGAGGGAGGAAAGAATTTTGCTTTAAGCTGAAGCTGAATTCAATTCAGATAGGAAAAGGGACTCTGCTTGCAGCATGGCTTAAGTGCCACTTTGGCAAAAGTGGTCCCAAAAGGTCCCCGAAGAGGCATCCTGGAAACTGCTTGTGAGTGAATCAGACAGATGCTTGTTGCTGCCCCAGCTGCCAGGGCCCAAGCAAGGAGCTGTACTGCTGTGTGAGAAGCTGGGCTTCCCCCAATATCTCAGCAAGGGGAGGAACAGGGCAAGTTGCTTTCACTGCCCTTCTTGCTCCACCAGAGTTTTGCTGCTAAAGATTCTCTGATTGGACTCCCATCACCTTTCAGTAAGGAAATATCTTGACAGGGGTAACATCAGTCAGTTGTTTTTTCTATACTGCCAGCAGCTTCTGAGGATGCTCAGCCTTGAGCTCCAGGCTGTGCTTTGCATCAGTGTATCATCACTACTGTGAAGTACAGGCAGTTAGTGACAATTAACTACAGAACTGAATTTTAGTATTTCCAGCTCCCATTTATTTCAGCTGCTTTGCCAGCACATAGGATGTAAAAGACAGCTAAGGTGTCCTCCAGTATCTTTCCTATACCTACTTAGGATGCAGCAAAGGCACAAATCTAAATGCAGGAAACTGAGCATCTCTGTAAACAGCAATGCTGCATCAGCACTGGTGTTTGTAAATAAGTGTTTAGAGCTGTTTGGATGTCAATTTTCTAAGCATAGAAATTTAAATTCTCCCATTGAGGCATGTAGTGTTGATGAACAAAATGTAAGAACGATGGATATTAACTAAGCTGCTAAATACTATCATTTCTGGGGGAAAAAAAAAAAAAAAAAAAAAAAAAACAAACATAAACCCAGTATAATTTATGAAATTGAGACACTTGGGGTAATTTAACCAGATATGGGATACATTTGGAAGCAGTTGATTTTAAAGCCTTTGAACTAAAGGCATTTGGCCCACTCTTTAGAGGCTTTAAGCAGTTGCCTCATCCTGGCAGTAAGAGAGAAATCCCCAGAGGAGCACTTCAAGAAAGCTGTGCAGAGAGGGGGATAGGCACATCACACTCCAAAATCTGACACAGATGAAGACGGAAAAGGCTCAGCTCAAACAACAAGATGTCACAAATTCAGTGTGTTCTAAGAAAATGTCATTGTTGGAAGAGGATGACTAGAATTCCTGCAACTAAAGATAGCTCTTAAAAGCCTGAAAGGAAACTTGGCACATGAATAAGCAACAAGCTGCTACTCTCTCTGTGATTACAGAAAAATAAATTATATTGAGGACTGGATTTATAAAGCTCTTCTCTTCCTGTCTGAACAGTAAGTATTTTTCATACAGCTGAGTTGTGTAAGAAAAGAAAATTATTTTATTGTTTTAAGATAAACTTCTCTAAAAAAAAAGAAATACTCTTAAGGAGTGAAGAAGTGCAAGCAATAAAAATAACATTACTGCCTTTGTTCTTTTTCTTTTAAGGTATGATCTACGATGCACTGATATAAATAAAATAGAGAATGCTGATAGGCTTTGATTAAGTTTTTAATCCATTTTTTGTTGCAGCAACTACTAGGAAGATACGAACATGATAAGGTCCTCTCTCTCTTGGCTTTTCAGGATCTGAACACTCCAAATGCAGAAATGATTTGGCAACTAACATCTCGCTGGTAAGAAAAGAGTTCATGAATTATTGCTATGTCGTACTTAGATCTAAAGTGAGCAAAGTTTAATAATGACATAATATTGTATTATTAAAAAATAGTGTTATCTATAAAGTATACTCACAATGTTATTTTTGTTTCTTTGTTTGGATTTATTTCTTATTCATTACTTTTTCATAACACGAAGGTTCCTGTCTGGACAAGAAGGATGTCAGAGGAAGTTGATTCAATTCTCAGCTTCTCAGACCAACTCCTAAAAAACACCCCAAGCCACAAAAGCAACAACATTTATATGTCATGAGTCACATGTAAATTCCCAAGCCAGAGTGTGAGAATCAGGAAAGGAAATTTTTAAAGTTACGGTCCTGACATTCTCCTTTTCATGAAATCTGTTTGGGTCAATGATTAAAACTTAACACTACCTCTGCACCTGGGCAGAGAGTGATCTGGTCTACAGCCAAGCTCATGAGGAGGGTTTTCAGCTACACGCAATGGAATCAGGGTATGGCCAGGTCACTGACTTCTTTCTTTTTCCTGTGTTTCAGGATATCCTTGATCAGACCCCTGATATTCAGTTTACTTCTGCAGCCTCCAGTTGCACAGCTTTCTATCATCACACAGCCAAATATCGTCCTACTCATGGCTGATGATCTTGGCATAGGGGATGTAGGTTGCTATGGGAATGATACCATCAGGTAAGGAAACTATGCATAACAGGGAACAGAGCTGGTGTGTTATTTAATATAAGGCTTCAATCCTTTACCTCTGGTGTACATCATCAGCTATTCAAGCTGTCTTCAAGTTCATTTCCTGGAGAAATGGAAGGATTTCCCATGGGTGCTATTAATGGTAAATTTAAAGCACTACCAGGATTACCTCACAGCCTAGAGAGCATTCCCAGGGCCAGCTTTGCTCTCCAGAGCTGCTTTACTGTGAGCGTATGTCAATTGTTCTTGTGTATTCTTAAATTGTCTGACACTGAGAAACAGCTATGCTCTTGCACACACCCAAAGATAGAAATGTCATCCCCTCTTCAACATATCAGGCCTCAGTACCTCATTTAACTTTATTTTGCCGTTCTTCCCCAGTCTCCAATCAAAATACAGTATAAACCACTTCCGCAAGTTATGTTGCTAGGAAATACTTCTCTTTTCAGACCCAAGGACGTAGAGTTTGCCTTGGTTTTGAAAATCATGCCCTGGTATTGCCTCCTGGCTTCCTACCAGCTTACCTCTTCCTTGAACAAAACAAAATTTGGTACAATCACTATCCTCATCCAGCAAAGTCTTCAGAATCTCACCATGGTTGGTACCAGCTGGAAATTTTCTAGCAGGTAGCTGATGATCATAGGTAGCTGATGGGGCTCTGCACGGCAGGGCCTCTATGTCAGCACAGCAACATCCCCAAAGCATGAGTTTTCTTTTCAAGAGCAGTGAGGTACATTTTTGCAAGGTCCTTCACAGGACTTAGGAAACATGAACGAATGATTGGCTTGAAACGTGTCCAGATAGAAATTGTTCATGAAGAAAGAAAAAAAAATATTCCCCATCACTTGAAGAAATTATAGTGAAACAAAAAAAATATTTCCTGGCCATGTAGAAACAGAATAAGGTTCCCAAAATGAAGATAAATATATTATTCCTCATCCCTATTCCCTCAAAGACTCTCTGACAATGTCGGTGTCATTTTTAGGACCCCAAACATTGATCGCCTGGCAAAGGAAGGAGTGAAACTGACCCAACACATCGCTGCAGCTCCACTTTGCACCCCCAGCAGAGCAGCTTTCCTCACTGGCAGATATCCTCTCCGATCAGGTTTGCCTTGCAAAACCAAGCAGTCTTTAAACATTGCTTTACTGCTGAAAGAAACAATGTCATACATTGGGAACAAAAGAAATGAGGGTGTGCAAATAGGAGGGGTGTCACAGACATGTCATCCCTCACTGAGGCATACAAAACCATGCCGGCTAGGCTTAGCATCTTTGAGGTGACATCTGTATTTATGGGGTACAGTGAATCGATCTAGGGGGAAGCACAGTTCAGAATAACCAGCCCTGCAGAGCAGTTTGGTCCCCTCAGCTCACAACTTCAGTAGCCTGTTGGTGCTCTATTGCACAGATTGCAAGTAGAATGGAGTTAGCACAAATTGTTACCTTCAAAAAGTCATGGCACAGAACATGAACAATAATAATACATTTCTAAAGCACTAGTTACATTAATTTCTGTCATGGGTGGCTCCTCATCTGTCGTGGTTTAAGTCCAGTCAGCCACACAGTTTTCGCTTTCTCACTCCCCCCTCTTTCTTCCCCCCCGCTCCCGGAGGGATGGGAAGGAGAATAGAAAAGAATGCGACTCCCACAGGTTGAGATAAGAACAGTTTAGTAACTAAAGTATAACACAAATCACTACTGCTACCACCAATAACAATAATGACAAGGCAAATACAAGGGAAGGATACAATAGCTCACCCCTTCTAATACAAAGCCCGACTACTCACTTCCCCTCCTTCTTCCCCCCCACTCCAAGGGGGGGGGGGGGGGGAAATTGGGAGAAGAATCAAAAGAATGCAACTCCCACTAGCCGAGACAAGAACAGTTCAGCAGCCAAGGTATAACACAAACCACCACTGCCACCACCACCCACAAAATGATCAGGGAAATACAAGGAAAGAGGATACAATTGCTCACCACTCGATGACCGAGCTGTGAACTGAACTCTTCCGGGTTCCTGCCCCCCCCAGTTTTACATCCTGGGCATGACGTGCTGTGGCATGGAATAGCTCCTTGGTCAGTTTGGGTCAGGTGTCCTGTCTCTGCCTCCTCCCGGCTCCCCCTCCTCCCTGGCAGAGCATGAAACTCAGAAAATCCTTGGCCAGACCAAAACATCACTAAGCAGTAACAGAAACACTGGTGTTATCAGCACTGTTCCCAGGCTGAAAATCAAAAACACAGCACTACACCAGCTACCAAGAAGGAGAGAAAAAAAAAAAAAAAAAAATGACTGCTGCTGCTGAACCCATGACATCATCATATATCAGAAATGGCTTGGCCCTGCAGGGAGCAGTGTAGATGTATGCAGATGTGTGTCCATTCCCTTCAGTCAAGGTGCAGAAAAAGTAATTTACAAGAAAGCTTTGTTACCTATGTGTCAGAATTCATCTGTCTTATGAAATATCAGTTAGACAGCTATATTATTTTTCCCAGTTCTGTTTCTGAAGAAAAAATACTATCCTGTCAAACCACATCCCTGAGATGAAGAGGTATGAAAAATAAAAAGCTCTACATGTTTCTAACAGCAGCTCTCTAACATTTGTTCTATTGCAAATTATCTTCAATCCATTCATTCACAAGGCATTTTAAAGCTGACTTGTCATCCTACTTTTGTCATGACAGCTCCCACTGAGATAGATAGCTTGAAAATGCATATGAGCTTATGCAGACTCCTTCCCTCTATAAGAATAGGGCCAGAGACATTCAACACTTCCATGACAGATTGTACTTCACATAATCTTATATGATAGGGTCATGTCACTATATAATGCTCAATGGCAGGGTGTAAACCTCCAGGTGAGGAGAAGATTGCAGTGCTAGCTAGCTACTCTGTGGGTTTCAGAAGTCACTTACCAGCCATGCCACTGTACAGGGAAATCTTCAATTTCCATGCAGCCTTCCGCAAGCTGGAGTTTGAGGCTGATGGAGGGCTGAAGTCTCCTACTCTCCTCCTTGCCCTCACAGTCATGCTAAGTGCAGTTCACACAGCCTGGATGCCACTGCCAGTCTAAATAAAATGAAATAAAATGTCTCAGTGTGAGATACAAAGAAGAATAGGTGTTACATAATGGAGAGTCCTTAATCTTGACTAGAGTCCTAGATTCATTTCTCCAAACAAACAGCATTAGAATAAATATTTAACACCGTAATATCAATAAAACCAGGAAAAAGAAATACTGTTTCATAAAAGTACTCTACCAATTAGTCTTACTAAGATTTTTATTATTGTATTTTTAGGGATGGATGCTGTAAACAATTACCGTGTTATCTTTTGGAATGGTGGCTCAGGAGGGCTTCCTCCAAACGAAACCACTTTTGCCAGAATACTGCAGCAGCAAGGCTACAGCACAGGACTGATAGGTATGTGAACACTCCTGAAGGAAGTGTAGAATGTCCTGCACATCTCACACAAGCTGTTTGTTATAGTAAGCAACTGCTCATACCTCAGTTGTAATATTTTTATTTCCTGATTTAAGAATATCCTGTAAGAAGAAACCCTGAACGAAAACATTTTCTCTTGAAAGAAAAGGCATCTGATAAAGAGAACAATTTTTACTGCTGACCTGCCTTCAGGCACAGCTGTAGTTGTTGAAATATGTAATGGAAAATATGTTAATATTTCTTTAGTATTTTTCTATCAGGAATATTGTAACTATTCTAATACAATATGATAAAAATAAAACCATGAGTGCCATTTAAATATGCATGGTTATGCTTTACACAGCTCAGAACAGATTCACAACAAAACAGAACAACTGCTACTTAAACCAACAGAGCCAGTTCACAGCATTTGTCCTTTTAAACACAGAAACAATTATATTTTTTTACTTATAGCATGCCACTATAGTTCACCAAGATTTCAGCACAGCCCATAAAACACTACCTCCTTCAGCATTAATAAAAATGCCATTTTACTTTATATTTTATAGGACATCTTTTTTTCTTATTCAGTTGTAAATTTTGGTCATGATTCAATTTCAAATAATTATTTATCTTACACAAGTCACATAGTTCCACAAACAGATAAAACACAAACATTCCTGAGATGAATTTTCAGCTATTCGCCCTACCTCTTTGAACATCTAAATGTCAATATCCAAATCTATGTCTGACACATAAAAATATTGGCTACACAAATAAACTGAATTTACTAATAAAAGTGTCAGCAGAAATGGGTTTGTATTCATTCAGCAGAATAAATCAAAACCACAAAAACAACACTAAATTAAGACCTCCACAATTTTTGGTTCTATATTACTGAATCTTCCCCTGTTAATTTTGTACCGATACAATTTTACTTGCTTTAATCAGCTCACAAAAAAAGCCCATGTCTATTAGCCATGTGCTTCAGCTTGGTTTCAGGCGTTATTACTAGCAAAACAATCAGATTTGTCTCCACTTTGTCAAAGGAATTGCACTGCAGAAAGGTTGTGCTGCATACCTCCTAGAAGCCAGCTATCAAAATGGGTTGACATTTTCCCTGTAGACATCTCAGCTAAAATCACGCTATAGACACCACTAATATAATATAAGCATCACTTAGTTTAACCCAATTGACAGATTCTGATTAATTGCACTCAAAGCGATGGTGGAAAGCACTGGTGATGAGTGGCAAAAAAGCCCAACAAACCCAAGCATAAGAACTTTACATTCAATTCATGAAGCAAGAAATCTTATGCAACATCTACCTACATCACCACAGTTGAATGAGTACTAAATAGTCTCACCTGAATGGTTTGTGATTGTTTTGCTCTGAGCACAAAGAGCTTAAAAGTTAAAGCCTATTAATAACCTGCAGCTTAATGTGATAAGACTTTTTGTAAGGAAACTCTTTTCAGTCTTTGTAGTCAGAAAGCCAATGTTGTGTAGCATATGCCCTCAGAGATTAATTTATCTTAATTATACATTTAGTTCATCTTCTGGAGCGTTCAACTTTCGTAGCAGGTCAGAAGCCTCTATCAACCTCAGTTGGATATTTACATGTTGGAGCACATCTGAAGTTCAACGACAATTTAGCTGCACCTGTATTTATGACCAATGCATCTGTGAATTGATTATGAACCTGTTTTATTCTAAAGCTGGCTTTAAATGTTTGAAGAGGTAATCTGAGCAGAAATTTTAGCTGAAAGCAATTCATTTACCTAGAATGGAACTTTCACTCTTTCTTTTTACTTATATCCAAAAAGCAGCTTTTTTTTTTCCTCTGAAGCAGCTTTTTCTGCTCCTACTGTAATGCGTGGAGATTCTATTGAAACCTACTCATGGTTGGCTGCTAGTAGATGTATTAGTAACATCATGAATGTTTTGTTTAGGTTAATATCCTTCTGTAAGTGCACAGTTCCTTACTCCACAATAGTAATTAGTTGCAAATCAGTTTTCAAGTAAAATTCCAAACATTCATTTTTGTCTATAGATATGGTATTCAAGGTCTACTTTACATCAGAGATCATAAAATGCAATTAAAATCATCTCTCTGATAAGAGGTAGATTTGGTCACCTGATATAGATATTCACAAGCCTCAGTGTTTAAGTCAGATGAGCCAACTTGTTATGTCTCAATATAAGTGCCTAACCAGTCTATTAGAATAGACAGGAGGGGAAGCAAAAGCATGGGTTTTATATGCCATTCATCATAATAGCAGACATACATTCATAGTAAAGAACAAACTGTATCTCAAAAGGTCAGGAGATGCTCCTTTTGATATATGAAGACTTCAGGATTTAAAAGAAGGTGACTTTAACTTTAAAAAATGTGATGAAATACAAATACATAGCAAAAATATTCGTAAAACAAAATCTTTTATTCTTACCTAATATATGGAGATACTATTATAAGCAAAGTTTATGTACATATGTGCAGTTTCATAAGAAATCCTTACCTCCTGAGCTCATGGTCTTCTGAAACTGGTGATTTGCCTGGCAATACCACTGCTGACCTGCCAGTTACTTGACTATACTATCCCTAGCTTACCTTATTAGTCTGGAACCAACAAATTGCTGATTGTTGCCATAGTCCTGACATCAAGTTATTCAAAACTTTCTAGAAACAATTCTGCATAGCACACGAATAACTGAACAATGGTATTTTGCCCTGTGTTTACCAAAGGACTTCCTCCTATTTTGTACCTGACAGATCTCCAGGAAGGCAGTACATTTTTGCTCGGTTCTGATTACCTGAATTTTCCCCAGTTTAGGGTTCCCTTTTGTCATGGTTTAAGTTGTAACTCACGCAGTTTGCTCACTCACTCCCCCCTTCTTCTTCCCCCCAGCTCCCAGAGGGATGGGGAGGAGAATCGAAAGAATGTAACTCCCAAGAGTTGAGATAAGAACAGTCCAGTGACTAAGGTATAACACAAGTCACTGCTGCTACCACCAATAATAATAGTAACCAGGGAAATATAAGGGAAGAGAATACGACTGCTCACCACCCGACGACTGAGCCATGAATTAACTCTTCCAGGTTCCTGCCCCCAGTTTTTACATCCTAGGCATGACGTGCTGTGGCATGAAATACCTCTTTGGTCAGTTTGGGTCAGGTGTCCTGTCTCTACTTCCTCCCGGCTTCCCCTCCTCCCTGGCAGAGCATGAGACTCAAAGTCCTTGGTCAGGCCAAATATTACTAAGCAGTAACCAAAAACATCGGTGTTATCAGTGCTGTTCCCAGGCTGAAAGTCAAAAACACAGCACTGCACCAGCCACCAAGAAGGAGAAAAATGACTGCCGCTGCCGAACCCATGACACCTTTATAGTCCAGGTTTTTACGCTAGCTAGAGGGCATGAATATGCGTATAGAGCACCAATTCACAATTTGTAGAAGTTTGCTTTCATCAGTCATAACATGTATCCCATGATATTACTACACACTCTGTATATACATGTAGGATGAAGAAGTTATCACAGGTAGGGAAATTATTTTTTTTTTTTTTCAGAAATCTGCACATTTTTTAATATTATCTCTTTACATTTCAATAACCTATATTTTCAGGGAAGTGGCATCAAGGCGTTAACTGTGAATCCCGCAATGACCATTGTCATCACCCTTTAAAACATGGGTTTGACTACTTTTATGGGATGCCTTTTACGTTAATAAGTGACTGCCAACCAACAGAAACACCAGAGATGGACAGAGCCTTTAGAAGGAAGCTCTGGTTTTCCACTCAGATGATTGGCCTAGCTATACTTACCGCTGCCCTGGGAAGACTCACTGGCTTAATTTCAGTCAGCTGGAAAACGCTGACTTGCCTTGCTGGGTTTAGTCTCCTGTTCTTCATATGCTGGTTCTCCAGTTATGGGTTTGTACGATACTGGAACTGCATTATGATGAGAAACCATGAAGTTACTGAACAGCCAATGGTGACAGACAGGACAACATCCCATATCTTGAAAGAGTCCATTTCATTCATTGAAAGGTAAAGTGTGTTTCTGCTGATTACAATTTTTCTGGTTCTTACACATCAGCTTTTAAACAGCACTTTCCCATGTGAAGTCTTTTATAATTTTGTAATATTATATAGTATTATAAGTACTTTTGTGTCTATTAATTATTAGTAATGTTAATAATGATATAATACTATTAAGCAAAAAAAATAGCTATGCTTTAATGATGTCTGTTATTCACAGCTTCGCTAAGGCTGATAACATTTCCAAATTTCCAGGGATTGGATTGAATATTTCTGGGCTATATTGAGTATATATATATTTCTGTCAATGAGACCAGCATTGCAGCATTAAGTGATAGCAGCTGATGGCAGAAATACATGTGTGGGCTGGGGAAGGAGAATTAGAGCTGTGATGTAGCCTTATCATATGGACTGCTTTGTGGGGATCAGCTGGCAGGACATGAACATACTGCCTTTGTTTTAGTAGCACAGTTGAGGTTTGCAATGGTGGAAAGTGGAGCTTTAATCTGGAATTTTTTAGCTATGATTCAGGGAAAAAAGATGGTCATTTTATATCAGCCAAACATTATTTTAACAGGCAGATCCTTATCATTGTGATTTAATTTCTTACAAAGTAAGATGTTTCTGAAGTGATTTTTGAAATGTGTGTATATGCAAATCATAATGCCATTTTCCATTACGGCTGACCTCTGTATGTATTGAGAACTTTCATCCCTAATAACAAAGGGCTTTAACTTTTAAAAATTTGATTAAATACAAGTAAATGTCAAAGCTATTTATAAAACAAAATCTTTTGTTCTTACCCAGTATATGGAGATACTGCTGTCAGCAACGTTATGTACATATGCACAGGTTCATGACAAATCTTGATCTCCTTAGCTTGTGTTCTTCTGGAACTGGTGGTTTGCCTGGCAAACCCACTGCTGAGCTGCCAGTTACTTGATTACACAAATATCACAGTGTTGATTGAATTGATTTCTGTTTTTTAGAAATAAGCACAAGCCATTCCTCCTTTTTCTTTCCTTTTTACATTCCCACACGCCGCTCATCACCACAAAGAAGTTTCTTGGGAGGAGCAGCCATGGTTTATATGGAGACAATGTAGAGGAGATGGACTGGATGGTGGGTAAGTCACCATAGCAAATAATGATGTCTTCAACTACCTAATACCTTGGTCTGAATATATAATAAAAATGTTGTTATTAAAAGAATGAGGAAGAGAATTAAAAACAAATAGGAAAAAAGTCCTAAAGTTTTCGTGAACATCTATCAATCTTGTATGAGCACTGTTGGCTGACAGAGTTGGCTTTTTATTTTCTCCAGTTTTGGACCAAATGAGTCTTTCTGTTCACTCAGGCTTTTTAGTCTAGCGTTTACCAGTTTTAACCATATGCCCACATTTACAACCATGTCCCATTGGCTCCAGTCAAAGAGCATTCTTGCTTTTCTTACTAGATAAATAAGAATTATTTAGTTTTCTGTGATTATTAAAGATCAGGAAATTTCAGCCTCTTATGTCTCACCTATTTCTAAGTAGGACACATCAGGAGGTGATGAAACTGACAAGCAAATTAAATCTATGTGTAAACCAGCAGGCTATTTTTCTGTGACTGCTGCATTCAATAGCATAGTGAGTATTTTTTAGCCCCATTCATAAATCCAGAAATGTTCATAAATGTTAATTGGTATGCCCCCAGAATTAGATTCATGTTATTTTTCAGCCTGGTTTATGGAGGGGAAGGAGAATTATTTATCACCCAGTCATGGCAAAGGAAAAGTAGCCACATTTGCACAAGGTATAGCAGTCAGGTACATATACAAAAAGAACTGGATTATATCCATCCAGTAATTTCATAAAAATACTGACTGTGGCCTAGACATCATAATGTACATGACATTTTTTCCTCATTTCTCATTTCTCTTCTTTTAAACAGTGACCTTCCCTGTATAGATAAAAATTTACATTGATGAATGTTTTCAATTCTGAGGCTAAAATTTATTCAGTGTAACTGATATATTTGGGTTTTAATATTTACATATTCCTGTATTTACAGGCCAGGTTCTAGATGTTATTGACAAGGAAAGCTTGAAAAATACTACGCTAGTTTACTTTGCCTCTGATCATGGTGGATGGCTGGAAAGACAAGAAGGCCAAAGACAGCTGGGTGGCTGGAATGGAATATACAGAGGTAAGAACTGTCAGGTTTGGTGACAACCCAGCAACAACTAGTAAAGTACTCAGGGCACCCCTAAAGCTTAGGTAAGACTGTATGCTCAAAGAGTAATAGTGTTTTATCATTGAGAAGCAAATCTGTCTCATTCTAATTAGGCATTTAAAAATGTAGACAATTCTAGACTGTGCAGGTATTCTTTATAAGCATGAATTCTCAAACTGTCATTTCCTCCTGAGGCAAATGATCACAAGTTAATTTTTATTAAGGTTGTGTAACTTCTCACTAAGTATTAGTTGTATCTTACATCTGAACCTTTACTTTAGCTACAACAGGTATGTTATAGGATTGTAAAAGAAAGAGGAGAACTGGGCTGGAAAATGACTTCGTGCCTGAAAATTTTGTTCACAATGAGCTCTGAAGGGGCACTATGTAAAACAATAGAAAGGAGTAAGTGTATAAGGTCACTGAAGGGTTCTCATATAGTGAACACACTTCCACTGATGCTGAAGAGAAGGAGCTTAGTGATAAGAACAAAAGGAAAGCTCATAAAGGTAACATTAACTTATGATAACACAGTAACATTCATCTGCAATTTCTCCTTATTTTAAAATAAACGTTTTAAATTTTTATTTTTTTAATGAAAGGTGGAAAAGCTATGGGAGGCTGGGAAGGAGGAATCCGTGTCCCAGGGATATTTAGATGGCCAGGAGTTTTACCTGCAGGCAAAGTCATCGATGAACCTACAAGCCTTATGGATATTTATCCTACAGTGGTTAATCTGGCTGGAGGGGTACTACCCCAGGACAGGTATAAACACATGGCTTTATTCTTCCTTCACTCCATAACAATGGAAAATTGAGTTTGAAAACACATTCTAAGAGTCTGACATTTTTGTTTTCCACTGCTGCTCCTTTTCTAGACTCATAAATGTCACCACAGCCCAGTCACCTCTTCTCTACATTTGAGATTCACCATCTATCTGCAATCTTCTACAAGCATCTTCCTCATTCAGAGTTCCTACTTCCAGCAAGAGATTTGCAGAAGGAACACAGTCCTATACAGCTTACATCAGTCTGATGGTCTCCATTTTTTCTGTTAGGGTAATTGATGGTCGGGATCTGATGCCTTTACTGCAAGGGATGGTTGAGCACTCAGAGCATGAGTTCCTGTTTCATTACTGTGGCATTCACTTACATGCTGCAAGGTGGCACCAGAAGGACAGTGAGTACAGAACTTCTCTCCCAAGAATTAGGTTCTGTTTACGGGAGGGCACATTTGTCTAACACGGTTTTTCTGAGATCGCAGCTTTCCAAGTAGTTCCAAGTGTAAAGTTGTAAAGAGCTTACTAGCATGTCCTGCATTGTACAGCACAAAGAGTTTGATCGTGGCTTCAAGGCACGGGACATGCCAAGCAGGCTACTGAAGCTCAGGTGGGTCTCACCCACCTCTCCATAGGAATGCAAAGCCTGAGGACCCCATGCTCTATTTGTCTCATGGAGAAGTCCTTGCCTCAGCCCTTTGTCCTTCTGCTCACTTAACAAGGAAGCAAGCCATGAAAACTCCAAACCTTTTTTACATGTCTCCATAAAAAACAAAGTTTTTTAACTGATACTTGCTGAAAATTTTGGAGAAATTTCAAAATGTCAAAAATAATTTTACATTATTAGTTTATTTCTGTGGCACTTAATTGTAAATGAAATTGCAATATTATATCAATTAATAAGTGTAGAGGTGAAGTGCAACCAGAAATGAGCTCTAGAAAAACATTCGCTCTTCTAATAACTTGTAATAACCACCAGTATCATTGCAAGTCTTCTTTTTTTCCTGCCAGGTGGAGCCATCTGGAAGGCTCACTACGTGACCCCCATCTTTCATCCTCTTGGAGCTGGGGCTTGTTATGATAGGGGATTTTGTCCATGTTTTGGGGAAGGTGTGACCCATCATGACCCTCCATTGCTGTTTGATCTCTCACAAGACCCTTCCGAAGCCAAACCTCTGTCAGCTGACACTGAGCCCCTCTTTGACACTGTAATAAAGAAGATTGGAAGAGCCATAGAAGAGCATCGCAGGACACTGACTCCTGTCCCAGAACAGCTCTCCATGTACAATGTGGTGTGGAAGCCATGGCTGCAGCCATGCTGTGGGACATTCCCATTCTGCTGGTGTGATAAGGAAGGTGACAATAAACCCACCAACCTATAAAGGAAAGAACAGTTACTTCCTCAAAAGTGTTTTTAGATCAAGAGTGTTTTCTTTAAGGGCATTGATTGGTGGGTTTGTTGCTTGTTTTAACAGAGCCTTTATATGAAAACTGTTCCATCGAATGACGCAGTATTTGTCAAAGGTGGTTTTAGGCTAAACATTCTCAGGGCAAGATAAAGAAAGAATGATCTGAAGAGTATGTTTTAACTTGCATCTGCTGACAACTAACTGAATAGTTCAAATGCATTGAAGCAAACCAAGATTAGAGCTGTACAAGTAATGATATAACTTTGGTTTTATTATTCATTAATATATACTTAGAAGCTTTGTTTTTTTTATTGTTCTGAGTTTCTAAGTAATTCCTGGACTAAGGTCTCCCTTAATTTTCTTACTGCCATGCACAAGATGCCTCTATAATACATATTTGCAGACTAGTGTTTCCAAAATAATTAAAATACAATTTTTCCACAGTTCCTCACAGAATCTGCTTCAAAAGCCGCTTTCTTCTTTCCCTGTATCTAGTTCCTCCAACAGCACTGATGATGGCAGCTGCCTAGTGTGAGGCTTCTGGATCAGAAGAAATTACCTGGGTGAGGCATGAAGCCTGGAAATACGGCAAGCTGGGTAGCTGCTGTCTGCACTTTCTGGGAGGGATGAGACTCCTCTGATTGGAGTCAGCCTCTTTTGATGGACAACACAAAAGGGAAAGGATTTCTCCTTTCCAAAGGTCCCATTGTACCCAGCTCCCTCAGCAGCACTGGCAAGGGCATAGTGTCATTGATGGCCCCAGAATTACCACACTGACAAGTTGAGCCATTTGAGCACAGGACTGCACAACTTACCTTGCTGCCAGTATCTGTTGTAATTGATTCCTACTAGCAAGTAGCAGATTCAGAAAAAAACTCTTAGAAAGATGTCCAATGCTAGTTATGAAAACAAACTCAATTTACTATGAAAAAGGTATCTGGCAACATAATTGGCCTATTCATTTCACATTTTTTACTATTTTTCTGTTCTGCTACTACCCATTTCTCACGTTAATATCCTTTGATATATATTTGTTTTATCTTGGTTTTCTTTCCTTCTATTTCCCACAATTCAACCACCAGGAAATCTGCAGGTAAACAAAGCCCTACAGCTTAAAAGCAAGGTTTCATTTTATGCCGTGACTTCATGCATTTCACAGACTAATTCACCAAAATACTCCATCAGTGCTATTGATGAGAAAAGGACTGAATCTTATTGTGAAAACTTCAAGAGATTAACTGAATTTATCAATTCACATGTACTGGAATGCTGTTTTATTTCCGCCATTGTTAGCAGTGTGTGCTTTATTTCTCATTTGAATGTATTCTATTTCACTTATCCTTTCTTTGGCTAGATTTAAAGGTTTTTCATATTCAATGTGCAGTGTTTTCTTTACCTGAAATTACTGTAATCAGACTGGCATTTTCCAATTTTCTCAGTCATTTTTTAAAATCTCACTGCCATTCTCAAGCCAGTTTAGTATCTGAGATTTTACTTCCATCAATTTTTTAACAGCTTTAAAAACATGTGGAAATACCCGTTCATATGATTGAACCAGTTTTTCTTGCACAGAAATACTTCACAACACTAGATATGCATTTGGAGCTTGAGAATAGAGGAAGACATCTGAGCCAGAATTTGTCATGGACAGAGGTGTTTGCCCAGGAAAGCCCAGTCATCAGGCCCTGCTGACATGCAAAATGTCATGGGATCAACAAACATTCAGGGCTTTGTAATACAGACATTACGTGTGGAACCGTCATGGACAATAATAAATGTTGCCTTGACAAAATCATACTGCCTTTCTTTTGGGTAGTCGGCAGATGATGGTATCCTGCTTTCTTGTGCAGTTGCAGCAGAAAAGCAACCTCTGTGAACTTGTTCAATTTCCTTTTCCTTTGGGAAATATTGGGAAATATAATGTTACATTTGTCTATACTAAGTGACAATAGAAGCATAGCCACCTCCTCCAGTCACCCCAGCCCAGCACCCTCCTGCCTGGCTGCTGGACCTCAGCCGGGTATGTGGGGACCTGGGGTCTTTGCCCAGGGTGGGGACACAGACACACACAGAGGACACTGGCCCAGCCAGTCACTGTCTCCGTGTATCATGTATCAGCGTTCACATGTATTGCGTAGCCTGAGGAATGTGGTGTAGGCATACAAGCAGTTTTAATAGACTCAAAATTGCAATTTTTAGGTAAAAAACAAGTAGTCCATCAAAATAGTCTCCTTGACAGTAAGTATAATTAACATCTATAACATTTGCCACTGTTAGGAGTCTGTTAGACTGTTTCCCAGTTGAACAGGAAGTGTATGATTAAGACAGATATTTCTTTAGGGTAGTCATATTCACTTACAAAGAATGTACAATTTCCTGTACATTCTATTAATACCATGAGACTGGTTTCTCTTTTTGCAGTTTTTAACCTCTTCTTGCCATCAATTTATTTGAAAGCCTTTTTTTTTTAGAGTAATTGCTCACCTTCTGGCTATCCCCTTTTCCATTTATCGTGGTGTTGTTATGGCACTGAGAGTTGAAGCTTCTCACTGCTGCTCTACCAGCTTTTTTCCATGTCAGGAGAGCATCCAGATTTATTTTGCAAATGGAAAGATCTATTAGTTAATATTTACGATGCTTAATCTCAGGTGGAGCATTTGAGCTCTTGACTGTGAGCTAACCAGATAGTAGAAGTAATCCAGGTCATAAATAAGTAATACAGTTAGTATAAAAAGAAAAAAGAGAGATAAGTTAAATGCTCTCTTCACTCCACAGTAAATTAAACTCAACAGACTCTCCATATATGTGAAATAGGTCATATGATTTCTGCTAACCTCAGGAATTTACAAGTTGGGTCATCACATACGCCACACTTAGTTTTACTGAGTCAAACCATCCATCATGACACAATGGGCATCTTAGGTCTTATATAAACTAACACGTTTTCATTAGATAGAAATGCTATCAGTGAAAACTACTGCTCCCACGCTCTATGCTACTTAAGGTTACCTTCATTCTCAGCAACACTAGTTCCGATATTTATAATCCAGGATTACAGGTCCTTGGAGCAAAAAGCCTTTGAAGCTTTGCAAAATGCATCAACAAAACTGGTGCCAGAATTAAATAGCCACATGAAAAGAAGGAGGAAATAAAACCCATTAATTTATACTCTAGCTGAACCACTTACATTAGGACTGTAAAATGTTGACTAAGTAGCCTTGAAAGACAGAGAATGCCTGTGAGATTTTGCCCTGTGTTATAAGTGCTACAATGGCCTTTTAGACTGCATAACTCCCAGCTTTACTCTACTTATGATAGTTTGGATAAGCAGCTTTTGAGAAGCTTTCTTCAGCCAAACAAAAATAGTTCATTGAAAGCTCTGCAGGGTGCTGCATGTCCCTGCAGTGATGAGAACACTGCCCTGAGAGCCTCACATTTATCCAGATGGAAATTTTTTCCTCATTGCAACAAATATGCATTCCACTCCCGTATCTGAGAGCTGAGAGACAGTATGCCCCCAGTCTGGTCTGTGTTGCCTCCCCTTTCCTCATTTATTTCCCTCTGAAGCTCTTCATGAAACTGGGGCCAGGTCCTGCATGTGGCTAGATTTCAAGGAGTCGCCGATAACTGTCTGAAGATCTTGCTCTTGTCCTAGTCTGAGAAACTCTCCATGTCCCTTGTGACAGGCTTCTGCTCTCTCTCTGCAGGAGACCCAGTGATAAGTCATGAAGAGAGAGTTAAATAATTGGTGTCTTGGTGGCACAGTTTGTCACAGCAAGTGAGGGACAGATAGCTTACATGTTGAAGTGGTAGTCTCTGCTGATGTGCAGCCTCTAAGAATAAAAACAAACAAAAAGACTGAAATGCAAATAAATGTGGGTATTATTGCCTGGTTATCTTTATGGACTGCCTTTTAGCTTAGTAAATAGCTGTCAGACAACATAGCCTCCAGGACTGATAAGAACAGTCAGTGTGAAGCTCTGGCTTTATAATCAGATGACTGGCCTAATTACGCTCACTTTTGTCTTCAAATGTCTTTTCTGCCTTGATTTCAGTCAGCTAGAAAATTGCCATCTGCCTTGCTAGGCTTGATCGGCTTGTTCTTTGCCACCTACTTCTTATTATCCATTTGTAAATAACAGGGTTAGGATGATAGTCCATGGAATTACAGCAGAAAGAGTGGTGATGGAAAGGACTTCATTTCTCATTCTGGGGAAGGCAACATCACCTACTGAAAGTTAGAAATGTATTTCCCTGCAAGTATACTTTTGTTTCTGGGGTATTTGCCCCAGATATTTGCATTTCTGAGAAATGAATGCTATGTTTTAAGCCAAGATTTCAAAGTAAGACTAACTCTATATTAGTGATAATATAATGCCTTCATTCCAAAAGCTGAGGTAGCCCTGAATTTTCCATGTTCATAAGCAATTTTCAAGTACTGAAAATTTTTTTAAGCTGACACATTTTGTAAAAATATTGCCCAGACTATTTTTAAATAATTATTTATTTTTGCTCAGGAGACCTAAACTTTTTAAATGATTGCAGCCAAAGACAGGAGCAGACTGGCCTTCCAGAAAAGCACAACCAATGGCAAGTATCTCACACTCACTTCAGTCATGGGCCCAACAAATTAGTCACATCTGATTGTACTTTATGTGAGCTATTGACTCATGTATGAACTACAGAAAGGCTTTTCCTACTCTCCACCGTGCACCACCCAGCAGGAAGGACTCATCATAACTTTCAGTCTTTTCACTTCTGGCAGTACTGCTTAGGGCAGGTTCCACAATGACAAATGTCACTAACTTCACTGAGGCACCAGAAGCCAGCGGATCTTACCTGCTGTGCAATTCACATTTGGCTGTCAAGTTTTAAACTTTTCCCCTTTGTCTCCCAGTCACATATCAAGAAATGCTATCACAGCATCTATAATAGTAGCTGATCCAACACAGATCTGCGGAAGAGCAGAAACTGATTTGTTAGTCTAATGTCTGTATGACTAATAACTCTCTCCTTGAAAAAATCAAATTAAATAATAGGTATGTAAACAAAGTTATTGTTTCATCTGATATTATTTTTTTATTTGGAAACCAGTTCAGGCATTCTTTCCCTTTTAACTCCATTTATGTGTCCACAACCCTCTCTTTATCACTGAGAAATTTCTTGAGAGGAGAAGCAGAGAGATAGTGTAGACTACACGGATTGGATAATGATTAAACTATCAAATAAGTGTATCTGCAACTAACTACTACATAGGCCAAAATATATAGGGAAAATGCAATAGCTTATAAAGGAACAACAAACAGAAAAAGCAGATTTTTAAGAGACTGACACCTGCCAATTACTCTGATACAAATGTACAAGCCGGGGTTTTGAACACCTCTCTTTGGGAGCAAATATCAGGAAGCCTGAGATGAGGAGAAAAGTGAGAACAAAGTTGCTGCAGTGAGTGAGCATGGACTAAGTAAAAGGTTATGTTTGTTTGGGGTTTTTATCTGTAAAGGTGGCCTCTGTTTTTCCTTCAGAGAGGGCTTTTTCTTTCTTCCTGTAGACAAAGCTGACACATCTCTGGAGCAGGGAGTGAATGCCTCATTCCTTGCCACTAAACACCAGTACCCAGGGCTGCACTGCTGGTGGGGCCAGTGCCTATCCTGGCAGCATCCAGCACCCTTCCCAGGAAGCTGGGCTGAAACGGTGAACTTTGTCCTGCTGAGCTGTGCTTTCCTTGGGCAGTCTCTGCTTCTGCTCTTGCTGGCATCTGCCTTTGCTCACCACTGACTGAGAGGTACCCAGCCTCTGCCTTCCAGTGAGTGGACCCGACAGACCATAAATGGCTAAAACAATATGTGAGCAGGGTTAAGGGTGTGTGTATGGGGGAAGGGGTGGGTGCAGTAATCAACAGTCTGTGTATTCCTTTCCTCTTTAGCATTTCAAATGAAACTTCAGGCTTTTGAGTGCAGGTAGTGAATGACAGGTGTTCTGCTTTCATCATTATTATTGCTGGAGATACTACAGCTTTATAATGCTGTGCATGAAACATGATTTGCCTCCAGATTACTTCCATCTGATCTTCTGTTTCTCTAGCAGCAGTGCTCCTAGTTGCCATCCTTTTAATGTTGTTTGTCCGCCGTGTGTCTGTCTCCAAATTGTGCATTGCTTTTGCCCTGGCTGTAAGGAAAGCGGTGTGTTCCAGGAGGTGTAGTCTGAAGCCAGAAGGCACAATTATATCATTTAGATCAGGGGCTGCAAATCATGATGTGAAAACGCATGAGGCAATTTAAAGCCTAGGGCCAGACAGCCCCGTTCTGCTGTTCTGCTGTTGCCCTGAGGGCAGGGTGCTGCTGCACAGCAGCAAGGCCAGAACAGGATCACCATAATAAATTACAAAATTTTGGTTGCTTGTTGTTAAAGTTTTGGTGACTGACGTTGCTCAGCAATAAATAGTAATACAATGCTGCAATCATGGTAGCAGATAACAAGTACTGATATTATCCAGGACAGTAAGGACTATGCTCTCCCAGTGAACACTGTTGCAGCTGACTGCCTGAGAGTGCAGAATAGAAAGGAAAAAAGACAAACCACTGAGCATCTTCTGATTTTTGGCTTCTACCTTTCTTGCAAGGCCATCCCTTGTTTCCTGGTTGATGAACAGCACCTGTTTCTGGCTCACCAGCTGCAAGCACTGAGGAAATGACTGTGTTCAAGCCAGCTGGAAGTTATTTTTTCCTTGTTTCCCTCATTCCCTACTTCTTGTTTCTTCTCTCCTGAACACCTTGATGCCTAAAAGCTATGGGAGAGAAGGAGGAAAAAGACAAGTTGGAATAGTCTGTTGTGTATGGTATGTTGCATGTGCTTTTTACAGAACCACAATGGAAGCCAAAGTTAGTGGGTTTAATTACAGTTTAATATAATGCTGGATGTGATTAGCCTGTTATGTAGTATATTTTTATAGAAGGCAGAAAGTGAGTGTTTATTCTTGGATCACAGCTGAACAGCAACATTCCTCTGCATCTCTGTTTGAAAATGCTTGTCCTAATACTTATAATTCACCATTTAAATGTAAGTGGTAAATTTGCATCAGTGTGCAAAGAATTTTTTTTGGTACCTGAAGGTGAACAAAGAAAACATGAAAGCAAATTCATTTGCTGTGCTTGGTTACTGACTTTTAGCTTAACTGACAAGAGCTTATTACAAATGTTTTTGTTGGAATTGTACCTTTCTTAGCATTTTTGAGAACGAGAAGTTCCTTTCAACTCTGAAGGATTTCCATTGTAAGTGGTGATATTGCTAATCTTCTGAAGATAAGGATAAAATATGGGATATGTCTGGCATCAATAAATATTTTGGTCATGGGCAGGTATTTTTGAAGTGGAGGTTTGTCTTCTTTTCTCTGTAGGACTTCAAGAAGGACAGACTCTAATCTGGGAATATATTCAACAAGTGAAATATCTGGAGGATGGGGAGCTGCCTGGAGCCAAGCTACAACACGAGAAGTGGCTAATGATCCAGCAGTTTCAGGCTTGCAGCTTGCTTTCTGTGAAACAAAACTGGGGGGGAGGAACCAAACAGCAAACAAACCCAAACCAGGGTCTGTATAAGGCAGCTAGCTAGAAAAAGCTATATAGCACTGCTTGGATTTGTTACAAATCCATTTGAGTTAGGCCCACCTAATTCAGTCACTTAATAAAACAAGCAAAAGCTTATTTTGCTAAATCTCTTCAAGGGACTGTTGAGGCAGCTGAAGGCTTTGTGGCATTCCTGGCAGGCTAAATGAATTGTATTGTAAGTCAATTAAGCCTTAATTAGTAGGTGAAGCTGGTGAAAGAAGTGGTAGGGTACTTGTGTACTATCAGCTGCAGAAGAGAATAAGTTTTGGGTAAGATTTACAGGCAACCAAAATTGTTTAACTAAGGTGAATAGTCCACACAACATTGTGCTGGTCTGTTTCTTCTCTATATGGGTCTTGAGGGTTTGGTCTCATTTTGCAGAAATGTTTAGACTGAACTGTTATAAGAGTCCTATGGTGTTTTATGTGGAGGTACTAGGTTGAATAGCTGATGATGCATACTTCTGGTTGTAAATTGAGTAATGTTTTTAGCTAATAATAACATTTGAGAACTCTTCAGTTGTAAGTAGTAACAGCAGTGATAAACTACAAGACTATACTTGCTTTTGTCTTGTAAATGATCAGCTCTAGTACATGTTAGGGAATCTACAGTTGCTTCCAACAATTCTCTGCCTGGGGAAGAGTCCTGTTGAGAGTAACTTAGTACTGTCACATGTATTCAGAGCCCCCTTTGTCTGTGCAAAGACTAATCAATCCATAGCAGTGGTATTTTAAGATAACTTTGGGATTATATGAACCAGAAATTATATAGTGAGAAGGTTTATTAGTATCAGAATGAAAAGCAATCTTGAAATAGAAATGTTTTACTGAGAAGTATCTTCTTCAAGTCAAGGGCTGTTTTCTTCAAGTTGTTTCAACTCCTTAGGTAAGACTCTTAAAATTAGCTTTAATTGATCTCCTTTAAGTAGCTTAGAAAAGGTGTCTCATGAAGTGGCTCCTGGACAAGGTACTACATAGTTTGTAACAGACTGTTGTTCTGATCATGTTTACTGTGAACTGTTAAATTTCAGCTATTACTCTGTGAAGTCCCACAACTTGTGTTTCTTTACAATACTTTTCTTTCTTTCACTTAAGGTATACAGTCATGATTGTATTAAGCTCTGCTTGCAGAAGATACATGCTCTTTGTCTGCCTTCATCTTCTAAATAGTAGCTCTGTCTCAGCAAAATCGAAGACTTGTATTTTCTCCAGATGAATTTATGAGATAATTAATCTTTTACTGTCTTGTTCTTGATTAAGCTCTTGTTCTCTCATAGCATCTTTTCTCATTCTTGAATCATTTATATGACTCCATTAAAAATCATGTCATCATTGCTCTTTTCCCCCTGCTTTTTTTTGTGCCTTCCTGACTGTGAGCCCCACACTGTTCTAAAGTTGTTGCTGCCTTTGCACAAGCCCTTACAAAAGCAGTCTAAGGCACCAGGCTCTTACACAGGTGTAATTTACCTGTGAAATCTAGAAGGAGCAGGTTTCTTGAACAGAAGGATGCTATAATCTCATAATGCTGCTGTTACCTAGGTATGGACTGAGCACAATAATATCACCTTAAATAAGCAAGTACAGGCACCAAATTTTATAGTTTAGTGAGAATTTTTTCAGCAGCTGAATGCTTGTTCCAATGGTTTATGACCTGTCCTCTGAAAGCCATTGTCAATAAAGCTATGAGAGCTCAGCTATGGTGTAAGTCCATATTAAGTCTTGTAGATAAAAGTTATATAGTGACCTGTATTTTCCTAATGTTTTGCACTTACATGACGCATTAAGCAGATGTTGTAAAATCACTTAGTGGTAAAAGCTGCCAAATGATTTTTTAGGACTATATTAACTGCATACTTGTTTAAAGACATGACGACATTAAGTAATAAGATCTGTCTCTCAAGTGGAAGTCTCTGTCTATACCTTCAACATTTTAATTTTCAGAAACAGAATAGCTTTCTAGGTAATCCTGAAAAGTTTTATATCTATCTATCTGCATGTTTTATGCCTTATTTCTTTCAGCCGTATTGCTTTCAAAGCTTATCAGTGTTTAGTAACTAAATTCATGCGTTCTTCCTTCATGTATTTCTGAAAGATGATCGCTTTGAACTCTAAAAATGGTCATTTTAAAGTGTACAGCAATGTTAGATAGCAGCTTAGGATATAGACTTCAAACTGTAATCAATACGTTACCTGAGGTGAAATTTGTCCTTGACCCTGTCTTAACCCACAAGCAGGATTACCACAGGGATCAGCAAATATCCAGCACTTAGCGCTATGGGGCAACAAAGTGCTAGGATGGGGCTGCAGACATGAGTAAAAGCAGATTTAATCATTCCCTTGTTTTCTTTTCCTTTTTTTTTTCTTTTTTTTTTGATGTAACAGGCATGGAAAGCACTACTCGTCGCCAGCTTGAAAAGAGCGCCCAAGTGAATGACATAGGTTGTCAGGGTCTGCTTATTTCCAGGGTCCTTTAGAGACCGTCTTGCTGCATCCCTAACTGAATGTATTTGTCCTCGGGAAGGACCAGTATAATGCCCTGTAACTCTTCAGAGATGCAACACTGGCAATAGAAAATTCTCCTTTCCTTAAAATGAGAAATCCAAGTATAGAGATGAAAATCACCCACAGTGCTTCTAATGCAAGGTTCCACCACAAAGCTCTGTGCCAGCTGACAGAACTTTGGGCTTCCTTGATTGGATGTGGGAGATCTAAATGATGAAAATAAATAGGTATGGAGGAATGCCAGCAGCAGTAATGCCTGTCAGTTCCTTACTGCAACACAGCCTGGAGCAAGCTGGTGGAATCCTTCTTGATAGTGATGGTTAGAGGTAAGGGGTTGAAACAGGGCTTCCAAGAGTAATGGGCAAGTTTATTGCTGACACGGCGCAGAAAGTCACAAAATTCCATTGGATCCATTCCCCACCTGTCCAAAGTGCCTTAGGGAGGACTTTGTAGATATTCATCTTTCACTAGGTGCTATAAAGGAAAATTAGATGCCTACTTTGAATTCTAAATGCAAAATCAGTTTGTATGTTGGGTGAACTGTCTCTCACGTAACTTGATGCAACATCCTTGAGGTAGGGAAATGCAACTGGTTTTGTTCATGTTAGGTACAGAACAGAGAGACTTAATTATCACAGTTACTCAGAAAAGCAGAAAATAAAACCTGCTATATACTGTTGCCATTTATTCCCAGTTTGATGGTAAAACTGATGCCAACTAGTATTTGTTTTGAAATATGACTCTTGACTACTTTGAAGTACTTTATATGTGCTGTTGATAATGTGATGTGAGTGCCTGCAAGATATGTTTGGCTTTATGTCTTGTGAGGAATTCTGTTGGCTTCATGTTGAGCTCCCGATGTGGAGTTTGGCAGGAGCAGCTCAGCCTTTGCCAGCAGAGAGTGAAAGGCCCACAGGAATGACCAGAGCTGTTTTATCAGGAATGGTATCCAGCAATAGGTACCAAGTACTGCAGTGGAATACTGGGTCAAGAAGGCTCTCTGCTAACAAGACAACATTTGTCAGGCTGCTGCAGCAGTAAGTCTATGCCACTGGGCTAATAGGTAAGGGGAAATGTTTTAGTGCAACCTTGAAGGGAATTCATGTAACTAGTTCATGTATTCACCCAAAATGGTTCATGAGTCACAGATACAAATCCTCTCCAAAACGCTGGGGTGGGAGGATGGAGAAACGCCTTTTAAGATGAGTAAAAATACTTCAGTCTAAGAGTTTTAAGGCAATGGTAATGTCAGTAAAGGGCACCCAAAACAGGAAGAATTAAAAACTGTTTCATGTTTATAATGGGTATTTATTTTACTTGGCCTAAGATTTTTCCAATGTTGGTCTGCTGTGAGAGTTTTTTAATGTAGAAATTATTCCAAACAAAACAATGTCTTAAGTATTTCATTTGTCTTTAGGAGGCAAAAGGTAGAGGGACAAAAGAGAATGGAGAAGGAAAAGAACAAAGTTTGTACCCACAAAGCACAAGTATCTCATAGATGAGGCTGTTAGGTCCCAAGGAGATGGGTTATTTCTTCAGATGAAGCCAAAATGCGAAGATGTCAGGGGAACACTATCCCAGAGCACCTTCCTGTCTGTGGCTTTGATCAGACCTCAGCAGTTTCAAGGTTCATCATTCTTTTGCTAAGTACTTTAAAAATCAACATGGAAAATCTCTTTTCCCTTCTATTTGCTTTTGTTACTGTTAAGTGTCAGGCAGTCCGGGATGGATCCATTCAAGTAAATGGGTAGGTAGGGTAAGCACTGAGTTCCTTAAAGCCAGAGCGTTTGGGGCTGGCTGTGCCAAATGCATTGTCATCTGCAAGTACTGGAAATAGATGTGGCTGCATTGAACCGTGAGCTAAGGAACTGTAGTATTCCTGGCCAAGTCTGTAATTACTCAGCAATCACATAACCCAGCAAACCTCAGCATCATAGAATCATAGAATAGTTAGGGTTGGAAAGGCCTTTAAGATCATCTAGTTCCAACCCCCCTGCCAGGGCCAGGGACACCTCCCACTAAACCATGCAACCCAAGGCTATGTCCTCTCGCTACAGTTCCTCATGAAGAGTCCCTCCCCAGCATCCCTATAGGCCCCCTTCAGATACTGGAAGGATGCTATGAGGTCTCCATGCAGCCTTCTCTTCTCCAGGCTGAACAGCCCCAACTTTTTCAGCCTATCTTCATCTAGCATATTTTCTAAGCGGACAACAGCTTCTGTCTACTTGCTCTGTTTTGGCCAGGGATGAAGTGAAATGTTGGTTTATATCCTTTTCTCCATTTCATATGGAGTAGAGGCAAGCTTGAGAAATCATCTTGCTGAGCCTGGTGATCAAGAAGTTTGTCAACATTGGCTAAAAGTTTAGCAGATCTTACAGTTATCTTCTCTATGTTAAAATGAAGTTGTGAATTGAAAGTCTTGAAAGGAATCTGTTTAAGAAGCCAATGAGTTAGGGTACTTTAATTCCCTGATTGTCAGTGAAAGTGAATGAAATCCCATCCTTATGTGATCCTTTCCACCTCAGTAGCTGCGCATCTTGAATATTTCTCTGTTCATTCCAGGACCATTCAGGGATCACCCATTATGGTATGACATTCACCTGACCAGGCACTGGTTTCACCCAGCATCTTTTTGCTTATGGAGAATGTGTCGATACTCTTGAAAAATGGATTGACTCACCTAATTATCAAACAGATACCAACAATGCTATCTTAGGCTCTATTTAAGTTGTCCACCCTAATGCTCTCATTTCTTTTGTGCTTTAAAACCTTCAGGCAAATGGCATTGAGGTATAAAATGTGAATCTTCAATGATCACTGTCACCATCCTCTCAGTTATGGTTTTGACTGCTTTTATGGGATGCCTTTTACACTTCTAAACAGCTATCAAGGAAAAAACCTCCAAAGGCAGATGTAGCTTTCTGCTGAACAGGCAGCAATAAGAAATACCAGACTTCTACATTGAACTATAGATGTTTGTAATGGTGCCCCTATAGTCTATCTCAATACAGTAGTTTCAGTCATTATTGCTTCCTGTACTGTTCTGTTATCTCTGCAGAAATATTGTGGAGATCCTGAGCAGCACAGAGCTAATCTGATTTAGTGAGGGATCGTCTTGAAGTTGTGAATAGCTTTTTGAACAGACCTGCACCTTTAGGTTTAGCTGAGTACCAATAAAAAGTATCACAGCATGAAGTACAGCATGTTGATGTGCAGAATACCTCTGCAACAGTTACAAAAAAAGAAAGATTTTGCTCCTCAGAAAGTGGTCCTGGTGCATGCCAATTTGGCAAAAGCAATTTTATTGCATACAAGATGCCAATAAAAAATGGTTTGGATTAATAATTTGCACTATTTAAATGCCAGTTCTGGAAAAACAAGGCTCATTTGAGAGTGATATCGGAATTAATGCTCAAAAATATTTGACACCAGTATATATAATTCCACAAACTACAACTTGTAAAAAGGGATGTCGCCAATACTAGTTAAAAAAAACCCAAACAAACAAAAAAGGCAAAACAAAAAACCTGCAACAGTGTCACCCTAGCCGGACTTTCTAAGGAGATGGCACTGAATTTTGCAGTGAAATTGCAGAGATTTTAGGGCTTTGAACAGTTAACAGCTGTATTTGTGTAGAAGTAGATGAAGTCAAAGTTTATTATAAGCTTGCTGATAGAACTTTAGAGAAATCGAGGTTTGAATTTAGTAAAAGGAAAAAGTTTTAGTTTGGTTTTTATTATTTCCCTCCCTCTGCCAAATACCCCTGAAAATATTTTCTTGCTCGGACAGTTTTGTTGATTAACGCTCTTCTTCTTAGCTCTTAGTGCTTTTTGCTAAGGGTAACATGGAAACAATTTTACAAATTTCTTTTTCTTTCAATATAAGTTCTTCACTACTGTAAGTTTACTTGGAAAACTTGCCAAAGGTAGAAGAGACTACATGGATGCCAGTAGTGCTTTTAGTACTCGCATATCTGTGAAAAGCCAGATAAAAAGTGGCACTATAAAGCACACAATTACTCAAAAAGTAAGCTTTTGCTGGCAGAGAATTTGCTTATATGCAGCAGGGAGTAAACCAAAGCTTCCTGTGCTCGGGCACAGTGAAAAACTGGTTAACTGCAGAGGATGAAATACTGCAGGGCTCAAAATGCACAGATAAAAATCAACTCCTTTCTGCCTCTCTGTTACAAAGCTCTCTTTGTAACAGTGAAGCAGAAAGAAAAATAAATTAAGAAAAGGCGGAGGAGGGAAACAACAGAAAAATCTTGTTTAAAACTTACTTCTGCTGAAGACAGCAAAGTAATCACAGCAATTACCTCTGTACTGGGTCAAGCCGGCTGTAATTTGAGAAATAGAATTTTTTTCAAGAACAGTATCTTTGCATCACCAGCATAACAACCTGGTAAGCAGACATACAAAATAAGATTGCAAGAAAATATGTATGGGTAGAAGTAGCCCAACATGATAAATTTTATCTTATAAAAATAAGTTAATGTAGTCATAAGCTCAAGGAGGACAACAAACAAAAAACTTCCTCCAACTCTGGTTTTCCCTGCCATTGTATCATATGAATCTGATAGTTTAAGCTGCTTCATCTTTCCACGCTACTGACTCCTACTGAGTTTTCTAGAACACAATGTTAAATTCAACATTCACTGTATTCCAGTAACTTGGAGAACTGAAATGACTGCAAATAGACAAGATCTCCCCCAAGTAATTGCAGAAGACCTTTGGAGTTATTATTAGAGTTAAGTTCTGAAAGAAGGGGGAAGGACACACTAAACTTTCAGTTCTTGGGGGTGGGCAAAGAAAATGCTGTCTAAATATCTTCAGTACAGGTAGGTCTATCCTTCCTGAAAACGTAACAAAGAGGAAAACCCAACATGACAAAAGGGAGAGGACAAGCTAGTCCTGTTGTCCTCTCTGGAAGGCTGGAAAAGCAGAGTGGGAGAAACAAACCCCCAGGGCTATTGTTGTTATTACTTAGAGCACCTCTTGTTATTACTGTTATTTATAGTATCTCTTCTGGGGCATTGAAATAGAGCAGATAGAGAGACACAAATCTGCCCAGAATCAACTGGATAGGGAAGCTAGAAAAGGCAGTAGCCATGTTGTGCCAGTATTTCAAAAATAAGCACTTTGTGCTCCACCTGGAATTCATGTAGAATCTGTGCAGCAGTTCCAGTTTGCTGGCGAAGATCCCAGATGGAGTATGTGTTGCAGATGGAAGAGGAGGGATGGGGGAGGAGAGAGAGTGAGAGGAAAAGGAGCAAGTCCTAGCCTGCTTCCTCCCATGCATTTCTTAGAGGATTAGGGCTGCTCAGCATGCCAAGGAGCAAAAGGGATTTCAGAGCAAGAACAATTGAGATGAGGGTTTGTTTTGCACATTGTTAACAGGGTTTGGCCTTTTCTGTTAGTCTTGATGGTCATTTGTTTTGGCTTACTAGAGGCTGACATTAGATTTGTGAATTAAGTTGGGTTTTTTCATTTGACAGCTAAGGAACCAGGACAAGCCCTAGGGGCCCAGTACTGGATTCCACACACCCTAGTGAGGTTTTCCAAACTCTGCTTTCTAAAAGGAATCAGCCTCTAACAGAAGAATGTGAATACACATATTGATGTTTGAGGATATTTTTTTAAACAAGTCTGTTTGTACTTCTAGTTCTTCAGTAAGTGCTCCTAAAATGACCTGCAGTAAATCAGGAAGTACCTTTTACTAGCATCAATGTACATCCCTGGTTAGAAATTCATAGCTTTCCTGAGGAGTTTGGACAAATTCTCTGTCTAAATATCAAAGTGCCTCCTGTGACAGCCTGGGTCTGCTGCATGAACCTGTGAGGTGAATGTGGAAGGCAGCAGAGCCGTTGTACCAACTTGGAAAGCTTATCACCCATGTGAAACCAAGGGATTTCTTAGATGTCCAGATCAGTCTAGCTCCTTTGCTCCACTACAGCTTGCAAGGTCTGTGATGACTTGGCTACTCAGTGTAGGCCGAGAACAGTTTCATTGCAATAGTTTTAGCTTAATCATGCACCCGAAGCTTGTCAAATGCAATGCTGCTTACCAGTTGCTGGGAAAGCGGAGCTCCATCTCCATTGTTAAAGCAGTGTAAAGGCCTTCTTATTACAGATAAGGACCAGAACCATTTCTACTTCTTCCTTCTCGCACATTAATGCCTTCATGTATTTGCCTGATCATCACCTCAGCTCTGTCCTGTGGGACTATGAACTATGGTTTATCAGGGCTTCGGGGGAGCTGCTGCCAGGCTGTGATTCTGAGGTTCTGCTACCATAGAGATCAAAATTTGGGATCCTAGTAGTGAGTCCTTTGCTTCACACTAATACAGCCTGCTTTTCAAAGCATGACATTAGGCTTCTGGCCTCATCTACATAAGCAGTAAGGTCTTGCTTCAAACAGCCAATTCATTGGGTACAAGGGATTTTGCTGCTTCCCCATTAATCTCCAACTCAGCCAGTGGGCAGGGAGGATGAGGAGCGCTCAGTACTGCTTTTCAGGATCTTTCCAACAGAAAGTGGAAGCACGATCAACCCTATTGAAAATAATAGAGATCAAAATTTTTTATTTTTTCTATTCTATTTTTTTAGACCATATTGTTTCAGCCATGGCCAAACAACCACCTAGATGTTATTTGGAAAAGTCATCTATGGACCCCATGTTCTGACCCTTTTAATGCTATTTTTCTGTGAGGAATAGCAACATCCGCAATATTTTAATACTGCGTCTTATCCTTTGAAACGCATGGGACAGGAATATACTCTGGCCAGTTTAGTATTCCTCTGACATTGCAGGTGGCTGTAATGCTCTTATGTACCAAAAAGGCAGAAAGACATTCTGAACATACTGTATTTTTCCACTGGACAATATGCTGATTTTGGAGGGGAAAAAAGCCCAATAAACAAAACAACAAGTCAAGATAGACCTTTTCAGTTCTCTTGGTTTAGAAGAGACTTTATGTTTATAAACATGCTTTCAGTTGTTACCGTAAGTAAATATTGTTCTTAGCTTCAATCTGTTCCTTAATAGAGCCAACAGCATCTTTGTTCTTGTGCTGGTTTGAAATGGGAAGGTGTAGAAAAGTAGGCATTTCACATGGATGGGATATTTCAGATGTTTGTCTCTTTTCACAGTGAAGGAATAAATGTCACCTCTAATCTACTTCAGTGTACAGCACAAAGATGAGCTTATGCCAGTCCCCGATGGAACCGGTTTACTATGTGCTTCTGCATGACTGTTAGCATGATTCCAGTGCAGCATTATCTCTTAGTCTGTGGCTGTTCATGAGGAAAAGGAGTGAATTTCCCAAGCCATTCTTTGTCCAAAGTGACTAGATTTGCGCTCTATTTCAGCAAAGAAATTGCTTCCACTTATAAAATTTGAATGTACTAGATGAAATCCAAACCTAAGGTTGTTACAGTCCCTTCCCAAAGAATTATACTGCCAGTATTAGTTTCCAGGATGGCTTTTCTCTTAGGCAGTTTTGGTATTTTCTAAGCTCACAATAAGGGTTACTTTCTTTTCCGGGACCTTTTCACCTGGAAAAGATGAGGGGTAATGGGCACAAGTTACTCTTGTGTCCAGTCAGAATCTCCCTATGAGGAAAAAATTCCCCAGTAAGAATCAGACACTGTGGAATAATCTCCTCAGGGAAGTGCTGGAGTTTCCAACGTTGGAAGCTTTCAAGATTTGGCTGGATAGCGACATCTAGTCTAGATCATGGTTGCCTAGAAAGGTTGGCCCAGATGAACTTTGAGGTCCCTCCCAACCTGATGTTCTATGATTCCATGAAAGATAATTCGTGGTTAAGTAAAAGTGAGATACTATTTTTACTTATCATTCTCTTGTTTGTGAAATAGTGAAAACCTTCCTTTCAGTAAACACCAACAGTTCTGTGCATGTATTGAGTAACTGGCACCTTTGACGCTTTTTTAAAGCCACAGACATTTAGCCTTCTTTCCAAATGTCCAAAAGTCCCCCTGGAGACATTGGCAGCAGGGAACAGGCCAGATCTTGCAAAACTGCTTGTTGTGCTATCTGACCCTGCCTTGTCCGCACAAGAGCCCGTTCTGCCTTGTAGTGTCAGTTCAACAGGGCTCTACAAGCACAGGTTTAGGAATGTAAGGATTGTGTAATCAAGGCCCAGCAGTTAAGCCCTTCTTTGTTCTAGCCAGCCACAGGCTGTCACAATATGATTATGGTAATGCAGGGCAGGTAACGAGCAACCTCACAGACAAAATCACCACAGCTCTGATTTTGTTTTTACTTTTTAATTTTTATTTCACCAGAACATATGTGACCAGCTATGTACCTGTTTCATACAAGGGGAAATCACAAAGCTTACCAGGGCAAACAATGGTAAGAAAAGACATTTGTTGCCTTTTAGTGTTGTGCTTAAGAAATTGCAAATGGGTCGCTCTTCCACATCCTCCTACCCTCATAAACTCATGGAGAATTTAAGAGCAGCTAATACAGGATTAGCTATTTCTAATTCAAATCCTATTTGAAGAAACTGAAATTTGAAAGCATTTGACATACCTATTGGTATTTCAAGGCCTTTTACCCTACCTCTATAGGACATGATAAAAGTTTAGGAGTATGTATAATACATTTATTATGCATTTATCACGTTGTGGTATCCAGTAAGAAGCTAGCAGCCATTACTTATATTTCATATGTATTTTACTTCAGGTGAACATCTGTAAGCTGCCTCTTGCAAGCACCTTGAGCAACTGAGAAGCGCTGAGGTATTCTTAGGGTCTTCTAGGAAGATAACTAAGTTTAAGCCCATTGCTGAAACCTTGATTTTGCAGATGGTCCCATGGCTGAAGGAGCACTTTCCAGATGCTCTGCATAGCACACAGCACACACACAAAATTCCTTCGCAAATTCAAATAAATAAATAAATACTGGTTTCAGAAGACTCAAGAAGTTTTGTAAATATTCAGGAGCTCCATCTGCTGGCAGTATTTCATAGCTGTTTGCATCTATACTGAGTCCTCATAAGACTCTAACAGTTTAAAGACTATTAGAAACCTTACAAATGTTTTTGTAAAATTATCTCTTTAATTTCAATTTCAGAGGTTGCCTAAACACTTGGTTAATTTTATACTTGTTTTCAAGAAGCAATTCTTGATGGAGTAATAATTATTATTACACAGCAGGCTTGAGCAACATTCTTGGACTTCTAATCTTTAGCATATCCAGTCAGAACTTTGCAAATGTCTGTACGCTGCATTTGTCAGGCATATGATTTATAGCTTCCACAACTCTAGGGTTGAAATATGAACGACTGAGACTAGGATTTAATATCAGATAACAATTCCAGTAGGCTTGTTTATGAAATGTCAGCTCAGTTTATGTGATATATTTATCCCCAATGCAGTCAACAATCCGTATATAGATGATAGAATGATCGTGTATCTATATACATATATCTATATATATACATATATATATCTCCTGCATTTAACCTATCATACTCTTGGAAATTGTGTTGCACTGCATCTATTAATGGATTATTTTTCACTATGCTGCATGAGCTTTAGATATGGGATAGACCTGAAATGCCTTCCCCCCTACCCCCCACCCCCCCACACACTCATTTTAATAATAAAAGCACATGTATCCATGGAAAAATAATTTCTAAGTACTCAGGGTATCTCAAAAAATATGCAATAAAGCTGTCCCAGATAAACAGAGAGCTTTGTAAATTTGATAGTGAGATCCTTGACAAAACTAGGAGTGGGACACTACAAACTTCTGTGTAATACGTTTTTATCAGAGATGGGATTTTTCTCTTTAGGACCCGTAATATTGATGGCTTAAGAGTCAGAGTGAGACATTCTCAGACCATTGCTGTAACTGCTGTCTGTACTCCAAGCAAAGGAGCTTTCCTGACTGGCAGATACCCTATCAGATCAGGTTGGGCCTCTCTCTAATGGTTCACTGCAGCTTGTCTAGTCATTGTTGCTATTAAAAATCCCTTTGAATAAACCACTTTAAGGACTAGTTAATCTAAGGATTTGGGGTCTCAATGAGATGGGTGAAACTAAAGATGACCAGATTTAGTGATTGATTTATGTGAGAAAAATCCCCACATAACACACACTCATTGTGGCTAGGTGACAACATAGAAATGAGTTAAAATTCAAACAATGAAATGTACCCAGAGGTAGAAGCAAGAAGAAAAAGAAATTGTGTAAACACTGTATGTTTGGTGGTATTTAGATTATATTAAGTGTAATATCTTTAGTATCCTGGCAAACTTTTCTTAGCAAAGTGTGTCAGACTGTGGAAAAGTTCTCCACAATTACATTTGAAAACAGTTTTGCTTCAGCCATGTAAATTCATGACAGAAAACTTCAGCCACCACATATGGCAGAAATAATTAGCATAGCTCCTCTGGTGTGATTTTGACTTGCAAAAGTAAAAATGTAATCATGAACTGCACCCTTCAGAAGTGGGTACCCCTGACTCTGTAAGCTTTTTATTCTACTCAAACTTCTTTTATTCCCCCCCCTCCTTTTCTTTTCCTTTTATGTTGTGTTTTGATAGAACTTCAGTTGTAATGCCTAATGTCCAAACACAACTATTTTAGCGTCTTTTGTAGACGCACTACCATAGCTGTGGCATTTTCTATGTAGGGCTTGGAGGAGACATTGTTCTGGGGGTCAATCAGAATATTCCAGAGCACGCTAAATGGCTTATAAAAAGGCACTAGGCGTAGGTAACTGAGGCTTGTTCATTAGCAAGAACAATCTGAGAAGACTGAAAATCTGAAATCTGGCTTCTTTTATTTTAAAAACTATTATTCCTCTCTGGGCATGGCATTCAGCACTGACCGGAGCGTTCTCTTTTGGAACGGGTGTTCTGGAGGGCTCCCAACAGACGAATACCGCACCAGCAAGGTTATTCTACAGCACTTGTAGGTAAGAGACATAGCAATTTGTTGCCTTTCCATTGTTTGTTATTCAAATGAAGCTGCTGCTGTAAATATTTTTCTTTGCCAAAATGTCTAGGATCAGTTAATCTGGAGTTTCTTGTATGCATAAGTTTCAAAATCAGCAGGGTTTTCAGAACACTATCCACAAGCCCCAGTGTCAGCACAGCATATCTGACAAATCCACATGGAGACATATGGAATATGTAGATGTACACTGCAAACACAAAGGAAAGAATCTTGTTTGCCCAGTACAGATCGTTTTAGGAAGAACAGAGGTATTCACTGATCTCTTAGAGCAGAAACATGTTGTCTGGTACCCAGATGCCACAATGGTCTTAGATATATCTGGTGGCTAGGTTTTCTGCTATTGATGCATCCTGTTTGTTGTCACAGTTTAGCTCTAAAAGTACCTTCTTTCTGAAAGCAAGAAACTCTGACAACAGCTGACAGAACTGCATTGCTTCAGTGGGTTTTGGATCAGAATACATGTCCAATAAAAATAATTCTATTTACTCTGCTAAATTTGTCTGAACAGCAATTAAAAGCTGTGTCTTTCAAGCACTTATCATTTTAAAAATTATGTAAATGACGTCATGTGCTTAATTGTAATTATTATGATTTTCACACCTCTACTCGGCTGCAGCATACTGAGGTGTCATTTAGCTCCTAAACTGAAGTGAGTCTTGGTGATACGCTGACTTCACAACAGCTTGTGCAAAGGGTGAACTTTCCCTAGCTCACTGCAGTCTTCTATAGCTTATGCTGTAAACTACATTCATATACGTAAGTGCAGAACTGGTTAGCAGTTCTCAGAAGTTATTTATCTAGGTGACAGCGCCTAAGCCTGTCCGTCCTTCAATGTCAGGATAATGACACTGCTCTGTAATGTGACTTCATTAAGGTTGATCATCAGTGTATGACATACCCTGATATGTCCAATTGTACTGGATAATTGGAATGGCCTATTTTTGCTACTCATTTCAGGATGAATATAGACACAGAGCCAATATGTACACCTTCTTCTTGAAATCTCTTCCTCGGCTGTGAAGGTCAGAAAGAATTTGTGCATAAATTGGTTCATATTTTTGTGCTTAGCTGCTTCTTTTGGCACAAGAGTTTCTCTGGTTTCTCCCATCAGGCAACCCATCAATGTGAAAAATAATAAGCACCAACTATTGTTAACTTCTTATTCAGGGAGGCCTCTGAGCTGGACCACTGCCGTCTGTGGAATTTTAACAGATAAGTGAGGAAAAACAGCTGTTCCAGGCAGACAAAATGCCAATACACAATTTTTACCTGAGTTTGTCCCCATTCCAGACCAGTTCCTCCCTTGGCTGCACCTTAAGCAAGGAGTGCAGCCAGCCCATTAGACATACAGGCAGACACACCCAAGAATAATGATGTTGGATTGAAGATCTTTGTTTTATATTTTCAGAGAAGTGGCATATGAGTGAGAACTGCAAATCCCGCTATGATCACTGCCATCATCCTTTAAATCATATCATTGATTATTTTCATGGCATGCCTTTGACCCTTCTGAATAAGCGTCAAGGCATAGATGACCCTGAACCAGCCAAGTTTTCAAGATACATATTGGTTTTATACTCAGATGATCATCCTTTCAGTGTTTACTCTTTAGATTGGAAAACTCTCCTATTTATTCTCAGTAAAATGGAAAGTAATATGTCTGGCCATCTGTGGTCTTCTGTATTTCATCTCCTGGCTCTCCAGCTGTGGTTTCACTAAGTACTGGAACTGCACCCTGATGAGAAACCATGATATCACTGAACAACTGATTAATCTAGAGAAAAAAATATTTCTAATAAGCTGAAGGAGGCATTTTCATTCATTGAAATGTAACAAAAAAAGTTGTATTGCCTTTTTAAGGACTTTTAGAAATAATGTGATCACTCTGTCATACACCACTAGGTCAGGCAGCTGGCATGTGCTGAACTACCTGTCCTGATGTTGGCAAGTCCTGTTCTCCTTGCCTTCGAGAGTCTGTCACTTTTGGCTATGAACTTTCTCAGTTATTTAATGTTCTACACATGTCTAATTTGGAACCAGAAAGAGAAAAGGCCCATTACTATTTTGGTCTTAATACAGAATCAACATCTTTGAGGGGTGTTTTAACCCACTCTGTCTCCCAAAAGCTCAAAACTTTACAGACGTCAAAATCAAAAATTTTTGGTTTAGACCACAATAATAATTTTTATTGCGATAGTCACTACAATACCACTGTTATATTTTGGGTTGTGTGACAGTTAGCAGAGAAATTACTATTTTCTTTCATTTCACAGACAAGCGTAGATGATTACTTCTCCTTGTTTTCCTTTTACATGTTCACATCCCTCTCATTACCACAGAGAAGTTTCAGGGAAGAAGCAAGCATAGCCTAAATAAAGATAATGTACAGTGGATGGACTAGAAGGTGGGTAAGTGACGATCCTGAAGAAAATCCTTCATTCATTTGAAATGAACAAAAGAATGTAAAAGAGTTGTCACAGAATTTGCTTTTTGCCTTGTGCACACAGTTAGCTCCAGAGAATGCCAGACCGTTACCACACCTCTTTGCTGTGGGTTTTTTGGTTTTGGTTTTTTTTTTTTTTTTGGTTGATTTTTTTTTTTTTCCCCTAAGATGAAAGCTCAAATTTCCTTGTGAGGATTTGTTCTTTTTCTGTCTTAATGGACACACACCTGTGCTGCAGTGTTAAATGCAGTCCAATAACCAAGCATGTGCTTGATCGTGTTGTTAATCAAAATGTATGACATTAATCCAGCTGTCTAGTCTCAGAATATCTAAGTGGTGCTGATGATATTACATTATACAGTGGTTGATATGTGTGCATGTTCATTTTTATCAAATAATAATCTTTGGAGCATAAGCCAGAATTCTTTCTGGGTCAAAAAGCCAAGTTAAAAAACTATGGAGTTTCACTTGATAAACTGCATGAAGTTAGTACATGATGAAGACTCACTGCAGTCTAAATCCAGGCTCTGAGTGCCAATTAGATTTTTAAACCTTAGCCTTACTTTGTTTTTCCTTTCTGCTTCAACAAGAGGAAGCTATGGAAGCTGCTCTTGGTGAATACGTTTGATGCGGAAGGTGATGAGGACAAGCAATCGAAGATGAATCATATTTTGTATAATTATTTGATGTTATCAGTACTGAAAGCATTCCTTATGAAGTTAGGTTTGAATTGCAGTCTGAAGTTTTTGTCACTGGCATCAAGAGAAGATTTTGGTTGATAGTGTGCAGCATCATCTTAGATTCCCTTTTCTGTTCCTGGTGTGACACAGCAGTTTTCAATGATTAGGAATCTATGCAGCACTATTAAGCACTACTTAAGCTTTTCAGGATGCTTGAGGCTACACAATAGATACAATCCTTGACTCAGAATTTACAGCATAAAGCTGACAGTATTCTGAGTACTTTGAATAAAAGGATCATTCACTTAAATTATTTTACAGTTGTTTTGGGGTTTTATTTTCCTGAGTTTATAGACATCACAAATTTTGGACACTTTCAGCAGTTCTCTTTTGGGCTTTTATTATTTCCCTAATGTAGGATTATGCTTTGCATTGTTTGTGGTAGCTCATAACAGAACTCATTCAGTTTAATAGAAAGACTTGTTCTTCCTGAATTTTGAGTCAACACCTAAAAAAAGTCTGATTATAGGCAGACTTTTGGATGTTAGTGACAAAGAAGGCTTGAAGAATACCACATTTGTTTATTTTGCATCTGATCATGGAGGATTCCTACAGGCTTGCAGAGGAAATGCTCAATTGGGTGGGTGGAATGGGATGTATAAAGGTAAAATTTTGGTAGTGTGCACATGCATATGACTTCCTCTTAAGAAAACGATAGAATAAAATAGATGAAGATAGGCTATCTTTACTAAACTATGTGCTGGGATGATAATCTTGGATTGCAGGGCTGAGGCAAATTCAGGATATCAGTTATTCCTCTTTCAGCCCCCAGACAGCATCGCTTTGACCAAAGCTACTCCTGACAGCTATATTGTCTAACCTATTCTTAAACACCTTTAATGATTTCCCAGATAATCCAGTTTTCATTGTCTCTGCTAGTGGAGTTTTTTTCCTTGTACCTACCTTGGATTTCCTTTCTGCAGTTTAAGCAACAGACCTTGCCTTATTCACCAATCTGCAGAGATTCTGTTATGTTCCCCCTCGTTCATCTTTTCTTTGGACTCCAGTATAATTGTACCCCCTTTTAGTTCCATGTTGCCTTTAAGACTGCTAAGCCTTGAAAAGCCACTCTGACAGCTTGGGCAGCTTGACACTTAGCTGTGTAACAAAGAATGAAAACTGCTCCCATCAGTTATTTCCCTACAGAAGATTTGGGTGCCTTGACCTTGCTCAGCATCAAAATGCACATTGTCTAGTAGTAAGTTACTTGATGAGCCATACAAGCAATGTGTGATGCATCTGGGAACAGTCCTAAATGTTAAATTAGCCTCCAGCTCTAGATATGCAGCTTCCTTACCAGCAGCACATGCAAAAAGGCCAATGGGCTCACTTGAATAGCTCAGAACCTAAAGTAGGGGATTCACTTTGACTACCCTAACACAAGTATATCAGGAAAGGAGAGGCCAGAGAGGAAAGGTGAATGTGATTATACAGAGGTTTCGGTGGGAGAGGACAATGAAGAAATCATGCCTGCTTAGAGACAAGAGGAGATACAATATCAGTTTAGAGATTAATTACAGAAAGGCATTCCTATTTATGTCCACATACAGCAGAACCCCATTTAAACTAGCCAGATTAAAAACTCTAGTGTAATTCATAAATATCTGTATAACTCACTGCTGCAGTTGCTAACAGGATATTAAAAACAAGAGGATAAAATAAGCCATGTATATGAAAAATGATAACAGCTGCTAGTGAGTAACAAAGCATGAGATACCATTATCTTGCATAGTATGAGGATTACTGCACAAGCAGGTGGACTTGCCCTGTTTATAATCTGTCATGCCACCTTGTCAGCCTTTCAAACCAAGCTCTGCCTCTTGGCTGTAACTGTGAACACACCTCTTCCATACCAAAGTCCGGTGTTACTTAGCAAAGCAATAAGCTAGTATAAGCTACCATTCAGCTGGTGATTTATTAGCTGAGCTAATAAGGTAGTTTCAAGTTTCGTTTGCCACTTTTCCTACAATGCTTTCCAGCAAGGACTTGTCATTTCTGCCCCTGATAGGAGAAATAACAGAGCAAAGGTCTTATAGGTGCCTGGGCTCCAACATTTTACAGTTTTTGTTTTCTAACTCAACCCTCACCTTGGAATTTTGTGTTTTAGCAACATTGTTTCATATCTGTAGTTAGTTAATGGTTCTCACTTTGAAATTCTATTTGAAGCAAGTATTTTGACTTCTAAGAGAACCAATGGAGAAGAGAATTTAGAAGACCAGAGAAACAGAAAAGAAACCAAGTTAAACCAAATAAGTCTCTGGATTACCTCAAGATAACTTCAATAGAAATTGCAGTGGGAAGTCTTCGTTGCTGCGGCATATTCAGAGCCATTTCCAAGACTAGATGTCTGGTTCTTCATGAGTAGGGAAGGTGGAGCAAATGGCATGTGACCTGCATTTGGCTGCCAGTACCAGAGAAGTAGCTTCCTCAATAGTAAAAAATTTGTAGCATCTATGTTAGACTCCTCTACAAGAAATGAAAAAACATGGGTAGCTAAGCCATTTGAGCAAAAAGCATAAAAAGTATTGGTGGTGTATAACTGTTAGCCAGTTCAATAAGTGGAGATTACTTTTTTCCTCCCTTCCCCAAAGCCTTGAGCTCCCGGAGCTATCAGTGACTTCAATGACTTCCATTTCAGGGAGCAAAATTGAAAGCTGTGAACCATGCCTTGGCTATGATTATCAACTTACTTCCAGGAAAATTGCAGTAATGGTGACTTATCTCCCCAGGCATGATGTGTGAACTAGCTGTAATTGCAAAAACTGTTCGTAACTGCTAATCACTGGCCTACACCCATCCACACAATTAAAAATCTCAGGGCTTATTAGCTAAACAATAGCTTGGTTTAGAAATGAGACTTAAAACCCTAATGCAGTACGTGTGGATAGTGAGTACTGCTCACGCTCCAGCTGCAAGTCTGAGATTCTGAAGCAGTCTGGAGAGTCCATCCTCTCCGTCACGGTAATCGACACGCACACCTTGTGCCTTTGCTGCAGGAACAATTCAGTGCTCCAGGCACAAATTCATGTTTCACTATTGTGGTGTGTTTCTGCATGCAGTGTGGTGGCACCAAAAGGACAGTGAGTATAAACTTCCCATCCTGCAGATAAGAGATGAGGCAATGACCTCCAATTTCCAACAGAATATCGTGTAAAATCATATGTACGTATATCTGGAGTAAGTTTATTGCCTCAGTCTCCCAGTTCTTCTGCAAGATGCAGAATGGCTCTGTTGTTACCTATTCTGCCTTGCCCGAGATGAAGGGTTTTGCTTCCTGGGTAGCATAGCTTGAGGAATCTGCCTGCTATTGCAGTGCTTCTATTGCTTTTTCTGAGGAAGCATTTGGGATCAGCTTTAGTGCAAGATTGAAGAAAAAGAAACTACACACATAAGGTCTTTATCTGGATCAGTAGTTTGTTTTCTATAGTCCTATGCTATTTGTTTCAATTGTCATGGCATTAGACAAGCTGGCTGCAGCTGTAACACTTTCCTGAGCTTTCAATAAGCACCCAGTCTTTGCTCATGTCACCCTCCATTACAGTGTAAAAGAGAACAGGCCAGTGACTGGTAGCTGGGTCCTCCTTCCTGATCAGACCAGAGGATGACATTTGTGTGACCAAATGAAGCTTGCCTGGGCCTGAGCTTGTTGTTTTACAGTCACTGAAGCGATGCAGATGTTTACAGCGTGTGGTTCACCTCCTTCTGCTTAGCACATCTGGGCTAGATCAGTCACCCTGTTTCTCTCCATTGACTGAAAAGGCAGCCAAAACTGACCACATCAGACATAAAACCCACTCATTTTTTAACTTAGAAACATACATTACCTTAAAGTTAGCTGAGATGAATTTCATCTTCTGTGACTGAATGATGTGACAGTAAGTGATGATGTTACAGTAAGTTGATGAATTCATGGTGGCACAGTACACAGGTTTCTTTCATTCTCACAGCTGGAGAAATGCAGAAGCCAATGGAGCAGGCTACGCCTACTCGTCTTCCCATTCTGTAGATAGGTGAATGAGCCATAATATAACATTCTCAGCAGTCAGTTTTGGTTAGGGGTATCTGTCATGGCCTCTCTTTTCATGAAGCAGCTTTACATGACTAAAACACATTAAAAGCCGCAGGAGAAGGGACGGGCGCGCTCCTTCCCGGGGCGCCCTGCTGGAGTAGCCAGCTTTGGAGCCGAGCGCTGCAGAGCCGCCAACAGAACACGCCGGCAGGGGGCAACACGGCACCGCCAACTGCAGCAGCAGCAGCCGCCTCGGCGCCCGTCAGACCCCAGCGAGCGCTTTAGAAGAGGAGCGTGTAAAAGGTAACATGGAATCAAATCTCCCAGGTTCTTCGGCGCAGTTCGCTGCCTCGCCTTTCACTTCCACGTGCCCTGCGTGAAAAGCCACCCACAGCTGAGGTGCAGCGGTCAGGCCCCGCAGAGCGGTGCAGCTGGGCTCGCAGCGCCAGGAGCCCTCTCCGGGCCCCACCTCTGTGTGCAGTGGCTTCATTTCCAAAGCACTGTAACCACTAGTGCCTGCCTCAACCACAACCAGAGCGCCAGGGCAGAGGTTTGAGCTAACGCTCAGCAGCACAGCAAGACAGGGCCTGTGCCCCAAAGAGCATGGTGCTGTTGGCCATGGAATCCACAACAGCAGAAACATGAGAGTCACAGCCTTGAATATCTCTCCCTATGTATCCAATACTCGACAGAGCAGTGAGTTTGAGACTGACAAGGAGCTGCCACCAGAGATGTGAGCGATCAGTGTCAGCACCAGACAGAGCCGATGAGAAGCGAGACTGCAGCGCGGAGCTCAGGGTGTAGGGAGCGCCTGCACTGGTCTAGTGAGGCGAGGGTGCGCAATGGTTGCACTCGGTGCACCCACTTGCGGTCCATGTGGGTGCCAGCGATACAGATAGTAGTACTCTATCTGCCTGTGGATTTGGCAGGTTAAAAAATGATTAGAACAGTGGTGCCATAGTCAGGGATTTGAGTATTTAGAACATGGGACTCTATCTGGGAGGCCGGGTCAACTGAAGGCTGGTGGAGCTGGTCTGACAAAGAAGAGGAAGACTTCAAGAGAGCAGACTTTAACCTCTTCAGGAACCTGCTTAGTAAGGTTCAATGGGATAAAGCCCTGGAGAGCAGGGAGGCTCAAGTGTGCTGGATGATATTCAAGGATCACCTGTTACAAGCTCAGGAGTGTTGTGTCCTGACTAGAAGGAAATGCCAGCGGAAGAGCCAGGAGATCTCCAGAAGCTATCAGGAGAACTGGCTACCCTGGATTTGGAGAAGGCTGAGGTTCTTAATGACTTCTTTGCCTCAGTCTTCACCAGCAAATGCTCTGACCACACTGGCTAAGTCTTGGAAGGCAGACACAGGGACTGTGAGAATGAAGACCTTGGGCACACTGTAGGAGAGGATCTGGTTCGAGACCATCTTAAAAACCTGAATGTGCACAAGTCCATGGGACCTGATGAAATCCATCTGTGGGACCTGAAGGAGCTGGCAAATGAAGTTGCTAAGCCACTGTCCATTATATTTGAAAAATCATGGAAGTCAGGTGAAGTTCCCGACGACTGGAAAAAGGGAAATATAACCCCTGTTCTGGGTTCAGCATTAGCACTCATTTTTATCCTTCTTGGTAGCTGGTGCAGTGCTGTGGTTTTGACTTTTGGCCTGGGAACAGTGCTGATAACATCCGTGTTTTCAGTTACTGCTTGGTAATGTTTTGGTTTGACCAAAGACTTTCTGAGTCTCATGCTCTGCCAGAGAGGAAGGGAAGCCAGGAGGAAGCGGAGGCAGGGTACCTGACCCAAACTGATCAAAGAGGTATTCCATACCAGAGCACGTCATGCCCAGGATGTAAAAACAGAGAGCAGAGACCTGGAAGGGTGGGGTTTGCTGCTGGGTCAGGCTGGGTATGGGGTGGTGAGTGATTGTGTTCTCTTTCCTTGTATTTCCCTTGTCATTATTATTGGTGGTAGCAGTAGTGATTTGTGTTATACTTTAGTTACTAAACTGTTCTTATCTCAACCTGTGGGAGTTGCATTCTTTCGATTCTCGAAGGAAGAAAGAGGGGGGAGTGAGTGAGCAAACTGCATGAGGGGCTTAAACCACGACAACCCCATATTCAAGAAGGGGAATATGGATGACCCAGGGAACTACAGAGCAGTCAGTTTCACCTCTGTGCCTGGCAAAATCTTGGAAGGCATGCTAAGGCACATGAAAAACAACAAGGTGGTTGGTGACAGCCAGCATGGCTTCACTAAGGGGAAATCCTGCCTGAGCAATTTGGTGGCCTTCTATGATAGGGTTACAGAACTGATGGATAGGGGCAAAGCATTTGATGTCATCTACCTGGACCTTTCCAATCCTAACTGTCCTATGATTGCCTAGTGAAAGGCTAAATGCATACTCCAGTAAGGGATGAAGTTGAGAATTGATTTTCAGATTAAAAGACAGCTGTTAACTTCTGGTTTTCCTAGGCTATATAAGGTGTGTATAGGCTACAATTTTAGCTCAGATCAGAAGTGTACTTTTGAAGCAAATCCCTCAAGCGTATCCATTCATTGTGCTTTGGGTTGCATTGTGAAGTGAGCTTGGAGATCTTAACTTTAGATGAAACTAACCTGTAATATAGGCTCTGGTATCATACTTAATATGCTCTAATCACTAAAAATGTTGTATAGATGGGACCAGTCAAGAGTTAGCCCTCAGTAAAACCCCAGTTAGCCCTCAGATAAACACAGCGTGGGTGGCAAGGAAGCCATCAATAACTGTTCTACTCTAGATCAGTTTCCAATACGCCACAGTAACATAGACAGTACAACATGCAGGTGCAAGGTATATTTTGTCTTCCTATGAAGCCACATGCACAGCTAGGATATCCTGTGTATGTCCTTCTGCAGTTTTTTCCCCATTGAACCACAAGTGCTTATGGCAAGGGTGTTGAAAACAAGGCCACGTTCTGCATATGAAAGACTGGATAATCAAATATTACCATGCAGCCCAGCTGTCAGCCAAGCCAGAAATGCTGATTCTTTGCTGCCACTGCCATTACTTCTGACTGGGCTGCCAGACTTTTTAGTCTGGTTTAGTTAATTTACAAGTATATTGTGTTTGTATTACATATTTATTGTCTGTTTACTTCTAACTATTGGACAGGCTAGATATGAAGTCATTGCCACTTGATATCACCCTGGCAAGACCCATCAGACCCTTGACTGAAGCCAGAAGAATCTTTTGTCTGTGTGTTCGAGTCCTTTCCTCTATGACAGAATAATAAGGCTTATTAGTGACAGTCCATTTCTTTCTGCTCGTTAAACTGATTGATTGTTACCAGATGGGTTTGAGAGATGTTTGGATTGAAGAAGCAGGTTTCCTTTCGCTTACACATATATTAATATGTTGCCCTGAAATTCACATACGTCCTTCAAATTGTGTCAGAGCTACTTCAGTAGCAAATTGCATATCCTTCTTTGCCTCTTGGAGATGAGTGAAACTCCTGCTGCTTTCATCATTGCTAATTTTTACCATCTTCATTGGGTTTTTTATCTCTATCCTTCTGTAACCCAGCTGCCTACTCAGCTCACCAACACAGGTTAATTACAATCAGCATCACTACATCCTTTAGAATGAACTAACAAGGACCTGGCTCTCTCCTGCTTTGCACCTCCAGTAATTATTTGCAGCTGTGAGAAGATGTCAAAATTTTGCAGAATCAGAACCATTCTCCTCACTTTACACTCACTGCTGCAGATTACAGTGTGTAAGATGTAAGGAATTCAGCTCAAGTATTTATGGAAAAAGAATGACTACTTACCTTGGTTTTTCTGAACATCAATCGTAAATTCCTATGTATTAGAGTACTTGAACAGGGCCAATAAATAAGCTGGAAAGGGACCTTTTACAAGGGCCTGTAGGGATAGAACAAGGGGGAATGGCTTTAAACTGAAAGAGGGGAGATTTAGATTAGATATAAGGAGGGAAACAACAACTCAGATGGAATACTTTAATACCGAAAATCAAAGTACAGGTAGCTGAAAAAAGCTGATAGTTTTCACATTCACATGACTGCAATCATACAGAAATATGAGTCAAATTACACTGGAAAAACCAAAAGGGACATTATTGATGCTTATTGTCCAACCTTTTCTCTTACAAGCAAAAATTCAATAAGCCTGTAGTTAAAAAAAATAAAACTGCTCTAAACATATTCCACCTCTGGGTGACCTGTATAATCTATCCCTCAAGTGCATAGATCTAGTCTTATACCCAAAAAAATGAAGCAAAATGTCTTTCCTTAGTGATTTTCAATTCGAGTAAATTATGAGTGATAAGAAAGCAAACTTTAATTGCCACTGTTCTTACAGGTAATATGCTCGTTAAGGCAACAGGACTGAGCCCAGGAGGGGATCTCTATTCAGCCCTTACCTTAATGAAAAAAACTGTCCTGTATTTAAAAGCACAACTGCACACTTAATTTGGAAACACAGCCAACCACATTGGCCTGCTTATTTACAGCACTTTTTTGGCTCATCTGTACATTGATTTATCTATCATGAAAGAATTCCCAGGAAATACTGAACTGGCAAGTATGTGCTAAAACTCAGGTAGCTAAAGTTATTATCTCAGGCTAAGCAGCAAAGTATCTAGCTATTCTGAAATACTAAATCACAGCAATCTCTGCTGACATACATACCTTTTCATGTTGTTAAGTCATCTCACTTGAAGAGCATTGAAAATAATCACCCAGCTGCCCTGACAAGATAGGTCCCAAATTTCATCATCTGTGAGATCAATTCATGAGCCGTATGTCCCACTTAAGTGACAATGCTCCTGATTTCATGAGAGTGCTGTTATGCCCCATTGTTTTGTGAGACAGCACTTTGTTTTCAGCAGGAGGTGTTAAAACAAAAAATCACTGCACACATTAAACACTTCAGTGTACAGGTCATCTTCTCCAAGCCAAACAAGTGTCAGTACTCTGTAGAGTCATTAGGGAAAAGGAGGGTATTAATCTCTCTCATTCTCTCTTGCTGCCCTCAGTTGAATAAATTAATCTTTCAGTATATAACCCTAACCATGTTTTTGCAGAGGTTTTGTATCAAATCCAATTTTTAAGTGAGGGTTCCTACATTTTCTCCTTTAAATAAATAAAAAAAAAACCACCAACAACAAAAAAGTAGACTGTGAGAGACTTCAAGTCAAGCCTGAGACTCTTAAGTCAAACTTTTATGCCTTCCTGAACACCATGTATTCACTCATCCCACACAGCTAAAGGTCACCAGGATTTTAAAAGTAACACAGGATGGTAAGAGCAGCACTGCAAGCATTTCAGGTAACTTGTTTCCTTAAAGCTAGGTGCCCTGCAGAACCATACCAGGGCAGCTCTGCTCAGTACCAAGGTTGCCTATGTTTCATTTGTCTCTTTTACAAACAGGAGATAAGGAGAAGGAGGCCACAGCAGCTCATAATCCCAGAGCAGCACACTGCTCTATCTTCTCTTGAGCTGTAACATCAGGTCCCAGCCCTTTTCCCCAGCCTCAGGAAAAGCAGTTATGTATACCTGGACTACGCACCTTTTGCAGTATTTTCAGGAAAGCTTCTGACTTACCCCCCTAATTGGTATGTCACCAGTGTGGTAAATCCCTGTTTTTCTGCTCTAAGCAGCACAGTTTGTGACCATGATGCAGCATCAAATGCAAATCTCAGGCTGTCTAGGCATTTCTTCAAGTTATTTCCTGTTTCACTGTTCCTCTGAAAGGTCACCAACCAAGTTATGTGGAAATTACGAACTGATAGGAAAGATCAGTGTCAGACTTGACAGAAGCATCCAAAAATACATTTGTTCTTACTGCTTGACAGCATTTAAAACCACTTCAGCATTGATAAGAACTTGTCAGATTTGACATGTTTCTGTGGCTGACATGGACTGAAAGCAGAGCGACCACGTTTCACTGGATTCATGCAGAAAGACAAGAGCATAAAAGACCATGCATTTTAAAGACAGTTTGGCCTATTCAGAGATGGAGAACAAATCATATTGCTCAGTGGGGAACAAAGCCAAAAGCTGTTCTCTAGAGTCAGGACAGTCAGTTCAGTAACATCTACACTATCAGTTAAGCATGAGGATAAGCTTTTCCTCAGTTCACCCCAATTACCCACCTCACCCACCCCATTTATACTCAAGAACATGTCCAGTCCTAGACTAGGCCACCATTAGAGCATTTACCAGGAAAAGGGAAGGTGTTCAAGCACCCAGACAGCATGCAAGCACAGTTCCAAGCTCTCATTGACAGACTAGGAAGCCCAGTCCATAAGCAAAACCCCTCCACTCCATCTCCAAGCACAGTGCAAATGCTTTCAATCCAGGTTTAAACTCAGGGTATGATCTAGCAACATGAGGTAAGTGCATTTGGATTGGCTTATACCATGTCCATCATGCAAGCTTGCCCTCCACCTCACAGGAAAAAAATTACCCTATATAAAACTAAACATTAAATATTTGAGCAACACCTCACTCTTCTGAAAGGTAAATTTATTAAACTGCCATATAAAGCCAAACACTAAGTACTCAGGTGAATATATGTGCTGCCTTCCTGATATCTAAGCACAGAGTATTTAATCTTGGCTGGCATCTGTGGAAAGCCAGAGGGGCTTTCAGGCAGGAGGAGGAGGAAATAGGCCTGGCAGCATAGGAGCAACTGGCTTTTGTCAAGTAACAGACATCTCCACAAGGTGTAGGAAAATGGGCTCTCCCAGCAGAGAGGAAGAGGAGGAGGGGAGACAGTGCACAGGGAATCTGCAGGCACAAGGAGAACGAAGTAATGGGAAATCAACCAATATGATGTACAACATTGCTTCAAAAAATATGGGGGACAGGAAGGAAGACTATTTTCAGTTCTGAATGCCTTTCAAAGTCTGAAGCTAAATGTATCTTAAAGGATGCAAATTTTGAGGAGACAGCAGTAAGCACGGAAAGCAGGTAAATTAATTTACCCATTTCCTGCAGATCCTAGCCCCAGATCATTGCAGATCTCTTTCTGTATACAGTCTAACCAGAACATGCAAGCTTGGCACAAGCTATTATACTCATCTGCCAGAAATGTATATTCCTGATAAAGCAGGTGAATCCAGCATCACACTGAACAGTTGTCCTGGTGGATACTTCCACAAAAATAAAATAATAAATAAAACATAAAATAAAAATAACATAAAAATAAAACATGAAATGCATAACTAAAAAACTGTTCAAAACTGTTAGCATTTGAATAATACTGAAAGAAATGAACTCTTAAGTTAGGTACCTAGGGTTGCTTGAAAAATCATCTGTAATAATTTTTTGCAAAATACATGAATGTAAGAATAAAAAATAAATTATATTCTATCCTTTCTCACTTTGTAGAAGTGAGCAAGAACTGCATAAAATGGTCTGTTGGGAAAACCTGAGACAACCATCAAGCAGTGTTAACCATAGGAGAATGTGCCTACACATGGTTAAAACACGATTCCCTCCATAGAGAAGGAAGCATTACTCTGTAACAAATAAAATTTGTTTTTACTGAGAGACCTATGGCTGAACTGTATATACGTTTGACATTCATTTTGTATGAAGATAACTTGCACCTAAATAGTGTGATCGTTACTAAACAACATTTGGAATTGCTGTATTTCTCTGACTCAACAAAGTCAAGTCTCACAGTAGTGTGACAATAAGATTCTAACAGACCCCACTTCACCATGTTTAAATATCAGGCACGTCACTTTGCTGCCTGCGGGGACCAAAGGGAATGGCAGCACATGGATCACAAGATCATTTGAAGATATAAAATAATTGTGTAACAGAAACCAAGAAAAGCAATTGAGCTTGAGCTTGAAGTTTATCCAGCTTGAAATTCCTAAGGATTCTTGAATATATTTGAGAAGTATGTACGTAAAATGACCAAAAAGGAGGAGTAAATATCAAAAGACTTTTGCTCACTACCAGTCTGTAGGTTAAAATACACACACACATATATATAGATAGATGATAGATAGATAGATAGATAGATAGATAGATAGATAGATAGATAGATAGATAGATGATAGATAGATAGATAGATAGATGATAGATAGATAGATAGATAGTGTTAAGCTGAATAAAATACAGGAGGATTTTTGTAGAATGTTTTGATTGTAACATTACATCTAAACAACTGTAAAAAACAAACTTATTAAAAACCTGGTTTGTCTTTGAATTACTGCATTACTAAGATTTTTTGAAACCAAGAAAAAATATTAACCCCCTCCCACCCCACATTTCTGAGATAAATGGGGGTTCTACAGGTTCCAAACAGCCCTGGCTTCTGCTCTGCCATTTCTCTAAAAGCTGTAAGTAAAGGATTTGGAAACACAAAGAATTTATGGAGGTTAAAAAAAAAATAAATAAATTTTTGAACAAAAGAAGCCATAAAAGAGGTACCCCACACACACTACAAGCAGTTAGTTTTGTTACAAGTACTTAATACTATGAGAAGGCTTTGAAAATTTTATTTAGCTAAGATAAATCACCTGTTTATGATAATTCACATCTAAAGGCAAAGAACTTTTATTTGTCATGGTTCAGAACCAGTACAGTACCATAAAAGGGAACACTTTTCCAAGGCATTTAACATCACACCAACCTGAAGTGGGAAGAGTATCAAAATAATTCAGTAAAGCCAGTCTTCACCTTGTGAATTTTAGGGAATTTTTTCCCCTCCAGTTTGTTGAAGCTGAAAGGGTTCTGACAATCATCAGAGTAAAATTCAGGAAGAATGCTTGCAAAGCCTTTTCCCCTCCCTTTACCCCTTTATTCATAGTATATCACTGTCAGTCTTCTAACAATTGGTTTTCATAATGTTTCAAGTCAATTATATGCATTGGTTTTGTTTTGTTGTGGGTTGTTGGTTGTTTTTGGAGAGGGTGTTTTTGTTTTAACTGCTCTTTGCTATAATGATAATATGCTGTTATTACAAGTTGAAAGTTTATACCAGGATGCAATGTATTGTTTGAGTGTCACCCCTTTTAACTGTCCGCACCAAAGAAACTATTATTTATGAGCCAGCCAACAGGATGAGCAGAATTTCAGCTGAAGCATCTTGCAACCAATATACTGAAAATACAGACTACTTCAGTGACCAGCATTAGCCAACCTAGAATCAGAATAGTTTGGGTTGCAATGAGCAGGGACATTTTCAACCAGATCAGATTGTCCAGAGCCACATCCAACCTGGCCTTGAATGTCTCCAGGGATGGTGCATCTACCACCTCTATTTTTGCAGGCTATTTGAGAATTGATTGCTATGCATTTAATCTCATTTATAGAGCTGATTAAATACAAACAAACAAACAAACAAACAAAAAATCACCACAGAAATAAAACCCCCAAATGATGATGAGAAACTGTGAGCAGGGGAGAAAGGAGGGAAGAAATCAACTATATAAAATATTTTTTTCCATACACTGACTTAAATACTTTTACACAAACGTAGAAATACTAGAGATGTGAATTAAGAAGATAGACCTACCTCATGTTATTATCAAAGGGACAGGAATCAAACCAGCTTAGATAGATTAGCAAAACAGGAAAATCAGATCCAGTAAGGTATAAGTAGGCATGCTACAGACTTGTTTCTGTTGAACAAGCAGACATTTTCCACGAGCATGCGAAGGTGTCAAGCCACCTGCTACTAACCCAGCCTCCCATGCATGGACATAAAAATCAAGGTAAAGCAACCTCCCAACCTAAGCATTGTTTTAAAATACCAGCCTTACAAAACAACTGCTATGAACTGACTGAACAAGAGAGACAAGGAGAACTTCTTTCTTCATAACAACCCAGTTGGAAAGGTCCCCCCAAGACACCAGGCAAAAAAGTGATATTTCAAGAACAATCTTCTTTTCCTGTAGGCCAGGAAATTGCATTAACCCACGTGTCTAAAAGTTTCAAGAATTTTCCCTGTGGCACACCAACACTATCTCCTCTTTATACATGAAGAGCTCCCAGTAAAACTGTTAGAAGGTAATTTTATTTGCCATACAAGTCTAGCTATGAATAACTTTAAGCACATGACAGGAGGAGAATCAGCATGCTTTAAGCACAAGCTGTCCTGTTTAAATACAGTCTGCCACACAGCAGTAGGTCAGAGTCTGGCCTCTCAAAACCCTTACAGCTGCTTTTCAGGTTGCTAAGGCTTAAGCAACACTGACAAAACTCTGTCACACACGTGAACAGACCAGCTGGTAAGAGATCTGCAGTGCTGCTCATTTTAACATGTCATTTTTTTACCTTTGCATTTCATTCAGGTTATTATCATACAATGCCTTCCAAATTGCCAAAGTGAAATACATGTCGTTTAGGGAGGAATGGTGTCACCAAAAAGCCTACATTTCTTAACTTTCTTTACCCTAAAAATATCTGGGGCTATACCACACTTCAACATGGAAGAAATTCTAGATGAAGTTTGCTAACCTGTGGTACATGGCAACATGCAGCCCATAACACCTCCCCCCCCCCCCCCCGATCTGCTTGTGGACCCAAGATTTCAGAATGTCTGTAAGAGTGAGGAATGCTGCTCAAAGCACAGTACTTGAAATTACATATTCATTGAAAGAGCTAGGATTGTTCATCCTGACAAAAAGAAGGCTCTGGGGAAATCTTATAGTAGCGTCCCAGTACCTAAGGGGGATGTACAGGAAATCTGGAGAGGGGATTTTACAAGTGCAGGTAGTGACAGGACAAGTGCAATGGTTTTAAACTGAAAGAGAGTATATTTAGATTAAATATTAGGAAGAAATTCTTCATTATGAGGCTGGTGAGATGCTGGCACAGGTTGCCCGGAGAAGCCATGGATGCCCCATCCCTGGCAGCGTTCAAGGCCAGGCTGGACAGCGCTTTGAGCAACCTGGTCTAGTGGAAAGTGTCCCTGCCCGTGGCAGAGGGGTTGGAACCAGATAGTCTTTAAGGCCTCTTCCAACCCAAACCATTCTGTTATTCTATGATGATTCTCCCTTCTCACACCCTTGTGACAACAGTACTATGCTAGAATACACTCCGACATGACATTATTTATAACTAGTTCAACATTTTTTTTGTGTTAAGACAGTACACAAAAGCTCAGGCAGAGCACTTAACCACAGCTATACTTTTCCATGAAATACAATAAACCAACTGCTGTTGTGCTAATTCAAGAGATCCTAAAATTTATAATTATATATGTCTATATAAATAATTATAACTCACACCTTCTAATTCTGCTCAGCAGGTACTGCTAATGTCTCAAAAGCAATTTAGTAAAATTAAAAAAAAACACATTAAAGTAACTAGTCACAAATACTTCCCAGCATCAATAAACGACCTGTCACACAGCACCATTTGATAAACACAACTTCGCGTCCTTTCTATTTATTTGCATGACGTTAGTGTATTACAATTCTTTGCACAACATTGTATAATCCACTCACAGTGCCATTTTACATGTTAACATTTTCAACTGTATTCCAAGACAGCTCCATTTACTACATTCATAGGCTTATTCTCAAACATTTCAGTTACCGTAATTTTTCTCCCATACTCATAGAATCATAGAATAGTTAGAGTTGGAAAGGACCTTAAGATCATCTAGTTCCAACCTCCCTGCCAGGGGCAGGGACACCTCCCACTAAACCATGCCACCCAAGGCTCTGTCCAACCTGGCCTTGAACACTGCCAGGGATGGAGCATTCACAGCTTCCCTGGGCAACCCATTCCAGTGCCTCACCACCCTTACAGGAAAGAATTTCTTCCTCATATCCAATCTAAACTTCCCCTGTTTAAGTTTTAACCCATTACCCCTTGTCCTATCACTACGGTTCCTCATGAAGAGTCCCTCCCCAGCATCCCTATAGGCCCCCATCAGGTATTGGAAGGCTGCTATGAGATCTCCACACAGTCTTCTCTTCTCCAGGCTGAACAGCCCCAACTTTCTCAGCCTATCTTCATACGGGAGGTGCTCCAGTCCCCTCATCATCCTCATGGCCCTCCTTTGGACTTGTTCCAAAAGTTCCATATCCTTTTTATGTTGAGGACACCAGAACTGCACACAATACTCCAAGTGAGGTCTCAGGAGAGCAGAGTAGAGGGGCAGGATCACCTCCCTCGACCTGCTGATCACTCTCCTTTTGATGCAGCCCAGGATACGGTTGGCTTTCTGGGCTGCAAGCACACACTGCCGGCTCATGTTCATGTTTTCATCGACCAACACCCCCAAGACCTTCTCTACAAGGCTGCTCTGAATCTCTTCTCTGCCCAACCTGTAGCTATGCCTGGGATTGCTCCTAATCTAACTAATGTGTCCTGTAAGATCTCATAGTTATTGTAAAAAGTACAGCTGCATGATGCATGAGTTCAAATTGTTGACTACAGTTTTACACAGTCTTCAAACTGTTTGGATTATAATAGCAATAATACTTATACAACAGAACTTTCCCAGAAGTGCACAAGTTCACTAAGGAACAGGGATATTCAGCAGATGAAATGCTACATGAGCAGGAGTACCTGCAGCTGCTATAATCCCCACATGGTGCTGCACTGGGCCACACACAAGAGGTATAACACACCTGCCTGTGTTACCACACAAAGGTTACCTACCTAGGAGAGGTGAGATGGTGAGAGTCCCAGTATGATCAATGGAGAAATTGAGAAGAATCATCTTCTGGACATTTCTCTCTTTAACTTCAGAGACCCTAAACATCTCACTTAAACTAGAAGCTTGAATTCAGCAGACTTGAATCTCTGAAGAGATTCCCCACTTTAAGAGTGCTTAGAATTAATGAGTAAAAAAGAACTAGATAAAATGAGAAATATCCCACAAAAGTAAAAGCAAATCCACTATTTTGAATGTTAGAAAATAATTCTAAAATACTCAAAGATCACTTTTTTTCCTTTAAGGGACCTTTTGACTCTTTTCTTCCTTTAAGGGACCTTTTGACTCTTTTCTTCCTTCCCTAATTTGCGCAAGTTCTTTCCCCCACCCCTTATTTGATGGAGAAAAAGAAACAAAAATTCTTTCCCTCCTACCTTTCCCATTTCTCCATTAGCATCTATGGCAATCCCTCTGATGCATAACACTACATTATTGTTTTTTGAACAGATTTCCAAAGTTATTTCATTAGGTATGTCTGTACCAAAACTGGTGATATATTAAGACTGAAATGTATTTTGAGCCCTGCATTAGCACTGCAGACATTATTCTAATATTGAGCAACATTATGAATATCTGTGTCAAATCTGTTATTATATTGGCATGTCTGTCAAGCTTCTTTCTTTCGAAGTGTTTTTTTTTTAACTTGTATGTTAAGACAAACTTGGTAATCTTAGTCAAATTCAATACCCAAATTCACAAAGCAATCCCCCGTGAGTGTCCTTAATACAATGGAGTCTCATGAGTAAATTTTTCTGGAACTACACTCAGATTTATTAGTTCCCACACACAGCTATTGTTTAAAAGATCTGATTAAAGGGCCTGTTTACTAAAACAAGTGTCAACTGTGCTTTCAGTGACACTCGAATTGCCTGTAATATGGGGCAACCATGCTAAAGGAGAAGAATGCCCTTGTCAGCTGCAGTTTGAAGTACTGTAAACTAATTGACATAAAATGCCAGAAGGTTTACACCATAGTGTCAGCAGTTCTTCCTCTGACTACACAACACTGAATTTGCAAGTAAAGCTAACAATATTCATAAAAATCAATGTTATCCTATAGCAACAATATAAAAGGTTAACACACATTACCAGTCTATCTTAAGATAGATTACACTGATGATGAAGCTGAGCAGCTTCCTGTAAATAGGGAGAACATCTACTAGAGATATCAGGTGAAGTCCGAATTTCCTCTAATCCCAAATATACTTATATTAAAAAGTTTTGTTGCAAACCCCATGAGATCAGGATTTCATCTCCTCACTTCTTCATGTTGAAGGCTACGCTATGGTTGCCCTTGAAAGTGTCAACTTGGTTTCAAGAACAAAGCTTTCATTAAAATAGTTTTATAGTATCTTCTAAAAGTACTTTTGAAATAATCTTGATTTGGGAAATAATCTCAACTTCCAACATTTCACACTCATGACTGTTTCTGCAGAATGCTATGAGGAGGACCAGGGAAGAGTGATAAATGTGAAGGCTCAAGCTCAGATGGTACCATTCATCATACTTCAGAAGGCACTGCAGGAGAGCAACGACAATGACACATACGTAACAATAAAGATGAGGCACACTTAAGAGTTAAAAAAGAGTCTGTATCTGTTAATCTTCTCCCAAAATATATGAGGATCTGTATCTACCTCTAAATCTGGTTTCAAATGAACTACAAAGATAGCCATGTATTCAAGGATTGCGTTTATAAAAGAAATGTGGATTTTGATGGCCATTACAGTACACTCCATCTTAATGTAAAAATGCATCCAATTTCTTTTTTATATGTTCAAAAGCATCTTTCCCCATATAGTCTATTTGCCCTTCCTCCCATTTTTTCCGTTCATCTTCTGGAATTGGTTCTTGTGGTTTGAAGTGAATAGACAGTTCTGAAATGGAATGTGCGACCTTGTTCTGTGGGAAGAAGAACAGAAGAAAAACAGTAATTTGGTTGATGTCCTATCAGTGGTATGAAGTTAAATTTTAAAATGTCAAACTTCTGCTTTGTACTCTTCCAATTAAAACAATAAAACAAACAGTATTCAAACATTAATTGGACATAGCCTTGGGTGGCATGGTTTAGTGGGAGGTGTCCCTGCCCCTGGCAGCAGGGTTGGAACTAGAAGATCTTAAAGTCCTTTCCAACCCTAACTATTCTATGATTCTATGATTAATTCCTGGTTTGATAATGTGATCTCATTTTCCTATGCTTTTACTGCTTGCCATAACATCTTCGAACATACCAAGCATTTACTTTACTTGTCTTAACTCGGAACTTGGCATACTCAGCAACAACACAATAAGAATATTACAAATATAGGTTATTTAGAGTATCTCGTACAATAAAGTTAACCATCTATCTGTGCAAATTTTGTCTTTCATGTGAACATAAGTTCCTAGAATTTTTGGTCATGTGTTTTATCTTATCTCCAGTGAGATATGTACTGTTTAGCAGATGCTAGCTGTGCTATGTACTGTACTAGATACAAGTCCCTGACACCCCTATCAGTGCCAAGTCCGGCACTGGTGTCGCACTGCCTGAAGATACATGTAGTGCAAGATCACAAAGGAGAGCCTAGTAGCTTAGGCTCCATGCCTGACTCACCATACGCTTTTTTTCCATTTGCTTGGGAAGATCACTTCAGCAGGTAAAAAAACAAACCAAAACAGAACAAAAAGACCCCAAACAGCTTTGCTTGTATTAGTATTGGAGAGGTACATGCATAACACCATGCATTTATTACTTGTGGGCTAACACAGGAAAATATAGATTTAAAGACTAGAAGTTTTTTAAAGAAAACTAGAAAGAGATCATGTTCCAGTATTGGAAGCAATTAAAGAATTACATATCTGAAAGCTTAAATAATTTATTTGCAGATTGCATCATAATTAGTTGAGATTTCCCAAAACGATGTTGGCAGAATCAATTGCATGCTATTGTTAATTGCATGCAATTATCTACAGACGTACAGTGCAGAAAGCTACTTGTACCAGTTCTGAGGTTTCCTGAAACGCAGGAGGAAAGACAAGTTGTTCTGAAGGTCTGTCAGGCTCAGAGAGATGGACGTTAAAACCGCTTTGTTCAACTTCACATACAGGTTGCTAAAATACAGCCACTGAGGTTTTATTAGGATAATATTTTTTTCATAGTTTCCTTATAATGAGAATTCATACAATATGAATTAATTTCAGTCTTGGGGTAGGAGAAAGCGGTGGATGGGAGGAAAGGGAATTAAACATGTTATCACCAAAGACAAAATACATCTTGCTCAGCTTTAGCTATCAAAATGGCATTGAAACTAAGTTCCTACTAGAATCAATCTAGGGTAAGTACCTCCAGAGGGCATCTCATCTCATTCTAAAATAGGTTCAAAGTGGCTGTCATTCTCCAGTGACAGCCTAGAAAGCTAGCTTATAATAGATGCCTCCACTCACAAGGCCAAAAAAATCTCATTTTAGGATAATCGCTCTATAACTCATGAGCTTTTTATATGCATAGAATAAGAACAGAACAATGCATTCCAAAACAGAGGCAAAAGAGGTTGTCTAAAAAATACTGCCTAAAATATTTGCCTTTGCCAGATATCAATACAAAAATGAGTACACAGACCTCAGCCTCTTCCACCAAAATAATCCCAGAAGATTAAAGCTGAAGCGAAGCAACAAAAAGTGGAATGACGGTGTTCCTCAGTAAGAAGAGAACCAGGATATTAATTTCTAATTAATACGATCATCTGATAAACCATTCCTAGTAATTAAAAGAGGTTTACACTTGAATTAAACTACTTGAAGTGAATATTATGGGGAGTTTTACCCCCCAAAAAAACAACTTGAAAATGTGTCCCTATTTGGTTTGAGCAAGTGAGGCACACAAGATAACATACCCTTTGCAAATAAATTATTCTTAAGTTATAGAGCTGAAAAGTTTGCAATTTTCCTTCAGCCTCTCTACACTCAAGGTAGAAAACAAGGGAAAGAAGACTACAGTTTTACTTTATGGAGTAACTATAGTCTAAAAGGATAAAGCACCAAACTGTCTTCATCTCACTAGAGGATAGTCCACAAGTTACAATAGCAGATGACATTAGAATATTAATTTTATATTCTCCCAATTGTACCTTCCTGCAGCATGGTTTGTCATATATGTAATGACTTAAACCTGCAAAAACATTGTGCTATTATGTCCAGCTTAATTCCTGCATAAAATAAGGAGAGTCAGTGCAACAGAAATAGCCGAATACAAGAATTGTGACAAAAGAACCAGGACCCCTGCAGTGTTCACCAGTGGATTATTTTAAGAAACTCCTTGTTGCCCAAATCACAAAAATCACATTTTGTTAATTACCTAATAACTTTCAATACCTAACATTTTCATAAAAACTCAATGCAAATTCATTCAACCTCCCGACACATCATGTATGTGTCACTAAAGATTAAGAAATACTCTTTAGACCATTCCTGATGCTAGCAAAAAAATTCAGTAGCTCCAGCTAACATTAAGAAAATAAAATCTCCCAGATCAGACACATAATTTAAAAATATTATTTTAGTGTATCTTTTACTTTGTTACTGCTCATAGTAATACACAACATACTTACAGCTTCCAAAGCTAGTTCCTCAGGTGAACACGCCACAGGGTGTACCTCATCTATCTGCTCTGGAAGCACAGGCATTTGCAGTGATTTTGCCACACAAGGGCTGGCCTTTTTCAGAGTAATTTCAACTCCATTGAAAGTGTGCTAACAAAAATAAGAACATCTCAGCACTGAAATATGATTTTGCAGGAAAGCAATATCTTGTTTAAAACAGTTTCACTTCCTGAGAGGAATTTCAGTATTAGTGGAATAAGTTAATAAATGCAAAAGTATTTGCTTTCCAACATCCAAAGCATGTTGCAATTTACATTTTTGAACTCAGGAGTATGCCAGCATCACCAGGAGATAAATGTAACAGGTATTTCCACCTTCGTGTTACCATAGCTGAAATAATTTTTAAGAAATTATGCAGTAAAGAAATAAAGCATATTAAAACATGAGATCAAAAGGAGGGAGATAAAATTGGGAGTGAAGCCCAGGAAAAAGGGAGAGGTAGAGGGGAGGTATTTTAAGATTTAGGTTTCATTTCTCATTACCTTACTCCAATTTGAGTTGCAATTAATTAATTTCCCCAAGCCAAGTCTGTTTTGCCCATAATGGTGACTGATGACTGATCTGCCCCTGTACTCATCTCGACCCATGAGCTTTTTGTTATATTTTCTCTCCCCTGAGCAGTTCAGGCGGCAAGTGATAGAGCAGCTTTGGTGGGCACCTGTTGTCCAGCCAGGGTCAACCCAACACACCATGTAATTCCTTCCTCTAGCAAACATATAATTTTCGTATTTTATTCTTTTTTTTTTTTTGTCATTTCAGTATATTCCCACTACCCCCTTATCAGTTACCTTGCATTCCTCAAATTCTGAGTCTTCCATCTTTTGAAGTTTTTCTAACAAAGGCAGTATACTGGCACTGTATATATTCCACCAGAGGGAGAGAAATGACAGTTGATGTAAAGATCCATCAGTTGTGCCATCCTGTATAACTTTCTTTGTTTGAAGGTCGTATTTGTAGTTCCAGGGCTTTGTTGCTCCCAGGAAATGAACAACTTTGGCATCTTTACCAAAACTGTAGAGATTAAACACACAGGTCTATACTTTAAGTATTGGGGGGTTTTTTTTAGCCTATATAAACTGCTAAAGAAACACGCTTACTCTCACTGGTGAGGTAACTTTGACATTTTGTGACAGCAACACATTCAGTAAGAGTATATGCATTCATAGTTTTTTTCTTATTAGTTTCAGGGATCTTGTTTAGCATATAGAAAACAAAAAGCTGCATTGCAATTTGCTTCCAGGAGCTGATTCTAGTAGAAAAGATCACAAAGGAAACTGACAGTACGGCATGCGCGTTGTTCACAAATTCATAAATATCACTTCAAACACTGAATCAACAAAATTGGTTATTAGTGAACCCATACTAATGCATCACTAAATGCATCACCCTAAGTCCACCTTCCAGCAAGTGTGTTTTGTGCAACTGGAACAGTAATTCATGACACTCTAAATCCAACTTGGCTTCTGCCAAAAAAACTTTAACTGCATTGTTAGAAGTCATATAATTACTCGCACAATTTTTGTTTCATAGAAGAACTTAAGAAATGGGTTTATAAAAAAAAAAACAACCCACTAAAAAAAATACCCCCAAAACCAAAACAAACAAACAAAAAAACCCACCAACAACAACTCTTTCCCATTGAACTCACTGGGAAAAGAAGGGAAACTTTCAAAGTAAAGGTGTCGGAACCTAATGCTAAAGTAATCTACATCTGTTTAAACATCACAAAAGCATCTCTGAAAAAAAGACATAAGACGTGTAGGCAACCCTGGGACTCTGTGTCTAGGTGCCAGACACTCTTACTGCATTTAAGTTTCTACTGCACAGTTTTTACATAACATCATTTGTGACTACTGTAATTTATAATCAACAGAATATGCCTTTGTTATTGTCTATTATAATAGCATGTCTGTTAGCAGACTACAGAGGTTTACAGCAGTCAAAAGTGTTACTACTTACTGATTGAAAGCAGGAACATATGTGTATACAACACTGCTGCTTAAGTTGTAGAGGAAAGGTAAGTGTTTGCCAATATCTGCTGTTGCCCAGCTGCTGAAGAAGCTATTCAACAAGCCTTGATCACCCCCTAAAGAATATACAAACCAGTATTACTACAATACACTCAAACTTATATCAAAATTTCAATCCAAGGATGGGAGTGAGACTGGTGTGTTCATGGCACTGTAACTTGGACGTGAAAATATGGCCATGTAAGCAGGTACAAGTGAATAATACCTGATCCACTCCAATGCAAGTTCAGGGTAAGCGAAGTCCTATTGTAAGATAGGAAGAAAGAAGTAGGAAAGGGGTTTGGTCTCCCTCAGAGCAGAATACTGAAGATCACCTGTATTTCTCTCTCCTAAACCAGACAGCAAAAACTTACTAAGCAAGACTCAGACACAATGTTCCTTCATTGCCCTTTTCTGGGAAGCACAGTCCACAAGAAGTCAATGGGTCTTAACTATCCTGTAAGGGGCAAAGGCCTGCACCTTAAACTTTTGTGGGAGCACAACTACATAAAGCCCAAAGAACTCCTGCCGTCCTCTATTCTGCCTCAGAGCACGCAAGCTATTGAAAAACAGCTTACTGAGGAGTCTGTCTTGCACTACAACCTTATGCCCTGCCCCTTACCATCAAAGCTGCCGTGTTCAGCTGCAAACTGGAGCAGTAGGTTGTAAGTTTTCAGAGAAGGTCGGAACACAAATACACCACTATTAAAGCAGTCAGGCCAGCCAGAGTCAGGAGCTGCTGAAAACTCTTCTCGATCAAACAATTCATCAACATTGCAAAGCACCTTAGAGACAGTAGGATGAGAAAAAAACTGTTAGAGCAATGGTTTGTCTGGAACAGGAGTTGCTAAACCAGTACCAATGGAGTGAATTGTTAGTTTGGCCAAGTATATAGCTTGCAGAGCATAGAAACCAATGACAGTGTAAAATACGCTGGGGGTCAGAACCTCTATTTTTAATATAAGGCAACATTAATCATGGTTCTCCATGATTTCTCTGTGTCCTGGGTTCAGCAGTAGCAGTCACAATAGCTTAAACCACAACACTCTGATAAAAGCACAAAGCCTGTGAAATTATTTCAGGAACCTCAGAGACCCTCCAGAAGGTCCCTTTAAATATCAAAACATACCACAGAACCACACAATTTTCTTCTTTCTTAGCTCACCTTCCCATAGTCCATTATTCTCAGTAAGTGCAGCAGAGCCAAATGAAAGCTGGGAATCCAAGTAATTTGAGTTAACAACAGACTGACTGAAGGGGTAGAAGAAAAACCATCTCTTGTTACCAGTTTTCTAATGTAAGCTAAACTCAGAGGTTTGCTTTGATTTGTTTTTTAAGTTTCACAAGGTAGTGGGAAAAAATCAAAGCAGGTGAAGGCCCAGACCACTTTTAAAGTTGGTGGGAAGACAGCTGTGCAGCTGTTGAAAGTCTGAGCCACTGTGAAAAGCAGGGGAAGAAATGCTTTTCAGGAGAAAGATTACTTCATTGAATTTAAAAACAACTATTTGCTTTCCTCCTTTAACTTTAACGTAAAGCAGGAAATCATAAGCCTCCCTCCCTCAGCCCCTGAGAAGAATAACTTAATTTGATTGCTAGTTTAAATACAAGCTTATTAAGTTAAAATGTATCAGTCTTCCAAAGTGAGCCATGTAAGTGCAGGGGAAGGCTGACGTGACTGTGCGTGCCCAAACTACGCCGTTTTTAACTCTCTACTTCTAAAAAGTAATTTAAAAATATATTGTAAAACTTATTAACATTTCTGGCTTTTTTCTTTTTTTCCATTTTAAAACTGGCCTGCCTTCTTAACCAAAGTCCAAACAAATATGTATGAGAGAGATCCATTATAAACATGTGTAAGAAGCCCACTTGCACAAAATTATTTTGTGATGCCTTTTGAGGACAGTCCTGAGGCTACTCTCAAACCAGGATTAATTGCTATGCAGCCAGAGCTGGAGCTCCTGTGACCTTGGGACCACCAGCAAATCCGGTCACTTCATAGAACAGCAGGCTGCTCGACAAGGAAGTATCCCACACTCAAGAGCAGTTCCTTGGGGCAGACACAAACATTTCCACAGCTCCCACTCTACTCACCAAAGTGTCTGCATCCATGAAGACACATTTGCTATAATGAATAAGAGTCCAACAGTGAAGCTTAGTGAAGGTTACACCCAGTTCTGGCCTCTGCATCAGAGCCAAATGGACTGAGTCAGCACTATCAAGCACATTCACCTCGATTACTTCGTCAAATACGCTGCGAAGGACAGACCTACCAGAGCAAGCAGTGGAGAGAAAGAAGGGAATTTAGAGAGGTTCAGAGTTGACTTCTGGCATGAGAACAGTGACACACAGCACCATATTTATTATAACAATACATTGATTGGTTAGGATGAGAAGACAGAAGTGAAAAGCTCTTGTTAACAGTCTGCTGAGGTGATAGCAATTTATCAGGCCATAAACCCTTCTACTACCATTCTACTTTTGAATTGTAAGCACAAATCAAAAGTGAAAAGTGCTACATGGAGAAGAAACCAGTCCTTATTTTAGTTACCTACTCTTCCAGAGAAACACCAGTGAAAATTAAAGCAGCTTCCATCCTGCACAACTGACTCTAAGTAACAGCACTGTACTGTGTTCCCTGCACATTGCACAGGATGTGGCATGCACTGCCAGCACAGACATTTACACCTATTATGCCCAAGTACACTCAGCTTCAAAACTGCACCTTTTAAAACAGGCAATATATACTTGTTCACTACTACACATCCTTTAAAATGAGACTTTTAGGAACACATCTTTTTTCTATGCATATCTTTTCATGGGAATTTTAAAGGGAATACCAAAGTAGGTAATTTTCCTTCAAGACACAAAAGAGACTTTTTTAAACTCAGCTTATTTGTTTACATTACGCTATTAACCGCAAGGTTCCTGGATGTCATATAAACACAGAAAAATAAAAGCCTGTGCTGATTATCTATGTTACAGAGCCATTAGTTTGTCTGACTGATCTGCAAGGGACAGAAGTTAACTGGGAAAGAAGAGCAGGTACAGATTTCTAGAGGCATAGTTCAGTGATGTGCTTTAAAAAAAAAAAAAAAATGCTATGCTTGATTAAAAATATATTATAAAGGTTTTTCTCCCCACTGAATGGGGAGAAAAGAGCCTGATAGTCTTGATATCCACCCATGTGTCAAATGTACACAGTATTCCCCCAGGAACATTCCAGTGTTCTGACAAAATCCATACTTCAAAAAGCCTGTAGAAACATATTCCTTTACACTTACTCATAGCAAAAATGGGAAAACCCATTTCTTGAGCCAGATCAATTGCAAATACTTTCACATGGCATACAGAAATCAGGAACTTGTATGCTTCTTAAGCCACAGCAGAATTAAGAGTTTAAGCAGCTATGGCATGTCATGTTCCTTTCTGCAAGCAATAGAGTCCTCCAAATAATAGGGCTTGAGTTCGACAGATCCATTAAGATTTATGTATAAGCAATTCTGTAGTGTCTGTAAAATCACATCCCAAATTGGAAAGTGATCAAAAAGAAGTAAAAATATAGTAACTTCTCATCATGATAGCCATGCACCAATATTTGAAGAAGATTGGCCATCTAAAACTGAGATCCTATGGGGTTTTTTGAGTTCTGATGTCATGGGTGGTTATGTACTGCTCTTTCTAAAAGAGAAACATCTGGTGGGGAGGCAGGGGAAATAGTAGTGCCTTTATTTTGTGTCAAAGCAAGACACGAAAACCATAGCTCCTAAACTTTCAGCTTATGTTACCAATTATGGGCTTAAGATAACTTCCAGTCACAAGCTCTCTTTCTACAAGTGAATTCTTATTAGAATTACAATCTCATCATGGACATTATTTGGATCATCTCTCAGAAATCACTAGCCAAGGGGGAACTTCTAGGCATAATGCTCTGAAATCCACAGGAAGCCTATTAAAAACTTCCATGTTGTTGTTTATTCTTTCATAACATCAACCTCCAAAAATACATGAATACTTACCTCAACCCACTGGAAACCTCTGGTGTAATTAGTACTGCCAGTTTTCTAGACGTTCTATGGTTCCTCAATGACTGTCCAAGAACCAGAGCACCTTGACAATACACATCATTGGTAGCAAGGGTCACAAAGGCTTGATCCGTTACTGTAAGCAAATATTCAGAAGAGTCACTTTACAGCTTTAGAACATCTCTTTTGGTAGGTTCCTTCCTCCTCCAGCTAACCCCCGGCTGCAGCTTATAAGAAGCTGCAGTTCCTGTGATAAGCTCCTTTCCCTCCCCCAGAAGACACAACTGAATAGAAAGTCCAGTGAATATGAGTGCAGAATGTATGCCTCTGAATTTTATTGTTTTGTTTGCCTCATTTACATAATAACAGTTATGAAGTTTTTGGACTAACTTTAAATAAATAATTATCCAAGTCTTATTGCCTAAACACAATGACAGTCAAAAAAGCTGAACAGTAAATATTTAGATTTTATGTCTAACACAGCATAATACAACTGATAAGGAAAATGTTCCTGTTTATATAGTACCAAAACCTAAGGAAATAACTGGGTGTTAAGTATAGCCAGAAACATCCTTCTTTCCATAACATCACTGAATCAACCCAACAGGCATTATTCTTTGCTCTGTCCTCTTTGCTCTGGAGTAACTGGTGCTGACTCAAATGCACCTAGAAGCTAACGATCCCTCCCTCAAGTAGCTCTAAGAAAATTAGAAGTGTTCCTAGTTGTCAAGAAACACATGGGAAAAAGTGTTGCAATATAAAAGAAAGAAAGCTACACACTGGCACAACAAGGGACATAATGTAGCTTGCAGAGATACCAGGCTTGTGGCAGTATCACCAGCGGCTGCTTCTTCAGCTCTGATCTCTGACAGAACCACTGCTATTGGGGTTCTCCTGGGGAGAGCTAGAACCTATGATTCAGCAAGGTGAACAGCCTCCTTGGAGCAGAAGGAAGACCTCAGCATTCTAGGGTGCAAAATTAACCAGAACAAGATGAGCAGGTCACACAGATGAAGGGAATTCCACTGAGCTCTACAGACCTTCAATAAATACTTGTTTAAACCCACCATCATCTTCAGGAACAAGCAATTATGCTAAGTAAATTAAAGGAACCAAACAATAACAACAACATAAACACCCTGTCATACAGTCTCCAGGCTCTGTGAGAGACACTAGGAAAGAATCTCACAGAACTAGCCGCAGAGAACCCAACAAATGACCTCATGGCTGCCTCAGCCAGATGCATTACATGCCCTTCAAATCCAGACCACAGCAGAGACCCAATGGTATGCTGTCTTCTTCCCCATTTTTTGCCTTACGTCCCATTCATCTCCAGCCAGACCTGAATTCAAATCAAGCACATACACCTTACGTTTGCTGACACTGTAACAGATTCCTGCACCTTATGAGAATTCCACTAGCATTAGCCAAAAAGAATGAACCATCCATCCAAACTTAAATCAGTTTGCAGGTCCCTTTCATCCTGTAAAATAGTTTGCAGGCTGACAGAGTTGGGGTTGTTCAGCCTAGAGAAAAGAAGGCTCAAGAGAGATCTTTTAACAGTCTTCCAGTACCTAAAAAAGGCCCACAAAGAAGCTGGAGTAGAAATTTTTAGAGGGTCATGTAGTACCAGGACAAGAGGGAATGGCTTTAGACTGAGAGAGGGGAGTTTTGGATTAGACAGTAGGAAAAAAAAAAAAAAAACTTTATTGTGAGGATGGTGAGACCCCAGCACATGTTGCCCAGAGAAGCTGTGGATACCCCATCCCTGGCAGTGTTCAAGGTCAGGCTGGATGGGATTTTGAGCAACCTGGTCTAGCAGAAGGTGTCCCTGCCCATGGCAAGGGATTGGAACTGGATGACCTTTGAGGTCCCTTCAAACCCAAACCATTCTGTGATTCTATGATCCCTCAGCTAAGCAAACTCCTGTAACATTTTTAATCACAATTTCCAGGAGAAACAAATGAAAAAGGGAGCTTTCAAATCTCCTGTTATCATAATGGCTCAAGCAAGTTATGGGTGTTCCAGAAATAATGAATAAGGAGTTGCTTACATGGAGTGTTTTAAAAGGACAGTTGTGTAAGTAAACTGCTTCTACTGCAGTTTTCCAAAAGGTTAAGCAAATAAATCTAAGCATACATAAAAACCAATACAAAACAAAACCACTGAAAGCTACTTTAGCAATAAAATTATTCTCAAAAGACACAAAGAGTCAGCAAAGAAAAGCACTTTTGGCAACAAACATCTTCAGCCAAATAAAGGTAATAAAACAGCCACTGAGAAGAATGTGGGCGGTAGGTTAATACAAAAAGCAAACTGTGAAATGAGTGGGAGTTTAAATCTTAAAATACTGTTTTAAATAACAGCCACAAAACGGAACACATAATCTTCTTATTGCTTCTGCAAATTCTTTTAGCGACAGAAGCTAAATGTTTACTTAAGTAATACATAAAAAAATACACAAGCTAATCATCAAATAGTTCAGTGAGCTGGTATGGTGAATTACCACATCCTACATACACTTTCATGCCCTGTACTGCTGGGGCAAAAGCTGTGGTCAGGACCACAAGGAAGCAAACCGCTGAAAAATACAGCTTCTAAGAAACTCTGGCTAGCACCTCATACAGAAAAGAAGCCAGTTGTCTGGTTTGAGAATCAGATGTGGGATACATATTATGGCCTTACTAATAGAATGAATCATTACAGAGATAAGTGAACTATGGACTGCAATCATGCAACATTAAAATATTCCTAATGCAAAGACAGAGGCATGTCCTAGTCATTTTAAAATTATACAGGGGCATCACTGATTTGTTAAGAATCCTTAGGGAGATTAAAAAAAAAATAATAAAAAAAAAAAAAAAAGATTCTATCATTAATTGTTCTTTCATCTAATCCCCATTTTCAAGGAAGAAAACTTGACTTGCCTCATTTATGAGGTTTAACCATGCCAACTGCAAGGTCCTACACCTGGGTAGGAGCAATCTCAGGCACAGCTACAGGTTGGGCAGAGAAGAGATTCAGAGCAGCCCTGCAGAGAAGGACTTGAGGGTCTTTGTGGATGAGAAAATGAACATGAGCCGGCAGTGTGCACTTGCAGCCCGGAAAGCCAACCGTATCCTGGGCTGCATCCAAAGGAGTGTGATCAGCAGGTCGAAGGAGGTGATCCTGCCCCTCTACTCTGCTCTCCTGAGACCTCACTTGGAGTACTGTGTGCAGTTCTGGTGTCCTCAACATAAAAAGGTCATGGAACTGTTGGAACAAGTCCAGAGGAGGGCCATGAGGACAATCAAGGAGCTGGAGCACCTCCCATATGAAGATAGGCTGAGAAAGTTGAGGCTGTTCAGCCTGGAGAAGAGAAGGCTGCGTGAAAACCTCATAGCAGCCTTCCAATATCTGAAGGGGGGCTATAAGGATGCTGAGGATGGACTCTTCATTAGGGACTGTAGGGATAGGACAAGGGGTAATGGGTTAAAACTTAAACAGGGGAAGTTTAGATTGGATATGAGGAAGAAATTCTTTACTGTAAGGGTGGGTGAGGAGCTGGAATGGGTTGCCCAGGGAAGTTTTGAATCCTCCATCCCTGGCAGTGTTCAAGGACTGGAGAGAGCCTTGGGTGACATGATTTAGTGTGAGGTGTTCCTGCTCATGGCAGGGAGGTTGGAACTATATGATTTTAAGGTCCTTTCCAACCTTAACTATTCTATGGTTCTATGATTCTATAATGTTCTTTAGAACACTGTCCCTATTAAGTAAATGTTTTATTTTTATAACTTACAACTAAGTATCAGGTTTTCAGATACAGTTGTGAAAGTACCCTGTTTAATCTGAAAATTCCCATTTAACTGAAATCAAGGACAATACTGTGTTGAATCTAACCTATATAGGGTTTCACTCACTGACTAAGCTGCAAAAGAATATTTGATCTTTCAAGTTTGAAAGCCAAAGGTGTAGGAAATTAAAATTCATTGCAGCTGGATTTTGGGGGTTGTTTGCTTGGGTTTTTTTTTTTTTTTCTCTAAGTGTCAAGCATACCATTATGCATAACTTTCAATTCCATATGCTGAATGGCAGTAGCATTTTTCAAACAAAACACCTAGTGTGAACAGTATTAAGTTTTCAAGCGAATTGCTTTCAAGCTGTGGAACCCTATGGCTAATACCATTAATGCTTAGTGAATTACGAGAAAACTAAGTGTGTGATTAGAATCACATTAAACCCATGTTGTATGAATTTATAAATCCGCTCATGTCTCTTGTCTGTATGGCCACACAGCACATCAAGATGCAAATTCAGAAATCATTATTCTCAGCAGTGGCTCCTCAATTTTAATACCTAGCAATAGTTGCTTAGAACAAATCAAGGATTTTCAAGTAAGTAAGGTAAATTACCTTAGCACCCATTCTGCAGCTACAAACAGCAACAAAGACAAGACAGTAAAAGTAATATGAATCACTACAGCCAGGGTGATCTTATGTGAAACTTGTTAACAGGTTGTTTAACCAAGATCACCAACTTCTTATGCTACTTACTCATAGAAGCAGTACCTCTGACACTGCCAGAGACAAAATTCTTCAACAGGCCTGAAAAACAATTCCAGGGCAGCCAAAAGCCTTACTTAGAATCTGCACCAGCAAGCAGACAGGGTGGTGCTCACTTTGATGTTCAAAGAAATGAGAGAGGGAATGAATAAATACTTGGTACGCACTGAGAATCAGTACTGACTCATAGTAACAAGCACTGAATGAACCACGCGCACCTGCCAATTTCAAGACCTGTTTCAATAGGGTAGGGTTTATTTCTATAATCCACTAGACATAGCTTTTAAAACATATGTTGGTCTTTCTTCTGATAGAGAAAGTATAAACATGCTCTAGCTACGGCTCCTGGAGTAATGACTCAAAAATGCCAAGTCATCCACTCCGAAATTGCAATAGGAGACTAGAGAGTCATATGCTTTGACTTTCCTACAAGAATATTCTAAATAACACATTGCCCTCTTATGCATAAAAGAGTAGATAAATCAACAGCTATAATCCTCCAAGAGGCTGGTTAGGTCCCCAGTATGTACTGGATTCATGCAATGCACAACTGCTGCTTAAATTCCTCCCTGGTACTATCTGCTGCTCTTTTGTCACCTCCCTGCTTCTAGTTCAGACACAACCTGCAGTACAGGCAGGCTGCAGTCTGGACCTGTGCCCACCAAGCCCAAAGTGCCTTTCTGAAATCCCAAGTGACGATGACATAACACAGCCCCACCTCGCTGCATGTTCTCTAGCAAGTTCGTTGCTCTCCTTCCCACACATAAGTCTCTGCATCCTCTCCCAGAAGCACATCCCAGTGAAGACGTGTAGACTACAACAAAGATAAAGAGCTACAACAAAGATAAAGAAAGCTGCAGGATTTCTCACCTCTCTGGCCCAGCACAACCGTAAAAAAAAACTTGGCACAGAAAGCTTTGCTGCAGCTGGCACCCACAACCTTAAGAGCAGTATGAATAGGTATAGTGAATAACGATATCAGACAATAACTTGTGTCAGACCACTGCGAGAAAACATTATACAAGTTTGCAGCAAAAAGGCAGTTCTTGCCCTAGTAAACAAATGACAATTTTAATCCCCATGTTTCCCCTAGAAGTAAAAATGTTTCTACCTATTGGCCTGGGTCCAACAGTAGAAACATTTACCCTATCGATGAAGGTGGCACAGCAACACATTACACAGACCTTTTACTAACAGAACAGAAATTGACATTTGATGGCATGCAAGATTTCTCTTGGTCTAACAAAGTTCTGCCTGTTCCAAAACCAGATTCTTTCTTATCCTTTATTAAAGCAATACTGAATTTTACTAGACAGAATTACAACTGTTATCTTGGAAGGCCACAGAAAAAGGAATTTTTTCTCAATTTGTGTAGCTTTTACTATGTGTATTTCAGATTAGAACTGTTACCTTCTCCTTCAAGACCCTGCAGTTTCAGCAGAGAGTAAATGAGCCTTATGAAAAACCAAATGGAACAATATTATAACATACAAATAACTGTAACAAATAAGCTCTCAAAGCCAGTCCCAAAATAGTAACATGCCAGTTTGGAAACAAATAGTTAAAATTGACTAAGCAACCCAGGTACAGCTCAGAGGACTTCATAGGTATCAAGTTAGATGTTTGCGGTCTTTCTTCCCCCAGTCTTGAAGCGCCATATACATGGATTCAAACTCGGGATCCACAAGGCCAGATACCCCAGATAGGTGTCTGTGATAACCTCCAAATGGTTCAGAGCCCTAAACCAGTCCCTCATGGCTTTAAGGACGTCTGAATAAAATCAATGCCACTGGAACATAGAAAGGCATGTGAGAAGGACTTTTCTGAGCCTGCCTCGGGCCGAGGGAGCACACCCTGACCTGTCACCCAGCAGACGGCTCAGGAGAGCCCACAGAGGCCTGAGCAGGCCAGCCTGCACCTCCAAGCAGGATACGTAAATGAGTTCAGCTCTTCCATCCCACCAGCCAGACGGTTTAAATGCTAATCTGGGAGTGCTAATTACAGCAAAGCGCTCTGCGATAACCAAATAGCGCAGACCCCTCCCGCCCTCACCGCAGGCCGCGGCGGAACCGGCCTGTGCAGCCCCACGCCCCCTGCGCTGCTGACCACAGCGGAGCGGTGCGGGGACACGCCAGGGCAGCCAGCGGGGCAGAGCCCGGCGGCGGGGGCCGCGGTACTCACCGGACATCCTGCGGCCGGCCGGACAGGGGCACTGCCCGCTGCGCCACCTCCGCCGCCGCTTCACCTGCTGGCGGCGGGCCCGCTAAGTGGCGCGATGGGATTAGCCTCTTCCCTGCTGAAGACAGTGGTACGTGAACTACATCCGCAGGGACTCCTGCGCAGCGGCCCACAAACGACATTAGCGGCAGAGACCGCTTGGGAAGGTTGGCACAACCCCCCGATCCATCCCGACCCCACGGCACTTGCTTTACCGCAAGGGGCCGCGCCACCCTCCCCGCGGTGAGCTCTCGCAGCGCCCCGCTCCTGAGGCCCCGGCAGCCGCCACGGACCGCGCACCTGCTGCAGCTCCGGGACCGACCCCTGCCCGGCACCCCCACAGCCCCACGGGAGGAGGCGGCACCGCGACGCCTCCTAGCTGTGAGGCGCGGAGGTCTCGCCCCATTGGCTGCTGCGCGGCAGCGCCCACCCCTCCCGCCCGGCGCGGGCGGTGGCGTCCCGGGGTGCTCCCGCCACGACGGGGGCTGAGGAGCGCTCCCTCCTCTTTACTTTTCCCCTTCCCCTTCCTTTCCCCAGAGGGAAGCTGTGGGAGGCGCTACCGTGCAGGCCTTTAAGGAAAAAAAAACACCAGTGCCGTCAGTGGTGAGAATGGCAGAGCGTGGAAAAAAGATCTTGGAGCATGAGTTGGATGAGTCCGGCGCGACCTATGGTAACCCAGGCACATGGGGTTCACCCTGAGTTAAGGGAGTCTGCCCCTTAGCTTCTTTGGAGCCATCATAAGCCTAAGGCTACATGCACAGCCTGGTAACTTGTCACCCAGGTAAGCAAACAGATGTTTTCAGAGACATTGTTCAGTTCAGAGGGCAATATATATATATTCACAAATAGATACATAAATGCACAGATATTTACACAACTTGTTTTTAAGGTAACCATTACATGTAACTTAGCCACACAACCTCCCTGCAAGGTAAGTTTAGGCTAATGTGGTTCAGCCAGAGCATTTCTGCATCTAACTGTTCTGTGGACATCAGTAACTGCTTAGCAGAAGGCAGCAGTGTAAGGCAGTGTGCCACTGAAGAAAATGCACATACCACTCGACTATTTAAACCATTACTTCCAGCACTTTGCCATCAGTGTTGTCACTCCAAGGTGCAGTATTTATTCTCTTACACACTGGAGGTATCTTAAAGGTCTACTGGAGAAGAGGACGTCATTGCTTTGGTAGTGGCAAGGTGTTTCAGGAAGGAAGGACCTAAATGCATAGGAAATAAAGATTTAGTTATCCTGCAAAACCAAAATTCTTGGGAAGTGTGTTCATCATTTGGTTAGGTAGGTCAACTAAACTGTGCTTATGAGTGTCAAGATCTCTGTGGATAATTTTACTGTCAGATCTGTTTTGGTTGGGGTACTTCATAAACAACAAAAGCATTTCCTTGGTAATAAAAGTGATGCGTACATTTAGCTGATTTTCTGTTTTATTTATGTGCCAGATAACTTTTTATGGTATAGAATAGATTTAAAATATCAGAGCCAATAATACAAGCTAGAGTTCTGATGGTCTGGCAGCCAGTTTATATTTCTCCCTTCCTCTCAAGATTTAAATGCATTAGAACTTCCCTACATAACCCCCCAATTAGCTGAAATAATAGTAATAGTGATTATTACAATTAATATGCAATTATTGTTATTATCATCATCATCCTAGTTAAAAGGCAAATTAACACTGAAATGTGTGCCTGCACACTGGTGTACTGATTGACTGTGTGTTGATGTAATTAGACCAAAGAGCTTCAGAGGTTTAAACCCCTGGGTGGGCAGGATTTACCAACTCGTGTTCATAGGGTTTGCTCATACTCTCCATAATAAAATCTGCTCTTTGGCTAATACTATTAACACAAGTAAGAAATTCCTCTGAAAGTACCGTAAACAAACTTAAATAAATTATAGTAATATTTCAAAAGCAGAAATGTTAACAATGAACCTGGATCCTTCTCTGGACACAGCTCCTGGGCAAAAAAAATAAACTAAAAAAAAAAAAAAACCCAAACAATTTCAGCTGTTTTCTCCCCCCCCCCCCCCCCCCCAATTCTTTAATTTGAACCATTTCTTTCTTTCCCCTAGTAGGACATAGGTGAATTTGTATGCAAAAGGTATCAGCTGGCATATGTCCAGAAAGTAATGAAGCAAACAAAACTCAGATCATCTTAGATAAAACACAGTATGTGTTTATTGAGAATTCTCAAGAGAAAGAAGCAAAATACATACTTTCATTGTTAAACAACTGAAGTGGTAGTGCTAAATTTTCATTAACCAAAACTATGTCCACCCAGCAAAATAGATATCAATCTGTTTTAACTATTAACATTCAAAATTAGCACTTTTAAAGAAGTATCAAGTGTCTATGAAAACCACATTAAAAAGATGTTCTCATTCACAAGTTGAAAGTGATAGCCACAAAGTTGCTCATTTGGTTTTTGTGTTGTCAAGATGCTTCTGTATTTAAACTGATGAACATTAGAATTTTTTACTTTCAGGATCAAATTAAGATTATGGTAATCTCCTCAGCAACTGTTATATATCCATTTAATATATAATTTAAATAAGAAGGTATTTGACTTTATGAGAAGAGTACTTTTTCAGATGATGTCTTTCAATAATTTAATAAACACAAAATCATGTTTACCTCCATCTAAATGGAATTTCTGTCAGAAAAAGCATGCTTCACATATAAGATGGAGATAAAAAAACATGGACTCCCTCCATGATTTGAAGGGTTTTCAAAGATGCCTGTATTGCAGAATTACATTGGTGAACTACTACTTTGGCCAGCTTTCATCTGCATGTCATTCATTTGCTAGTATTTTGAATCAGTTAGTGAAATTAAGGCACAGAGACTGGAAAAGTGTTAGGTTTTGTTCATAGATGTGTCTACATAAGGACATTTGTTAACACGGCAAGGCTGATCAAGAACAAGGGAAAAAGATGAAACAGCCTTGCTGGCAAAACTATCTCAACCATACTTGCGTGTATGTACGAAGTTTAAAAGTTAGTGTGACATTGATTTTATAGAACAAAGTGTCACAGACTCATTCTAAATGATTCAGAAAACTTTGTACCTATTTCTTCTTTACAGAAATTGTAAATAATACGGCTCTTTCTTAAAACAAACAAACCATAGCAGATTAATGCTTTTGAAGGCTCCTAGAGCAAGGTCTAAGTTTTCAAGAAGAGAAACAAAATTTACACCAGATTCCAGTTCCTGAGAGGATCTAAATGACATTTCAGTAATAAATAAATTAATAAATAAATAAAATCAGCAAGTGTTCCTCCGATTTTTTATTTTTTTAACAGTGGTTTATCAATTTACATGTTCTTTTCATGCAATATTTTAAAATTAAGAATTAATTTTCCACCTGTAACTCTTTTCACTTTGCTAGAATTCACACAAATATAAAGGAAATACACTCGAATTTTTAATCCTTTATACAACTTACAGTTTTACCTAAATGTTACAGAAAATACACAAATATCATAGAATCAGATGAATGATAAAATCGTTTGGGTTGGAAGGGACCTTAAAGTTCATCTAGTTACAGCCTCCTGCCATGGGCAGGGGCACCTTCCACTAGATCAGGTTGTTCAAAGCACTGTCCAACCTGTCCCTGAACACTTCCAGAGAGGGGGCAGACGGGGCATCTATATACTAAATATACTAATGAAACCCAACATGTATTAATGGAAATGTCAATTTCCTTTTTGTTATTCTATCTGAAGTATTAAGTATTTTGGGTAATTCTAAAAATCGTGGAAAAAACCTGTTCAGTAACTCAAATGCTCCCAAACCAAAATATTTCCATTTTTAGCTTATATTAAACTTGATTTCTTTGTTGTTTGAAATAACTTCTGAGTCAAAATGCAGGTTGGAGAGTTCAATAGAATCCCTGGATGTTTTAAGCACATCTTTGATGACGTAAAGCTCAGGGTGCAAGAGGGACATCAGATGAAAGGGAGCAGGACTGCAGGGTCTCAACAAAACATTCATTAGAGGAGATTTCTTTTTGTCAGTGTGAGAAAGTAGAAAAACACTGTCAGATCTGTGGGCCAAACGTCACCCATCAAAGGAGACTGTGATCAGAGGGCAACTCTTCTTCCAGCGTTTTATACTGTAGCCCCACCTGAAAGATGAAGATTGAACATTCAGTGCATCCATGATGGATGCTCTTTGCCAGGTTTTGGGGGTTTTCTTTGCCTCAGTCCTTTTAAGGCAACAGGCAGGAACCTCATATCTCTGGATATGTATAGACAGCCCTCCTCATTTTTTCTCACTTCACATTTCCAGAGATACATGGGATCACTGACCTGATGCTTTACTTACACCATGGCTATTCAAACAAAGGAAAATAAGAAACTGTTGGGACCCTGATGGCACAAACATCTGTTTGTGATGATGGCCTTTACAGTACTGACCAATCTGTCCCAGGGCATCTCAGGTCATGCTTTGGCTGGATCTCCCCTTCCCAAGCTTTACCCCAGCGCCAGGAAGCAGCGGCTGCTCAGAGCCCACCATGGCATCTCCAGGCTGAGTCTTTCTGAATCACCAGGGGATCACATATCTCTCAGAAATGCCTGTGAAGCTGCACACACCTCCTGTGCCTCATTCATGTCATAGTTGTTAGTCCCATTATAGAACAAATAAGATGAATTAAAGGTTTGAATTGACCTCTATGGCAAGGGCAGGATGCTCACCCAGGCCAAAGCTGAAATGGGGGACCCAGCCAGAAGGTCCATGGAGTGCCCCAGGCGAGGCACACACAGAGCCACAGTAGTCAGTCACCTCTGCGGTGGCAGATACTTCACAACACGTAATTTTCTTCATAAAGAGACTTACATCCAATTTCTGACCGCGTTATGGCTTCCTATACTTGTACCTGATGAAGAACATTAAAATTACCACTAACTCTTACCGCACAGCGTTTTTAGGATGAGATTTCCAAATGCCTTCAACCCTGAGCTGTTTCTGCACCCACTGAAACTGCTTGTAAAATTACATCTACCCCACCACTAAATCATCATGGAAAGTGGGAAACTGATTTGGTCTTACCCTGTGGTTTGAAACAAAGTTTCTTGTTCTTGTAAGCAGAGTAGGCTGCTATGGATCCAACAATGAGTATTACAAAAGCAGAAATTATAGGAGATGTAACTCCAGCTATTAATCCTGAATCTGTAGAAAAAGTAAAGAAGTTTTTTTTCAGAGACACCAAAATGGTTTCACTTAAGCGTATTGTCTACTAAGGTGTGCTTTTGCCAAACTATGAGAATTGTTTGTGAAATATTAGAAATTCATTAAATAGAAGCAGAAGATTAGAAATCATGTTACATTACAGACAGTGTAAAACATAAAGTGTCTTAAAGCCTAATTTAACATAGGTATTACTTTTATAAAGCTAACATTTTATGATGAACATAAAAAAATTGAAGAATACATTATTTACTATACCCGTGTTTCCTCCATGATTGAAATTGTGCTCCTCTTCTCCTGGAATAGAGGGTGAAGTTTCATCAAGATATATGTTTTATCTTGTTTTGACAACAAAGCCTTTACTCAGTAAAGTGTGATTTCATACAGGAGGTGAAAGGGGGCAGCTCAGCAGGACTTTGAGAGAGGAGCTCCCTTTCCAGTCCTGTCTGACAGCTGTGCTGGCCAGAGAAATAACCATCCTTCCCCCTGACACTTAATTTTTGGAGAATATTATCCTCTAAAAACAGGATAATACTTAGCAGCCTACATCAAGCTGATTTCACAGGCTCATTTAATTCAAGATCATAAGCCCAGTTCAACTACTTGCAGTTCTCGGCAGAAGCCCCTTGCTTTGGAACTGTCCTAGCTGAATTCAAAGAGATAAATCCTGCAGGGTTCTGGTATATGCCAGAAGGCTACAAAACATTTAGGCGTATAAGCTAGAGTTCAGACTCAAAGCCATGGCTTGTGGAGAAGGACAAGCCATCTAAATAAAAACAGCAGTGTCTTGTCCTACACCTTCAGTGGCAAACAGATGACCGCTAAAGCAAAAGCAGCAACTTCTGAGTTACAAGTATTAGGGAGAAGCTGCAAGAAGAATTGGCAAATACTACCTGTTATGTGTGGTGGTAAAGGCTTCCCATCAAGGAGATCTGAGTCATCAAAACCTCCTGCAAGATAAAGATTAGGATTTCTATTGCAAAATTGTCTGAACTCTGGTAGCCCCTTCGGCTCCCTTGTCTGGTCCTTTTGCAATATTCTAGGGAGGGCTGAGGGACTTTGAAATCCCAGCTTTGACACGATGGGTGGGTAAGGAGTCATGCACTGAATGGTCACCTCTTCAAATCCACTTGAATGCTGGAGTACTAAAACTGTTGGTGTTCTACATTTCTGCATCTGTATTGACACCTATGGGACGCGTGGGCTTGGGCTCTCAGTAGCACAAGTCCTTGTATAATATGGGCATCTCAGATCCCAGCAGCTCCTGGAGCAGGAATCCAGTGGGTCCTTTGCAGGAAGACCTGAAGAAGGACTCCAGAAGGGCCTGTCCATGATTCACAACTACAGTCATACCAGAAGCAATTATGGGATACATAGTGGTAGCTGGGATAGATGTGCCACTTCCACTTTAATTAAGTATTGTGTCTGGAACCACACTCAAAAGAAATACAGGTTTTACATCCACCTCCCCAGTCCCAGGGCCATCTCAGATGCGTATCTCAGTATAGATTTGAACATAGGCTTAACCATGCCCTGCGGCTAAATGTCAAATTTGAACCTTAGCGTGGTTCAGTGTAGACATATCCAAACCAAAAAGGAAAGCAAGATGACTGTTAGCCTCATGCCACTTAGGAGTCAGTGTCCCGCATTTTGGGCAGACCACTAAATCTTTATGGTACCGACACTGAAACTCAGGAAATCTTTCCAAACACTGTGTCAGGAACAGTGACTACAACAGGCATATGGAAGAAAGGGGTGGTAAAAATTATTAACAAAGAAATAAGACAACAAACTATTCAAAATGTTTATCAAAATATCTCATTGTGATAGATTTTCTTAGGAGAAAATATTCTTACCAGAAATACCATGGCTTCCTGGTCGTGGTGGAAGAGGTGGGTATAAAGGTTTTCTTGAGATGTCACCTATTGATAATTAATATTGTTAGATGGTTCTATAGGCAAAACAGAAAGCTGTAAATAAAAAACATGGTAACCTGAGATTTTAGGCCTATTTTTAATTTGTCTTCCAGTGAATTGACAAAAGGATCTTGAAACCAGTTAAGAAGTCTCAAGCAATATATCAACAAATAGCTGGCTACTAAAACTGGTTAGAAAGTGAAAAGGGAACATCTGCAAAACTTAAATGAGAGAAGAATTAACAAAACTATTTAAGGAGAGTATTTCCTGTACTTCTGCTAAGTGCTAGCATTGTTTAATGCTGACATCCGAGAAGCACAGTGTGTTATAGTAGGTGTCAGGGGTGCAGTTAGCAGAGCTGACAGAGAAGCTGGTGTTTCAAGCTGAGCAGGAGACAATAGGTTATTTCTGTATCAGCAGGTATTAGCAAGATCTGCAGATCAGTTTCATCTAACGGATGCTGAATTTATCTAGTCCATGATGAATTTTCTACTCTTGAACAGTGCAAAATGAACTCAGACTTGAGTTTTGTTGTTTAGGACTTTGTGCCAGTATTTGGCCTTAATTTTTACAAAAAGTATTAGAAAGAGATGCATTGGATAGAGCAGGAGATCTGATAACTAATAGCAGTTTCCAGGCTGGACTAACAGGGATGGTGTAGCAAGAGCTGGCTCAGGTCTAAACCTGACAAAGTTAACATCCAGAGCTGTTGCTCTGTGTATCTACAGTGGGTCCCTTTTTGCTGTCCTTTCCCCAGCTAGTTCAGTCGCATATTTAACTGTTCTCCGAGCCAGACAGTGAATTTAGCCCCGAATAAATTAAAATTAAGTCACAGAAATAAATATCAGTTTCCCTTCCTCTCCTTGAATCTTTCTTTCTCCTTCAGTACATGCCAGATGCCCTTTTTTCTTCTTGCCCAGCTGCTAAATGTAATGCTTCTGTTTGGGAGAGATATTTAGATTCTGAGTCAGTAAATTATTTAGATACATGCTTAACTTCGTGTGAGTTCTTCCTGTTGCAGTCAATAAATTATAGGTAGAGTTTTAAAGCTTTGCTGAATCAGACTTTGCCCAATTAACTATATTCAAAAGAAGAAGAGACTTGTTCTCTTCCAGGTCTCTGTGTAATAAACTAAGACTCACCAAGGCACAAAAGCAGAAAAATACTGATCCCATTATCTGTTTCTTTGATGGTGCTGCAGCACTTATTTAGTCTTCTCTAATCATAAAAAGATATATTTTATATCACAGCTAGTGAAAAATGTAATGTCTTCAGAACTACTGATAGTGAGGTGGATATCATTAATCCTATTATACTCAGTATGAATATCAATTAAGAAGCTGAACTGAAAATAGAGCAAAGAAATAGAAATAAAGGAAAATGTCATTTGCCATCCTCTGAATTAAAAGGTGGGTTTTAGTGAAGATACTTAAGATATTCATTAATAATTGAATTAACACCCACCCTCATAAAACAACACTCATTAAAAACTTGCAGGAATGTAACAGTTTGTACAGGTAGGAAGAAATGACAATATAAACATAGGAATTATAAAGAAAATTATATTTAGCTTTATGAACTGCAAGCTAACATGCCATTCAAACACAGGTATGAAAAGCCACAGGAGAACCTGGAAATGTGAAAACCATAGAAATGGGAGAGAATAGTGTAAATAGTGTCATTCTCTAAGACTGAAACATGAGTAAACCAAACCACTACAACTGGAATCGTAATTCAGAGGTTCTGTTCTGAGAAGTAATTCTTTTGTGTAGCCTTGATTCAAGTGGAATTTTAGGCTTTGATTCAATGCTACTTGCATTTTAGATAATTTCAATGTGCCAGAAACATCAATGTACCAGAGTACTTCAGATTCCTGGTATATCTTTAAACATACTAAACAAAACGTCGTGCAAATAATTCCCCAAGTCAAGGATTTCCCATGTCTACACAGCTCAGTGCAACATCATGAATTCTTCCTACATCAGGTCTGGATGCTATAGAAACACTTGGAAGTTGTAGGATGTTACAACAGCTTGATGGCTTCAAGCTTTAGCTATATTGTGCCGTTAGTGCTCATCTCTTGACACATTCCTTCCTGCATTTCTGATTTGTGACCAGCAGAGCTACAACAAACTCACGCCTCTCTCTATCCACCGTTACCTCTGACTGCTGATCTTAGACTAATTTTTACTAGCTGGAGAAATGACTGCCATCTCCTGTTATCTTCAGCCTGCTGTCAAAAGCCACCACCTTGAAGCATCACAGCTGAGTGGGCAGTACATCCTCTCCCCAGCCATGACTGTGGCAGCCTGGCATGGTAAAGTAAACTGGAGCTGACTTCAGTGAGCACAGGTAGCCAGCCTGCAAGGTCTCATAGCTAGCAGCCAAACACAGCCCACCCTGCTGGCCCCACTCTGTGTGATGGCCTCTGGCAAAAGGGCCTGCACGTACAGGAGTTGTAATGACTCCCACTACCACAGTTCTGCCTCCAGTCACTAAATCTCTTTTCACAAATTAGGCAGACTTCTGAAAAAGACTATGGAAAGAAGCCCTCATTATATTGAGAAAAGACAGTACTCACCCCCACCAAGAGCATCTCCTAAGTGCAGATCATTGCCTAAAAATGGAAAGGAGGAAGGTGTAGAGAAGTGAGTTACACACAATTCTTGAGGGAAGTGAAATGTTAGTTTTAATAGAAAATGTACAACTGAATGTTTGAAAAACAGCTTTTTCAGGTCAGACCCACAAATGCAAATAAGGCATTACACTTTTCTTGAAAACTCCTATAGAATTTAATATTTTCCCACACACTAACTGAAAAATTGAACAATATTTTCTACTCAAAATACAAAAGATTTTTGCCTGTTTTAAATAAGCTCAGAATAAATATCATAATGGAAACAAGACCAATACGTCTTTAATATATCTGCAAATACATAAATGAAATTAGCCATGTTAAGATATTAAAATATATCTATTTTTTAAATATACTTAAGTATTAACAATTATGTCTGTTGTTAAAACTGGAGTATGCATGTTTGGCTTAAGTCTAATTTGTTGAACTGCAAAAACCGAATGCCCATTTCAGAACAAACACTGGGAAGTAATAAACCTACTTGGGGAGAGAGATTGAATAAACTAATTTTTGTAAGGGTCGTGGTGACATAAAAAGTTTTGCTTCAAGCAATCTGATGTGCCAGTTTGAGGTTGGGTGACTGCTTTTCTTTGACTGAGCTATAGAGGTTTTCACATTTACTTAAATGTTTGCATGTGCATGTTATTCATTGAATAAACAGGCTATGACTATCCTCCCATCATTCTACGTGTGTTCCACTGTACCTGGGATGGAACTTCCATCCAGTAAACAGTTTGTCTATGAGCTACAGACGCATAAACAAGAGGAACTCCATTTCAACGTGCTGGTGTGGGTATGACTATGTGGGTGACACATTAGGGTGTGTATGGAATGACGATGAGCTCTGAAAGGTCACTGAGTGATAGGCAGAAATATGTTAGATGAATGTCATAACTGCAAGAATCCCTTTTCTTCTCATTATGAATGTGGAGTGATAGAATGAATCAGAAGAAAAGAGATAGTAAAATCAGCCTAAATTTTGATACCGATGCTTGTTGCCACAGAAAATTAGATAGACACTCAACTGGGGCTTTTTTACATTATAATTGTGTCAGAACTCCCAAACCCAATAAAATCCATCCAAATACATCACTGAGCAGAACTCTGCCTTCTTGTGTTCTTTATATCCAGAGGGAGTTGGATGCTAATTTTGCACAGTATATAGTTCAGTTGCGTAGCAACTTCTAAATGTTTTGATGTCACCAGGAACTCTGACAGGAAAATAATCTAATTCATACTATGTGACTGGGTTAGTTCTTGTCAGGTATTGCTCCTGTCTGTGTGTGACCAGCAGAGAGTTGCATTTCAAAAATACCTTTACCTTTTGCGTGCTAACAATAAAAAGTAATAAACTGCAAACTGGGTTCAATTTATTATTTATATGAAGAAGTCAGATAAAATGTAGGGTTCTGCTCTGGAAGGTTCATGCAGAGATTTGTTTCAGAAATTGTAAGGCTGCTATGAGGTACAAATGGAAATGCATGTGTCTGTAGGGACCAGAAAAACAGTTGAGCAAAGAGTTAAAAGAACAGACAATAAAGGTCACCATTCCCAGCTGTAAAATTGAGGAATGTGTCATGTCTGTCAAAACCACCAGGCCTGTGCTCTGATAAGATGACAGCACAGATGACTTGTCATCAGAGGAAAAGCAGAAGGGCACTCTAAAACCAAAGGCAGCAGCATATCACCGGTTCCACTACCTCTCCTTTTCACCCACCCGCAATATAGATATAGGTCTGTGTACCTCAAATAAGCAAAACCAGATAGCAGGCAGCAACCTGGCCTAGGGTCCAGGGTGCTGAAGTAAACAAGATTATGAAGCAAATGACCTGTAGCTGGTGACTCTTAAAAGGTATAAAAGATCTGTACATAAACTAGCCTGTGATTTATAATATAGAATAACCACAAAGACAGCATTAGTACTCAGTAGCTAGCATGTTACACATGACACTCAACAGACCACCTAAGCACACACATCTTGGTGCTCATGTGTATGCGGGTTTGAGCACATGGCTGAATTAAATCAATGGCAGTAAGAATGTGAGTGGGTAAACCCAGCTTTTTGAGAGATTTTGTAAATAAACATCACCTGCTATTAAATTCTGTGTTGAATGTTGTTACACTAGATGGGAGATGCCTACAGGAGAGCTTCATCTCAGGCAGAGGTGTGTGGGAAGTGATGCCTAGAGGACACAGCCCCTACAGTGAATTGCTTCAGCTGAGCCAAATTCATCATCTCAGCCAGCCTCATTTCTCAATGGTACTGGCTGAATGAGACATAGAGGACACCCTGAGGTTAAGAAGCAGCATTAGGCAGATACTAAGACATACTTTTGTATTACCTTTCTTCACTTTCCAAATCCAGTAATTGATTTTTAACACTTTTTTTTTTTGTTTTGATTGTTTTTATGCTCCCTGTAATCCTGTTCAGTGCTGAAAGAGATCCTGAAATGGTCTGAAAAAAAATGGAGTTCTTCATTCCCAAGAATCAGTGACGTTTACTCAGGTAGGTAATCATCTCATAGTCATAGCGCTAACAGATTTTAAAGTCCCTAAAAATCAAGTTCCTTTCACCTGACTGAGGCAGCTTCACTGTAGGTATTGGCATTCCCAGGTTACCTTCAAACACAACTGAGGACAGAGACTTTTAGGGCACAATTCAAGTAACCTACTTGAAATATCTATAGTAGGATAAGAACAAATCCACATTTAGAGTGATATGACCATCCGTAGACATGCTGATTTCTCTCCGCTGACTTTGAAGGTAGTCAGGACAGTAAGCTCAGTGGAGGGCAGTGGCTTAGTAGTATTTTCCAACAGACACTTCTAAGCTAGGCCAAACACAGAGTTCCTTTGCAAAACGAAGTGGGAAGCAAAAATGCAACCTTCACAGGATTTAGTAGCTCCCACATTCACAAAAAGCTGCCCCTGTTTATTCAAAGAGTGAGCCAGAGAATCATGTGGGAGTATAACTGCTTTCATGTACCTAAAGCCTTACTGCAACTTTTATCCAGAAAAAGACTGATATTGTTGTGTGGGCTAATGTTATCCTGCATCTCCTGATTCAGGCATTTTGTTTGATAGCCAGAAATTCTGTCAATATAATTTAGCTGAAAAATCTCTGTTATCATTAAATTCCATCATAACTGCCTGTGTGGTTTTCTTCTTGTCTGGAGTTTGTTGTTTGGAGTTTTTTTTTTAACAATAATGAAGTTCATTGAAAATCATCATTCTCAGGACTGCAGCTAAAACCTTTTGGTTCTCTCCATTGCTCAGAACCTTTTTTCCTTTCTGACACAGGTCTTTGCAGTAATCAATACTAGGTAATATTAAGCAAATACATGGGGAGAAGAAAGAATATCCAGACACCTTCTGATTCTTTTCCAAGTCCATTATCAAGCACATAAATATTTATGCTGAAAGAAAAGACAATGGAGAAAAGAGTGGAAGAACAGTTACCCATGTTTGGCAACAGTTACCCCTGGAGTTCAGTACCGTCTGGAAAAGCATGAAGACCTTCAGGAAATAAAATGGCATCACTGGCCAGTTGTACTCTAAAGCCTTACTGGAAGCAGCATGTCCTTCCTTACTGGAAGAGATGTAATTGGTAATTGTCAAAATAACCCTCTTACTTTACACATAGAAGACAGTTTGTATTCACAAATGGTACTTTAGCAAATACAATAAAGAATCTCATGGGATACAGTTTCTACATATCTAAAATAAGTCATGACCAGTTATGTCTTCATTACTTACTCAGAACAGGCCTTGTCGGTCTTCTGATCACTGTAGGCTTCCTGGTAATTATGTCGTCTGTGGGACACAATGACATACCAATCAACAATAACAGCTTAATCTTTTTCAACTTCATAAAAGAAGGTATCTGCAAATCTAGACAGCTTCATTCATTAACTCTTTATATATCACAGCAGAAGCTAAAAATTAAGGGATATGTTTTCAAAGCCTTTCTTGTTTGTTTGTTTTAAAGAAATTTTCATTTTTATGAGGCATTGAAATATAGCATTTCTCAGTTCTTTGTATCTTTAACTTCAGTAGTAGCTACTTCATACTCCAGTCTTCAGAGAAAAGGACTTAAGTTATATTATTGGGTCTAAATGCGATAGTAAAATAAGGTTAGGAGATTTACCTACCTGGGTGATCAAGAGCATCAGCTAAATCAAAATCGCGTTGACCTAGGAGGAAATTGACAGAAAAAAAAAGACTAAGTCAGAGGGCAGGCTCCATGACCTTCAGGTCTGAGGGCTCTGGACAAAACCAGAACACCAGTAAGAGACAAAAGAAAAACCCATCCAAACAGGAGCAGGCATGGAGCAGGCATAGCAGTATGTCAGCTGTTGTCCCAGCGCTGTGTAGTCCTGAACGACCATGAGAAATGGGCTGATCTAATGCAAAGAAGCTACTTGTTTAGATAGTACAAAGAGATGCTGTTTTCTCCACTTCCAAGTTCAGTGGCTGTGCAAACATGCCTTTGAAGAAGACAGGTTGTCTGTTACAGGGCACAGACTCACAAGGTCTATTGCTGGGAGACAGCTGAAAGTAGCATTCAGTATGGTACTTGCAAAACGGAATCAGTAGGTGAGAATTTTTAATGTCTTCATTATTGTTTTACTAGCTCAGCTTTACTGGCAAGTCTGCCTCATGATCACTTGTAACATGAATCAACTCTTTCTTATAACTCTTCCTGTAACATGTGCCAGCAAGTAAAAGCTATAAAGATGTATTTACCTAATTTATTTTCTACAGTACCTTAAAAAACCTGAAAGGGGAGAAAACAACCCTTCGTGTTCTGTGTTAGGTGACAACGATGTCCCTAAATGTCACAGCAGGGCAGTTAGCATCCTGACATTTGAAGTTAGCAGGCAAATGAAACTGGAAAATATTCACAACGTATAAACTGAAGTATATGATTTTGAAATAAACAAACACAGCTATTCATGTGAGTTTTACTTTCCACTCTATAATCTGCCACTTTCCCTTTAATAAACAACCTTCCTGAAACCCCTCTTTGCAGAGTACATACCCATTAATTTTCATCCAGGCTGAAATTTCACCATCCTCGTGTTTGCACACCAAATACAAGATTAGCCTGTACAAACCCACAAAAAGTCACAACGTGCCACTGCTTCCCTAAGCAGAAATGCTTTACTGTGCTCTATCGAGTAAGCCTCTTGATCAGCATCTGTTTATTATCCCATCTAAGTGGCTTAATACCTGATTCTTCAATAAAGTGGTTTTCTTGGTAAGGTTTGAACACTTCACAGCAAGGATTATAGAATGGTTTGGGTTGGAAGGGACCTTAAAGATCATCTGGTTCCATCCCCCAAGAAAGGCATCATTGTTCAAGTGGGGAAACTGAGGAACAGAGAGAGACCATCAGAGGTTCTCCAGCAACTCTCTGGGTTCAGCTCAGCCCTCTCTTCCTGGCAGGTGCTGTCTCTCTTCATGGCATTCTTCATGCTAATCACTGTTCCTGATTAATAGCTCTCATCCATGTCAGAGAGCTCCTGGGAAGATTAATTGTCAGTGGCAAAACACTGTGTCAGCCTCAAGTAACAATCAGTGCAGGAACATAAAGTAGGAATGTCTTGATCCCTGTGAGGATTTTCATGTAAGTCTGTGAACTTAATTATAGCTGGTGCCTGACAGAAAGGATAAAACAAGGCTGGAATGCAGAATAGTGAATTACTTTTAAAGCAAAACTGACCCTATAAAATATTACTACAAACCTGTTTTTGGAAAGGAAAAACAGATAACAGCATAAGGCTTTCCCTGTAATGTAGCATTTCATCCCTTATACATTTGAACTGATCTTGGAGTGCCAGCTCTTCCAACATCCTCTCCTTCCCCTGCCCTGGCTGCTCAGCCAACCTTGCCAAGTCCAGTAACCTTTGGACTGGGTCCTTAGCTGGGTTGGTGGTTTGATTTATATTCCACTACCCACAAGATGATGTCATTGCATTGCCTCTACTAATATGGTCAAATTATATTTCTCTGAAGCATTTTTTTCGGCGCTAGCAACACAAGAAGTTTGACTGTCCTTTGGTTTTGTCCTCTGGGTAAATCTTCATTCTTGATCAGCGTCCTGAGCGCTGACAGAGGTTATCTGATCTGACCACTGCTGCTGCAGGGCACTGCCAGCAGGGCTCAAACCATTGCTCATCAGAGTAAGTCATCAGAAATCATTCTGTAACACTAAAGGGCTGTTGGCCAAACCAGCTCCTTTGTGGCAGGTCCCGCTGCATAGGAAGTAACAATATGAAAAGCAACTAAAGAGGTCCTAGTGCTGTAAAGAGAATGTGACAAGTTTTTCTTGTGAAGGAAGGCTCTGGAAAAATTCCAGGTAAAATATTTCTTTGAAGTTAGGGAAAAGCAAAAATAAATAAATAGGAGGAATCTCATCAAAAGGTATTATGGAATTCAAGCAAGATGATGCAGATGCTTCCAATTGCATGAGAACCAAAGCAAAACAGCAGACACAGTTACTAACATCTGCCCTCTTGTATGATACTAACATTTCCCTCTGCTGTTGTGTGTCATGTCTGCTATGTTATCAAATAGGTGAGAAAAGACAAGAGGTGGTGTTTTAAGACTGCAAAGGAGAAACAGAAGACAACTACAGGATTTTTAAGAATAGAAAAAAGAAGCCTGAAAATCTACAGGAATTATTCAGATTGTTTTGGGTGGTTTTTAATTATATCTGATGAGAAACCAAGTAATAAAAAACCCCCAGACATCAGCGCAGAACGACGAATTGGGAGTAAGACAGGAATCTACATTGAAATCTCTTTGGCTGTGTAAATATAAACCTTGATAGATGGGCAAATCGTTTGTTGACGTCTGTGCACCATGGTAAATGATATTCCAATAAACCAAAAGATTGCTTGGACTTCCATGCCAACTTCTTCTGGTAATAACATCAAATAACCACAAGGAGTAAGATCTTGTGGAGCTGAATTTTAAATGCTCATTACCATTTCTAAGACTGCACCTAGACATTTAAAGAATCAAATTTGGGAGGATAACAGATGGTTAAACAGCTGAACAGCCCAGACTTCATCCACAAAATGGTGGGTCTACAAACAAAAACACATTTAGAGGCTCAGAGAATATTTAGCTCAATAGGAACTGCAGACACTTCAGGGAACTCTGAAGATGAATGACAATGGAAATAAATCAGTCAAGCTGTTTCACAGAACAAACAGACTGAAAGAAATTAATTTTCCACAAAAAAAATCGTCCCTTTTTTCCTTGGATGAGCTTCCATAATAGAAACAGCTGGAAACTCATGAAAATGAGAATGAAAGGAATTTCAGTGGGGAGAAAACAGCTTTGTTCCTTTGGGGGTTGTATTTGGTTGGGTTTTTTTTGTGTGCAGTTTTTATTGGTTTGTGTATGTGTGTGTGTAGTCTTGGTTGGTTGGGTTTTTTTGTTGGTTTGGGTTTGGGTTTTTTTTAATTTCATTTGGTTTCTTTAACTTGGATAACGTTATTAAGAAATTAAGCTATGCAGGAGGCATTATCTCAGAGTTATCTGTTATTACTGCTTGGGGCTGGTATGCTATTTCTTGGCTTCACTTCTAGCGTTTCTTCTGGGAGTATCCCTGTTTTTACAAAGAAATGGAACTATTGCAGTGGTGTTTCTTCTTGGGTGGTCCACAATGATTCACAGCATAGAATCTGAGAAATGTTTATACGCTCCTGCATGACACCACAGAACAGTCCTTATCTACAAATAAGAAAGCACTAAGCTAAGAGAGCAAGCCTTCCAGATGAATATACAGTTTGTATTGCAAAAGGACCTGTTTTAATCATGTTTATACTAGCTGCTCAAACACAAGGAACTGAACTACCAGCAGGATTTTTGCTGGCACTGCCAGCCTTATTTGGGATGTAATTCCCTCATCCCCACCCAACACATGTAGCTGTGCCAGTAAAAAACTGTGTAGTACACGTGGCCTACATAGCTAACAGTAGACTCTCTGTAGCATACAGGCAGGGGAGAATAGACTCTATAAAGCCAAACATCAAAACATAGTAGTTTAAATGTCAAAGTTGCTAGATTCGTTTTTGCAGGCAAGATTTTTCCAGGCAGGACATTTGATTTCACTAATGCCCATACTTTCTATAAGCCTTTATAATACCATGTGTGGAAGGCCAGTGACATAAAATCCTTGTTAGTCTAATTTTTCTACTATGGAGACTATGATGGTTGCTCTTTGTTGCAGAGATCCTAAGCCAGCTTTTAATAAGTTTCGTTGAATATGAGACACATCCTGCTGAAGCATCATGGAAGTGAGGCTGTCCCACCCCACCAAAGCAGCGCCCTACAAAGTCATGTCCTCAGGCACATGTGCATTGAATATCCACAAACTTTTTACACTGGTCTTCTGAAAATGTGTCTCACATATCCAGTCACTAGCATGCAGACAGCAGCATCTTTGTTTATGGTTTAATTTGTGACCTAAATGTTAAATTGATCCATCACCCTCTACCCGTGTAGCTGACTGATCACAAGGGTCTGAGGTCCCACAGTTTTTGAGGAGGATTTATGAGGAAGAAGGCTGGATTCTGCAGGTGGATGTTACCTGGTCATCATTACAAATGTAGTCAAATTTTTTCTGACAAAAGGCTACTGTGGCAACACTCTTCAATCTTATAATCTCCATAAGTAGGCTCAGTCCTTCACTGGATCTATATGAACACAGTTTGTGGCCATTAAAATGATGTACATTTAAATAAGGCATCATGGATATTGCTAAAAGAGAATCAGGTTATGAGACAAATGAAATTAACTTCTGAGGCATTTAATATGCATAGTCTGGTATTAAAAATGAAGCTAAGATCCATGAGAAAATGGGTTTCTGTGTGCATATACGTGTGTGGACGTACATCTTAAATGTATATATGCACATGTGTGTTAGAGAAATCCTTTTTTCATTAATATGATTAAATTATGCGCTTTGAGGGCATTGAGACATTTGTGTTACAAATAAATTAGAAGCAACTAACTTAGAAATGTGAGCTAGATAGAAAGGGAAAATAAGTTAATTTTACGTTATTTAAAAACAAGAACAAAAATATTCCTTCAGTGTGACTAAATATGAATTGCTTTGTGAATACAATGAGCTTAAAACATTATGAAGCTGGCAGAGACTGAGGAAGAAGTGGGTGACTCACAAATGAGAACAAAAATTTTCTGAAAAGAAACAATGTGTTACCAAAGTCACTCATGGGACCCACTTTATGTTCTGTTTTAGCTGAAATGGTAACTTATTCTTTGCAGAGATCATTCCTGATTATTATACAATGATCATGAGACATATTTCCCTTGTAATGAGAAAATGGGATGTTTCCTCCCAGGTATGTGATTCAGAACATACCCATTTATTGGTCCAACTTTATTCGGGAACTGTGTTTGTTTAAAGGAAATTACTCATGTAAGAAAAGTTGTGGGAGAGCATAAGGGTTTATACCCTAGAGTGAACACTTTGGACAAAATCTCAATGAGCAGGTACTATTTCTTTGATGTAATACACTCATGATCCATATTTCCTGATGAGGCTACTGTAGCTTTTCTTTGCATCATGGCCCTTTCATTCTGTGAACAATGACTTGCCATTACAGCACATAGATGTTAGGCTGGAAAATGAGTTTCCTTTAAAATCTGTAATTAGTATCCAAGTTCCAGTCTGTAGACCACAGCATATGGACCTTATAATTGGCTTCATGTTTTTTCTTAGGCCACTTCTGTTTACAGTTTGAATTCAAGTGAAATGAGAAGGTCTCCCTCACTTATTCATACAATAACACATTTAAATAATCACCAGCAAATGAGATGCACTAATAAAGCAGGAGTGGCAGTACTGCTTTAAGTCTGTGCAGCATAGTTTCATCAAACATGAAAGAAAATCTTCTAGTTCTGTCGTGTTTGCTTTGCTGTGGACAAACAGCAGCTGTTCAAAGATAGCTGTCATTCTTTATGATGGGATATATCCTGCATACATGAAAGAGAGCATATGTAATTTTCTATGTTTTTTTTCAGAGTGACTGCAGAAGAAGCTGTTGTATGCTGTAAAATTACAGGCAGGGCAAAAAAGTAGGGCTCTCCCATGAAGCAGCACCATTCATCTGAGCACCTAAGGTTTTCACCTCTGTGTCACAAGGAAGCAGGGATCAGTCCATGGCATGGGCTGCTCACCCAGAGCTTCTCTCTGTCCCTGCATGGCTTGTGAAGCTGCCAGCCCTTTTCAGCCACTTGGTCTGAGAGTGTCAAGCTTAACGACAGTCACGTTACATGAGAACTGTACATGAGATAGGCTCAAACAAGAGACCAAGATGAGCGTTCCTCCTGAAACCCTATAGCGTGGCACAAGCAACAGCTGCTCTCACAATGACCACTCACTGCCTAAATACCAGCTGGCTAATCCGTGCTGTCCCAGCTGATGGGGTAGAGACAACAGAGGGAGCTGAAGATAATGCAGAAGGTCAGGGAGATGCCAGGCTTTGCTATTTCTGTTGTTCACAGAGTGTCTTTTGCTGTTCCTCTTCCCTGCATCATCCCAACTACATCGGTAAAATATGTGTAAAATACCTTTGGCCCTTCAGTATGGGTAGCACAGATGTCAGTAGGGCTATTCTGGAACTTAACATTGGGTTGAATTTGTTTCAGAGATTCTGTTGTATAACTAATCTGTGCCCCCTGAAGTCAGAGTAGCCTATCAACATAATTATTTATATTTCTTCCAAAGGGGTTAGTAATCTGCCAAGTCAAAGTGGATGTTCAGGGCATTTCATACACATTCTTTGCTTGTCTGTTGAAGATGCAAACCAGAAAAGAAGCAAGGCCTGCATCTTATATCTTTCGTACCATTAAGAATATGTTTTCTAGAAAACAATAATGCTGGAAGGAGTTGCTGGACATCAGCAAGCAGCTCTGCTCAGCCACAGAGTCTCTGTGGAGTCTTAGGAGCTACCTCCTATCTCATTTGGACTACATGAGAGAAGCAACCAGGCTCCCTTCACAGAGCTGAAGAAGCCTTTGCACATGCCACCAGCGTGCACAAAGAAGCCTCTTTGAATGACTGTGGGCAGAAGGTGATGGAGCATCAGTTGGTATCTGAACTTCAAAAGCAGGAGGCTCAGAAGAGGATCTGGTGGCTTAGTGTTCAGAGGGAACAGAAATCAAAAGTCTTGGCATGCAGAATGCTCTGCAGATCTGGGTTGGATTTCTGAACAAAGAGCCAGCCTTCTTTTTCTTACCATTACACTCAGGAAGCAAAATGTTCTGTATGATCTTTGTGAATAAAAATGGCTATCTTATATCTCAATTTCTGCTCCTTGCAGGTGGTAACCTGATAGAGTTAGAGCTGATAAAGTTAGTTTTGATGTGGTATAGATTGTGATCTGGGAGGCTGTGTTGCCATCAGCTCCGGACTGTTCCTGGTGTGGAGTGTGTACCTCTGGTTCCTCCACCACTAGATGAAAGACCTGGGACATAAGGAAGGACTTTGATTTAATTTGTCTGCTGATCTCAGTGCCTACTCTGGGCTTTGTTTTCATTTGATCTGGAGCATTGTTGCCCTTTGAAAATACATTGGTGTGATTTAGCTTTTAAAAGAAATTCCTCAGGAATTAAAAAATGCGTTGATTTCAGGCAAAGCTTATACAGTGGAAGTGGGAGTGTTATATTTTCATAACCCATGCATGCCCTTTCTTTCAACTGGGATGGCCTACTTGCCTTCATGAGATATTGCATTACAGATGAGATTCTAGATAGTATTTTCCCATAACATTCACACGTCTACTCCTTGTGGAAACAAAGGAAGACTCTAATCAAAACAATCTGAATCTCCTCCTAACCACAAGGCAAGACGCCACAGAAAGGCATATTTTTATTAATTTTTAATATTGAAATAATGATGGCATTTATTTGTTTACTTATTACCCTCAATGTAATAGAAAGGGATTGACAATCACTGGTGCAAATGAGGGAGATATACACACTGAAAACAGGCAGTCTGAGCACTGCTACCAGGCTTGCAATGCGGCAGCAGTGCTTGAAAAGTGAACTCGAGAAGCTGAGTAACCATACCAGTTGTAAGCTCTTCCCAAGCCCTGATATTGCAATGTTTCTGCTGCTGCTACAGATAGCTAAGATAAGCAGCTAAGACGGCAGCTCTGGTATTGGGAGTGAAATAGTTTTGGCGCCCAGCAACAGAATTCATTGTCTGATATATACCTTCTGCTACCATGAGTGCTTCAGCATGTACACAGAGGACCTCACATGGGGTGACAGCAAGGACTGGAGCTTGATGGAGCAGCATCAGAAAAACAGGACTGTGTTTTTCATCTATCCTATTCTGTCTTTTAACTCTAGTGAAAGCTACATTATTCATTAAACTAAGTCACATAGTGTCTCAAATCCAAACAGGTCTGTAATTTTCTCCCATAAAGTGCCCATCTAATTAACCGAGAATACAATTAGGTTTCAGTTAATGCAACATCTTTGTAAGCCTCAGCTGGACAGTAGTACGTGGTTTATTAGTTAGCAGTAAGTGCTGTTCCCTTTACCCGTGTAGCATGCAATACCCGATGGAGTAAACTTAATGTGTCTTAAACATCATCAACCTTTGAACCATCTTTGTTACTGTCTAAACATGTGATCTATTGTTTGCTCTTGAAGACCATGGGTGCATAGGTTTTATCTCTATTGGGAACCTGAGGGGCATTTCTGAGCAGTCATGTCTGAGTCAGAGTCACAGTTGCTTTCCAGCTCTGTGTAGGAAGGAGAGAGCCCTTTGCACATCTGCCCCACTGCACGTATGCACACAGATGTACAGCCCAAATGAGACCTACAGTGTGTGTCAAACAGGTGCATGATCCCAGTTACTGGGGGACTAGGACCTAAGCTGTGTCTTTCCACACTGTATGTGGGCCAAGCTGCAGTAACCACCATGGGGTGTTAGCATGAACTTCAGTGGAAGAAGTATCTATGTATTTTCTTTCATTTGGATTGGTCTAAAAGACATTCAGAAAATTAGTTGTAGCTGCTCAGCTTACATGGAGGATCTCATGTAACCTGCCTCAGCTTGGAAATAAAAGGCAGTGAATGTGGGTAAAAGTATGGAAGACTGCAGCAAGCATGTAAGCTTCTGAACTGTATCAGGTCTCACTTTCCTTGTGCAATGTGGTCTTTGGGTATGCCACGTTTCTGCTGAGATGTGTCTGTCAAGGTGGTCTAGCCAACTAACTGAAGATAGCAGGACATAAAAGAAATGCTAGATGGTAAGAGAAATGATGCAGTGTGCCCTAGCTGTGGTGGCACAGTAGATTCTAGAAGTTAGAAAAGACAGTTAAAGCTTAGATAAGAATTAAGGCTGTGTATATAAAGGTGAATCATGTCACAGATATTCCTATCATAAGGACTTAGACCAACTTTTTACCAGCATGGCCAACCTTTTCTCATATCATGTCTTAATTAGGACTGAGAAGTGATTCCTGTAAATGTCCCCTGAAACATGGGGGGGATGTATTCTTTGATGATAAAATTCAGTGGCTGTTGCTATAGACTTATAATAATTTATTTAGCTTTTTAAAGTGGATTAAATAGTTTCCACAGTTACAAGACTGCCCAAAGCCCACAGCATCTTTCATTAATGATTTCTTCCCCAAAGCAGTGCCTGAACTGGCTCTAAATTAGCACATGTAGAAGGCAAGAATGGTTGAGCTGACTATCCTTGTAATTAAAATGCTAGAGTATATGGCAATTGGCTTGCCCATGCTCAGATTATTTGAACAAAAATATTCAACACAAGACGGTCCTCCAGAACAAGAAAGTCTGCATACCAGTGATGAGAGACCATGTGAATCATCGCTGTTCACAACATACTGCAGGGCAGCCCAGCACAGTCCTACTGCTCTGCTGTTTCTCCATCATGCTACTTGCTGAAGACCTCTAAATAATTCCTTATTTGTGGAAATGGAAGTAGGGCACAAATTTAAGGCAAGTTTCTTCACTGCCCATCACTGCAAGGTCTCCCAGGGACTGCATATAAATCAGGGGTGGTGGGAGGAGGAGCAGCAGCAGCTATGTTGGAACTAGTGGTTAGTGCATGATTTCTTGCTGCAGTCACTGCGCTGCAAGTTTCTGAAGTAATGCTAATGTACAAAAAAGAAAAGATTACAAGTACACTACGTGGCACATGCACACAAGGATGATCCTATTTGTTTTGATAGCCAAAAAAACTTTACAGAATGTTTTGCTAAAAGAAAATTATGTTTGAGTATAGAAAAATAACTCAGTGTGAAAGGACTACATTTTCCCAACTGCTGTTTATTAATCAAAAATATGTACAAAGTATATTCAATTCTTCATTAACCCTGCATGAAAAAAAGAAAGTATGCTTGTGTGTGGAGTTTCTATATTCAGGAATGTGTTGGCTAAGGTTAATAAATTATTAATTTATAATTACTAAAGCATGAGCACCAGTATGAAAGTATGAGCATACCTCAAACTGAATCAGAATTTGTTTTTACAATATAACTAACATATTTCAATAACTAAGAAAAGCTGTATAAACATGAAGTAAATAGTTGACTAAGGATCTCTTTGGAAACTTCAAGTTCCCTTGGAAGCTCTCATTTTACAGCTTTCATTTTAAAAGTTGATACTCAGGTCCAAGCTTGTCAATAATTTTAGGGGAGCAACACTACAGAGGAAATAAGAAATTATAACAAATAAACAGACTCCAACTAGCACAGCTGTTATGAACGATCATCCAAAAGATACATATCTCCTTAGGAACTGCAGAAGTACTTATCTAAACACTCTTGAATGCTTCTTGTGAAACACTACTAACAAAAATAATGCCAGCAAGCATTTCTAAATAAACAAACTTTTTTTTTAGGGGTTAGGTTTAAGTCTTTGTTCTGTTTATTTCATTTTAATAATCATGCCCTAGAAATAAGCCAAGGTGAAGGTCGCTTACCTCTTACATGGACTAGAAGAAAGCCAAGGCACAGAAGGATACTTTTGAGTTTCCCCATCGTCTTCTATGCAGTGCCTTGATTGCCTTGTTTTTTTCCAAGTGATGATGGTAGATGTTGCAACTGCAGTGCCAAGGTTTGAAGGAGACACTTGGAATCAGTGGCTCTGTCCAAAGAGTTCTCTCACCATCACACCCAAACACCACAGAAGAGAGAGAAGTCCCTAAAACCTGTTCTAGTACAAGACAAGCAATGAAAGCAAACAACCCCGCTACGGCCAAGCCATGAGCAGCACTGTAGGTGCCACCCGCCCTCTAAGAAATCTATTTATCACCCAGACAGGCAGCTTGGAGCTGGAAAACCAGCAGCAGCACCCAATGAGGAGGGAGTCATCGTGCTCTGAATCCACCTCCTTCCCGGAGGGAAAGCCAACCTGTTTGACATCCTCTCCTTCAAAGCAGGGTGTGGTGCTGTGGGAGCTCAAGCAGCATGTGAAAGGAAACTGGCCTTCTCTGAAGCGTACTTGGAAGAAAAATCTCTCAGTCTCTGTCCTCAAAGTGCTGCTTCCCTGCTCAGGTGTTGGCTGAGCAATAGCTGCTCATAAAGGCAGTCTTGTCAGAGTCCTAACTGCTCACTTGAGTCTCCATGCTGGGGAAATGGAGGCCAAGAATCTGCTTTGCAGAGACCTGGGAATTGTCTGCAGGGGGATGACAAAAAAGTTATATTTTATAAACTTGAAAAGTGATGTTGCACTACAGAAGCATGCTCAGCTCCTCAGCAGATGCTTGTCTTCAGAAGGTAACATTGTCTGTCATGATTTTTCCATTGATCTGCATATATTTTTAAACATAAATATCCTACATGGAGAGAGATCTCAGTGCTGAGCACCTGAACACAAAGCTTTGGAAAATAAACAAGGATCATCCATCCATCCATCCATCCATGAACATAGTTGAAGATCACTGACGTGATTTAAATTCAGTTTTGTCAGAGCCTCTCTCTAGCAAATACCTATGTCAAGAGACACTTGTCTCTTGAACTGGATTGCCGCTGTCACACCAGCTCCCAGCACCAGCAGGGAGACTGGTGTGTGTCCTCCCTTTTGCTGGGGGTTAGGCTGCAGGCGGGCCAGTCAGCACTGTTTTGACTAGGGATGTAAATACAGAGGACTCTGCTACCATGAATGGCCAATCTGTACACTTGCAATGCTGCTGGGTGACTCAGTCTGATGTGGAGCACAGGCTGGCCCCAATTGCATTTCAGCTCAGTTACCTAGAACATACCATACAGTGTGTGTGCTGAATTCATGTTTTGATGCTAACTGCAAAAAACTGATGCAACAACATAAACTGGACTGATAGAACCTGGTGATACTGGATCTTCAAGAAGTTTCATTTCAGATTTGAACACCCCCCCCCCCAAATTTGAACCAGTAGAATGCTTTATAGAGGCCTGGCTTACTTCATCACATAGCTTAATTTTTTATACTAGCAGTAGAAGCTCTAAAGCTCAAATTATGTATCATCATTCTCCTTGTCATGGCCAATTCCTCAATCTCAGAAGAGTTAAGGACATTTAGGTTTAACAGGTGACTTTGTCAGCCAGTTAACACAAGAACTATAACAAGACACAAGCAATCCCATAAGTCCACTGTTTGTTTTTTCCCAGAATAACAAAAGCAGGTACACACGTGCTAATCCTCGTATCAGTGATGAACTTGCCTGAAGGGAACAGGGAAATTATCAAGGCTATGTACTAGAACCAGGCAAGTCCAAGCAGCTCAGAAATGTTCAGTAGCTTTACTTCAAAACAGTTGTTCTTGTAAATGAAACGATGTGTTATCTGGCCTGCCTGCTGATACTAGTACATTGGGATACGGCACATTCTTAAATTTGAAGATGATTTACCCCTTGTCTAGCTTTTCTGAAGCCAGATACTGCTCTATCTAGTTAAACAAAAACAATGGGAAAGTGGCACAGGAAGAAGTGGACCTAGCATTGGAGTCCAGATATCTTGAATACCTGTCCCACTACTGTTCTCAGGGACATTGCAGAACCTTCTTAATCTCAGCTCCCTCTGTCAAAGATGTGCAACAGCCTGTTCAAGACAGCAAGTAAACAATATTGTATACTGAAAACAAATATAAGGCCTTACGCCTGAGCATAAATTGCAGTTTTATCACTTTAAGGAATTATTGACCCATCTTTTTCAATTTAAATGGAAAACAATGTTCTGCCTAATATTTATCTGACAAGGTGGATGACTTGCTGAATTCTTTTCACTTGTTCTTTCAAAAAAATACCCTGTATTTAAAAAACAGCAAATGGGTGGAATGTCTGTCTGTCCTCTACACCCATCAGGCCTCTTTTAGATGAGAGGAGCTGAAAGAGAAGACAAGGACAGTCACAACTCACCACAGTTGCACCCCCATCCTTCCTGTGGGTACAGGTTAGACATTGCTCTCTTTGTCATGGGAGACCTGCTGTATGAGTCCATCGGAGATGAAAGAACCGAATTATGCACTAGAGCTCCTAGGGAAAGCCACTAATAACCTACAGTATTCATCTTCTGTCATAAAAATGGAAGTATTTTAATTAAAATATTGAAACATCCGGTAATATTAGACATTCATTTAAATATAAACCAAACACGAGTGAATCAGTGATAGAAGTTCTTGGCAACAGAATACAACTACTATATGCTAGCTAAAACTTCAGTGGGTTTTCACAAGCAGATGGAGGAATATGGTTTTTAGTATTTTATTCTCATGGTTCTTAAAGCATTCCAAATGTAGGGGTTTGAAAACCCTGTATTTTTGCTTCATTCAAGTCCTTTTCCTATTCCTAATCATCTCTTCCCTTTCTTTCAAGTGCGTCTTTTATTTCTGTGTAAAAGAAAAGAGCAAGAAGAAATTAATCTTCCCAGTTTATGAAAAGGGTAAGGTTTGTTTCATAACCTTGTCAGGTGGAAAACACTCAGAGAACAGCACAGTTTACATGTTGGCCTAATATAATTAGCAAGAAAAACACCAAAATGCACAACTGGGAGTGCAATTCAGCCCAAGGTACACTGAGTACACTGAGTGCACTAAACAGTTTTCTTTAGCATTCAGAATCTGGCATAGACATCAGAACGAGCATGAATAGCAGCTACAGTAAAAAGATGCAAAATCTTATGCCTAAGAATCGCCTGCTTTCATTTCTACAGCCCAGTGAATTAATTTGGATAAGTTTGGATAAGTATTTGACAGGGACATCGCATTTGAAAACCGTCAAAACAATTTTCACGCAGTCCTTGTCATTGGTGCTTAGGATGAGCTAAACTGCCACCACAGCAGAAACTAAAATGACATGATATTCTACTAGAAGATCCTGCTTTGATTTTTTTTTCACTCCTGCTACTGAAGGCAATTCCTGCTCCTCAGTGGAGGAAGACTGGAGTTAAAAACAGAATTGAAGAGGATGTGCTACAGGGACAGGACTGGGCTCTTTGTTGCCATCCATTTGAGCTCAGATTAATGGTGAAAGTATCTTACAGGAGTGAACTTGCACTTTGGGCCTAGAAAAGACAGCATTTTTTCATGCCACTGCATGGCCTGATCTAAACCTGCACTGGAAACTGGAACCTTAGTTCCCAAACTGGGACCTGAGTGTTATTGACAGCCTGTTAAGGCCATGATGGATAGCAGCTGATCTGCAGGGCATTACTATAAAAATACTTCAGTGGAGTGATGAATAATTGTTAACTGATAATTTTTCTTGACCAAATGAATGTGAGAAATAATGAATTAGGAAGGTTAGTTAAGCTATACAAGAGCAGTTGAGTTAGGAAGGAGAAGATCAAAGTCTCAATGGGTAGTAAGGCAAATAGCAGTGTACCAAAGACCACCCTGATAACTGAGAAATAAGTGAACATTTTATCCACAGATAAGAAATAGAAACCCAAAAATTCTCAGCTAGACAGCATGAAATTTCAAACCTTCTCTTTAACCTTTTCTTTTGCATTGGGTTTGCATGGCCACGTTTGGGTAATGGAGGGGCTACGAAGGTGGTTTCTGTGAGAAGCTGCCAGAAGCTTCCCCTGTGTCCAAAAGAGCGAACACCAGCCAGCTCTAAGAGGGACCCGCTGCTGGCCAAAGCTGAGCCCATCAGTGGTGCTGGTAGCATCTCTTGGATAACGTATTTCAGAAGGGGGAAAAGTTGTTGCACAACAGCAACTGCACCCAGAGAAAGAAGTGAGAATGTGTGAGAGACAGCTCTGCAGAATGTGCAGAAGTTAGTGCAGAAGGAGGGGGAGTAGTTTGTATTTCTAGAGTTACTACAAAGGAAAATACATAAACATTTTCTTTTTTATAGATTTATTTTTAGAAAAATCACAATGTTGATAGGAGGTTTTAATAAGTAATTTCAGGCTTGAAAAAGCTGAAGAAGGGTTCAAGAGTCTGGTTAGCTAAAAGCTAGTCTGAGCCCACCATTTTATCCCTAATGAACACTGGCTTATTTCTGTTTTCTCTGTACTTGGCATTGATATGAGATACCTGTTTATTCATGTAGGTAAGCAGTACATTTCATTTCTTTGTATTTACACAGATCAAGTGTTTACATAAAAATCATTTTTCCAGCCTCAAACACACACTTAAAGGTTTTAGTTCTTTTATCCTAAAAGCAGAGGTGGGGAAAAAGAGGTTTACAAATTAATTCCATAACAAAATACTAAGATCTGTGTAAAGCTTTGCTGCAAGCTAAGAAACATGTACAAGAAATTCTTAAATGAATTATTCTTGGCATACATTCATATTTGAATGCACAGATATATTTACATGTTTAATATCCAAATTCATGACTTCTAAGATGTCCTGTGAAATGTCATCTTTCTGTAGAACCCTTTGGCCAGGAGGCTGAAGCACATTAGTAAGACACATATTGTAAAACTGCATGAAAATTGGAAACAATTAGAATGCAAGCCAACAGAACTGGTCAGACTACACCTTCCAGACAGAACTAGTTACTAGTCCAGACTCAGTCCTCTAACTGTTATGAGTTGCAGTTTTCCATGTTTCCACAGATCTTTGAAACCTTCCTGTGGCTTTCGAGAGCAAAGGCCACTAGTGTTTTCAGGTGAGGATGCAGTCATAGGTCCTGATGGCAATCCTTCACAAGCCCAAAAGCATTCTTCACATATATGTCATTTATACTGTTCAATGGATGCTTGTGGAGTGAGGCTGAGTTGGTCTGGTCAGTCTTGGGTTTCAGCACTTTCGAACTGTAGCACTCTTTCTGTCTTCTAAGGGTGCATGACAAGCCTTCTGAATTCAACATCATTTTCTGCTAAATTTTTGGTTATGGAAGCCTGAAGATGTCAATCCCCACCCCCTAACACTTTATCCACAACTTTTTAGACAACTGCCAAACACCAATCTCACCAGATGTACAAAATCCAATTATGGTTCTGATTTGCAAATCAGGCTTTTCCACATCTGATCAGCTCAGTACTTGCTAAGCAGGAAGAGCCAGAAAGGATGAAGGGTCTCTGTGCACTAGTTTGAGTGTTCTGAATCTGTACCAGACAGATGCAACAACAACAGAAAAGCAAAAACAAAACTGAATTTTTGTCTCTTGGATGCTCAAGAACAAGTATCTCTTCCTTCCCTAGTGGGTGACCCAGGCAGTTACATGGATTGAATCAGCAGCACCCACACCCAGATTCATTATCCTACACAGTGAGCCATCTGCTTTCAAGGTGCCCACAACACATGCCAGGTTGTTTGGCTGGTACACTCACTGCGTACAGGATATTAAAAAAGCTATTTGCACACTGCCTGAAAGCAATGGCATAACAAAACACTACTTGCCTCTTTTTTTTGGAGACGGATGGAAAAGTTAAACATACTGAATGCACTTTAGACACACCCATTTGTCACAGGAGTAAAGAATGTAAAGGCACAACATACTTCTACACTCCTGTCATTAAGGCCATATACTGGTGTGCAACAATGCTTCACAGGGCTAACCACAAAAAAGTGCTCAGGTCTAAGGCAAACTCCCAGAGGTGTTTCAAACAAGAACTATTTTCTCATGCAACTTCAGATTCTGCTGTTAACGTTATGTTTTTTTTTTTTCCTTTTTTTTTTTCCCCAGGCAGAATGCAGGCTCTCTATCCAGTTTCAACGATCTGTTTCTTCATCCTGTTTTCTTTAATTCAGTTCTCCAGAAGTGTGCGCTGAACTAAAAAGTAAGAAACAACTCAAGATTAGCACACTATGTCATTGTAAGTTATGTATTACTATGTAACAGTACATGTGGAACAGATTTTTTGAGCAGGCATTCAAAACTGCGGGATAAATTCAGGTAAGCAGAGGCTGGATGCCGCGAAGCCAGTACCCTGCATACCAAGGGATATTACATCCCAGATTTCTCACTCAAATAACCACATCCTGCTAGATCCATGCAGCTACCTACACCTGCAGCATATCCTAACATGCAGAGTTTTGCACAGGCAAAAAACTAGATGGAGTACAGTCTGCATAATTGTCAGAAAAAGTGGGTTACTGAACAGAGGTGCTAGGCTGAGTCACCTACATTTTCAGGAAGACAAAGACAAGCCTACATAAAATGTTAAAAATGCAAACCTCTTCTGCCATGCCATCTGACATGGCTTAATGCAAGACTGCTTCTAACTAGAAGCCATGCAGGTACATCAACACTCTATTACCAAAAGCAGAGCTAATGACTGCTAATTTCCAGAACTCAGATCAGGAGTAGCACCATGCTGACCAGGATTGCCCAGTTTCTTGGTTCAAAACATGTGCATGCTTGCTTGCAAAATATAACAGAGGTATGAAACTTGGGATGTAACATGACACCAATATATAGGCAGGAGTAAGCATTCACGATAACACGAATGACTTTATCAGTTAAAGTATGCATCTTTATCAGTTGCATCTTTATGCATAAAGTATGCTTCTTTAAAGATTTATGCATAAAGTTGCACCTTTATCCATAAAGTATGCATCATAAAGATGTGTAAAGTATGTATCTTTATTAGTTAAAGTATGCATCATTTGATGCATTTCACATCTGAGTTCTGGTGAATCTTAGCCAAATTTTTGCATCTCTGAGCTGCAAATCATATGTTAACTGCCTGTGGTAGAGGTCTTTCAACAGCACTAATGCTTAGTTGAATTGAGGATACCGGTCTAACTCAAGTCCTGACTTCTATAACCAGGTCACAAGAAAATGTCTTCTCCTTGAGTTTTATGTATTTGATAGCTTAAAGGAAAAATGTTTATAAAGAGGACTACAAACCAGATGGAATTTTTTAGCAAACTGATGAATTACCTGAGAGAAATAAGGTGTAATTTTATTTATTTTTTTGTTATAAAAAAACAGAACTAGTTCCGTGGGATTCAGATGAAGACCACAGAAGAATGTTCTAGTTACAACAACATGCTATTAAGTTCAGTCCTCCTTGCCTCCAGTGTAGTTTCACCTCTGCCCAAACACTATTAACATTTTTAATATACATTCTTGAAGAGTTCTATATGGATCTGCAATCAAAAATGGTGGTATCTGATTCCACCAGACACAACACACATGAATAAAGCACCTATCAGTTATCTGCAGTTATGGATCACACTAAAGGAGCAGGCTTGTGCATTTGTAATTGTATTTAATAATACTTTCACAGAGAAAATTCAATTCTTTACTTTCTCTAAGCTCCTGTATTTCAAGGACTCCTCAAGACAATAAACCAATCTGTTCAAAGAATAACAAACTAGAGAAGAGTGGCCATATTACCAGAAGTGAAATCTTGATTCAGTTCTAAGTTAGTTTGTGATAGTCACAAACAAAAACCAGAACAGCTTAAGTAATTTTCTTCACTATGTTAGATATCAATAGTGTGTTCAATAGGATCTCCACCAAAAAGTTGATCTTCAATTTAAACTCTTCTCTTACCAGGTGGCTCAGATTGTGCTCCCCGATGGCTTTCCATATTCACATTCTCTTCATCTGCTGGGAAACAAGCAGATGTTTAGCATTCAAATTGTCTTATCTTTCAAGTTGTTGATTAAGAGAAATAATTAATAGAAATAATTTGAGAGAAGAAACAGCACCCAAGAAACTGAGCTACTGATGGCAGTTGAGTTGTCTTTGTGTTGCCTGCATTTTAATTAATTTTAACACACATGGTAGATGTTTCCAAACTTCCCAGATTACAAAACTGCAGTGACTGGGTGGATGACTGCTCTAGCATCACCCTTCACCAGCCAGTCAGATAGATTAAAATGGACTGAAAAAAAGCTTCTGCCCCACAGTACTCCCAAAGTTCCCTGATCCAAGTTATATCTTATTTTGTTGGAAAGGAAGCAGACAGCAAGCAAGAGATGACCGCAGAAGGAGGAAGAACCATCGGGGAATGAACATCCAGGTAGTTGTCAGAAAACTGGTATGTAAGCAAGTATTTTGTGAAAACACAAAGGCAAGATTTACAGAATTAGAAATGACAAAGTATTTTTCAGCATTAAAATAGTATCTAATCCCCAGCCTCCACTCATTTTTTCTTAAAGAAATGTTTTCTTGCAGTCTCTCCTGCTTACTATTTAGCATGAAGTAGTTTCATTTTAAGAAATGCAGAGCCTAAAGTCTGTCTGCTTCTGGAAGTCTCAATTTTGGGCAAGGCACTCTTCAGACTCCCTGCTTTAGATGACTAGTAAAAGAGGTTACTCCCTGTGAACACAAATTCACCATGCTATTAAAACTACCTTATGTATAAGATCAATTTCTAGCTACCATCTAAATACAAAACCATTATCTATTTAGACAGTAGAAAACAAATCTAATTTAGAATTCTTACCGCTTTGTTTGAAGCAGAGTTTCTTCTTTTGGTAAGCAATGAAACTAGATACTGCTCCAATTACAGTAGCAACCACAGCACTTACAATTCCAGCTATTGCTCCCTGAGAACCTATAAGAAATAAACCAAAACATATATATTGTATATATTTTTAAGAATCAAAAGCACTGTCTCAAAGTAAACCCTGTGAACACTTCCAAAAAAACAACAAACTGAGATTATTACATTAAACCATAGTAATCACACTTTGTGAATAATGAAAGTGAATCCTAATTTTATAACCATTGATTACTTAGCAATGCCTATTGTTAAGCAACTTAAGCATGCCTGTTTTAAGTTCCATAAATTGAAAAAGCTACCTATTCATAGCCAACTTTAAGTTGCATGCATGCAATCACTGTACCAGCATCTCTGAGACCTTAACACTTCTGAACCATTTGCAACATAGGGATTTTAAAGACTTATGAAAGAGCTTTAAAGTAAGAAACCTAGATGTCACAGAAGATTTTAAGATAAAATACACTACCAGCAGTGATCATTCTAGCAGAATATTAGCAATACAGAAAACCCCAGAAAAGAAGCTTCAGACATGTATAAACATAAATTTCTGCATTTACCCTCAGCTTCTTCACCATTATTTGGACTTGGGCCCTTTCGTTCTGTGAAAATGAAAAAAAAGATTTAGATTTTACATGTATAAAGAACAGTCACAGCATCACTGACTATCTTTTTGTCAATTAATTATGCAAAATTACAAACCACCCATTATACCCACACAGTGCTAAACTCTGACTTTCCTTTCTCAAAGCACAGCTCAAGCCAACTTCAGCCCTGGTCACTCAGCTCTTCTACTAAATGAGTGCAGCACACCTGTAAAATGTGGTTTAATCAACTTGCCCACCACCACAGAATACTCAGTGGAGAGGAACAGCATATAATTTTAGGGTAGCATTCAACTGTATTTTCATGGAACCAACTATCTTTCCCTAAAATCCCAGCCTCATTTACTAAATACCTTTACAAGTCTCTTGGCAAAGAAGACAGAAGTTCTGTAAATACTATCCTTATTTGTCATTGTGCAACTCATACCACAGAAGCAGCAATCTGTACAGATAAAAACACCACACAAGTCTCAACAGATGCTTCCTGCCCCTGCCAGTTTTCAAGTTTCTGCCACAAAGGAACCTTGGGAGGTGAAAGCTTCCAAAAAAATTAGCATCAGTAATCTCTAGGACAACTCTCTGAAGAAGTCAGTCACCAGCAGCACATCTCAACACCACAGCAAGATACTTTAGCTCTGATCTGGAGACACTAAAGCTGCACTAATGCACACGGGGATGATTAACCTCACCCTAATGATGACCGTTATTGCAGCTTAGTCCCGGTGACCATCTGTGTACTGAGCTGTATGGTAACAATCAGACATGGCAGATTACTCAAGAAAGAGTTTGGTAAGCTATGAAATGGTTTTATACTGCTCAGAGTAGATATACCTTACATCACTTGGAAGTCTAAGGATCAATTCATCCTGTGGGACAGATAAAATCCTTGAGAACACAAGACAGACTCTCTTCTGGCCCACACCTGGGCTTCCTGACCACAAAAACCAAAAGAAACTGCGAGTATGTCACAGATCTGCAAGTAACACTTGGATGCCTTTAAGAACTATATTCACAATGAATGTTGAGATAAGTACCACATTCACATCTCAGTTTTAAACCCCTTCTTTTCTTAGCATAACAGTAAAAATCATTGCAGGTTTTACCTCTAGACCAGTTCTACCATTTAATTATCTGTGGGTTTTTGGCAAAGGCAGAGCACATTGCTTTTGAACTGGGAGGTACACTCTTAACTTTCAGAAACCAGAACCAAAGGTATTACAAATCGGACCATGTTAACCAGCTTGCGAGAAAGCTTTTAACAAAAGCTCAAGTAATCATAGGATCAATATGAAGCACAACCTACAATCTTACCATTGTGGCCGCTATCACCACCTCCTCCTTTTGGTAAACTGCCATCGTATAGATCTGAATCTTTAAAGTCTATAAAAAATAAAAATAGTATTATCTTATGTGTTTGAAGTTCAGTTAAAAGACATCTCAAGGCACATGGAAGTTTTCTCTAGCTCTTTCAGCTGAATTTATGGTGGTTTGAGACTCAGTGTCATTGTCACCATATGCTCACATTTCAAAGGCCCTCCCCATCTCAAGTCCCTTCAGCTCAGCACTACACAGTCTGATAGCAGCACTGCTGCCTCTGGATTTCCTGAACAACTGTGAGAAATCAGTGTCCAAGAGCAGGTAATACTTCACAATTCAGGCTAAGCAAGCAAGAAGCCCTGTAAGCTACTTAACTGGAAAAGCCCAAGTCTCGCTATCCTATTAGAGCAGAGAAAGGACATGGACAGGGAAGAATCATTTCTTTTCAAGGCTGCAGCTGTCAGTGTTTCTTCAGAGCTGGGTTTCTGAGTCACAACTAGTCTTTTGAATGTGTACAACACAGTAGTTGGAAGAGGAAAAAAAACAAATAAATTTAACATGCCACCATCCAGTGGCTGCAGTATTTGCACAATGGGAAGATCCAAATGCAATTCCCTCTGATTTTTTTGCAGGACACTGAACCAGTCCCTTTCCACTTCCACTACACCCTACCTCATAGGGCCAGAGTTCTCCTTCCCTCTACTGCCAAACGAAACTAGTGTATGCAGAGCAAATGTGTTTCAAGCAGCAAAGCTAAAAGATTGCATCAGCAGCTGTTTTAGTTGGGTGGTAGAAGCACTGTACTGAGGAACCCAAGACTTGAATTCAACTTTCTGCTGCAAATCAAGCAGCACAGGGGACAAGAACCAGGGCCTATGTTCCAGGAAAGGACTCTTTACCATCATATTCATGGATAATGGCATCATCACAGATGCATCTACCTATGCTTTGCTCTGAGTTAGGTAAAGACAGAAGACCTCTAAAACACAACAGGAAGGGAAGGACTTGTATTTTAAGCCTACCTTTCAAACACAAAAGAACTGCATTTCTTACATAAGCCTTTAAAAAAAAAATAAAATAACCCTTTAACTCTGAGCTTCACCTTTAATTCAGATGCTTTAAGAATAGACATCACAGGTAGTTCCCACTTACTTTTTAGCACGACTAGTAGGGATTCAATTAGTAAAGATGAAAGGACTCAATCCAATACACAGGTGCTCCACCACCGGCAGCCAAGAACAGCATTGCCACAAGCACACACACTGTCCCATCCTTCCACCTCCCCATACTATCCCACTTTTAAGTGAAAGGAAAGTGACTCAACAGGCTTGTTACGGCATTTCAAGCCAGCTGCAAAGCTTATTTGCAAGACAAATTTTCCTCAATCCTCAGTGTTTATTCAGTGCAACATCTGACATACATAGCAGCCAGTTAACAAGAAGTATTAGAAGTTAAACTGAGATAGCAAAACCATGTCACGATTCAGGAGTTTGTGCTAGAAGCCTTACCAGTGTCTTTAGGAAGTACAGGTGGACCTCGCTCGGGGTTACCTATGCACAACAGAGAGATTTAGGAAAAAAAACCATAACTATTAAGATATCAAAAGCAGACTACAATGCAGTAACTTTGAAAAGGACTGGGGAAGATTAACAAATACTTTTCTATTGCTCAGAAATTCCTGTTAGGTTAGTGTCATGGTTTAAGCCCAGCTGTAACTCATGCAGCTTGCTCACTGACTTCCCCCTCTTCCTTCCCCCCCCACTCCCAGGGGGATGGGGAGGAGAATTGAAAGAATGTAACTCTCACAGGTTGAGATAAGAACAGTCCAGTAACTAAGTGTCGTGGTTTAAGCCTCTATAACTCACGCAGTTTTGCTCACTCACTCCCCCCTCTATCTTGCCCCCCACTCCCGCAGGGATGGGAAGGAGAATCGAAAAGAATGCAACTCCAACAGGTTGAGATAAGAACAGTTTAGTAACTAAAGTATAACACAAATCACTACTGCTACCACCAATAATAATAATGGCAAGGCAAATACAAGGAAAGAATACAATTTCTCACCACCTAAAACCAAGCCCGACCACGCAGTGCACCCCCCACCCTTCTGGGTCTCTCCTCTCCGTCCTCCATCTTGGGCATGACATGCTGTGGTATGGAATAACCTCTTTGGCCAGTTTGGGTCAGGTGTCCTGTCTCTGCTTCCTCCCGGCTCCCCTCCTCCCTGGCAGAGCATGAAGCTCAGAAAGTCCTTGGCCAGACCAAAACATCACTAAGCAGTAACCGAAACACTGGTGTTATCAGCACTGTTCCCAGGCCAAAAATCAAAAACACAAGTGCTACACCAGCTACCAAGAAGCAGAAAAATGACTGCTGCTGCTGAACCCATGACACTAAGGTATAACATAAACCCATTACTGCTACCACCAATAATAATAATGACAAGGGAAACAATGAGAGAAGAGAAAACAACCGCACATCACCCACCAACCAAAACCCAGCCCGACCGAGCGGTGAACTAACTCTTCCGGGTTCCTGCTCCCAGTTTTTACATCCTGGGCATGACGTGCTGTGGGACGGAATACCTCTTTGGCTAGTTTGGGTCAGGTGTCCTGTCTCTGCTTCCTCCCGACTTCCCCTCCTCCCTGGCAGAGCATGAGGCTCAGAAAGTCCTTGGTCAGACTAAACATTTGAGCAGTAACTAAAAACATCAGTGTTATCAGTGCTGCTCCCAGGCGAAAAGTCAAAAACACAGCTCTGCACCAGCTACTAAGAAGGAGCAATAAATGACTGCTACTGCTGAACCCAGGACAGTTAGTCTTACCAGTGTCTTTAGGATTTGCAGGTTGAGTTGGCTTGGAGTCATCTGTAGTCAAATGGAGATAGAATAAAGTGAACAAAGTTATGCGTGTGAAGAGACAAAATGCAAGAGCACACCTTGAAAGACTATCTGACCTAAAAAATCGTATCAAATCTTCCCCATGTCATTTTCCTTTCCTTTCATTAGCTAATGCTGTATTTGGTTATTTTATGTCAAACACTTTATTTCAATGAAATTAACATTCTTCTGCCACATTATCCTGTATGTCAGACCCTTGCTATAACTGAACATATATAGAAGAACTCACTAAGTGTTATGAAGCATTTCAGTTTGCACATCTGATTTCAAATGGTAAACTCCTTTAAATTTTTCTACCAGGTACAGATTACCTGCCTGTTTCCTCTTTTAAAAATACCAGATTTTAACTGATAATAGAGCTTGGTACCTCATTTAATAAAAAATAAAAATAAAAAATCAATAATTTTAGAAGAGTACACATAATAGCAGTAGAAATATAGTCCCCACAATGACATTCCATTTAGCTTGCCACAAAATAGGAGAATAAGTGATCTTAGTAATTATCTCTGTATGGTTTGGCTACAGATTGCTGCCTACATCAAACAACACACCAAGAGTGGGTTTCTAAAACTGTGTTTTCACCAACAGCTGAACCAATCTAGCAGCCCATTTCTTCTGCATTCTTAACATTGCATGGTCTTGCCTCCTCCCAGCTCTAGGCACAAGTCAGATCAGGTCTCCTTAGGCTCTCTGCACACTCTAAGAGGCAGGCATCCCTACAGCACAGTTCTAAGTCCCCAACTTAGGCCTGCCATTCTATAAAAGATCCTCCCCTCTTCACTTATCTGAACCGTCTGATTCATTCAGCTGATTGTTTCTCAGTTAGCCAACCGTTTTCAAAAATTACAATGGCTGAAAACAGACTGCTTTAAGAGACAAAACTTCAAAAGCCTAAATCAAACAGAGCACCAAACAGTGCTACTGCCCTACAAGTATATGCCCTGTGTTAGGAAAGCTGTCTATATTGCAGCAGATCTAGTGATGGTACTTGAAAAGCTACTGTGCATTACCCAACTGCATGTGCCTTTTACCGGCTGAGTGACAACACTGCCATCTCTACTACTTCCCACACTGCAGAGTTGAAACACATTAGAAAAAGTACTTTCCCTCATACTATGATGTTTCCTTGTGTTACTAAAATTACTTCCTGGAAAGGAAGAGACTACTTCAGATTTAAAAACTACTTCCATAAGTAATAGTTGATGGAATTAGTGCCATCTAGTGAAGACACAGCAATGAAACAAGCAGGACTTGGCTGAGAAGTACATACATTTCTGTGCTGAGAAGTACATACATTTCTGTATGGTGATCGAGACCCTTAAAAATTAAGGTAAATAAACATACCTAGACTGCAATTATTTTTATCTACAGTCTGTTACTTCAATCAACTTAGTGCCATTATTATGTTTAGGTAATAAAGTACAGACAGACACTGCACCAAGTACTGAGCAGTATCCAGAAAAACATGATACTTACCAGGCTCAAGAGCGTGTTCTAAATTGAAATCATCTACAAAGAAAGAAGGGAAATTTTAAATGCAGTTTAAAAACTGAACTACTCTAGACTATTTTAACACAAAATGCACCTCACAGTGTTTTCACCAAGAATATAATGCCATGCTTATTCAACAGTGGCCCACAGAGGAACACTACACAGTTACCAAGCATTATCTCTCAAATTAGGCACTGCTTTTGGTGATCATGGTACACGTCAAGGGCCATGTCAGAGCAAGCTCAAAACATACAGATTGAAAGCCAACAGAAGGTATTCTCATAGGGCCTTTTAAGCTTGTGAAATCACAAAGTAAATTTGTGAAAGCATTAGCAGAAGACTCCAAAATGCAGAAGTACCTTTGCTATTAGGGAGCTGCTTTTTTTACAGAAATACCAGAATTCTGTGAGCCCCTAAATCAAAATATTCAGGCTTTCAAATTAGTATGTACAACCACACTAGACTTCACAGGATTACCAAATGCATCTTCTAAGTTGAAGTAATCAAAATTGCCTGTAGAAGATGAAAGCAAGAGTAAGAACAGTTTTTTCTCACTCAAAACCGACACTTATTACAGTCATAAACATGTTTCTGATCTATCTTGAGGAATGTTTTCTGCTTCCTGCATCAGACTAGAAGAATATTTTGAGTCAGGGCTGAAGACAGACATTCTTTTCTACTTCTCTTGAAATAGACCACTATCCGCACATCCCTTCAGAAAAAAAAGAAACAGTACTAAAAAATGTCTCTTTAGAAAGATCTGGAGGGCCAGAACACATATTCCTACAGTCAATATGATGCACTTAATCCTTTCTTCTTCCCACTGCTACTGCATGCTTTTAGTGCCATCCACAGCATATTCTTTCCACTGAACCACAAAATGAGCAGGGGCACAGCTCCAATTCATAAGAACTTACAAGACTCAAGTGTGAAGGGCAGCCTTGGAGCACAAAGCCCAGTGTGAAAATTATAGGTCAGCTAACGGATTTAATACCTAGGCATTAAAAATAATTTTCATGGGTTTGTAAGACTTACATTTTCCCTCAACAAAGGCTAACAGTATGAAGGTGGTTAAGTTTTTAGCACAGATGATCTTGAGCAACATCTTCAGTTTCCTAGAAGACCCCTAAATGCAGCTGTCACCACCATGAGCTCTCCACTCCAGGTAGATTAAGTTTAATTTTCAGCCCTCAGGAAAATAATATTCTCTCTTGCTGTATTAGGTCAGCTGATAGAGGTACTGCTGCTTACTCAGCCAACTGCAAACACATTAACTCAATATATTCATGATACAAACTGGTTTTGCAGCATATATATAGTAGTGTGATCTCAGCAGCAGAGCCCTGTCAGGTAAATGGACAGCTAAAACAACTGCTTGCGATATTTCTGACAGTTCATCATTCCTGCTTTCACTGAAGCATGGAAAAAGGCATGAAAGTAGACGCCAGCTACTGAAGAAAAAAGACATACAAAAACACTGCTCCAGCCCCGAAGAAGCTCCAAGACTTTTTTACCTATTGAGTATCAAGCCAGCCAGAGGAAAACTTAACTCCAGGCAGAGCTACCTTAATGCAGAAGATAAAAGCATAAAGCATTGATGTGTTTGGCTTTTCCTGTAAGAATGTAGCTACAGAAGAGGAATCAGAACTCACTACTGCAAAGTCTGAAGAGAGGAACAATAACCTCAAAAATCAAACCACAAGCAGAATGTTCCTTTTCTGCTTACATGACAAGCCAAGTTAAGACAAAGACAAGTCACAAGTCTAGCACCAGGAATGACGGATGTTCATATACTTGGTGACATCTTTCATCTCAACTGAAGTCAAAATTGAAATCTCTCTTTCTACTCAGATAACTGCATTAATAATGCCTTTTTTTTTTTTTTTTTCATCTCCAGAGGGGAGATGCAAGAAACATTTTTTGTTTGTGGGTTTTTTTTTGCTGTTTGTTTTTGTTTTTTAATATGGAAGCAAGGAATAAAAACTGGAATTAAAAAAAATTAAAAAATCAAAGGCAAGCTTGCAGTTTCCTGAAAGCATCCTTCAAGCTTGTCTTCGGACTGGCCAAATGAACTGCCACAGCAGAAACTGAACTCTGAAATCTAAGCAGCAATTCCCATACTGTAACATTTGACCTGAGTACCAGCTTGCTCATAGCTAGGTAGGGAGGCAGCACAACCTGGACTGCGACAGGCCCATTCATGGAAAGAGAGACAATTCATGGCTTTATTGCAGTGCACAAGCAAAGTGTATTTAGAACCTCCTGGATAAAGTCATTAAGTATAGATCTTGGACAGAAAGCAAGAAGATGTTTTAATTGGTGTTCTTCACTCCAGGAGGAAACATAAGCTCTTTTGGACACTTGGATCAGTAAAACCTGTTTCACAGAATGCAAAAATATTTGCAGGTTGTTTATCTGAAGCCTACATCACCTTGCAATACAATCTTAAAACCCTCAGTAAAATTAGCTGTTGTGAAGACCCAAATCTCAGTTAACTCGGAAATTACCACTTTGTTTATACTACACTATAAGACCTCCATATTAACAGGCAAAAAAGGTCAAAACACTCAAGACAAATTTAAACAGGTATTTGCATAGTGGTTCCTCAAACCTGAATTCTGGTTCGTTTGTTTTCCCCAGTACACATATCTCTCAGGCTACAGCCCTCCAGGGAAGAATGCTTAAGACAGGATCTGATCAGATATTTTGCTAGTCTAAACGCTAAGGCAGCAGGCAGACTTTGAAGATGCACGCTCCTCAAAACACTCTACCTGAGTAGCAACCAGAGGATGGAAACCCACCATCTGTCTCAAAGTTAGAGATGTATTACTAAGTCAATGAAAGTTACACTGGTAGGTATATCTCTAGAGTACTATTTCTTTTTGGCAGTGGCAGACCAAAAAACAGGCACACATATGCACGAATTTGCTTTGGTGAAGCAGAAGTTTTACCTGGACCAGAAAAGAGGCTACGTGAAGTCTCCCACTGCCACCATGAAACTTAGTCTGAGAACTCTGAATGGTTCCAGCTGCAGAAGTTACCCTCAAAAGCAGGAAACCAGTGTAAAAGAGCATGCATTCAGTCGTGTTGCTATTTTAAGGGATTGTTTTCCCTTACTTCTCCAAGATCTTCATGAAGATCTAATTTAGGAAGAGACTGCTGACTGCCATTCTCATATAGGACATGCTTTGAGAGAACAATAAACAAATTTGAGAGTTAATTAAAAAAAAATAATAATTCTACAGTGACTGGAATTACTCAGTACTCTGCAACCACCATTCTGTTTTCCAAGCATGCAGCATGAGGCTCTTCAAACACATAAGCTTCTGAAAGCTCATGAGCTAGAGAGTATCCAAGAGAGTCCAGTAACTATGCAAATAGGAATCCTTTGCAAAGACCCCTCACCACTCTCAGATACTTTCTGCTGATGTATCACATAAGTAATAGTTACATTCCACTGCAAAAGAAGAGATGAGCTTTGGAAAGTTCCTCCATTAGTCATATGGATGGCAACACCCCAAGAGAGAAGACTTGTGATGAATCACCACAAACATAACTTTCCGACTTGAGCAACAGACTGCTTGAATTTTGTTTTCCTAAAAATACTGGTGCTTTTCTCTCTTCCCAATGCCCTGGTCATCACAGGGTGCCACAGAGCCTGCATGCTGCAGTTGGTCTTCCACTGACAGCTATATGGACCAGATGACAGCGGTCGGCTTGTGTCTGCCCACTGCTGGATGTTACCTGCCATTCTGTCAGTGGCCAGCTAACTTAGAATCACAGAATCATAGAATATCTTGAGTTAGAAAGGACCCATAAAGATCACTGAGTCCAACTCCCTGCGGGACTACTTAAAACTACACCAAATGACTAAAACCAGTGTCCACACACTCCTTCCAGCAGGAAAACTGGATTTTATACTCCTGTGTCTTGTACTCCTTCCCCTTGGGAGACTAGAAACAGGAACAGAAATAATCATCACCTAGCCCTAACAGAAAATACAGGAAGGCAAACACATTTGATCATGAAACTTGTTCATGAAACACTTTAAATAACAGAGCAAAGCCACTGTATCCTTAACAATTGCTTTTTAAGCTTACCAGCACTTGATTTCAATCCAGATTTTGCCCCACCAGCATTAGTTACCTACAATAAAAGACTTCTACTGCTCAGCTTACATTCTGACAGTCATTTTTCAAAACGTCTTAAGCAGGCAAAACCAGCAGGAGACAATTAGTAACAAAAAACTGTGAGAAAGGTGACTTAGCTCGCCATATCTCTCTGTCTTTCTAAGCTCTTAATTGGAAAACCTGAAACATGAAAACTCCTCACTGCAAGTGGAAGAACACACTTAATACTGTATTCCTCCTCTCAGCCAGGGCAGAGGTTTCCAAGTTCTCCCTGCATCAGGGAACACAGATAGGATGTTTACTCCCACTGCCAAGCAATTTATAATCAGCCCTGCCTGGAGTCTCATGAAATTAAGAGACAACCCACACTTGGTTTCAAACCCTGTTCCTCCTGTAAGGACCTACCTGTCGATGCTGCTTTTCAAGTTCAGTTTCTCTGCTGAGCAAGAGAAAAGAAAACGCACAAAGTTCTGATTAGAAAACAAAGCTCATTCCTACCAAAAATAAATATGGCTCCAAACAAAAATACAACTTTAAATCAGTCAAAAAACAAACACAATTTTTTTTACATCTGGAGAGCGCCTGCTTTCTGCACATCTGGAGTGTTCACTAATGTAATCTGATGGGAATAAAGTCAGCGGAGCCTCTGCTGCAACCAATAAATATGTGTTTCCTCTTCAAAAAGGCACATTAAACTATCTTAATAACTATCATATTTATTTTTTGTACAGTCAACCAAAAGCTCCTCCTCTGAAAACTTTATTTGCATCAATCTTGAAAATACAGTATGGAAAAAGCAGACAATTACGTAGAATCATAGAACAGTTAGGGTTGGAAAGGACCTTAAGATCATCAAGTTCCAACCTCCCTGCCATGGGCAGGGACACCTCACACTAAACCATGTCACCAAAGGCTCTGTCCAACCTGGCCTTGAGCACTGCCAGGGATGGAGCATTCACAACTTCCTTGGGCAACCCATTCCAGTGCCTTACCACCCTTACAGTAAAGAACTTCTTCCTTATATCCGATCTAAACTTCCCCTGTTTAAGTCTGAACCCGTTACCCCTTGTCCTATCACTACAGTCCCTAATGGAAGAGTCCCTCCCCATCATCCTTATAGGCCCAAATCCTTATGTAGCTTAATCTTTTTCTGATCTGACTGCTAGAAAACGGTTTTTAGACTAATTGTGATTTATTTTAATATTTGAATTACTAACTGTTCCTTCCTCCAAATAAATAACTACAGTCACATGTGGGTTTTTTAAGAGAACACAGTAAAGCAAGCCATTTACTGCGGCAGAAAGAAAAAATCCCACATTTTTAAGCACAGTTTGGGGAATTTCACTTGTCTAAAAGTTTCCCATGCACTGGAAAACTTTGGTTGCCCCTCTGAGCTATAGAAAGTAGGAAAATACAACAGGGCTTGAACATTTGCTGTAAGTAGAGTTTTCCAGGGAGGATTTAATATAGGAATGAGACAACAGAATGAACAATTCTAAATCATCAGAAAGCATACAGAACAGTCAACCAAGAAGCTAGAGAACTAATATGACAGCAACAATCCTGCCAAATACTGAGCTGTTTTTCCAGAAATGAGAAGGGGCAAAAGAAAACTAAACAACAATTATAGAAGGTCTAAGAACTCCTGTGAGTCCTTTAAATCAAGTAGTGAAGATAAAAGTAAGTATTTGGCATCTTAATCTCAACCTGCCCAGTGATGAGCTGTCCACCACATTTGTTTTCATAGTTTGTAATTCTGCACATCCATAACCAATGTGACCACTTTTCCTCCAAGCAGTGGTTCAGATGCTTGATGGCTCTCTTCTGGTGACAACCCTCAGTGGTAAACCAACATCAAATGGCAAGCCACAGGTTCCAGAGCTCCTCCTTAAGCTTAAAAGAGCTTCCAAAGCACTAACAGCAGCTTGGGAAAAGCTGATATATTTTCTGTGCTCTAGGGAAAGCTGTTTCTTGCAGATTGTACCTCCCACACATATTCAGTATATTCAAAACCCCACTGAACACTGTTTGGGGCAACCTTCAGTGGCTGACCCTACTGGTGCAGGGGTTAGGACTGGAAGGTCTTCAAAGGTGTCCTCCAGCCTCAGTGCCTTGTGTTTATGTGACCAATTCTAGTCACTGGGCTAAATTCCTTGTGCTACAAAATTCATATAACTACAAATACAATAAATCACTCTTTCTTCAATTCTTTTTAAAGATAATAACTGAAATGAATTGGTTCGTCTCATGGTATCTGTAAGTGTACGCGTAAGCTACACTAACAAAAGCTGTAAGAACAACATTTGGGTGACAGGACAGCACTTGCGTCAAGAACTTACAAGATTAACTTTTGGGGGCACTGAGATAGAAAATGGGAAGAGAGAAAATGGGTTTTGTGAAATATAATAAAGGTGCTGAATCCAGATGGCAACAAACGAAAAGATACTGGACATATTCATTTTATTTTCACTCGTTTCTTCTTCCTGTAACTACAGAAGGGCCTGAGCACACTTTGAGACTGCAAATGTCATATACTGTACTTACTGCTATTTCACCTAAGTACTTGGCCTTATCAAGCATAAATACATTACTAAATTAGTGAATGCTTTAATAAAGTATTTTCTGGATAGAAAATACTAAGTTTCCTCTTGCATAAATTCAGGAACTAAGGCAAAATACAACTGGCAGACAGAAGCAGAGTCTTGTCTGCATTTAAATGCAGCATACCCTTGATGAAGGCTGCAGGTGTCTGACTGAATATTTTCTAGCCTTATGTTATTTAAAGCCTGCGTATTGGTCCTTATATTTGCAAGTGCTGAAATTTGCATTCTAGGTAACTGGTCTTGAGTTGTTGGCACTTTTCCTCATAGCAGCCCTAAATCACAAAGACATCACTGTGCATTAAACATGAAGTTATTTAATGTCAACAACACCCCTGGGGCAGCTGTTGCCACTGCCTTCTCTTCCATCAACAGAGCACCTATGGAAGGCAGCCCTTTCCTTCTGCCCCTCCCACAGGCAAGGAGGAACCCCTGACCCTCTTCCCAGGTCTCAGGTGCACGTGTGATCACCAGTCTCCCAAGGAGGCTCCTGGAGTAGGCACAATGCACCAAGACACTTCTGCTCTCCACCACTGCCTCTTGAGAAACCCATGCCAAGGCTGGATCGGGAGCTCTGAGGCATCCTTAAAAAACCCTGTTCTCAGATATCAAGAAGATCAAGCAGGCACTGTGCACCTACTTTATATTCAGCCACTTTTAAAACTGTCTTGGGGTAAGAAATGTCAGTAAGTTTGATTTTTTCTTTATAAGCCTAAGAAACCCAAATCCTTTAAGTACATGTTTCTGACCATCTATAGCTTCAAAGTTTAAGCTGCTCAACATACAAGATTTTAAGCATTCACAAGGCTGAGAAGCCTTGCAGCTGCTACTCACATAGCCTAAATCTCCAAAACCAGGTGCACTATTACCTCAAGGCTCACACTTACTGTTGTTATGAAAGGTATCTTCCCTAACTATTTTATCAATCAGTCTTTACAGTATGAAAGTGTATTGACTTTGTCAATAGATTAGTTCACGTTATGCACAGGAATGCAATGAGGTAGTGGAGTTTTACTGGAGGCTTTCGTGCTGTTTAGATTTAAGTAAAAGAACTTTTCCGCAGTTGACTGACATCCATGAAACCTCTTGCTCTGAAGCATGTACTTCAAAACAGTGGGCACAACAACAAGCAATCAAAACTACACTTTGAGAACTGTGGAGCAATATACACACTGATGGCACTAAGATGGACACCAGAGGGGGGGCCTGGAAGGAGCATGTATTCAAGCCCTTTTGAACACTTGGTGTTTTCACCTTCATGAACAGATTCATGACCATTAAACCACAGTGGGGCAACAATCCAAACTGCAGCCAGCATCATACACTGGAAAGACTAGAATGGTGGTTAATCAAGAGATTAATCTCAAATTTAAGACAACTGTTTGATCCAAGCAGGCTGCAAACTTTTCAGTATCGTGTAATTTTATAAAACCATTGGTTCTCCTGAAAGTAACTAAAACTGACAACACATAACCTAATGCTATTTTATCATCAGAAGTTTATCTATACTTCTATTCAAATAACAACATTCTCCTCTCTTTGGTCTGAAACCTGTATGTCCATTTGTACAGTTCAGCACTCTGCCCAGCCTTGTGTGAAAAAAAGAGGAGTGTTTTCAGGGCAATTGTGTGATCTCGAGCCACTACTTCAAGAGCTGAGTGCTTTTTCTGCTCATCCCCATTCAATAAAACACTTTACACAGCAATAAAGTGTGTAAGATGATAGACTGGAGGCTTTCCTACCCACCAAATGGTCAGGAAGTATGAGCATTTTGGATTATCTGTATCCTCATTTGCTCACACTCTGCACCTCTGGCAGCCTCTTGGATTAGGCAAGGAGGGATGGAAGAAAGAGCAGTCCCAGAGGGGGCTTGAAGGAAAAGGAAAGCGAAGCAGCAAGGCTCAGCAGCAGAAAGATTAGGGAGGTCTGCACAAGACGAAAGATTCGGCACAAGGTGAAGAAATTTTGGCAGGAGGAAGAAGGAAGCTTTAAGAAACCAAGATTTGTGATCTGGCAGAGAGTGAAGTAAAAGCTCCAAAACCTCAACAGTTAGGAGTGGTAAATAATCCTCACTTTGATCAAGGAAAAAGAATTTCAATTATAATTTATTATGAACAAGTAAATGAAACATGGCCTTCCATTTACAAATTCCTTCTTCAAAATAAAATTTAGTTGAGATATACAACTGCATTATGCACTAGGTCAAGAGTACTCTTATTCTTTATAGCAGTACACCAAAATGATGGTTCCTAGTAAGCAGAACTGTTTTATGTCTGCTGATAGCTGTAAGCTGACAACTCACTTCATGGCCTGTTTCTTTTACCTTCCTCAACAGAAATCTTACCAGTTTATACAGTTTGCATACTAATAGCAAAATCCAAACAAAATCTGTAATCTAGTCAGAAACATGAACTGAACAGTAAAATTGACTTTGCTTTTCTAGACTCTTCTTCATCATGGCTTGGTCAGCTATGGCTAAAAAGATTTTTTTTCAGCCTTTTCAATCTGCATACTTAAAAATAGCTACTACAGCTTTTGCTGAAAGGAGAATGAATTTGGGTTTTACAATGACTGATTCCTGGGGGGGGGGGAGGTGTAGAGGAAACCAGACCCAGTACAGTAGTTTGCAATGATTCAATTTGTATTTTAATCCATTGCTCTCAGATTGAATCAGTTCTGGCAGTAGTCAACTCATTTTATAACAAAACCTATTGTGCTGCTCATATTTCAAACCCTGACATGTTTCAGTAGCACCAGTGACACTTTTTTTCCTACACGTATTTACTATTAAGGGATTAACTGAGACAGAGCTGCATTAAATGACAATTCAGTGAGACAGCATTTTGCAGCTGATGCTCCATTGCACCACACCAGTACTGGTTTGGAAACGTGCAGACTAGCTTCAGGCACAGGATGCGCGATGTGACAGCAGCCTGCTTCTCCAGGCGACGTGGAACACTGTAAGAAAAGGCTTATTTTCTGATACTTCAATTAACTTTGTGTCATGTACACAAAATTAGTACCTAAAAAACAGTATTTCTGAAGGACAGCCATGCACCCAGAGATGCTGCATGTACCAGGTCAATGTTACTAGTTCTAGTTGCCCAAACCAGACAGATAAAAACCTGAATAGATTACTTAGAATTCAACTAAGCCACAGCCACATACGGCAACCCAGAAATGTGGCACAGGTTTTGCCAGATGAGGGTTTATTTTTTGTTTCTCATTTTAAAAAGGGTTGGGGTTTTTGTTGTTGTTTTGTTGGTTTGGGTTTTTTTGCTGCCCATCCTTCATTATTGTTACTTGAGGAAGTAGATAAATCTCCCCTTTAGTACCAAAGCAACGTTCTTAGTAGTTCCAATGTGTTTATGCACTCAGCAAAACATCTGGAATGCGTTCACAGTGAAACCATAAGCACTTCTAGTTCAAGTGCAACTTGTGAAAATACTTCTGCTGTATTTAGACAAAAACTTTTATCGAGAATTCTCCATGTCCACCCTAAGAAATAGTTTCACCACTTCCACTCTGATTCTTTATCACCTTCTAACACAAACTGGATTTTATATTCCAGTGTAATCACTTGCAGGCAGCCATAACACATACCAGACTTTAATGTGCAGTATAAATTTATTTGTTTTGTACACCACCACAGGAAAGCATTAGGAGTGGATAGAAAAATTGTCCTCAGGTCAGGAAAGAATTGAAAGCTAAAGGAAACTGTGCCTGGGTACAAGACTGGCAGTAGAGGCCAGTGACAAAGATGCAACGGCAATACAAAAGGGAAGGGAGTAGAAAAAGCTGTGGACGGGAAAGAGGAAGGAGACAGAGTCGAATAGGTCTGGATGCAAAGAAGTTACCAGATTGCTATAGCCACAATCACAGGTCTTCCCTGAGGTTTTTGGGGAAAAAAGTCCACACAGAATCATAGAATAGTTAGGGTTGGAAAGGACCTTAAGATCATCTAGTTCCAACCTCCCTGTCAGGGGCAGGGACACCTCCCACTAAACCATGCCACCCAAGGTTCTGTCATCTCTCCATAGTTAGCGAAGTAAAGAGAGGACCTTTACAGAGCCCAGAATAGCAAAAGGGAAAGATTGGAAGCTTTTGAGAGAAGGGGGAGGATGTTGAAAATCAGACTGCAAACCTCCCTGAGATAAGCAGGGACAGACCTGATCTGAAGAGGCGATATCTGTATAACCATTTGCAACATTTAGGGAGGGAGAGGGCAGGGAATAGTTGGTGTAGAAACTACTGTATTAGGGATTCAGTTGCAAGGTGCCTGGCATTCAGGATATACTAAGAACCATAGAGGCAAGTAGAGATTCCTGGCATCAGAGGGAATACAGACAGGCATGAATAGCTGCAGGTGAGCGAAGAAACAGTACATTGAGATAAAGATAGAAATACAGAAAAGATACCCTTATGCAAAAGCTTTCCACACAGGGTTCCTCAAACCCTTCCCCTGAACCTTACCCTGAAACTTCTTGTTTCTAAATTTAATAACAACTCGTGTGACTCCAGAGCAGTTTTGTCCAACAATAGCATCAGCTCTAATAAAAACTGTATGCTACCCAGCCCCTTTGCCCCACTTATTTTTAATTCACCACATCATGCTACTATTACTATCACTTTACAAAGGTTCCATATTTTCCTCCAAATCACACGGAACAAACAAGTGGCAGTAAAATGTAAATCTGAACGCCGTAACTCCATTTCACAAAGATAAAAGAATCATAGAATCATAGAACAGTTAGGGTTGGAAAGGACCTTAAGATCATCTATTTCCAACCTCCCTGCCAGGGGCAGGGACACCTCACATTAAACCATGTCACCAAAGGCTCTGTCCAACCTGGCCTTGAACACCGCCAGAGATGGAGCATTCACAGCTTCCCTGGGCAACCCATTCCAGTGCCTCACCACCCTTACAGGAAAGAATTTCTTCCCCATATCCAATCTAAACTTCCCCTGTTTAAGTTTGAACCCATTACCCCTTGTCCTATCACTACAGTCCCTCATGAAGAGTCCCTCCCCAGCACCCTTTTAAGCCCACTTCAGATACTGGAAGATAGAAAAGGTTTAGAGGGTAGTCTCTTTCTGGCAGTAACAAAACCAGTAACACTACCGATTTTGCAAATTTTAACCAGACTTGCTGTCCTGGAAATGACAGAATTTAACAATTTTTTCACTTACTTATTCCTTCAGAGTATTGGACTTCTTCACAAACAGAAAAGATAGAAGCAATATTTTATGCGGTTAAGCAAAAAATCATATAAAGACAGTTTTATAAATAAAGTGGGATTTTTACCAATGAAATCAATGGGTGTTTAATCAAAAAGGACTTCTATTTCATGGAAAGATTCACTTGTATCCTGAGTCATAACATTTATCTGATGAAAGTACAACTGCTATCCTAAAAAAAGAAAACAAGATTGATTTTACCAAGATTAAAACCCTTTGGCTCGAAGTGAAATGCGCTTTGTGGATACTTTACACACATCAAGAAATCAGTAACATTCCTCATGAAAAATTCTGAAGAAATGAGAGATCCAACCGGAGTTTTGCAGGACTCAAGCTATCAAGAAAGTAGAGGAGAAATAACATCTGCAGTTAGTTACCAGCTGTCTTCGTAAAAAGCTTTTGCTTTCAGAAGTACACTTAAAGATGCCATTTCTTACATGTTTATAGTATGTGGACTCATCACAGGTGACTGAAATCTCTATGAAAGAAACCAACTGCAATTATTAAACATCCAATGATGTTGTGTTATGAGACCTGACTTAAAACGTAAATGTTTTCTTTCAAAATGATCTTTTCCCCAAAATACGTTAGAATGATTCCTGCCTTTGACGTTTTAATTATGTATTTTACAGGAACTGTTCTACATTTAAAAAACCCAACCTGTTATATATATATATAGAAAAACTGTTGTAAACAGGCCTTATGCCACAAAGAACTAAGCTCTTGGACTGTCACTGGAATGTGCCTTATGACTTTTCGGAATACTCTGCAGAAAATCTTCTGGATCCTATTTTTCTGGGCTCCCCAGACACATCAAATGCAGAGACTAAACCAGTTTAAAAGGAGTTTGTGACAAATATCGCTGCAGTTATTTTTATTCCCATCAAGTGAAAAATGTGCTTTCCTGCAGCAAGCAGGGAAATCTTTTCCAGACTAGAATTTGCAAGCATACAATCAAAGTAAGACTTTTTATTATTTTTTTTAATATGAGAACACACACTAAAGCTAGTTCTGATGATAGCAAGCAACCTTCCAAATAGCAGCTTTTGAAGCATTGATCCCAAGTCTGCAGAAAAGCTGATTCAGCACTGTTCCTGCCACAATGTACTTTTGCAGGGCGCACAGACACCTCCATCAGCTGAAAAAATACAGACAGACAGGCAAAGAGCAAGACACTCAAGCTGTAACTGTTTCTCTGTATTGGGAATAACTCACAGCATCTAGGTAGCGGGGGCTGATAACATAGCAGGACCTCTGTTGACCAAGGAAGGGCCTACTACATACCATCCTGGAGGGAGCATGCAGTGGGATCAACAGCAAGGCAAGGAATAATACCAGTAATGTCAGTATGGTAAATCTTGGGAAAAAAAGCCTGTAAAGAATAGGAATTCTGTATGCCCCTGTCACAGACATTGGTACTTCAGGATGCTCCTGAATGGAAAAAGAGTGTATGAGTTGAACAGAAGGCCCCCAGAGATGCAGCATTGCCAGCTGGGGTTTCGAGCACAGGGCAGAGCTGGAGCTCAGCAGAACCACTGCCTTTTCCTGCCCCAGCATCTGGGCCAGTGTTCTGAAAGTTCATCTGAATTCATTGCACTGGGGGGGGTGCCTGCTGCTCATCTGGCAGCAGGTACAGATAACCAAATTTGTTGGGTTCTCTGGGTAAGGTGGCCAGGCACCAGCTGGCCCCATCTACATCATGCGCTAACAGATACTGGTGCTCAGTGCACCTTATTACCCTTGTGTCGTAGTGATGAATGAGTAGCTATTCCAAGAGTAACTGGGAAAACACATCTCCCTCTAGTGGAAGGGAGCCTCAGCTAGAGGCTACAAGATTGGTAGCCCCTACCTGTTGCCACCACTCCTACTGCCCCTGCCCTCCTTGGACTTCACTTTCTTGAGTAATGCAGATAGACATGAGACAGGAAAGCACAGGGCATTCGGTACAGGCAGTGTACTTTGTACAGGAGAGAACCAGGTACAGAACTCTTATTGACCCCAATAATATTGCATGTACTTAGACCAAGCAGTTCTTCCATTAGCACCGCAAATAATTTGCTGAAAGAGGTAATGAACTGATTAAGGGGCTGATGGTGAGATTTAAAAAGAAATTAGCAACTGATTGCCTGGAAAAACAAGAGGAGTGGGGCTGTCAAACACATTTACCTTACAATAGTCCTGTCTGGCCCATCCAGAAGGATGTTCTCTATACTGAAGAATGACAGTTAAGAGCAGACATCAGAGATTTGAATGATGTAGCTGCTGCAGTAGCAACTGTAGTTCCAGGCATGCTGCAGCTCTTGCATCAGCCAGAAACCAAAAAATATACCTGTTACAGCTGATTAACATTATAAATGCTACAGCTGATGTTGCAAACACTTTCTTTTCAATCCCTCTGCTGGAGAAGCAAGACCCTAACTGTCTTCACCTGGAAGAGTGTGCCATATGTCTGGAACTGGCTGTTGCAAGGAGTGGAAACGGCCCTACCATCTGCCATGAGATCATCCACAAAGCTTTAAAGCAGCAACTCTCTACAGAATTTTACCACTGCAATGTTTACATATTAATTAGTAGAAAAACTCTCAAAGCTGTACTAAGAAATGGGTAAATTTTCCCCACTTTGAACAATTAGCCCATGGCCAGCAAATCAACAATATGAAGATTCCTTTGGCTATAAAATGCCCCATCATATGATGAGTTATATGCTGAAAATAACCAGAGTTTGTTTACTGGTAGACCCTGTAAAATCACAACAGGGAATGTGGCTCCAAGCAGCTTGGAGCCCCTCCACAGGGAAAGATGCCACCTGCAAAGGGACAAGAAGCTGCCATCAGTTCACAGAAGTAATGGCCTTCGGAGTCACCTTGGAACATGCTCAGGAGCATCACTGGCCTCACTCAGACTCCTGAGTGATCACTACAGCGGTGCAGAAATGGTTCAAAGATTGGAATCATGATAATCAGTAGTAGTGAGGAAAACCACTTTCAGCAGCAGAAGAATAGAAAGTAATACTGAGGAGAAACATCTACCTGAACACAGAGTGCTAATGAGTATCTGAAATTCAAAGGCAATGTGAGAAACATAACAACCAGGATCACCAGTTAGCTCAACTTGCCAGCATAGATTTACGGTGTGAGCACAAAGGAGAGCTATTTTCAGTCAGGCAGGTCCACAGAACTGCTGCTTATGTACTGGGGCAGAGAACACAGCTTAGACTTATCTCAGGAAGCCATAGCGCAAGCAACCAAGCAGTCTGAGATGCCACAGTGTGATCTGCGGAATAATGTAACATACATGGAAAGTATGAACGATGAACAAGAATGTGTTTGAAAAAGCCTGGCAAGTAGATTGTCCCCTTCTCTTCAGCAACACCAGCAGGTGCTGTGTCCTCACAGTGGCAAAGCTAGAAATGCATTGCTAGGAACTTTTCTACTTGGACAGAAAATGTAGGCGGCACCCTAGATTGAACAAACAAATGTATTTGTTGGTATGATGGAATGCAGCTTTGGCCAGGCTCAGACAGCAGCAGTTGTTTCAAAACCACAGCTGTCCAAGAATAAGGGGGAAATTGTGCAGCAGAGCGGGTGTAACATATTCCCTCTAATCCCCAGGCACCTGGAAAGAGACAACAGTACAACGGTTTACTTCAAGCTGCACTCCAGGGAAAGGGAATTTCACCTCTACAAAGCTGGTGGGTAGGTGGGCTGCTTAACATAGAAGTACAAACCCATCACAGCAGCCCTGCAGAAAACCATTTACCACAAGTTCAGTTGGGTGACAAAGTATGAGCCAGCCCTGAGAACACCAGAATTGAGAAAAAAGTCTATCTTCCTGCAGCGATCGCTAAAAATTTAAATCCCTAAAGTAGGAGTCCTTCTCACTTGAAGACCAGAAAATGCCTAGTAGGTGGCCTTTGGAAAAGTGATAATGAAATTAAATATGTGCTGTTACATGTGATAAATAATCTTATTTTATCTTAGAAACTATGCCATGTGTTTTGGAGACACACGATGTATATGTCCAAACAGTCTGCAGGCACACGCTGCTCAGGAATGTACAGGACGTGAACTAGGCAGGGTTTCAGCAGCAGAGGGTGCAGGATGCCCTGCCTGGGTAGAGGCCATGAACTTCCCGGTGTTACTGTCATGTCACATTGGCACTGACAAGAACAGTGTGCACCAAACCTTCAACTGGTCAGAGGAGCACAGAATATTCTTGCTTGAACACAAGCAAGAATAAGAAACAGCTTCAGCCAGCAGGTACAGGAAACACAAGTCTGAAAGACTTGCAGAGAGGACATGGCAGGAAATGTGCTCTGGGCCGGAAAGGTTCCATGCCAACACGGTATGTCCCTGAGGAACAGCAGCTATGAGCCATCTACGCCAGGGAAAGGACACCCTTGAGGGACTGCAGCTGTGGGCGACTGACACTAGAGCCACACCCACACCAGAGCAGTGACAGCCCTGAGGGACCATAAGCAACCCTCAGTGGGGCAGGGACACTTAGAAGCAAAGAGTAGCAAAGGAAAATCAGTAGGAAGCAAGGAAGAGCAGCAGAAAGAAACCATGAGGTGCATGGCCTTCCCGCTCTGCCTGTCGTATCACTGAAGGAGCAGGGGATGGGCTGAGCATAACCTGCAGCAAAAAACAGGATGGGCTGGGTAGGGGTGCTTGGCTTAAGCTAAAAGTAAGGAAGGTGGAGGACCTTAGGGGTTTGATTGACCATTTTCTTTCTCTCAATGCCCAAATGCCTCAGCAGAAGTTGAGGTTAAGTGACAGTAAACTAACTTAAGTTCCCTGAGTTGAGACTGTTTTGCTCATAATATTCTCTCAAATTTTATTAGGCTTCAAATAGTAGGTCTCCCTGCTTGAGCATGGAAAACAGTTTGGCTAAAAGAAAGAGGCTTGCCCCTGGCAAGATGATCTTAATTGATCAAGATTACTATTATTACTGCATTTCACTAACACAGCTGTCACCTGATGAAATACAAGTCGATGGCAGTGAGAGGTTCAAGACAGCAAGAGGTAAAGCAGAGTCCCTTCTCAAGCACAGGCAACCCCACCACATGCATCAGAGTAACATCAGGAAAATATTGAAACTGGTCTTGGCTGGACAGCAGTAGGTTGAGTCACGCTTACCTCCTGCCAAGTTAAATCACTGTAACTAGGGAAAGCTTAGGGATTGCTGCAGTGATGTCATTTTGACGTAGCAGTGCAGTGGCCATTTTATATACATAACATCACATTAAAAAGAACAACAAACAACCTCTTAGCCATTTCAAATTAGAGTACACAGAAAGATGCAGAAACATGTGCTGCACCTTCCAAGTTCATGCTGACATGTATGCACACTAGCACTGCTACTAAAACTGTTTAACCGAAAGTAAGTTGCGTGGGCTTGTGTTGTGTTTGTTTAGAGGTTTTTTGTTTGTTTTTTTCTTAATCAGATTTAAGAGGCAAACAACTCCAGAGCCCACAAAGCAGAGATCACCCTCCAGCTGAAAAGCTCCATCTACTTGATTACATGCTCTTTTCACCATCTTTCATCCAACTAGTCATTTTTCTCAACACTGACTTGCCTCAGCAATAAGTCAGGGGCAGAAGTGTTTCCCACCCTTTGCTCATAGCCCTATAATTTTAGTGGTTATACAAAAAAGGGATATCTACCTGTAACTTAACCTAGGCTACTGATCATACGACACAGATACCTCAGCTTCTAGCATGTATTTTGCTTGCCTCCTGGTGCTCGCTACAACAAATGTGTTTCAGTCAACAAACTCTATTCAATCCTTGCTAAGGATACTTAAATAATATATTCTTCAGTCCAAACTAGAGATCCTCAGTCAGAAGACAGATTTTTATGCCTTTATCTTTCTCCAGTAGAAAGGGAGACTTTTGAGCCTTGTGTCTGCATACAGCAGTTCTCTGCTACTCATCATGTATGAATTTTTTTGTTTAGCTTTCCTTCTGCTGTGCTCTTCATATTAATTGTACAGAAGATCTGCTGCCTAATACTTTGTTGTTGTATTTTGAAAACCAGATGCCTAAAATTAGATGCAGGGCTACCCCAGTGATTTCACAGATGCAAGATGGCTGAGCCAGTGTCACGCCTCACAGCCAGCCAAAACAGGCAGCCTCCTGCCCCCCCACTTACCCCATCCCTCTCCCACCTCATTTCCACTCTCCCATGCTTGACCCTGCCACTCCTTTGTGCTGGCTTCAACACTCAAAGACTGCAGAGCAAACTCAATGCATCAGATTAGTCATTTGCTGACTTATCAAGCTGAATCATCTCAGTACAGGCCCCAGTGGGCACCAGACCAAACAAATGAGGAGAAACATGGAAAGATCCCACTCCTCAGCAGTGTCAAGCTGTCAGACTGCCTGTAGAAACCGATGATAGAAAAACTCACATTCAACCTTCTGGATGCAGCCCCAATGATATCTGAATTCCAGCTTTGCCTTACTTGGAGAGCTCATACATAGCAAATGAGACAACACTTGAATACCAGTTCTCAGGTTAAAATTGCAAGCTCTTTTTCTAAGCAAGCTCAAATAACAAAGTTCACCCTTGCTTAATAATACATTCAAATCCTGCTAGCAGCTTTCACATGCCTAACATGGATGATCTGGTAATAAATTCTCAGTCCAGAGGCACACACTCATCCGCTCAAATTATGAAAGCGAGCTGTCCCGGTGAAACCAGTCACCTCCGAACTGTCACACAACAGCTGAGCTGCGTGTAAGGCAAGACCCTTAACTTTCCATAGCAGTCTTGCAAATTCAGACTACAGACAGCCTGCCAACAGCGACATCAACATCCTCAAAAGTATGTCATTCAGGTTTTGCCTTTATTTTAATGTAAGCTTGCACCACTAGAAATGTGAAATTCCCCTGGAGGGCCCCACCCTCCCCAGGCTGACATTCTCAACAGTTCTTGAATTCGTTTGCATTTTGTTTAAGGAAAAAGTGTCCAAACTAATTATAACCTATCTACTTAGCTTATGTTATCAGCAGTCAATAGTATGCACATAAACTAAGAAGCTTTTTCAGAGCAATCTGTTAAATATGTAGCATCGTTTCCTCAGAATTCAAAACACAAGTCCAGAAGGCAGCTTCTGGGCACTTCCCCTCCAGTAAAGCAGAAACCAGACAGACTCTCTTCACCTCCAAACTTCTTGGCAGAAAGTTTAGGAAGACTACTTTTGAGTCACATCAGATACTTCCACATCTTAAGAGCATCACCCCAAAGATCTTGCTGTCCATGACTGTGAGTACTGCTTGCAGAGGAAAAGAATCAAGTTTCCCACTTAAGCAGTAAGATGATATCTAAATGACAGCAGCCTGAATCATCTGTCAGATTTAAAGTTGGTTTCTGTAAAATTGTACTGGTTTTCCAAGAGCTCAGCTTTGCTAACCTACCAGTTAAGACTACAATAAGGCCACAGCATAAGAACTGAAGTCAAATGGGCTTGATGCCAAGCTGCTTATCCTGCATACATTATCTATAGCTTCCAGTCAAAGTTAAGAGACAGATATTTCAGTGTTGCTTTTACAAAGCCCTGGAAAGAAAATGCCTAGGCATAGCACTGAATATTCATATTAACACCGTAAAAGAAAGTTTCTTAGAAATAAATCATATAAACAGGAAATAACAATTTGCATAGCATATCCCAGTTTAGGAATCTTCCTCCTGAAAAAAAAACTCCAATCTCCAGGCACTGGGAACTTTGCTTCTTTTCTTCCCCACCGAAACTGTTTCCTTATACCAAATACTAACGTCCTCTTTATTACATACACACCATTTTTATCAGCGTAAAGAAAAATCATCCCTGACGTGCGCTGAAGCCATAAGCAGCTTATCAGAAAACACACTGGTGTGTTTTACCCGGCTGTTTTGCCATAGTATATTCACTTTGTTTTTAAGGGCTGTAGTGTGACGGCACTTTGTGGTGAGTAACTAACTGCCTGATGCACTCGAATTGCTCCAACTCCGCTTTCTTTCCTAAAATGGAAGCCGAGCTCCAGCAGAGCTCCCCGCCGCCCCGAGACCCCTTCAAGCCTCCTTCACGGACCCCCCGCACCCAACGACACCAAAGGGGGTAGTACCACGCATTTACCAAAGAGGCTAAAGACAAGACAGAGCTTCCAGTCTCGGAAGCGGACAGAAAACTCAGGAATACTTTTCCAGTTAACAGTGGAAAAAAGGCAAACCAAACACACAGAACAACCAATCAAAAAAAAAAAAAAAAAAAAAAAAAAAAGGCTGGAACGAGAGCGCGCCGTTTTATTGCCCAGGACAGGCACGGGCAGCTAGCGCCGGGGGACCCGCCCGGCTCCATCCCGGGCTCCTCTCGTCCCCGGGGCCGCTCCGCTGATGCCCCTCTCCTCTGTGCCGAGCGACAACGCTCGACCCATACCCCGGGAATAGAGGGCAGGCCAGCGATACCCCATACCCCAGCGGGGTAGCGGGGATCCGCGGCATAGACCGCTACTCTCCGCCCGCCCCTCCTCACCTTGGGCAGTGACCAAGACGGCGAGCAACACCACCACCACCACGGGAAGAAGTCTCCAACCCGGCATGGCTGTCTGCCTCACACACACCGCCCGCTCCCGGACCGCTACAGCTGCTCCCGCTTGGCCGGAGGGCGGCACCGTACCCGGCCGGGGCGCGCAGCGCGGAACACGCCCAGACAGCTGCGCTGTCACGGGAGGAGGAGAAGGGCGGTGGCCGCTTTTCCCCTCGGGGCTTCTCCCGGGTGGGGAGGCCCCAGCCGCTCCTGCCAGCCGCGGTGGCGGAACGGCGCTGCGGTGTGGGACGCGGAGCCTGCGGTTGAGGTGTGCGGGCCTGTCCTCGGGGTGGTGGGGCGCTCGCAGCTCTCCTCAGGGGCGGGCGGTGGCTGGGAGTCGGGTTTCAGATGCAATACTGGTCGAGTCGTCCCGGCTCCAGCGGGCTGGAGCAGGATTACGGCTTTGGGACTTGCGGGTGTGGGCTGCTCAGCACCGGCCGCTCCTGCAGACGGAGGGAAGCACCGGGGGCCCCGAAAAGACCTGTTCGCTAGACGAAGTGGACTTCCGGGCTTGACCACTGGCCACAGCTTTTAATAGTAGATGCGTACTGCTACACCCCTGTTCTCTCTTCACCCAGCACTCTTTTCCTGCTTTTCCTCAGGAAAAGTTGCCCAACACTAAAGCATGACAGAACGCCTAATAATATTGCCCGTAGCAACCTTTGGGTTTTTTCTTTGATTGGACAGAAAGTCGTTAAAATGGCGTTAATATGTGCAAGCGATGCTGCACTGTGTGCACAACTGGCAGGTACAAATGAAACCTCTGAGCAGTTTCTTAACTAATTTTGCTGGTGTGGGAAGGTGAATACTCAAGACCGTGTTTTCACAGAAGTCGTTTTCCAATGGCCATTTTGTGTCATGTATCAGATACTTTGGGTTGAGGGCCAGCTGGTCCCCTGGGTGCTGTTGTATCAGCCTGCAAGTCTGGGTCAGGGTGTTGACACAGTTGTGCTGTGCTCTGAGTGGGGACACACATGACAAAAACACCTCTCCCAAATCCTCATTGTCACTTACTGAGTATGCACTAATGACTGACTGCATGAAAAGTAGTTCACTGGCACACAGAGTGTGACTTTGAACATAACTGGTGGTGTGCGGCTGACTTGGATTCACTGGTTGTAAGCCTGTACCTTCCTCTGGGGGGGTCTATGCCTCTTCTCTAGCATTTGTAGGACCTTGCCTGCTGGAAAAGTGGAAGGTCAAGGAGCCAGTGAATCACTGTCACCAGTTCATAAATTGATGGTAATACTTCCTTCTCTTTGACAGCACCTAGTCACATATTTTTAAAATTTGACCAGAGGCAATAAAGACTTTAACTGTAGTAATAGATTTAAACACACTTAATCTTAAAATTGTGTTGCATTTTAAAGTAAGGATAAACTTTTCCATTAAAATATCTGAGTTTTGCAGGAGGAGTACTGGCGTTAACATTACATTGTTGTTAGCTGCTTCCTTTTTTCTGGACTCCAACCCGAGAAGGTAAGATTTCTATACATATGCATTGGGTGCGCCAGCAGTATAGAGCTAGTCATTACATTTAGGTGCACAAACACAGGACATTACTGATGTTGCTCAAAGGATATCCTTTAACAGAGTGTTTGTTTATAGCTAGCGGTTGTTAGTCATCATCTAAGAAGTTGCTGTCTTGACAACCAGAACAAGAATTGGTACTCCTCAGAGTACTGCACACTTCTCTGCTAAAGTGCATCATACCAAAACACTATTTTTGGTCTTTGTTTTCCTCAGGATTGCAGAAGTAACAGAGAAAGCTGAGTTATCTCACTGAAATTACCACGCCAGATCAGGGCCCTGTAGCTTCTTGTTTCCAGAATTAGTCTTTGTCAAAGTTACCATCTTTAGATGAAATAAAAGCAACTTCCTGTTAGAACAGATGTGAGATGACTGCTTTGCACTGGAGCTAGTGGTTTTTCCACTTAGTTCAATCCTTGAGGCAGGGGTACAGTTTGCTGGCACTAGCCACTTTATAGCTAATACATTTTTCAGATTAATGAATATCCGGGGGGGGGGGGGGTTCAGTCTTATTAATCTTCTGATCTGAATGTTTCACTGACATCATGTGAAAATGAGTTTTGTTATTTGTGGTTACCATTTCTTCTACGTGTGAAACTTTGATCAGAAAAACACCCAGGCTTTGTCCCTCCACATATAAAGCCAACTCATCTGTAAAAATAGAAATAATTTAGTAACAATGCTCATCATCTGATTGTGTGAGTAATCCCAGACCTACTTCTTCTGGTAGCACCAGTCTTTGACCCACTCAACCTGAAATGATTCCCCCGCCAGGTCTTTCACTCTGTCTGTGTCCTGCCCATAGCCTCTACTAGGAAGCTTCTGCGAACAGCCTGAGCATTCTCATCTGAATCATGCCTGATCTGAAAATGCCTTAGAAGGTTACCTTAAGACTTATTCCTAAAGAACAGGATCTTTAAAAGACATGCACAATCTGTGGTTTGGTCAGATAAAAAATAGGACTTGTACAGCAGTGCAGTGAAGGCTGGAAGTTGTAAATCCACATTAAAGTGTTCAAAGTTGAACTCGATGTGAGCAGGTAAAGAGCTGTCTTTGGAGCTGTCTGTGACCTATGAAGGTAAGTGCTCCTTCTTCTCAGTTTCCTCCAATTCATCTTCTGAAATAAAATTATTGTAGCTCTTTTCCTGCCTCAAAATAATTTTTTGCCCCCTTCTACCTATGAGCTCCCAATCTTGTCAGAAACAGCACAGATCTCCAGATGTTCAAAGAAGCAAAGGAAAGACAAATAGATTTTTATTTGCTAAAAGCAAAGTCTTCATGGGGCAGTTAAAACCCTACTGCTTGTCTCCTGAGAACACCTTTTGAAAGAAGGCGGCCACAGCCACTGCGGTGGATGGTGAAGAAGATGGGCAAAGACAGCACTAGGGAAAAAAAGAGGTATGCAATACTGGCAGTGGTGAAAAGCTATTCTTTGATGTGCACACGCATTCAATCACCGTTACAAAGTTGGTATGAGTACAAAAATAACCCATTATACCTTTTTTGCTTTTCATATCCACCAGAATTTGGTAATACTCTATGATGACTTTTTATTTCAGGTGGAATGTTTCTGACACCAAGAATACTTACGTGTAAGGGGCATATTTGGGTGTGTTGATGTTTTAGTTGTGGCCTCATCTATCAGCATGTATTTGAAGACTCTTTGCCAGAAGCATCTCTCTTTTTTTTTAACCAATTGGAAATCAAAATGAAGGGCAGGGTTTCAGTGCTGGTTTCTGCTCTGGCATCTACTGAAGCATGTATTCCGAGCTTTGTTTCTACTTTCTGTGGGGATATAAAGGTTCACATTTGTCTTTTATTTTTAAGTAAAAGTCAAACACATGAAACCTTATGTTCTCCCACAGTGTTTTCATACTTGAGCTGTGAGAAGGTGAAGGGGCTAGTTCCACCAACAAAGTTTCATGTATATAAGCATAATATTTTAGCAGCAAAATGAAGTTTAAGGGGCACTAACAAACTGATATGGTATAGTCAGTCAGTCAATGCATTTCTGAGTTGTTTTTTTGTTTTTGTTTTTTTGAAGGGTGAAATATAAAACCTGTATTACAAACACAGTTAACCCCCAGTTGATCCTTGGTTAACGATTATACAAACTGCGTATTTGTCTGGGGTTTGTTTGGGATTTTTTGTTTGTTTAAAAACAGCAGTATTATTTCCAGTTTTAAGTGTATGTTCAGAATGAGCCAAAGATGCTGCAGAATCTGCTGTGTAACCTCTGCTGGCTCCCCTGTTATATACTGTTTTGTGATGCTCCCTGTGTTGCAGGACAGAAGATACATTAAGACATTGTAGCTAAGGGTTTCTTCCTGGGGAAGCAAATTACATTCCTCTACAAGCAGCCTGTTCAATAGCAAAGATCATTTCAGAAAGGAGTTTCTGCAGAAGATGTGTAGATCCCAAACAACCTCTGCAAAGTCCAGTTACATGGTCTTAGTCATCCTCATCTTTTCCTGCAGTAAATGCCTACTCTGTTGGTACTTGTTCCCGTCCAGTAGCAGCAATACTGCAGTATTTGTGACTTAAAGCACTAGCTTTCATAGTAAGGCACCAAGGTCTGTAGCAACTGACAGCCCAGCTTCTTTAAAGCTCATCCCATTTCTACTACTGTAGAGATTCCTCCTATTACAACTATCAGCCAGGTATTGTTTCCTTTTCAGATTCCCTCCACATAGTTTTATATTTTGTTTTATTCTTTTCTATCTTCCAGTAACATCTGTACATACTTTAACTACACTTCCTATAGGCTATCCAAAGACCTTTCTATGTCCAAAGCCGATTATGGTTTTCATAACAGTTAATAAAGAGAAATACAATTTTATAGATAATTTTTCAGCATGATAATTGACATTTGAAGATACATTAGGTGAACAGTTGTTTAAAAAGTAGCTGTATTTTGTATATCTTGGATGTCACTCAAAGTTTAGTTTCATAATAAAACATGCAGCTTATTGATTAATTGTCCTGGGTTCAGCATTAGCAGTCATTTTTCTCCTTCTTAATATCTGGTGCAGTGCTGTGGTTTTGACTTTCAGCCTGGGAACAGTGCTGATAACACTGATGTTTTCAGTTGCTGCTCAGTAATGTGTACTCTGACCAAGGACTTTCTGAGTCTCATGCTCTGCCAGGGAGGAGGGGAAGTCAAGAAGAAGCAGAGGCAGGACACCTGACCAAAACTAGCCAAGGAGGTATTTCATACCACAGCACGTCATGCCCAGTATGTAAACTGGGGACAGTTACCCGGAAGGGTTAGATCACTGCTCCAGTCAGGCTGGGTATCAGTCAGCAGGTGGTGAGCAGTTGTATTCTCTTCCAATGTTATTTCCCTTGTCATTATTATTATTGGTGGTAGCAGCATTGGTTTGTGTTATACCTTAGTTACTGGACTGTTCTTATCTCAACCCGTGGGAATTACATTCTTTTGATTCTCCTCCCCATCCCTCCGGGAGTGGGGGGAGGTAGGGGGGAAGCGAGTGAGTGGCTGCATGGGTCTGGGATGCCAGCTGAGCTTAAACTGAGACAGAAATAACTTATTTCTCTTACAGTTGTTGGTGTTTTTTTGTCGTTATTGCAGTTTATCAGAAAGAGAGAGATATTTTATTTCCTGTGTAACCTTTTTTAAACAAATACAGCCCACAGCAGCAATGCTTAACATGTTCTTCCTCAGTAATGGAGACTCAGCTATGCTTTTATGCATACATCAGTACAGTATAAGGCTGTCAAACAGATTTGTGGTATTGACACACAGGGTATTTAAGTGGATTAATCTTAATATCTGTAACTGTAGATACTCATTGCTAGTTCTCTTCTGTGTATGTTTTCTTAACTAATATGTAGATCTTGAGGAACTAACTTTCCTGGAGTTTTCTAAGCAACCTCTTCTCTACTATTCTCCCCTTCTCTTAGGAGTCAAATTCATTTTCTTCTGTAATAACACACACCAGTAGAATTAGAACAAGTGTCCTTTTATTAGGATCAGGTGTTAAATAGCTAGATGCCTATTGTCTAAGATATTAAATTAATTATACATACGCAGAGGTTTTGTTAAGATGTTTTAGTAGTTCCTCTGAAAGATCTAGCGATGTCAACATAAGCAAGACTTTAAGAGGTCTTCTTTGTTAAGAATTAATTCTGTGGTATTTTTAGGCAAAGCATACCAAATGTGTTGCTTTTTAAAACATTATTATTTTGATTTTTATGGTTCCTTTTCTGTTGAACAAGTTTGTTGTTTTTTTTTTTTTTGTTTTTGTTTTTTTTTTTTTTTTTTTTTTTTTTTTTCAGTTACTGCAGTGTGTTCACATTTCTGTTATTTCATAGAATCATTGAATAGTTAGGGATCATCTTAAGGTAATCCATTTTCCCTTCTTGAAAATGGGGGTTATATTTCCCTTTTTCCAGTCATCGGGAACTTTACCTGACTGCCATGATTTTTCAAATATGATGGACAGTGGCTTAGCAACTTCATTTGCGAGCTCCTTCAGAACCCGTGGATGGATTTCACCAGGTCCCATGGATGAGCTGGGGAACTACAGACCAGTCAGCCTCACCTCTGTGCCTGGCAAAATGTTGGAGCAAATTCTCCTGGAAGGCATGCTAAGGCACATGAAAAACAACAAGGTGGTTGGTGACAGCCAGCATGGCTTCACTAAGGGGAAATCCTGCCTGACCCATCTGGTGGCCTTCTATGATGGAGCTACGGAACTGATGGACAGGGGTAGAGCAGTTGATGTTATCTACCTGGACTTGTGCAAAGCGTATTGTTAAATATTTATATTCACCTTCTTTAATTAAAGATCTATTTTAATTCCTGTTTCAGAAGACTATAGTATCTTCACTGAATTCTAGTAAGATGAGTTTTTTTCCTGTCTAGATAGCCATTTGTAACAGTATGTCTTCATAATAGTATTTCCTAGAAATGTCTAGTCTAGTATAAATGCTGAAAGCTGTCTGGTTGTAGCAGTATATGTTATAGACCTCTACATAGGTTTATCAATTACAGAGAAAAGTGTTTTTTTAAACAACGCTTGTAAGGTATGCTATAGTATAGATGTATCCAAAGAACGTAAAATATGTCTTCTGCTGATAGAAGCTCTTGATTCCTCTAGTGATATTTCAGTTTTACTAACTGTATGAATCTCTTTTTGTGATTTAAATGCTGAGATTCAGGTTTCATGGTTATGTATCTTTTGAAACCTGTTTTTCCTATATCCACATTTTTCAATGAAACTTTGACTGTTTAAAGTCAATTCTGTTTTACTGTAAATATTTGACTTACTGAAAAGAAAACCTGCAATGCCTTTCCTCTGTTTCTGGCAAATTGATATTTTCAGTAATGAAATGTTTGTTCTTTTTGAAAAACCTGTGATGTCCAATTGTTTTTATTTTTTTCTTCTAATAAAAAAAAATTAAATTTTAAGATGATAACTTAGTGCTGAATTTATATGTTATATTCCCTGATATTAAATTCTGTTTGTCTCTGCTCTTCAGAGGAAGGAAGGAGAAAACTGGGGGGTTGGAACTAGATGATCTTTAAGGCCCCTTTCAACCCAAACCATTCTGTGATTCTACGATTCTATGTCACTGCATATGTTCCCTTTCCTTTCCTTCCCTCGGGAATGCAGCCCTGGGTAACTAGGGCTTGCTAGAGCTTTCTTTCCTGGGTGCCCTCTGATCCATGCGGCTGAAGCCTCCTGCAGTGTGCACCACAAAGCCACCTGCACCAGAGATGGGAGTTGGACCAGTTGACTTCAGGAGCAGTTAGGTTGACACCATAGAATCATAGAATAGTTAGGGTTGGAAAGGACCTTTAAATCATCTAGTTCTAACCCCCCTGCCATGAGCAGGGACATCATACACTAAACCATATCACCCAAGACTCCATCCAGCCTGGCCTTGAACACTGGCAGGGATTAAGCATTCACTTCCTAGGGCAATCTGTTCCAGTGCCTCACCACCCTCACAGTAAAGAACTTCCTTAAATATAACCTAAACTCCCCCTGTTTAAGTTTGAACGCATTACTCCTTGTTCTATCACTACAGTTCCTAATGAAGAGTCCCTCCCCAGCATCCCTGTAGGCCCCCTTCAGATACTGGAAGGCTGCTATGAGGTCTCCACGCAGCTTTCTCTTCTCCACGCTGAACAGCTCCAACTTTCTCAGCCTATCTTCACACGGGAAGTGCTCCAGTCCCCGGATCATCCTTGTGGCCCACCTCTGGACTTGCTCCAACAGTTCCATGTCCTTCTGATGTTGAGGACACCAGAACTGTACACAATACTCCAAGTGAGGTCTCATAAGAGCAGAGTAGAGGGGCAGGATCACCTCCTTTGACCTGCTGGTCATGCTTCTTTTGATGCAGCCCAGGATACAGTTGGCTTTCTGAGCGCACAGTGAAGGTGACTCATTCTAAATTTCTCATCGATCAATACACCCAAGTCCTTCTGTGCAGGGCTGCTCTGAATCTCTTCTCTGCCCAACCTGTAGGTCTGCCTGGGATTGCTCTGACCCAGGTGTAGGACCTTGCACTTGACTTGGTTGAACTTCATTAGGTCGGCATCGGCCCACCTCACAAGCATGTCAAGGTCCCTCTGGATGCCATCCCTTCCCTCCAGTGTATCTCCCGAACCACATAACTTCGTGTTTGTTGTTGGCAAACTTGCTGAGGGTGCATTCAATCCGGCCACCCATCTCACTGACAAAGATGTTGAACAGGATTGGTCCCAAAACCGACCCCTGAGGGACACCACTCATACTGATCTCCAACTGGACACTGAGCCATTGACCATAACTCTCTGCGTGCAGCCATCGAGCCAATTATCCATGGAGTGGTCCATCCATCAAATTAATGTCTCTCCAGTTTAGAGACAAGAATGCCCTGCGGGACAGTCTTGAACACTTTGCACAAGTCCAGGTAGATGATGTCAGCTGCTTTGCCCGTATCCATCAGTTCCATAGCCCCATCATAGAAGGCCACCAAACTGGTCAGGCAGGATTTCTCCTTAGTGAAGCCATGCTGGCTGTCACCAACCACCCTGTTGTTTTAGCATGCCTTCCAGGAGAATCTGCTCCAAGATTTTGCCAGGCACAGAGGTGAGACTGACTGGTATGTAATTCGCTGGGTCATCCATTTTCCCCTTCTTGAAAATGGGGGTTATATTTCCCCTTTTCCAGTCATCGGGAACTTCACCTGACTGCCATGTTTTTTCAAATATGACGGACAGTGGCTTAAGCAACTTCATTTGCCAGCTCCTTCAGGTCCCGCAGATGGATTTCATCCGGTCCCATGGACTTGTGCATGTTCAGGTTCTTAAGATGATCTCGAACCTGATCCTCTCCTACATTGGGCCCAAGGTCTTCATTCTCACAGTCCCTGCATCTGCCTTCCAGGACTTGGCCAGTGTGGTCAGAGGATTTGCCAGTGAAGACTAAGGCAAAGAAGTCATTAAGAACCTCAGCCTTCTCCAAATCCAGGGGAGCCAGTTCTCCTGACAGCATCTGGAGATTTCCTGGCCCTCCTGGCACATTTCCTTCCAGCTGGGACACAACACTCCTGAGCTTGCAGCAGGTGATCCTTGAATGTCAACCAGCAGTCTTGCGCCCCCCTGCCTTGTAGGTCTTTATCCCATGGAACCTTACTAAGCAGGTTCCTGAAGAGGCCAAAGTCTGCTCTCTTGAAGTCCAGGGCAGTGAGCTTGCTGCATGCTCTTCTCACTGTCCTGAGGATCTCGAATTCGACTATCTCATGATTGCTGCAACCAAGGCTGCCCTGGAGTGTCACATTTCCAACCAGCCCTTCCCTGTTGGTGAGGACAAGGTCAAGCATGGCACCTCTCCTTGTCGGCTCCTCTAATACTTGCAGAAGAAAGTTGTCTTCCACACAATCGAGGAACTTGCTGGATTGCTTGTGCCAGGCCTCCAACAGATATCAGGGTGGCTGAAGTCCCCCTTGAGAACAAGGGCCTGTGAGAGTGAGGCTGCTCCTATCTGTCTGTAGAGTGCTTCATCCACAGAGTCCTCTTGATCAGGAGTAGTAGTAAATCTCTTCACTGGTGCATCAGCTGGTTGTTCATTTGCCAAGGTGTGTCCTTGTTATCTCCCTGCGGAACTGCAAAGCGGTTCTGGGTGGTGATGTGAGATGTTGGAGGAAGCACCTTGCTGTTAATTGTCCTCTTTCTCCTTTTTTGTTGTGTGGGTTTTTTTGGTTTTGTTTTTGTAACCAGTTCCTAGCTTCCTGGATTACTGCCCTCCTCCTCTTCTGCATGCACTATGGTGCCACCTGTGGCCTCTGCACAGTTTGGGCCTGGAGCAAGCAGCCCAGCTCCTTCTAAGATTCCCGGACATCTTTCAGCTACTGACAGAGTCCCTCAGCTCAGCCACTGCTGCAGAAGGACCTCCATCAGGGCACACGGAGCGCAGCGCTGCCCATTGTGCACCCTCGCCTCACAAGATCAGTGCAGGCACTTTCTGCACCCCGAGCTCCGCGCTGCACCCTCCCCTCTCATCGGCTCTGCACTGAGAAGAGCGCTTCCCCCTCCCCCCCCCCGCTGCCCTCCCGCGCCAACAGGCGCCCCACGCGCTGTTCCCGCGCTCCGCGGGGCGGGCTTTCCCCGCTCAGGGCGGGGCCGTCCCTCCTGGCACCGCCCCCTGTGAGTCGCTGCTCGCCGCAGAAGAGCTGCCGGCTCCTGCGCAAGGCTTGGCGCCGGCTCGAGGCACGTCGGTGGCTCTCGCCGCTCAGAGCTGAGGCTCCTGAAGGCGGGGTTTACCCATCGCTCCGGTGCTTGAAGGCCCCTCTCTGGAGCTGCTCACCTCGGCAAACCTGCATGAATTTTAAGACTACCAGGATTTAGGAGTTTCTGTGGTTATCCTATTAGCTCACCCCAAGTTACGTGCTGTGTGGAAGGCTCAGGGTAGAAACCGCAGGCAAGAAAGCTAAAGTTTAATGGGAGCTAATTGTTCTTATATATTTTGTTGTCTTCTGTATCTCCTGCTTTGTTATGTAGCACAGATTATGTGTCTGATCAGGTTCATAAACACAGTGAGAGTGTAGCTGGTTTTTTTGGAAGAGTCCAGCAGATCTGACAAACATTGCAAGAATTTATGAGCCATTTGTGAAGGCATTTTGTTTGTAACTGTGTATGCATGCTAGATGCATCATATTACAGCACTGATAAGAACCATTTCTATTTCTTGCTTAGATCTTCATGTAAGGATCCTTCATTAAGATGCTATGGCAAATACTGTTGGTAACTTCAGCTGTCTACAGTCTAAGACAGGCATAAGCTAGTCATGTGTTGCAGAATCAAAGAAGCAGCTGCTCCAGGGTGTTACAAAATGTACTGTTGCAGTTCGTTGCAGGGAGCCTACAGGAAAGATGAGGTGGGACTCTTTTATCATGGTAGTGATAGGACAAGGGGTAGTCTAGCGTAATCAGGTCTAGTGGAAGGTGTCCCTGCCCATAGCGGGAATCAGAACTAGAAGATTTTTAAGGTCCCTTCCAACCCAAACCATTCTGGGATTAGAAGACTCTATGATTAAAGCTTTTAAATTTATGCTTCAGTGCCAGGTAGTTAGAAAGGCAGTGGCCTCCATCATTGCATAGCCTTGGCTATGGAGTCAGTGACCCAAAGAATCTCGAGTCACTAAGTCATGCATGTGTATGGAAGGATGCTCACTTTGGTGCCTGTGCACCAGGACAGGTAGATACTGTCCTCAAAAAGACAAAGCTATATAAATGAATGCAGAATTATGGCAGTGGAAAACTTGCAATGCTTTAAATAGGGGAATTCCCAGAGTCAGTCTCTTCTCACACACAGGAGAACTAAATGCATTGCTAGTCATGCATCGTCCTAGGAAGAAACAAATCTAAAGGCACAAATGCCCAATTCCGCCTTAATGGGTGGGTGCTTAAAAAGGCAGGTAGGAAACCATTATTCTTATTTCCTTTTGAAAACTTTAAAATTCATCTTTAAAGAATCATTTCCAGCATAAGGGTGGATTTCCTGCTTTAGGATCTTTCTTGTGGTTTTTCCTGTCATTTTCTTTAGGAGCAGTTGACGTTCTGTGTCTTTGTGCTCAGTGATGCTGATTAGCCAGGCTCCCTCCTCAGTCCATAGAGCTTTTTTTGGATCGTGACACAGAAATGCGTGGCAGTGCTCGTGCACTCTGTTGGTGGAAAAATGTTGATTTTCTGAATTTGCTTCCCAAAAGATGACTGTATCCTTTTACTTGCAGCTGTCTGTACAGGAGTGGTGGAGGGAAGGGTGTAACAGTTGGGAAGCCTATGTGTTTGCCTGAGTGGAAAAAAAGCAAAAAGTTGAGGAGCTGGTGATACTGATGTCATGGTCCAGTTGGGAAGAAACCCAAAGCAGTTTAAACTATTCCATGGTTTAATTTACACTGAGGGATAATGTATTAATTAGTTGATTCATACTTGGACTTTCTTTTTTTGAAACTGATGATTTAAAGTGAGTTGAAGTGCAGGAGTAATATTCCTGCCCTTCCATACTACAGAGAAAAATATTTTTTCCTCCAATTCTCTATCAATTATTTGCTTCCTTTCTGCTTTTGCCTTTCTGCCTTTGCAGAAAAAAAGAAAAAATACAAAACAGAAAGGCAGTTAGTAATCCTAAATAATTCAAGCTCTCTTTTATTATTTCCTTAAAGGACATCTTATGAATACACATTTACGTATTTATATGTGATTTTGTTGCAAATGCTGGGACCTGGAGGGAGCAGATCTACACTGTAATGCTGAGAAATGACACAACATTCCATTCTTCTACTATTTTTCTCTTATTATCTAAAGGAAGAAATAGAGAAAAGCAGCTTACTAAAGTAAACCTATAATATTCCTGATTATCTGTCTTTTCTTACTACATTACAAAATTAAGGGGGGAAAAAAAAAAAAAAACCAAACCAAAAAACAAGGCAAAATGGTATGTATGTGAAATACAAACCACACAGCTGGAACACACGCTTTTCCTGTCTCTGTAGTTTAGGAAAAGTCATTAAGTCAGACAATGCTGCATTTTCCATTTGAGCACATAAAATTTGAGTTTATAAAATAAGCTAGCATAACTGTACTTGCCTTGGGAGCACTAGCTGTGAATAACTTCTCCATAGAATTTAAGAAATATGGAAAGCAGGAGTCACTTGAGAAAAATAGCTCATGCATTTGTCATTCCACATCCATTTTTCTGACTCATTTATTTTACACTGCTCTTTTCCTAAGTGCCCAGAGTGCTATCCAAAAGCTTAAACAAATCCTCCTGCCTTTTTATTTGGTAGGGGTGGAGGGAGGGATTGGAGCGAAGTGTCGCTGGTCCTGATAGGGATGCATTTTCACACATGGTGTTTGTTATTACCAGGTTCAGAATCTCAAAGCTATTACTGCTCACCTTTCGTATCATTGCTTCACCTTCTTTTCCCCATATACTGTTCCATTTTGTTGCCTTGTCTCCTTTTCTGTCTGGGTAATTGCAAAGTCATTTAAGCTTGCCCTTGCTATCTGCTGAGAGCAGTAGATGGAAACCAGCAAAGGAATTCATTATGTCCTCAGTTTCAAGCACCTCAGCTATGTCTAGAACTGTATAATCAGAGAGACCATGTATGCTTGCTAATTTAAAAGAAGCTAAAGCACCATAGCGGTACCAGATGTGGAGGAGTGATCAAAGACGTGTATTGATGAGGTCTTGCATTGCCACTGGCTACAGTGTATGTCATTTCTTGTGCAAAACCAAGGCAAACCCTAATGATTGAGATGGTTTTTGATGCTTCAATCTGCACTGTTGTCCTGGGTTCAGCAGCAGCAGTCATTTTTCTCCTTCTTGGTAGCTGGTGCAGCACTGTGTTTTCAACTTTCAGCCTGGGAACAGCGCTGATAACACCAGTGTTTTCAGTTACTGCTTGGTAATGTTTTGGTCTGATCAAGGGCTTTCTGAGTCTCATGATGTGCCAGGGAGGAGGGGAAGTCGGGAGGAAGCAGAGAAAGGGCACCTGACCCAAACTGACCAAAGAGGTATTCCATGCCACAGCACGTCATGGCCAGGATGTAAAAACGGTGAGCAGAGACCCAGAAGGGTGGGGGTGCACTGCTTGGTTGGGCTGGGTATAGGTGGTGAGCGGTTGTATTCTTTCCTTGTATTTGCCTTGTCATTATTATTATTGGTGGTAGCAGCAGTGATATGTGTTATACTTTAGTTACTAAACTGTTCTTGTCTCAGCCTGTGGGAGTTGCATTCTTTTGATTCTCCTCCCCATCCACCCGGGAGCTGGGGGAAGAAAGAGAGGGGAGTGAGTGAGAGAACGGGTTGCGTGATTTACAGCTTAAACCACGACAACTGTGTTGTGTGCCCTGGCAGACTTCAGTATTTTAAAACCAGCTAAGAAACTGGAACATACCATGTTGATCACATTGTATCTCAGAAGAGAGGTAATGTTTATGGATCTACCATATTTCTACCATAATTATATATTCTGCTATGTATGGTCCCCAGTTCTACTTGACATCTGCTGATGCAGATGCCAGGAGGAATCTTTTTAAACTTACAAAATCCTGCAGAAATTGGTAATTTATTTCTTCCTGCTCATTAATAAGACCTAATTGTGTATACACTTCTCTAAGTGACAAACAACTACGTGCCACCTCTGTCCCCTCTGTCCAGATGCATTCTGCTAACATGAGTTCCTATAGGAGACTACTGTGTAATGGGACATTAGGGTCAGCTGTGGCCAATGGTTTAGATGAATTTTAGCAGAAAAGCAGGGAAAGGTGTACTTAAGACTCTCTCTGTGAATATGCTGTGAGAGACTGTAACTATGGGGAATGAGCTGCTCTTTTATAATTAAAGTAGTAAAGTCCTGCATAGCACCACTGCCTTTGTATTAGTGTACAGAATGCACAAAATAATTTTTGGTTTGTGTAACGGTTCAAAAGAGGACTTTACACATTTTGTGCAAAGAAAGTGATTGTTTAGTGATGCAAACAGGAAGCTTAGTAGTTGTGAATTCTGGTTTTATTCCTGGTTTGTGATCTTGAAAACATCAGCCTCTCTTCCTCTTGTTTCTTTCCACAGCTCTACAAGTGGGTTGACACTCTTGAATCTTTCAAAATTTAGCTCTGGCTTTTTAACAAGCTAAAATGTTCCAGATGCAATCCTTGGATGCAGCCAACGTGGATGCAGTGGATGACCTAGGCAGACCACACGTTACATAAAAGTAATTTCTGTCTTCCTGGATACAGCACCAGGAAGGCTAAATTTCAGCCTTTGCAGCTGAAGTTAGCACAGCAGAAAAACTGACCAAAACTCTATAGCAAAATCTTTGCAGATTGTGCAGTTAGCAGGAACATGCAGCACACAGAGCCTCATCTATGTCTTGTCGCATTCCAGTGCTGGGGGGATTGGACAGCATGAAACTGACACCACCAGAAAAAGAAGATGTTTACAACATGCTGTTTCTCTGATAACCCATTGATTTCCAGAGGTTTAACTTCATACAAAAGAAACATCAAGTCTTCTCCACCCTCTACCAGCCACTCTCTACAGTAGCTTCAAAGCCCACTTCCTCTTCTGTTCTACTGAAGACAGCACTGAGAATAGTCAGAAGAAACTTCCTTACTATCTTAAGGACAGCTGAAAAGCATAGAATCATAGGCTGTTTTTAAACACCTTCAGATCCACAGTATTTTTCTCTGTTGCATTAATTATACACACTAGCCTTGGTGTTCATATCCTAAAGCTGGCTAATGAGAAGGAAAATTGAGCTTTGCTTGTCTATTTGTCTTATGGTAAACAATTTTCTGCTTCAAATGTAATGCTGAGCAGGAGAGGATGCATGAGGAGGGTGAAGCACCAAACAAACATGCATCAGACCTGACAAGTTCTGTTCTGGCCTGGTGCTTTTTCAGTGAACTTTTTAAACTTGACAAAATGGGGTTTAAAAAAACATCAGCTCAGCACACAAGTTCCACTCTTTCATTGTCCTCACTTGGCAGCAGCTGAATGTCATGTTTGTGCTGTTCTTGCGCATGCTTCTTCATGTTAATTTACAACTAATAATTTATACAACTCTTAAAGATATTTGCACGACTTGCACCATTAGTTTGTCTAGAAATTTAATGGTTCTGTAACTTTATGCCTCTTCATTTAGTATATTTAGTTCTTATGAGTTTCCAGGTATGTTTAGTTACTGGCATAATTCACAGGTTGTCAGAAACGGTCTTCTCCCCTGCCTTTGGCATTTCTTCAGTGAGGCATTTGTATAGTAATATGAAGGATTTTACAAGTATAAGAGGTGAAAATGATACATACAACTAATTTGATATCTATATGAAGTCAGTAATTGAGCTAATACCCCAAAATACTAGAAGATAAAAAGTTTAAGTTTACATCCTTTTTCAAGTTTTATAGTTTATCGTATGGGAAAGTAAAAATCAACAATTGGTCGCTTGGTCAAATTCCCAGACACCTGGCTTGTGAACCCCTTGATTTACTCAGCAGCATTAATTTTGGGTGGAGCTATTTAAGAGCTCAGAAACATCCCTTAGTAGAGAATGGAATAGTGGAAGAAACTCATTAACTATACATCCTCACAAGTATGTTTTTCAGAAGCTGAAGTAAGACCTGTGAGGAGAGGCAGATGCATTTTTGTGTGGGTATGTGTACATTACTACTGATCGTGTCTATGAGTTTGCTTTTGAGACAAAAAAATTCTTTCATTTGTGTTGCCATCTTCATACACTATTTGGGGAATGCCTCAGAAAAGCCTGCTCTTGCTGGGGAAGTCAAGAGGAATAGCAGGGAACTGCAATCTGGTCTCCTCAAAACTATGTGGGAGAGGTTGCTGTTGCTTTTCCATAGAAGGATGCTTTGTGCTAACAAAACCCAGCATAACTGAATGCCCAACTGCAATCATTGTATTGGTGATCCAACAAGTAAGCATTAGATGCTAGTTTTAGCTACTTTCCTTTTTAAAATACAGCTGTCTAGTCTACATGTTAAAAACCAAGCCACCAGGCGCCTGCTCAGTTATTTCCATTTCTTTGCAAAGACAGAAAAGATGGACAGGATCTGCAGCAGCCACCGTACATGAGCAGTAAGATCTCTGGGAAGCTGTAACCTAGACTGTCTGTCGAGACTACCCAGGCACAACTCTGTAGTTCACATTAAGGGATTTCCTGCTTGAGATTTTCAGCCAATTTCAGCTGTGGCAATACATGGTGGAGAAAAACAGTCTCTTGAGTAGGGCACATGCGCCGGACAGAAGTTAATGCACAAGTTGAAACTTTAGACAAAGCACATTCTCCACCCTCAGAGAGAGGAAACTGTCAGCAAAGTGCACAGAACAAAAATGCCTATGACTCATGAAACAGATTAAAGGGGTTTTACTAGCACGCCTAGTTTGAGTTGAGTATAAAGGATAAAAGATGTCTCAAACCATCCTATGTGAATTAGGCAAATGTTGAATTCAGCTGTGGTTATGCTTGCTATTCATTTTTGGAAGCTGATTTCTGTTGGAATTTGTCATATCTGTTGTTTTTCTTCATAAAATCTTTTTCAGTGTGGCCAGTAACTGTGGCCAGAAAGAAGGCATGCACACATACAAAAGCTGTGGGTTGTATTTTAATAGGGATCCCTACTGCTTATCATTGCTGGTTTATGTAATTGTCTAGAAAAGGTCAGCATAGTTTGTGCTGTTGAACAGCTGAGGCTGAAAATTTTGTGGTTGGTTCCTCCCCCGTCCCCCCACTGGACTTGTAATCTTTTGACTAAAACCAGTATGAAAAAAGAAATTGGGGGGGGGGGGGGGCAAATAGGCAATTCAGCCTCAGGCCATTGCACCTTTGTTCTTGAATTGTGGTGAATCTTACTAGCAAAGCTATTCCCAAATAGTGGTTACAAAATGTTTGGTTTAAAGACAAAAAATGCTCAGATCTTTAGCTCTAAGGCCAGTTCCATAGTGCTTGGTTGGTGTTTTTCTGTATCTGTCTTATAAATTCTGTGCTAGAATATCTACAATTTTGATTTTGCTTTCTGTAGCACGTATGCAGTCATCTTTGGCATGACTTTTTATGTTGATTATGTTTGTCTAATTCTATAGGCTTAGCAAAGAATTTAAAGTGCTTTGCTTTAAACACTCTGCAGTTGTTCAAAACAGCTAACTGGTTGCTTAAATACATTTCAGAGGAGGACAGGGTTGAAGGAAGGTCCCTGCTGTTGGCTGGGTGAAGTCAGCCTCTGCTGTCATAGGAAGATCAGGAAGAGATCAGGAAGAAAAGTTCAATGCCAGCTTTTATTCGAATTAAAAAGCACACTGGAAGAAGGCTCTGAAAGGGTTCTGAGCATGGCACTTGGCCTTGAGGGACTGGGGAAGGAAGCTAGCTCTGCAAAGCCAAGGCAAGCTTTTCTTTTCTTTAGAAATGGAGACCCAGAAGTGACCACTGGAAATGGAGCTATGTTAAAGAGCAGCAATCTGAGGAAACTCAGAGCAATGGCAACAGGACAGACACTGAAACCAGTTAGGGAAGGCCCTGGAACAGGGAACCGCCTTAAGGCCCTTTTCTCTCTTACACTTTAATATGTAATAGATGGAGTGCAAGGGCTTTTCTTCCAGTGTCCCTGGAAAAAGCAGGGTGATCAAGCATTGCCAAAGGCTTCCCAGGGAAGTGGTGGAATCACCATCCCTGGAAATGTTCAAAAAGCTGGAGATGGGGCCCTCAGTGACGTGGTTTAGTGGTGGTCTTGGCAGTCCTGGGGTAACGGTTAGACTTGATGATCTTAACAGTCTTTGCCAACCTTGTTGATTCTAAGAAATAGTCACAGGTGCTCAAAAATTGAAGTGGTTATTATGTAAGGAGTGCATCTATACAAGAAAGGAGAAAATAGTATCTAAGAGATTTGCTTTGTAATTGCAGATGCAGCCATAGAGTGCCTTTTGACGCACCTGATGTCTCTCTCATAAAATATTCAAAGCAGCATGTGAATGGTGAGCTGTAACCAAAGCAAGAAGTTTTATTTCTGAAAGCAGGTCTCTGTCAGTAAAGGGACATGCATGCTAGATTTGCTCATAGCAGCAGAAGCTGTAAGACAGCTGTCCCATCAGAACTGAATTAGAAGTGAAGTCTTTGTTTCAGTAGGATCTATGTATTTGTTTGGCATTTATTTCCACTCTGTGGCCTTGTTTTGCCCCAAATCGGATGCAATAGGTTAATCATTCATATTTGAATTGTGTTACCTAATTAATATAGCTTCCTGGGAACAGAACACCTGTGTATACATTAGCTTCACTTAGAGCATAAGGAACCTATAAATAGGACAGGCAATTATGCTTTCCTTTTACCTCCTCTAAGGTTTGTTTTATGATTATCAGGCATTTGCATGTATGTGGTACAGCAATGCAAAGGCCAGATAAAAATCTGTAGCATCACCTGCTGCTTTTGTGAAGAGGAATATTCTTCAGCAGACATTAGTTAGGACCATTATAGTTAACACATATTTGTGGAGATATTCACACACCTGACTGAGATTCTGCTTCTCCTTCCAAAGCCAGAACATGCAGAAACATATATATTTACGCATATATCTATTTATCAAAGCATGGAAAGTTAAAAATCAAGTTTTGGAGGAGAGCACAGTTGAAAGTTTTTCTGAGCAGGAAACTTTCATTGGGAAAGGGAGAAAAAAAGAGAGCTCTTGACTCAAGGTGCAATTTTAGGAAGAAGATTGGCTCCTGTGGTCCTTCAGTGCATTGAAACGCAAAGGAGCCCTGCAGGGTAGGTAGCAAGTGCTACTTGTGATGTCTTTGTATTGTCTCCTGAGCTTGTCTGTTTGTTCTGCGTAAGTTTGTGTCTTTGTGGAAAAGAGAAGAATAATCAGACACAGAATTTAATTCTCTATGTGTAAGGGAACAAGGCTAGACTCTTCACAAGAAACAAGGAAGATCTCAAATTAGTCATGACACAAAGTGGCTTTTGTGTGATATAACCAGATCATCTGTAATTGCTAAGAGAGCATTTCAGCTGTTCTAAAACTGCCTGCTGGGGACCAAATGCTGACTTTTGTCAAAAGATCAAATGCTGAATAAGAAAAATCAACATTTCAGAAAAATTACCCTCTGGAAGTGAGGGAGCGTATGTAAAGGTAAAACGTGAGAAAGAGGCAGTCTTGTCTAAATCAAAGCGGAAGTAATGCAAGGGTGTGATTGGCAAATGTTAGTCATCAGTACTTTATGTGCTCGCTCCTGCTACACGCCCTGGCAGACCCTGGCTGCTTGCCGAGGCTTGATGCAGCTTTGCAGGGGAGAGCACAGCTCCCAGCTGCATCTGTGGGCCTGAGCTTTATGCCCAGTGATTGAACTTTCTTCCCTTCCTCTGGAGGGCTTCACTCAGCAATAGAGCAACAGCGGAGTACATGTTCTCCTGACAGCATGGAGGATCTAACTTCTCAGGATTTCTGCATGCTCTAGATCTGGGAGAAGACTTCAGAGCAAAACCTCAAACCCTCAGTCATGAGTGAATATTCCCAGAGTCCTAGCTGGTACTGACTAAGTGTCTGTGGAATGCACAATGCCAAGCACTGCAGTTTATGTTATTATTCCCCTGGAAGGAGATTTGTTCCTTTACTGAACTGTGAGACTTTAGTTTTGTATCAGTGTAAGTCTTTGAGAGACTTTTAACTAGTAGAAACTTGGAGTACTACACTGGTTGGCTGGAATCTGACTTACCAGCAGTCAGTGAGAACAGCTGCTAATCTTTTAATGGGTTGTGATTTACCTATTCATAGAGGCTAAAAAAGACCAGATAACTGGAATTCACAGACCATACACTCAGCAAAAGTCCAAATCAATAAGCCTATCCCAGAAGGTTTTGCTAGGGTAAAGGCACTCTTTCTTTCCTTGCTGTAGTATTCATGTATAGCAAATCTTTAGCTCCTACAACACCTATTTTTTTGTAAAGTATCTTGAGCATTTAAGTCCCTAGCCCTGTGGCAAGTAGCCCCTCTCTGAGAAGTGCTGAAAACCAGCATAGCTGCAGTGCAGAGGTTTTCTATTTGCTTTCTTCCTAGACATCATCAAGATAACAAAATCAATTTATCACCACCTGATAGTGTGGACAAATCATAGTCCTGTCCTGTCCTCTCCTCTCTTTTCCTCTCCTCTGCTCTCCTGTGCTCCTCTAAGGTAACAGATTCAGAAGAAAATCATAAGCATTTGTGTCCAGATATGGACTTGTGGTGGAAGGAAGGGGATCTCTTGTCGAACAGACTTCTAGTTGTGTGACAGCCTTTCTTCACTTAAACTGGAGCTGAGCTAATTTTGTGTTTCTGGGAGAGCATAGAGCACACTTGGCAGAATACAAAATGTTGCTTTTAGATAGCAGGGTATTAAATAACCGTCTAGCTTCTTGGTAGCATTAGCAAACTGAAAACTTGGTGCTTGAGGTGGGATTAGGCAATAGGAGCTCATTTCCACTGCAGTGGAATTGGTCAGATCCTCTTATGGCTCGTGAAAAATCATTATATTTAAACCTTACTGCTGGACCACCAGCTTTTCAAAGCATTCATAGCTTTCTGGTGGGTTGATATTGGTGAAGCTAGTGAAGCACACAGTACTAAAAATAAATTTTGAAGCTACAATGAAAGGCAAGCTTTTGGCAGATTTGCAGTCCTAACAGCACTGACTCCAAGCTTTTCTAGTTCCCTCCTCAAGATAATATTCCTAAAATGTGATTCAAGGAAGCGAAGTCCTAAACATCCAAAACATCAATTTATGTAAGTCTCTGTCTTTATCTGATCCTAACCTATGATATCCTGAAATATTTGTCTGTTACAGTTGTACAAATCAAGGCAAATCTAAGCCAAACATCCTGGGACCTGTTGCTTTTTTCACCTCCTGTCAATGTAATTAAGGAAAACCTAAGAGAACAGTTACACCAAATGAGAAGTTAAAAAAGTTGTGCTAAATAAGCATGCCCATCTGTCTTTCATTAGTGTGCTATGACTCACACAGATATCTGGAGATCATCCCGTTTCCTTCCTACTCTGAAAAAGACGTTTTCACAATTCGAATGTAGCCACCTTGGTTTAGACTTTTTTTAGACATTTTATTTCTGTGCAGGAAATTCATTCTAGAGAAAAAACATGGATGCCAGTTGCTAACTAGTTAAAGAAGAAAGTGGAGCAATAAGGTATACTTACTCCCTTAACTTTTTCTGTATGATGCTTCTGTGCCATTTCCAAAATCATTCTGGAGTACTAAGCTACTATGTCTGCTGCTCTTCATAGGCTGTGTCTTCACTATGTGGATGTAGGGTACTGAAGGAGCTGGTGGAAATGCTCACCAAGCCACTTTCAATCATTTACTAGCAGTCCTGATTTACTAGGGACGTCCCAGTTGTCTGGAAGTTAGCAAATGTGAAACCCATCTACAAGAAGGCTGGAATGAGGATCGAGGGAACTAGATGCCTGTTAAGTCTGACCTCAGTGCCAGGAAAGCTTATAGAGCAGATCATCTTGAGTGCTGTCACATGGCACGTAGAGGACAACGAAGTGATCAGGCCCAGTCAGCATGGGTTTATGAAAGCAGGCTCTGCTTGACTAACCTGATCTCTTTCAGTGGCCAGGTGACCCACTTAGTGGATGAGGGAAAGACTGTGGATATTGTCTGCCCAGACTTTAGTAAAGCCTTTGACACTATTTCCCATAGCATTCCACAGGAGAAGCTGTCTGCTCATGGCTTTGATGGATGTACTCTTCTCTGTGTAAAAAGTTGTCTGAATGGCTGGGCCCAAAGAGTGGCAGTTAATGGAGTTAAATCCAGTTGGCAGCCAGTTACAACTGGTGTTCCCCAGGGCTCAGTATTCAGGCCAGTTCTGTTTAATATCTTTATCAGCAATATGGATGAGGGGATTGAGTGCACCCTCAGTAAGTTTGCAGATGACACCAAGATGGGTGGGAGTGTTGACCTGCTGGAGGGTAGGAAGGCTCTGCAGAGGGATCTGGACAGGCTGGATTGATGGGCTGTGGTCATCAATGAGGTTCAACAAGGCTCAGTGGCAGGTCCAGCATTTGGGCCACAGCAACCCCATGCAACACTACAGGCTTGAGAAAGAGTGGCTGGAAAGCTGCTTCATGGAAAAGGATCTGAGGGTGTTGGTTGTCAGGTGGCTGAACATGAGCCAGATTGTGCCCAGTCAGTCAAGAAGGCCAACAGCCAGTAACCTGTGATGTATCAGAAGCAGTGTGGCCAGCAAGAATAGGGAAGTGATCATCTCCCTGTACTGGCCACTGGTGAGGCTGCACCTTGAACCCTGTGTTCAGTTCTGGGTCCCTAACTACAAGAGTGACACTGAGGTGCTGGAGTGGGTCCAGAAAAGAGCAACAAAGCTGGTGAAGGGCCTGGAGAATTAGTCTTATGAGGAATGGCTGAGGGAACTGGGATTGTTTAGCCTGGAAAAAGGAGCCTCAGGGGAGACCTTATTGCTCTATACAACTACCTGAAAGGTTGTAGCAAGGTGGGAGTCTGTGTCTTCTCCTAAGTAACAAGCAATAGGACAAGGGGAAATGGCCTCAAGTTGTGCTAGAGGTGGCTTAGATTGGATATTACGAAAAAATTCGTCACCTAAAGGGTTGTCAAGCGCTGGAACAGGCTGCCCACTGAAGTGGTTGAGTCACCATCCCTCGAGGTATTTAAAAGGCGTGTAGATGTGGCGCTTAGGGACATGGTTTAGTGGTGGTCTTGGCAGTGTTGGGGTAACAATTGGACTCAGTGATCTTAAAGGTTTTTCCAACCTAAATAATGCTATGATTCTATTGATGAGAAGGACATTTCAAGGCTTTGTAATGAAACTTCCCACAAAACAGCCATGGAAGTAAGTAGAAGGGATACAAAAGGGATATGTCAGTAGGTTCAGAACTTTTAGCCTGAAGAGGAGATCAGGAGAGGTGCTCTTTGTTCTCTTTCTGTTTTGTGTGAAGCAGTTGCTACATAAAATTCAGAATCCCTCTTGGGAATAGTGCTTATGCCTCTTCATGAAGCTGGCCTGTGCTACAATAGAAATGCGTGTACTCAGATGGTCAATAGACCAGAAATACAAATAACCTCTTATAAAAGTGGAGGGAACAGCTAACATTGCAGTGATTTTACAGCTTCTCTTGCATGGTAAAAGAAATGTTTCGGAAAAGAACTGGCAGTGATTATTAATAATCAATAATTGTTCATTATTCTGTGTTAAAGAAAATTTCTCTTCATACATAGATATAAACATTGAAGAGCTATTTAATAGTATGATAGTGTGTCAGAGAAACACTTGGCTTTTAGCCATGTGTTAACAATTACAATGTGTTCCAAGGATGCAAGAGAAAGTATTCCATAAATATTTACTACAAATCCATTGTTAAGACTTGATTAATATGAATGGACAAGAGACAAATGTTAGCTGTTCTCTTTAATGTTCTAGTCCTTGTTTGTTTGTGCTACTTTGTTTTCCAAAGGGGAAAAGGACACACCAAGAGAGTTTAAGCACTTTAGAGCAATGAAGCTATTCTTGCAGCTGGAAGAACTGTTTTTTCAGTAAAATGATAACATGTGAGCACTTTCAGTAGATAAGTGGCAAATTGGGAAGATGTCATTGTAGAAGTCTTTCCATATGGATACAGTGAATGTGTCAAGTAAAGCAGCCTACCATTTGACAGATGATGGTTTTCAAAAAGACTACTGCGTTCACATTGCTAGATTGCGATCGGAAGAGCCATATGAAGCTGATGCAATCCCAGATGCCAAATATGAAAAGTTTATTGGAAGGCTCAATAAATGTAGCATTTACAACCACAGACTTGCTGCTGAGGTACCAGCTAAGTGGGTTTTGTATACTTTCAATGTTGAAGTACTGCAATGCAAAGCCTAATACATCAGGAAAATGTTAGACTTGATGTCTCAGATACACAATTATTTGCAAATATTCAGTCTAAGGATTGTTTCCTTTAGCCATAGTCATTTTCTTTATGGCCAACTTCGATCAGCACTTAAGTTTACATAGCAGGAAAATAATAATGCAAACAACTGTGTTAAACAGTTTGAGTAGCTTTTCAAATAAAGACAACTGCTAGTGACAATGCTGAAAGATGTTGACACTTGGTCTCAGGTTGTGATCTTCTGTTCTGTGTGTTACTTAGTGGAACTTGAGAATTTCAAATAGTGTCCCTGGTAAAATACATGCACTAAAGATGATCAGCCAATGCAAACATTCCTCACAGCTTCTCAGCTACTGCTCACCCTTCCCTGCAAGCCATTCATTCCTGAGGCTTGTGGTTCTGGTAGAGCAGTTCTTCATTAGTGTGTTGTCAATACTCAGCTGTTTTACAAATAGAAAGCACCTACCTACCGGACAAGTTTTGTGATAGCCTAGGATTTCTAAAAAAAAGGGTGGAAACAACCTCAACTAATGTATTATATTGTCTCAAAATATTGTCTTGGCGCTTGGCATTTAGTATAATACCTATGGATTTTGAACTCCAGGTCTTTTTTTGTAATTGGACCGGGTATTCTCTCTCCTGCAGGATTTGTCAGGCAGTAGTAATCTGAGTCTTTCTGGTAAAATGCATGCAGTCTGACCAATAAAAGGCAAGTGGGCTACTCTTCTTTGTCCTACAGTGCTGGAAGGAAATGCTGGAAACATTTGTGATAAAACTAGTGGTACATGGCAGAGCACTATTTAAATTTTCATTAGAGCTTTGAAGCCAGTGGCTTCAGCAACTTGATAGACCCCATGAAGGAGATATTTTGAAAAATGGCAAGGTGTGGTTACATACTTTAAATGAAAGTTTTACTGTATGATTTATCTTTTCCATAGGACACATCATAGTGCAGTTGGAATTGATCTGTTACTGTGTTTCAGGTTCACAATGCTCAGGGTTTATAGGTGATCTGCTCAAGACATGTTGACAGATGGCTGCTTGGGAAAGTGGTGAGTTAAAGTGTATGTCAGTGTCCTAAAAGTCTTCTGAAATACTGTGCCTCTCACAGATCCATGGAGAGGCATATCACTGTGGAAGTGAGAGATGGTGGGTGTGCATATAAAGGCTTATTTCTCACATCTCACTGCCTCCTTGGTGGAAATGTGAGGTGAGAGAGAGTGTGTGTGCATGCATGCATGTGTGTGTGCGTGCGTGCGTGCACTCACACATCAGGGGAAGTGTTTGGGAAATGATTGGCACATAGCAACAGAAAACAATAGGTCTCTTTACTGTTTATATAAGATGAACCCCTTTGAAATGATAATGAAGTGTCTGATATGGCAAGCAAAGAATCACAGAATCATTGAGGTTGGAAGGCATCTTGTGAAATCATCTAGTCCAATCTTCCTGCTGAAATAAGGTCACCCAGAGCTGGCTGCTCAGGACAAACCTCATTCTGATCATCAAATAATTATCGGATTACCAAAAAACCCTATAGTAGTGTCTTAGAATAATGTGTTTTATCTTACTGGCTTCTGCACTTAGCATTCATGGTTCCTGTTTTAAACTGTTTCTCTGAAACCATGACAATGAAGAATTGTAATTAAGAAAAAAACTTAATTCCAAGAGCTGAAGTTAAAGACAAAAAATATACACAGTTTTTTTTTAATTGTATAAACAGTGTGTCACATGTACTGAATAATCCACATAAGATTGTGTGGAGTAGAACAGCCAGCTGTTGAGCATAGCAGTGGCTATAAATTAACTACACGGACTGTGCAAATAATGGATCTCATAACCAACAATTTCCTAAGGCTTGGCTTAGCTCAGGGATGAAAACTAGCAACTGTTAGAAGAAGCAGCAGCAGATGATTATCAGCTACTATCATGACTTTTTAAGGAGGGGGCCCCTCCACTTGTTCTTGACATGCTTTGCTTCGAAAACAGTACAGGAGATAGAAATGTTAATTAATTACTTTGAAGTCTCAAAATTTTGATAAGTATTATTTTCTTCCTCTTCTGGAACCTTCAAATTCTTGCTTATGCCATCCGCATTCCCATCACATAACTTTCAGTGATTCACAGCCATCTCCTGTTTGTCATAATTGTAATTTTCCCCCTTGTTTGCATGTACCACACCCTGAAGTTGCTTGCTTGGTATTTTTTTTTTTAAATAACATCCGTTCTTACTCATTTAAGTACTCCATAAAGATTCTTGAAATGGGAGAAATTTTCCTCCTCATATGAGTAATATCACAGGCATGATGCATCTAGGTTTTCCAAAGCATCCAAAGGGGTTGGTCTCTTAGAATTAAATTCAGAAGTAAAACCCCAAGACTGACTGGTTTGTGCTGGGTTTTTATTTTTTGGTTTTTTTTTTTTTTTTCCCCCCCAAAGATTCTCTAATGGATTTGTGTCCTGGGTTCAGCTGTAGCAGTTATTTTTGTTTGCAAGGATCAGTTAGGGGGAATTAATTTAGAGGTTTGCTCCTCTCACTTTTCTACAAGCATGCCTTTTAATTTCTGAGACAGCCAATGTGATTTTAAAAGTTCCCATAATTACTATGAATTCCTTCCTCTCACATAGTACTGCCAACTGCCAGTAGGCATCAATGAAGGCTCCTAGTAAGTCCTAGTCAACAAGAGGCTATTCACTAAAAGACACATCTGTGTCAGAGTTGTGTGAACAAGGGAAAATCAGAAATTATGATCACTAAACAGTAGCTAACAAAAAGAAAACTTCATTTTTATAATAGTCAAATTTTAAAATAATATTTTTAATCTGCCAAGAGGAATTAAAAGATAACCTCACAGTCTTTCTGAACGTGCGAAGATACTTAAAATCACAAGAGCAGGGTAGCAGAAAAAAGTAGATTTTTGTCTTCCTGGTTTAAAGGAAGGAAACACACCTATGTGTTGACTAATATCTTCACTCAGTTCCTTTTCTATTATTTATTGCCAGGAACCTAGATTGCATGACCTAATTCCTGGAGTGGGTCCTTCACTTTTTCTGTTAAGGATAACTGGCCCAATAGAGGTAAATCTTAAAGATGGTTCTTGAAGCCTCAAGGAAAGGAGAAACGAAGATGAGTATTGTGTACAGTTCTGGTGTCCTCAACATAAAAAGGACATGGAACTTGTCATGGTTTAAGCCTCTATAACTCACACAGTTTTGCTCACTCACTCCCCCCTCTTTCTTCCCCCCGCTCCCGGGTGGATGGGAAGGAGAATCAAAAAAATGCAACTCCAACAGGTTAAGATAAGAACAGTTTAGTGACAAAAGTATAACACAAACCACTACTGCTACCACCAATAATAATAATGACAAGGCAAATACAAGGAAAGAATACAATCACTCACCACCTATACCCAGCCCGACCAAGCAGTGCACCCCCACCCTTCTGGGTCTCTGCCCTCCGTTTTACATCCTGGGCATGACGTGCTGTGGGATGGAATAACCTCTTTGGCCAGTTTGGGTCAGGTGTCCTGTCTCTCCTTCCTCCCGGCTTCCCCTCCTCCCTGACACAGCATGAGACTCAGAAAGTCCTTGATCAGACCAAAACATTACCAAGCAGTAACTGAAAACACTGATGTTATCAGCGCTGTTCCCAGGCTGAAAATCGAAAACACAGCGCTGCACCAGCTACCAATAAGGAGAAAAATGACTGCTACTGCTGAACCCATGACAGAACTGTTGCAAAAAGTCCAAAGGAGGGCCACGAGGATGATCAGGGAACTGGAGCACCTCCCGTATGAAGATAGGATGAGAAAGTTGGGGCTGTTCAGCCTGAAGAAGAGAAGGCTGCGTGGAGACCTCATAGCAGCCTTCCAATATCTGAAGAGGTCCTATAGGGATGCTGGGGAGGGACCCTTCATTTGGGACTGTAGTGATAGGACAAGGGGTAACGGGTTCAAATTTAAACAGGGGAAGTTTAGATTGGATATGAGGAAGAAATTCTTTCCTGTAAGGGTGGTGAGGCAGTGGAATGGGTTGCCCAGGGAAGGTGTGAATGCTCCATCGCTGGCAGTGTTCAAGGCTGGATTGGACATAGCCTTGGGTGACATGGTTTAATGTGAGGTGTCCCTGCCCCTGGCAGGGGGTTAGAACTTGATGATCTTAAGGCCCTTTCCTACCCTAACTATTCTATGATTCTATGAGCAAAGATCCTTTTCTTATTTCCCCATTCCAGGGCACCTCCGATTGTGTCTCCTCTGGGGCAGTGCTCCTGCTTTGCTTCTCTATTCAACACCACTTGTGTCTTCCAAAGTTTCACCTTATTTCCATCTGACTGGAAGAAATGAACAAACTGGAAACAGGAGTCTCAGAGCAAGATTAATGAGCTGCTTGTATTCTTGTCTCTCATCAGATATTCTTGCACATGGATGTAGTAGGTGCATTGAACCTGTCTTGCCCTTTACAGACCTAAAACCTGTGACAGATCATGGTTATAAAACATAAAAATCCATGCTGCAAATTGCAGCTCTTTAAGAGCTAACTCATGAGCTGTTCAGATCTCTGCTGCAGCAGAGGGAAGATAATGGGCTATGGCACAACAGCCTGCCCCAAGCTAAGTCACTCTCACATGAGAGCCATCTGCAAACAAGCCAGTCACTGATCTTTTAGGTGAATGCAAGACTGTGTTGGGTCTCTGGTGGAGAAGGAAGGGGCCTCCAGTCACAGAATGGAGGCCGCCATTTGTGGAACCATGTGGAACTATGAACCTCTAGCTGAGCTAGAGGTTGAGCTGGAAGTGGTGACTTGTGGCATAGTGGTGGGATGCAGCAAGTCCATAACATGAGCGGTCCTTCAGTTTCCTCTCCAGTGCACCTCTTTTCAGAGAGCAGGCAATGCAGAGGCAGACTAGGACACTAACTTTCTCCCTGTCTCTCCCACACCTCTTTAAGAGAGATCTTGAAGGGTCCCTGTGTTTGTGGTCATACTATATACTTATGGCTGCCTCTGGAATGGTGAACTTGAAGAGATCACCATTAGCATTGCTATAATTAAATGTATATTAACAAAGGGTGCTGCAAAAACATTATAGACATGAATTTTGCTAGGAAGCTGTGGCTGTGTAAAATATATAGACGAGCTGTTCAGTGACCCCGGAGCATACTGAGGTTATCAGGAAGCCACAGCTGGTGATGTTAGATTTCTAATCAGGAAATATCCTTAAGAATGTTGAAGATAACGGTGGCATTCTGCTGGGGGGTGGGGAGGAAAAGTCAACCAGTCATTGTACAGAGGTCACATAACTTGAATATGTAAAGAGAAGGTTGCAACAGTCTGAACAGGCAGAGCCTGAGTATTTAAGACTGTAATGAAAACCACTAGTTTTGCACGTACTCTTGCTTCAGCACTGGGGGTGCAGAAATGTTCACTTGTTGCACTGTATTATTATGTATGTGTTATAACATCATTAGGGGGAACAAACAACCAATGCTTGTGTCTAACCTAGTGTCCTTACTGAGGCTTTATTGTAATTCAGCTACAACTTTTACAATTTTTTACAATTCAGCCTGTCCTGTGTATAATATGAATAAAACTCTATTTATACCCAGGTAATTTTTCCTTGAGCTGAAGAAGCAAACAGGCCTCAGAATTAGGTGACGACTTCATTGTCTTTTCATTTGTCTCTATTGGCAGTTGTAGGACATACCTGATAGAAAATTAATGATGGCTTGTATGAGGAGTGAGGATGCATTGAAAAATTATCATGTTTTTATTTTTTTTTTTTTTATTTTACAGAAAGTTATTGCACTCTACAGCCCTAAAAGAAAAATCATAGCAAGGAAACAGCTGTTAGTAAGTCTTTATACAAATCACTTTAGTGGCCTGTTAGGTAAGGCTTTGAAAGAGTGATAGAGAGAGGAAATAATAGAATTTTGTACAGCAAAATCTTGTTATGAGAGAACTCCAGGACAAGATAATGATATTGTTCTTTGTTTCATAAATACAAAAGTTATGACTTTTCTGGAATGCATCACAAGGCCAGTGTTTAGTAAGAAATGCAGCCTTGTCTCAGGTGCAGCATCGAATCTATAATAAGGAACTGGCAACAGAGCTAGCTGAGTTGTCATGTTAACACTAATCCTGGCTCCTTGGAGAGCACATGAAGAGTGAAAGGCACACAGTCAGAGTTCTGTGCAAGCACTGTAATGAATGTATATTGCCAAGGGAAGCAATGTTGGTTTTTTTAAGAAGAGCTTTTATTATACTATCCAGCAACAGCAGAGATGTAGCTAGTCTGAGCTTAACAGAGGTGAATTCTTCAGTTGGGGAAAAAGATATGCTCCACTAACATTTTTTATGGACAGGTCCAAATTACAGATACACAAATTCACCTGTATTCAGCCTTTGAATCTGGCATTATCATTTAATTCACTTTATAAGCAAAACTTGGTTCCAGGTAGCAATTGGTATCTTACAACCTCCCAAGGCTTTTGATATCTAGAGAGTAAGGAAATCACTGAAGCAACTGGTCTTGTTGACAGTGATAAAGAGTGATTAACTTATTTCTTTTGGGAACTGCAATTCCAAGGAATAGGTCTAAGAAGAAATAGGAAACAGCAAAAGTATTTTGCTAATAGCATTTCTTTTCCTCTTCTTTCCCCCTCCCTGATTAACCACCAGCTGCATTAGCTTCCCATTATCATGTTGACGAATCTTCTTTTTCATTAATATCTGGTTTATCTTCCTCTGAATTGTGCCAAAATTTAAGCCAGTGTGAAAGTTTATGATGAAGCTGCAAAGTAGAAACTTAGCAGAGGAAGCTGATACTGACATGCAAAAGAGTGTATGCAGCAGTCCTGTTCATCTTTTCATTTTTGAGCAGTAGCTGCCCTGATACAACTCTACACACTGAAGATTAAATGAAAAAAAATAACAGCAGGAAAACCCACTTCCTCCATAATTCAGCCTCTGCTTTCCAAATTGTAACTGGCTTCATGCTGAAGACTCACAGTTCTTCCTTCCAAAATTAGCTTTTCCAGTCTTACAAACCACAACTGCTTCTGGCTGGAGCAAGGGTGAATTTTAAAAAATGTTTTACTTCCAGTGGAAGAAAATGTATCTAGACCACTGCAAACAATATAACTTACTACTCTAAGTGTTTTTATAGCTAATTGTTTGCTAAGTGTATCAGCAGTGTTTTCTTTCTCCCTTCTTTGTCTTTAGTTTAGAATACACAATGATACCTCCTTCTAGCTGGCCTCACAGTTTATATTTACTATGAAAATGCCTCATTTTTTCAGAGTATTCCTTTGGGCTACCAATGAGTTAGACAGACTGGAAAGTTTTTAAAAATATAAACAAAGCTTTGAAATATAAATAAAGCTTTGAAATAAAACTGCCAGAAGTACAGCCCTGCCAAATCTCCCAACTTCCTGTATCCCCATTCTTTTCTTCTCATTTTGCAGCTACTGATATCTCAGGACAGTGTTTTACATGGAGAAACTGAGGCATAGAAATGCTGCAGATGTTAGACAAAATCAGCAAGGGATCCAGGAACTGAAGTAGAAGGACAGTCCTGGCCTTTCAGTGTATGCCAGGAAAGCAAAGAAACTGTGGGCCAACAAAAGATAATAATGCTGTCTACCAGAACTGGAGCATTTTTTGTACTGGCTTTTTAATATGCTGGAAACCAGAGAAGAAAAAGCACTGGTGATTGATCTCTTCTCTGACTTTTCTTATGATGCAGTCTGAGGACTAGTCAAAGGAAGTTGAATCAACATTTCTAACCTGCGTTGCAAAGCTCTCATTAGTGTGCAGGCTATCCTTTCAGGGTAATACTCTCATTGCCGTCTTTTGAAGTTTGGTGGGTTTTTTACTACGTATGATACAACTGAAGTTCCTTGTCTTCAGAAAAGAGAGCCCACGTGCCCCCAGCAGATGCAAGGTGAAGGCTTCTGCATCACTCTAGCTCTGACTCTCCATCTTATCCAGTAAAATTTTAAATAAGCTTTAGCAAAAGAGTTTGAGAGAACCTCACGTAAGCATATCTCACTGGCCAGGATGCACTCCTGAGATACAAGTGTTATGAGGAGCACATCTGAACTTAAGCTTTCTGTAGACCAAGTAGATCCAGGAAGAAGGGGTGTTACCTTCCTCACTCTTCTCCTTTGAAAGGCACTAAAAGCCTTTCTAGTTAAAGAAAAAAAAATAAAAAAGATCTGCAGATTCCATACTGAGTTAGGAACTTGCCTGCATCTCCTTATAGACAAGGCTTATTTTATGTTTTGACATTGAATGTTGGCCTCTGTGGCACCACAAAATGCTTTATTCTCTCTGAAGCTCATTGGGAGAGCACGGGAAGGATTATGCCAAGTTGTCTGTGTAAATGCTTCCCTCCCTACAATTCAGTAGGCCATTTGTAAGAATATCTAATGAGGATATTCCATTGCATGCCATTAATCAGTAAAAGCAAGAAAAGAAATTGTGTTTTGTGAGCTTTTATTACTGAGTCCTTTGTCAATGAATATGAGACTGAGGTGGTTGGATCAGGCTTGGGTAGTGTCACAGATAATGGGACAAAGCTATATGAATAGATGTCTCCTGTTGTAGTGCCACTCACGGTTGCTGTTCTCCTCTTCTTCGTAAAACATAATTTCTGCTGGTCCTTGATGCGAGACAGAAAAGGGATTCTTAGTTACTCACCACAGGGAAGCATATAGATAAGGGATGGGAACTGCTAAATAAATTTTCAATGTGTTTTATTACATTTTCCTGTAGAGCTATCCAAAGTCTTCATGCACTAACATTAATAGTGACAGAGCAGCAAAAGACAGTGCACAACTTTTTTGGTGCAAGGCTGTGAGCATCTTTCTAACAGGTGATAATGCTCATTTTTGGACTTACAGGATAAACACAGCTGAAAATTTGAAGTTTGTTTTAATCAGGCTAATCTCTGTAGTTTAAGAAGACTGCAGGTTTTGTCTGTGTGAATAAGACAACAGTTTTCAGTAATGTTAACCAAATTGTTAATGGTACCTTGGTAAGGTTACAAAATTACTCTCTCAAAAGTAAAGGTATACTAGGAGTGCATGTTTTTGCAGCTATTTAACACAGACTTGTGCCTTTTGTGAATCTGCAGCGTGATGTGAGTCTTAGAGAGATTGTTTTTTTTTTCCCACTGGTCCTGGTGTATCAGTCTGTGCCCAGGAGGGACAGAGTTACTTCTCAAGCAGCTACTTCCTTTTTTGTCATCCTGCTATTCTATAGGAGTCTCTTGCCTTGTTTACTGGTTATTATCCCAGCCCAGCTTGCACAATATACTCTGTGTTCTCTGTGACTCCTTCTGTGTTCCTTGATACAGGTGCTTCAGGAGACTGAGTGAATTCACTGACACATTGCTCCTGTGGGATGGGGAGATGGTGTCCTTCCCATTTAACCAAGGAGCAACTGAGATGCAGAGGAACTCAGGGAAAACCCTTCCACTGAAACCTCTGCAGCCTGATTTTTTGAAAGCACGTTATATTAGCAATTGAAAGAATAGCTCTTGGTTTTCAACTGCAATTTGCAAGAAGTAGGGTATTAATATTCACTTACAGATTTTGATGATAAAATAATTACAGGCATACACAATCTCAGATTCTGTGGAAATACTTTTTAAAAACAGCATTGTAACAATGCATTGATACTTCAGTGACTCCAGTTGGCTCCACTGGAGCATAAAACAGGTATTATATGAAGAAAAAATTACACCCTTTTTACCACATATTTATAGATATTTATTTTTTATGGTAGCACAGACAGAATGAATCTCCAAACTAATAATCAGATGGCGATCTTGAAGCTTCCCAGCTCTAATGTGCCACATTGTCTCAGGCTCTATCATGCTGATGATAGCTATTTCTCTTAGATCCCACCTCTCCTAGACACAGTCTAAATTCTTTGCCTCTCAAGAGACAGCAGTCAGGCTTTCTGCAAGAGAAAAAGAGGGAAAATATGCTGATCAAATGCAATACAAAGGCTGGAGCATCCATTATTTAAGCATATTTCAATTCTTTTAAACATACCACAGCACTAGTCTTTGTTTTTAGTGGCTTGATCCTGAGAACCTGTTTACTGACTTTAATAGTTGAAAGCCAACATTTACGCGTGGGAGGGATTATAGAATCACAGTATTGTTCATGTGGGGTTTTTCTCCATTTGTTTGATTTCAAGGTTCTTGCTACTAGAACTGTGTGTACCTTTAACCCTATTTTCTTTTGTTGTCATGTTCCTTCCCCATTTTGACCAAAGCCTCTGATGATTCCTAGTGGTTCCCAGTGTCAGGAGTTGCTAGTGGAAGTGTGTTTAGAAGATATTTATCAATTCCTTATGAAATTAGAAAGACTTGTCCTTGTTGGAAGCAAACAATTATGAAACATCCATACTAGGATAGCCCAAAATAGCCTGCAGTCCTCTGGGTAATGTGGACTTCTGGTCAGAGAGCTATCATGAACCCAGTTGCAGACACGTGTGTCAGCTCTCTGGAGTCCTAGAGATCCTGCCCAGGCCTTGAAACAGCATTGTTTTTCTTTTTTTCTGTTTTTGGTGAAACTCCCATGCTGTGTTGATAGTGAACTGAATTCCAAAGAAATCAATCTTGCATCCACCTTTCACTTTTTCATAATGGGATTCCCTTTCTAACACTATTTTTGCAAGATTATGGCAAATAGTTGTCACAGTTGTTGCTTTCTGTTTTGTGTTCCTTTCTAGCCTCCAAAATACCACTGGATGAAGTTATCTGCAAATAAAGATTTGTTTCTATTTTTCATAGAAATGGCAGACTTTGTTTCCTTTCTTTTCTTCTCTATTGCTGTGTCATGTATTGCATAAAAGATAGAGCAGCTATTGGACATAACCATTCAGTTCTGCTTTTTCAGAGCCTGCTAATGAAAATTAGCCTAAAAGGTTCAGATTTCTGGAGATCTCGCTGTATGTAGCCACATTTGGCCTTATAACTTTTTTCACGAACACACTGCATTTTATGAGGCATGAAGAGATCTTGCAGACTCCACTTTTCTGAGCGAGGGTTTTGGGCGCAGTAGTGAGTGCATGGTGCCTGCCTGTCCTCCAACAGCCACTTTACTTGGGGCATGTCCAGGGGCATCAGGAAATGCAGCCACTCATGCATGAGGATGCACTTACAGTCCCATACATAGTCCTCGAGGTTATGCTCAAAATTCAGGCTGAACATAAAAATACACGTCCTTTTTTAATCCTTTTGGCTGGAAATATGCGGTTCTGGCATTCTGCTTGAGAGCTAGGCATTCAGAGGGTGATAGAAAAGTGAAGGATTCCTAGAAATATAACTCCTTCACCACCGCGGGGAAAAAAAACCTCCTGGGGCTGGTGAAGTGCCAGGAACAAGAAATCATAGAACAGTTAGGGTTGGAATCGATTAATATTATCTTTCCAAAGAAAAAAAGACATACAATAGTGGCAGGAAACTTTTGTTAGTGAGTTGCTTTCCTTCCAGCTGTGGGTTTGCAGCAACAAAACCGTAGCTCAGCAATACATGTTGCAGTTATGCCAGCGGCAAGATACTATTCAGAAGGGACCATCTGTAAATAAACATGGATTAAAAAAAGAAAGGAGTCATCAGTGATCATGTGATGATGAGCAAAGATTATTCCAGACTGACCTTGGAAGCAGAACTTTCCAACCTCATTTGGTGTGCAAAGCACTGGGAATACTAGTTTGGTTTTGAGTTTTTTTTTCCCTTTATCTCTATTGCTGCTGAAGAAGGAAATTGTAATTTTGCCCTCATTTTACAACGAGTTTGGAGTAATTGGCTAGAAAAATGCGTAAAGCCGATGTGGAGGACTTACTGCAGTACTTTCAGTTATATCCTTAGAGAGTGCCATCTAGGGGTAACTCATTAAAACCTCGTCTCTCCTTAAAAATCAAAACGCAAAATATTTCACCTGCATGATGCTACAAGATCTTGCTACAGATACTGAGCACACTGCTTGGAGTACACATAGTGGCATTAAAACTATAGGAAAGGAGATTAGCAAGAGATCACTACAGGATACAGAATAACTAAGTTCAGAAAATCGTCATTCTCTCACCTCTACAAATTACCTGGCATTTACAGTCAAATCCTCCCATGCTGTCCAGTAGTTCAGTTTATTGTTCAGCTTGTGAGAAAAACTATGAGCTTTAAAATCCTAACTCTTTAATGTGGTTATTACATTAAGATAGTTAATTTTCTTTGCTTGTTTCTCTGATAGGACAAAAAGGAAATGTGTAATTCTTACAAACACATGAAGACATTAGCAGTTATATTTACCTACAGTTTTGATTTATTTTGTTGCCTGTTTTGATCTCCTGTTCTAACTTTACACATTTTTAATCAATATATATTTGGAGTAATACGATCAAGTTCATAATTACACTTCTGCCTAATGTTTCCTTTACTTAGCATTGCTTGAATTGGTTTAAAGAAGCCTGTTTTTTCTCCTACCTTTCTGGAAATTATGATAGGCAAGCAGATAAATTCTGAAGGTCTCGAGGCAGCTATTTACGTTGAGATACTTTGATGATGCTTGAATTTCTACCATTATTTAGTCTCCTAAAAGAAACTTGCTAAAGAAAATTTCCATTATTTTTATTCTTTTAGAAAGACTTCTAAAATTCTTTCAAGAAACACTCAGAAGGGCCTGTGTGTTTAGGACCAGCTCTCCAGTCTTCAGGCATGAAGCCACATGCAGACAAGGTCCCCTTCTGCAGGAAGCAGCATTTGTTCCTTCCACCACACCTGTCTTGTTGTTCTTTCATCACCTCTTTTTGGCCTAGCACAGTCAAAAATGTATCTTACATATGTTTGTCTTTCAAAACATTCCATAAAGAGGTCTATTTGAGTCTAATAGTCTTGCTATATCCTCTCTAGCATATACATTTCCTAATTTCTTTGAGTTTGGAACAGTCTTCAAACTCTATATAGCTCTTAATCAGGTCACAGTTTGGTCTATGGCTTGTGCTCCAAGGCGCTGTTAAAGATACGTACCTAGAAAACTTCATTCTTCTCATGCCTCTAGTATCATGGTTACATCTTTATATTCAGTTCTTTTCCTGGGAAGAGCTGCAGTCAACCAGTGCTATGCTAAATAAGCCCATGATAGAAGAAGCTGGCCTCATTTTTCCTTGAGCTGCACAGTTTTTTCTTTACAATATTCATTTAATAATGTAGAAATATTTGATGTTTACAAGTACTGATGGAAATAAAACCTGTTGGCAAATGTATCAATGTCCTTTGTCATTCAGTAATCACTCCCATGAATTCATAGCACCCCTTTTACAAGCAATCTCCACTCTCTAAACCATATAATTTCAACAAAAGGACGAACAAACAGTTCCTTATTTTTGTAAGCATGATTTATAAAAAGGGATGGTGGAAATAAATCATAATTATGTGGCAGTGCGCTAAAAAAACTCCAGTGTAGACCTGTGATACCAGGAAGAAAATGAGCTGGTAGAAATTGTATAAATGGTTAACAATTATTTATTGTGTTCTTGTTCTAACATTTTTCACATTACTGAACTGGAAAACTCAAGGTTTTAATGATGCCAGCGGGTGAAATTCCTCCCACTTTTGCCTCCGTCCAGGTCAGTGTCAATATCCATTGATTTTTATAGGTCTCATTTTCAGGTGGTGGCACATAACACATGCTTCTGTTTTGTGCATACCCAAGCACACATAATACTTAAGTAAGTGTATATGTTACTGAAGCCCAGAAATTGTAAAGGATTTTAGTTTTATTTCAAACTAGATAATAGTGGGTGAAATTGTGCTGTCATTTACTTTTCTCCTCAGTAGCTAGCCCTCTAATGCAAGCTTTTCTTCCTCCCATTTTCTGCTTTTAGTAGAGAGGTGGTGTTATTTAGCAAGTGGCTTTGTCTACTCTACTCTGTGCTGGAATAGTAAAAATAACCAAAAATTGCAATAATAACTCAGCCATTTCCTACCTTTTTAAAGAACTGTACAAATATGGATGAATTGTTCATAATAGTATATGATTATCTTTTACAGCATCTACATTATAAGAGAAATAAGAGCATAAAGAGATTTAGAAAGGTAACAATTAGGTTTGAAGGGGTTTTTATTTTGTTGTTCAAGTATATTATACTATATAGAACAGAACTAATATCTACTAAAAGTATATAAAAAGAGGGGAAGCTCATACTCCATACTGGATACAGCTGAAGTAATTATTTAATATTGTTATTAATATTCTTTAATTGTTGCCTGGCCAACAACCTTTTTGCTTCGTGTTTCTTTTGTCTTGGAAGCATTCAAGCTCTGATGCACCTATGTACAATTGCAGGACACTTCTCACCTATGAGCACTAAATTGCAATAAAGCAGTGTTTTAACCTGAATAATATATAATGGAAGAATACTGCATGCTGGTAAGCCCTCCTCTCCCTAAAGTATTTTAAGTTAAAATGCTAAGATGGGAAATTGTATTAGCCATACACCTCTCCACCTGCCAGTAGCTGCTTTGAGTGGAAATGAAGTGATGTGAAAAACATGAACTGGAGCAAATCCCATCCTGAGAGGGATACTGGTACACAGGCATCCATGTCCCTTTCTAATTAGCAACAGCACTCACTATGCCTTGCTCAATTAGCACTTTGTAATTGTAATTTCATCCTAACCCCATTTTTGATCTTATATAATGTCTCAAGGCAGCTAAACTTCTTTTCCTCCTGTCAGAAGGGAGTTACTAGCAGGGAGCAAGAGTGCTCCCTCCAGACCTCCTCTAGCAGTTGCTGTGCCTGCTATGTTTCACCCTTCAGCTAGATCTAATTTAGAAATCATTGAGCTCTTAATGATTTCCTATAGTTTGGCCTAATTGAATCTAAGTGCTTTTGCATCAAAACTAGAGTGCCCATCTGGACTGAAGCTAAAAACCTGTCACCCTGAAATACAATCCCAGAAACACAAGCCCTCCTCCGTATCAACAGTTGCCGTCTACTGCATCAAAACCAGACACAGCCATCTTCTGTGTCGCAAAAATAGTTTGATCAAGACCAAAGACTTCTGCAGAATTGAATTACCACCAATATACGCAGCAGCTGTTCCATGCAGTGAAGCTGCTGCAGCCTGAGGGATCCCCCTCTCCAAGAAAGGAGGCATGACTGCAGGAGCTGCACGGTGTCCCCCTGTGAGAGAAAGGAGTTCTACTACTGCTGAGGAATGTACCTCACAGGGCAAGGCTCAAATTGCTCCTTGTACTCTGTGACTTGAGATGCTGAGTATGATTGACCAGCAGGTCAAAAGATCCATCTCCAGCATGTGCACTGAGGCATGGAGCAGGAAAGAAACCACTGCTGGGAGTTGTATCTCATCTCAGATTTTGGGGAATGTGATTCAGGAGTCAACTGGGTGAGTGCTCTGCTGAGGGAGAGACATAGAATCATAGAATAACAGAATGGTTTGGGCTGGAAGGGACCTTTACAGTCACCCAGTTCCAATGCCTGGCCATGGGCAAGGACACCTTTTACTAGAGCAGGTTGCTCAAAGCCCTATCCAGCCTGGCCTTAAACACTGCCAGGGATGTGGCAGCCACAGCTTCCCTGGGTAACCTGTTCCATGAAGGCAGACTCAGACAAAGCTGGCTGGGCTCCCCTGTCTCTTTCTTCCACTGGTGTTTGCTGTTAGCTTTCCTTTAAATCCATGAAAGCCATTAGTTTCCCTAAGAAATTCGCACCTTGCAGGCTTCTACAGTAATGTACTTAATCCAGGGTCTAACCATTCTCAGTCACCTCCCTACTCCCCCCTCCAAATTCTGCTGTTCTCTTTATTGTTCAGGCAGGAACAAGAAATATTTGCATCATGTCTCTATTCAGAAGCCTCTTCTAAGCACACTATACAACTACTGCACAGGGCAACATCTTTTACTGATCTGTTAATAATTATAATAGTAACAGTAGCAAGTAACTATGAAGCACAACTACAGAATACGAATCCATGATCTTACCCCAAGATAAGAATGGTAAGAAAAACAGTATGAGTAATATCTTACAATCATCTAGCTACCAAAATTATATCCTTACAACACTAGGCAGACTTGTTGCTTTTATTTTAAAGACTGTCTAATTAAGAGCACTCCTGATGTGTCTAGGAAGATGGAAGAGTTTAGGCAATTGCTGTCATACATTCAAAGTAAATCAGACTGTTAGGCTCTAATATTTACATTCTACAATTTCTGGCTTGCTACATTGTACGCCCAGAGTAAATATCATTGCAGTACAGGAAGTTATTTACAAAAGAAAAGCTAAGGAAAGCTATTCCATCATTTCTATTTTCATCAAGGTGAAAAACATGCTCTTGCAATCATTTTACTGGGCTCAATCCTGTGCTCTATTAGCAGGAAAATTTTCCATTTAAGTAAGCACAGATGTTGCTTTTGTAAGAGAATTTGGTATTCTGTAACAACATCTCATCTTGCTGTCAGTAAAGACAGTGGGAGACATGCTTCTGAAGGTAATGAGAGTAAAATGAGATCTTTGGTGGTGTTCCCAGTGCTACACCAGCGGGATAAGAACCACCAGTTTCAGAGTTCATGGAAGTTCCCATCAAAGAATCAATTTGCTTCTGGTAAAAAAACAAATGGGAGTGGTTCTGAAATTTAGGAAATTTCAGAGTAACCTGCTCTGCAGCATGGGAAGAACATCAGACCTTATGCATTTTAGTAATCCTCACGAGGAGAAATCACCTGATCGATTCAATGCGTTCAGTGTTCCAGTTAATGTCAATATCTATGCAAACAGCACCTAAAGTTGCTGATTTTATTAAAAAAAAAAAAGTTAAATTCAAAATTCCCTGTCTTCCCTATAAATGCCACAGAAACTAATGAAACCCTTTGTTCTAAATGAAGGATGTTTCATTTTTCCAGTCAGCAATATTCTTTTCAACTTTTAGTTTGGCAGGAAGCAGAAGAATCCTCAGTTTTATCCAAAATGTTTTAAATTTTGGCTGTGATTTGTTTGCATTTTCCTACTTTGAACTCTTTCATACATACTAAGCAATGCTCTCAGGTGACCTGAAATATACTGGAATCCAATTTGGCAGTTAGAGATAGCATATAGCTCCAAAACCATCTCCTCAGTTAGTTTGTAGGGCTGTCTACCCCCTGATATCACGTACTAAAGCCCTTGGAGCTCTCCCTAGAGATGTTCACAGTGGGCAGTTAAGGAGGGGTGGTGCACAGATCTCACCAACTCTTCTGCATATTTCAAACTCACAATATTGTCTCTGGACTTGAGCCAGGGAAATAATTTAACTTCTCATGGCAGACAATTTTTGTCTTCAGCATAGTTGATACTCCCCAAATAATTAAAAAGATCAGCCTACAAAGCTGTTGGCTTAGGAGAAATCAGAAATTAGTTAACAGACGTGTGTTTCAGTAATGTTATTTTTAATCAGCTGAATCACAAAATTCTTCCAATTCTAAGTTTATGCAAAAAATATATAATATTCATCTGAGCAGACACACAACTCCAAACATGCGCCTTTTCCATAAATAATTGGCAGAGCTGTTCATAGTTTTTTGCAGACATTCCCAAATGCTTATAAATTTTATTGTAAGATTGGATGCTTTTATAAAATTGATCAATACCAAAGAAATGTTCACAATTTGTTCTTCTGTTTAGAGTCAGTTGTTTATCAAGGTTCAACCTCCATAAATTCTGAATTCATGAGCTGAATACCAAGGTTAAGAAGTAATAACAATTGCTTTCAGGGTTCCTGATTGCTTACTGCCAAGCAGCCCTCTACTGCCTCACCCTGCAGCAGGGCTCTCGGGTGACAGTCACACTGGGCCGGCCATTGAGGCCACATCTGTGCTGATCACATTAAGCACACTTTGGGAATGTTTCAAGGCATTGCTTTAGCCCAAAGAATTTGCAGTCATGGTTCAGGGGTCAGCATGGCCACAGATCTGTCCAAATACACCGGGTGCATGTAACCGCCCTGCTGTCAGTGTCTGAATGCTCAGTAGGCGCAGGCAGGTGTTCATTGCCTCTGCCAGGGAATAACCCTCTGCGTATTTAACTTACTAGCATAGGCAAAGCTTTAGGGGCAGCAGTACAGCTAAATTAACGTTCACATCAGTCAACAGTGGATGAACAATTAACAGAAGATGAAAGAACTAGTGTAATCTGTACAATTCAGTTGACTTCATGCTTGTATTCATCTCCTCTTTCTTAAGTAACAATTACAGCATTTGCTGATTTTAGATCCTTGGTAGAATAAAAACAGGTAGAAAGATTAGAGCAACTTAAACCATCTTTTCTTTGAGACCCCTGAAAAACTACCTTTGAGTTGCTGCCGATTCCCATTTTTCAGTCTCTCTTGCAGTACAACTCCAAAAGACTCTGCTACCATATCAATGATGCATAGGCCGCGCAGCGATACACTACTGTGGGGAAAAAAAGACAGTGACGGAAGGAGTAGGCTGGGGCAGGGGAGAGGAGGGAAGCATTAAAATGCATGTAAAGCAAGGCATACAACACAGCACAAATCAGCTACATTGAAGTATGAGCTATGACAGGAATCACACGAAACGAGTTCTGCAGCATCTGCCACTTTTAATGTATGCCCTATGGGACTCCAGCTGGAGCTCCAAATCAGGATCTTACTGCAGCCAACCACACTTGCCTTTCCCACAAAAACCTTTCTCAGCCTTTTTCTCGAGGGAAACGCCACAGGTAATTCAGGACGAGAGCTCCACTGGGTCTTGGGGAACCTATGGGCCATGGCAAAGGGATCAGCCTGACCACGGACCCTCAAGGACCAGCTGCCGCTGACAGTAGAATTCATGGGTTTGGGAGGTGGAACAGCTGAGAAGTAAATCTCAGCATATTATCCTTAGTATGCTTCTCTGCAAACTTCTTGAGGTTTTTTCCCTCCCAAGCACAGACCACTTTATCCCCTGGCTTCTCTGTTATACCTAATTGGAAGTCAGCCACCCAAAATGGTCATGCTGTTCTTCCAACTGTATATGGCAGTCTGGTGTAGGTATTTGGAGTGTGATTCATCAGACCAAGGGTGGACATATACATCTGAACTAGCTGTCTAGACTCCATTTGTCATTTACTGAAACAGATTACTTCTACCAAGTGACTCATCTTATGCTAAAGTTGCTTTCTGAAATGAATGGTATGCCAGAAAGTGCTCATTTCCCTCCATTAATTTCAAAGGGATTTCAGATGTGCTTCAGACATCTGAACTCTGCATAGGAGTGCAGGAGACAATATGCTGCACAGGAGGTGCAGGATTGTTCAAACTTGGTCTGTTGCTAGAAGTAGATGCCAGTTTACTCATTTCTAGGGACCAGGTACGCCTCACTGCCAAGCAGAATGCCCATGGCCCTTGTGGCCTTTTACTTCTTCACAGCTTTTAGGTTTGGAAAGGCTGAGCCAAGCAGCCACCCCCAGCCCAAGGAAAGAAGCAATCGCGGGCAGTGGTCTTCTGGGAACCTCCCAGCCTCAAGTTTTTACTTCACCACAGTAAAAGTGCAGGCATAGCCAGATGTGTCATTTTTGAGTTTCCCAGACCAGTACAAATTTACAGACACTTAAAGGACCCCTTCAGAGCAAAGCCTTATTTATCCATTTAGCCATGGGTACAAACCACAAGATTTATCAGGGATGTGAAAAACACCCTGCTGGGTCCCCCAGTGATCCCTCCAACCAGTATTCCAACTCCAGCAGTGGCAGCAGAATGTATTATTTAGGTAGAGCATGTGAGCCTACCATTTTCCACCATCTGTTCTCTCACATACATCTCCAGAATGGAGTAATTTCATTCAGAAGCTGGAACTTTCCCTAGGCTTCCTTACCTTTTCTACCCAGACCTGCAGGGATTTATTGGAGTGCTTGTTTTTGGTTTGAATTGAGGCAGTTTACCAGGACTTCTAATACAATTATTTGTAACAATATCAATACAATAATATTACTACTGTATGAGTCCTGGAATACCTATATGGTATTTAAAACAACAGAATTGTCTAGATATGACACTTTTACCTGACTGCCAGCCATTCACTGCAACCTTGAATATAGAGCATCTGACTCAGCTGCTCACTCTCTACATCGGCAGAAACTGCCTGCCTGCCTGCTGATAGTTTTTTTGTCTATTATTTCCTTAGATACCTGCTAATGCCCACAGCTCTCTTTCTACCCTGTCATCCTCTGTTGGCTTATGTTTAGACTTTTAAGAGCAAATTTTTCTTAGTCTGCCAGGTATCAGGAAGGGTATATTCCCCAAAAAACAGCATCCTCATTGCCTTTTCAAGGATTCATGTTGCTTTGGTTTTCTTGCTGGCCCTGCTACATCTTCCATTTGATTTAACTCCCTGTGCTGAGGCAAAATAATGTCTCCTCAGTAATGTGTGTACGATAGTAAAAATATTGCACATAATTGCCTTGTTTGTTATAGTTTCCAAGTCTAATGATGTTCTACATCATGTTCCTCATGTCTTGGATACTAAAGAGTCTTGGTTAGTGTGAGGATCTCAGCCTTCACTGCACAAAGGAGGTATTTCTACCCTTCTTTGTTGCAGTGTAAAGCTTGAAAACATTATTTTGTTAAAAATAAAAATGTGAAAATCTGGAATCAATTTAATATAAAAGCCACGCTCATGATTTTTGTGATTATGCATCACTTTGGCGGGGGCAGGGAGGAAGGGACACTCATTCATTATTTCTGAATGTTTGCAGGTGGCAATATTAACTATGGAAATTTCATCTTTGGGAATGCTTTGTCACCAATGTCCTCAGAACAGTAATAATATCCTTCTCCCATTAGTTTGTATGAATATATGTAGTCCTATGGTCTAATAATACTCTCTCTGCAGGTTTGGACCCTGATCTTGCAAGCTGTGTTTTGTACCCATGGAAAGTGTTGCAGTGATATGCAGTAGTGGTATGCAGAAGTAAGAAACCCTGGCTGTGTAAGATAACAGATCTTGCAGCTAAGCAAGTTGAGTGCAAAAATTGGGAGACATTTACTTTATCTATATTAAATTTGCCTTTACAAGAAATCACACTATGTTCAAACTCTGCGGTACCAAAATAGAAGACAACATAATACACAATTCCTGTTCACTAATTGTCCTTTACTCCAAAAGTCAAAGGATGCACCTCTTCTCGAACCCTCTCTCCGGAAGACACACAAACACCAGCACAGAAATAAGAGGGGTTTTAATGGCAAATCTGAAAGGTTGATACCTTCCTTTCGGTCCCATTAGGTGGAGCTCTCAGACAAGAAGAAATGACCAAAAAAAAAACCAACCACCCCAGCAGGCACCCTCAGGAATTATTAGTACTGTACTATGCGGGTATTTTTCCCTGCTGAGAGCCCTCTCCTCTTGATAGAATTCATTTGTATCCAACTAGAAAGCTTATTACATGCTTTCAAAACTACTATTACTCAGCAACCTGCCTGTACAAGGTTTTCATTAGCTTAACGCATTACCGAGAGTTCAAGCTGCAAACTTTCGAAGTAGCTAAATGCTGCATCACTGGGGTCAGCATAAACAACCAGACGAACAGAGAAATGGTTATGGAGATAGAGAAGCAGAGCAGGTAAAGAATTTAAGAGCAATACATAAATCAGAAAGTTCCAGCAAGTGCTTGACCTCATCTCCAGTAATGATAAAAGTCCACTGACATGAATGGCCCAGGATTCAGCTGAAAAATTTGCCATGCAGACACAAAGGCATAACACAAATGGAAATGGGAAAATGTTTGTAACCTGATTTTCTGCTGTTTTCCAGTTCCTGTTTCTATTCTTGTTTTGATTTTGTACCTCATGTATTACATTCTTACAAAGTTTTGGGGTAGCTCTCCCAATACCCACACAACGGGAAGGACAAAGATTACCCTGTGTGAAGTACTGAGTAAGCAATGGACAGAGTGGTGGGTACATATTTCTAAGGCTACTGGCTCTTGCAGTAATTTTTCATTATGTGCGGTAACTCAGCAATGTCAGTGCTTTTGCTAACTAAATGGCTGGGGTTGGCAAAATTGAAAAGAGGAAAACAATGTAATATGGACAATTATCGGAATTATAGAAATTAGCAGAGATTGTCCAAATATACATGGAAGGAAGAATTCTGAACTAGTTCCTGTTAGACTACACTATGTTTAAGATACATGATTGACTTAATTTAATCAATTTGACTGTGATTAAACCCTGCTAATTTTATCTTTATGAAAGCAAAGAGGACACTTCTATAACTGATCATTTCAGTAAGGCTTAGCCTACCTCCTGGATTTATTATTGATACAAAAATCTGATCATTTCAAGACCATTGAGATCTGATGCTGGAAGGTAATTTTTATTTTATGTTTGAATATCATCAGTCTAGTTCCAGGTTCTGTGGCGAAACCTTTTGCAAACACTTGAACAGCCTGAAAATCTGTTCCATTTTCACTTTTTAAACCCTGTACTGCTTTGTGCCCAAAGTAAAAGCTATTTATCCCCATGTCCTAATATAAGTAATATGCAGTGTCTCTGAAACATGAGAACTAGCAATTTCATGTCTATGTTGAAATCAATTTGCCTCATTGTCTGACAAGCTTTAATTTTACACACTACCTAGATTTGCTTCACCAATGTAGAAAGACTTCTACTACTATAAACTGCTGCAATGTGAGAAGAGTGTCTCACCCCAACATTGAAGGCTTCTTCCATGCTTCTATACTATTCTGCTCTGCACGTTTCCCCAGAGGAATGATTTATGATCTATATGAACTTTTAAGCTTTTAATTTTTCCCATCACAAACCTGCCACTGACATAAGAAAGATGTCACAGGTCAGAATCTGACCTTCCCTTCTTGAGCATGACACCATGGACCAGGACCCTTCTGGTGCACTGGGCAACATGCACTGGTTCCAGTGGCTGCAGCTGTAGCTTCTACAACCTGTTACAGATACAGAGAACATAAAAAGCAAAAGCTTCAGGAGCACATCTTATATCTAACTTCCCCTCACCTGCCTTCAGGATGACCTTAATGATTACAGAAGCCTACACATTGTGGTATTGATCAGCTTCATTCTCTCTCATATGTGGTCACTCATAGCCTCTATGTACTTATCCTGAGACCATTAACTCTACTGGAGGGAGGAGTTATCCCTGTTTTCACTTTCAGGTTAAGTAACTTCTTTAGTGCTATTCTGGGAGCCCCCAGCAGAGTAGAAAACTGAACCTGATTCTGGTAGACCCTAGCTCTGCCCATACTTCAAGGTGACATTACACAAAGAGATGACCATGAGTCTGATTTAAGCTTCAACAGACAGAATTAAAGTTATGTCAGTCTTACCCTGTAAGCCTAAATACCAGAGAGAAGCAAGCAGGAGAAGGGTCAAGACGGTAGAAAGCTGAAGCACTTGGTGCCACACGGTGAGCCTCTGACAAAGTCCTGCAGGCAAAGAACACAGCTGGTAAGATTCACCTGGCTAGGTATGACAGAACCATCATGCCAATTTTCCCAGGGTAAAGCAATATGCTCTCTCCAAATCTGAAAATTTCTCCACTGAGAGCTTGTTTTTAAGAGATGAGTGGTTTTCAGTGGAAGTTTTTCCAGCAGAAAATTCCCTTCCAGCTTCCCAGTGTCCATGCACCTGAACAGGCAAGAATGTTCTCTTACCCATGATTCAGTATTTTGCTACAGTGTGGTTAAAAGACAGAAAGTCAATCTTAACTACCGAGATTTCCATAAAGTTAAATTAAAAGTGTCAAGCTATTGTGACTACCTTTGTCAAAATCTGGGTGACAAGCTCTGCTGAGCAGCAAAATGTGCTTGTTTCGCAAAACGCCGGTGAGGAATGGCAGGATTCTGCCCGTCAGGAGGCTGCAGCTACATGAACCTTCTGGCTGTATCTCCTTAGCTTTCATCTGACCGAGGCACCCAGAGCTGAGCTACCTCATAGAAAGGAAGAGCCTGAGAATATAGCCAGTGCAGGTGCTCAGGGCTCAGAAGGAAAACAGTGTGATCTTGATAAGAAAAATAATAGCATTCACACAGCCAAAATCCCAATCTGCTACTGATTGTGCTGCACCACTCCCTTTCTTTCATTCACCTGATTTGGACATCGTGCTTTGAAGAGAACATGAATACGCTTCTCTTGACTTCTTTATCTACCCTTTTGGAAAAATGCTCAGTGCTTGTACTGTGTATCCTAATACGGTTTCTTTTTGAATATCTATTTCAGAAAACACACCCCTACTGCAGCACAGTGCAGCCTATAGCAATGAAGAGGAATAATAGCAAAATCCTTAAAGACAGATCAGGCGTTCCGAGTGCTATGCTTGGGTCAAACTTGAATCTGAAGGGCTTCTATATATAATCAAAAAGATATTTTCTCTCAGTCTCACAATAGGTTATATGGTGCTGGAAATTTCTGCTGGTCATTATGTGAAATTATTAATTACTAATATTAATTAACTGAAATCATTATACTTCTTAAAGTCAAACTTTTATTTGCTCTGAATAAATCCAGCCTCCTATTTAGTAACAGTCTTCTATTAAGCTTTATTGAGACCTCATCCTGACAATGGCTGCATATCCGCTATTAAACACAGGTGCTCTGTGAGGACCCCGAGATGCGGTGCTGAGCAAAGCTTCCCAGCCCAGTTACATGCTTCACTTAGGACTCATCTGTTCAAAACCTGGTAATCCTGCACATTTGTTTAAAAAAGTGGCTCTGCCATGACCAGCCCTGACCTACTTTCCTCAGTGCCTTATTTGTTCCACACACGTTTCAGCTTTCCTTCAACTATACTCAAACACAGGCTGCCTTTTGCTGTTAGCAAAATGCTCAAAACAAGGGGGCCCTGATGAGGGAACACCAACATCACTCTGCCACACAGAGCAGAAAGTACAATGTATTGCCAGCATCCGGCATAACCCGAGGTAGTTATCTGCTCCTTAAGTGAGCTTGGGATTAATTTCTCTTAGCTGCCTGGTTTGACTTCTTATTGCACAGAAGCAGAGCAGCAAATCAAACATATACACATAACTTGCAAAATAAAGAAATCTATGGAAGAAAATACAAATGCAATTAAAGGGTAACAGTGTTTTAAAATGACCATGTCTAACCTCTCTTCACCGTTAGAAAGAGATAGATGGAAGACAAAACTAGATCACTCTGTGCAGAATACACCTCTCTTAATCTTTTCAATAGAACCACAGTAGAGCTTTCTGTTGGTCATATCGATCTCTCCCACATTGCATGTGACCTATCATTTTTTTTTCCAGGACATCTTTCTGCTTTTTAAATGACAGCTTGATTGTTGGAGCCAATCTCCATCACAGCAAAACTGTTTATCTAGTGGTACGGGTGAGTGGAGCTATTAGTCCTGAAGTCCTGTTGTGTCACCGCTGGCTAGAGAAAATTATTTTAAATTGAATGGATTCTATTTTGATGTCCAATATCTAAATCTTTACTTCAGAAGTGGTTTTCTAAAGGTGCACACAAGAATAGGAAGCCTCCCCCCCAGCTCTTCCACTGAATGCCAGGCAATTCCCAGATGTTTTGCAAATAGCTTGCCTCTGGCTTTGGGTCCCAGTAGAGATTTTTCATTCCAAACATGTTATAAAAGGACAGTTTATACTTCAGTGAAAATAAAAAATCCATAACCCAAGGTATTGGTAGGATGCTCATGTAGAAGCATGTAGGATGAATTAAATTGAGAAGGGAAGGCAAAGGTGAGGTCTCAGTAAGTGGCTTAGTTCTCTCTCCCTGCACTAGAGGACTAAAGACTGATTAGCATGATTATATAACTGAAATAAGTCGAACAGAAAAACACCTTTCTACAGACTTCACCACTGCACCATGAACTAGAAGGCATGAAAATAATTCTCTTTTGAAATCTGATGGAAACATAAGTGAGCCATATTAACCACCTCTTCAGATGGACATGTGCCTGAGCTTTTCTGTGTCCTCTGAAGTGAAAAACACATATCAAAAGGGATGATGGACAATTAGGTCAGAGACACCTCCTTTGCTACACCTTTTCCTTAACTGTCTTGCTGAGTTTATTAGGTATTCTTAAATTCCTGTAGGTAAAATTGAAGAACAAAAGTGCAGCTGGGATTTGCGCAAGTGGCAATTTGAAGAGTACCTTCACTATCTAAACAGCTTGACTTTTCTCGTCAGGGAAGCATTATCTGTCAAACCACATGTTCCTCCTCCCTCAGCTCCAATAATATGTTGCTGATATCTGAAAAGGGCTGATATTCAACAACATCCAATATTTAGCCAAGTTACATCCACAACAATAAAGTAACGTGCTGTCGTGGTTTAAGCCCAGCCGGCCACCCAGAACCAAGCAGCCAGTCCAAGCAGGAAGACTTCTCCTCTTCCTCTCCCTGCTGCCATAGGGATGGGGAAGAGAATCGAAAGAATGTAACTCCCATGGGTTGACATAAGAACAGTTTAGTAACTGAGGAATAGCACAAACCACTGCTGCTACTGCCAATAATAATAATGATAAGGAAAATAACAAGGGAAGAGAATACAACCGCTCACCACCCGCCAAGTGATATCCAGCCTGACCCGAGCAGTGATCTCACCCTTCTGGGTAACTGCCCCCAGTTTATATAGTGGGCATGATGTGGTATGGAATACCTCTCTTTGATCATTTTTTGTCAGATGTCCTGTCTCTGCTTCCTCCCAACTTCCCCTCCTCCCTGGCAGAGCATGAGACTCAGAAAGTCCTTGGTCAGACTAAACATTACTGAGCAGCAACTGAAAACACTGGTGTTATCAGCATTGTTCCCAGGCTGAAAGTCAAAACCACAGCACTGCACCAGCTACTAAGAAGGAGAAAAAATGACTGCTACTGCTGAGTCCAGGACATGCACTCATAACCACTTTCTATTCCTCCTGGACATACGAATTAAGTAAATCACCCAAACCTGGATAGCGAGTCAGTGCTACAGGCAATAGTGGAGCTGAACTTTTCCTGAGTCTTAATCCTACTGTGTAACCACAAGCTCTTGTGGTCGGTCAGTAATGACATTAACCACTCTGGCAGAGAACGACATGAAGAATAAATCCAGCTAGCACCAACCACAGCCTTAGCTAGGTGCAGGTTGAAATTCAGCTTGAGGAGAAGAGCGAACACAGTCTCTATGGCCAGACCATGCTAGTCCATGTGAACCATCTCCTTTCTTTTTCTGGGATGAGGTGTCTGTGCCATAAGCCAGATACCTTGCACGATGCCTGGGGCACCTCTGAGTAAACCCAAAGGAAAACAGAATTGGCAGTCCTCTGTTGTCGTCTCCCGTGGAAAGGTAGGAGAGCTTGCATCTGCAGATTCAAGAGAGCCTGGAAAATAGAGCTACCTGATTTTCTGTCCTAGTTTGAGGCCTTGATTTGATAAAGATCCATTCTTACAACTTTTGAGTTGTTTTAGTTGCTTTTTCTTGCCTTTCTTTTCCCAAACACTCTAACCTGGAAAGTGGAACTCCAGTACCCCAGGAGGGTATTACTGATGTGATGCAGCATGACAATATGTAACTCCTGTCACCTTTCTGCATTTCTACTCCAGTGTTCTATAAAGAACATCTTTTTTCAAAGCTGTGTTGTGCCGAGGATTCCTGTAACCTGTTCTTTACTGTGGCCAATAAGCTTTCCCACTCCCACTCCCCTCCCCATAAAGGACCATTGCTCAATACCTCTCCTTGCTGTGAATCTTTCCAAACTGTAAAGTTTTACACCTCCTTATGTTATGCTGCATCTTCTGAATAATGCTGGTGGATTACGCACTCTTTTAGTTTGAGTTTTCCCATGACTCTGGGTCATCCAAACAGCTGACCAGAGGGAGATCCATTAATCAGCATCACTGATAACTCAGAGATTGTTTTCTAGATCCCTCTTTTGAGAGGGAGACCTGTTTTGTTTGTTTGATTGCCCTTGGTGCCACGTGTTCATGTCTGCCCAGGCTTTTATGCTGCGCCCATCATTGTGAAACGTGAAGTGACTGATAACTCTCTTCTAATTCACTGTCTTGGCAGCAGCACGTTTTGGCCTAAAAAGCAGTATTTGAGGCCTGACATGTGATCTATAGATTTAACCAATCTAATTAGTGCCACTTGCATCAGTGTTTTATGATACAGACATACATTCACTCAGCAAATCAGTCAAGCTACAGAGTCAGCTGCCAGGCAGGCATCCCACCAATTCGTGGTCACTTCTGGCTTGGAAAGGATTTGAAAGATGCTATAGAGGTGGAAGGCTCTGAAACACTCTATCAGTCCCTTAAATAACATATTTTTCTATGACTGTTCACTTTCAAATAGTCTTTTACTAGACTGAATTCCAGTTTTCACTAATTTCCTTGTCCTTTCATTACTTTCTTGTAATTAGGTAAAATTCTGCTTTTGTGGAAGTCAGTGATAAAACTTCTACAGCAAAAAATACTGAGTATATCTATTTTTTAAGACGATAGACTGAGAGTTAGGCTAAATTAATATGCATTGAGCACTGTGCAGCAATGACAGATAAATTGCCATACTCAAGTTCGCTTGCTGACAATTGCCTTTAGTACTTGTAACGTGTGGCCCTCTTTATTGCAAACACATTCCAGGCACAGTTGGCTATGTGCATTCACTGGGCATCTTGAATATGGTTCTGACACTTGTTCTCCAGGGAGCTGTTCTGTGCCTCTCAAAATCATTCTAATAAACCAGAATATATCTCCTTACTTTTTTTTTTTTGCATCTAAAATTCCTATGAAGCCATTGAAAATTGGACATGCAATGAAAGATCATACTCAGAAATGATCAGTCTGTGTTTGACTCTGGACTGGAGTCATCTCCAGCTAACACCAGTGTAAATCACAAGCCTTTCACTGACATCCCTGAAATTACATGCAAAAGCAAGTGCCCTAAAAAGAAAGGGATTAGGCTGGATGGATGTTTTCATGGGTAAAGGAATGAAAAAATGTTATTTATTTCAACCTGAACTCATCAGTCTTCTGCACAATCTGCTTGTCTTTAACTGCAACAGGGAAAACACACTGAGTTTGCATTGCTGCTAGTGTCAGGTTTACTGTGAGAAAGGATTAATAGCTATGACTTCTTCAAGCATCCGGCTCTGCCAGCACAAGCCTTATCCACCACCACAGACCAGTGGCTCTTCCCTTTTTGAATGCCACAGCCCGCTCCCAGGCATTTGAAGGCTTCGGATCCCCTCCCACACCAGGGATGTGCTGTGAGTTGGCAGGATTTGTCTCCACTAGTGGAATCTGGGGTGACACGAACTGGCCAAGCCTGGGACTATAAACCACCCCTGCCTTTCCAATAGGTTCTAGCTGGTCTGAATAAATACCCCGGCAGGAAGACTGGAGAGGTGACAGGGAGTGGTGATAACTTCATATTGGCTAAGGCGGTCTGTGAGCTCAACAAGAAACAGCCCAGTCTCCTTGTGCCCTCTGTGTTGCATAGGCATTCGGTACATTAGCACGGGAGCTAATTTGGCCATTTAAAGCTGCCTGTATTAGCTTGTGACTGTGGGTCTTTTCACCCGCCTTTTGTGTGTGTTCTTCCTTGCAAATGTGTATTTGCTGCAGCACACATTCTCAAAGGGAATTGAGAAGGAGAAAACTCAAAGATACATGTATTAATATTCTTGTTTAATTTAATATCAGCTTACAAGGTGGAAATTAAAATGATTTTTCTGCCACTGTTATCTCTCTTCACTTGGCAAAGATTGATTTCCTTCTTCCCCACTGCTTACTAATAAGACGTCTGAAAACTAAGATGTTTTTTATGTTTACTTCCTTGTTTAAATCAGCTTTCTCAACTAAGGACAGCTTTGGCAATACATTTGCTTTTTAACTTGTGATTTCTGTGTTGGCTCAGACTCCACCAGTGACAGAATATCAAACACAGAGAGGCTATATATTTTTAATTACTCAGGGATGCCCTTGTGCATAAGTACATGCAAATTAAACAAGCAGAATTCGAAACCTGTTCAGAACAGATTGCACATATTATACAATCAGACACATTTTGAGCTCAGAAATGATGGTGCACTATTTTGCTTCTCGTGCTGACAAGTACGGAAGCATCGGCCATCACTCCATACAGCGTCATGCCATTTCTACTGCTGTGTCTGGCACTGCCAGGTTTGGTACCACTTTCTTGAGAGCTGACAAGCCAGGGAAGCGGCTGATGGCAGCATATCGAGTGTGAGAATAAGCTCAACAAGTCTACATGGAATGACACCTTCCTGCACAGGAAATAATAATGCCCAGCAAGAGGACTGGAAAAAATATGACCTTTTTGGTGTCTCAAAGAATCTGACATAAGCAGGTAACCACCTGCCTCCAGGATCTAGCACTTCTTTGAAATGTGGAGGATAAACTAACAAGCAAAGTTGCTGTTTGGAGTCCAAGCTGCATTTAATGAACTTGGTACTTATACCCCGGTAGCATTACAGCTCCAGCCAAGACAAAAACTGGTTGGTGAAAATCTCGTAGCATAAGGTGGTTGCACCAAAAGTAAAAGGTGGGGAATATGGCCACCTGCATATTGCAGATGAGGAACTAAAGCACTAGAGACAGACGCAGCAGGGTGAGCTGACTATTCCTCCAGCACAAAAAAGCAGAGCCTTTTCAAGAAGTCGAGTAATGTGTCCTGCAACACATTCTCTTGGGATATTACCTCATACCCTTTAGACATTTCACTGTGTCAGAAGTCTTCTTATTTAAGAGCCTAACATTTCTCCTTCATATTTTCTTTCCATTTCCTTTCTTAAATCCCCATGCTCAGCATTAATAAGAACTTTTTCTCTAGGGTGTTTATGCCTAGAATACCTATACAACATTATCTTACCTGCTTCCTCTCAAACTTCATTATCCTTCCGTCATCCAGTTTATACATATTGAAGTTTTAATCTTTCCTTCTCCCTCTTGATAGAGTTGTTCTTGTCCTTCTTGGAGGGCTGATGTCTCAGGGTTTCTTTCAGCCCTATTTTACATGGTTACATGACTTTCTTTAATGTTCCTGTATTTTTGATATGGTTGCACCCAGAACTGAAATCCAGTGAGCACCTTCTGTGAAGATGCACATGGCTTTGTCCCCATGAGAGATAAAAGGTGACAATCCCTCACATTGTATCAGAAGCAGCTTACACTGTATGAGCAGCCTGTGTCCTTCTGCATGTGCTCCTGCTGGCCACCTGCATGGGTGACCTGAAGCAAGAGCATCTTTATCTCTGGTTGCCTCCCAGTGCAGGGCTGGTTGGGGTCACCTCGTTCCTGGTCCTGGCCTGCTGTGCTGGGCCACAGGCCGGTGTCTGAACACACTTCAGGTGATGAGTGCTGTATGGTGTGATGCTGTTTGGGCACTGCTGGCACTACAGAACTCTGTGGTGAGTTGAAGGCTGCACTGTAGCTTCTGCTAGTGGGTCAGTATGCAAGTGATGGTCTTTCATCCAGTTTCCATCTTCCTGTCCTATTTCTGCATTACCTGTCCTGTGGCACTTTTGGTGCATGTACCAGAGGCCACAGAGCCACGGGGTTGTTCTTGTCAGGTGTGACCCTTGCCGACCTACCAGAATAAGAAAAAAGCCTTTTAATTTCATTGGTGCTGGGAAGGGGTGACCTTTCCACTTAGAAAGCAGGGACAAGTCTCAGCCGCCCCCCCCCCCCCCCCCCCCCCCACCGCCCGTAGGTCCCCAAAGGGCACTGAGGATGACGGAATCGCCGAGTGCGGGCGGAGGGGGTGTACTGGGGGCACACACCCCGGCCCCTCGCACCATCCACCCTGCAGCCACCGCCACGGCACGCATTCGGGCGGCGGGGGGCGGGCGGCAGCGCAGGAGGCGGCAGCGCAGAAGGAGGAGGGAGGTGGGGGCGAGCGGCTGCGAGGGGAGGGAAAACCTCGGCTGGGCGGAACACGGCGGTCGCCGCGGTACGAGTGTGCCGCGGCCGGGCTGCCCGCGCTGCCGGCGGCTGCCCGTGCCCCCCCCCCCCCCCCCAGCTGCGTCCGGGGCCGGGGGCGGTGGCGCCCGCCGCGTCCCACCCGCAACTTTCCCTCCGCCGTGGATGGCTGTCTCCGGAGACCTGCAGCGCAGCGGGGCGCTTGACACCCGTCCCCCATGGGACACCCCTGCGCCTAAGTTTGCCGGCGCCCGGCCCCTCTCCTTCGCCGCCGCAGGGCGTGCTTGAAGCCGCGGCGGGGGCCGCGGTGCTCATGGCCGGGCGCCCCGCGGCGCCGAGGTGCCCGTGCGCGCAGCCCCGTCCCGCCCGCCGGGCAGCCGCCGCGCCCGCCGGAGCCCCGCAGCGGGGGCGCTGAGGGAGGCAGCCCCCGGCACACCGGCACCGGCCCCGCCACAGCCGCCGTTGCCTACCGGGTCGCTGGCGGCGGCGGCGGCGGGGCCGCGGGATCCGTCCGCGCTCGCTGCCCCCGTGTAGTTCCCGAGTCGTGTGTCCTCGGCGGCGGCCCGCGGGTGACATGCAGTCCCTCATCTCTCCGGTGACCAAGGCTATCCTGGTGGCTTTGTTCATCTTCGCCATCCTGCTGATCCTCTACGTGATTCTGTGGTACATCTGCCGCGATGTGGATTGCGACCATGGGATCTGAGCGGCGCCGCGGGGCCAGGGCTTAGGAGCCGGGATTCACCCCGCGGGGCCGGCAGCGGCAGCGGGAGCCCCCCCGGGCGGCAGCCGCCGACACCGCGGCTGGAGCAGGGGAAGGGAAAAAAGAGGAGAAGAAGGGAAAAAGGAAAAGAGGGAAGACCCGAGCGGCGAGAGCCCGGAGAACAGCTGCAACCGAGAAACCAACCTGAGCTTGACCTTCAGAGACCAGGGTGACCCGGTGAGTCCCCGCGATCCGCGGCGCGGGGGATGCGCGGGTGCGGCGGGGCTGTCTCCCTCCCGCCCTCCTTCCTTCCCCTCTCTTTCCCTCCCGCCCGCTCCCCTCCGCTCCCCTCCCCTCGCACACACACACACACGGATGTGGCACTGGTACCCCACGCCTCACACTCATGCACCCCGGTAGATTTGCGTGCCTGAGCGCCTGCTGCCCGCATATATGCTTGCATATGCGTGTCCTCAGGGGACGAGCGGGACTGGTCCTGCTGGCCGTGATGAATTGTGCTTGTCCCCGTCCCCGCGTCCCCCCGCTTTAAATTCATGGGGTGACAGTGCGGGAGCCGCTGGGGCCGTTTGGGGCCGTTTGGAGCCGGGGCTGTTTGCGGCGCCACATTGGTATGCAGGCGGTGGCTGCGCCGCCGGGCAGACCGAAAAGGTGAGCCCCAGGAATGGGAGAAAGCCAGGGCGGTATCATCCCGGGGGCAGATCAGGAGAGTAACGGAGAACGAAGAGGAATGTGCCGGGTGTCCGGCGCGCAGACCTCGGGGAGGGGATGCAAGGCGGGATGAGTTTCTCCTTCCCAGGGGCAGGTTGGTGGAAAGAAGCGGGGGAGATGGCAGAAAAATGTGCATGGGAAGTTCTGGATGGCAGCGGTCCTTGTCTGGTCTCATCGCACTGCATTTCCTATGTGCTACTCTGCACAAAAGGGTTAATGCTGTCGTGGTTTAAGGGTGGAATACATGCCCGAGCTGTCGATGTCAGAAAATGGTGATAAAAAAGTATGTGGTTGATAAACAAGTACACTCTGAGCGCGCTGGGACGCGACAGGGGACGTATCCTGCACGGCCGTTTTCCCACCTGACAGAATTTGTCACTGGCGATTTGTGCTCTTGCCGTTGGGTTGTATTGATACCATGTGCTGAAGCGGTGAGACAGCAGCGCATTGCGTTTAAAATGAAAAAGACCTACTGAAAGAAAAATGGTCCTGAACGCTGGGGCTGTAAACAGTTCTGCCCTTGGCAGACAAGCAGTCAGGAGCAGGACCACACTCTAGCGGCGTGTGTTATTGCCGGTGGGGATGTTTTCCCCGGGTGTGTGTACACAGTGGGGAATAACAGTAAAATCAAATCTGGGTCTAATGGGAGGGAATGGGGACCTGGCCAAGTGTAAAGAGTAATTGTGTGATTTGGGATGATTTGACATTGAGTGTTGGAGACCGAAAGCTCACCTTTGCAGGTAGGGTCTTTATTTGGAAGGAAACTGTTCAGGAGTCAACTCTCTTGACATTTTGGTTTGTGCTTTTGTTCAGGTTGTATTTCGAAGGGCTTTTGACCCCACTACTTGATCAAACATGACATTACTGTTAACGCACCCTACTAATGTGATCATAGCAGCAGTGACATAAATGTTTCTTTGCCCTGCGACTACAGCAGCCATGCATTTGTTTACTTCCCCACTGCACACTCTGAAATGTCTGTTACTCAACAGCGGGGGAAGACGGGAGGAGGAGGGGGAAGCTTTTAAAGGCATTCAAAAACGGCCATAGCTCTGTTTTTCTTGTGCATTTAATTACGAGAAATAAAATAACTTCCAAGTCCTCTTCTTCCAATTTCCCATTGCAGTTTCACCCATCAGTACACTTGTTCTTGCCTAAGTGGCAAAAACCTCTTCACACTTCGACGTGTCAGGTTGTGTCACATGTTCCCTTCCAAATGAACAGGGGTGCGCACCTTCTGCCCTCTGCTAGCTGTCAGTCAATGCAGCTATAGAGGCTTTGCCATTTCATGTTAATTATTTCAGAGTAAGACAGTATTTCAAACTGTTAGTTACAGAACTGGACAGAACGTGTCAATTTAAAATGGTTTTATTGAAACTTTAAATATTGACAGATACGTGTGTGTGTGATTAAATGCCTGAAGTGTTGATATGACCAAATGTGTTTTCTAGTGCCTGTCATTACTAACACTGATCAGCTTAATATTTGCAGAAACTGTTAAATAGTCCATTCAGTTATTGTCTGACCATTAGTGTTTCCAGATGGCTCATTACTATTTTAAGTGTATAGTTTCTAGGAGACAAGGTATAGAAAATACTTTTCTTCTGACAGATTTCATTCTAAATAAGGTAAATATATATGTGTTTATATATAAATATGTATATATGCATTTGTATGAACACTAATAAGTATTTTCCAGCCTCGCACAAGTGAAAAATCACAAAAGCAATGATTAGAATTATCGTATTTGATTTATAGTTGAAGTCATGGATTCGTTGGCTTTGGGTTGATACTTTGTGTGTTCATTATTGTGTATTAACAAACACAAACCCCTAAAGATATGAAACTGCTGTTATGCCTGATAAAAGGGGATGAAATCCTGGCCTTGCGGAGGTCAGTGTGGAATTTTGCAGTTGGTTTTGATGGAGTCAGAAAAATACCGTCAGATTTGCATGTGAATTTGAAACAGCAGGATGTTACTGAAGTTGAGAGATCTATTAAAACATTAAACCAGGGCAGATCAGTTACAGTGGAGTGCCTTTTTTTTTATGTTTATTTACCTGCTTGCTCAGAAGTTGGGTGACTATTTTATTTCTAGCTAGTGTTATTAGGTGCTCCTGCCCCAGCTCAACAGTTTTCACCAGCTTGCTCTCTCTGAATGTATGGTAGTGTTTCAAAGGTGGTATCTGAAATATGACCTGTGACTGAGATAGAGTGCTGTAGCATCAGGTAGATAAAGATCACCCACACATATTTTTTGCCATAAGATGGGTTGTAGCATCATGTGTAGTACCTTTGTTCAAAGCAAAACTAGCTTGTTATCGTGTTCAGCTTGAGCCAAGAGAAATCTTCCTTTACCAGATTGCAAAAATTGATAATGTCATAGGCTGAAGGTGTTATTAGTTCAAAAGCAATGTAATAGGCTATTCAAGCATTTTGTAAAAGGGTATTTCAAAGCTTTGCCTTTTTGTGTGAAAAAGACTGTGAAGAAGTTACCACTGCTTCATCAGCAGAAGTGTAATGAATTTTATGGATTAATTCTTACTGCAAGGCAGCATGCTACAGGCTGGTTCCAAGAACCCTGTCACATCTGACTTCAGCACGCAGTATGTTTCTAGATAAGTCATTCCTTACCCAATCCCTATTCAGGGAAATTCCCTGAAGGTTCGTTAAATATTTTGCTCATAAAATGGAGTAATAGGAGACAGCATCTTCATGGTATGCCCTCATGAGTGCATCTCATACCATTTCCCTGAAATAGGCTTAAAATGAGCATTGACGATCATTCCAGCGTAGGAGGGCTTCTGCAGAGACGAAAGGTTAGCCAAGGTCCAAAGATGTCCTTGTGTTGTATAATTGCTCAGCTGTACTTTTTCTCCTCCAGGTGAGTGTAAAGTAGAGTAGCCTTCAGGCTGTTGCCAGGCATGGTACACATATCTGCCCTATGCAGCTCCAGCCCCATTTAGCAGAGGGCTGGCTGTAAGAGCGATTTCCTGCTGTCTGTTTTATGCAAGAGGTCAGGCACAATCATTCTGCATTTGTTCCTTTTGGCCTTAAAATCTGTGACACTTCAATTATTGGTGATGCGACAAGCAGTTGGTATGATTTGTATGTTTATAAACAGCTCGGAGGTGGGATCCTGGGGATTAATTATATGATTTACGCCATGATTAGAACGCTTGAAACTGGCGGGAAGCTTTGAATGGCAAATTTTGGAGCAGTGTTAGGGAGTACAGTGTCTCTGTAACAAGTGTATTAAACCTGCAGCATGAGCAGGCTGTGTCTTTTCTTCTTTCTTTGCTAGAATGCTGTTCTTGGATTGGTAATATTAATGCAAACTTGGGGGGTGTTGTAATGGAATTATAAAGAGTATTTGCCCTTCACCTAAAGAGCAAGCTCTGCGCACACCCAAGATCTGTATGTACCATTAGGTGCATTAGAGCCTGGAGTGCTCCCCCCCTCCTGCATGGTACTGCTTCACAGCTGGAATTGGACATTGAAACATATGGAAAAGTTCTGCTGCCATTTCTCTACAGATTACTTTTCCCCCAGTTTTCCTTTGATGCATGAGTGTTTTCTCCTTTTCTTCCTGAGTGGCAATCCTCTAAACTGTGACTATTTAGTGCATAACGTGGTCTGTAGTCAAACTGCACAAATTGATTTTCCTGAAGTGGGCTGACAAAATGAGTGTATTGGAAAGCAACACACACTTGCTTATTTGTTGTTCTACATTAAGCTAGGCTTTTCAAGTAAATATCCTTTAAAATAGCCTTTCGTTTAATTTGTTTTAGCGTGTGGCTTTCAATATGCACCGCTAAGGTGCAGTTCATGTAGTTGCACAGCAGCATCTGCTCTTGTTAGAGGCACTCTGAAAGCTTTCAAAATTTTACTCAAATGAGAAAATTTGAGCTTCAGCTTGGAGTGGCTCATAACACTGGCTGCTGTTGAGAACTGCATCCTTATTTTGAACGTTCTGATGTACTACTTTGGAATACTAAAGATTCTTACTGGCTTTTTCACGAGTCACCATTAAATTAAATCATATGTGAAGGATACCGGTAAGGTGACATTCAGAGTTTCTTTGTAGAATGTATTATGAATGTGAATTATAGCCAAGAAAAAGATATGGGGAAAAAAATTGATTGTGACTGATTAAGAAAGAGGAAGGAATGGGAAAAGAAGGAGAATGTTACAACAAGATGGAAGAAGAGAGACTCAGAGTATTCACATTGTAAAAGGTGCAGCTAATGTAGAGTAAAATGCTAAGCTCGCAGAACAAAAATCGCCACTTTCCTTTAGAGAAAGTGTATATACATATATATACACACACATATGCATGAGTGTGTACATGTGCATGTACATATGTGCAGTCTATGTGATGGAATTAGAAATCTACATCCTTAGAATGAGCTGAGACTCTTTACATGGATTATTTTATTCCTTTATCCTTGAAACCTGGTTCTATTATTGCCAAATATACATCTACTTTAAAAACAGATAGTGTTGCAGATGCTTTCTTGAGAACTTTGTGATCTAACATAAGTGATACTGTATACTGAAATTATAAATTAATCATCCTTGTAAAGAAAATGCTAGTGTTCTGTTCACTTTCGGAAAAAAACGAGTCCAGGTTTTATGGGCGAGAAGTGCATTAATAACAAATAGATTTTATGTCTTTTTTTTTCCACTGACCTCAGAGACAAATCCTTATGTACCAGTGAAAAAGCCTGTTAGATAATTAAACTATTATGACCAAGAAATATGTGTGAGAAAAGAGCACCTCAGAGAGAAGATAGCAGAATTGTAATATTTTGGCTAAAACCAGTAATAGCCAACACCTTCCTACGAATGTATAAATCTTTCATGTAACACATCTTTTGTATTTATGCCTTCTAGTGCAAAGGAGGAAAGAAGCCCCCTGAAGTTATGAGTGTTAATCCTTATACACATTATGATGCTTTTTTGGGTATTACAGTTTTTTATACAAAGCCTGTCTGAGAAAATGTTTGGGTTTGAGTGGAATATATGTATCAAGGGCTAGGAGAACAGCAAAAAAGCACCTTTTGTATGAATAACATCTTCCATATGCCCTTGTGAGATATTTATATATAAGTGGGCTTAAAACTAGGTTTATAGTCAATTTCCATTCTAGTGACTTGTTTTTGTTTTCTACCTTAGTACCACTCTGACATGCTTGATAGGGACAGTAAGCCCTATAAGTTTCATTAAACCAAGTGGGAGTTTAATGGAATCTTGTATCAATGAAGATAAAAGGAAGACCACTGTAAGCACAGGGAAGGACATTCATCAGTATATGTTTCTAGCAACTGACATAGCATAATTGAACTTGGCTGCAGCGACCATGGAATGGTGGAATTCAAGATTTTTAGGGCAGTCTGGAAGGCACACAGCAAGCTCACTACCCTGGACTTCAGGACAGCAGACTTTGACCTCTTGAGGGATCTGCCTCGTGGAGAATCATGGGATAAAGCCCTGGAGGGAAGAGATGCCCATGAAAGCTGGGTAATACTCAAGGATCACCTCCTCCAAGCTCAGGAACGATGCATCCCAACAAAGAGGAAGTCAGGCAAAAATGCCAGGAGGCCTGTGTAGATGAACAAGGAGCTCCTGGACAAACGCCAGTACAAAAGGGAAGCCTGCAGAGAGTGGAAGCATGCACAGGTAGCTTGGGAGGAATACAGGGAGATTGTCTGAGCAGCCAGGGATCAGGTTAGGAAAGCTAAAGCCCTGATAGAATAAAATCTGGCCAGAGATATAAAGGGCAACAAGAAAAACTTCATAGGTACTTCAGTGATAAAAGGGAGTCAAGGGAAAATGTGGGCTCTCTCTGGAAGGAAATGGGGAGACCTGGTCACCTGGGACACGGAGAAGATCAAGGTATTCAATGAATTTTTTGGCTCTATCTCCACCAGCAAGAGCTCCAGTCACACCTCACGTGTTGTAGAAGCCAAAGGGAGGTACTGGGGGAATGAAGAGCTGCCTGCTGTAGGAGATGTCCAGGTTTGAGATCACCTAAGGAACCTGAAGGTACACAAGTCCATGGGACCTGAATGAGATGCATCTGCAGATCCTAAGGGAACTGGTGGATGTAGTTGCCAAGCCATTATCCATAATATTTGAGAAGCTGTGGCAGTCCGGTGAAAGTACCATTGACTGGAAAAGGGGAACTATAACCACCATTTTTAAAAAAGATGGAAAACCCTGAGAACTACGGGATGGTCAGTGTCACCTCAATGCCCAGCAGGATCATGGAGCAGATCCTCCTGGAAACCACGCTAAGGCACATGGAAAATAAGGGGGGGGGAGGGGGTTGGTGACAGCCAACATAGCTTCACTAAGTGCAAATCTTGTCTGACAAATTTGGTGGCCTTCTATGATGTGGCCACAGTGTTGGTGAATAAGGGAGTAGCAGCTGACATCATCTACTTGGACTGGTGCAGAGCATATAACAGTGTCCCATGTGACATACTTGTCTCTATAAGCTGGAGAGGCATGGATTTGCTGGATGGATCACTCAGTCAATAAGGAATTGGCTGATGGTCACACTCAAAGAGTTGCAGTCAGCAGCTTGTTGTCTAAATGGAGACAAGTAATGAGTGGTGTTCCTCAGGGGCCAGTATTGGGACGGACTAGAGAGAAGCTCTGCGAAAGACTTGGGGTAATGATAGGCAGTGAGCTGAAAAATGGGGTCTGACCTCAAAGCTGCCCCTGCTTTGAGCTATAGAGTGAACTACAGACCTCCTGAGGTCCCTTCCTTTATCCTTAATTAATACTTAAATTGTCCTAGGATTGTATGAGCCTATGAACTGTGAACTCCTGAGAGTCTTCTACTGGAATGAGTGCTGGCTTGTTTGTTGTGATGCGCTCTCTTCCTGAACTGTTAATGCATGCTAGCCAGGTAAACAAAAAAGATGGAGGCACAGAATTGGGACTGGGTCAGAGTGGGGATCTGTTCTCAGTAGCCCTGGCCATCCTTACATTTTACACCTAGAGCTCCTACAGAACACTGCTGAGTATGGCTTGGTCAGGAGCTGAGATGGTACACTGCAGTGCATCACTAGAGCAGAATGACTGCTGTGTGGAGAATGAAGCCATCACAGATAAAAGTAGCTTGAAGGTTGAAAACAAAAACCACAATGTGCTTATAGCCTGTTTAATTCTTACACCTCTGTGGGGACTCTAGCACATTTCTAGGAACTGGAAATTAATTCAGTTACATCACTCTAACTATAATATAATCATGCTGGGCATACTCTGTGCAGTATAATATTTTCCATAATCTTGTCCAATTTTTATCTTACTTTGTGTTTGCCTTCAGCTGTACAAAGCCTGTTATGTTAACTATAATGTCCATAGAGGTAGTTGGTGCAGTCAGTCGGGTTTTCAGGTACTGCTTGGCTTGAATGTTAACTGCTTTGAAGAGAACAATCCCATGGGAACTGCATGCTTTAGCATCAAACCTGTTATCTCAGACCTAGACTATTCACAGTTTATATTTAGGTGGAAAACAGAATACTAGCTGGAGAGAAAGTCACTTAATGCACAAGGCCATTGTACTTTTCTCACCCTCAGGTAGAAAAAGCCTTCTCCTCAGCGCTCGGGGGTGTGCCATGACACACTTACCTGCCCTGCTGGATGGTGGGCAGGCCCTGGTGAGAGCAGGGAAGTTTCACAAGGTGAACACCCACGTTTATTCCACAATTACAGTACTAAGATATCAAGGGTAATTACTTTCAGTGCAAATCCAAAATAAACGAGAGCTGCAGTGCATCTGTTGTCAGGAGCTCAAACTGTGTTTCTCTTATGTTAGTTCACAGACTACCTTCCATCGCCCTTAGGAAACTCATGGAAAGCCGCATCTGTAGACCTCAGCTCTTCTTTGTTTTTTTTTGCTTGAAGATGTGTCGAATCATAATGAAAAACATTTTGAGCCTAGGAAAAAAGTCAGACTGTTACATATTTGAACACATAAACTGCTATTCTTGAGATTTCTGAAGTGACTTCAGTTTTTTCTCTCATGTGGTCTTACAAGCTTGAAGAGATTTTGAAGAGATTTTTTTAGTTCTGAAATGAAATTATGTATGAAGCAGAAAGATCCTTTATTGTATTTTAAATTCATGAGATGATTCCCTTTCAAAATCTCACGGAGTACTCAGGTGTATTAACTGGATATAGATTGAGTATACAGATGGGATATCCAGTTAATTTATTCATTATCATCCAGTTAATATATTTATTAGGGGAGGGACTCTTCATTAGGGACTGTGGTGATAGGACAAGGGGTAATGGGCTCAAACTTAAACAGGGGAAGTTTGGATTGGATATGAGGAAGAAATTCTTTACTGTAAGGGTGGTGAGGCACTGGAATGGGTTGCCCAGGGAAGTTGTGAATGCTCCATCGCTGGCGGTGTTCAAGGCCGGGTTGGACAGAGGCTTGGGTGAGATGGTTTAGTGTGAGGTGTCCCTGCCCCTGGCAGGGGGGTTGGAACTAGATGATCTTAAGGTCCTTTCCAACCCTAACTATTCTATGATTCTATGATTACAGAACTTCTATGAACCTACTGCCTTTAGGAATTAAGTGTTTGACAGCTTCAGCCCCAGGAACAAAACGTTGACACCAAGTTCATTTAGCTTGAGTCCGTGTATTGGAGGTGCCGTGGATTCTGAGGATTAACGTGTGACAGTGTTATGAAATCATATTACCTTTATTATCAGCCAAGGGTTTCTTCTCTTACTTCTGGCTTCACTAATAAGGTCAGCTGGAAGGTAGAGCACAGCAGAGGAGGCTGGGGCAGGCTTGGATGACACCACAGCCGCTGTTGTGAGTCATTCTCTTTTAATCACGTAGACAAAATCCTATGGGCATGTGGGATGATACATAAAAGAAGGCAAATTTTTGCTTGCTGTGGAGGAGCTGTTCATTTGTTACAAACATTCATCTGGCTACTGTGGAGCGGTGCCAACTTCTGTTAGCAAAGGCTTTGGTTCTGAGGATACATATATGCATTAATAAATGGTTGAAGTCCTTCTTAAGGCTGCAGACGGTAGCAGCCAAATTAGTGATGTAGCTAGGGTTGCATCCAGTCACCTTTGTCACTCTTCAGCCCATGTAGCCAAGTACCCTGTTTTCTTAACTGAAAGGGCTACGACTGATATGACACACGGACCTTAAAACTAATAATGTTTATTAATAAAGTGTAATGTGTGTTCTATATCAAATGTTGCTAAATTAAGAAGGAAACTGTTACTTTATGTGAGATTAAAGTGTTCATGGTATACAGTTGAAAAATATACAGTTGCCCTTGGTTCAGCAGATTTCTTGAGAGAAAGTGAAAGAATCAGCACTCCGAGGAACCTTTGTACATAACAAAAAGGAGTCATTCCTGGATAAGCTTGTGCGTATGCTGCTGCTATTTTAGGAATGTCAGTTAGGTAAACTATACTTATTATACACAGTTTAGGACTCTAGATGATTAGAGAAATCAAATGGGTCTTGTGATAACTGTAAAAATAACTAAAAGCCTCTCGAGATTCAGCAAGGAGAAGGTTAACTGAAAGACAACATCCTGGATGGGGTGTACTGGTGGTAGTTGGGCTTTGGTGGGTGAGAAGGGTTTTGCAGGATAACTCACTAATAGCTGGCATGGATGGATGGATGGATGGATGGATGGATGGATGGATGGGATGGATGGTAGGCAGATCCTTTGGGGACTTGCAAACGCCGGGTAAGTCTGGGAATGCCAGGCCTTGCAATGCATTTCTCACATGGAGACACTTTGAAAAGAGAACGAAGAGTCTACCCTGACAAGGGCTATCCAGTATCTGGCAAGGAGACAAAGTGTAGAGCTAGACTGCAACTTCAGGACATGCTGTATTATGGCAGTCACCATTTGGAACAGGCTTGGAAACAAGCTCAGATGCACAATACTAAATTTATAGTGATGTGCCTTAACAACCTGATGTCGTGACCTAGTGTGGGCATGTATCAATGTGTTTAATGAGTATTGTATTTAGTAACATATTAATATGTGTAGTATGATGCACTTCTTAATTTGCCACATTAGGATAGCTGTTGGTTGAAGTAACCCTATGAATAACCTTTCTGTTACATTTCTCTGATGCCTGTACTAGTACTTTAACTTCATTTCTCTTTGTGCTATAGTTTTATGAGTAGAACAGATTCTTGAACTGTGAAATCCATTTATTTTCCTCTTAATATTTCAGTTATATAAATATTGAAAGAGTGTAGATGTTGCTGTTGTGATCAGCTGGATGGTGCCTACTGCCTGATTACTATTCTGACACAATATCTTCATGCTTCTTTATCCTAACATAGAGCCCTACAGCCACCTTCCAGCCTTATCTTCCTCTTGCTAGAGCTGGAAACCTGTGCTGGATTTCCCTTTCAACATGTAGACAGTGGGCTTTGTGCCTTGATAGGGGACAGGCTGAAAAAATGCAAAGTTATTATCACCTTTGAGCATCATGAGATAGGAGAATAAACTCTTTCAATGCAGAAAGTGTCTATATTTTTGTGTCTCTATCTGTAACAGTAGCAGATGGTACTTATAATCCCAGAATGCTTCATCCTTTGAATAATGGTCCTTGCTGAGGAAAGCTCAGTTTTACTTTTTCCATGTATGTAAGAAGTTGATTTTTAAAATTTAAAAGCACAAGCAAGTCTTACTCTTTACCTGCTGGGGTTTTTTACCAATTGTAATGGTTCTGGTTTTTAAAACCTTCTCTATGATATATATTACATTAATGTTTGCACCAAAAGGACTTGTTATCATGAGTTTAAAGAGATGTTATGCATATGCACATATGTATGCACATTTATTATCACTGGTGTTTGAAATAAAAGTGGTCACTTCTCATTTGTCCATTTCCATCACACAGACCTTGATTTCCTTGTTTTGCTTAGTTGTAGGTCCCAGTTCATTGCATGGGCTGGGTCAGTGCCACAGAAATGAAGGATGAGGCAGCCTGGCTTGCAAAAGCAACTCCTGACAATCATAAGTTTCTATGGCTTCCATTTTATTGATGTTAACTTTTAGCAAGAACAGAGTGAGAATGGAAATAGATTCCTTCACAAATTAAAGGTGCTTCTAAAATAACTTTTTGTATGGATTTTATTTCTGGTCAAGATGGTGGCCCATTCATGCCTGTTTCCTTTTCTACTCAGCAGCTGTGGGTAGAGAATTCTCTATTTCAAGAGGACCGACAGCTTTGATGTGTGGCATTGAAATGCCTGCGTGTTGGTGCTGAAGTGCTTGGGGACTTACAACTGGCAACACTCAGATTTGGAAAGTCTCTTGATTTTCACCTGACCTGGACACACTCAGCTCTTACTTTTATTTTTGATAGTATACATATATGCATGCATATAGCTTTGTATAAGTTTTACAATTTATTATAAAATGTAAATGATAAAGTCCTTATATATAGTTTTATATAAAAAGCAGTCTAAATACATGTCTATACAGAAACACAAATCAGGAAATGAGAAACTAATTAAGGAAAGGAGAAAGGAAGAGCTAACTAATTTTAGATGACTGATTAGGTACTTCATTGCTGTATTACTTAGTTAAATACAAAATGAGTAAATAAGAGTAAAGAACAAACAATATTTCTCCCAATAAGAAAGCTGCTGTTCTCTGTCTCAGAGAGTTAACCAAAACATAGATGTATTCATGTCAACATCTCCCAGAAAATCAAAGCATTTGTGGGTTTAGCACCACTGCAAAATTTTTCTGTTTATATTTGAGGATGAAACCATTCTTGGTGCCTTTTTACACTGAGCCAAGACCTACTGGAAAAGGCCTAGTCGATTTGTAGAGGGAATTATTGATTTTCCCATTAGTTTGAGTGTGCTGGTGTGGAAAGGGTGGTCTTACACTTCTAAAGCATTTTTCAAATGTAAACAGTGGTGGGCTTCAATCAATCTGCATTTGTGTTTGCTCAGGACCCAGCACCCTGGAGGCAGAATACTGTGGTAGTAGGAATAATATCGCTGTAAAAATAGAACAAAACCTGTAATCACAGGAATAATATCTAGCCTTTTACTGTAAATATAAAACCTACTTAGCACCACGATGTCCAGACACTTATGGAGAAGACGGATGTTATCCCCTCTGCTTTAAAGGATATGAAACTGAAGCTGAGGCTGGGGGGACTTCCCTGAATTCACCACCTGGAGCGTGGAAGAACCAGGCTTACAAACCAACTCTGTGCATCTCAGTATAGTGAGCTACCCTCGAAACTGCTCTGGAATAAGATAATGATGTTGGTGATTACTGTGTTTTGATCTGAGAATGTAGTAGCAATGGGTTACATATCACTACACTATCATTTTAGGCAATTTTCCAAACATTTATAAATAATTCAAACTTCAGGTTGGAAGTGGCACATCAAAGGTATCTTATCACATCCCCTTGTCTTTTTACATTAGAGGAGTATTGGAGACAGTGCTGACATGTTATAGCCATTAAATCAAACACAAGATTTTGAATTGAATGGCATTTGAGTACCAGACCTTGGCTTATAATGGGAAAGTAAAAGCTTTGCTATAAAATCTGGTTAGAGCACTGCCATACAGAGGACACTGAGAGGAGTATATTGACATTTGAAACCTTTGTCATTTTAAAGAAAAACTAAAGGCTGTTGTTGACAAGATGAAAGAAAGTTGTGGGTAGAGAGGCCAGGGTTCTTCACTGTGACCATTACTCTCAAATAACATGTCATTATTTTTAATGAAATGCTATCTATGTCAACTTGCTCAGAAGTGGAAACCACTGCTTTCAGCGAAAGGAAACAGCATCCCAGACTCCAATTGAAAACCAGAGCAATCCCAAACTTCAGATTTGATTTTATTAAAACATAAAACTAGAGATGTTTGAAGATGCCTTTGACCTTCAAGCTCTTTTCTTAAATATGGGAACAACAGATGGTGTTGCTGAATGATTAAAGCTGCACGAATGAACACATTTAGAGATGGACATGGTGCAGATGAAGTTTAGAAACACTGGGAAGGACTGAGAAGGCAGAATTAAGAAAGCACCCAACATGACCAACATGACATAAGAAATGACTGGACATGGCACACATCATTGGCAAAACCCAACAGTTATGAGTGACACAGGAAAAGAAACAAAACTCATTTTGTTTGTGAGGACACCTAAACCGCTGCTGGCCTTTTCAAACTTGGACAGGCAGGACAGCGAACTTGCTGGAGCACACGTGAAGAAGGTGATACAAATGAAACCAACATGGAGAATCCTATTATTGAGTGAAAATGCAATACCTCCTGTGCCAGTCTGCACTTCCATAATTTAAGGAGGTAGCAGTCAATCGATTACAAGTCTCACTAGGAGAGAAATGCCATTTCCCATGAAAGCTTAAGATGCTCTGTGTAAACTGCCTGGTTATTATTGATACAACATGATTGCTATCTTAGTTATTGTAATAATTTCTGCAGCAATGAAATGTAGATAAAAGCCAAGCAAGGATCATTAGTTTAATCTATTGAAACGCACAGTGCTCCACTGCCCTCTTTTGCCATACACCTGGAAAAGCAGCAGGCGCAGTAACAGGTGCCATCCCAGCAATGGGCACCTCTCTCTTCCAAGGCATGTACCTTCTACAGTGGCTTGCAAACCAGTGACAGCATGTGAGTGATCCTTTGGGAATCTTCTCTTTCATGTTACAAAAGGAAAAACTGTTGCAAATGCAACCTCTTCTTTCACATGCCTGAGGAGTGAATATTCATCCTTCAGTCCTGCAGGTTTTCCACTGAATTTGCCTCCTGGGTTCAGCAGTAGCAGTCATTTTTCTCCTTCTTGGTAGCTGGTGCAGCGCTGTGCTTTTGACTTTCAGCCTGGGAGCAGTGCTGATAACATCAGTGTTTTCAGTTACTGCTTGGTAATGTTTTGGTCTGACCAAGGGCTTTCTGAGCCTCATGCTGTGCCAGGGAGGAGGGGAAGCCGGGAGGAAGCAGAGAAAGGGCACCTGACCCAAACTGACCAAAGAGGTATTCCATACCACAGCACGTCATGCCCAGGATGTGAAACGGAGAGCAGAGACCCGGAAGGGTGGGGGTGCACTGCTTGGTCAGGCTGGGTATAGGTGGTGAGCGATTGTATTCTTTCCTTGTATTTGCCTTGTCATTATTATTATTGGTGGTAGCAGTAGTGGTTTGTGTTATACTTTAGTTACTAAACGGTTCTTATCTTAACCTGTGGGAGTTGCATTCTTTTGATTCTCCTTCCCATCCCTCCAGGAGTGGGGGGAAGAAAGAGGGGGGAGTGAGTGAGCGAAACTGCATGAGTTATAGAGGCTTAAACCACGACAATTTGTAAGTTATCATTCGAATTTCATCCCAAGTGGATTTATTCCAAAGGTATTGCTATGAGAAATACCTAATAGAGATCCTGAAGAAATGGAATTAAAAACTACATCAGGGATTGCCCTCCACATGTGTTCTGCTGGGAACCAATTCAGCCTGGTTAACATTGCTTCTGTAAGCTCTTTTGCAAAGGAGAAAATCATATTAATTGTTTATTATCTATCTTGTTTACCAGGACAAAATATGTTTAAAAAATTCTGTGCCAGCCCCTCAAAATCTTCCTGTTGGTTAATAGGGCACACTTGAATAATTATGTTGATAGTTATCATCCCATTTTTCACAGTTGTCAGCACCCTCTAGCAGCTTGAAAATTATTTGGTTTTCCTGCCATTTTGACACTGAAATTTATGTAGAGAAAGAATAGCCTTGGGCGTATGTTGGTGTCTTGTTGTCTTGCCAAGATATATTTTTGCTTTTGCACAAGCTTCACTGACAGTGAAAACACAGATCTTGGAACAGTTTTTATCTATGAGGTTTCCTACAAAGTTAGTAAAGAATAATAATGCATCACGAACAAATTAATCCATCCTAAAGCAGAGTTACATCCTGGGTAGACTTGGCTGTCTGCATTTTTACAGCAGGCACTTTTATGGGGAAATGAGCCTTTTATGCATTGATTATTTTACAAAAATATAGGTGGAATCATGCAGAAACGTGGCAGAAAATACTGATGCTTATATGTTATGTGTATCCTTTTAAACCATTTTGCTGGAAGTTACTAGATTGACAATTATAAGATCTAGGTTTACAAGATTTGGTCAAGGTTTGCTTTTAATGTGAAGAGGCACTAATCTAAGGATGTTTAACTTCATTGTTAACGCTGTCATTGAAAGCGCCCACTGAAATATTTTCAATGGGTATTTCCACAAGCTAGCTAATAACAGACACTGAGAAGTTGTTACAGTAGCGTCACCATTGCTGTGATAAAGTCTAGGAGCAGGGGAGTTGGATGGAAGAAATTGAGAGGACTGTTGGGGAGGCAGAAGAGCATTGCACAGCTTGAGAGAGCTGTTTTGAGGAGGCAACACAGCTGGGGAGATTCAGGGTGGACCATAAGAGCATGCAGGAGTGCTAGAAAATAAGGAAATAAATACTACTCAGCTCCTTCCTCTCCCTGCTCAGTTCTGCAGTTGGCCCAGCTCCAGTGACCTGTCAGCATCTGTCTGTCTGTCTGTCTAGCAATCTATCTATCTCTCAACATGCCAGCCTTCCTCCAGCAGACTAAGGAGACTGGCTGCAGCTCAGCTGAAGCTGTGGCACTGGATATGAGCAGGCAGCAGTTGTAACACGACCGCCTGACAGATGTGTGAAAGTTATCTCACACTTGACAGCTTTAGGATACCGAATGTGTTGAGGTAACAAGCATCACAGAATTCACAACAAATAATCTGTGATACTCCTTGCCTTCTTTCTCTTCCTTTCCCTCCCCTCCCCTTCACTTCCCCAGGTCTACTTTTATGTACAGATGGCAAATCTTAACTGGTACAGTCCTTCTCAAGATCTGTGAAATGCCTGAGTTCAATTTCAAAGGTTCCTTTTATTCTTTTTCTTTTTCTTTTTTTTTTTTAGTTGTTTATTTTAGGAAAAAAGCTTCTTTCAAGCCAAAAGCTCAGAAAGCTAAATTACAATTTCATGGTACTAAAAAAGTCTGTTTCCTACTGTCAAGTAACATTTTTTTTAAGTCTTTAATTTATTTCCTGAAGATAAAATGCATTATGACATGGCGCACCACAACACAGCACCAGTGTTGAAAACCTGTAATAGTAGGACCTAATTACCACCCCCAGCATTAATGGAAAGTATCTACATCAGTGTTTTGGTTTGCATCAAGAGCATGCTTTTGAAATGAGGCTGATGGTGGTCACCACTTCCCAGGCTTTGGTTCACAACACAGAGGTCTCCCAGCAAGCATGAGAGGGCTTCTCTTTGAGCAGCATAGAAGCCTTCCTGATGTGCTCCAGATATCATTCACTACTGATCCTGGTCACACACCGCTGCCAGAAAAATATGTCTGTCCTTTGGAAGTTACAGAACTTTACAAAAGCTTCAACTCTAAGTGCTTCAAGCTCTAACTAGCTCTGAACTGACTCCAAATGCTGCTTAGGATTGAATTCACAGAAGTTAGTTTTTCCATGTTTTCTAGGATTTTTGGCTCTATAAAGCAATCATTGACGGTCTCCAGAAACTTCACTGGTAAACTCTGACATTTCAGCAGCTTGTGTACGAGCAACTGAAGCTCCCCATCCGTGAGTGTTTTATGAGATATCTGATGACTGTTCTTTATCTAGCAACACCCTTTACTTGATAATATTCTTAGCTCTGAAAGACTATATGTAGTAGCTGTAAAAATCTAATTTAATTAAGTCTAGTATCAGAAAAATACTAAAATGTTCATACTTTGTGTTCATATAATTTGGGAAGTTGTATCATTGTAGATATGAATACTTCTGCAGTTCTTTTCTTTATGAAGCCATAGCTCTAATCGGCAAAGCAGTGGGATACGTGCTATCAACTCAGATCAGTCTGAGATTTTACTTTGAATTTTGCCATTATTATTATACGACATTTTTCTGTTTCGATGAATAATGTATATATATAATGAATATAGTATTTCAGTGATAAAAACTTTCACCCAATGTAGCCAAATATTAGAAATATCCTCTGGATTGCTGCTATTCCACCAAATTATTATTTTATGTTACAAATGCACAACATTTTGTGGGTGCAGCTGTGAAGAGACGCACAGGGCAGTAGTCATACATGTCCCATTGAACTTCGAAGGAAACTGATGCCAAAAAATGTCAGGGTACTTTAGGCATTCCAAATTATTGGACAGTAAAAGAACAGCAAGCCACATCAAATTATTGAGAATTCAAATGAGATATTTATAGGGTCTGTCAATAAGAGTAAAGAAGTGGGGTAATCTTGGAGCAACAGAACTGTGAAACAATTGTATCAGATTATCTATCTATATTAAAAAGAGAAAATAAGTAAAAAAGACCTGCACATGAGTTTTAGGCTGATATAGAACAGTGATTCTCTACAATGAATTCTGAAAAGTTGTAACCAGTTGGGAAATAGCTGAAGACAAACATCTGTATAGCTAGCTAAGGAGATGATAAACCTGTAACTAGACAAGAGAGGTGTAGGGGAGAAAGGATGCAATTCTTTGAAAAACTAAAGCAAGGAATCCTGCCATTACCATTTAGCAAGCTGCATGTTCAGCTATGGTTAATTACTGATATGAATAGTAGAAAAGGATATCTTTGAATAACTGAAGTATGAGAGAATGGTGACCAGGACGCATGTGAATGTCCAAAGATAAATCGTATCAGATAATGTTATATTTTTCTGAGGAAAAAAAAAAATGCTACAGATTGTAGTATGTGTAAAGTGCAATAAAACATTTAAGACTGTGTCTCACAAAGCACTGTTTTGAAAAGCAGAAGATTGGTTTCAGTACAGTGAGCACTTGTGCCGACATTGACAAATAACTTACTGGAGGACCGTATGAAAGGTGGCAGGTGTTAGGAATTAGATAGGAGTGTTTTCAAGGAGATATCTGAAAGGAAATTACAGGGCATACTTTATTTAACATCTCATGAATGGTCTGCTTTGACAACAGATTCCTTTGGTCAGGAACATCCTTGGTCTTGTGTTTCGTTGGTCTGTAGTAGACTTCCCTTGGGTACAGGGTGGTAATAATAATTGATTAAAAAATTGAGAATGTATTTTGCAAATTTCACTTTCCTATTTGCAAGACAAATTTTGCTGCACAGGGTTTAGTTTAGGCTCATCTCCAACAATGTTCAGGGGACTCTTCCACTGGAACTGTTACATGGGATTCATAAAAGCTCATTTTTTAGAATGGCCACTCCCCATTGGATCTTTTATTTTATGTGCCAACAGGAGAGGTTGTCACTCAGTGTCTAGTTACTTTGGGTCGCTATCTAGAAAGGTCTTTCTGCATCAGCTAAACAGGAAGCTTGGAGATATTACACTTTACGTTAATCAAAAGGCACATAAGTAAGTCCTAGTCCTGATGAAGTAAGTTCAAACCTTCACAAACTATATCTGGATGAAGTAGGGGCAGATGTGTCACAGTAGTGCACCACTGAGGTAACGAACAGGGGCTGACTTGTTATAAATGGTCTGTATTTAGTGTCAGAGGAAGGAGTTTGCCATTGTTATTTGGAGAAATCTGTAGGCACACCAGTGAGTCCAGAGGAGGGCCATGAAGATGGTCAGAGGGCTGAAGCACCTCTCCTATGAAGACAGGCTGAGAGAGCTGGGGTTGTTCAGCCTGGAGAAGAGAAGGCTCTGGGGAAACTTTATAGCAGCCTTCCAGTGCCTAAAGCAGACCTACATGAAATCTGGAGAAGGACTTTTTACAAGGGCATGTAGAGTAAGACAAAGGGCAACATCTTTAAACTGAGAGAGGGTAGATTTAGATTAGACATTAGGAAGTTCTTCACTATGAGGGTGGTGAGGCACTGGCACAGGTTGCCCAGAGAAGTTTGTGGTTGCTCCATCCCTGGCAGTGTTCAAGGCCAGGTTGGACAGGGCTTGGAGCAACCTGGTCTAGTGGAAGATGTCCCTGCCCATGGCAGGGGGGTTGGAACTGGATGAGCTTTAAGATCCCTTCCAACCCAAACCATTCTGTGATTCCATGTCCTTCCGTGATTCTATGACTAGCAACACTGATAGCAAAAATCAGGCTACCTTAAAGTGTAAAGTTTATCAACTCCTTAAATTCAAGCAGAGTAGAAATAAATGTTCCTAGGCAATCGATATCTCAAGCTGTTGTCGTATATTGCACTCTACCAGAAGTGAAAACTCCTCTCTGAAAGCACTCAGTACAGCAGTCAGAAAGCCAGGCTGTTCCCACCATCTAGTTCAGTTTCTGTCCTTTGGCACCAAGTTAAAATCCAAAGCCAAATGATACAACACCTGAGCTGTGGCACTGCATGGAAGTGGTTGCATCACCAGCAATTCCTTGGTGGTTAAATGAACTTCAAAGGCCAACCAAATGCCTGGCATGTGTCAACGGCAGCATTGTAAGTGAGAAGAGCACAAAACTGACTTGGGGCAGAAAATGGTAAGGACCTAGTATCTCTGTGTGACTTGGCAAACCAGGAAGATCCTAAACAGCTGTTTAGTTTAAAAGGCTTTAATTTCAACTTTACAGAACTCACAACCGTGAACGCTACTTCCTGATAAGATAATTGTCTGGCATGGAAAAAAACAAGGACCAATGCCTGCATAGCCTGAGCATCCTGCCTCAGTGTCTGGAGTCTGCAAAAGGATGCTTCTTAAAGACACTGACAGTACCATGACGATGTCTGCACACCTGAAGATCCATCTGTCATCAGGGTTTCTAGGCCACGTATATTCCATCGGATTTGTATGCAGGGTAATACAAAAAAGACTCAACAACATAAATTTAATTATTAAATGCATAGTCAGGCCATTTGTCAAGAAAGAAAGTAAAAATACACTATGTCATCTGCCTCTAAAGGCACAAAGAACAGTGAGGGAGATGAGGTTTTACAGACCTTTTCCATTTCAAAGGGCTATGTTTAGCAATTGAAAAACCACAGCAAGTGTCCGTGAAGGGCCACGGAACAAGTGTTGAGTTGTATAGTATGTAGTCTGAGCAGAACATGGCTGGCTGTGAGTCTATGACAGGTTCATCCCTCTTTATTTCTGAAATAAATATACAAAAATAAAAAGGAAGGATAATTATGGGATGGACTAATCCATCATGGGATAGGCTAATCAAGTCTATGGGATAGGCTAATCAAGTCTATGGGGTAGACTAATCAAGTCATGGGATAGACTAATCAAGTCAACAACTGAGTTGTTTGTGCTTTTCCTATGATTCTCTAACATACAGGAAAAGGTCACTGACCTTTCTAACCATTCTTTCCACTGAAATAAAGATTTTCTTTTTATCCATTTTATTTGACTGGTAGGACTTGTGATTTCAGTTCTAGCAAATAAGGATTCAGTAATGCTAGAAGCACTATTTCTATCTTATTTAATAATTTTTAGGAAAAAGAATTTTCAAATTGGTGCTTTTCTGAAAAGGGAAAAAATATTTTCTTGAATAGAAACTTCTGTAAAACTTTGCATTATGAACATAATGGAGGATAAATCAGAACAAAATAAATGTACCCTGTGGTACAAGACTTCAGCACTAAGAGATGCATGTTTTCAAAGAATCTGATAAGTAGCAATCCATTTTTAGAATCATAGAATCATAGAATAGTTAGGGTTGGAAAGGACCTTAAGATCATCTACTTCCACCCCCCTGCCATGGGCAGGGACACCTCCCACTATAATTTTCTCTATTTGCTTATTTCACAAAATTGCAATGCAATTTTTTTTTAAATTCAGGTTTTTTAAATTAGTGCAATGCAATTAATTTAAATTAATTAAAAATATGTTTTTTCTTTACTCTCCCTTCTCTCCAGAGGAACACTTAGTGAATGCCAAGTTTTCTTCTGAGATGCATAACGGTCTCACTGACTTTAGTGAGAGCTTAATATCTACTCTTTGATGAGAATTTTGTCCTAAGATGTGTGCAATTAAAGAAGTGTCCAAAGAAAGATTCACTTCATAAAGTAGCTTTCACAAGCATTGCCAGTGAACTGCAGTGATTTTTTTTCACCCAGTCAGTACTTTGTTATTTATGAAGCACGCTCGTTTCACTGAATGTGCAACATTCATTAGAAAGCAACATTCTAATCAGAGTACTCTTGTTTTATATTGTTTTCCTTTTTCATTACTGTGCTAGCTGCCATTTTACATGACATTTTAGAAGCCAGCTAGAAATTTTTCACTTTCCTTCTTTTGTCATGCTGGATACATGTGAGTGCACCACGGTTTTCAGAAGGAGAAAAAAAAGATGAGGTGGCGTGTTGCTGCCCCTGGGATGAGGGAGAAATCTTCAGTAACATGAGAACTCTGATTCCATCCTTTCAATTTCCTTAGGACCATCTGCAAGTTTCTGAAAGCTGTGACAACCCAAGCATAGCTTCAGAGCAGTGTGATAAACCTCTGCATGTATGGATCCCATCAAAGATCTAGTAAAACGAAGAAATCCTAACAAATAAAAATGAGACAGAGAGATAAAAATATAATTAAAATGGCTTGAAAGACTAGCTTCCGTGTTGGTGAAGATAACATGGATAACTTAAAAGAGAAATTGCTGCAAGTACTGTGACAGTGATGACAACTGTCACAATTGTATTTGATTAGATTCTGTTATTCTTAAAATCTTTAACTTCATAATTACATCTGATTCCATTAGCTTTCCCATCCTTTTAGGAAAAGTGTGTGTCTAATAATGAGGATTGTAGGAAAAAACTGGCATCTTATTGTACTAAAACGTTCAGAGACCTAAAGTGCTAATTTTTAAGAATGCTATTTTCTTTTAGGCTTTATATACTATTTTCAGCCAAGCGCCCACTAAAATGTGCTAAAAGAAGTGAGGCTGGCCCAAGCCTGACGTCCTGATGACAGTTTGGGGTAGCTCTCCTGCCCAGCCAGGGCCGGTGGTAAGAGGCAGGAGCTGGGGAGAGCCTCCAGAGGGAGATGCTGCCCTGTGAACTCACTGCCTCAGTAGAGGGAAGTGCACACTCCAAGGCTCTGTGATGGGCTTGCTGTGGATCCTGGGGTTTGGGTGCAAGCCAGGTGCCACTTTAGCTCATGGCCACTAGTGCTTGGCTCTTCCTGGTTTACCAGCATCCATCACTGGTGAATTTTATTTCCGTGCTTGTGTTTTTGCTCCTCAAATGCCTTTTGCAAAGAAGTTGACAATTTAATGAGGTCCTTGGCATTAAAAACATTTGTGGCTGTTTTCAAGTGCTTACTTTTATAAACCCCCATCTTTAGGTCACTTCTCTGAAGTAGCTGAGTGTCTGGAAGAGACTCATAAGGGTAATGGCTGGGCTGCCTGCAGGAAGGGGACTGACCTCTGCAGCACCAGAGTAGAACAGGAGCAGGAGATGTGCCAGCACCAGCGGTGGCCTGCTGAGGAGCACCTCACATTTTTATCTGGGATTGTGTGGTTGGGAACTTTCTCAATCAGTCGTGTATCTGTTACTCCTCAGCGCTTGCTCAGGCACAGGCTGTGTGCTGAAGTTCAGCTGGAAGTCAGGAATATCACCATCCTACTCGGCAGTTTGGCAACACACTGAAAATCCCACATCAGCAATCAGTGTTTCAGTGTGAGCAAGTCCCTGCTAACTACATTGGCTCAGATAAGCTTGTTAAGTGATGGAGACTGACATTTGCTCCTGGAGAGAGCTGCCTTTCTTTGTGAAAGTTATCAGATATTAGAATGATTCGTCTGCTACTTCAGGCTAGCTGTTCAGTTTTCCTTCAAGTCAAATCAAACAGTTGCTGTTGGCATGAAAAACAGGGAAGGCAAGCACAGTAAGAGAAAGAACACCTTATAATTAAAACCAAGCTTGATCTTATACCTTACTTCATTATACTACTGAAGAAAATGGCAGGTTTTACTTCCAAATATTTAGACACTCCAAGCAATATTCAGCTGTAGCAACACAGCTTTAGACTGAGCAAGAGCTAGAATTACAGTAGGAAGATTAGTTAAGTATTTTTAAATGCTCTGAATCCTAAATGTCAACATAATATTTGAAAAAAAAAAATCAGTGTGGGCCTCAAAAAAATTGACATAGCCCTCAGCATGTTACTGGTACCAAATATTGAACAAATATTGTTTGTTGGACATCCTTGGACATGCCCAGGATTTCTTTGTATGTGTCGCAGGCTTTTTATCATCTTCCTCTCCATCCTCGATGTATGAGACAAGAGTGATGGCGTATTGAAAAATGTGGGATCTGAGCGAGACATGAAATGCATGGAATAAGGGGTGGATGCTGTCCTGGGTCCAGCAATAGCAGTCATTTTTCTCCTTCTTAGGAGCTGGTGCAGTGCTGTGTTTTTGACTTTCAGCCTGGGAACAGCGCTGATAACACTGATGTTTTCAGTTGCTGCTCAGTAATGTTTACTCTGACCAAGGACTTTCTGAGTCGCATGCTCTGCCAGGGAGGAGGGGAAGCCAGGAGGAAGCAGAGACATGACACCTGACCCAAACTGACCAAAAAGTTATTCCATACCACAGCACATCATGCCCACTATATAAACTGGGGGCAGTTACCCGGAAGGGCTAGATCACTGCTCCGGTCGGGCTGGGTATCAGTCAGCGGGTGGTGAGCGGTTGCATTCTCTTCTCTTGCTATTTCCCTTGTCATTATTATTATTGGTGGTAGCAGTAGTAATTTGTGTTGTACCTTAGTTACTGGAATGTTCTTATCTCAACCCGTGGGAGTTACATTCTTTCGATTCTCCTCCCCATCCCTCCGGGAGTGGGGGGAGGAAGCAGGGGAGGAGTGACAGAGAGACTGCGTGGTTCTGAGTTACCAGCTGGGCTGAAACCACAGCAGTTCTTTGTGTTGCACTGGGTCAAATTCCTTCTTGGTTTGTTCAGGAGACTTGTTTTTTGACCAGTCCATTAAACCCATGGCATCTAATGCCTGAGAAGGAAACTGTACTCCCATTCCTATGTTTCTCATCTTTGACATTAATAACTCTGCCTCTTTTGCGCTGATCTCTGAATAAGAGCGGTGTTGTCCTTGTCCTATGATGCTCAGTCATGAAGCGGCAGTGTGATGTTCCTTTGCGATCCCTCACCATCAGGCAAATTGGGAAAATGGGTTAGAGAGATTTTATGCTGGTGAAGAGATAAATGCTAATTTCTCCAGAAGATCCTGGTTTCTGTGGTCATTAGGAAGGATATTAGCTCATAACCCCCTCTTCTTCCTGTTGGTTTTTTTTTTTAACTTTTTTAACAAGTTGAAGAGCATCTGAAACATGTCATCAGCTTAAAGAAAACTCTGTGAGAACAGAAGTGCATTTGCTTCCATAACTCTAATTTAACAAACAGCTGATGTAACAGAGAAGGGAAGGAACATTAAATGATACAAAGGAAATATTATTTTAATGATTTTAAGAAAGTTTTCATAGCCACTTTGATTTCTGGATCAGTTTCCAGAGTCCTGACCCTGCCACAGAATCCCTTCAGGTGGGATGCTGGACCCGCCTGTGTCCAGAGACTGTCAGAGGCTGTGCCAGTCCACCTGAGCTCACTGCAGGACCCAGGCCTGAATTAACTAGCCACCTGAGTTGAGACAGAAGAAGGTCATAGGCTCCCTGACTCAGGTCACTGGGGAGCTCTTGTACCAATGTATTGCAATGGAAAGGAGTAATTTGAATTGGGAAACTTGGTAGCTTTTGGGAGCTTTGTTGAGAGTTTGTGGGAGATGAGAAGCTTTCTTCCTCTTCCTGTTTTGATGTACTATCCACTTTTCATGCCTCCATAGCATCAGATAAGTAAGGGGAGGGGGCATTCTGCTTCACCCTTGTTGCCTAGTCCAGACAGATCTCTTACTGGATGTGAGCAGTAAAGTGAAAGCTTCGTCTATCAGACTTTCTGGTTATACCGTAGAAGATGCAGGATGCAGTGATGCCTTCTGGTGCACTGTGTGGCTGACAGGATGTCTTTCTATGGTATATGGTAACAGGGGTGCTCTCTCTTGCTTTTCCTGGAGACTTTTCCCATCTCTTACAAATCACAAGAAGGGTAGCCATGGTTCTATCTCCTCCCCCTCCCTTAAAAACACTGGTAGCCAGGCAGTTACTGCACTTCCAGAGTGTAGGGACTACTCGCGTGCCAAGGCTTTTTGTTCAAAACACATACATTCCTTGTACTCCCTCACACTTAGGTCTGCACAAAGCCTACACACAGACCAGGCTCTCACTTCCAAAGGTTTCTGTATGGAATTTATGCTGCACTCTAATAAGATGAGCTTGTGGGATCCCAGAAATGCATCAACCCAACACAGAGGTATAGCATGTTTCTGTGTGTGACACGTGAGCTGCTCTATACAAAGATCTTGAGAACTGACGCATAGTACTGGTTAGAGTAGGCGGAATATTCAGAACTATAGTATGCATATCGTGTGATGGATTTCCATAGAAAGCATTACCACATGTTGTAGCTTCCCTTAGAAAATAAACACAATAGCTTTTCATTTGCTGGTCACTTTAGCACATGGTTGAAGTGTGAAAAGAATTAGTACCTCTGTTGCTTAAACAGTAAGTCTGACATTTCTATAGCCGATGACAAATGATTTTCCAGACACATTTCTGAGTTTATTTAAACTGAGAGGTAGCTGTTATCTTTCTGAAATGTCAGGGCGCTTTGTCTGAGAAATACAGATACTATTCTCCTTTAACTGGCATTAAGTATGTCAGAGCAGGATGCACAGGGTCAAATACAGACCCCCTTCTACAATAAACAATCTCCAAGTTATAAATAATTTTTTTATGTAAGTATCCAAAGCGTTTTCAGCACATTTTTGTCTTGATCCTTTACCACACGCAATGGCACTTCTGCTAGCAAGGCCGCTGATTTTTGCTCGTCTCTTGAGAGGTTAAAATGAAATACTGATTTTTTAGTACCGCCTCAGAGGACTGCAGAAAGAAAAGCTATTTAATCAGAATGTATGGCTTCAGGAAATTACCAACTGCTATTATGAAAATAACTGAAAATATTTCAGAATCCCCCACCGTTACAAATGGGACTGCTTCCCAGTGTACCATTTTAATGATAATTTCAAGAGGAGACAAAGCCTGACACCACATATCATGACAGGGAAATCAGAGCTGCATCCACAGAGAGCAATTTCAGGCAGGAAGCAGTGGGAGAGTTTAACAGTTCCTTTCAGATAAGAAGCGCAAGAAACATACAAATGTGAAAAATAACTTAAAACATAATGTAAAACTTCTCAGTGAGGCAGTTAAGAAAATCCCCCCCAAAATGCACCTATCACAAACATGGTGTGGACGTGTGTTTTTCCACTGTCCCCACTGCAGTTTCCTGGGACTCTGACAACGAAAACCAGAACCAAACAGTATTAATGATTTAGTAACTTTGAGTGAATTGACTATCCATGTTTTAAAGCCTGTTGTCTTTATAAAGATAGATTTTGCTTAACCTGAGAAATTACTGATTTCAGTAGGGAGGGCAGGCTTCTGTTTGACCCCCAAGTAACATAGAGAGAAAATGAACTTCCTTACATATAAGTAATAATAAACCCTTTTAATGCAAAGTTCATAAGAAGTCTTATTGTATTCCCATCTTCATGCAGACTTTGCTTCTGCAGGGTACTGTGCAAGCCTCATTTTCTCTGATGAACAGTGCAGAACTGCAGCAGTGCATCTGCCTAACAAATGCTCCCTGAGGAGCCGTGAAGATCCTTACTGTTTGCACAGGCCTCTTGTTAAGTTGCACACATCATCGGTGCCCTCAGTGACCAATTCATGGCCATAACCTGCTTCCAGCATGGCCAAGCCTGCAGAAGCAGGTTTCTGGCTCTGGAGGTCTGCCCCACAGTCTTTCTACTGTGGACAGGAAGCTATCTGTCACACATGATCATTAGCTACTTGTCCCTCCGCAGCCTGGTATTGGTACCTAAGAAACAAGACATGCTTTTGAATTGCCTTTGAGCCGAAGTGAGAAGATGGGTAGCAAAGTGCAGAGTGTTCCTGGCTTTGCTAAAAATGTTTTGCTTACCAAATGGCGTGGCCTTGTTGGGCTGAGAGACCTTTAGCAGAGAGGAACTGTGCAACAGGAAATCTGGGCTAGTTTCGCTGTGCATGTCAGGCTGCAGCCAAAACCAGAGTAGCTGTGCTAGCATGTGAAAAGTCATCTGATAAAAGGCTGCTGCCAAAGAGGCAGAACTCAGAGGAGGGATAGCCTCAATATGTTCTTTTTCTTGGTTTTGTTTCCAGAAGAAGCCTCTATCTCATGACTAATAATATTCAATCATCATGCTATAATTAAGGGCTTTTCATGTAATCAGCTGTAGAACTGATTACTTTGGGCTATACCCTGCTCATGCTGAGCTTCCTGGCAAAATTCCCACTGACATCAGTAAGAGAAGGATTGGACCTTTCCTCAGCAGTTTACCACTATTGTTTGACAATACCATGCTTTTCATACAGTTCACAGTGGAGATTAAATATTTAGACTCTTAATTCTTGGAACATTAAAATGGCACTGTATAGATGTCATGGGTTCAGCAGTAGCAGCCATTTTTCTCCTTCTTAGTAACTGGTGTAGCGCTGTGTTTTTTCGACTTTTGGCCTGGGAACAGCGCTGATAACATTGATGTTTATAGTTACGGCTTAGAATGTTTTGGTCTGACCAAGGACTTTCTGAGTCTCATGCTCTGCCAGGGAGGAGGGGGAGCTGGGAGGAAGCAGAAACAGGATACCTGACCCAAACTGACCAAAGAGGTATTCCATACCACAGCACGTCGTGCCCAGGATGTAAAACTGGGGGCAGGAACCCGGAAGAGTTCAGTTCACAGCTCGGTCATCAGGTGGTGAGCAATTGTATCCTCTTCCCTTGTATTTCCCTGGTCATTATTATTATTGGTGGTAGCAGTAGTGATTTGTGTTATACCTTAGTTACTGGACTGTTCTTACCTCAACCCATGGGAGTTACTTTTTTTTTTTTTTCTGATTCTTCTCCCCATTCCACCCCCCCCCCCCCCCCCCCCCGAGTTTGGAGGGGAGAAAGCGGGTGAGTGAGTGAATGGGCTGCGTGATTTACAGCTTAAACCACTACAATAGATAACATGCTCTTTCTCAAAAAACTGAATTTGCTCTAGTCACTATTGCTTCCAAGGAGTACAACACCACAGGAAGGGAGGAAAAGGTATGAAAAAGATCTTATCTAAGAGGCTGAAAAGGATAGACTCTCAAGGCATAAAAAATAGGAAGGAAGATGAAAGATTTTGTATTGCAGATGATATAGCAACATTCACTTGCTTTTTCTTACAGTAAAACCCAATCAAGCCATCAAACCCCCTAAAACTTCAAAAGATAATACACCCACAGATTTAATAATTATTTATAAAAAATGCACTTCACCCTTTTTGCCAGGTTTTGCCATTAACTCTGATCGGACCGGGATGCCCAGGAGATTAGTAGGAGCTGAAAAAGCATTGGACATTTCTAGGCATAGCCAGAACACAGAAGACATGAGCTCTATAAGCTCTTGTTTGTAAAGGTTAAGAGCTTGCTTTTCGAAGTACTGAATGTATGTGACTCATTTTGGCTTGAGCTGGAGTTCAGGGCATGCAGCAGTGTTAGAGAACAAACCTTAATTTCCTGTCACAAGGGCCAAGTGTCTCTATTCGCATATTCTTGCTCTTCATAATTTGCACTGCAGTAGCGATTAAGGGATACCATTATAGACAATGATCCCGTTGTACTAGAAATAACAATGGTTCACTACTCCAGAGGCCTTCAGCTTTGAAGCCAAGGCAATCACTGGGGACAGTTTGCTAAAAAGGAAAGTGAAGAGCAAATTCCAGCAGTGCCCATCTTAGGGCACCAAGCTCAGGTGCCTGGATGTGGAGGCTGCTCTCTTGAAACACTCTGCCTGGCAAACATGAAGGCAGGCCACTCGAGGCAGAGGTGTCTTGAGTGTTGCACAAGGAGACACTGCAACTTTCCCTCTAGGGACCATGTAGGTCAGGGCTGGGGAGCCCAACTTGCTCATGAGGGATCAGGGTGAGCACCACGCTGTGGAACTGTGGCTGTCACCGCAGGTTGGGTAAGAGATGTTTCATTGCCAAATGTTATTTCTCCCTCCTTCCGGCAAAGCTTTTGATGCAGTTCTGTGTCAGAAGGAGAACAGCAGATTATTCTGTGCAGCAGCTTGAGTTGTCAGTGAACTCGGCATCTGCGAGTGTGTTCAGGAGAGCTGGTTGCCTCCTCATCCAGATGAGGCATCTCCCATGAGGGCATCACAGAAGATACCCTGCACAGGTACCTAGTTTCCAGCCATGGAGAAGGAGATGAAGGGGTTACAGAGATGGGTCAGGGAGTGTAGGAGCACGTCTCTACCCCCCAGTGTAAGTATTGCCATATTGCTTGTATATTTCCAGCGTCTTAACCATGTTTCTCAAGGATTATGCTTCACAGATGTTTTCAGAAAGATCCAGTCTTAAGTAATAGTTCCAAATATGTTGGGTGGCATGGATTTTTATGGCTATGTCTGCACTAGCTCAGCAGAAACAGACTGAAGGAGAAAGAAGCTGGTACTCCAAGGGCTTTTACACTGGCCCAGTTTGATAGCATAGACTGAATACCCGCACACCCTAGGAGTGCCTCATGGAGAGCCTCTTCTGCTGAAGCCTAGATGGCTGTAGGGTACAAGCCAGAAAGGCTGCTGGAAGGACAGACAGAAACTCGCCCTCAAGAAGAGCACTCCTGGATCAGAACTAAAACTCATGAAGGTGCACCACCTGCCACCTGCACTCCCAAGTGCATGAATTGTGTGGTCCGAAACACACAAAAAAACATCTGTTTTTATGCCTGGCACTTCAGCTGACCAAGCTTTTCTGTGAACTGATGCACTGAGCCATTTACAAGAGGCACGAGAGTCTGGAGCACAGTGTAAGACCCAGGGCTACGCTCCTTCTGATCCTAGCACTGCCCTTAAATGCGCACCTCTCTTTGTCCATCTTTTTTTCTGTTTACTTGCCTTGCTTGAATTTTATAAGAATTCAATTTTGCACACAAACCCAGAGAGGTGAGGGTTGCAATATAAGTAGGCACTGTAAAAAAAATCCAAATACAGTAATAAAGCTACTTTGTCATCACACTAATGTAAAGGAAGAAAGAAAGAAGCAAGAGGAAAGACAAACCATATGATCAGGATATTGTCAAATAGAAGAAGTGCTGAAAGGTGTCAAAAATTCGCTAGTAAAACAGCTGTGTACGAAAAAGTTTACTGTCAGCAAAAAAGTCTGGGTTTTCTTCGAAATGCAAACATTTCCACAGTGCTGAAAATCTCACCCCAAAATCCTTGTTCAACCTCAGACTACTGGGCTTTGTGAATTGGAAGTGTTTAACTTTCCTAAACCTCGCATGTTGACTTTGTAATCATACTGGAATAGCAAATTAAATATTACAATATGTTCCTCCTAGATGCTGCAGATACTGATATATGTAGGACGGTGCTTTGACAGAATCTATATTTAATACCTAAGAATCACAATTTTTCACAATTTTTTGAGAGGAATTTAGTTTTTTTTAATTCCGATTCAGCATGAAAACAAATGTTGAAATGCTAGCATTGAAATTCTTACCAGCTGTAATTATAATTATCCTAAATAATTTTGTTTCTGAAGCCAAACAGAGCAATAGCAGCTAGAATATGCAAGCCTATATATTGTAGTCTATTGATATTCACAGCTTAGGCTTTTAATTTGAGCAATTTTCCTTAATTTTTATTTTCTTCTTGTGCATGTGACATATACAAGGCACATTTATTCTAAACCAGCTTTCAGTCATTTCAATCTTTCGCGCCGTTGTTTTTAACATCCGACATTTCAGCGCTGGGGTCTTAGTGAAGTATAAAATGTGTTGTCTAATCTTATAAGCTAACATTTGTTTGGTCTTCTACCTTCTTGGTTAGGTTATGAGAGCAGAGAAAAACAGACTACTGATATTCAAAGAAAACTGTGTGGAAAGTTTAAGATTTTTTGAGTAAGCTGTTCAAGTATGAGCTCAAATCCTTGTATACAAGATTTTTTTTCTTCAGTATTGCCTCTCTTTGCATGACAATGTCTAGAGATATTCACATCCCCAGGTGAGAGCTGGGAGGCTTTAAGGGGAAGGACACAGCACCTAGAACATTTATGTTTTCACTTTACACATTTACAAAGTGATTTAGCTGTACCTGCCAGCTCCGCAGCTTGGCTCAGGCTACGAGGCAAGTCAACTGGCATTTTTCTAGCAGCTGTCCCGTGGGATTTACAGTTCTGCAAGCCAGATCTACCTTCCAGTTACACCTCTGCAACCCTGCTGACAGATAATGGCATTGTTTGAGGGTAACTTGAGGATATCACTTGGCCTGCAGTTATGTGGAATTGTGTGATGCTTTTATTTCAGTTTTTTTTCCTCGGGTCACTTTCTGGAGCAAAACCACAGCTTAATGACAGGGGCAAGAAGCAAGGCCTTTTCATTATGGTCAATGGACAGAAACATGTTTGTGTTGGGAGGTGATTTCAGCTGCTGTTTGGTTTTCTGTTTGCCATCTATTGTTACAGTCCTGAAAGGGTGCTGCGTGTTTCTAGATAGCACTCCCTTACCAGCCACCCTTCGTCAGTGCTCTTGAATATTTGCCCAGCTCTGCCCTTTTTTCCTCATTTTGCTGTTGGGTTATGGGGCCAGAGAGAACCAAAACCTACTGAGATGTCTTTCACTGGTCTTGCTGGGCTTTGAGTTTTGCCCTTCATGCGTTACCAGAGAAAAATCTCAGCCTGAGCATTTTACGTACTTCTTATAAAGATACTAAGAGCTCCAAATTAGATTTTGACAGAAGGTTTGCAGCCTGGCCATAGCACCAGGACTTTCATGGTGCTGGCAGTATGGGCCATGAGACCATGCAGCCCCTCTCCTTCCTTGAGCTGGACTGTATCACTGCTAGGGTTTTACCTGTCTGTGACACAGAAAATGACAGGTGAAGCTGAAACTTTATTTAAGCGTTTAACTTTTTATGTTGCTTGATTATACCATCTGAGGAAGGTGATTTATGATATGGGCTTTGCCGTCTTTGCTCTGCTAGGAGACGAAGCAATGCCTGACGGGGGGTATCCATCTTCATTGCTGCTAGTTTGATTGGAATTGGTGGATACTAAAGATGGAAGAGACAGTAATAATGCCTTTCAGAATATTAGGAGGTGAAGAAATAGGCTTGAGGAATTGGCAGATTATCAGAGGGGAAAAAATTAATCAGAAAAAAAATCTCTGTTAGGAAACCAGTGTTTGTTTGCTAATACTCCTAATTAGTCCATCAGGGTTTTGTCATGGAATTGTCACTGATCTTAACAAATAAATTAATTTTGAGATACATACTAGGGCTTATTTCTTAATTTGAATATTTTCAATGATTTTATTCTATAAGCAAATAAAAAAGAACACTGACAAATAGACAGAGCCTAAAATTTTGCAAATCTACTAAGTATCACAAAGTTACTATGGGAGAATTTCTGTACTTTCCAGACTGCCAGTGATACTGCCAGAGCTGGCTGGCAATCAGGAGTGCTTGGCATGCTGGCAGAGACCCTCCTACCTCCCCAGCCAGCTCCTCGGAAGAGTCCCTGTGTGGAGACATAGAGCATGGGTTCAGGTTACTCTGTAGAGATGTCAGAGGCAGCAGCCTTATGCCTGAAGCGCAGATACAAGACAAAGAAGGATAAACAAAAGCCTTGCAGGGAGCGAGTTGAATCAAGGAAACAGCATAATAAATAAATGACTGGGTAGATGAGGTGCCATGCTTCTTTCTCATTTCCAAGCTCTGCCTAGGAAGGCTGGTAAATAAAACCAGTCAATCCATGGACCGATTCCTAGACAAGAAAAAGAGTTAAATATGCGGCAGAGTGTGGAGCTGTCGGAAGGAGGCTGCGTGCGCCATCACTACCTGATTGCTCATTTTCCCCTGAAATAAATATTTCCTGTCACCATTAATGCTAATTTCTGGAGATGGTGGACAGAGGTGATTAAATCACTCCACACTTCAGATGCATGTGGTTTTTAGTCACTAATATCCTGCATTAGTTTTTGATTAGTGACTACCAGTTATCAAGAAATGTATCTTCAGGGTAGTGAAACCTATTCTCCTCTCTCTTGTAAATATGGAATAAACTTGAAGTCAGTCAGTAGTGTGCCACTGATGCGTAGCAAGCTTAATTGAAGGTAAAATGATTTCTATTTGTAGGCACAATGCTAATACTGAAAGAAGAGCAAAGTTCCCCTTTGTGCAGGAGGCCTGAATGCACCAAAAAAAAAATTACCTCCTGAACACTCAAAATGATATATACTTTTTGGTCCTCTCTAAAGGGGAATTTCACTCAAAGGACACAAACCAGCCGCATATAAATACATCCAATTGACTGGCTTTTCTAGTGGTAGCATCTATAAATGGAAACTGGTTGGTCTGGAAATAAAAAAGGCCAACAAGCTGAAGTATATGTATTAAGTAGCGCCAACACCTAGTGCAACGATCAGAAAAATGGCTTGAGTTTATTAGGGGAAAATAATTGAAACTATCAGCCTAGTGCATAGCAAAAAAGCAAACAATATAATAGACTGCAATAGATTCCTCTAAGTAAGCAAAAAAACAGCAGAGAGCACATCTGATTCTTAGTATATGGAAAAATACATTTTTCTGGGAAAAAAAGAAGCTACTGTACACTCAACAGGTGTGTTTATTTGAACATATGACATAGCTTGCATCTTATCTATCAATGTGTACATCAAGCATTTGTTTTTAGAAAATTGTATTGATTTTTTAATTTTTCTTAGAAAAAACATTGTAATACATACTATGAGCATACAAAATGACACAGCAAAAACAAGAGAGAATTGATCACTGTGGTTTCCCCCCCTCAGCAGGAATAAATCATTATAACTATAAATCAAACAAGTTATTACAGGGCTCACCCCTGAAAATTCCAAGTAGCAGCAGCAGGTAATTAAAGAGGAAAAGCTGAGATGAAGTTTTGTATATAAATGCTTCAAGAATTCATGGCAAATACCTTTATTTTCTTTCTTCTTTCCCTCTCTCACTCCCTCTCTCAAGTGGCAAACAGTATTAACCAGAAAAAGAAAGTGAAGAAAAAAATACTACTTGCAAATTGTCCTTATCACCATAGCGGCCTCATTGCTGATGCAGTCCTGGAGTATGGCTGGAGAATGGCACAGATGGAGAACTGTTGTGTGCTGATGAGAGAGCAGATGCTATCAAAGGCATTTTGTGGCATTAGATAAGGTTCTGGCTCGTCTCCATCGGCAGTACCGATCTCATTACACTCAGCATGTGAAGAGATCTTACCCTCAAAAGCCAGGGCTGGATGGCTGTAGTGAGGTGTGCCAGTGCTGGAGGCCAAGAACAGCCAAGAGGGCCTGAGAGCAGAATTTTAGGAAAACGTAGTGCAGTTGTCATCTGTATTTTCATATGATCTGACAGTTAAAAATAGGGAAGAGCACGGCACGGTATGACTAGCCAATTCTGTGCAGGCCTTAACAAGAACACCTTTTGTCCGTGGCTCACTTAATACTCAGACTTTACTCTCTGTCTAGCTTACACTTGCAGTTTCGTGCTGTAAATATGTGAAATATTCTTTATACCGACATCTCTTTCAGTATATATCAGTCTCAGTTAAATTAATAGACACTCCACAGTACACTTTGAACAGAAGTTGTCTAAATAAAAGTTAACAGATTGTGTTGCATTGTGAGCTCCCTCTGAAGAGACATAAAAGATCTTTTACAGTAAACAGAAAATGACTAAGACAACAGAAGCGGCATATAAATTAATAAGTGGTTTAAAGATAGACTGGGAATTTTGCTTTCCAGCCTCATAGTATAGAAATAAAGGGCTATACAATGAAATTAGAAGGTGGTAAATTATAAAATGTAAAAAATGACTTGTCACACAATGCATATACTCATATATGTGAAATGCAGCACAATTAGAAGAGACTTAATAAAATTAATAATCATTTGGAGAATCATCTACATATAAAATATATCTAAAGAGACAGTGGCAGAAAGAAAAAAAAATGAATATGAAATCTTCAGAATTTTTGTCTTGACAACCATTACTAAATATCAGTATAAAAGGTGGAGAGAAGGAAAGTGGAGATTACCATGTAGGAGGTTGTCTGCTGAGAAGATTTTAAACTTCTGAGATACCTCGTACTGGTAATTTTAACAGATACGTACAAATCTGTGCTATCTTCCATCTCATCCAGTGCGGCTGTTCAGTGCTTGATCCCATTCTGGAACTACAGCTCACACATTCATTCATATGCATTTCTGAAGCTGAGTAAAATTTTATTTCATAACATCATCATTTAAATTTACCTTTTGATTAGAACAGGAACAGTTAATAATTAGAGGGAAAACTAGACCTGCATGTAAAAAAAAGCCATTTCTTTGGGCCTAGCTACAGGCAAATGTATGCCCTTTTCTGTAAATAAACCTGTGTTTTGATTAAGCAGTCAAGTTCTATTTCAGTTTTTACTCTCCCTATTTAATCAACAACAGCAAGAGAGAGAGAATCAGATCCTTGATTGCTATTGATGGCTTATTGTAAAGCGTTGCTTGCAAGAGAGTGCAAAACAAGGGCATGATTGATATTGTCACAAACAAAACCCAAGGAAAGCCGGACACAAAATGTAGTTTTTACCTTGATTTCTGCTTGGATAAAAAAGAAAAAAATTAAACACAGTGAATTGGCTGGAAATAATCTCATTATTAGGAGGCAAACCCCCAATAATACACAAGCTGGCCACAAGACAGATGGGCGCAAGTCCTGACATGCAAGTTGCGGGAAACCCCCTTGTTTTGCAATTAGAAACCCAGCCAGCAAAATCGTGAGCATAAAGCTGCTCATCCTGTGCATGGTGTAGGGGTTTGGTTGCTTACTTTTCTTTAATCTGAAAGAACAGCAAAGGCTCCTGGTTTTACACTTCTGATTGATAAAAACCTGTCTGCTGAGGCTTGCAACTTGAGCATGTGGTTATGAGGAGAATGTGCTCTCCACCTATAATTTTTGTGTAACAAGTGCGTGTTATATATAACTCTTTTATTCAAAGTAGTAATGATGCTTTAATGTGATTTATATAGAAAAAGATCCCTGCTCTTTTGAGGAAAGTAAACCAAGCCCTTTAAACACTTTGTATTAAGTCCTGGGTGCAGGAAATGTCGATCACCTTCCATATGCTTAATGAAATTTCAAAATGTTATTTTATCTGTCTGTACATGTAAACATTATAATGTATATGTATATTCTATTTTTTATTATGGGAAGTTGCCTACACTTTCCATAATCTAGACCTTGGATAAATCTGCTTGGAAGGGAAATTGGGGCACAGGAAAACATCTTTTAACTGGGACTGTGGAATAAAATATTCGGCAGTGCTAAAGCAGTTTACCTTAAACTCGCCACTTAACAGTCAGTGACATGGAGTGGATCACAGGGTGATGTTTTATTTTCAAGTTTCTAGAAAAAAGATACCAAACAGCCAGGTTTTAAGAAGCAGCTTTAAAGATTACAACTCGTCACTTGAATTACTGATTGGTTTGGATTAAGGCCTTTTACTGCCTATGCACTTTTATAATCTCATGCTGGTACTTAAAAGTATACTCTTACACAAAAAAAAGAAAACCCCAAGTAACAGAAAATAAATATGTGTATCTAACATGCATACAAGCAGTGATAGCTGAAGCCTTTATGTTAGGCTTATCAGAAATAAATACTGAATGAAAATGGCTGATACTACTGAAACAGCAGCAGCAGATTAGAAAACAATACAAACCCAAGAATGATCCAGAATCTGTAATGCACCGTTTCTAACCTTACCTCATGAGAATCCAAATGTTATCTATCAATCAGGCTCGAGCAGTCTTGCTGCTCAGGGCAGCCGGAGAACTGAGAAATACCCACTTTGTTACATGTTTAAGTCTCTAGTGAAAGATTTTTAAAATTGGCCAGTCCTTCACTCTGTACTGTCTCAGCAGGCTGGGATGTGATGATGATGTTGAATTAAACTGCTTTCTTAATTGACTTGGAAATTAAACTGTCGTAAGTGATGTATTATATATAATCAAAATAGTTTATTATCTCTGAAAAATATGGAAGGTAATATCATACGTATAAGAGAATCAGACATAGAATCATAGAATATCTCAAGCAGGAAGGGACCCATAAGGATCATTAAGTCCAAGTCCCTGCTCCTCGCAGGAGTATGTAAAAATAAACCATAGGACTGACAGCATTGTCAAAATGCTCCTTGAACTCTGAGAGGCTTGGTGCTGTGATCACTTCCCCGGGGACCCTGTTCCAGTGACCAACCGAATCTGAAAGTGGATTTTTAACAACTGGATAAGCCCTTGGCCTTCTCCACCCTTGAAGCTATTATTTCTATTAGCAGAATTAATTTGTCTTTGATAATATTTAGTATACATATTTTAGGGGGTCAAACTACAATTCTGGAACATTTTATGCTTCTTCACAGCTAAATGTTAAGAGGAGAAATTCTAAAGTCAGTGCTCAGCTGCATCTTCTCCGCAGTTGTTCTTAAGGCAATTCAGCATGATCACACTATGATTTGCTTTTATACTGAAAAACAATGAGATGAAGAATGGAAAATAAAGCTCAGTGTTTACAGGGACTTGGACCACCCCAAGGATAAGGAAGGAGATTTTTCAGATACCTTCTTCTCTTAACTCATCTATGTCATATACAAATTGTTGTCAAGAATAGAGGACCTCTTTATTTGTTTGATTAACTTCTCCCTTTAAATGAAAAAATGAGTCTGTTCATTTCTTGGCCTTGCTAGCTTTTTACACAGCTGCTTTGTGCTTAGTAAATTAATGTAATGCTATAGAATAGCCAAAGTCCAAACCATTATTGCACAAGCCAAACAAACAAGTTATATAATGCTCCAATCATTCATTTGTTAAAGTAAGTGGAAAATTCAAGGTGTACGTAATCTTTTTGGACAACTGACAGGCAGGTGTGATCAAGCGGATGGGAAATCCAGTGATTGTAGGCAGATAGAGAGACAGGTTTGTCTGGGTGATTAGAAAGTAAAGTGAGATGGAATTGGGAAAAACAGGAGAGAGTGTCAGCTGTCCCAGGACAAGGAGAAGTTACAGTGCAGAGACAGCTGGGGGGTATAGGGGAACCAGCTGCAGCAGTAGTGTCTAGGGAGATTCAGGAGCCAGCACCCATTGACAAAGAGGAGAGCAAAGCTGTTGTGCCAGAAAAGTGATAAAAGGAAGTGCAGAGCAGGCTTAATGAACTGCCGGATCCTCCCCGATTCTCAATAATCCCCCAATATATTCAATATAGAAGGGAGAAAGGGAACACTGGGCTTCAGGCATCTCCAAGCTCAGGTCACTGTATGCATCCCACCTGTTTGTGGTCTACATTCCACACACCCCATGAGCATGCGTTTACACAGCTCCAGCCCTGTTGCAGGATAAATGGTTTTACTGCAGGTGAGCTTTTCAGCTCTACTTGCTTTCAGACGTACTGACCCTACAGACCAGAAAATTGCCCATCTTCATCCTTCCTGCTGCATGCCATGATCTGGGTTAACAGAATCATTTTTCATCAAGGTTAAACCAAAGCCAGCCCACCTCTAGCTTTTCTCACAACTCCTATCTTCTGTCATCTGCATTAGTTCCTTTGCTCAGCGTTTGCATAGTGTTTGGCCTGATCTTGCCTCCAGCTTCTTCTACTCATCTCTTTACCCATCATTGCGTTTGCTCTCATATGCCGCAGCCTAGAGACAGGCAGTCGGGAACACCCCAGACAGTCTTTAACAACAACAACAGAAATAAGAGATGTTCTTCCCATGCTGAAGTCACAGAGCGCTGCAGGCAGGACCTACCCCAAGGAGCCCAGGAAGTATGTGCAGTTAAGAACAAAACCAGCATGGGTCCTAAAGACAACATGTATTAGCTCCAGTCTAAGAAGTCACTTGGTGAAACAGGAATACATGAGGAAAAGCATCTTCGCACTGGTGTGAGGCACACAGACAGACCAGGGCACAAAGCCAGGTCACTTCAAGCTGTATGAAAAAGTCGTAACAGGCAAGAATTGCCCTCATTTAAGTTGCATGAGTGTTTAAAATGTCAGCCACAGCCACTACTACACATTCATTTTTGTATGGCACTTGACGCTACATCCACTTCTGTACTGCTCTGAAGGTCCTGATATCCATACTCCACCTCCCAGCTTCCTTGACCAGGCCACCCATCCGTCACCAGTGTGAGGAGATCCTGCTTATGGCGTGGAGTCATCTGCTTATCCATCATGTGTGGAACCTAATTCAGCTGGCATGCCCAAAACCAAGGCTCCCACATCTTTCCAGGATTCGATCCCACTGCTTCCCAAGTCCATCTGGCTGGTTGTGACAGCACTGAGTGCAGTCTTCAGGGAAGTGCCTGCAGACAGCATGGATGAGATCAGAGAACTCTGTTACTGAACCTTGAACACTAACAGTAGCGGTGTTGTCATAGCCCCGTTTGGCTAGGAGGACAGGCAGGGTTACGTGTGCCTGAAAGCTTGCCTGCTGTGTTCTCCCCACAGACTTTTTCTTGCATACACATTGCTGTACACAGTACTCAAGTATTCTTACAAGCAGACGTAACAGAAATACAGGTGCAGATCAACTCATGATATCCAGTTTGTGAGGGGTGATTCTGCTTTTTTATTTCCTTCACATTAGAACTGTGCTAACAGAGTTTCTGATGAAAGACATGTTTATCTTACAGTACAGCTAAGAGATCAAAGACACATGGAGGACCTGGTGTCATGGAAAACACTTGCTTTGGACCATAATCATCTCCTTGGCTGTTTGCTGAACCCTAACAAAATCCTCTTAGCTGTGGGTTGGGCAGTGTTGCACAGGGTATGCCACAGGTGCTTGCAGACATCACTGTACAAACACTGAAATAACCACATGGCAATTATTGACAGTAGATACTTTTTTTTTAACACAAATGAACGAACTGTCAACAAATCCATCTCTGTAGGGGCTTAATTGATCCTTTTTCCCAATAGCATTATTTTATCAGTGTTGGAATACTGCCAGTCTACCTCGCATGCTTAAATCTGTCTGAAATTCCCCTGCTCCTTTCCCACCTTCACTAACAGAAGTAACACCATGCCATTTTGGTGCAACAGCTTTTCCCTTACCCCATCCAAGACATTAAGGAACGCGTTAGTCAGGGTTGGATGTGGTATGGAAGCTTCTCACCCTGCTCTTGTTTTGTTCTGATTTCAGACACTTTGTTTTGCTCTTGTTTTAGTGTGGGGTTTGTTTCTTTTCTTCTGTTTTGTAAATATGCTGGGTCTTATCCCATGAGTGCTTAACATCCTTTGTGCACAGCACCTTGTCAAAGGGCTTTTGAAACTTCATCAGCGTTAAACAATAAGTTTATCTGGTTATGGATGTTTTCAAATAAAGTCCTGGAACTGTGTGAGAACTGACTCCTCACTACTGAAATAATGCTGGTTAGTCTCTGCTACATCTAGGATTTCCAGCTGATTTGTTATTCTTTCAGCCAATCCACCAAGAAAGGTGATGAGTACAGTTTACAGCTGCTAATACCCCTACTTAATTCTAAATAGATTCACTATTTTGAAGTGTTCAATGACAGAAGGATTTTTTTAACAAAAGCCTGTGTGTGTTTTTCTATCAGCTCACCTGCTTTATAGTTGTGTTCCTGAAGAACGTTTGTATGTAAATCCACATGTTTGGAGATCTTATTTTCATTTTTATTTTTGCAAACTCAGCCCCAACTACTCATCCTCCAGGCTTTCCAGACCAGATACATCGTGAAAGTGCAATGTATGCTGAATACTCAGATGCACAAATACAATAGCTGCTGCAGGGACAATCACTTCGAAAAAACTCAGAGGCAGTAGTAAGCACACTATGCCTGTTACATGATAGCTGAACGGTGTGACCATTTAGTTGAAGAGGGGAAGCTGTCCCTATTCCAGGACTCTATTTGCGATTATTAGTCCATATGTCACCCTGTTCTTCTCTAGCCTAAAAAGTGTAGGCTTTTCAGGGAACATGGACTGGAACTCTGTGCCCTTGTTCCCATGAACTTAAATACTAGGCTGAAAAACATCAGATTTCTTTTCTTCAATGTGTTCCTGGGCTTCCCATCCTTCTGAGTACAGCCACACTAGCAAGGGTCAGTTTTTCCCAAAGAGATTATTTTCTTGAGAAGTGAAATAATCTGAAAAAGACTGACATGGATCAAAAGCCATCCCCCTTCATGGGCAAATGCTGTAGCGCCAGTTCTGTTACATGGAAGGTCAGTGTCACACCCATCTTCTATCTCCCCCAGCATTATTAAAGAAGAATAAATGTATCCTGTGAGATGACAGCTCACAGCAGAGGAGCCTGCTGTCAGTCCTGGGAACTTCCTACCACATTGCTTGCAGACACCTCTCTGCTTGGCAAAGTTTCTTTCCCCTTCCAGGTAACCGATCCTCACCAAGCTACTACAGAGAGTGCCCAAGAGCTTACTCCTCCATAGGTTCCTGCTATGCTTACATGTCCAAGATTAGGTAAGCTGATGTCTCATTTTGGGGTACCTAGAATTACTTTTTTTTTTTTTTTCCATAGAGGGGGAAAAAAAGCATATTCAGCCTGTCAGAATTGTCTGCAAACACTCAGAACCCCACGAATTACAGATGCAATCCCAACTGACTGTTTCCTAGCACTGCCTGATCGTGTGAGCACCCCCCTCCTGAACCTGAAAGCTCCTCAGGCATTTAACTTTATTCACCCACACATGTTAAGGAGATCCTGTTTTGGGAAGATAGGCACTTATCTCTTGCCTCAAGTCCCACTGCAATCCAGCTTAGGAAGACAGGCATTTAAATCCTTTTTAGAAGTCTGAAAAATTAGCAGCAGTCAGAATTATGTCTGGCTTCTTCCGGCATGGGCCATCAGCTTTGACATACGTGCAAAATGCAGAGTGCACGTCTTAAGCTATGCAGGGGAGCGGAAGTGTTCATTTTACTGTTTGACAGGGATTGATGTGACACTGTTGACATCTTAACGAGACTGCAGCAATTATTATGCCATGCTTGGGCAAAAAGCATCGCCCTCTCCTGCTGAACTTCTTTAACCGCCGCGTGGTGACTACTAGGAATTTTTGGCTCCACTTCTCATATCCAGGGGAGCAAAACCAAGGGGAGCAAATTCACACACCTGGAAAAAATGTCTTGTAAAGGAGACTGTCATGGAACAAGCAAGAAAAATAGAGCATAAACTCATAACCCTCCACCCCAGGCCAGAGAGCATCTGAAGTGCAAGGCTAACCTTGGGTTTGCTTTTGTCTGCTCTGATGTGGCCCCGTGCCTCGCGCATTCCTGGCTGCACAGGCTCTCAGCTGCAATACCTACTATCCATGCTACCTGATGGTTAGTGATTATGCCATTCTGCTGAGGAGTTTGAGCTCGGGCTTAATTAGAATCTAGAAACATCACCTACTTCCTTTCTTATGGTTTTACACATCTTTATGCAAAATGTGGGTGAAAGCACTGTGATCACCTACTTCATTAGTGCCAGTCCTGCAGGAGGAACAGAGAAGCTGGATCATGTGTGGATGGAGAGTTTCCGACTTTCCAAGAGGGTATCTGTGTTCCAACTACAGGCTGGCTTTGCCCACTGGAACTGTGAGTTCTCTTGCGATTGATGGAAAGAAGGAAGCACTGTAAGCACCGCAAAGGAAGCAATCATCTTCTACAGGTCTTCAGAAGTGACCCTCTCTGTCCACTGCCTGTACAGCAAAACTGCAGCAATTAGATTACTCCTTTCGTCCCTTCCAGGGCTCAGACACCTAAAATTTCATTGAGGTAGTAACATCTCAGTGAGGTATCTAAAGTAAGTGGACGAAATTCCAGCCCAAGTACTGAAGGCTTCAGTTAATGATTGCAAGAAAAAAATCAAAGTATCAATCAGAAGATGGTGATTACTGAAAACAAAAAATAAAGGAAGTATCATGTAAAATTTTGATATACTGTATTTTAAAAGAATCAGATGTACAGGCTTTTGTTAATATTTTCATTTTTCCTCCACGCCTCATCAGCCTTTAGAAAAAATAATTTAATCTAGGCTTAAAACAGATCTTCCGCCTTTCTGTGAATCCCCACTCATGAACCATGGAGGGCTGAAAATCAGTTAAAACACCTTGAGAAAAAATAGCAGGACCACTAAGATCCTAATGTTAACCCATTGTTTGTTCCCCACTTAGTCTAATTCTTTGGATAGCGTAGTGTGAAAAAAGAGTATTTATTGCTGTAGCTTGAATATGTATCAGTCGATTTTATTGTAATAGAAACCCTGAGAAAGCATAATATATTTATATACAGATCGTGTAAATACACTGTAAGCAAGTTCCACAGTTTAATGTTGCAAAGTGCTTTCATTAATGCTGTAGTTCTGAGAAAAGGTTGTAAGAGAACATGAGGGAGTCAATATTTGATTTTTACTGAGATAAGTTGAAAGCATAATTCACCTTTACTAAACATCAGTGCTTCTTCTTTCATGTCTTTTTATAGGATGCTCTTTCTACCACTCCGTGCATGGCTGAGAACGATATACATTAAGAATGAATCCTTCATTGATGTGACTTCGTGATGTTCTGTTTATTATTTATGTTTGCATAATTTCATGTGTTAATAAAAAACCCTGTAATTCACCAGAGATACATACAATTAAATGGTTGGGTTTGTCCTGGAGCAACTGCACACTATGGTTTTACTTGATGTATATTTCCAACAGGATAGAGAGAGTCAGCTCTGCTGCGCAATCTGATCTGACATTGAAAAAGTATATTGTTATTTTTTCTGGAAAGCATGCTTATTTTTTTTAAGAGGAGGAGATTACATTTCAAATGCTCTTCCAAACTTCGTATGGCTCCCCATCATCCTCAAAATGTTACCAAAGAACCTTAAATTGAATATAGAGGTCAACCTGTTCTCTTGTGAAATGACTACTTTTTCTGTTTTGTTTTGATACTGAGGCTCATCTGCCATTACAAAACCCGGCAGTTCTGTGAATGAAAACCACAATGTCAGGGCTAAGCGCTCTATTTCCTGTAGCTGAAAACTGCCGTCTACCAGGACTGATAGGTAGGAACTACTCTGTTCCAAGTAGCTGGAGTTTTAAAAATAAGGCTGAGGATTTAAAACTTGACAAAACTTTAGATGTAAACCATATTACATAGTAGGTATCACTGTTAAAGGTGTTCGTCAGGCGTGTATAAAATTCAAGCTGTTGATTCAGGAAGGCTTTGAACATAAAGCTGCAAGTATTCACGAGCAGCGCAGATGAGGCCCTTAGTGACACTGTTTAGTGGTGGAGTTGGCAATGCTGGGGTAGAAGTAGGACTTGATGATCTTATAGGTCATTTCGAACCTAGCTGATTCTATGATTCTAAATTGTATCTGCAACTGCCAGAGCGGGACCGCGAGAGGAGGAAGCCTGACGGATGCCAGAGGTGGCAGGGCTCGTGCCCAGGCACAGCGACGCCCATGGGATTCAGCATCAGGAGCAGCCCTTCACCTGTGCCAGAGAGAACGGAACCACGAGACAGCTCAGGGCGCCCCTTCAGCCACGGGGTCTGAGGCAGAGCCTCACCCGCGCGCTGCACCCCGGCTGCCGGTAGCTGTAACAGCCGCGGCAGCCAGAGCCGCTGCCCCCACACCGCCTCCCCGCTGCTGACTCACACCGCCGCGCGGCTCCCTTCACCCCGTCCCCAGCTCCCCGGGCGCTGCGGCGGGAACCGAGCCGCCGCCCCGCCGCTGCCAGCAGCCCGTCTGCCCGCCGCCGCCCCTTCCCTCCCCGCGCCGGCCGCGCCGCGGCCCTTCCCCCGCCGCACATGCCCAGAAGGGCGGGAGCCGCGGCGCGCCCGAGCGCTGCTCTGACAGCGGCGGCGCTTTCCCTTCCGCTGGGCGGGGGCCGCGCCTCCCCCCCCCCCCGGCCCTGCCCGGCCTGGTGGCGGCGGCCAGCCACCGCGCCGCACACAGGCCGCCTGCTCGCCTGCCGAGCTCCTTCCGCACCTCGCCCCGAGCCAGCCGCCGCGGGGCGGGAGGCGGCCATGTCGCTATTGTCTGCGCCGGTGCCCTTGCTCCGGGTGTATTGGATCGGCCTCCTCGTCATCCTGCACCAGCTGCGCCGCCGCCTCCTCCTGCGTTGCCCGCTGGCCCCAGGTGAGCACCGCAGCCGACGCCGCGGGGCAGGGGGGCTGCGGGACGGGGGGCCGCGGGCCCCTCTGCGGAGAGGGGAAAGTTTGCCGGGCTTTGCACCGCAGGGAGGGCGGCAGCGCCGGAGCCCAGGGAGCTCGGGGCCTCGACCTGGCGGCCCGGCGGGGGCCGTCAGACGGCCCGCACGGGAAAGGATAGGTTAGGACAGGACGGCTGCGACCTTGGCCGCAGCTGCGGGTCAACCCGTTCGTTCCACTTCCTTCGCAGCGGGGCAGAAGCTGAAGCAGCGCACCAGCCCCGCGTCGGGCACAGCCGCCGGGCTCCTCCCCCTTTCCCCTCCGAGGGCCGGGCCAGGCCCACCGCGCTGCCGGAGGGCAGCGGCCCGGGGGGGAGCTGCGGCTGGCGGAGCGCCCTCCCCGCCCCCGCCGCGCCGGGCCCCGCCCTCGCCGCCGCCGGCGGGCGGCGGGTCCGGGCCCTGTCCGGCCCCCGGGCCGCGGCCGCCCAGGACGCGGGGCGGGGCGGGGGGCTGGGCCCGGGACGAGCGGCTGGCTGCACGCCGGCCTCACTGCGGCCTCGGGAGGTGACGTGGGGGCTCCGCGGGTCGGGGGTCCCCGCTTCTCCTCTCCATCTTTTGCGCTTTCTGACGGTTTCGCCTCAGATCTAGGCTCAGAGCCGCGCGGGCGCAGTCTCCCTCTGCCCAGGTAGGTGCTTGGAAAGCAGGTAGCAGCCGGCAGCCTCCCGCCGGCCCGGCAGCGGAGCTAGGCTCGCCTGCCGCCGACGACTGTTGTGCCCCCGCCTCGCCAACAGCCCCGGCCCCACCGACCGTGGGCTGTTCGAGAGCGGAACATACCCTCGCTCCGAAAGCTTGGGCTTTAGTAGCAGCTGTTACTCGCTGACAGCCTTTGAGCTGAGAAGTGAATGACACCTGTAGTTTTCTCCAAGGGACTTCAGATTAGGCGTTTTTTGGAGAAGTTATGATTTGCACTTTTCTGATTTGGGTCAGCAGCATGGTTAACAGTGACTAGGGGAAACTTTGAGTTTGACAGAGAACAGAGATCTGAATTTCCTCTTTCCTCGCATTACTCTTGAATACTTTAAAATGCTTCTGAGTTTATAAACTTAGAGCAAACTGTGAGTCTGAACGGACATGTAGGGTATCATCAGAGCTGAGCATACAACTCTGTGCCAGTCAATGCCTTTAACTTTCTCTGCTCAGCAGCAAGTGAAACTTTGTGGCTCTGACAGTAGTTTTAACCAGAAGAACAGTTTAAAAAAAAAACAGCAAACCCGATATTGAGCAGACATAGTGTTTTGGTAAGAGAATGGGGCAGATGAGGAAATTGCTTTAGAAAATATCTGAAGTGGCAGGGAGATGGGACAAGCACACCACATAGTAAGAGTGTATTAGTACATTTCATCACATGTGGCATCCTTGGGTAGCATTTTGTCTACTTTTTATTCATTCTGACCCTTCTGCGATAGGCTGGGATCCTCCTTTCTCATTCCTGAAAGACAGTGACAGAACCCCCAAACAGATGAGAGCGCCCTGGTGACCGAAAGGGCAGATGTGCATACAGTTTGAAGTCATCTGAGCATTTTTCTAGCGTTAGTTTTTCTTGGCAGAGCAAAGCTGGGTATTGTGCCTGGGGAGCGTAACACTTTCCAAATCTTTTTTTTGAACCGCAGAGAAGCAGCATGACGAAAATGTGACACAACTGTTTTGTTGCAGTGTGTTCTTTGCTGCTACTCCAAAAAGTAAAAGTGCTGAATTTGGAAATGCCGGAGGAAGGCAGTGAAGATCAACCTGGAATTGTCAGCTGCCTAAGTAGGACCAGGACAGATTTGACAGATGTAAAAAGTTTTCTTTCATCCCTAACTCATGGTGGTTTCTTCCAAGGACCATTAGTTTCCTCCTCAGATAGTTGTTTGCGCGCAGTTGCCTCTTGGCAGTTACCTGCTGCCTCGCTTCAACTTGTGTCCAGGTATTGCTTAGAAAAGTGAATCAGCTTGTCTACGGGAACTTCTGTACTCAGACTAACCCTGTTTCCATAATAGCTTCAAAATAGTGACTGCAGTGCAACAAAAAGCAAAAGTGTTGATTAGAACATGCTTTATTGAAACCTGGATCAGTAAAATATTCTTCCCGTAAAAAAACACGAAGTGACTTTTTCCAGACAGTAATCTAGTAAGGTGCTTAAGTAATCTAGAAAGGTGCTCAGGTTTAAAGTTTTCTGCATCTTTTCAAGGGCTGTCCGTAACTCTCACAAGAACCGGTGCTTTACTGCCAGGGTGCCTTCCCAGGGGGAGCCTGGAGGGGGGCACTGGGGCGGGGAAGGGCAGGGCAACCTCCAATGATCCTGTTTCCCTGGCCCCAGTCCCCCCGTCAAGAGTTCCCACTCTTCATGTGACAGTGATCCAGCTCTCCCCTGGGAGGTTTAGAACAGAGGGATGTTCCGTGGCTCGTCCTTGATCTCCGTAGGTAAGCAAAGGGGTATGGAGTCAGTGCAGCCTTTCTGCCTCTGAATTTTCCAAGAAATGCTTGCTTTCTTGCACTTGCTGGGAAGAAGTGTTCAGGATTTCAATCCAAGTAAACCAAATTAATTTTATTTTCTTTTTCTTTGCCCTAACTTAGAGTTGCATGCACTTGGCACGTGTGCTTTCACATGGCTTTTAAAAGTGACCATCTGTTCTGTCACATCCTGCTGGGGTTCCTCTAATTTTTATAGATGGGATTCAAGACAGGTTTGAAGGGGGAGAGGGAAAGGGCAGTTTGAGCTCTGGAATCTAGATCCCATGCAAAAACTTAGTAATTGTTTTGAGCTGCAAACTGAAAAGATGCTAAAATTTGCTATTGAAGTGAGCCTTCCTCCCCTGTCCCAATGCAGAGTAGGGAGATTGGCCTGAAATTCTGATCTTGGAGCGAGGGGAAGGGAGATAGAAAGCTGGGAGTTTAAGCGAGGCACAGTCAGTGGTTGCTTTGCTAACTAAAAATCAGTGTGCAGAGGTAAAGAGGAACTTCTGTTTAACTTAAGTTAGAACATTTTTCCAAGTATTAGTTGCATAAACATAACTGCTGATATGTAGTGTGAAGTTTGTTAGTGTTCAGTGGTCTAAACGATTAAAAGTCTTATTAGAAATTACTTCTTGGATGGGTTTTTTTACAATGCTTACTGTTAATTAATTGGAAGGGGGGAAAAAAAGCCCTGCATCACTAAAGGTCTTGATATAAGTAGCTTTTTAAAAAGAAAAATCAAATCAGTGGATTAGTTAAAGACAAACTAGTATTAATTGTGACACCAGGATATTAAGACTGGAAATGTGGTCACTGAAATGATAAAAGTCATCCTACCAATAACAAAAAAAGTTTAAATAATATGCTGCTACTACTGCTACTATCTTTTGATGTTTTAAAAGCCTATGAAGGAATTTATTTGGCATTTTCCTCCTGCATTTTCTCTTCTACTGTACGTGTTTCATTGAAATTTGATAGAGGAATACTAAACGCTGAACATTTTGTACTTAAATCTGGTGCCTGTGATGTGTGGAAAAATGGCTCTGAAAAAGGTGGTAATGTGTCTGAAGTTCAGAAGACCTTAAAGATGACCCCTGTTCATCTTAAAAGTGGTTGAAACTTCATATGTTTCCAGCTGGTCCCAATTTCTAGTTATTCAGTATCATAATTTGTTCTGAGCTTCTTTACTATTAATCGTGAAATACTAATTTGGGAACATGAACCTCTTAATTTTGATTCATGAATTGAGGACTTTTATCTTATACGAGTAAAGCATAATAACAGACCGAGCACTTCTTCCTCAAAGCTGTATGAGCTCTAGGTTGTAAAACATCCAGAGGTGGGTAGAGAACCAACCAGGTAGGAAGGATTGATGGCAGGCAAAAATAAAGTTGCATTTAACAGTTAATCCCTCTCCCCCACACATGCACCTTCCGAAGAGAGTTCTTTAGGTAGGTTCAGAAGTGAGGAAACACTCGTTTTGGTTGTGGGTGCACAGAATGAGGCAAGGGATGTGTGACAGTGATACCTGCCGTGTAATTAGAGAGGGTGCCATGGCTGTGCCTACATGAGGAGGCAGAGCGAAGGTTGCAGGGTGGCTGCACGCCCCACATTTCCCCGCATCCCCGTGCTTTCTTTCACAATAAGAGTAACTCTTCTGTGAGGAGACACACGTTTGCTTTAGGAGAGTTAGAGGGGTGTGAGAGGTGTGAGGCAGCACAGGCCACTCCATGGAGGAGGGCAGGGGTGAGGTACTAGGACCAGGAGACCTGGGCCCTGCTTCCTCCTGTGGCGGCTGAGTCTGCACTGAGGCCAGCAGGAGATCCTGTCTGCAGGCTTTTAAAAGCCTCAGCCCTGCTACTGGCTGGTGATGTTGGCCAGCTGCATGGAGGAGGCGAGGAAAAGAGCAGCTTCTCCAAAGGTGTGCTCTGTTTCAATGTGGGTGGGAATTCCAGGGAGAAAGGAAGAGGCACGTTGGTAGCCTGGAGGCTTCCGTGTGTGCAAGGGTTTTCAGCAAACCAAAGTGGCACTCTTTTTTTTCATCATAGAAAGCTCATCAAGCTTTAAGAGAGCATTTCCATCAGCTGCTCTTGTAACAAGTTACTACACTCCTCACAGGCAATGAGGTGCTTCATTCCCAGTGGATTTCCTTCTGTGGGGTGCTCGTGTCTTCCGTTTGGCTCAGGACTGAAGCTGCTCTAGTTTTTGCCAAGCCAGCACTACGAGCACTGTTTTCACTGAAAGAGGAAAAAGAATAACCCCTTCTTAAAGAAAAATGAGAGATGTGGGGTTTTCCTTCTGTGTTCTTTTTTTTTTTTTTAACCTCGTGGTGCCAGTTATGCTGTGTAACACTTGAGGACAGGCAGGGATGATTAGCAGTTTTATTCCAAAACATCTATTATGACAGCTGAAGTGTGGTTTACAGCATTATAGTAAGGATTGTGTTACACTGCCATATCCCTAACTGGCAATGCTACTCTGTGCCACTGTTACCAAGTGCCAGATCCGTTTCAACATGATGGCAGAGCTGAAACATACATAAGGATAAAGGCTGGGGTGATTCTGTAACACTCCCTTTCTCTAAAATAACTTGTATTTTATCAGTCTGTGATGAACTTTTTATGATCCAAAGTGTGTCATACTAATTTTAAATCTTAAAGTGGGATCAACTCCTTTATAACAGTGCCTTCCTCCTGCCTTTCGGGAATTGCCAGATAAATGCAAAGAAAACAGTAAGATGTAATGAAATACCAAGAGCCTCTCTATTTTCTTGAGACGCCATATCATGGATTGAAATGGAGGGATCTAAAAGTAATAATAATGCATACTGATACAATATGTGTCTTGTCAGTACACAGTGATGCTATTGCAGGGTTACATCATTGTACATTACACCATTTTGTCTTTCAAAATCATAATTTTTGTGGGATTGCATGCCTTGGTGCTGTTGATATGCACCATCTCTTTGGAATCACACAGCATTACCATGTTGAATCAATAGTTTATCCTGGCAACTTAAAAGGCACTGAATGAATCACAGTGTAGGGCATGCTAGGAGTGAGAATATTGTCCCCCATAGGGGACTTAAAAAAAAAGAAAAAAAGTCTACTCCCAGAAGTAAGTCTTCAGAACAGATCCAATAAGGTACTTGCTCTGCACCTCTCACTCTGCTTCTAAGCCAGCAGCTGTGTTTAAATAAGTATGTTCAGCCTTGGCAAACTGATCTTTGGTTTTTCATTCAAGACATTCAAAAAGTGCTTCAAAATACCAGCCTTAGCTCAGAAAGGAAAGATCTTTTCTTCGGAATGTTCATCAACAGCAGAAAGCACACCGGAGAAGCTTGTACGCATACATTTTTGGGCTGTTCCCTTGCAGCAGTGTGAAAAAGTCAGTTTTTCCCTCCCACAGCCAGCCAGGTTGCCAACTGGGGATTTCTGGGCTTGAGTGCAAGTGCAGCTCCTGACCGGCAGAGAAGGAGCAATGCTATCACTTTTAGGATTGCTGTAGGCATGCTCCTGATGTTCCTCTCCTGCTCTCTTCCCCTGGATTTTTGTGGAGGAGGTTGTATCTGTGTTTAACTGATGACTTCTTTCTCCTTCCCAGTCCTTGCCAGGCCCCGGCGGAAGGGCTTTTTGCTGTTAACAGCGGCTCAACTGATAGTGTGGAAGAAATGAGGAAGCATCAGTGTGCAGCCATGCTGTGCTGTGGCTTGGCTTTTTGGTGTAGCAGAATCAGCTCCAGTGGGTGCCAGCTGACAGCACAGTGCATAGAGACACTCTGGGCCTCAAGTAGTGCTTTCATATGACTGTTTGCACAGGAAGCATTTTCCTGTGCACGTACTGAGGTACAGATTGCCAGGTCTTGCCTTATCGCCACACTCATCTCTAAAGTGTCACCCCTTCCCGACTTCTGTAGCCTTTTGAAGAAAATACAGCGAAATTATTTTCCAGCTGATGGGGATAATAACATTTATTAGTGTTTCCATGTCTGCTTTTCCTGTAATTATGATGCACTGTTATTTCAGGAACCACAATTGTGAACTAGTAGTTCAGGGGATGGCTTTGATTTCAGAAAGAGGACAGGAAAGGTGTCAGACTTGTATTGTTGATCTGCATGTAGGTTCACACTTCTTTTCCTTTTATTTCAGTCAGAAAGCGTCTTTACATTTCAGAGGAGCATATAAATGCCATAATTTACATCACAGATTTTTAATTAAGCATTTTTTTAAGGCAAATGCTGGAACAGTTAGATTGAGCTAACAAAACTTCTTTCAGAATAAACAAACAATAAACCCTTTGCTCCTTCACTATCAACTTTCAGTTGAAACAAATGTTATATGTGAAGCTCAGAAGCTCTTAGGCAAGAGGATGTTGTTCTAGCCTTAACTATTACTGAAGAGGCAGGAAAATGCTGTAGCAGGTGACCTCTTTGTGTGACAGTAATGTATCAGCTCTGTGGTGTGACTGTGTAATTCCAGAAATAAGATTTTCTGAGGTCTTCTAGCTCAGTTTCACAGCAGAATGCGAGGCATTAAAACCCTTTTTAATTTTTGACATTCTGATTGGCTTCTTGTAGGTCACACTTCCTCCAAATCTCATCTTTAAATTTGCAAATGTAATTAGTAAGGTAGGTTTCTTGATGTGTTCACAGAAGCGTTGATTTCACATAGTTAAGCCTGGTCAAACTTGTGCTTTCTCATTGTATCTTTATCTTACTGCCTTTATCAGGTACTCATTAATGAGTGAAGGATCAAAAGGTGGGACGGTGGCCAAGAAGCAATGGAGAATAAAAGTTTAGAAGGTTCCCCATCAGACCTAAAGTTAGTGGCTCACCCGAGAGCAAAGAGTAAAGTGTGGAAGTACTTTGGGTTTGATACCAATGCAGAAGGATGCATATTGCAGTGGAAGAAGATCTACTGCCGTATTTGCATGGCACAGATCGCCTATTCAGGAAACACGTCCAACCTTTCCTACCACCTTGAGAAAAACCACCCCGACGAATTCTGTGAATTTGTGAAAAGCAACACTGAGCAGATGAGGGAAGCCTTTGCCACCGCCTTTTCAAAAATCAAGCCAGAGTCATCACAGCAGGTTGTTCAAGATAGTCTCATCATGAAGACCTACCAGAACTATGAAAACAAAAAGCATCAGGAACTGACATCTGCAGTCATCAGCTTAATTTGTGAGGGCATGTATCCGGCCTCTATTGTTGATGAGCCCACCTTCAAGGCCCTCTTGAGAACAGCGGACCCCAGGTATGAACTTCCAAGCCGGAAGTACTTCTGTGCAAAAGCTATTCCTGAAAAGTACAATGCCATTAGAGAAATTGTGCTGAAAGAGCTCACTGAGGTTCTGTGGTGTGGCATATCCACGGACATGTGGAGGAGCGAAAACCAGAACAGGTCGTATGTAACAGTTGCTGTTCACTTTCTCAGCAGCAGTCCTGCCAACTGCCTGGCTGTGAACTCACGGTGTTTAAAAACGTTTGAAGTACCAGAGGATAATACTGCAGAGACTATTACACGAGTCCTTTATGAAACATTCATTGAGTGGGGGATCAATACAAAAGTCTTTGGTGCTACAACAGATTACAGTAAAGACATTGTGAAGGCTTGCTCTCTCCTAGATATTCCCATACAGATGCCTTGTTTGGGGCACACTTTTAATGCAGGAATACAACAGGCTTTTCAGCTCCCCAAACTCTGCAGCCTTCTTGCCAGGTGCCGAAAACTGGTGGAGTATTTTCAGCAGTCTACAGTCGCAATGTACATGCTGAACGAGAAGCAGAAGCAGCAGAACGTTCTCCACTGCATGCTGGTAAGTGACCGTGTTTCCTGGTGGGGAAGCACGCTCGCTATGCTGCAGCGCCTCAAGGAGCAGCAGTTTGTCATTGCGGCTGTTCTTGTGGAGGACAGCAACAACCACCACCTCATGCTGGAATCCAGTGAGTGGAATACAATCGAAGGGTTGGTGGAGCTGCTGCAACCTTTCAAGCAGGTTGCGGAGATGATGTCTGCTTCAAAGTACCCGACAATAAGTATGGTGAAGCCACTTCTCCACATGCTTCTAAATACTACCCTGAACATCAAAGAGAACGATTTGAAAGAAATCAGCATGGCAAAGGAGGTGATTGCTAAAGAGCTGTCAACCACCTACCAGCACACGCCTGAGATAGACATGTTTCTCAACGTTGCAACTTTCTTGGATCCCCGCTACAAAAAACTGCCTTTTCTTTCAGCCTTTGAACGGCAGCAGGTTGAAAACAGAGTGGTGGAAGAAGCAAAAAGCCTGCTGGAGAAAGTAAAAGAAAATACTTTTAGGACTGAAGAGAAGTTCTTTGCTGTTTCGGAAGAGCCCCCTGTGAAAAAAATCATCATCTCCTCTACTCCTCCTCCCACCAGTGTCATCAATAACATGCTGGCAGAGATCTTTTGCCAGACGGGAGGCGTGGAAGACCAGGAGGAATGGCATGCTCAGATCGTTGAGGAATTGAGCAACTTCAAGTCACAAAAGGTCCTGGGTTTGAATGAAGACCCACTGAAGTGGTGGTCTGACAGACTAGCTCTGTTTCCAGTTTTACCAAAGGTTCTTCAAAAATACTGGTGTATTCTGGCCACACGGGTCTTCCCTGAACGCCTTTTTGGTTCTTCTGCTAATGTTGTAAGTGCAAAGAGAAACCGGTTAGCCCCGGCTCATGTGGATGAGCAGATCTTTTTGTATGAAAACAGTCGGAATGGGTCCGAGGCAGAACTGGAGGATGAAGATGAAGGAGAGTGGGGTTTGGAACAGGAACAGATTTTTAATTTAAATGACTCGGTAAATGTAAACAACAATTTCTTTAATATCCGAGACAGTGGGTTTGTTTAACAGGACTGCTGCAGTACATTTAATAGCAAAGAAAATAAGGTATTTGTCTTAAGTTACCAAAAATACTTTGGTTTTATGCTATGAATGCTGTAAATATTGAACAGTTGTAACAAACTTGATTTAGCTTCCATTGTCTTACATTTTTCCCGCTGTCTTAAACCATGAATGACTTATGATTAAACAGCACTGAAATGAACGAGGAAATAAATTCTGCAAAGACCGTGATTTGTGACTGTGGCCCAGATTTCAGAAAGCACTTAACCCATGTGCTTCCCTTCTACTTGCTTCGGTGGGAGGCAAGCACATGATAATGTGCTTTCTATCATAAAAAATATTTTCCTGAATTGGGACCCTGAGCAAAGGTGTTTTTAAGATTTATGCCTCCATTTGTAAATCCTGTGTGACTCAGGATATTAGCTTTAAATACTGGATTTTAAAACATTTTTAAAATCCATAAATCTGAGCAGTGAATATTTTTAGAGTATATCAATGCTATGGAATGAAAAAAGATCTTGAGCCTGTTTTTCTTTTTCACTACCTCATGTCTTAGGCCTGGTCTATGCTAGAAAAGTTCAGCTGGTATCATTCTGTCAATTAGGAGACTGATGTATTATTATTTTAACTGTTACTGTGCTGGCATAGGCTGCAGTGTGGTTGCACTTATACTGGGGTAATTTATTTTCCTTTCCAGTGCAGTATAAATGGTATAAACACTTGTAAACCGGTATTGCTGCGTCCACATTAGTTTGGTTTGACCATTTAACTGCAGCAGCTAAATGGGAAAACCTTTTCTTTTTTTCTTTTTTTTTTTTTTCTTTTTTTTTTAATGTCTAGGCAAGCCCTGATTGTAGCCTCTCGTGCTTTTACAGAGTGGTAACGAAGTGTGCAGGGTCGTGGTGGCATTGTGTTACCTTTGCTTTGTGCCTACATTATGGCTAATGCCATGCGGTGCAAAGCAGGTAAGGCATCAGGCCTGATGGAGGTCAAGGGAAGGAGGGAAGGAAGGAGAGGGCAGGGAGACGTCTGCGGGCCATGGGTCTAACAGTCTGTCTATCTTATAAAGTCCTTAACCTCTTAATTTAAATGGGGACTTTGCCCTGGGTAGCTAGAAAATTTTGTTGGAATGAAAAGCAAAATAAAAAGCTTTAATATTATGTAAATATATTTAAAAGAAGGGGACCCCTCTGTTTCCCCACATGTATTTAGTCAGTCTTTAAAATTGTTTCTTATTACGTTAGCACCTAAAACCTCTTTTTTTTTTTCCTCCTGTCTCTTTTTGATTCAGTTTGTAGAGTGGACTTTAGTCCTGTCCACTCTAATGTTTGAGTACAGTTTCAGATTAGTTGTTGTGTATTGTAATTTCTCCCTTTGTGTCTCTACACCTGAGTGTTTTAAGCCCTTTTGAGAACTTGGCAAACAAGAAAAAACTTAAAAAACTAGTCCCAAATTCCCCATCTCATATGAAATACTGCAGGTCATGAAGAGGATTAGAGTTCATGGTTGGCACAGAGTGGGATGGCAGCCAGCATTTTTCCCTGAGGTGCAAAGGAGGACACTTGGCATTGTCTAGTTACAGTCAAGGTTTGCTTGGGGTTTTACTTTTGTTACTGGTGTCTTACTCCCCACCTCAGCTTTAGTCTATGGCACTGTTGAGCACAATCTTTCTGGAGAGAGGCCTGCTGAAGACTGGCCATTGCTGTTCCGAGGAAGAAAGTTGGGGGTTTTTGTCACAGTGATACCCACGGACATCTGGTTGTAGAAGGGGCCCAGCCAGGAGGAGCATACAAAAATGAGAATTGTGGTGGAATTGAATCTATTGCCGAACTGTTTGTTTATGTTTTGGTTTAATCGTTTCTGGAAGTGGGAGACCTCTGTGTTCTTTGTAGGTGGAGGGAAGGGGTAGGTGGGTGGGGGGGAAGGACAGGGTTTAGAGTAAATGCGTGAAGTAAATAGCGGCGAACTACCTGGCACATTTAAGCCCAGGAAAAATGCACTTAACAGGTGGTGTGGCCTCTGTTGGGCTGTCAGTAAGCCTGGGTTTTCACACCCCAGTCCTGTGATAATTAATTTGCACTTTTACAAAGTACATACACAGTGCATCCCGTTGAACGTTGCTACTTGCCAGGTCCACTGAGGAGGTGTATGTGATTGCCCAAGCTGCAAAACATGGGCCTGGCCTAACCTCCCACAGGTGTGCAGGCTGTGAGGGTAGTGAAGTCATTATGGAAGGGAGCGAGATACAGCAGGTCTCTTATTATTGATGTTACCTGATCTCCTGTGACACCCCTGCAGTCTGCCAGGAAGACCCCTTGGGTTTTACGTTCATTGAGTGCCAGCTGGTGTTGGTTGCATCCACTTTTACCACCTCCACCTGCTACCACAACTGCTGGCCCTGGAGGAGCCATGCAAATGCTAGCACGAGGTATGCAGATCCTCTCTTACAAAAGCATAATTCAAAGCCATGACCTGGTAACCAAGGCAGAGAGCCCTGAACACCAGTCCCCTGGTCTGTGTTCATTCTGCCCCCCTTGACAGCATCCATCTCCTGTTTCTATCTTTGTTCTTCTAGGACTAAATGTATGCAGTTTTACTGAGATCGGTTCAATGCACTACTCTCTTCCTTCCAGCTTCTTTTTAGTTTTTGGTATCCAAAATAAAACTGTAGTTGGTTCAATTGATGTGTCTCAGAATTCTTTTTAAAAAAGGAGAAGGAAAAAAAGAAAAAAAAAAAAAAGAACAAAGCCATTGTTAGTCCTACCCATTGTTCGTGAGATTTTTATTTAATGTTCTAAGCCTGGAATATTGTTAAATAAACCAGAAAAATAAGTTAGTTACTAGATTATTTGTCTGATGTGTGTTCATATCTGTAGCACTTTACGACTTTGAACTCTTCCGCAACAAGGGGAAGTTATATTCTAAGGTTTTGAAGCTATGCATTTATTTTCCTTTGATCTTGTAAGTTATTAAAAAAAAACATGCTGTACAAATCTTTTGGATTAAAAAAGAAAAAAGATGAAAAATGTCAGAAGTTTAGATGGTTTCTCTCACTTAAATACGTGTGGTGTTTCTCTTTTAACAACACGGTTTTCTGTTGTTTTGTTGGGTGGAGAACCAAAGTTGCAAAGCTGTTTTAAATATTGCTACAACGTGAGTTAAATCTTGGCCCTATTGCCAAGGGTGGGCCCAGAACGCATTTCCAAATTACGCTATTAATTCAGATTTATGTTTGGGTTTCTTGACAGCTCATTTGAATCCATAGCCTAATGTTTCCTTTCCTTTTCGGTACAGTTAAAGCATCTTTTTGGAGGGGCAATAGAGGAACTTCAGCTTTTGAGTGTTCTTATGCTGGGAAAGTGATTTTTTTAACAGGCTCTCAAAGAACGTTCTTTATGTCAAAAGAAGAAGAATTGCCTTTTGCCACCAGCTAAGTATTTCCAATTCAGGATTAAAATCCAGTGGGCTAGGCGAAGTTTCCTAGGGTTCACAACGTAACTAAAGGCAGTTTTGTGTGACTGACCAACCTTTGCAAGCATTTCACCTCTCACTGCCATCAGGGATTACTGTGAGGACAAAAGGAAAACCCCAAACCAAACTGAACCTGAAGAAGTGAATTTTTCCAACAAACCATGTGTGAGATGCCTCGATTTAAATGAAGGGAATAAAGTTCTGGGTTATTTGGAAAGGACATATTATTTTAAGTTTCTGTCACTGCAGTGCATTAGATTAATTTGAAGGGTTTTCTTTAACTAATGTCATGGTGTTCCAGTTAGCTTTATGGGAGCATTTGTATGCAGGGACACAGGGATATTAAAAGCCAAAGAAACACTAACTGGCTATTTGTAATATTTTGTAGGACTTTTGAAAAAAGTTAAAGGTGACGTGTAGTTCATGATTTTGTGATTTTCATGTGATAGCTTAAAAAGAAGGGGCTGCCTGAGGACCTCATTTCTGGAGGAGGGGACGTGTATGGATTTGAGCCCAGAAGTAGTGTATTTTACATATTCCATGAGAATTGGGTGAAGGAAACTTTGTGTTGGAAAAACTGCATTTTAGTCTCTGCGCACCGTAGTCCTTTTGGTGGTTTCCATTTCTGAAGTTCTGGCGATCCTGTTTCTGGTGGTGCAGTGTTATCTATCTAGTGTGGGCTGTCTTTTTGGCTGTGCTGAGGAGGCTATCTTACATTGGCTCCTGGTCTGTTAATGTTTTGTGTCTTTTTTTCTTTCTCTTTTTTTCCCCCATGCCAAGACTATCTGGTTTACCTCACCATATTTTCTCCAAATTACTAGCCTTCTGCTACATGCAAGATGAGTTTTATTTTTAGGGAGCGTAGGGAAATTGCAGAAATTGGGTTTGCTTTTTTAATAACAGTATTTTGTGCTGCTGAGAGAACTTAAAAGACGCAGTGTAATTTTATGTCGGCTTAAAAGCACATCAGTAGAGCATGTCTAATGACTTGATACTGTTTAAACTGGAATTTCAGAACATCACTACAGTTGCTGTGTAATGCTGTCAGTTTTACATGCAAATGCATTCCCATGAGGTTGAACAAGAAAAATCTATTAAATAGATTTTTTTTTACTTCTACAGTAATTTTCAGTGCCCCTGCAGTTGGGTTAAAATATCACAAGGGAATTGAGTTTACTGTAAAAAACCAAAACACTGTCTGTAAGCTTACCTTGTTTTCTAAAAACCTTTTTAGTGATAAAATTTGATTTACATTTTTTTTAGAAATGCAAAGGCTGTTGGAGAAACTATTTTCAAGTGAGAGGCCCTCAGACTCTGAAGTGTTAACATTATGCTTTTTGAGCATTTTTATTGACATTTCCACACAGGGTGGTATTGATTTCCCTTGCTGCAAGAAGAAAACATTAAGTGTTCACAAAAGCGATCCTGCCATTTACAATGCGTTGAAGTGGTGATCAGATGTATCTTTTTGAGTGGTGCTGAAAAGGTTGTTACCTTCTGCACATATGTGCTGGTTTCCATGCATTACAAATAGTCCTTGCTTCCAGTGACTTGAATTTGCAAATCTTACTCCTGTGTCCTGCCTCTTCTCTCTGGCTCTGCCTGGGCAGAGCACTGGGTGGGGGAACAGCAGGGAGAAGTCCTGCACACCAGTGTGTTTTTCTTCCCTTACAGAGAGACTGTTCTTTGAGAGCCGGTAAACTCGGTTTAAAAAGAGTTTAAACTAGGTCCTTGTTCTTGCCCACTGGGGCTACATCACCTATGTCATGCTGCAAAAAGGCAGATCCAGTGATTCCTCCCCCCAGAGTGGTATACATTGTTTACTTGAATACATTGCTTAGCTGGACCAAAATCGCCTGCTTAAGGGGGAAGATGATGAGCAACTGGGCTCAACACAGCTAGAAAAATATGATCTGAGTGAATGGCATAATAAGCAGTAATGGTCCTTACTGCATTCAAGCCCAGGTTGAACAGGGCCTTGAGCAGCCTCGTCTAGTGGGAGGTGTTGGGACTAGATGATCTTAAGGTCCCTTCCAACCCAAACCATTCTGTGATTCTGTGTTGGGGTAGAAGCAGTTTGTGCTGCTCTGGTTGTTTGGGTTTTTAAGATAAATATCTTAACATCATACCAGTTTGTGCTCTAGGCTGAAGCTGTGCCTGGGAAATTTTGTCATTATTCAGGTAGTTAAGTGCTTAATACTGACATAGAAGAAGAGTGTTTTGTGGCATTCAGATAAAGATTTTTATATAGAGGGTAAAGCTGAAGTTCCTATTCGATAGTTATTTTGGGGCTAACATTTACAGTGGTTTTGCTGGTATAAATATCATGGCCAGAGTTACACACACATGCAGAGGCAGTAGGTTAGCCTTGTTTTAAGAAGAGACAGGAGAGGATGCTTTCATTTGGAATAAATTAAGAAATGTCTATTTTAACAGTCTTGTGTAGAAGACTAATTAAAATTAATTTGTAAATGTTTGTGGTAGTAAAATAATTTATGTAGCTCTATCTGTAGAGAGTTAATCCCTTTGGTTAACTTAGGACACTGAAAGTATGAGTGTATTTGTCCATGTCTGCATGTGCATGATGTCATGTTCAACAGCGATTCTCCAGACAGTGCAGAATAAGGTTATTTTTAAAAAGGCAGTGTCTTTGATTGCATACACTTTTCTGAGAATGTTGTTGTCCCAAGTATTTGCAGGAATGAGGAATGAATCTTTTATTTCTCAATGGATGCTGCTTTGCTTTGAAATTTGAGGCACTTTGTGTCTTTGTACATCACTGTCTTTATAGACACTGTAATTGAAAGGGTTTAATTCTCCCCCTTTTTTTTTTCCTTTTTTTTTAATGTGCTTTTTCAGCATGAGTCATCAGTGAGGTTTATTTACAGTGTTAGGAATTTGCAGTCATAACAAGGAAGATGTCAAATCAGCATCAGGAAAGCTCATGCCAGAAACATCCCCTCCCATGTCATGAATGCTCTGCTCCACGGGAAACCTTCATCTTCTCAAATGTGGCTCTCTGATACGTGTGTGAGAAAGAGAAAATTGAAGTGCTTTTGCGAGCAATGATAGCTCTGGTTTATGGGTGGTAATCCAGTTTGCTGTGAGTTTGTGCTGTGGGATGCACTCAGTAGTTTGGCACCAAATTTCAGTTTCTTGAGCATGCAGCAGAACTTAATATGAACGGAAGGAATTTAATAACAAATCTGCAAAAATCAGTTACTTCATCGATGAGACCAAATAGGAAGTGGTTCCATCTAGGAAAAATACTGAAATTGTAATAGAAGCCTGGAATTCCTGTCTGAAATCCTGACAGCATTTAAAAATACTAAATGACTAACTTCCATCTAATCTGACATTTCAGAACTCTGCAGACACACTTCTTGATGTCTCCATGCTGCCAGCAGTGAGCTCTTTTTGCTTCAAAACCCTGCACTCCCAAATGTCCAGGCAGCAGTTTTAGGTAGTAAGGTAATGGAGAAGAAGGGAAGAACAAGCCGTTACTGTAATCTGTCCTCTAGTGTGCAGGAGCCTGGACTGAAATGGCTGTTTCTGAATGATTTTTTGACACAGTCTCTGGTCTGCCACAGGTACACATTCATATGCAATACAGGAACTTGCCACTGGTCATAAATCTGGCAGGTCCCAATGGAACGAGTGCTGTGGTGAGAAAGAGCCAGTCTTGTGGATGAGTGAAGCCTTCTGTGCGTGGTATGTATTTCTTTTTGTCTGCAGTTTTAAGCCCTTTTTATTTCCTTTGCAGGTAGTATTTCCTTTGCTGTGTTATTTGCTGTGTGGGTTTTGCATTCAAAGTGTAAGAACAGAGGAATGTTACCTGTGTTCTTTCAAGACACGATGAAAGTAGGCAGGGGTTCACCTGCACTGCTTGCATGCACACTAGGTTGAGAATGGTGTTTAATTTATCCCGTAGGGTTGCGAACATGAGACTGGTGTTGCTGCTAGGAGATTTCTGCATGTCTGGTCAGAGAAGTGAGCTGAGAAAAGGGAAATCTGGTGCATGTTGTATCAGAAGGTATGATGCAATCCCCACGTGAACTTAAAGCAGTCACATGAAGTAGTTCTTCTGTAGTCCTGCAAACAGACTAACAACCTTGTTCATGCCCTCCGCACTCCACCCCACCACCCCTTCATTACTTTGGCTGATATTTACCAAGATTCCACAGTTCTTTTTGGAGAGATATATTCACAGATAATACAAGAAGCAATCTGTCAGTTGTTGAACTATTGCATATACTTTTTGTGCTTTTTTTGGCAATGCGTATTAGAGCTGATGGAAGATAAAATTATTTTTTTAATCCAGAGATGGGATCCACGCACATCTAAAGTGTGTTGTCATACACAGAGACTGTTATGCTATTCCTGCAGGTCTGTCTGCAGCGCTGGTCTATTGGCTGTACTTCTACCCTTTCTCTAGGCTGCTCTGGAAAGTTGCTGTGGTCTGCAGAGGGAAAAGAGATTCCTCCAGAGTGTTTCCCCAGTGCTTTAGTACTGCTGGGGCTGCTTTCTGGTCTGCACATGCCTGAAGGACGGGAATAGGCTAGGGCTTTTCCCACGATCCTGCTTATTCCCTTGGCTGGTTGACCACCTGAGAAGAGGATCGGGTGGAAGGTAATCCTGCTGGGTGATAAATTTGCAAACACCGAGACTACAGAATGATTCATTCATTTTATATTTATTTTTAGGGTAAGATTAAATTGATACAAAGTGTGGCCTAAAAAAGAGCCTTCAGACCTTTTGCACTATCTCCTTGAGATAGATGTCCCTGTATAGATTTAGGGATTTAATCTCTAAAAGCTATCCATTTTGCATGATCTCCCTTCAGAACCACTAGAAATACCAGCATCACAAGTGTAGCTCTCTTGAGTATCTTTTAAATAATGACATTTTGAGGTGGGCTGTGTCTACGATGCTTTTTTAAATGCAGACTACAAATTTTCATTTTCCATGTATCCCTTTTCTCTTCCATTGTGCTTCAAAGGTTAGTATTCATAGGATCATTCTGTCTCAAATGAGCTATTCAAACACTTCAGGTCCCAAGCATAGGTGAGCTTCAGAAGCAAAAGAAATATTTTCCCCCCTGACTTACAAGCTGGAAGTCTTAATTACTCCATTGCTGAGGGAGGCAAATGCAACTGTGTTTTTCCAAAATAAGGGAGAACATGAAATGTACATAATTACATTTTTTAAAGTTAAAATTCTGAGAATAAAAGCCTTAAGTGTAAACACTCCATTTTTGCCCTGTTACCTGCATCATAGCCATATGCTCTGGACCTATGGTATTCTGTTGAGCATACAAGCGAAAGAAGAACCTTCTTCTATTTAATCATTATTTTACTTGCGAGGATGTTTCAGTTTACATGATTTAATCTTAAGAAGCTTAAAATCAAGAGTTTCAGCAGATGTGAATGAGCATTTCTGTTGCTTGGTCCTTCCTAGAAAACCAGGAACTTTTGCTCCTTGTTAATGTACAGCAAAGAAGGCAAATTTCCTGAGTCCAATATTATAAGTGGAAGAGTTGGTGTTTGCTTCATGCTCGTGTAGCTGAAGCACTGATGGATTTCAGAGCTGGGTGATGGGCTGCTTGTGCTTCTAGGGCATCTGGGTCTAAAGATGGATAGATAGTACCTTCCAAAGGATATGTGGCCTTTGCTTCCATGTCATTCCTATGCCAATAAATGTGACGCTTCATCCCAAGAGCTAGCTGGTCATGAAATTAGGAACTTCTGCAGTCAGTCAGTGTCTCTGCTTTTTGGGGGCTGTTTGGAGTAGGATCTGCTTGTTTAGGTGATGGAGCAAACTCTGTTAGCATTAGAGATGCTGCAACTCAAGAAAATGAGCTATAAAATGTAATTGTTCCTTTACATCGTAAAAAGAATTGTTTATCCAAGTTCCCCTCAGTCACGCTGAAGGCGCTGAAGATTGTAGAAGTTAAGCCGAGGAACGTAGAGTTTTACTGCCAGGCACTGGAGTAGGTGGAGGTCTTGAGTCATGCAGGAACTCGTGTGGACTCTACCATGAGTCTTCCTTGTGTGGGACAAGTTGCACAACCAGAAATCTTGTTTGGCTTAGATGTGAGCACTGAAGCAGCCTCAAAAAGTTTTGCAAGGCCGGAAGGCAAGAGAAAGTGTCTATGGACCCCGTGATGTTATTTTTAGAGATATTTTTGCAGTTGAGTCATAATATGTTAGTTTGCTTAGACCATGCAGATACTGTTCCACCACAAATGCTTGACATGGGTCTCCCTTGCTCAGTGCTCGAGTAGCATTTAAGTTACACAGGCACTTGTGTATAATCTTGATTCAACTCAGTTATGGTAAAGCTTTTAGTGCACTGAACAAATAGAGTCTTATGAAATATTTTGGTAATCTGTGTCACTAAGATTATGTGCCATGCCTTGCAGACAGGGCAAGGTTCAAGATTTGGGCAGTTAATGGTGTAATGGTATAATGGTATAATTATGACATAAAAATGTCATAATTACATATATACACACACAGAGCCCTACCTTGGTGTTTTCAGAAACTGTGGCCTGCCAGTTTCAAGCTTCCCATCTTTGCAGTTTCTAAATTACAGATGTCATTACAGACGCAATGATTTTTGGTTCGTTGCTTTATCATAGAGTATGAATGACTGCATTAGAGCTGCAGATGTGGTGGATTATGGGAAGGTTTAAATAAGGTTATTGCCAGCAAGGAAAGAAAATGTTTGACAGCTACTATTCCTAAAGCAAATAACCAAAAAAGCAGTGATGTTTTGCTTCATATCAGGGTTGCTTTTAAGAAAAAAGAAAGTGCCATAGTTTTGTAATAAAATTATGACATTTGCTTTCCGTGCACAATATTTGTGCTCTGCTAAGAGAGGTTTGATGCTTCACAGCACATTCATTGGGTAGAGAAAACTGCATCCCCTGTCCTACCCAAAACACCCTCTGAGTTGTGTAAGGCTGAGTTCGAATGCTTTGTGCTGATACGCTCCTGCTTTTTGTAGCGTGACTGTTTTCTGCCAGAGTCTGCTTTCTGAGACATGGACATTTCGCCATCTGAGGGAATGTATAACCATGTTTGTTAACATTGCTCAATATTTTAAATTAGCCTGAAAAAAACAAAAAAGGAAAGTTGGACCTAGAAAATGCACGGAACTTGTTTCTGAAGGAGGACCTTGAGGGAACTGTTAAAAACTTTTTTTTTCTTGTTGACACATTGGTAACATGCTCATGTAACTAAACACTCTCCGACTCTATGAGGAAATACTCATCTCCCATAAGCTCTGCGCTGGGTTATCCTCTGTGACATTAGCTTCACCAGCGTGAGAAAACGAAGTCACATCAGACAAAAGCAGAGCTCGGTCACCTCCTGACCTCGCATTTCACGCTGGCATTTCTCACATGCACAAACCAGGGATTTGAAGTTAATGAGCCTTCTGAGTGTTCAATGAATTTGGGATTAAGTTTTTAATCTTCTATGCTGCAGGCAAGGGTTTGACTGCCACCTCTGGCTTCCTGGTCACGGTGTGCTGTAGCGAGAAGAGGGTGATGCTCTGTGTTACCGATTTGTACCAAAACAACTGATGCTATAGACCATGTGCCAAATGCCTTAAAGAGCCAGCCCAGAACATGCTGTCTGCCCTAGGCAGGTTATTTTTAAAGCAGAGACAGATACTTCTGTATAACAGTATTTTAACAAACTTGTCAATTTAAGGAAGTTACGGATGAGTTGGCGTCAGACCTTGTTCTTAAAAAAAGTTCAGTGATACTATTGCAAATGGTTTATAAAGTATGCAGCAGCCTGCGTATTACACCGAGTGAAAGCAATTTTCTAAATAAAACATCAGTGACACTACACTTTCTGCAAATCAGGACTGAGACAGTGAAGAGATGAGTTTCAAAGTTTCCTACTGACTGCATCCCAGTGAACAGAGTGCCTGCAGAGCAGTAAGTGCTGGCTTTTTGGCAATTGGATATAACCTGGTTAACTGGAAATTAAATGTTTGTGCTATGAAATGTTTTTGCAACGAAATACTTCTTGCAGCAGATACACAAGAGGTTCTTTCAGCAGATACACAAGAGCTTCTTGCGTGTATTTTTTTCAAAATAACATCTTGTTAATGAATAAAGCCATCCAGTGTGAATACAGATATAATCTAATCTGCTTGCTGGAGTGCTTTCATACTAATTAATGCCACCACCTATATCCCAGTCTTACTTGTGCATTCATAACTGGAGTTGCTGCGTTGCACAGCATGCTATTTTAACGTTAAATAGTCTGTTGGAAATTAGTAGGAAAAAGGTCAAGAAATGCAAAAGCCATGTTCTCTTGATAATGTTGTATTTTGTAATTATAAGGTACAGATATTTAAAGAGCAACTAACCTGAGTCAGAAGGAAGTTTAAAGAGCTGTAGACGCTGCTGTTAAAAGTGACTAGCAGAGTTCTTTGCACTTGGCTGTAGGCACTTAACTTTATTCCTCCTGTAGTTTCTCATGTGTTCACTTTTGTAGCTGATCTTTTGAATTCGTTACATGTAATGATCCAGTGTGGCAAGTACAAAAGAGATGTTTGAAAATACAGGGAAGAGCGTGTAGAACAACAAAATAGGTGGGCAACATTGTAGCTTGCATTTCAGGTTGAGCATGGCTGTTAAGAGTTACGTTCGAGTGGCATATGGTCTTATTTGTTTATGCACTAATTAAATGACATTTATTGGGGGTTTTACTATTAAGTGTAGCATATCTTCTATCCATCTCTTCCACCTCCATTTTTAAAGTCATGTAAAGAAACATATTTTTCTCAATATTTATTCATTTAAACTAGTCATGAAATATTCTAGTGAGGCACAGGTGGAAACCGCATTTTTTTTTTCTCAGCCTTCCAATCCAATTTTTGAAGTATTCTTTTTCTTCCTTAAAAGAAAAAGCATGTGCATACCTATATATGTACACAGAAGTTGATTGTAATTCTGCAATGAGGTCCAGTTTATTCAGTTCATATTCTTCCAAGCTGCTACTCTCTGCTGCAAAGGACAAAGTCATCTTTACAAATGTGCTCCATCTGACAGCTGGCACATGGTTTTGCTGAGGGCTGTAGTGATGTGGACTGATGGTGGGAGCCACAGCACAGTACCCTGCTGGCAGCATCTCTGCGGGCATAATCTCTTGCTTCCAAATGCACTATGTCAAAGTGGGTTTGCAGGGTGCTTCTCTGGCTTTGATGGTGGTGGTTTGGAAGGGGAGATACTGACACCTCTTTGTCGTGGTGTGTGGAACAGGAAAAGGATCCAGAAAGTGCAGGGCTGGCAAAATGCCTATGGTACCTGGAGAAATGTCACTGCCATCACAAGATTGTAGGTGGTGTGGTTCTGGTGAGTTGTTCTGGGTATCCCTTTTCATATTGACATTGCTTCTGTCTGCCTCAGGTTTGGCTGTAACTACTGCTTTTTTATGTTAACACTTGTCTTCTCCAGGCTAAACCTGCACTGGGCTGGCTTTGCTGGTGTACTGTACTGTACTGCAGTGCTGGGCAAAGCACTCCCTTGTAAAGATGCCACATACATCAGCACGGCAACCCTTGCAGGAGCTATTCAGTACAACATTTTTTCTGTTTCCCTAGGTGAAATAGGGAATGCCGGTAGCTGTGTCTGGAGCAGAGCGTGAGCTTTTGCTGGTACTGCAGCACTGGTCACAGACTGCATCAGGACACAGACATGTTAGACAGATGTCTTAGCGTGCCTTGGGAGGAAGGCGGTACTGTGGCCAAAATAAAGGTGGTGTAACCCTCAGCGCTGATGGATTTTTTTGTATGGAAAGTTGCAAAGCTTCAAAAGCAATAAAACAAAATAAATTCTGAGGTAAGGACTCTAGTAACTTCTGGTACAGCTTACAGAGACAGGAGGGGCTTGCTTTGGTCTCCCTGCAAGGAGCTGCACACGTTTTGCCTTCTGTATTAGCACCATTTCTTCTCAGAGAGGTCCTAACTGGTGGCAAAGCCCTACTACGGGACCAAGCGTGAGCGTGCTGGCTTTTCAGGCCATGTGTTACAGAGGGCTGACGGAGATGTAAGGCTGGAGTCTGGAACTGCAACTGCATTTTGGGGTTGCATCTTCCAAACCACCAAGAAGTCGACACGCAGCATAAGGTGTGTGTTTGAAATGCAGGCCTTGTGTGCTCATGGAAAAAGCCCTAGAGAAAGAAATATCAGAAACAGCAGAGAGCTGCTGAACAAGCCAGTGCAAGCTCTTCGGCTTTTATTCCTCAAGCTCTTTTTTTCTTCCCCTTGATATGTTTAAATTGCTAAGTTCTTTTATGCTTCTCAAACAAAAAAGCTTAATTCAAATTATTTTAATTGTTTAGCATCAAACAGAAATTTAACGTAGGTGTAACTTTTTTCTGTTTAATGTGAGGTGTAATATGAATGCTGTAGATAGGTAGCTGCCATCCATCAGCTTGGCAAGGTCCATCCTCCAGGTCTATCAGCTGCACTGGAAGTTGATTATCAGCTTGGTGTGGTGAAAATGAGACTGTAAGACCTGTCATAATACACAAAGTGTCTTTTAACCCAAGAAAGGAAAAGGAGTCATGTCATAAAAGAATATTTCACACCAAATGGGCTGTTACAGGGCAATGCAGCGGTTTGAGCTAGATCCTCTGCTCAGATGGAACAGAAAGCAGTCATGAAACCTCTTTGTGCTAGTACTGATGCCTGAAAAGTGCTGGTATTTCTGTCTGAGGTTGTTAGAAGGACTGACAGGGTGCATTGTGATGTATCAGCCTGTTTGAACTGCTGATGAGATCGAATAGTTGGGAAATGAGGTCATAGCCTGGCCATGCAGAAGGACCAGTGTGGTCCCTGCAGCCTTTGCCTCCCTGCTTAGAAGCAGGATGTTTGGGAGGTTTCAGTCAACAAGGACAAGTGTTTCTGTATGAAATGAGCTTTTCCCTTAAAAATTTTGAAAGCTATTTATCAGAAGTACAAAATGCAGGAATGAAAATAAGACGTTTGTGTCATAGTCCTGAAGCATTATCAGTAACGGGACCCATTTTGTGATTAGTTGCATTTCTTCAGAGGGGCGTGTGATACTCTCTAATTGAAACATTAATAGCAGATAATGATGCTATGGAATGATGGCCTCTTATATGGAGACACACTTTGAGAGTTTTTAATCTGTGTGGTAACTCTGCATATTAAAAATCTTTTATAATTTTGATGAAGAGCAATTATAAAGCCTGCACAGTAGCTGCTCTTTTAAGTTAACTAATTCCCTGAGTCCTGTGGATCTGCATTAGATTAATGGCCTATAACATTTCATTCAAAAGTAAGTCTTTCATTGAGGAATAAAAACATCTAATCTTTAAAAATTAATCTTTCCAAACAATTTGCTGCCTGTGTTACAAAGCAGCTAACTTCCTTGTGAAAGCTTTGGTGCATGTTTTATGAGGAACAGGAAAGATGAAAATTGAAAGAAAATGTGTGAGTATGGGATCACTTCAGCACGTGTTCAGAAAGAGGGGTCTGTAAAGAAATCAGTCTTTTCCTAGAGAAGAACTGTCTTGAGAGAGTTAAGAAATTATGTATAGTACAGTTGAGACCTTTCTGTACTTGCCCTTTCATTCTCCATTTGAAAACCCTGACCTGCTAGTGTTAGCAAAGAGAAGAATGAATAAAACTCCATCTTGAGAAAACAAATGTAGCTGTCTTGAAGACAAAACATGTACATGCCCTTTGTACTTTCTCATTTCAAGTTAGAATGGATTTTTAAGCAGTTTTGTGTGCAGAAAATAGTTCCATCCAGAGGCTCAGGGGGCTTTATTTGAACTCCCATCTTTATAAAGGAAATAATTAATGCTCCCCCTAATGCTATCTTCCATCATGAATTTGTGCTTCTGGAGGCTGGATTGTGGCCCTGAGAGGTGGCATGTGGCAGTGGAGCATTGAACAGCTCAGAGCCGTGGACCGCTGGGGCATCAAGCCCAGGCATCACTCCAGGCTGGGCAGCTGCATCTATGTTGAGGCTATTTTCCATCTTTTTAATTAAGCCGGTAGCACCTGAAGGTTATCTCACATTAATGTCGATGCTGTAATGGCTTCTGATCGTTAGTCGCTTCTGAAGACTTTAGTAATATGGAAATGTGATTTTTAACATTTTGTGTTTTAATTAATTGCAGGTATCTCGGGGTAGCTTTAAGTAACGATTGGTTCATGTGCTGTGCTTCCCGTTAACTAAATTTTTCCCAATAATCTCTAATCACCTTGTACCTCTCTTCCTGATTCTAATTACTAGAGCTTTATATATAATAATAATCACTTCAGTTCATAAGTGATTACGCCGTTTTCTGAAGTGAGGTACTCCAGAAACTTTCAAATACCTTTTAAGTTCTGTATACCAACTTATGACTTCTGCTTGCTTCTTCATGTTAGATGGAAATGCTGTCACGCTGGAGCCACGGGAGGCAAAGGGGTCTGTTAAGTGGCAGCAGAGCAGTTTGTCGACTGGAAGATTCAGATCTGAATGTGACCTTCATCTGGGTGTTCTTAATCTTGATTGGGATATGGAAATTACATTCTGTGTCTCTGAGAGGAGACGAGATGCAGTTTAAACTACTCTTAATGATCTTGCCGACTTTTTTTTTTTCCTTCCCCCCCTTCCCTCTGAATCTAATATAGTAAGGGAATATTTAAAGAATCGACTTTTCTGATTGCCCGGCTGTATCTCTCCATCTGCTCTCTGAGCAAGGAAGTGATGGAATGATTAATTCAATCTTTTAATAGCATGTGGTCAGAATAAGATGTGTTGAAATTTACAAGCAGTAAAAGTAGAAGCTGTAAAGATAATATTGGGGTTGTGGTGCAATATCCTGTTTTGTCTAGGAATATGCGAATACTGTAGATACTGTCTTGAAAATTAAAAATAAAACATTTCGTCTTTTGAAAAGTAAAGCTCATAGTGCAAAGTATAAATTGTTTTCTGCTCTTTTTAAGTCCTGTGGTGAGATGCTAAAAAGCAGGTAGCCATATTTTGCTTTTTGCTCGGGTTTCCAGTTTGACCATAAGTAAAGAGATCACTCTTTGCTTCAGTTTCTGCATATGAAAGAGCCGATGAATCATAGAATCATAGATTGGAAAAGACCTTTAAGATTATCTACAGGTCTTTTAAATACCCCCAGGGGTGGTGCTTTCCTGAGCAGCCTGTTCCAATGCTTGGCTACCCTTTTGGTGAAAAGATTTTTCATAATACCGAATCTGAACCTCAGTTGGAGCAGCTTGAGGCCATTTCCTCTTGTCTTAGCACTTGTTACTTGGGGGAAGAGACCAACCCCCACCTCACTACAACCTCCTTTCAGGTAGTTGTAGAGAGTGATAAGGTCCCCCTGAAGCCCCTTTTCTCCAGACTAAACATCCCCAGTTCCCTCAGCTGTTCCTCATCAGACTTGCGCCCCAGACCCTTCACCAGCTTCATTGCCCTTCTTTGGACCCATTCCAGCACCTCAATGTCTCTCTTGTAGTGAGGAGCCCAGAACTGAACACAGGATTTGAGGTGCAGCCTCACCAGTGCCCAGTACAGGGGGGATGGTCACTGCCCTGTTCCTGTTGGGCACACTATTGCTGATACAGGCCAGGATGCTGTTGGCCTTCTTGGCTGCCTAGGCACAAGTTAGCTCATGTTAGCTGTCAATTGACCAACAACTCTTGGTCCTTTTCCACTGAGCAGCCTTCCGTTTTGGAGAGTGGACAATCTTTGGTTCTTGATACAGAATGAAAAAGAATAATGTCTGATATCTCTTCTGCAGGATGGGAAAATTCATTCTGCAGGTACTAGACTATGCAGAGCTATTTCCATTACCCCAATTTAAATCTCCTGGGATGAGCTCCTCTTTTTCATCTCTTATTTCACAACAGGAAAAAAGTATAATTACAAGGTGACATGACTTGAAGAGCATTGGGAAGTTTTACATAAAGTGACATTGCCTGAGGTATTGCGCAGTTACATTTGCCCAGAGGGAGGGAGTATGGGAGTGAGTATCTGTAAATCTGTTCAAAAGATAACCAGATGCTTCTTTTTTTGATTTAAAGATACACCTGTATATGACTTCCCTATCTTAACTGTGACTGGAGTGAAAGAGAAGAAAGCCAAAGAGTAAGATTTAATAAGTAAATATATAGAAGGAATGAAAGATAAGCAGGGCAGAGAATACATGGCGAATGGAAATAGGTCCTTCTTTATTCTTGTGATAGTATTTTCCCATGTAAGAAATCATATGGGTAAATGGATCCTTTAAATATATGCATATGTAGGAAATAGTTATGTTCTTCTTGGAGCTAATGTTGAGTTTCTTTTCCTGGTATTTTTAACAAATCCAGTAATCAGGCTGTGGCTATCAAGTATATAGGGAGTTATTGCGATTTCTTCATATTATCACAACAACTGTCTTGCCCTTATTTCACAGATCACTGTGTTACGTTTTTGAGAAGTGCTTTTATGAGTGAAGCCAGGACTGCTCATGAATAGATCACCTCGATTGAGCCAAACAAACACGATGCCCTTCAACTGCTGCTCCTTTCAGAGTGCAGTGGTGTCCCACATGCCTCTCGTACTGTATAACAGTATGAGAGCTGTATGACAGCAAAGCTCTCCCTTCCAAGTGAAGGTGACCTTCCATGGCCTCATCCGAGTTCCTAGTTGGCATCTATCCCCAAGGCAAAATGATTGCTTAGTGGAGCAAAATATGCCACGTGTGGTGTAAGGCTAGTGGGTAGTCTGGTGCCAAATACTCTTGCACAAGTTTGTCAATATGTGGTATCAGTCTTTGGCTGAAATACTCTTGTTCCTTGAGGCTAGTGTTTCTCCAGCAAAAAAGCTGGCTCAAACCAGGAATAACAAGGATGTTTAAGGTAAGGACTAGCTTGTGATGGCAGAAATTGCTTGATGCCTGTTTGGAACTTGGAGAGTTGTAATTACCCTAATAAAATTTGTACTTGTAGATCTAAGGCAACTTTTCTATCCCTTATTTCTTTCTGCCTCTCTGTCTTCCATCTCCCACCTCATCCCCTCCCAGTGTTCGAGTGCTCTCCTATTCCTACACATTCGGTAGGGAACTTTGCTCCCAGAGCAAATTATGGGCAAACATGGATTCCTGATGAATTTTTAGCAGATTTTAATAGTGTGCTGTGGTATTTCCCAGCTGTCTGATTTGTATAATGGTGTGTTCCATCTATCTATTTGGCATTCATAAAAATTAGATTCAAATCTCTTACCTTTAGATGAGTTTTGGCTAAAGGAACAAAGTACCTGAGAACAGCAAACGTGGCCAGAAGCGAGATTTAGGACTCGGGAACTGCACCTTCCCTTCTACTTTTGCTTTCTTTTACCCTAGGGCAGCTCCATATTTGTTGGGATCAGATTTCCTAATATTTCTCTGTCAAAATCAGCCTTAACTTATATTGTAAAAAGCTCTGATATATGCTTCATCAAACTGTTTTTCAGTGCAGCCTTGTTTCCCATTATCTTAGAGAAAGCCAATTCAGAAATGGAAAGAAAACTTCCCAGATAAACCATCCTCTTCAGTTTGCTCATTCTCAGCCTCTTCCTTCCTGTGGTGGCAACATTCAGCTGCTTTTGGTGTGATCAGTGAGCCTGATACAGAAGGTCTGTGTAGTCAGAGCGAAGGCAGCATGAATCAGTTTGGAAAATTGCCATCTATATTGTTTCTGTTATCTTTTTCTGTGTGCAGCCCTTCTGCCAAGTCTAGCATCATCACAAAATCCAGGTTCACTATTACTGAGGATCCTATTTGACAAATAAACCAAAAGCACTCAAGCTCCAGTTGAAAGATGTGTGAAAATGCAACTTCTGTTGGCTCTTGTAAACAAGGCAGGACTTCCTAACTTGCACTCCAGTCATACACTCTAGAAAACAGGACACTGAAAATATGTGTGCAAGTGAGGAGAAAATGTGTTTTTTTGATTACTTCGGCAGTGGCTGTAGCTTACCTTTGTACCAATCTGTGCTTACAGTGCCTTGATTTACACTGTCTTCCCCCCTAAGAAACCGTGGTTAATTTGCATCTGTATGTAGCAGGAGACAAAGGTGTCTGTTCAGGTTTCCTTGCTGGACCTTTTTTTGCCTTGAGGACAATGTGGCAATGTCCTCAACAAATGGACCATGCAGAGATTTATTATTATTAATTGATATTAAATTTTTTGGGAATGTCAGCTAAATACTTGGAAGTAGGGGGGAATGTGAAAGCAGCGGAAAGGGGTTTGAAGCACTCTAAAATGACCTCTTCTTGACCGAAAAAACTTCTTCCTGTGTCTTTGAGAGTCTAACACTCACTTCTGCTTCCCTTCCCACACCCTGCCTTCCACACACACTTCTCACTTTATCTATATTTATCCTGTCTTTCCAAGAATCACTAGAAGAAATGCAGATAGGTGTGTCATGCAAATGAAGTTTCTAGTGCAGCTTCCCACCCCCCTTCCCATTGTTGCTAGAGAGATCTCTTGTCAAAGGACTTGGATTTCTGAGTGTCAACAAATGTTGCTCTAAAAAGCTCCCTTACTTAGGGTATTGTTATTTTTCTTTAGACCTCTCTCCCCTCCCCCCCGAAAAAAAAGTTTCTTTCAGTACTGTAATGATGGCATCATAACTTCTTACTACCACACCAGTTTATCATGCATCTTTTATAAAATGTGGATTCCTTTCACTGTAGTTAAGTCTTGCTGTGGATACTGGGGCTCCAAGCTTGTGATATTGAACTCTCGTAATGATTGTTGCTATGTAATTCCTCCCAAAGCTCCCCAATGTGTTCATGAGATGAAAAAAAAGGGGAGGAGGAACTATTCTGCTTATTAATCCTTTGTGGTACAGCTTTCCCATGTGTTAAATGAGATCTCTGGGGATGAGTCCTGGAATCAGTTTTGGGAAATTGTATCTCTGGCTTCTGTGAAGGGCTTGTCATCTTGCCTGCAAATGTTACCACTTCTTCTTTCTAAGCAAGCTGGCATGCTTGTCAAAAAGCTAAACAAATGTTGTAAAATTACAGCAGGATTAAATTGGGGTAGGGTTTATTTTAGTTATTTTCACGGGCAATTAAAAAAAACTTCATTAGTCTGGCTCAGCAGATGTTTGCAGCTAACTCTGAAGAGATACCGCTTGTTCCTGTGTTGATGAGGTTGGTTAAGGATGGGGATGCACATTAGCTCCTTAGCTGGGTGAACATGCTGCTTTTCTTGGTTGGCGTAGCTGCGACTCCCCTGCTTTTGTGTCATTTGCTGCCTTGTTACACCTGGCCATTTGTCCAGGCTTGCTGAGTATGTGGTGCCTTGGCTTGAGTTACGGCACTGGTTAGGTTCTCAGGTGTCCAGGCAGCCCAGGCAACCTGCTGCCACTAGTCTAGGTACTGCCCCTGATGTGTGTATGCGAGAGCTCTGCTGTGTTGTGGAAACGTCTGCTTCAAAAGGCAGGGCTGTGCACACGTTCCCATGTTGGATATCTCAACCTGAAATACAGGAGATGGAGCTATGAATCTCATAGGTATTTCGTAGCTATTCTATGAATTTCCAGTGCAAGTTACTGTTTGTCGGCTCATTGTCATTCAGCATTTTAGGACCTGTGTGCACCTCATGCAGTGGTTAAACAAGAAACTTGGTCTTACGGATGCCAGGGGTTTGCTGTGGTTTAGTGAGCAGTTACTAACAATCCATCTTCACTATTGGTGGCTGTGTGGGAGGCTTCTTAAATTAGGTCTTCCCTTGGCTGCTGAAATTCTTACAGCCATCTGGCTGCTGCTGTTCCATTAATAGCCCCTTGAGATCCTATGTGTTTGTAGGGTAAGGGACACATTTCCATGGTTTGTTTCTCCTGCTGTTCTGGTTCTTCAACACCTTTCACTTTCCATGAGTAACTCCAGGGACAGCCTGTCTCTGGTACCTCCATTTCCTCGAGATTACCAATTTTCACTTCTGCAGATGTAAAGTAAGACAAAAGCCAGGAGGCTTATCGCCTGGCTGGTGCAGAATTCCAGTTGTGCTTGGAAACAGGGGCTCTCCCTGACAAAATAATTCTCCCTTACGCATCCATTGAGTCAAGGTATGTTGGAGCAGTTGGTCATGTGCCAGTGGATCTGCATGTGTGCATGACAGTTGTTCAGCAGCAGAAGGTCTGATGACCTCAGCTGTTGAAACCAGCAGGATACCTTTTCACAGAAGGACAAGTCAGGCTGGTTACCACCTACCTGTTTTCCAGACTTAAAGGCCTTCAATCTTGATTGCATATCGATGTTCCTTAGGAACATGGTAGGAAGCAGCAGAGGCAAAAAAGATTTTGGTGTGCAAATTTGGGAAGACCATTTGCATTTGAAAGATCATCTGCACAGGCTTAGGACATACAACCTTTCTGCTGGTGAAGGTAAAGAGAATAAATAGAAAGATTGCCTGGTTTATTCCTCAGGACTTGAGTGCCTGAAATTGTCTTCTGTTAGGATAGTCCTGGAGTGACTATTTGAGTCTGGACCCCGTTTGCTCGGTCTCTGCCAAAACAGAAGTTTATGGACATGTTGCTTTAAGGCTCACACAAAAGGCTATTTCTGAAAGCTGCGTGGATCCTCCGGCGGTCTACTGATTGCCTCTCAGAGAAGCAAATGAATTACTTTTGTACGTCTGCTTTGAAAGGGATCTTAATATCTATAATCTCAGTATTACCACAGTATAAATCAGGGGAAAAGAGCCAAGAGTATTTTGGGATAGGGAAAACAACTCAGTAATTCAGTGGTAGACAGAGCTATATGAATTCTTTAGCTAGCTAGAAGAACTCGATTGTGCCTTGTCCTATGGCATTCGATGCGGACTGACAATTACAGTTTGCCCTCTTTTTCTCACTCAGTGTTGCTCTACAGGAACAGCTCCAAACTTGGCTCTTGTTATTCTATCATCAAACTAAATATTCATTGGGGCTTCTTTTTTTTTTTTTTTTTTTCCATCTGTGGTTCTGCCAGTTCCCTTCGGGCATCAAATTTACATGCAAATTATTCAGCTATAGGAGGAGGGAAAAAGATAACTGTTAGGATTTGTCTGCCGAGGTCTCGTCAGCACAAATAGCACCAATGTCTCAGCACCGAGGGCCCAGTTCAGGAGGTGCTAGCAGGTCACAGTGTGGCACCCCTTGGGTGGCCCCTCTGACCAGCTCTTCAGATGCCTTTGGCAGTGCCCATCTTTCTTGCCTGATAAGGACTGGAGACTGATTCAGATAATCCAATTCTGCCTTTTGCCTTTAATGTCTTAAAAAGAGAGTTTAATGAAGAGACTAATATAAAGATATTATATTTTAATGCCCACAACTCATAATGTTCCACAATGCAGATGTTCAATTCTTAGGGTAGGAGCTGCAGCTTTGTAAAAATATTTCATGCAATTTTAATTTCTTTTAATGAACTTTTAATACTTATTTTTTTGTTGTTTTTGGCCTCAAGCAGTGTTGTACAGATCACAGAATACCAAAGCAAGCAACTGTAAGGGGAGTTCTGAGGTTTTCATTGTCTGTGTTCATACTCAAAGCATTTCTGCAAAGAAGAAAGTTTAACGCCTCTGTTTTGGTTTGGCTACTTTACTTATTCCCATCCCACCCCAGAGTTGAGATTTTGCCAGCAGGAACTGGTCATTGATATGGCAGTGGTCACTGATATGTGTCTGCAGTCTGTTTTATTTCTCTGTGGTCTTGGCAGTTGCAGAGGCAGCTTGACCGCCCTGGAAAATCAGTACTTTTAAAAACTACAGAATTGCCTTTAATTCTTTGTGTCTTTGTGTAAGGATGTCTCTGTACATGTAAGCTATTTCAGATTCAGTAGAAGTATATTAAAAAAGGCAATAATTATTTTAAAATAGTTTCATATCTGGACGTATTTATTACAGAATAAATCTGCCTTATTTTTCTGCTTCAGCTTAACCCATTTGCAAGCTAGACAGGCTTATTTCTTCCAAATACATTTGGATGCAGGCAGAACCTGCGGCCTGGGAGTAACCTCTCTCAGACTTTGGCGTGATAAAGCAGTGTTGAAGGGCTGCAGGCTGGTTTCTTTGAACACAAAGGGAAATTAACAGCTAGTGCTTGGTCAGGGGAATTTCATTAGCACCAGGGCTGTACAGTTCTCATGTCCCACAGTGAGATCACTGGCGTAACGCCTCTGTAGCTGAGATCAGTATCTACCTACTTACCAGGAGCAGATGCAGAGAGGGAGCTGGGGTGTTTAAAACGAGGTGCAAGAAGCGCCAGAGGGAGCCTCCTCAGTGCGGCAGAGCCAGTGGGTACCCACTGCCTCCTGCCTGGGAGCTCCCAGCCTGCAGCCATGCTCCACTCAACTTCTTGCAGCAAATAAACCAGTATCTGCTGGAAAACCAGGCTGAGCCTGGGTCTGCTTTGGAAGTTTGATGTTGGGCTTCATCATGGGAGAGGTGTTTTCACACTGAAAAGGTGGGTGTTTCACAAACTCTAACTTGAGGTGGAGCTCTAGTGAGAACAGGGCACCAGTAAACTGCCTTTCAGTGTGGTTGTCAGTGGCTTACACAGCCAGCCTGGATTAAATCCTGCCACTTTTATTGATGTAAGAACTAGCAGTGAGAATCATGAAGGTTCATTTTACATTAAGGTATCTGTCTTGCTGAGAACAGTGCACCTTTTCTGATGCTTAGCATTAATTTAAGGGTAATAAAAATAAAAACTAAGAATTAACTGAGGGTTTTTTTTTGTGGTGTTGGCTGTTTTTTGTCTCTCTCCCCCCCCCCAAAAAAAAAAGATGTTTTCCTTTTTGTGTTTCTCACTGTGGCTGAAGCGAGCCGATATACTGAGATGTGACATGTGTCTATTGAAAATCATGCTATGTGGAAGCTGTGTACTGTACTGTTGTAAATAAAATAGATACCGGCCATTTTCCATGTGTCTGCAGCACTCATTTCTCCCTACCTGGGTGCTTTCTTAGGTCATTGGAGCTAGCTGCTCAAACAGGCCTGTTTTAAAACTCTCTGTAATGCAAGATCTCATTGAGTACATTTCTGCAGTGGAGCCTGTCCATCTGTCATGCTTTTCATTGCAGGTTAATGTACGTGATTTGAGTGAAAATTGGGGACAAAAATTGCCCTTTTCTTTACAGCCCTCATGGACAGGATAGGACTGGGCATTTTCTTTCACTGTCCTCTGCTAAGCACTATTTCATTGCAGTGATACCTGTTATTGCTTTGCTTTTCTGACTTCCCCTTTTTCCTTCATGTTATTTTCCCTTCCCCAGTCCTGACTTCTTTTTCTTATTTTCTTGCATTCGTTTGCTTCTAAGGGAATTAATTTTGCACTAAAATGTCACTTCTTATTCAATAGGTAGGTAGAGTGGTGCAGAAATGGAAATGAATGGCAGCACCTGTATGCAACATGTGAAATCCAAATGTCAGGTTGGTGATGTGGTGAGAGGGGTGGAAACAAGAGGAGAAGAGTGCTCAGCCCAAAGGAAAGCAATTTCTCTTGAGGAATTCTTTCTGTTGGTGTTTTTTTCAGCTGTAGAGAAATAAAAATTGAAATTACTTTGTTTCATTTTTTCTATGGTTTCTATGTCCAAGTGCACAGGTGAAATGGGATGAAGGATAAACGGGGAGGGAGGACACTGGGGAGGAAGCAAATTGTGCAACTCTTACCACGTCAGCAGGATTTTCAATGTAGTTTATGGTCAGATTAATTAAATTTTAAAACAAAATTACTTAGTGGACTTTAGCGGATGCTTTTGCCTTCTAGATGGCGTTTTCTTTACAAGTACATACGTAGTTGCCACGTGCAAAGTTCATACATGTATCTGATGTGGCCAGAAATGGCCTTTCGTGCTTTAACACCAAGGCAATGTCAGTTCTCCTTGTGTGGATTTAAAGCTGTTCCACCCCTCAGGAGGGGCCTCAGAATATCTCTTGCAGCATGGACTCAGCTGAATGAAGAGGTATTTGTTTTGCAAGAGTTCATTTTTCAGAGTCTTGAGCTTTTTGAGCTAACTAAACCACAAAAAGCTGTTTGTTTCAGTTTATCTGCCATCTTGCAAAGAGTATTGCCCTGTTCCTGGTTGAGACCTGTCTCCTCTCAGCACACCTTTGGTGCAAGGCAGTGGGTTCATATTTTTATGTGGTCTAAAATGCCGAACAGTGAGCACATACTGCTTCCCCTTTATATGAATGCAAATCATTCAGGCAGTGATTTTTCACTCTGTGGTTGAAAGGAATTGAGATTATATGTCCTTGCCAAATTTCAAGTGTATCTGGTCACGCTGAAGCACAAGGGCTCTTGACATAGAGGTGACAACAACTTGTTTCACACTAACATCTTCTTCGAAATCTTTTATTTCCTGTCTGCATTTTCAAAATCTGCAAAAATTTTTTTTTTATTTTTTTTTTTTCCCCGTCCTTCACTGACAGAGGACAGACCAGGAAAACATAATGTAAAAATACCAAGACTGGTAAAGTGACAAGCAATTAAAAGTACTACCCAGAGCAGACAATTTACCCAAGTGATTACTGTGAGGTCTAGCTTCAATTTCTCAGTTTAACTCTTGAAGAAAATGAGGACATTTTACTTAGAGTTTGTTAGAAATATTTTTGGTGGAAATTGCAGCACTGCTTATAACCATACCGAAGGTCTTTAACAAAGCTCTCAGTGATGTTTTATTTAGCTTGAATTATATATATTAGGACACCTACATGCGTGAATATCGCTGTAATAGGAATTAACTTTCAAATACTTGCAAACAATTCTCACTGCATGGATGGGAAGAATCCTGTTGTTACATGAAGAGAACAGAAATTCATGTTGAATTGTGCTGGAAAGAGCTGTGTATTTCAAAAAGGTAAAATCTGGGTCCTTTTTGAAGTTGCTGTGAAGAAAGCAGCTTGTATCAGCACTGGTTCTGTGTTTTATAACAATATAAAACATGAGCTAGTGTTGTACAACAAAGCAATCCCCTAAAAACCTAGAAATCAAAATAGAAAGTCCTTTGATAGATGAAAGCTGATATCTTTTTAACATTTGTTATTTATAATGTTGCCTACGGACACCGCACCATGATAAAGTGAAACACTTGGCTCCGTATTCCTTGTCCAAATACCTAGCAGCTTCCTCTACAAAGCAAACAGAAATTCACCTTGGACACCTGAAAACACTCAGTGCTTCACATGAAAGATTCACCACCTCATCAGAAGATCATATTTGATATTTGACCTAATTCATGCCTCCCCTAAATTCATGCCTCCCCCGAGCAGTTCTATTAAAATGCTTTTGTTCTCCTCTGGCAGGAGGGCTCCCCCATCTTAGAGGGATGCATTGGGCAGCCTGCAGTCAGGATGGTGACCACTTTTCCAGGGCCGTCCCAGCCTCTTCATTGCTTATTTGGGGATCCAAGGGCTGACTGGGGATTCAGGATACACAAGCTTTAGCCTCTAGCAGAGGGAGCTTGGAGAGTGTGCCCTACCCACTGGCTGTGTGTTGCCCTGGGCTAAGGGGTGCTTGTTGGGGCACTGGGGATGCTAGCTTTTGTGGGAGAGGGCTGAGGTGGTTTGTAAAAGCAGTTGGGGTCTTTCATGCAAAAAATTGCCCCCTCCATCCTCTGGGGGCCAGGACTGGACTTGATGATCCTAAAGGTCTTTTCCAACCCAGTTGATTCCATGATTCTATGATTTTCTACAGGGAGAGTGCTCGGTTACATGGGTAAATTACCGTACTTGGCTCCTGCCCTTTGGATGCATCATCTTTGAGCTCTTTGCTGTTTCTCCTGTGTTACTGGTAGAGGCCTGTCCTTTATCTTTACTCATTCAAGAAGTTTTCAGGATATCATGCTGCCGATTGAGGTCATTTCCCTGTGTGCATGGAGTAAACCATCTCTGAGCTGACATGTATCAGCAGTCACCTTGCTCTGTAACACAGTTAAGGTGAACATTTTAAAGGGCATGTTACTGCAGGATGAGGAAATGCATGCAAATAGAAACAAGAAACTTTCTGACCTGCGTGTTTGTCTTTCATGTCGTCTTTCCTGAAGTCAGGTCTTTCCTGAACTGTTAATACTGGAAAATTATAGCACAGTAAATAATGGCGGATGCTCACTGGTTTTTATTTCTATATAGAGTTTTTTTCTGACATTGTTTACTAGCCTGGCTTGAGTGGTCTGCTAAGCGTACGCCTCTTTAAAATGCATCTTAGCTTCTTTATAGTGTTACTATTGTGAACTAACCTTGTGTTATTTCTTTTTCTTCATATAGTTTTCCCTACGCAAAATGGAAAGGTTGCTATAGTGACTGGAGGTGCTAAAGGAATTGGTTACCAAACTGTGAAGCATTTGGCAAGGCTTGGAATGCTCGTTATAATAGGTAAAATAATTGGTTTATTAATAATTTTTTTGTTTCAGAAAGTAACTATTTTTTTCTCTTAGGGGTCTTCTTTCCAGCATAATTAAAGATATGGCAGGGTAGGTGAGGGATTTGCTAGCATTTAGATCCAATAAAGATTTGATTCATGTCTTGTTTTGCAAGGTCTTCAAGAAAAGCAGATGGTTGGTTGTTGGTTTTTGTCGGTTTTTTTCCTGCTGAACTTGGAAGAGTTGGACTACATTATTTACTTATATAAGAAGTAAGCAATAAGGTCATGAAAAAATCTTAAAAATATGGGTATTTAAAAAATATTTATTATCTTGTTACTGAGGACGGACTAAAACATTAAGGTATGCATGTTCACAAAGAGGAAAAGTAATGAAAGCCTTGAATATTACAGTTGTTGTGGGGGATGATTTGTGTTATAAGAGCAGAAGATAGGATGAGAAAGTTGGGGCTGTTCAGCCTGAAGAAGAGAAGGCTGTGTGGAGACCTCATAGCGGCCTTCCAGTATCTGAAGGGTGCCTCTAGGGATGCTGAGAAGGGACTCTTCATGAGGGACTGTAGTGATAGGACAAGGGGTAAAGGGTTCAAACTTAAACAGGGGAAGTTTAGATTGGATATGAGGAAAAAATTCTTTACTGTAAGGGTGGTGAGGCACTGGAATGGATTGCTCAGGGAAGTCGTGAATGCTCCATCGCTGGCAGTGTTGAAGGCTGGGTTGGACATAGCCTTGGGTGACATGATTAAGTGTGAGGTGTCCCTGCTCCTGGCAGGGGGGTTGGAGCTAGATGATCTTAAGGTTCTTTCCAACCCTAACTGTTCTATGATTCTATAAAAAGCCCTGAGAATTTCTTCCATGTACGAATTGAACATTTACATCTCAGTTTGCCACTGTTGGTGACCTTTGTAGGCAAGGCAAAGAAATAAATACCCTGAGTGGTTAATTCGTGTCAGTCTGAGGTGGGCTGGACAAGTCACCTTCTGGGGGTGCCTGCTTCTCTCCATTGATAATAATGAGTTTATAAGGTGACTGTGTTAGACCGAGACATCTGAAGTTAGGTTAGGTGAATTTCTGTGAGAGCTCCAAAAATGTCCTGAGTGCACAATTTCTTCTCTGTATTACAGACAACATTAGTGAGACTTTTTCCCTGTTTTTTAAAGCTTTCTGTACTATATATATGCACTAATGCATCTAGTAAGTCTGCATGGAACATCTTGAATGCTCACATTTAAAATGCTACCTTTTGCTGTCTTCGTCTTTCTTTAACTAGATTTTTACCTAAAACATTGTAGCGTTTACACCGTAAGGTCACTGAAGGTTGGTATTTCATAATACATTAGCAAGCTGGTGATGCCATTTTATTTAGCTTTCATACAGAATGTGCTCTCTCTAAGGTTTTGTATACATGTCTTTAAAAAAAAATCACAACACACCAAACAAGAAACAAAAGCACAGTGCACATGTATTTTTAGTCTAGTGCATCAGTAACTCTATTGGAGTTGCCCTGGAATTATACAGGTGCAATGTAAAATACCACTTGTTTTAATAGATGTGTCAAAACCAAGCATCTGCAAAATGCAAGCAGATGATGCTCTATGTAGCTAGATGGTAGATGTAATTAATGTAGCTACATGCAGCTAATGATGTCAGCATTATTATTTCACTAAAGAAGTGTCTTCTCATGTTTAAAGTGGACTGCAAAAATGTATTTGTTGGGAAAACAAAAAGGCCAATTTTCTTCTCTTTGTGTATGGTCATGAGAGCATAGAACATTGCTGCTTTTTTTAAGACTTCTTTTATACCAGTTAGGGTTTAGGGTGTATCATGTTACAAAATCAAGTGTGAGATCTTTAGGAAAGGAAAGGTGACATTTAATTACAAAATCTCTGAATAAGCTGATATTTTTTTTCTACTTACCGTCGCCCCCTCATAGATCTCATTCACTTATACTCACATCTGTATTCCCTTGTGTGCAGCACGGGAAAAGATACAACAGCTACTGAGTTCTTATCCTGTCTCTGTGGTTCTTCCTGATTGGAAATGGCAGACTAGTCTATGGACAGATTTTTTATAGTTTTTAGGAGTCATCAGCTCTTGGTATGTTTTTCCTTATCTGGAGTATACAGGCTATGTCTGTAGCCTATTTTCTGGGTGGGTTAACAGGAAAAGTAATGGCATGGCTGATATTCCAGAACCTGGATGTTATCCTCTGGGTGGCAGACTGCGTAGTCATCTGCTGGCAAGCCCTCCATTCTGTAGCCTGGAAACATGTCCTTTATGTTCAATAAGGGGCATTCTTTTAGCTCTTTGCTCTGGTTTTTCTTCTGATGCTTACAGACACACACACTTCCATTCACTCTTCAATTGTACCAGCATTAATATTTGCATTATGAATCTCTACAGATGTAAATTCATGAAACTAATTTTAAGAAGTATTTAATGAGTAATATTTTCAAGTGATTCAGTTCTTCCAGGCAAACTCTGACCTAAACACTGAGCCCTGTGAGTCACAGCCATCTTCTTTGCCTGTGAAATTCTTCAGAGCAAAGAAGCCCTGTCAGTAGAATGGATGGTCTCAGGCTTTGTTCCAGCTGCAAGATTAAAACAGTCTCAAAAGCACATTAAATGCAATGACCTTCCATCCTTGTTGCTAACTCTTGGCCTTAAGTGTCTAGAGTATGCTTAAAATACCTGCTGGCACATTGGCATGCGTTAGCATAGTCAGCTTGAGGCCATGTAAGGAAAGATTTAAGCCTCAAATAAGACAGCAAGTGTGCTCAAGCTTTCTACCCTAGAAGTGTTTTCACCCTGTGTTTGTATGTAGACGTGAACTTACATGAAAGCATGGAAGTTAGGAGAATTTGAGCTTGCAAGGGAGACTCATGTAGCTCGCAGTCAGTCTTGCCCATTCATTGAGTGCTTCTTTCTCACTAAAGGGACTTCAGCAATAAAGAATGATATCCCTGCACCAGGCAAATGAGTCAGACCTGAACGTCTGATGTGAAGATGATTCACCATATGTGATGTCAAACTCCATTTGACATTTAAGAGGAGTAAATGTTTGAAGTAACTGACTTTTAAATTCAGTGTGCCAATGGAATGAGGAAAACAACCAAATAAAAATCATGTTACCTTGTGGAACATGAATGGGCACTGTATGAAAAGGCAGTATGCTCACTCAGAGCATTTTCAGCAAGCAGTTGCACAGCGCTTTTACAGCTTCTTTGTTTCCAGTCCCAGCACTGGTGCACAGGACTCCACTCGTGCACCAGTGGTCTTCCTCTGTGAGTTCTGCTTGCCCTGCCTTCAGCTTCTCTCTGGTAAACAGATTGGCATGAATGCTAGAATGATGAAAGTCATTTTCTAAGGGTTTGTTTGAGGTATTTCATTGAGACTTTTTGTCAGGCTGTGGCAACACTGTGGGCAGTCAGAAAGGACTTTGCTGTAGGAAAATCTTATGGCAGACAGTGGACCCCTAGTAGAGAAAGCTACTGCCAGTGGTGAGTGTTCAGAGTCAAGCCACACCAGGAGCTCCTGCTCCCTCCTGTGCAATTTACTACTTGATAAATAATCTTGCAATTTTATTTTCAGGGAGAGAAGGTAAATGACGCACAGGTTTTGTTGCCTACTGACTAGTGACTGATATTGAAGATGGTGTTTTGTGTGGACTTGTAAATAAACATGTTCAGTTGATACGCTGGAGGGAAGGAATGCCCTCCAGAGGGACCTTGACACGCTTGTGAGGTGGGCTGATGCCAACCTGATGAAGTTTACCCATGACAAGTGCAAGGTCCTACACCTGGGTCGGGGCAATCCCAGGCACACATACAGGTTGGGCAGAGAAGAGATCCAGAGCAGCCCTGCGCAGAAGGACTTGGGGGTGTTGGTCAATGAAAAAATGAACATGAGCCGGCAGTGTGAGCTTGCAGCCCACAAAGTCAACCGTACCCTGGGTTGCATCAAGAGCAGCGTGACCAGTAGGTCGAGGGAGGTGATCCTGCCCCTCTGCTCTGCTCTTGTGAGACCTCACTTGGAGTATTGTGTGCAGTTCTGGTGTCCTCAACACAAGAAGTACATGGAATTGTTGGAAGAAGTCCAGAGGAGGGCCACGAGGATGATCAGGGGACTGGAGCACCTCCATATGAAGATAGGATAAGAAAGTTGGGGCTGTTCAGCCTGGAGAAGAGAAGTCTGCGTGGAGACCTCATAGCAGCCTTCCAGTATCTGAAGGGGGTCTATAGGGATGCTGGGGAGGGACTCTTCATGAGGGACTGTAGTGATAAGACAAGGGGTAAAGGGTTCAAACTTGAACAGGGGAAGTTTAGATTGGATATAAGGAATAAGTTCTTTACTGTAAGGGTGGGTGAGACACTGGAATGGGTTGCCCAGGGAAGTTGTGAATGCTCCATCGCTGGTGGTGTTCAAGGCTGGATTGGACATAGCCTTGGGTGGCATGGTTTAGTGAGAGGTGTCCCTGCCTATGGCAGGGGGGTTGGAAATAGATGATCTTCAGGTCCTTTTCAACCCTATTCTATGATTCTGTGTCATTGAAAATTAAGAGATCCTTCTCATAAAGCCAGGTAGGTTTAGCTCTGGTTCACAGTGCTGGCCACAGTTTTGTGAGTCTGAATTTAAACTGATAAGAAATGTGAACCCTTCATATTCTTTCCATCCTTCATCACTGGGGTTTAATTTTAAGAGGATTCTGTGAGTGCGTGTTAAAATTGTTGACTTTAAAAAAGAAAGCTTCAGTTTGATTTTTCCACTTTTTTTCTCAGTACATTAATAAAGAAGTCTGGAAAAAAATGTCTGAGAATATCTAATATTGGAGCTTTGGTTATACTGTCTGATAATGGTGAATGAAAAATTCCAGCTTGACAGTGTTACACATATGCTGCCTGTAAAACACCAGGTTCAGGACAGTGTAATCAATATTTTTGTCCGAGTATATCAGCGTCACAATTTTCTAAGTCAGGCTTACATTCTGAAGGAAACAGTGCCATTATATGTACATGTATGTAGATACATATATATTCGAGTGACTTATTTGAGACATGCCATTTTGGCATAACTAAATGTAGTTCCGTCACCAGACTCAGCACTGCTGTGTGACCTCTGTAGGCCCTGAAGGAGACCAGCAGTAGATATTTCTGTCAGAAATATTGATATATATGCAGAAATAGGCTCTTTCATTCACATTAGTTTCTAATTTTCAAGCTGGACTCTCTGCACTATAAATCAGACAATTCTTATATTGTATAATAGTACAAAGTGACTTTAGAAGGATAATTAAACCTTATCAAGATGGTGCAATTGTTCATTTTCAAAGATGGTTTGATTTAATTTCAATGACTGAAGATTTATATAAGATACTTTAATAGTCTTTGCTCACTATACATAGATGTATGAGATGCTTGAGTTATATTTTTTCTAGGAAAGTATCTTCATAATTTAAGCTAAGTTTTGTTAGGTCTGAATGAGTCATAGAGTTATTCTGGAGGTTTCAAAATGTTACCAGCCTTTTAGAAGTGGGTGATGGTTTCCTTTTGCTGGTATGAACATTACGAAAATGCATGCAGATTGCCTTATAATTGCCATTTGGTTCAGTTTTTAACGTATCAGTACACTGTAATCAGGGTTATGAAAACTCTACTTACAGCGCTATTTGTTATTTATACACTATACATGCACACACAGTGACACGAAGCCTTCCAAATCTGTTAGAATTTTGTCAAACACTCTAGTCCCTAATTTCTGCTCTAAGGAGCCTGGAAGAACTGGAAAAAATAAGAGAAGGATGGTGAGGAGGGTGAGATGGCCCTGTGCAAGGTGGGGCTGGTGGGCTAATAAACAGAGGTTCTTCCACTTGCCAACAGATGACTGAGGTGTGATATTATGAATGGTCTAAAGAAAGCGGATGAGAAGTGGTTATTCCCTGTCTTATTGTACACAAAGTATAGAACATCAAACAAATTAAAATAAATTAAAAACAAACAAACAAAAGCAAAACCATCCCAAACAAAAACAAACTACTGAAGTACAGCATTTTAATGTAATTAAGTGTGTCATTAAGTCGCAGAGCCTGTTGTCCCAGACCCCTTTGGCAACCAAGAGCTTGAAGGAATTGGAAGTTCAGTTAGATGAAGCAGTGGAAGATAGGTTCATTGAGAGGCTAGGTGTGACCTTTGATTCAGGAAATCTCTGCAACTTCTTGCTACAGGCAGGGGGGACGTATTGGAAAATGCCACTCCTATACTTAATGCTGTCGCACCTTCCCTTTAAGCACCTGCTCCACAGGTTATTGTTGGTAACAGGGCACTTGTGTAGGTGTATCTTGGGTTTGATAAACAGGGTCGTTCTTAACTTCTTATTGGAACAAGTGGGTTGCCAAAACCTAGGGCAAGAGGGATAATTTATTTTCTCTTTGCAAACTGTCAAAACATGTGTGGTATCTGTAGATGTAAAGAAGCTCTGTATCACTTTCTGTTTTTTTATACCAGGTCACATCCTTATACCTAGCTTTATTGAATAACTAATGGCTTGAAAGTTTCATGGATAAACCCCAAGATCTATATCTCTTTTGTTCTAAGCAAGTTTTTTTTTCTTTTTTTTTTAATTGAAGACATTACAGATTCCTTTAGAAAATACTCATTTTACTGAGTTCAAATTTCTCATCCTCAGAGCTTTCTGGGGGCAGTCATTCCTCTCTCAGGCATATGCTATTTGTTGTGCCACACACACTCACAAAATCGTAATCCTCATAGCACCAACTGATAGGATTTCGTTTTTCTCTTGAGGCTTTGGGTGCCCTTGCAAGCCCTGTCTTCAGGCTGGCGTGCCGATGAAATCAGTTCCCCTTCAATTGTAATGAGCATTATGCTACTCTGAGGAGGTACCTTAATTCAGATTTCCAATTGGAGTCTTCTTTATTTTCTGTTGCATGAAGACAGGTAACCATTACCCTCTGCAACTCCTTAATCAAATTGTATAAATTTATACATGATTTATTACCACACCACCAAGCTTCTCCTGGTAATGCACATATGCATTAGAGTTTATTGGCATCAGTTCTAAACTTGTGTTACTCTAAGTGATCGAGGGAGTGGGGAAGGCCATTAATAGCCTAAGAAGCCAGGAAGGCTGTGAACCCTGGAAAGTGGTTCATCATTTCAGGGGTTATCTGATACGTAATTACAGCTAAATAAGTCAAGAGATGAGCGTTTATCTCAGGTTAAGTTCCCCAGATGAATGAGGGGGTTGCACTTGCCGGAGGCTGGGGAGAGGGAGGGACTGGGAGGAGATGTGTGTGCCACCAGGCAGATCACCCCACCCTCTCTTTCCTGGGTTGCCTGCAGTGGGGTTTATTGCATGCTGAGGGGTGCTTCAGTGCTCAATGTGGCTTTTGGGTTCCAGGCTGGAGGGGTTGGGTTTGTCTCTGGACCATCGCATCCTGGGTGGTTTGCATCTTCTTGGTGTTCTTTACTGTGAGGATGCTGAGACACTGGCACAGGTTTCGCAGAGAAGCTGTGGGTGCCCCATCCCTGGCAGTGTTCAAGGCCAGGCTGGATGGGGCTTTGAGCAACCTGGTCTAGTGGAAGGTGTTCCTGCCCATGGCAGGGGGTTGGAACTGGATGAGCTTTAAGATCTTTTCAAACCCAAATGATTCTGTGATTCTATGGTCTCAAAAAGGTTTTATTTGTGTTTCGCTTTTATGTTATTTAGCTGAAAGTCAGGAAATTCTCCACCTGCTACCTTTGGTAAGCTAAAGCTTTTTGGATTTGTGGGTTTATTCTTTCCAGGCAACCTTCAGCTTTGCAGACTGTATCATTCTTCATAGACTATTATAAATTTTTTTGTAATGCCCTGCAGTATGTTCCCTTGAAACGTCAAGATTGCAAGTTCTTATTTTTGCAAAACAGCAATTGGAAAAGATCTTGATTTTTTTATCAGGATCAATTTTGTACATAAATTTTGAGCACGAGTATCAATTACTCTTTTAGAGAGACTTTCACATTCAAAGAAATGAAAAATACTCTATAAAGAATACAGTACAGATGTGTCAGGACCCCTCAACTAGTGATAGTGTGAACGTTTCCCAGCTGTGCTGGATTTCTACGAGCTGTGATTTTGCCATCCTTATTCAGGCTGAGCAATCTTCTGTGATAATTCTGTTGAAATCCCTGAAATAATATTCAGAGTTAGGATCTACTTAAGTGATTAAGATGGCAGAGCCTGACCTTTAGGGTAATGTTCCAAAGCCTCTTGCTGCTGATAAGATTTTTCTATATACTTCTGTGGTGGCTTTAGATTGACATGCTTTTACTTGCGGTGTTTGTGTAGATGAGTGTTGAAGAGGAGAGTCAATGTTTTTCACTAAAAGTTCTATTAAATCTATTTTCCATCTTTTTGTTTGTTTGTTTTCAACATGAGTTTCAGTATTTTACTAAGAATGAGATTTTTTCATGCCATTAAAATGACATCTTATTTTATACAAATGAATCCATTCAGACTTGAATATTATTAGGTTTATTTTCAGAATTGATTGTATTCAGCAATGTTATTGGCTCAGTCTCACCTTATTTTTTCACTATTCTGTAGGGACTAAAAAGAAAAACTTCAGACGGGGCACTGAACAGCTTGCATAAACAGTTCTTGAGACAACTGTATCTATTTTGTGTTCCAAATAGACACTTTAAATTGGCAGGAAAAGCAAGATTATTATGGTTTTGGGTACTTTGGTGATCTAAACTCTCAAGACATTGAATCCCTTTTTCTCAAAGCTTTTGTTCAGATTCCCTCACTGCACAAAACACATTGTCTGTCTTCCCATTCCTATTCTTCCCTCCAAATCACTTGAATCCAGAGTAGGCAAATCTTGTGCTACAGATACTATAGCATTTAAAATGGGTAAATTCTGGCATGTTGAACCTACGAAAATTATGGTGAATCATTGTCAGAAAGTCCAGTCTGAGGATTTTCCTGTGCATCACAAAGCTTTTTAAAGAATTGCTAAAAATGTGCTATTGAGGATCTAAACCAGCTGATGGTAGTAAGAATTTTATCCCTGTATAGTAAACTGCCCTCTTCCTTAGTTTTAAGTGCTGTGCTCCAGTGCACTTGAAGGTTTTGCCATTTAGTGACCCACCTTCATCAAGAAGACACAAATTATTTTTCATTTTTCCCAACCTAAAGCTGATTGAGTTAGTTTGGTGACTTAAAAGTTTTTTTTTTTAATTTTTAGTAAAAAGAGGGTTTTTTGAATTTTGAATAAAAGGAGGTTGTTCTTTTTCATGCCTACCACTCACTTTTCTTAGAGGATCCCAGAAGGATGTATCAGAAGAGAGGCAGTACAGCAGTGTAATGTCCCTTTCTTCTCCCACCCATCCTCAGCAGGAGGATGCTTGTTTCCTTAAGCTAACTCAGAAGCGTAGATTACTCTCACAGTCTAATGGTGTCTTTCTAATGTATGTGTCTTTGAACTTTTTGTAAGGATTTTGGTCATCTGTTCAGTGTTCAGTGTCATTTTTTCATTTGTTCTTTCTTACAGGATTTTCTTCGAAAGAAGTATTTCAAAAGTCTCTATTACAGTAGCAGCTTTTACTGAGGCTGTTTCAATTCTGAGGTTCTCCAGGTTTCAGAATCTGCTTTTCAAACTCTCTTGAATCAGGCTGGAAACAGACAACTAAAGTGACTGTTCAGCAAAATAATTATTTTTTCCCAGTGGTCTAGAGTGAAAAATATGCAAATATGAATAAAATGAGCTCTTTTGGAAAGCACTGAGCTTTAATGAATAACCATTTATATTACAGCCAGATAAAGCAAATTAAAATCTGTTGTGAACACAAGCTCTTTTAAAAGAACAAATAAAGTGAACATACTGAGAGTTAAATCAAGGCACTGGAGGCTTTAATAAGCACATTGTCTGCATCAAGAGTGCTGAATGAAAGAGGAATCAAGTAAGACCTTCACAGAATTGGCACTTAAGTGGTTTTATTTCTACGCTAACTCTATCTGCTGTGATAACACACTGAGTTTGAAATCTTACTCTAGTATGTCACTTGAGGTGAAACAATGCGGAAAACTGATCTCTTGCCTGCAGATTTCCCCAGAAATGGCAGTTTCACTGGAGGGTTTGTTTGTGGATGCTGCATCTATATGTAGAAATTAGCATCAAGCTGAATGTTTTTGTTCTGTACAAGGCTGGATGGATTTAAAAGGGAAAGTAAACAACACCAAGAGAAAATACTGCAAATGTCTCCTTGGTATTGTTTGTTTGGTTGGTCAGTTGGTTTGGGGAGTTTTGTGTGTTTGGTTGGTTGGGTTTTTTTTTCCTTTTCTTTCTTTCCTGGTCAGTCTGATCAACATAATTCCCTAATTAATAGAATTCATAGAGAACAGTACTACACCAGTATGACTTTAGGTTTTATGTGAGGATATCTGAAATGCTGAATGTCTTTATTTTGGCTACATTTATGCAAATATTGAGTCTTCTTGCATATCATGAAAAGAAAGATGTGTTGCAAATCATTGGTTTTTACTGCAGAAGCACAGCAAAAACTCCATCCTCAAAACAATATTAACCTACCTCCTCAAAGTGGTCAGGTTGTCCCAAAAATCTCCATTCACTGCTCTGAGCCTTTATCTAGTGCAACGGATGGATGGCATGATCTATCCCAAAGGGCTTACTCCCACTTTTTGCACATATTCTCTGTGAGATTAAATGAATCCAGCTTAATAGCTCTATAAAGCATGTTCTAACATCTTAAAGTAAATATGAGTGGATACCAACTACTGTGAGCAGGAAGCTGAACTAGATGACCTCCTGAGGTCCCTTCTAAATTCAGCTTACTCTGTGATGTGATTCTTTCCTTCTCTTTGATAGAGCTGATTTTCTGTTACTAAAAAAAAAAAAAAAAAAAAGTGAGAAAAAATGTGGAAAACCTGAAATTGCGGCTGCATGGCTAACGAGTGAATGCGAGGGCAGAACGCTTGTAAAGTGGCATAAGATAAAGCCTGTTTAGAAACTGTCCTGGTTTCTGCTGGGATAGTTAATATTTTCTTAGTAGCTGATACAGTGTCATAAAATCATAGAATAACAGGTTGGAAGGGACCTTAAGGATCATCTGTTCCAACCTTTATAGGCAAGCATGACCTAGACTAGATGTCCCAGCATGCTGTCAAGCCAACTCTTGAAAGTGTCCAGGGTTGGGGAATCAATCAGTGCTGTGTTTTGGCTTCAGTCTGAGAACAATGCTTATAACACACTGATGTTTCAGTTGTTGCTAAGTCTGCTTACCCCAGTCAAGGACTTTTCAGTCTCTCATGCTCTGCCAGTGAGGAGGGGGGTTACAGGGAGTGGGGAGGAAGCAGAGATAGGACACCTGACCGAAACTATCCAAAAGGATATTCCATACCACAGCACATCATGCCCAGTATATAAACTGGGGGGAATTGGCCGGCACAGGCTGATCACTGCTCAGGTCAGGCTGAGCATCAGTTAGTGAGTGGTGAGCAGTTGTACTGTGCATCACTTGTGTTTTTTGGGTTTTATTTATCTCTCTCTTTTTCTTCTTCTTCTTATAATATATTACTTTTATTTACATTATTAAAACCTGTTTTTATCTCAACCTGAGGGTTTTAACTTTATCCAGTTCTCTCCCCATCCCACAGTGGGTTGGGAGGAGTGAGTGAGCAGCTGCGTGGTACTTAGTTCCTGGCTGGGGTTAAACCATGGCAGAATCCAAGGCAGAGGTTTATATAATCAGGAAAATAAAAAGGCACCTTCATGAAGTTCATAAGTGGTATCATTCTTTATATCGAATTTGGATAATAAACAGTAGGTATTTCGATGTGTCGTGCCATGGAAAATGTTTGGGGATGGATAAATAGAATGTGAAACTTCTTTTTAAAAAGTTAACTTGTACTGCCACGCACAGTATTTTGTTTGTGCTTCTAGTTTTTCTTTTAAGTTATTATAAAAATTGCCAAAAAAAATCAGTATTCACCTCAGCTGAATGTCACAAAAGCTGATCATGTCTTGTATGGATAAATGAGATAAGGAGGCAGAACACGTGTGAACAGCAGTGCATTTGTACAGCCTTTGTCAAAACCTCTTCTGCCTGACAGTGCCTTTTCACCTAAAACTTCATACTGGCTTTACACTGTGGTTTGCACTTCATAGCAACATGTTTATATTTGCTGTCCTTATGTTGATTGCATCACTGATTTTCCATTTTCTGCATTCTAACAGCTGGAAACAGTGAGAATGAAGGCCAAGAAGCAGTGAGGAAAATACAAGAAGAAACTTCGTCTGGAAAAGGTACCATACTTTATCCTCTTCTTTAGGGAACACCTTATTCCTCTCTTTCATCTGGCACGTTTTCTTACATTATCCCTCTTTGTGTGTTGTTAAACATCTTTTACTTTGGGGAAGCTAATCCTTAAAGTAAACCTGACACAAAGGGTGAAGTCAGTAGGATATATTGAAAAAACGTTTTCAGTTTTGTTTGACTTCTTCACCGTGTATCATTGCAAAAGGGCTGCCTGCAAGTTACAGTCTGCCTGCATGTGTGTATGGGCGCAATGATTTAATAGCTAGGCAGAAAATCAGAATACTAGTCGTTTCTGCTAAGGGGAGGATGAGAGTAGGTAAGAGTGGGTATGCTCTTTTTCATTGCTGATCTTGCCTCCATTTTGTATAATCCCATAAGAAAGTGTTTGGATTTCCTTTTCTGTGGGAGAGGGGTAAAAGGTTTCTAAAAGAACAACATTGCCCAACTGGGATATTTGACACATGTTGAGAGCTTATAATCCTTCTCAAAATGAAACTGTTTTCTTAAGAATAGCTGGGTCTTTCATACGAAGCCAAAATTCCTACGTTTTTGCAGTTCTTCCATTTTTTCTCTTAATCCAATGAGCAGTCATGTTGGGGAGGCATAAGCAGAACGTAGCTTGATAACTATGAGAAAAGGCATATTACACACTATCTCCTGTGTGATTATAATTTGCAGTTTATGATGGAGGTTAGGGCATCTAATGTTTCCATCTTGGATTCACTGGGTGTAGTTCCTATTAGTGTATGATGATTCACTGATGCCACTTTGATGTATCATTTCTTGGCAAAATAATAGGGCAGTGCTGCTAGTTCATCCTATTTAGGATCTTCATGGCTTCTTCCGAGATCTGAGTCTGGTTTTGTGCGTCTAATAATTACTGTTATGATGATCAAAATACATTAATTATTGTGTTAAAACCCCCTTTCATTAAGATTTATCTTTTGACTTAAATGTGCATCCATCATAGCCTCAGGATACATGTATGCTAGTTAAAAGCATCATAAATTAAGGTATAGTCAGAAGGATCATGAAAGGAAAAAGGTAATTATTACATTGTTTAAGTCTTATGCTGGAAGTTTCTGTACAGAGACCAAAACCATTTGGAGCTAATTACCTCACGTGACCTGCATGAAGCTGAATAAAGCAGGCTCTGTCTTATTTTCTCACAGCCGTGTGATCACAGGCTTTTCTAGCACCCCGATGTTTTCTTGGGTTTTCTGAATGAAGTAAGCTCTAGTGCTCAGTTATAAACTTTGTCAAGATACAGCTGGCAGTTTGAGGAAGCTGAAAGTGTATCTAAAGTTGACTGAAGTTTATTATAGTGACTGAGGCTTTAGTAATCTCAGGTCCTGGTAGATTTGGCCCTAAAACAAATGGAAAGAGAATTTCAAGAATTTCCTCAAAACAAATTTCAATAATTGTTTCCCAGTTGAGGGATGTTTGTACTTACAAGTGCATTGTCCTGTACAAAGGACTCACGTTGAGTCTGAGCAGCAGTCCTGTGTGAAGAAAACTGTTCCCATCTGAAATACTGGACTCTTGAAGGAGAGCTACTCAGAGCAGTATTGCTGAGCAGCCAGCATGATGAAGGGTTAGGGCAATATCGCTGTCCTTTCTTTACTGTGGAAAAAGTATATGACTGGGTGCCAACAGTTTGCTATCCAGACCTCAGATCTCTAGTAACAAAAAAAATCTTGCTTGTTAGCAGGTTAGACAGCAAAAGGGAGCAAGAGTCCTCGTCTTCTCCTTGTTTCCTGGCTGAGCCATACATAGCACAGACATCCCCAGAGACAGCTCTGGGAAAAGGCCAGGCTTGTTGAATGTGCAATGTAATATAATTGCAGAGTTTTTAAGGCGATATGGTCCTTCTGGGTCTTGGCCACTGTCTGTCTGGGGCTCTGTCTGCTATCTAAGGATAAGTAGTTTTGCTTGACATAATATACACTTCTGGGACATGTGAGTTTCAAAGAGTGTACGTAAGTGATTCCTATGAAGCAGCTGATGAGCTGTTAACAGTTTCAGAGGAGAATAAAGACTAATAATCAAAAGGCTATGCGTACAGGTGATGCCTTTTTTTGCAGAAGCAGCAGCATGGCAAGACATGAAGAAAGGACTGACAACATTTTTGAATACAGGGTGGCAGGAAACTTCTTTTCCCATGCTGGAGGCATGCAAACCAGAGTCAATGCCAAAAGATGGTAGGGTATTGGAGAGGAAAGCAGTTGCAGCCATCTCCCTACAAGACAGTGATGCTAAAGGACACAAAAAAATCTAACCAATGTATCACATCACCTCTTCTTTCCACCCATCCTCTCTCATAGTTCTATACCAGAAACCTCTTTGGTTCCTCTCCCTGCTGATTCCAGACTGTTTAGGTGTCCTTCTTGGTTTTGGGTTCTTGTGCTGAGTTACCTATTGCTAAGCATAAAGAGTGAAGAAGGACATGGGTCCACAAGAGGGGAAGAGAATAAGGTGTAGGTCCTTGGGGCATGATGGATCCAGTTCACTTGAACATCAGAACTTCTTCCATGATAAAGCAGTCAAAGCCCTCAGATATTCAGAGCAGACCAGAAGAAGTGCTGCATTGTCATTGAAATTATCAAATGGCCACTATTTCCAAAAGACCAAGGGCAACAGATTGCTACGCTCTGAATCATAAAGCTGGGAGAAGCCAGAATGATGTGGGCATTTATCTTGCTTCCATTTGTTAAATTGGGAACTTGTGTTGTTAATAGTAGCAATTATATGGCTGGGAAAATTGTTGATGGCTAGGGATTGCCACAGAGAGATTCTAATTGTGTAAGTCTTTGTAATTTACCTAGGGTGTGTCTATGCTAGTGTGTTCATTAGTTAGATTAAGAGAGTGCTTTTCAGGCAATGCTCAACGGTTGCCTGCTTGCTGAGCACAGGTTCGCATCAGGAAGGACACTGCAGATCCTGACCTGGATTCTGTTAGACAGAACTAGCCTGAAAAGTGACCTGCAGCAGACTAACTTCTGTTGATTGATTGGGAAGTTTCTGTGATAAACTCAATACTCAATGATACTACAAAAAATCTTTCCTTGTACATAATATAGCTTATCTCCTCAGTTACCCTCAGTCTGCAAATGAAAGCTGGTTTTAACCCAATGATAACAAGCATACAAATGTTGGAAACTAATATATAAACATGAATGAAAGCTATATTCATTCCAGCATAGGTTCATGAATGCCAATGGAATCAGCAATTAGCAAAAGTTTATGCATAAATATCACTTAGCATAGTACTGAGGAAAGGCTCTCACAAGAGCAATGTAGGAGCTGGAGTTGCAACTACACTCAAAGGAGAAAAAAATTAAAAGTTAGTGAGAAAACAGTTTGTAAAAGTCATATTAAGCACAGACCTCTTCAAAAGGAGAAGCCTGTGTTTAATCTCAACCAGCGTTTTTGTGGCAATTCAAATAAAACCATGTTGTGGTTTAAGCCCAGCTGTAGCTCACGCAGTTCGCTCACTCACTCTCCCCTCTTTCTTCCCCCTGCTCCCGGAGGGATGGGGAGGAGAATCGAAAGAATGCAACTCCCACGGGTTGAGATAAGAACACTCCAGTAACTAAGGTATAACACAAACCACTCCTGCTACCACCAATAATAATAATGACAAGGGAAATACAAGCGGAGAGAATACAACCGCTCACCACCCGATACCAAGCCCGACCCAGCAGTGAACTAACTCTTCCGGGTCCCTGCCCCAGTTTTTACATCCTGGGCATGACGTGCTGTGGTATGGAATACCTCTTTGGTCAGTTTGGGTCAGGTGTCCTGTCTCTGCTTCCTCCTGACTTCCCCTCCTCCCTGGCAGAGCATGAGGTTCAGAAAGTCCTTGGTCAGAGTAAACATTACTGAGCAGCAATTGAAAACATCGGTGTTATCAGCACTGTTCCCAGACTGGAAGTCAAAACCACAGCACTGCACCAGCTACTAAGAAGGAGAAAAAATGACTGCTACTGCTGAACCCAGGACAAACCACAATTATAAAACTAAGCAGTAAATCCACAGCATTCATGAGGCTTCCATTTGAAGCCAGGTGAGAAAGGAAGGAGAGACTTTCTCTCTCAGAGTCAGAGGAATGCAGAGGTTAGCATGCTGGCAACCAAATCCTGTCATTTACAGTCTGACCCACATCAAGACAGCCTGGGCCAAGTAGTAGGAGGAATGATAGCACCTTAGAAACACTGCAATTTGCGTGCATTCAGCAGTCCTGGCTTTTTCCCAGAGATTTCTCTTGGGATGGTTGTGCTGTGTATGGCTCAGCCAGGGAATAAGGAGATAACAAGGTTGCTTGCTTCCTTTTGCAGTATAACCTGCTAACGAGCAAGATCTTCGTTGTTATTAGAGGCCTGAGATTGAAGAGTTTACCCAAAGAAGGGGTGATCAAGCTGATAGGTACCAAGTGTAACTGCAGAATATCTCATGGGTGATAACTCCACTAATGTTCGCTGTATGTCAGGCACCAATTTTAACAAAACAATCCACGTTTCTCTGCTCTGTACCAGGCTGTTGTTGGCTTTCCCTGCAAGGTAGAGTGAGCCAGCTGCTGAGAGTTCCCAAGTTCCCAGACTTTTAGATTTGCTTTTGATCAAGAGTCAGTGATGATATTCCCAGTACATGGGCCAGAGTTGTGAAAGCTATTCAGCAACACCAGTGCCTTCTTAAAATGTTCCAAATTGTCTCCTAGGACTTTTTTTTCTGACATGGTATGTCAAAGGTGTTATTATGGAAATGATCATCCAAATGGTCAAAAATAGTAGAAAATATTTGTGGTTAAGAAGTGTTTTATGTATGTGTGTGTAAGCATGTGTGGCTTTATCCTTGCTTGCATCAGATTTGCTTTTACAGTGTAGTTTTGAGGTGCCAAAGCGTAACATCCTGAGCTTGTGGCAAGACCTGGCATGGCTTCTTTGTTCCTTCTACCACGTCCTGCCATTGGCATATCCTTTCTTGACCACTGCTAATGTGAAAGACCCATAGAATTGGTTTAAAGAGTTTCCTAGAAATAATAGTGCAGTTTCCATCTACATGGCTTCTTTTTTCATGCTGGTGTGTTATCTCCAGTACTTAGGTTTGGCAGGTCAGGGACTGCCCTCAGTTAGAGTTGTACAACTGAATGAAGACATCTTGAAAGACAGGGTGGTGATATGGGTGAGGAGTAAAGAGGTCTAAATCTGACAGTGTGCCCCTTTGCGGGTTGCTGCATGAAACTGCAGAGCACTTCTACTTTGTCTCTTGGTGATGGGTATAAGAACCTTGCCTGAACATTAAGATTTCTTTTCCTTCTGTAGCCTCAACTAAGGTTATATCAGGTATATTCAAGCCTTATGAAAATATTTGAATCTTGAAAAATATTGGATGTGCTAGTCTAAGTCTGTAAGGACTGGATCCTCCACATACTCAAGGGATGGTTGACCCCTTTCTAGAGTCTAAAAAAGTAATGCAGGGGCTAATACAGTTTCTCTGTGCTCATAGCACTTATGCCCAGCCCTCTTATAAAATCATTTAGGTGAATAGTTTGCAAATCAATTGTCCTACTTTTCTGTTGGTTTTACATAATACTTTGATGCAAAAACGTGGTTAAATTCATTAAGCCTGCTTACTCATGTCTTTTTTGTTCTCATTTTGACTTTCAGGGTAACGTTACAAGATTTTTTTCCCCTCGGTGCTTACAGACATTTAAAACAATAGAGAATCCCCAAATTTTTGTTTATCTTATGACACCTTAGAAATTGAGTTGTCATGTTAACAAGGTGGTAATTCAGACATAAAGAGCAATATGAATATGGTTCACAGAGTTAAAGATGAGCTGCAGATCTGGATAGTGAGATAGAGATAAAGTCTTTCCAATATAAAATGTATTCATAATGCAGGCACAAGCTCTGCCTATTAGTTTCCTGAATTCCCATTTTCACTGGAAATGTGAAACATACTTCATTATCAGGCTCTGTCACTAGGAAACATGATTTTCTCATATTTAAATTATTTCTAATTGAAATTTAGAGACAAAGAAGCGCACAGGTGTAGCTGTAGGCAGAATAACAAAATCCTTTTGGATATCTTGAAATGATTTTCTGACTGTAAATTACCAAAGCTTTGTGTGACTAATGGGACGGGAGCTCCAAGGTTAGGATTTTGCTGATTGTGGTGCTCTACTGCAGGCAATCAGGAGAAGGGGAATTTCAAAATTAAATTGCCTCAGCAAGGCCTGAAAATCTCCCATTTCACCCTTTTACAGGATTTTGATCCTCTTTGATGTACCTATAGAGCCATGATGTCAAGCAGTGACTGGATAAAGGTGCTCCTGGGTTTGACACCTCCCATAGCATGTCATTATTTTTTCCAGCTCTAGCGGTAGTTGCAGAAAGGTTGTGTGAGCTATTTGCCGACCTTGTCTGCTCTCAAGAAAACTGCCAGCGAACACTGAAAGACAAAGCCAAGAAGAAGGCAATTTGTTTTTTCTCTGGAGTGCTTTCATATCTCCCATCCAAGATCTACTTTATATAGTCCTAACTTCTGTGGGTTACATGTAGGGTTTTAGAAGTTAATTTGCTTATAACAAGTATAATATTTTCTGTGGAAATGCTATTGGCTTCTGCACTAGGGTTCCAGCTACTGGGAGCAAGGAGAACTTGTGACCTGGAGTAAACATGGGCAAAGCAGAGCTCATATCTGAAGGACTTAACAGGCTGAGTGTGTAACCTGAATGTGAAGCGACAGACTGTGGTCTAGTTGAGCACATGGGCAGTGCTCATCTTTCCTTGCCAGCTCCATCCTTGCAGTAGTATGGCAAGGCTCCAGAGGGAGAACAGCCAGAGAGGAGCCTCTGCACCTCTGAAGGGCCAACACTAGTGTGTCCATGCTTAACTTCTGTTTTGAGGGCCAGTTTTCAATGGCAAAGAACCAAAGCTCTGAATAGATATCCCAGTTCTTAAATGAGATATGGTGCCCAGTGACAGGATCAGAGGCAATAGGCACAAACTGAAATGGAAAAAATCCCATTTAAAATTAGGAAAACTCTTTTTTAGCATAAGAGCTATTGAATATTGGCACAATTTGCTGAGTTTGTAGAGTCTCCATCCTGGGAGATACTCAAAAGGCATGTGGACAGGGGCTGGGAGTGTACAGTCTCCAGAGCTGCCTGCCAGCCTCAGCGACCCAGTAACTCTGTGAGTCTATGAAATTTTAACAGCCAAATCCACATGAAACCATGAAACATGTCCAGCCATACTGTAACATACACAGTTTCCTGTGTATGACTGTGTAAGACTGCTGACTCTTCAAGGAATTGTATTGGTCTTCATACACTGCCCATAAAAAGACTCTTAGGCACAGAATGTGGTGAAAACAGCAATAATTTGTCAATAATACAGTCTTAGGAAATGAGTATTTGAGAAGAATTGTGGAGCCATGTAAAAAAAATCCCAACTATCTGTGCAGGTAAAAAAAAAAACCCATTCTATGGAAACAGAGGGAAGGAATGTAGGAACACTGAGCAATAATCTGTGTGAAAAGGCCAGAAAATATTGCCTGTAAATCTGGATCAGCTTGCTCTTCTTGGTATTTTTACCTATGCAGGGCATATGCTAATATATTTCATATTAAGTCCTAAATTTTAAAATCTAAGTTTCAAATAAATATTTTCAAAATTACTTGATGACATCTCTGCCACATTTCCACAATCTGAATGGAAATTAGCAAACAAATGGGTACTTTGAAATTCTTCTCAGCCTATTTAAAGGCTTGCAGGAAACATGTAATGCCAGAGCATTTTTTATAGTCTTTTCTGGTACTTGGTGCTAGAAAATCTTGCTTGTAAGAAGAAATGGAAATACTGCTAAGGAGACTGGTAAACTCTTGAATTAAGCAAAACGTCTAACATGAGAAACATTAGATGTCTGATAATCATGTGTGGATTTGGATATTATTTTTTATTGAGACTGTTTCTGGACAAGGTGATGTGAATGATTTCTCCATGATAGAGGTCAGCTGTGTTTTAGTCCTTATTTAGACTTAACACTATGTCTGCCACTGTGTCCTCTTACCAAGATTACTGTTGACTTCAGGCTGCTTGGAAGGAGTAGCTCTACACAACTGATGTGACTTGAGGAAACAAAATAAATCAAATCATCTTTACAACATTTACTTTGACCTAGTTGAAAAATAATGCTTGCCTCCCAAGCACAGAAAATGTGTGGGCCTGTGGTGGGAGAGAGATCTCCATGGCTGTGGGCAAGATTTGCTGTTGTTCTGCATTCCCTCTTACTTTACTCCCGTCCCACTTAGTGCTCATGCACTTGAGCTTTTTTGAGTAATTTACAGCTACTAAACTTCCTAGGACATGGATCTCATTTAAATGGTGCAGTGTCTGTAATTCCTTCTCCTTTGGAACTTGATGGCATATCAGGGGGAAAAAAAGAAGAGATATGCTATATTAGAGGAAAAAAACAATATAAGGGAAAAACACCCCAATTTCTCCTTTTCAAAACTTTGTCATGACAGCTAGGGGCTTCTGAACTGGTAGTTTGTAAAAAGTTCATTTTGCAGCCTTTTCTCTGCAGGCTTTCCCCTAAATTATATTTTACACTTGAAAGTCAATCCATGCAAATATCGCTTTTTTTTAATAAAGATTTTACAAAGTATATATAAAAATAAAGCCCTAATTGGAACAATTATCATGATGACAGGACATTTCCTAAAGATGTGTCTGTTTTGGTGGGTGTGTCTATTAGCAAAAGAGAGAGGGAAATACTTTTGCACTTAAGGTCTGCAAAATAAAGCAGGGAAAGTGTTCCTGCCTGTAGAATGGATTAACTCCAAATGCGGTAGTTTGTGTTCCGATCAGTCCAGAAAAAAGGGTTTTCATCCAACTCATGCTGGCTTCCTTATGACCCAGAATACGGTACTATCAAAGACAGTATTTGTTTGAAAATCTTGACCTTAAAATCTTCTTGAATCAATAAGCTGCTGCTTATCAATGCTTTGTGTTGTTTTGCAAATCCATGCTATAAAGGAATTTCTTTCTTTTTAAAGATAATTTTGCAAAGATTTTGTTTAAAACCAGAATTTTAAAAAAAAAAGTTGGAAAATTGAAATGTCCTATGGAAAACACTTCTTTCATGTGAATCCGAGCCTACTTTCCATCAGTCTGTTTTGGGATTTTTGCGCTTTGAGATGATGCAAAATTACATCTTCAGTTCCAGTTTAAGTGCAGTCTTCAAATTTCCTTCAAGACCTTGTTTCTGTATGCAGAATGCAAAGCGCATCTCCAGTGCCATGAAGGCCTTATGTTTTGAAAACATAGGCTATAGATAATAGAGAGAGATATCAAAAAGTGTGTTTATTTGGTATATAACTGTTTCATGTCTTACAAGGCTGAAGTAGTGAGCAGTTCTCCTGAGAATTTTACTCAGGCTTATCCTCCAGATAAAATGACCTCAAATAGCTGGCTGGAGACTGCTATCTTAGAAGATATATGAAATGATATTTTAGTCTGGAATCATAATCCTATAGTTACCTTGACAACTACCAGTGATACATACTTACATTGTGTTTGCCTCTCCAGATGCACTTTCAGCTGGTCCTGCAGACAGAATATAGATTTTTCTCTCTTTTTTTTTATTTGCTTGAATTATATCTCTAGAAACATGCTATTCAGAAAGCAGTATCCTTTTCTTTGTGTCCTCTCAGTGGCATAAAATAGTGATTTGCCTTTGCTTGCAAAAGAGAACAATTTGTGGCAGCATTCGTGTGTTATACTGCTGAACAGTGACTTTTTGTATAAATCTCAGATTCAAATCTGTGTGTTAGTGAAGAGAAGGCTGCGTGGAGACCTCATAGCAGCCTTCCAATATCTGAAGGGGGCCTATAAGGGTGCTGGGGAGGGACTCTTCATTAGGGCCTATAGTGAGAGGACAAGGGGTAACGGGTTCAAACTTAAACAGGGGAAGTTTAGATTGGATATAAGGAAGAAATTCTTTACTGTGAGGATGGTGAGGCACTGGAATGGGTTGCCCAGGGAAGTTGTGAATGCTCCATCGCTGGCAGTGTTCAAGGCCAGGCTGGACAGAGCCTTGGGTGGCATGGTTTAGTGGGAGGTGTCCCTGCCCATGGCAAGGGGTTTGGAGCTAGATGATCTTAAGGTCCTTTCCAACCCTAACTATTCTATGATTCTATGATTCTAAGCTGGTAATATGTAGAGATTAAGTCTGAATAACTCTTGAGTTTCAAGTAACGAAAATGACATCACTGAGGTTATAATTCTGCATGCTCCCTCTTCAAGTGGCATGCATGAACAGAGCATACAGTGTATACTGCTCGGTGGAAGGAGGGCATGCCAGAGGAAGGGCATCAGAGAGTAGCAACATGTACTTGCTGTGAGCAGAGCAGAGCTGCCTAGAGTTTTTTTTCCATCTTAATGCAGTCAAAAGTTGAGAATTTAGACCCATGTTTGTATTTACTGATGGTAATTTGGGCCCTAAGGTGCATCAGGGACCCAGTAACTCTGCTAGGTCAAGCTGGCTATTCTGACTGTGTATGTGTATGGAGGCAGGCAGGACAACGTAGCTGCAACAGCCCTGGGGAGCTGGCGGGAGCTGAGCTGAGAAGTCCTTCATCCCCTCTGAGTTCCCAGGTCTGCCTTCTGCCTCCTCGTGGGCCGGCTATCCAGGCAGGTGCTGAGGGTGTCTGCAGTGCAGATCTTACCTAGTCATTTTTCTGTTTAAATGAAAAAGAACTCTTCAGGTGATGTAAATTGCTGGTGCCAAAGTTAACTTCATGAGGCTAGTTCAGAAATACTGTTCTTAGGCTTTGTGAAAATCTAGCACCTCTATCTGTTCTGCTGACAGGCAGGGTACACCACAAAGTGACCACACACTAGCTGTATAATATGCAGAGTTTAATAAACAAGCGCACTAAAGCAAATAAGCGCACTAAAGCAATCACACTAATGTAAATGTCTATATATAGTGAATAAGTACAATAAAGCAAATCAGAGATATATAAGTAAAGTACTGAAGAAAGTTAGCAGTGCAGTAAATCATTACTGCATAGAAAGAACTGAGATTAAGAAGAAATACATCATCAATTACCACTGAATCATCATCCAAGCCCACACTTCCAGCTGGGAAGCCCCGTTGCAGCCAATGCCAGGAATCTCAGGTAATTGGGAAAATACCTACACGGTGAGTTCACCGTGAAGCTTCTCTCATGGCCACAAGAGGGTCCTGCTTTTATGCCTATATCAAAACAACTGGCTTTATGCCAGATCTCTAATTGTTTACTCATGGGACCATGCAGTTTCTCATGATCTCACCGTTGTCCACTGTGAGTCATAGAACAGCTGCACACCTATGTTTTCCTGTCTCTTTCTGACAAACAGTCACAATGAACATAAATGTATATACTCTGCCGAATACACTGTGGCAAGCAACATCCTTTATTATGTCTCTCAGTCATGAGAGGGAATCAATTCTCAGCTAGGTTCCCATCCATTACAATATCCTTAGTCTGTTGAATATAATGTTACCTTCTTTCTGAAGATAATATGTTGAAATAAAGCCATGCTTTTGTACTTCCAAAGTGTTTGTATGGCAGTTATTTTCAGATGCTGGCTGTAAAAGGGCTAATCCTTCTGTTAAGCTAGAGGAGTGCTACCCACCAGCCCCAAGTTTAGGGAATTTGTAAGGCAGAAAAGTGAGCCCAGGATGAGGAATTTAATTAATTTCCTTCAGCCCATAGTAAGAAGCATATGCTGTGGGGAGTTTGGATCCAGTCCATCATGGTGATCTGAGGGGAACAGTTGTGTAAGGAGCAGGTTGGAACTGAAAGGAAAGAGAGGGGTCATGAGTCTGTCCCCTGTCCTGTGCAGCCTGGTGGGGATTGACCTGAGTGGTGCTCGCCCTGCTGCCTGTCTTCACCAACCCTTTCCACAAGCTGCCATCATAACCACCCAGAGAGACCTTTTGAAACACACCATCTTCTGGCAGTCACAGAGGATTAACAATTAATGCTGGTTTTCCTTCAATTTCTTTTTAGCACCAGGCGAGATTATATGTAACTGATGATATAAGGAAAATTCAGTCTCAAACGGATCATATAAATTTACACTACCAACAGTTAAGTGTTCATTGACTTGAAAAATACTCTATAATGGTCCTCTTTATTTTTAAAACAATATGAAACTTTCTCTTTTTTTGCAGGTTAATTTCAGATTTTGCAGATTAATTTCAGATAATAATTTTTCTATATTTTACTCTTTAATTTAAATAAAAATCAGCATCCTACTGCAATGGATACTATAAAAAGGAATATATACATATGTGTTCAAAGAGCAACTGAATTGGACAGGTAAAATGGGAGAAAATAGGTTAAAAAAAGGAAAATAGAGGGTACAGAGTGATGGAACGAAAAATCACAACATAAATACCATATTCCATATTACATTTTGTTTTTGAGTAGTTACATTTTTTGAATAGTTATATTTTTTTTAGTTTAGTTTTAAATTTTGTCCCAAATACACAGTTAAGATGCTCACATGCAAGTTAATAAGCCAAATGAAGCTGAGGGATACTAAAGTGTAAGAGGAAAAGGAGACTAAACAGAAAAACAACACAAGGAGTAGAAAAGGGTGAAGAAGCATGTGAAGGGAGAGAGAAAAGAACCTGAAAAGAGGTTACAGCCACATAATTTTGAAGGAGAATAAGATTATATCCAAAAAATATGATGCACAGGGGCTGGCTGCCTGTACACTGTATATACTTAAGCAGACTTTGAGTGGATGAGTCCCTGAGGAGGGAACTGGAGTGACTCCATGCTTCAGGATTCTGCTGTTGGGAGTTGCATTCATTGCACTAACATGGTAGAGAAACTCTTGGAGAGTCACCTCCGTGTTAGCAGTGACGCAGCTTTCACAGCCATGCCTGTTTCCAAGGCACAAGCTGGGCTAGCGCAGTGCACGCAAAGCAAATGCTTTGCTTTCAGTCTTATTTATATCCCCCAGGCACTATGGAAGAGGGCATTGGCTTTGTTCTAGCCCTCAGATTACATATTTCCGCCTACCTCTCTATCAAGGAAAATTGGTATTTTCCTTTCCATTCTGTGTGCTTTATTTCCTGGTCTTCTTCGAAGGTCTTCCAAAGCGTTCAGCATTCCTGACATCATTGTGTTTCCATTTTTGTCTCTCTCACTCTTCTCCCTTTCTCTTTTCCTATTTCTTTTTCCTTTCTTCCCTCCCTCTTTCCCTCTCTCCTTCTTTATCCCTGTCTGTCTCTCTTTTATTTTTTAAGGAATGAGAAATAGAGCTTTGTAACATGCATCTTGCTGTATTTATGTTCTCATAGGAGTTGCTTTCCATTCGCTGGTTTGCGTACTGCAAGCAAGCAGTAAGTATCAGTGGGAACAACCTGTACTTTTATTGTGCCTTTTTGTTTTCAGCTTTTAAAATTATCTAGGTTAATGGTGCTTGCAGAGTCAGAAAAAACGGGACATTTTTTAAAGGAACAGTGTTATTTGCTATTTTGCATATTTCATCCACTATGCTGTTTTGTTTAGTTTCTCTTTAGCTGGCTTCTGAGATGAAGACATAAACCTGCTGTCCAACCAGGAAAAACAAGCTCCTTCATGGATTTTATATAGGAATGGAAGAGTACACATGCATGATATGGGTTGAATGGTATCTTTTCTCTGGCAGCTATTCTGTTACATTAGTTTCAAAGCTGTCAATTTAAAATACACAAACTAAGAGTGACATGTTATGTCCACTGGGTGTTTATGTCCTAGGACAAGGTATCATGCCAGCCCTGGGAAAAATCTAAAAGATAACTTACATTACTTACATTTCAGCTGAAAACCAGAAGAAGAACGGCAGAATCATTAAGCTCATCTTCTGGGATGAATGGGGTGACTCCTGATGGGTGAAACCAGGACAATGACCGTGCTCTTCTCCCTGTGCCTTTTTGTCCCAGTGTCTCTCTGGCTTCTCTATTCACGATGAACCGTCACTCCATCCTTTTCCCCAACCTTTCTTCTAACTGTTTCTGGATTCCTTTTATTTAATATCTCAGAGCTGAGCTGGACTGCCAAAGGCAAGCCAGAAATAGGTGTCAGTGAGTAGACACAGGAATTTAAAGGTATGAACTTAAGTTCATACCAGTTCAAACCAGTTCCTTGGCAATATGGATCTCTTTTACTTTGATAAGAGAGCTCTTTGCTCATCCCTTGCCATCTGTCTGGACTGGCACTAATACAGGCAGGCATTTTCTTCTCTAAGTTATCAGGGAGAGCCCTTGAGCAAAGCTGCAAGAATGCAGCAGCAGGAAGGCTGGCTTGGCTGAAGGCCTTGTGTTTTCAAGCTCCCGAACCCTGTGTGCGCTGGCTGTGCTTGGAGGAGCTGCACTCTGCACAGATAGCTGTGTGAGAGCTGCAGTCTGCCAGCTGCCGAGGAAATGCTGATCGGTGCATTGCCTAGCCCAAGTGCAGCCAGGTGGCTATGTTAACAGCTGATGATAAAGGCCATCAGTTTAGATAGAGGGTGTCCCAGCTCCCAGAAGGGCTGAAGCATCTTAAAAGAGCAGAGGACTGGCAGAAGGAGTCTTAAGAACCTACTTGAAGCCTTGATTCTGGACCTCCAAAGACAGTTGTGGCTCTGTGCCATGGGACAAAGGTCCCCCCTGCTACCCAGGGACTGGAGACTCACACCACTCAATGTATTTTGTAAAATCACGTGATTACAGATCACCACTACTGAAGTTTTGAAGCCCAGTTCATTCTCTCCTCTCTGTAGCAGGTACTGGTGTATGCATTTGAAGTGCTTCTATCAGCATATATTGACCCAGTTCTCAAGCAATATTAAAATCTGGGAAGGTCTTTTGGTGGTTTTATGTTTGCACTGAATATGAACAGAGAACAGGTAGAAACCTGTGAAACCACAATGGAACGCTAGGAAGACAGAATGAAAACAATTCCTTCATGTCCCACTTCCTTTCTTAAGAAAGTTGATCTGTATCCCTCACTGCCAGGGGCCAAGCAGCTCAAAAGCACCTCCTTAAAAAGTGAACGTTAAGGAAAGGTAAATATAATATTATGGCCAGAGCAGAACTTGGTATTTACACATGACTGAGAAGAAGTGTCAAGAATTCTGTACTTAACAGTTTGTACAATTACATTTGATAAACATGAATCACAAAGCTACTTGATTATTGCATCCAAATATTTCTAACCCTTTTCTGGGGGGACTACTATAGCCTTCTAAGTAATAGCTTTTGGGGCTGTAATTCCATCTCCTCTTGAAATCAATGATAAACTTTCCATTGACTTGAACACACTCAGGGATTCTACCTCATAATTTCTAACAGTGCAATGTATTTTGTTTCTTTCAGTGAATTGCCTTAACTAGAGGTTTGCCACAGATTTATCAGTAAAGTGACAATTCCAACAATTCACCTGGACAATTACTTAGAGGTAGTCCAGGCAGGCAGGAATTTTGATCCCAGCTGGCTATCAATTTGTGCTGCCGGGCATAGAGACTCATGGCTCTTCAGATCTGAATCACAATAGGGGTGCATTCAGGTGCTGTTTCCATCCATATATGCTAAAAAACCCACACTAGATGTATCTTTTTCTTCATTCAATAAGAAATGCAATTCAGCTACACATTTTAAAATGCATACCTTGTAAAATTTTTGTTTCAGTGAATTTACATATAAATAGCGAGGAATTTTTGAATCTAAACCCTCACTCAGCCTGAATAGCACCAACAGTGGTGTGATTTCTCTGTCTGCTAAGGTTCATATACGCTAATCAGTCTGACTGCTTAGAAAACACTGCATAGCACTCGGCTCCAGTTTGCAGAGTAACCTGTAAAGGTTAGCCATTAGCTGAATTCAGTCACATTTCATCTACGCATTGCCTGACAAAGAGCCCTATCTTGCATTCCCAGTGCAATGAGTCTGAAACAGGCTTTTTTGTAGTAAGAATGAATTCAAAACAAAAATGCATGGTAGTTACAGACAACAAGATCTTAGTTGCTTTATACTACACTCCCTCCTCCCCCCCCTCAGTTGCAGACATTTTGCAGCCTTTCCTTTAATGAGCTTCTTATTTTGAAGAGGTCACACTCATCCAGAATGTTGTTTATTTTTCTCTGCTCTTGTGCAACACTGTGCACTTATCTGCAGTCATTCCTCTGCTAAGTGTTGCCTAATTGTGTAATTTTGCTTGGCCTTTCAGGAAATTCTTAATGATCCTCCTAAGCATTGGTTCAGCTAAATGCTTCTGTGTTGTCAGCAGCTTTCACCACCTGTCTATTCAGCCTGATTTATAGAAAATTCATAACACCTGGCACCTATCACTTGTTTGGGTACAAAGCAAATGAACTGCTGTGTTTCTCTCTAGAGTGCTCAGAATTAGCAGCAGGCAGAGGTGAAGATTTTGCTCCTGATGAATAGGGGTCATTAGTCAGCCCTTACACTCAGGGAAGAGTTCTCCTTGAGGCCCAAACAGTCCTGACACTGAAAGTTTAGGCAGGTTTTATTGTGTTGGGGCTTCTTTTTCCAGTGGGACATGTGCAGAACAGCAAATGCTCAAATAAAACAAACAAGTGTGATGTGAAAATGGCCAGTGCCTTTGCCTCAAATCAAACCCATCTTAAATTAATAGTTGTACTGAACTTTGTGGAACTGAAGAACATAGCTTCTGCATTCCAAAAGCAAGGCACTGAAGATACCAAGAAGGTAGCACATTAGAGATGCAAGCTGCTGCTGTGTAGCATCTTTGAACAGAGGGTATTTTATTCAGGAGCTCTCCTGTGTTACCTACCTCAATATGTGTGTGTCGAGTTCAGCGAGAAGATGGAAAATGAAGTGGTTAGACACAGAGCAATGGGAATGCTGTGCTGACTGATCAGATACATTGTCTGGAAGGTAAGGCTGTTTTTAAGTGAACGCAGTAAGGAAATATGTGGGGAAAAGATAGATAAGTCAGGATAATATTTTTTTCCTTTTTGTTGGAATTAAAGAAGGAGTCAGGGAAACATGGGTTGCCAGCAAGAACATCTGGAAGGCTTTGTAAAGGCATTTGCGAATGCTGTGACGTGTCTTTAACCTAGATATATCGAACTAAAGAGATGCAGGTACTTGCATGAACTTAGAAAACTAGATAAGTGTGAGATTTTTGAGTTGCTCTTTCATGAGAATCTGATTTTTATCTCACAAGGGAGATTTTTGAGCAACAAACCCAAGCCTTGAGAGGCAGTACTGATGGAAGAGCTAGCAATAGTTGAATGGCTGGGATGCCAACTGCAGCTGGAGTGCTGCTGGCTATATTGAACATGTTTAATGGTATAAACACAGATCCTTCACCTTCTTTAGTATGGTAAATAAACAATAGTTTGTATTGAATCTCCATATTCAGTCTCAAGAGTGTTTTAAATTGTTGACTAAAAGGTCACTTCAGTGTCCTGCTGCTTTTTGTGAAGGTCTCAGAAAGAAGGGTGGGTGAGATACAGGATCAGTTTCTAAAGATGGGCAAATGTTGGACTTCTTAAGTACTGTCACTTCAGCCTCTGAATTAACGAGTATGTTTCATTCTTTGGATTTTTTTTTTTTAATATACGTTTATTGTTACAGTGGAGATCTAAAAGCTTTGTTCCATTATGTGACTCAGAACTATAAATCAAGATTTATTTTTGATAGAAATTAATATTTTCTTATGTAAGCTGAAAGTAAAGATTCATAAAGTTAATAATATTTTGTTTCTTCAGTAACATGGCAGTAACAGCTTGTCTTTGGGAATTTCAGCCTTTCCAAATTCAATTTCAGCAGCCTGATGTATTTACTTTCCTGTTTTAATTAAGAATTGGCAGGAATAAAAGAAAAAAAAATTGACTTCTTTCTGAGCTGATAGAATCTTAATTGAGAATGCCTGGCTCTCACATTGTCATTGATCACTTATTTTTCTGAATTATATCAGAGCATGTGTAAGAAATATGTAATAAACCCCTGTGGCAATATCTAGCAGAAGGAGCTGACAGAGCCCAGGTGTTTTAACACGGTGGTTTGAAAAGGCTCCAAAAATAGTATGTGGTTTTGGAATCCTTGGACGAGGCAGGGGACAGCTTTCCAAACACCTGGACTCATTGATCCACCTGTAGGATAAGCTCTTTCCTGCCTGAGACATTGCAGCATATTAACCGTCTTTGCCATGCTTGAACAATGCCCATTTCTTTGTTGTGTAGCTGCGGAACAAAGATGCAATGTTTCTACACAGCCCCGGTCCCCAGAAAACTTACTCTTCTTTACCTTGTTTCCTTTAGATTTGCAGAAAACCTTTCAAAGGCTGTTGTCTGGAGGAAATGGGAAATAAGAGGCTTTAATGTGCTTGAGAGCTTCTATGTTGTTATATATGCTCCCTCCAATGCCACACACAGAGGGAAAAGTACAGATACTTACCTAAGTAATGGTTTGATTTTTAACTCAAATGTAGTTTCTAAATGTGCAGTAGTAATAGGTAAGCTGTCTGAGACATTAAAATGCATAATAACAGAAGTTGGGATTTAGCCTCATTTTTACTGCGTTCGTACTCATCAATACCTAATAAATAAATTGTGACAGGATACTGAGCTGTGTAAAGACAAGTGGCCTAAGAGACCAATGGGTACAGCTGTGTAGGAGGGGAAAAATCGGCATCAGCAAAGAATAGGAAAAAATGCACGTGTCAGTGAAATAGTTTCATAATAAATGCATGGTTTGAGCTGTTTCTTTCAACTTTCATCTACACCATAAACAAGCTAATAAATGTTAAGAGTATTTAAGAAAAAAAAGTCATCAACCCAATGAGATGCAAGGTAAGACAAGATTTCAGCAGATCTTTCTGAAAAATAGAAATAATTAAAAAAAAAAAAAAGACCCAAAAATCTGTCTGATGCAACTTAGGAAGAATCTATCATGTGCATTGTTAAGTGGTTATTTGTTACCACTCTTAAAAATTTGCCTGCAGTTGCCAGGCCGAGCTTCAGCTTTTGAAGTGCCTAACTTCCATTTCTGAATCATGTTGTTCTTTTACCTCCCAGATCAAAGCACCTTCAACCTATTTTTTCACACTGTCTTAGACTCAGTTAAGGTGCCTTTTATGTAGTACCTGCCCGTGTCAGGATTTTGGCTGATAAATCCACTTGGTCTTTTTGAGGCTGAGAAACATAATCTGTCCCAAATTGTTTTTGGAGAGCTATGTGTAAACTAACTGACCTTGGAGGTGCTTCTGCCTGGTGGCACCCTCACCCCATACTGAGATGAGACAGATGCACACATCAATCACAGAATCATAGAATAGTTAGGGTTGGAAAGAACCTTAAGATCATCTAGTTCCAACCCCCCTGCCAGGGGCAGGGACACCTCCCACTAAACCATGCCACCCAAGGCTCTGTCCAACTCAGCCTTGAGCACTGCCAGCGATGGAGCATTCACAACTTCCCTGAGCAACCCATTCCAGTGCCTCACCACCCTCACAGTAAAGAATTTTTTCCTCATATCCAATCTAAACTTCCCCTGTTTAAGTTTGAACCTGTTACCCCTTGTCCTCTCACTACAGTTCCTCATGAAGAGTCCCTCCCCAGCATCCCTGTAGGCCCCCTTCAGATACTGGAAGGTTGCTATGAGGTCTCCACACAGCCTTCTCTTCTTCAGGCTGAGCAGCCCCAACTTTCTTATCCTATCTTCATACGGGAGGTGGTCCAGTCCCCTGATCATACTCGTGGCCCTCCTTTGGACTTGTTCCAACAGTTCCATGTCCTTCTTATGTTGAGGACACCAGAACTGCACACAATACTCCAAGTGAGGTCTCACGAGAGCAGAGTAGAGGGGCAGGATCACCTCCCTCGACCTGCTGGTCACGCTCCTCTTGACGCAGCCCAGGATACAGCTGGCTTTCTGGGCTGCAAGTGCACACTGCTGGCTCATGTTCATTTTTTCATCAGCCAACACCCCCAAGTCCTTCTCCGCAGGACTGCTCAGAATCTCTTCTCTGCCCAACCTGTAGCTGTGCCTGGGATTGCTCCGACCCGGGTGGAGGACCTTGCACGTGGCATGGTTAAACTTCATCAGGTTGGCATCAACCCACCTCACAAGCTTGTCAAGGTCCCTCTGGATGGCATTCCTTCCCTCCAACATATCAACCGAACCACACAGCTTGGTGTCATTGGCAAACTTGCTGAGGGTACACTAAATCCCACTGTCCATGTCACTAACAAAGATGTTGAACAAGACCGGTCCCAACACTGATCCCTGAGGGACACCACTCGTTACCGTTCTCCAGCTGGACATTGAGCCATTGAGCACAACTCTTTGCGTGCGGCCATCCAGCCAGTTCTTTATCCACCCAGTGGTCCACCTATCAAATTGATGTCTCTCCAACTTAGAGACAAGGATGTCATGTGGGACAGTGTCAAATGCTTTGTACTAGTCCAGGCAGATGACATCAACTGCTCTACCCCTGTCCATCACTTCCATAGCCCCATCATAGAAGGCCACCAGATTGGTCAGGCAGGATTTCCCCTTAGTGAAGCCATGCTGGCTCTCACCAAGCACCTTGTTATTTTTCATGTGCCTCAGCATGCCTTCCAAGAGAATCTGCTCCAAGATTTTGCCAGGCTCACAGAGGTGAGACTGACTGGTCTGTAGTTCTCCGGCTCATCCATTTTCCCCTTCTTGAAAATGGGGGTTATATTTCCCTTTTTCCAGTCATCGGGAGCTTCACCTGACTGCCATGATTTTTCAAATATGATGGACAGTGGCTTAGCAACTTCATTTGCCAGATCCTTCAAGACCCGCGGATGGGTTTCATCAGGTCCCATGGACTTGTATACATTCAGGTTCCTAAGATGCTCTTAAACCTGATCCTCTCCTCCAGTGGGCCCAGGGTCTTCATTCTCACAGTCCCTGCGTCTGCCTTCCAAGACTTGGGTGGTGTGGTCAGAGCATTTGCCAGTGAAGACTGAGGCAAAGAAGTCATTAAGAACCTCAGCCTTCTCCAAATGCAGGGTAGCCAGTTCTCCTGATAGCTTCTGGAGAGGGCCCACATTGTCCCTAGTCTGCCTTTTATTTGCAATATACCTATAGAATCCCTTCCTGTTATCCTTAACATCCCTAGCCAAGTTTAATTCTAAGTGGGCCTTAGCTTTCCTAACCTGGTCCCTAGCTTCCCAGACAACATCCCTGTGTTCTTTCCAGGCCACCTATCCTTGCTTCCACCTTTTATAAGCCACTTTTTTCCTTTGAATTTTCCTCAGCAGCTCCTTATCCATCCAAGGAGGTCTCCTGGCCCTCCTGCAACACTTCCTTCTAGTAGGGATGTATTGCTCCTGAGCTTGCAACAGGTGATCCTTGAATATCAAGCAAGAGTCTTGGGCCCCCCTGCCCACTAGGGCTATATCCCATGGAATCTTACTGAGCAGGTTGCTGAAGAGGCCAAAGCCTGCTCTCTTGAAGTCCAGGGCAGTGAGCTTGCTGCACGCTCTTCTCACTGTCCTGAGGATCTCAAATTCGACCATCTCATGATTGCTGCAATCAAAGCTGCCCTGGAGTGTCACATTTCCAACCAGTCCTTCCCTGTTGGTGAGCATGAGGTCAAGCATGGCACCTCTCCTTGTCGGCTCCTCTATTACTTGCCAGAAGGAAGCTGTCTTCCACACAATCGAGGAACTTCCTGGATTGCTTTTGCCAGGCCGTACCATCCCTCCAACAGATATCAGGGTGGTTGAAGTCCCCCATGAGAACAAGGGCCTGTTAGAGTGAGGCTGTTCCTATCTGTCTATAGAGCGCTTCATCCACAGAGTCCTCTTGGTCAGGTGGTCTGTAACAGATCCCCACAATAATGTCTCCCATCGCTGTTCTCCTTTTAAGCCTGACCCACAAACTCTCTGTCGACTGCTCACCTGTCCCCAGACAGAGTTCCATACTCTCCAGCCTATCCCTAACATAAATAGCAACTCCCCCTCCCTGCCTACCGAGCCCGTCTTTCCTAAGGAGCCTGTAACCTTCCATTCCACCACTCCTGTCATAGGAGCCATCCCACCATATTTCTGTGATGCCTGTGATATTATACCCCCATAGACGTGCACACATCTCTAATTCCTCTTGTTTGTTCCCCATGCTATGGGCATTTGTATAGAGGCATCTGGGCCAAGCTCCAGCTGAAGCCGTCTCATTGGCTGGAGCAGCTGGAATATCTCTACATTGCTCTGAACGTTTACTATAGGTGCTGGCAAGTGACTGGGTGTGTTGAGATGGAATGATGCCCCCCTCCTCCAACGCATCTAGTTTAAAGCATCCCTGACCAGTCTGGCAAGCCTCCTCCCAAAACCACTCTTCCCTTTCTTTGTCAGATCAGCTCCATCAGCCTCCAGTAGACCCGGCCTACTAAATTGAGTCCCATGTTCAAGGTACCCAAACCCCTGACTATAGCACCACCCTTCTTGCCATTTATTAACCTGGCCAATCCTCCTAGCCTTTTTAAGGTCCTCCCCTGTATCCTGGAGAATTGACAAAAAGACAATCTGAGCTCCAGAGCCCCTAACCACCTCTCCCAGAGCTCTGTAGTCCTTCTTTATGTTCTCTGGGCTATTGCTATCTATATCAGTAGCACCCACATGGATCACTAGAAGTGGGTAATAGTCAGTGGGACTGACTAGAGCAGGCAGCTTCTCTGCAACATCCCTGATCTGAGCCCCTGGTAGGCAGCACACCTCCCTTGAGCCTGGGTCAGGCCGACAGATGGGTGCCTCTGTCCCTTTCAGAGTAGAGTCCCCTACTACTAGGACCCACCGCTTTTTCCTGGCAGCACCAGTAGTGATCTTCTTTACCCGTGCATCAGCTGGTTGTTCCTGGTGGGAGTGTGGTTCCTCATCAGCCCCCTGCAGGACAGCAAAGTGGTTCTGGGTGAGGACAACAAATTTAGGAGGAAGCCCCTTGCTTTTAATTGTCCTCTTCCTCCTTTTCTTGTTGTTTTTTTCTGTTACCTTTTCCCAGCTTCCTGGGTTAGCAGCCTCCTTTCCCTCATGAGCGACAGCAGACGCTTGAGGCCCCTGCACAGTCTGGTCCTGGAGCAAGCAGTGCTGTTTCCCCTCAGCTCCCCTGGCACCTTTCAGCCTCGTAACAGCGTCCTGCAACTCAGCCACCTGCTGCAGGAGGACCTCCACCAGGGACCACCGAGTGCAGCCCTGCCCATTGCGCACCCTCTCCTCAGGAGAGCAGTGCAGGCGCTCTCTACCCCCCCCGAGCTTTGCACTGCAGCCTCCCCTCTCATAGGCTCTGTCTGGGTGCCTACACTGGCCACTGCTGGGGCAGTCAGAGCAGAGCTCCCAGACCGAGCCCGGGTCATACGGCAAGTGCTCACCATCCCGCTCGCCTGCCCACGCGAGCTGCTGCGCAAACTGCCTCAAACCCGCCCTGTTTGTTCGCCCTGGTTGCTCGTGCTCCAGTGCTGACCATTGCTTTTGCTTTTGCAGGGAAGAAATCGCGATACTCTGGAAGACTAAGTTTTACTAAATTCTGGGTAATTAGGGAAATTGACAGTGTGCTTCCACCAAATTACTTGAATTGGAAGGGGTCATCAAGTCCAACCTATTAGATGTTTTTTTTAATTGCTCTGCAGGAAACAGGGTAGGATAAAACATGGTTAATGTATATAGCAGGAGATATTGTTGAGATCCTTGATTTTCTGAAATGTCAAGTTGGTGATAGAGGAGATAAAATATCAAATTTCAGTATTATGATAGTTGGGGTTTTCTAGGACTAGCAAGGTGGTTTTAGAGGGAAATATATGTTCTTGAGGTTTGTACAAGGCATCTCATCCACCACCTGCTTCAAAATCACAGTCTGATACAGTGTAAAGACTAAACAAGATCTTCCAGATACATCTTTTAGGTATTTTGTTCCCAAGACTTCAGGAGAGAGGTAGCATGGATCTCATTCCCAGAGTCTATGCCATTCATTTAGCAACAGATCCTTTGGAGAGGGAGGAACTCAAGCATATTTCATGCAATTTTTATTCCTTAAAAGAAGCAAGGACTTTCATTACTCAGCGTGGTATCTCCTTTGTAGGAATCAGTCTTTTGGGATAGCTAATGCTGAGCACACTGTGGTTCAGTCTGTCTAACCTCATCTACACTATTGCTTAAACTAAGTGACTGAGGATGCCTTGTGGACTGCGTTGAGTAACTTGTGGTTTTCTCACTTGCTCAAATGTCTCTGAGGCATAGCTTGGACAGTTAGCATCTCTAAACCACTGGTGGCTAGGAGCTTATGGGAAATGCTGCAGGAAGCAGCAATAACTGTGTCTGGGAGTTAAGACCTGCATTGAAGCTCTAAAATTTTATACTTTATAGTTGTGTCTTGAGGCCAGGCATGAACAACTGCTAATTTTCCCCCTTTAGTGCCTCTGCATGTGTACTGTTGTTTAAGCTACAGAGTAAAATCTTTGAGCTCCCAAACTGCCTTCTAGTTGTGCCGAATAGTAGCTAGTCATCAATGAGTTACTTTTCTATAGGACTTTAGGGAAGTGCTTGTAGGTAAATTGAAGAAGAAAGGCAAAAATTTCAGGATTTACTTTTGTGGTTAATCTGTTCATCTACATGTTATCTATGAATAGGCCTAGTCATACCTTATGTATCAATATATTGTGTGCTTGCTTCATGCAGTGGGATTTTCCTTACTGCCTCAAAAAGAAGCTTTCACCTCTGTGAAAGACTGCTGGGTGATGGCCATGGCTCCGTGTGGATATAATATCTATATAGGTACAGCCGTTTGTTCTGTAATCTTCAGAAATGTGATTTCCAGGCTAGCGTAACACTGTAAGTTCTCTAACACCAAGAGCAAAGGCCAAGTCTTTGTTGCCTGAAATCACAGAAACACAGAATGGTTTGGGTTGGAAAGGACCTTAAGATCATCCAGTTCCAACCTCCTGCCATGTGCAGGGACACCTTCCACTGCACCAGGTTGCTCCAAGCCCCGTCCAACCTGGCCTTGAACACTGCCAGGAATGGGGCAGCCACAGCTTCTCTGGGCAACCTGTGCCAGGGCCTCACCACCCTCATAGTGAAGAATTTCTTCGTTTTACCTAAGCTGAATCTCCCCTGTTTAAGTTTGAACCCATTGCCCCTTGTCCTATAACTGGAATCCCTGATGAAGAGTCCCCCTCCAACATCTTTGTAGGCCCCTTCAGATATTCAAAAAAATGTTTTGTCTGTTCTGCAGAGGTTTTCACAGTGCTGTGTGTCTCTGTACTTGCTGGTGAGGTGCCTGTGAGCAGCATCAGTGTAACACAGATGTGCTTCATCTTTCTCACTCCCTATTTTGTGCAGATGCTCCATGGAGGGCCCTTTGCAGAAATATTCCTTCCTACATAAAGGTCGCAGTCTGCCACCACCATGAGCAGTGCCTTCATCTATGTATAGTTCAGCTGAAGCCATCTTTAAGCCAGACAGAAAAATAAATCTTTCATAGTGGGAAGAGCTCTTCAGCATGATCCAGATTGCCTCAGTGTAGCCCCTCAGGACTATTCATGAGCCGAGATACTCTTCACCGTGAATAGGAGTGACAAAATCTGGCCCAGGGTTAGTTTGCTAAAATGTAAATTTAGAAACTGCCACAGAAACATGTGCAGGGGCACAGAAGTCTTTTTTTTTTCCACCCATAATCATCCAAGCTAGGTTTTTTTCTTAGAGAGTAACTGTGGCACTTCAAAGCTTCTCTAACGTTGTGGGTTGACAACGGGAAACATTGCTGATCTAGCTCAGAGAAGCAGGCAATTTGCTTCTATAAAATTACTCTTAGTAAAGCTTTTGGGAGTTTGTGTCAGGCATATCTGAATCATATCTCAAATGCTCTCTGTCATGAGAGGAAGAGGGGTTCATATGAGGATGAGAAGCTATATAGATGTACAGAGTAACCTCTGATGAAGTGCACAAGCCATAGAAAGGGAAGCTGTCAGCAGCTCTGCAGTTACGTGGAAGTACTGACTGCCAGTGTTATTGTATTTCGTAGAGATTCTGAAAACACTGAAATCCAGAACACATGGCCTTGCATTACTATATAGATGCTGAACACCTGGTACCTAGTGTGGAAGGAGGATCCAGGCCCCCTTCTGTGCAAGGGGCATAGCCTTGGCAGGCTGGTCGCACCTTCCAGGGCTCTGCTTATTGCACATTGTGTATTTTCAGGCAGGTCACCTTCCTGCTTGCACTTCTCTCCATGCCAAGTAAATGCTTGTGAGCAGGCAGGGGAAATCAGGCTGAGGTTTTCTGCAAGTGGAGAGTTGGATTCCCTTGTCATAATGCTTGAGGCCACTGACTCAGCCTTAAAGAACAGGCACTCTTATCCCCACAGCATGAATTAGCCATGGTAATCTTTGCAAGTGGGGCAGTACGTAACAAAACTGCTGGTCAGATATGGTCATACAGTGTAGCTTTTAGCAATATTAGTGTGTTTCTCTAATAGTTTCATTGTGTTACACTCATTTTCCAGGACTTATTTTACTTTTCATTTGTGCACTGTGTTCAGTCAGTGCATAGGTGATCAATCTTCATTTTTGCCTGCAGCAAAATTTCTTTAGAAATACCTCTGATGTTGGGGGAGAGAGATGAATTTTGTTGTTGTTGTTAGCCTCACATAATTCTTCAATTTTTTACCACCTTTTATTATTAGTAGTAGTATTTTTCTTTTTAATGCCAGTTACAGATCAGATGTCAAATGACAGCCGCAGCTGGCTGCATGGCAGATCCCTTAGGCTGCAGCTGGGTGAGCACTCCTGGACTTATTCTAGCTGTGTCATATAGATGGTCTGCAGATTATTTCTCTGAGCTGTCATGCTCTTCAAATGCCTCTAGCTTTTTTCTTCCCTTCTCTTACTCTGGTAATACATGGGGGCTGAAAATTCACTCTTGGAGAAATCTCTCATGTATTGTGTACAAGGTCTGTGGATAAAATGGATGGCCATGTGTGCATTATTCCTTTTCCATAGCTAAATGATTCAATTAATAAATAATACCAAATATTCCCAATAAATACAGTATTAGATTAGGGCTGACTCTGTCCTTGCATACCCTGTATCTGGGACAATAGCATGCTTGTCTGAAGATGAAAGGAGAAACATTAATTCAGGAAGTCTGATCTCTCTCTTTAAAATTATATGTCCAAATGAACTTAGTGTCCAAATTGCTTGAATGGTACTTTTCTGTTCATGAAGTCAATGTGAAGTAGACTGATTGGATGTAAATGACAGAATAGATCTTCAGATTTCAACAAAAGAAACAAGCTGAAATAAGATTAAATTTTCGGTTAGAAGACTGCATGCACAATATGCTGTATTATCTGCAGAGGATAGTTACAAGCAAATTAAAATCTATTCTTTGCCATGCTGGATATATTTTCAGAAGCACCTGTGCTAGTGAATTTTCTTTACTAGTTGTGCTGTACTTTTCTTTTAACCAAATCCTTTCAGTAATGTGCTGTAGAGCTGCCAAAATTGCCGCTACCATTAATGAAATCATAACAAAGGTATGCTTTTGATTTTAATTACAACATAAGTTTTGTTAAAGCAGTATAATTTGAAAGTAAAGTATAGTTTAGGTATTCTGATTAAACGTGACTATTCTTACTCAGGATCAATAGCACCCTGATAGCTGAATTATTTTGTCTCAGATTCTTGAGGCATATACTTAAACGCAATAATTTCAAAATATCATTTACTAATAATTTACCTCTCCAGTACTGTCAAGGGTATTAACCTACTTGAAATAGTTTATTCCAGGAACAGAATTTCTAGTTGACTCATCCGTCTTCTTTCCTTTTGGATAGCATCAAGAAAATAGGTTTCACCAAGCGAGGTGAATACACATTCTCTATTTTAATCTCGCATTTGTTTTCTCAAAACATTATGTGCAGCTAAAATGGAGGTGGTTGTTCTAGGCATTTGAGTCCCATTCCTATTGTATCTTTTAAGAATTATTGTTTGTGCTTGCAGACACAGGGCAGAATCCAGTTCAGAGCTCAGGAAAATTGCAGAAATACCATGCAGAAGTAGCTGTAAGCCCACAGAATTTTCAGCACCAGTAAAGACAACTCCACTGTAATTTCTTTTATGTCTGAAGTAGTGTTATGTGTTTCTGCTTTACAATCACTGAAATTATGTTGTGTGTTCATTATCTCTGAGTTGGGCAGTCATATAGCCTTCACTTACGTGTCTTCCTCTAGCTGCACTTGCGTAACTCTTTGTTCATCTTGCTACTTTCTACTCCAAACTGTCAGCTTTCTTGATGCAATTCAGATTTTCATCTCTCCAAAGGACATTGCAAGCTGGGTGGCAGTACACGCCATTCTCACTAAGTTAATAATGCTTCTCTCACTAGAGCAAAGGTGCTTTTATTCTCCCTTCCTAAAGGAAATGCAAGGTGTTGAGCAGTGTTGATTCTTACTCTTGATGAAATCATGTACAGTAGGCCTGCTGTGCTACTTCCTAATAAGAGACAAGTCTGAGTGCATTCTTGATTTCTCTTCGTTGCTAGTCCAAAACAAAATCTGTTTTTCTCTTATCTTCCCAGCAGCTCTTCTTCCTCTGTTACAATTCTGAAGGAGGCACTTGATGCAATTGTTCAGAACCTTTAATCTCATTTTTGTTGTTGTCACTAGAGTTCCTGCTGGTCTTTTTTGTGCTTCCAGTTGGTTGAATTTCTCATTCTCAGTCTCACATGACTAAGTGACAAGATAGAGTGGTGAAACATCTCAACTGCTCTGAAACAAACTATTTGAAACCTGCAAAAACATTATCTGGTAAATGTTTTTCCATGCTCTGTTTCATGTTTTTCAGCAGGAGGCTTTTTTCCAAAAGGTCTTCCAAAATATCTTTCTTTCTATCCTGTTTTGGGATATTTTATCAATTTCTTTCTGATTTGGCTACATTTGGGAGGTTCAGTTATATCTGAAAACACATTCTAGAAGCTTCATCAGCAGTTGAAGTATTCTGCTTAGAAATTGGGTGATCAGGAAACTTCTCTCCCCCCCCCAATCCCTCCTGTTTTTTCACCTGCTTCAGATATCAGTCATTTTGTCTCCACATCTTACACTTCATCTCGCTTTCAGCTTGTCTGAATTGCAGACCATCACCACCATCTTTTTTCACCCAAGTTTCTGATTGTATTTGCCTCTGCTTTAAGCTTTTGTGATATGAACTGTTCTGTTAATTCCTTTCAGTGATTGTCTCTTCCATCTGCCTGCTTGATCTTCTCCTTCTATTCAACTCTCTTTCCTTAAGCCCTAGTTTCTTATATCATGTTGTGTTACCTAGCTTTAGTCGAGGTCAGTAAGCACAACTTCCCCTGTGATTTCAGTGGTCCTGATCACTGTCTTTTTTTTTCATTTTGTTTCTCTAAAGCCTCCCACTGAAGTAAGTGTACTTTTAGTTATTGACTTAAGCACAAGGAATATCAAGCTCCACATGCATCACTGCAAGACTGTTATATATGTGATACTGAACTGATTTGTGCTTTGCTTTGTAAGCAGTTCTGATCAAGCAGGCTAATTCTGTCCTGAACTTACTCATGTACCAAGAGGGTAGGTCACCTTATGTCAGTGAAAATTTATAAAATAATGAAAATATATAACATAAAGCTTTTTTTTTTTTTTTTACCATAAAGCATCATTGTAACCCCATGAAATATTAGTGAGAATTTGAATTTTGTTATGAAAGAAATTGCAGTATGCCAGAGATGCAGGATTTGCAGTCTAGATGTGATCTATAAACTGTACCCTGTTGAAATAATTCTTCTGAAATAATTCCTTACCACTTCTAGCTAGAAATGTGGAGGAGATCAGACCTGGGGAACATGTAGGACAAACTGTGGTATTCCTGCTTTTGTGTTGTCACGTGCAGGAAGATGGTGTTTTGCATTAAACGTTTGCAGAGAGATAAGTGATTTCTTCTGCCTGTGAATGTGTATTTCTTTAATGATGCTAATATTGCACAAAATCATAAAAGTAATGGCATAGAATTTTCTATCTGAAGAGGAAATGTAAGTCATAATAAGAAAAAAAAAAAAAGCCAGCTAAGATGACACGTCAGTAAGAAATGGCATTGAGCTTACTGATATATTCTTTTCTCAGTGCGAAAAAGCTACTTTTCTCTTTAAATCTTCTTTAAGGTGAAGGCCTAAAGGAAAACATATCAAGTAAAAGCATAGTGCTTCTATTCAAGTGATAACAACTGTATCTAAACGTTGTATTAAAAAGCTTGAATGGGGAAGATACTGTGGTGCCATGGTGTGGCATGTCTGTTTCCATAAAATAGATTTGAACCTGGGTTTGTGCCTTAGATAATACATCGCACCTCTGCAGCTTGTTTCAGAGTTCAACCCGTGTATGCCTGAAACATTCTCTTTTCATGTTCTATGGATGTATTCATGTAGTAGATCATGATGAAATACTGCTCTAACCACAAAACCAAAAGTATCTGCAGCTCAAGAGAGTATCTCTTGACTGATGAGGGAAAAAGAAAATAAAGAAAGTATTACAATATTTCTGTACGTGACAGAACCAGTCATTCATGTGGCAGATACCACATTATTTTTTCAATGTATATTTTGATTGCCTGGTGGGGTTCAGGAATCCTATGAGTGACATTACCTGGGAAACAACTGACTGCTGCATCATAATTCTTCACAAGGATAAAGCCACAAAGCAAGGAAAAGCCTGAAGTTAATTTCAATAAAAGATAGAGAAAAGCATGTACTCGGGAGCTGCATTCTGTGACAGAGTCTTAATGTTGTAGAAAAATGCTAATTTAATCTGTTAAGTAATGTTGGTGAGCTTTCTAATGTCATTCAATATCACTTCATATTAGCATTTTATCCATTTGAATTATCTTCATACATAATTATGTATTTTCAGGTTCTTTGGTCAGAGAGTTGACACAAACAGAGTGGGAATATGAATGACTGCAAGATGTAGTGTGCACAGTAAATGATGATGTCAGCCATTTTTAAAAAGATGATAAATATGAAACCCCCTAGGCAAACTGGTTTTTCTATTCTAAATTCTGAGTTGATTCTGCATGAAACCACAGTGTTGTATTGTAATTGCTTTCCTTTTCCTATATTTTCCTTTTTAATTTTTCATGAAACTATGAATCCAGTTACTGATTTCATATTGAATAATTTTCATAGAGATCAAAATCCCTTGGAATATGAAGTACTGTTTAGTATGTACTTTGTAATTAGCTGTAAAAATTTAAATAATGAATCAAGTAGTTCATTTATGAATGTGATCTGCGTCTGTGTATATGAACCATGGACCCATGCCCTATGCCCATGATAAGAAATTCTCAGCTAAACAGTTCCTGTTCTGGAGCCTTTGAGCCTTCCAGTTAGCTCTAGTCAATCATCTGGACAAATTTCCCATGGTTAAGAGGTTTCTAAGGGCTACAAATTAAAATATCATTTTTCTTTTGCATGGACTGTCCATACTCACAACTACTAGGGCAAAAATACAAGACTGTGTCTTGTCAAAAATGTAATGCAGAATACCCTGACTATGTTCATGCCCAGGTATTTTATAATCTAAGGAGAGCAGTGTTTCTCATTTTGAAACTGTTGCCTCCAAATCTGTGCATCTGAGGTTTTTTTAACTTTTATGGTATTAAGCAGCATTCACTACTCACAGGCCATAGTGTGGCAGTGGTTGCCTCACAGACAAGTTGGAGCCATCACAGTTGTTTGCTACAACTGACCCGTCAGTGGAAAAAGCCTGTAGCGTCTGAGATGGCACAGTCCAAGGATGACACAGTTGTTGACCAGCTTAGATGGACAGCTTCTCCAAGTTGTACTGGGGTGGGAAGAAAATACATGGAGGGAATAGTTTTTATTATTGGTAGTTTCCACTGATTAATGATATTATTCTAAATCTTCCTTTAGAGCCATATTTATTTACATGTTAAGAGCTTCTGAAGTACTTAGGGCTTTCTAGAAAGGGAAGTGAAAGAAACCATCCTGTCATTTGAAAAGCCCAGCTGAACATCAAGTCACTGTAACTGTGACTCCTGCTGTCCTGCAAAGGGTGATGTCATCAGATAACCACAAAAACTCTGCTAGGTAGCAAAGTAAGACTGAAAGTAATGAGCATAGGAGTGAAAAGTCCACAGTGAATTCCTGTTGTAGTGGATTTGATTCTCTGAGCACTGAGCCTGAAACTGGGGCTATGCCCTGCCCTGCCTAAACAGCCCAAGCAAGACCTTATTTCTCTCATTTAAAAGATGGGTGTTCTTCATTAAGGCATGTTTGCTCATCTTAATAAGCTGTGTGAATCTATTTGAGTAGGAAGGCTTGACTTGAATTGATTTGCTTTGTTTAAACATGCTCTAGCTTTTGCTCATGTATATAGCTCATAAAAAAGAAACCTGTTTGAGTTTAGCGCAGTATCCCATGGTGATTACTTAGATGCGCTGTCATAGCCAAGAGCTTTGAGTCTAAGATTTTGTTGGCAACAGTGCAGCTGCAGTAATTACGATGATATGGAAAACTGAACCACAGTTTGAAAACCAAAAAGGCTATTGCAACTCTTACAGTTCAGAGACTGCTGAGTAATGTCCATTCAATATATGTAGGTAAAATTCATGATGCTTTATTATTTTAAGTAATTAATGTGGATCAAATCTATTTCAGAAGGCATCCTCTGGTTTAAGCATGCAGGTAGGAGGTTTATTTGGCTGTTTTTTTAACCAACCACTTAAGAGTCAAGTAGATTTTTTAGTGAAATTAATTTTGGCTAGTTAATACTTACAAAAGCCTTTGAAGATATTTATTGCCATATATTTGTTAGATTTTATTCATATGGGTTGAGGAGCAACATCCTTTCGTCTCATAAGCAACTCCTCTTGTGAAAAGTATTTCAACAACTTTTTTGACCTGTCAGCAGTATTTTTTTCTTGATCAGAGCCTACAAACACAGATTTATGGCTTAGATTTCTGGTAGTTTTTGCCAGAGCAAGACACGGAATCCCCCTGAACGCCATGTGCCATGAATTCCAATCCTGCACGTTGACTAAAGCTGTCACATGTAATACTAACGAAGAGCATTGTGAATTTGGCATAAAGAACTGTGGCCTTAATTCACTCAGTGGGGATAAGAAAAAGTTTTTGACCCAGCTCTGGTTGGAAGGCAGAGTGTTGTATTCAGCGCCTTCTCTGAGGGGGAATTCAAATTTCTTAGTTGGGATTTCTTTCAATAGAAAAGCAGTTAATTTGCTTAATTCAAACATTTTAGTTGTAAGATAGTATTTGCCTACATCTTAAATAGTTCTTATTCCTCTGGTGACAACTAGGAGTTGAAAACATCAGCCTTCCACTGGGAAGTCTGCGTGTGAGTTTACAAAACTTGATTCCATTTCTGCAATTTATACTCTGCTCTTACTATAAATACTTATTTAATACTTGGTTTGGATGGTGTTTACTTTGAGACAATTCTGGCAGTGCAGGAGAAATGAGTATCATTTGAAAGCTGGATCTTTTTGTGGTTGGTTGTAATGTATGAACAGAAGAAAACTGATGTGAACCTGCAGTCTTATGAAGGAAGCAGTTGAAAAGCAAAACAAAGGCTGAGAATGCGTCTTTTCTGACAGAAGTGTGGGTTCTATGTCTGGTATGTTTTTCCTCATGCAACTGTATATCTGTTGTCATCAAAGAATAAAAAAAATAAAAAATGGCATTGCTGAATAACTTCTGGTAATTAGCTTAAACAGGGACCGATTTATGGAGGTGCGTGCTATTTTGAGCAACCAGTAATTGTATTAGCTACACCTCAGAGACGAAATTTGTCTTTTGTTTAACAGCAGGTTCCCCATCCTGCCTAACTAAGTTGTTCGGTAACCTTGAAGAGATGATTTTCTGCTTTTGAGAGAATGGTTGAAAGCTGTGGATATGATTTTTGTGCGTTTGGGCAATCAATCAGTTTTATTGCTTGGCTTCTTTCCCAGCTCCTGGTTCCTTTTACTACTTAATTTTGCATCAAACAAGCAAATAAATGTTCTAATCGTATATAAAGAGAACTATTTTGATTGTTGTGTTTTGAATTCTTAACAACAGCTTAAAGTATTACAGCCATATCCTGTCAGCATATTGTGGCAAGTCTTGTGAATTAATTTTGGTAATGAGTATGAGGAAAATGTCACTAAAACCCTGCAGTAGAGCTCTGACATTTTTCATTGCTAGTTCCTTGTAGTTCTCATCTAACAAGGATCTGTTTTCCTAGAAAATTAGTTTCTTGCTCTGTTTCATAACAGAACAGCATTTCCAAAAAGTGTGGGTTTGAATTGCACTACAGCTTCTGCTGGTTTTCCACAGTTTGGGCAAAGGAGGCTGTTGATATGTTTGATACCTGCTGACACAAGGAGCAAAGGGTCCTTTGCAGCAGAAGGAGGGTGCTTGGTCTATGCAGCACCTGGCAAGCAGTTGGGCAGTGCAGGATGCAGCTGCACAGGGCAGCGCAGCAGGCACTTATTCACAAACAGACAGTGAGCATCTTCAGTACGGGCTGAGACTTCCCCAGGGAGAAACCATGCAATGTATGGTATCTCTAGTCTCGCTAGGCCAAGTGTGGAAGGAGGTATCATCCAGGTGCTCCAAACTGCAGTTTGCTACAGCTCCCTGAGACACCTCCCCAGAGCAGCTAATTCTGGTTTATTTGCCATTTGAATCCCTGTCACCTCCTCTCCATTTTTGTTGCTTCTTATGTTCTTTTTCCTTGATTCCATGCTGTCGTGGTTTAAGCCTCTATAACTCACGCAGTTGCTCTCTCACTCACTCCCCTCTCTTTCTTCCCCCCGCTCCCGGGTGGATGGGAAGGAGAGTAGAAAGAATTTAACTCCCACAGGTTGAGATAAGAACAGTTTAGTAACTAAAGTATAACACAAGACCACTACTGCTACCACCAATAATAGTAATAAGGCAAATACAAGGAAAGAATACAATCGCTCACCACCTATACCCAGCCTGACCAAGTAGTGCACCCCCCACACACACCCTTCCAGGTCTCTGCTCTCCGTTTTTACATCCTGGGCATGACATGCTGTGGCATGGAATAACCTCTTTGGTCAGTTTGGGTCAGGTGTCCTGTCTCTCCTTCCTCCCGGCTTCCCCTCCTCCCTGGCAGAGCATGAGGCTCAGAAAGTCCTTGGTCAGACCAAAACGTTACCAAGCAGTAACTGAAAACACTGGTGTTATCAGCACTGTTCCCAGGCTGAAAGTCAAAAACACAGTGCTGCACCAGCTACCAAGAAGGAGAAAAATGACTGCTGCTGCTGAACCCATGACACATGCCAAGGTCTATTACTTGGAAAAGCTCAATTAAAATCTGGTCATCTGCTTCTGAACTGCGTGGATGGTGTTGGTGCAAAATGCTAGTGAGGAAATAATCTCTCCTGATGTTTCACAGGAAATGGTTGGCTTCTGGAGGGACAGGAAGGTGGCTCCATTTGGCAGAGTTGCAGTTTGGCCTTGAAAAGAAAGAAAAAAATCTCATCCCCCCAGTTACATACCTGTTAAATTGCTTGCTTTGCATTAGAATAATTTCACTGTTAACCTTAATAAATTGGGATAGCCCATAGGCTCCACAGAAGTAAAGTAGGCAAGTCAAGGACTTGCCTTAATTCTTTTTCTATGACGTACTCCTGTTAATTGTATGCATCGATCTCTTTTTTCCTAAAAAACCCAAACCAAACCCTAAAACAGTATCAGATAAAAACCAGAATAAACAACAAAAACAAAGCATGACCCAGAGATTAAGGATAGAAAGAATGCATTCTTTGAGCATTGCTGTGCAAAATCAAAAGAAAGAGCAGCGCATTAAAACCCTTAACTGTGAATATATATACCTTTTAATGGCATTCTGAAAATCAGATGTGATGCAACAAAATTTATATGTGTGTACATACATGTGTATGTACACACGTGTAAGGTATTGGAGAAAACTGGGGAAAGTAAGGGTGGATCAAGGAAATGTCTGAACAACTGGAGAAAGTGCCTTAGAGGGAAATTTAGGTGTTACTCAAGTATTTGCCAAGTGTATTTGCCTATGCACAGCTCTATATCAAATTCCAGACCAGAGCCAGCTTGCAGTCTGCCAGTTTATACCCCAGGCAAAAAAAAAACTGTGTTCAGTTTTTGTCTGACCCTGTAGATTGTTCCTGGACTAGCACAGTCCATTTTCATAAATTTTAATGGAAGAAATGCAAAAGGTACTAAAACTACAGGTCTATAGCAGCAGCAGCAGTAGAGTAGAAAAAAAAAGGCATAGCAAAAGCAGTTACAAAATCATAGAATCATAGAATGGTTTGGGTTGGAAAGGACCTTAAGATCATCTAGTTCCAGCCCCTATGCCATGGGCAGGGACACCTCCCACTAAACCATGTCGCCCAAGGCTCTGTCCAACCTGGCCTTGAACACTGCCAGCGACGAAGCATTCAGAACTTCCTTAGGCAACCCATTCCAGTGCCTCACCACCCTCACAGTAAAGAACTTATTCCTTATATCCAATTGAAACTTCCCCTGTTTAAGTTTCAACCCATTACCCCTTGTCCTATCACTACAGTCCCTCATGAAGAGTCTCTCTCCAGCGTCCTTACAGGTCCCTTCAGATATTGGAAGGATGCTATGAGGTCTCCAGGCAGCCTTCTCTTCTCCAGGTTGAACAGCTCCAGCTTTCTCAGCCTGTCGTCATATGGGAGGTGCTCCAGTCCCCTCATCATCCTCGTGGCCCTCCTCTGGACTTGTTCCAACAGTTCCATGTCCTTTTTATGTTGAGGACACCAGAACTGTACAAGTACTCAAGCATGTTTAGGGAGAGCTGAAAACTAACAAGTCCTAATACAACATTTCTAATGGTTATAATGTGGTAGCATGATGTGTGGTCTCTTGTGAAGACTGTAATTAGATTTTAAAACTTGGGGCGGGGAGGGTATTATCTCACCTATGTTCCTCAGTTAAAGGCATGCGAAGTCACATGAGAAATCAGCTTTAATAACTAAGGTGATAAGACATTAAATAGAATAAATAGAATAAAAATTTACAGAAGAATTGGATTTTTCTTCTTGTCTAGGCTTAGATCAAAATAGCCTATGTTTCTGAAAAAGGGGTTCTAGTTCTGCAGTATAAACTAATGAGCTTACTCAGTCTCTGAGAGAGCTGTTGTGATGGGAATAAGAAAATAGATAGATGGGTCAGTGAGTTTTTAGGAAAAGAACAAAACCTGGGATGGATGAGCAGGTAAATCAGTTTAATTTTTCAGCATCATAGTAAAGTAGAATGACAGCCACAAAGCATGCAGTCTCTCATGGATAATTTTCATTATATCTGAACAGCCACTTTTACAGGAAGCAGTAACATCAATAGCTATCACTGTTCAAGATACCTCTGACAAATATAAAACTGAGTAACTTACTTTCGTAGTACTCACAAATTCTACATAACTTCTAGAAATTATGATCAAAAAAAGAAAGAATACAAATGCTTCTATTTTCTTTATTTTCTACCATCTGGGTAAATATTCAGATTCTCGTATTTCTGATACAGTCAGTGAAGGAAGGTCACCTTCCAGAGCTTCCTTTGAAAGAACCCACGGTCATCTTCTGACCACCAGGAAAACAAAGTGCCTGGTGTGAAATTGGATGTGTAGACTTCTCTTTAGAGAACAAAGTGGGGGTCTTGTCCAGATTTCCTTCTATTTGTCTTCTGTCCATATCTGTGCATTCTATCCTGTAAAATGTCTCTTCATTTCTGTACAGAGTTAGGCCAGCACTGTGTGCATTGGGAATGTACTCCAAATGAAGTAGAGTGGGAGACAGAAGCTATCTAATGCTAATACCCCACTGACTTATACCTATTAATAAGCCAATCAGTTCATGCTTTTATACAACTGTAAGAAGGACCAAAAGCATTTTGGTTTGGTTTCATCATTAAGGTTCTGATGATAAACGTGTTAAGTAATGTGTCCAGACCATTATGTACAAGATTTGCAGTTAATGTATAATTAACTAATTTTCAAGCAACTTCTGCTTGCTTCCTGTATGCATTTCATTAAAATGCTTTCCAACATAATGTCATTTCATTAAGGGAAAAATAGAAAGCAAAAAGCACACACAACCTACTTGCTGTTCATCTAAACATGCCACACATTTTCAAATTCATAAGCATTGTACCAGAGTAAGAATATGTTTACAAGTAGCAGCACTGGTGTATAGTGAATTCTGTAAGATATCAGGATTGGATCCATAAGCTTTCAGGATGGAGGGTTAGAAGAAGCTGGTCTATCCTGACCAGCAGCCACAGGTCTGATGGGACACAGGTGGCCTCTTTAGTGTTCCACCCATTGCTATGAGATCCCCCAGGTCTGGCACATGCTGGAGAAGGAATATATAGTAAGATGTGGGATCTAGATGATCTTTAAATTCCCTTTCCAACCCAAACTGTTCTATACGTGTTTAAATGATAGGACAGAGGCTGGGTCCAAAGAAGGATCATCTGATCCCACAGGTAGCTGGAGGAAGTAAGACACAAGCTAGCAAGCTGTTGGTGCAGTTGCAGCTGTCAGTCGTCAGCCGTCAATTAACCACCACAGATAAGACCAAGCAATCTCTTGCACAGGGCACCAGTGCAGGAGCTGAGCACTGGGGAAAAAAAATATTTCAGTGGCAGGTGCAAAATATGAAGGAATAATAACAGAGAAGCTTTGAACTACCAATTCACATTGTAAATGAGTGTGGTAGAGAAGGATGTGATGAGACAGGTAGGTAGGTATCAATGGAAATTGTGATAGGACATACATGTTGGTAGGGCAATGTACAATAATAGCAAAGAAGTACCAAAAAAAAAAAGTAGAAATTTGATATAGGCTTGTGTTAATATGGTTTACCAAAAAGCAATGCAGGAATAATATCAAATATTGAAGAGGTCTGCAGTCAGGAGACTGAAGTTTATTCTTATGGCTACTTAGTTCCAGGACAGAGTCTGCTGGCAGGAACTTGGCTAGGCCAGAGCTGGTACAGCCTTGCAGTGTGTACAGAACAACAACCAAACAGATAGAGAAGGAAACCTCTATTACATACAAATCCAGATCAAAAGAAAAAATCACAAACACCAACCCCACCCCTCTGTGTGGTTATCGTTTCCAATAGTTCCTCATGGCCGCTGAAGCGTTTTCAGGAAAAGCTGTTCAAAAATTTTTTGTCTAATGTATCCTCTTCCAACTAATTCAAGTCCAAGTAACGGGTGCTGTTGTATGTTAGCATTACTGTAGCATATCTTATATTGTCAAAGCTGTCTTCATTTTTGTTTGCATTCCTGATATGTTTTATCTGTTCTGGTTTTTCTTGGTTTTAATTTTGTTTTTTTCCATTTGGTAAGATCAGCAACCATACCTCAAAATACTGCCCTTTTTTCTGCCCTCCCCTTTTGCTTCCTATATTCCCCCAAGAAGAAGGGGTAGTATGCTTAAAAATTCACTGTGATACTTGGTACTAACTTTCTCTATATGCCCTGTATGGAGGACAAAGAGCATTATTTAAATGTGAACTTTTCTAAGCCTGTCATAGTCGATTTTTTCCCAGGATTTGTGTGATGAGACTTAAAAGAATTTTAATGGCAGATTTTCCAGCATGGCTCAGTTGAACGTCTTGATATTAAATGTTAATAATTTCAAATGAAGCTCTCTGTGGTGCAGTGGAATTCAGCAGAAGTATGCTGTGCTAATAAGCTGCAAATTGTTAATACTGAGATCCTTTTTTGTCTGTCTCTCTGGTATCAAAAGGCTTCCCTGAGCCATAACATAAACTAAGTTTTCAGCTATAAGCTTGAAGTTCATCTGTTAAAAATAACTGAGGAAAAGGAGGACATCAGTGGATTCACTGTTATTAGGATGACTAAAGGTGACAAAGACAAGCCACTGCTATAGCAGCTTAGGCTTTCATATATCTGTGAAAAAGATAAATGATCCTGAGATGTATTTGGTGGTTAGGATATCAAGAAATATCAGTTACGATTTATGTTGAATTCCATCTAAAATACAGAGTACTGTCCTGCTCTGCGTGTTCAGTAAAGTGGACACAAACTGAATTAGAGAAAGCTTTCTGAGGTAAACAAAGAGTCTGCTTTAACAAAAAGAGGCTAAATGAGCTTGTCTGGTTTTGCCAAAAATAATTAAACATTGCAGAGGATACTCTTGCTGCTCATGGATATGTCAATGTAGCAAATAATAGAAAAAGTATGAATGAATTTACAGAAAAAGACAATTTCAAAAAGCAATGAGTTATAAACTAGACATAAATAGGTTTTGTTTAGAAGTTAGTTTCCCAGCAGCTGGAGAAGTGAGATTATTTATCAGGCTTCTCATAATTACCAGAGAAAAGACATATTTCAAGTAGAAGCTGATGAGTTTATGAAGAGATATTACATAGTACATGTGGATATAGGTATGATTTGTGAAGGCCTGATCATTCCATGCTTCCAAACTTTAACTGCAAATAGGTTGGTTGTACATAACCCTATGCAGTAAAATAAAAATGAGGGTCTTCCAGCTCTTTTGCCCTCTTTTCCATGAACCCAGAGAAAACCATAAGGATTAGATAACTTCTGTTGTTTATTATTGAAGTGGTTTCTATAGCTCAACCAAGATTGGGGCTCCTTTATTTACATAGAAGGTGATTAAAGAACTTTCAATAAATAATTTACCACTAATTAAAGTAAGTCAACCATTAAATTAATTTAGAAAATTGCCATTGTATTTTCACTCTTAAGAGTTCATGATCATTATTTGTCACAGATCACTTTTTGCATTTCAGTAGAGAAAGAACTAATTACAAATGTATATAATTATTTTGCTGTATTCTACCCTTCTTGATAAACTCTGGCAATTTTGCTTACAAAACTATTTGAAACTTCAGTTCAAGCAGCTCTGAAATGCTTGTAAAGCACTGAATACTTTCCCCAGCTGATCCTACCTTTTAATGGATTGAGGACAGAGACTGCTAGAATAAATATGATAAGTGGCCAGGAAATAATTCATAGGTTACAGAGATGTCTTCTGCATGGTGTGATGAATTTTTAATGCTTTTCCGAAATTCATAATGGCTCTTCCGACTGCATTCTTTTCAGGTAGGTCGGGTAATGTGATATGAACTCTGAATTAGACATTTTTCAGTTCCACGCTTTGTTGTGAATCTGTGAGTCTTACCATTTGTTATCATCATGGACTAAGTGTTCCTATCTGTCAGACCATCCCTGTACACATTGGTATGCTCTCCACATTGCCTCACAGAAACAGAGAGCTGTGAATAGGTAACTGAAAGTCATAGCACTTGCTACACTAATGTGTTGTTATTTGCCTGCTTTGATGTTCTTGCACATGATAGCTCATCCTTTTGCTTCAAAGGGATCACACTAAACTGTAACTGCCGTAAGGGCCTACGGGAATCTCACTATTTGTAGAAAACAATCACACCTTTTTCTATGGCTCTTCTTATCTTATGATGTTTTAAATATATATGCCTTGTTGCATGGTGATCTTTCTTGACTCACATGCATACTTAGAGCAGGGTTTTTCATGATGAGTAGCTTTTCTAGAATTGTGTCTTACAAGGCTCTACAGCCTGTTTTTCTCTCTGAGTGTGTGAATGGAGAAGGTCTACTCAAAATGTGAAACTTAAAAGTTTTGGTCACTTGGACTATATTAGAGCTTTTCATGGTGTTTGTAGAAGAAGTTGAGAGACGAAGAGAAAAGTACATTTTAAAACCTTATTTACTTGTGTCCTAAGGGAATTAGGTCAGAATATCCATGTATGTTCCAGTGTACTTCTAAGGTTCCACTAAACCAGGAATTGTATTTGATCTGCATTTGATTTTGGAGCTCCATTGTTAGAACATTATATTAAGCTGTTGGCTTTTCATTCCAGATTAAACTTTCCTTCTTCTGCCTTGTGTGTTCTTTTGTAGAGGACCTTAGCTTTCTACCCAAGGTGCATTGCAGAACAAATACCACTTGTACTTATTTTCTTTTTCTTTTACAAAGAGTATCTCCAAACGTTCTTGGATTCCAAGTCTGGCTGTTACTGCTGGATGACTTTATCACAAGCTGACCACAGTATAACAGAAGTATTCTAATAACCTCTGAGAGAGAGCAGAAGATATGTTCTTTGAATTCAGTTAGTACCAGCTGTAAGTTTCTCTCTTGTGTCAATCGTCAGTTTTGTTACTTCCCAACTAATTTCTTGGTCTCATTTCCCCTCTTGTAATTAAAACCAAAACTTATAGTTTCAAGTGGTAGATCAGATGTTTCTGCCAGAAATTAATGCACAACACATATTCTTCTTAAGGTGTGTATTTCCAGCCACTAGAAGAATTACACTATTTTGTAAGTACATCTTCTTTGCCCTCCTTTCAGTTAAAAGCTCCGGAGGACAGAGTTCAGTTGGAAGGAGGGATGTGTAATTTATGCCCTCCTTTACCTGGTCAAAACTAGATTTTAAAAAGGACTGAAAGAATACAAGAATGCAACTGCAGTAGAGGGAAATATAGAAGTGACACAAAGGAGAAAAGATGTGATGCTGGATTCCTGCTTCAGGTTCCGAAGTATTACAGAAAACGCACCACGATCCTCCTCCAACTTAAAAAAGGAGCAGCATAAACTGGCCCTTCCTAAGAGTGTATTCCTTTCAGGTGCAAAGAATGGTAGTGAGGAAACCAAGGGCAAAGGGGAATAAGAAGCAGTGCTCTTTGTGAGCAAACTGTCAATCTAGAAGAGCATGGAAGGACTCCCTGCTCTGAACATGGAGTCCAGATGTCTTTTACTCAGCTTCATGGGTGAAACATAACCTGTAACTTTTAAAATATCATCAGCAGTCACTCACACCTTGATTGCACTCTCTTTGGCTTGTAATGGTTGCTGTTCACTCCAACTGTGGTAAAAAAGTTACTGGTTGGCTATTGTAGCCACAGTTGTCACTAATAAAATAGGTGTCAGTGTTGGTAATTCTGAGGAAGAAAATCTTTGCTGATGTACTATTTGCACACACAGGTTTTATTTTGAGAGAGTTTTGAAAACAGTCCTACATTAAAGTAGTGTAAAATCATAGCTGTGAGTCACAGTTTATGCGAAGACAATGTAGTAGCGTCTGCTTATGTCGAGAAAATATATCTTAAAAGAGCAATGATCAAAACGGGGTTGATTAGAGCTAAAGAATGTAGTAATTTGGAACAATGCAAGTCAAGTATCTTAAAGCGTTTGTTTTCTACTAGAAATTGAAATCTCCTAAAAAGCATTGCCAAGCTGTAGCAAGTCCTTTATTTCACAAAAACAAAATTACGTGGAAAGTGCATATTGCCCTCCAGCAAAATTACATTCCAGGTTGCCCAAATATCTTAAATTGTTCTCTGTTCTCTCTAGCTTAGGCTTCCCTTTCTTCCTCATTGACTTAGAGCCAACAGCAAAAAGGTGTTTTCAGAGAACAAGAATGCAGTTGTTTCTGAAATAGGGACAGGAAATATTCGCTATCAATTTACCTCATGACATTCAGAACAGTTTAATAGAGGACGGGTGTTAGGAGCCTGAAGTCTTTCTGCTTCTCCTCATTCTGTTTGGGAAGGTATTTTAAAACAGAAATAAAGACTGAATACTGTGGAAAGTCAGCCATGCAGGCTGTTTGGATGTGTATTACAGATACCTATGCCTATCAACAAGGAGCCAGTTAGAACTTTCTCACTGTGAAGTCCAGAAACTTTGAAGGTAGGTTATTACAGCTATACTGAACTTTTTGGGTAAACACAGGTGAAACTCTGCCTGGATAATATCTGGTGAATCTCTACTTAAGAAATACTAATTCATTTGCCATTTATAAATTAAATATTTATCCAAGGAGATAAAGAAGGGAACAAAGAAATTCTCTAGTGGTGCCATGAACAATCTCTACCCCCTTGGTTATCACATAAGATAACCACCGTTGTCCTCCTTTGTCACCAGAGGACAGGAAGATGCAACCGTGGCCATGCAGGTTTTCCACATATGAAGATGACAGCCTTGTGGAGAAGTAGCATCCTTGTTTCTTGCTAGCTGCTCTCTGCTGTAACTCATTGAGAAATGATGTTTGACTCAGGAATGAGTAACTGCAGGGTCAGGTCCTGTGTTGTGCAGGAGATCAGAAAGATGGTCTTACCAGAGCTGATCTGTGAAACACCAAGCATGGGACAAGGCTTCATGTTCTTGGCAAGAGCTCTATGCTATAAATGTTAGCATTCTTCAGCCATTCCCATGCTTTTTTTCCACCTTGCTGTCTGTAGGCTATGTTGAGCTTTTTAGAAAGTTTTTAGTGTAATTTCTGACTAAATTATAATCATCCCTCTTTAATTCAGTTCAAGATTTGTATTGTTTCCAGGCTCGCTGGAGAGGGGATGATGCTTTCCAGCTCTTCCATGCAGCAGCACCTTGCATTGCTGTGTTATGCCTGCTGGCAGCTGGAAGTAGAATGGAATATATTTCTCAGGAAAGCAGAAGTTGATTGTTTGCTGTAAGCAGAAACCTCCTGAAAGATTTCTTCTAGAAAGCATGGAGATTGGGAGGAGAGGGTAAGTGAAGATGAGGGAAGTGAAGCGAGTGTGTATGAATGATAACTGGATGAGGATTAGTTCCTACTTTGATGATTTTGGAGGCTGGGCAAACTAAAATACTTAGTTTCCTGCATCCATTAAAGCTGTTGGGACAAGCAATATGAAAAGTCGAGTACAGGGTGGAGAGGTCCCTTGGGAGAGTACACTAATGTTTTCGAGAGGCTCATATTTGGAGGGTATCTCCAATCCAAACACCATTTGTCTATTAAAGCTGTTTCAAAGCACAAGTGACATCTGGACATGTGCCTCTTTGCATCCACTAGCTACCACCGCTGTTGCAGTGCAGATGGTTATATGTCTGCCTTGGGGTATAATTCATAATAGGGAGTGAAGGTCTGCAGTTGCCAGAAATTGAATTACCAACAGCTAAGGGTTTGAAAAAGTGGAAAAATTAAACAGAGATAAATCGCAGAGCATTGGTGGCTGCCATCCAAGTAGTCTGAAAGAACCAAACAACAGAACAGCCACGCTGCTAACACAAATATATAATTTACCCTTACATTAGCACTCTACTTCGCCATTAAAAATGTGGTTTCCAGAACTTTATTCACAACTAACCAAATTTACTTTAGCCCCAAAAATAGTGGTTGAGGGGCTCTATGTCACTTCTATGAAATAACTGGAGGAAGCACATGGCCCCTGTACCAGCATGGAATACCATGGCTGAGTGGTTGTAGAATCACAGAATCAAAGAATCAGCTAGGTTGGAAAAGAGCTTTAAGATCGTCGAGACCAACCGTTACCCCAGGGCTGCCAAGTCCACCACTAAACCATGCCACTAAGGGCCTTGGCTGCACAGTTTCTGAACACTTCCAGGGACAGTGATTCCACCACTGCCCTGGGCAGCCTGTACCAATGCCTGAACACCCCCTCGGTGAAGATATTTTTCCTAATATCTAGTCTAAACCTCCCCTCGTGCAGCATGAGGCTGTTTCCTCTTGTCCTAGCACTTGTTACTTGGGAGAAGAGACCAGCCACCTCCATCCTCTTCATCTTCCTTTCAGGTAGTTGTAGACAGCAATAAAGTGCCCCCCTTTCCCAGTTGCTCGGAGTCTCACTGCAGCCCTGCTCTCCACTTTCTCCCAGGAAGAGCTAACACATTTTTCCAAGGGGGCACTGGCTCTTCTGCACTGCCCATTCCTGGTTGAGGGAAAAAAGGGGAAGCAGAAAGGGCACCCACCACCCTACCCAGCACCAGGGTGGGTTGTACTATGCACACCATGGTGTTAGAGGCCATATTCAGCCCTCTACAAATGTGAGTTGAGCTAAGCCCTAAACAGAGACTTAAGGAGGCACTACAGTGAGTGAGAATCTGCTAAAAACAGGCAGTGTGGGTTTTATATGTTGCGGCATGCTGCACCAAATTTTGCATCAGAGCCTTTTGATCTTGCAGCACTGCTAATCTAGGGCTCTGCAGCATTTCAAAATGTATTCAAAAGGTAGAATTAAGATCCAGACCTGCTGTTAAAGGTAGTCTGCTAGAATAGCATGCTCAATTGCATTGAAGTTATTATCTTGTTTCTTTCCTATTATGTGAGGGCAGCTATCTTTCCCAAAAATGCTAGTTTGGCATTAAGCAGAAGTCAAAAACCTTTGCAAGTCCTCAGATCCAGTGTCTGCCGGTTGCAGTTTTCTACTCCTCCATAGTGTCGGGATCACAGCTATCACCATCTTAGAAACACTGATCTGTGGTGAGGAGAATTTCTGGTTTCTTCAAGAACCAAATGCCGCTAATACATCAGAACATGTAGGAAAAATCATTTCATACATTATTAATGCCCTGCAGAGGATGAAAAATTTAAGAGAGGTTTGTCTTTCGGAGTTTATTTTTCTTAGGTAGGGGAATGGAAGAAAATCCAGTTTGCCTATAATTTGAGTTACATTTGGGTAGAAGCAGACAAACCAGAATCTGTTTTCTCCCTACCGCCTCTTAAAGGCTTGTCCCTGAAGGGTGTGCAACAAAGGAAAAACAGTGCTGTGTCTATTGCCTCAAAAAAAAAAACCCTTCTACCTACCGCTGACCACTAACCCACTAACCATAGAGCAGATGTACATGGAAACAGATTCATGCACTGTTATGCATGTAACAATGCTACACATATCTTTACGCCAGTCCAGCAGGCTAAGCTGCCATCATTGTAGTACAACTGACACATTGCTCCATACCTTGCACCCCTTCTTCAGGTGAGAAATTCAGACATGGAGGAGTATCTCACCAACACTTCTTTAAAATTAGTTTAGCTGATGAAAGTATCTCCATGAAGTCCAAATATTGAACGGGAATGCAAAGAGTTACCTGTACGGGTAGTTCTGTCTCTAGAGCTGGAGTAAAGGTGGCTAAGTCTGTTATGCACAAGCCAGATTTTTGAACAGGACAAAGGCTCAGATATACATTTTTTGTTCACCTGGAACCTTCCCGAAGCTGTACCTTTAGAAAAAAAAAATTGGTTTATTTTTTCTTGAAAGAAAGGATTTATGCAGTTAAAAATGCCTGTTTCTTTCCTGACTAGTCACCAAATGAGAGTATGTGCTTTACAGCTGGACATAGCCTTCCCTGGCATTTTTTTTCTAATGAAAGTAAGAATTTCCACAAACTGTCTAACAAAAATGCTTATCAGCATGATTCAATACTGGAAAATACACAGGATGCACATTCCTAAGAGTAAGAATTGCTCATATGTCCAAAAATAAGTTTGCTTTCAAGATGAATGAAAATAACAGAAGCACTGAATGTTGCGATGGCGGAGAAAAAACCTGTGGTTCCTTGCTCAGCAGCTCTGGCTTACATTGCCTGAGATTCCAGGTCAGTATTAGCAGGGAACTGCTATGAAAGATAATTGCTTTAAAGCCCCATCACTCAATAGGGGCACTACATTAGAGTGATCATGCTAAAAGCTCTGAAGGACCAGCAAGGGAGCTGAGATGAGAAGAATAGCAAAGTAACAAAACAGGATTGGGGTGGGGAGGAGAGATCTGTAGTTTCCTAAAGATGAATCCATCTCAAAGAAAAAAACCCCAAACTTTTCTTATGTTAATACATCCCTAGAAATAATATGAAATACCTATTTGTATTGAAGTAAAAAGAGAAAGAAGGTTGCATCCAGTGTACAGGGCAGCATGTGAAGCGGCAATCAAGAGGCTCTATTGGCATTCTATTCATCTGCACTTCTTTTTCCTATCACTTTTCTTGCTAGTAAGATCTCTGACGCTGATTAGTAGCTGCAAGAGCTGTGTGATTTAAAGAGCAGCAGCAAAACTGCCAGTTCTCACCTGGGATGTGTAGCTATACTGTCATTATTTTAGAAATGATAATGTCTTGCAGTTTGCTTATGCTCAGTCTCAATTGTGTGCATTTATAGACATAGTGATACCAAACCCAACCACTACAATGATCTTTACCTTCTTTGACTCTCTGGCTGTGTGCATCTATTAGATTGTGCAACTCTGTCTCAGTTTTTCTGTTGAGAAGTCACAGTTATTTCAGAGACATTCACAATATGAAAAGAATTTAAACACTCCCTGGAAGACTCCCTATCTTTTTCCAGCATGAATTTTCTTTGTGCTACCCACAGACAGCATCTGTGAGCCTTTGGCAAGATCACACAATCATAGAATAGTTAGGGTTGGAAAGGACCTTAAGATCATCTAGTTCCAACCCCCCTTGCCACGAGCAGGGACATCTCCCACTAAACCATGTCGCCCAAGGCTCTGTGCAACCTGGCCTTTGAACAGCACCAGGGGTGGAGCATTCACAACTTCCTTGGGCGACTCATTCCAGTGCCTCACCACCCTTACAGATCCTGCTGGAAGTTCTCACTCTCTTCTTCCCCCTCTCCCCATCCCCCCAAATCTTAAGTATGGTGAATAACACTGAGTCATCTGCATGCATGCCCAGTTCTCTGATTTTTCTCTCATTCTCTGTTCATTATTAGTTGCAACTGAACACTGGGATTCAAATCACTTAATTTTTGAGGTTTATAATGCAGAGGTTTAAATCTGAGTCAGTGTCCCCAAGCTCCCTTTGCTGTCTGTGGAGAGAAATAAACAGTTGTAGGACATGATTCATCTCATTCTAGACTAGATTAGTGAAAGAGGTGAGGTGAATCCCATCTTAGAAGCCCTCTACAGATCTAAGCTTGCTTGAGCATGAAAGAAAAACAGCCTAATGTCAGATCTGGAAGAAAGGACAAAGTAAGCCTATGCATCCTGATTCTTGGATGAGTGGGAAAAGATGATGACATTGCTACCCAAGGGTATTTATGTTTAATTACATAACTCATATAAGATCCCAGGTATCGCTTGACATGAGCCAGGAGAGGCAGTTGCACCAGCAGATGTGCATGAATGGAATGAAGAGGGGCAGGGATGTGAGGGGACAGCAGCCACCCTGCCAGGTGATCAGAAACCAGGTTAGCTGTGACTACCTGGCCTTAAAGCTGTACAATTGGTGGAAGGGGCAGCCCTAGTCTCTTGCATCGCTTGCCCCATCTGCCTGCTCCTGCTGCCTCCCCTCTATCAGCTCTGTGGCCTCTGCTGCCACAGGAAAAGTGTGAATTGCTGATCGGTGTGAAGGCTGTCTCCAAAAAGAAAGAGGAAAAGGAAGAAAAAAAGTCGACTGAAGCTGGGTCTGAGAGCTGCTCAAGCTTGCCGCATGGGTGCTAGGACTGACACAAGGTGAAAAAGCAGAAAACTTCTGGGGAAAAGAAAGGTAGTCTTTGCAGAAGTATGCGTTATGGATAGTTCTCATGACTATAGCAAAAGTTGTATTCTGGACAACTTGAAGTTATTCTTGCCTAGAGCTTGGAAATATTTTTCCCTTCTTCTTTGTTTTGTTTCCTTTGACTCCACAAGGTTTTTGTCCTTGAAGTAGTACAAAGCAGAGACACTATCAACCTCTCTGTGTTACCTCAGAGGGTGTGGAGCAGAATATTTGCTGAGGTGTTTTCATGGCAATACCAAAGCTTATTACAAATGTACTTCTTTGCACTGGAGGTTTTTATTTTGATGGTTTTGAAATGGAAAGCAGCTGTACACAGAAAATGCATTCTGCTTTTGGAAGTGTAGCCAATGGGAGAGTTGTTTCACCATCATGTAATGATGCTCTGGTATTAAATCTGGCCGTGAATTGAAAATTGATTTCAAGTATGAAATATCTAGACAGTGTTCTGAGAAACAGTCCTACTGGAACTGTTTTTGGGTTTGGGTTTGGGTTTTTTTTCCCCAGATCTCCAAGTATATATTTGATACTGGCTTATGGAAAGAAGCTCCTGCACGGCAGACTAGGACATGCTGGTTTTGACTGAAACCTTTGGTATTTGCCATAAAATAGCACAGAAGGTCTTAATCTATTTTTAAAAATCAGTAATGGAAAGGTAAATTTTTCAAAGACTGAAGGTTACAGCCAGTTCCCATCTCTTGACAATTACATCAATGAGAGAACAGGAAAAGCCAGACCTGCGCTGATAGACAAGAGGTTCTGGGCCACTGGGAACTGGGGGGTTACCAGCTCTGACCTATTTCAGTACAAAAGCAGGCTAATTGAATTTGGAGGTTCTTAACTGTAGCAACTAAAACAAAAAAACTGTTCTATGGATAAATATGAGAGTTTTTTTTTTATTATTTTATAGGGTGAAAAAAGTAGAATTTCATGTTAAAAGACAAATAAATTAGGAAGGCTGAGGCAAGCAAGATTTAGGGCTGTAAAGATATGAGCAAGGTAACTAACTTGAAACTAAATTGAATTTGCTAGCTTGGAGAAAATGTTTTGAATTAGTAAACTATATTTGCTTTTGCACAGTGAGCTATTCATATAGAAAAGAAATTCTACAATTCAAGAGGGGAACAGCTCCAGATGAGTGCTGGTGCATGTTTTAGTCAGGGTACACGTCTAATAAAATATTCTGAAGGATAAAGCTGCCAGCGAAAGATCACTGGGCCTTTTCTTGTCCTCTCTGGTACTCTTCCATATGCATGTATGTGTCCTTGATCATTAAATTATACAAGTGATTATACAACTTTTAAGCCACACAACCCAAGATGCATTGCAAATGTGCAAGTCCAGAGCTGAGAAACTGGAAACAAATGATAGCTCCATATACTTTGCAGAACTGCAGCATTTTAAATCAGTTGAGGACTCAGCTTCATTTCTAGGAAGACTCATGCTCCTAGCTTACTCTGAAGAACATTTTCATTTTGTTGTCTTGTGAAAGCCTTGCTGACTTTTGTCTTCTTTAACAGCTTGACTCTGTATTACTTCCAAAAAGCTCTTTACTTAAGTTTCATTCCTGAGGGGAAGTGTCAATATGAGAATATGGTAATATGTTTGTCACATATGTGCGTTATATTTTGAGGTTTTAAATGAGATATAAGTCACAGTGTAGAGCTAAGCCACTGTAAAGAGTAAATGTCAACCAAGAAGCAAAAGAAACATATCTGAAATTCACAAAATATAGCAATGAAACTTAATATAAAAATCTGTTCACCAGCAAGGAAGAGGAAAATACATCTAAAAGTAAATAGAATCATAGAATAGTTTGGGATGGAAGGGACCTTTAAAGGTCATCTAGCTCTGCCTCCCGCACCTGCAATGAGGGTATTAATCATAATGAGGATATTCTAAGCCATTTTCTTTTCTGTCCATAAATGAATCTTCAGATGTTCACTGTGAGCTCTTCTGTCCCCATAAGGCAGAGGAATTTACCTGGTCCTGTCCTTTTGTTTCTGGTCCCCCTGGAGGAAAGAAAACATACTTAGCTGGGAACGAGATGAAGGTTTCCTCCCTTAATCCTCAAAAAGAGATATGAGAAGCATTTCTATGGCAACATGTTTGGGTTTTTTTCCAAATATCAACCCCAGGGTGAAGCTGGTGTGGTCATGTCATTTCCCACCGTTCCTCTACAGGGCCCTAAATGGCCCTTATGAAGAGCCAAAATCGTATTTCCTTTCAACCTATGTGAAGGCACACGCTTACATATGAGAAATAATGACAGAAGGGGTTCCCCAAACCGTTGTTTAGTGGGGTAAAAACAAAGTCTTCCCATACCATCAAGGCAGGATATCAGAGGACATTGTCTCTCTGCAGTCAGGAACATGGGAACTTGAACTCATGAGGAGGAGACGGAATCTAATTTCCAGCAAGCATGAGGACATTCTATATGTATCTGTTGTTGTATTTGCTATTCTTAAAAAAATAAAGCGTCCCCAGTCAGTAATTGGAGGAAATTTTACCCACAGGAAGCTAAGATAACCCTTCTCACCCTTAAAGCTGGCTGTGGATCCCACTGCTTGTGTCCTGCTGCCACCACCTCCTGAGGTTACTCTTCTGACGAGTTGATGGCAGATTATTTCTTTTCAAGTCCTGTCCCTGACAAACAGAAAATGTCAAATGCTATACAGCAAAGCATGTTTGGAAAACCCAGAGCATGCTTTGTTTGTAGGAATTGTGCTAAAATGGTAGCATATTTAATACCTGGTGGTGCAATTTGCACAGTCGTGCATGGGCATTTCTGTTGCTTTACATGGAATACCTCCTCTTTGTACGACTGTTACATCCCAGTGCTCTGGCGGCATGATCTGTGAAGCTGTTCTGGAGGGCTTCCTGTGATGATCTGGTATTTTGGCAGTAATGGGAGCTGCTGGTTGCTACAGAACTGAAACACTGTTCTTACCCCGGATTTTTGCTTATTTTGGTTAACCAGTACACAAGAGCTACCAGGAATTTAACATGTTAAAGGATCACTGGACTAAGCGACACTTCTGTTGTGGAAGTTGAAAGTAGTTAGGAGAGACTACTCAGTTTCTGAGAGCAAATTTTTATTTTACTTTTCCACTTCTGAGAGAGAAAGTGTCTCTCAGCTGAAGACTTTTTTCCGCCATTTCTTTTAGTCCGGTAGGTTAAAGCTACATGGTTAAGAAATGGCATCATGAAATGCCTTTTTTTACTACGGCTGTTTGAGCAGTGTTCAAACCATCCCAAGGAAGGAAAAAAAGGCACAAATTTCTAATATTTGCCCAGTGTGGATTTTTGTTTATGTCATGAACACTGATGCAGAGCTTTTTCTTCACTGAATAGGCTGGAGGATGACACACAGAGTCTGTTCACAAAAACTAACATTAGGCACAGAAAGCTAATCTCTTCAGACTGCCTTTAAAGTTAGTGGCACTAGAATGAATGACTCAGAGAAGTAGCAGCTGAATTTAGATGCTCTTGGTTGCCTGCTGAAAAGCTGCAGACAAACTAGGCTAACTCAAGTTGTGAGTGTATCTTTTAATGACTGTACCCAAACCGTATGTCTTTAAATATGCTCACTAATTTGATCTGTGGCACTACACTCACACACTTTGCTAGATGGATGTATTCCATCTGTCTTTTTCTTCAGTGGCATATCACAAGCATCAGCTTGAGCAGTAAATCTGTGCTAGAGTTAGCCATGGCTTATTATTTCTATTAATAGTCTATGAAAGATCAGTGATCTAAAAAAGTGCCGCAAAATTATACATACTAATAAAGAAGAGAGGAGAAGACTGGGGAGAAACTTGTAAGATGCCCAACAGGCAATAGTGAGCATTTTAGTCTACAGTCACATAGTTAAAATAGTCTGAAGGATTAGCAGGCAAAGCTCTGCAAATTGTCGCCATAACCGCAGCTGGGATTAAGGGGCCAACAAGTGTTGCAGCTATGATTGCACATGCTAGGATTTTCTATGCATTAATCAATTAATTATTTAGTTCCTGGGAATCTTGGATGCAAATGATAAATGGGGGAGATTATGGAGTGCTTCTGGTGTGGAGCCCAGGGCAGTCATCAAGTGCACAACAGCAGGAGCACAGCATAAATAAGAGAAGGTATGCTTGCTGCATTTATGATGACTGTCTCTCATTGTGCTCAATATGCAATTGGCTGGTACACACCTTATTTACCTGTAGGATTTTGTTTGTTTTTGTTTACTTATGAGTCCTTCTATAGTAAGCATTTTCTAGTCCTGGATAGCATGTATAGTTATGTCATCATGCAGGTCTGAGCAGAACTTGCGTCACAGCCCATGTGTTAGTCCTGGGCAGTGTAGAAAAATTCTCTTAAGAGGAGCTGCATTCTGTGGGTGGGGGCTTATGTGCTTCTACACATACCCATTTGGTAGAATCATAGAATAGTTAGGGTTGGAAAGGACCTTAAGATCATCTAGTTCCAACCCCCCTGCCAGGGGCAAGGACACCTCCCACTAAACCATGCCACCCAAGGCTATGTCCAGTCCAGCCTTGAACACCACCAGCGATGGAGCATTCACAACTTCCCTGGGTAACCCATTCCACTACCTCACCACCCTTACAGTAAAGAATTTCTTCCTCATATCCAGTCTACACTTCCCCTGTTTAAGTTTGAACCTGTTACCCCTTGTCCTCTCACTACAGTTCCTCATGAAGAGTCCCTCCCCAGCATCCTTATAGGCCCCCCTGAGATACTGGAAGGCTGCTATGAGGTCTCCACGCAGCCTTCTCTTCTCCAGGCTGAACAGCCCCAACTTTTTCAGCCTATCTTCATACGGGAGGCGCACCAGTCCCCTTATCATCCTCGTGGCTCTCCTCTGGACTTGTTCCAACATTTCCATGTCCTTTTTATGTTGAGGACACCAGAACTGCACACAATATTCCAAGTGAGGTCTCACGAGAGCAGAGTAGAGGGGCAGGATCACCTCCCTCGACCTGCTGGTCACGCTCCTCTTGACGCAGCCCAGGATACGGTTGGCTTTCTGGGCTGCAAGCGCACACTGCCGGCTCATGTTCATTTTCTCATCAACCAACACCCCCAAGTCCTTCTCTGCAGGACTGCTCTGAATCTCTTCTCTGCCCATCCTGTAGCTGTGCCTGGGATTGCTCCCACCCAGGTGGAGGACCTTGCACTTGGCATGGTTAAACTTCATCAGGCTGGCATCAGCCCACCTCACAAGCTCGTCAAGGTCCCTCTGGATGGCATTCCTTCCCTCCAACGTATCAACCAAACCACACAGCTTGGTGTCATCGGCAAACTTGCTGAGGGTACACTCAATCCCACTGTCCATGTCACCGGCAAAGATGTTGAACAAGACCGGTCCCAGCACCGGTCCCTGAGGGACACCACTCGTTACTGATCTCCAGCTGGACATTGAGCCATTGAGCACAACTCTTTGCGTGCGGCCATCCAGCCAGTTCTTTATCCACCCAGTGGTCCACCTATCAAATTGATGTCTCTTCAACTTAGAGACAAGGGTGTCATGTGAGACAGAAAGATAAACCGCAGGTTCGTGTTAGCATCCTAGAAATGCTTTTGCATTTTCCCACTCACAGTGTTGTCATATAGCAGCCACAGTTTTGACCTTAGGTGGTCAGAATTTCCAGCTGGCCAGAAGTTCATTCCCTTCCCTTGCCAGCCCTGTTTTGGTTGAGAACGGCATTTGTTTTGGCTGGAAGATGTGTAAGCAGACGAGTAGAATCATGCTGACAATGATGAGTTGATTCTGGGACACGTTACTTTGGGGAGAGAGAACCACAGGGGAAGAGAGATAACAGGCTTTTCTCTGAAGAGTGGACCAGCCAAAGCTACTGTTTATTAGTGTCAGCAAAGACAGTGCTGTAACAAAAGAGAGGGAGGCTCCAGCCAGTACTGCTTTATGTCTTCCCCTCCTTCCAGTTCATGCTTTTCTCTCCTGGTGTTTGCTCCACTTCATTTTCACCTGCTACCTTGCTGACAGGGCTTCTCTAGCTCTGCAAAGCAGCATGTGTCAGATGCTAGGTATTTGCCTCATAAAGAGGGCTTTCTGGTAAGCAACATTTCTGGCTCTGTCCAGGTGCTCAGAAGCATGCTCAGTTCTTTTGTGAGCAGGGCAGCATTTCTCCTTGCTGCTGTGCAGATAACAAAGTGAGGCAGAATAGCAGATGAATGGTCAAATTCCTCAGTGACCCCTGTGGAGACATGGCAGCCAAAGAACATGCAGACTTTTTCAACACGTTTTGAGCATAAGTATGTGACTACTGCAGGCCATTTTTTTAATTAATCTTGTCTAAGAGCCATTCCTTGTTCCTTGCTAGAGAAGAAAATCTTCCTGCTGAAAATCTTCAGACACTGAATAGATGGGTGGCAAGCAGGAAGAGGCAAAGAAATCCATTCTATAGTCCTCTTTCCGCCATGCTCTCAGCTCCATGCTGTGCTGGGAAGGGTTGCAGCTTTCCCTAGAATCCATCCCCTGCTTGTATTTTTAGCACCAAGACAGTGAAATCATGATGGAAAACTGCTTTGGTGTAAGTAATAAAGAAAGTCGACTATGACTTATGATTTCTTCTGAAGTGGAGCTGTAGGTTCAAGATGATGAGTTAAAGCTGAATACAGAATGTAGTGGTAGTTGGTAGATGACCTCCATCTCATCTTAATCTGCTCTAAATCAAACCTAAGTGACATAGTCTTTTCATGAGCCCGAACATTGAATTTCCTGTGTTCAGCTGATCAGCGAGTATCACAAGTTACACTCCCTGATAATTCACTGAAATATCTGTCTATTATTTTTGCTTCTGAATTTTCCTTCCATAGTAGACCAAAATTCCCATTTCATGCTTTTCATGCACTTTGATACAGACACAGAAGAAACGTGCAACCAGAGGTGGCTGTGCTGGCATGGAAAGCAAAAGAGGGGAACTCTAAATGTTAAAAAGAAAGGTGTGGTTATAGCATGAAGAAGCAGGTGGACAGAAATGGGGAAGTTGACCCCAATGGGAAACTCAGGGAAGTGTGATCACTCAGGGGCTGTGTCAGGCTCTCCTAACCCTGGGCCTTCCCCGGCTCCTGTGAGGCTCATGGTGTCAGGTAGCTCTTCAGGAGCTGCTACATGCTTGTCCTATGTGTCCTCTGACTTTAGGTACCCTGACCGAGTGAGCAGAGGGTGCTCAGTACAGGAATAGGCACTGAACAATGATGGTGCTCAGTGGCGTCATGGGCGGTCAGCCAGCATAGGTGTTTACAATTCGTAGGGTGGCCTTAAGGAGCAGCCAGGAAAACATCATTCTCTGTTGTTGCATAGCTGCTGCATCAGGCACATGCATGTTTGAAAGCAATTAGTCAAAGCAGTTAATTGTAGCACCATCATATAGATATCTATTCATATGTGAATAATGGCATAAGTAACTGTAGCTGTCGTTTGGGAAATCATCCTCCTTTTATATTTTATTAGCTAATAAATTTCTGGCAGCTGAGTCATCAAATTACAATAATAGTAAAATATTTTTAAGATTGACTATTTCAACCAGTGTCTGAGAATTATGTATTCACTTGCTTTCATTGGACAGATTGTTTAGATAAGAACTAAGGGCATATCCAGCAGAGGAAAGAAATACAGGTATGTCTGTCAGAATAGAAATAGTGTAAGAGAAAGAAGGATTAAATGGGATAGAGTTAGAAATTAGAGTATTTCAGTAGCATTAGCTGCAGATATTCTGTATGTAGATTCTACTCCCCAATTTTGTTTTTAATAGCATGCAGAAAATCGAAGGAACCAGTTAGTTTTGAAACCTATTATTAAACTCAAAAGCAGAATAATCACTGTTGTCAGTTATTAGGTACTTGAATAATTTGAAGTCTGGTTGAAGACAAACCAAAAAGATGAGTAACATATCTAAATATTAATTTTGGCATGTTTCAGTCTGCTTGCTGTTACTGCACATCTTTTTGGTCATAGCTATTCTATACAGACAACCTTTTGCCATCATTGTTTCTGAAAAGTGGTTCAAGTCACATTGTTATTTCAAGTTCAGGTTTGGCCATTTGCTCCCTTTAATATTAAATACTGGCCTTTATTAATGATGACATTTTAAAAATTGGCATGCTTAGTACATTAGTGCATGCTTCAAAATATCCTAGAAACTAACCATTGTCCTTAGCTTCTAACTGTGTAATTCTTCAGTACACTGATTAAAACAATTAAATACTCGGATCATTGAACAAAGAAGAAACTCGGTTTCTGTTCAAGGCCGGGCCACTGAGTCAGCATACAACTTGGAGACGTGTTTTGGCACTCTTTCTTGAGTGGAACAGCACCTCGGTTGGCGCAGCACTCACTCCAGTGAAACCGCCTCTTGGCAAAGAGCTGCCGTGCACGAATAAGCATGAACAAGGACTCTGGCCATTAATGTTTCTGCTCTGTGAGCAAAAAGAAAACTTTGGGGGTTGATTTGTTGGTTTGTTTTCCTTTCCAAAGCATGTTCTGATCTTTTGATGCGAGTACTTTACAAACACTGAATATGATGACACACTTCCCAAGTAAGCAAGTAAATAAGCTCAGTAATGATAGCCTTGGCCTAGTATGCATTAGTCTAGGCTATGTACAGTCATAACAAAAGACAGCATTTGCTCTGCAAAACTGTGAAATTAAGGGAAAGGAGATCAGACAGATGTAGCAAAAAGTTGATTCCTAGGAGGGGTGAGATTGCACCGGCGAGGCTGAAAAGCACTCACATTGGCATGCTGGTTATCTAACCACTGTTGGCAGTGCAGAAAAGAACAATTTCCAGGTCAAATGAGGGGAGATATAAAAATTTGGCTTAGTGAATGTTCTCAGGGGCCTGCTTTTCTTGCACATAATAGAGGCATTAGCAAAATCCAGGGGAGTCAGTAGTGTTGCCACAGTCCATATGGGTGGTTGAAGAACTGTTTGGACCCTGTGTTGTGCCACAGAATACTGCAGCTAATGAAAGTCCAATGCCTTCTGTACAAAGATGAATATTTGGTATTGAAAGGGACTCTTCCATTGCCAGTGTGAGTGGCTGCCTTCTAAGAAGCTGATCATGCTTTCCTTAATCTCTCTCCTTGATGAGCTGCCTGAGAAGCAGAACAACAGCAGAGTCAGCATAAAGCTTCGACTGGATCTTTGCTCCATTCCTTGTTGTATGAGTTACTAATAGGTTAGTACAACCAAGTTTTGTGTATCTGAGCAATTACAGTGCCATTCTTGTGGTTTTATATAGCTGCCAGGCCACAAGAGGGATGGCCTGAACAACTCTCTTCTTTCACAAGTGTGAATAACTTTTGCATTTCCTTACCACATCCAGATGCAGGACATCAGTGAAATTAAACAAAATAGCAGACCTCCTAAAGGTCTACAGGGAGCTCAAGAAATCGTCCAGTGTTTTTCATGGGTCAGTGTTATTGAAATGGCATGACTTTACAGCCATTTTGAAGAAATGCATTTACACTAGCTTGAAACTGGAATCTTAAGTGTTTTGTTTTAAATGAGGAAACGGGCATTGGGCAATTTATAAATTCTCTAAGAAAATTTTATTGGACTAATCCTGTGTATGTTGAAAATAGATAAGGATTATTGAAGCCCCATCCTGTAAAACTGAAGGGAACTGAAGGAACTGTTCATGTATAAGGGATTTTCATAACAGCTGCGATTTTCTTGTTATTTATCTTGCTGTTGTGCCTTCAGGCCTTCTTAAACTCTTATTGTACAGACATGTTATAAAGAGGCATTATAGCTTGCAGCCTTGGTTGTGACAGGATGAAACAGTTTGGTGAATGGCACGGATGGCCCAAGGAAAAGAGTAAGAGGAAAAGTCTAGTAGGGATAGCTAGTGGTATTGGGGGTGGGAGAGTGGGGGACCACTTGTTTCGACTTCGTAACCCGGGTCATGGCTGTCATGCAAGGCAAGACAACCAATGAAGCCATGCTGTGAGAGGAAGGGGTGAAAGCTGAACAACTGCAAGAGGAGGAGAATTTTCAGACTTGAGGAGTTTAAAGTTATTAGGGGATTTAAATTATTATTATTACTAATAATAATAATTAATTTTATAGTGTTCTACTGAAGGTCAGTGGCTGACTAATGCTTCGGACAAAGGATGCTTTTGTTAGAGACATATTTTCTTGGAAATAAAACCATACCAGTGTTAAATATACTTTGAGATGCTGACACCCTGCTTCCTGACCGACATTAGCAGGATGCTGCCCACAGTATCCATATGAGCTGTGATCCTCTCAAATCACACTGCCATTGCTGGAGCCAAGGGGAGGCATGACATGCCTGCATTCGAAAGTCTTCTACATGACTGGTTGTTGCTGCCAGGTGACTCAGACACCAAGTGTCCCTGGATGTCCGCTGGAGCTGTGGCATCACTCACAATGCCGTGTTTGCTGTTGGTGATTGGATGAGTCACTGCATGGGCACACTGTTGCTCATCTTTGCTACTGCCTCAAAAACTTTGTTTTATAACGTGCTGTAAGGCTCCATCACTCTTTGGACCACAGACACTCAGGAGATAATCTACAAAAAAATATAGGGCAGCCTATTTGGCATTGTGAACACAGGGAAGCATGGTGCCTGATGTGGCTTCTCCTCTTCCCTTTTGATTTCCAGCTGCCATATCGTGATCATCTCAACACCAAACAGCTGTAGCCCCTCTTCCTAAATGGTAGCAGTAAAAAACTCAGTAGGACTGGGACATATTTGCTCTGCTTAATACCCTTCTTCACCTCCTGGCAGCAGCATTCCTCATATTTGCTCTGTGAGGAATCAGTACTTTAAAAATAGAAATTAAAAAAGGGAGGAGAAGAAAAGAAGGAGAAAAAAGGAACCTTCTGAGACCAGCTTCAGCTATAATTTTAAAAAGGCTGGTGTATTTTTAAAATCTTTACTTTCCTGTTGACATTATCATAAAGGCCCTTTTTGATGTCTGTAGTTGTGTTTTTATATCATAGTGAGTGACCTAACTCTGTTTTTATTCATCTCCTTTTCTCTCCCAGTGGAGTTTTTATACTGTGATTTGGCTTCCATGAAGTCTATACGGCAATTTGTGCAGCGGTTTAGAGCAAAGAATTGTCCACTCCATGTCCTGGTGAATAATGGTGAGTTCTGTTTTATTTCTTCATATGTCTGCAGGAGAAGATATGACAAATGGGGCTCTCATCTATCACTTCACATTTCAAATCAATTATCTGAACCATACAGCAGGTTAAAGTATGGCTGCATAAACAGGGAGGTTTTTCTAGGACTTAAATTGTATTTTTTGGAGAAACTATCAGCTGAGCAGACCAAACACTTCAGTGCCACCCCTGCTTGTGACATTATTGCAAGTCTTGTTCCTTTGCTGTGTTTTTTAGCTCTCCAGCACTAAAAATTGTGCAACTGCACAAGAATCTGAGCACCCATGATAAATATAAAAAAGGAAAGGAAGGCTCTACTGCATGGGTGTATAAAAACTGTCTTTAAACCTTTATTTACTTTCCTTCCCCTTATATTTTCCCTGTATGAACACATGCATTCACTGTGGCTGCCTGGTGAGCTGGGTTGGGGGATTGATCCTTATGAGATATAGTCTAGCAAATTATCCAGTGACCTCAGAGCAGTCACTGCTTAGATCAAGGTGGTACTGGAAAGCTGTCTGTAAAGCTGTGTCCTCAGTAGTCAGAGAACAAATTAAAAGGACAACATTTATCTTGCATTTGTGCAATTATCAAATGAATCTCATTACTGTTAGGGATTTTTATTTTTGTTATTCACATACTTGCCATCTAATTATGTTTTTTAGCCACAGCATTTTTGGAAACCAGCCCGTACAATACTCTTCCTCCAAAAAACATGCATGCTCTGCATGCGCTTTCCTAAAGGGGAATTTTCATGTGTCTGTTTAACTAGGGGAAAAACCCGCCAGCAACAGTTTAGGCTTCTTTTAGAAGTTTTTCTGCTTTTACATGTTGCTATTCTTGTTTTTCCAATTATTTACATATATTTTTATTAAGACATCCCAAAGAACATTTTCAGTTTTCCTGTGCACCCTTCAGTCCTAGTGAGGGCAAACGTACTGTAAATAAATGGGTTTGTTACAATTCGTTGATGCCTTAAAGAGCTTTCAGTAACACAAGCAAATATTGCAATAAAAATTCAGGAGTATTTGAGTTCCTGATTGATATGAAACATTCATGAAATGTTCAATTAAATGTTCATTTTTTATTTGACTAGTCAAAATAGCCTATCATTATTATTTTAATTATGCAATAATTAAAGGTAGTGGATATTTAATCCTGCTTACAAAATCATTCCAGTTTTCCATGCCTACTCCAGCAGTTTTCCAGGTCACTGGTGATCTTTTAAAGAAATGTAGCTTCATCACTGGCTCTCCATCCTTTGCTTAGCTCAAAGATCTAACTGGGAATTAGATTAATACTGAAATCATGAGTTTCAAAGTATTTTCCTAGAGCTAGACACCAGGTCCCACAAAAATTTCAGTGATGTTTAGGTATCCAGCTAATTCAGACACTTTAAGAAGCCTTGTATGAACATTTAGGGTGTTCAAAATGGAGATTAGTGGGCTAGAGTCACCTCCTCTCTTTTTGTTACAGCTGATTTTAGCATATACATTTAACTTTCTAATTTCTAATTTAAAAGGAAAAATTTGGTTGAATGCACACATTATTTCAGCTGACAAATAATGTCCTGTTTTTCCATTACTATGCTTTCTGCATCTGTAATGTGCATGCTCAGCCCTTGGTTTTTAAAATAAACAAAACATGTTAAAGACGCAAATAGACTATTATATAAACATTTAAAAAATATGATGTGCTAATGCTAAAAAGAGAAAAATGCGGTGACACAGAAACCAAATTATTTTTCCGTGAAAAAATTAAGTAATCTACGTAGCTGAACTATGAGGCACAGAAAGATGGATGCAGGACAAGCAGTTTTGAAAGCTTAATCTGACAGAAGGTTAAAAGAATGTCTTCTACTCTGCTAAATAGCAATTGGGTGCCATTTTTTGGTTTTGTTTTTGAAAAAAACCTGTATCTTTGTACAGTTGAAAAGCATGTAGTAAATTGCAGCATGTACACTACTGTAAGTATTTAATACATTCATTAAAATATATGCTGTTAAGATACGTTAAGAAAGTCTGCTATTTTCCTGTGGCTGCAGAAGGGACAGATAGTAAAACACTTCATAAAATTCCACAAGCAGTAGTCACTGTTTCATGCCAGAGGGGGTTTTTTCTAACTTCCAGTCAGTCATTTTCTGTGTGTGCTAGAAATATTTCTCAGCACCTCGTAGTTAATGTTTTTACTTATACATTGTTTACAGTATTGAATGATTCTAACCAAGAGACCTACCGCCAAAATCACATCATCTTTAATGATAACAGAATACCTATGGATACCAAACATAGATGGTCTAACTTATTAACAAAGACATACTAACTACTTTTTATGTTGCAGTTCATTGAATGGTTTGTGATTCTGGCTACAGGTTAGAAAAGGAGGGGGAGAAAACAATGAGGACAGCTGGTATACTCCTTGGCATGCACATCAACACAAAAAAAGATCTTAGAGATTTTAGGATATTATTAGCAAGCTGTACACAGGTTACAGTTAATATATTTCAGGTAAGAGCCTATCTAAGCCAATTTAAAATCAATATTTCTGAGCTGCTGGCTAATTCAGACCTGCATATTTCATACTTCATGGGTCATCTAAGAAATCTCAGTCTCTTGATAGAATGGATATATCTCTATAAGGTTCCCTCTTTAGTTCCCAGGGAATAATAAAAGCTTTATCAGCAGGTACCTGTGTGAAATATATACATTTCTTTCTGTTACCATAAAGTAATAGCCATAGTTCACCCACATGCAACACAGCCATAATCCTTTGCAGGGAGGCATCTTAGTCCCATTGATCACATGTTAAATTATTCTTGTCTTTGAGTATTTGCAGGACCAGATCATCAGAAGGAAGTGAGATCTGAAGGGTAGGAGCAAGTGGATATATCACAGAATCGCAGTATTTTATAAGTACTAACCTATTAACAAGTATTATTGATTAGTTAGGTTTAACAATAGTTATTTACATTATCACAGTAAGTTCCATGTGAAAAGATCCTGTCCCACTGGATTAGGTAAGAGCCAGCTCCCCTTTCTGTAGCAGCTGCAGTTTACACAGACTATCTTATAGTCTTATGAAAAGGAGAGAAACTCAAGAGAAGTGGAGATTCACTGGAGGAGGGAAAGTTAGCAAGGAGGGTTGCTGTTGACTCCAGTGGAAGTTGGACTTCATAAAAAGTAATGCTTCTCCTCCAGCCACGTAGGAAGGCTCATTCACTCAGTGAATCTTGTTGCAGCATCTTTCTTACAGCATCATGTTTCATCTTTGTCTTTCCTTGAAGACAAATAAGAGCAATATATCAGCAAAGCTGAGATGAAAAAGGTATAGAGGGACAGGGAAAAAAAGAGGAGGACAAGCAGAAGGGCAAGTGGCCCTTTACCTTTGTGTGATGGATGATAGGTAGTAGACATCATGGGAGAGATGGGCCTTTGGGAGATGTTTAGAGCTGGAAGAGGTAATTTGAGGTGGTGGGGGAGTTGTTTTTAAATTCATATTCCATGGATGATGGGCAAAACCAGAAGATTCATAAGGACACTATCATGCAGCGTAAATGTGTTCTAAAATGAGAAGATATTCTCAGGGCCATATTTTTCTGAAGAAACTTTGTGCACAGCAGATACCGTTTTACTCAGATTTTTCAGAAGAAGTTATCTAAGAGAGATGACTGGAAAGTATGAGGAGGCTGGCTGATCACACGCTGCTCTTTACAGGCATTAAGGGCCTTGGGTACTGGGAGTAACTTGTCTGGGCACATGTGTCAGAGCACCATGATACTTCTGACGGGATTCAACCCAACTTGTTCAGAATGATTGAGGGTTATACAGTGCCAGCATTACCTAGTGCCCAGATTTTTAGCAGTAGTCATCAGCTAGAGCTTTTATTATACTTGAATAGCACTGTTGTCTGCTAGAATGTTTGTATCCTATGTAAAGATATCAGATTTCTTATAAAAGATTGTTTCTCATTAAAAGAACTAGTAAGTTAAAAGAGTAACTTCAGGCTACTTCTGACTTTCAAACTGTAAGATTTCATTCATGAAAATCTTGTCTTCCCTTTGATACTATCTTTGTCTTTTTAATTATTTCCAAAGCTTTTTCTATGTCTGTGATATCAAACACTTTGTGAAAAGGGAAATATCTCAGGCTCCACATGCTGTAGGTTCTTGACACATTTGCTTTTATGTTCTCAATATGAATGTTTTATCAGTGGAAGACAGATACAAAATTCAGCTATTGATGGATTAGGAAACCCAGCCAGTTCTACTGAAGTGTGTGGAACATTTGCCATTGGCTTTCCTCAGAGGCAGGAGTGAGCCATGTCTTATTCTTACCTAATCCTATCATAGCTTTTAGGTAAAAATATTTTTATACAAAGTGAAAAACAGGATATTGTACTTCTAAGAGAAATTCCTATTCAATTAGAAAGCTGTAACTGGCTTTCCTATTTTCTGATTGTGATGGGATAACTCACCACTGTGCCAACTCAAATTACCAAGCTACTGAGCATATTTTTAGGAAACAAAGTGTTTGGTGTTTTTTCCCAGCCAGACCCAATTATGAATGCTCTGATTTATTTTAGTATTAAAAAAAATGTCAGTTATGGAACATATTTTAGTTTTTTAACCTACGCATTTTCCAAGGAACTAGCCTGTACTTTCCGTGTTTGCTGTGTAGGAGCATGACAATGAATCAGAAAGTGAATCTGTTCTTAAGGAGGTATTGCAGCCTGTTCAGTTTTATGCTGAACCTACAAAGTTTTGGTTGTTCTCACAGTCCTTGAATGTGGATTGTCTGCATTTTTATTTATTTATCTATTTATGTTATTTTAAATTGCTTATAAACTAAGAGCTTGTCTTTGCTGGAAAGATGCATTGCTTTATCTTCTTTGGCACTGCCAATGCAGTCCACTTCTCTCTTGTGGCCACTATAGGTGGGTCTCGAAGCACTACCAGTAGACATTACTCAATTTTCAGTTCCTTACTAGTTAGCCAAACTTTCAATGTTTGGGCTAAGAGTTTCCATGCCAAGTATTTGCCTTAGGCTAGGGGGGAGTGTTATTTATTTTTTTTATTTATTTTTGAATGCGAGATAAAAGTGTTTATCTGTTTCCAACAATGATAAGAAAAACATCTTAGGGATTTTTAAAGTAAAAAATTATGATAAGTTTCTTTATAAAGTCTCCGGTGTTATCAGTGGAATAGGGATTTGAATACAGGCAAAATGCTACGTTTGTGTTAGAGGTGGCTGCACCTTTCACCACTGATGAAATATTCCATGATGGGTCAAGTCAGAAGCCTGTAAAGCACTGTGGTTTGAAAGCCACCTTTAATGTTTTAATCACTAAAGATTTTGCCTCTACCAAGCATGTCCTGCGTTGAGACTGAGCAGGTCTTCCTGATGGAATCACAACCCTGAGCCACGGTGGGAAGCACTGTGTGGAGGCCAGTGCACTGGCACTGAGGCTGGGCACCAAGGTCTTGTCTGCTCCCTGTGGCTGCCTCTGAGCTGGGGTGGAGATGGGCGTTGTGTCTTACCTCAGGCTCCTCCTGGTCTCTCCACTGTCTAGACTGGGGGCTTGGGTCCTCTACGATCTCTGTGACAGGTTTCTTTCCTGTTAAAAGCAGACTACTGGATGGGGAGAAGTTGGTGGGGAGTTCTGGGTGTCTGGGTTTTACCTTGATAAACAGTTGGAACATGACTGTGGAGCTGGAATGTGATTTCAGCACTCTCAGGATGTAAACATCTTCCTAGTCATGGCTGGTGAACTGATGTAGATGGTGGCCTCAGGTAGCTAGTGACCACTTCTTTCTGGAAGTGCTCCCTCTTGCATTTTTAGGCATGATGACAAAACCTGTAGCATGGAAGAGGAAGAAGCCTGGTTTGAAAGCAGGTGGGGCAAGACCATAAGTTCCAAGAGAGGCAGATCTATATGAGAAGCCTGAGAGTGGAGAACTGAAATAGAACAGGTAGTTAAGGCTGGGAAGTTATAAGGGAGAGACAGCAGAAGATGGAGTGAAGATTTGGTGGGAGGAAACAGGGCTGTCAGGTGGGATCCATTAGGATGGGGGAAAAGTTGATGGCAATACATTTGAGTTTGCTGACTGAAAGACTTTTAAATGGAATTAAACTATGAATGTAGCATATATTCTTGTTCAATATCAGGATATTCATAAGGCAATAAGCATGGTGAGAGGGAGCTGGGGTGGGTAGTGAGAATGAAGAGAGCCATTAGGTATATCTGAACTGTAGGAGAGGTCTCGGTCAGAATTTGCAGGTGCTTAGACACCACATAGTTCACAAGGATTGAGTCCTTATCTCGAGGACTAGAGTCTCTGTTCCTGTAAAGAAACCAGCCTCAAAAGCAAGAGAAGAGCCAGCCAGGCATGTGACTGACAGATGCCTGTAGGATGCAGAGTGAAATTTGTGAGATTCAGACACAAAGGACCTAGAGTGGCTGGCTAAGAAAATTAGAGAGAACCAACTTACTGTTTTCAGGGAAGCAGAGAGGCAGATGAAGCTGATACGCAAGGCTGGGGCTGGACCTCTCCCCTCCTTCCCACATTCATGCTGTTCCTTGATAAGATCAGTGTGGGGTCACTGGATTCTGGGGGTAAGGGAGGGAGGGGAGCACAGTCCTGAGCTTTGGCTGGGAAGAGGCATGCAGTCCTTGGCTTATGCAGGGCCATGCATTTTGGCTGGCACAGGAAGGCAGCATCCATGTTCTGGGAAGAAGCAGGAGAGACCGAACCCTCTGGAGCCAGTTTTCCTCTGCAGCCTGAAGCTGGGTCCTGATGCTGCCCTCCTCTTTATCAACCTGTTTTCACCATGGACAGTCCCCTTCAGGACACTGACCTGCTACTGATGGCAGTGGATCTTCCCAAAGGTCAAATGCACTGATGTGGACTCTCGGTGTTATCTAGGTGTCATCACTATGTCATGGGGTAAAATTTCTTGTGTTTGCTTCAGTTTCCTACCAGTTTGCTTTAGAAAACTGCATCTGCATATATACAGAGTTCCAGAAGATACTGGGAAGTGCAAGAGTCTGAACTCCTGCTGGGGAGACAGGAAATAGCATCAGAGAGCTGTACCGAGCTTCATTTGTATTTTTGCGTTTTTCTTCTTCGTAACTGTTTGGATTTTTGCCTTTTCAGCTTTCATACACTGAAAAGCTGGCTTCTGTGTGTGGTCCTGTCTAGACTCAGAACATTTTTTTTGGGATACCAGTCAGTGTGCAGCATGCCTGTAGCACTGGGCTCTGGGTTACAGATGAAGTTTGGCAAGCAGTGTGTCTCAGTGGTGCTGTAAATTCCTCTCTCTGCAGCCCAGATGAGGCATACCTGTAAAAAGCAGTTATATGGGCACAGCTCTGTTTCCGATAGGCACTTCTGGAGGCAGTTCTTCTAATAAGGCTTTGCACCTTCTTGTTGCTCACTAACCAGGAAAGATCTGCAGGACAAGTGTATTCTGGGATAGCACAGCCCAATAGAATGATATGGAGCAAGCAATCTAGTATAGGCAGCCTAGCAAGAGGATGCTGCTACACTGTCATTGAGATGTGTATAGAATCATAGAATCATAGAATAGTTAGGGTTAAAAAGGACCTTAAAATCATCTAGTTCCAACCTCCCTGCCAGGGGCAGGGACACCTCTCACTAAACCATATCACCCAAGGCTCTGTCCAACCTGGCCTTGAACACTGCCAGGGATGGAGCATTTACAGCTTCCCTGGGCAACCCATTCCAGTGCCTCACCACCCTTACAGTAAAGAATTTCTTCCTCATATCCAATCTAAACTTCCCCTGTTTAAGTTTGAATCCATTACCCCTTGTCCTTTCACTGCAGTCCCTAATCAAGAGTCCCTTCCCAGCATCCCTATAGGCCCCCTTCACATATTGGAAGGCTGCTATGAGGTCTCCACGCAGCCTTCTCTTCTCCAGGCTGAACAGCCCCAACTTTCTCAGCCTATCTTCATATGGGAGGTGCTCCAGCTCCCTGATTATCCTTGTGGCCCTCCTGTGGACTTGTTCCAACATTTCCATGTCCTTTTTATGTTGAAGACACCAGAACTGCACACAATACTCCAAGTGAGGTCTCACGAGAGCAGAGTAGAGGGGCAGGATCACCTCCCTCGACCTGCTGGTCATGCTCCTCTTGATGCAGCCCAGGATACAGCTGGCTTTCTGGGCTGCAAGCGCACAGCGCACACTGCCAGCTCATGTTCATTTTCTCATCTACCAACACCCCCAAATCATTCTCTGCAAGACTGCTCTTAATCTCTTCTCTGCCCAACCTGTAGCTGTGCCTGGGATTGTTCCGACCGAGGTGGAGGACCTTGCACGTGGCATGGTTAAACTTCATCAAGTTGGCATCAGCCCACCTCACAAGCATGTCAAGGTCCCTCTGGATGGCATTCCTTCCCTCCAACGTATCAACCGAACCACACAGCTTGGTGTCATTGGCAAACTTGCTGAGGGTACACTAAATCCCACTGTCCATGTCACTGACAAAGATGTTGAACAAGACCGGTCCCAACACCCATCCCTGAGGGACACCGCTCGTTACCATTCTCCAGCTGGACATTGAGCCACTGAGCACAACTCTTTGTGTGCAGCCATCCAGCCAGTTCTTTATCCACTGAGTGGTCTACCTGTCATATTGATGTCTCTCCAACTTAGAGACAAGGATGTCATGTGGGACAGTGCCAAATGCTTTGTACAAGTCCAGGTAGATGACATCAACTGCTCTACCCCTGTCCATCAGTTCCGTAGCCCCATCATAGAGGGCCACCAAATTGGTCAGGCAGGATTTCCCCTTAGTGAAGCCATGCGGGCTCTCACCAACCACCTTGTTGTTTTTCATGTGCCTCAGCATGCCTTCCAAGAGAATCCACTCCAAGATTTTGCCAGGCTCACAGAGGTGAGACTGACTGGTCTGTAGTTCCCTGGGTCATCCATTTTCCCCTTCTTGAAAATGGGGGTTATATTTCCCTTTTTCCAGTCATCGGGAACTTCACCTGACTGCCATGATTTTTCAAATATGATGGACAGTGGCTTAGCAACTTCATTTGCCAGATCCTTCAGGAACCGCGGATGGATTTCATCAGGTCCCATGGACTTGTATACATTCAGGTTCCTAAGATGCTCTTAAACCAGATCCTCACCTACAGTGGGCCCAGAGTCTTCATTCTCACAGCCCCTGCGTCTGCCTTGCAGGACTTGGGTGGTGTGGTCAGAGCATTTTCTGGTGAAGACTGAGGCAAAGAAGTCGTTAAGAACCTCAGCCTTCTTCAAATCCAGGGTAGCCAGTTCTCCTGATAGCTTCTGGAGAGGGCCCACATTGTCGCTAGCCTGCCTTCTGTTTGCAATATACGTATAGAATCCCTTCCTGTTATCTTTCACATCCCTAGCCAAGTTTAATTCTAAGTGGGCCTTAGCTTTCCTAACCTGGTCCCTAGCTTCCCGGACAACATCCCTGTATTCTTCCCAAGCCGCCATTCACTCCACTATAGATGGCCCTATTCCGGAGAGAAGTGGCTTACACTATTTTATATGTAGATAGATCCACTCATAGATCTTTTGGAGTGTGGATGTGCAGAGCAGAGTGGTTTGGACACTCTGTTAATTGAGGTGAGTCACCTTGTGTGGCTGCACTCATGGGGTGGAAAATGCGGCTAAGTCAGTCAGCTGTCCCAGTATAAAACCTGTATGGAGAAAAGGCTTTGTGCTTTTACTTTGAGTTACTGTCTCTAGTCTTTTTTCCCCTAGGGAACTTTTTTGGTACAGTATGTATCTCTTTCTTGTACATAACAAGAATTGGGTGGATGAGATTATGTAGGTTCATTTCCTGCTGTGAAGGTGTTACATGTAAGCGTATGTGACTAACCTCTTGCATTTTCTGCCCAGCCTTTGGGCTGCTGGGGATAAAAGGACTTTCAGGTGGGGGCACTGCCTCCAAACCCACTTCCGTGAGCCAGTCTGGGAAAAAAGACATTTTGTTATCCATATGAAGAGATTTTAAATCTTTCTTCTTTAGTGAGTTTGAGAGACATACTTCTAAAAGCCTCCAAGAAATTCACTGTAAATAAATCTAGATGAGTGAAATACTTTTATTTTTAAAACTCTTAAAACATGTTTTATGATGGAGCTGAATGATAAGAAACTCAGGAATTACAGCAAAAGTCTACCATCATCTACAGTACAAGCAGACATGGTAGAAACTCTCCTATGTATATTCCAATAAAAATACAGTATGCCTGGCCTATAGTGTTAACAACTGTCATAAGGTTTTTGGTTATGCTGTGAGCAGTATCAGACCCATTATGCTCTTAAAATCACCTAAGACTGATTCACTGATCGATCCTAAGAGTTTCATTTGAAACTTCTGTAGAAAATCATCATAAATGCCTATTTGCAAAGACAGTACTCTTGAGGTGTATTCATTCTTTGAGAGAAAAATACAACTATTGCCTAGTCATAAAAGTAAAAAAGGATATTTTTTATTCATTATAGCTAATAAAAATGTGTGTAATTGGAACTTATTGCAAAAAATGCATAACTGCAGCACATTGGAATGTATTACTGTATGTATGAGAACGGTTTTCCAGCATAGTTATGCAGCAAAGTATTTTCCTTATTCTAGTTTATTTCTATACTTGCAAAATCACACACCTGTGTGTCATTTTGTCAGTTTTTGGCATGCATATTGTCAGCCTTTTGCCTGAATATTTCAGTAACAGCTGATCAAAGTAAAATCTCCTGTTCATCTTACTTATTAATTAATTTTCTAATGATATGCTGATATCAGTGACAATTTTAAAAATAAATCTGGAAACAATGCAACTAAATCAGAGGGAAAAACATACAAGAAAGTTGAATAAGAACTGAGGTGTTTGGCATTAATGGTCTGCGTGCTGCCACTTCAGGTTTCACATGCACTCCAAAACACTGATGAGACTATTGATAATTAAAATCAGAAAGACTGTGGATTGTATGGATTCTATAGCAGAAGAACAAGAAAACTCATTCTTAGTTTACAATGAAGAGGTAAGGTAAACAAACAAACAAAGAAAGGCTTTTTTTTTTTAAATGTTTCAAATAGTACTGGATTAATTGAAAGAATTAAAAATAGAAGCAGCTTTCATTCTTTGAGTTACCATTTGGGGCCCCTGAGTAAAGCTGATGATGTTTCAGGACCAAAGAAAATCAATAGTGCGCCACTTTCAGTACCTATTGAATGCCTACGCAGTTAATAATGCAAAAAAGAGAGCTTGCTGCTACACTTCCAAGGTTTTCCCTTTTGTCAGAGAAGCAGCCAGGTTCAGTTGCCTGTTGGGTATTCCTTTGTACACTTGCCCTCAGTGAATTAAAATGGCTTCTCCTCAAACAAAAGAAACAACCCTTAAATTGCAGGGCAAGATTTTTTGATAGCCTTGATATGAACCACCTCAAAGATGAGAGTCTTCTTAAAAAAAAAAAAAAAGGAATAAAGTCTTTCAAAGGTGTTTTGGATTAATATTAGTTGAACTTGAAGACAAAAAGGGAGTTCTAGTAGTGACAAATGCAAGCAGCGATGATTGTGCATGCTCAAGGACTTGACCGCAGTTTTTACTCAGAGGAAGCTCCTGAAGAATGAGAAAAGTAATTTTTGGAAATGTGTATCTTAACAGTTGTGCATTGCAGGAATGAAATTTTTTTCCATCTCCTGATCTGGCCTCAGATCTGTGTTTGCTTCCAGAACATGCAGCACAGATGGTGGAGACTAATTGGGGTGAAGGGCAAAGCCTCTATGTGCTCTTGAAATCCTGTGTCTTGTCCAGAGGTTAAGGGGGCAGTTACTGAAGCACAAGCATCCTCAGGGCTGATGTCAGTGGTGACAGCCTCCCCGGGTTTGCCTGCTGGTTGTGATGCAAAGCTGAATGGCTGTATCTGCCGTCTAACACACTTCTCTCCAGTCATATCCCTCTAGCCCTCTGTCTGACTCAGCCAACAGTGTGTGTGTTTGCATGGATGGGTCCTATAGTGAGCCCTGCAGCAGCCCCGGCAGACGCAGAAGCAGCATTTAGGGTTTACATGAGCTTTGCTGTGCCAAGGCAGTTTTCTGTTGGCTGCCATTTCAGGGGCTTGCATTTTAATCATAGAATCATAGACTGGTTTGGGTCAGAAGGGACCATAAGATCATCTAATTCCAATCCCCTGCCATGGGCAGGGATACCTTCCACTAGACCAGGTTGCTCAAAGCCCCATCCAGCCTTGCTTTGTACACTGCCAGTTTTGTGTTTCTTTACCAGTGTTGCTTCAAATACACCTCCGGTAGACTGCTTCCTCCTGCCTTTTCCAAGTGTCAGAACTTTGGAGGGCAGATTGGCCCTCAGGGAGATGCAGATTGTTTCCTTGCACCAGCCCTGGTGCTCAGAGCTGTAGTTATGTAGCAAAGAAAAAGTCTCAGCAGGGCTTGTCTCACTTTTCTGTCTGTCCATACCCCTCACACCAGTGCTCAGTCCCAGTCACTGTTCTGGATGTCATTACGTGCAGATTAGGGAGGAAATGGAAACCTGTTTACAATTCTGTGAGCAGTTGCACCATGTGTCAGAGTAAGTGCTGCTGAGGAAGGGGAATACAACAGGACAACTGACCAGACATCCTCTGCTCTGTCTTCATGTTGTTAAAGCTGAGATGTGACATACAGAGAAACCATACCTGGTAGCTGGTTTTTCCTGTCATTCTGAGGAATCTGGGAAAGTGGCTGCAATGACACAGAGAGATGCCAATCAAAGCTTTTGTAGAGCCCCATCATATAATTTGTGTTGTGTTTCTTTCATCGTACCATCAACAAGCATCGCTCATGTTCAGTCTTATGTTCTCCATATGCAGCTACACTGTGTTATAACCAACCCTTTTGTTTGCTCTGTCATCTTCTCTCATTTCTTATCCTCACTCTGCTTCTCCAGTTAACCAGTAGACAGCCATAGGTGAATTGCTAAGGGTGTTGGCCATGCTAAAAATACCCTGAAAATACCTCCTTTTCATCCTGAGCAGCAGTAACGAAGCAAAACTGTCATATGGCAGGACCTCCCAAAGAAGGAGTGCTGTAGATAACAACATGTGCTGTTTAAAATGGTCATTTAATCATAGGGCTAACTGACATTAATAAGCAGAATGTTAAAGGCTTTTCAATGGACATGTGAAGTAGCACAAGGATTAAGCTGACATTTTCTCATGTCTATGAGCAGAGGTGGCCTTTTTGCTGTATCATGTTCATGTGTTGTAGAGAGAAGACAAATGGCCTACAATGTTACTCTCCTCACACCACATCCATCTACATTGTAATTACAAAGGTCGGGTCTACTTGTGTGATAATTAAATTTTAATAAAATAAGAATAATTTATAACATTCAAGTCCACTTGTAGTTGAGTGGGATAGCTGTCCCCCACAGAGCCTCAGTATGCAATATAATTTATGCATGAGTTTAGGATTTTCTGCAAGATGCTGAAATCAACATTGTGTGTTAGGGATGTGGGTACTTATTTTAGGCACTGGATTTGAAAATTGTGGCTTGTAGAAATATATGCAAAACTATTGCCAAAATAAGCATTCAGAACCTCATTTCAATATGCAGCTGCTTGTAAGCAAATCAGGATATATTGGGGAAACTTACTGCATCTTTTCTCACCCACACCAGTGAGATAGAAGTTACAGATTTCAGATGAAGACTCAACAGATCTTTAAACTCCAGCCAGGACTCAGCAGAAATCCATCTGGGAGAGCAGGTCTGCTGCTTAGCCTGATCTTGTCTCCACTGCTCTGAGCTCTCTGATGGAGGGAATGTTGTTGGGATCACCCAGCTCCCACCTATTGCAGATGGATTAATTATGGTTGTGTATCTGCAGTATTGCATTCTGGCATGTCAGCAATGGGTTAACTCAACTTTTAATGTCTTCAGAACACTTTTAACAAATGAACTCATTTAACCTCACAGTCCTGCAGGGAGAGAGGAAGGGAGGGGGAGAGTCAGTTTGACTGTTTTCTGGATAAAGGAACCCAACTGGGGGTTTTGATATTTTTCTCGGCAGGCATCAATCATTGTCTGCTTTATGCTTCACATGACATCACTAGTCATTTATTGCTCTAAATATCGTGTTTATACGATAGATAGAGAAGAGATTCAGAGCAGCCCTGCGGAGAAGGACTTGGGGGGTGGTCAATGAGAAACTGAACATGAGCCGGCAGTGTGCGCTTGCAGCCCAGAAAGCCAGCCGTATCCTGGGCTGCATCAAAAGGAGCGTGACCAGCAGGTCGAGGGAGGTGATCCTGCCCCTCTACTCTGCTCTCCTGAGACCTCACTTGGAGTATTGTGTGCAGTTCTGGTGTTCTCAACATAAAAAGGACATGGAAGCGTTGGAACAAGTCCAGAGGAGGGCCACAAGGATGATCAGGGGAATGGAGCACCTCCTGTATGAAGATAGGCTGAGAAAGTTGGGGCTGTTCAGCCTGGAGAAGAGAAGGCTGCGTGGAGACCTCATAGCAGCCTTCCAGTATCTGAAGGGGGCCTATAGGGATGCTGGGGAGGGACTCTTCATTGGGGACTGTAGTGATAGGACAAGGGGTGAAGGGGAAGTTTTGATTGGGTATAAGGAAGAAATTCTTTACTGTGAGGGTGGTGAGGCACTGGAATGGGTTGCCCAGGGAAGTTGTGAATGCTCCATCACTGGCGGTGTTCAAGGCCAGGTTGGACATAGCCTTGGGTGGCATGGTTTCGTGTGAAGTGTCCCTGCCCATGGCAGGGGGGTTGGAACTAGATGACCTTAATGTCCTTTCCAACCCTAACTATTCTGTGATTCTGTACTGCAGCAGGAGATCCATGCTCCTTCTAGCTTGCTGTTTGTCTGTAATAAATCATCAGGTTTTACCTCTACTTTCTCCTCCAGCTGGGGTGATGCTGGTCCCTGAAAGGAAGACGGAGGATGGGTTTGAGGAGCACTTCGGCTTGAACTACTTGGGACACTTCCTGTTGACTAACCTCCTCTTGGATAAGCTGAGGCAATCAGGAACGCACAGTCACAATGCTAGGATCATCACTGTCTCATCAGCCACCCATTATGTAGGCAAATTGCACCTGAGCGACTTACAAAGCAGGTACTGATCCATTTTTGGTGTTCACTGATCTGTATTAAGAATGTGCAGATTAATCTCCAAGAGAATTGTTACTGAATACTCAATGTGGGTTTTCTTTTGTTGCCTTTTTTTTTTCTTAATTAATGGGGATTTTCAAGGAATTCCTTAATATCTTTCAAGCTTGAACATAGCTTTCAGCCTTCAGTCAAAGATGCAAGTAATTTAGAAGCTTGTGAACTGTGTCTTTTATTCTGAACCTTAAAAGACCGCTTTCCTTTCTGATGCTTATACTGCAGTAATGGTTGTAGTGCAGAGCCTGAACTCATCACTGCCTAATCAGTGAAACCCAGTAACTGGGATGTTTTAAAATGGCTTGGGCAAATGCTAATAGACTTCATCCTTAAGTGAATGCATAGGTAGAGGCCCTGATCCTGCCTTCATATGCTTGTGGCTGCTGGCTCCCTGCCTGCTGCACATGGGGCTGCTGACTTGGCTCTGGGGGGGCAGCTTTACCCAGCCCACATGCTGCCTGCTGCTCCTTCCTCCCTGCCAGCTCTGCCTCTGGCCTGTGACTCCTGGCACACTGTTGCCTCTTCCCTCTGCCTCTGGCCTCTGCCTTGTCCTGCGCTGCTCCTGACATCCTGGTCCTCCCTATTGGTCTCCCTCATAGCCCTTCTCCAGCTTCCCCCACTTGTCTCCCAGCCCCAGGCTGTATCATCCCTCCCACCTGTGGTGCTTGCTTGCTCACACATCAGCCCTGTGATTCACTGCAAATGCTGGAGCCCTGTCTCTCTTGTCTGTGTCACCCAAGAGCTTACTGGGATCCAAGTGCACAGGCAGTCTGTTTTTTTAACCCAGTAAGATGGGTTAAATGCATCATTGGTTTTTGTCTGACTACTTTAGGAAAACTGTGTCAAAGTCTATGGGATATATTTAACATTAGGAAGATATCAAATGATGCAGTAAATATGTCTGGTGTCATACAGGAGCTGTGTGGTATTGTTCAATTAATTGAGGAATGGGCAGGATAACCAAGCCATATTTCAAAAGTTCCATTTCAAATACATGTACATTTCAAAAGTTCCTCGTGAAGTCACATGTGGCAATTATGCACCCACTAACAGGCTCCAACAGAGCCTCTCTTCTGAGGGGCTCCAGGGAGTTTCTGTCTGAAAGGGTCCAGTCTGAGTTTTGCATCATTTCCATGGAGAAATTCTGTCCACATCCTTTGACAGGGACTTTCACACATGTTCACAGGCACCTGGCTTGAGGTTTCATTTTGGAACAAAGACTGAAATTAGAGGGCTGGGCTGTTTCCACTGCAGACATTTTACATATGAATGCTGCATTAAGCACGTCAAACTTTCTTTTTGACTTCTGATTAGATACTATGGTATCAGTTTTATTACAAGCACATTGTTTAAACTCTGCGGGGTAGTCACAGCTTAATCTCTTGCTTGTAAAACAGCCACAGGAAATTACTCTACTCTTCACTTGATGTATGTATTCATTGTTTCTGATGGGCATATGCTGGGTGCCACCATGCAAGGGGGCTAAAGGGAGTGTAATTAGTATTTCTTTGGGCTGAAGTGCAGAATGCAAAATTAAATATGGATGTTCTATGTCTCTAGATAACAGTAGTTTCCTTGATTATAGCAAAGCCTTGTGTTGTGCCTCTTTAATTTAGGATCATCCTTACCTTTGATTCACGATTATTAACCCATATTCTAAAGGAACCAGAAATGTTTCAGTTAGGAGAGTTATGGTTGGGTATGAACATAATCAATCTGATGTAAAAAATAAAAGCATACCAGTGAGATTGACATGCAGCTTTTGCATCCAAACCTGCTCTTTAGATTTCAACTTTATTGGTGTAAGAAGAGCCGTAAAGAATGACAGACTTTGTCTCTTTGCCTGGTCTTTCCCACTTGGTTTCTCTGAATCATGCAGGGGCAGCAGTGGTGCCTACTTTCCAAGCACACAGGCACACTGGTGGAACCCAGAAGGGGCTGTAGATTCAGATCAAAACTTTTTCATGGTTCAGGTGGAAGAAGGTACTCCTGGTGGTTTTTTTAGCCTATTGTCAATAAGCCCCCAGTCAGGTGAATAGTTAGTTATTGCTTAAATGGTGCTGATGAAAACAGTGAGATCCCTTCCACATGTAAGTGTGTGCCTACAGCATGAGTGGGTAGTTTAGCAACCAACCCTGGAGGAGTGTTGTGGGGTAACATACACAGGCATTGCCTGCATCACAGGGCCTTGAAGACGCCTGATGATTCAGAGCAGCGCTGAAGAGTTTTAATGGATGTGGTAAAGACACCCATGGTAAGCACTGTGGTATGATAGTGTTCCACAAATTGCCACTGTTTTTCAGTGATGCCATCCCTCATTTTTGCCACTTGTGTGAATGGGAAATCTTTCTAAAAACTTTACAATGGCTTTTTCCTTATTTTGAATTGCACTAGTTGGCCATAATTCGTTTAACAACTTGGGTGTATTTTCCCACATTGGCTGGTCCTGACCTTGCAGGAAGTCAGCAAAACAATGTGGAGTCATTTACTCACAGTGGAGAAATGGGGCTGTATTCTGTGCTGGAAAAAGTATTGGTGGCTGCAGACTGAATTGTTTACCATGCTCGTGTCCCATTATTCCCATTATTGGTTGAGCTAGTGTCCAAACTGGAGGTGAGTGATAAGTGGCCAAGGAGAGATTCAGCAATCAAATATGTCAGAGAAGGAAAGGCAGAAGACTTTCTTGACGTAAAGTAGACAGTAAACTGAGGTTCTCTTCTCTGCTTTACCACAGATTTTTCTATTGGATCATTCTCCCACTTGGGAGATTCTGAGTTGTCAGTCACAGTTGTAGCCATCACTCCCTATTGCTTGTACTTGCTGCTCAGAGATCTGCTCTGCAGTCAGATGTCACCCATATCACAGTGACCACAGGACAACAGCATAACAAATAATTATTGGAAGGTCTGTCCCATGAACAGTATTAAATGAAGGTCTGTCCCATGAGCAGTATTAAATGTGTTGCTGTCTTCCACGTTTCCTCTTTGGCTTGTTTTCTGCTATTTTACCAATCTAATTTATCCCATGATTCTCTTCTCAGCTCTTATTGGGCAGGATGGTTAATTTAATCTTTTTAATTTCTTTTCCTTGCATTTTACATTATTTTTCCTTGTTATGTCTCTCTTTATGCCTGCCTACTCAATTTCTCTGTTACAGTTTTATCTTCACTCTTTTGAGCTTTTTTATCTCCATTGTCTTTTCCTTCCCTATGTCATCATTTTTTTCCTTTTTGAGAGGAGGAAAGGATGTAGTGTCTTATTTCTCTCACCTGTTAATTTCCTTCTCTTCATCTATCTTCCTCCTATCTTCCTCCCCGAGCCATAGTCCTATTTCTCCCCTAAGAATGTAATTTCTTCCCCTTGTTGCCCATCCTCTTCACCCTCACCAGTAAAAGAGACACAGCATGGGTACTTCAAGGCAGGACAGAGCTTGTTCCAAATTGCCAGGGCATAGCTTGTTTCATGTGTGTTATTGAAAATGCAAACTCACAAGAGCAGTGACTGTTCTCCCAGTTCTTTTGCTGAAGGATATATGAAGAACATCAAACACCTTTGTGGTCTTTTAGATCCAGACCATTTTCAACAGCAATCACATGAGTCGACAAGGGGATCCCTAAGGCAAATCATTCTCCTTCATCCCTACTTTGAATATGACTGTTTTCAAGGAGGTGAAAGTTTAACAGAAACGCTATCTATCTGCAAGCGTTTCAACAGTGATGATTTCAGCAGTTACATGATGAGGGTAGTACACTGTGGACTCTAATAGCATCGTTGTAATGTTTCTTTTTCTTCTTTTGCCTGACTTAAGTAATACTTTCTAAAGTGAGAGGAGAATAAAATATGGTCATGAGAGAATTATGGCTGTCTGGTTTTAGCAAAAGCTTGAAGAACGTTGTGACATCCCCTTGAGTTGAGATAGACTTGAACACTGCGCTGGGGTTCATGGTGCTCTTACAAGGCTAGGATGGAGGATACTTCTTCAAGTCTTCTACCCACCGAATGAAGAAGAGATTTTAGGAAAATGAAGAAAAAAAAGGCCCTATTCCCTTTCCCAGCCTATCGGTCGCACCTGAATATGCTTCTTTTCCCAGAGGTTAGCATCTTTGTGTGTTCTGTCTAGCTTTTTCTCCATGACTAACTATTCTTTTCATCATCCTCTCTTTATGCATGATAAATGGACCCTGTAATACTGTAAATCACAGATCTGTGAACTCCTCAGCCACAGTAAAACAGCTCCTTCTCTGGTTCATGTCTCCTGTGTATTCAAGACCAGTTAGTCATACTTCTCTTTCCTCTGCACTCCAACTGCGGAAGAGCTGATATTTTTTGTAACTCTCCAAGCTGGTGCAGTCCCCGGATAATTTCTGGATTTTTCCCCTGTAGCCCTAGTTCATGAATCATGTCAGAGACAATAGAGATTGAAAGAGAGGAACTGCAAAAATCCCAGCTGCCACATCTGCATACCAGCTGGTGTAAAATAGGGTAAATGTCTCTGCCAGGACTTGGGAGGATGCTAGGGTGACCAGGCAGCTCCAGTTAATCTCCTCTGGTAGGCAGTTCATAAAGACTGTAACTGGAGGTGTTGCGTACTGATGGGAAAATCTGTCTAGCACAGTGTCTGGAGTTCTCCTGTTCTTGGATGGGTGGTGTCCTTCATCTTCCCTTCTTGCATGTTTGTTGTTAAATGAATGATTAAATTTGCACAGAAAATTGAGGATTTTGTCCCATTAAGATTGCTGAGATTTTGAAAATATTGCCCATAAATAGCAATGAAAAGTTAAAATGTCAAATTACTTTTGGAAAATATGAATCCATTTTTCAGACTAAATCCTTTGATTTCAGTGATTTCTGAATATTTTATTTCTAATTTATTTGTAATTATCCTTATGAGTAGATTGCCATTTGGTTTTGAAGCATAATGTTGATGAAACTGAAACTCCAAACCTTTAATTTCTAAGTCATCCTACTGAAGTAAGATATCTCCATCAGTTTCAAATTAATTAAAAAAAAAAAAAAAACAAGACAAAACTCTGGACATTTGTTTAAAATCTATTTTTTCACTAGGAATGGTTTGATAAGCCAACATTTTTTTCAATGGAAAGGGTTTTTTTAAAAAATTCCCAGCTGGTTCCTCTAGTGCCTTTTTATTCTTCAATTCAAGCAAAACCAAGCAGGCAGCTGATATAGCATAGCACTTGTTTTATTTCCAGACTTTCAAATAATAAAGGAAAATTTGTAAAAGGAAGTGGGAGGCATTTCATGCATTATCTTTTTATTTTAGTCAGTACTGAGTCTTTCACAGTTAAAGAGCTGTGCCGTTGGTCTGTTCTTAATAAAATGCTGTAAAACCTACAGAAATTGTAATCATAACAGATTTTTGTAGATCATAACAGAGATACCTGTTAGAGATTTTATTTTTACTCAAGGAATATAAGGTTTTGTTTGAGTTGTGTTTTTTTAAAGCAGCTCCCTCGCAATGACTTCTATTGTATATTCTGGTTCTGTTTGCAAGATAAATCATGTTCCCTTGACAGGACCAAATGCCAACTGCAGCACACTGCTGTTTTCAGTTAAGTATGCCTTTCCTGCAGCAGATCACTGAGTTTTCCTGTCTATAGTTAGATGATAAGTGTTCAAATGCTTAATGCACATGCGTAAGTGTACTTCAGCCCTTCTTTACAAAATGCTGTCTGTATGCAAAAGGATTTGCTGTGTTTGCAGCAATTAGCATTAATTTCAAAAATCCACTTGTTGGCCTGGAAAATGAGTGTATTAGGGAAGGCACTATATTATATGAATTAATTAAATTATTAACTAAATTATATAAATTAATTAAAAAAATATGGGCCTTTATGTGAGCAGACCAATTCATCAATCCAGTTTTATGTTCATAATGCAGGAAGTGTTTTGTCCATGTTGCAGGCCACAGGTGATCCCTATCCATTTCTGCAACCAGTAATGGAAATATGCAGGTCAGGATGTCAACTTTACAAAGTTTTGATTTTACATTTATTGGTGTATTTTCATTCTGTCTAATCAAAATACTTTTAGGGCTCATTGGTTTCTGAAGAACAAAAGCACAATTGGCACTGCTATCACAAAGGTAATGACAGACGTTAATGCATTCAGGAAAATTAAATGTAGATTCTTTGGGTCTCACAATGTTAAATTCCTTCTTGTCTGAAAGGATTTAGTGGTCTTAACAAAGACTTATTGACAGTGGTTAATGATTTCATAGGAGGACACAATGTTTCACACTAGTTCAAAATTGCAGCGTATTGGGAGGTATGTGGTATATGGGTGTTCCTGCTGCTCAGCATTTGCCTGCACAGTAGGTTGAGTGGGAAAAGTCAGCTCTATGTGGCACACAGGACAGTGCATCTCTGTTGTAGTTTAGCCTCAGCTGGCAACTAAGTACCACGCAGCTGCTCGTTCACCCCCCAGGTGGGATGGGGAGAAGAATTAGAAAAAGGTAAAACCCTCCAGTTAAGAACAGTTTAATAATTGAAATAATAAATATATTTTATTATTAATAATAAATAATAAATAAATAAATAATGAAAAAGAGAGAAAACACAAGTGATGGTCAATGCAGTTGCTCACAACCCTCTGACTGATACCCAGCCAGACCCGAGCAGCAGTCAGTCCCTTCTGGGTAGCTCCCTTCAGTTTATATACCAAGCACAATGTGTTGCGATATGGGATATCTCTTTGCCTGTTTCGGGTCAGGTATCCTGTCTCTTCTCCTTCCCAACTTCTTGTGCCCCTCCTCACTGGCAGAGCATGAGAGACTGAAAAGTCCTTGATCGGGGTATGTGCTGCTGAGCAACAACTAAAACACTGGTGTGTATCCACATTGTTCTCAAACTGAAGCCAAAACACAGCATTGCATCAGCTACTAAGAAAAAAATCACCTGTATCCTAGCCAAAGACAGGACAATCTCGTAGATGTGCTGTTTTCCAAAACAGCATGCTGATTCAGTGTTAATTTTAAAGATAATGTACTGCACTGTGTGAGAGAGAAGGCAAATGGGACTTGAGGAGAATGCAGAGTGGAGATAGTTTGTCAGCCTGGAGAGGGGAAGCTCAGTTTAACATCTTCCAGTCAGTAAAAACACTCATTAAGGCTGAGTGAACCTTAAAAGCTTTGGAGTTCTCAGGTTCTGTGTGATTATTCAAATCATTTTAGCATTCCTTTCAATTGCTTGAACTACCACCATCCTCACAGTACCTTCTCAGTGGAGTTCTTCCAGCTGCTTGGTGTAGCTGGGGAAACCTGGCACACATGCCAGTAAATCCCTGGAGTAACATGTTAAGAGAAACAGTCAAAATGATCAGCTCACCTTCCACAAATCCCCTCTGGGTTCAGTCTGCTGTTGCTCTTGGTTCTTCACAACACATCCCTGATCTTGCCGTGTGTGTTAGGGATTACGAGGTGCAGTGGAGGGAGACAAAGGCAGATTTCTGCCTCATGCATCAAATGATAACTCTTAACCTTTTCTCTGCTCCCCATCCTAAACCTCTTCTTTTAGTGAAGGAGAACTGTTCAAAGTCTGTCCAAAAGCAGACCAAACATTTGAATACTGAAACCTGTGAAGAAAACATGGTCTTTTGATTAAATCAAGTTCATTATAAAAAAAAGTGAGTTTTATGAAAAATTTGCTTTTGAATAAAATAAATTCACTGTAAAACTATTTTAGCCCCCAGGAGTTCTTACATAGCTGTAATTTCGTTGCTCCGTTTCTTCTCTTCGCACTGTGTGTCAGGTACTGTGGTTGCCCTGGTTTCTTGTCATGGGAGGTGAAGAGGAGCTGTATACAGCACTGTTTCAGCCTCCCAAGAAGGATATAGAATCATAGAATCATAGAATAGTTAGGGTTGGAAAGGACCTTGAGATCATCTAGTTCCAACCCCCCTGCCAGGGGCAGGGACACCTCCCACTAAACCACGTCACCCAAGGCTCTGTCCAACCTGGTCTTGACCATGAAGTCTTATGTGTGGATAAATGCTCAAACCCATTTTACTGAACTGCCTGCACGATTGGATTTGACTATGCAAAGTAAGTATTACAATGGAATAGAAGATCTGCACAGGAACAATCCCTTCAACAATCCCTGACTCGTCACTTAAATCCCTCTATGAAAATGTTCATTTTGCTAAGCTTCTCCTCTTTTTCCTTGTAGACCAAGGAGCACTGTGACTCAGTAGCTTTCTGAGAAACTCAAGAACTTTTAACAGTGATGCAAGCTATGCTTGCTATGCTATGGCTCTGCAGAAATGCCCAAATGAGAATATTATGAGTTTTCCTTGAAATCTTCCAGTTCTCAGCATAAAGGGGTGGGAGGGTGTTCAGTAGCTGAATTGCCACCAATTTCGCCATCAGTCAACCAGTTTGCCAAAGCAGCAGTATCTTTTAATTAATTTTTTTCAGTGAGGTCTGGGCAAGGCAGATCTGTGGTTGTGTGTTAGCTTTTTAGGGTTTGGACATGAAATATCCTGTCATTTCCTGGAAAGCCAAACCTGGTGGACTTCACTTGCTTCTGGTGTGTTTGCAAGTGGCAGATATCTCATATGTTCCGGCCCCAGGCTATGCCATGTTCCTTCTCAGGAAACACTTGGTGTGCCATAACAGACCTCTGTTTACAGTGTTCCAAGTTGACAAGGCCAGGAAATCTATAAAAGAAAACCAAAAACCATCTGTAAGGCTGAATAGTAGACAAGGTGATTGCTGTCACTGTCCGTTATGGTACTTTGAAAAAACCACTTTGCAATGCTGGCTGTTGGACCACTTTTTATGTTACTTGTTTCTTGCAGGGTTTTTTTGTTTGCTGAAGTTGGCTTTTTATGTTCCTTAAGTAAGACACCCCTCTTTTCACAGAGCCCTTCCATACACTTATATAGATCTTGCATCTTTTCTGACAGCAGCTAAGGGCCGCTGTTGATGTATGGTTTCACACGAACAACAGCCTTTCCTACCATGTCTGGACTATGAGTCATTTCATAGGTGCCAAAAACATCCGCATTTTAATCTTTCCTGTACTTGTTGGCATTTCAGCTGTATTTCTTCTTTAACCTGGAAAGGTCTTCCAGCAGAGGGTAAGGATTCTTGTTACTGTTTTTAACAAATAGATGGCTTTAAGAGCTTGTTCCTTGCCTTAACCCATGTACTGGGAGTTAGTAACTACTACCTCTCAGTCTGAAGCTGTGATATTCATAGTCTTACTATAGAAGAAAAGTTTGAAAAAGCTGAAGTTGTTAGATTTTCTCAACAAACAAGACCTGATTTTCAGCGTTGTTTTGTTGTGCCAGACTTGATAATCTTGCCTTGCTTCTGTGAACAGAGAGAAATGGCACAGGATTTTCTGCACAGTATTTATGGACATCCTGGAGGAAAAAGGATTTTGCAGCCTGTGTGAATATTCAAGCCATGCTTCCCCTGGTAGGACAAGCCAGTCCTTCAATATGGTGAACAATTTGCGCTTACAGAACACACTCAGTGCCTCCTCAACTCCAAGACAGTGCAGTGGGTTCAGCCCACCACAAAATATAACTTTACATTTTCTTCACATATACACCAACACATGTCAGTGTGTCTGCTGACATACCAGTAGTCTACTGGAAATCTGCTAATCACATTTGGTGCGCTGTGCTGGATTTGAAATGGCAGTGCTTTGTTATGCATAACCAGACCATATACTTCCCTTTTCAGTGCCAGAATGAAAAGTTCAGAATTTCTGCAGCTGGTCTGCAAAAGTCTACACCAGTTTTAAGGTGGTTTTATCAAAACAGAAATAAGGTTTGGGATTGTTAATTCTGGTGGAAGGGAAGAAACTGTAAGAAAACCCATTACTTCCTTCAACTTAAAAGCTCTATTGCAGGAGAGTTAGGAAGATTTCCATAAGTGGGTGGAGAGTGTCTCAGAGCTATTCTTATTGTCCAAAAGATAATATTAGGAGCTATGTGACAATCTTCAATAACCTCAGATCAAGACTATCCCAGAGACAGTATGAAAAGGTATGTGGCCATGATGTTTCCCCATCAGTCAAACAGGTCACAAGGACACAGAATGTTGGTCTTGGAACTTTGATCTGTTTCTTGGCTGCAGCAATGCAAAACTGTGCTTGCTTCTATTTATTTACTCATTCGTTTGATGGAGATTTTTAATTGAATGAAGGGATACCGTTATGCTCAAATACCACTTCAAATATTACCAAGCACTTAGCACATCATATGAACTGACTGTAGAAAAATGGTGTTTCAACAGAGGCAATTTATATCATCCTTTGTGAAGAGAGATATTTCCTGGGAGAATGGAATTACAGTAATTACAACTTGAACTTGCCATCAATATTTAAAAATCATCAAAACCATTTGAAATTAACACCGATTGTACACAAACTGAAAAATTAGACTTTTTCTTAAAGATACGGATTGTGGTGAGACTTTGAAAAGACCAAGCTCCTTTTAGAGCTGTGCTGAGTATACGGCAATGAAGCTGCGCATAGCAAGGCAATCAGTAGAGCAGGAGGGCTCTTGATATCTCACCTCCTGCCATTAGGAGGAGGGATCAGCCTAATGACAAATGATGCATTGATTCCATCTGGATGACAGTAATGACCAGGATGAGAAGACCCTGCTTATTTTGCCTTTCATAAATATTTTTATAATCAAGGCATTCCAGGTTCTTTCACTAAAAATAGTCCTCCAATGACAGTAAGTTAATTTTTGTTCCTTCTGCATTTCCTACAAACTGTAACAAAGGGCTAGTAACTGAATGTATTTCTACAGTGCAGTGCTAAAAGTTGGGAAGCATGGCTTTAAAAAACACAAACCAACCAACCAACAACAGACATAACCCATCTTCCAGCTTGTGGCTCCTACTGAATTGTGGAGTAAGCACAAGGCAAGAGTCACTGATTTGCAAAGAAATCAGCTACTGAGGCCGATGTTTTGCCTTTTAGAGAAAGAGCATCTCCCAGCTCTGAACTTCTACCCTTTTACTCAACTTCTAATTTTAAGAAGAAGAATGTTTTTTACCACTGTTGAAAGATGTCAGATAAATCCCAGTTTTGTCCAGAGCTCTGTGTGAGTGCCAAGGGACTCACTGCAGGGAGAGTGGGAAGCTCTGAGATGTGGTCTGTCTTTGTTCAGGACTCAGAACAAAAGAGCAAGGTGGGCTGCTCTCAAAGTGCCACCTGCCTCTGGCTGCTCAAGTAAACCCCATGTGACCAATTAGGACACGAAAGATTTGCTCTTTAGCTTGTGTTGAACCACTAATGTAATTTATCAGTCTTGTAGCCTTCCTTTCTAACATGTCAATCACAGGATCACAAGGGTGCTTCAGGGGTCGCTGATTCTTGAGTCCTTATTCACCCACATTGCAGCTGCCAGTGTATTCCAGTTCAAATACATGGGGGCATGCCACAGCCACTTTGAGTATTATGTGTACGTATTTACAATATTTTTTTAAAAGGCAACATATCAAGTATATGAAAGAAATGTACATGAAGAAATATGTTCAATGAGCACCCAAAATGGGTGACTGTACAGTAGCCTGTAGTAGTAGTTGGTAACAGAACAGCTGCTGTACAAAACATAACATATTGACTTATTCAGATAGAACAACATTTCCAGATTTTAGTTTTGCTTTACCAATGAATATGCTTGTTTCTTTCAATTGGCAAAATACTAGTTTTCAGTGGTAATACGTGTATTCTAATTTATCAAACTCTGTCTTTTCTCCATCTCTGTATTTCCTTTTTCTTTTTGTAGTGAGGGGAAGATCGCTACTGATGAGACTCTACAAATGTATTCATGGGATAATTATACATAGTAGTGTCAGGAACTCTGTTTAAATCGAATAAGCAATATTTAGGTGCCAGGCTTGGGTTTATCCCAAGAGAAGAGAAAGAAACTGTTTAGAATAACCAGAAAAGATATACCTGTGTATTCTGTAATATATATCTGTAGCTGCTTCAAAATAAACTGCAAAATCTATCAGAAATCTTGAAAAATCTGCTGCTGCATTCCCTGGACAATGAAAATTTAAGACTGTGAAAGCTTTATGAATGTTTAATAATAGTTTTTTGTGGTCTTGACTAAGCAATGGTAATGATGTATTGCAAGATTAATACATAAATCATTAGGAAACTTTAGTCATTTTAATACAGCAAATCTGTGTTTTGCTTAATTCACTGATTCATCCTAAGGCATATATTGAAATTTTGTGTGGTCTTTCATTAAAAACCCCAGCGTGTCACCCACATTCTGCGTCACTTGTCTTTTAATGGAGCACATAGCAATCGGGTTGTTCTGCAGTTTGATCTTGGTGCACTCTGCCCTCCAGGAAAATTAGCACGCTGGAAACTGGGGAGTGTGGTGATGGGTGAGAGGAGGATGACACGCACAAGGCAAGTGCGCTGTGAAAGAGGTTCACATCAGGAAAACTTCACTGCTAACACCGGCCAGGTTAGATGTAGCTGTGTGTCAGTCAGTAGGATCACAGGTCCTCTCAGCCTTGTGTTGAAGCAGTATACGGTGGGAAAGGGAAAGGGTGCTGTCCCTGCACCCTTATTTCAGTCAGGCTGTATCCACTTCCTCCACGTGTGTGCATAATGCAAAAGCAACTGCTAATGAAAGAGAAAGTGCTGAGAGCAGCTCGAGAGCCTGTGCACAGGAGGTGTGGAGGAAGTGGTCCCTGCCAAGCAGCAATTTTGTTTCCCCTGTTACTCAGTGGGTACCCTGAACAGGCTTAATGCCCTTCACTAAACACAGTATCACTGGATGTAAATGGGAGACCTCTGTAGCACCCAGCCAAGATAAAGCCAGCCAAAAAAGAAACCAGAGTAAGACTGGCTGCCAAGGAAAGTGCTAAACATGGATCCAGTTTTCAAACTTGGATAGCAGCTGAGTCCATATTTAAACACCTAATTAGCCACTGCAGGCTCCAGTTTCAAATTTGGCTTCCCATTATGTTTTACAATTGCATTGCCCCAGCATGCTGGGGAGACTGCTGCTGGAGACAGCACCACAGATATCAGTGGTAAAAATCAGCTTCTGTGAAAAAGAAAAAAAATAAATCAGCAAACCACAAAGCACTCACTCCAGAATTGAATATTTACTTATTTTGTTTTGGCAAAAGTCCAAAACAACCCCTTTCTCTTCTCCCTAATTTTTGCAATGACAATGCAAACAATTCAGTCAGTCTATGTTGCAAAGATTCTTGAGCCAAAAATAAGAATTTCTGCTAAAAATTATTTGAACAAGAAATGCAGAACCTGCCTTACCCTGATCATTATTCATCAGTATAGAATCAATAAAACATTTTCAAAAGAAGGAGAAGGTCTTGTATATCGCTGCTGTCTTGGCTGGATTTCAAAGCAGCTAATTAAATTCTGTTTGCCTTAACTCCTCCTGTAGTTTCCATCTAGCGAGTTGTGCATTGCCCTATTTTATCAGCATCACCTCAGCAAAATGCTATGGGAGGGCACTCCCCAGGGGAGACTGTTTTCCATGCTAAGAATAGTGGTCCGTAGAGAGCCCCACTCAAATGAGTGGGTGAGCATGGACTTGCCGAAGTACCAATGCCAGGCACACTACTCGTTCCCACTGGACTTCTTCCCACCAAGTCTTTGCTCCGCTTTTCCTAGCTGCTGACCGTGCATTGACAATGACAGGCTTGCCGTACCACAGCACATGCTGCCTGGTGTAGCTCAGTCCTGGTGGACAGTATTTTTTAGGATTGATCCCTGGGCAGTCGAACACCAGTAACTCCTAGGTCTCTGACTGGCCAGCGTGTGTGTGTATATGTACCAGTGGGAGCTTAGCGCTACCAGTCTTTTGCCTGGATGGCCATCTAGTTAGGAGGCAGTTTCTCTGCTTGAGAGTCTGCTTGCCTTGCTGTGAAGCATAGATGCCTTGTGTCCTCAAGAGCTGAAGAATCACAGGCACTGTGCATGCACTGGTATGCCAGCACAGTTTCCTGGTAAGCAGTGTTCTGCTTTGGGCTCTCGTGTGCACATTCATTTCAGAAAGCTTTTAAAGCCTTCAGAAAATGAAAGCAATGTGGAAATGCGTAATGTCAATATTATTTTATGTAGTATACAATTATACTTTCATTCAGTGCAGAAAATGTACATACAGAACATGAAGTGCCAAGAAAGGCTAGATTTACATGAGTAGGCTTTCAAGGCACACAATTCCATGTTTAAGAGGAATGCATTTTATGGTTTTAAACTGAAAGAGGGTAGATTTAGATTAGATATTAGAAAAAAGTTCTTCACTGTGAAGGTGGTGAGGTACTGGCACAGGTTGCTCAGAGAAGCTGTGGCTGTCCCATCCCTGGCAGTGTTCAAGGCCAGGCTGGACGGGGCTTGGAGCAACCTGGTCTAGTGGAAGGTGTCCCTGCTCCTGGCAGCGAGGTTGAAACTGGACAATCTTTAAGGTCTCTTCCAGCCCAAACCATTCTGTGATTCTACAAGTATATGCATGATAGATGCAGTCCTGGTAAAGGTACAGGAGCCTATGTGCTCCTATTTCTCTCATGCATAAATTCAAGACTGGATGTAAAGAAATCAAGTAACCACCATTGATTTTTTTTTTCCTAACGTGGCATTTAAACAAAATGATTCTAATAAGATGGGGTTTCACAAACAAACCAGTAACTGTTGTTCAGCAAAAATCCTTGTTAGATTTGTGTCACGGGTCATTCTTCTGTCTTACGTAGTCCATTGATGTCAGATTCCTGGAAAGCAAAAAGCACACGCAGAGAAAATGGGAAGATAGCAAGTGATCATTGCAGAGGATCTGCCAAAAGTGTCTGTTCTGTGTATCCAATTTTATATCCTTTATATCTATAGTATGTTATTGAAGTCTGATTCCCCACTGCCTTGCAAATCATTTGCATCTCTGCACTGTGATATAAAATCCTTCCTCCTTGATTGGATAGCTGTTTATATCTTCTCAACACTCATGTTTCTCTGACATAGATATCTATGCAAAGTACAAGGCTTTTGAGGATCTAGCCCTTGCAGTTCATGCTTCATTGCCACAAGGTAAGTCAGAACAGTGCTCACACAAAATGTGGGAATGGGAAGTTATGGTGAGCATTCACCATCCTCCCGCCTGGCATCTGAAGGTTACTGAAGGCCAGACTAGACCCAGGCAGAACAAGTCAGAGCAGTCAGTTGCCAGCTCTGCTTCCTTGCAAGCCGCTTGCCAGACAAGATCACTCTAATTCAATTTGGGAAGCTTGTCCTGTGCCCCAGCTTCCGTGTTTCGCTGGTGAGGGAATGGTGGCACTGATGGAGCAATGCCAGGGTTGGCTGCCAGCTGGCTGCTGGAGGCGGCTTTGGATGAGTGCTTCTTCCCATGGGTGGCCTGAGCTCTGCCCCACACCGCTGCGCAAGAGAAGCTCGTAGCGGCTGAGGATCTGGTCGTTCAAGTTAAAAGGGTTGAAATATGCATGAAGCATAAGGTGACATTTTGAGTGTCTCAGATCAGAGCACGGACGTTTCTGAATTTAAAATGTAACTGCAATTTCCTGACTAATGCCAAATCACTTTTATATTCATGCAGTGATTGTTCTTTATTCTTAAAATAGCCCATTTTACCCGGAGGCGCAGGTGGTATCTTTATGATGATGGAACTATGTTATTCAGCATGTTACAGCTCAGGCCGCTGGTTGGTGCAAGGGCCGTTCATGGTCAGATGTCCTTTTTATTCTCTCTCAATTTATAAAATGCATTGGTGGCCTGTTTGTTATTTGTTTGCTTGAACAAGAATACAGCAGGTGAAAAAAAGAAGAAAAGAAAGAGGTGCACTGGAGATTCAGCTGTGTTGTCTTTTATTTCCTTTACCTGAGCTGTACAATTTGCCATTATGTCTCCATGTTTCTGAGTCCATTCAGATAGCATGAACATTTAAATTGCTTCAGTAGCCTTATACCTCTGCAGAGAGGCAGCTTGTTTGCTATCATCCAGGATTTTCTGTGGTGAAGTGTACCGGATATTAGAAATAAAGTATTCAATGAGAATGAGATAACAGAGCTCTGAGACATACTTGCTATTCATTCAAAATAAAAACCTTGTACTTAGTAACAACCACAGAAATTGAAGGCAAGTTTTTCAGCAGAGTAGGTGCATCCGCAGCCTAGGCATTTGCTGCACTAAGGGTGGAGGTGTAGAGGCTGGAACTGCGGATGTCACAGAGGCAGGACAACAACTAGGGGCAACGAGAGAGACGGGAAAGAGAGATCTGCTCCTGAGTGGTGCCCCTCTATCTCTCTCCACAAGCAATAGCTGCTGACCCAGGGATCCCTACCCCGGGCTCCACATCATCGTAATCAGCAAGCAGTGACCCTTCCCCAGGCTCTGGCAGACACAAACGGGATGGAGACCAGAGCTCTTTTGCTGCCCCCAGGAGCCTGTTGCTTTAGACTCCTTCCTGCTTTGCTTATGAGCTGTCTGTAATGCCAGGAATTACCTCTGGTTCCGCTAAGCACAAAAAAGGTTAGATGAGAGGCTGTAGTCATTACAAGAGTGAATTGTCATGGCATAGGAATTTGTGGAGGTGGTGCTGAAGCTCCAGTTGGGAGAAGCATTTGAAGTGACATTCCTGCTAATTTGCCTGGAGATAGCCTGCTTATTTTTTATAAAAATACTGCTGCCACAGTGAAACCCAACTAATCACAGCTCCTTGGAAGTTTGACTTGAAAGAAAGGCAGATTCAGCAACCAGATGAGACAGGCTCAAAGGAGTCACAACAGGTTATGTTTTCTGTAATTTCCACTATTTGTGAGCCTTCGTCGCACCTCATGTTTGGTAGAGACCCAGCCAACTGCCTTTGCTCTAAAGGCTGTACATGGCATAACTCTGGTTACACTTGCAGCCACTCTCCTCACCCCATCTTTTTATCTATCTCTTTAGCTGTACGTTATCTGTTGTGTCACTGGGGTAGGTACAATGAGTACCGTACTCATCTGTATTGTGCCCAACACAGGAGCCATTGTCAGAAGCTAATAGGTTCTGCTGCAATACAAATAATAAATAACCAGAAGTAGTATGATCGGACACAGATTTACTGTGGGAACAGGGTATGTATGTGTGGGAAAAGAGCTATGAGGTTGGGGAGAGTAGTTTGAGGGCCTCTAGGTGATGATACCCTGGAGACTGGTGCCTCAGCATTTCTAGCTTAAATATTTTAACATAGAGATTCTGGCAGGTACTGTGTAATTTTATTTTAATTTTTCTCCCCACCATAAATAAGACTTGGTGTCTGACAGAGTAATCCCCAGAACTCCAGCAAACAGCACACCTGCCAGTGATAAGCTGCTGCTTCTGAGGACTCGATGTATAGCTGTTTGTTTGCTGGATATTGCAAAATGCAGGACATTTGTTGTTTGTGCAATTCTGTTTTCCTTCTGACTATTCTTATGTGCATCTCCCTCTCTCTTTCTCTCCTGTAACAGATGTTCGTATTCACCCCATGGAGCCTATGCGCAAAGCAAACTTGCCCTTGTGTTATTTACCTATAAACTACAGCATCTTCTGACTGCAAATGGAAGCCATGTGACTGCTAACGTAGTAGACCCTGGAGTCGTGAATACTGAGCTCTACAAGCATGTCTTTTGGGTTGTAAGAGTGGCTAAATGGATGACAGCCTGGCTGTTCTTCAAGGTATGCAGTTTTTTAAATCATTTTGTTGCCATGCCCCTACATTGTGAGAGCTGTAGTCAGTGGAAGGAGTTTCAGACTTTATAATAATATATGGAATTGATTGCATTTCTCTGTCATCATGAGAAGGACAAAGTTGATAAAGACAGGCCTTCCCCAGAGCAAACACTCTCACAGTAAGGGAAGGGAATGCCTTTCACATTCTGCGCCCATGCACTGATTATCTCCACTCTGATCTATCGGTGTGTTTTCATGTGTGCATGGGGGCAAAACATCATCCTAACACAGAGCCAGAATATGCAGCATGTTCCTTGGAAATGTCTTGTACATCCTCCTAATGAGAGGCAAACATGATCTGGCATGGTGTACATGTACACAGCACGTTATAAAGAGGGCAAAGGGAGGAAAGAATCTGTACAAAAATGGTGGTGGGAAGTGACCATACCCTAGGCTATGTGAGTCCAGACACTCATGCTCTCACACTAACATATACTTGTAATGGTACCTGCTTTTCTGTTACCTGTTCCTCGTCTGTGTTAGGAAACTTACAACTGCTTGACCAAACTGATCCAGAAGTGGGGCAGACCCAGTTACAGTTAACTTTAGTGACATTTTGTAGTGGTGTAAGTAGATCAATCTGAAATCAGTTTAGTTGTGTAGGTACAATCTCCTCATGCGGACAAGCTTTAAGAGGACTCGTGCTGAGAAAATGTACTTTCAGAAGGTAGTTTTGGATTAGTGAATTGAACCTGATTCTATTAGAGAGAATTAAATGTCCTAATTAAAATGAAGTATTTTAGATCAAGGGGCATGTCCCACAAAGCAAATTAATTTTAAACTTTGATATGGAAATATCAGTAGCTTTAATTTTAGAAATTAAACTGGAGGCTGGAAGAGTGGCTGTAAAATAAGATGCAAACAAATAAGCCCATATTAAAAAAAAGTAATGGTATCTTCTGAGTACACTCTGAATATTGCAATACAATTGTAATAGGAATCCTCATAATATGTAATGCATTCTTAATGAAGCAGAATGCAGCTTTGCCAGACTGTATATATTAAACTTGTTTTGCCTCTTCTGATTGACATTTTAAATATCACTCTCGGGTGGCGGTGTTTTTTCATTGGACTTACTTCACCTTGCTAACATAACAGTTTTATGCAGATGTTTATGTTGTGCCCAGCTTTTCCTCTGGAGCCACAAAATTCTGACAAAATTTCCATGTCTGAGAGTGAGAATTTAGTCTCTTGTTGTTTACTGCCCTCAGTTTCATTTGTGTGCCCAGGGAGACATTTTTGTATTATACTGACCAGGTTTAGACACTGAATGAAATGTCATTGAGCACACATAAAATGACTGGATTTATCACAAGAGGGAGTCTCATGCAGTTCTAGTAGTAATGCGCTGATAGTTCCTGATCACTTTGTATTCTTTGGATGAGATACCGCTCTAAAAGAGTTCTGCCTTGCAACAAGTGATGGACACAGACATACTGACAGTCATGGAAGTGTACTTCTAAAGTACATGGAAGTGTGTACTGCCAAAAAGCAAACACATCAATTGCTTTTCAAGTAAGAATAACTTCAGGTTTGGATGACTGTATGCTTCAGTTATTGAGGTTGAGATTTTAATTTTTTTATATAACACTCAATGTTTTTTTCCTATGAACCAGAGGAGAGGGAAACTCCTACTATCACTCTACCCGTCCTTCCTTAGGTTTCTGAATCGCTGCTCTGACTTCTATTTTTTGCTTATTGCTTAATGCTTAATGCTTAAGATATGTTTATGTATTCAGGATTGACTTTGCCTTCCTTTCTCACACTCAGGAGCACTTTATCACATAGGTACGTCTTGTTCGGCTCCAGCAGAATGGCATCACAAGGCAATGCTTAGCTCCATGGCAAGCTCACATCAAAAGCCTGACTGGCAATTTTAATACTGCTGTACCAAAGGCTGTAGTATCCAGTGTTCAAACCTGCATGGGTCTTGTGTTGGTCTTGTGCACCAGGGTAAGTTTCTCTGGAGAAAAGTAAGGAAGCAAGTATAAGAAAATTCAGTTGTCCGATAGTATTAGCTGATAGTCGGTAGTAAGGATTTCTTCTACTCTGGAATTTCATTCACAAGGGCACATATATAAATCTTCCTTCTGTGATTATGGCAGTAATGCAGTGAAAATGAGGTGATAGCTCTCTAGTCATATTGGCTCAACTAACTTTTATCACCCTGAAGTATTCTGGAGCAGTTTCTAAATGCGTGCAGAAAATTGCTTCACCCGTTGCAACCTGGCAGTTGCGAGAGCCAACACAACCCAGATAGCTCTGGTGAGAAAATACATTTTGGATTTATCACATCGCGTTCCCTTAGGAGAGAGTCAACATGTTGTTTGGTTTAATTCCAGACTACTGTGGTAGAGCCTCCTTTACCTTTAAATGCATTTCTGCCAGCACTGGTCCCAATTGCATTCAAGTCAAATACCTCCCAGGTATTGCAGCCTGGCCCCCCACTCTCTTTGGGCTGCTCATATTTGAGGCAGCTTAGTTGGCAGACAAGGCTGTTGGTTCAACATCGGCAACAGAGCACCTCAAGATATTTAGGTACAAATAAACCTACAGGTTTGTAAATAGGCTGATACAAGGTATTAACAGTTTGAGTTTCTCAAAACTGTGAAACATTGTCTTCTGGTCTTCATACTTTGCTCACTGAAATCTCTACCAAATCAGCTGCAGTGAGAGGCACCACTGCAGAAATAAGATAGGCTGAGCTCAAAGATCCACTGGCAGTCATAAAATTTGTGAAATTAATGCCTGCCCTTTAGAAGTGATGTTTCGCTCTTTCTCTGCTTGACTCTTTCTCAGGAAAGTTATTGTCTGCTGTTGTACTTGTTCTTTAAATTTCCATTTTGCAGATGTTTTCTCTACATTTTTAATAAACACACAACAGAGAAATTATGATTATTCCTCAAAAAAAAAAAAAATTGATTTCTACCCCTGTGACTTCTCAGTAAATAAAAGCTGACAAGCAGTCCCAGTCTTTTGCAGAGTGCAGTGAAAGTCCCTTAAGAATTTTTGACATAAAATGATTTTTTTTAAGATATAAACTCAAAACTAGTAAACTATAACTAAATAATAAGATAATAATAGCCTAAAAGACATTCGTTTGGCATCAAATTGCAATTTAGCCAACTGTGGAACACACCAGATTCAGTAATGGGTACTGTCCAAGCTAGAAACCAGGAAGGTACCATTTTCCTCTGAAGTACTTCTAGTTCTGCTAAAGAGAGTGAATATTCATTCTCAGCCAGATGGCCTCTTCTTGTGGTACAGTTAAAATGCCATAGAGCAAAAAATAAAATGTTGACTCTCATTAATGTCCAATGGCAGAGACCGTTCTGCTTTGTGTCACTTCATTATGCCATCAAAGTAGAGATGTTTCCTACACAGCAGTGTTGTAAACTTGCCCAAATCCTTCCTTATGACCAGCTTGGTGAACAGGTCATTTTCAGATATATTCAGTCCTTTCAGCCACCTCAGATCAGTATTTAAGAAGGCATTATGGGAGGAAGACTGTGCATCAGATCTTGTTTCAGCTGTCAGTTTCAAAGACATAGTGCCACATAAGTTATTAATGACTGACAAACTGAAAATGAGTAGAATTAGTCACCCCACCAGCCTGTAAAAGCAAAGGGAAGGGCTTCAGGAGCACAGGCTAGAAATAAGCCAATATAAACCAGTTAATTTCTTTCATCTGTCAAAATAAGCTTAACTTTAGCGTCATTTTCCAATAACATTTTTAAAGAAATGCTTCCAGTCTGTAAGTGCTGCTAGAAAACAAGATCTAAAACCCCTGTATTCATCATTCATGCCAGAGGACATAGTCATACAGGTCTTATTGCAGCATTTCTTATTCAAACTGTCCCTTTGGCACTGTGAATGTAGAAAATTCATTTCATCCTTCCCCCACCCTGAGGTGTCAGGAGACAAACACATCACCACACAATAACGCCAGCTGTAGAGAATGAGAATAATTAAATTCTGCAGCTGAAAGCAGCAATTCATCAGCATCAACATCTTCTGTCCACGTGACTGTGAGGTCCTCACATAAAGCTGTTCTGGAATTTTCTCACAAAATGAAAACTCCTTGAAGAAACATGTCATTTGTGGTTAAGTTTTACAAAAGTCTTTTCAGATCAAAAGTAGGATTCTGGTCAAAACCAGAGAGAAGGAAATGGCCTTACTTGTTCTATTCTATAGCTAGAGTTACTACTCTAGTCTTTAAATAGGTCTCATTTTTGTACACATTGGGACAGGGGTTTACGCTTTAGAACCATGGGGCTTCTTTTTTTCTATGAAATAAAGATCTGATTTTTCATACAGCCATAGAATGGTTCTAGGGAGAAAGATGATGGACCCACCTGAGAAGTCTAATGAACAACTCTTGGAGCTCCCAAATGCTGATTTTTCTTGCATGTGAATCTCTGGACTCAGGTAGGCATCCAGGCCCTCCTGCCTGTTATGGTGTCTGTGGATGCAGTTTAGCTGCTTTATTTGTTCTAACTGCTGAGAAAGAAGGCTTTGGAGCACAGAGTGTTTTGTGTCTGGCCTAATTAGGATCAGACTCCTCTAAAGTAGGCTGACTCTCAGTGCACGCCTAAATAGCATTGGACCCTGGTCTCCACCTTACCCATTGTTCCCCTTTGTCTCAAGATACCGTTATTTAGTGCATGCTTTCTCAGGTCTAAGTAGTCAAAACATTCTGAGACACATTGAGAATTGTTGGAGAATGGCTAGATGGCAAGAAAGTGAAGGATTTGTGTTGCGTGCATTGGTGTATGACACGCTGTCATGGGTTCAGCAGCAGCAGTCATTTTTCTCCTCCTTGGTAGCTGGTGCAGCACTGTGTTTTTTGATTTTGGGCCTGGGAACAGTGCTGATAACACCAGTGTTTTGGTTACTGCTTAGTGATGTTTTGGTCTGGCCAAGGACTTTCTGAGTTTCATGCTCTGCCAGGGAGGAGGGGAGCCGGGAGGAAGCAGAGACAAGACACCTGACCCAAACTGACCAAAGAGGTTATTCCATACCACAGCACGTCATACCCAGGATGGAGGACGGAGAGGAGAGACCCAGAAGGGTGGGGGGGTGCACTGCGTGGTCGGGCTTGGTATTAGGTGGTGAGAATTGTATTCTTTCCTTGTAATTTCTCTTGTCATTATTATTATTGGTGGTAGCAGTAGTGATTTGTGTTATACTTTAGTTACTAAACTGTTCTTATCTCAACCTGTGGGAGTTGCATTCTTTTCGATTCTCCTTCCCATCCCTCCGGGAGTGGGGGGCAAGATAGAGGGGGGAGTGAGTGAGCAAAACTGCGTGAGTTATAGAGGCTTAAACCACGACACACACAAAAGCGTAAGGATGCTGTATGGGGCAGCACAAAATGGGTGGGAGTGCATTGTGTTGGAGTACATCAGAGGGGAGTAAAGGCTGTTGAAGTTCTTGTTTATAACTCTTATTTGGAGCAGCTACTGGCATGATCTGTCCCCAAGCCACACCCAGGCTTCCTCTTGGAGGGTGCTAATTGGAACCGGCCAAAACACAGCCATGGAGCAAGAAAATAACAAAGCGGTGTATATGGTCAGAGATCCATCTTGTGCCTTGTCCTGCAGTTTTAGTTGTTTAGTTAAAATAGGAAAAGCATCCCCTTTTGTTTTCCTGACAGTGTAAAATAGGAAGGCTATCTGCCATCTTTCAAAAGAGTTCACAGGACTGGAAAACTGTCTAATGCTGCCTGCAGGATTGATCCTTTTTAGCTTGGAAAATGGTCTAAAGAAACACAGGTTAAACCTACACTGTGCACTATGTAGAAACCTATGCTTGTCCTGTGTGAAATTGTTTCAGAGTGAGACTTTCAGACTGGTGTCTGAAATGTTGTGATATCATTTTGCTGGCAGGCCAGAAGCTTACTGAAAGCAGGTAAATACCTTTGTGCTAGAGGACTGTGTGGTAGAGGATTGTCAATTTAACTTGAGAGCTCAGGCAGATTGTTTCGTTCTGTCTGAAAGGAATTCAATTTGTATCCAAAAGAGTAAAAAAATAGTCTCTGTATTGCTGTAATGTGGAGAGAGTAAGTAAACAGCTAAGAAATTGTGGAAATACAAGAGTCTAACCAGTGTTAGCACATCAGCAGTTACCATAGAATCATAGAATAATAGTTAGGGTTGGAAAGGACCTTAAGATCATCTAGTTCCAAACCCCCTGCCATGGGCAGGGACACCTCCCACTAAACCATGCCACCCAATGCTCTGACCAACCTGGCCTTGAATACCGCTAGGGATGGAACATTCACAACTTCCCTGGGCACCCATCTTGTAATCTGTAACTATTTTCATATTTAGAACCCAGAGGGTTAGTTAGGAAAGACATTTTCCATCAATCAGTTTATTACTTGCTAACATTTCTCAGCAATACTTTCCTATGTATTTGGTTAATACCTTTATATGGTAATCTATTCCCAGTCAGACGTGTTCAAAATGAAGGAAACACAAGAGGAAGATAATTTGCTGTGGACCAAAAATACATGCCGGGGGCTCAGTTCTGATTCCTGTCAGTTTTAAAGAAGGTAACCACAATGCCTCCAATGTAAAGGTCTCAATAAAGACCTTGAAAGCCTGGGGAATTAGATGAAATGCTGAAATTTCAACTAGACCATTAGCCTTTCACTTTCAATCCTTAGCCTTTATAGTTAGGGGTTATAGCGTCACACTACTGTAATTCTCCCTCGTGCACCTGGGAATTTCTACCTCCATCATCACATAATTAAAATACCATTTTCTTTAAGTCAGGTAACACAACACTGTTGGAAACTTGAAACCACTGGCAGTAGAATACAGAGCAGCCACTATTTTTTCTCATCAGTATGTCTCTCAGATATCTTTTTGAAAGAGAGAAAGAACAAAAGAGAAAGGAGTCCACCCCAGCCCCACAGAAACAACCCACTCAGCAAGGGTAACAACAGGAGTTACAGGCAGTTTCTCTCTTAGGTTTGTAGAATCATAGAATAGTTAGGGTTGGAAAGGACCTTAAGATCATCTGGTTCCAACCCCCCTGCCAGGGGCAGGGACATCTCCCACTAAACCATGTCACCCCAGGCTCTGTCCAGCCTGGCCTTGAACACCGCCAGCGATGGAGCATTCACAACTTCCCTGGGCAACCCATTCCAGTGCCTCACCATCCTCACAGTAAAGAACTTCTTCCTCATATCCAATCTAAACTTCCCCTGTTTAAGTTTGAACCCATTACCCCTTGTCCTATCACTACAGTCCCTAATGAAGAGTCCCTCCCCAGCATCCCTGTAGGCCCCCTTCAGATACTGAAAGGCTGCTATGAGGTCTCCACGCAGCCTTCTTTTCTCCAGGCTGAACAGCCCCAACTTTCTCAGCCTATCTTCATACAGGAGGTGCTCCAGTCCACTCATCATCCTCGTGGCCCTCCTCTGGACTTGTTCTGACAGTTCCATGTCCTTTTTATGTTCAGGACACCAGAACTGCTCAGAATATTCCAAGTGAAAAAGTCATAACACTGAATTAAGGAGAAAAAACACCATCTTCCCCTTTAAAATCTTGCTACCAAGCTCGCAGGGGAGCAGCAGTTTGGAATTAGTTCACTATAACGAAATGCAGAGAAGGAGGTTGTGGGAGTGCATATTAATATATATATATGTGTGTATATATATGCACACACATCACATGGACAAGGTTGCCATCAGGTGTGGTGTGCATTATATATCAGTTAGTAGTTCTCTGGAGATGACCTACCTAAATTCCGTGTTGTTTTGTAACTTGTAATGCATCTGTAACAACACAATGCTGATAAAATTTATGTTGCAGAGCCCCATCACCTAAAGCCCTTACTCACTACAGAGAAGTTAATTTTAAGAGGTTTTGGAGATTTACAGGAATTCCTTTCCCCCTCTCTGAATGTGACAGTGCTGAATTTACGAGTAATCCAAGGAGACTGAAAAACCTTTCAATATGAGGTAAGGAAACTCTCCATGAGCAGCATGGACACAGTTTTTAATGGTTATCCTGAGCTCCGAAAGATTGACAGAAAATGCCAAGCTCTGCCAAGAAGCCACAAACATCCCCTTTTCTAGTGATCTAAGGCATCTATGCCTAGAAACCACCTCTGACAGGTCTCCTAGTTCATAAATGTCTGCAATATGGATGTCCAGATCAGAGCTGTTCATCCAATGATCTCCTCATGGTCACTGCTAGTACTGGATCTGTCTTGTCCTAAGATAAATATCTGCAGTTGGCCAAATGAATCAACTCCTTCAAGTGCCAGTTTATCACTGTGAACGACAGAGTCCTTTGGTGACTAGCTCAGCTGTAGACCTCTGTGCTGTATGAAGTTACTTAAGATTAATTCCATACCAACATACAGGACATTTTAAAAAACAGTGATGCTAGTAAAGAACTGAAGATATCATGGTTTTGGATGTGCACAGGAGAGAGTAGGAACTGGAAAGTTGTGTTCACATATCTGGGGCACAAGCAATTTGTGATCAATCTGATTTTTCAAATGGCAGTTCTAGGTGTTCGGAATATCAGACCACTTCTTGTGTAAGTGGGAAATGTGCTCGTGAGCAGCCACAGGTGAGGAAATACCAGTTATTTATGAAATGTATTTCTCATATATGTTTATAATCCACTGTGTATCTCCACTGTTTATCGCATAGATATTGCCATGCATTTACATGGGCAGTTATAACGATATATGTATTTATGATAGTGTGATGTATGTAACAAGAACCACAGAAAGCAATCACCACCCACTATTTGAGGAAGAACTGGAAAGAGTAAATACATGTTTTAAAATAACAGGATCATCCAGCACCCAATTTGTGAGTTTTGACAAGTTTCAATTCAGAAGTCACTTGGATAACTCTGGCTTTAGTAATGACTATAGCAATTAGGATTGCCAGCCTCAAAGAATTTGTGTTTGCATTTTAGAGAGGGTGCAAGAGCTGCAAAACATAGTTCACATGGTTTGCTTTGGTTTTATTATCTTCTCAGATTAGTACATGGGATTTGGAGGATTTTAGTAGCTACACATTAGAAGGCAATTTGGTGCAGTGGCTGTAGCTCACATTTTTCTGGAAGGAACATGATCCTGTATGGGGCACAAACACAAGTCATTAATACAATCTGTCCAGAGTTAATGGTTTCTATATGTTAATGCGTATTTAAACATTCTCTTTAAATTGTGTCTGCGACTCTCTTCAGGGCGAATGACTACATTTGAATGTTGCCATCTCAGTGCTGGAAAGAAGCAACCGCAGGAGTCATATTACTGCAGGCAGGCGCTCTGGGGAATACAGTACATATGCAGAAGAGGATTTGGATGAAACCTGAGAAATGTGCAGTAAAACAAGAATGAACTTGGACAGCTTATCAGTCATGGGATTTATGCTGGTATTTGGCCTCGCCACTCTACCCTACTTCTATGTTGCTGGAATAGGAAGGACATGCTACTACTGGTCTTAGGCTCAGGCATGGTCTGAAAAGATGAGTTGCTCCCAGTGTTTCTTTATTGCTCATCATAGTCTTGGAGCTAGCCACCCCCAGCTTACAAGCTTATGTTGCCATCTTATCAGCTGTTTATCCAATGTAGTATATATGTTACTTTTTGAATGAATAGCAGGCGCCAGAGTTGGTGCCCTGTGGTGGCAGCCCTGTGTTCCCATGGCTTTGCTGCAAGTGGTGTTCTGCGCTGGCTCCCCGGCTGTCTTGCATCCCTGCAGCAGGCAGCAGTATGCTGATGCTGAGTGTGTCTCAGGAAGAGTGGTACTGATTGACTTACTCAATATTTTTCCTGACAAGCTCTTCAGATGCAAAGTGCAGTCTTCCGCAGCGTCTGCCACTTGTCACGTACTATCCTATGATGATTAAAAATGTAGAAAGAGAAAAGCTGTCCCATTATTTCTAGAGCTGAGAGTGTTGAAAAATAAAATTACATGCTATGGGTATATTTTGACAGGTTGTTCTGTTCTAAAAATGGTGTAGAAAAGGCGATATGAGGCATCATGCTTGTTGTTTTTTTTTCTGTCAGAGTTGTACATTGTCCAGGTGCAAAGGCTATTTTTATGACTGCCCAAGCTGTGAATGTAGATTGGTCATTTCTCAGGGAGGAGTTCAGTTATTACTGTTTTCATACATCATGACTAGTAATGACAACTTGGGTCCCCATTTTCCTTTGCATATGTATTTATGACTTCCATCATCATGAAACTTCTGGTACTATATCAATGGCTTTGCACAAGTGTAGCTGATCAGGACCTGCTAAATGAGGAAACAAGACCCAAACCTAAAAGCATTCAGGTCCCAATCTTATTGCGTGTTCTTGTAGCAAGGATTATCTGATCTGACTTTGCATCTTCTAAGTGGAGTATGATCCCTATGAAAAGCATTTTACATGTCTGATCCTGCTCCTTAGAGATTCTCCTTGATCTGTGGATGGCCTTTTATTTTTCTTGCCTGGTTTGGGTTTGTGGCCCATGTGTCCTATTTTATATGCCTGTTATCTGAGAAGTGGATTAAGGCTGGCACAGATACAACAAACCTTAATTGCCTTAGAGGACCTGCAGATATCTAGAGGTAGTAAATCCTTCTGATGTTTATAATACTGGATTCAGCTGATGTTGCTTGAAATCCATTCAAGAAGCAGATCTAGAAGACACCAAACAGGGAGTTTTATATAGTTTGTTTTGGTTTGGTTTTGGTTTTTTTTCCTACATATAATTGCCCTGTTAGTACTATTGTATATACACTCAGTGCTCAGTTTTGGTTTTATGGTGTGGTGGGCTTTTTTCCCCTTATATTGGGGCAAGTCTGTTTCATATGAACCACTGTTTTTACATGAAGCAAAATATAACCATCACCCAGTACCTTGCTATATAACTTCTCTTATGAGATTTTCAACCCTCTCATCATAGTACTGGGTCAAAGGCAGATTGCTGGTGAGTCATCTGTTTCCAGCTTTTTGAAGAAGTGATAAAATATAAAATGTGTTTGTGCTCAGGTACCTGGATTTGTCATCTCCAGGTCACTACACAGCGGCTTACTCAGAGGCGCCAAAGGGATTGTAAAGCACCTCCAGTGCTCAGAAGTAGCTCTCGTACGTGTGATGTAAAATTTGTCCCGTGCTTTCCTGGTTGGGAAGAAAGCATTTGCAGTGTTAGAGTCATTAGCCTTCATAGATGTGGGCAGGTACCATCCTGTGTAAGGGTGGTACCACTGCTGTTGCTGTTACCATAAAGATAACACATCTTTTGTGAGTTGGTTTCAGTTTGACTCTGTGGAAACTTGAGGCAACAACTTTTTTCGTTATATCATGGTATCTAGCAATAGCTTTTAATCAAAATAAACAGGAATGAGGTTGCTTTCAGGGCAACAGTGGTCAAGACAATAATGAATTGAAGCAAGCTGACTGGAAATGTATTTATTTTAAGAAAGTGTGAAAGAAATAAGAAAAAAGCAGTAAGAAACTTGTCTCTGATTGTTGGAATCAGACTCTGGTAAAGGCTTCCCCAGAGTGGTAGCTATAAGAAAACTGTTGGATTTAAGATGGAATTTAAATACATTTGTAGAGAAGTTCAACGGATATGATATCTACAAAATTATGAGATCAGATATGTCTCAAGAGGCTCCTCCAGTCCCCAGTTCCTTTTGAATTCCTTTTGTATTTAGAATCCATTTTTTCTCCTTCAGGTTTATCAGTTTTGCTTCCATGCTGGAAAGAAAGAAGAAATCCAGGGTGCAGAAGCAAAGATTTCCCAACAAACATTCATTTTGATTGAGAACATGTTGGGTACCCAGCAAATCCTTCTTTAGGAAAACCTTTAGTGAAGATGTGCCACTTCTTGCATTCGCCTCCATCCTTGCCTTTCTAGACAATAGTTCTTCTACTTTGTTGATGAGTTGTGTTGAACTGTTCCCCCAGCAGTACAGTTACAGGAGAAAATTGAAGATGGGGCTGTAGGTCAGACTGAAGAGTCTTTGATGAAAATGAGATCTTTTATTGTCCTGCTCAAGAAATCTGTGCATTGTTTTAAAAAATAAGTTAGCCGACATAAATTGAAAATTCAGCTGTAGAGAGAGTTGGCATAGCTATCTGGTTAATCTCTGATCACAGCTACAGCAGTGGTCTTCTTGAAGTTGGTTGGTGCTCAAGAGACCCCTTCCAGCAGAGAGGGCAGGCAGCCAGGGGCATCAGCCTTGTACGAGAGACCATGGCTTCCCGTGCTTCCACAGGCAGCTCAAAGCCACCATCTTGGGCCCTCCTGACTGTATGGTTTGCATCTAAAGTACCTTCCACCTTCAAGATGGATAACTCTGGGGAGGCTTGTAGCCCTGCTGGAAGTCAGCTGTGGAGCTCCAACTAACAGTGTCCAGAGCAGACTAGTGTGGGTTTGCACAATGAGGATTTCCGTTCCTAAAATGCTCAGGTGCTGAATTTTGTCTAAGGGGAAGAAAGGTATGATGTGAAGAAAGAAATGTTCCTGAACAAGCCCAACCCAGCCTCTCTCCATAAGAGAGGTGCTCCAGCCTTATGATCATCTTTGTGGCCCTCCTCTGGACTCACTCCAACAGACCCATGTCCCTCTTATGTCAAGTGCCCCAGAGCTGCACGCAATACTCCAGGTGTGGTCTCATGAGATCAAAGTAGAGGGACAGGATCACCTCCCTTTACCTTCTGGTCACGCTCCTCTTGATGCAGCCCAGTATATGATGGGAATATCTGTCTATAAATCATGTCACTGTGATGCATGTGTTTTTGCCACTTCAAGGAATTAGCAAACAGTGTCTTAATTCCTCCGGTAAAGAACAATGCATTGCTGTGTCATTTTTACCAGTAGGTTTTTCTTCATGTAAACAGTTTTCTTGCATAAAAAATTCCTTGTTTTCATGTGGGGCAGGTGAAAAGTATTTTCATTAAGTAAGTGCACATATCTTCCTTTCTTGTTTTTCCATATTTTCACTGTAATATGTATTTCTGTAAAACTTTTTTTGGCAGTAGATATTTATTAACAGACTTCTGCAAGTATTTTCTGATTGCAGTTGTATAGTGCCTTTATAATAAAAAAGTAGATACATCTAGAATGCAGGAGCCTGGCATACCTTTTATGTTTTGGAGCCCCTTTGCTAAAACCTGTGGAGACTAGCTAGTTTTCATGCTAAAATATCGCTTTCCTTCAAGTACAGAATTTTATGCAAAATTTTATTAATAAAAGAAATTCTTTTTTAATCCTATTGTAAACAAAAATGCAGCCTACTGTAGCTATGCAAATTAAACATAAATTATTAAGTAGTTTTCTATAATATTCTTTCACTCTTAGTTTCAGTCACCTGCAATACCTAGGAATTCTTAGGAATAATAGATAAATAGCTCAAACAAAAAGCAAAACACAATATCTTAGAAGACTGCAAGATCCTTTTCATTTGGTCTGCTGTTTGTTATTGTCACTGTACATTATGAATGAGAACACCTGCAATTATCCTCTAATTAATATACTTTTGAATTAGAAGAAAGGGCAGAGCTACGGTGCAGCTGGCAAGTAGTCAGCTAACATCCATTGCAAGCATTTAAAACACCTCTTCAGTGGGCTTAATGATAAAATACGTAGGGCTGGCTCTTCTGACAACCCATGGAACATGATAGATGATAGTAACCTTTTCTCTAAATTAAACCAGAAAACTGGGAACCGGCAGGGCAGTGTGATCAGGCACACAAGCTTTGGGATGGCAGCTTCCTTTTCTGTTTCTCACTCCATAGATACGTTTTTAACGTTTATTTCAAGATTATGTCAATATATTCTGGGTTATATTCTCATTTCCACTTCATTCTGCCTCCTTCTCCCTTTACAGTTTCAAATTGGCTATATTTCTGCTTATTTAATGTAGCAGCAGTTAGCACAGGCCAGAGCACTGTCTGGATTTTATTCCCTCTTCATACACAAAAGCGAACTCTATGAGTGTAAGCAGCTCTCTGCTACTTGCAAATGAGGTGTAGGTTGAGAATATCTTCAGTCTCATTTTGTAATTTCTCATACTTACCTAAATAAAAGGAAAAAACACTGAGTGAGCTTTCTTTGAAATGAGTTTACATTACATAGGAGCTAAAGAGCATACTTGGCTCAAGCATCTATTTTTGCTTAGGGAAACATCTCTAACAAAGTGTACCACGGTGCTATTTTCTTTTCAAATTTCTTGTTGTGGTTATGTTTTGTTTGGGGTTTTTTCTGCTGTGGTCATCTACAGCTGTTTGTAAATTCTTCAGAATCTTAATTTACACCAGAAGATAGGGATCTACCTGATTTCTCAAGAACCAGCTACTTTCCTCCATTTTACTGTAACAGTGATTAAAAAAATACTACTGTTTTCCTCTGTAAGACACCCAAATCTGATTATTTCTAGCTGCAGCTACGTTTGTATTCTTTTGAGTTTCTCTCTCTCCTATCAGATGCTACTGGTAACTCTTGTCAGGTGTTTGAGTAGCTGTGCTCTGATGGCAGGCATGAAGTCATCTATTTGTTTTCTAAGCAAAGACCAGATGTTTGTTCTGGGGTAAGCAGCCTGATTTGCAGTTAAAACCTAAACTAAAGGAACATCATTTTGGGCTACAAACCAGCCACATCTTAAGCTTCATGTGACTCAAAAAGAAAAATGTGAGACTCAGAGGTAATCAGCTTCTTCACTGCGCTGTACATCTGGGGTATTTGCTCGTGCAGGTGAAGAACAATGTGTTATTCTCTTCCCTGTGCTAACAGAGTAGAATTCAAATTTGTACCTTAGACTAGTTCACTCTTGCTCTACACAGACATGGTGATAAAAAGAAGGCAAAGGGCTATGTTTAGAGAATTAGGCCAATGGGAACTCATCGGTTCACTTTAGGGGCCAGTGATAAATCTGTCCCTGGGGGAGACTTCAGCAAGTGTTGAGGCACATCACCTCCAGCTCTGGCCACCTAGCATACTTACAGTTACTCTGAGCAGTAAATGCTGAAAAACATACTGAAAGACGAAAAATCTAAAGTCCTGCAGTGTTATACTGGGCCCATGAGAGGTGGGGTCATTTTGTGACTGACAGTACAAGAGCTTTGCACAGAGTCCCGTGACTACAGCACTGCAGTTATAGTCATACCACTGCTAGCTGTTAGACTTACCCATCAGAAGTCTAGCTTTTGCATTGTATTCTAGTGTTTAAAATATTCACACTAACCTTTGATATATTCACAGTATTACAGGCAGGAAAAATTACACTGGGATGAAGGAACAAAGACAAATACTTAAATTTTAAATAATGTGCAGATCTCTTGTGGACATTGATTCGTGTGCTTCCTGGTGCCAATAACTGTGATTTGCAGCTGTCTTTTTCCTCTGAACAGAGCATTACTCCTGAAATGTAGTCATTACCTATTGATTAGCTCTATTGTCATTGTCATGCATCAGTAGTTCTGATAAAAAAAAAGTACCACTTATTTTACACCAGTGTGTAAGATCTGTACATTGTTCATAATAACTAAAAGGAGTCTTTAAAATGTTTTTTTGGGGTTAGTTTTGGTTTGGTTTGTTGGGTTTTTTTTGGAGCCCACATTGTCATTTTCAATAGCCATAAGTCTCAGGATAAACAGAAAAGGCTGGAGGGCTTTTTTTGTTTGTTTGTTTAAGGTTTTGGTTTGGTTATTTTTTTGATGGAGCAGTTTTAAATATTCTGTTGTCTCAGGGCAGGGCTGCCATAAGGACATATTTGTCACTCTTTGGTGCTAATGTGATTTCCTGATTTTCTACTATATGACTTTCAATTTAATCCCAGTTGTCGGTAATGTGCTATTTTTTGATTAAATGATGAGACCTGAGATTCAGCAAGAGCAATAATTAAAACTATTTGTTTCACAGACTGTCAGCAGCTATTAGGGATTAAATAAATATAAATTAAGATCTTTTTTCCCCAAGCCATGTTACAGACTTTGCAAAGTTCACAAACAATTGTAATCCTCTTTTATTGAACACAGATTTAAAAGTAAAGGTCAGTTATGTTTTGGTCACTAAGGAATTTATATAATTGGCAAAACCAAAGCATTTAGGTCACTTTTATTTAAAAAGTATGCTGCTTGGGAAACTCTTGCTTCTCAATTGTGGCTCCCTTGCAGAGCTGAGGGACTAAATATTAGCCACATCAGCTCAGCAGACATTTGCAGAGCAAAAGGGGCTTTGCAGCTTGTCGCTCCAGACGTAGCAGTGGCTCATGCCCTAGGAAGGGCCGAGCAGCAGCAAGAATTGTGGCTGATGCTGGTGGCCTCTGCACCCTGAGACTAGCCCAGCTCGCACTGATTTCTTGCAGACCTCTGCATCCAGCAATGCAGCACTGCTGTCACACCACCTTTGCCCCTTGTGATTTTGCTGCAAGAGAAGCTTTGTTTTCTGCCCTGGCTTGGAATTGCTTGTGGACCTACCACTTTTCCTGTCTTCTCAGATTTGGCTGGGTCAATATATTGATGATGTTTCACATAATATTACCCTCTTCTTTCTCTAATATCAAAAAGCTTGGGCTTCTCTTTGCTTTGGAGATGGTAAGAGCCATCTGCCCTAAGAGCTCATGCTTTCAAGGCTGCTGTCTACCCCTTTGTGGTTTCTGAAGGGGATCAGTGAAACAGATGGGTGATCTGAAGAGGGTAAGTTCCATTGCTGCACTGGGAACCCTCCTACCCTGAGCTCCTGAGGACACCCTCCTCCACATCGCATACAGGCTGCAAAAAGTGATCTGACCCAGTGGGGCAAATGCCTGGCATGCTGTTGTAAGAACCACACTTGGTAAGGATGCAGTGAGGCATTTAGGGATTCAGGAAGAAAAGAGTATGAAGAAGAGCTGAAACTATCTGTGAGATTGTCATGGGGCATGATGAAAGGGCAGGCAGAGAACTGGGTGAAAGTTTACACTACAGGCATGCTTTGCATACCACGTAGAGAACCGGAGTCCTAATCTTGATTAGAACAATTCAATTCTTCTGTGAAGTACATATTAAATAATAATAGGCTGCTGCAGAACTGTGTAGACTTGCAGGTGAAGAGTAGAATTTTAAGCAAGCAGCCAGACGAGCAGCAGGAGCAGCAGGGAGGGATGGAATGGGCAGGCTGTGCTGGCATTCCAGCCTCTGCTCAGACCTCAGCCTGTGCTTTTACGAGTTAAAAGCAGTTGCTAAACCACAGCGTAGTTCTGCATTAATTCCACTGGGATTTTTCCCGGGACACAGAAGTTTAATCATCTGGAGCATCACTGTGTGCAGTGTATCACCTCGAGCAAGCAAGTGGGGAGGGCTCATTGATTGGACTCTCAAAGCAAACGGATGTGTGTAGCAAAATGGCATTACCAAAAAGCACAGTTCAATACAAGCTCCCTAACAAAGCGAATTGTTTCAGCACCAGATGAGTCTGTAGCATGCATTTATCAAACCACAAAGCCTCACAGTATTCGTTTCCAATTCTGAACAACTGCTCTAACCTTTTAGTCAAAACACCCTATGAATACAAGTGCAACAGAAACTCTCCTGAGCACTTAATAAAAATAAAAAGTTAATTCATAATTTTGTCTATTGATAGTTCTGCATGTGTAAGTTTCTTACTCATAGTTACCTATGCCCTTAATCAGTATCAAAACCCAAGTCAGAAGCCCTCTGCAGGGCTGAGAATCTTCATCTGAGAATGAAGTAAAAGGAATGTAAGATTTTCTGGAAGAAACTCAACTTTTTGCTTTTTTTAATAGCGGACTGGGGAAAGACATTGGTTGTAGAAGGGATTAAATGTTTTTCTACTTTCCAGTTTTTCATGTCCTCCTTCAGGTAATGAGATTTGACTGTCACTATGGATCCTATTTTTGGAATTTGAACCAATTCTTCCTGTGACACAAGCCAGGACAGTTGGCTTAGTCATTGACGCAGGACTGGGGTGTACTGTGTCATCTTGACAGCAACATGACACTTCAGCTGTGACTTCTGTCATCCGGCAGAGGAAATAGGAACATGGGAAGGACCACATCTGCCACCAAATCCAGTCCTGGCCTTTGCAGGGGGGGCATTTTGACAAATGAATGGCTCCATCTGCTACCTTAATGAAGGTTTAAAAAAACACCTTAGAAATAAGCCTGGATATTAAAATTAAGAACTTCAGTAGATAGGAAATCTGAGTCTTACTACTTATCAGTACTTAAACATTTTCAGTGCATCCCACTCACCTGCTTTCGTTTGTCTGTTCTACTGTCAAGAAGTGTCACCTTTGTTTTTCTCTCTCTGCCTCCTTGAAAAATTAACAATATTATCACCTCTCCCCAGGCTGATATTCCCCTCTGCACCACCAACCTGCCCTTTTTTCAGAGCTTTCAGCTGATAAAATGTGGTGAATTTAAGCTCACAAGTAATTGTTTTCAAGGTGGATTTTTTTTTGCGGCCATTTCAGACCTCCGGAAGCATTTGTGTTGCTGAGAGTTTGCGTGTTTGCTCTCTCTGTTATGAGCCTTGCAGTAAAAGATGCGACGCCTAAGATCTTGTCTGACATAATTTTAAAGACACGATGAATGACAATGAAATCAGTGGCACTATTTGCCTGTCTAATTTTACACGTTCTTTGGGGTTCTTCTGAATTTAAGTCATCGATAGGTTCCTTGTCAGACAGTAAAGAGCCCCAAGGTTGATTGATTCAAACAAAGGGATTTAAGTTACAGAGCTTAAACTCACTTTCAGTCCACACAACAAAAAGCTTGATTTGAATAATCACATTCAGTCCTCCTTTTCAATTTGCATTTTTAGTTATTTTGTTAAAACCAGGTTGATTCTGGTGGGTTAGTAAGCATTCAGATACATCAGTTTGTAACTGAATATAGCCTTTGCCTCTAAATTTAGTACTTCTTTTGGGTAACTTAGAGGATAAGCTACATAGACAGCTCCATAATTGTATGGTTTCAGAAATAATGTGTGATTTCATGACTTTAGCATTCTATTTGATAGAAAATAGGAAACAGTATTGTTTACAGGATGACTAATTTTGTTCTTTACTTTTTTTACAAGCTGGCCCTGGGTGAAATATGTGTTTTATTAAAATGAAGAGAACTGTCATATTGAAAGGGTTTTAAACAGAAATAGCTTGAACTTATTTGGCACATTTTTCTTATCAAAACTGAGGATATATAATCTGTAATTGCTGACTTGAACTAATAATTCTTTTTACTGTATCTGTCAGAAGAATAGAAAATCTGAGTCACTGTCACCTATTTCTTTCTTTCGCTAAAATAACCGTAGATAATTAGCCGTCTCTTCTTACTTTCCATCTTTGGAGTATGACACTAGGGACAGATCTAAATTAACCCCCTTGTTTTTATTTTTTTGATTTATCATTCAAGGTTAAATGCTGAAATTGCCAGCAACTGGAATTACAGGAAACATAGATTTGTAGAATAAGATTTTTTCCATCCCCACCACTTTTATCTGTCTTCCAGTTTGGGCTTTCTCCTCTCAGCTTTTGGGAATATTGCAAAACTATAATTTAAACACAATACATAGAAAACAGAAACTCAGACCAGTTGTGTCACGGACAGTGCTAGATAGTATTCAGTGATCTGCTTGAAACTTCTTCCAGCCAGCGTCTTCAGGGCTATCATGTTTCAGTCCTGCAGAAAGGCTCAGAGTCAGTAAAAGGGAAAAGGAGACGAAGGCTGAGGTCCAGGGTGAGGATAAGTGCTGTGAGGTGGCATCTCTTTTTCAATGTAGAAGCTTTGTGTAGAGCAGACCCATCAGAAGCCCAGCTACCATGCTGCTACAACGTAGACATGAGAAATTTGGGGAAAAGTGTATTTTCACTTTCATCTCTCCATCTTCCTGGGCGTATTTTTGCCTTGCTTGCTATTAACACAGGTAGCACCCTGTAGTCATTTTTGGTTAGTTTGTGTGCTTTGCTATTTTGGGTCCCCATCTTCACTGGCACAGGCACATGGCCTGCATGAGTCCTGGTGGAGAAGTGTCCTCCGCTGATCTTACCTGGTGATCCAGGAAGGGATTTGCACCCTCTCACCTGAGCCATCTGGTTTCAGCAAGTGCCTCCAGCGGGCAAGTGAAAAACCTGGGCTGGCAGCCAGCCTCTCCCAGCCCCACCGCTTGGCTGACCCCATGGGTGGGAATAGCCCCACTGCTATTTGGGGTGCAAAATGAGGGTTGTAGCTATTGAAAATAGAAGAGGCTGTGAAATAGCTGCTGGCCTGTGTAATTTGGGGTTATTTCATTTGGGGTTATCTGTGTTCTGTACAGTCTTTATGTTTTTTGATCTCTTTGTAGTTCGTAAAGGTTTTCTATATTGTGGTTGTCTTCTAATATTTAGGAGTTTCATGCCTGTCCTGAGTGCTTACAAGCATTAAATAAAAAATAAGTCCTTACAAGAAAGTTGTGAAGTTGGATATATGTTAGTTCCCATTTCCTGAGAAAGGAAAACAAGATGAGTGGCTTGTCAAATGTTAAATGCTTAGAAAAAGAGTAGAGATGACAATAGGGAGTTACAGGTCAGAAGTCACCATATATCTTATCCCTGAAGCCAGCAAAGCATTCTAATTCATGTGAGCAGGCAGGAAATAAAATTAATTGTTCAGAGGTATACGCATTCAGGATCATTTTCTTCAGCACTTAGAGCTTTGCTGGTTTTCATGCTCTCTGGGGCTGGTAAAAATGCAGATACCATTTCAAATACAAAAACTTCTCTGTGCTCTTCTGTGTTGTTTTATTTTGGTTGCCAAAATCAGGCATCATTTGCAAGCAAAGATGAGCCATGTACTGTTACAGCATAATGCATAGAGAATGAAAGCTCTAAAGCTTTTGTGGTTGTTTGTTGGTTTAAGTCTTCTTTAATTTTGATCCATTCACACTTTGATTCATATTTAAATGGTGTTTTCAACTAAAGAAATGGGCATACATTATTAAATGATGCAGATGTTCCAGCCACTACCTATCAAAGAGGTTGCCTCTAAGAACTTGGTTGGAGGGAGGAGTAGTCTTATGCTTTTATTCATATTTCCAGACAGTAATAGTTCAAAACTCAGTAGAATTAAAGCCTTGTGTAGTTAGTGAAAATAACAGGATGGTTCCTTAGCATATATCCAGCATGAATACCAAGCTGCAATTAAGTATTCCTACTTAATGATACATCAGCCTGCATCTTGGAATAAAGAAGATTATATTGAATTGCTCACATGATACTGTAATTATGGGCATAGAGCTGGTAATAAACAAATAAATTGTGTTTTCCTTTGCAAACACAGAAAAGGAGTGACAGCCTTCTGTGCAAGACATCAGGATTAGGATTTACAAGGCTCATTCTTTCCTCATCTATTCTCCTCACTTGTGCATTTGTTTCAGTAGATTACTTGCCTGTCTGTAAATAGAGGTGTTGCAGAAAATCCCAGGTTATGAAAAGATACCCAGGATAATGGTGAGCGATTCAAGTCCGGCATCCTTAGCAAGAGGTAGCTGCAGGACATCATCATTTTCCAGAGGGCTAGTTAACCAGTGTCACTCTCCCAGAAAAGGCTTTAGGTTTTTGTGAAGTGTATGTACTCTCTCAGCTCTCTCCTGGTGTTACTGCCTGCCTTATTTCCTAGAGACTGGATGTTCTTTCAGCAAGTGACTGTCTCTGGCTGGATGTTTATGCAATGTCTGGGGCAGCAGGCTCCTATCTGTCAAATTTTGCATACTGCTACTGGGTGAGGTAACAAGCGTAATGTAATTTGAGTGGCTACAGCAATATCTCAGTTCTTACATTGAAGACATCACCGTCTGCTGCAAAGCAAGTTTAGGGATCAACCTTCAGGCAAAGTAATCTTCCTCAGTGCACTTGACAAAATGAACAAAGGACTTGGTTATGATTAATGAATTTGATACAAAGTTTCAAGACTCCACTAAAATTCCATCATGTAAAGTTGGGTTCTTGTTTCCATGCTGAAAATTGCTTAAAACTAAACATTGTTTTTCTAGTCCTTCATTTCAGTAGCTTCGAAAATGAAGAATACGGATCCAAAAACACTCCTGCTTAAATCACTGAGGTTATATTGCACTTCTAAGTGAGACAGACTCGGTTTGAAATTAAGACACATAAGTTTATTTTTGTAGTTATCTGCAAGTGAGTTCACTGTTGAATGTGATATTTGAAGTCAATGGCGATGTCTGCAGTGTGGCTCAGGAAGCTGGCCAGTTGAGAGGGGCTTCATTCAGCTGCCTGGTAGCATAGGAAACTAATGCTACTTGAGATGTCCTGTTTAGTCTGAAGCAGCTGCTTTGAAATGGGAGGGTTCAGAGCTGTAGCTATTATCTTCCTCAATAAACATTTGCTCATCGAGTCTGAAAGAAGAGCCATCCCAGGTCTTCAGAATAGAGCAGTTTCTCAGTTTTCCAACAAAACAGATTTCTCAGAAGCCATTGCTCTGACACAACACAAAATGAACTTTCCACCATGGACTCCACTGTGGGAAAACAGACATTCAGGCCTGGGTGCATGCCTGCTCCTTGGGCTCCCTGAGCAACAGGCTGACCTTGGCAGCCTTCTGGGGACAGTTACTTTCTTCCATGGTCTGATTTGTTTACAGGTTTCTCAGCCACCTACGTAGGGGCTGATGTGAAGATGAGGTGGGTTTTTTGAGTGTACCTGGATTTTATTTTAACTTTTTTCCAGAAAATTTGGTTTCAAATGAAAGGGAAGGGAGAGATTCAGGATTTGATGTCTGTTTGCCAGCTGTCTCTGCTTCTGTTCTTTACGGCGTCTTCTGCTAGGAGGAAGGTACTCTCTTTCCCAGAATAGGCGTGAATTATTCGTATTATAAAAGATCCTTTCCTTCAACATTTTGGGTGGGGTTTTTTTAGTTCGCATATTGTCTTCTGTTCTTAATTCATCAGTGTTTTGTCTAATATTATATAAGTTGCCTGTGCAAAACTTACGAAGTTCAACAAGGGCAAGTGCAAGGTCCTGCACGTGGGTTGGGGCAATCCCAAGCACAAATACAGCCTGTGTGGAGACCAGTTTGAGAGCAGCCCTAAGGAGAAGGACTTCAGGATGGCTGATATGAAGCTCAACATAACCCGGCAGTATGCTCTTGCAGCCCAGATAGCCAACCATATCCTGGGCTGCATCAAAAGGAGCGTGACCAGCAGGTCAAGGGAGGTGATCCTGCACCTCTACTCTGCTGGCTGAGACCCCACCTGCAGTACTGCATCCATCTCTGGGGCCCCAAACACAAGAAGGACGTGGGTCTGTTGGAGCAAGTCCAGAGGAGGACCATGAAGATGATCAGGGGGCTGGAGCACCTCTCCTTTGAAGGAAGGCTTAGAGAGCTGGGCTTGTTCAGCTTAGAGAAGAGAAAGCTCCAGGGAGACCTAATAGCAGCTTCAGTGCCTACAAGAAATCTGGAGAGGGGCTTTTTACAAAGCCTATAGTGATAGGACAATGGGGAATGGCTTTACACTTACAGAGGGGAGGTTTCGAATAAATACAAGGAAGAAATTCTTCCTTCTGAGGGTGCTGAGGCACTGGTAGAGGTCGCCCAGAGAAGCTGTGGCTGCCCAATCCCTGGCAGTCTTCAAAGCAAGGCTGGATGAGGCTTGGAACAACCTGGTCTAGTGGAAGGTATCCCTGCCCATGGCAGGGTGTTGGAACTGAATGATCGTAAAGGTCCCTTCCAACCCAAACTATTCTGTGATTCATGTCTTTGATTCAGAAATTATTTCTCTGTAGCCACAACATTGTTAGGAGCAAGGCTTCACATTTTAACTTTCTGTCTGCAGCTGCTGTTTGTTTTAAAGGTGAAATCTAAAGATTTTTATTATGGAGCAAATTTATTAAAGAATTCTCTTTGCTGTGAGTTGGGGATTGGAAAGAAATTAATTTGATGGTGCTGACTGGAACTCTAGGGCAAACTGTATATTCAATAAAACATCCCTATCTTTTTCTGGTCAAGGCAGAAACTGGATAGAAAAAGAATAATAGTGAGCTACCTAGGAAAGAATAGAAGGAGAGAGAATGCAAATGGAAACCAGGGCTTTTGAGTAAAGGCAGAGATCTCTGAAAAGCTGTGCTGCCAGACCTGTCTAGCAGCTTTGCCTTCCTAAGGATCTGACAGTTGGCTTTGGCCATGGATCTCACCAGGACTTGCAGTCAGTTGTTACAGCCTTATTGATCAAAGGTTGCTGAACACATCCTTACACCTGCGTCATGGTTTCCTTTCGAGGCTTTGTGTTCATACTTAGTGTTTCAGCCAATTACTTTCTGGCAGAAATCTTCAAAGCAATGATCACGTTAGGAGGTCTAGACGCTGCAGAATTTACACAACAAGCACTGAGCTCACATGGTCCATGTCTTCATCAGGAGGCTGTGACACTACAGCAGCTGTTGTTATTTTACCTCAGAGTCTTGCACCAGAAAGTAACCCGGTTTTGAAATAATTTGGTAATTCACAGATCATAGTACTCAGTGCTTCCTGGAACACGGGTATTTTGTTTCTCACAAATTTGCTTTTTTATTTGCGGGGAATGCAATCCCAGCTACTTAATTTCTGCCAGTTTTAAAACTATTCTGTGTTGCTATGGCTTTGTGCTTGCCTGTGTCTTTAGAGTCAAGCAGTGCACTGAAGGTGACTGGGTGTCACCCCACCATTAGCTGCCAGTAAGCAGATGAATGACTGCTGTACCAAGTAAGAGTAATGTCATATTCTCATTCTTGTTGCTGAGCCCCACTGTGCACGTGTAGTACTGTTCAGGCATCCCAAATCTTCCTTGCCTTTCCTGAAGAAAGGCAGGCAGAAAACTGATGTTTACAAGCACATCAGTAAAATACTGCTGGAGTAGTATTTTACATTTGCAAAGCAAGTATTTTGCAAAATGCAAGTATTTTGCATTTGCAAAACAGTAACAGAATAATTAATGTTGAGGAAAGTAAATGAACGCTGTCTGAAGTGCCTGGGTACCCAAACTGAGAAGATGGTGTTTTCAGTGCTTGCTGTGTCTTCCTAGCTGGAACCTGGGAAACATGTCACTAGCCAGAGACATGCCTTTTTGTTACCCAAGGAGTGGCTTGATGGAAACTCACCCATTTAAGAAAGCAAGGTCACAGAGCACCCAAAAAAAAACCCCTGAAAGCTTCTTTAACGCATTAGCCCATGAGTAGATTTCCCATATGAACTGAAAAGTGCATGACATAATGGATTTAAGTACATGAGGAAAGACCATCATTATAAAACCAGTGTTGGAGTGTTCCTACAGCAGTCTACTTAATGTTGCTGATAAGGGGCATTCCACCAATACTTAATGTATTCAGTGTTCTTCCTCAGCATTAAGCCACTTGCCAGCATGCCAGGCAGTCCTGGGTGCACATCTGTCTGGCCCCTCATTTGTGTTCCTTAAAATGCAACTGAGATGTTGGTCGTTGAGCTTGCCAGTTGCTTCCTGCTGTCTGTCCTCTTTGCCCAACCATCTCACCTACCATCTCTCAAGTTGGCAACATCTTGAAATCAGAAAATACAAACCAAATACAATTAGCTGATTAACTAGGATGGGGGAAGCTATTCAAGCGTAAGTACTCCTCTGATATCATGGGTTGTGTCATTAATGCTTTTTCAGTCATAATCATTGTCAGGCAATACCATTTAAAGTACATGCATGCTCCCCGTTCAAACTGTTCATCACAGTGTTTAAGACACATAGAAAAGTTCTCACTGTTTGCTGGTATTTACTTAAAATAGTCCTGGGAAAATTAATGGATCGCAGAATAGGAAATGCAGGAGATTATTATTTTTTTTGGCCATCCAATTTTCTGTGATTTCCAATGGATATACCATGCCCTCTGCCCAGAACTCTTGAGCTATGAATTCAGATGAAGGTGGAACAGGAAGAGTAAATGGATTAGGAAGGAAAGCAACACAAGGCCATCATGTAAAACTGATGCAGGCACACAATTTCTAAGAGTTAAGACGTTGTGCCTGTTCTAGACAAATAAAGAGGATGTGACATTTCATGGCAATATGACTGTAGCAACTAACTGTAGTCAGCTAACACATTTTGCAAGCATTAGCACCTAATATTGACAAGGTTATATGGTATTTAAAAATGCCTTAATCAAAATGCATTGTGAGTCTTGAAAATTCATGAGTCTTAAAAAAACAAAACTAAACCATGAACCCCCTTAACTATACGTCCCAGTTTTCATGGAACAGAATATTACATTTCATGCTGAGGGAAAATTATTCTATGTTGATGGATTACTATGAATGAATATTTACAAAAAGAAATACCAGAACTTCTGTAAAAAAAAATCTTTTTATTTCAGAGTAAATAGTGCAAAAATAATTCCATTTTGTGAATCTAGACTGTATTTTGCTTAAATAAGCTGGTGACATGTTATCTTTTCTCTCCTTATTCTACAGCCTACTCATGCAATGATCAATACAAAGATAGGTAATTTCAATCAGACCTTTATTTACTGTTGAAGGCATACTGCAAACAAATCTTTAATTGAAAAAAAGAAAGTAAACAGTGTTCAATACTAAAACAAGCAAAAGGAATTGCAGATGCAGAATCTAATGAGGAAAAGTTAAGCAGAAATCAGTTTTATTTGGGTATGACAAAGAGATTACAGTTGCTTGGATACGAATCATACAATAATTTGTAAACAAACAAAAAAAAGTTCAGCACAAAAAAGTTGGTAACTGAAGAAGCATTGTACAGTTTATAGTAATCCCTCTTGTTTTATGACAAGTCATAGAATCATAGAATCATAGAATATTTAGGGTCGGAAAGGACCTTAAGATCATCTAGTTCCAGCCCTGCTGCCATGGGCAGGGACACCTCTCACTAAACCAATGCCACCCAAGGCTATGTCCAATCCAGCCTTGAACGCCGCCAGCGATGGAGCATTCACAGCTTCCCTGGGCAACCCATTCCACTGCCTCACCACCCTTACACTAAAGAATTTCTTCCTCATATCCAATCTAAACTTCCCCTGTTTAAGTTTGAAACCGTTACCCCTTGTCCTCTCACTACAGTTCCTCATGAAGAGTCCCTCCCCAGCATCCTTATAGGCCCCCCTGAGATACTGGAAGGCTGCTATGAGGTCTCCACGCAGCCTTCTCTTCTCCAGGCTGAACAGCCCCAACTTTTTCAGCCTATCTTCATATGGGAGGTGCTCCAGTCCCCTGATCATCCTCGTGGCCCTCCTCTGGACTTGTTCCAACAATTCCGTGTCCTTTTTTATGTTGAGGACACCAGAACTGCACACAATACTCCAAGTGAGATCTCAGGAGAGCAGAGTAGAGGGGCAGGATCACCTCCCTCGACCTGCTGGTCACGCTCCTTTTGATGCAGCCCAGGATACAGTTGGCTTTCTGGGCTGCAAGCGCACACTGCCAGCTCATGTTCATTTTTTCATCGACCAACACCCCCAAGTCCTTCTGCGCAGGGCTGCTCTGAATCTCTTCTCTGCCCAACCTGTATGTGTGCCTGGGATTGCTCCAACCCAGGTGGAGGACCTTGCACTTGTCATGGTTAAACTTCGTCAGGTTGGCATCAGCCCACCTCACAAGCTTGTCAAGGTCCCTCTGGATGGCATTCCTTCCCTCCAGCATATCAACCGAACCACACAGCTTGGTGTCATCGGCAAACTTGCTGAGGGCGCACTCAATCCCACTGTCCATGTCACTAACAAAGATGTTGAACAAGACTGGTCCCAGCACCGTTCCCTGAGGGACACCACTCGTTACTGGTCTCCAGCTAGACATTGACCCATTGAGCACAACTCATTGATGAACAAGATGTTCCTGATTCTTTATGTATGTATGTTATTCTGTTACTGTTTGGTCTTTGGATTTTTTTTAATTCTGGCACTGTGTTGAGTGTCTTCACCTATGAATTGAATGGTACTTATTATTACTGGCTGTCTACCTGCAACTTTGGTATAACACTTCAGAGTCCCAAAGACAGAAACTTCTTCCTATTTGTGTACAGCATTATGACAAACATCCTTGGGTTTACAGATCAAGGTATTCAACCAGTGGCTGATGATTTCTCTTGCCTGTTATCAGATGCTCTTCTTCCTAGAAGGCCATTGGCAGCAAAGGAAGGATCAGATGTGTTTCTTTGATTGTATTGTCCTACTTGTGGTCATTTTCTTTTCCAAGGGCTTTAAGGTTCCTCCTCATATTTTGATGAGCTATCATGTGGTAAGAGCTGTAGGACTCCCAGGAAAGGTAGCAACCAGGAGTGTGGCTGCCACTGATGGAACAATTCATCCTGCTTCCTGTACAGATACTCATTAATTGTTCCTGTGGTTGCAAGCAGCTGCCAGCTTCTTCCTTCCTAAGAGGTGTTCAAGTGCTAGAACACAGGCAGGACATGTGTGCGTGTGTCTGTGTGTGTTTCAGTTGATCTATGTGTGTGTAGTAGACCGAACACTTTGGGAAAGAGTCTTGACTCTGTGTGGGCAGGTGGATGTACAGTGCTTTCATGGTAGGTATGGGCATGATCCAAAGGTGGAATTACAGCATTGTGCTTTTCTTCCAGCTTCTCAAGCAGGTAGGTCACCCACCCAGCTGGAAGGCCAGGGCACTCCTCACGTAGCGCTTCCTCTTTACTTTCAGTAAAACAGAAAACATGCCGAAACAATTAAGAGATCCTCAAGTAAGGGAGCATTAAAGCTTTCAACATTAATTAAGCACTCAGAGGATGGGATAAAATGATTAATAAATCATACATATGCAAGTCTGCCCCCCATTGCACTGCAAAAATTGTTTTCCTTTAACTTAAATTAGCATGCACTAATTGCTTAATGTATTGTAGTATTTTTTCCTTAGGTGTCTAGATAATCACTTTTAGCAACAGGTGGTAGAGAATAAATAGGAATCTTGCATAGAACCTTCTGATCAGCATATTAAATATGGTGGATGTGGTGAAAGACAAATTAAATCTTGTGAAAAGGTACATCAGCTGACCTTAATGGACAGTGACAACGTGACTGTGTTTATAGACTCATCACATTGTGGCCATGTAAGCACATTTATTATTGTCTGAGCAAGCTCAACGTTTTCTTTGTATTGAAGAATAGGAAACAATTTGCCATATAAAATGGTTTGGTAATGGTATACTAGGGCTGCATGAATAAAACCAAAAACCAGCTTTCAACTTGTACATAGCATTTGTTTAAATTATTTTATATTAGTTAGAGCAGAACAGAACGAAACAGAGCAGAACAGAACAGAGTATTTCAGTTGGAAGGGATCATCTAGTCCAACTGCCTGACCACTTCAGGGACGACCAAAAGTAAAAGCATGTTGTTAAGGGCCTGGCTCAAATATCTCTTAAACACTGACAGATTTGGAGCATTGACCGCCCCTCTAGGAAGTCTGTTCCACTGTTTGAACACCTTCAGTAAAGATTGACTCTGGTGGGGAACATACATGACATATCATCAAAAAATAAAAATCCTGATAAATCCTGCATATCCCTTCCCATAGAATCAGCAAAGGCACGTGGTATTTCTGATAGTGCAGGAAGATCCATACAGACCAGTCTCTGAGGCTGTAGAAAGCCCTGCTCATAAGCACATAATGACACAAATTCCACCCACAGACAATTCTTTTAAAAGCATTTTAGTTTTGCACTGTTGTCATTAAGATTTGGGAGTCATCGACATTGACTTTCATACTTGTTTGTGCGGGAGAGCTGAGGAACTCAGGAACATCACATACAGTGAACCATCGCATGAAGTAATGGTTTATCTATCTCACTAAATTTTTAAGCAAAGCACAGAAGTAGGTTAAAAAACTTGTAATTTCTCTCTGTCATCCAGAATAAGTCAGAGAGCAGACTTTGGCCTCTTCAGCAACCTGCTTAGTAAGGTTCCATGGGAAATAGCCCTAGAGGGCAGGGGGGCCCAAGAGTGTGGGTTGATATTCCAGGATCACCTGCTACAAGCTCAGGAGTATTGCATCACAACTAAAAGGAAGTGAAGCAGGCGGGCCAGGAGACCTCCTTGGATGGATAAGGAGCTGCTGAGGAAACTTTGAAGGAAAAAAGAAGCTTATAAAAGGTGGAAGCAAGAACAGGTGGTCTGGGAAGAACACAGGGATGTTGTCTGGGAAGCTAGGGACCAGGTTAGGAAAGCTAAGGCCCACTTAGAATTAAACTTGGCTAGGGATGTTAAGGATAACAGGAAGGGATTCTATAGGTATATTGCAAATAAAAGGCAGACTAGGGACAATGTGGGCCCTCTCCAGAAGCTATCAGGAGAACTGGCTACCCTGGATTTGGAGAAGACTGAGGTTCTTAATGACTTCTTTGCCTCAGTCTTCACTGGCAAATGCTCTGACCACACCACCCAAGTCCTGCAAGGCAGATGCAGGTACTGTGAGAATGAAGACCCTGGGCCCACTGTAGGTGAGGATCAGGTTCGAGACCATCTTAGGAACCTGAATGTATGCAAGTCCATGGGACCTGATGAAATCCATCCGCGGTTCCTGAAGGATCTGACAAATGAAGTTGCTAAGCCACTGTCCGTCATATTTGAAAAATCATGGCAGTCAGGTGAAGTTCCCGATGACTGGAAAAAGGGAAATATAACCCCCATTTTCAAGAAGGGGAAAATGGATGAGCCAGGGAACTACAGACCAGTCAGCCTCACCTCTGTGCCTGGCAAAATCTTGGAGCGGATTCTCCTGGAAGGCATGCTGAGGCACATGAAAAACAACAAGGTGGTTGGTGACAGCCAGCATGGCTTCACTAAGGGGAAATCCTACCTGACCAATTTGGTGGCCCTCTATGTTGGGGCTATGGAAGTGATGGACAGGGGTAGAGCAGTTGATGTCATCTACCTGGACTTGTACAAAGCATTTGGCACTGTCTCACATGACATCCTTGTCTCTAAATTGGAGAGACATCAATATGACAGGTGGACCACTGGGTGGATAAAGAACTGGCTGGATGGCTGCACGCAAAGAGCTGTGGTCAATGGCTCAATGTCCAGCTGGAGAATGGTAATGAGTGGTGTCCCTCAGGAATGGGTGTTGGGACCGGTCTTGCTCAACATCTTTGTACATGACATTGACAGTGGGATTGAGTGCACCCTCAGCAAGTTTGCCAATGACACCAAGCTGTGTGGTTCGGTTGATATGTTGGAGGGAAGGAATGCCATCCAGAGGGACCTTGACAAGCTTGTGAGGTGGGCTGATGCCAACCTGATGAAGTTTAACCATGACAAGTGCAAGGTCCTCCACCTGGGTTGGAGCAATCCCAGGCACACATACAGGTTGGGCAGAGAAGAGATTCAGAGCAGCCCTGCAGAGAAGGACTTAGGGGTGTTGGTTGATGAGAAAATGAACATGAGCCGGCAGTGTGTGCTTGCAGTCCAGAAAGCCAACCGTATCCTGGGCTGCATCAAAAGGAGCGTGACCAGCAGGTCGAGGGAGGTGATTCTGCCCCTCTACTCTGCTCTCCTGAGATCTCACTTGGAGTATTGTGTGCAGTTCTGGTGTCCTCAACATAAAAAGGACATGGAACTGTTGGAACAGGTCCAAAGGAGGGCCACGAGGATGATCAGGGGACTGGAGCACCTCCCATATGAAGATAGGCTGAGAAAGTTGGGGCTGTTCATCCTGGAGAAGAGAAGGCTGCATGGAGACCTCATAGCATCCTTCCAGTATCTGAGGGGGACCTTATAGGGATGCTGGGGATGGACTCTTCATGAGGAACTGTAGAGATAGGACAAGGGGTAACGGGTTCAAACTTAAACAGGGGAAGTTTAGATTGGATATGAGGAAGAAATTCTTTACTGTAAGGGTGGTGAGGCAGTGGAATGGGTTGCCCAGGGAAGTTGTGAATCCTCCATCGCTGGCGTTGTTCAAGGCCAGGTTGGACATAGCCTTGGGTGACATGTTTTAGTGTGAGGTGTCCCTGCCCATGGCAGCAGGGTTGGAACTAGATGATCTTAAGGTCCTTTCCAACACTGACTATTCTGTGATTGTATATAAAATGTGAGTGTTCATATTCATAATTTGTTCTGTTGCTTTACAGTATTAAGATACTTCATATCACATCATAGCTGATCATGGTAGTAGTCTCTATGTGAGAACATGGACTCCAACTTTTTGGAGTCATCCTGATATTGCAAAGAATTATGCATGCACATAACTTTATATTGTTTACATAATTTGCTTGATGTGAATAGCACTATTTTCCATGAGAGAAAGAAGGTTGAAGAAGTAGTAGTAAAGTACTAAACTAGGGTGAATAAGCCCTTTGTAAGTGTTTCTCGATAGTATCTCACAGTACAGTCATCTTCTTAAAAATAAACAGAATAAACCCCTTCAAATTACTTAGATTTATTCATTTTTTTTAATAAGGTGCTGAGTAACATAGTCAATACTGTCTTGTTCTTCAGGTGAGTTCTTCAGGAAAAGACATCCTGTCAGGTGCAGCAGAACAAGCTATGAGTAGTATTAGTGCTGTTAGTGCCTCAGAGAATGACTGCAAGGATTGTAAAATGATACATTATTATCTAGCAGGCATTGATCATAATTATATCACTGATAGAGACAAAGCATATAAAATGTTGTGGTATAAATATGCCCTTCAATGAAATAAAAGAAATTCCATGGGAATAATTTCAGTGATAGCTGTGTGATCCTTCTTAATGCAAAATGGAAATGTTTTGCGTATCCTCAGGATAAAAGGCATTACTCTAAGCTATCCACTTATTAATTTTCATTTAATACTCATGGTATATCAGACATTATAGATCTTTCATCATTTTGCTTTATGACACTGTAGGACCCTAGTAACTATGCTCCATGTAAAATATAATTCCCTCATTTACCTGCCTGCTTGGATTAAGCTAGGAGTTCTTAATTTGCTGTCGTGGTTTCCATGATCTGTTGCCATATTGTTACGATGAACACATTGCATGTAGAGCATAGCCTTCTTCTTCTTAAGACAGAGTACAGATCCATTCATCCTTGCAAAATGAATAATTAAACTAGAGTTTTAATATTTGTGTTTGCTTTTGGACTGATTTTCTCTAACTGTGACTTTATTTTGTATGCTCCGTCTGACTAGCTCTTGAAAAAATGGGTCAGTTTTCGATATATCTGTTCTGTGGCTTAAAGCTAACTCAAACTAGCACTGTTGTAGAGATGAACTGTACTATGCTAATTGAATAGGTACCATTTTTATCATTACCAGCTTGAGGTTTACACAAGGACCACAAGTGTGATGCAAAATTAGGGAAGCTGATTGTTACTGGCAAGGTCCTATGGCGTAATGTAATTCTTCCGTTGTACCTGCCTTGCTTGAATTTGTTGGGGTTTTTTGTTTGTTTCTGCAGACTCCAGAGGAAGGAGCCTCTACAACCATCTATGCAGCAGTATCGCCTGAGATGGAAGGAGTTGGTGGCTGCTACCTTTACAATGAGGAAAGGACAAAATCGGCTGACGTAGCATATGATGGGGAGCTGCAGAGAAGGCTCTGGAGAGAAAGCTGCAAGATGGTTGGGATTTCTGATGAATCCAGCAGAGTTCCCTAGAAGATGCCACTTCCAGCTGGGTAAATGAAATTGCATTGACAAGCATCTTAGGTGAATTCTTGCAGCATCAGTCATCATCCTGGAAATCACTGTTCAGTCCCAAAGGCAAACATGAACAGCTCTGTTCTTCGCTTGAACCCCTAGTCTGCTAGGGTGTGGGGGGAAATATTCCCACAGGAGGATGTAGTGGTTGGTTTTAAATCTAACCATCAGTTTTGTAAATCATGATGTTTCAGTCTGTGATTAAAATACAGTCTTTAACCTTGTGCAGAGTTGAGTTTTCGTTTTTTTGTTAAACCAAAAACCCCCACTTTCATTCATGAGTGTGTGGTGTCCGTGACATGTTGAACTTAAGCCACCTTTGTGCATATAACTTACTCTCATTTAATCAGTTTTAAAAGTTGCAGTCTTTTTTCCTTAACCTTCATTAATCTTTAAGAAACTATTTAATTAGCATCTTCCTGTTTTACTGCAGGCAACTGGCATTCATGATCATTATGTTGTTTCTATCATAATGTTACATGTCAGATTTTATCCAGAGGTATGAACTGAAGATCAGAACCAAAAAAAAGACAGATAAATAAAAACATCACATACGATGTTGAATTCAGTTGCTTTCAGTTCAAGTTCATCTCTCCTTTAAACACGAGTCTATGAACAACGGAGAGATGAAACACGACAATAGCAACACTGGTATTGGCAGAAGACTCAATTTTCCTGTTGTCTTGGCAGTGGGCTAAGATTACTCATCCCCTTTATATCCTGAACCCATGTAAACTTGCATTTACAACTTCTTACATTTTCTTTGGTGAGGAGATTCACTCGGAATCATAGAATCATAGAATAGTTAGGGTTGGAAAGGACCTTAAGATCATCTAGTTCCAACCACCCTGCCGTGGGCAGGGACGCCTCCCACTAAACCATGCCACCCAAGACTCTGTCCAACCCACCCTTGAACACCGTCAGCGATGGAGCATTCACAACTTCCCTGGGCAACCCATTCCACTGCCTCACCACCCTTACAGTAAAGAATTTCTTCCTCATATCCAATCTAAACTTCCCCTGTTTAAGTTTGAACCCATTACCCCTTGTCCTATCACTACAGTCCCTCCCCAGCATCCTTATAAGGCCCCCCTCAGATACTGGAAGGCTGCTATGAGGTCTCCACGCAGCCTTCTCTTCTCCAGGCTGAACAGCCCCAACTTTCTCATCCTATCTTCATATGGGAGGTGCTCCAGTCCCCTGATCATCCTCGTGGCCCTCCTCTGGACTTGTTCCAACATTTCCATGTCCTTTTTATGTTGAGGACACCAGAACTGCACACAATACTCCAAGTGAGATCTCAGGAGAGCAGAGTAGAGGGGCAGGATCACCTCCCTCGACCTGCTGGTCACGCTCCCCTTGATGCAGCCCAGGATACAGCTGGCTTTCTGGACTGCAAGCACACACTGCCGGCTCATGTTCATTTTCTCATCAACCAACACCCCCAAGTCCTTCTGCGCAGGGCTGCTCTGAATCTCTTCTCTGCCCAACCTGTATGTGTGCCTGGGATTGTTCCGACCCAGGTGGAGGACCTTGCACTTGTCATGGTTAAACTTCGTCAGGTTGGCATCAGCCCACCTCACAAGCATGTCAAGGTCCCTCTGGATGGCATTCCTTCCCTCCAACAATATCAACTGAATCACACAGCTTGGTGTCATCGGCAAACTTGCTGAGGGTGCACTCAATCCCACTGTCCATGTCACGTACAAAGATGTTGAACTAGACTGCTCCCAACACCCATCCCTGAGGGACACCGCTCGTTACCATTCTCCAGCTGGACATTGAGCCATCATCCACTACCTGTTGCATGAACAATTGCTTCCTTTCACTGGTTTTGAACCTAGTTCATATGATTTTCAAAATTAGAGTTCATGGTTTGGAAGAGACAGCAAATTAATGCCACTCCACTTTTTCTACATTTCTGCAGGTTTCAGAGACTTCAAAGATGTCCCCCTAAACTGCTTCTTCACCATGTTGAAGACTAGCCTCTACCTACTCATCAGACTTACATAGCAGCAACAGGATATTTTGCCTTTTCTCATGTATTCCTTTCCTAAATATTCCTAATAGCTGTGATATTTTTTATTTTATTTGACTGTCTCTGAGTGTGGAGCTGATATTTTTCATTAAACCATTTTTGGTAAATCCCAAGATTTTTCTTCTGAGTCAGTTCATAATAGTTTACATGGAAACTTCCCTTGGAAGTTTCAGTCAAGATTAGAAGTCTCCCCAAAACATCTAGAAGGCTCCAGGGAGACTTTATAGAATGGCAGGGGGTTGGAACTGGGTGATCTTTAAGATCCATTCCAACCCAAACCGCTCTGTCATTCTATGATCTCTCCTGAGTGAGAGAATATTCCAAGCATAGGCTCTGACTAGGGAACCTGAATTCTTGCTGTTTAATGGAGTAAACTCTACCCTACTCCCATCTCATTCATTTTAGCTGTCATCTGAAAAAGCAGTATAATCTTGCATTTCCTGTTTTTAAGATATACACAGCAAAAGAGACCAATAGGAGGACATAAAGCTTATATTCAGTTTGGAGCACTGGATATCACTGCATGACAGAACTAAGTGGAAACACAGTGTTGTGCTCTCATTTGCAGCAGACTAGAAACAATTTGAATGTGTTCCTATGCACTCAACCCAGGAATAATAATCCTCTTGGCCTTTTTAGCTCAAACCTGCTACTTCATTGGCCATATCTCCAACCTTTGGTTCAGAGAGAAATCACATCTAACTGAAAGAAAGCAGACTAATATGTCTATCAAGGAGATGAGAACAAAAGAAATAAACTGAATGAGAGCATATTTCTCTTCCGAATTAAGTCATGCATGGTTTATTCCTAGCTTCTTAGTATATACAAGGTTAGCAGCAGGAAATGTATCACTCAGTCAGTATTAACACTTTCTCTGTATGACTGGCTGACTTTGGGGTTTTTTTGGTAAGTGAAAGTAATGCTTGTGAAATGTGCCAGACTGACACTCTGGAGACTAAATTCCTCTGTTTATTCACAGATCATGCACAGGATGCAGTAAGCCTGCTAGACAGCCAACATTTTGATGTTGCCATAGCATTCCCACTGAGCATGGTTGCTGCTAGAATACATCCAGGATTACTCAAAACTAGATGGCACCAAATCATCTTACTTTTTAACTTTCTCAAAACTCCACAGTATTTGCACAACCCATTTCAAGAAGCATAGGTATTGGTAAAATAGCAAACAGTAAAGAGAGCTAGTTACACTTTCAGTGTAAGCTGAACCACTTCGTGAGCAGACTCAGTCCAACGAAATCTGTTTTAAACAAGACTGAAAACATGGTTTGTGAGAACCAAGAACACAGACTGTGCTTGTATGGGGGAAAAAAAAAGAGTCCTAAAACCAGGGATTTCTAGAACACTGCAATGCCATAAATATATAGTTGAGGTCGTTGCAAAAGAGTTATCTCAGGAGCTAATAGCAGAAAACTGTCAGCTCTGTAATATTACACAAGCACAAGAGCTTGTTTTGAGCAAAATCCAGTGTTGTCTTAAAGTGCTATGTGTTACTGGGAACAGAAACTTGTGATACCATTGCAAAAATCCTAGATAATCTTTAGCATATCTGTTTAGGAAAGAAAGAGGACATTTATTTTACTTCTGTACATGGAAATGTTAAGAACTGATTTGTTTTGTTTGTATTTCAATGACATGGAATTATCTGGAGATCTGAGGAACCTGTGTTTCACTTCACCGAAGACATGACTGAGAGATGGCTTGAGTCCTTGAAGTAGGTGTGTATCTATAGAAAAAATACCAAAGGGCTTTTTAACCTTGCAAAGAAAGGCAAAACAAGCTCCAATAATTGCAAATTGAAGTTAGACAAATTAACCTTCCAGCATGATGTCAGATTGTCTCTCTGTGAGAGTAAGTACATATTGGAACAGATAGATCTGATATCTGAAGATAATGAAAAGATGCCCCTGAAAAGATACCTGGCAAGGAGGCCAGGTTGGCTTCTACACAAAGTAGATCAGTCACAGTGAAGTCAGACTTAGATTCTTCCTCACGTCCAAAGTGATAGCACTTATTTTGATTAGTATGAGAATGAGCCATTGCTCACAACTTCTGAAATGGATATTTTCATGCTAGAGCTCCACCAGGCTAATGTTAAATACAAAATATAGGTGCCTTTTTCTCATCTCAAAAAGGCACACAAAATCTACTGTCCAGTTCAAGTGTGAGATCAATGGAAGCATCATCCAAGGGCCACCATGCCCTTGATGAGGGAGTGAAAGCATTTCAAATGAATATTTTATTCCGTTTTAAAAAGGGGTTGCTTTTATTTTTCAGCTCCTGTGGGGACAAAGAAACTAAAGGGACTAAAAGGGACAAAAGAAACTAAAAGGGACAAAACGATGAAAAATGTTTTGAAGGATAGTTCAAATAACTATTATAGATCTTACTGCAATGAATGCAGTTAACTAGAAATTTGATAAGACAATATTATTTAAACAATGAACTGTCCAAGGAAAGAAATAATATGCTGACAAAGAGCCCTAAATTTCATAGGAGAAGTGTTAACTTTTTTATTAATTAACCAGTTTATTTGTAAACTCTGGGGAAATTAATTATGTGCTGAAAGGGTGAGTGCTGTAATTCTTGTGTGAATACACTGTTATTCACACATAATAAAGTAGCTGCATCCTTGCTTCCAGTTCAAAATTGATTTTAAGCCCTAAATATGGAACTCTAGCCACTTTCACGATGATATTTTATAAATATTTAAACTTTACAGTTCTTTTTTTGCACAACTATCAATTACTTCAGTGCACAGTGAGAAGTGATATAGCATAGAAACAAAAGGTCATCAGGCTTGCTCCTGCCTCTTCCAAATGCATATTAGTGTTTGCCCTAAATATAATGATACATGGCAGATACTTAAATCCCCATACTAAAGCAGCTATCTGTGTGGAAGCTCCGGCTCTTGTACAGTTCTGGTGTTAGACTGTCCTTGTTCATTATATAACATGGTTTATGCTCCAGCTTCCTCCGTGGAAAGGCAAAATCGGATTCCAGTGAAGTTAACATGAAATCTGTCACAGATAAGATAAAAACACATGATTTTAAGACAGTGAAGTCTGAGGTCATTGACCAGTCTGCAATAGCTGAAGAAGTCAGTGCAAAAGTGAAATGTATTGCACAACATCAGGCCAGGCAAGACCGATAAGCCATTATTATGAACATTTTTTGAAGGGAGTTTTACTCCTTTTTAAAACAAAGCCACTGTTTTTCAGCAGCCCACTGTGGTAACATCGACAATGCTGTGATCATTGTCAGGAAGAAAACAGATTGGTGATCAAGAGTGCTGTTTCTAGATATGTGTAGTTACTTGCTTCTATTCTATACCCTTTGCCCTTGTTAGCATCTCTCCCTTTGGAAATGGACCTAAGCCATGAATTCCTTTCACAGAAGCAATCAAGAAGAGTCAAAAAATAGCAGTGACCATCATTTATTTAGATAAACTCTGTCTAGATTAAAACCAATCACTCTAAAGTGAAAGACTTCCTTATCCCAGAAAAACAAAAGAAAAAGTGGGGGGAGGGGAGAAAGGGTGAAAGAAAGGGGGAGAAAACCTGGCTATGGCACTTTTTGAATGCCAGTAAACCATGTAACCTCTTCACAGACAGAATACAAGACACATTAAGGTAGTAAGCAGGCTTATGTCCTTTCCAGAACACAGAACAACAAGCATGGTCTTCCTCTCTATCATTGCATCCCTTGAGCTCTCAAACTGAGCTCAAGTAACACCAACCAGACCCATATAATCTATTATTTAAATTTGCTTTTCTGAAACTAGTAACAAGATTTGTTCCAGCTTTCCCGCAGTTATGGAATTCATTATTTAGTCCATATTGATCTGCATGTATCCAAGATCTGTGGTATATCTGAGGCTTTTTTAACAATACTGAAGAAAAAAAAAAAAAAAAACCAAAATTTTTTTTTAAGAATTCCAGCACAGGTAAGGGCCAAATCCTGCATTATTTACTCAGATAAACTTTCCTTTAAGACAATGTCAGTTCTTTACAAGAAAAGTTAAGATTGTGCTCAAGAAAGTTAATGTAAAATATTTACACAGAACTTTTCCCTTAAATATATTGTACAGCTCTGCTGAAGATAATGAGACATCCCGGCATGACTGATGAAAGATACGTAGCTTAATAGCAGAAGAAGCTATAAAAACCTTGTATTATTTAAATTTGATAATGTCTCAGAACATTATCTCTGGAGCGAAAGCACCTTCATGCTTCTATCAGCATATTAAAGCCCATATTTTGCCTCAAAGAGATTAATGTAAAAAACATGTAATCTTAAAATTCTGCTGATATTGAGAGAGTAGCATTCATCCCACTTAAAATAAATCACCTAAAAGCAGGATAGTTTAGGCCAGTCAGTTAGGCTCCATCTGTGGTCATTGAGTGTAATACTTCTACGGGACAATTCCTCTGACCTATTTGAGTGTGAAATGAGTAATGACACCATCTCTCTGACTAGCTAGAGAGGGAAAGAGACAAGCAGTCTAGAGGTTTACTAACTGTTGAGCTCTTGGTTCAGCCAGCTCTACATGCAGTCACACTGCTAAGAATAAAGGCTTTCTTCTCTGGGATTTCTTTTTTTTTTTTGCCTGTTTGTTTTCATAGGTTTTTAGCTCAGTAACCAGGGCACCATAGCAATCTTACAGTTTGATCTTCTGCACAACAAAGATGAACTAATTACGATTTCAACTGGATCGTCTCTTCTCGATAGTCATCAGTTCATGTTTGAAATTTTCCAGTTAGCATAGAGCACATTGGATATTTTCTTTCCACCCATAAATTGCCCTCAGCTTAAAAACCTGAGCTTTATTTCACATCTGAATTGAAGGAACTTTTCATGCCCCAGCTGTTTGGTCTAGTTACACTTTTATCTGCTGGTTTGAAGAACCCATGTTCTGATCCCAGTGAAGACAGCCAGGAAGGGAAGAAGTTGTCTCTTGGCATATTTTTGATAACTGAGCTTAATTAAGCTCTTTGAATCTTTACATCCTGTAATCCTTTTCTGTTTGTGAATCTTACGCGATTTTTCAACTTCCCTCCTGTTTTTGAGATCTCAAGAGCAGATTTTGATATACACAGGCAACATAACCTCACTAGTCATCTAATTTTTTTTATCTGTTCCTACTCACCCTAAAGCCATATGGACCTTCTTTCCTGAAGCATCACAGGGGAGCTCAGATTCAGAGAGAGTCTATAACCTTTTTTCATACTCACGAAGTTTTATTCCATAAATGCAGTCCACGTTGTTTGTTTCAAGATGTATGATCTAATAGAACTCTGAATGCTTCTTTTATTGTGATTTATTTGCACCGTTAAAGCCCTAAATCTGCTCTAAAGAGTGTCTGAGAGGATCTTGGAGCTGTTGAGTCAAGAGGTGCAACAGGGACCAAGAGTCAAGTACTGACGTCATGAAGAAGTGCCATAGTTCAGCAATAAAAGCCATAGATAAAATAGTATGCAGAGACCTGCCTTTTCTGCAACGTAACTAATTTCACCAAATAAATAATTTCGTTTGTTTTGGAAATTATTTCCACTATTTATCTCTGACAGAATCTCCTAGAAGATATTTCTCTCTCATTGCAGCCAGGATTAGCTGTATAAATGCACATTGCTCCACACCTGTGAGATGAAGAGATTCCTGGCAATTACTTCAGGACAGTGCTGAAGCTTCATCAAGTTTGCTCCAAACCTTGGCTCTAGCAGATTTAGAAAAGCAGATCAGGCCCTCAGAGATCTTTTTCTTTTTTTTAAAACCTAATACTAATTCTTCATCTTCATTTTTAACCCCTCTTTCCCTCTCAGAAGCAACTTCTTTATGCAAACCTCTGTGCAGGAGGGAGATTCCTCCCAAAGCTGATGGAAATGTGTTTTGTTCCATGCATCTGCTTGCACACTAGTTGTGATCACATCATAACTCCCTCTTGCCCTGCTGGGTGTCATTCCTGGACATCAAATTCAACCCACAAATTCAAGACTTCTCTGCTTGTTAGGATGAGAATCATTACCATCTGCTTTATGGGACTCTAAACCACATTTCATACCACATTTATTTAAACCACAATTGCTGTTACTGCATTTATCAGCAGCCTTCTTGTAGAACAGAAAGCATTTTACCACAAGCTCATTCTCCAGGAAATACTGAAAAATACAGCTGTCATCCTGCTTCTGAACAAAAAAGCAAGATGTGGGTATTTTCTGCAGGACACAGTTTCTGAAATATTTCTTTTAGAAAATCAAAATGGTTTAATAAAAAGGTTTAACATAAATAACATTAAAAAGGTGATGGAAATATCAATATTAAAATTTCAAAATACTCAGTTTTCCAGAGCATGAAAAATAGCAGCAAATGAGGGGTTTTTTTTAATTCCTTGTAAACAGAAAAATTGTATTCAAGCTTGAAGTGATCTGGACCAATATGGCTGCGTTTCTCATGCTATTTCACTTTGGACAGTGCAGCATTTTGCAGTGAAGTATTTTCTTTAAACAAGCTCAGGGAAGAGGCCTTTAGTGAAAGACATGCCTTTCATTCTGTTCTGAAAATAAAATTCTACCTCTGTAGCAGTTGCATTTTGAAAAGATTTTTCTGTTGATGAAGATGAATTGATGACTTGAACTGTAGGAGAAGATTCATTACACAGAAATTTTCTTTCCACATCACACTCCTGGGGCCTGTGAAGACCCAGAAATGAAGATACAGCACATATGTTTGATTTTTTTTTATCTTCTCCGCCTCCATCACTTGTTTCAGCTGTGAAGTCTGCATAAAAAGAAAACAGGAGAAGGAAATTAACAGCAATGTGCTTCCATTGGAAAAGTGCAAAATGAAAGAGCAGTGTCGTGGTTTAAACCTCTATAACTCACGCAGTTTCACTCACTCACTCCCCCCTCTTTCTTCCCCCCGCTCCTGGAGGGATGGGAAGGAGAATCGAAAGAATGCAACTCCCACAGGTTGAGATAAGAACAGTTTAGTAACTAAAGTATAACACAAGTCACTACTGCTACCACCAATAATAATAATGACAAGGCAAATACAAGGAAAGAATACAATTCTCACCACCTATACCCAGCCCGACCACACAGTGCACCCCCACCCTTCCGGATCTCTGCTCTCCGTTTTTACATCCTGGGCATGATGTGCTGTGGTCTGGAATAACCTCTTTGGTCAGTTTGGGTCAGACATCCTGTCTCTGCTTCCTCCCGGCTTCCCCTCCTCCCTGGCAGAGCATGAGACTCAGAAAGCCCTTGGTCAGACCAAAACATTACCAAGCAGTAACTGAAAACACTGGTGTTATCAGCGCTGTTCCCAGGCCCAAAATCAAAAACACAGCGCTGCACCAGCTACCAAGAAGGAGAAAAATGACTGCTGCTGCTGAACCCAGGACAAGCAGTTATCTGAATTTCATTATCAGGCCAAGCACTTCATATCCGTGATGTGTTCTTTGGGTTTTTTAAGATTGGATATTAGCAAAAAGTTTCTTCACGGGAAGGGCTGTCAAACATTGGAACAGGCTGCCCAGGGAAGTGGTTGAGTCACTACCCCTGGAGGCACTTACAGGATGTGTAGATGTGGCACTTCTGGACATGCTTTAGTGGTGGACTTGGCACTGCTGGATTAACGGTTGGACTCAATCATCTGAAAGGTCTTTTCCAGCCAAAATAATTCTGTAATTCTATATCTCAGGTTTGAATATACCCTTGAAGAGTAGCTTCCAGAGCCACAGGACTTGGGAAATGTGGTCCCATCTGTTAGGGGGTGTGACTTACCTCCTTTTAAAATGAAACACTTGTAGTTTCAGTTTGTGTTCCACCGTCATTTCACAATAGCTGGTAATACAAAGTGGCTGCTGTTTTCAGTACAGCTGAAAAGGTCAAACTCTGGGTGTCGCTCTGTTTTGAAATATCATCCTCTTAATTCATTGACAAAGTCATGCAAAATGTTTTTTATTTTATTTCAGAGGCTTCAAGGTCAGGAGGGAGTACTGTGGTCACCTAAAAAACAACCTTCAGACCTGAATATCTGCAAAGTAGTTTTATGAATGTTTTGCAAATACCTTCCTATCTTGCATTCTTCTAAGGCAAGTTAAAAGGTCTAGGTAATAGGTTAGACTGATTTTGTAATTTTTTCCTTTCCCTAAATTTCTGTAAAGCTACATGACCTAATTCTCCTGAGAGCAGATGTTTTGGGACACTGCAGTTAGACTATTCATCACATCAGTTCAGCAAAACACATAACTACAAAAGCATGTGCTTGAGCATATTCTAAGTAAATTACTTTTAAGTGTGTGCTCAAATTTCTGCATGTACTTTACTGACTCAGAGCTACAGTGCGTTGTGCTACAGATATGGGACAGGTGACAGAACGGTTTTGGAATCACACCACGGTAGGTATAAGGCACAGCACAAGCTGGAGGGCTAATTTTTATCTGTAATAAAGACCAAGCAAATGGTCTCCATGTTTGAAAGTTTGTCATAAGGACAAACACTAGCCCAAAGATATATTTAAACTTTATGCCTTTTAGTTAAATACATTTTAATCAGAAAATCATTGTATCTGCATAATGTCTAGAGGAAAGTTATAGAGATGTTAAGGTATATTTTTAAAATAGAAACCCAAAACTATCCCTATATTTCTATACAGCTCACCGCAAGTCATATACCACAAGTTCAAACCATACATCAAAATGATGATGAGGCATAGAGTTTTGGGAGAAGACGTGGGAATGAGCCCCGTGTCAGAGTATTATAAATACAGAAATTATTATTTGCTAGCACTTGATTATGTGCAGTGCTGCAAGACAACTCAAAGCTCCACTTCTTTACAGGCACATAATCCAGTGTGGTAACTGTATGTCAGTGTAAAATTCTTTATTTTCATGAATGGGAAATAGAGAAATTCAGAACCACTTAGATTTCATATGCTCAAAAAGTAGGTGTTTTGCTGAATACAAATGAACTTGCACTTCCTATTTTTCTTGTGCCCTCTTTCATTTTTAATAAGTCTTTTGTTAGATGTGATAAAAAGCTTTAGATCAAACCTCTTGAAGTAAAATCCAAAACTCTGGGGAAAAATAAGGAAGATGAATTTGTTTAGCTTCTAAAAACATGACCACTTTGCCAAGAACCTCCAGCTGGCAGAGGACAGGAAAAACGCCTCTCCCGATTGCAAATTGCCCATTATAAAATGGCACAGCAGCCACTTTCCACCCTGATTACCTGCAGCTGGCCTGCCTTTCACCTCCCCTCTGTCAGGCAAAACAATAGCTTCCTCTTGCCATTTCTTCCATCGACCTTCTCCAAGATGCACACAGAGTTGTGAAACACAGTTGACAATTACTTGTGTATTTGAGATGCACTGTGGCTGTCAGGAGCTCACGAACAGGAGTGAGATGAGGTCCGTGTTACTCTCCACACCAGGTGGTATAGCTGTGGGAAGAAACAGGCAGTCTTGTGGCTCATAAGCCAAAAATACAAGTACTGATCTTGAGACTAATGGCTCTCAGTTTACCTTCATTATGTTGATCAGTTAGGTAGCTCCAGAGAAAAGTTGACTGACAGCTATGGGCCTGAGGGAGTCTTCTTAGCCAAGGAAAGCATTAGCTTTCAATCCCAGGGGATGGAGGTAGTTGTGCAGAGGAAACTGTGGGTGGGATATGTTTTCATGGATTTGGGTGGCTGGGACGCTACTTGAGGTGAAACAAAAATAGAAGCTGCTCTGTAGATGCTCTAAACCATAGTGAAGCAGATGGGCCAAGATGTGGGTAATGTAGTGTGCAAGTGCTCTTAGTAACAATGAAAGTAAGCACAGGTTTAAATTAAACATGGGCTGAGATGATGCTCTGGTCTGCAGGAGGGAGCAGGGCTGGCACCTCCCTGCTGCAGGTGAGTGTGTGTTCAGAAGGCTGCAGAGGCTCAGGCTCACTGCTTTGATTTTCTCCTGGATCTGTGTCTCTTGGCAGAGCTTCAGTGCTGGGTGTGAAAGCAGAGTCTGCCTACCCAGAGCAGCTAATCCCTCTGCTTGTGCTATGCATCTGGAAAGAGGGAGATTAATTGGGGGGAGGAGAGGGGAGGGTGCAGACACCCGACTTATTCCCTTAGCACTGAAGAGCTTGGTATTTTACGAACAAAACAGTCCCAGTGCCTGTTATGGGGGTCCCAGCCCTACAAGAAGGTCTTACAAGATCCCAGAGTACAGAATACAGTTCAGATCGTGTGATGATTTAAGCATGGATCTGCTTAGTTCCTAGGTGAGAGAGTTCATATAGGCGCAAAGCACCAACTGACAAGATGAAGGTCCCAGTTGTGCACAGCAGCAGATTTCTGTGCACCTGAGGTGAGACAAGGAGGGTTCCATTGAACTGAAGCACTACTAAAGTTGGGCAGGTCCTGAGCAGGAGTATTTTTAGTGGGATATTTTGATATTCTAGACTTCCTCCCTGTCTTATTTTAGAGATTTTGGTTGTTTGTTTTGGTTTCAAATCTGAACCTTGCTAATTCATATTCATTAGGAAGAAGACCAGGAAATGTCCTGCTAGAGGACTCTGCTGGAGCAGCCAGATCTGAGATAATCTGTTCATCCATGGGAAAGCAGCACAGAGTAGTGGCTGGTCAAGGGCTGCAGGACACCTGCCTGCCCTGGGCATTAGGAATCCTCCCTATTCCACTGAGCAAGGAAAGGAACACCAGGAGACACCAAGAGCAATCAGAAGTGACAGAAACACAAACAGCATATACGTGAAACTAATACATAAGCTTAATACTGTTGCAAGGGATGGCCATTGCACTCCTTTGTGGGCTACTGCTCCTCCCTTCTCCTCCAGCAGGAGACAGCTACAATTACAAATACCACCTGTGTTAGGTGAGACCCATATGTTAGTTGTCTAACGACATCGCAAGCCTGTGGGTACAGGAATGTCTCTGTAAAACACTTCAGGTTCTGTTTCTCTCAAGAGTGACTCTAGTTCTTCTCTAAAAACACTGTGGGGAAAATGCACTGTTGAGCCAAAAGACAGTGGTTGTGGCACAGAGAGGAATAATGCCGTGATGAATGAATTAGGCTGATGAGAAATTGAAATTTTCTTATCATCTGGGGTTATGTCCAATGAATAGCTTTAGCAGGCTTAGGGGGATTTAAGAAGTTGGAGTATTTTAAAACTGGAGTCCCATTAGAGCAGGGACAGGTATATACACAACAGTAGACCTGAGCTTGATGACCTAAGTGGCTCCTTGGAAACCTAAATTCCTTGACACATTTAACATTATGCATTTCTAGAGAGTTGAGTTTGCGTTCTGGTGAATGCTGGTTACTTATGAAGACTGTTGAAGGGTTTTTATGAATGACAGCCCTAGGCAAGCCTGCCACTAGCAAAGACTTCTTGCATTGTCTACAATTGCAAAAGAAATGGGAAAAATATCAAGGCTCCTATAATAAATGTAATTCAGGAAGCAATAAAGACACTAGCTTTAAACTACAGTAGAGGCTTGTGCTGTAGCTCAGCATCCAGGTATAATGAGGAAACAGAGGAATCCCCCACTGCTGCTTTGGAGATTCCTCTCTTCCCGAGGGAACTTGATTTCTGGCATGCAGAAAAGCTGCTCTCAAACTGTCTAGCCTTTCTCTGCAGTGTTTTTTCATTCCTTACACCTGTATGCAGTCCATAAACAAATAAGTGATAAATGGTAGGTGTCTGGACTAATCTTCCTTGCAGTGTTCCCTGCATGGATAACTCCTCTTACTTAAAAAAAAAAAGACAGGGGCTTAAAGGGGTGGTGGCGGGGGGGGGGGGGGGTTGGGGGGTGGGCAGGGGGAATAGAGTCTGGTTTCACATCACAGAATCACAGAGTCATTAGGGTTGGGAGGCACGTCTGGAGATCATCTGATCCAGCCCCTCTGCAAGGCAGAGCCACTTAGAGCAGGTTACACAGGAATGCATCCAGGCAGGTTTTGAATGTCTCCAGAGGAAGACTTCATGACCCCCTGGGCAGTCTGCTCCAGTGCTCTGCCACCCTCATCATAAAGAAGTTCTGACTCATGTTGAGGTGAAACTTTTTTAGTTTATGGCCATTGCTCCTTGTCCTGTCTCTGGGGACCACTGAGCAGAGTCTGACACCATCCTCTTGGCACTCACCTTTCAGTATTTGTGTTCATTAATGAGGTCTTCTCTCATCCTGGTTTTGAGTGCCTTAAATCCATGTCCACATGACACAGGTTTTGACATTTTTGTCTTGACCACATCACAGGTGATTCTTTCAGGGATAGAAGCTCCCCAGCAGCCATACATGGTGCTGTGCACGCCTGGTGCTCTTTTTTCCAAGAACTGGGGAAACCTCCCATGATTAAACTCCTTCAGCTTTCCTACTGACTTCAGTTAAGCAGATCAGAGGACTTTTTCTGGCTAATTTTAAGTAAAACTACATCTTCCCCTCCCACACTTCCTGATATGTGGTAGATTATTTTGTTGATATTGTGTTCTCAGAAATGGCTGATGAGAAGCAGATAGCAGTGAGCAAGTTGTGCTGCCAGCAGGGACTCTGGGAAGCTTGGTCTGACAGGGAGCTCCTAGTGTCCCTGATCACCTTCAGTAGGTTTGTGTGCAAGGATGAGGCTAGAGAGTGGTAAGCTGCTGTTTGTCAGCACAGGTCATATGAGTTCAGACAAGAGGATATTTTTTGGAGATAGCCTTTGCCTTTTTAAGCTTTGCTGTGAGTGGATGCAGAACAAGAAAACATGTCTGTAGGCATAAGCTCAAAAATAGCCTCAAGAGTAGACATGGGAGTTTGGATCATTCTTAAAGCCGGGCAAAATAGATGGCATTTGGCAGAGGGAAAATCAATGGAGCAGCTTTTTTTTACATAAAGGCTTTATTTCTGTATCTGACTTTTACATGAACCTGGGAAGACTAGAAGATGCTCTTACTGCATCCAGGTTACATTTCCAATGTGGGAAGTGTAGCACAGAGTACAGGTACTGCTCTCCTGTGGTGTCCCAGAATTGCTGCAGGGCCAGAGATGTAGCTCTCAAACAGAAATGCTTCAAAGAAGGAAGGCATTTTGTTCGGATGTGGGGTGTTCAAACCAACCCAAGTTTGAGAGGGGCTTTGCTGTCTATGCAGGCATAAAAGGATGTAAGAACTGTTAGAGGAAAAGATCTGGAGAAAGCCAGAGGATATAACTGGAAGAAAGTAGTATGAAGGGATTAAACTTCAAAAAATCTGTAAGAGAAGAAATACCAGTCCTACTCACCCAGCTTGCTTCTAAATTTTAAGGTCCTAGTGGAACCATCCTCTGAAGTTCAGTACCTCTGTCACTCACCATAGAGTCTTTGCAGTGTCCCAGAGGGAGATCTTCTCTGGCCATGTTTAGGTGAAGTAGTTAGGTAGGCAGGAGTTCATTAAGGGCAAATTGCAATAGAAAAGTGGGAAAACGCAGAGCAGAAAACAAGCAGAAAAGAAATAAGCCAGCTAAGGAACATTGTAAGAGATAGGACAGAGTAATTTCTAACAGAAAGTGGGATAATTAAATATGAATGATGCAAGCTACGAAGGAGAAAGGAAATCCTCAGGGAAACGACTGACTGTGGAGAAGGCAGCTGCAGAAGAAAACAGAATATAATCCCCCCTAAGCAGCTTGAAGAGAATGGAGTAAACAAACAGAAACCTTCTATTTGTTTTGAAAGGCTGCTTTAGACATTGCTACCCAGAGAGCAACGCCTTCTGCTTCTCACTATTTTAATGCAAGAAAGTGAGAAGTTCTGATTATTCCTGACCTCTGGTTTGTCTTGGAAATAAACTCTTCCTCACATGTTCTGTTTGCTTCATGCATTTGAAAATTACTATCCTGATCTTAGCATAATCTTTGAAAGAGAGAACTGAAGCAAACTTTCTCTCTGGACCTGTGAATCTAAGACTGAGAGAAAAAAGTGCAGCTTCAGTGACCAACAGTCATTTAGTTAAACATGGTGAAGCAAACTGCAGCTCAACACTGGGACAGTTGGGTCTTTTTTCAAATTTCAATTTTAGTTTAGAATTGTGATCCTGGGAGCCTCCTTTCCAATTTGCTGCCAATTTACTCCACTGAAATAGCTTAGAAGCTCCTCAGCCACCTTGAATTATGTCTCTGCCCCCATTCTGCTCTCAAGCAAGCTGAAGTGCTTGGTGTTTTCCTCTCATTTGGCCTAGGTCAAAACCCCTGAACCTGGGAAAGGAACTTTCCTCAAAGAGTTAAATAACAACTCTGCCAGTTGCTATCTCTATAATCATGGGAGAGAGTGGCACACAATTCACTTTTACAGGCACCTATGTCTTTGTCAGAGATTGAAGGTTTCTGAGCTCAAGATCAGACATCCAGCTTTAGGATGGATGAGTCTCACCAAGGAGGCAGGCAGGCAGTCTCAGAACAGATCTAGTGTATCTTGACAGGGACAACAAGTATGTGACGTTCTGAGATGGACCAGGCTGCCCAGAGAGGCTCGGAGCTACTCTAACCTGGGCTGGACAAAGCCTGAGCAACCTTGATCAGAAGTTCACCCTGCTTTGAGCAGAGGATTGGATAAGAAGACCTGCAGAGGTCCCTTCCACACTAAAGTGCCCATGGAGACTATGAAGTCCATGTCTCTGCAAATTAGCCTGTTGGTACGCTGTCCTTAAGGAAAGGAGAGAAGAAGAAAGGAGAAAGGAGGAGAGTGGAGGAAAAGGGAGGGGAGGAAGAGGAGTGGACAGCTTGCAGCTGAAGACTCAGAACTCAAATAAAATTTCTGTTGGCCAGGGAGTGTGGCTTTGGGTCCACTCATTCAAGAAGAGAAATCATGGATTCTAACTTACCATAACACTTTTTATATCGTATCATCAATTGGTCATTAAATCTGGAGCAAGGAGAGGAAAAATATGCTAAGAACAGTCAAAACTTAGCCCATATTTCTTGAGTTTTCTGTTAATAATACAACAGCAGATCTGCAGATCTATCCTGCCTAACCTTTAGTCTAGATGAGGCATTCCAGAGTCAAGGCTGTAAGGACTTCAGCATTATAAAAAAAAAATAAAAAATTAGCCTTGCACTGCATTCACCGTGTGAAAGAAATATAGCACTGTGCCTTTCTCATAATGTTGAAGTAAATGGTAACAGCATTCAACCTCAGGACTGTCTTCTGAGCTGCATGTCTTGCATAGAGACATCTCAATGCAGAGCCGAGTAAAGTATCTGGGAGATGAGGCTCAACATTTCATTCATGCAGACTTTTAGACAGCTCCTGGCTCAAACAAACGGTCATTTTTGGTTCCCTTTGTAAGGTACCAAATGTTCCCCATAGCAGAGGCTTAATCAAAGCCCTGGATTCAGCTCTGGAGGACCAAGGTCCTCAAAACTGACCATGAGGCACCAGGGTCTTTGCTCAGACCTGGGCCTGAGATCCTGACTTCGTGTTCTCTATTCAAAACCAGTTATCTACTTCAGAAGTTTCTGTTAATCCTCTCCCTGTAGAAAGTGCTTCAGTGCCAACCGCACCAGTCTTGCTCCTTTTTTCTATGTGTCACCTTTCCATGCTATTGCAATACAACCCATGGTGTATCTGACCAAAAGCAAGCTCGCATTTGAATCTTATGCTGCAGGATGGAAAAAAAATGTAGAGAAAAAGGAAAATAAATTAATAAACACAGTCTTACAAATTTTATAAGCAGAATCAGATCCTTCCACTTCTGCAAGAAGGGAAAAATCCTATTTCTTCAGAAAGAATTTTTGATGATTAATGTGTTGGCAATAAATCCACAGAGGCTAATTATGAAATCTCTGTTGCAGTTCTTGTCTCTCTCCCAGATAGTTGGCCAGCACCATGGAAACACTGTAACATCTTAAATTGGGAAGGAAAAGATTTAAAACAGAGTTTGACTTGTCTTACCACTTTATAAACTGCAAGTCCTGCCATGGAAGTGGATGGAGCTATACCAGTGCATAATCTGTTACTGTGATACCTCATTCTGTTTATATGGCATGTACAAGCTGGGGAACATATATCCTAAATGACACAAAACATGTAATGGTTCTTTAATAATGGATGTCTATGAGTGTTACACAGGGACTTCTGATATCTGCAAGTTTATCCTTTTTTTCCTTCTCAAAGCCATAATGAGTGTTTACATATAAAAATGACATAAAACTACACAGTTATCTTCCCTACAGGCACACTGGTTTTGGAGGAAGGTGTCTAGGGCATGTTCCAGGCTACATGTTAGCCATTCTGTGCCTAAAAGACAATGGATCCTTTTTCCCCCACAGTAGGTTTGATGCTAAAAAAAAGGTTTTTGTTCTATTACAGCCATGTGTGACAGTAAGACTTTCTATTCTGAAGCTCTTTAAAAAGGTGTATTGCTTCTCATTTATGAATTCATAGCACAGACAGAAGGGATGAGACTGGATAAAATATGTGCCCACAATGGAATCATTCTGGCGTAGCAACAATAGGCTTGTGAAAGAGCTGAACTGCCTTAAAGGTCCAATCTCATGAGAATAACAACCTTCAACCTTTGAGAAACAGTGGTTTGTTCAGGGTTTCTTCTCTAAATCTGTTTCTGTTTTTATGAATGTTCCCAAACCTACTTGTTTCGCCTCTGAAACAGAATGCAGGGAGAGCACAGGGTATTTCACTGCTGGAAGAAAGACTGAACACCTATCTATTTCTGTGTGGATGCCAAACAATGAGGACAGCCATGTCTGTATTCCAGTCATGTTTCCTAATTGTCTGTGCTGTCCTGCCCATCTCCAGAGCACAGGAAAATGCTTAGGGGAATGTAATTCTCTTTTGAAGTATGTCACTGTGAATTACTGAGGGGAAAAGGCAAATCACAGAGTAGTGTAGCAGTACTTTGGTGCCACAAAAATCCTAGACCTTTGCAGTGTCAAAAAATAATTTGCAGTGAATATCCAACTTCCCCTGTATCTTTTTTGTGAAGCTAGACACACGTTAATGTCTTCTATATGGAGAAACACAGACCTCATATTAAAGGCACATTTGGAAAGAAGACAATTTCTACCACTGCCAAATTTTAGTCTTTAAAACCTGCATGTAAACAATTTTCTTGCATTTGACATGATCAGGTCTACCTGTTTTGTGTAAGGTTTCCTCCGGTAGCTGAATTTGCAATTTGCCTCAATGCTTTTTCTTTCATCCTGGTTCAAAAATTGCATAACTATGTTGTCTTCAAGAAACAGGACGTTTATAATGTAAAAGCAGATGAGCCTGTGGTGCTCTGGGAGACTGTAGGTCACATTTAAAATAACTGGCATGTAAAATTATTCAGCAAAAAGTAGTAGCCTGAAGTGAGTTGGTGATTCAGATACTCTCTAGCGCACTTAAGCAGCCTAGAATAATTTGTTACTGGCCTTCTCTGGGTTGTCATTGATTCTTGAAATGAGACTGTTCCTGCCTGTATTTTCAAAAGTTTGATTCAGGAAAGTTATCCCTAAGGAAAAGATCAGCAGAAAGCCATTGCATCAACAAAATTGTATGCTAATCATCAGATAAAGGCACAAGAAGAATGAAAGTCAAGAATATGAAGTAAGGAATATTCCTTATGCTGTCTCTCTGCACAGCAGCAGATTTCATTTCTACAGAAGCCTCAGAAGAGGAGAAACACCCAAACAACACCATCCTCCCCTGCCCCCTTAACTGAATAATGATTACAATGGAAATTTAACTCAAGCCGGTAGAGGTTGCCCAGAAAATGCCAATGCCAAGTCTATTCAGACAGACAGACAGACTTGGCGAAGACCCACAGATTCCTCATGACCATTAGATTCCCTAAAAATTTTGAAAAATAAGCTACAAACTCATTAAGGAGAATTTTTTTTTTTTTCTTTTTTGTTTAGGTAAGGTTAGTAATGGTGACAGAACATCACCCATTTACAGGTGTTACAATATCACTTAGAAGAAGAATCTTCCATTACAAGTAAAATGAATTCATATGAATTCATTTTTAGAAACGGACAGGACGAACACAATAATTTACTTCTTGTTTTTAAGTGTAAAGTTTAATTTGGAGGAAGTTCTTTATCTCCATGTAGTACAAGTTACGGCTTCCTCCTAATATTCAACAGAACTCCAATTGGATTAATATTAAATGATTTAATTTGCCAGTGAGAGGGTTGCCCTCGAATTGCCTGCTGGGACTCTCTCTAAAGACTTGTGTTTTGCCCTTCCTATGTCCTTTCTGTCCAATCTGAAAAAAAAACCCACCTTATTTTACTGTAAAATTACAAATTAAACAACTTTGCCACAATGCATGCAGAGCCTGGCTGAATAGGGCTCTGATTAACTGTCTGTGTCAGGGCTCACCACTACAGCACAAAGAAAAGAAAATAGTTTAAAAACTCTGCTTCTTACACCATTTGAATAGAATTAAAAAAAAAATTAATTAAAAAATGACATTCTCAAAAATTGTAAAAAATTTTATTAAGTGGAAATTTTGCAGTTCTTTAATATTTTTCTAAACCATTCAACTTTTTCTATCCAAAAATTGATTTTTTTTAAAATCATTTTTTGGTCTTCATGCTCATGGTTCAAATATTGAGAAAGAAGGCAGGGATTTGGTGTGGGAGAGTCATTTTTAACAGCTTTTTAAAATTACCCCTCTTCCTTTTTTTTATGCTTTTCATGTTTTTGTCTCTGAGTTTTGCTTTCTTGAAGGGAGTAAAAAGTGAATGCAGAAAGAGGGCAAAATTCAAAGACAAGCATGTTTTAAAATCTGAATTGTTTTTAAAAAACAGAAACAAAAAGAAATTTTATAGGGGTGGTGATGAACTGGAATGGGTTGCCCAAAGAAATGGCAAATGCTCCATCCCTGGCAGTGTTTAAGGCCAAGTCGGACAGAGCCTTTGGTGACATGGTCTAGGGTGAGGTGTCCCTGCCCATGGCAGGGGGGTTGGAACTAAATGATCTAAAGGTCCTTTCCAACCCTAACTATTCTATGATTTTATATATATATATATATATACACACATAAAGGCAGCATTTTAAAAAATAACCCCACCTTTGCAAATGCACTGACAGGAATGAGCCACCCTTTGGCAAGCCCTTTCCATTAATATTTGCTATACCTGAAACCGTTCGGGAATGTTCTTTTGTTCTTTTTCAGGCTATTATAGAAATCGCTTCATTCCATAAAGATGACTTTCCTTTGTCGTTTCAGCTTTCCATTTTAGTTGCTTTTACTGATTTTATATAAATCATCAGCTTCACAGTTTTCAGTGAAATCAATACTACCCACAACAACTAAACATTTATTACAGTTTTCTGATGGGCATGTCTAATAATGTTTTATTTGTTGACATGTTTTGCGCAAAAGGCAAAATGCTTTTGCAGGGCTGTTTGAAGCTGAGAATCTTTATAAGTAACTTTATAAGAATGTTGCATAGAATTGAAAAACATTAGGCACATGAAAGACTGAAAGAGAAAATAATTTTTATTTTGTGTCTTGAAAAATAATTTCAGGCCTTTGAAAGCAGAAATTTTTCTACATCTCAGACACCGGCTGCAGCATTTGGAGAAAAGCACAAGACTGCAGTCTAATTATAAAAGAATGTGCTTGTATCATTTTCATCATTTGTTACCAACAAAACTATTACACTGAATTAATTTAGCATTGTGCCATTCAGTCTTCTTAAAGCCTATGTCAAGGGAATAAGCAACAGAATGAAGTAATTTACTACCATACCTTAGAAAGATGTTGCAGTGGTATTTTATGTGATGCAGAAGTCTCTGGTTTACCGACAAGAGACCACAGTGTTCTGGGTGGCTGCAAACTGCAGATAGCCATTAACTTCTAGGGTCTGAGGGACACAGACATGTCCGTGCTCTGTGAAGTGCTCAACACTTGCATCATGTAGCCAGGAGAGTGACGTGCCCCTCACCTGGGTGTATAAGGCATTTATGGTTCTGCTGCTGGACATCCCTCCTCGGGCTTTTCTTTCAGCAAAGTAGTTAGGGCCTGGCACAGCAGCTGCTTTCTGATGGGGAAGGTATCACTGTGTACCCCCCATGAGCCACAAAATCAAGCTGAAGTGTCTAACAAACAGGAATATTGGGACAGGGGGAAACATGCAGAAAACAGGTGATGAAAACTGAAGGCAGCGGAATATTTTATTTCTGCACCTTTCTTCTGTCTCTTTAGGCTGTACAGACACATGGCTGCCCAAAGATATAGATAGGAAAGGAGCTGTCTTGAGCCTCCAGGGCTCCCCGAGGGCTCCCACCTTCTGCCCCCAGGGGTGGGAACCTTGGTAACAGCATGTCCTGATCAAAGGCTGTCACTGCTAGACTACTGCATGAGAGGCAGCTGTGGCTATTATTCACATCTACCCTTTCACAGTCAGCTGCATGTCAATAATTCTTTCTGTTCTGCTGACCCCTCTCCCAAAACCCTAGTATTCAAAGAGATGGATTACAGGGAGGTTGCAAATTTGCAGTTTCCCACAGATGTCCACCTCAGGTTGGCAGGGGAGCGCTGATGTCCAGAAGAGAGGCCCATCTCCTCCCTTTGCTTGCAGTGACCAGGTACAGATCCCATTCTTAAGCCCCTGTTGGAGGCCCTGACTTTATTGTAGGAAGACAAGGGCTTCAGGGTCTCCTTGACCCAACTTAAGTGGCATTTGTCTTTTATTTCCATGCTGGGCACCAAAAGGCTAAACATCTAACAATGTAAAACATCTTTTCTGTTTGCACCATGCCTCTGGTCACATCAGGGTGATACTCAGTTGGCTGTGCAGTCCTCAGTTGCCTGTGCAACCAGCCTCCTGTTCTCTCTTTTACAGCTGCAAAGCAGCCTAGTAGCTCTGGAATTTTTATAAGGTAAATTTGTCCACTGAGACAGCCTCTTAAACTACAGGAATTCTATATTTAATCATCATGTTTAAATATCTTTAAGCCACCCATGCGCACACATTTTTCATTCCATTTTCAATGGGATAATAACCGTTCAGAGTCTTTGTCCTACTTGCGTACATTTTGCCAACTAAAATGCCAACTGGCATGATTTGGCCATTTTCAAATGCAAAGGCAGATGTCTGCTCTTGTAGGCAACATGGCCAGGATGGTTTATGTTTGTGGGGGTGTGTGCATAACCATCCTTTTTCATTGATATAGGAGAGGTTTTCTGCAAAGAAGTTTGGTTTCCCAGCTCTCATGAGCTCTCTTTCATAAGAAAGCGAAAGGATTTCTCATGGACAACACCAAGCTTGTGTAACTATAGGAGGAAGATGTTGGCATTTAATTTCCACTTTTCCATTTGGTCTGCCAGAAGAAATATTTTTGTCCATTCTCCTATCACCAAAGAAGCTTGTACCAGGTGGCATGTATGTCACTCAATTTCATTGTATTATTTAATTAGTGTTTGACTGATAGTCACAGCAGACATTTATTCTTTTTGTCTGAACCTTTAAGTATTGCTCCAAGAAATCTGATCTCAGCATTCCCAGTTTGTTGCCTCACTGCGCTGGCAGTATTTGGTGGCTTTGGGCTCTTGAGAACTGTGAGGAATAGAAGGCCCTTCCCCACAATAGCGGGAATGGGGATCATCATCTGGGAAATAACACATAGAATCATAGAATCATAGAATAGTTAGGATTGGAAAGGACCTTAAGATCATTTAGTTCCAACCCCCCCTGCCACGGGTAGGGACACCTCACACTAAACCATGCCACCTAAAGCTCTGCCCAACCCAGCCTTGAACACTGCTAGGTATGGAGCATTCACAAATTCCCTGAGCAATCCATTCCAGTGCCTCACCACCCTTACATTAAAGAAGTTCTTCCTCATATCCAATCTAAACTTCCCCTGTTTAAGTTTGTCCTCTCACTACAGTCCCTAATGAAGAGTCCCTCCCCAGCATCCCTATAGGCCCCCTTCAGATACTGGAAGGCTGCTATGAGGTCTCCATGCAGCCTTCTCTTCTCCAGGCTGAACAGCCCCAACTTTCTCAGCCTGTCTTCATACAGGAGGTGCTCCAGTCCCCTGATCATCCTCGTGGCCCTCCTCTGGACTTGTTCCAATGGTTCCATGTCCTTTTTATGTTGAAGACACCAGCACTGCACACAATACTCCAAGGGGGGTCTCAGGAGAGCAGAGTAGAGGGGCAGAATCATCCCCTCGACCTGCTGGCCACGCTCCTTTTGATGCAGCCCAGGATACCTACTAGTGCAGCCTATAGGTATTCCTCCACCTGCATGGGATGGATGGGGCTTCCCCGTCCTGTGAGACCAGCTGCTGGGATGTGGTCCTGCTCCTACCCACTCCTCCTCACCATCAACCTTTGCTTCTTTTCCATCAGCTTTTTGTTGACCAGATTTCATGGCTTCTCCCCTCTAACTGTGAGTCCTATGGCCGCAAACAAGGCTGACACAGGTAGCATCTACACACAGCTTTAGTCAGATCATAACTAAGATTTCGTATTACATATTTTAATACAACATACACACAGATGTATGTTTATTTGTCATATTACCTTGGCATGCAAAATAAACCAAAGGGCCCTCAGGAATCTTTTTCTGCAGCCATTATTCTTCCATTTTCCTTATCCCTTTACCATCTATCATATGTAAACATGAATTATAAGCTTCTTGGGACAAAGAGTGCTCCATATCATTTGCCTATTGGCAACAGCAATTTTCTGCATAAGGAATGAATAATTTATTTATTTATTTATTTAAGAATGAGCAATGTAGGGTTGTGTTTTGTTTTGTTTTTCTTTTTCTTCAGAATACAAACAATCATGTAATAAAAAAACAAACCTCCTTTGCTTCCTGTAATACCTCTGGAGAGTTCCTTCAGGATTAATTCCAATTTGTGGGAACCTTTAGTAGAGGGTGTTTTTCCTTACCACTTCAAGAAAAAAATATTATTGTCATACAGAGATCTCTCCTCTGCAATTAGAAAAACTTATCTTAAAGAGTAGACATATATTTTAAAAAAATCCTGTTGTGAGTGGAATTGAAGATAAGTTAATTATCTTGTATTCTCTGTCTTTCCTGCTTTGTTCTAAGAACTTCATCTCCCTCTAGATTAATAACAAGACAAGAGTTAAACATAAGATAATTTACCACATCATTTATTTACACATTTTAATGAAGGAAAGATCATAGAAGCATAACAGAGCTGAAGTTTGTTGTCAGTTGGGCTGGGAAATGTATATAGATTCCAGAAACAACTTAGTACCAACACTATTTTAAATTTTAAATGGAAATTATGCAGCTAACAAGTCACATCCTGTCTTTTCACTGCTGTTGATCTGCAAAGCAAGAATCCTAGAGGGCATAATGGAAGATCTCACAAAAAGTACTTCTGAGAAATAAAATCTGATGCGTGATTCTCCTGCTTTAGTTTTAACTGCTTCACTAGCATGAAAAAATTTGAAAGAGCTTTTAATGTACCTTGAAGATTTCATTTTCTTATTTTGCAATCAAATAGCACAGACCATAATCTTGATTGATATCAAGATTGATATCACCAATTAATTGGAAATATCATCAGTCAAGTGTTTGTTACACACTTGACAGCAACAGCTTCAGTTTGGAGTAAAGTTGTGCTGACCCAGAGTTGCCTTTGCAATGTTTATCTATAAGGATGGGCTATTATTTAAATAGAGATATTTATTCTACAGAACCAAACTGAGAGAAAGATGCAGGAGCCAGATATTGATGAGCAAATGAGATGAGAGATGTAGATCTTGGAAATGTTTTGCACACTCCAGCCATGGAGGAGTAGAACACGGAAACACGGATATTCTGCCACCAGCTTCCAGCATTGCTTCTCTGTTTCACAATAAACAGTCATACACACATACACACAATAAATAAATAAAATGTATATCTGTTGGGGGGGAGAGTAAGCAAGTGCCTAAACCGGTAGGCTGGGGGCCATCTCTTCCTTGTGTGGTTGGATGAGCCTTGGATCTTTGTCTGCAGGATGAAGCAGCCCAGAAGAGCACATAGCCTTCTGATATCAATGCTCTCCTGGGAGGAGGCCAAGATGGTCTGGAAACCACTCAGGATGGGGTGGGAACTGCTGCAAGGTATTTTGTAAGACTGCTGTGTTACGACAGAGATCAGGTGGGGCATGAGTCATCCTCTTTCCCTTTGCATCAAAAAGCATACCTGTAGCTGCACTGGATACAGACCTACTGTGGGGATATGATTTGGGAACACTTATGGGACCAGTTCAACCAGGATTATAGATTAGAGGAATGCCTGCTTTCTATATTGCAATTAAGTTTAGTCATGAACATGGTGTTGAGGTGATCAGTCCCATCAAAACTGGGGCTTTTCTAGACATGTAACAAGTCATAAATCTGAAACACACAAGGTGCCTCTATGGTTAGCTGGCGTTTCTCAAGATCACAAGTTTGGATGGCACTGTGCATCTTGTCTCCACATTCCTGTGTTCAGGGAAGTGCAGCTGAACCAGCCAAGATGTCTGTACCTGTGTAGACATGCCCTTGTGTACCTGGGGAATAAAAAATCAACAAGTAGGCAGCATCTGAGAAAGCTTCAGAGAGTTTATAGCTGGGTATTTGGTACCAATGTTCTCCTGTGCATATTGTTAAAACCCCTGTGTTTTACTGAGGACCTTTTTTTTTCTGAATCCCTGATGTAAAATAGGTCCTCTTTAAGCTTCTTCTGTCTCCTTTTGACTCCTCCAGGGACCTTCTTCTGTGACAAGTTACTGCTCATGGTGCTATAAGATATAAATGAAACCTATGTACTGTTCTAGACTTGTAAATCATAAATCATAGAATATTTAGGGTTGTAAAGGACCTTAAGATTATCTAGTTCAAACACCCCCCATCTAGTTCCAACACCCCCAGTCTAGTTCCAACCTCTCTGCCATGGGCAGGGACGCCTCATCCTAAACCATGTCACCCAAGGCTCTGTCCAACCTGGCCTTGAACTCTGCTAGGGATGGAGCGTTTACCACTTCTTTGGGCTACCTGTTCCAGTTCATCATCACCCTCACAGTAAAGAACTTCCTTATATCTAACCTGAATTTCCCCAGTGTAAGTTTTAAGTCATTACCCCTTGGCCTATTGTTATAGTCCATGATGAAGAGTCCCTTTCCAGCATCCTTGTAGGTCCCCTCCAGATATTGGAAGGCAGATAATTCTATCTATTCACTATTTTCTCTACAAGGAGTCGAAGATTAATCCACCTTCTTGACCATTTCCTTAATTTGCATTTCTATTTTCTTATCAGTAACCAAATAAAAATTTCAGTTGTGGGTTTTTTTTTTGGTTTTGTTTTGTTTTGTTTTTTTTTTTGTTATTCAGGTGGGAAAGGGAGATATGAAGATACTCAAAACATTATCATTTAGTTATTTCAGTCTATATCATCAACTTACATGATGTCAGCAGAAATCCTAAGGCTTGCTCTTTCAATTCCTCAGAGGAAAAGTTTAAGTTTAAAAGGAACAAGTTTAGGTCTTCCATGATACTTCTGATTTATCTTTTCATATTTCCCCTGAAGTCATCTGTCTGAATCTTTACAACCTTTCCAAAAAATCCTTTTTATGACCTAGGTTTGCTTTCCGCATTTATCATTTGCATTTCTTGCCATCATTTCTTTCTTAAGCCTTCTGAAAAATCTCATAATTCCTTTGACCCATTTATGACATCATACTTAGACTTAGGAGCCCAAATCATATGGTGTTTTGAATCCTTGCTGTCCATCGTATTGAATACCTTTCTGAAATTGAGATCATTTTACTAAAAAATACATGTTGTGAAATATGTCACGTTTTTTCTTCCAATTTGCTCCCTATACATGGCAGAAAACTATCTGTAAAGTGACTTCATTGTCCATATGCAAGTTTTCCCCCAAAACTTGTCTCAATTGCAATGCCAAAAGTCTGATTGTCAGACAGCTGGCATGTTGTAACTGCTGATTTTCATTACCTTCCAGCCTGCCTCTTATCTGTTTTCTCCATCTGTGCTTGAAACTACCTTTGATACTCTCATTATTGATCATAGGACAGACACTGTCTATTTACACATAAAATTCTCAGTAGAGCTCTGGTTCTTATATTATTGCCTAGAAGTATTTTATCCTAGTAGAAATGTCTGAACTGACTTCAAAGCGAACCGCAACAGGATTACAGAAATGCAAGCAACAGGTACATTGCATCTTATAAAAGTGTATGTGAAATGATATACTCATGATCCCCTTTTAGGAGTAACTGATAAGCTGATTGCCGTGGTGCCTAGAAGCCCTCTGTTGAAGTAGGTGACATTCAACCCTCTACCAAGGCATTGTTCTTTCTCTTAATTGCTGGTTCTGATAAATCAAACATAATCTGAAAGAAAAAAGGTGTTATATACTACAAAAACCTGCATATATCAACCTTTTCATTATTTCAGATACCATAGTATTTTTTTGGTCTCATTTCTTCTGCTCCATACGTAAGCATCACACATTTCATTAGTGGAGCTCCATTTGACAAAGTTGTCCCTTACTGATGCTTAAACCAGAAGCAAAATCTCCAGTTCTATGTTTGAAGACACAGATAACGCACAGGTTTAATGTGGTTTAATAGGTGATTAAGATGTGACAGTTTTAAAGTCTGAGAGATGAATGAAGCAGATGGAATTACACCCTGAAAGCACAGGTATAGCCAGGGGCCTTCATAAGGTAGCTGTGACAAATATACATGGATATGCAAAGCAGCTACCATTAATGGTCAGAAATGTGCTAAAGAATCAATGAGTATTTATTATTTCAGTTAATGTAAGTCTAATATTAGATCATACACAACAAATCCAATGAACAAGCAAAACATGTTTTTCTGCTTTCCATGGAAATTAAGCAAATATGGGCGAAGAAATAATGCCAGTAGGAGCTGATGAGAAAAACAATCCTACCATTTGGAGTCAGTGTTCCGAGCAGAAGCAGAAATTCCTTACTAGCAAACAAAATTTCCTGTGCATTTTAAATTCTCTAATCTTCATCTGTCATTCCCCTCAGCTTCGTTTAAGGCTGGCATCCCCTGACATGTCTTCTAACTCTGTTCTCAACATAGCTCTTATCAGGCAGCTCTCCTTCAGCCATCAGCTAAGTCTGTCCATGTAGTCATTTGGCAGAGAAAACTCTGCTACCTCTCTGGTTTAGTTCAACTTCTCTAAAGAACCAACAAATGTGGGTGAAAGACCCCTGGGCAAAGAGGCCAGTCAGTCCCCTCACACATGCCCTGTGCTTCCCTGCCTTTAAACGTGCCCTCCTCTACCTTCTCCCAAGTTCTGACCACATCACGGCCTGCTGTCAAGGTTGCTTTGCGTAGGAAAGATTCACAGCAGCTTTGGCCAGATTCTCAGTGCTTGCAACCAGTGTTGAGGCAAAGGTTTAATTGGGGATGAGCAATACACTTCTTTAGTTGTCTCTACAAACCCTTCTGATAGATAGGGCAATTAGAGATGGGTGATAAAGTTTTGACAACAAGCAAAGGAAATGCTGACTTATTCAAGCTTCTAATGGGAACATATGGTTGCAATTAAATGTTTTCAGAAAGATTCCTTAAGGCAGGATGGACTTCTGATAACAGATGGTGACAAATGGTTAGGGTACTTACTTGAGGTAAGAAAACTAGGGGTCCAAGGCCTCGTGCTGCTCTACGTGTGGGGCAGAACCTGAAACTGCTGCCTGGTCTGATTTGATCTGACGGTTGCATACTCCTTAAAGACTTTTTCTGTTGTATAGCCTGGAGGAAAGTGAGGCTTTTTCCACCTTCAAAACTTGAAAAAAACTCAAAATGAATCTGCATCAGCTGACAGCACTATATATAGGGCAGAAGATTCACTCTCTGTCCAAGTCTCCCAGCACTTCAAAGGGTACTGTAATTTGTCAGTGATTTCTCTCCATGTCTTTCTAAAGCATGAACAGTTCTTTAGAGCTATATCTTTCTGTAGCAGTTTTTCAAAGGTTTTGAAATTATTAGGAGTTATTTCATCTTTATCCTTTCCTAATTTCTCAGAAGAGACTGTTTTAATCACAGTTTCCACCTCACTATGTAATATATTGTGCAGAAGAGCTTTTATTTCAGCAGCTTGGTATTGTTCTTCACTGAGGGTCACTATAGAATCACTCCAATGGTTCCCAATACCTTTCTCATTACTTATGCCCAATAATCCCCTAAAACCAAGAGGCAGAAGATTATATGGAATAGCTAGATTGTAGGCAGCTTCTTCCCCAGTGAAGGGCCAGCTGCCTCATCCAAATTTAAACACTGTGCTGCAAACATTCACAGAAAGGGGGAAGGAAGCAGTAAAGGGCAGTGGGAAGAGAGGGCTAGGAAACACTGAGTGCCATGAAACAGGCAAAATATCCAACTCTGAAATTGGTATTGCTTTACCATGCTAACATCAATGAATACAAATTAATGAGTGACATACCTGTGGAACCTTGCACAGTTCACTTGTGACTTTGATCCCTGATTTATGCGCAAAATTGATTAACCATCACCAAAATGAAATGGAGCACAACAGATAGTAGAATGACAGCCTCAAGAAGTTGTGTGCAGATGTCTTTTTCTGAACTGTAATATCAATATGTATGTCTGAAAGGTGTTGTCTTTCTTCTAAGATCCACCACTGGCATAGCAGTTGATTTCATCAGAACAGTTGATTTCATCAGAAACAAAATGGGATCTAATTCTGCAAACTCTAGAAAGCATTCCAAAAGATCACAAAACGCATGGATGCTGATGAATGCCCCAGACTTTCATTTACAAACATCACTTCACTGCACACTCCTTTTGCCTGTTGAACAAGGACTTCTGAGGTCACAGAGAAACACAGTCCTACCTTATAACTGTATTTTTCTTGGCCCAGTATCAGTGTTTTCAAAGTCCTACTCTATCACAGCACTTTGATGTGTAATGCCACATTGAAGTATATACTCTATAGCTATGCCTTGAGCTATTGTGTCTAATAGGCTTTCTGGTGACTTTTTAAAAACATTAAACATATGTAATGTTTAAGAAGATTCGCAGGCAAGAAAGCCAGTATGCACATCCATCCCCTGCCAGCCTCATCATGGGAGCATGAGACAACTTCAAAGCTTCCAAATGCAAAATTCAAAAGGCTCAAGAAACCTTTTGTCTGAAAATAAACTTCTGATCAAGCACTTTCCCTGAATCTTCTGAAGTAGGGTTATATCCATAAGAGCAAAATCAGCACAATAATGCTCGATCACATTTCTCTGGAATTTGTTTTTTTTTCTCTGATTTCATATATATTAGTGCTTCTTTGCACTTGAAAGCTAAGATTACATTCAAAAAAACCATGAATACAAAGCACAGTTACTGCTTCTGAATGATACCATAGGTGGATGCTGCTGTTCCAGAGTGACTGAATTGCTTCTGCTCAGTTGGAAACTGGACCAAGCCCAGACAGAGTAAAGCTCTCCAGAAGATATGACTGGAATTTTTTTTTATAGGAATAAGCTTGTGTGTGTATGTACCATCAGGCAAGGGGAAGTTGTACTCCCTTTGTTTCAGAAATCAACAAGATGATGACAGTGTTTTCTTTCTCTTGTAGCTGAGCTATGGAAAACTAGTGGAGCGGGGAGAATTCTGCCCCCACAGTTTAGGTCCCTAACTGAGGTTCCTTAGCAGCCACAGTCACAGAAGTAATGGGGTGAGGAAGATAACTTTGTGTTCTTCATAGACAGCTCTAGTCTGCATCACTTAGTGTTCCTTGACTGCATAGAGAACTCAGTCGCCTTCAGAGGGTAACATAGTCTATTGGACTCCAGTAACATCCACAGAGAGTTTACAAGAACCACTAGGCAATACTGACATCCATAGCATTTTTTCTGCCTAGCCCTGTTCCAAGATGGAGGGGAAAAAGTAATGCAAAAAAGAATGAAGTAGGGATTTTGGGGTTTCGTTTGTTTCTTTGCTTCTTTGTTGTTGGGGGTTTTGCTTGTTTGTGGGTCTTTTGTTTTATTTTGCTTTGTTTTTTAACAGCCCATGGCTGTCATGTCACATCCGCTGCAATGATACTGAACTGTACTGCTAGGACATAGGCATATCTGATGCCTATGTCCTAGTCCTTTCTCTGAGAACTTCTAGTTGTCAATCCTTGATGGTCAAATATATGCAGCCTCAAAAGTGTTGGTGTGGAGGTTTGGAAGCACAGTTTGTGTTCAGCCTGAACCTCAGCCAAGATCTCAAATTTATATGCTTGCTAGCTTTTTTGTTTCTTTTTCCTCTGGGACTCTTGAATCCCCATCTGCCTGGTGGATTGGTTTCTGCTGAAGGTGTGAACAATGTACCCCATGGCCTGCTGGCTGGGTATATTAGAGAAGTGACCTTAGTACTCTTTCAGCAGAGCAAAATCTAGAACTTACAACCCGTCAAGGGGGGCTGCGCTACTGCTGACTACCCAATTATTTACACTACCTACTGCATTTAGCATTTAATTCTTTTCTAGTGGATTTTATGTGAAGTCCAGGAGCATACTCATCAAAATGTAGGTTACAGGAGAACTTTTGACATGAAACTAATGGACACACCACCAGAGTAGGCATCAAAGTTTGGTGATGAAAGTCAACACTCAAGAAACTTCTAGCATAAGAAAGAAAGTATTAATTGAATTAAAATTCTCTAGCATTAGGCAATCCTGGAAAAATTGTATGGCTTTCTTGAAACTCACACAAGGACACAGGTATGTAAGCTCTACAAAGGTAATATGGAGCTTTTCAGAATCCTACTGGAGTTACTTCAATATACCTTCAGAAATCAGGCTTGAAAGATTAGCTTTCACTCATTACATTTCTGTCCAAAATATAATGTATTGATTTCTAGCTGATTTCTTCTTTTGTGTTAGGTAATACTTGATCAAAACAGATCTTTTGTGATTTTCAAGTTTTAGGCTTCATAACTATATTTTATAATAAATTACAGAATATAAAGATGGGTAACAAACAGCAGATAACATGAAACAGGGGTTGGATGGAAACCATGCGAATTTAGTTTTGAATTATTTCATCCTTTTAGGTTTTTTATGCTAGTTGATTCTGTGTTCTTTTTGTTTTGCTAACTAAAACAAAAAGAACAGGGTAATGCAAAGTCCAGCTAAATAGTGTTTGCAGATTTTTAGGTATGAAAATAATCTGCAGTCAGGAGGAACACATTTGTAACTGGTGGCTGAGCATTTCAATTTACAATTCTATGCTTTCCTCTAACTATTTCCACTGAGTAACCAAGACCATGATAATGATATTGATCTCTAACTAAAAAAAACCAACCCCAACCAACACTTACTTATTTCTTTTGTTTTCTTTCCTTATGTTTGTTTCTCTTCCTATCCCAATTCTTGTCTACTGCTCTGCATTCTTTTAATGATACTGAGGTTAAACACTGAAGTACCTGAGTATCTTGACAAGATCTTTTCTCGAAAAAAAACAAGTGTTTATGAAAGTGGGTGACGTGTCAAAACAAATGTACTTGTAGAAGCATGTTGGTTGTGATGAGCTTTGAATGGAGCAGAGGTATAAGTTTGATGGACAGGCTTCTTTTTCTCCATGCTCTGCATTTTGGAGAGGTCAGGCTTTCCCTGTAACACTGGGAAGCTGCTCCTATAAATCACAGAAAATAGAAGCTTATACACTTCCCAAATCTTCCTTCTGCTGAAAGGCCCAAAACATCAATTTTTATTTCTAAGGTAAGAAAAGCTTTTCAGATTTTTTTTTTCCCCAAAATAGGGATCCAATATTTACATCAGCTCCATTTCAGACACAGTAAACTCCTTTTCCTCCACCATTCATGTCTGTATGTTCCTATGGCAGAGCCATTACACATTTCACTGATCAATCTGGAAAAAAACAGAGTAGAGGAAATGCTGATTGACTCTGGTTTTCTGTGATTAGGATTTATATTTATATACTAAGACAATAACTGTTAAATCCTCATATGAAGAAGGAGACAGAAAAAAAGACAGATAAAACTTTATTGTAATGCCCCCAAAAACTATGAAACTAAATGACAACTGATCTTACTAAGATTTTAAAAATCCATTAGCCATTTGATTTAGAATTAAAAGGGGAAACAGTTATCTTAAACAGAAAAATCTAGTTCTATTCTACCATGCTCTGAAGCAAGAGAAAACTAACAAACAAAACAGAATATTTCAAAATATGTCTATTTTTTTTTCCCATAAGGTAATGCTAAACCACACTTTTTTCTTTCATAGAATCATAGAATAGTTTGGGTTGGAAAGGACCTTAAGATCACCTAGTTCCAACCCCCCTGCCAGGGGCAGGGACACCTCCCACTAAACCATGACACCCAAGGCTATGTCCAATCCAGCCTTTAACACCGCCAGCAATGGAGCATTCACAACTTCCCTGGGCAACCCATCCCAGTGCCTCACCATACCACTTACTCATAGTATATATCTGGTCAATGCCTGTTTCTCTTAATAAAATGATCCTGTTTTGTTGTTTTTTTTTTTTCTTTTCCCAAAAAGTCTCTTGAATGAATTGTGACAGCCAAAGTAATGAAATAAATGGGTACAAAATATCCAAATAAATGACTTAGCGATTTCCAATTTAATTAACTGACTGGATATCTTATGCATTAATAAATAATGTATTGGTCCTGGGCTTAGTCACAGAATTTGTGTTGCTATGCCTTGGAAGAAAACATAATACTCATTCTTTCCAGACTGTTTGTTTTAGGAAAAAAATAAACAAGTATTGTTTAACCTCCAGAGGCCTGCGTAATATTGCTTTGACCAGGAAGAAAACTGGAGTTATATAGACTTTTTTATAATTGTCTGCTCTGAAAAACAGAAGAACCAAGTATACCCTCTGTTTTCAAGTGTCTGCAGGAAGCTGGCCTGCACACTGGTGTCCCATTGGGCTGGATCTTACTTGTAGTCCTTCTGCATCTTTTATAACTAACCCCCACAGACACAGCTAAGTCTGTGCAGGCCATCCACAGTTTAGAGAGTACCACACAGATCCCTCCACTGCCTGAAAGTCTCTTCCAAATAATTTCTAACCTGCTGGGACTCTCCCTGCTTCCACTACTTCTACTACTAAAAACATTTGCAAAGTTGTGCTGTAAATGGAGACAGACAGCTGCATGGGATGTATCCAGACTTTGACCCAAAAATGGTGAAACATTTACTCCAATCTCTTCCTGCAGTCAAACATAACCTGTTGATAGCAAAAGCAGAGATGCCCTGATGTACTTGTCTCTCCTCTGTGGGGAGAACCAGGGAGAGAAGTACCATCAGCCAGTAAAAAATAAAAGCTGCTCCCAGAAACAACTAAGCATCAGGTTTAGTCAACATCACCTGATAACCCTGAAGAACAGGTGATCAATAATCATCAACATCACAGTTCTCCTGCTAGTGATAGTTAATGGGCTGATAATGCCATCCTCCTTGCTGCCAAATCCCATCAGGGACCAGACAGCTGGAGCTAAAGGGAAAAACTTATCAGATCTGGCAGGAGACAGTTTAGGAGGCTAAAATTAACCTTGGACCATTCACAGAAAGAACTAATTGTTTGTGACTGCTAGATTCCTGCCCCTGGCAAAGGTTTATTGCTGCATAGATCTTAACCCGATACTAGTTTTTCTGCAGCAGGGAAAAAGAAAGAACATAAAGTGGTGGAAAAATAAAAATCCAGGGTTCTTTTTAACCCCTCTCCCAAAATAAATATATAGTTGCACACATATAGTGAGAATCAAAGCTAAAGCTTTTGTGCTATAATGCTTCAAGTTGCTTCAAACCCCCACAACATATTGTGAATTCATGAGCTTGACAAAGTCTTCTTCAAGCAATAAAAGAGAAAAGCGTGTCAGAAAAGCCCAAGTCTGCTGAATTACTTTATTAAAGCCTCTACTGATATAATTTCTTCCCCTGCCTGCCAGCAGTACACAAGCTGGAAGCTGGTTTTGGCTGAAGAGTCATCAGCTGAAACTCATGAAAAGGAGTCAAATAAACAAGCGGCATAACCAAAGGTAGTGGTAGACTTGACTTCAGCATATGAGGATGTGCAAGAGAGGAAATACGTAACACCTGGTGATATGTTAGAGATCTCTTGACTTTCAGGCATAGTGATGTTCAGCAAATGTACTGCATAACAGAACTAAACAACAAACTCCAGTACAAGAAAGTGAACCTGGAAACATGTGCCTGTGCAGCCTCCACAGTTTTCTCTCCACAGGAAAAGAGAAAAAGCTGAGCTGGAGAACAGATTGCTTTCGAGAAGAAAAAGAATTGGAGGCAGAACAAGATAAGTTGGCACATTTAGACCAATAAAGAGGGGAATGGACAGTCAAGGAGCTTTTGGTAGCTTGAACAGAGAAAACTACAACCTGTACCAGGAAGAAGCTCTTATTAAAGAAAATTAATATCATGCCACAGGAGCTGATGTAGAGAAAAAGGAACTGACAAATATGATTGGAACTTAAGAGCATCTTGAAAATAACAGGGAAGACCCTACTGACTGCTCTTGGCATCTGGACAAGAACTTACAATGGGGTAGTCAAGGCTGTCTACACTAAGCTAGAATGATCAAAGAAAAGAAGGTTTAAATTATATCTCTGGAATTCATCCCATTCCAAAGGAGGAATGTAAATGCATAGCAAGAAAAATCGAAAACAAGCAACAAGGATTAGTTATGATAAGCAAGATTTGATTTCCAGTCATAGATATGCAATCAGGAAAAAGCATTTTTTCTTGAAGGACTGACACCATGCAGGTTTCTGAGATACTTAGGCGTGGTATGGATAACTTAAAAGTGAAAAATGAAAGAGATGAGAAGTGATCTGGAGACACTTCTGAGTCACAATAGTGTTAAAACCTAGTGGAATAAGACTTAGGTAAATGAGGCTTCAGTAGAAGATTAGACGTTGAAGTGCTCACAGGAAAGTACGTTAAAAAGTTCTCCTGAGACAATTTGATGAACCAGTAATAAACCCTGAGGATTAGATGCACATATGGATCAAGGATTTCTGCAGCCTTACTTTAGAGGTGAATAAATACTGAAACTTGTGCCCATAAAAAGCTTTAAATTCCTAGATGCATATCACCTGGGACAGAAATGTGAGAACTGCCAAAAGTTGAGCTGAATTACACATCATGAAAGATATTCACACAAGTAGAATAAGTTCTCCATCCATGAGAAGTAAGAAAGATAAAGGAAATTGTTGGTGTCATTTGTTCCACCCTAGAAGAGCAGATTGGAATATTTTAAAGAAAGCAAGTAAACTGTTAAGCGCATTTCCTTGTCTTGCCCAGGGAGCATGTCTGATACCTGATTTCTTTCATGTTCCTCCCAGGAGATCTTTGTTATCTGGAAAAAAGAATAAATTGATGACAGTCGCTTAGTAATGCAACTTTCAGTGTTAAGCAAAACACTTCCAAAAGTGGTATTATCTCCCTCTCAGTAGAGGCTTGGACAGATTTGCGACAAGCCAAATTTGAAAACAAGTGTTCAAGTCTGTATGTAAATGATAGAGGCTGTGTAAGGCAGATTGGCTTCTATTTCTTCAATGTCTCTCACTTGTAAAGTCCACTAAAAATAAGCAGAAAAGCAAAAATTCAGGATACTAGTCTTGGGGATAAACATGCATTTGAGGCTGTTTCTCTGCCAGCACAAACAACTCAACTGAAAGGAACTTGATTGGAATAATTCCTTCTATGTCCCAGTCAGCACCAACAAGATTACCTGGCAGAGAAAGGTAACCATGCATTTATTTTCCTTGGCATACCTTCAAGAACCCAGTATTTTGGCCCCTTAAAGCACTATTATTACTTCTTTCTACTACAAGCCACAGCACAAAGATCATACTAAAAGGTGTTGCAGTAATAACAATAATTCCTTACCCAGAAAGAAATATTATTGTTAGTATCATATAATGATGGTCGTACATGCATTAAGCAATAATTAAGGAAAGTTAAATAGCTATATTATGGAAACACTTTGACTCTTTAACACTAGTGTGCAAAACAGAGATAACAATGGTAAGCTCTGGAGTTAATTAAGGTATTGATAAATCAGAAGCAGAGATATTATAAATACCACCCTCCATTCAAGATATGGGTAAAAAACATTTCATTTATCAATAATAACAAACACTAAGTTTCGATCTAAACAGAAGACAGAGGCTAAGCCATACAGAAATGCTCCCTTAAGTGTTAGCATGGGAGTGAGATACAGAGAATGAAATTGGTCTAAAATACTACAGACAAACATTGAGAAGGCAGACAGAAAACAGCAGGCAGGCTTGGGAATCAATCAAACTTGGCCATGAACATGAATAGATAACAAAATAAACTTAATGTCCTCTACCATCCTTCCAAGCTAATAGAATCAGTATTTCCAACTGTCATGGTTTAAGCCCAGCCAATAACTCAGAACCACATAGCCGCTTATTCACTCCCTACTTTCAACTGCTCTACACCATCTGAAGAAAGATGATCAAATAACCACTTGTTCCCCAAAATACAGCCACTCCTTTCACAAAATATATCACTCCATGAAAGCAAATTTAATTGGAAATATTTTTGTCTAAAATTATCTAAATAAAATTACTTCAAATTCATATGATTCTGATGGAGAAATGTCCATTAACCATTCTGAAGTGTTCTGAGGAAATAACTCAAAACAATGGGACAAAGGCCACTGATACTAAAACCAACAATTCTTTCTTTGGCCAATAAATATTTAGTATTTTTTCCTGAATCTCGCCTCCAGATTTGTCTAACTAACATCGAATTTTATTTGAGATATTTTCTGAAAAAAAAAAAAAAAATTCGATGTTTTCATTCAGAATCTCTGATTTGTCATTTTATTTGTGCAAAACCATTTGGAAAATCTTCTTAGAATTTCAAAATTGCTTTAAACCAACCGAAACAGTACCTTTATATCAATTTTTAAAATCATGCAGTTCTGCTTATGACAACTCATTTTCACTACTTCTGTTATTTTCAATACCACATCCAAAAATTTTGCAGCTGTTCCTGAAGAGGAACAGAACCAAAATAACCCTGACAAGTTAATTTTGAAATGCTCCTCCCAGAAGTCTATGTACTTAAATAGTCAAAACAGACTACATAGCTACATAACAGTAGGAACAAAAAAATACTGCAAAACCAATGAAGAGCATATGGTTTTCACAGTATGTTGCGCATTGGAATGACTTTCCTAATTTTTACTGTCTGCTGATTCCTGCTGGCTGCACTATACCTGCGCTAAATGACAAAACTAATGACAAGCAACTTAAGAAATTCAAAGGCCAAAGTGCTAAGAACAGGTTGCCTTAATTTTCTTTATCATTCATTATTCAAGTGCCTGCTTGTAATATTTAAATGGATCAGCCAAGTCATATAATTCACTGCAGAAACTCATTAGTGCTCATTAGCTCATGACCGATACCCTATCAGGCAGGGCAAGCAGCATGTGTAATGTGCCAAGGAGGATGGGTTAAGTGGCAGAAACAGCAAAAAACAGGAAGAAGCTCTTTACCTCTCAAAGAAAATTGCTCCTTTCATCCTACCAGCACCTTCGGAGCTACCCATAGGTCTTCTACCACTAGAATCATCTAAGGCTCCTTTCAGGAAATAAACACATAATGTGGGGACTTTCCCTGTTTTTAGAATCCTGAGCTGGAAAAAAGCATGTTTTGCTCAGCAGCAGCAGCATCTGCGTGAATGCTCATACTGATATCACAAAAATCTGGGATGTTCTGTTTGTGTACTACCTCACACTTACAGTGCTGTTCCTCCTAAGCTCTAGAAGACAAACAGAAAGCAGTCCAGCAACACCAAGAGAATGCCTCCATGGCAATTATTTGCCTTTTATTAGGTATGCTATTATATTTGAGTTACTGAGCGTTACTGGCAATTCAGAGGGACAGTGAACCAGCCAAATATTTTGTAAGATCTTAAGCACTCTTTTGTGTCTTGAGCATCCCCAGCTATTTAAGCAAACACAGACAGGCAGGGCAAGGGCTGATAGCTACAGCTGGGCACAAAATTGATCAGAGCTACTGCATGGCACCTGGCTCCTGGCCTTTAGCCTCTAATTACAGCTTGGCACTTAAACTTACAAGTATTGATTGGTGAAACATTTTGCGATAATCATGTGGAAACCTTTAGCTACTTGCTCCTTAATGATATTACAGGAAACATTTTGTAGCTCGTTTGGCCATTCTTTCATCTAGGCACTTAGGAGCTTCACCTTTCTACAAAGAAACTCACCCTCTATGAAGGACTTCAAACCTAAGCTAACAGCCACCAGCCATTCACACAGATGCCTAATGTTCTGCAGAGAGCTTGTTTTTTTCTGGCAGATAGAATGATTTAAGCAGTTCAGCCTGGAGAAGAGAATGCTACGTGGAAACCTCATAGCAGCCTTCCAATATCTGAGGGGGGCCTACAAGGATACTGGAGAGGGGCTCTTCATCAGGGGCTGTAGTGATAGGACTATCATTAGGGGTAGTGATAAGATAGTTGGAAAAGGGTAGGTCTTTTCCAACCATAAAGATTCTATGATTCTGTGATTCTAAGAGTGTAGAAAGATAACTGTATGATTAAACATATAGGTACACATAACTGGGCTCATATACGTGCACACTAGGCATAAAAAGTGAAATGCAGGTTATGAATACAAAGAAGAGTGACACCAAAACATAAAAAAAAATAAGCACTTTACAACTTTATAGTGCTTTAACTTAGAATCACACATAGTTTTCCTTTTTTATTTTTTTTTTATCGTCTAGGGTAATTGCATACAAAATCTCCCATAATACTGGAGACATTAACGTGCTTCAGTACAGAGTCTCTGTTACTTCTAGAATAGTCTTATTCATGTTGGTTTAAAATTCCCCTGGGAAAGTTTGAATCCCACAACAACATACTGGAGAATTAAAGATATTTCTGTGATATTTATACACTGATAACAGCAAGGGAACACAACAATAAGAAAGGATTTATTGTGCTGGAAGCCCTAGCAACAGTGTTCCAATCTCTAAAAGGTTAATCCCGTTTCATCACATCCTGATGCCTTGCTGATAGTCTCCACTGAAAGTGCTCATGTGCAGCCTTCTGCAATTTCCTGAGGACGGAATGAGTCTGATTTTGAGGACAGGGAATATTTCCTTAATTCAAATGACACAAAAAAAAAAAAAAAAAAGAAAGAAAAAAAGAAATTTCATTTGGTTCAGTGAAAATCAAAGGAATTCTACAGGGCAATGCTCTTTTTTTTGTGAGTGAAATGGATTTCACTAGAACAATGCAAAAAGCAATACAGCAAGCTGCAAAATAAGGCTGTGGTAAAGAAAAGTTTGAAACTCTTCGCATGAAATGATCTAAGCAAAGATTACTGAATAGTGGATTTTTAGCATGTATTAAAGAAGTAGAGGAGCTCTGAGAGAGATGCTTTTTTTCCATAACTTTTCAAATATGTCTTCACTTTTTCTGTTCTATTTTATATTGCAAATAAAATGTTTTTTTCTTAATTGCATATTAAGCTAACGAGTGGCAAGAAAACATGCATTATGCCATGTTACTCACATGTGAAATATGAGGGGTTTTTGCAGTTTTGCTTTAGTGCTAAGCACTTACAGAAAATGTCTTGCATGTTAAGATCCAGGGTCACAAGCGGCAAATGGCTGCAGGAAACCTGAATGGATCTTCACTGAATAACCATGGAAATCACATAGATCTTTCTGCTTGATTTCTCATAGCTGGAAGTGTTACTTACATCCTTATTTTAGGCATCTAAGCCACTCTCCCTTCTTTGCTACAGAGAGCAGCTCTATGGAAATTCAGGCCATCAAACTAAAATGGTTGAGGGAAGGTTTTGAATAAGACTCTCTTTCTCACTGGCTGGAAATGGAAACCTATCCTAACACTGGATATTCACAGTATGGTGTGTAAGTTGTTGACAGAGAATACTTAATTAAATCAGTCCAGATTTTAGTGATTCTACATGCATAGTCTCAAGGACAATACCTAAGGGGTACATTTTCACACAGTTGATGTTGCACTCTGCCAAGACTACAGAGAAATTCAGGATAGGAGTAAGTGGTCCAAATCTACTTTACTAGCATGTGAGCTACAAAACCTCGTCCTCAGAGACCTTCTCCTTCTGCTGCTCCAAACAGGAATTTTGCCAAGGCATCCTGGCAGCATAAACTATTTATGTCTTTACCTTTAGCTGGTTCACTGACGGATGACAAAGAAGGCAGCTCAAAGAAGTCACCCTGTCAACCAAAGGCACACACACATTTCCTTGCTGCTATGGAAAGCAGAGGATATTTTTTTCCATCAGCTCTGTCTGCACAATCAGTAAACAACAGGCTCTGGCAGCCGGTATCCCTATGCTGATATGGATGGCCCTGGAGACAAGCCGAGGAAAAACAAAAAGTGCCAGGGAAGACTGCAGGTTCATACATGCTCTAATTTGCTCCTCTGAGTTTCACAGCGATTTCAGCAACAATGACTAGGAAAGCTGCACAAATGTCTTACTAAGGTATGTTTTGATTGGCCTTTAAGCTTCACAAATCTTAACCAGTCCTCATTAAGTCATCCATATACAGCAAACATCTAGCATTGTGTATATACAGATTGCCTCTTGCATCTCCAAAGAAACTGTGTGTTGACATTTAAATAAAAGCTCAGATTCTTTTCTGTAAAGCATGAAGCAAACTAAAGAGCCCAATCATAACGGAGTTGGTTTTTTGGTTTTGGTTTTGGGTTTTTTCCCAAAAAAAACCACCTGTGCAAATAGTGTTCTTTAAATACTCAATGCATTAGAGCTGATCTTTCTTTCAAGTAAATCTGTTGCCTCAAGAAAAATAAAGTGCTGTAGAACTTGCAGTATATTGCACTATTTCCCTCATTCTCTAGAAATCAGAGTCTGTTTTCAAATTTGGACACGAGGCATGCCATAATTACAGACATTGCTGTTAGGTCCAAAGGGAACTGACAAATGACAAAACAGATTTTAAAGATATCTTCATTTGAACATTTCTTGCAACCAGAATTTGGGAAAAAAAGTAACAAGAGAGCAAGAGGTTTTTGGTTTTACTTTGTTAATTTTTTTTACTGCTAACAATGAAGACTCAGTGTTTTCCTTCAGGTATTCAGAATCCAGTTCTCCCTTGGAGACATCTAAGGCCCTGCATACTGTGCAGCCCTAGACCCCTGCTGGCCAAAACTCGGGTCAGTGAAACATATACTGTGCTGGGCCTGGGAAGAACAATGTCTTCAACATGACTGTTGTGTTACAGACTAATGTTGATGTGAATGTGGCACACAGTTGCATGTAGTCTAAGTTAACACATAGACTCCCCATTAAGTCAGTTGGGTGTATCTGGAGGTGTGTACCAGCTCTGGGGGTGCCTACCATGTCAGCAGATAACAGAAGGAGCCTGATTGACTCTTTTGGGGGAGACGTCCAACTTTTACAGCAACATATGCCAGTGGAAATTATAACGATGCTAAGACAATAATTGACATGGAAGTATGAAGTCAGGGAACTGAGTTGTGAATAGCAAGAGAGAAGCTTGCAAGTTTCAGCGTGTTGCCCATGTCTAATAGATAAACTAGCGCTCTTTTTCTTTTTACAAGACATGGCTCTCAATGCATAGGAAAAAGAAATATGCACTCATTTGCATGAATTGCTTTTTTCAACTGCAGAATGATACACAGAGGCCATCTAGATGTGGATATGTACAGGTGTTATGGCAGTTGCTCCCTAATGGTTTGGAGGGCAGGACAAATCCAAACATCAGTATGCAGGAAGAGGCTCCAGACATGACACACTCATGATACCAGAGGTTTCTAGAATCTGTTTCTACCACTAAAACCAGTGGCAGTTATACTTCCGTCTCCTGGAAAGAAACTTCAAGGGAAGTAAGAGGAAGTATCAGTGAGAGGATCTGCTGTTAGTGTTAGAGGATTTTGACATTTATCTTTGGTGTTAGACAATTTTTGAAGACAGGAACTGAGCAGTGATTCTGGTCTCCTGTCTCGGCATCTGCCTAGTGCCTGTTAGCTGTATTTCTCAATCAGGTATAACATGTTTCAGCAGTTACTGTCATTTTGGTGACTATAAATGCTGATGTACCTTTTCTTCACAGCTCAGCTGTTTTGTTTTGATACGTAGCTGTGAGAAGTATAATCAAGTGAAATACAGCTTATTTGACATTAATAGCACTGCTTGACCCAAAACACGCCTTTGCCAGAAAAGCTGTCCTTACTAACCAAATTTGTATTATCAGCAGGATTTAATGGGTACTAGACATGTACCCTAACAACATAATGTGTAATGGGCATGTGGGTTTCCTGCACCACTGGTGGCTGTTCTAGTATGTGTGTTCTGGATTAAATGTCATTAAGCAAACCCAATAAAATGCATTGATTCTTTATGTGACAAGATAATGGAGTTTGTGGGAATTTTCAGAAATAATTAATTAAAGGACTAGAAAGTTATTTGGGTTCTTTGGGTCTTTGATAGTGGATTTCACAACCGGCATCATTGTGAGCACATCGTTTTATCTTTTAAACCATACATTTACATGTTCTACCATTCCTGTTGTGCTTGATTTCAAGGCCTTGAAGACATCCACTGAGTACATCTCAAATGTGTCTTTTTAGATCCTCTATGTTCATGGATTTTGCCATCATTTTTCTTAGATACAACTCCCAACACTTAGATTATCTATATACCTCAGATAAGATTTTTTTTTTCAGTTGCATAGAATGTATTTCTTTGTTACATATTCCCTCCAGAACAACCTCCCAGGCAAAACAGCTGTGATAGGACATCAGCTATGAAAGCTTTTTCTTCTATACTGTGCAAAGGAACACTTCACCTTTTTGAGTTGTAGAGATATCTGAGCTAGTTTGAAACAGCCTGCACAAATACCTACTTTGGAATCTTGGGATCCCATAGTCTGTCCTTAGCCTCTTGTCATCTTGTCTTCATTGTTGTCAAGACCCTAGCTGGCAAATTTAAAAGTCTTTATGATTTGTAATATATCTTCTAAGTTCTGGCATAGACATAATCTTAAAAATGAGGGGATGTCTGTGCCTATTCAATCCTCAACCTATTTAAAGAAAGGCTCAGTTCCCAGCTGATGCAGTTGTGACTTATGTGATGCACCTGGCTACTTGAATGGAAGAGAGAACATGAAATGTAATTTTCCATTATTAGACAAATAAGTACCACATTGTTATAGCATACAATGGACAAGGAAGTCAAGTCCTGGTAAACAGCACGTAGCATAAGAAAGAGCTTAACTAGTCAATACAAGTGGAGGTGATCAAACACTTCAGGACCATTTTTACTCTACATTGCAGTCTGCCTTTGTGCTTGGTTTGCATGCTTTAACATGGAAAGGACAGCAGGGGCTGAAAACATAAAGAAAGCAGGATGTGACTCAAGTAGTAATTTGTAGAAATGTACTGGGTCTGGCTGGGATGGAGTTAACTTTCTGCGTAGAAGCCTGTATAGTGGTATTTGGGATCTGGGACAAAAACAGGTTTGTTAACACAGCAATGTTTTATCTGTTGGTGATCAGCGCACATTGTCAGGGTTTCTTTGTTTCTCCCTCAACTTCCCCAGCGAATAGGTTAAGGCAAGAGGCTGGGAGGGGAACACAGCCACGACAGCTGGCCGCATCTGACCAAAGGGATATGCCATACCTTATGGCATCATGTTAATCAGTAATAACTGAGTGGTGGTGTACATTTTCTGAGGTAGCTGCTGCTCAGAGACTAGGTAAGCATCAGTCTGAGTTAGTGAGTGATGCTCTTTGTGTCACTTGCTTGTGTTTTCTCCCCTCTTCATTTTAATTGTCCTTCAAGCCTTGAGGGTTTTTTGCTTTTGCTGTCCTAATTGTCTCCCCGATCCCTCTGGGGAAGAGTAAGTAGTGGCTGATTAGTGATTAGTTGCTGGCCAGGGTTAATGTCAACCCTCTACAGCATGTCAGTTCCTTGTTTTAGAGAACTAAAAACTAAGAGACAACAGCCTGATTATAAATCCAATCTTTTAACTGTTAGAGGTATCATGTTTGTTGTGGAGTAATGTCATCTTAATTGCTTAGTGCAAATGTCAAATGCATTTAAAAATAAAGGTTTTTCATTCTTCTCCTAAACCAAAATGGTATAACTGTATAACTATAGTGGCAAACAGTATTGCAGTATTTGCAAAAAAGGTCATTTTATGAGAGGATGCGGCATGTGACAATCATGCGTATGCATCAACTTTATCCACTTATGTAAAGTTTAGTTTATATTCCATCTAGTATATTACCAAAATAATGAATCTCAGGCACTCAGCTTAACATCTTTGACACCTTTTACTCTCTTGGCATTTTCCAAGTTGGAAATCTTTTTATAGAGATCCCTTCCTTTAAATTGCATAAAGTTAACAATCATGTGTCAGTGAGCCCAAGACTTTCTTCAGAGGCAGAGAGCCTCCTCTTTAAAGGAGCTGGGAACATTATCAGAAGTTATAGCAGAGAGGAGATCTTGGGAGGTGTGGAGTAGCCGAGTGTGCTCTACTTAGCCTTTTGGGATGCAAGAGACATTGTTTTCCTGGATCAAGAATTACTGACAAACTTAAAAGGTGAAAGCTAAAAAGTTATTTAGTGAGTCAGGCAGGACAAGACTTTAAATATGGGATACAGTCCATGGTGATAAATCAACACTAAAAATAGTGAGATCCATGGTATGTTGCTCAGACAAATAACAGGGACAGAAATATTAGGCTCAGTAGAAAGTATCCTCCTGATGTGCTTCAGTTCCCTCTGTGCAAGGGAGAAAGAAGCACCTCTGAAGTCTTCATCTCCTCAGCTGAGACAACTAAGTCAGCCCAGCTATCCCTCTAGAGATCTTTCATCATCTCTTCACATGCAAGTGAGAAAAGACTTGAAGACACTGCCACTAGATTGCAAAATGCTAGTGAAAGTTAGATACCTGAGGGGAACAGGCTGGTTCCTGCCCTTCTGCCTTCCTGCTAGCCTGTTGTATTCATTCCTACAGTTACTTTCTGTAAATTACTCAAGAAGCCAGTGGATCAAGTATGTCATCCAGCTCTCTTCTAGCCACATGCAAGTTAAGTTTACCTTTAATTCACCTGTGTGTAGTGTACTTTCACAATGACTGGCCACTAAACAGTACTTAATGCAGCCATGCATAACTGCAAATCACAAGAATAATGAATCACCATTTACATAAACCAGAAAATCTAGCTCTGTGCTAAGAATAATTCAATCTGTTTATAAAAAGGATTGTCCACAAATAGCTTCTCCCCTCTAAAATGCTTCCACTTGGTTAGTTATCCAAGAACTGGTTCTTTCCTTTCAACTTTCAAAAGTTCAATGACAGAAAAGTCGAAAGTGCTAGCTGCAGTCTAAATGGTAAGAAAAGCTTTGTTGTGTCTTCCTCACATCTTCTTTTGTATATGTTATCTTTTTTAAGCTGTTCTCCAAAACAATGTATTTCTCTGTAAGGAGTTAAAGGAACATGGTTATGCATTTGATTACTCTCTGAACTCATTTGTATGTTTTCAAAATTTCACTTTAGAGTTGAGTTTCACTTAGGGTTGAAAACCAATTTCAAGCAGCAGTGCATTCTTCTGTGAAAGAATGAGTGGCATGTACCTTTCTATTCAAAACCGGATTTCTCTTTTATTGGCAGATTAGCTAGCAAAGGGATGGCCTAAAGAATGTCAGGTGTGTAAGGTTTTTACTTCCTTCCTGCTTTCCTTCCTTCTTGTCTTCCTTCCTTCCTTCCTGCCTTCCTACCTGCCTGCCTGCCTTCTTTCCCGCCTTCCTGTCTGCATGCCTGCCTGCCTGCCTTGTTCCTTGGTGGAGGCACTTGTTATGGTCAATTGTATTTTTTTTTAAGTCTCCTTTCTAATTGTATCTTGTTTAGCTTCCAGTTGCCACACCAATTGGGTCTTCATCTCTGGTAGGCCCTTTGTCACATCTGTGCAACGTGCTTTGGTGTTCTGGGTACTGAGCAACACTTCATACGGCACTAGACACCAGTTCAGGCAGCTGAGTTTTACCTAGAGTGTGCCTACATAAAACTCATCAGTTAATGCATGCATCCACTCTATCATGTTAACTCTTGATCGTAACATTGCATGAGAAATTATATTCATCTACATATTTATCTGTTTTTTTCCAGGGTCATTTCTTCCCAGGCTAGCAGCTGTTATTCTGCTTGTCCTACAATCTTATTCTTTTGCTTGTCTTTATTAGCACACTTCAGTTGGTACTGAAATTTCCACTTTGCTGAGCAAATTAGAATACCCCCAAACCATGTTCTCATGATGGTTCCAATATTCTCGGTCTTTGAATATCAGAAAGCTGTATAATAATATAAGAAAATTATTTTTATATTGTCTTCTGAAGACTAGAAATTTAAAAAAAATGTCACTTTAAAGTGATGTACTCCTTATGATTATAGGTACAGATACACCTATCAACCCTCTAATGAAAGGTATGCTTCCTTCATATCATTCAGTCTCCTAAATGATTTAGTGCAGAATAACATTTCAGATGCCTTATAGAAATCTGAATATGTCAACACCTTGTGTAATCTTGGCCTGTTTCATTTTCTGTTCTGCAGTTAGAATTATAGAGTTTCCTGTTTACTGTATGTTTTGTCCTTTGGTTTTAATTTTGTATGTACTTAAAGAAAGGTACATCAGCATTAAGACTGTCAGACTGATGCAGTCATACAGATGGAGGAGATTTATTTAAATGAATGTAAAAGTGAGTTTTATCCTTGCTGATGCTAATGGGCCAGTACATCTTCATGAATCATAAAAGAACAAAGTACCCTTATCTATACAAATATTTAGCTAAAGTCTAGTAAGATGACGCTCTGAGTATAGCTTGAGGACAAGGAGAAAATGGTGACTGAAAAAGAAAGAGCAGCCAGACACAACTTGAGCTGCACCATCCCAATGTTCACTCTCACAGGCTAGGAAGCTGAAGATGATTCAGAAATTATATGAACCTCCTGAAAAGATATCCATGTTTGAGATCAATCTCAGGATTCCTACTAGGAAAAGTGAGGGAAAGACTGTCTTCTTCTGCTTAGTGGGTCTAACTTCTGGTTCCTGTGAGCTTGGCAGAAGATGCAGAACTGTTCTGAGCTGAGGGAATATTTGTTTGTCTGACACTGGTGTGCTCTTTGTGAGTCAGTGGGGACAAGTCAGTGGAAGGGAACATATGAATAATAACAAGTGGGACTTTGTCCTCCACTCATGTGGGAGATGGCTGTTTGATTCATCTCTCTTCTCAGTATTTGTTTTTTACCAGGGATTTAATATTAAACTCTTCAATTCATTGAATCATAGAAGGGTGAGGTTACATCACCAACACTCTTCAAAGGTGTAATTTCCTTGTGCATGAAGTTCCTGAACCCCGCTGTTTTGGGGTAAAAAACAAACCAAAATGAAACTGAAACACCCTCCCCATTCCCCCCTCCAATTTCAAAACCATTACAAACAGAAACAATATGCATTTTGCGTAAAATATTCACTGCAGGTCTCATTTTCAAAAGTGTTGTAATATTTGGTTATCTCTGAATATCTGAAAAGTCCCACCTAAATGCCCCAAAACAAGCACTTCAAACTGAAGAGGAACAGAAATCTTCCATGAGTGCTATAAGTACAATTAATTCTATTCTATCTTTTATGGTGGAAGTTTGATGGTAAAATAAAATGCAAAGGTAATTTCACATACAAATATATGTCCATCTTTTACACATATCCATTAAAATGTATCTATTTCTATATACTTAAGATGGAACATTCTACTGCATTTCTCCCATTCATTAAATTTATTCAGTAAGGAAACAATAGTGTTATTTTAACCTATTTTCTGGGTACAAATATCTGGTGCGAGTGGGGACAGGATCCAGACAACTTAAGCTACAGTACTGTTGGATGAGGGAAGCATGAAGAGAACAGATGCATAATTCCTCCAATAGCATCGAGCTGTTATTTCCCTCTTAGTGTAAAAATTGTGGTAGCTCTTCTAGCCGGCTTGTTATTTTAATTCTTCCCCCCCCCCCCCCCCCCCCCCCCCCCCCCGCCAATATCTTATTCAGCTAAGTAGGTGTTTTTCTTTAGTCCTACTGTACAATCAACCTGCATGAGTAACTGTCTAAGAATGTTTACAGGACATTTAATCAGCAGGAGATACTTACATTTATGGAAGTAATAGGAAATCCCCTGTGGCTTTGTACCTAATTTAGTCATCTTTCAAGCTCAGTATATTTACTGTTGCAGCTGGGGACTGGTGCTGTCAAAAGATACTCAGCACAGAAAGAAAATTCAGTACCTCATCTGCCTAAAGTGAAATATACCAGGTGTCAGGAAGACCTAACTGTTCTGCTAGATATGGGAATTATGGTCCCTGAAAATTTTAACTGAAATTCATCCACCAAAAAATAATAACAAAAAGGACAACAGAAAATTTGAAGATTTTTCTTTGTGGATGGAGAATAATGAGAAGGGTGGCCTTTAATACTTGATATTAAAAATGGAACCTACAGAAATTCCCCCCAAACTTAAGAATCAACATAGAAAAAAAGGTTGGCAAGACCCCCTTGCTATATCCTTCAAATAATACCAGATCAGAGCTGGTCTGGCCAGCTGCAACCCATTAGTACCACTACCATGTTCAGTCACTGTCTCTTTTATCTCACGCTGAAATTCCACTTACTCCACTTTTACAGAAATGAGAAATGTGTACCTGAAAGCATTAATCAAATTGAAAAAACAATTCTGTTCTCTGGGATTAGCCAGCATATTTTGACTATTTATTTTGTTCCAGCTCATGTTGGAATTAAGTCTTCTTAGGGGAAAACAGGAACTTTTATGTTGTTTTCAACTTTTGATTAAAATTTGAGATATTATATAAGGATTTGTGGTAAAGTAAGAGAGGTGCTGTAACATTATGTAACGCTGCAGGAGCTGATGCAGCGCAATGAAGCACAGTCTGAACTACATTATTCCTGGTATTTAAGCAGATTTTCTCTCATTGTGCTTTTAATTTTTGCACTACTATGCCCAGATGCTTCGGACTGAACATTTTCCCTTGATGCTCTGGTGCAGCATGGTAGATTTCATTGCTATTTCTGCTTGCAGGCAGATTCCATCCCTGGTGATATACCACATTTTGTTTGACAGAATGAAGAAGAGACGAGAATGTCTGGTAAAACTAAGAAATTGAGAAAATCTGGCTTGCAGCACCTATTTCAACAACTGTAAAAATATTGACAAAGTACTTAAGCTCATGCACAGGGACTACTGGTGCCATTCTAAGAAACTTAGTGGCAACACCTGCTGGAGTCTCTGGTAAAGCTTCCTGTTATATCAGTAGTGGCAGAACGGTAAAAAGCGAACAGGTGAAGAAACAATGTAGTGAAGATCTTCACAACATAAGGCACAAATTGCAGGATCACCTAGTGGGGGGAAAAGGCTGTGTAGTATTTTCTGCATCTAAAGCTGAATTGTATCACCAAAAGCAGATACATCTGTATAGTTCTGTTGCTTTGATGTTATGTTTGAAAAAAGAAATATTTATGGCTAAGAATCACAAAATGGAAGACCAAGAAAAAGGAAAGTTGATCCTCATTAAAGAGGGATATAAGGCTCAGTTAAGTTTCCGTTCACCGCACAAAAAGACAAATGTGAAGCAGAAACTTTGAAAAAGTCAAAGAAGCAACTTGTCACAAAACCAGCTCTGACATATGGCATCTTCCATTTACAAAAAGGACTAGAAAATTATCCATTACAAATTAACTCCGTCACAGATGTCTCAAAGGAAACAACTATAATGATCATAATGCTTAAAAATCATTAATTCTTTTTGCAAGCTCCTAGCTTCTGGATTTAAGCCTCCTTTCACATGCCCTGGCCCTGAGATTGGCTTCTAACCAAGTTCTGGATGAAATTCAGAGCATCTCAATGGCTGGCTTGATTAATGTCAAAGCAGAGGACAGGATTGTTTGATGTAACTTTACAGTGTAGATAACATTCTTGTAGATTCATTAAGCTCTCTCGCCCTAAGACTCAAATGTCTTATTCATCCCCCATTGCTTGCTATGCTGTATGTACCTCTTGGGTTTTTTTAATGAAGATTTACTGTACTGGTTTTGGAAAGGGTAGAGTTAATTTCCTTCATCGTAGCTGCTATGGGGCTATGTTTTGGGTTTGTGCTGGAAACAGTGTTGATGACACAGGGATGTTTCAGGTACTGCTGAGCAGCTCTTACACAGAGTCAAGGGCTTTTCTGCTCCTCACCCACCAGTGAGTAGGCTGAGGGTGCACAAGAAGTTGGGAGGGGATACAGCCAGGACCGCTGACCCCAGCTGACTCAAGGGATATCCCATAACATTATGACATCATGCTCAGATGGGGAATGAAGGAGAAAGGTGGGGGGGGGGAAGTTCATAGTGATGATGTTTGTCTTCCCAAGTAACGGTTACACGTGATGGATCCCTGCTTTCCTGGGGATGGCCGAACACCTGCCTGCCCATGGGAAACTGAATGGATTCCTTATTTTGCTTTGCTTGTGTGCGTGGCTTTTGCTTTACCTCTTCAACTGTCTGTATCTCAGCCCATGAGTTTTTTCACTTTTGCCCTTCTGATTCTCTCCCTCATCTCACTGAGAAGGGAGTGAGCAAATGGCTGGGGAGGGGAGGCTTAGTTGCTGGAGTTAAACCACAACATTTACATTTCATGTTTGTAGCCCTAGACTGGAGACTTGTATATTAAAAAAGCTGCTAGAGTGGGCACAAGCAGGCATTTCCCTCCTTGTGACTGGTCCCTTTGCAGCATTGGCAGGACCACATCACCCTGGTTACTCATCCCCAGCTGCAGGCCTCCCTAACATTACATTGGCTTGGGAAGAAGATGCTCAAGCTTGTCTGCAAAATACCCTTGTACATGCTCTCCTGGCTCTAGAAGGGCTGCCCCAAGCTGAGCCATGGTACAAACAACAGCAGAGATTCAAGGTTGTTCCTTACTTAGACAGGGGAAACGGTGAGAAATGAGATTGTTAATTCTTCTTTAAACAGGTGAATGATGTTCCTTACAAAGCATATAGAGCTCTGTTTTCTGTGATACACAGAAAGGCTGGAGCAGAACACAGAGAGAGAACACTAAAAGTCACCCTACAGCCAGCTTCTCATTATGCAATGCTGCAGTGCTTGCGCCGTAAGGGTGACTGAGCAATCTTCTAGAAGAAAATCAGCTGTGAAAAATAAAATGCCAGCACGATCTTCTGATGGTTGGTTTTCAGTGCTCCCTCTGTTCATATTTCTGTCTTTTACAAATACTCTATATTTAGTTGGTGCATTACTGGGCTTATTGATTGAAGTGAATGTGAGGCCAGAGAGGCAGAGAAGGAGTTAACTGATGTGTTACTACTGTGTTTGGTTGCAGGTTTCTTAGCCAAGGGTTATCTTGCATGGATTTAACTGATGTGATAAGACACACCTGTCAAAAACCTTTGAAAGGTGCCTGGTGACTTAGAGTACTGCCCTGGAAAGGCAGTGAACTAGAGTGATGAGGTCTGAGAAACAAACTTATTTCAAGTTCTCCACTTGTGCATGCAAAACAACTGAGGTACCCATTTGAATCACTTTGAAAATAAATATACATAAGATTAGAGCTATGATTTAATCACAGTATGGCTTATTTCTAGGCACTGCACAGATTTGCTTCCCTCTGAACCACTGTTTTCCACTTCCCAGGATGTATCTCTGTAAAACAAGTGTGGTCTGACTTCCTTACCTCAGTCTGTACTCTATTATTCTGCCTGAATGCACTGAGAACCATGCAGTGCAAACTCTCAGGATATAAAATAACATCAGAGACAAGATCGCAAAACAAATAGATTGAAAAGAATTACTGTAACTATGTCTGAAACCAAATGGATTCCTGTTATCTGGAATTATGAAGACTGGCATGGTCTTTCCCTAGGGGTAAATGAGGACGGAGAAGGACAAGACCAAGGCAGGTTCTGGATGTGATCCTATAAGCATGACCCTACGAAATATACAACAAAATCTCTGGGGGTAGCAGATGCATGCAACTGTATGCCTGTTCATGTTAAAGTTTCTTGCATTAAATATTGTGCAGGTAATTTTCTGGAAAAGACCAAGCCTAGATTTTTGGAGTTAGAAATACTTTTTTTTTTTGCCTCCCTCATAGTACCAACAACAGAGTTACATTTCTAGTTCAGTATCCCTGCATTTGTTGAAATAGTCAGGGGACAAGCACCTAGCAGCTTTTAGGGGACCTGTGATCCAGCAATCCCTTCCCAATGCTGTGGCACCACATGGTCCTTCCCTGCCCCCTGCCCATGCATCCAGATACGCAATGGGTATATGCACAGTTCTTCTTGAGAAGGTTTCAGAAGCAGCATGTAGCCCTTCCCACTGACCTTCCTAAGGGAACAAGGGAGGGATCTCATCTGAAATTTTCAGACACTAGTGGTTTGGTGGTTTTGGGGCGTTTATGTTTGGTTTTGTTTGTATTTTTTTTAAGAGGCCAAATGATAAAAGTCTGGTGTGTTTTGCTGAAAAGCCAACTCTGGTAAAAGATTAGAATTTAAAGAAACATCTTTTGAACACATTTTTCTTTTTTGTTTGTGTTAGAATAACACTATTGTTAACCATATGCCAACTGTGAAGAATGGAGCAGTGCATGCTGTGTGTTTGTCTTACGCTCAGTGTTAGACGTGATTCATGTTTTCTCTGGGCCAGGAGAGTGAAAGTCAGTATGCTGACTGGATTGTGTTCTTACCTGTCTAAAGATATGAACCTACTGAATACTGACAAGATAAGTTGCTCTCTCAGAGATAACCATGACAGTGAACAACTGGACATTAACTTCTAAACTACTGTCAGCCAAGGAGACAGAATGTGCAAATGCTGGGACTAGAGCTTCAAATCAAGGTCTGATGTCTCTGGATGCTTTAGTAGGAAGGTGATTTCTTGATGCAGGGAGTGAATGAGTCCTGGAGGTGGTGAGTCAGAGAAATGAGTAATGATGTCAGCATGGATGATTGTGTGTATTTTGCTTTCTGCATTTAAAGCTGAAGGGACTCTTAATAACTAATATCTTGTTTTAGAGGTTATTGCAGATGTGACTTGTCCTGGCTGCATAAGAAGTCAGGCTGTGCTGTGGCTGCTGAAAGAGTCGCTGTAAGACCTAAAGGAGCCCACAGTAGGAGCCTTGTTTAAGAGAGAAACCAGGGTAAAGCAATAAGTGGGCACATCCTGGGTAGCAGCCAGAGGTTATTTTGCTGCTTGGACCTGGCAAGAAAATGAAACACTTTGTTTTCACTTCTCAAAATGAAACAACTCTTATCAGCCTGTAAATAATTGTAAAGGTTATAGAGAGTTTCTGGAAGCTTTATTTCCATTCTGGAGTGGAAGAAACTTTGAAATCATGGGAATGAATCACTTCCACCGCGTCCTTCATCACTGAAAGTATTGTTCTGCACAGGCACTTTGGGTGACCATCTTATGCTTTTTTAAAGAGCGGCTTATAATAGTGGCCTTGTGGACTGAAAAAGGTATGATCTGTAAATCACCATTGCCTATTCCGTTCTTGTGCTATGTTAGATCCAAACAGTGAGTTGTCATAAGGCAAGGATCAATTTTAAGCAGTAAAATACATCGAACTATATAGTCTGCTGACTTGTTCCGATACAGATGAATGCTTTTCGGTTTTTTTAAGCAGTTGTTAAGTGCACAGCAAGCAAGATGAATCTTCCTATTTTCTGTCTGTTTTGATCAGCACATCTGCAAAGCTAACATCTGCTATTGTTTTTGTACTTGGATGATATTTTACAGCCATGTTATGGGAACATTTTGGAATAAAGAATAATAATTTAAAATACATCACAATCAAGGAAAATTTAGTACCCATTAAAAATTAAAATGGCATTTTTTCTTATTTTGTTTTGTTTATATTTTAAAGAGTAAAAGGGAAAAGAAATGTGTTTGTATTATAAACTTCTTTACCTACTCCTAGCAGCAGGCATGCACCCCTTTGTGAACTTCATATAGCTTTTCATTTATCTTGTAAAGAAAATCAACAAAATGGTCATGCAATAGCGGTAAAAATAAATTTGAAGATGGATATTTGCTGTGTAAAACTACTGAAGACACAAGAAGGAAGAAAATGCACATGAAGTCACAGGTGATCTCTTCCATTTGTGTCTTCATTCAGCTCTGACTGCAGTGTGCATGACTCTGCATCCAAGCAAGAGGGATTGCACCTCCACTTTACTAGGCATATGTAAGTCATTGAGTCAAAGTTAGTTTCTAGGCTCCCTCTACAGTCAATGGAGAAAAATAGTTTTGAATGAAGGGCAGGTTCCCTTATTTTCTACGGACATGTATTTTGCAGACTTCAAGATGACTTAGTACAGATTAGTGAACAATGAAATCACTTTCCTGCATACTTGAGCACCTTAACAGTAAAGGTAGGAGCATTGAAATGACCATCTCTGCTTATACTTTTCCGTTCATCACTTAACAGTTATCTGTGTTTATTGAATAGAAAAAAAAAAAAAAAAAAACAAATATTTTTAAGTACCTGTGCAGATGTTTTCTATCCTCTATGACAAAATGAGACCTTTGGCCAGTTCCAGCAATGTATGATTTTTTTATATATAGGTAATACTTATTCTTCTCCATTAATTCTAAGGTTTAATGAAGATTCATATATAGGTTTTGAATTATTTCATTTAAATCCATTGAGTAGAGCCAAGTTCCTCCTCATCCACAGCCTCAACAGGAGATCTGTCATTTGAGAATTTATCATTGTCACTAGCATAGGGCAATTTATGTCCTTTATGGTGCTATCTTCTCCACTGCACTAACAATCATACATGGGGAATATACCAGGCTTCCGTAAGTTTTATTCATCATAGAATAAATCCTCTGCAGACTCAGCAAGTTTGGTTCTGTTGATTCTGTCACATTCTTAAGCTAGTCTTGGCTGTGGCTTCGTCTTTATTGAGTGATAAGATTTTGTTCTGTTTCTCTCTTTTGTTTAATTATTTTTTAAAAAATGGACACTGCTGAACTCGGTCTTTCCTCCTGTTAAGGTCTATGTTGTAGAAGGAGATCTTCAAGGAGATGTGAGTCCTATATTCATACAATAGACAGAACAAGTTGTTCCAGCAACAAATACAAAAGATGAACGATAGGATAACCTTTGTAATACAGACTCTGTGTGAATTTAAATAAGAACTAAAAAAAGAGAGGGGTCAGACAAAAGGCAGTGAGATAAATTTTCTCATGTCAAAACATGAAAAAAATATTCTCCTTTGCAGATCTAAATGAATATGGTTATTGAAATTGCAGTAACCAACTGCAAAAAGAGGGAAGGAGAAAGAGTCTATTTCTGCCCCCCAAAAATGGATACTGCCAAAGTTATGATGCCAACAGATGTAAGTACCTCCTGAGTCAGTATTCATTGCTCCTAACTCCAGGTGCTAAGCTCTGCTGTCAGACGCTGATAAACACAGAAAAATGGACCTTATTAACAGTTACAGGCAATCTCAAAATACAAATTATTAATAGTTATAGTGCTCCAGATTTTGTCTAGTTTCGATTAGTTCTCCAGCAGAGAACTAGTACTCTTGCAGCATAATTTTCTTAGCACTACATACTGAACAGAAGTTAATAAATGATTGTGAAATAGAGATTTGTCTTAATAAGGTGCAGTGATTAATGCTCCATTGCATTGTCCCACAACAGCCACTGTGTTTTAATTAAAAATACCATGCTGCAATGGTATTTGAAAACATGCAGGTTTAAGCTATTCTGGTTTGTTCCATACTTTTGTCCTTAAATTAAAGGAGCAATAAACCCCCTCCATTATTGGGCTTGAAGAAATGATGTATTTCTGTACTCAGTTTTGAAAAGGCAATTTTTCTTGACATTGTGAACACTAGATCCCAGCTTCATTGTTGGTGCCAAATTTTCTGACAGAGCAAAGGCAAAAATTGAGCTAATACATCAAGAATATTGCAGTTTCTTGGTAAGATCCCCAAATGGTAACATACCTAAGAAAGCTGTAATTGCTTTTCTCCTGTTTAAATTTTGGTTTTATTTCAGAGAAGACGTAAATAGTGAAAGATTAAGTTTTTCAAATATGATACAAAGTAAAAATTAAAGACAGGATTTTGTTTGAAATACCACATAAGCTAGGAATAATTATCTCAGCAATAATTTGAGGATTCTTATAGAAAATGCATTGTATTGATAAATAAAGACAAAGAATACAGTATCATAAAAAACTCGTAGGAGCATTTGGATATATGGAAACCACACTGATTATTTCAAGTGCCTGTGTGAAAACTCTAAGATGTGCAGGAGAGAAGAGCTTGAATTTTCCTCAATACCACCAGCAGCCGTGATCAGCTTTTACACTACTATACACATATGTTCTGAAATTATAATAAAATGGGTGGAGTGGTCTACAGCTGCCCTGCACATCCAAATAAGCAGGCTTGCTCTTATCCTCTTCCACATGCATCCTCACAGGTTTGTCCTGCACCAGAGTCAGGACAAAAAACTGTTGGGGGAAACCTGGTGAGACCACAACAGTCCTCAAATCAAAGCCTAGCTAGTCTCCTTACACCTGCAGATGAGCTGGATAGCCCTGGTTGCTTAATGATTAAGCACATCATTTTCTGGGAAGGTGACTTGAGTCAGTGCTTCTTTATAACTTAGCTTTTTCAGGGGCACATGCAGGTGTAACACAACACAGATGATATGTGTATAAGGTTACAAAACCATTAAGCTCTTTATGCTTACACCAGGGTCCCTCAAGCAGTGACCCTGGCTGATGGGGACACCCCATAGCTCCTCTGGTTGCACCAACGCTGCTGCTTGTGGTGCTGGGATGTGAAACCTTGTTGGTGAGCTGGTCTGTGTGTACATTTTTAGTTGACCCAGATGTCACTGAAGTGGTCCTCAGAAAGTCCCCATGAAGAGATGATGTGAATACATCTCAGGGGGCTGCCTGAAGAAGGACTGAACAAAGAGAGCTAATAAGGGCAGGGGAAAAGCTCCTTGAACTAGCTGTGTTACTGTGATGCCAGTGGTAAAGAGTCTGCCTTGCTGTCAGCTCTCCTGGGGGGACCACAGCTTCAGCCCTTCTAACCCAATCTCTTTCTGCCCATGGCTTTATAAATGCCAAATTTGTGTGTATGCAGACATAAGCTGAATGCAAATACAAGTGCACTAACTTTCCTAATTCCATTTGTATCATCATTTAGAGGGGAATAATTTTATCTTTCTAAAAATGTGATTCCTTCAGACTGTCTATCTGCTTTTAACATTGCTATTTTTGATATAAATTTTTGGTAAGGTCACCAGGTGCCCCAGTTTCATGAGTGCCCCTTTTTCATAATGGCAGTCACAGAGACGGTAAGGTGTCCTAGTTTTTAAACTGTTGGTGAGCCTTCTGTTGCCTTGGGTGCATTATTATTAAGCCTTTGTGAAAGAGGAAAAGAGGATTGTCAAAGGATAGAAAGGCATTTTAAAGTGACAGCAAAATAAAATACTAATTTTGGTTTCCTGTTGAATTCTGTCAACCTCTCCCTCACCATTTACTGTAATGTTTTTCTGCCATGTGAGGTTGCTCATATTCATAAATATTTCAACCAAAATTCAGATTTAAAAGAGCTGCACTTTTATACACTATCAAGATTGGTAGTTACAGCTGTCAAGAGAGGTAGCTAATGCTACTGTACAAACTGAAAACAGATCCCTAATCCAATACATCTTTTGTTTTGCAGCCAAAGTACTTTGCTAATATATTTTTAATTAGTAATTAATTTATATCACACATGCTAAGCCAAAGTATTGTTTTTTCTTCTCTAATTTCATCTAAAAGCTGAGTGAATCTGAAGTAGCCCGGAAATGGCTCCAAGGCAAGTACTTGATAGTGTTATTCCCCATTTTCCATGGCTAGCTCTGGGACTGACTGCTGAAATTCCCACCTTCAGGTGGGGGTTTTCTTCCTGCCCATGGTCAAGTTCATAAAAATCAAAACTAAAGTGACATCAAGAAGAAAACAAGAGTTAAAACAGAAATTTGAAAAAGGCTGTTTTGGAAATAGCAACAAGTTCTACTTTGTCGTTGGATTTAAATACCTGTTTAGGTGACTATCATGCTTATATTCAAATGCCTTCATCACAGCTATGAAGCAAAGCATTTGAGTCAAGCAAGGAAGGTAACATCTGGCATTGAAATGTTCAAGTATCCTTGTAATTACATACAACAGCAAAACTCATTCCTTCCTTTGACTTTTTCTTTGTATTTGTTTAATGCTTTCCCTGCCAGTCAAGGACAGTAATTATTAGTTTAGTGGATTCCTCACTGAATCCCTTGAGTCGGTTCTTTAAACTTGGTGTGCTTCTACTGTCTTCAGTTATATTCAGGTAATAAAGCAAAATTCAGTCCTTTCCTTCCAAAGCCATGCTTTTATATCACTTTTGATCAAGTCAAAGCCCAACGGAAAAAGCAAACTAGACCAAAATCTGCTGTTCTTTTTCTTTTTTTCTTAATTAGAGAGTGCACCAATGATTATATGATCTCTTAAAATGCATAATATGCTATAACCCCACACTTAAATAAAACTACATGGTTCTAGTATGTTTCGTTTGTACACCTTATTTCTTTATTTCAGCTCTCAACTGGTTCTGTGTGTCTGTTCTTCACAGACAAGCACTCTGAATGCTTTCTAAAGGGAATTTGATTAGATCCTCACATTGCAAAACAGCTACCTGTGCGTGTCCAGGAGTCCTGCAAGCAGAGCATAAGCTCTATAAATGTGTTTCTTTAGATTAAAAGGAAAAAAATAAAAAAGCAGATCAGCCCATGGCTCTTGCCCTGAAAGGGAACAGTGGTGTTCTGCTAGTATCCATTATAGCTCTCTCTGCACTGGCTGTTTCATTAAAACATTTCATCTTCCTGAAAAGGGTGGGGAAACTGAATCTAAGAGAGAAAAAGCCCACAATAACTGTGCACAATTTAGCTCCTAAATGGGGCCTAACATCATTAAAATAATAAGCATCACACTGTGTTCAATAGCACTTCAACTAGTGCAGCTAGGGTATAAAACATTAAGCATGTCTCCAGTGCAAGACATTTTCAATTAAAACTGCAACAGCAAGTCTACGAGAGCATTATGGTGTGGGTGAGACCATTGTCAGTCTAAGTGTGCTGATAAAGCTGGGGAAAGTTCACTGAGATGACCAAGGACTGGCCAAAAATACAGTCTATGCCTTCTTCCAGTGAAAAATATGTGATGGAATGGGTGGTCCCTTTAGTGATGTCCGAATCACTGAAAAACTGCCAGCAAATTTTCTGAGTCTTCCACCAAGTCCTAAATCGTTCGTTTTTAATGATACCATTCATTAAGTCCTTGCCCAAGTACAGAGATGGACACAGCCTCTGGCTCCAATAAAGTGTCTGATGTCCCCTAGGCTGTCTTGCAACACCAGGTCAGCAGGCAGCAGTTTTCAGATGGTGCACCAGGTGTTGAAAAATCTTAGGAAAGCTGAAGAGGCAAAACAACATCATTACCATGGAACAGTATAGATCAACAGGGTACTTGCATCTTGAATACTTAATAGAGAACTTAGGTCTCCATTTCTGAAGAGATAAAGTAGAAAAGATCCAGTGAAGTCAACGAGAAAGGCCAAAGGGGGAGAGTGGTTTTAAATAGACTAAGGGCTCACCAACTGGGAAATTGAAGGGAACAAAGCACAGGTAGTATGCTGACTGACACAAATGTTGACAGAAAATAAATTTTCCCCATCTCTTTCAGTGCAGGAAGCAAGGGGGACCTAATGAAACTAGCAAGTGGCAGACTTAAAACAAGAAAAAAAAGACTGTTTTTCACATGTTGCATATGTAACCTGTGAATCTTACAAATGGATGTGGTAGAGTTTAAAGTTTGCATGAGGTCAAGAAGCAGCTGGACAAAACAAGGGGGGGGGGGAAATGCATTAGTGACTACCAAAGGCCAAGACCATGTTCCGGCTCAGGAAGTCTCTGAGCCACAAGTTGCAGAAGACTGGAAGAGTATTTTGAGAAAGTATTTCTGAGGATGTGACTATTGCTGAATAATTTCAATTGTTAAAATTTTGTACTGTTTTTATGTTGCCAGTCCTCCTGGGTACTGCTGGGTGACACACTGGCTAGACTTTTCTTGGCTGGTTAGCCAAGAAATCTTACAATTTTATGTTAAATACATTAAAAATGGAACTGGAAATATGTAATAATGAACCTCAAATTTTAAAATACGAGGAAGACACCCTAGGAGGCTTTTTGTTGTTGTTTAAATTATACCCCACTGTAGCTCTTTGTGAAACTGATCTTTCATGGTTTCAATCATCCTGGAGGCAGCAAAAAAATATAAGGCTTTTTCAGGCAGTAAGTGCTGTAAATAATTTTTCTTAGATGACTGGCTCTCTGGAACACCCCCTACTGCCTTTGACAATTCACTGGTCTCTTTGGGAAAAGAAACAATTTCTGACATTGTAAACTTTGCCTGATAAAAGGACTCCCATGTTTTTCCATCATATGTCACTTTTGACTTCTCTGGCAAACTGGAAATCTGTTGATTAACAGCAAAATCACCTGTAGTACATGGAATGCATGGTGGTATATACCAAGAAATACTTGTTCTAGAAAGTCATCACAAATAATACTATTTCATTGGTTGCAGTTGGTCTCTCTGGTTATAGAAAAATAGTATGTGTCATGTGAAAAATGTAAATGCGCTCACTCTTGTCAGGTTATATTAGTGTGGTATAATGACAATAGGCTTTGCAGCCCACACACCAGACCTGCAATGACAAGCAATCTCCAGCTATCTTCTGTTGTGATTTTGAGAATGGAAGTATAAATTTTAAAGGTCTGAGTCTTACCAGGACTTAAGCAGAAATCTATTTTTTGTAGCAGAATTCATCCTTCTGATTTATGGCATAGATTCAGGCCTCTGAGCCTTTCAAAACACCTGAATGTACTTCTTTACATTGCACTTCAAACTGCGTAGCTGCATTGCCTGTAGCTACATTGCCCATAGATACATAAGCTTTAGGTTGATTTTTTCAAATTTTCTTGTTTCCTATAATAGGAATAGGTTAATAACATCTGAAACAGTTCAGGTTACTGCATTTCTGAGCTGAAATAATCTATACTTGGCCACAACATAATCTTTATACAGTCAATAACTTTTATGACAACATCTGTCTATTGAATCTGAAAGAAAGAAGCAGAGTCTAGTTGGCTGTAATTAGCATTGAGCAGTACATTAAATAGATTGGAATTAATCTTCTGATTTCTGTTTTTCCACTGTTATTTAGGAACATCTGAATCTCCTTTTCAATGTAAAAAAGTCGCTGGAAAGGGGTAAAAAAAGAAAAATTAAAAAAAAAATCCGTCTCATTTGTCTACTTTTGTTTTGTGTTACTGAGGAATGATATGCACCAAATATTTTCTACATTTTTACACTGTCTTTATGTGATGTGAATTCTTTTTCCTCTATTTAAGAAAACCGAAGTCTACTGTAGAAAAGGGAACTAAACCAATTTCATCCACTAATGAACTTCTTAGGGCTTTTTTCCCTTGGAAAAATTATGCCCATTTCTACAGAAGGAAAAGTTATGTATAAAGCAACTGATACTCAGGAAAAAAACAATCATTTTTTCAGAGTCTAGCTCTGTATTTTCCTTTGTGCGGTTGGGTTGTTGGTTTGTTTTAGGTTTTTTTAGTACTCTTACGAGTAAAACTTTCTGGAGAAAAAGAAGCAGCCAATTAATTTGTATCCAGGTAAAAGAAAAATCCAATGTGAAAGCAAAACAATATAGAGCTTACAGTTTCTCCTTCAGCTGCAAAGTACATTTTTCTTTTACTGATCATACTTCAGAAAGACACATTTTCATTGGCTGTATGAAGCTCCCTTATTTCTGAAAATGTGGAAGATTCTGTACTTTTTATTTAAAATCATTAACTGTACTGATATCAGAAACCAAGTAGAGAAGACGAGGAAGGGGTATTATGATCCCACTTTTATAATAATTTTCAGATTAGAGGTATTTGAGGAGATCCAGAAAGCTGCTAAAGCTGCTGACTTCGGCAATCAATATAAACCATTCCAAAGACTAATTTTCACTTTGTAAGAATATAGTTGAAAACAACTATCTAGAAAGAAACAATTGCCTGAACTTCTGCTGAAGCGTAAACTACATAGCCGTCTTCAAAAATTAAATCAACTTTTGCTTCGGTGAATTGGAATTTATTGTTAATCTCAGTGGGATCTGGACTGCAAACATAACCTTCATGAATCTAATATCAGACTTCTTGAAGACAAGGGTGTTCAGCATACTCAGTAATTTTTCTGACACGCACCTACTTATTTATTGTTATTTTTTGTCTAGTTCTTGATGTCTGTTTCAATTCTTCTTGCATGGGATTCTTTGATACACAGTGTGGTCTGTACTTGACAAGTGTTAGCAAATTGTAATGTCTCACAGTTTACTAAAGTACAATGTTTAAACATTTATAGGAAGAGATAGACAAAGCCACAAGGAAGAAGAAGAAGAAGAGTGTGTGGAGAGTGGGCTGGCTGGTATGACTGTTTCAACTGCCATAGGAAAATCAAGGCACCCTTGTGCAGACAGACAAGTCTTTGGAGCTCAGAAGATCAGTCGTGTTCTGCTGGATGGGGACCTGGACACAGAGGGGACAATGAACAGCAGTCAGCAAGTCATTGGCCACCAGAGATCAGAGGCAGAGGCTGCACTGGAAGTCTGTAAGGTCCACCATCTCCCTCTGCTAAGAAAACAATAGGGGTGTTTTTGGGTCTTGCTTTAAATTAGCACTGAAGCATGAGGATTTTCCCATGGCACCCCTTGAAAAGCTGATGTGTCTTCCCCAAGCCCCCACTGCTGCTGTGATTCTTCAAAAAGGATCCTTGGGGGCGTCTCACTTCTGCATCAGAATCACAACCATCGTACTATAGTGGTGGTCAGCAGAAGATTTGCTGATTTTGCACAATCTCTGTATGTGTGTATGCATATGTGTATACAGATGTGTGTATATACCTATATATGTGTGTATCTATACATATATATGAAATAATCTATTTCTCATTCTTTTAAACCAGCTTGCTCAATCTAAGTGAACTGTCATAGCATAACTTCAGGCGAGTCAACAACAACTTTTTCTTTGCCTAGAAATTAAGACACACCTGATGAACCTTTGTGGCTTGTGAGGGGCTGAGGCATTAACTGATCTATATTGTTAGGCTGCCTCACATGACTGAAAGTGCTTCTGGTTCTTATTAAGCTAGTTCTGTGCAGCACTTATCACAGGGATCTAATGAGGAATTTTTGTTCATCATTGCATAGAGGCAATGGCAGAGGACTGAATTCTTCCTCTGCCACAAAGGAGCTCAGCCTCATCACCTGAACATCTCAGTGGTATGGATTACTGAGGAATACTGCAGCTATACATTAATTTTTTTTCCCATTACATGAATTCTGGTGAATGGCTTGAGTAACAACCCACTGCAATTAAACTTTCCAGACATAGTATTTGTTTTGGTTTGAAGTATGCAAAGCAAAATGCAGCTGTCTGAATTTTGACATACCAGAATGCTTCATGCCTTTGAGTAGATTCTATGATTCCATGAGTGTCGTGGTTTAAGCCACTATAACTCACCCAGTTCGCTCACTCTCTCCCCCCTCTTTCTCCCCCCCAACTCCTGGAGGGATACAGAGAAGAATCGAAAGAATGCAACTCGCACAGGTTGAGATAAAAACAGTTTAGTAACTAAGGTATAACACAAATCACTGCTGATACCACCAATAATAATAATGACAAGAGAAGGGAAAAGAATACAATCACTCACCACTGATACCCAGCCCAACCAAGCAGTGCACCCCCCACCCTTCTGGGTCTCTGCCCTCCATTTCTTTTTACATCCTGGGCATGATGTGCTGTGGTATGAAATACCTCTTTGGTCAATTTGGGTTAGGTGCCCTGCCTCCCCTTCCTCCTGGCTTCCCCTCCTCCCTGGCAGAGCATGAGACTCAGAAAGTCCTTGATCAGACCAAAACATTACCAAGCAGTAACTGAAAACACTGGTGTTATCAGCACTGTTCCCAGGCCGAAAGTCAAAAACACAGCACTGCACCAGCTACTACGAAGGAGAAAAATGACTGCTACTGCTGAACCCAGGCCAATGAGGAAACCTGGTATAGACTTTTAACTAGATATCAAACATTTGCCTATTTTCCCAGTGGTTTCTGCAGAAAATTCTAAATAATTCTTGCTTATCCACCTGTCTACCTGCTTATCATATTTCTAAAACCTGTAACATTCCCATGGAGAAAGTTTTTCAACATTAAGATTGAAGAACAAGAGATGTGAAAGCAAACAGGTGGCAAGGCTGTCTTCCTGATGTGCTTCACTGAGACCAAGAGTGCAGTGTCTTATGGGAAGTGCTAGTAGAATGCTATACTCAATAAAAGTATCTGGACAACAACAACATAATCAGTGCCTATTGATTGCAGACATTCATGTTTCATCACAGGCCTTGCTAATTATTGTTTTCAGCAGCAAAGCCACAGACATTTTGTAATAGCATATATTTTTAGCACTGCATTTTGGAGATAAACATATAAAGCCTGCAATCTGCTAATGAAGTTTATATCCTGGATTTCCTTTGTGACTTTATGCTATGGCTCAGGGGGAACAAAAAAACTGCTTGCTATTCTTTTATTCCTCTTCCCCGACTCACATTTGTTACTATAACGGCAAAACAAAAGCAACAGTTGGAAGACTAATTATATTTTAAATAAAAGAATGCATTTAATAAAAACAAAGAGATGAAAGTAGTTTCAAGGAGAAGACATTTAATCACGGTAATATCAGGAACTGAAGAATTTTCTGTCTTGGTCCCTTCTGTAGAGGAAAAGTGTTTTTCTAATGTCTCACCTCCATAACTCCACCTTTTTAAAGGAAAATTCAGATACTGTACACAGACATTTTGTTTCTTGGGTTTCAAAGTATGAACTTCTAAGAAACCTTTGTTGATGTTAAGTTCTTATCTACTTCTTGAGTTATTCTTTAGTGTATATCAAATGCAATTCTGCTTCTACTGAATTTCCACTGACTTTGGTCAGAATAGTGGCTTTGAGGTTCTGTGACCTAGGCCACGAGTAAAAAAGCAGAGAATCAGGCACACAGAGAATTTGCTTAGAGCAGCATCCTCAGCTTTCACACTGGAAGCTACTAATGCCAAAGTAGGAAACACCTTTAGAAGAAAGTTTTATTTGTGGTCGCTTTTCTTTCACTAAATTAGACACATGACTAGAGTAGCTGCGAGTTTTTTTCCAAAACCAAATTTTCATAAAAAGAATGTTACCAAGTCTAAATAATATTTTAAATTGTGTCTTGTTTTGGAAAATCTAAAATTTACATTTTAGAATTTTGTAAAATCAGTTGAAAATCTATGAAATTATTTTTATTTTACTACATGATTTCATTGTGTCATAGAAGTACCAGGAAGTATCTGTGTATGAGTAGTACAAATAAATAGTGGGGCACTGCAATGTGAGTAGAAACTACTTGACTTAAGATGAAAAATCAAATATTCGAAGATCTATTAAGTAGCTGCTACCTTTGGTTTAAGGTCCTATTACAACGTTACTCACTTTTGTAATCATGATTACTTTGAGATCTTCTGTCTCCATACTTCAGTACTTTGAAATGAAAAGAGTTTCCCAAACAATTCCAACAGGAGTTTTGGAAGTGTCTGTTATTCCTTTTCTGAATAAGGAAAAAAAATCCAGCAAAATAGAAATTCTGAGGGTCTGTCACCACTGGTCATGACAATGTTACTTAAAATAGCTCTTGCAACCTCTACGTAAATAGAAACTATGCTGTTGTATTAAGGATGCTACTTTATCTCAGAGTAGGTAGTGGAAGAGAGATCAAGAAGCCTTGAAAAGAGTCTTGCAATTGTTTGTAACAAATGCAGGAAATGTGAGGAGAATGGAAGTTGTTTTGCTATGTGCCTTAATAGCAAATGTCTTCCTTATCCATAACCTTTTTTATGTAGTTTGTAATTAACAGTTTATTATGCTGAGAACTAATTGCTTCTTTCTAATGTCTAACCAGTCTAATTAAACCCAGTGATTAATATAAAGACTTTATATGAAAGAGGCGCTTCATACCTGATCAAACAATTATTTTGGAAGGTGCTGATCCTCTTATAACTATTCAGGGCATTTTTCAGTTGATTGGAGATGTACAATGGCACAGCATATTAACAAAGTAATGGAGATGAATGGCTATGAAGTTTAAAATTATATTACTGCTCTGTTGCTTCAATGAAAACTGTGTAAAAACTGTCTTGCAGTGATGACAGGAAATACGTATAAAATTAGCATGCAATTCTCATTGCTTCTAATGGAGCTATTAAGTTTTCAATGTGAAAAAAAAAAGTGTTTTGAAATTTCACAGTACATCAGTAAACACTGCAACGCATGTTATCAGTGTATACAGTATATCACTCATTATTGCACATCTGCAGCTTTTATGGTTTACTCATTTTCCTGAAAAGAGAAGAAACTAATCTATTCTGTTGTTTTCTGCATTTACCTGTGGACAGATTTGACTAGACTGTTCACTGCTCTATTCCTTATGTATAAAAATTGGTTTGCTTTCAGGCAAACTTGAGCAGTGAAGTGGTTCTCCATGTTAGTAACACTATCCAAGCTGAGTCACAGAATCACAGAATCGTAGAATCATAGAATAGTTAGGGTTGGAAAGGACCTTAAGATTACCAAGTTCCAACTCCCCTGTCATGGGCAGGGACACCTCACACTAAACCATCTCACCCAAGGCTCCATCCAACCTGGCCTTCAACACTGTCAGGGATGGAACATTTACAACGTCATTGGGCAACTCATTCCAGTGTCTCACCACCCTCACAGTAAAGAACTTCCTCCTTATATCCAATCTCAACTTCACTGTTTAAGTTTTAACCCGTTACCCCTTGTCCTGTCACTACAGTCCCTAATGAAGAGTCCTTCACCAGTATCCTCACAGGCCCCCTTCAGGTACTGGAAAGCTCCTTGTGACTTCTACAGCCGGATGTGACTGGACTGGAATTAACAGTGAGTTTTGTCTGGACAGGGCGTAGTAGTTGAACTTGGTGAGGTGCTGTAGTGGATGAGCTGACTGAAAGGAAAGGTTTAACAATTGGTGAAAGCAGATAAAAATATAATTTTCAGAAGAGGTTGACACTGGCCATAATTTGTCTGTGGGAAAAGTTTACCACTCTTTCCAGGGCTTCTGCACAAGCAGCAACGGTGTCTGCAGGCCTGACCCTCCATGCAGCCTGAGGATTTCTCCAGGCATCTCCTTGGGTGCACATTACCCAGAAAAGGAGGGGAAAAGGAGAAAAGAGGCAGGGTATGCATTTGCAGAGGAAGGTAACCTGTGTACCAGTTAGGTACTTAGTACATCCCTGCAGCAGGGTTTCATGTCCTATAACTCCCAGCTTTTTCATGTGCAAAGTTGTGCGAGCTGCATGTTTAGTGTTTAGCTAAGGCATTGCCGTACTCTTTCACAAGTTGTTTTTTTTTTTTGTTCCTCTTTCAAGTTAATGAAGAAAACTCACACAAGCAAAGAGAATGATACATAGGTTTAGACACTGCATACCTTTGATAGAGTAGAAGAGCTGCATGCCCAAACATATTATGAACAACCAAACCAAAAATCTAAATAAGGATGCAATCTTTATGCTTCAGGAGTTAATCAAATACCAGTCAGTAGGAACCGGGAAGGATCTCCCTTGTGAGCAAATAAAATATCCACTCTGTGGACTTTATTATTGGACCTTCATATAAAACATCTGTTATTGGTCACTCTCAGACCTGATGGTATTAGATGGAAAAAACATGGGGTTAGATCCTGAACTGGAAGTATGAAAATAAGTGACTTTATACATTCTGACAAATAAAAAACAAATGCACTGTAGCAAACAGCCTGAGAAAAACAATCCCCTGACTTTATTTTTGACAAGTGATTGGTGATTTTAATTCAGGAAAGTACCAGCAGGGATCAAAGTTTTGAGGATATTTTTTTAGGCTGTCGACCCATATTGAGGATTGTCTCTCCATATCAAGGGCAACCCACTTTTCAACCAACAATCTTGTCAGCTGTGCATGCATGTTATTTCCAGCTTCTGAATCCAGTCTAGAATAATCTTTTGAAATGCGGGAAAGGATCAGAATAAATATTGCTTAGAGAGGGCAAATGAAATATTCAATATCTAAGCACTTACCAAAAATAAAGATGACAAATCTGTGTCCAGTATGAAGAAACACCAGTGTTTGCTGAAAATGAGGAAAGGGTGAGCTGGAAGAGCACAAAAGAGCAAGCTGTAACCTGCTGAGCATTTCAGAAAACACAGAAACCACACACCACACACCGGCCAGTAGCTTAGGACACCACTTGTTGCATGAGAAGTCCAGATTTACGTCTGTCCATCCCACTCCCCTGGTTTCATGTGCATGCCATAACTGAAGAGACTGTTTGCTATTTTGTGATTACACCTGTGCATGTAAAGGATTTCTGTTCTGCTCATGGAAAATCTTGAAGTTTCCTGATTATTTTTTTTTGCGTGGGTGTGTGGTGGGTGGGGTGGTGGGAGAATGTGTGATTTGTAAATAAAATCAGAAAACTTCTTCACGAAAGCTTTTAGTTTTCATAGGCTATTGCTTTATGCCAGAATAAATGATCTGTAAAAAAATTCCATATAAAAGAATAGGTATTTATGCCAGAAATCATGAAAATTTAAATGGATTAAGTAGAGTAAGTTCTGTTGAAGATTCATCATGAAAAAATGCATGAGTGGCCAAGAATATCAGGGTGAAATGCTGTAGAAGTGTTGCCATGTACTGTATTCTTTACAGATCAAATATTTCAGGAAAAGAGTTAGGGCTTAATCCTGGGATCATACAAGTAAACGTTAAGATTCTGCTTACTGAAATAGTTTTACCAAAGCAACTTCTTTAAAAGCATTTTGCCTTCACATTTATTCACAGCCCATTCTAAGTGTCATCCAACATCATCTGATATTATCTGAAACAAGAGATGAAAACCATGATTTTAAATTGCAATGATCATTCATGCAGCCTCATCTCCATGAGCCATATCCTGCTGGGGTTTCTACACTGTAAGATACGAAAGCACCTTTTTTTGTTGAAAGTGTACCTTCACCTTCCCTGAAAGGCAGGTTCATGTGGACAAAGGGTGTTATGTTTATTTAAGTAATTTGTATTGATATTCCCATTGTCTGGATTTCAAGTGTCTTATTTTATAATTTTGTCATCATATTCTCTGCCTCTTATTCTGTGCTTTCCATTATCTGTGAATGAGGTTGGATCCTCGATTTGAGCTGTATCTTGCTGGCTTCCATTCTTAGCAAATTAGTTTTCAGGACTTGCAAGTATACACTGCTACAAGTTATTCAATGATGACACCTTCACTTAGGTTTCTAAAACTTCTGAATGTGAACTAGTCACTGCAGCTTCTGTCTGGAAAACTCATCATCTTCTCATACAGAGTTGGATAGTGGGGAGTCAGAGGGGGCTGCCCTCTAGAGCTGTTAAGTCTCCCCATTGATGAGGGCAAGTCCGTTTGATCTGACTTGCATATCTGCATTTTCAATGACACAGTCAACTGAGATGAACCTTGCCCCAAAAATTTCTGTAAGAGATTCTGGAACTGAAGAATTTCTTAGTATATTAACCATGCGGTTTGATATACGGTGCTTGGCTCCATTGGTCATTGTGGCATATTTGCGTTTATAACTAAGCACACCTCAGAGACTCGGATTTTCAGTGAGCATACCCTTAATTAAAACATGATACAAATTTTCTTCCATATTTTGCTATTTATTTACAATCTGCTTTTTTTTGGCCAATATTTCTACCATCCTGGTTTTTGGAAAGCTCATGCACAAAATGAAAAAGAAGAGTGACACAGCCAAAGCAAATTGATTTGAGAATTAAAGCAGACATTTCTGTATGTCTCTTAAGATATTATTCTCTCATTTCTAGGCACGCTTTCACTTAGATAATACTGCCAAGAGACAGTCGAGTGTGCAGATATTATGAGAAAACTGAACTGCGTGAGATACTTCGAACAGTGCAGATCCTATTGGAAGTCAACCATTTATGTCATAGGGCTGCAGTAGAAACTAAGAATGTGTCCCAGAAGACATCCTCTGCAAAATGAAAGTAAAGAAAAATAATTAGAAAATGAAGCTTCTTATGAGCTCAGTTAAAAAAGGCTATTTTAATTTTGCAAACCTCATCTTCCTGGCCAGCAGAGCTGATGGAGAGAAACAGGTTTCTCCAGAGGCCAATTCAGAGCACGTAAACCTCGATTCTCACTCAGCAGAAGTTTCTCAGGCAAAAAGACATGCAGTGATTTTTAGTGACAAAAATCATGTGGAATGACTGTCTTCATGAGAGAAAAAATAGTTTCTGTGTTTGGTTATGCAGTCCATAATAAACAGAGTAGGACTTAGTCCAAAAATAAGATTTCAGAGGTGTGCATTGTCCTGGTGGTTAAAAGTTGAAGAGTTGAATACTAGCATTCAAGTCCCTCATCACTCTCAATCACTAATAATTTCCCACTCTTCTGAGTTATGCAGTGCACATTTCCAGCTTCATGTTTCTGCTGAGGCTTTAGGAACTACAGTTGTAGTTTGGATCCAGCATTCATAAGAATAATTGGAGGTGGATATTTGCATTGTTTTAATGTCATCTTTAATGCTGTGTTAGGCTTAGATTTTGGAACATTAGAGTGCTGATGCAGATAATATGTCTTATACCTGTATGCCATGAGACAAATGTCATCTACAGCATAGTCTTCAAATATGCTAAAATCTAGTAGGCATTTAACTTTTTTATATAAAAATACCTTTATAGAGAGCAATAACTTTTTTTTTCTTTTTTATATGAGATAATTACAACAACATTTATGGGTCCTTTCTGGAAGGCTTCTTAGTCTCCTTTATTAAGGGAATGATTGCCTTCAAAGACCATGCATTCTAATTTACTGAAGTGTTGTTAGATAAAGATTTTACTATGGGGAGTTTACGAAACAGTTGTTTCGCAGGGTAAGTCAAGCGAAAGGACCATGATTCATCTCCACTTCTGCATGCCTGATTGAACACTTCAAATCCTGTTTCTTACTCATAATGAAAATCTGAGTGGGTTCAGTCCAGGCATGAGAACTATTTTATGTATTGTTCTAATAATTCAATCCCTCCTAAATTAGCTGCTTATAAGTAATCTGTACAGAGAGCAAAAAAGTAGCACTGGGAGTTGCATATGATTCATATAGTTCCTGGTAGAAATGGACTGCACAGCCAACTATTACTCCAGAAAAAAAAAAAAAATTAGATGCATATAACTTTTTTTTATTGCCAATTTTGAAATAAACTGTGAATTTATGTAACCTGGAAGTATAAGTAGCTATGTCATAATGCAGCCTCTTTAGCACTCTCAAATCAATTTGATCAATATTGCAAAATATTAGAACATAATAAGTCAATGGTGTAAAGACAGTGCATTAAAATTCATTGTACATAGGAATTTAAACATATTAAGGAACATTACAGTGTTATGATGTATATTTCCATAAGTAAATTTTACTGAGATAAAGTACACCATTAGCAGACATTTCTCAAAGTCAGGTTCTAAAGTCTCGAACTTGACTGTACATAATGCATTTGAATGTGTGCACTGAATTTTGAGGTGAAAGGGTGCAAAATGTGCACTCCAGTTAAAATTCAACATTATTATTATGACTTCATTGCCACAACATCCTTGGGTTTCAATGTCACTTTTCAGACAAATGCAGGGAGACATTTATCTGCCCAAAGCACTTACAGAAAGCCTATGGCCATGATCCTGCCACTGATAGCACACAGGAGGAATGTTGTCTCTAAATGGAGTGTCCTTGAAGACAAAGGGTAGTTTGAGGATGAATCAATCAGTTCATGAGCTGTCATTTCAAGTACTGTGAGCCTTAGACCTTAGCTTTACTCCTGCTGATCTCTTACTGTTACCTTCAAAGGCTGCAAGTTGAACCCAAAGTCATACAGAGTACAGAGAAAGGAACAGAGGTGAGAGGCAGGTAAAACACAGAGGCAGGATTCAGCACATTCTATAAGCTCTCACCAGAGTCATTCATAATAGAGTATTAATGGTAAGAAATGGAAGAACAGCGAATTATGGGCTAGAGATGGACTGCGAAGATAATTTTGTTCTCTTAAGAAATCTATTTCAAATGACGTTTACTCCTTAAATTAAAGCAAAAGTTGAAATTCTAAATTTTTCACAGACTTATGGGAAATCTCCCAGTAAGGCAGAAATTGTAATGTAGAACAAAAAGGATATGTAAATGCATTTTAATGTATAGTAAAATGCAATAATCTAAATAAAATTAACTAAGCTTAATTAATACAATTCTAATTTTCAATTTTATCAGGGAAACATCATGAAACAGAGTATTGATGGAGACAGATTTGTGTTTCAATGGACAGCTCTCTCAACAGTGGAGTTTCAGTAGTCTTAGGTCTTGTATCAGTCACTGGGGATCTTGTTCTGGGTGCGTAAAGAAAAAGAGTAGGACATTTTCATCTCTATTTCTAGTGCCATATTTGACTGTGAGAGCTCTTTGGTTCCTTACAGAGTGGCCAAAGGAAGGGCTGGCTGTGCTGAGAAAGAAGCCAGCCTGCACCTCTGTGGGACATAACTCAGTGGGCTACCTTCTCTGAACCTGAGAGAGACCAGGATGTGTTGTGCTCCTTCATGCAACATGTGGCTTTGAAAAATCTTTCTTAGAGACTATGATAATGCAGCCAAGATCATTCCAGCAAAATGACTAAAAGCAGGTTTATTTATAACTACCCTGTTACTCCTGTATGGCTCAATGGTACTGTTCTATGCTTACCCTGCAGTAAATGCACACTGGTACTTACAGAGGAGACATTGCTACTGGTAGAGCCAGAAATAAAGCTCAAAACCAGTTTTCATTTATATCTTCATTTATTGTAGAAGGAATTTGTGAAGATCACCTAAATTAGCCTTTGTGCATATTGTTTGCCGGGTGCACCTGCATTAGTTTTTCCATTCAAATTGGAATTGAGGTTTGGAAGTGAATCTTCTAATTTCCTTACTTACTGCACCTTGGTTCTTGTCCAAAAACTATTCACAGTGCTTAGACTCTTATTCTCAGGTGAAAATAAACCAAAATAGGATCCCAAAGCACACTTCAGTTCGTCTTCAGACGCTGTAACCGAACTGGAGTTAATCCAAAGAAAAGATGCTCTAGAAATTGGTCTGTATTTTGCAACAATACTTGCTACTGAATGCAAGGCTTTTTTCTCGCAGATCTATCCTGGCAGGGGATTAGACCTACTCTCATTACAATTCTATCACAAATTTTGTGATGGAAATATGCACCAAATAAATTGTGTAATAGATATTGCTGTTGCCTAACAAACCGGTCCTCCTCAGCAGTATTTGATGCATATTAATTCTACATCAAGAACACTTGGGAACAGGGCACAAGAAGAGACTCCACAATGTGGCTCTTTGAATGAGAATTACAAATTTACTATGAAATTATACAAGTATTGAGTTGTTTCTTTCTTCTCAATATTTGGCATTTTTTCCTACTGAATGAAGGCTTTTCCGAATGTTTTGTTTTTTGTGGTTTTTTTTTTTTTTTTGTTTGTGCTCAAATTGCCTATTATGTTAACATCTTTTGTATTGACTTTGTGTTCTAATTGCAAGATTTATGCCATTCCCTGTTACCAACAGAGTATTCAACACATGCTTGGTAGGTTCAGTAATAGGTAAGTGCTTGCCAGGTGTCAAGTCCTTATGTTTTTTGGTGATAAGTCTGAAAAAACATTTGCCTGTCCATATTTTTTTTACAGAACAAGCCTTCTATTTACTTTTAGATATTTAAATATATACATAATATATAAATACATAAGGAAATAACTTTTAGATATTTGTCTTTAAAATGTCAATCTTAGGAAAAGCTGTGAGCCTTGTATATGATATGGGCTGCCTGTAAACTTTGCCTTGCTCTTCTCAGTTGATACACCTTATCCTGTGTAATGTACTTGTCATCTCATGAATCCTCTGTAAACAAAAACAGATCTTATTGTACCTGTGCAACTGTTATCTTGCCATTGTTTCTAAGAATTCCTTTTGTAATCCCATTTGCTGTCTAAGAACTTGCAGAGGAGCTATTGCATGAACTGGGAAAACCACAGCAGAGCTGTTGAAGTTGAGGTGAGTTTGGGGGCCTAGATGATAAAATCCTGTTTTATTTGTGCACACAGAGAATAGGATATGGAAATTGGTAGCACCTTGAAGGTGGAAAACTACCATCTTATTTAACAGAGTCCAATTTTACAGCAGAAATGTAATTCTATTGCTGCAACTGTGGAAGAAAATGTGTCCTTGATAATGATTCCATGATAATTACCAGGGTATATCATCCCAGATAATTTTAACTGTACAATCTTGAAATTACAAGGTACAGTCATAAAGATTTGAGGCGAGGTTCCTCACACTCACCCAGGGGCACTGTATTCATGGTAAGGATGAGGGCACCTACAGAAAATGATACACACGTAGATTTCTGCAACAGATCAGGTAAATTGCTCTCTAGAAATACTTATGGGTGACCAAATAGCTTATATGAGCATGCGTATGCTGCAGATGACTGCAGCTAGTGGAACGAATCTAATCTTTAAAACTGTGTTACTAACATGGATTGTGTTGCCCAAGCAATAACACTTGTGTTAGAACAGGATGTAGAATTAACTGTTTAATTTTCAGCCTAAATATGCAGTTAGGGAATACTGTTTTGGAGGCCTTTTGATGTGAATTTTATTTAGAGGGGAAGGTGTTTTGTTGCTGTTTGGTTTTTGGTTTTGGTTTTGTGTTGTTTTTTTAGGGAGCTTTTTATCAATTTTTGGTTATAAGTTTCACATGTAACTTAAACCTTCAATTTGAAATAAATCATCACTGAGCCTTGGAAAAATGCATATCATATATTGCCTCTGGAACAAGGTCCAGAATATGCAAAGCACGCTGTTTGCACTAAGTGACTTTCAGCTTGGTTCTATGACATGTGTATGTCCTGGCAGAATCCAGCTTTACCTGATCGGTCATGTAGTACAAACATGAAATGATCAACCAAGGAAGTAGGTACCTCTCCCTCCCAAGAAATAATTTATGTTTGGGTTGAAAGAAAAGCAGTCTTTCTCTGGGTGCAATGGAACTGGTGAATGCATTGCAGTGTCAGGCAAAGCAAGCTGGCTATACCATGACAAAGAGCAAAAAACTTTAAGCCATAGGTAAATATCTGAGAAGGCTCAGAGCAAGAGGATAAGGAATCATGGAAGATGACTGAGCAAACCCCAAATAATACTTTAGTTATGAATAAAAAGACACCAGGAACAATTTACAGATATTTTGTTACTATTATTATTGTTATTGTTGTTATTATTGTTATTGTTGTTATTATTATTGTTGTTGTTGCTGCTGCTGTTAATTTGCCTTCTCCTTATCTGCACAACACATATTGCATTGAGACCTCTCTCCAGTGCTTACACCAATTTGCCTTCACTGTTGTGTCTCCCAGAACAACCAACCTCCAAAACAGCCCAGCGTGAGGACAGGGGTGCAGAAAGGAGTATTGCTAAGCCACTAGAGTATCTGAGAGGTGTGGGCATAGTCCTTTGGAGCAAGCCCAGGACAAACACAGTCTTTCCAGAAGGCTGTGTGAACGCAAGCCGACATAAAAGTTTTGGTATACGCGTCATCAAATGCATGGGAGTTTAAAGACCCATATAGAGCTTGAAAAGCCCTTAGAGCTACTAGGAGAGTTTGGTCAGCTTTGTGAAACTTTTTGAAAGAAACACTGAACAGAATAAAGCGTACTGTAATCTCTGAGAATTGGAATCCCAATGCTCAAACATTGTAGACCTCAGGCTTTCCAGCCTGAAAGATCCCCAGGAGCCATCTACCAATACACAGTAACTTGAAACCAAAGCTTCTGCTTTGCACTTTGCAATGGTTAAAGCAGTCTTGCCTCCTAGCTGCCATCAATCTAAACACCCAACTCTCAGCCAGTCACTCCCCATTTCTAATCAGGCCTCTTTATGAATTTAAAAAGTTGCATATGCCCCCCAAAGCAGATCTCCTAGTGGTGCCCAAAGAGATTTTAACAACAAAGCAAGAAGTGTGGATGTACAAGTGGGAGAAAACACACTTGACAAATATTACCTTATATAATGACTACCTGCAGTTTTTCACACATATAAAAAGGAATGGAATAAAACCTACACTAATATTGGGTGGTTCATTTAATAGACGCCTGCACAGTGTCATAATAAATAAAGATTTCTAATGACAAATCATACTCTGAAGTACACACCTATTCCTCCAGGAAGTGCCTGTATCCTCATGCAAGACATTTTTGCTTCAGCAGTGTCTGTGCTGGTCTTTTCTCTAAGTCAGCGTACACAGAGAGTGAGGGCATCACAGGAATGAGGGCTGCAGTGGAGCCCTTTGCTGCTGCAGAAGAATCATAGAATCAGTAATTTGGGATGGAAAGGACCTTAAGACCATATAGTTCTAACCCACCTGCCATGGGCAGGGACGCCTCACACTAAATCATCTCACCCAAGGCTCTGGCCAGCACTGCCAGGAATGGAGCATTCACAACTTCCTTGGGCAACCCATTCCAATGCCTCACCAACCTCACAGTAAAGAACTCCTTCCTTATATCCAATCTAAACTTCCCCTGTTTAAGTTTTAATCTGTTACCCCTTGTCCTATCACTACAGTCCCTAATGAAGAGTCCCTCCCCAGAATCCTTGTAGGCAAGGTGAGAATAACTCACTAGTAGCCACCCCTCCAGTTTCAGACTGAAAAGAGCACAGCAGAGGAAGAAAGGAAGAAGCAGTGAACAAAGAAACAAAACCACAACCTTCCTTCTTTCAGACAGCCCCCTGCTATGTACTTCCCCCAAACATGTATACACTGCCTTAATTAGTACCATTTTATACTACATTACTCATGGAAAAGCTCCATTTCTTTGGTGGGTCAATCCCCACCTGCTTTACTCCTGGCAAGGCAAACAATCTATTAATTAAAACTGCCCTGCAGTCTGCTCCTATTCCAGTGCACTGTGTGCCATTCTCCAGCTGGTATAGCCAAGATGTCATTTTCAAAGATTACTTTAAAATGAGAAGAGAAAATGTGAACAGCAACCGAGTTAGTGCGATGCTGAAGACAATATTTTAAGCGAACTTCTGAAGCATTGTGTAGCATTACTTCCGCAAGTAAAAGGCAGCTTTATACCTGTCTCTTAGGAGTTGTTTTTCCTTTTCAATCACTCTAAATTTCCTTGTCCAGAATGCTGCAATCCATTAGTTTGCCAAGTAGTATTACTAATAACGCTATGCTGTGTTTATCTGCTGATCTGAAAGCTCTTTGCAAAAGACATTTGCATCATTATCTTCATTTACATATTTCTTTTACTTAAGATCCTCTGTAGGCAGTTTGCAGATAGGAGTGGCAGCATTGTACAGTTATCTGCTCAGTCATTGCTTCAGCCCTTGTATTTGATCACGCAAGGGAAGCAACCTAGGGCCTATAGCATACCACGTAGCCCCATCCGCTTTCACTGGTGGGGAATCAGACGTGTGAGGTGGGCCTGTGGCACTGGCACCTTTCAGTAGATTGTTCTATGCAGTCTGTTTTCTGAAGAGATTTCATTTCATTATCTCCCAAGCTACTTATACTATCTTGTCACTCCAATCTGTCATTTTTATACGGATGTTATATGTCACTGAAGCCTCATCCTACCAACCCTGTGATACAGTCTGTAATACCTGTGGAAAGAGAATCTTCAAGACATCCCAAAAGTGAGATCACAATGAGAAGGCTAATGGCTGCTGATGGTCCTGTACCACATTTTTTAAATAAAATGAAGTTAAAAAGAAATATTTTTGCCGTTTATCAATTTCTGCTGTTGTTGCTATGTCTCCAGTAGAAGAAAACCTTAAAGGCATGAAGATGCTAAGGAGAGTAGAAGCCCTTCTCTATATTCCTGTCAGTTTTTATCAAACCCTGCAGTGTTAGACCCACAGAAGGTAAAAAAAGGTCAGGTCTTGTCACATGGGTAGAGATGTGGATCTTACAATTAAATTTGCCTGCATCTTTCATGGCTTTCCTCTTGCACATTAATGAGCGAAACACATATGCATGTGAAAGGGGTGGAAGTCTAGGGGTACTACTGTGGGTTAGAAGTAAAGGCTTAAAATATCAGGCAGATTTATTCAGAGGTATGCTTTCTGACATCTGGACCTCCACTGAAGGCTGAGGATCTGGTTATATACGGAGCTGCTGCGCTTGGGAAGTGCTTAGGCTCTTAACTGCACTGCAGGGTACTGTTCTACAGATGCTTGATCCACCCAGACTGTAACTGACAGCTTGGGCTTGCTGTACATGAATTTCTCCTTCCAGGTTTTGGGCCATCCTTGACCTGTCCTCAGCCTGGGCTTGTGTCTGACCAGCACAGGTGGTATGTGTGTTTGCATTCAAACCCACATTTCACCCTCTAGAAGAGAGCCAGAGAGTTTCTACAATGTGGGTCAGGCCCGTAGTGGCCAGTCAGCAGAAGAGAGAGGAGAGGTGCTCATGGTGAGATGGCTGAAAGGCTGTGCTTGTCTGCCAGAGTAGGACCTGGAGGAAAACCTTTCATAATACTTACAACTATCCAGCAAATCAATAGTCAAACAGTCCAAGCTGATGTACAGGTTTCCAGATTATGTCTATAGCAGTAGATTAAATGCATGGAACTAGCAAACAACTGGGAAAAGGTAGCCCATGTCTGTATTACTGAACTCTCTCACTCTATAGAAGAGGGTGGCAACATTCTATTGCGTATTAGAAATGCTGTCTGGCCTACGTTAACTCCCCAGCCACACCTGGAGATTATCTGAGACAAAGATTTAAAGTTTCAGTGTCTGACAATATCACCTGGCACTATTTAACCTACTAATGCATGGTTTATTTACAAACCTTTTTCATTTCATTTTTTTATAACCTGCTTATTGTATGGCATAGTAATGCATAACATATGTATTGTGAGAACCTTATTTCTCTGAGAAGGAGCACTCTTTCCCAGTTCTGTGCAGGGACTGACATTTCTCTGACCTTACAAAAATACTCTTTTCTAAAAAATGCCATATACGAAATTGAAGTCATAGCATCCAGTCAGCAGATTATGTACCAACAGATCTAAAGGAGATGAAGTAAAAACTCAAACTAAGGTGGAACTGTTTGAGGTGATCAGATATCAGAGCTATAACTTAGCTGCATATAGCACCAGCCTGATTTTTGAAAAGGGAAAGAGTAGATTACAAAGAACGGGACAAGAAGAGTCCAAAAAAAATCCCACCCCAAACCAAAAAGCAATTTTTCAGGAGAGAAAACATTCCTCACTGGACATTTCCAAGCCCACACTGTGGCTGGTGCAGGTATTTTTAGAGGGAGCAAAACCAATGCTGTGCTTAAAAATAATCAAAGTGCCTCCTTTTTAAGTTTGCTGAGCAAAGATGTAATTGCAGAGAGCTGTGCCATTAGTTATTACAGTGTAAAATCAGATGTGAAAGGTCATTCCCTGTCACTAACAGCTCTAGGCACACTTGCTCAATGAACTCTGTTTTCCTGCTGGGTAAATTAATTATATGGTTGTATCTGCTTAAAATTAACAGAGTCCTACCCCTCTTTACATGAAGAAATCAAACATTTCCATGTGACTTGCAAATTACTCCTCTAAATGAGGGCCCCCATAGAAATAATTAGTTTGCTTTAGTGTGAGATATTAGTATCATGCATTTTCAATGCAAATGTCTGGACAGTCCTTTTTTGTTCCTCCATTTTAAACTGAGGTTTTGTAAACTTAATGCTACAAAATATTTCTGGCAATGAAGGCTTGTCAAAACAGCTCAATGCAGAAGTAGAAGACATGTTTTCAGTATTACCTATAAATCTTTAAAATGCAGTGGTTTGAGTGTTACACATTACATGTGAATCTCACATATTTGTAAAGTATGAGGCCAATGTGGCGCATGAAGGTCGAACAAAAAGGACAGTCCAAGGCAGTGGCAGAGCCTGAAGCCTAGTTACATCAAATTCAATTATATGGATAGAAAACAATAAAAACATCTAAATTGTAACCACTGTTGCTATTACATTTTATTCAGGTGGTTTGTTTTTTATCTAGCCCACATTCTGTGAGTTGGATTAGTAGCATGCAGCAACATCTTATGTGAGCAGCTGCATTTTATATTAGATGTGTGCACTCACTGGTCTCAGAGGAAGCACTGACCCAGATGAGTGATCATTGCTTAACTTTCATAGCTTGCATTTTGGTGAAGAAATTTTATTTTAACATTTTTTGAGGTGATAGTAAAACATTTGTTTCTTTAGATCAGATTGTTCCTGCCCACAAGAGCCGATAAGACAGGGGAAAAAAGGTTAAATTGCCTGCAGATACCTACTTTTTTCCATCTATTTTTCTGAGAATGCTCTTTAACCCATATAGTTTTATGAATCCCCGGATGCCTTGGAAGGCCACAGTACTCTCTTCAACCTCACTCTTCTCTAGCTACCTGACACCATCACCCCCACACTTTTTCCTTCTTCTTCTCTAAAAGGGACTTAAAAAAGGGGAAAACAGAAACAGAATGTGAGAAGTAGGCCAAAGAGCAAATTGAAACCTGCACATTCAGATTTTAACCATAGAAAGTATATCGTATTAAAAGAAAACTCAGACAAGCACTCTGCTGTTAATTATGCTCTTCATTATTATGAAGCAGAATCTTCTCAGGTCACAATTATCATAAACTCATTGAAACCTTTGGAATTAGTACAGCAAACAAAACTGAATTTTTGTCTCAATGTAAATGGTTTAGTCATTGTTCCCTTCACTTGCTCAAAATTCAGTGTATTCACATTTCTTCTCTTTTGTGAATGGCAGGTGCAACACTCAGTCTTACAGTACCTTTTTTGTTTCAAATGGAATTGAACAGCACATACCACAAAGAAGAAAGTCTAGTGAACACTAACCACCCTAATGCTATTCTGCAAATTAACACATTTTCTGTTTAATGACTACATTACAGGGAATCATTTTTTTTTGGCTGTGTTCTTGCAACCCAGAGTTATCTTTTGATTTTGCCTTTTAGACCTTAAAATATCTAACAGTAACTGAATATTTAGCCACTTGATTTTCATTTACTTGCAAGCATGCACATGCCTGTGTAGCTCTGAAGAATATGGGAGAGAATGTTGAACTGACAGAAAAAAACCCAATAGTATTAGACAGACAAAGAACACAAATTCTAGGCTTTGACAACACTCACTGAAATGGTATAAATACCCTATTAGCAATATATAGGAGATTAACATGCTAGTATTTCTGTAACCCAGTCAGTGTTTGAACCTGTTAGGCAAGGTAAAAGCAGTATAAAGAATTTTCCACCTATTAGTTTGCATGCAGTAGGGAGATGGAAGTGTCTGCTTGAAGCGTAAGTGCAGGTACGTTACTTAACCCCCAAGTACAGCAAACAGATTTCATAGAATCATAGAATCAAAAAATTATAGAATAGTTTCGGTTGGAAGGGACCTTCAAAGGTCATCTGGTCCAACCCCCCTGCAATGAGCAGTGACATCTTCATTAAGGAAATGCCAGAGCTCAGTGTCAGGTTAGTTTCCTCAGGAGTGCATTGTGCTACAGCCTGCTGCACTAATTAAGGTAAGGAGCTGAATGGGGGGAAGCAGTGTATGCATGGGTGATGGACGTCACTGAGAACTCCCGCACCGAGGTTGCAGAGGCAGCTTCAATATCAATATCTTCTACCTTCAGCATGTTCTCTTGTCCTGTTTTACTGATCTTTGGATGCTCCTTTCCTCAGTCGAATAAGCTGTGACACACTATTGAAAAGTATTGAAGAACATTAAGGCAAACACACCAGCTCTGGAAACGCAGTAGGAGAACAAGATTTGTCTCATGTCCATGCAGCTGCACTGATTCGCAAGAGCGTGGTATTGTATTCATGGGCTACATGAGTGACCAGGCTCATTTTTAAACAATGGGACTGTTTTTGTGCATTTGTCCCTGTCAGATAATTTATTTCTGCACCTCAGTGGACATAGGTGCGTTTGTTTACCTGCCTTCAACTAGAAAACCTACCTGGAATAAATCATTAGTGCAATGGAAAATGGAGAGGATTGTCACAAATTCAGGGTAACTTCCAAAACAAAGTTGTAAGTATGCAAATACTTCGGAGCCTTAGCTGTTAGGAGAACTGGTTCCACTCCCCCACCATTACTAATTGCTGTAAAGGCCAGTGAAAATAGCTGCAATTCGTATAATCGGTTTGATCTAAAGAGGTCCTCACATTGGTGACAAATGGGTTATACATGTTGCAGCAGTGACCTGACTGAGGAAGACAAGTTAAGCAGAAATTGCTTTATCTCCTTTTATTTCACTGGAATATTCTTTGTTCCTGTAAATTATTTATTCTTGAAGGTGTCAGGAAGGATAAGCTTGTCACATTGTCTTACAACATCAAGAAAAGCTGCAAGAACAGCAAAAGTGGTAGATCTGAACAGAGTTTTGGTTGGCCAAGGTATGGCCATAATGATGGGTGTTGAGAAGGCAGTTTTAGTAAGATGTGTACATCTTATCTCCTGTCTCCCAGGCAACTTTCTAACATCTTGCGAAATTACTAAAGAGTAACTAATATATTCTAATACCGTGACAAGTCTTATCAAGCCAGTACAAAGCAACATCATTTTCGATTTTGAGTCATATTGACCCTCAATAAACTAAGTCCAGTAACTTAATACCAATAGCTTAAAGTGTTCATTATTATGTCACCAAGAACATAAAGCAACATTTTTCTCATGTTTGGCATGAACATGAAGTTGAATTTATATGTTATCATCTACACAAGCCATATATATCATTCTACGTGTATAATATGAAATTTCTTGGAATTAATTTTCTCAATGTTACTAGTGTTTTAGAAATTATGCTTATATTAAACCAACAAACTTTCACTTCTGAGTACCCAAATTGTAGCTTTGCATTATGAGACTTTCAAAGTAAACAATATTTTAAAACCTATAATCAGTAGCATCAAAAATACAGAAATATTCTTTTACCCATCTGGAAGTACTTGAAAAATAAATAAATATATTCAGTGTGTTCTGACACAGTTGCTCATGGATATCATAAGACATTAAGGCTGAGTTTGGATGTAGAACATCAGCTCCCATGGCATGTCTTGCCACAATAGAGTGCACTTTTCAAATATTATTAGAGATTGAAAATGATCTCATAATTTTCTTACAGTTAAGACACAGACACTCGTGTGGAGGATAGGATAGCTTATCATTTCTAATTTGAGTCTCTAAAATATTTCTCTAACCTATATTTTCACACATTTTTTAAGCAAAAACATTCTATATCTAAAGGGGAAAGAAATGAAAAAAAGCCCCAACAACAAAACCAAACAGAGCAAGATTTAGTTAAAACCTCAGGAGTTCCATAAAGGCAAGAAAAAATCTATCATTGCTTTGAGAAATGTTACTGCTTTCAAATAATGAACCAGGGGAAAAAATAAGAAAAAGAAGAAATGTCCCTTTTAAAAGAACAGTGGTCTTGCTTACCAAGCATTGAGAAGACAGGAAATGCCAGCTTTGAGACTGATATTTTTTATGCGCATGATAATAATTGTGCTTGGCATCAGAGATAAACTGCGTGTCAAAAGAGATAGAATCCAGTCCTTTTTACATCCTACCCCATAGTCTTCTGCCATATCTTGATCACATTCACCGTCCTTACTTTGCAGTGAATGGGAAATACTTCTGGGTGAACAGTTTCTTCTAATTATATTAAAATACACAACTCAAAAAGAAATCACAAACAAGAGGAGTTGAAACATAATTTTATAAATTTTGTATTTCTGAATAAACATTCTAATATTTATTTTTTAAAATAGTCCCAAACTCTGCAACTTGGAGAAGATGAGATAGATAGAAATATGCTCACCAGGCCTCAGGCTGTAGGATCCACACTCACCATATGGACTAAGACAACACTTAGTTGCAAAAAATAAAAATTCTTGCCATACCAGCCTCAGAAGGTGTTACCGTTCATTTTTCTTAATAGCTTAAATATCTTTTTGTTAGTGGAATAGCAATATCCATCAGTCTCTGGAGAGGAAGGCTGGCTAGGACAAACACAGCACAGATGAGAACAGAGGAGCGACCCAGGTTTGTTCTCAAAGACTGAAGTTTTTTTCTTATTTGAACAAAAGAGAATGAAATTTCAGATGTGAGTTTTGCCTGCTCTTTTCATGTTGCTATAGTTCTGCTCACAAAAAAACCTTTGCGATGCAGTCATGTCCAGTAGGTGGTTATTTCCACACTGCTAACCAGGGCTGCTTGCTTTATCAGTAACAGTTTTAATTGCACACAGCCTAATCTTGTGAAACCTGGGCTCCACTGCCACTGCTTCTAGAATCACTCATGCTCCTGTTGCCAGATACCAGGCACCAGAAATAATTATATAGAAACTCATAGTTCCTAATAATTCCTACCAGTGGACCAATACGACAAATTAGTGCACAGACTACTTCTAAGGAACTAAAAGTAAACATGAAGAGGAGTAACAGCCAGAGTGAATTTTTACAAAAATCAAACTAGTTTCTTTCTTCTACAAGGTAACAGAGGAGAAGCGACACATACCATGAACCACGGCTTATATAAGAATTTTGACCCTATACTGCATAGAATTGCAGTAACAAAACTAACAAATATTTAAATGAAAAAAAAAAAACAAACCAAAACAGTTGCCAAATTAATAAGAAAACTCTACTTAGGAATTCATTAGCAGTGGTTCATAAGGACTGAATAATGCTTTTCAGGGATCAGTCCAAAGGGAGAGCTACTATCAGATATTTTCTTTAATGATCTAAATGATCAAATAGAAAATGTGCTGATTACATTTGAAGACACCAATAAGCTGATAGTGTACATTGTGAAGCAGGATTAGAGTTCAATAGGATCTTACACACAGGGAAATGCTATAAAAAAGAAAAGGCGCTGTTTAATAAGGGCAAACGCCAGACCATGAACTTGGATAAAACAACTGCACAAATATAGAAGGGGAATGAAGGGCTAAGTTAGAGCTTTGAAGGAGTATATTTAGAAATGTTGTAAATCATAGCTTCAACAGGAATAAAAAGGATTGTGTAAAGGCAAACCCTATACAATTAATCACCTACAATGATTAATAAATTGTCATAGCTAATCAAACATTTAAAGTAATCCTCCTCCTTTCAGCACTGATATCAAGTGCAGTAAAGTTGAGCACTGAGCAATGAAAGCCAAGGAAAATAGGAGTTAGTTGAATGGCTTCCAGAGGAAAAAAATTCTAGGAAGAGTAGTGAACATGAAGAGACGTCTGGAAAACAGGAAAAGAGGAAAAATTGGATGAGCCAGAGTATTATTGCTTGTTGCTTCATTACTTTCAGGATAACAATCATAAGATCATAGAATGGTTTGGGTTGGAATGGACCTTAAAGCTAGTTCCAAGCCTCCCGTAATGCGCAGGGACACTTTCCACTAGAGCAGTTTCAGGTTTCAAACTTTGAATATTGAATCCTCCTGCAGAAAAATTATACACTACAAAGTCCTTTCATGGGGATTTAAAGGTTTTTCTCACTTCTCAGTACCACTTTAAGTGACAGTGAAACAGCTTTACAGTATGGCTAAGTTGCCTATCCCATCTTTTTTAGCAATTCTCAACTGATCCCTTTGCTTATCAACAATGTTCTTTTGCTTTACTTTCTAGCTTTGGAGTCTTTAGGCAATACTTATTTCACATTTGCAAGCCTTCCACAAGTACAATACCTAGAAATATTTTATGTGCTCTTTTGAATCCAGGACATTGTGTCTTGCATCTTTGGGACTTGTGCCTTTGAGTTTTAGAAAATATGACAGATACTGATAATATATTCAGGAGTGGTGATCCTTGGCTTCTGACCCAGCACTCATTGAATGAGCATTCACGGCTAATGCAATTGTTTCAAGCTATCCCTGAGCTCAAGCAGTGTGTCTAGATTGCATTTACTTCACACAACAGCCAGAGCTGACTTCTTTGTCTTAAAGGAAGGAAACATGAGAGGCAGAGAATGTAAATAAAACCTCCATCTTCAGCTCCTTCTTCATGCTAGTTGCCTTCATTTTGCAAATGGCATTCAATACCCTGTGAAGCCTCCAGAGATTTCAATACTTATTTAATCTGCAGAGCATATGTAGCACAACCCCCCCTGCCTGGTAGGAAAGAGAGAGAACGCATCCTACTCCCTTTCTTGTCATGCCACAGTTTCTAGCTAAAGGGATATACATCAGAAGAGCTTGTCATAGGAAGGGTGATTTCTATGGAATGGACACACACCTGTGAAGAACCATATTCATTTCCTAGCATAAGAAGAGGCATTAGTAGCCTGTGCAGTTTTCAGTGTATAGTGTTATGCAAATGACATCACTCTGTTCTGATGCCTTGATTGTCCAGAGCAGGGATCTGACAGAAGATATTCATGGCTCAGCTTTCCTCCTCAGGATAAGCAAGGTGTCAGCTGAGAAGGGATGGGTTAGCTTAATGCTGTCTTGAGATAGCATTGGCATCTGGCCAGCAGTCACACTTGCGTCCATGGGCTGGGTGTTCTCTCAGCTGCCACAGTATAGACTCACCCAGTAAGACCTGAGTTTATCTGGAAATAAATCATTAGATTGACAAGAAAATCTGGGTATGTAAATATCACTTTTGGCACCCAAAGTTCAGACACCACCAAAATGCATAATATTGCCACTCAGCTGAAATGTACTCCAGAAAATGTCTTAAGTGCCTGCCTCAACAACTAAATGCCAATGAATGCCATCCTCTACTGCTAACCTTCTATTCCTTGGGATGGGTAGGGATTGACATACTGGGGACAAGGAAGGGGAAGAGAGAACAAAGGGTGTGCAGTTCCCCACTGATAGTCACAGTGTGATGCATTCTTCTGACTGCTTTCTAGAAGAAAACGCATGTGCTTATATTGTTCATGTAAGGCTATCTCTGCCTCAGACAAATGGTAAGCACCTCTGTCCCCTAATATTTGCTCCCATGGCACTTCTAACTGCTCAAAAGGGGTAAAATAAGTATGTTCTTACCTCACATAGCTCCTTTATCCTTTATCTTCACTTTCAGGGACATTTTTCCATTGAGGTTCTTAACAGACTCAGCTTCCTTCTTTCAACCAGTTGTCAGCATAATCATTATTCAGCTATAATTAAGAAGTCACATAAATCCCCCCACCAGTGACTAGCCGCCGTGTCCTAACTCATATTTTCCCATGACAATCTTTCTACAGTGCTTGCCTTTCCATGGTCTCCAGAGTGATTCAAGCTGCCTTCCAAAGCTTTGGGTTTTCACATATTCCTGGTAATTTCTTGGTCCAGGGTTTTATAGAAACTCATCTGACACATGTTTGCATTCTGTCTTTGCCATTTGCAGAATATTCTACAATGTGAAGAAAGTGGAATAGATCCAGTACTTGGCATCTATAAAGTATCTGTATTTCAACTAAAAATTAATTAGGATTAAGGGTTCTTGAAAGTATATCTTATAGCTGAAGAAAATAATTACCATCTATTAATTTTATACCTCTTTCAGGTACTAGAAAACTAATTATATACATTTTCCAAATGATCCGAGGATACTTGTGAAACATTTAGATTTCATTATACCCTAGGATCAATTGAGAAATGTCCGAGTTTGTCATAGACAAACTAATGATTTAATGCAACACTTATTTTTGTCTATTCTTCCTAGTGTTTAAAACATAACCTTTACCTCACAGCACCCCTAAATGTAGTTTAGTGCTGCATAGCAAGGCAAGCAAGCTGTACGAACAAGGCATTTTTGTAGATCATAGAACTACACCCCCATGTCAGTGAACAGAAAAGAGCACTAGTGTGGGACGGCGTTGCTGGGGAGGAGAGCGTGGACCAGGATCTCCTGCATCTAGTGTCATCTAAGACACTTGTCAGTGGAGAGGGATGTCACGTGAGGCTACAGGCCTTTTAGTTTCTACTTAGTGCCTCATAGCTACATGACTGATGCTGTTCTGCTGGTGAAAAAGGATGTATTGAAAGAGCACTCATTCCACAACTCTTCTGTACAGTGGCCATTTATATCCTTCAGATGACCTAGATAGAAAGTCCCCTCTGGTTTCACATCAAAAGATCAATCATAATGTTTTTGAGAAGTCAGAGATGAAGCTGAGTATCTCTGGTTAGGCCTCCGGGTCTAGGAACATACTGTACTTCAAAATTCAATGTAATGAACCTAAGCATTAACATTTTATATCTCTTAATAATCCTTCTAAATCTGAAGGCAAATTATATAAACATACCAATCTTGCCTGCAACTAGAGCTGTTTGTATGTCATTTGAATAGAGAAATTGCAAAAAGTATTTGCATATCCAGAAAAATTAACACCCACGAAAATATGCAATAATAAATAAGGCTTTAGTTCAAGTACCAAAGGTTTTGAGTACTTAAACTAACACACCAGAATAAAAGTAAAAATGCAAATAATAATATGTAAAACTTATTTCAACTACAGAAGGAGACTTATCAAATACCGAATCTGAAACACCAGAAAAAGAACAAAATGCTTCTGGGTGTAGTGTGTGTACTTTGTAGGTTGTTGATATCAGAACCACATAAAGTAGCACTGTTGCTGATTCTTTAGGTAGAATGTTTTGTACTTAGAGCATTGATTCAACATTTTTTTATTTTCTATTTTTCCTTCTCCCCAAAGAAGTGTTTAATATGTACAGAATTATTTCAGCGGCCACTTAGGATGTCAATTCATTCATAAATGAAACTTAACTCCATAAGAGAATGATCATCTATTTCTACCTTTTCTTTTCCTTAATGAAATTAGAAAATTTTAAAAATGGAATTTTGAGAGCCAAGTTGTTTCAACTTCTGTAAAAAAAACCAAAACAAAACAAAGCAAAACAGTCTTGAGCCTAAGCCAAGAAATTAAATTATAATTTAGTGATTTTATTTAAGTTTGCAATATTAAATTGTTAGAATAAGCATACTTCAGTGAAAGTCCAATTAGCAGGACAGTGTGATAGGTAAATATCGAATGGGACCACTGCGACCATCGTTCAGTTGAAAAGAGGTCTGCCCTTGCAGACAGTTTACATGCAGAGACATTGCAAGGAGATGGAGGAGCACTCAATAATACATTTTTTGCCACAGTTGTCACTCTACAGAAGTTTCATGGTTACTGACCCAGATGTTTTTGCTTAAGAAATCTTTATAGCACCTGTAAACTTCTCATCATTTACTGCTGTTGGGGGACTCTGACCAGGAGCTAAATGTTGTTACTTAGATTTAAATACTGATATAGAACGCTAGATATTGAGAGTCTTGGGTGAGGGTCCTCTGCCTCTTTTCTAAACATACACATCTAAAGCAGTTTCCAAGGAAGTCATAAGCTCAGACAAATTTTATTCTTCTGCTTTGAAAAAATAAAATCCTAAAAGGACTGCCTCACCAGAAAAGATTAAAAAGTGTCTTACAAGCCCCTTAATATGTGTCAAGACACATGAATACATGAAAAGAATTTTTAAAGCTAGTTCCACTCCAAGTCAACACAAAAATCAAATACACTTTAAGGAGGACTTTTAATGCCTCAGCATGTTGTGGTTTAACCCTGGTGGGCAGCTCTGTCCCCTCCAGCCCCTCTCCCACTCCCCATGGGTGGGATCAGAGTGAGAATAAGAAGGGTAAATTGAGAAAACTCAAGGGTTGAGATAAAGACAGCTTAATAGGTAGAGCAGAAGCTGTGCATGCAAGCAAAACAAAACAAGGAATTTATTTACTGCTTCCCATGCTTGGCCAGGTGTATAGCCATCTCCAGAAAAGTAGGGTTACATCCCATGTAAAGGCTATTTGGGAAGAGAAACACTTTCACTCCAAATGTCCCCCCCCCTTCCTCTTTCTCTCTGCAAAAAATTATTGCTGAGCGTGATGCCACATGTTATGGGATATCCCTTGGGTCAGTTGGGGTCAGCTGTCTTGGCTGTGTCCCCTCCCAGCTCATTGTGCACCCCCCAGCCTACTCGCTGGTGGGGTGAGGAGCAGAAAAGGCCTTGGCTCTGTATAAGCACTGCTCAGCAGTAATGAAAACATCCCTGTACTATCAACACTGTTTCCAGTGCAAATGCAGAACATAGCCCCATACTAAGCTGCTGTGAAGAAAGTGAACTCCACCCCTGCCAGATCCTGTACAGAGAGGTATCCAAACACAAACATGGAGATTTAACTGCAACAGATTATGCACTGTTCCTTCAAGCACGCATATGTATTAGATACGTTGCGCACTAATGCCATGTGGGTATGACAGGAATGGATGTCAAACATAATTAAAACAGATATCTAGGTCATTAACTAATAAAACCCCATAATTAATAAAGAAGATGTAGTCAAAGTGAAATTATTCATTATGAATTATAAACAGTTTAAATGTGATTTAACTTTTGTGCATTTTCTTTGATCAGAATGAGATGAAACTTCTGTCAGATGTTCTAAAAAATTCCTATTACTCAGAAGTGAAGGCTTGATCTAAGTACCGAAATCTCCTTGAGATTTAAATGACAAACTGAGTTAAATTTAATCTGTATTAAAGTGCCTTTAATCTGACACTTGGGTAGCTAAATTCTCTTCATAATTAACATTTTAGAAAGGAATATTCTAGGAATGTTCTACCTTTTTCAAAAGCTTGAAAATGATTCATTTAAGGCTATTGTGTCCTGTGTATTTTGGGCAAAACAAATATGGTGATGGCTAGTGAGTGCTACTTATGTTTGACATGTCTCCGGCAAACATGAATTTAGGCAGATCAAAGCCCTTTGAACTCTGTGATGTTAACTGAGAGACAATTTGCCAAATGGACAGGTGAAAAGAAATCAAGTGCAGGTCTTTGGTAGGTGGCAGAAGGGTAAAAAAGACGGTGGGCAGGCTTGCCCTGGCATCTCAAGTGCAGCACTTCCTAACATCAGAAACAGGAAAGGTCTGTGATCATCTGCACCAGATTTCAGGCTATGGCCCTGGGCTGGCACTGCTGGCAGTGGGAATGGACTGGATGCCTCCAGATGCTGGAGACCCAGGCAGGAGCAGCTCACCACCTGCAGCTTTCCTTTGGGCTGACTGAAAAAGGAGAGCAGTAACTGCAGCTGAGGGCCATTCTGGCTGGGCAGCACTTGGCAAGGGCAGCTCTCGGCAAGGGCAGCTCTCTCGTACTCTTTAGATATGCTAGGTGTCCACCAAGGTGATGTGGAAGTGATTCCTTCTGAACCACTGAGGTAACTTACTGAGGCCAATAACTTGCTGTTGTCTGTGCCAGTGGCAGGAACCCCAGCACCCTCCATGCTCTGGCAAAAGTCAAAGTGAATGATGGCTAGGTTATAAACTCAAACACTTCATTCTCCTTTCAAATTATGAGCAAGGATGTACTACATGCCCCTGTGTACTGTGAGGGAATAGATGATGTCAAAGCACCATCTTACCCTGTCTGCCCTTTTCTGTCTGTTAGAGATTATAAAGTTGCAAGACTAATACCCTCTCTAATGAGACAGAAAAGGAAAACTGATTATTAAAGGGAAAAAAAAGAATTACTTTGATAATTAATCCATTATTGCTCAGAGATTCCAGTGGTATTGCTTACAGTAACTCCTGCAGGGATACTGTATTTGGTTGGTAAAACTAATAGCAATTTCATTAAGCTAATAGTTCCTAATGCTAATAATAATTCTGTTAAATCTTGATGGATATATTGGTCCTTGCCTTACTTTTTCATTTTCCATTTATTGCAGATACACGTCACGGTGTCTTGTCTCTCAGATTAGTGTTCTGTATTGCCACAAGATCATTGTCGAGTCTTACTGTGCCTTTTTAGACTGTGAAATATCTGCCTCACACTGCCCTCAGGGACTTCAGTAAGAGCAGGATTAGCCTTTATCTCAGTTTAAAATCTATGAAATGAATTAATCTATTTAAATTTTTGTTTATGTAGGCATTTACCTTTAGATGTATTTAAAGAATTTCAAAAATAAGTAAAAAGTAGGAGTGAAAATGCAACAAAAATGTCACATCATGACTGAAATGTGACAAAAATTGCTTGCCATGTTCTTTCCAAATGAAAACTCTACCTTCCTCATTCAGCCTTCCTCGAGGAAGACTGAAAACAGAGAGCTTTTGTCCAAAATTCAGTCCCTTTCCAACTTCGATTGTCTGTTCCACTCTGCAAAACACTGTGAGCTGCAATGCAGCTGGTAACGCTGTACTGACTGCTATAGCAGCTTTTTATGTGCATGGTACATGAGGTCTGGAAATTCAGATCCTAGGGTAACACTGGGAGGGACTTGCGCAGACTGGTCTTGAAAAAGGATGGGGAGGCAGCCAGAGAAAACAGAAGACAGCTGATGCCAATGCTCTTGTGATGCACTGCTAACAGTGCAGCACTGGCGAGGGTGAAGAGGCAAATAGAAGTAAAGGGAATAGTCAGACAAAAAATATTAGTTTTCAACATAAGAAGTAAATGATTGGCACTAATGTAATTTCTGCCAGTTCTCAGGACTAAAATTAACCGTGTGCATAGACTCATTTGGTTTCCATCTAGAATGACAATCTTAGACACATTTGCCCCCAAAAATGAATACTGGGTGTAGTGCAGTTATTATCAAACATGAAGACATCAAAAGAGTGTCTCTTGGATGGATGCTTTCAAATGTTCTGTCCAAACCCTAGCAAACAGGCAGATGGTACCCCGGTTACTGAAACAATACAACACCAGGCATCTTCCCTCATATCATGGTGTCCCTTCATCCCTTGATGTGATTTCCCACTGACAGGGAAAGTTGACTAATATCAGGGAAGGCTGAACTGCCCCAGGAACATTTTGCCTAATCTCTGGTTATGGAGTCTTTATTCTTCATAACTGAATAATTTATAAATAAAATTTACTCCTTTTCAAAAAAATTTACTATATATCTCTTTTTACACATCTGTTTAAAGTTAATTTTTCCTCAATATCACAGTACCTCCTGTGTGCTTGAGTTATTTCTTAATTTATTTTTCTGGAAAAAGATGAATTATTTTCTACCTAAGGTACTGTTAGTGAATGATATTTGTACATACTTCCTTTTCCTTTGAAAACAAAACCTTCTGATTTTTGATGGGGACATGTGAGCTAGTCATGTATTAGGTAGAGGAGCATTTGTGAAGACTGGTACAATGACTGATTTTCTTCACAGCATTAGATTTGATGACAAAAATGTTCAGCAGAATGTGCATGTTGATAATGCAAAAAAGGATCATCTTCCTTCGTAGATGGACTCATTTAGGCTCTCAACAGAGATGCTACAGCACTATATAGGTTCTAATTAAAAATGTAAGGAAAAAAGATATTTTGTGTTATTTAAGAATGTACTTGCCAGGGTGTTAGAAATGCATTTAAAATAATAAATTGCCATTGCACTGGAATGGTTCTTTGAGCAATTTTGCTGCAGATTAGATTTCACAAACATATACAGCATTTCTACTTGCTGGCTTTGTATTCCATTTTGCAAGAACAACTGCTCTGAAAAAATAATTTCTCCAGGCAAAGTCATAACAGATCCATATCTGAGGAGGATGTTGATACGGCTACTGATGAGAGCCGTGGCAGCTCAGTGGAGCCATCCTGCGTAAGTATGTTTAAATTATACATGTACGACTATATATAAATTTCATCTAAATATTTGCATTTTCTTGAAGCTGCAATGTACAAAATAAACCTAACAAAGTCAGACTAAGTATCTTTTAAATCTATTTCTGAAGATAAGTGTATGTGGACAGACAAAAGAAAGTAATGGATTAATGTGATGATTTAACCAAATTACATTGGTTTTGCATAAGAAAGATTTTAAATTGATAGTTTAACACTCAGGCAGCAATGGTCCTGTGCGATGTTCAGAGCAGAAAGACAGGGCAGAAATGGGGCAGAGATTTGAGGCAAAGTTCAGAAATGAGGCAAAGCAGAGACTAGAAGCTCACGGCAAAATGTGGACATAAATGTAAGAAAAAAACCGACAGTTGCAAGGAGGGTTGGATCATGAAGTAAAGCTATGAGGCAGATCTGGCACAGGAAGACAGGCTGGAGCAAAAGTGGAGAGACACTATTCTTGCTGCAAGAAGCTTAAACGTTTTTCAGCAGGCAACCTTCCCTCCTCTTGCCATTCAAATTCCTTTTGAGGCCACCATGGTACTGTCATTGCTCATGGAGGATCCAAAATCCAAAGGAATTACTAAAAGCTGTGGCTGCACAAACCATATTTGCAATACCCAACATAAGAATAGCTTAAATGTTGAAATAGGTCGTCATTTAAGGACAAACTCTAGGCTCTAAGGAGGAGCAATATGGAGAGATGGGCTTAAATGATCTGGTAGAAAAAAAAAAGGGTTTTTGGCATTCTCTGTTCAGACTTGCTAGTCAGTTAGTAAAGATGTTAATTTGGACTTACCTATCTTACTTCACATGATAGGATCTGGAGGACATTATTAATTAGTTCTGTGTGTGAATGCGTGGATGTTTGGGAAGGAAAATACGGTCATAATCCAAGTTATCTCAAGTTTAACTTTAATTTTAAGAAAGAGGAAGCATGCTAAAGAGTCAAAAAACATATGTTGTTCCCAACTGAGAAACCAAGACACTCTTTTTGGTCAAGCAATAGACTAGAAATAAAAAAAAAAAAAAGATGAAATTGTAAATTATTGCATTGCTAGAAGAAGCAAAAGGCAGAGCACCATATCTATGAAGATGACATGGTATTGAGCAAACAAGCACCAGAACAAAAAAAAAACCCCAACAAACAGGTACAAGATCAGGTATATTAACATCTTTTTGGGGAAAGGATCATTTCAGATTAAACCAAAACTGGTTGGCCATGTATTATATTTAATGGACTAATGGAATTTTCACTGTCAAAATAAGAAAGATATTGTGTAAATACTTAAACTTCAATAAATAACTTTATCCCGAATCCCAGAAAAATATTTTTCACAATATTTCACACTATACTTTTCCCAAAGAATTTGCACTTGAAAGAAATGGAAAAGAATGGTGAACATTTCACTTGCTTAAAGCCTAGATTTTGGAAAGGTGAGAGCCTAAAAGGTGCCCTTTTCCATCTACTCAGTTCTAATTAATCATTTACTTCTGGACTGTGTAGCTGGCACTTTATGGACCATCTTTACAGATACAACAGATATATCAATTTGTTGACCTGAATCAAGAGCAAAAAGATTTTCTTTTCAGTTGGATTTTATTTTAAGCCCATTGAATGAAGCAAATGTCAGTTGCATGTAAAAGTCCTATGAAAATAAAATACTGTTCCGAGCACTTGTAAGAACCTGCCTGTGTTTTCCACAGTGTTGAGTCTTTGCTGTGATCAACAGAAACATTTTCTCTTTGCCTTGGCCTCTAGTCATCTTTGCTCGTTGTGCAATATTTTTCTAATATTGTGCTGAAATTCCTGAAAGGAAAATTCCCAGCATGGTAGTTAGTAGTCTGTGTGCCGTGACTAATATTTCTTTGCAAATAATATTAGATACATTCACAGTATCTTCAGTTCTACTACCCCTAGTTCTCTACTGAACACTTGATTACAAGAACCTCATGTTTCAAACATTTCTGATTGGCAATGTTGGTATATGAGTGAAATAACAATATTAAAGAATCAAATAAAACTAAAATAAAAAACTTCTAATATAGTATCTTTTTTGAATTGCAAAATTAATTTATTTGCTGTACCTTGATTCCAGCCCTCTGGATATGACTGACATGGTCATAGCATGATAATGTGTCTGTCAAACACCACTACCTCCTAACTGATAGTCTTGTAGCTGAAATGGCCAAGAGTTTTTACCTCCTTCTGAGGAGAAAATAATCAAGATGATCTTGCAAACAGGCCATTCTGGTAAAAGCACGTCAGTCACAAAATATAAAAATGGTGTTTGGGCTGCCTTTATTCAGAAGACCTGCTGCCGTCTTGCTTAGTAGGTAAAAACTTGAACTGAAGTATCTTGGCATACAAATGATGAGAAACTGATTGAGTAGATGCCTTTTTTTTTTTTTTACGAAGTATGAATACAATAAAGCTGTGAATTTTGTATTTAAAAGGCTCTTTAAAAGATTTAATGAAGGTATGGAAGGCACCATAGACTGAATAGCTTATGCTGTGAGCATAAAACGAATGCACGACATGAAAATGCATGTAAACTTGGTGTTTACTATCTGGGACTGGTGCCAGAATTTGCTCACTGTCTAAATCCTTTAATGTTTAAACTTTTACATGCTATTAGTACATTGACCTCATGTAGGTCTGACAGTTAGGATCTTTCAAGAAAGATTTGCTACTGACATTTTAAGAGTCCCAAATTTTATCAGTACCGATTCAAATTCATCTGACAACAGATGAAAACTACTGGTTAAAAAGAAAAACTCACTGAAATAGTCAATAATTTCTATTTCTAGGCCTCTTCAATAGATTGCTTTAGTAGAGCTTGTCTGCTCTACTTTCTCTCCATGCCAAAATGATATTTTGGGTGTATTTTATATTTAGTAGGCCTATTTACTTATAGTGTAACCCTGCAGTACTCATCAACATTTGATTTCATACCTTCCAGGGTCTGGGGTCAGTCCAGATCACTGAATGTCTTCCTATTAAGATTCAGACTAGCAATACAAATTATGATCTATTTGTCAACAACTGGCAGTTACTATTAATGATACCTGGAAAGATCAGTCATCATTACTTTGGATTATACTAATAGGTGTGTAGAAAGTGATTAGGGCACCCAGCCAGTTACACTGGAGAAACCTGACATGAAGAAAGGTAGATAAAGACAGCAGTTTTTGGGATTCATATTTCCCACTGATACAATGATTGTCGACTTCTCTTTCAATTACCTCAAGTTTGATAGAGTTAGCACCAATATGAACAGCTGAATTTGGATTGCTGTTTGCCATTAGAAGTCATTGGTGACTGACATACTTAGTTTATGAACAGACAAAAAACCTGATATTGCCAATAGTTTTCTGCTGGTAAAAAAAAAGTTGCCAATCTTGATATTCTGGCACTTCTGCTGACAAGTGCCCAGCAGACTTATCAAACATCACGTGAGATGATTTTTTGCAGCAGCTATTGCAAATAAGAATTTGCCAAACAGTAAGTGTCATCAGAGACATTTATTAAGAAAAAAAAGAAAGATCATCTGGTTTCAAGGTTAGAAGACTATTAACTCATTGTTCAGAAAAGATAGTATTCGATTTGGAATGCCATCTGAAAGCCAGACATAATTTCTGTAACTTTAATTAAGCTGAATGACATCCCTGATAAGCAGAGTGGCAGGTTGCAAGATCTACTGGATCAGTGAAAAGATCACTTTGAATCAATTTGCTCATACTATCATGCCTCCTATGTAAACATGAAGCTTCCCTCAGCCAGAAAGAACATAAGATCACAGCCAGCTCCCAGCAATCTTGTAAGTATCAGAGCTGGTAAAATCATTGTTGGTGACGGGTGATTTTTGTAGTTTGTCTGCATAGACTTTTGAGTTCAGTGGGTACCCTGTCTTCCCTTGGACTTGAGAAAGTTTCTGCTCAAAAATGGGGTGCCGGGTTAACACAGCATCAGCAGAAACCTTGTTCTTTTAGCATCTACAGTGAGTCTGTTTTCTTCTGTATCCATGCCTCCATCAGCAGTGCAACTTGAGGCAAAGTTGGAATATCTGGTATAGATTTAGACCAGATGTTTTGCCTTTGCCTAGGTTCCCACATTACAGAAGTTTTCTAAGGAAATAACTGAGTTTAGTGAGCCATATCCAGTTTTTTCTGTCTGTGTCTGTTAGGCACTTGATTCAGCACATCAGGCAAGCCTAGAGGACTTGAGGAAATGACTCAAAATTCCAAGGAAGAAACAATACTGATGAAAGAGCCCCCTTAAGGAATGGAAAGCTCTGTTAGGGTGAATGACAGCTAAATGGCATTTTAACTCAGTTTCCATGGGTGCACGGCACAGCTGAGTCCTGCTCGTTCTGACTATTCACAATTAACACTGCTCAGCTGATGGACATGTTGGGATAAACAGCTGTTTGTGGTACTGTGTTGCACACAATTCTTCCTAAAGAAGATCTTAGCTACAATGATGGCATTTTTTCTTGTTCTTTCAGCATGGTGAATATCTGCAGCTGACAGTCAACCTAGTCTAGCAAAAAACAATGTGTAGTGGAGGAGAAATGTGAATCAGTGTGGACATGTTCTATTTATGACTTTTGTGTTACAGATACATGTTCCAGAAACAGACATGGGCAAAAGCTACTTATAAACCCTTTTTCAGTATCTCTTCTGGTCCTATTTCAATGCTCAAGTCCTTGGCTGAAGGATGAAGTGATGTAAGAGTGAACTGCTGCCTGTGTAATTTTTTTTTACAATTGCTGTCTCATACTTCCCAAAATATAACTGCTAACAGCAAAACTGGATAGCATGTTCCAGCTTGTCTCCCCAGGATTCAAGATTTTTTCTCAAAAAGAACTTGAACACCAATATGTAACAGTGCCATCTGGTGTTATCAGCAACAGTAATATTAAAGTTTGGTTGTTTAACTATTCAAGGGTGTTTAACTACTAATTTGTCACAAAATAGAAGACAGGACATCAGTCCTCAGAAATACACCTGAAATGTTGTGATATTTTAGATATTACCAGTTTCAAGCTGATAATACTGCTGCTTAGACAAAAATATCAGTTCTTTGAGCAGAAATAAAATGTTGTTTCTTCTCTTTGAAAGCAGCGGACAAATACAGAGATGGCACTTTTTCTTAAGTAGCTTGAATGTTCTAATACGATGTATTTTAGAACAGTGGTAGTGCCTTGACATGTAGAAAATAACAGTGGAAACATGATCTGATTAAGTAGAAAGAAAAACGTTTCATGCATGTGACAGAAACTATGAAGGCAAAACGGATGACATGGTGTTGAACCTGATTCCTTTTCAAATTAGTGACCAATTAATTGGCTGTGTTGCACTTTCAGTCAAAGTACAGGAGGAGGAATGGATTGGCAAAATTTTTGTTCTTCGTTTACCAAAGCAATGTCAATATAAACCAAGAAACTGTCATGGTACATGGAAGCATTTTTTTTTTTAAACCAGTGAATATATTTATGGTATTTGCAACAGAGTTCAAAAGCTGTTTGCTGATCAATTTATAACTGTGATTACACAAATTATTTTAATTATTATATTCAAATATTATATAATTATTGTTGTCTTCTATATAACTTTCCTGAAGGAATCAGATCAAAAGTGGACATAAGGATCAAAAGGGGTCAAGGAGGATGGATACTTCTTCCATATGGAGTAGGAATTTTGAATAGTCAATATAAAATTGCAGTAAGCTTATCTACAAATATTACTATTTGACCTATGATCCAGTTCAAAGTCTGTGAAAATCCACAGTTACATTAAAAAAACCCACAGATTAAATAGATTTCCATAGAAAAAGCTTTTTGTTGAGCCAGTGGATTATTCTGTTTACTTTGACTTACCACTGGGTCTACACCCTTCCTTTCAACTATGATGGAAATACATGATGGCTTTTGATAATGCTAGCAAAAGCCCATTCCCTATGGTATATGAAGGAGCTCCCATGAAACCTAAGAGTTTGATCTAAACCTTCTTTAAATTAAACTATAAACAACTGTTTATCTTCTCAAAGAGTTTTCATGGGAAAATGAATTAGACAAATCAAACTTTAGGCTGTTAGCTGGTCATTAGTATTCCTGAAAAAAAACCCAACAACCCAAGTTCGTGGGAAGCTACATCAGGATGTTGTGATATCTTTCAAAGCCTTTCAGCTACCAGGACTGGAGCAGGTGAAGCCTGTTCTAAAACATGCCAGGGCCCGTGGCCACACAAAGGCTTCATATCCACACAGTGAATCCTTGTTGCTGGCATCCCTTGGGCTAATGCAAAAGCAGCAAGCTACTTGCAGCCCTGGTTCTCTCTTCTTAGTGTTTGTTAGTTCTCCCTGTGGGCTATGGCTTTGCATTTAGGGCACCAGCACTTTATGGCGATAACAGCTGAGACAGTACAAAGCTGAGCTAGGCCTTTCCCAGCTAAGAACTTATGGAGAAGGAAAATCCATCTGCTCAGTTTTGTACTTCCTGCCCTGAACATGAAAGCAAACACCCGCTGCGATCACCCCTCTCTTTTCAGAAGGCATCTCCTGGAAGTGTGTTTAGAGCCATTCTGCGATTGTGCAACACCAAGTCTGGTATCTGCATTACTGCAGCCAAACACACCCTGAACAAGGTGCAGTGAGAGGCATCAGCATCAACCTCAGGAACACCCAGTACTTTCTGCACATTGTTCCATGATGTGCTCATCTGTCTGAACTTTGGCTGGATCCCTAATGAGGTTGCTAAGTGTAACAGTTATTCTCAGCTATACTCATAAACCCAGTTGAACAGAAGTAGCAGGAGTAATTTAAAAAAGACAAATAGTGCAGACCAAAAATTCTGGGTTCACTTTTACTGTATTAATTGTCCTCTGTACAAAAAAATATATATAATTTTCTTCTGCAGACAGAATAATTCCAGCAGAAATACAGTGTATTCTGTAAAATCAATATTAATCATTTTCAAATTGTTTGCTTGTTGACTTTCTGAGGACGGCAGGAAATCCTTAGGGCACAGCACAAGCAAAATGTTCAGCAGCAAGAACATACGTTTGGCATTTTTTGCCTCTTACATGTCACATTTGACCTTTAGAATACTGTTGCCATTTATTCACATAAAGGCCATAAACTGTGATGAATAACCAATACGTAATTCATAGTCATGCTTGTCTTGTAGGATTCTGAAACTACCTGTGAATTGCATTAGATGACTGATAAGATGGTTTAAACATTTTAGTACCTTCTTTTGTGATTTCTTGACTACTGCTAATGAACTGTGAACCATGCAAACATGAAGAAAAACCCCACAATTGTTGCCCCCAAACACAAGTCAGTAACAGAAAATGAAATCCAGACTTGTAATTTGGACTGATTTATTATATTCTTTCCAACAGATAATCTGTTTTTATTTTACTGAGGATCCTCAAAGTGTTCTTATTTTGTCAAGACTACTCTCACACTGCTTTTACAATGATGGAATGTTCACAGAAGTGATTGGATCCTAGGGAGAAGATTATATTGCTCCTGTTCTATGAAGACTCTCCTTCAGATGACTGTTCATAAATGAAAGTGCTACTGGAGTAGTTAAAGAAGGCATAAGTAGTCTGAGATTTAATCAGATTATATAAGCACTAATCTAATCACTGTTAAGAAGTATAATCATGTTAAATATTACTACTAACTCTATCCTTTCTGGTCCTGGGGTAAAATCTTGGGTGTTAGCCACCCCACGTTTTGGCAATATGCTACAGTAGCAGTGGCAGCAATTGCATCACTTATTCATCAGAAACTAGAACTTCACTTGCCTCTATGCATCCCTCTGAAGGCTGATTTGCACCTCAAGTACAGTTTGTCTGAACAGCAATTTCACTGAGAAAAAGTTTACTGGGAGTAAGGAAATAAATAGAGTAAACCTATGAATGCTTTGTTTAATATACCTACATTTATATTTTGTGCAAATGAAATGAGACAGGAAGATCTTGAATAATGTTACAGAAAGAAAACACTAATACATGTATTTTCCCCAGAGCACCCTGTGGCTCTGATTCCAGAATCACATTTCTAACCTCCACATTTTACTCAACTACCTCTGTTGTCCTTATTGTCTCCCATTAGATTTTCAAGTTTTGAGATATTAAGGCATCTAATGCTTTTTGTTCAGACGTGCTCTCTTCACTTGTGCTGGGATATGTGAACAGACAAATAAGCATGCGCACACCATGCTCATGCACAGAGCTTTGAGTTAATGTTTTTTTTCCAAGTCTATTTATCAGAGAACATTAGAGTTTTTAATTATCTTTTGATGGTTTATCAAGCCACTTAATAAGCCCAAAGAGGCTACATTTTCAGAGCATCCTTGTATCAGGTATGATAAGCCACATTAATTATGCATTGACAAAGTATTTTTCTTGCACTGGGCAGTGTTTTTCTAGAGCTGCTTATAGCCAATTTGCTTTACAGTTTTCTTAGATATTATTTCACTGGCAAGCCTATGTTGTCTGGCACATCTCTGTATAGGCATTATCATGGGTAGAGATGAAAAGGTTTCAACAAAGTAATTGGAGAATAACATAGGTAGCTACTGGGTTCCTGTTTTTAATGTTTTGGCCATATCCTGTCTTTCTACTTTTTAATTATTTCAAAAAGCACCTTCAACATATACTGAGACAGAGAGATAATATTCTCTTCAAAGCATGGAATTACTGGCTGCAGTTTTATAGCTCACGGCAAGCAGCCTAGAGGACTTATTAATACTTGATGAATCCCTCTCAACGTCTCAGCGGTGAGGAGAAGACAAACAACACCCTGGATGATTGATGCTGTGCCTGCCAAGGAGGAACTTTAAAGCATGATTCTCTCTTAAAAAAAAAAAAATCTAAAAAAAATCCTGTCTGGGTGTGATCCTGCAGCAGCAATAGCGTGGAGACACAATCTCTCCCTTACTGTACAATAGAAAGTGCATTAATACATGGTGTAATACCAGTAGCAAGGTTTTCAGCCTTTCGTCTCTGCCTCCTCGCTGTACACAACGCTCCCTAGGTCTCTATGGCACACTGCTTTCTGGCAATCTGCGTCTGCATACCATTGCCAGGCTGCAAGCTGCGGTGTGAGGTGGGCAGAGGTGGCTTACCTTCTGCTCCTCTGCTGCAGGGCAAGCATGAAAAGGTGGAGGGGTAGAGCTGACGAGAGAGACAGTAACCACCAGGTCCTGTGTGTCACCAGCTTCAAGCATTCAGCAGCTGTGTGGGCAGCGCTGAAGCCTAACAATGCCTTTTCTGAGATCTTGAAGGTATTTTGGGAAGTTTGGGTTCAAAATTCACCTCTTCAGATACACATCATAACTGAAGCAGACAAATATCAAAGATGAATATAGGTGCTGAAACCTAATAATTGTTGAGCCAAAGAACATGCAAAGGAAAATTAACATTATCACCACTCTTAAGTATCATTTACTCTCTGAACCTTGTAATTCCAAGCAGCCTGTTATCCCCATCTTTCATTGTTTTTCTGCTCCAAATCATGGAGTGTCTGTCTCTCGTGCAGCTGGTTTCCTTCTGCTCTGTTTCTTCTTGCTCTCCTCAGATGTCCTGACGTATATATCCTTTGTCAGACGAAGCACATGGTCAGACTTACTGAGCTGTATGCTTGCCTGACCTTTGGAAATTAGGCTTGAGAGATCCTTACCTAAGCATGACACCATATGGGCAGAGGATCATGCACATTTTCTGCAGTTAGATTGTTTGTACACATTGTACAAAACAATCTAATTGCAGAAAATTTTACTCTTTTACTGGAGTAAATCCATCATATGAATGAAGCAGACAGACCTATATTTTCTTCTAAATTAAATTTTTGGTCACATAGACATCTCACAGAGTCCTTCATATCAAACAGAATCCCTAAACTGCACATGGACTCCTCAAACTACAGGAGCCAAATTGCCACTCTGCTTTGTAACCTGCGTGCCAAGTCTACTTCAAAAGGGATGCTAGTAATATATATTTAAAAGGTATGGCCATTTCTAATGCCATGGCAATATTCAACTTCAAATAAGAACAGTTTCAATAAAATGCAATTGCATTTCAATTAATCCATCTGGGTCCATAGATTTCACTTTTCCTTATTTCATTTTGGTTTTGTAATCACAATATATTGGATCTAAAAGGAGAAAAAATAATTCCTCTCCAGGGCACAATGAATTATTGCTTAAGGCATCTAGATCAGTATGAATCTATATAGGAAGCCAAAAGTAAATCAGTAAATGAAAACATATACTTTGAAAAAGGGATTTTGGCAGATGCTGAAATTAGTATTGGGTAGAAAAATATCTAATGGTCTGAATAACAATTTTTAATTCTCAGTTCAATCCCTGATCTAAACAAATTGCAATTTAGGATCTGAATTATGTGAGCAAATTCATCCAGTAAAGAAAACAGCTTGTTACAGGATTTAAATCCTGATCACATGAAAACATTTGTTACACAGACCAGACAAAGGATTTCTGAAGAACAGAAAGACTGAAGTTTCTTCCCTCAACAATAGTATAAAAGACAACTGGAATCAATTGGTGATAATTCACAACCAAGAAAATGTGAGGCACACCAGGCAACTACTTTTCCCAGCTCTGAAAGGTGATATGTTGGAATAAAAGGACTTTTCTTTTTCATGTACTGTATATTGTAGTGAGTGGACCAAATTAATTCCTCTTGCACTCAATGCTGCATTCTCATATTATTTAACTTAATCCTTTCTGGAAAAAGAAATTAAGCTATTTCTTTTCTGATTGCCTAATGCATTAATGTCCAATATCCCCCTGATTACAGTGACCTCTGCTGCTCTTCTGTATCTCCTGTAGTTTTATCAGTAATGATAAATTAGAAAAATAAAATTAAGAAAACCCAAACAACCAAGAAACCACCTGAGCCACCCACCTTATTCCCAAAATCTAGGGAAAATTTGTCTCAAGAAACTGTGAGGGACATTCTTGAGTTTATTTTTTTTTTTATTCCCTTATAACAGAAACACCAAAACACTTCAGCTTAGAAAATACAAAATTTGTGATTCTGTGCATGGAGAAATTGGGAAACACTGGTATTCCAGCCAGTTGCCATATTCATCAAACACCAGTCTGATTTTTTTATAGGAATATATAGAATAAATGATACCCAGGAAAGAGAGATGTCTAAAAGTTGTTAGGGCTATGGTACTCTTGATGACATCAGGTCAAACTCAGTAATGAGCTCTCTTGTTTCTTATTATTTTAATGATATAATTTGTGTGTAGAGCACTTCGGAACAGACATTTTCTCGAACAGTATCCATGGATTAATTCATTTTGCAGTTATAAGAGTTAAGCGCCTATCAAAATCATACAGGGGATAATGGAAATTAATGTTGAGAGTTTATATGAAGACTAGTAAGGTTATTAGGACCAATATTTAAGCAAATCATAACTTGGTCTTGGTATGTCTAGAGATTAAATATGTTTCTACTCTGAAAGCAGATCCTGTCAAAAAGCACTATAGGGTTATGTGTATTTTGGAACTCACACTTTCTTAATCTTTTGATTTATATACACACTAAAAGGAATATATGTTTCTTCTAACTGCAAGTGAAAATTCTTTAGTGAGATATTAAATTCAATTTGAGTTCTTTCATCTCTTGAAAACTACAGGAGATACAGGAGAGCAGCAAAAGACACTGTAATCAAGGGAATATTGGATGACAAGTAGTCAAAATAAGATAAAGTGAAATGCTAAACAAAGCAAAATCACTTTGGGATATTATGTTGAAAGAAAATGGGTGGAAGATTTTCAGGACAGAATATTCTATCTTCAAGCCTGGGAAAAAATCATTCTATTTTAGAAGATCTTGGATCTGAATCTTAGTCCAAAATGTAGGGAGATTTTGTCTTCTGAACTGCTGATCTGAAAAGCTCAGTTCGTCACACCCTTACAAATGTCCATGTGTGAGCTTTATTGTTAGCTCCAATCAGCCTTTGCTTAATACCACCAAATGCCATGTCCTCTTTATTCTGCTTGAAGTTTCTGTTGTTAAGAAAAAAGCTCTTTGAACATCATATTTTTCCAGCAATGAGAAACTGACTTATGTATAAAGTTTGTGAGCTTTCACCTTCTCTTCTAAGCCTTAATGAAATTATTATGGCCTTTAGGAAAATACAACATGGTTAAAATTCACTTTGCATAGATGAAAGTGAAACAAGTATCCCTAGGGGTCATGAACCAATTAATAGAAGTAAACCAACAACTAAACATTGCTCTGTTTGGGAATGAAGTGAATTTAATTTAGCACAAATGAGCAATGTGCAAAATTAAATTTAATGATGTAAAGGAAATCTCATCTCCAAGAAGTTATGCAATTATGCAAATAAGGAAACAATATTTCTAAAAGTAACTCAAAACATGCAAAGAAGCTTTGGCCTTATACCTTTATATATATCAGGTGATAATAACAGCTCACAGGAGTAAACCCAATACTAATGATGATGGATAAGATACAGTGCATGTAAAATAATCACACTATAGATCCTCTTAGGCAAATTAGATTCTGAGAATGAATCAACAAAAGGCAAGAAAATATTAACATAAACCAGCAAAATTAAGGGGAATAAAACTATTCACCACACATATAAGGGAAATAACGTAAAGAATATCCCTTTTAACCTGTGCTATGTAGACAAATACCTGAAGTACTCTCCAGGTTTTGAGAGTTTCTAGAAGGTGATATCTGAAATACTTCTCTACTGAAATAGTGCTAATTAATAGATGTTATTAATTTCAATATAATTTCATATTTTCCTCCAGCATTTTCACTATAATGGTAGCTGCCTCTACCCCTTGTCATGCGGTAGGTATTTTTATCTTCCAAATACTTGTGTTATGTGTAGGCCATAAAATTAGAGGATAGTCCTTTTATAGCATTCCTGCACATAAAATTGTTGTTCAGATTTCATAGTGTTTTCCTTACTGCTGGACAATGCTTTCAAGGCTTCTTTTCTTACTATTCACTAACTTTAAAGATGTATCTAACTTTGAGCTAAGCAGACACAACCACAGCTTGCACTTGCGTGACCCCATGGAGAGGCTCATGTGGCTGCGTTGTTGGCAGCTGTTGGGCAGCTGCATGAACTGAGCAAATGTAGTGGGCAAACCCAGCCTGGGGGTCCCCCAGTGCCAAAGTAGCTCAGGAGCTGTGAGTGCTCTGGCTGTGTCCCATAGCAGGCTCTCAGGAGGGAGGCAAGTAGGGATCTAGTCAAGGAAGGAACTTTCTCTGTTTTCAAGCTTTGATACTCCTGGGTCTTCTAATTTCCGTTCTTCCTTCCACAGCCTTTAAGGGAAGTTGGTTTCTCTAAGGTCATGAAGTGATGATACTAGAGCAAAGGATATAAGAAGCAGAAGAATTCACATGGGGACACTGAAGAAGTCACAGGGAAAGTCATCACCCTCAAAACCATCTTGTCTTGTGTTGTTCAGCTGGTAAATGATGGCACTTTTCTTCAGGGAGAGCTACTAGCTTTATTGCTGAGGTAATGCTTCATATTTGTGAAGCTTTCTAGTAGAAATCTTCACACTTACCAGTAGGTATGGATTTCTGAGGAGGTTTTGGTATTCACTCTTGATTTATGCTTTACATTCTGGAATGTAACGTTATGTGCTTTCTGAGATGCCCCACTAGATAAGTCTTTCTGACATATTAGACATAAAACATGACATCATCTGCATAGCATGTGTGTAGAGTATGTGGATTTCCCAGGAAGCTGTATCCTCTTGGGAATACACAGAACACACAAACATCAGAAGCACCCTAATTTTTTTCAGATTGAGGCAGATCCCACTCTCACGTTCCTAGACAGACTTGATTAATTAGATCACTAACCAGTTGGATTCTATTTCATACTGCTGGCAAGCTAGTAGTTTTGAAGCAAGCTCTGCTTGCCAGAAACAACCTCTGTGCCCAGCAAGTGCCCAGACAGTGCCCAGCCATGACACAGGAGTTGAATACAAGTGACAACTTTCTCAATGGCTTTTCTTCCAAACAGTATCTTTACTAATCATGTGCTGGATCAAGTAGCCCATTAAGGAAGATACTCAGGTTTGTTAAGATATTGTCAATAAAACCAGCACGGTGCTTTCAATAAGTTCTGTCTTTTCAGAACAGGTTGTTTCTTTACCTCAAAGAAAACAAGTCCTGGAACACACTTTCTCTCAGGGTTTCATTACAGTAGATGCCCCCAACTGCCTTTGCGGCTCTACTTTCCTGTTGATCAGGTGGAGTTACCTCACAGCAGGCCCATGGCAAACGATATATAATATACTTTTTGCTAACACTCTTTTTCAGCAACACCACTTATACTACAAAAGTTGTCTGTCCTAAAGAGTAAATTGTAATCCTGAAGTCATTATATTCCTAGATCTGGAAAGCGCCACTCTCTCCTCTGCTGTCAATGGATAAAACTCCCTGACAAGTTTTCCAATTACCATTGCCTGCAGTTACAGAAATGCCTCTCATTCAGCTGTAGCTAATTGCTGCCAGCTAGACAGGCATGAATGATGATTTCCGTTGTCAAGAATTTCTGAACCACAAACCACAAATATGAGTAGAGCGAGCAGCTTCTAGCTTATGAGATCGCATTTCCTGGTAAAATAAATAATTAATATGACTTAGGTACAGATTTTTGTTGCTGCTGCCTGTCTCTATACCTGCTGCCTGAAGTGCTCTGCACTGTCACTTCAACCTCTTCTCCTGACCCTTGAGTCCTCCCATTCCTGCCTTGGATCTGTCACTCATAATTATCCATCATTTGATCGCTGACTTGCAACTACAAGCAGAGGACACCTGATCTGTCATTGTGTTTGCTGATAAAATGTAGTGGTGCTGTATACATCACGAAAATGCCACATGAAACCCAGACAGCTTTTCCTCTGGTAGGGATGCTAGCAAGCTAAATGTTAACAAAAGAAGAAGGAAATATGTTTTTAAAGGGCACAGTTAATTATTCAAGTGATAAGCATTGCAATTTTTTTTTTTTTTTCATATTTTGGAAGTAGTTATTGAGAATACATTTTCTGTTGACAAATTCAGATGTGCTTTTCAGAAGTTTTTGGAAGCTATTTGTGTAGATAATGGGAAAAAAATCATAATCTATAACTTCTCTGACCCATTGCATTTAAGTAATGCATAAATCAAGTTCAGAACAAACCAGACAAGTACTATAAACTGAATAATCAACATTTCTGATGCCACATCTGTCTCTCTGTGCTTATTGTACAAAAGAGGTTTAATTTCTTGAATACATCAATCCATTGAACCTTTATTAGTTTTTAATCATAACTGCAACCTCCAAAATAGATGGTTAAAATATACATATATATTCATATTACTCTTGTTTATGTTTAAGTACTCAAATCTTGCTCATATTTTTTCCTTTTTGCTGATAACATTGTGGAATGCCTTATTGATTGTGACTTGCCATTGTTTTCAGAAAAGCATAATCCTATTGATGTCATAACTTATTTCTGAGGTTGTTAGACATCGTGTCACAGATGGGATGGGTCTTTAATTTAAGCTCCAAGAGCACAGAAAGCCATAAAAGTCTCAAAACAGCAAATCTAACTTAATTTGTTGTGGCAGAAAGCGAAGCTGAAGGAATTAAAACTGCAATGACTCTAATTTGAACTGTTGTAAATGTTCAGGCTTACGTGGGTTGAATTTCAGTTACATAAAACCAAATTTATGTCATTCATAGCCTTTTTTGAGAATTGTAACATTACTCAATATGTTTAAGGAGTTTGGTGAAAAAAACTGCAGTAAGAACAGTTACCTCGCAGTCTTTGTAGATGAAGTTATTGGTAAATAAAGCTTGCAAGGTGGTTCAACCACCCATTCTTGCTCTCAGCCTAGAAACACTGAATCTCCTGCCTGGGACTCTGCAGGGTAGAGGTTTCCTGGTTTAGCACCACTGCATTGGTTTAGGACCAGTACCTGCATGGTGGCAGGTATGTCACGCTGCACATCTACCATAACAAACACAGCCTTGGTGCTCTACAGAGCTGTCTGTGAAGTTATTTTGAATTAAGTCTTGGAGCACATCAGATGGCTTTATTGTTAAGCATGGATTGTTGAAATCTTCTTTACATCTGATGCAGTGGCACTCTGAGGAAAAGAAACAAGGAAAACAGTGTTTTGCCAAAATTTTTTAGCTCATTTCTATGTTCTGAGAAAATATGCAGTATGAGCTGATAAATCCTCTGGAGTGTTTATGAATATGTGCATCATTTGCTGCAGGGGGAGAAGTGATTTGCAAGAGTGCTACAGATGTGATCCCACTTGTTTCTGCATAGTGGCAACTGACAGCTTTAAAGAGAACTCTTTCTTTTTGACTCTAGTTACCTGCTCAATGACTCAGGTGAATATAGGGTTCTGGTGAGTTTGTTAGGTTGATATGCTGTTTGTTGATTCACATGAGTGGATTACCATGGACAAAAAAAGAAAGAGCTCTCTTTAAAGAGGTGAGAGACAGTGCTGTTCAATAAAACCAAGATTCCTTTATTTCCTTCCATGCAATTGCCTTTGCTTTCTATGGTAGTGAAGGTGTAAAGATGAACAAACTCTTTTGGTACACATGTGGTATTAAACTCCATTCCCAAAGGTACTCTGTCATTCAGCAAAAGTAAAACTTCACTTAACAGACACTTAAAGTATGATGGGCCCATGTAAATTTGTAGCGAATTATTAATTGTAGTATGAAACAAGGTCACAAGGCAATTCTCATGTTTTCAGAGAAAACAGAACAGCCTAATTTACTAATTCATGGCATGCTGTTGTACTCCAACTGATATCCTTGTTTCTGAAGTTACTCCATATTTATCTTTACCAGTCAAACTCTTCGTAAGAATTCTTGATGGAAGTCAGCTAGTTGTGCAGCTTCCTCACTGTGTTACTCTATCTTTCCCTCCCTTTTTACTTTTCCATTTTGCTGTTTTGTAATCTTCAAAGGTTTTCCCACTCTTTGCAGCTCATCAGAAAGGATAATTAATGTAAGTGGAAGGCTATGTTAACATACTGACTGGTACACAAGGCAGCTGGTTCAACTGGAGTTTCTCTTCACAATATTGTATTGTGTTAGAGATACAGATATCCTCTCTCAGTCTGCTAATCTGTAATTTTTTCCTTAGCACTGATGAAGAAAGTAGTAGTTCCTGTGCCAAATGCAGTTTGCTATTAATTGTATCAGAATTGTTCAGTGAGTATACAAGGCAGAAACCTGTACCATGTTACATCATTTGAGATATGCCCCTGCAAAAGTCTTACCCAATGGAGAGTTACTCTCATGATCCAGTGCAAAACACTGCTGGTGAATAAAATAATCTCAACTCCTCTGCAAGTTTATTCTGAAGTGTTTCAAGGCTAGGAAAGCCTACAAATATTTCTCTTCAGTATTTTAAATGCACCTCTGTCTCAGGCAGCAGTACTACTTTAACTGAGAGCACCTGCCTTTTATTTGTGCTGCCATGGTGACACAGCAGAGTCAGAAATTAGTAAAAAGTGATAATTTCCCACCTTCCTTCAACTGTCTTTGCCTTGCTACACTTAATCTGTGAATTGAGCATACCATGTTTTCCACTGTAGTGCCTTGTTTTGCTGCACTTCAGAACAAGAGGGAATGCACCCAGCAGCTTCCACTGAACCCCCCTTGCATAAGTGTTTCATGTACAAGAAACATACTGCTGAATCTTTATTTTGTTTTCCAGTTATTTGGCTAGACAGTAGTCGAACCAAATCACTTGCCTATAGTGGTTCTCATTTCTGTTGAACTTCCTCTGGAATAAAGTATGCACAAGTAAACCTCTCTCCAAGGGAGGCTAAAACATTAACCTCTTCCTGTACGTGTCCAAGATGAGCTAGTATGAAAAGTCTGCATTCACTTTGTTATTTATAATATGTATATGATGTTTATTAGTGTATTTCAGAGAAGCTGTGGCTTGAAACCAAGAGCAGCCGCTCAGCTGCTTTTTACCCTGTTTCATTCCATTTATGAGTAAGTTAATATGATTAAGTATTAGCTGGCAAAAGAAAAAATAATGGTTGCAGTCTTTTTGAAATAAGTTTTAAATCCCTTTTATATTCAGTGAAAATTGCATTCTGATGTTTCCACAATATAGAATCATAGAATACTTAGGGTTGGAAAGGACCTGAAGATCATCTAGTTCCAACCCCACTGCCAGGGGCAGGGACACCTCACACTAAACCATGCCACCCAAGGCTCTGTCCAATCCAGCCTTGAACACATCCAGCGATGGAGCATTCACAACTTCCCTGGGCAACCCATTCCAGTGCCTCACCACCCTTACAGTAAAGAATTTCTTACTCATATCCAATCTAAATTTCCCCTGTTTAAGTTTGAACCAGTTCCTCATGAAGAGTTCATCCCCAGCATCCCTATGGGCCCCCTTCAGATACTGGAAGGATGCTACAAGGTCTCCACGCAGCCTTCTCTTCTCCAGGCTGAACAGCCCCAACTTACTCAGCCTATCTTCATATGGGAGGTGCTCCAGTCCCCTGATCATCCTCATGGCCCTCCTTTGGACTTGTTCCAACAGTTCCATGTCCTTTTTATGTTGAGGACACCAGAACTGCACACAATACTCCAAGTGAGGTCTCACAAGAGCAAAGTAGAGGGGCAGGATCACCTCCCTCGACCTGCTGGTCACGCTCCTTTGGATGCAGCCCAGGATACAGTTGGCTTTCTGGGCTGCAAGCGCACACTGCCGGCTCATGTTCATTTTCTCATCAACCAACACCCTCAAGTCCTTCTGCGCAGGGCTGCTCTGAATCTCTACTCTGCCCAACCTGTAGCTGTGCCTGGGATTGCTCTGACCCAGCTGTAGGACCTTGCAGTTGGCATGGTTAAACTTCATCCGGTTGGCATCAGCCCACCTCACAAGCGTGTCAAGGTCCCTCTGGATGGCATTCCTTCCCTCCAATGTATCAACCAAACTACATAGCTTGGTGTCATCAGCAAACTTGCTGAGGGCGCACTCAATCCCACTGTCCATGTCACTGACAAAGATGTTGAACAAGACCGGTCCCAACACCCATCCCTGAGGGACACCTCTCGTTACTGGTCTCCAGCTGGACATTGAGCCATTGAGCACAACTCATTGCATTCGGCCATCCAGCCAGTTCTTTGTCCACCAAGTGGTCCACCTATCAAATTGATGTCTCTCCAACTTAGAGACAAGGATGTCATGTGAGACAGTGTCAAACGCTTTGCACAAGTCCAGGTAGATGACATCAACTGCTCTACCCTTGTCCATCACTTCCATAGCCCCATCATAGAAGGCCACCAGATTGGTCAGGCAGGATTTCCCCTTAGTGAAGCCATGCTGGCTGTCACCAACCACCTTGTTGTTTTTCATGTGCCTCAGCATGCCTTCCAGGAGAATTTGCTCCAAGATTTTGCCAGGCACAGAGGTGAGACTGACTGGCCTGTAGTTCCCGGGCTCATCCATTTTCCCCTTCTTGAAAACGGGGGTTATATTCCTCTTTTTCCAGTCATCAGGAACTTCACCTGACTGCCATGATCTTTCAAATATGATGGACAGTGGCTTAGCAACTTCCTTTGCCAGTTCCTTCAGGACCCGCAGATGGATTTCATCAGGTCCCATGGACTTGCATACGTTCAGGTTCTTAAGATGGTCTTAAACCTGCTCCTCTCCTACAGTGGGCCCAGGGTCTTCATTCTCACTGTCCCTGCATCTGCCTTCCAAGACTTGGGTGGTATGGTGAGAGCATTTTCCGGTGAAGACTGAGGCAAAGAAGTCATTAAGAACCTCAGCCTTCTCCAAATCCAGGGTAGCCAGTTCTCCCAATAGCTTCTGGAGAGGGCCCACGTTGTCTCTAGTCTGCTTTTTATTTGCAATGTACCTATATATGTGAATTTGTTTCATTGCAAAGCAATGATAGCTAGAGAGGAAAAAGAAATAGGATAAGCTAATCTGCAAATATAATACTGAGAAGGTTAAAGGTAGCAGCTTAGACTCTCTTTTCCATAATTTCACTCACTGGTCAAACTCTAGTAGTCTGCCTTTAGGACACATTTAAAATTCTTCTCAGAATAGTCCTGAGGATTCTGTTATGTATATTCATTGCAATCTTAGTTCTTCATGGTGCAGAAGAGAGCCATGGATTATGACCTTCCACTGAAAACTTCAAATAAAGCAGCATCAATTACCCATATTCTCACCTGTATAAGACAGGAATGTACTAGGTGCATTTGCAAGGCTTGACTTTGAACAATTTTAACTGTGTGCACAATGTATTATGATACTTATGTAAACTGGGAAGATTCTGAGTTCTAAGCAAGAAATTGGCTCTAGAAATTAAAAATTTCATTGGGAAAATATAGATCTGGGTTGCGTTCTCAGTTCTGTCACTGATTTCTATAGTTAATTGTTCAGAGACAAAAGAGACATGGACAACAAATTCAGGATGTAGTCAGATTTTAGTGCCTTAATTCCAAGCACCGTGAAAAGCCTACTGCTCTGGGGCTGTCCACATCTAAGGCTACTTTAATCTATTTCATGTCAGAATTCTTGCAGCAAGTAGAGTTTCACTTCTGCATTCAGAGAAAAAAAACCAACCCTGCATTACTTTTTTGGGGACAGTGCAGGTAGGAGTGCAAGATCTGCCATTCCAAAAAGATGGAGTGCAAGAGCATGTGTGACTCAAGACTGGTGTTTAAGATCCTTACAGGAAGAGTTTGAAGTTCTGCCTTTGGTGTCATGTCTGTCTGCACAGTGTGCAGTGAACACTTAATTACAGCAAAAAATTTTGTCTGCATCGGGAAGTAAGGACAGTTTTCAGCTGTTTACTCCACCAGCTGAAAGCTCTAAATATCAAGTTTTAGAAGATTTTTCCCTCTTTCAATGACACTTTTGCATTCTCTTCTGTCATGAAGCGGAGTTTCTGCAGAAGCTATGGCAATTCTCTTTCAACTTCTCACCAGCTTGAAAAGATTAACCAACTCTAGATTGATCATGTACTGCCTGACAGCAACTTGTAGTTTTATGTTTCTACTGTGGTTGTATCTTTTACAAAACTTTTATTTTGCTGTCTCAGTACTAAATAGCTGTAGCATGATTGTCACATAATTACAGAGCTGTAGTTATCTGAAAATTTTATATCTTGATTGATCAGTAGGATATAACATGATGGACTACCTCTAAGGTAATAGTTAAAGGTTCACAGCTTGTCAGTGTCAGGTACTTTATCTCTGAAAAAGACATGAGTGTCCCCAGTGTTGACTCACCTTTGAACACAGCGATGATGTATCAAAGAGACTGACACTGTGCAAGTTAGTGGGTGTAAAGCTGCAGGACTTTTAAAAAAATACAGAAACAGAAAAGTGGAGATCATGATGTGGGACAAGTAAGGCAATGGGGAATGAGAAATCTCACAGTTCCCTGCAAGTAATATTGATACTGCACTGGTTTTTAAGACGTGGAGCCCAATGGGGAACGAGCGATGACTCACTGAAACACAATAAACTGTATCTTCTCTCAGTGTAGGTGACTGCTATGGTGGTGCACTACACAGCTGGAAGCAAGCGCTCTGAAGATGTTTTCAGAGAATATAAATATTAAATAGATGTACTCAAATAATACATGCCAGCAGCAATGCTGTTATTAAAACTTTCTAATACAAGCATGGCCTTAAATTGCATACTGGCTTCACCTCACTACTGCACCACATTTCTTTTCTGACAGACTACTTCAGCAAATTTTTTCTCAATTATAATTTAAAGAGAGAAGGAGTGTAAAATAGATAAGTGTCTCAACTATGGAAATAAGCCAGAATGCCTTAAATTATGCGGGGCTATAAATGCTACCTCCTGTAGGATTTATATAACTTTGCAAGACCTATCACCTTTCTCTCTATAAATTCAAAAGAAAGACACTGGTAATTACAGGTCTGCTTACAACAGCAGTTCCACAACCCGATCCAAAATATTCTACATATTCAGAAATATTCTACACTGGGGCCCAATAGTTCTTTCAGAAAAATCCCTAGAAAAGGGTAGGAAGCATCAGTGAAAACCTTTGGTTTCAATCATAAACCAAGGAAGCAGTTGGTAGCTTACAATTCTCTTTTTTTCTCTGTTTCTGCCTTTTACTTAGTATCTTTATTACTATTACTATTACTGCTAAGGTATAGAGTACTTATTAAATGGTAAATAAATTCATCCAATGACTTCTCTGAAGTTTGTTTTGTGTATCGTTTCTTGAATAAAGCATGAATAAATGGTATTGTATTAAACTAGAGTTACTATTTAAGAGTGGATAGCTCTGTCCTCTGCATACTTCAGGAGTAACAGACCCTACCTTTCAGCCAACAAGCCACTAACACAACTAATCACTAAACACTTGCATACTTGAAAATTTATGCAAATTCTGTTGTTGTCTTCATGACTTTAAATTACAAACTTAAGAAAATAAGATGTGAGTGACATGTTTAAATATTGATACATTTTGCATTTCCTCTGTAGTGTTTAAAAGCTCCTGCCATGTCACTGATAATTCAAATAGAGGTAGATACTGAGTGAATGGATTATGGAAATTATCTGCTTGGGTATAAATGAATCTCTGTTCTCTGTTTAAAGTGATAGCCTCCTTCCTAAAGAAATATGAAAATGACAGCACTTGCTCTTGCTGTTTGTTGTTATGCTCACCTGCATTTTTTCAATTATGAAATAACTCATCCTAGGAACTCAAGGGAATGTGAATTGTTAACTGAGCTGAGACATACTTGTACTAAAATCTAATGGGAAATCAGAAGATTAGTTCAACTAAGAAGTAAATATACTTTTTGAGTTTTAATTCAGGAAAGACAGCCACAGTTTCTTTTATGTAGTAATGTGCAAGTTACTCATAATATACTTTGGTTTAATGCATTGTTTTATACACAGTCTCTGCAAACGATTTCAATTCTTTTTTAAAAGTAATAATTAGGCAACATGAAACAAAAATATTATACAGGGAAGGTACTGGCTTTAGACAGTGATAGCTGCTTTTCAGAAAGATTAAATTATATCTTTAAATTTGAAGCAAACAAGACTTTAGCTAGGTTGGAGATTATTCAATGCATTGCACTCATCTACTGCACTGTTGAGTTTCTTGAAAGGAGGAGACTAAGTTTACAAAGCTACCATTCTATATAATCATAGAAGCAGAGCTAACCCTAGATTCAGAATTACCTTATTTATATCAGTATCACTGCTTTACCTTAGAAATTGGTAGAGTAGCAGATAACCTGTGTTTTTTTTGTTATTCAGTATATAAACAGGGCTGCAGGATTCTGACCATCAGTGCCTAGGATGTTTGTGCATTCAAAGAACACAATATATTTGCAAAGTTTTCAAATTTTCTTTGTAATACTAAATTAAACTCAGTGGAATTGATATTGTTTAGCTGACTTTTTAATTTTTAAATTTAAAAAAAATTGATTAATTAATTTCACCAAGTCCAAAATACATGAAAAATAATTTACAGACTTGCATATTTCTGGGTACGATTTCAACTGCCTGTTTCAATTATATTTTCAAGAATGTGTGTTTTATCACAATGCCTGTTCAATCACGAAATCAACTGCTAGAGCCTGATCTTTTGCAGTTTCCTATTTGGACAAAAACTAATTCTACATAATCGTGTATTTTCTCTCTTATTTTAAAAATAATTCCTGTGGAAATGTGTTTGGCAGGAAGTTTGACGTCATTGATTTACCAAGATGCCCTAATTAGCAGTTCTGGAAATAATCTCTTCCTAACCTAAAGTTTCCTCATTATCACTTCTTCAATATTGCATGCTATTAACTGAATCTGTGCCTTGTTAGCTTGAGCAGGGTTTACTTTAGGTATTTTGGATGATAGAGTTCTCTGAAGGGTTTCTTGAGAAAGACAGTACCATTGGCAGAACTGGCAATGCTGCTCTATAATAAAGTCTGCCAGACACTTAATACTTATATCCCGCTATAGAAACTTGATCCAGATCTGAGGGCACCATGGCCAGCCTCAATATTGGCTTGGAAAAGGGAACTGAGATCTCCATGTCTACATTATATAAGCTGAAGAACATGTAACACACCAACCTGTAAAACTGGGTGTGATAGAGAGGAAGGGATGTAAATTTTTCTCTTTGGCTGTTAAATATTATCTGCGTGACTGGATGCAGAGTCAATGGTAGGTGGAATGAAAGTAGATAAGAAAGGGTTTATTCCTAGGAATTTCATCTTGGAAATATTCAGAGAAGACACTCACCTTCTCTGACTTTAGACTTCTAAATTACCGTTTCCATAGGGCCATATAGCAGTCAACTACTGTCGACGTCAGTATGGTCGTTAGACTTTGTACAATGTATGCTGCTTTGCAGGCACATACTCGGCTGTTTACTCCTCATGCTCCCTTTAAATCCTACTAATTTCCGGTTTGGTTTCCACTCATAATACACATCTATTTCTGCGAAATTCATTGGAACTGGACTGTGCCATAAAAGTCTATCTGGTTTTTGTTTTAACCTTTCACAATATGAAAAAACTTCCTTGCAATCATTGGTTCTGTTCCTGGCATTTCTGAAGATATTCAAGTTCCTTCTGAAGTCATAAAAATATAGAATAGTTGGGCTGGAAAGGATCTTAAGATCATCTAGTTCCAACCCCCCCTGCCATGGGCAGGGACACCTCCCACTAAATCATGTCACCCAAGGCTCTGTCCAACCTGGCCTTGAACACCACCAGCCATGGAGCATTCACAACTTCCCCGGGCAACCCATTCCAGTGCCTCACCACCCTTACAGGAAATAATTTCTTCCTCATATCCAATCTAAACTTCCCCTCTTTAAGTTTGAACCCATTACCCCTTGTCCTATCACTACAGTTCCTCATGAAGAGTCCCTCTCTCATATCCCTATATGCCCCCTTCAGATACTGGAAGGCTGCTCAGGTCTCCACGCAGCCTTCTCTTCTCCAGGCTGAACAGCCCCAACTTTCTCAGCCTGTCTTCATACAAGAGGTGCTCCAGTCCTCTCATCATCCTTGTGGCCCTCCTTTGGACTTGTTCCAACAGTTCCATGTCCTTTTTATGTTGAGGACACCAGAACTGTAAGAGACACTTTATAAATGGATACAGTGACAGAAAGATTAACCAGTGTGTGGGTTATGCCAACCTGTGTTTCTCTATAAGGCAGCTGACTGTACAACTTATATATGTGGTTTATTGTGTGAAAGGGTTATTGCTTTGTTCATACCCAGTACAACATCAACTCTCTTATTATGAATTTTCTATTAAGGCAAAATGTGTCCCTTGACCTATTTTAAGCTGCTCTACAAAATGGCAAAATAGAAAATGTGTGAACCTATACATATGTGCACGCGTATAACACTGGATTTTTTAAGCAGGAGGAAATGGCAAAAACTACATAAAGTAGTGGGGGGAAAAAAAAAAAAAACAACCAAACAAAAGTTTTTACAATGAGATTGAGAGATTGATACATTCAAGGTCATTCCCAGCCTTCCTAATGGCCCTCTGTGTGTTACTGTAGAAAAGATGTTCTGGCTGAACCACAGCTCAGGAACCCAAAAGTGGTTAACCGCTTTGAAAGGAACAAAACTGCAGGGACTATAGGATATGATCCTTCAGTTTATGTAATCCATCAGCCTTTCTGACTTTCAAAAGGACAGCAAAGATGATCAAAATAACACATTGTTCCCTTGCTGATTACCTGCTATGTTTGTTATGGCAAGAAGTCAAGTTTCCAATGCAACCCACAATTGAAGAAGCTAGTAGGACCTTGTAATCTTTCTGAGTATCAGCACTGCATGTATCATACGACACAGCCAGCTGCCTTCCCTGGTTTTGGTTTGTATGACACTCACCCATTCATGTGAGCCCTTGAATATGCTCTATGAATCACTAGCAGATCACTGAAAACTTTTATTCTGATTACACCACAAATTTTAAAAAGATAAATGTCTAAATGATGTGTGAGAGAAGTGGGATGATTAGGTCATCTACTGTATCTCACAGTTCTGTGAAGTAGATAAATACTAAACCCTTACCAAATGACAACTTAAGCAGTAAGAATTCGTGGCCACCACTATTGTTTCAATTAAAAAAGCTGTTTTTCATTTCCCTTCTGAAATCGTCTTGCATGATTGGAGTAGAATGCTGGCTGCATTGCCCTCCTGAGAAAATCCATAGAGATTTTATCAGCATGAGATGCAATTGTTCTGCCAGTGCTATGCCTACTGAAACCCATCATTAGTATTTCTAAAGAATTCCAATTATACAGTGTCACTTATAGTTATTAAAACTTCTCCTGCTTTCAACTTTCAACTAAATTTTTTTCTGCATGTGTGTTCCCAAGCAGGGATTAAGTTGCAGAGAGCAAAGGGAATTAGTTGTTTTGTTAAATGGGTGGTGATGGCTGCTATTTTGTAACGAGATTTTAAGTAAAACCTAGTTAAGCTGTTTGCAGTGCTAGCTGACTGCATTATCTGTGTGCGCTTGCAGCCCAGAAAGCCAACCGTATCCTGGGCTGCATCAAAAGGAGCATGACCAGCAGGGCAAAGGAGGTGATCCTGCCCCTCTACTCTGCTCTCGTGAGACCTCACTTGGAGTATTGTGTGCAGTTCTGGGTCCTCAACATAAGAAGGATATGGAACTGTTGGAACAAGTCCAAAGGAGGGCCACGAGGATGGTGAAGGGACTGGAGCACCTCCCATATGAAGATAGGCTGAGAAAGTTGGGGCTGTTCAGTCTGGAGAAGAGAAGGCTGCGTGGAGACTTCATAGCAGCCTTCCAGTATTTGAAGGGGGCATATAGGGATGCTGGGGAGGGATTGTAGTGATAGGACAAGGGGGAATGGGTTCAAACTTAAAGAGGGGAAGTTTAGATTGGATATGAGGAAGAAATTATTTCCTGTAAGGGTGGTGAGGCACTGGAATGGGTTGCCCGGGGAAGTTGTGAATGCTCCATCGCTGGATGTGTTCAAGGCTGGGTTGGACAGAGCCTTGGGTGGCATGGTTTAGTGTGAAGTGTCCCTGCCCCTGGCAGGGGGGTTGGAACTAGATGATCTTAAAATCCTTTCCAACCCTAACTATTCTATGTTTCTATAATTCTATATAGGCTACTGCTTATGCCTCACCACTTCTTTTTCGAGACTTAGGACTCTTTTTTGCAACATGACCTGTCTCCAGTGGGAGAGTTAGAAGATGTTTTCCTTCTCTAAACCTTTGGATAAGAAGCACTCCTACTGGTTGGGACTGTGGTTTCAATTAAGAAACCAGGTCCCCTAAATCCTGAAGCAGGGCTCCTCACAGTTAACTGTGATGTGAGAAGCGTGCATCCTCTTCTCAAAAAGAGACTTGAGATTGCAGAGTGTGCTTTGACTATTCCTAAAAAATACCCCAGAGACTTACTTACAGAACGACATACCCATATGACAGTAGCAATTGTTTAGTTCACACAAGAAAACAGTTCTGGGGAGAGTGCAGATGCAGTGCAGTGCTCAGATGATTATCTGGGATACTCTGGTGAGGTAAGTGGAATGTTTGGGATCACTCAAGTGCCTGAATTTCACTTCTATGCCTCTGGAAGATGCTAAATGCTCTTTGCGCCTTGTCCCAGCTGCTTCACATAGCACAGAAGTGAAATTAATTGAAATTGCTCATTCTAAATTATTTACCAAAATTAGCTTTAGGAAATGTCACTAAACTTACACCACAGCAGGAGAAATGTACTGTAAAAAGGGAGATTTTCAACAAAATGGCAAATTTATAAATTATACTTTAAAGAATCTACAGGCTTTTATATGCACTATTATGTTTTATGCTTAGCTTGGCCCCTGGTCTTCAAGCAGTATTATACCAAATTTTTCTGGGCAGTCATTGCTGCACTTTTCTCATCTGCTTAGCCATCTGGGTCCTGTGTTGCCATATACATGGTATATCATAAAAGAGAAGTGCCTGGCCTTTTGTCTGGGCTGCCACATGCAGAGCTGGGAAGGCAGCCGAGGAAGAAGTGTGTTGGAAAGGATTGTAAAAACACTGGGCAGCATTACTTTATGATGCTAAAGGGATCTGCTGCATCTAGAGGAAAGAATTATCTTCCTTCAGAAAAGAACAAAGAAAGGAACTGACATTTAATCAACAAGGAAGAGAATGGGAAATGAAGTAACAATGGAAGGACGTGGTTTATATTTCCACTAACAATTCTGACAGCAGGCAATCTCATCTGAACTATATTCTTTCCATTAAATACTACTCCAAGTAAGCAAAGGAAAAAACCTTCTATGAAAGACATTAGCAGGGACCATATTGTGCCTGATTCCAGAATGGGTGGGTCCAAAACCTTGATCCCTGCATGTCAAGGAGGTGACGGCTGAACCCAGAAACCTGGTGCTCACAGGGCTTGAATGAATGTTGTGGAGGTCTATGAGACATTCTCTTGCTGAATCCCCTGCCAGGGCACCAGATGACATTCTGCTTCCATAAAGAGTTACTTGGGAACCTTACAGTGTGCTGGTTTTGGCTGGGGTAGAGTTAATCTCCTCCATAGTAGCTGGTATGGTGATATGTTTTGGTTTTATTCTGGAAACAGTGTTGATGACACAAGGATGTTTTTGTTACTGCTGAGCAGCACTTACACAGTCAAGGCCTTTTCTGCTCTTCACCACCAGAAAGTAGGCTGAGGGTGCGCAAGGAGTTGGGAGGGGACACAACAGGGATGGCTGACCCCAACTGACCCAAGGGATACCCCATAAAATATGGAGTCATACTTAGCACATAAAGCTGGGGGAAGAAGGAGGAAAGGGAGGGACAATCGGAGTGATGATATTTGTCTTCCCAAGTAACTGTTACGTGTGATGGATCCCTGCTTTCCTGGGGGTGGCTGAACACCTGCCTGCCCTTGGGAAGCACTGAATGAATTCCTTGCTTTGTTTTGTTTGCACACACAGCTTTAGTTTCACCTGTTAAACTGTCCTTATCTGAACCCACGAGTTTTCTCAAATTTACCTTTCCGACTGTCTTCCTCCATCCCCCTGGAGGGGACTGAGCAAGTGCTGTGTGGTGCTTAGTTATGGGGTAGGGTTAAACCATGATAAGAAGCAATGGATGGGGCTGTCTAACTACAGGCAGCCTTGGCTCCTGGTTCGTGATTAATTTTCCTTTTCTTAGCAAACAGTCTGTGAGAGATAAGTAGCATGTCACGCAGCAACCTGCTCCTGAGCTGTGACTGCCACGGGCTCTCATGCTCCCTGCTGGGAGCAGGTCCCCTGCCACAGTGCTGACTGCAAAAGCAGATGCAGATGAGTACCTTTCATGCTTCATATGTACACGGTCTTCAATACTTTTTCATTTGCAGATCTTAGCTGGTATATCTGAATTTCTACCTGGTGACTTTAAACCTGCCAACACTAGACTAGCTTTCTTTAATCTGCTGTTGGATGAATAATTTAAATCAGCATGTCAGTTTTTATAACTGCTGAGTGAACTGGACCGGGCTACCAATCTGGCTGAAATGCAACCTTCCTAAAATGAATAAGTCAGGGCAGCTCCTCGTTCTGGTTTACCAAATAGCCACATAAACACTGGTGCCAGAACACTGCAAAAGGTAATCTGGGAACAGAAATGAGCAGCTGAATTCCTTTTTTTCGCCAGAAGTGCTGGCTTATGATGATCTAAAGCATGTGCTGAACTGTAGCCTTCGTTGCCTACTGTGCCTATTGTGCAGTGCCTTCAGCACAGAACCCAAACTGTGGGATCCAAAATGTGGGGATTTTTCTAACCACAGCATGAAAACTAGTGCCCTAAACATAAAGCGAAGCAATGGCATGCCCTTGTGCTGACTCTGACTCATTGTGAGTAAAACATGTTTGGATAAACTGCTCCTCTGGGGCTGTTTCTGGTATATAAGGCATTGTGTAAGTGCTACCTGGCTTGTACTTAATGAGTATAATTTAAATGAAAACTGGTGAACACAGTGACCCATGCAGCCAGTCTTCTAAGAGAATGGTTTCATTATTCAATGTGGTCTGCTCCTCAGTGTTGTTCTGAGCTCTTCTGTGAACAACCTCCTGGGGACACACGATGTTCGTAGAGTGCTCTTCTGGTATCCACTGCATTCCAGAAAAGATGTAAGGCTCTGTGCCAAAAACTGGAGAAAGTGGCCAGCACTATGCAGGTACAGCGAGAGACATCGTGGTGGTAAGACAACCCTGGAGCAGGCCCAGGCTTTCAGAATTATTTATGTCCAGCATCCTCGGTAATTCTTCCTTTCTCAATTTCTGAAAAGTAGAAATTATGAAAATTACTTAGCAAGAAGTAAAAGACGTTGTTGAAATAACCATATAGGGTACTTAGCCTTGCTAGATTCAATCCTGAAGAAGCTAATTTACTGACAGCATCAAACCACCACATTTAGTGTGCCACTAAATGACCATATGCCTCCAAAAAAGACACTTGTACAAGTTTTTTATGACCCAGTTCTGCCACCCTTGCTCCTGCTGATTTCTGCTTTGCTCCACTAGTAAACCCATTCCCACAGGCTCAGGGGGCTGCTTACACAATTAGGAGCTCCTGATTTCCGGATGGGTCAGGTTGACAGAATCAAGTTTTTAACAAAAAACAAGGGGGAAGAACATTTCCTCATTTCCAATGCATTCCTCAGTTTGAATGTGTCAACAGATGGAGTGGGGATTAGTTATAAAATAATGTGGCCTCTTAGCTTGTGTAAAAAGCAGTTGATGTGCTGGGAATATTTCTGATGGCTCATTAAATGTACTCAGGCAAACTAAAGGGTGCTTACAGTAGAAGTAAAATGCTCATCTTCAGTGAGTGCTTGTCTTTGATAGATAATGTCAGGGTGATGTATACATGTTTGAAGAAACATGCAGAGAAATGTTGGCAAAGAAATAAAAGCTGTTTTTTGCTCTTAATAATCTAGCCTGAAATTCTAGCTGTTGATGTGCGGCAGGAGTCACTACTGCTAGCTATGTGTTTCACACCCTGCTGAGGCTATCTACATGGCCTTTTGCAGACTGACATATCTTCCCCCTGCCTTTGCTCTGAAGAAGCAGCCATGTAGCTATGGCTCACATGCCACACAGTGCAGTGCCCTGCTCCCGCTGCACAGCAGGGTCCAAAGCGCAGGGTGCATGTTGCTGAGGCTTGGGGCTGATCCCACTCTGTGGCTTACAGTCTCACTGTGTCCCTTTCCAGACTCCGTTAGACCAAGGACTGAGCTCATGTAGCTGGACAGGCAGATAGCTTCAGCCTCTGAGGATACAGGTAAAATGCCGGATCAATTTTGTTACTTTTACTAGTATAGTATTTATGGTGAGGGCCCAAATTCATGGCAATATTTAGCATTAGGCATTCCTACCTTGCTGACAATTTTGTTCCTCTCCCTTCTTCTCCAGGCCCCTAGTGACAGGGCTGCCTTCAGATTTGCCCATGGAGCACTTTGGGACTCCTTATGAGCCTAAACCAAGGACTGATACGGGTGAAAAATGTACGAGGAAAAGCAGGATTTTTCTGTATTTCAGCAAGACCATTTCCTTGATTCAGTTCAGAGGCAAAAAAATTTTAGATCATTCTGTGAGAGAACGAATCCTTATTATCAAGCTGCAGAAACACTAGGGTCTTATTGCTCTTAATCAAGATAACAGCACTTTAAACAAATGCTACCTGCTCTTCTCAATGCCATCCTTTCACAGCTTAATCTTCCACTGGCAAGCAGACTGCTGCACAGAAGCGCTACTGCTTGCCTTCTACACAGATGTTGAACTGATGATGCTAGGATACGTTCATTTGGTTAGAAGTGCTCTTCTGTGATGCAGGAGGTACTGTAAAGATGAGAGTCCTATACACCTCCACAGCCAAGATTTCATACCCAAGGCACACATTGCAGGGCTAAAAACCATATGAGTTCAGGAGTCACGTTAGCTAGAAGTAACAGGTAGTTACACAAGCAGTCAGATGAGTCTGGATTTGCGGCAGGGCCTGGGAACATTTTTCCCAATAGGCACTTTCCGAAATTTAATAAAACGCTGATACCATGACTTGGTATCTATCTTACAGTTGCTGGCTGTCTCCCACTGCTCTTATAGTTGCAGAAAGGTTTTAGTATTTAGGAAGAATGGAAGAATATCAATAGAGTCTTCAAATTCATAAAGCCCTTTGTTAATTCTTTTTCTCCCTTGCATGCATGCACTGATTGAACTGCAAGTTCTCTAATTATTCTTTTAAATAACAGCACTTGACATTTTCCCTGAGGGCTATGTAGCAAGTGTGGTTTACAATAAGAATGGTGTCATTAATAGATTAATAGCTGCAAAAATGCATATAGCAGCATTAACAGGATGGGTGAACTAATTTAGGTAAAATGAATAGGGTTTTGCTTTTGTTCACCTACTTACTTAGATTTTTAAATAGTTAGACAGGACACAAGAAAAGACAATTCTTGTTCCCATTCTCCCTGTATTTTCTCTTTTCTCCTAACATTTTCATTTTCAGTTCTACTCTGGTTTCTCCTCCTTGCTCTTTTGAAAATTATTTCTTCACTGAGAAGAGGACCATCAGCCTTTTATATACCCTGGCAGTTGGTGTGCGAAAGGAATAGCCCTCCTAATGCTTATATTTGCTCAACACTTTCCCCATGATATGTCTATAAACCAAGTAAGTGTATACTCTAGTTGGTTATGCTTTTTTCATGCCCATTTTATAAAAATCATTGGGGGTGAGGAGGAAGGTCTATTTAAAAGCACTGCATTGAACATCTCACTTCTACATTAACTTCTCAAGGACTGCAGCCAGAAGTTTGATGCAAGATTCCTTTTTAATTTTAAAGTTGATTCTTATTTTCTGATTAGTATTCCAGACAGGACTTTTCCTTGCATGAATATTTAATTTAAGAGAAAACATGAGTTGCTTTTGTCAGTTTTCCAAGCATTTAAGTGTTTATGCCATGACCCTAACGAACCAGGTATATGCATCGTGTTCCTGGGTATTAGAAAATCACTGTGCATGTGTCAAGATTTAGTGCTTAGTCATGCATGCATCTCACAACAAATAGGATATAGCCATGTCCAAACAGACAACTGAATAATGAGAGAGAATTTGGGGATGGGATTTCTGTTAGGTCTGTATAACACCCAGGGCTGTCAACTGCTTCTCTTTGCAGCCAGCAGAACATAGAGGTATATGTGCATGAACCCATTAATGAGGTGCTCCAAAGTATAATGTAACAGCCACAGGTTAAAGCATCTCCTGGATGTCTGGTCAAGCTTCTGCCTGTTGGTGTGTTAATTTTTGCACACTTCCATTAGTCTTATTTTGTACTCCAGGCAAACTGCATTACTTAGTGAAAAGACACGGGTAACCATGTGCAGGACTGGATGTTATAGGAGATGGTTCAGATGAGACTATGTACACAAACATATTACATTGAAATGTGCTCTTTAGGTAACAAGAAGGGTACTTTTATTTTTCCCAGGTGCCTCATTGTGTGTGTTGCTGAAAGGTGTTTTTTAATACAAAATTTCTTCATGAGGCATTCAAGTGCATCACAGCCTTAGAGGCTGAAACAAAAAGTTTCTGAACATTTCAAGGATGCAAACAATTTCCCAAATAGCTGCCATTAATCTGTGCTTCCTGTTCATTCCTCAGAAAAGCAGGTATTTTAACACACTGCTGGGGCCCAGGGGACACTAGCAGGCAGTCCCAGCTCCAACAGGGTGGTTGGCCCCTGATCACACCCCACCAGCCCCTTCTCTTCCTCTTATCACACGCAGTGCCCTGACCTGTAGGACATCACCTGCATGAAGGTGCCTAATTAATTTTAATTGTTGTTGCAAACATGTCCAGAAGTAAAATCCTCTAAGCTTGAGAAATAAGGATTTTTTTTATGGCTGACGGTAGAGCATGAGCTTGTCCACAGCTTTTGCTGTGGTTTTGTGTACATATGTGTGTATGTATATATATATATGCATATATATACACACTTGTATATAGATAAGGCATGGATTCTGCTGCATCTAACAAAGTTTGCTTGAGTACACCAGCCATCCATCAGTCCAGGCACTCATAGGCCCCTTCTTCGCATTTTAGGAGCCTCTTTTTGTGAAACCTATACAGACCTTCCTATTTCTTCTTTCTTTTTTTGTTTTTTTTTTTTTTTTTTCTTTTTTATTCCTTACTTTTTTCCCTAGAAACTTCTCTCCTAAATTTGGTGGCAATTCTTCAAACAGCTGATAAGCTACAGCTCACATGTACATTTCCACAAGAAGCTGCATCAGCCTGATTTCCTTAGGAGCCAACCCACATGCAGAGACCAGTTCAACAATGCCTACCATGTAACAAACTATCAGTTCCCTCTAAATCTGGATAAACCTGATCACTTTTTTTTTTGCCACCTCTCCCCCAACAATTTCCCAGCTAAACAAAGAGTTTTGATGAAGGGTGCTTTTCCAAAAGAATGGGCAGCTCGAATACTCAGACCTGGAGAATACCTGTGAAGCGCCATGTGCTGCCAGTGAAGGAAGAAGGACAGCCCTGAGCTCCCAGCCCTGCTGCAGATTTTGAACACATAAATAATCTTAGTGCCTGTAACAGGACTACTGTCACTGCTGTAAGTGCCCACTAAAGTGTTAGTTGCAAGGTGATGGTCTGGGTTGTGACAGCTTGTCAGATACTGACACATCCATCCTTCCTCCCACTGTTTGACATTGTTTAGCTAGACTGTAAAATTTTTGAGTTATAGATCAACTCTAAGTATCTCTTCAAAACAGGAGTCTTTTCCTGACTTTCTACTTTCATCTAGTGGCAATTACCATTAAGCATACTGTTTGAAATATCACACTACATTTCATAAGTTTCTAATAAGAGCAATTCAGACTCACTGTAATTAAATTTACCAACTTTACTTGCCATCTTTATTATCTTTAAATTACCTTTGGTGTTTTAATTTCAAGCTATTATCGATCTTGCAGACCTAGGGACTAGAAGGTATTTTCTTACATTTTCTATAACTGCTATCTCTACATAAGGGGGGTTGGAACCATATCTTAAGTTCCTTTCCAACCCTAACTATTCTATGATTCTATAATGTATGAAAGAGGCATGGAGAATAAGTATTAAGACCTGTAGTTAAAACCTTACTGTGACTTCTCCCTAGACAAAGATAAAATGATAATGGTATCAAAATCCTTCATTCTTACAAAGACAGCTGAATTCCCAGGCTGACCAGTGGGTAGACCATGCAGCATGAGATTTCCGTATTATGATGACACTGAAAGACTCAGGTTAAATGCAAAAATGAATCCTTAAGGGCAAAACTACAATATTCTTGAGAATTTCTTCAGCCCAGAGAGCTTTCCACAGCCAGAAGATCATTAAGCAGAAGGGAAAGTTTCATGGCTCTTCTTTGGAATAGCTGAAGTCAAGATCTTTTGTTATATCACAAATATATACACAGCAATGCATAAGCAATAAAACCCATTCTGATTGCTGGTACAGGGAAACATATGGTCTTAAACAACCCACAAACAAAATGAGCAGAGAGAAGCAGAAAAAACCTCTTTACAGCATAAAAAAGAACATGACAAACAGTAATTTGACAGACTCTCCCCTATACCCATGCAGGCTTTTAAGATGGTTGACAAAACATTGGCTATATTTTGTTTCCCTGCTTTCTTCTTATGTGCAAGTCCTGGCTTCCGCTGGGAGAGAGAAAAAAAAAAATTGTCACAACGAGGGAGATGAGGAAACATGGGGACTATCAAAGCAAATCTGGAAGGTTTAATCGGATATGAAATGCAGTTCTACATTTGAGCATCATACAGCATTTAGACATCTTTATTGAAGTCTTTGGTTGTAAAGCCAAAGCCTATACATAAATTCTGATTATGTTTTATGCCAGGAATTAGGATAGACATTATGGATTGGTTGTCTCTTAACAAAAATCTTGACAGAAAGAAAGATTTTTTGGTAAGGAATGTAGGAACAGTTTATCTTTTAAAAGCTTCAACATTTACTACACAAATACATGTGTTGAAGAAAAAAGACCAAGTCCTGGAGCAGTCTAGAAAGACAGGAAATTATAGATAAGAAAGCAAAAGGGAGTTATTGATGTTCCAGAGTTTCAATGGGTGACAGACTAAAAAAATGTGATCTGAAAATATCCAAGCTAGCTCAGGAATTAGTAACAACAAAGGCATATCAGCATAGTCCCAGGCTGGAAATGCTTGACCTTATCTTGTAGATTAATAGGAGTATTACAGAGCTCATGCACAGCACCACATCGACTTTTAGCTTCTCCACAGCTCTACATTAACTCAAGTATATCACTGCTCATCCAGCCAGGCTCATAAGACCAAAAGTGCTCAAGTGCCAAGGAGACTTGACCTGCAGTGAGAACTGAAGTATCAGGATACAACCCTGTGGTGATGAGGACTAAGAAATCTTGAGACCATTAAACCCTGGACCTAGTGGGAGGGGATAGTAACTGCAGATGACAAATACTAAAGAATAAATGGAGATGGGGAAGCAAGGGAGCATTTAGAAATGAGAAGGTGCAGTATGATTACATTCATCTCAGGTTTGACAGAAAATGATACACCTTTCTGACAGGTTTGTTTTGTTTTTTTTCCACTCAGCAGAAGAATGCCGCAAATACATGAGAGAACCTCTTCAAAGCCAGATCTCAATTAGAAGCAGCTATGAACTGCAACCTTAACTGCAGGAAATTATAACCCAGAATGACTTTTCTTTTACAGAGCAGTGAACATGTCTTCAGTGAATTAATAATTAGAGGACACTTTGTAATGTCTACCATTAGGTAGTTATTAAAATAATTTATTACTTTTTAAATGCACCAGCTTTTTAGAGAAATTATCCCCCTCTTCTCTGAGTGTGAAATTTCTGCCCTGCTCATAAAGATTCATCCCCGATAATACAAGATTTATATGTATCAGATATTGCAGCTTTAAATACCATATCTTTGCAGGCTGCAGGGCTCTTGAGTGTTAGAAAAAGACAGGTTGGTTATACCTGTTTTTTAAGGAGGTTCATCTCTCTAAAACAGTGGTAGGAAAATGATTAAAATTATAGGAAACATAGCACGTACACATTAAGTACAGAAAAATATGTAATTAACACTATTGCTAATGCTATGTAAGCATTTTAATAAAGTGAAACTCTAGCAACTTTTATAAAGACCACATCTCTTATTTGGTAAGAATCAGATAAATGAAGATATCAGCATTCTTTTCTAACCATTCTCTGTAAAAACACCTCACCTACATATTCTTTGTAACATGCTTGTGCTGCATTATTCTGCTGGTTAATGCTGCATACTTGTCATTCCATCACTAGCATTACTAGAAGCACGGAGTTCTGAAATGCTTATGTCAAAAACAGAGTAATAAGCAGAGCTGGATCTCAGCAGTGCCTTCTGAGGTCTTTTCACATAAAAACATCTGCTTCATTTTTTTTTTAATTTAACATATGCTGAACTACTAAATTAGCAATGGTTTTCTAAGTTTTGGTTTTTCGTTTGTTTGTTTGTTTGGGTTATTTTAACTAGTTCATTAAGAGACATTACACACCCTTTTCATGCTAAATACAAACTCCTATACAACTGAAGTTCTGCCGTGCTTCTTGTTATATCAAATAACTTGGTGTCTGTTGTGGGAAGGAACTTTCAGATAGGTGTCTCAAAAACTTAGTTGTGGCTTATACTTTCATAACCATTACAGAAGAAAAACAATAGATGCGCAAATGCAATCAATGAGACTCAGGAAACGTCTTAAAAGAAGAGTGGTATTCCATAAGAATAGTGCTGTGAGATTCCAGAACACTGGGAGTTAAAGATGAGACAATCTCATATGTCAAGAGTCTGTTTGGATAATTTTGAAGGAGTTTTATATTTATTCTTTTAATTTTCCTCTCTCTTAGAAGTCTTGGTAATTGCTTTCATGGTGACTAATACACTCATTTCCCTAGGCAAAGAGATGAGAAAATAATTTAAAATAGTTTTCACTCATGTTTTTAAAACCTTTGAAACATTTCTTTAAAATAAGTGTTGCTGATCTTGAAGCACCTGTTCTGTAAAAGACAAATCTGATTAGAGTCAAATACCTGAGTGTGTTTTAATATGGTGATCATGTAGACCACGGGCTTCAATTCAACATATAGCCACATGAGAAGACAGGAATTATTTACACGACATATAAATTGGGCAGAGTTGCTGCGAGTCAAGGATGGGTTGTCTTGGCAGAGAAACTATGAGACTATAAGACTCTTGCCAGTGTTGTTACTTGAATATCAGTTTTGAGCTTGAGCTTGTTTAGAATTCATCATGAAATGAAGAAAAAGAAAGAGAAGGATTGCGTTAACAGAAACTGCTACTGCTACATGGTTGGATGGCATTAATGCATAACAGGATGAGGAAGTAGCAAACAAAGTTTTCTATGACCCTTGGAATTTTAGGAATACGGTATAAGGTCATACATTTAGGAGCTAATAATAAGCAGCTTGGGTATAAACCAGCTTATCTTCTGGAAGTCTCTAGAGGAAAAGAAAAATTTGATACATTACTTAGCAAATGCAAATGACTTAGAACAGCTAATGAAGTGTGCTGTGAAAGTTTCAAACATGATCACGTATGATTTTCCTGGTAGAGAGGAAGAAGCACCAGTGCCTCTGCCCCAGAGAAATAACATGCATCGTATTATTTACTTTCCTGAAAAGGAGAATAGTGAACTAAAAATCCATGCACACCCAGGCTGTTATCAATACAATTTTCTAATTGGGATGAGCAATGAAGTGAAGCAATGGAATGACTTCCTATGTTCCTAATACTGGCAGCAGTGAAGCTAGATTAAAAAAGAGGCATTTGTCCTATCTATTTTACTCATAAAAATCCTGAAACAACTGGCCAGGTACTTACAGAGTGTTGCATTGTTGTGATTTAAGCCTAGCAGGCAATCCAGAACCAAGCAGCTGTTTGCACACTCGTCCCCTTCCTCCCCCAGCTCCAGAGGGATGGGGAGAAGAATCGAAGGAATGCAACTCCCACAGGTTGAGATAAGAACAGTCCAGTAACTAAGGTATAACACAAACCACTGCTGCTACCACCAATAATAATAATGATAAGGGAAATAGTAAGGGAAGAGAATACAACCACTCACCACCCACCGACCGATACCCACCCTGACCCAAGCAGTGATCTAGCCTTTCCAGGTAACTGCCCCCAGTTTCTATACTGGGTATGACGTGCTGTGGCATGGAATACCTCTTTGGTCAGTTTGGATCAGGTGTCCTGTCTCTGCTTCCTCCCGGCTTCCCCTCCTCCCTGGCAGAGCATGAGACTCAGAAAGTCCTTGGTCAGACCAAAACATTACCAAGCTGTAACTGAAAACACTGGTGTTATCAGCGCTGTTCTCAGGCTGAAAGTCAAAACCACAGCACTGTACCAGCTACTAAGACTGAGAAAAATGACTGCTACTGCTGAACCCAGGACATGCATGCAACTGTGGAAGATTTTCAGGAAGACAGGGACAGCTTTTTTAATTAAATAGTACATATGGCACGGTATTCCTGTGAAATCTTGGCTTGATATTTGATTTAGTCAATTTTTGTCTAGTAGTGATTGTTTTTCAGTTGTTAATTAGGGCCCTTTGCTGGCTTGCAAGGGCACGTGTACAAGCTGTAACATGTGGTGTAAGGAGCTGAGCTATCAGAGATCAAAGTGGTAAAGCCACACGAGACAGTGCAGCTCTGCCCAGATCCCAGTGCAAACAGCTGGGTGTCTCTGTGCTGGACCTCCTGCTGATCTGGCTCTGATTCGAGCATGTGCAGGCACTCAGGCTATTTCTTCACCTATAGCAGGACACTTGCCAATAAGGCTTTGCAAACAACAAAATCCCTCTGTGAGTTAGCCTGGAGTATTAATACATTTACTGTTCTCTGAATAATTTGCTTTAGGAACTGGGATGCCTTCAGGTTATCATTGGTACTGGTAGAATAGATAGACGGCCTGAGGGATAACAGAAAAAGTGCTAAGGATGGAGAAAAAAAATGAAGCAAAGATATTTATTGGATCTCATCAATTTCCAGAAAATTCTTTACAGGGTGTTGGTAGGAATAAGTAGTGACATATATTACATACACCCACAGAGGGTGCTGGCATGACCAACCCTTCCGGTGAGTGTTGTCTGCTCAAAATGATGCTGAAAAATTAGAATCAGCATAACACTTTTACCAGATGAGAAGCTGAGATGGACAGATGTCAAAATACCTTTTCAGAATTGAATTACACTTCTTGGATGGCTGATCTGGCTGGAATGAAATCTCTGCAGAGATACTGCAGCAGTTTAGAAAATGGCCCTGCATATTGTTTTATTTGTAAGTAGAATTCAATCACTTTAAAAAAAACCAAACCAACCGACCAGCCAAACAAACAAAAAAAGAAACATCAAACACAAAACAAAAAATACCAAATGAAAACAACCAAACAAAAAAACCCAACCCACCAAACCTAAAACCAACCAAAACCAACCAAAACCCCTCCCAAAATCACCAACAAGAAAAATACTTTCAACACAGCATTTTAATCAACAAAAGGATGGAGGGATAGACTATTATAATCTCAGTCTGTCTATAATTTTTAACTTTTATACATCACAACAAATCAATTATCTTTAAAAATTAGGTATAAAAAAATTACACTCATCTGTTGTGAGACAGGAAGTTAGAAGGAATCTTTTTCATCCTATAAAAAATGAGCCACTGTACCACCATTTCAAATCTCAGCAGAATTCTGTTTTCCTTTACTTTCAGTTGAATACATTTCTAAAAGTATATATCTGCATGGATCATTGATTTCTAATTTCTTTCCTTTCACTCTGAATCAGAAAGGAAAAATATTATCTAGAACAACCTTGTTTTCATTTAGTTGGCTTTTTGGCATACTGCTTCAGGCATGAAAAATTATTTCCTTTTCTTTCTACTCATTTTCCCCCTTGTCACAGAAAAGGTCTTAAAAATCTGTCTGCCTCATGTTATGCTGCTTCCAAGAGATGGGGTCCTGTCCTCTTCAGACCTGCTGTGCAATAGCAAACATACCACACTTACCGTCTCAGGTGAAATCTAACAAAGACATAGATGTTTTTGCCAACAAACCCAGTGAACTTTCAAATATGACAATTGCAGGGGATGAATCAGAATCATCACAGACTGCTTACATCTAGAAATCCTCTGGAGGAAGTCTGGAGGAAATCTGCAGGGTTTTTCTCATCTCTCTGTGCAGGGATGAGTCACCGAATTACACTAAAAGCCATCTATTCACATCCACTGATGATGTCTCTGGGACACAGGCAAAGCCAGGTGGAAGGAGGCAGGTAGCTGTTTGAAACAACAAGTGAGAATCCTGGCACTCTGCAGGGATATTAATTTTATTAATTTCCTTTAAAGACATTTGGTTAACAAAATCAAATTAATTAACACATGAAAAAATCAATTTACTACAGTTAGTTTCACCATGTGCTGTGAAAATAAAAATTATTTTCCCTAGTACTTGATACATGTCTATGAAACCACTTAGATGATAACCCAATTTACTTCCACGGAAAAAGGATCAAATCCTTTATGGTTATGTCAGTCCTGCTATAGTCAGCGAGGTTTCACATTTCCAGAAATCCCAAGTATAATTTACATCACCAGTAGACATGGAACAGAGCTGGCAGTAGGGGTTGGACAAGAGATAATATATGCTAAAATCATAAGATTATAATTTTAAACTGTTACATTAAATTATAAATGATAAAAATACAAATATTAATCTTAGACCTTAACTTTTCACTGCAATTGCCTCTTCTTTATCAGACTCGTGTCAGCTGCTATAAAAAGTCTTGGGGAAATAAATCAATGGGCAAAATGTGAGGATGGATGTTAAGGATAACCGGAAGGGATTCTATAGGTACATTGTAAATAAAAGGCAGACTAGGGACAACGTGGGCCCTCTCCAGAAGCTATTGGGAGAACTGGCTACCCTGGATTTGGAGAAGGCTGAGGTTCTTAATGACTTCTTTGCCTCAGTCTTCACCGGAAAATGCTCTCACCATACCACCCAAGTCTTGGAAGGCAGATGCAGGGACGATGAGAATGAAGACCCTGGGCCCACTGTAGGAGAGGATCTGGTTCGAGACCATCTTAAGAACCGGAACGCATACAAGTCCATGGGACCTGATGAAATCCCTCCGTGGGTCCTGAAGGAGCTGGCAAATGAAGTTGCTAAGCCACTGTCCATCATATTCGAAAAATCTTGGCAGTCAGGTGAAGTTCCCGATGACTGGAAAAAGGGAAATATAACCCCCATCACTTGGAGTATTGCGTGCAGTTCTGGTGTCCTCAACATAAAAAGGACATGGAAGTGTTGGAACAAGTCCAGAGGAGGGCCATGAGGATGATCAGGGGACTGGAGCACCTCCCATATGAAGATAGGCTGAGAAAGTTGGGGCTGTTCAGCCTGGAGAAGAGAAGGCTGAGTGGAGACCTCATAGCAGCCTTCCAGTATCTGAAGGGGGCCTATAGGGATGCTGGGGAAGGACTCTTCATGAGGAACTGTAGTGATAGGACAAGGGGTAACGGGTTCAAACTTAAACAAGGGAAGTTTAGACTGGATATGAGGAAGAAATTCTTTACTGTGAGGATGGTGAGGCACTGGAATGGGTTGCCCAGGGAAGTTGTGAATGCTCCATCGCTGGATGTGTTCAAGGCTGGATTGGGCATAGCCTTGGGTGGCATGTTTTAGTGTGAGGTGTCCCTGCCCATGGCAGGGGGGTTGGAACGAGATGATCTTCAGGTCCTTTCCAACCCTATCCATTCTATGATTCTATGATTCCATGACAATAGAAGGCTGGGATGTATTCACTTGTCCTTTAGTTCAATAATTAGATAAGTCTACATCAGTAATGACTAGGTAGTTTATGCTTTTTACCAGTATAGTGTACAAAATGTGTTGGTAGGTCTATATAGAATCATAGAATAGTTAGGGTTGGAAAGGATCTTAAGATCATCTAGTTCCAACCCCCCTGCCAGGGGCAGGGACACCTCACACTAAAACATGCCACCCAAGGCTATGTCCAATCCAGCCTTGAACACTGCTAGCGATGGAGCCTTCACGACTTCCCTGGGCAACCCATTCCAGTGCCTCACCACCCTTACAGTAAAGAATTTCTTACTCATACCCAATCTAAACTTCTCCTGTTTAAGTTTGAACCCGTTACCCCTTGTCCTCTCACTACAGTTCCTCATGAAGTGTCCCTCCCCAGCATCCCTATAGGCCCCCTTCAGATACTGGAAGGATGCTAGGAGGTCTCCATGCAGCCTTCTCCAGGCTGAACAGCCCCAACTTTCTCATCCTATCTTCATACAGGAGGTGCTCCAGTCCCCTGATCATCCTTGTGGCCCTCCTCTGGACTTGTTCCAACACTTTCATGTCCTTTTTATGTTGAGGACACCAGAACTGCACACAGTACTCCAAGGGAGGTCTCACAAGAGCAGAGTAGAGGAGCAGGATCACCTCCTCTGACCTGCTGGTCACACTCCTTTTGATGCAGCCCAGGATACAGTTGGCTTTCTGGGCTACAAGCTCACACTGCCAGCTCATGTTCATTTTTTCATCAACCAACACCCCCAAGTCCTTCTGCGCAGGGCTGCTCTGAATCTCTTCTCTGCCCAACCTGTAACTATACTTATCAGAAAAGATGATTTGTTCATCATCAAACTACAGCTGTTAGACTGCATTAGCAACACAAGAACATTCTGTCATTTTCTCATGCTATTGAAAGCTTTAGAAAGAGAAACACAGAACAATGTGAAACATCACAAGAAATTTGATGTATGCAAATATAATTATTTAGATTGGAATCTGGCCAGACAACATAAGCCCATGTGCACAAACAGAAGCACAACTCTGTCCAAAGTACAGTAACTGAATTTTGAAAACTAATAGCTACAAATAAGTTTTTGAAGCTATGACTAACTATCCAGGCTTTATTCTCACAGTCTGTAATTTTGTCTAAAACTCTGTCTTGATTTATAACCTGATTATCTTATTCATACCCTTTCATTAACTGATGTGCTATTTGCCATTACATACATAAAACTTTTCTGACACTGATTTAATATTCAGCAAAGCAGTGATTGAACAAAGCTTAAACTAAACTACAGTTGAATAGTTCTTGAAAAATGCCACCTCAGTGAAATCTGAAAACAAAGATCTGAAACTTTCCAGGGAATAACTTGTAGCAGATGAGGGCTCATTTCTCCAGAGCTGTGCCGATATACCATGACTGATAACCTGCTGTTCAGTGTGTCAAGTCCTGGGCTCCTCAGTATGAGATGGGGACATACTGGAGAGAATCCAACAAAGGGCCATGAAGATGATTAAAAGACAGGAGAACTTTACATATGAGGAAAAGCTGAGAACGCTAGGACTGTTCAGCCTAGAGAAGGCTCAGGAGGAATCTTTATTAATGGAAATAAATACTTGAAGGAAAGGTGCAAAGGGGATTGAGCCAGGCTCTTCACTGGGGTGCCCAGTGATGGGACCAGAGGCAATGGGCACAAATTGAAACAGAGGAGATTCTGTCTGAACATCAAAGAGACATTTTTACTGTGATGGTGACTGAGCACTAGCACAGGTTGCCCAGGGAAGTTGGGGAGTCTCCCTCCTTTGAGGGAAGAAACTGGACATGGTTCTGAACAACTGTCTCTGGGTGTCACTGCTTGAGGAGAGGGATTGACATCCAGAAGTCCCTTCCAACCTCAACCATCCTGTGATTCTTACTGGTGTCCTAAAACATGTAAAACACACCTGAAAAGCATGAAACATAACATTATAATAGTTTACTGCAGAATACTTAAGAGTTTCCTTCATCAGTCAGATAATACGATACTTAGACCAAGGAATGCAGACTCACAGCAGTGCCCGAAAAGAGAGAGGCATGAAACTGAGGGATTAATGGGAACAAACTCTATAAGAGAATAGTTGATGGCTCCTTGCAGTGGGCTAGCTTCTGGTGCAGGACCAGGCTGAATTAATTTAGATGTCTTAGATGCTTGAATAGGTTTAGTACCCATCTCTGCAAGCTTGGTGCTGAAGACAAGCACATCATGTATCTTCAGATGACATACAAGAGTAACAGGATACAGAACACAGCTGCTTTCAATTACCTGTCAATTGGAAAGCTTACTGAATAGACATTCACACATCTAACATACATCAGGATAATCACAGTGCCAACAAAATGGAGTTTTCTTTCAAAGCAGAGATAGTAGTGTTCCATCTCCCTTATTTATTACAAAAATAATGGTCTGAGTGCTTCCCCAGAAAGTGAAGAACTCGGGTGTATACTTGAGCAGCTCAATGCTATTTTTTTCACTTCCTACTGCAGGTGTCTGTCAAGAAGACCAGTCTGAATGAAGCCACCTTTAAAACCTTCTGTTGAAACCCAGGCCACTATATGAATAATTCAATGAAAATGCAACAGGAAAATAACAGTAAGAGATTCTGATTAGGTGTCCATGATGTAGGTATCTCCTTGTGCATAAATTATGAGTCCATGGTCCCAGGGAGCCCTCCAGCTAACCCCATGTCAGTACCTGCCTTAGAATGATCTGAATAACTCTCTATAGCAGCTGGATCTCCTCTGATTTTAATGAGATTCAATAGCCCAGTATTTCATTTTGCCCTTAAGGTTTTTAGTTTCAGACCTCCCACCTTGAAAGTATGACTGGGTAAAACTTTATACATATACAAATTCTTATGGCTGGCAGTGGAGCTCCTATTCCTGATTGGTAGGATTCTGAGGAGAAAGGGGGAAAAGGCTATGAAGACAGTAGGAAAATTAGAGAATGAATACACAAAAATAATTACAAGAGTTTTTGATGTATATGACTTCTCAGGGAAGCCAGCTGGCACAGAGTAGCCCCCCTGCACAGTTCTCTGGCTGCAGAGAAAATTTCAATTAATGTCTTTGACTCACTCTCTACAATTCCACTAAGAAATGGGGCTTCAGCAGGGATCGTAAGCAGAAGTAGAGAGTACCTGTCGTGCAGAAAGGAAATTTTTATACAAAAATATGGTATGAAAAAAGATGAACCAGATGACAGGCAGAAGTCTGGGTGGTTTAGGGTGATATTCCCAGCTGTGAGCAGTCCTTGTATAATTGTTTCAGTTTCCTTAAAAGAGAGGCGCTGCTTCTTTCACTGCAGTGAACAACAAAGCCTAACAAGTTTTACAGGTTTTAAGCAAAAAATTTGTAAATAGTGGAGGTTCAGTATATTAGAAGAGACAGAAGCATCAGGGAATATTAACTTCTCTAATCACTTAGAGATTCACTGTCACTCACACTCACCTTTTGGTTAACATCAGCTGAAGCGCATGACAAGCTATTTCTGGCAGCTAGTACTGATCTGTTCTGTGAGTTAACACCCCAGGAAAAGTATCTAACCTGATATTAAAGGTAGGTGGTCAGAATGCAGTGCATGAATTTGGAGTACAGGGAAGGAAATACTGCCTGATAGAAGGATAATGTACTAACCCTAACACATTGTTCAAACCATTAATGGAATTGATTCTAAGGCTAGAGAGAACCATTAGACTTTCTATTCTCCCTTGATACAAAACACAGCCTACAAAATCTTCCAGAAAGAAGTCTTACTTTGAAGGTATCATGGGAAGGAACCAATCACTATCCTTAGAGTTTGTTTCAGTTATCACTCATGTTAGTGCACTTTTAAAAACAATCCTGTCACTTCTCAAGAGGGTTGCTGTTTCTCTCAATGCCTTTCATTTCTAGATGGAGAGTTCTCACTGTCTTTTTTTTTTTTCCTTACCAAATATTGATTTAAGAGAACTAATGAACCTTGCAGTCTTTTTTCAACACCTGATATGTGACTTATCTCTGTACGGCATCGTCTACACCTTCATTCAGTCTTTCTCCAGTTTTGCGAATCTCTTGTATGGGATTATGATACTTCACCCATACGCGATATCCCGATGTCAGACTCACAAATGCAGAGGTATGATCTCACTAATATTCTTTTTTTTTCTCTCTTCATACATCCAAAGAGCTGTATTTTCTGAATAGCAACACACCTGGCTGGGTCTATGCTGAATTCCATGGTGCAAGCCTGGTCCCCTGATCACCCATAAGATAGAACTGCTATGAAGCACACTCTGGTTCCTCACCCTGGGGACATACGAATTTCCTCTGAGAGGAATCATAACAGGTAGAGGATATAAACATATCCGTATTTCAGCAAATCTTGCAGTTGAGATATGGTCAAGGCATGTTTCCCAGGACAAGGACTGTAAAGTCTGTAAAACCAAGACTACAGGTTCAAGCCATATCACAAAATCAAGGCAATTTTTATTGCCTAATTTTAGCTGGAGATTGGTTTCAGAATATTAGCTTTTCTTAAATGAAAATGAACCGAAGACAGACACATTAGGCCTCCAGAGTGACCTTTTTGGTAGTTATTATTGCTGTAGATTCAATGAGAAAAGCTATTTTTTGTTGCACGGCTGACAAGAAGTGAAGTATCTAGAGTGGGACTCATCTGACCTAATTACATCTACATAGAATCATAGAATAGTTAGGGCTGGAAAGGACCTTAAGATCATCTAGTTCCAGCCCTCCTGCCATGGGCAGGGAAACCTCACACTAAACCATGCCACCCAAGGCTCTGTACATCTGAACTAAGCTACCTTTCCAGTTAGGAGAAAGACAGTGACACTTTTTGTGTGCAATTTATCTAACCCATCTTAAATATCTCTTCAATATACGTGAACATCTCCCTTCACTTACTATAAAGGAAACCAAGTTTAGGTAACCTAAATATAGACATGTTACACAGATGAGTTCTGCTGCAAGTAATTGACCCTGAACACCTTTCTTTAACCATTTTCATCACCTCGAGGGCATGCAATTATATTCTGGGAGGAAAGGAAAATGAAAGTGAAAGATTCCAACCCTAACTATTCTATGATTCTATGACCATTCTAGGAGGTGCTGAATTTTGTCATGTTAAAACGCCTTGAAGTATGATGCCTTTGAAATTTATTTATTTCACTATTCTGACAAAAAAAAAAAAAAAAAAAAAAAAGAGAGCTGTGCCTGTTATGCCTCTAAAAAGTGCCAAGTATGCAACTTTTTTACATTATAACTTTGGGAGAAAACTAGGGGTGGAATCATGCTGATTTCTTTCACTGAAAGTTGTTTAATTTTAAATTTTATGCGTCTTGTAACGAATGGATCAGTCCCCCTTCATCCTAAGTTCCTAGGTACTATTCTTTAATGCATATTTTGTGTTCAGAAGAAGGTGAAAAGGGGATTGGTAACTTTTTATTTTATCCAGAATATAAGATACATGCTGAGTCACTGATTTCTTTCAGTCTTTAACTCTAGACCATGATGGGCAGAGGAAAATTGAACTTTCTGGAGAAAGTTGTCTTTCTACAAATATTAGAATACTTTTGAACTTGAACTATGAGTAGCCAGTTAGCCAGACATCTTAAAAGTTTACCTGGCACAAATATTTTTGTATTTGACTAGAGTTCACCCACCACACACACTGCAGAGGACTAAAATATTTAAATGTGTTCCCTGGCACTTGCTTATATCTTTTTTTTGCCACAGCTTGCTAAAAATAATGTATAAACAGGTGCTGACTATTTTTTGGCATTTGCCAAAGTCAGCAGTAACTCACTTCCAGAGGGTTAGAGCATATGATTAAAACACATTTTTTGTTAGGTAGTCCCTGCACTTCAGTCTGTGTTTTGCTCATTAAAAACTATTTATTGGTTCCAGAAGACATGATGGCAGAAACACAGCAGTCAGAGCACTCAGAACTGCGTAGCTCTAAGCCTGGACTACTGCAAAATCCATACACTTCTTACTTTAAAAAAATTCACAATCATTTTTTTCTGACATTTACAGCTATCATTGTTTAACTTGAGCTTTTTCTCCAGGCTTAGGCGGTCTATATTTCTCTCCCAGGATTTAAAAACATGGAATCTTAGAATCATAGAATGGTTTGAGCTGGAAGGGACTTCCAAAAATTATCTAGTCCAATCTCAATGCTATGGGGAAGGACATTTTTTACTAGATCAGGTTCTTCAAAGTCCTGTTGCAACCTTACCTTCAACACATCCACTGATGAGGCATACAGAACTTCGCTGGACAACCTGTTCCAGTGCCTCACTACCATTGTCATAAAAAATTTCTTCCTTATGTCCAATCTAAATCTACCTTCTTTCAGCTTAAAAACACTGGACTTTGTCCTGTCACTACAAGCCCTGGTAAAAAGTCTCTCTCCATCATTCTTGTAGGCCCACATTATGTATTGGAGGACCACAATGAAGTCTTCTCAGAGCCTGCTCTTCTCCAGGCTGAGCAACTTCAACTCTCACAGTCTTTCTTCAGAAGAGAGGTGATCCAGCCCTCTCATCATTCTTGTAGCCCTCCTCTGGACTCACTCAAACAGGTCCATGACCTTCTTATGTTGGGGGCCCCAGAGCTGAAAACATTACTACAGGTGGGGTCGCATGAGAGTGGAGTAGAGGAGGAGAATCACCTCCTTTGACCTGCTGGTCACACTTCTTTTGGTGCATCCCAGGATACTGGGCTTCCTGGGCTGCAAGTGCACATTGCTGGGTCATGTCCACCAATATCCTTAAGTCCTTCATTGCAGGGCTGCTCTCAATCCATTCATCCTCTAACCTGTACTGATACTGGGCATTGTCTCGAAGCAGGTGCAGGACCTTACACTTGGTCTTGTTGAACTTGATCAAGTTTCCACAGGTCCACACCTCAAGCCTGTCAAGTTCCTTCTGGATGGCACCCCTCTAGCCAAAAAACTGCACTACACAGCTTGGTGTCATTTGCAGACTTGCTGAGGGTACATTTAGTGCCACTGTCTGTGTCATTGATGAAGACGTTAAACAGTACTGGTCCCAGTAACGGACGCCACTTGTTACTGGTTTCCACTTGCACAATGTGCCATTTACTGTAATGTTTTGGACATGGTCATCTAGCTAATTTATTATCCATTTCATTCATCTGACCCATACTTCTCTAATTTAGAACGTTGTGTGGGACCATATTAAAAGCCTCACAGAAATCCAAGCAGATGACAACTTAGCTCTCCTCTTGCCCACTGATGCAGTCACTCTATTGTAGAAGGCCACTAGTTTAGTCAGGCACAATTTGCCCTTGATGAAGCCATGCTGGCTGTCTCTAACCACATCCCTGTCTTCTGTATGTTTCAGCAGGTCTTCCAGGAGGATCTGATCCATGATCTTAATGGGCATGGAGTTAAGGTTGACTGGTTGGTAGTTTCCAACGTCCTCCTTTCTGTCATTTTTAAAAATGCGTGTAATGTTTTCCTTTCTCCAGTCACTGGGGACATTGCCTGACTTCCATGACCTTTTCAAATGTGACAGAGAGTGTCTTGGGTCTCTCAGGACCCTGGAATGAATCTCATTGGGTCCCATGGACTTGCGCATGTTGAGGTTCCTCAGCTGGTCTTGAACTTGATCTTTTTCTACAATGGAAGGGACTTTGTTCCCTTAGTCCCTGCCTTAAAGGTCAGGGGTTTGTGATACATGGGAAGAGAAATTACCATTGAAAACTGTGACAAAACCACTGCTGAGTACCTGAGCCTTCTGCATGTCAACTGCCCTAGTTTCTCAAACACAGTTCTATGCAGTCAACCCATTCTTCTACATAGAAAGCAACCTCCTTGACCCTCCTTCCTTGACTGTCCTTTTGAACAATTCTTAGCCTGCAGTCTGGTAACCTTTCTTGTGAAAACCCACTCCCACTTTGCTGTGGGTACAGAAAACTTTCTTCATTGCATATCTAGAATTTGGGTAAACTCCAATTTTTAACAGCAACAATAATTCATGTTAAACACAACTAGCATGTAGCAGAGACTGAAATGAGGAACAGCAAAACAAAGGAAAAAAAAAAAAGGAAAAACCCTATAGACAGATCTAAATTACATTTAATTGATTAATGATATGTTATGAATAACACAAGTTATTGTGTAACACAGCAGGCAATTATAAATACATCAAGATTAGTGGAGGGCAAATATAAGGTAATATAATAAATCTTTTGATCTTATGATACACCTTCAGACATACTCAGAAGGACACAAACAAATCATAAGCATGTATATTGTATTCTATTTACAGAATACAATGCATACACTTGCAAACATCAATTACACCTATGGTTTAATTATCTCACATCTGCCTGGAGTTAACAGTGGGTCATATAAGGTAGACTCCTATGGGAAGGATAGAAGATGACATGGAAAATGAGTGGGAAATTTAATCATGCCATGCTCACTGAAACATTCACTTGGTAATTGGTCTGACTGAGCTTGAAGATTATTTTGTAAAGATAAACCAGTAGTCGTGCCTGGCAAAGTCCCAGATCCATTTACCTGTCTGCCTACCTAATTATTTTTTTGAGTACCCAGTTGATCTTCGGTAAAAGAATACAATTATCCCTATTACTGTATAAGACAGCTTGATTTGTCCATAACAAAGGAGATATGTCCAAACCAAGAATTTAATTGAGCACTTGGCTGTACCAGGCCAGAACTTTACACAATGCATGTATTACATGCAGCTCTCTCAGAATCCAGCCTGCCCGCCTGGCATCAGCAGTCATGTAGACAGAAGTTGCCTTCATTGGTCTATGCATCTTTAAATTTATTGTTTCTCATCACATTTCAAAGATTTTCCTCTGTGTTTTCAGTGTATAACGTGATGTACACGTGTTTCAGCTTTTTCATGCACTAGAAGCAGGAGAGGTGTGATGGTGATGGTGAAGTGTTTCCTCCAAAGCTTGTCTCACCAAGCCGATGCAGCATGGACTTTCCCAGGGCCCCATGAACCCAGAGTTCCAGCAACAGAGTTGCCCAGGTTGCCTGCTGCTCTTGAAATGGCATGGAAGTAGCAGCATAAGCTGCTAGATCTGAAGTTTTGGGGTCTGAAACTAGGTTTTGTGGCAGGGATCCAGAAAGCCTCAGTTTTCCAACAACGCTTTGGGAAAGTTTCCACTGGAGCCCTCACTCTGCTTGACCAGTACTGCTTCCTTTGCAGGCCATCATTCAAAAGGAAGGCTGTTTCACAGTGTTGCTGTCCTTCATCAGATAAATTGCCCTCATTTCAGTTTATTCATTATCTTTAATAATGCAGATGTTTCTCAGCAAGCATTTTTCATACTAACATATTAACCCTGACAATCAGACCAATGGATGAATTAGTCTTGCGTAGTACAGAAGTATAAAGGAAATGTTCTTACAGGTCCTGCAAACTAATGATGTCCATATCAAAGGATTAATGTTGCTGCAAGAAAAATGGGAACAGGAATGAAGTGATAAGAAAAATTAAGAAGAGATCTACGTTTAGAACTAGTTATGGCTAGGGTTTATAATGAATATAAACAAATATAACAAATTCATTTATAACAAATGAATCATCATAAATTTGTATGCTTATTAAACACTCTCTAAGTCAGAACTACTTGCACAGAATTTTCCATTTCTTAAATTTCAGAATGAAATAAAAATAAAAATGAATGCAGCAATGAGAAGGGCAGGAGTGGATAAACTTTAAAAATACTCCACATGTAAACAGTACAATAAGTGAGCTAAACTCCATCAAATTTGGCAAATTTAATAAATCATTTAAAAACAGTTTGGGAGAATAAGGCACAGCTGCTGGTGTCATCCTGAGTCATATAACAGCTTATTAGACAAATTGCCAGGGCATAGCAGAATGGAGCAGGTGTACTGGTAAGCCTTGATGTGCAGTGCAAGAAGACTGGAAGAAAGCTCTGGCACAGAGCTGCAAAGAAGCATTTTCACATGTAAGAAGAAAACTGAAAGCAATTGTGAAGAGAAAATACTGTGATACTTAGATCTGCTTTCCCTATAGAGCCTGAATTAAACTGTCCCTGCTCTAGCTACTCTAGCTACTAGGTCCATGCTCATGTCCTGCAAACAGAAGATCTGGAGTGAATAATAATGTCACGAGTGCATCACCTTGGCGGAAGCACTGACAAGCTTCACCTACATGAGTTCAGAGGTGCACTGCCCACTCTCACCTAGGCCTTCTCACCGACCCCACCCCTGTGATGATGAAGGTTTTCTGCTTGGACAGCTGCTTGAGTCCAAGGATATCTGTGCACAGCTGCATGCCTGATGGATTTGTGGAAGCTCACTCAGACAGACAGACAAGTCACCAAAAATCCTAATCATGGTTATTTGCAAGAATTCAACAAAAAAACAAACAAACAAATAAATAATATTTCAGGAGAACCATGTTTCGTTTTCTCATGAGCTCTTCTCCAACATCACTTTGCTCTAATGAATAAAAGAAGCCATATCAGCTGTCAAAAGGCTATTTATTCCTACCTGCAAGTACATCTTTTCAACTAATAAAAATGTCACATTAGCCTCTCACCTTGTAAGCCCTGTCCTAGGCATGCACAGGGGAGTTTGTACATAAATCACAAACTTCTGTCTCTGAAGCCTCTTTCCCATTCTGAAAGACCGTTACTGAGGTCAGAAAGTTAGCATAGAAATATCATATGATTTAGGTTTGGAGAAGTTACATATGAGTATAAATGGTGGCTTCTGTTATGAATTCTCAGCTATCATCAAGTTCAGTAATAACAAAAGGCCAGGACTTTCTTCTCCTGAAGTTATATGAAGCTTCTCTACATAACACCTTCCTTATTACCACAGAGTAACTTAGAATGCAACTTACAGCATATTAACAACTCAGCGCCAAGTCCTCACATGGATTGTTGCCTAATGATGTATGTAATATATATTAGCCTGAAGTAAGAATTACATCTCTTTTCCTATCATTAAGTGAGAGCCTGATCCCCCTACAGCTGAAGCAATGATGATGCAAGCTGCTGCTGAACCTTAGGAACATTAGGATTGCAGCAAGTGATAATTATAGAAAGCTAGGAATTGGTTTGTTAAAATATTTCTGTAAAGTATGCTCATTGTGAAGTTTTCCTACCTTTGAGAGCCAGGGACTTTGATTATATTCTTTGAGTATTTGACATTTAACAAGAATAGAAGAAAATGTATGTCAAGCATAAATGATATGGTCTTCTGCATATTTATTCATCTTCACTAAGACTATTGTACCTCCACTGATCACCAAAAAACTGTTTCTTGTCTTTAATTGTGGTCTTAATTGTAATGAACAAACTAACCTTGGCAAATCTGGTCTTTCAAACTTCTATTCCTGTCAGGGATAGCAGCCAATAAGACACTGACATTTTTAAGGTCTTTCACAAGATAACAATGCTTTATAAGGTATGTTGCTCTCTTAAATACAGGATAATATTTCCCTGCATTTGATGTACACCTATGGTCCGCACAAGGAATCAGTGAAAGCAGCTATGGATCTGTGCTTTAACTCCACAGTTTGTGCATTGAATTCTCCGTATTGACAAACCCCAAGATCCCAGGTGAGGCACAGAGAACAACTGCAGCGCAACTGTAGAATGCAGAGGGATCCCTTTTAAGCTACCCAACCTCAGTACCATGGAATCATAGAATCACAGAATGGTGTGGGTTGGAAGGGACCTTAAAGATCATTCAGTTCCAACCCCTCTGCCTTAGGCAGGGACATCTTCCACTAGACCAGGTTGCTCAAAGCCATCCAGCCCGGTCTTGAACACTGCCAGGGACAGGGCAGCCACAACTTCTCTGGGGAACTTGCTCCAGAGTCTCACCCCCCTCACAATAAAGGACTTGTTCCTAATATCTAATCTAAATCTACCCTCTTTCAGCTTAAAGCATTCCCACTTGTCACGTCACTTCATGCCCTCGTGAGTGAGCTAAGAGTTGAGGTAAACCTGAAACATTTTCTATGGATTGGAAAGCAGTTTCATGCAGTTACAGCATGGATGGGGAACTTGCTTAATGGTGCTGCTCCTTTACTGAGTAACAGTGTACCTCTCAAGAGGCCATTTTAATGAAAAGATAGAGTTCCCCTTAATTAACAGAAATCTATTAGATCTCCATGGCTTGACAAAGTATATCTCATTCTGGGAGTGGGGAGAATTTATGATAACACATTGAAATATCAGTGGTGATATCTATATTCTGGGGGGCTTTGGGGTTAAGCTTCTTCCATAATAAAACTATGTAGTGTGCTGAAGAGCTTGGCTGAGGCTGGAGGGCATGCAGTGATGCTAAATGCTGATATATACTGTGACAATCCAGATATTTATTTTGTTCTGAATTTTGCAACAGAAATAATACTATGCACAATTTCAAATGCTCTGGAGAGTTTACTAAATATTTATGGACAGTTTCACACAGCAGTTTGGTTTAAGTTTTCTGGAAAAGGTTAAATTTCAGCACAACGAATTCTCTATTTTATAGCACCTCATAACTTAAGAAAAATCATGGAATTTATTTTGGAACTGATACATTTCAAAAACATATATATAATACATACACATACATGTAAGTATGTATGTATTAAAGGCTGCAGCATTAAATCTGTAAACAGCCTATAAAAGGAGAAAAATATTTAGGCATTACTGACAATAGGATACTCTTGCCAAGCATATACTCTTAATAACTCCATAGAAAATTTCTGTCAACTGAACCTTCAGAGGACATTGGATATTCCATGAAAGAAGAGTAGAAAGATCTTATTAAGCAAATGCAAAAAGTATGATGCATAAAAGATATATTTTTGTGAAAATATGCAGCACTCTATTCCATATATTTTCATTATGAAGATATGTAAAGTAAGACAAAAAAAAGTGTGAAATATGCAACTACATCCCTAAACTGCTTTATATATACGTTGACTAAATAATGGTAAAACAAACCTATGAAGTGGAGGAGTTCATAGAAAAATGTGTGTGCTGTGGGAAGGATGAGAAGAAGCTTGGTTTTCCTTTGAAATGGAAAATGTGTTTATTCAAATTAATTCATCATCAGAGGCCAGAAGCCAAAATGAAACTCAACACTTATACAATACAGTTGCAGTAAGAAGCAAAAAAGCTCAAAACTGCCTCTCATTTCTAGTGAAGGCCAGGTAGATTATATTTTCTTGCTACCATAACCTAATGTCATGGTTTAAGACTAACTCACGCAGTCTCTCTCTCTCACTCACTTCCCCCTCTTTCTTCCCCCCCCTCCCGGGGGGATGGGAAGGAGAATCAAAAAGAATGCAACTCCCACAGGTTGAGATAAGAGCAATTTAGTAACTAAGGTATAACACAAGACCACTACTGCTACCACCAATAATAATAATGACAAGAGAAATACAAGGAAAGAATACAATTCTCACCACCTAATACCAAGCCCGACCATGCAGTGCACCCCCACCCTTCCTGGTCTCTGCTCTCTGCTCTCCATCCTGGGCATGACGTGCTGTGGTATGGAATAACCTCTTTGGTCAGTTTGGGTCAGGTGTCCTGTCTCTGCTTCCTCCCGGCTTCCCCTCCTCCCTGGCAGAGCATGAAACTCAGAAAGTCCTTGGTCAGACCAAAACATCACTAAGCAATAACCGAAACGCTGGTGTTATCAGCGCTGTTTCCGGGCCTAAAATCAAAAACAGAGCGCTGCACCAGCTACCAAGGAGGAGAAAAATGACTGCTGCTACTGAACCCGTGACACCTAAGCATCCCTGTTGTCATTTGATCAACCTCTTGGTTAAAACCAATGCTATTAGGAACCATAGGTACCACATTAGCTGCAGCTCACATGGGTGACTCTTCTGGCTTAATATGCTTTGACTTTCTAGCCCTGACTCTAGCCATGGGATCTCTTTGCCTAAGTACAACATGTTAATTACCCTTTATTTCTCAGCTTTGAGTTTCTGTTCCAGCACAGGGTGACTTGCTGCGGTGGGTGGGAACCATCTTCCATGTTGCTGTTCCCTCAGAGGAGCAGGGGGCTTTGAGGCCATGCTCACTTTGCCCAGGGCAGAGCAGGCTGGGGGCTCTCTGGGAGCCCCACCATGAACCTGCATTGCCAGTTTGCAGCCCACGTCCCACACCTGAGGGTGCCTGTTCTGGGAAGGGCCCAACTGGCACATCCTGGCAAGGGCCACAGGACAAGCAAAGTGTAGAACAGGAAAGGCTCAGCTGGTCACCTCCACAGTGGTGGAGAAGGGCTCTGGTGCATGCCTAATGGGTGATGACTTTTCCCATGTCGGGCTACAGTGCCGAGTCAAGACTGATGCCTCTTTCAAGTGTTTAATTTGGGTAAGAAGCATGTTTGAGATAACATTGACAAGTAGATCCTTCAGAGGATCTTCTGACCAGCATGAACAGTATTCTGCCAGGTGTAACATCCATCTTATATAATTTCTTTCATAAATACATCAGCTTCATTCCAACACTGCTGTGTTGCCTTCTTCAGGCTGCTCCAGGAACTTAACTCTCTAGTACATGGAAACTGTCTTCTTATATCCAAGTTGAGGTTTGGGTTATTTTTTTTTTTGGTTGGTTTTGTTTTGGTTTGGTTGTTGTGTTTGTTTGTTTGTGCTTTTTCTTTGATTTTTTCTTTGTTTTGTTGGTTGATTGATTTTTTTTTTCTTTCTTTTCCCATGTCTTAACTGTACTGCATTATACTTACATCTACTTTTTCCTTTGGTTTAAATAGGTCCATATCCTCCATGATATGCCATACTCACGTTGCTGGTCACAGGTGTATATCTCCCCACCAGTACCAGTACTCTGTCTCTGCTGTCTCTTCTCCTGTCTTCATCCATTGCTATATCCCTTTCTACAAAGTTTTCTTGTAGTTATTTTTCCCATTCCCCAAGAATTTAAGTTGAGGTAATATATCAGAAGAAGTCCTTTTCCCTTGAAATCTTTTTCCCTGGAGAAAAACACCCAAAAGTCCATGCCATCTGTCTTTGGAACAGAGGAAAAATTTGGGGCCTGGGATGTGGACAATGTGGGGTTGGGAGTGTCCGTGAAAAAGCAGTTTCCCCTCTTTGCAGACTGCAACAGTACAAAGGCAGCTGTTGCCCAGCTTCAGAACAAGAGAATAAGGGTCACACAACCTGCAAAATGCTGCCCACAGAGGGAGGAGATGGTGGCAAGTGCAGGACAACAACAGGTGAACAAGTAGCAGAGCACGGACTTTCCATCTTCGGGTCATTTTGTGCCATTAGCTAGCTGCATCTTTGGTGAACACCTACTCTTCATAAAACGTCTTCTGTCTACAGGCAAAAACTTCAGAAAAACAACTCTGATCCACAAGGAGCAAGGACTGATCACCTTCTCATCAAAGACAAATTGTTTAGGACTTTTCTATTCTCTGCTCTCTGCTCCCTACCGTTCTGGTGGCTACATCTTCTTTTTAATACCCACAATGGCTATATTATTCATTATACCCCTGGATCCTCCCAGGGTGTCTAGTGTAACTTAAATATTCCAAAAAAGAGCTATGTCACAGATTTAACATCAAGTGCACTTGTAACTACCACCATGTATAAATCATACCTGATACTGGCAACTAAGTTTTTCTTTCTCCTTGTAGCAGTATAATATTTTTATTAGGGAATGTAAATCTAGATGACACAGAGCCTTGATCTCCCATCCTGCTGGCATTCTTATACTCTTTTACTTGATATGCCAGAGTTCTCCTTTAGTATCTTTTATGGAGGTTCATTCAGTATTCACTGAGCAAGAGGAAGCCTGATTTTGCAACATATTCCCAGTGCAGCCAGACCTTTCAAACCTGTGCCATGTGTGTATTTCAATTCTCACCTAGCAGACAACTATATAGTAATTTTCTGTGCTGCTTTCCTGCATCTTCCCAAATGAGAATAGTGATCATTCTGCTCTCAGCTTTTGATTATTAACCACCCCCCCCAAAATGCTGGGATTTCCCATTTCCAAATTTTCACCTGCATCTTTACAGGAAAACACACAAGCTGCTGACAAGTGAGTTCTTGGACTTAACCATGTAGCCAAGCTGTCCCATACAAAACAAAATTGCCACAACTGGCACACGTAACTTACTTCCACCTGAGACAGAATCTTCCCGCTCCTCATGCTTGCGCACTCATTTCCATACACGTGGATTTGGAAGCTGTGGCCATCCTCAGTTTGAAAGTGACTGTGAAAGTATAAGCACGTCACATAGCTCTACTTTCAGCAGAGTTCTTAGAGCATTCCCACAATACAAGCAGCAGCTTAGCACCTGCCAAGTTACAGCATCAGCCTCAGTGTGATTAGCACCACCTGTTTTAAATAGTCAATAGGGGGCCCCCATACAATTTTGCTAGCAATTTTTCTACTGAATTACTCTTTAGCAAAGCTCCAAGGAATGGTGAGAGCACATGTGAAAATGTGCTTCCATTGTTTTTGTGGTAGCAGAGATCCTTCTCCTAAACTTCTCTCATGAAATCTGTGCTTAATTTAAACCTTGTGGTGAGTGATGTCTAATTTTGTTGCACACAGTGGCAACCCAAGTAACCTCAGCAGATGAGAAAGATCATTCTGCAGGTCACTGTGACAGTCCCAGTGTCAGAGCTATTGCAAGGACAGTGCCCTAGTTCTCCTGGATATATCACTATTTCTTGCTATTCTCTGGTAGAGTTTTTCCTTCACTGCTGCAAAAGGAAGACCTATTTTCCCATTGAGTGATTAGCAGTCAGTTCATTGAATAAAGGATGTTCTTAAGCCAAGGGACAGTTTCATTTCCTCTGTCGAGGCTTGAGTTCCCCCTAACACACAGAAAGATACAGATTTTTAAGACAGTGGAGATGTGCGCTACTTCTTGGGGCTGTCCTTTCACTGCAGGGTTTTGGTGACAAGCTGGGGGCACCATATAGGGAAGGAAGAAAGAAGCCAAAACTACTGCAGATGCTCTGGCACTTCATAACCCAGGAGATTAAATCAATGTTTTGCCTGCCCAGAATGAAAACTGTCAGAAGTATGTAGGACTGCTGAAATCTGAAAGCAATTCCTAGACTTTGATATTTGCTTTGTGTCAAGGAAATTCTGATTTTGTAAGCCTCCACCACTCACTAAAGCTCTCATTAGACAGTATTTTTTAGGTAATGTTAGAGGCAGAAGTGTAGGATAAGGGGAATATTCAGAAGAAGCAGTAAGCGAAAAATGGCATTCATTTCAACTATGCTTATTTCCTCTTGTCATGGTTTAAGCCTCTAGAACTCATGCAGTTTTGCTCACTCACTCCCCCCTCTTTTTTCCCCCCGCTCCCGGAGGGATGGGAAGGAGAATCGAAAGAATGCAACTCCCACAGGTTGAGATAAGAACAGTTTAGTAACTAAAGTATAACACAAGACCACTACTGCTACCACCAATAATAATAATGACAAGGCAAATACAAGGAAAGAATACAATCGCTCACCACCTATACCCAGCCCAACCAAGCAGTACACCCCCACCCTTCCGGGTCTCTGCTCTCTGTTTTACATCCTGGGCATGACATGCTGTGGCATGGAATACCTCTTTGGTCAGTTTGGGTCAGGTGTTCTGTCTCTGCTTCCTCTCAGCTTCCCCTCTTCCCTGACAGAGCATGAGACCCAGAAAGTCCTTGGTCAAACCAAAATATTACCAAGCAGTAACCGAAACACTGGTGTTATCAGCGCTGTTCCCAGGCCGAAAGTCAAAAACACAGCACTGCACCAGCTACCAAGACGGAGAAAAATGACTGCTACTGCTGAAACCATGACACCTCTCAAAGAGAAAAAATCAGAGCCTGCCATATATTTATGTCACGTGCTATCTATGCAGTTACTAGGACTGTGTTATTCTTGGCTCTGTTTCTGTTTCCAAGGGGAAATGGATGTCTAAAACTTTGATATTTTTCTTGCTTCCTGCATTCTGAATGATCCCATAAGGTGTCCAGTTCCGTATATATCTAACAAAATCCTCACTGTTTCTGATTCATCAGGATTTGTCTCTTAGTTGTAAAAGTTGACAAAGTTAATTATTATTTTTAAGGATATTTGAAACAATTGATCCAGGTGTGTAACAAGTAGAAAAATGTCACCTAAAAGTAACACAAGAAGCATTGCCTGAATTGCTGAATTTCAATTTGGATCTGTTCAATGCTTTGATGGCAGCAGAATGTAATGGTCATTCTTGTCTAATTTTCCAAATGGAAAAGAGAAATATTTTTATATTTGTTAAGATATAAAAAATTTTATTGAAATGTGAGGGATTTTTATAAAAAATGAAGCACAAAAATTATATAAAAAATGAAAGCACAAGAAGTAAAGAAATGTTGAGCCCAGCTTTACACAACCTAAAATTAACATAGCCTATTCCTATCAATACATTTCCTTTTTTCAACTGAACTGACTGCATCTGGATCTGTATTTGCAGAATGAATATGAAATTCTGTATCATTTGCCGATGTATGTTCTAGACCAGGCCTTTTTTGAGGAAGAAATCTGATGTGGTTAGATTAAAACAGGTAAAGTACATTTTTCTGAATCATAGTAATCATTTTGACAATATATTTATATTAATTAAACAGCTGTGTTTAGAATTTGCTTTAATGCTGCCTATTTGGTTTTTTTGCAGGATTAAGAGTAGAAAAATTAAAGTTTCATTCAGGTTAAGATGTGAAATGTCTTTTTTGTGACACCTTTATTCCCACAGGACAATGTAAAGAACATGAATTCTATAAAAAAAATCCTGCTAGTCATCAAGAAAAGATGATAGGGCATGCTGTACATTATTTCTTCATAATATTGGTTCCAAGACATAAATTGTTTTGTAAGCTGTAGGGATGGTTTTGTTTGTTAGTTCTTTGTTTCTTGGCCAATAGTGATCCTTCATTGTACACATTGGTAGGATTTCAGAAATTGCTTAGGAGGCAAAAATACTCTTTATTAAATGAAAAATAAGAACTTTTGCCTCCTCACTTCTAACTTGTATACAGGAACTGTGTTTCACTGCCCTATGAGGATTTGACTCCTAGGTGCTGGGGGAGGCTGCTTGCTGGTGAGAAAAGTGCTGCTAAGGCGCTTCGGGAAGCAGCAGGCTCTGCCTTCTGTAACATGCAGGATTCACTACAAGCAGTAAGGCAAGAGCCTGCTGGTGAGCAATGGGCTTGATATTTAAGCTTTAATGAAGTAAAGGGAGATAAAAGTATTAAAAATCCCAGTGGTCTTCTCTTTTTAGATTTTTTTCTTTTTAGATTTTTTTTTTCTTCTCACTGTTCCTTCAGCATCAAAATAAATTGTCATATATTATTTTAATAACCCTTCTTTACTGCTGGAAGGTTCTTCCTATCTTCTTGGCAAGATGTTAATTTTCAGATTCTTCCTGTTTTGGATATAAAATCTTTCAATCTGGATATTTATCAATTTTTATGAGTTAATACCCTATATATTTTTAAAATCTTCTTAAAATATCTGTCATTGGATATTTTCTCAAAGCTTGTCTTTTCCTGATGTTTAATACGTCTATGATTTTCTCTCCATGACAACTGCAAAATCTCGATACATAGCCATTTTAGATGCATACATGACTGACAGCTTTGCCTCCTTAAATTTTTCTAAGTGTTTCAAGGGAAGAGGTTATATGACAATTAAATTCCCTAATTGCAAGTTTCACATTCCTTTCTGTGGGATAATGCATCTTGAATGACAGACAAAGCTGGAAGGAAGCAGCTGTTAGTGACTGAGGCTCTTCAGAAGTGGAGAAGGAAGTTTTAATACCTCACTGCTGGCAAATCCATGGTTACTAAAAGTCAGCTCCTTACAGACTTAAAAACAAGTTCTGGGTGGGTAAGCCATCTTTAGCCAGCCCTGCTGGGGGAAAAAAAATAGAAAGGAAAACAGAAATCAGAAAATACATATATTATTCATAATTTAAATGGGTTATTTTGTGGTATAAATTCATAAATTAAATCAGTGTGATTTGTAGTGTCATGGAGTTGTTGAGGTATCTATGAGCAGAGCAGAGAGGGGTTTCCAAATACAAGAGAGAAGTTTTCTTCTTTTACTACTTTGAGGATGAGTTCTCAGTCTTTTTGCCATGAACACAAAGCAAAACCTGTGTTGACTTCAACAGCAGAAAGAATTCATAGCCAGCTCAGCAGGTATTCTGAAAACAATAATTAAGACTCACCCCTGTGAAATAAATGAGTGCTATCACTGTCATTTTACAGATGGGAAAAGTAAGCCACAGAGAAGCTGTAGGATTTGCTTAGTGGTGCATGCAAAGTTGAGTACAAACCAGGCTCTTGCCTAGTAATCTCTCCCTTTAATAACTGGACTCCATAGCCTTCCTAAATAGAGTTGAATGCTAAATGCTGTCGGGACTCTTCACAGAGATATATGTGCCCAGTAAGTCATATGCTGGTAAAAATTCTTCTGTGGTGTACATACATTTAATCTCTTCTGAAGTCATAGCAGAATTTATAATACAGATTTATTTTTTATCCACAGAATTGTTAGGTTTTAAGGAAAAAAAAAATCTTTTTATAAAGTAAAAGCCAAATGCAAGCAATGGAGGAGACTGGGACAAAGGTGTGTGCCATTGGGAGCTCAGACAAGGTACATATAAACACAGGGTGTTTGAAGGAAAATTCCTGCCTTTCATTTTTTGCACATTGAGTGTGACATTGCCATGTTGTTTCCCCTTTGATTTACACACCAGGGGTTACCATTCACAGCCCATAGAGTGACCACTCTGGAATTCAGCAGCTTTAAAATTGGCTATGAACCAACTGACTCAAATGTTTCGTCTCGTGTAATTGTCTTCCAGTAGACATTCATATTAGAGATTTGCTTTGAACCACGCTGCAGTCTGGCCTGTTGAACACAGGTGCCTCTGCTGACTCAAATCTCTTAAGCAATTTCCAGGCCTGTAATTTTCACTTCCTGAGCATGGCTATTGGGGTGGGATCAACCTGGCTGCACTGTCAGCTAGTAATGCCTGGTCCTCCTTGTTTCGATGCAGAGCATTTTCAGCAAATTTAAAATCAACAAAGGAAAGTAGGAACCTCTAGGTTGCAACCAATCTTATCCTAAAGACACTTAAAGACAATTATCCTAAGTCAATTAAATTAGGTCAAATGAATCACACAATAGGATGCTCCTCTGTTCACAGTTCAGGAAGCTGCGTATGCACAGCTCAGTTTTGTCAGGTGAGAAGGACCCTAGCCCTGGCAGCTTTGATGAATTGTGGCTAGAGAAGGTGTTTTAATGATATATCTGCTTTGCCCTCAAAAGTCTGAAGCACCTCTGATACGTGGTTCAGTAACAGGGTAACTGAAGAAATCAGAAAGAAATAAAAGTACTTTGTGCTTTTGGTCCAGTTTCCCCTTCTGCAATCAACAGGAGTTTTGTCATGACTTCAAAGGGAGTAAAAATAGGCCCTCCGTTTGAAGTTTAGTTTGCAAGCTTCTGAAGCATGCTACAATAGCTCAAATGCAAGATGAAAACTGAAGGGTTGAAGCCTTTAATTAAAAATCAACAACCAAAAACCTCAACTTTAAAGCACTAAAGAAAAGCATCAGCTCTGAAGAATATGACCAGAAAACCCTTCAGGGGTAAATTATTCTAATTGTTAACCTTGCACCAATGAGCAGTCACTTCCTCTGGAGAGAAAAATAGAAAGCAAAACAAAAGGGAGGAATTTTCAGCCTGATTGCGTTGATTGTCATTTTACAATGAAAACAGAGAGAAAGGCAAGGGGGAAAAGAAACTTCCTAGCTACTAGAAGGCAGATCTACTGCTGACTTCATCTTCTTTAGATTACTGCAAAGAAAGAAGAGGCTTATTTCAAGTGCCCTGGTGGGGGTTCCTCTGAAATAAGCAAATGTCCCTGCATGGGTGGGAAGAGGGAGAGGGAGAGAGAGACAGAGACAGAGAGAATGCATTCTTCCTTTTCCTTATCAGAATTCCCTCAAAGAGGGAAAGAGAGGAAGGTTGTTCTGGCACATTTGTGTGCTCCTTTAACTCGCAGCAGCAGTGCTTCACGCTGGATTGCCCTGCTGGTACAGGCTGTCCTGCTCTCTGTCTGGGTTATGGCTAAGGGACCACTGACTGGCTCCTTCAAGACTTTTGTTCTTTTCCTCAGTGGGAAAAGGATTCATCAGAGAAGTGTCGCCTGAGGAAGTGATCTGACAACTGGCAACTGTGGAAGGATTCTAATACATTTGCACTGCCATTGCCTTCTTAGAGCTTACTATATGGATTTTACATAAGGAGAGATGGAAAAATTTGACCAGAATAAATGACTGATTTTACTGAGGTACTTGCAGACATTGGGTTTGACATCTCGCAGGTGTCCCATCTGAAAGGTAAATCTGTTCATAATAACTGTGAGAGAGCTGATGAATACCAGCCAAAGTAATAAAACAATTATAATAGTTTCTGTATCCTTTGTGTTTATTTAAAGGCACGTTTAATCATTTTGTAAACTACTAGTATGTCTGAGATAATAAATATTATATGGAGACAGATAAAGGGACAATGATAATACATATGTCAGCCTACAAAATATATAGCACTCAGCATATATGTGAAAACACTGCTATGATAAATCTCAAAATAAGCTCTTACAAATAATTTTTCAATGATGTTCTTGAGAAATGTGTTACAGCTTCCAACATTCCAGCTCGTTAAAACATGATAGATGAAGCATCACTGCGCAATTAGTAATAAAGAAGGTCAATGGTTAAATTAAATACAGGCTGAACCACCCACCGTTCCTGATGCAAACTCAATTAGAGTGAGAAAGACCAAGGGCATATAAGACACCCATCTCCTGTCACTCCCTGTCACATCACCCTTCATGAACCAGTCATCACCTGCTCTCCACACTTTCATCAGCTGTTTTTAGAGCTGCTTGTCCTACACGTACCTTTCCTTTTGGTGAGAGGCATGCTGACCCTCAGGAAAAAACTCTTCTGGGTCCTGGCCCCTATCAGTTTGGAGGAGGTCTCCTACAGGAAGATGAAAAAATATCATCCTAAAAATGCAGGACCCAGCTGAGAGTAAGCTTGTGTTGTTAGAAGAAGAGGTAGAGTGGCTGTGCCTTTGTGCCTTGGAGTGCATGTACTGTCTGCAACCACAGCTTTCCAAGCCTGCGAATCTGTATTTGCCCCCAGGACATGCATGACAAACAGCAGCCTAAGCAATGGAGGTTTTCAGAGGTATTTGCTGAGAAGTTGTGGAGCAGCAAAAGGGAGACACATAATGATTTTGCTGTAGAAGATCAAGAAGCACATCTGCTGAATGACTAGTTTACCAGCAATTAGATACATTAAGCAAATGTGAGACAAGGGAAGACTTGAGTTTAACCTCTAATGACAAGAAGTAAGGATATCTGCTTGCATTTGTTTTTCCCCAGTGCAGTAAATAGCATGGCCAAGAAAACTTCAACACATGCTGCCATCCTTAGTACTATTACTTTAAGTTAATAAAAAATTAAAATTTACATCCTTACTTTCTCCCAAAAAGATCTTTCTCTTCCTTTCACATCATTAAGAAGAAATTTCCTGCTCTCAAAGAAATCATTACCAGCCTAATTTTCAATTATTTTTTCCCATTTCTTATTCACTACCATCTTGTGGATTATGCCTGAGATTTTACTGGCTTCCCTTCGGAAATTAGTTCAGTTCCTCTTAAGCATCTTTGAGAATATCAGAGCAGAAGCAGAAGACAAGTTTATTTTAGAATTTTTTTTTTTTTTTGTAAAGAGGGGAGAACTAGGGAGGAAAATGTTTTAAAGGGGAATAGAAGTATTATGTTACAAAGAAAACAGAAATATGATGAGTTTCCAGAAAAAAAAGAAAAAAAAGAAAATGTGAAAAAAACCTGTAAAATCATGCACGTCTCGTGCTTCTCTTCCTTCCAAATCTGATGGACATATTCAAATGCTGCAGAGGTACACCCAAGTTCTGGAAGTAGCTCCCAGCACACAAACATATTTTAATGGTATAACTGGGAAAGAGAGATCGTACTTCATATGATTAAGGGCATCTACATCTGGCCTTAAGGATTTATAGTAATGAGAGTGGGTTTAAAGTGGTGTATTGTCTTGTCAATGCTAGTATTTGGAACTACATAAGTAAGCAAGCAAGCCACAGTGCTTCAGGTGCAGGACAGTCATTTGAAGTCTTGGGAGAACCCTGTATTGACTGTTTTCTCTGAACTCACTTTTTATATTTTTGATCAGCAAATTTAATTCCATCTTTTTCTAGAGCACTTTATCTCTCTCTGGGTCAGACTAATAAATTTATAAATGCTTCTACGCTGTAGTCAGACTGGTGAGCTTATAAGTGCTTTTATGGTGCTCCACTACCTTCACCTCCTGGAAGCACCTTGTTTTCTACTGGTTTCATGAGACTCTTTGACTTAGTGCCATAAAACTTACAGCTTTTCTGGCAATCAATATGTGGGTTTCTCTTTTCAGAATAACATAACTACAGAATTTAAGTTACTGTCACAATATAATTGTGTTATGTGACATTTTTTTTATCTGTGAAAAAGATAAACATATTTCTTGGCAGAAATATTTACTGTTTTCAGGTATTGGATGTCTATTTGGCAAAACATACTCTTAAGCGTATTTTGATGACTCAAATCAATCATATAATGATTGTCACAAATGATGACCTGAATAGTGCAGTGTCTGGACAAAATCGCTCCCAAATTAAAAAATTTGCTTTGTTTATTTTTGGCATTTAGAGTGGTCTTTCATAGAGCTGAATTCTTCTTCCAGTAAGATTACCACAATTAACATTTTCACCTATGAAATATTAATAATACCTTTCTTTTTGTCTGCCAGGTCTTAAGCCTTTCTACACATAAGTCTCATAAGACTTTTCTTCTGACAGAATGATAATGTCTGGTTTTGATGTCAATCAGTCTTTTATCCATTTCCATAAGTACCCAAGTTACTGTCTCCAAACACTACTGTCTTCCACCTGAGCTTACAAAAGGTAGTAGAATCTGATAGCCCTGGTCAGAAATAGGTCATATGAAGAGGTCTTCATGCCCTACACAGTTACACAAAAATAAGACCATCTGGTTTTTATCCATCGAGTTTATTCTCATTCATCCTGCCAGATTTTTGTTTCTCAAGTGCTACTTCCTTTTCTGCACAGTCTTACAATGTATTCTTTATTCTCTCCACCATGACTAAGCCATCAGCCAATTTTGTCTTTCCTAGATTTAGGATAACTTCTAAATTATATTACAGCTCTCAATTTACTATAACCAATTATATACATCATCATGTCAAAGAATCCCTTCTGCTGTTTCAGAGTCGTAAGCAGTTCATTCTTACTCAGCTTTAAGTGGCTTCTACCTTTTCATTGTTAAAAACCACACACCTTTCTGCCCTCCCTTAAAGCATTTTTTAAAGCTTTATTTCTTTTGTCATGATGATGGCTTTATGTCTTGCCCCTCAAGGCATCAGGTATCACAATATCTCATGTCTCATTTCAAAACAAAATAATATTCATGATCTTCTCTAGCACAGCAGTCCAACAGGAACAGAGAGATTCAGCTTTTGTTTCTCACAACCCGTTCAAATGAGTAATTTCATGCAACGGCATGTGAAGCAAAGTCAGGACAGACCAGCATCCTGTTCCTACTAGCCAGCTCTTTACTGTTTCTGAAGGTGGTTGGACTTCTTCCAACAAACGTTAATTTGCGGGGCTAATATTAAACTTTATCTTTCATGTAACATTTTTCCAAGAAAATGAACACACGAACAATGAACTTGTCATCTCACTCTTTTGCATCATATTTTTTGAATAAAGCACTAGAGAAACAGGCAAAAAGGAAGAGGCCAAAAATGGGTGTGAAAAACCAAACAGCTTCTGTAAAATCACATCTGGAAGATTTTGGCTGTATAAGCAACCATCTTCCAAACCTGTGGAATAAAAGAGCTGAATGCTCACAACCATTTTCCTCTATTTTTTTTTTACTAGATCTAAGAGCTTTCCCTGGACCTTAGGCAATAAAGAGGCATGCTTTGTAAGCCACTATATTAATTAATTCTCATTTGCATATAAACAGCTTAATTTATAATAAGGTGTATCCCTCAGCCTTTCTAAATGCAAATTGTATTTGTTACATAAGAAAAACACATGCTGCAGTCAAAATGGCCTGTAAGACAGACCAGGTATTATTACAAAGCTACTTCATTTCCACTGCAAATGGTTATGCCTAGAAAGTCAAGCCTAGGTTTTGCAAAGAAAATCAGGCTATTCCTAGTACATAACAAAGATGTATATTTCTCTTTAAAAAAAAATAATTTAAGGCATGTGACATTGGTAAGAGGCTTAGAAGAAAAACATGGTAAAGTCAAATCAAGCTGGCAATTGCAGAGCACTTGTGTGCCCTGAAAAGTGGAGAAGGGTATGGAGTTCCCCAGGTCAGCTGCTGGCCTGCAAGAAGGATAATGCTGTCAGTGAGATGTGCTGCGTAAACCAAAAAGCTGTCCTGAGAAATAGGGTGAATTAGCCCATGGTCAGCAGTGTGCTAACTCCTCTGCCCTTGTGACTGGTGGAGAGCATTGTCCTGCAGAGTGTAGATGTGCTACATAGCTTGCAGCTGGTGTGGAAATGCTAACATGATGTTTTTCTGAACTGAACAGGTATGTACCAATCTCTCTCTAGAGCTGTTCACCTTCTGAAATGCATAATTCAACCTTTTCACTTGAATGCGAGGACCTTGATGTTACACCACAACTCTAGTTCACTTGAAATTATATGCACATTCCTGATTCTTAACATGCCTTTCAGTAAAAGTAACACCTGAAAAATGGATGTTAAACCAGACAGACACAGGACAAAAAGTACCGATTTTATAGCTCTATGGAAATATTTCAACCAACTCTGTGTTCTCCTAACAAATATACATATCTTGGCAATATTCATAACTTTTCTTGAATTTTATATGTTCGCTAAGAAGGAGAATGTTACAACATTTGCATTTGGAAATTGAGAATATATTTGATCAGGCAGCAAGAGCTTCAGCCCACCCAGGTGCTCCTTAGTCTTCTTAAGGATTCAGTCTCCCTTCCTTATCACAACCATGACATGACCGAACAACTAAAACAGATTTATATAAAGACATATTAACAGCATAACAATACTGTCCAGCAACTACTGCATCTGCAGCTTCCAGAAATAACTCAGTCTCAGTAAGCAATGTGAAACTACAACTACAAAAATGTGAAAGCAGCTCTAATACAACTGAAATAGAGGTACTCTGCCCACTTTCTTGCAAGGTTTCACATTGGCCAGGCTGCTCTGCAAGTGTTCTTGGCCAGGAGGACATCAACTACTGTTGCATATAGGCTGTCAATAGGTGTCAAGTTTGTGATCTCTATCTTGGCGTATTTACCAGCTGTTTTAGTGAAGGACTGATAATGCACAAGAAATTTCTCTTCCTCAGCCAGTCTCCTTCATAAGACTGTAAGGAGTTTCTGGGGTAACTGCTGAGTGCTCCTGCAGTTATCTTTAATTTTTCTTTCAGTGAATCTGTATACCCACTCTTACATATCAATTCAGTTTTCCAGGCTCTGTGTAAAGTCTCTTTCCAAGAAGGAATCTAAGAAGGAGTCTAAGGTGTTTCTCATTCACTTTTTCTAGTTGCTAAGTTGTAGCAGGTCCTTATCCTGCAGGTTGACATAATTGTGCATGATCCTGGTCTCACTACTTGAGTTTTGCAAAAACTCAAACTTGAGTTTTACAAACCCAGCTTTTGCTTTAGTCCTGCTATTTTTTCTCAAGGCACCAAGACCCTTAGTCTTTGTCCTTATTCATGTGTCTGGATTGGTTCTACCTTCCAAAGGAAAGAAAATCCTTAAATCAAACCAGTGTTTCCTGGGAAAAGGAGAACTGGACAAGAGAGTGACAGCTGTCTAGGACAGTACGTGGAGAAAAGTCTGATGTAATGGCATAAAGAGAAAACACTCTTATGTTTTTAGTTTTCCCCTTAGTCACCTGCGTATTTTCCATACAAGTAAAGCGCTTTGTGCACCCTCCCACTAGCATGGCATAAAATAGAGTACAGATCTGAGAGAAAGATTTTTTTAAAACCTCTGAGCCTAAAAGTTCAGTTCATTCTTGTCTGTTTTGAAACAATATTTTTCAGGAAAGACTGAGAATGTTCCATTCTTATGATAAAAACAGAGTCGAGAAGTATCTGCTTCCATCTTCTGAGCTTTTCTTTAATAATAGACTATCCTCTGGCTTTAGCATATGGCCAGAATATCACACAGAACCACAGTTTCTTATTATAGATTAGGAACAGCACTGAGCCAACTGCAGTTTCAAATCCATCTGCCCATACAAAAATAGTTCCTCACTGGGATCTTCCTTCTAATGCTGAACTATTTCTGCCCACAAATCCTCTTCCCAAATGACTTAGGAAAAAATGTACTTTTCAAAAACGTAATTAAAAGGAAAGAGAGCTACCTCTACCTACCCCAACAGTGGCCTGGCATTAATCAAAAAGCCTGCAGTCCTCTGAGATCCTGTTGGGATAACTTTATAATGCATATCACCATTGTGTTGATTCAGTATTCTGTGAATATCCATATGCAGTCTTTCTCCTGCAATCAGATTTGTCAGAGCAAACTGTGGTATCTATGCAGAGCCCCTCTGTTGTCTGTGCTTTCAGCATCATTGCAAAGATTTATGGCCTCCCTTAGGTCTGTATCCACTGGACCATTTCCTGGCTTTCCATTGCTCCCTTGCTTTTCAGGAAATATTAAAAAAATAGGTGCTAGGTTTGTTTGATTGTGGTTATGGGCTTTTTACCCCCAATCTGACTGCTTTTTCTCCTGTGCATTTTACTGCCCATTTTTTCCCCAAATTCCCTGTTATTCTTCCCAGCCAGATGACTTTCCTACTTAAAATTCTTTTTGGCATATTTAAAAAAAAATAAATCCACCATCTTTACGATCTCATTTAAAGCTTATGAGCTCAAAACTAAATACATTTTCTTCCAACAGAAACAGGACTTCTGCAATTTGTCCTCAGTTGAAATATTCCTTTTCTGAATTGCCTGATGACAATAATATCCTTAGTTGAAAGAGGGGATGAAGCTGTGTGATTAGGCAGTTTAACCTGAGTGCTTTCTCTGTTGCATTTTGAATTCAATACTGCAGATCAGGCACTGCGCAAAACTCACAGGAGCCCAGCTCTTATATCCCTGTCTTAGCTGTGTATTGGTTTAACTCCATGCAAGTCTATGAGGTTACACCAGTGTCAGATTGGAGAATCAAGTCTATATTAATTTAATTTTTGCAAAGCCAAATCTTTTTCTAGCTAATTTCAAAGCATTCAGAATATATCTAGCTATTCTCCTCAATTTAGAGCCTGCTGCTGAAGTACCAGAAGCTCAGCCACTTCTGTGCCCCTGCAGCATTTCAGTGAAATTCCTACGGTACATCACTCCCAGAATGCAGAAAAGCCTTTTAGACAGGTAGAAATGGAGCTGTATAAGCTGAAGTGACTGTATGAAGTTTCTTACTCATAGGTAAGGAATTAGTGGGGAATGGAGACGGAAATCAAATACTACATTAACAGTTTAACAGCCTATGCAAATTACAGCAGATCATCACACATTTACTTGAGAGTATCTATGAAAAATCCTCAGACTTTCAAAAAAAGTTAGAGATAAACCAGAGTCTCAGAGTGCTTTTTGGGTAAATGTCTAGGTACACATTACAGATCCATCAAAGAAGGGAGTATTGTGTGCAGTTCTGGTGTCCTCAACATAAGAAGGACATGGAACTGTTGGAACAAGTCCAGAGGAGGGCCACGAGGATGATCAGGGGACTGGAGCACCTCCTGTATGAAGATAGGCTGAGAAAGTTGGGGCTGTTCAGCCTGGAGAAGAGGGGGCTGTTCAGCCTGGAGAAGAGAAGGCTGCATGGAGACCTCATAGCTTCCTTCCAGTATCTGAAGGGGGCCTATAGGGATGCTGGGGAGGGACTCTTCATCAGGAACTGTAGTGAGAGGACAAGGGGTAACGGGTTCAAACTTAAACAGGAGAAGTTTAGATTGGATATAAGGAGGAATTCTTTACTGTGAGGGTGGTGAGGCACTGGAATGGGTTGCCCAGGGAAGTTGTGAATGCTCCATCCCTGCCAGTGTTCAAGGCTGGGTTGGACAGAGCATTGATTGGCATGGTTTAGTGTGAGGTGTCCCTGCCCCTGGCAAGGGGGTTGGAGCTAGATGATTTTAAGGTCCTTTCCAACCCTATCTATTCTATGATTCTATGATTTATGATTTCTATTAGCTGTTGAAATGGTTCATGGTCACTGACAGAAAAACTTTGAATAAAGAAAGGTAAATTGCTGCAGACTCTATCTCACTTTATTTTTCACAGGGTAAAAAAATGGCTGGATGTTTGGACCCAAAGACTGGTAGTGAATGGAGTTAAATCCAGTTGGTAGCTGGTCACAGGTGGTGTTCCCGAGGGCTCATTACTCACGTCAGTTCTGTTTAATATCATTATCAACAATCTGGACAAGGAGATTGAGTGCACCCTCAGTAAGTTTGCAAACAACACCAAGTTGCCTGGAAGTGTTGATCTGCTTGAGGGTTGGAAGGCTTTACAAAGGGATCTGGACAGGCTGAATTGATGGGATGTGGCCAGTGGTATGATGTTCAACAAAGCAAAGTGCTGCGTCCTGCACTTGGGCCACAACAGCACCCATGCAATGCTACAGGTTTGAGGAAGAGTGGCTGGAAAGCTGCCTGCTGGAAAAGGACTTGGGGGTGTTGGTCCACAGCTGGCTGAACCTGAGCCAGATTGTGCCAAGGCAGTCAAGAAGGCCAACAGGCAGCAGAGAGAAATAGTGCAGCCAACAGGAATAAGGAAGTGATCATCCCCCTGTACTCACCACTGTTGAGGCTGCACCTCGGATCCTGTGTTCAGTTCTTGGCCCCTCACTACAAGGGACATATTAAGGTACTGGAGCACAGATTTCACAGAATCACAGAAGAGTTGAGATAGGAAGGAGCTTCTGCCGGTCTTCTATTCCAACCCGTCAAGCAGAGCCACCGAAGCAGGTTGCCCAGGATCACACCCAGGCAGGTTTTGAATACTTGCCAGGATGGATGCTCCACAACCTTTCTGGTCTACCCTTTCCAGTGTGTGAATTAGAGGAGTTACTTTTTAAATTATATAATTTTGAAAAGCATATCCAAATTTTCTCCACAAGGATGATACAAGGAGTTTTGTGGCTTGTTTATCAATAATTCAGAGTACATAGAAACATACACACAAAGCCAGTTTACCCTGGCTGGAAATACTGCAACCATTTTGAGCAGCTTTTCAGCTTTTTCATTTTTCATTATACATACACCTTTTGCCACAGAGCTAGTGAAATAGTAATTTTTTAGACACTCATCTTTCTCCTTTGTGATTCAATACAGCCATTAATGAAAGATTTGCCATACTAAGAAGTGAACAACTACTGATCTGGACAAAAACTAATAGGAGCGTTTCTTAAACAGCTAGAATAAAGTACAAGGGAACTGTAAATGCCAGTCTTCTGCAAAATAAAGATAATTGCATCCTGCAAGATAAGCTCTCTTGTTCATCTGTTTTAATGGGAGGTCTGAAAGAGTGATATAAAGCATATGTTTTTCATCTAGGTTCCTACATTCCCTATATGCTCTCTTTTCTTCATTTAACTTCTTATTTTCCATCCAGCACAAGGCAGCTCACCCTCTGCCTCACCAGCTGCAGTGGGGGCACTGAATGAGGGAAGCCCTCCACTCCATCGTTTTCCCAGCAGGACTCCAGCTCTGTTTCATCTTTCTCTTCCTTTTTATGTCTTCAAGCATTCATAATACCTCTTACTCAGGGACTAACTATATGTTCTGGTTGCTTGGAAACCATTGTTGAATGGCTACGTAGTATTTAGGTAAACCTGTCTGGTAATTCGCCCACCTTCTTTCTCATAGTAAAGTTTTAAGTACTGCAAGTGATTCTTTTAAACTTTCATTTTCATTATCTTTAATGTGGTTCTTAGGTTGTTCTCTGTTCTTACAAACACCACACTTTTATTTTGCTTTCCTTTTCTTTCATCTTTATCCTCCAACGTAAGTTTTAGTGCCACATTATGTACATCCTTCTAATGAAAAAACAACTGAAAAAGCCATCACAGCCAGAGCCCTGGAAGCCGGCTTTGTCTGGGGGTATAATGCCAAATCCCAGGTTCTACTCCTGAAATGTTGCAAGAGGATAAAAAAAGACCTGCTCCCTTCATCCATGCTCGCTTGAAGCTGCTGTTGAATGAGGAGGAATTGCAGGACCCTCCCCAGCTCTCCTGAGGCTGGGAAACAAGAAACATGATGAGGTCTTAGCTGGTTAACACTTGACTATAGAAGGATCAAAGGCTAAAATAGGTGGCAGACCCACTGAGAGAGCCAGAATGAGGGCAGAGAAAAGGCTCTTTGTCCTTCCAATGACTTAACTGACTAAGGTACGATTCACCAGTAACTTCCTTAGCTACATTTTGCTTTTTATGAACACCAGATGTTTTCTGTGTATTTATTATCAAAATTCCAGTATGAAATGACCTTATGTCCAGCATGGAATCTTATAATATATCTTATTAATCCATGGACAGAGTTAATATTTTCAAAAGGATATGCTCATTTCAGTCTTCAGAATTCTTTAGGACTCTTGAATCTGTACCTACATTTCCTATAATTCTCTGTGTCAAATATAAAATTCTTAATATTATTTTACTCCACTAGTAGGTTTCTGAGTCTTAGGGATATTCTAGTTGATTGTCTAACTTTGAAAAAGAATCAAGTAATTCACTGTGGGTGACTGGCTATCTCCATTGAAGTAATGTGTCTCGGGTAACTTGGATCACAAATAAACTGATTGATAGCTGAGGAGATATCTGCCCATTTAAAATAGCTATGGAAATGTTTCTAGTTAAGACCAAGATTAGTGACCCACTGACTCTCAGTTAAAGGTGTCCTATATTCATTTGTCACTTGTGCTCCTTCCTTATCATCCCAGCCTGGAGTCAGACTTTTTTGTGCGTTCTGGCACTGGTCAGTCCCTGACCCTCCGTAGTTAAAAGTGCTGAAGGATCTGCCGATCAACAAACCTGCATGAAAATGTGTTTGTACTGTGTTAGTGCAAGTTAGGGTCAGAAGTCCCTCTTTGACAGATACCAAATTAAAGCAATACAGTTAATTATCTTTCCTTGCAAGTACTTTATAGTACTTAAAGCTTCAGCTTCAAGTATTATACTTCAAGTGCTATACATCAAGTACTATAATACTTGAAACTGAAGATTCAAGTACTTGAAGCTGAAGGTCCAAGATGCTCAGAAGTCAGCTTTAGAACATTTTAAAAAAATTGTTTGAAGAATGAAGCTCTTTGTTAGTGCTAAAACCAGAAGCTGCTCAATATGACTTCAAAGACCATATCCATGCCTGGAAGCAGCTATGGCTTCAAGTGAAGACACAGCACAATGAAGAATCACAAAGAGTCTCCCAGACATCACTTATGCTACTTATGTCACCATGTTTTCCATCCTGTGAGCTCTATTTCTATAATCTACAAGAAAATCAGACGAAATGTGACTCTGCTGTCCTTTCCCTGGGAAGGATGCACTGCAGTGGAAGAACAGGCAACAGACTAACCCCTGACACAGGAGGAATGTTCTTCACCTTGCCCTCTGAATATTTTAATCCCAGAGGCTCCAAAGAGCTTGTATTTCTCACACCCTTCAAGTTATTTTATTGTTACATCACACCCTTATCTTGAAAGTGATGTTCTTAATGTTAGGTATATAATAGAGAGAAAGTCTGCCAAGGGTCAAAAATCCAGCCTTTTAAATTTGTACATAAGCACCAGTCTAGAAGTGATGAGCTCTTCAATAGACCTGAAAAGACTCAGGGGTCACTGTATCATTTTGGCATGGTCCTCTGATCCTCTTATTTCTCTTACACTGTCTGCAAACATTTTTAAAAACAGCCAAATGCTTGCATCTCAGTGTCCTGTATGCTGGGGAAAGAGGGAGAGAGAAGGAGAACCATTTATTTTGCTGCCTTTATTCCCATGAGAACAACTAATCATGTGGTAGTAGAACAACAAGTTCTGCTAGGCACACGGAATCCGCTTATGAGACATCTCTGCATACTCTTGAGGTTTCATTAGCTTTAAGTGGATATTTTTCCACTCCTCCAGATCATTGTTATTTCAAAACCAAATTTATTCAAACCAGTGAAAGACACATCTCCTGAAGTATGCCAACTTCAAACTCAAGCACCAGAAGTACTGCATGTATTTTCTGAAAACAGTTCAATGATTTAAAAAATGCATTAGCTACAGAAATGGGGTTTTGGTAAACTCTTTCTTTTCACACTGTAAGGAATGCTAATAATTACTGTGATTTTTGTCATCCTTCTAAGACACTGAAATTATTATGGAGAAATAATTTTTCTATATTGGCTGCATTGCAAAAATAACCAGTTCTGTGTTTGTTATTTGATCATCTAGGGAAAGAGTAACACAATAGCTACACCCAATGGAAACTTCATTAACTGCTATTTTTCTAATAAAAATTGCTAGGATTTTCTTAACAGGAACTTAATAACCAAGGTCAAACATAAATACTTAGGCCAGTTTCAACAGTTGCTTTTTCATGAAGATAAATTCCTCTTTAAATGGCTTCACATCAAGTAATTTTTCATCTTCATAATTCAAATTTTCCTTGTTATTTATCTTTTAATACACAGCAATGTTGTTCTTTTGACTGGTTTTTTATCTTCTCCAAGTAGTGCACTTGGACTAGCATAATAAATTAGGTCACATTCTTCTCCTTACTGGCTTCTAAGGTTTCTACTTCATTGTGGCAAAAAAAAGAGTAGCTTTCAGATTATGAAACACAGGAGGTGTTGCCAGGTTACATTTTGTGTTTGCAAGGAAAACGATAAAGGATGCTTTAATATGGGTAAGAAGCATCTTCAGTTTTATGGAATGTTATAGAATAAGGACTTTCAAAAGTCCCTTCTAGTCCAACCGCCCTGCAATAGGCAGGGACATCTTCAACTAGATCAGGTTGCTCTGAAGTCATGCCTGACCTTGAAGGTCTCCAGGGGTAGCACATCCACTACCTCTCTGGAAAACCTGTTCCAGTGTTTTACCACCCTCACTGTAAAACTTTCTTCCTCCTGTTCAGCCTGATCTTCCTTCTTTTAGTTTAAAACCATCACCCTAGGTTGATGAGTCCTAGGTTGAATAGGGTGAGTCTTATTGCAACAGGCACTGCTAAAAAGTCTCCCCATCTTTCTTATAGGCCCAGTAGTTAAAGGTCACAATAACATCTCCCTGGCGTCTTCTCCTCTCCAGGCTGAAAAACCCCAACTTTCTCAGCCTTTCCTCATAGAAGAGGTGCTCCAACCCTCTGATCATTTCCATGTTTTTCTCTGAGGCTATAGGTGCCAATAAACAAACAAAGAACGGATGCATGTGTGAACCTTTTTTAGACAGTTTTTGCCTTCTGAATTTTCCTAGGACAGTGATTTTTTCATGAGAAGTTGGAAAATTTTGATGGAAGTTTAAAATTTCCATTTGGTTTAAGGAGGATGAAAAACCAACTTACGTACTTGATCCATATATACAGGATTATACCTTCAATAGAAATACCTTTGGGAGCTTTGTTACCAATTGAACCAGGATACGAAAATATAAATAGAGGGAAGAAAATAAAATAGTATTCTGGAGTTTTACAGTCTGCAGTGCATATGAAATAATTTTGACACCACAAATTGAATGTCAAAGCAAGAACTGAGAAATAGAAAGAAATAAAGCAATGGACTTGCAACTCATGCTTCTGGTGAAAAGTGGAAGATTTCGTTCTATGGGGTTTTTTTTGGTTCAAGTTTGCACCATGGGTGATTTAAGTTTGGCAGATTAACTTTTGCCTCAGAAAAATTGGCAAAATCTCAGTTTTCAGTTAAGTTTCATTACTGGGAATTTAGGGCAAGTTTCTATAAAAGTTAATAAATGAAACTTAAGAATTTGCAGATTTTATTTTCTTTATGAAATTGGATTTTGACAGTGTATAGCTATATTTTCCACTCATATTCCCCACTGGTGCAAAGAAAAAGCAATTAATGAGCTGCAGTGTGCTTTCAGAGTTACAATACACCGTTGAACCTAAATGTGTAACTGCTTCTACTCCCCTGCTGCCCTGACCAGCTCTGTTGCATGACATGTTGTTTATACATTCACAAAAAACAACCATGATGCTCCTTATAGACATACAAGAGAAGTTGATCTTCCTCTGGAGGAGCAAAGATGCCAAGATCTAAAAAAATATGAAGGCAGATAAGATGTAAAGGACCTCTATTATGAGATCAGTGATGAGAGAGAAGGGAGGAACTCTGTCCCTGAGAGCCACCAGCATCCATCGGAGAGAGCTTCCATCCACCGTGCAGGGTCCAAATTGGAGTACTGCCATATAGCCATCACCCAAAACTCACAAAAGGTTTCAACATTAGGAGGAGGGGAAAAAACCTACAAAAGCCAATTTCCTTCTCCCATGCTACTGCTCTACGAAGAACCCAGTCAGCTGCCAAGAAAATCAAAATGACGCAGAATGAATGGGCACAAGTCATCGCTCAAATCATAGAATCATAGAATAGTTAGGGTTGGAAAGGATCTTAAGATCATCTAGTTCCAACCCCCCTGCCAGGGGCAGGGACATCTCACACTAAACCATGCCACCCAAGGCTATGTCCAATCCAGCCTTGAACACCGCCAGCGATGGAGTATTCACAACTTCCCTGGGCAACCCATTCCAGTGCCTCAACACCCTTACAGGAAATAATTTCTTCCTCATATCCAGTCTAAACTTCTCCTGTTTAAGTTTGAACCCATTACCACTTGTCCTATCACTACAGTTCCTCATGAAGAGTCCCTCCCCAGCATCCCTATAGGCTCCCTTCAGATATTGGATATACCAGCACATTTCGTCAGCTTCATCTGGATAGACTTAGAGGGGCAGAAAAGCCTTTGCTAAAATCACATGGATTTTTTCCCTCTGAATGTCTAGCCTTTATCATTGCCTATGGAAATGGGACACCCTCACTGATACAAGGCATCCACTCAAGTCTGTCCTGCAGAGGACTTTTCTACACACAGCCTGCTATTTTTGTTCTGCTCTTCAGTTGTCACAGCTGGAAGTTCAACACAGTGAAAATTCACCAGGTAGAAAACTAAAGGTCAAAGTTCAATGCTTATTAGCAAAAATGCTTTTAATGAGAATCTTGTAGATAGTATTATCCAACCATGTGTAAGTGCCTCCCAGATCACATTTCTCAATCAAACTATTGCTAAAAGCAGCTATGCTGATTGCAATTTGCTCAAAGGATGGTTAGAGGTTGCTGGGAAGGTGCCAGTATATCTGTTGCTGGAGTATATGCATGAAAAAATCCAACGACAAGCAAAAATCCTGCTGAAAAAACCCAACATAAAAAGGTGTCATCAGAAATCCCTGTTTGAGCATGGAAACCATAGAGCAAACAGGGTTTTAATTTGCCTGCATACAGCAAACCAGTTGTTACACAGAAAGATCCCTGCAAAGGCATGTTTTGCCTTGAGATTTACCACCAGGGTTAGCAGAAACCTTGCCAAAAGTGGCTGTTCTTCAGACAGCACTGTCCTCCTAAGCAAAAGAAGCAAATTGGTTCAACTGAGAACATGTGTGTTCCTCATGTGGGGAAGGTCTTCTTCACAGTGTCTGTCATTTATCCGGAAAAATAGGAAGAGGCTCTGGTGAGACTGATGACACGTCTCTGCCTTTGTCTTCAATTCAGAGCAGTCGGGGATTACCTTTTCACTAACCTGGCGAGCACAACTTGGCTTCAGGCTCCTTCAGATCCTCAATACTGGAACTCATAGGGGAAAAAATTAAGAAAAAAAATAATTATAAGCATATTTTTGAAGGGGAGGTGGTAAAGCTTTCATTTAAGCTCACCCATCCAAGTTGTTTCTTATCTTCCCATAAAGATGCAGGTGCCTATACAGCAAAATGACTTCAACATCCAAAAGAACAGAAAGGACTCTGAGCTCGCCCCATAAAGATTTTCCTGCAAAGACATGGTAGTGCTAGGTTCATGCCATTAGCCTTTTCCTACTGTAATTAATTAATTCAGGGAAATACTGCATTCAGGGAATTAGGTCTGACAAAACAAAATATCCCATTTTTTGCATGCACTGAAGACAAGGGCAGATTTACCACTGACTCTGAGTCAGCAATTCTTTGACTCATCAAGCTAAAACATCTGTTTATATATGCAGCTGTAGCATATTGACTGTAACTCAGCCTATCTGCTGAGTCAGGGAACAAAGCAGCAACATGAGCAAATGGCAGACCATGGGCATGCCCTGGTTTTATCTCTTTTTCTGCCTTCAATTCCTTGCCCACCTCCAGGTTCATCTTAGAAAACAAAGACTCCTTGTTTCATTTCTTTGCAAGCGTTCCTATTTCCAGTGTAAAGGTCTTCAGGAGTTAAGACTGACCTTTTGATTGGCACCTGACCAACACCTTTGAGGAGCTACTGCTGCAATACTAAGCCAGGCTGTTGTCCCTATGTAGGGAATCACAGGATTTGGGGGGTATTGCATGTGCCTTACCCACACAAACTAGCCACATCCTGAGGCCAAACACTTTATCTTGAGTCACAGCAATCCATGGGCATACAGGGAGCTTTACAAGTATATGAAGTGACAGCTCCATACCCTGAATATCTGATAATTTACAGTGGGATTTACACAGCAAGGATCTCAACAGACAGCTGAAAAGGGTATAAGAGGACAAAAATTACAAGCATGGAAGATACTGAGATGGGCTTGATGTTGTGTGTCCACTTGGGGAGTGTTTGGGAGAACTTGCAGCACACATGGACAATTTTTTTCTCCAGCATATAATATAGCCTGATTTTACAGTGCTCCTCATTCAAGGATAAATTTACATTTCCTTGGTAAAAACTGTAGAGGGCTCATATTTATCCACTTTATTCATTCACTTAAAAGTGCAATTAATTCACAGATACCACCACTTCCTTCAGGCTACTTTTTAGCATGAAACTAATATTTCTGGTCCAGTCAAATAAGCAAAATAAATTTCTTTAACTGTTTTATCTTTAAGGTGGCTGTGGGGAAATTTACAAAGACCTGAGTCAGTCCCACACATCCCTGCTGGCGGTTTGATCAGCCTCATTTCATTACTTGTGTTGGTGCATGGCTGCTGCAGGTTGTAACACCTCGCTTTGTCTGGAAAGCGAGCAAGCATTCAGAACACATTACTCACAGGCTGCAGCTCCTGGCAAAGTCACCTTCGTGCCACATAACTTGCACAGTGACTGCAGCTTATGAGGGAGCTCTCCAAAACCAGGACAAGATTGACAGGGCAAGATTCTACTCTGGCATGAGTGGCTCATGAACTGTGCCCTGTTGCTTTTGTTGCTTTGCAAATGGTTGCTCTTAAAGAATGACCATTACAGCCTTGTGATTTGATTTTGTGCCTATCACAGAATGTGACAAATGGCCAACTTTCCCTGTTAAAGCTACTTTCTCCCTGTGTTCCTCCTACAATCAAGGGAGAGGGATGCCCCTGTAGATGGCTGTAAGTGAAGACTCCTTCTGTACGTGATTCATTCAGTGTCCTCTGATTATAACAAGACCCCAGTGAGATTAGCTCCACAAAGATAACAGCCTTCACAAAGATTCTTTATGCATGCTTTGATGCCTATCACTGAGCTCAACAACTAATTGAGCTGAATATTCTTTTCAAAAAGATACCTGTTCTGGAATTAAAAGCACTACAGAGAAGATCATCTGATGTATCTGTCTCAGCCACTCACCCTCACTTTGCTTTCTAGTCCCAGCAGGAAAATAGGACATGCAAAGTCTTTTGGAAAAAAATGATACGCTAAATGATACCCTGAAGTGCCCAGAAACTAAGGGATCACTTTCTGAGGTTCAGATGAGATGAGTCTACCTCAAACAATGCTGATTATACCGCTGCTTCTCTGCTTTCATTATCCCTTCAATTTCATTTTCTTTTTTACCTGGTAGAAAGGTTTTCCTGACAGCCAAGAGAATCGCAAACAAGTAAAATCTCATCATCCATTAAGAGAGAGAGGGAGAGACTTCTTGTCTGTGTATCTGTGCAGAGATGCTCATAAACATGAAAAACATGTCCTAGAGCCTCATTAATGTAAAAGCAAGCTAAAAATGCCAATATACCTACTAAATAAATTGCATGATTTGCAGGCCTTCCTAATCTCTGAGCACTTAGGGTTGACAACACTGTGAATAACAGCTTCTGGCCCAAAATGAAACGGGAATTTTATAACTTTAATGCAGAATGACACAAAAGATAAATAAAGATGATCTGAAACCTCTGTCAGAAAATTCATAAACAGGACATTCAAGAGAAAGGTATTCACATTCAAATGTCTGCTTACACCATAAAACAATCAGATCAAAACTGCAAGGCACATTAGGAAAGAGTAGTAAGGCATTTCCACTATCTGTCGTGGTGGAAGGAAAGGGGAAATATAAGACATGGTCAACATATCCAGAAGCTACTTGAACCTTGCAGTCTGCACATCAGCTGAAAGACAAGAATTTAAGCATGTGCTGAGACTTCAACTAAGTCAACAAATCATTATGTAGACCAGAAACCTCTTGCAGTCAAGTTCTCATTCACAGTGACAATCCATTTTCAGCCCCACCTGGAGGTCCAGGCTTTCTCTCAACCCAAACCCTAATCCAAACCCTAAACGAATCACAAAGACTGGCCTCTTTCAAACCCACACTTCCACTCCCTGTCTCATTTTCAGTCTTCCGTCTCTGTGCATACAGGATGCATTACTTCTGTGAAGGAGCTGGGAAAGCAAATAACAGCATATCAAGCTCAGCTCTGTATTTCAATTGCCCCATGATAGTCACTTGTCATATATCTGATATTGGCCTTCTCCCTGGTACTTACACTGTCATCTTCAGCAGATCTTGTGTACCTTCTTCAGCAGTCTTTTTCCTGTATGAGCTCACCCTACAAGGATGAAGTTCCAGGTGTGTACGAGCAGCTCTAGAATGCCCCTATTATGCATCCAGGTGCTCAAAGAATTAAGTGCCTCAGCCAAGGCTTTAAGACAATGGGACTAGCTTAATGTGCACTTACATAAATAGAAATATCTGACCCTGAAAAAATCATTAATTAGACTCACCAAAAGTCTTGCTTTACACAAATAAACAATTTTTTTCTCTTTCATTTGGCATCAGTTTGTCATACATTAACATGCACTAGACTGTCTTCTCAGGACTTTCCCCTTGAATATGGGGATTAAAAGGTATTTTAAAATTAGGAAAAGTATTCTTAGACATGCATATCACTCCTGGAGCCTAAGCTTTAACACATATATTCAGAATATAACCTTGACTTCCCAGTAAGTGCATTCATCTACTATCCACGATGATGGATCAGTAATGAAAGAAAGTAGAGAAGGCATTTCCTTCTCACATGCAAAACATTGATCTTTCAGAAATTTACTTCAATTTGCAATACCAAACCATGACCTTGAATGTCAGTGGAATTTTCTTTTAAGTTGCTGCATTGGGTCTGTCCGGGGTGAGTTAATTTCCTTGATAGCAGCCTGTATGGTTGCTGTATTTTGGTTTTGTGGCTAAAACAGTGTTGATACACACCAGCATTTTGGCTGTTTCTGAGCAGTGTTTGCACAGCCTTGAGGTATTTTCCATTTCCCACTTTGCTCCCCCAGAGGGCATGCTGGATAGCTGACACAGAAACAAAGGGGTATAGCATGACACATAATGTGATGCTTAGCAATAAAAACTGAGGGGTGGGTGGCTTAGAGGAACTTGTCATTCCTTAGAGACTGGCTGGGAATCAATCTACATGTGGGAGGCAGTGAGCGACCGCATGTGCATCACTTGTTTTTTAATTCCTCTTACCATAGCTTATTAAACTGTCTTTATGGCAACTCATGCGTTTTCTCACTTTTGCTCTTCATATTCTCTCCCCTGTCCCACTGTGCGGGCAAGTGAGCGAGCAGCTGGGTGGTGCTTAGCTGCTGGCCAAGGTCAAACCATCACAGTTGGGGTCAGTTTGAGTCAGGGGAAAAACATAGTTCCTTCGCAGTCTCCACCTCCAGTGATGACTTTTGCCTTCAAAAGAAATCAGAAATTGTCCAAATGTAAAAAAATTCTTGTTTGTTTCTGTTAACATGCTGCTGTTCAATGCAGGAATGTGACCTCAACTATCACAGGAGACAAAAACTAACACAAAGCATGGATGTGTGCAGAACATGAATCCAAAGACACGAACAGGTGGTGTGCACTGTCTTCTTATCACAGGTAAATGTGGGTATGGATAGTTGAAGAAATACCCATGAAAGATTGCAGCTGTATCACATGGGCCGCTTTCTAAACTAAATGCGTTGATGCTACAGTAGGGTAACTCTGGTATAAAATATCCATGGAAAAACTGATTGGTCATCATGGCTATACAATGACAATGACGTGTACTAGTGGAGTCCCTCTAGTGACTTGTGCACTGGCATGGTCTTGGTGGGTGTCAGTTCTACTCCTGGCTTCACCCTGAGCTTTGTGGTGAATCCAAGCAGATTGTGTTATATTTGCTGATTACAGCTGCAGATGGTGGACACAGGTCACAGCCTCCATTGCACACTGTTTTGATGCCTTTGCTGAAGGGCCCTGGGCATCAGTAACCCACCCAGGAACAACTGCTATGCAGTTATGGCAGATGATGGGGCCCTGGCTGGAGATCTTGCTGGCTGAGCAGATCCTGGGAAACTGCCAGAGTGGTGGCTGCAGTCACAGGGTGGCTGGCGAAAGAGACCAGAAGCCACAGAGGAGACAGAGCGACAGGGCCTGGCAAGGCAGCCCCTCAGAGAGGCCACCAGAAGCATGGAGCTCTTGGGAGTGATGCTGGGGGGTGCCAGTCCCCGCAGGGAGGAGGCAAAGACAGGTCCTGCATGGGGGAGACAAAGGCGAGGGCCACAGGGGCAGCCAGGGCTGCAACCAAATGTCATGGGCCACCATCAGGGTCTGATGCATCCCTGCAGCCAGGGCTGGGCAGTGACCCTCACAGGACAAGTGGTCACCCACATCGGCGCCAGCACCCATGGCCAGGGAGAGCAGTGACTGGGGTCTCTCCATGGCCAGTGTGGGGCACTGGGGAAACGGGCCCAGCACCCTGGGGTCCCCATGCCTGCTTCTCTCCTGGCAGCGCTGGCAGAGAGGCACCAACCCCGTGGTGTAATCTGGCTCTGCATTTGCAATGATGCTGTTATTCTCCTAGTAACAAGAAGAAATGAAACGTAAGGCCCATGTACTACAATGTCAGTTTTCCTGTGGCACCATAAAAGGGCTTTTGCAGCCCAGCTCTGCTGGACTGGCACAACCCTTTATGAAGAAGGGCCCTGCTCTTTGCTTCATGTTAAAGATGGTGAAGAATCATAGAATCATAGAATAGCTAGGGCTGGAAAGGAGAACGGGTTCTTGTTGTGGCCTCGCTGCCATGAAGGTGAAAGGTTTGCTCTTTCCGCACATGGCTCCAGACTGAGCTGTGTGACAAAAATGGGTTTGCATTTATTGAGAGCTGTACACAGAGACTCCTTAACAAGTTTTACCTGGACCTCCAACATCTAAGCCGGGTGATCTCCATGGCCCTTCAGCTGACCTCGTAGAGCGGACTTTTCCTTAACCGCGGCTGATGCCGTATCAGCAGACACGCGCAGCAACAGCGACATCTGGTGGCAAGTGAGACGGTGGCTGCACCAGAGCAGACACCAACTCCGCGTAGTAAGATATAAACCAGAAATAAATGTACAAGGATAGAAAGTAGCAACAGAAGACTTTTTATGTAATAACTCGTTGTCCTGGGTTCAGCAGTAGCAGTCATTTTTTCTCCTTCTTAGTAGCTGGTGCAGTGCTGAGTTTTTGTCTTTCAGCCTGGGAACAGCGATGATTACGCTGATGTTTTTAGTTGCTGCTCAGTAATGTTTACTCTGACCAAGGACTTTCTGAGTCTCGTGATCTGCCAGGGAGGAGGGGAAGCCGGGAGGAAGCAGAGACAGGACACCTGACCCAAACTGACCAAAGAGATATTCCATACCACAGCACATCATGCCCAGGATGTAAACTGGGGGCAGTTACCCGGAAAGGTGAGATCACTGCTTGGGTCAGGGTGGGTATCGGTCAGCAGGCGGTGAGTGGTTGTATTCTCTTCCCTTGTTATTTCCCTTGTCATTATTATTACTGGTGGTAGCAGCAGTGGTTTGTGTTATACCTTAGTTACTTGACTGTTCTTATCTCAACCCATGGGAGTTACATTCTTTCGATTCTCCTCCCCATCCCTCCAGGAGCGGGGAGAGAGGAAAGAGGGAGGAGTGAGAAAGCGACTGCGAGGTTTCTGAATGACAGGCTGGGCTTAAACCATGACACTCATATTTAAATTTTTTCTTATGTTTATATGCATATATAATATACAGTATATATATCTCAAATGTAAGCTAGTCTTAACTCTGTTTGCTTCACATGACTAACACTGTGTTGTTACTTCAAACATCAATTGATTTGGTGACAATATGTTTGTGTCCTATTTAGCACTCTTAGATTTTAAACATGCAGAAGCATAACTCCAGAATTCCAAGTAATTATATTATGGTTTTGTTAGCTACTCAGGCTTTAAGCATGAGAAACATTAAATATATAATAAGATATAGAATCATAGAATAGTTAGGGTTGGAAAGGACCTTAAGAACATCTAGTTCCAACTCCCCTGCCATGGGCAGGGACACCTCACACTAAACCATGTCACCCAAGGCTCCGTCCAACATGGCCTTCAACACTGCCAGGGATGGAGCATTCACAACTTCCCTGGGCAGCCCATTCCAGTGCCTCCCTACCCTCACAGTAAAGAACTTCTTCCTTATAGCCAATCTAAACTTCCCCTGTTTAAGTTTGAACCCATCCCCTTTTTCCTGTCGCTACAGTCCCTAATAAAGAGTCACTCCCCAGCACCTTTATAGGCGCTCTTCAGATACTGGAAGGCTGCTGTGAGGTCTCCATGTCTTGCTAGACAGGGTCAATCCACCATAACCAAGCATATTTTACTTCATACCCTGTTCTAAATATACTCATTACATTGTGTCCAGAAATACCAAATGTGATGTTTCTAAGCTAGATCTTGGACAAAAAAAAAAATTAAGAATGGACTTTTCTTCATAAAATGGGAAAATGTATCCATGTAAAACTTATGAGACAATGTCTGTTATAGATAGATATAGATGAATATATGCAGTTAGAGACAGACATTCAAATATCTGTCTCTATAGTCACACAAATTATTAACAGACTGCTGTTATCATACTACCTTCTGGAGGACTTGGATCTCTCTTGAGCATCCCAAAATGCACACTGTAGCAATGTTTCAAGGCACAGCTTCTGGTCTCTATACCTTATTTGTAGCTGTATATGGGTATAGCATTCTAAATACAGTATCAGATAATGCACTATTCAGCCAGACTTAAGTGATGGCTGAAATAAGAGCATCTGCATGTCCTATTCTATCCAGAGACCCTGAGCTGAATGGTGGCCAACACTTTGAGAGGTGGTTTGGGGAAGAGTCTATATAGCCTATATTTGGATAGTGCAATTCAACTGTGTTTGCACTTTGCAGCAGTTCAGGAGAGTTGGGTCTATTTCTCCTGGAGCTCTAATTTTTCCAGCTTTTCCTGTGCAGTGAGAAGGGTTCACAGATTTACTAAAAAATTAGGGCTAAGCACTGGCAAAGGATAACTTTCTTCAAATGAAGTTCCAGCTTGAACTGAGACAATACATCAAGACACCCAGCTCTCTAAAGGAAAGCCTGATGAACATTAACATTGCAGTGTCATACACTCAGAAGTGTGGCACATCAAAATTGAGGTAGTTTCTTCTTCCAGGACTTGGATACTATGCCTTGACAATGAAAAAAAATCCCTACTTCTTATACTAGTTGTATACTTCATATTCTCTGCTAAGAAAATAGACCAGTTGCTGCAGCCTCAACTAGCATTCAAGCCAGTTGTAGATACCCGTTTCCCACCACCTCCTCCAAATGCTTCCTGCACGAGGCATCTGGGCTATTGCAAGCTGTACTTCACCAACTCACTTAAAGAAATAGCAGATGGCCAGTGTCTTCTTCTTCCCACAGTTAGAAAGATAGGAAATGAAAAACAGAGCCACTAAACCAGCTGCTGGGAAGCAATGATGGAACCCACAAAGCATCCTGGTGGCTCCCGTGGGTCCTGGCAGTCTCATCAGCACTGGGACAGTTGTGTGACAGGCTGCAGATCATCTCTCAACCTAGTGGCGCTGATTGAAAGGGAGAAGGGGAAAATGTCTGGCACCAGAAGATTGTATTAAAAAGGGTATGAAAATTACCAAACCTTTTATGTTCACAAGGGGATAACCCACTACTCACACAAATGAGACTGTATAGAAAAACAGTGAGTTTCCTAATGGTCTCACCACTCTCAAATTTCCCTTTTTAACCCCACCAAGACAGTAAACACTCCCTTTATTGCTGACAAATTCTGAGGTATGTCCTGCTTTCCATCCCTCATATAAACTAGGAGTGACTTTTCAGAGCTTGTAAAGGAAGACAGTTCAGAGCCTTCTTAAAGACCTATTGATGCTCAACTCCCAGGTCACAGATTTGCCTGAAAGGGGACAGATCAAATGCAGCAAGAACATTTCTACCACACTTACCCCCTTGAGTTTTGGCCAGCCATGAATTTCAGCGTTTCCTTTCAGCATTTTACCTTTAGCTTAACTTGGACACTTTAATTTTTATATTCTTCTTATATTGTGGAGCACAAAACTGTACACATTACCAGAGGTGAAGTTGCATGAATGCTTAGTATGGTGGGACAGCCACTTTTCAGGTTAGGTATACTGTGCTTAATACACCCCATTGATAAACTTGGCATTTTGGCTGCGAGGGCAAATTGTTGACTCATATTGAGGTTACCGTCAAACAAAACCAACAGATCCCTTTCTGCAGGGCTGCTCACAGGCATCCCACTCTAGAACAACATCCAGGATTACACCACCCCAGGTGTAGAATCTGGCATTTGTGCTTGTTAAATTTCATATAGCTAGTGATTGCTCAGTGCTCTAGGCTATCAAGATCTCTCCGTAAGGCATCTTCACCCTTGAGGGTATCAATAATTCTTCCTAATTTACTATCATTGGCAACTGATTTGGTAACAACCTTGAGAGGGAAAACTTTACCTTCAGCAAGAACATGGTTGAGATTACTCCTCAAAAACGTGACAGAAATATTAATTTTGAAAGTGCTATAGGTTGTAAATGAAGAAAAATAAAACTGAAATTGAATAGAGGAATTTTATGCAAATGCACATACACATAGAAAAACAGCATCTGCAAACATTAAGGAAATTGAAACTACTGCCTGTCTGCCTTAATGATGTGCTGTCTGGAAGAGGGTCATTATAACACACTCTGTATTCACAGCGCCTTCCATCTGAAGGGTTATATTAGACAAATGTTATCAAACTCAGTCTGCTGCATGGTAAATCTGGGGAGGGAAGAAGATCTTTCTTTGAAAAATCTTGTACTTTTGCATGGTTTAATAGGGAGGGGAAAAGGCAGTTCAAATCAGTCCTCTGTTTCTCAAACTCCAAAAATTAAAAGTAGGAAGAAATCCCATCACCAAAGGGACCTTCCACAACTGAGGCAGTCAAACAACAATTCCTCAGCTATAAACGCCTGTGTTTTAAAAACTCCATGTAGATACAAGGCCTACATATACAAGATTATAAAGGTCAGAGGGGTCTCAATAAAAGTTAAGTCCGTCCTGAGGGCCATGTCTGCATTGAGGTTTTTTTTCCTTTTAGACTTCTATCACACGTATTCCAAGTTTAAAGTCAGCATAGTACTAGGATGCTCTATTATTAACTGTTTTCTTCTCAGATACATTAAACAAGTCCCTTGAGCGTATTAGTCTTTGCATCTATCCAAGACTGAGTTATGTTTTTTATCTTTGAGACTAAAAATCCACTGCTGTATCTCAGTATGACTTGAGGGTAATCAAAGTCTTCTGTAGAACTCATGTTTCCTCCCGACTTGCACAGACATGCAAGGCTACGCCAGGTCAAATGGATTTTCTTAACTGTTACTAAGGACAAAATGGTCCATGCAAATTCAAAAAAACCTAAGGAACAGAATAACAAAACAAGTACAAAAAATAGAGGTACACTTCCTTTTAACAATAATAAACAATATTTATATGTCTAAGAATATAATCACTGGAGAGATCCATTCTGCACAAGTTCTGAACAAGTGCAAGTAGTGAGTAGTTTGGGTTCATTGCTGCTTTATATTCTTCTTACAGACATCTCTGAATGTGATCAACCATGGGCAGCTCTACTAGTCTGCTATACAAGTCTACACGTTTTCAAATTCTGCTGTAAAATTGTTTCTACCCACCTTTTTCAGTTGCATTTATCTGTAACTGATGACCTGTGATTTCTGTTTATACCCCTGGGTCCTCTGGTATTATGCTGTTCTTGTACTTTAGAGGCCTTTGACAAAATTGGAAGGTTCAGCAGCACTCAGGATGTGACTTCCTGATAACTAATGTTTCATTAGCAAAATAACTCAGGCATTCATCTCTGTTCAACAGCTGTCGAATAGTTTGCACTCCAAAAATAATGGCCTATTAGCAGATAGATGGATGGACAAATGCATAGTTAGAGTTTTGGTAAACACTTGTCATGGTTTAAGCCGTAAATCACGCAGTTTGCTCACTCACTCCCCCCTCTTTCTTCCCCCTGCTCCCGGAGGGATGGGAAAGAGAATCGAAAGAATGCAACTCCCACAGGTTGAGATAAGAACAGTCCAGTAACTAAGGTATAACAGAAACCACTATTGCTACCACCAATAATAATAATGATAAGGGAAATAACAAGGGAAGAGAATACAACTGCTCACCACCCGATATCAAGCCCAACCAAGCAGTGCATCCGATCCTTCCGAGTCTCTGCCCTTCGTTTTTACATCATGGGCATGACGTGCTGTGGCATGTAATACCTCTTTGGTCAGTTTGGATCAGGTGTCCTGTCTCTGCTTCCTCCCAGCTTCCCCTCCTCCCTGGCAGAGCATGAGGCTCAGAAAGTCCTTGGTCTGACCAAAACATTCAAAGCAGTAACTGAAAACATCGGTGTTATCAGTGCTGTTCCCAGGCCGAAAGTCAAAAACACAGCACTGCACCAACTACTAAGGAGGAGAAAAATGACTGCTACTGCTGAACCCAGGACACCACTTTTTACCAATATTGATTAATTGGGGCCTTATGACTTGTACATCATGAAAATTGCTTTATTGCAATGGTATGCTGATGGAAGACATCCACAAAGCTCATATTTGAGAAGAAAAATCTAGCTGGGCTCCATCCAGTGCTGCACAAACATGGGTGCCTTGCATCTGAATGGATGCAAAATTTACTTGCTACTTATATTCCTTTTCTTATTCTGTCTTTTTGAACTAGTTATTCTATTAAGCCATTTGCTCTGATCCTTCCAATTAAAGACCGGGTCAGCCTGTTTCATTATTTGTGTTGGTGCATGGCTGCGGCAGGGTGTAACACCTCGCTTTGTCTGGAAAGTGAGCAAGCATACAGAACACATTATTCACAGGCTGCAGCTCCTGGCAAAGTCACCTTCGTGTCACATAACTTGCACAGTGACTGCAGCTTAGGAGGGAACTCTCCAAAACCCCTTGCCCCAACTCCTGCAATATCCTGTCTATACCTACAGGGTGAGATCCTACTTGAGCGTAAACCCACTACCTGCACAGTGGCTCATGAACTATGCTCCATTGCTTTTAAAGATGAGAAAGGCCACTGCAGCCTTGTGATTTGATTTTGATTTATAAAATCCAACAAAAAAGACAGCTTTCCCCTACTGAGGCTGCTTTCTCCCTATGCTCCTCCTATAATCAAAGGAGCAGGAGAATCCTGCAGATGGGTACTGAGAAGGCTGTCTCAGGCCCTCCTAGCATCCAGCTTAATAGACAAATGCAATTTGTATTCAAGCCACAGCTGCAAAGAGTCTTTCTGGTGCCTTTCTGCAAATGTTTCTCACTCCAGAAACCTGTAATTTTGCTTCCCAGAAAACTGGGTGGATTATGACAGGTTGTGCTTGATCAAATGATTTAAAGAAATAGCAAGAGGCATGCAATAAGGCCTTCCCTCATGTATAACTCAATGCCTTGGCTGCATCATTCTCCCTCTTAGGTGTCATCTCAGGGCCTGCCCTGTAAAGAGCATCACTGGGCTTCAGCCATACAAGCTGCAAAATTATTTTTCATAACTTATATCAAAATCTAGAGGAAATTAATCACTTTTCACACCAAACTGCCCAAGGCTCAGATAGGATTTCCCCTGAAAAGACTAACAATGCGGACATGTCACTTGCTCTGCTTATACTATATCAATTCCCCAGGAATAAATATTCAGGTAACAGAGCTCAGTACAGGGATCAGTTTTATTTGATTGCAAATTCAGCATTGCTTTTGTTAGCTACACTGTTGAAATTTGAAAGAATGAAAAGATCTAAAGCCAACACACTAAACATTTTCTTTCTGTGTTATTTCTTGTGGAACAGGTGTTCTTTCTCCCCCTTTCATATTCAAAGGCAAGTCCTAGTCTGGCTGCAAGACTCATAATCCATGCACGCTCAATATCCATCATTACTGATTCTCCTGACAATGCACCAGGAGGAAATACAAGAAAGTTGGCTGCTTTAAATAAAAGTCGAGTTGATGACTCCCCTCTGAGAATATCACATTTCTTGACTTACTCTATCTTGTAAGTATATGAAAGAGGTGCTATTATTTCCTTCCTAAAACAGCATCATAAAGTTTTCCCGTCCTCTTGACTTGAATCTCTCCAAAGCCAGCTGCTTCAAGGAGCTTGCTGTACTCTGCTGCTGTTCGCTCTTTTCCTTCTGTCTGGACCAACATATTCATCGAATACAGTTGAGTTTCTAAAGGCCCACTTTTATCCTCATTCAGCAGTGATTCAACCAGCAGCACTCCACCACCTAGTTGAATAAAGAGAAATAAATCATACACTGAGCTCTGAGAAGACAAGGTATTTTTCGGCTGAGTTACTAGGTCAGATCCTAACCTTTAGTTTCAGGAAGAAGCAGCCTCTATATTCAGTCTTATTTCAGCATCACAGAAGACAATGAAAGAGCAAAAGCACTGGAGCATGCCTCTGCTTAGGTAAGTACTAATGCACCAAGTCTGAAAGGAGTGTTATGGCTGAGATGAAAATTTCCCATTCCCCCCAGCTGAAATCCTCAGAAGCTTACTGATTTTGCCGATAACCTGGCTGCGTAGGCACTGTTTTCAAAGCTCTGAGGGTTCAACATGATGCTTAATGGGATTTTTACTGTCATCTACACTTATTTAAACAATTCCCAAAATCCCCAATCCTTACACTTAAATGCCTTGAAAGAGAAGTCCCTGTAGAGAAGGAGACTAAAATTAGAAGCCCAGACTATTTGGCTCAGCTGCACATGCCTGGCTTAGGAAAGCAAAAGACTAAACTAAGGAAACCCCTGCACTGAAATTCCGCCACCCAAATTGAGCAGAGACTGGCATGCTTCTTGTTACTGATAGCCCAGAGTCTCTCTGCTCTTCAAGAGCTCACACCTACCAGGTTTGCAAGCTTTGTAAACCTTTGCCAGAAGCTGCCTGCATTTGTCATCATCCCAATCATGCAATATCTTGGATAAAATATACAGTTCAGCTTCTGGAATTGAATTGTTAAAGAAGTCTCCTGTAAAGCAAGAATACATGTATTACACAAGACCGCTAAACCACAGAGGGCTGAGTTAAACAAATATTTTAAGTTCTGTCCATTTCTGGAGACTTTGGCCTTGCCATGTCCATCACTCACATCTCTGACACTGCATATTTTTTTCTTCAGTCTCAAGAAGGTCTAAAATGTTTAAAAGCAGCAGCTCTTCTTCAACCTTTGATGCATAGGAAGGCATTTGAGACCAGGAACAGCAATTCAGATTCATAAAGCATTAAGAAGAGACAGTTTCGCACAGTTTCTATCATGGAAAAAAGGAAAAAATTTCCCCTTTTCTAAGCAGATTTTCAAAGACCTTCCATAACAACAGAAAAACATCATAAATCATCAAGGAAAAAATATACATCTCTTACCTTCTAGCAATACCTTCATCATCACACCTTTTCTTCAGTATCTGGTGTATTACATTCAGATTTTTCTCTCTGCACCTTACTTTGTCATTTCTTCTCCCAGTTCTTTGTACCACCATCACACATAACATTTCCTGTGATCCTCCATCTTTGCTTTTATATACCCCCTCCCTTCCTCAAGTCTTCATTCATCTCTCTGAGCTTCAAGCAATGTTGTCATTATAACACTTTGAAGACTTTTGTAAACATTTAAAGTTAGATCTCCCTACACTCACGTTCATCATAGATGGTGCAAAGACCATTGCTAAGACAAAGGCTATGAACTAGGCAAGAAAAATACAGACTAGCTCACTTACATTCAAAGCCTGACATCTCTTAGGACTTCAAAGTAATTAATCATTCCCAGACAAGGAAAACCCCTTGCTCAGAGCAGGCCTGGCATCCCACACATTTGCCAGGAGGTCTGTGCAGGAGAAAACGGAGTGATAGGAAGATTTGTAACATGGTATGGTAGTTTTTCAAAAATGCAGGACTTTTTTTATTCTTATTTTTGTGTTAAAATACCCTCTTTCTGAAAAAATAAAATAGTTCTGTTCAGGAGTAAAAAGTTTCTGGGCTGCTGAATAGCAGAGTTGTCTCTGACAGAATGTAGCTGCAGATGTACCATCTTAAGAACCTGAACGTATACAAGTCGATGGGACCTGATGAAATCCATCCGCAGGTCCTGAAGGAGCTGGCAAAGGAAGTTGCTAAGCCACTGTCCATCATATTCGAAAAATCATGGCAGTCAGGTGAAGTTCCCGATGACTGGAAAAAGGGAAATATAACCCCCATTTTCAAGAAGGGGAAAATGGATGAGCAGGGGAACTACAGGCCAGTCAGTCTCACCTCTGTGCCTGGCAAAATCTTGGAGTGGGTTCTCCTGGAAGGCATGCTGAGGCCCATGAAAAACAACAAGGTGCTTGGTGACAGCCAGCATGGCTTCACTAAGCGGAAATCCTGCCTGACCAATCTGGTAGCCTTCTATGATGGGGCTACAGAACTGATGGACAGGGGTAGAGCAGTTGATGTCATCTACCTGGACTTGTGCAAAGCATTTGGCACTGTCTCACATGACATCCTTGTCTCTAAGTTGGAGAGACATCAATTGGATAGGTGGACCACTCGGTGGATAAAGAACTGACTGGATGGCCACACGCAGAGAGTTGTGCTCAATGGCTCCATGTCCAGCTGGAGACCAGTAACGAGTGGTGTCCCTCAGGGACCGGTGCTGGGACCAGCCTTGTTCAATATCTTTGTTGGTGACATGGACAGTGGGATTGAGTGCGCCCTCAGCATGTTTCCCGATGACACCAAGCTGTGTGGTTCGGTTGATACATTGGAGGGAAGGAATGCCATCCAGAGGGACCTTGACACGCTTGTGAGGTGGGTTGATGCCAACCGGATGAAGTTTAACCATGACAAGTGCAAGGTCCTACAGCTGGGTCGGAGCAATTCCAGGCACAGCTAGAGGTTGGGCAGAGAAGAGATAGAGAGCAGTCCTGCAGAGAAGGACTTGGGGGTTTTGGTTGATGAAAAAATGAACATGAGCTGGCAGTGTGCGCTTGCAGCCCAGAAAGCCAACCATATCCTGGGCTGCATCCAAAGGAGCGTGACCAGCAGGTCGAGGGAGGTGATCCTGCTCCTCTACTCTGCTCTCGTGAGACCTCACTTGGGGTATTGTGTGCAGTTCTGGTGTCCTCAGCATAAGAAGGACATGGAACTGTTGGAACAAGTCCAGAGGAGGGCCACAAGGATGATCAGGGGACTGGAGCACCTCCCATATGAAGATAGGATGAGAAAGTTGGGGCTGTTCAGCCTGGAGAAGAGAAGGCTGTGTGGAGACCTCATAGCAGCCTTCCAGTATCTGAAGGGTGCCTATAGGGATGTTGGGGAGGGACTCTTCATCAGGAACTGTAGTGAGAGGACAAGGGGTAATGGGTTCAAACTTAAACAGGGGAAGTTTAGAATGGATATGAGGAAGAAATTCTTTACTGTGAGGGTGGTGAGGCACTGGAGTGGGTTGCCCAGGGAAGTTGTGAATGCTTCATCGCTGGCGGTGTTCAAGGCTGGATTGGACATAGCCTTGGGTGGCATGGTTTAGTGTGAGGTGTCCCTGCCCCTGGCAGGGGGCTTGGAACTAGATGATCTTCAGGTCCTTTCCAACCCTAAGTATTCTATGATTCTATGATCCTATGTACAACTGGGACTGCCCTGTGGTAGCAATGAACTGCCGACCTGAGCTGGGGAGGCTGCAATATGGGACACTCTGGCCACATAAGGGGCAACTGGAAACCTGAGTCTCCAGTGTGGTACCTCTGAGCAGAGACAAGGGGCTCAGGAGCAACAGCTGTGACAACACTACACCACTGTCCACACCTACCTTCGTGGAAAGTGATACGATGCTCCTCAGGTGGAACAAATTGCTCTTTGGCCACTTGTATGACTTTTGGCAGGTCATAAATTGTGACCGTGGAATTTGGGTACAAAGAAACATACTCCCGGGCCAAAGCTCCTCCACCTCCTTTGGGGAGAAAGCAAAAGAAGGTCGGTGCTGATACAAAACCAACTTGCTCAGCAACTTCTCCATGAAGTGATGCAGACAATAGAGCATTCAGTGCATCCAGTCTCATGGAAGCTGGCAAGATACATTTGCTCACCCCATGTTGCCCAAAGGGAAGAGGAGGGACAGGAGAGGCCACTATCAGAAGACAGTTCAGAGGTTTTAAAGAAGATCTAATGACATTCACCTCCCAGGTCATAGATTTGCTTGAAAGGGGAAAGATCAAATGCAACAAGTACATCCCTGCCACATACGCTCCATACTGAGTTCTGGCCAGCCATGAATTTCAGCATTTCTTCTTCTGATCTAGTAATGCAAACAGACGCAGCACAGGTAATTTACAATATTCTTGGCGATTCCTATCATCAGAAATGTTGTTACAAGTTTTAGTTAAACACTAATCTCTGTTTTTATTGACACAAAATATACACTTTTGACATATAAACTTACCTAGCACAAGAGTACAGCTATGTATTCATGCATTTAAATATGGAATTAAGACTAGTGAAGTCCAGCAGTATATTATGATGCTAATTCTTAGGCTTCCTAGGGATTCCTTCCTCCCCCCCCCCCCCTTCAAATACCATTCTTTCTGTGCAAGAGACCTGTGATATGTTTTTCAGAATAAGAAATTATATACTTCTACCCAAAATATTAGACAATGTCCCAGTAATGGATACTGTTGAGAAAGGAAAATGCTGTGTGAAGAGTTCTGATGAGTGGGATTTTCACATAATCATATTTTATTGTCCTGAGCCATAATTAAAAACATTAATTTTATCTACAATAAGAATAATAAAACTTCTATAAACATATTGATTACCTGTACATTGCTCCGAAAGGGTCTTTAGATGAAATGTGAAAAGCTCTTTCATACTGGTTTCTTCCTTCTCTAAAATAGCAACCGAAAAAAGCATACGAGTGTGGATTTCTATTTCTTTTATCCCAAATACACCTTGGGGCTGTAGTTTCAGCTGGTTCATCACTGTGAAAGGTGCTTAACTTTGTACAGAATATATGCCAGCCTGGTTGTAATGGCTGTAAAGGCACCCTCATTTGCCACCCAAAAATATGCTGATGTATTTCTCAGCCTTTCACAGGAATGACTGGTTCTTTTCAAGGCCAGGCTGGATGGGGCTTTGAGCAACCTGGTCTAGTGAAAGGTGTCCCTGCCCATGGCAGGGGGTTGGAACTGGATGATCTTTAAGGTCCCTTCTAACCCAAACCATTCTGATTTATGGGAACACATCTCAGATAAACTTACAAGACTGGTGCAATCATCACCATGACACACACCATGTTTAATCATCAGTTGCACAGACTTGAACAAGGAGACTCCAGCCCCATATTAAACTACTCCTTTACACCTTCGCAGAAGCAACTTTAGCCGTCGTTACCCATCATTTAATGTGGTGTATTAAGAGACACTGCAATGTTCAAATGCTTTCCTGAAGGTCAAACACATAAAATCTGATTCCTGGGTCACCTCTACCATTGGAAAGAAAAGGTAAACAGAAACACACACAAATGGAAAACAAGAAAAAACAGGAATACATATTGGCTGGATTACGAGCTGAAATGATCTGCTATTTTTTATTTCTGGGAACAAACCAGCATCTTCACTGTGCACTTCCCCAGAAACACACCACTCAGAGCAGCCAAACAGACACCACAAAGCAGTCTGCAATAGACAGCACACAACATTCTTCCTTACCTCACAGCATCAGCCAGGTAGTGCCAGCACAAGTAGACTGTGTTGGAGTAATACATCATAATATGATACTGAGACTTGGGACTTGATTTTGTAAGGTAGATGTTGGAAATGTCTGTGTTTCTGTAGAGGGCTAATAGGTGAAATAAATATATTTACTAACATGTTTATACCACCTTGCCAAACCTACTGCACAGCATGGTACTTGTCACCAAAAGACGTCCACATGACCAAAGACACAACTACATTGCTTCTGCAATCAGTCTTTCCACTACAATGAGCAGTGGCTGAGGGCTGCTGAAATGTATGTTGCCCCATTCAATCTGAGTAAGCACTACCTGCCTATACTTTAGCACCAAACATTGCTTTCAAGAACAGCAAGAGGAATTCTTTATGAGTGTCATTATTTACTGATAGGCTTCTGCTATCAGCAGAAGCCTTTTGTGTGCTCTATTTAAACAAGAAGCCCTTGCAGACAAGCATCTTTGCCAGTCAACAAGGTCAGCAAGTGGGAGGCAAGTCCCCAAAACAGCATGCTAACTACACCTAATCCCTTTTCAGTTCACTATGTCAGGACTTTCTACAGAGAGACTGAATGCCTAAAAGATTCACAGAAATCTCCCCTGCTTCCTCCAACACATCTGCAATGGCATCACTCACCCATGGGACTGTCACACAAAAGGAATGTAAAAGATAGATCCTGCTCTTCTTAAACTCTTTGAGCAACTACTGTAAGTCCTAAAGCAGGGCCAGACAACAAAAGTCAGAGCAGGGGATACAACTTGCAAGACTCTGGGCAGTCCTGACCAGCAGTCTGATGGTCTGAAATCCCTCCTGACGCCATGGACTCAACATTTCTGCTGCAAGGACAAACTTACATCACCTCTCAGTTCAGATCAGCAACCTAACTAAATACTTCACATGGTGGTAAAACCACAAAGATAAATAAAACGTGTTTTTAAATCATGCCATTGCCCATCTACCCTGGCATTTTGTTTTAAGGTTCAAAATCATGCCCACACCTCAGAGTTTTCTAGAGACCAACTCTGCAGATACCCTGAATATCTTCTCCAAGGTCCCTGAGGCTCTTGCACAAAGACATTTAGGGATATAGAGCCCTTCACCTGGGTTCTACTTTACACCTTTATTTAATAATGCTGGCAATTGCTGCTTCTCTTTCAGTTGAAGAGGGGATGACGTTCCCAAGTGATCCTCTTCTCCTCCCAGCAACTGTCCTAAGATTAGATATCACCTCCCCCCACCTTGCCTCACTTGCCAAACCATCAGAGATTTAACTCTTATAGGTTCTTCCCCTTCTTCTGCTTTTATTACCTCCTTCTTGCGTCAGCTCTACTGCCAAGAGCTTCAACCCCACACAGGCATCCAGCAGTCTTTCCATCCCTGTGGTGCTGGTACCCAAGCGTGCAGCAATGGCGTCTGTAGGCAGAGGCTTCCCTGACTCCAGCAAAAGATCAAACACCCCCAACTCACAAGCAGTGAACATAACCTGGGGGAAAAGAAAGGTGGGAGTGAGGTGTCAGGGGAAAGCACAAAAGCCTACTGCATTTCTAAAGCTTTGTTGGAGAAAATATACACATAATAATATTTTTTCATGTAAAAATCATATTTCATATAAACAAGACAAATGGTTAAACTGAAGTTTCTCTGAACAGTGATAATACCATCAAGTGCTTGCAGTGCACTTTTTTTCCATTTCTTTTCCTTTTCTGGAAAAGCCAGCCAATGGTTTTGGCTCACAAAGGTTCACATTGAGACACCTGTTTCGGGTGTGAATGGTCCTGGCTCTTCCTTAGTTTCAGAGCACATATTCCCATACTTTCCTGCTTTTTGCCCCAGGAGTACAAGAGTATTTTTCATGATTCATTTTTCCTCTCTTTACTGTCAGCTCCGTCTTTCAGGAGCCATAGGATGCAGCAGTATTTGCACAACCTGAAGAGTATTCTTTACCTTACCATGTTGGCCAGAGGTGAAGCAAGGGACAATAGGAAAGGTAACTAAATAGTCAATGAGGAAAAAATCTCCACTGCAGTGGATATTATATTTTCATATGTTTACCCATAGAAAGGCAAATAACGTCAGTAAACAATAAGGGAAGTGGAACTATTAGTACTACCTTTGTGCCTTAATCAAATGCTGCTTGGAAAAACAGTCATCATACTACAGTCTATCTTTCATGGGAAAAGAGGCAACACATAGAAGCTCTCAAGATCAGGTACCTGCATAATACATACAGAAAACCATGGGAGAAGGAAGGAAATTCTATGAGAAGGTATTTGAAAAATCTTGCTCTTTGAATGGTTAATAGGGGAGGGAACAGGCAGTTCATGTCAGCCGTTTCTCAAACTCCAGAAATGAAAAGTGGGGGGAAAATGTCCCAGTACTGAAGGAACCTTTTACATCTGAGGCAATCAGAGAGCAAGCCCTCAGCTACAAAACCCTGTGTTTTTTTAAAGCCTCATGCAGAGAAGGTCTGCTCATCCAAGCCTCCAGAGGTCAGAGAGGTCTCAATAAATGTTAAGTCTATCCTGAGGGGTCAGGTCACTTTCAAATCTTTTTTCTTTCTAAATTTCCTTCCTGCTAAGGGGAGCAGAGAGGATGCTTTCATATGAGCCAGTTTTCATTCCAAAGACTTACATTCAGCACCTCAAGTGAGAACCTTGAACATTTCCGTCTGCATACTGCTAGACATCTATCCGAGACTGAGTTATATTTCTTACCTTTGAGACTAAAAATCCACTACTGTATTGCAAGATGTCTTGAGGATAGTCAAGGTCTTCCATAGAACCCATCTTCTTTCTGGACTGAGGCACGGATTCTCTCGTCCTCTTAAATAAGCTCCTTTCTACTAGGCAGAGAGCACACCAGCTGATCCACTTAATCTTCTCACTTACAAGAAACACACTGGTTACGAAACAGATAGCTAAGTTATTGGGCTTCAGTGGGTCTTTCTACCAGGTCCATCCATTTCTTTGGCCCTTCCATCATCAAGTACAAGGCTAAAGAATCAATGTGGATTAAAGCTTACGTTGTCAGTTCAGCAGTCAGTTAACATGCTGGTACATTTGAAACATATGAAGGCTTGTAACAAGCAAATCAGAAACCACTGCAGAACAGCATCAGGAACCTGAACTCGGTGCAATGCACCAGGAGCTCATCAACCAAAACAGAGTCTTAACAAGGGCTTGTTCAGAAGCAGCTCTATTCTATCAGGGTGGCTTTTTGATGCTGGAAGACTTCCCAAGAATAGAAATCCTTACATATGTCAGTCAGCTGAATGGCATCACCCCAGAAGAAATATAAAAATTTGGCAACAAAATTCTTCACGTGAGAAGTGAACATTCCTAAGGGTATAAGAGTGAAGGAATATCAGCTCTTTTCAAAGAAGTCATGGAAAATTCCTGGTCAAACCTGGCATCTCCCACAGCCCTACTTCCACTCACCCCTCACCCAAGTGTATGCACAGCACTTACCTTTACCATACTGAAACAGAGACTTTTTCTGCCTCTGGCACCAGGTCATGTACTCGGGGCCTCTGACCTTACCCGCTCAAGGAAAACGACTGGCATAACTACCACATAGCAGGCAAAAGGAAATGATCTGAGATCAGAGTCCACACAAGGAGCTGAAGGAGAAGAAAGCATCCCACCAGAGTCTGTCCCTGGAATAATTTCCACCATATGTGGAAAACCTGGGTGTGCTTCCCTGATCTGGTTTGCAAGCTGTGCCCACAGAATGGATAAAGGAAAGGGTGTAATGGATACAAGGGTGTAACCAGAAGGGAATTGAAACTTGCTGTGATGAGCACAGGTCGAGGTGAACTTAGAGCTGGTGGTAGCGTACACCTGTCCCCAAGTAGAGAAGCAGCCAGTCTGAAAAGAAGATGCAAGAGTTTGTTGTGCTTTATCACAGTGACTAGTTGTGAATGTTCCATCCCTGGCAGTGTTAAAGGAGAGCTGGACTCAGCCTTGAGCAACCTGGTCTAGTGTGAGGCATACCTGCCCACGGCAGGGGGGTTGGAACTAGATGATCTTAAGGTCTTTTCCAGCCCTAACTATTCTATGATTCTATGATGAACCCTGAGGTGAAGTCTTCAAGGAATTAAATCTACTCATGTTCTTTTCCCATATTTTGCCAGTCTCTCACATAACAGCTTACAAAGCTGTGCCTGTTTGACAGCAGCACCACAGTATGGGTGTCCTACTTGTGCTTTGACATGTTTTGCCAGAGCACAGTGCTGAGAGATGACAAAATGTTCTACATTTTCCAGGCGGCTGCCACATTCTTCTTCCCCTTCTCTGCAAAACTAAACAGGGCATGCAGAATGTCCTTGGGAAGAAACTATAAAATGACTGACAAGTGACAGATGCGACATGGATTTCAACTTCCAGCAGAATATGCTTCAGGGATTTTCATCTGAAAATTTAAACTCTGGATTACTCTCCTGAAACCTCTTTGCCCCACTGTCCATTCCTTTGGCTTGTAAATGCCTGCCATGGTGCCCATCTTGCCTTTTTGGGCTGAAACTGCAACTCTTGGGTGAGAAAAGATGCTCTCTATCAAGTAAAGACTCTTGGTTTTTATATCACACATTTAGCAACCCTTCAGGGAACAACATTAAATGAGACCTGACTTGGGTAACACACGGGTGGCAGAATATTACAAACCAGCATTTTTTTCAGTGGAAGTTTTTCCATGCTTTGGTGATTAAGTTAATGGGCAAAACTTCAGCAATACAGTGATCAACATGCAGCTCAGCATTTTGTGTACATTAGCTTGGTGTATGTTTAAAGACTGCACTTCACAGTTTTGCCCCAACATATTTTAGTGTTCCCCTCCTTTCCTAGGAAATAGGGTTGTATTTATACACTGCTGCTGCAGGTTAGCTCTGTGCTTCTCTTTTGGAGCTGCCCCATTTTAGAAGAAAGAGGCCAGTATGATGTTTTCCACATGTTCCTTCTGACCATTTTGTGTACGCAGTGAAACTGTATCAGCTGAAAGGTTTCGCTGCATAATCCTTCTTTGAAACTGTATTTTCCATTCAGAACCTTACATTTCAGCCAGAAATGCAGTCCTGCATTTATTTTAGCCAGTTGTGAAATAACAACTTACTTTAAGAGTTAGTTGTTAAAGTCAGCTTACAGGTTCTCACAATTATCAGCCTTTTCCCCTTCTGTACACAGCTTGGAATCTGTAAGGGCTCCCCAGGCTCTGACACCACAGGGTCTCCTGTGTTAACCAGGTTCAAACACACAAACGTTAGGGCAAACACCAAACTGTAGGAACACTTAGACCTCCTCAGCCTGGCCAACAGAGCCTGTAAATATAGTGCTATAGTCCTGCTAGTGAATCAGACTTCACTGTTCAGTACAGGTTAGACACTAATATTCTGTTTAAATTGTACTGTAGAGGCTGGAAATCACAATACACCTCTCTTGACAGAGTGTCTGAATCTGCGCAGCTTGTATATAACAAGACATGGTTCTCTGAAGGAAAAGCCTGAACAACAGGTTTCAAGAACACAGCTACATTCATAATGGACATCTTCCCCACTATCCTGCCTGCCTGCTACTGAGATAAAAACTGGTGCAATTTTGTCCAGGCATAAAGATTTCCCATTCCTGGGATGATAATGACTATTCAGATCCAGGCCATCATGCACACCGGAGGCAAACGCTTACCATACTGAAGTATACATTTCTCTTCCATTGAGCTAAACAAAACAACTCTAGGAAAAGCGAGCTGCTGCTCACCATCTTACAGACCGCTTTCCTCAAATGACTTGGCCACAGATTATTAATCAGATAGTAGAGTGACATTTAGTACAGCTGCATTAAAAATTCACAAGTACAAAAACGGTCAACCCTTAATTCTTGTAGCTTTGACTAAGTAACAGTTATGTTCACAGCTGTAGATTAGAATGTCCTAATGGGCCATAAATTCACTTCACTTAAGGCAAAACTACAGGGTACAAAAGAGGCTCTGTTAATAAAATGACCACAGGGTTAATTAAACCCATCTGAAGTACCTTTTCGATTTTGACTAAATCCATCTCCTGAGGACACATGGAGGTAATCATCTAATGGGATTACTACTGGTAGCGCAGTGTAGGAGAGGGTGGTTGCAGATAATCCACACCAGACTGATGCAAAGCCACACACGCTGTGTTGCTGTTCCCAAGTAAATTGTTAGTGAGGCTTAAAGTCTAAGCTCTTTTTAATCTACAAATGCATTCATGAAGATAAAATTGTAATGGCTTGTTTTCTCTAAAAACCTCATCAAGCTTTTTTGAGCAATCTTGCTCTAAGGTTTCTCTAAATCTTATCATCACAGGGCTTAGACCATGTGCAGGTTAAAGCTGTTACTTCACCTTCATGGTTCTATTTTGGTGATTGGTTTTTCTTTGCCTAAATGACTCACTACAGACAAATACTATACAAGAAATAATTACGTCATTTTTGCATATCACCTGAAAGCAAGACATTCTCTATGAACAAAGCAGATTTAGTAAAATTAATGTGTCTGCCAGCAAGAAATGGAAGATGACACTTTTTTCACATATGTAACCTTCCTTATAAGCAACAAGTACAAACCTCAGGGACGTGACTATGATGAGGAGTTTCAGTAATGCCATTATGGAAACAACTGTGCCTTGCTGTCATTGCTAAGCCTCTAAATATGCCTGGGAGTGCAGTAGGATAATACTGCTAGTGCAACCCCTGCAACCCTACCCCTCCCCCCGCTTCTTTTTTTGAAGAACCCTAAAAAGCCAAGATACTCAGTATCACACTTTTCTTTGAAATATAACATCCAGTTCTAAAACAAAAATGTTCATTTTCCACTTTGTAACTTGTAATTCTTCTCATGTTTTACAACATGATGCATTACCCTACTAACATGATGTGCTTCTGTCAATTTTTGACACAAATTATATTTTTTCCCTGTTTACATCATATATATTACTGACAAACATTTGGAGTGGGCAGGAAATCCTGCATATCCAGATCACTCCTGAAGCAAGCCCTCCCTTCTTCTCAGTTTTTCTTATGGTAAAAACTGATTGTGAATGCCTTCATCCAAACTCTATCACAAGCAATCCAGAATAATTCTTGGTTTAATTTCCTGGCCTGTAAATAATTACTCAACCAATAATTCAATCAAATATTCATTAAGATCTCTGTCAGAGGAAAGTCCCAGCAGAGAAGAGGCATACACTCCCTGAGCCCAGACAAGTTCACTAGCTAAAAATGGCAGAGGCCAAAACTCTACAGAGAGAAATGCAAAAAGAAAACTAAGATGGAGAGCAGCTGAGGCAGGCTTTCATGTCAGAAATTACTTGTATTCTGTCAAGCATCATAAAGGCAGTCAGTGGACATGTGACTGACTTGCACAGACCATTTTACACTTGCTAATCTGATAATACACTCCTCTGCTTCTTCAAAGAGCTTCAGAAACAAGCGTTCTCGTGGCTTGGCATAGGCAAGCATCCCTGAAGTCTTTACCTGGTGACTCACCTGAAACATTTTTATACAGTCTTATGCCATTTACAACTATGGTAGTTTCCACTGAGGTAATTCCCTTCATAGAAGCTGGCATAGGGCTATGTTTTGGATTTGTGCTGGAAACAGTGTTGATAACACAGGGATGCTTTTGTTACTGCTGAACAGCGCTTACACAGAGTCAATGCCTCTCCTGCTCCTCACCCCACCAGCATGTAGGCAGGGGGTGCACAAGGGGCTGGGAGGTGGCACAGCCAGGACAGCTGACCCAAACTGACCCAAGGGATATTCCATAATACATGGCATCATGCTCAGCATGTACAGCTGGGGAAAGAAGGAAGGGAGGGATATTCGGAGTGATGGCATCTGTCATCCCAAGTAACGGTTACACGTGATGGAACCCTGCTTTCCTGAGGATGACTGAACACTGGCCTGCCCACAGGAAGCACTGAATCAATTCCTTATTTTGCTTTGTTTGTGCGCAGCTTTTGCTTTACCTGTTAAACTGCCTTTATCTCAATCCACGGGTTTTCCCACTTTTACTCTTCTAGTTCTCTCCCCCATTCCACTGGGGAGGGAGAGAAAGGGGAGCAGGAAATGAGAAAGTGGCTATGGGCATCCCACTCAGGGCAGGTACAGCTCACTTTGCAGGTGCCACACTGCACATGCAACTAGATAAAACATCAATAAGAAAACAATTCTGATCAGCCCTGACTCTTCAAAAAGTTTATAACCTACTACTATGACAAAGCATTTGTTTGAGCTAATCTATGAAATTTTATGTGAGGCAGGAGATGATGTGTTCAGAGGATATAGCATGTGAGGGGGAAAGAGATCAGATCCATTTTCTGTGCTGTGACTGAAGAAGAAAGGATGGTGGTGCACACCACTTCAAAGAAGCCTCAAGAGCCCATTATAAGAAAAAAAAAAAAAAAAAAAACCAAAAACAAAAAAAAAACACAACAAAACCAACCAACAAACAAAAAAAACCAGAGGTACGCTTCCCTTTAACAGTAATAATACTTACTTGTGTAGAAATGTAAGACACTAGAGGAATCCATGCTGCACACCCCGTTCTGAAGGATCACTCTCAACTAGACTGCTGCTTTGTACAAGCACTAGAGGCAATCCTGCAAATTTTTTATGAGGCAGCAAAAGATACATTCTGCCAATACCATGTTCACTGGGCTGAAGAAGGGCCAGAGCAACAGAATGCAACATAAGCTTAATGAAATGGGTGTTGTATCCAGATTATAACCAAACCTGAAAGTTAGAATACCATATCAAAACACAGGCAATACATATATTACCTCTTAATTCTAATAAAACCCCACCCTTAAATTGCATAGCAATAGAAGACATCAGTGGTTAAGTTTGCTCACCCATTTATGACAATGCATCTGCCAAACTAGTTGGCTTAATTGTTGTCTTATACAGACTCTACCAACATCTCTAGCTCTGCTATCAAACACGAGCAGTGGTAATAATCTTTTACAGAATCTGATGCATGTTCCAGAACTGCTCTAAAGCTAACAGTGGTGTGGTCAGTGATCACGTCTCACTGGTTTGCAGTTACAGATTCACAGTCCCTGGTATAGCCCTGTGCTCACTGAAAAAAAAATCCTGTTTTCACTAACAGCTTTCAAGATGATGCTTCCAGATAACATATCAAATGTTTTTATATGCATACCTAATCATGCATATGCCCTTATTCTAGGTCACTGAACACATTACTCTTCGAAGGTACAGTCAATTAGATGAACACATGGATACAGTCACATCTTTGGTAACCACTCCTTACCAATATCAATTACTTCTGGCAATACAATCTATGCATCATCAAAATTACCTTACAGGAGCTCTGGCCCACAACCTTCCATGCACTGCAGCTCAGACCTTTCTGCAAGTGGTCTGTGGTAAGCAGGGTCCTCATCTTCAAATGATAAGAGGTTACATGCGACCTTGTATCATTAGATGATTAATACACTTCTGGACCCTACACATCCTCACGAGCAAAGTGGGATCCCACTGGCTCGAGCCTATCCTCCAAGGACCTCTTATGAGGACAAAAGAAGAGACCTCGGTGTGGTGACAGATGTGAAATCTTTTCTGGAGTAGAGTGCAAGAGTTGCATGCTCCCAACTAAGAAAATTCCCTTCCTGTTTCACCGTGTAACTTACAACTCAGTAACAGTCAGAACTTTGGAGTAAACCCTGGGCATTTCTTGGGACTCAGGAAGAGAAATAGGGCTGACAGGTCTCTTTCACTGCTGCCAAGGCTTTCCAGGAGGCATGAGCACAGTGCTGTGCTGTGGAATTGCCCTATCCATGTCTTAATGATATTTACACCCCATATTTATAGCACATCAGTCCTGCTCACCAAAGAATTTTTTCCACAACTGAAGGAAAGAAACCACCAGTTAACAGAGAACCCGAGCTTCCCCCAGCAACAAAGGCTGATCTTACAGTAGGCTTACAATTTACACGTATGGCTGCCTGACATAAACCAAGAAGTTGGGAACTATTTGAGGTCTTGGTTTTGCAATAGCATGAGAAGAGCTCCAGAGTTTGAAAGCAGGACAAAAAAAAAAAAAAAAATTAAGTCAAATGCACAGGACAAGCTTAACACTTCTGGAGGAATGACTTGTACTGAAGCCTTCCATCATCTTCAGGGATTTCTTTCCCCATTTCCACCCTGGGACTGCCATGCATTCAGTCAAGATGAAAGCTGACATCCAGGCTCCAACTTTCCAAACAGTAGTCTAATGGAGAAGAAACAAAGACTTTCAATCTTGCTCACCCAGATCCTTGATGTTCTGATAAAAATAGTGAATAAATCTACATTCCTGCTTACAACCCAGCAGAACAAAGCCACCCAAACCAAACCAAACCCTGAATATTGACAGACAAATGGAGTAAGATATGTAACTTTGACACAATGGGTCCCAAGTAACATGCAACTCATGACAAGCCTAGGCAGAGAGAGTCAGGTTACTACTGGTACATAATCCTCTCTGACCAGTCTGCAGGCATTCTCATCGTATTGGATTTCTCGTAGCTACAGGCCTGAAAGTAGAGGTAGCATAGTAGCTAAGTTAGATTCTACCCAATACTCAACCATACCAACATAAATTCAGTGTTTCAGAAGTATTTATTAGTTTGGTATGTCTTTAGCATGTATTAGTTGCTAAATCCTTTACTCTTCAGCTTCCTTTATATCGCAGCCTGTAACTGCAGTGTGATTTGAGCACTTCACATTTAATAATTAAACAAGAGCAGTAACTGATTATTAGAACTCCTCCATTAATTAGACCAAAGTTTGTTAACCAAAGTTTGAAATAAATTTCAAAAGGACATTGCTTCAAAGCAGCCAGCCCAGCAAAGGACAGACATTAAATACTTATCTTTTCATATGAATTCACTCAGACATACACTGAAGTGGAAGAAAAAAGACAAACTAGTTTTATCTGCTTTCAGACAGCACCTGAAAGTCAGCAAACAGGTCAGATTCAAGCTATCGGCATCACAACACTCTTTCAGAGCAGGGAAAAGTATCAGTAACTTTGGTATTTCAGCTTCTAGAAGACATTATAAAGCCTGCTGGTATCCTAGGTTTTTTCATTTCAAATACTAAGACCCCTAGAAAACAATTGGTAGAAATGTACTGAGTAATAATTAATACAGAGCAAAGAGCAATTGTTTGCTATCAAAAATTATATTCTTGAAGTTACTGCATCATTGAGGTTTTTGTACAAGCACATACCTCAGCCATAATTAAAAACTGAGTAAATGATATTGGACATGACATAATGTATATTTGTGACCTTATTAAAAATTACAGTTTCAAGTCTTTCCAAGTTTCCTTGCGCTCAAAGCCCATCATCAATAAAGACCACAAGCAAACTGATGCCCAGATTGTCTTGGAGCAACCTTAGAAAGACAAAAGCCCTCATTTCTATTGTTAAGCATGATGTTATATTCAAGAGGATATCCCTTTGGTCAGTTGGGTCAGCTGTCCCAACTGTGTTCCCTCCCAACCTTAGCCTACCCATTCAGGGGGAAGTTGTGCACAAAACGGGAAACAGAGGCAGCCTTGACACCGTGCAAGCACTGCTCTGCAATAGGTAAAAGCACTGCTGTGTTAGCAACACAGTCACAAGTCCAAACCGCAGCACCACACCAGCAGCTATGAACAAAGTTGACTCCATCACAGCAGACCCAATGCAAGGACAGATGATTTCAGAGGATTCAGCACCAAAAGGCCTTGGAGAGCTTTGATACAAAGTACATACCTGGAACAACAATACTGCTAGGTGTTAAGACTAGGTAAAACTCTGCACTGAGCTGTTATTAGGCAGCTTTAGCTACTAAGAGTTTTAATAAGTTTTGATAAGGTTCAGCTGATCAACTGAAAGAGGATTTCTTTCACACTTCGTCTGCATTTTGGAAAGTATTTGCAAGTGACTTCAAAACACTTTCAGGCTTTTCTTCCTGAGACTGCTGTGAAAAAAAGAAATAATACAAGCACTATAAAAAACTGAGTTACTTCACGTTACTGCATTTTCAGGACACTGTATGAAGCCAGTGCTGGATATAGTGTGTTAAGCTGAATGATTATCAAAACTTGACAGCTGAACATCTTCCCCACAACTCTCTTCCCTGGCCTCAGTAATTGCCCTAAATGTCAGGGGAGCTTATGAAATTTAATCATCTTGGGGCGGGATATGAAACCTGCTCTTGATGCCTTCTCTGGAGCAAAAACACCAACAAGCACAGTCTTTTTTCAATATCAAACAACAGTATCTACTGGATTCTTCTCATACAACTCCAACACTTTTTGGTGAATGCCACTGCTTTAACTGCTTCTACTCTCAGCAATGACATTGCACTCATAGCTTGATGACTTCCTGAATGTAGCATCATAAAGCAGCATCTCCCCAGTTGCTCACATAATACACCATCAAGACCTCCACCCGACCCACCAATCCCAGTGGAAATCTAAATAGAAATATACTGCAGTAATTCTAGTAAAAATCTAATCAGGAGCTCAAAGACATTGGTGCCAACAGCCATTAGTTTAACTTTTAGTGTAACTGGAGATAGAATACACTTTTCCTTTTCAAAGTGGTGCTACCATGGGCAGTGTGTCAGTATTTAAGAGTAGGCTAAGCAGAATTGCATGCATTTACAAACAGGCATCCCACCCCACCTTATGAAATACTTGCAACCAACATGAGATTGGATTTTAGCTAAATCATTACTGAAGATGAACTCACCATTAGACAGATAGGCCTTTTAACACTTTAACAGACAGAAGAAAAATTAACTCTCCATAGAAAGCAACTACTTAGAATTCAAGAAATTACTGGTGTTGAGATGATTAGGTAAATCAGTCTAGCCCTTGGCCCCCAAGACAGTGGCGAAACTCAAAAGAGAAGTCACAAAAACTTGGAGAAGTAACAGAATTAACTGGAGATCATTAAAGCCATGAATTACCAGGAAGACAAAATTCTTTCCACAGCTAATAACTACAAGCTTTCAGCAGCATGGTCTAGTAAGAAACAGCCCCCACATGAATTCACTGAAAATAATGCGAAATCAGCCAGCCAGGGATCCGGCTGAGCTGCAGCCCCCACGTGCTCCTCAGGCACTGCAGGAAAGGGATACACTTTGATTTGATGGATCATTGTGATGAAAATGGCATCTGAAGGCTGAGGATAAAGAGTACACATACTGATGAATTAACAGTTGACAGAGCTGCACGTCACAGGACCATTGAGAAGAGTGCGTGAGCTTCATTATTCAAATGTGAGTGATTTTTTTTTTAGCAAACGGGTTCTCGCATGACACTTTTGCACATTTTAATACACTGACATATGAAACCAGCAACTTCAGTTCACTGGAAACAGTTTCTTTTTAATTTTACCATAAAAAGGCAAAATAAACTCTTTCACTGTAATGTTATAGCTTTTAATATTCCTGAGCTGCATTTTAGAAGCAGAAGTATTCTTAAATGGATTTAATAAGAGACACTGCAGCCTTACTTTCCAACACCACAAGTAAAAATAATTTAGCAAGAAGGCCCCTTTATCAAAAGACAATGGCTACCTCTGTATGTACCTGAAAAAATACTTCAAGTGGCTCTACACCACCTGAAGTAGTTACAAAGCCAAATATGTCAACAAAATACCAGAACAACTTTTCAGCCATTTTACCATTGCTTCTTACTTCCTACATCAGTGCACCTCTCTTCCATGGAAACTAGTATTATACCAACAGCATTACATGCCAGAATAACTTGGGCACCAAAGCTTGGCACCGTACAGACATATGAAGGAATCACAGCAGTTTAAAAAAGATATCCTGTGTATCTCTATAGTCGGTTTTAAGAACTATGCAGAAGTCCTGCTATGCATCTCAATCAGCAAAAACTCTACTCTGTTAGAAGTAATTTCATTGAATGCACCAAAAAGCGTTTTAAATCAAATCTGTGTGAAAACACTTGTCACATCTAGAGCTCCTCTAACTGGCACCCAGTACTTCTCAAGCCAAAGTAGGTGATAATAAAAACTAAATTGACTAAAATTAAGGTTTAGAAAACTGAAAAACAAGAAAACAGGTTGACTTTTAGCACTGTAGGAACTCAAGCACAAGCACAGGTGGTTATACCTATACATTGTTGTAGAAACCTAGAAAGAGACAACAAAGCATGAAGGAAGGTTAAAAAAATCAGGCATCTATTTTCTTGACTTCAGGGACTAGATGAAATTAACCATTAGCTGAAGCAAACGTGGTTTCTACAGCAGTCACACCGATGAGGTCTCGTTTACAACTTTCTGGCATTTTTGTCCAACCACAGCTTCTCCAAGAAGCCACGGCCTCCACTATCCACTCCAAGTACTCCTTTGCTTACTCAGCGATCTCCGGTGCCTCTGCCTCCTGCTCATGCTTCTACGACTACGACTTCTTTCTCGTCTGTCTCGTTTAGGTTCCCTACTGCGAGTTCTTCTGTAACGTGAATGTCTAGGGCTTACACTTCTTCGACGAGGACTATGGCTTCGTCGAGGACTGTAACTTCTGCTAGAGTGTCTATAATACCTCCTTTCTTTCCTGTGCTTTTCATCCTGGTAACTCTCATCTCTTCTGTGTCTGTTCCTCTCTCGTTTGCCCTTACTCTCATCAGTGTTTACGCTGCTACACGACCGGCTCTTTCTCCTTCTTGGCTCTGTGCTATGTTTGCGCTGCTCACAGCGTGAGTCCTTCCTGCAAGTATTCTGGTCAGAGCTGGAGAGGCTCTTTTGTTGCTGGTTATTGACAGGAAGACATGAAAGTACCCCTGAACTTCTTTTCTGAGAACATTTCTCAGAGTTTGTGGTATGAAATTTCTGACCTTCTTTGACATGAACTTTGTCATTAATATTGCCATTCAAGTACTTGCATTGAGCGTTTACACTCTCAGAGGTTGCCACATCACCTTGAGAGCTGGAAGCCAGTTTGCTTGTAACAGCCTGTCCTGAGGTAGAAGTGATGCAACTGGAAGACACAGTGTGTGGAACACCACTAGGAGTTTTCAGCACATCAGACTGAGATGCTTCAGTTTCTTCTTTGCTTTGATTAATTGCATCCATTTTCTTGCTCAGAAGATTGTTCAGTAGTTTTTCCCTCAGTTCCTTTTCTTTTCTCTGCAACCCCAGTGCTCTTTCCTTTTCTTCTTCCACACGTTTCAGTTCAGCCTCCTGGAGCCTTCGTCTCTCCTCTAGCTGCTGAAGACAAATCCTTTCTTCATTCTGTTCTTGCTCCAAAAGCTTTACTGTCTGAAAGATAGTCAAAGGTAAGAGTAAACAAAAAAAAATTTGTAAATCTTGTGGATGCTTTAAGTCATACCATAACGTAAAAGCAGCAACTTGGCAAGAAAATAAAATCTAACAAACAGAACCATCCTGCCAAAAAATTACTGTTTCCTTCTTAAAGGGAAAGAAAACACAAACAAAATAAACCCCCTAACACAAAACTGCTGTTAGGTGAAACATCAATAGTCTCAAACTACTGATGTCCGCAAACTCTTTTAGAGTATTAGTTTCTCCCACCTGTTTGACAAGGCAAAACCAAAGCTTGGTCTTTATGGCTCCTTGATATGATGAGAGCAACATACAAGCTAGAACAACTGAAATTTGAAGTATTAAAATATATTTATCAGGGCTAGCACTTGAAGGTTTCAAATTTAAAGCATTAATTTCTCTTAGATTATTGCAATCCATGGCTCCTAGATGACCTTACAATGGGTCCATAAAAACCAAATGGGTCCAAATAATTAAACACATACATTAAGTAGAAACTGATTCTCATTTTGTCAACCACTTTAGAAACTCACAGTACTGAAAAAGAAGGTTCAAACCTTTTCTTTTGTTCTGACCCAGACAGGCTTAGTGTAGACTTCAAAACTCCAGGAGTGAAAGAAATGCACTGCTCTATTTGATCAGACGACCTTTCTGTTTCACAGCTGCTAAGTTACAAAGCCTGCAAGAAGTATTCCTCCCTTTTCATTGCATGTAACTGACCACATAGCACTGTATGATGTCAAAAACTCTCCTGAGGTACACTGGCATCAAGGAAAAATACTGTTCTTTGGCACACGTTTTCACTTCTACGGAAAATACTTAACATACATTACATTACACCCTAACATAACTTCATCCAAGTCTTAGGCAAATGACACCCTGTTTCAGTGAAAAATAAAAATATTGTTAGACATACAGGATCTAACATTCGAAACCTTAGCTGACAGTACTCTTCCTACAGAAAAATCATTCTGCACATTCTCAAACATCAGTCAATGAAAGCTCATTCTTTCAAACAGCAAAGACTAGTTAATGGAACTGCTGAAAGCCAGACAGGAAACAGATTCAAATTAGAATGAGGAGCCCTGCATATTTACCCTCTGTGCTTAGTTCACTTCATCATGCTTATACACTCTTTTACTACACTTAAGAGCAATCGTGCCAATTAGTTTACAGATAAAAAAATGCTACTTCAGACATCAGGTTTAAGTTCACTCTTCCATTTACCTATTTGTGCATATTTTACCAAGGGAGACATAGAGTTTCATTGCGCTTTTCTGAATTTTTGATCTAAGAAATAGCATCTGAAGAGGTACTAAATCTGTTCTTTAATGAACAGCACTCTCTACCCCCTCCCAAGTCGGTAAAAGGCTTTTTTCTGCTGGATTGTTCATTAGCTTCTGAAATAAATATTGAAGTTACCTTTGCCCTGCTTAGCAGTTCTGCAATTAGTCTAATAGACTGAAGATTTCTCTGAGCTAACAGGAGCTTTCTCTCTTCTAACTTTATCTTCTCTTGCAGTTTTTTCTGTTCTTCAGCTTGAAGCTTTTCAAGTTGCTTTTTGTTCCGTCGAACTTCACGATCTTTCTGTTTCTGTTCCCTCTTGCGCAACTTTTCTTCTCTTTTTCTCTCTCTCTCATATTCTTCAAGCTCTCTCTGCTTCCTAGAAAGAGATTAATATTTTTACCTTATCTAGGGCAGGTACAATTTTAGACTTCTACTCTATGTAAAAGTGTATTTTGTACTTTACGTAAATTTGTTTCTAAGTAAAGCTTGTTGATTACTGGAAAACAGAAGTAGAAAACAGTGAAAATTTTCATCATGAGTTGTGGTAGCAAACAATCCTCAGCCTGCCAATATTTTAAAACAAATTGGGATCCAAACATAAAACATGGTTACAACACAAATATTTTTTTAAACCAGTTCAAGCAGATATAACAACACATCAGGCAACTGGGCAGTGAATCATCATAGTGAGAAAATTACCAAGCCCATGAATGTGTGTAGGGGTTGGTGGCTTTTATTTCAGTCACAGGGAAAAAATAGTAGCTTCTGTGAAAGGCTAAGGGCTTCTAGATCAGGTGTCAAATGGCACAATTTTTAGGAAATTGACTATTTTTGCAGTGCGTGGCTCCTACTAGATGACCTAGTGAGAATTTACACACATCAAGGCAAATGGACACCATACAACCTCTGAAACAATTTGCTCCTTTTTTGTTTATATTCTGAATAGTAAATGCCTTATGATATTTACACCCCTATATATTTTCTTAAAATGTCATTGTTAAGGTATGCTTGTATCTCATGCCTTCCCTGGAAAAACACTGAAGGATAGAACAAAAAAGCTTTATAGTATCAAAGTTACTTAGTAGTAGAACTAGAGCATTATTTTCTATTCTTCAATTATAATGCACATTTTTGCATCACAGAATGACTACACATCATCTAAATTTCCAGCTCTTGGAATTACAGTTCCTGGGAAAAAAAAAAAAGGAAACCAAAAAAGGTGTAAAACCCTCTTCTCCAAATGTCATAATCCCTGAACGCTATTTCCTCAAAAGGAACACAACATTCTCACTCAGTTTCAAGTGTTTCACTTTAGCTACAGAAGTAGAAGTTGAAAGCCAACTTGTGTATAGTTATTTTCTATTTACCAATGCTGATACAAAGAACAACTACAGTTTTGTTATGGCTCGGTTATATTTTTAGCAATTAGACATAAGTGATAAATACCTTTCTTCCTCTTTTTTTTTTTCTTCAGCTTCTTTCTCTTTACGTTTTTGTTCTTCTCTCTGTTTTTCAAGCTCTTGAAGCTTTTGCCTTTCAAGCTGACGCTTCTTAATTGATGCATCACTGAGGTGTTTTGTTGAGTCAAAAGAAACCTTTACAGGATACAATTGAAAACAGATTTACTAAGTAGACAGGGGAAAAAAGTAAAATAAATCCCTGACAACCTGCATAATCCCCAACAATTTTAAACTAGCACAAAACTATCCAAAATGCAATGTAAGTAAAATCAGAAATATAAAACCTTTTTCGAAACAAATGCAACTTCTCTCTGTGGCCAGAGCAAGTACAGAGTACTATAACCAGATAATTGGAAACTAAATGACTGCACACTTGAACAATCAGATGCCAGTTTACACCTGTATATGTGTCTGACATTAAAAAGTAAACCCTAGCGTGGTTGAGGCCCTGGCTGTCCAATGTTTTCAATATGTCAGAACACAAACATACAGAACTCTTTCAATTCCTGTATGCTGTTAGGGTCTGTAGAGCACTAGGTAGAAATAAGCCTAAATAAAGGCCTCCCTTTCTGTCTAAAACTATGATCCTTAAATTCAGCAGAAGAAACAGTTCTGCAACATTCAGCAGCTGGTTTAAGCAAGTGCCTCCTCACCAGCTCTAACACCAAGGTTCCCAAATTGAGGTACACTGACCTGAAGCAGTAAGTCTGAGACTGGGAACACAAAAGAAAAGGATGTAACACACATCTGAGCACTGAGACCTGGGAAAATGCTCAGCTTATGGGACATATGAGCACACCTTGGCCATGTCTATATGCATGCTGGAACAGGACACCAGGGCTGGTGTCCTAATCTCCCATTCTAGGTACCACCTGCATGCAGGCAGGAGGACCTATAATACATTTCCACAGGCAGACGGTTATGAACCACAGGGCAGAGAACAAGTAGCCCATACTCTGCAGTTTAATTCACCCAAGCTCTACATAAAACAGTATTTCACTAACAGGCTAAAAGGACAGGCAAGGTGTGACCTTTCATGAACAAGATCTATCCTGACTGCACAGTTGCAAAGGCAGCCCTCTCTCTTTCCTATCAACCCCCAGGACAGCTGCCAGGAAGGCATGCTTCCTTTCACACAGCCAAATTAAATTTGGGAACCCTGATCCCCTGCATGGAAGTGACACTTTGAATTTCACATCCCCTTGAAAACCTTGAGGGTCAAGGTACAAAAACCTTCCAACCGACAACCTTTGACAACAAGATAAAAGATTACAGTATTTTACTTATACTGACTAAATATTTGCATGTTCCCAAACTACACACAGGAATACTCAAGCTTTTTCCTGAAATCCACTTTCTGATTTGGTGAATGACTACTGAGCATACTGAAATAGACCTGCAAACATTTCACTCAGCAGATATGTACGTGCACAGACCATCTCCAAACATATTGGAGCAAGTTTTTTTCAGGCCATGCTTTCCTAGATACTACATCTGAACAGACTGTTTTGTTCTCTCCTTTCACAGTTGCCCTTTCTAAGACAATGAGGTTACAGAAAAAATAGATCTAGAAAACTCAGTATGTAAATATTATGCATGAAGGCTGCATTCACAGCAAGCTGTGCTTCAGATTAATGTTATCATTTAAATTTTTGTGGGGCCTTTCTGTATATGAAGCACAATAATGGTTAACTGTGTCTTCCCCAGGCTGTACCAGCCACATGCTACTGAACTTCAGAGTTCTGATACTTGTCTGGTAGACCTCACTATGAGTGCAGGAGCCAAACACAGAGGTTGTGAAATTCTCCCCAAATATTTCTATTTGTAGTGAACACAAGAGAAAACAATGCACTTTAAAGTCAGCCTTCTTGTGAAGTACATCTGAACTCATTCAGAATTAGAATTATAAATGAAATAACAAAATATATAAATACATATTGCTCTCTAAAAACTATTCAGCAGGTCATGTTTGTATACTTAGTCCTTCCATCAAGCAGTTCTTTCTAGAACTGTCTCATTAAAAAGGAAAAGCAACACCCTCCCACCACCACTTTATTCACAGTTTAACAACACCTTTTTCTTGCATTATTTCCCTTTAAATATTATATTACAGCCGGTTCGTAAAACTACACTTGTGCTATTAGTGTCACCTGTTGTCATCACTACAGTATACAGATGTAGGTTTTAAGCACTAGGGACATAACAATTGCACTTGGTCTTTCATCAGAAAAACCCCTGCAGGTTCTCACCTTTATATTGCAAGCCACTGCTTTGCCATCATCACCTTTATACATGAGCTTCATCCCTCGCAGGGCATTCATGGCCTTAATGAAACCTGCATATTCTTGATACTGAACATAAGCTTCAAAATTTAAATGGCCTCCAAAACTGAAAGTGTGAAAATTCCTGCCAGTCATTTCTTCTCTGTATGGGTCCAGCATGGGTATGTCCACATTACGTATTTCTCCAAAGTTCCTGAACACTTTTATGAGGATTTCTTCACTTGGCTTTTCAGAGCCAGAGTCCTTTGCTGCAAACCACTTACAAGGTAAGCCCTCTAGGTGAATAGTATCTGGCCTTTCCCCAGGCAAAGTTTCATTCATATCTTTTGCATCGCGGAAAAACGAGTCCCAGTCATGCCTGGTTGGAAAGTCAATCTTGTATTCTGCAGCACGGACTTTTAAAATGTCAGAGAAGCCACTCAGCTTTATTGTTTTGCCATCAAGGCACGCCAGGAAAGATTTAACCAAACTTTTATTTTCAACCTCTCCTTCAAATCGGATGAAATCCATTGTGCTTTTAGAAATCCGCAGAGTGGAAAACTGATGAGTTTGCACCATCCCTTTCAATCTTTCCATCACTTCCCAGTTTGAAATGGATTTTCCTGGTTGCTTCAGCTGAGGAAGTGCCACACTGATGGTCATTTTTGTAATGGGCTTAAGGTATAACCCACAGGGAGCACAAAGCTCTACAGCTTCTGATGTATCATGAACTATTGTTGCAGCAGCCATAACACAGAAAAAGCATAGGATAAAAGAAATAAAAGATGCGAGTTTAAGTCACAGGCCAACACGAGTCAAATAAAATAACCCTTATCCATAAATAATTGAATTCTTTGGCCATTTAACCAATCCCAAGTTAAACCAATGTCTCATATAAGAGTCAATTACAGAGTTAAAAATCAGTAGTACAAACATCTTAAATTACTTTATGACTACTAGAGCCTATAAGTAATAAAACCTCAGCAAGGCCTCAGGAAAAAAAAAAAAAAAAGAAACAAAAAAACCCAAAAAACCAAGAAGCTGATGACAATCTTAGGGATACATGAACTTGGTATGTGATGGCTCAGAAAGCAGCTACCCTTTCTCAGGAAGGAAGGGACTGGCAGAGCAATGTCAGACCACTTTGAAGTCTACATAACAACCAGGAAACCCCAGCAGGCCGGCTCCGAGGCAGAGCCCATCTCCTCCAGCAGGAAGACTTGGAAGGTGTCTGCAACGAGAGAAAAACACGCCCTTTATTTAAAGGCCTGAAGCCCCACCGCCCTCCCGCCCAGCAGCCGCAGCAGCAGGAGCTGGGAGAGAGCCGCAAGCCGCACCGGAGCCAGCGACTACCACCGGCTGCGGGAAAGCCGGCAGCCGCCCCTGAGGGGAGGCGGGGCGAGATCCCTGGGACACGCCGGCGAGGAAGGCCCTCAGCCCCAGGCGGGCCGGGCAGCATTACCCGCACCCTTCTCCTCTTTCTCCCTCTCCTCCTGTACGCGCCCCCGACCACCAGAGCCCCGTCCCCCGCAGGGATCCCCCCTGCCACCGACCTCACCTGCACCCGCCGGGCTGACTCCGCCGAACCTGCCTACCCCAGCCCGGCCCCTCCGCGCGCCGTCGGGCCGCTTCCGCTTCCGCGTAGCGGAAGACGCCCCAGCCGGCAAGGGGCGGGCGCGCTCTCTATGGCAGCGGCGCTCCAGCGGCGCCTGGCGGCGGGGCGGGAGTGCGGTAGGGGTTCTCCCAAAGGAGTCCCGCTGCTGGGATACACGCGGTGCATGGCGCGGTCAGCGTGTGTGCGCTCGGCAGGTGCGAACGGGGCTGCTTCCCGCTAGGGAGCGTTTAGATTTAGATTAGATAGAAGGAGGAAGTTATTCAGGATGAAGATGGTGAGGCACTGGGCAGGTTGCCCAGAGAAGCTGTGGCTGCCCCATCCTTGGCAGTGTTCAAGGCCAGACTGGATGGGGCTTTGAGCAACCTGGTCTAAGTGGAAGGTGTCCCTGCCCAATGGCAGTGGGGTTGGAACCGGATGAGCTTTAAGGTCCCTTCCAACCAGGTCCCACCACTTGAGAAAGCAAGACTGCAGTAACCTTTAACGGCAGGCTGGTGCTAGCCACTGGGTGGAAATAATGACTATAAACACCAGCGAAAATGGCACAGGAGTTTGCCATCAACCAACCCAGCAGCTGCAGCAAGACCACAGCTCTTGTGCAGAAGTGCTATTTCACATCTCAGATGCTGGTAACTGCTGGTTCTGCTCTTGTTTCTTCTACGGCTTAGTTAAGTGATAGTGTAAAAGCAGAAACTACTGCTACCGTACCACAGCTTGAAATAGTTTGTGCTTTATAGTCTGAGAGTCCCTGCATAGTATATCACGCTTTCTCCTACAGACTTGCGTGTGGGAGTGCAGAGAGCACATCTAGTTACATTCCAGAAAGTTTCAGTAGCAGCACAGTGAGACACTGCATATGGCAAAGATTTATAATCCTGTGCATTATGATAGCCCAGACTGTGCCAGAAATTAATATTCTGTATTTTAAAATTAAAGAGTAAATAAATGCCCTCAAAAGTTGCAAAATACCAGAACTGAGGTTACCCATGCCGTTACAGCAGCCACAACTGCAACACCTTTCAGAGGCTGTTTTTCTGATGAAAGAACTGTTTCAAGCATTACATTTAATAACACTGTAAAACATATGGGCAAGAAGAACTAGTGATACTGTACGTTACTCTTAAAAGATGTAATCAAGCATCAGTACTGCAGTGCAGCAAGGGTAAACAGTGTCTCCGCTCAAATACTTTCTGTGTTGGGCAGATGAGTTATTTTTACTGTTATTTTCCCACTGCAGTGAGATACCTAAATGAAATGTCTCCCTTCGGGTTTCAGAGTCTGAAATGTAAGTCGCTAAAGCAAGGGTATCACACCTACTAGGGAGAGGAAGGATGAAATAAACATCAGTGAGGGACTGTATCTAGGTACAACAGCATATGTAAATCTGTTTTTTACTGTAAGACATCGTCTCTCCCCGACTCTGACAAATGCATTGCACTACCACCTTGAAAGCCATCTAGCATGCCTGAAGTCTTGTACCTTTTTCTGACTTCAACAGATAGACTAATAGAAGGTATCAGTTCTGCCTATAAACTTCCTAATCTGTATTTTCAGTAGGTACTACACTGAATCCCACAAAAGTTCACTAGAGGGAGCGCTTGTTATTTACATATATGAAATAGATCTATTCATAAACACAATTAAAATAGGCTATGAACAGCAGATATTAGGTTCATGCCGGAATGCAGACCACAATCTTCCTTTCTTGGAAGAGGATATAACTCTCCTAACTACACATGGTCTTATCTGTGTGCATCTCCTGCTCTTCCTGTAATGCCCCGTTTTCTTGACCTTAATGGTCATTTGTGGTAATGCATGCAAGATGTTACTTGGATGTTTACATAACATAAAAAACCAACCCAGTATAATTCAATTTCTTTTATTTCCTTCTATCTTCCTCTCCAAAACACATCAAAGAAGAAGACCTCTTTTTAGTTTAAAACTTAGATGTACCTGTTGGAGAGTGATTCATCTCATCTAAATCTTTTCTACTATATGGTATCCAGCAATACTCCTAGCACATGTATTTTTAGAAACAGTTAGAGTACATGGCACCCTGTCTTTACTTTCAATATGATTTCTGTTTGTTGTCACTGAACAGGGGACATCTCTTTATTATCTCTTACTCTGAGAGAAAACAAAATGATTCATTGTGCAGTTGAATGGTTTATGAATGGTCCTTGGAGATGGAGGAAGCAGCACAGAAGAATCTCTCGGATGAAGAGATTGTGTAACTGTTGAAGAGCCATTTCAGTGTTCTTTTCAGACTCTAAATAGCCACTCTTCACAAAGCAAAATTAATCCCAGAAGTGGGTAGGACCAGTGAAATGAATCTGGAATACGTCGTTTTATTTCCCATAGTAAGTAATGGCTCCACAAATCATTCAATTTCCTTTCATTAGCTCTAATAATTTTTTTTTTTTTTTTTAATCTGACTAAGTGCTGTGTGTCAGTGAAGTGTGGGTGTGTAACAGATTGTCTACCTTGGAGAGAATGCTTAGCATTAGAAGTAATATTGATGCTCTGATGCAGGGCAATTCCAATTAACTGGAATTAACCATCACTTCCTGTGGCTGGTTCTCCACAGGCCGAACTGTTATATTCTGTTTAAAGTGGAAGAATATGACAATACAGATTTTTTCTTAGCAATTTATGGAGTGAAATGCAAGAGCTATTTGCCTATCTCTTCATGTATTTCTGAAGCAGAGAAGAGTAATGGGTTAATACCAGTAACCTTCCTCAATAGTATACTTCTCTATTGACAAAAGGAAAAATTCCGCAAGATTCTGTACTAGTGTAACTGTTGACACCCCAAAGAATTTTTAAAAGAGGTGAAACTGCATTGTTGCATTTGTGGAACTATGAATTTTTGAAGAGCTTTTAAGCAGACAAGATCCCCTCTGTAGATTCAGCCTGCCCTCCCCACTTATGTTTCACCTAATCCAGAAAGACCCAGAGGTATTTTGGTAGATCTGGCGTAAGTATAAGTGACTATGGCATCAATTCCCTGTTTCAACAGCTCTACCTGTAACCCAGCCTTGCTTCCCAACACACGCACATAGGGGAGGTCAGGGGATCAGTGACAGATGCTGTGCTGAGTTTTCATTATTATTGCTTTTTACTTCTGACAATCCTTCTTCCTCATTTTCCAGGGTCTGATTGTGAAACCTGAAAAGTTAAACAAAGGGAGAATGAACAGGCCTGATCACATTTGATTTCCTCATAACACTGCTGTTTTCATATGGACAGATACTGTCAACATGTCTCAGAATGTGCTGTCAACCTTTACATCTTAAAACTTTTAACCTTTACATCTTAAAAAATGTCTTAGAGTAATTTGCGTTGACCAGATTTATACTAAGATGCTGATTAAAATGGCTGAAATAATCATCAGATGGCCCAAACCACTGACAAGTTTGATCAAAGTTTGTTTCTGGCCCAAAAAAGGTATATACTTCTGTATTTATCTGCATACATCTGTCTATATATGCACCCACATACCTGTATGTACACAAACTATAAACAAAATGAAAAATAAAATGCATATCTAACATTTAAAAAAAATGCTGATCCCTGTGACAAATGAAGGCATTTCTGCAAGATTTGTGTGATCGAACATTAGAAATCATCCATTGCATGTCTAAGCAACAATTCTTGCAGCTGTCAGTATTACATCGAAGCCTTTCAATCATTAATTTCTAACCATCTTTGTCATGGGGCAGAACTATGAAGAAAGATATGAGTGCTGTAAAAACTAAGCTGAGTAAGAAATGGTGTGTTATCAGCAGGTGACAGAAAATGTAAAAGGAGAAATAAGGCTAACAACTCTAGTGACACCAGCTTCAGGTATAGTGTAGTTTTGTCTTGACCTGCAGCACATGAAAATCTGATGCACTATCTCTGTGTAGAAGTCACTTATTCTGCCAGTGTCTAGATATTTACATGAATTTCCAGTATTCTGGTGGCAAGCCCCACAACATCGCTGCAGATGAGCTATTTTTCCTAACTGGGTGTTCTGCGATGACTGAATGGAATAAAACTTTTCCCATTAGTTTTCTAGTTAACCTATATTTTCCTATTCTGTTTGCAGTAATATTATAGGCATGATGGGAAGAGCTTCCAGGAGGAGAAGGAAGATTGCTTTATATTTCATAACTTTGGACAGTAATAATCTCTAATGTAATGACAGTCCCATTTGAAGGATAAAGTGACAGTTTTCTGCAAGTGGCGAGATAATAAAAGGATCTGCATCAAGTAATTTTAATTATAAAAGAAGTAATGAATTCTAGCTTAACACTGTATTTTCATCTACATATGCTACAGTCTAATTGTCTCCTATTTTGGTATGAAATAACTACATGAATCAAGCTTTGCACCAAAGGAGCAAACAACTTATTTAGGTTAGTGCAAGGGTCCATAGTTATGAGTCATAGGGTATTATTTAGAAAAGGGAAAATGTCACGATAACAAGATCCTTTGACCTATAAAAAGGGAAGTCATGATAACAGCCAGATTGTTTTGTTTAAAAGACATTGTAGAAAATAAATCTGTCTGGGCTATGCTGCAAAGCCAAAGAACTTTTTGTCTGTAGTTTCAATTGCCAATTTTACCTTTCATTGGTAAACATAGGTAGTGTAATAAACTGGTATCTCCACTAGATTTCAGTGGTACTTCTCTGGCTTACTAGCATTCCAGAGCACTGTTAACCTCTGAATAAGTCTTTGCTTTTTGAGCTAAAGGCTGGACTTTTTTCATGTTTCTTTCCTTCTGATGATGTTTAAATATTTTACGTGTACATGGCTCATTGTGTATTGTGGGTTATGGTATAGTAAGAGGACTTGAAGAATTTAAATTCTACATAAGTGATTGTCTGCAACTCTATCATTCTTCCGTACAGAGCTGGGCTACCCCAATTTTCTTTACAAAGATGGATGTTGTTCCTGTAATCTCAACCAGTTTATCAGCGACCATGACTCTTTTTAAGCAATTTCTGCTGATCGCAAGCTTTCAGGAAAGTATAAAGTTTTAAGGTAATGTTTGCAGTTTCCTTGACCTTGAAAAGGTTCAGCATTCCCTTTTTGTGCTCTGCTTGTCTTTCACTGAGATTCTCATATATTCTTGGTAAAACACTGAGTTTAGAGATATATGTGCCTCAGTTTAAGAGCAAAGCAGCATCCTTTTAAGAATAAACTCTTGAGGCCTGCAAAGTCCAAATGCATGACAGCTGAAAGTAACTCACTGCAGTATATAAAAGAAAGCAATTTGATCGTTGAGATGCTTATCCAAGAAGCTGAAATTAAATGTCCCTCCCTGTCAGAGTTTCTGCATAAATCCTTTCCAGCTAAAGGAATTAAGTATGGTGATGCTTAAATTTGAAGTGTGAAGCTGTTGCTCCATATGGGCACACCTGCATACAGTGCAGCGAATCAGACACCTTAAGTGAGATTCTAAAAAGCCAGTTAAAAGGAGCTTAAATTACTCAAAACTGAAGTTGGGTATGGATTTGGAGTCTTCTTCTCAGCCCTCTGCAGGAGGCAAGTGCTGAAGCTCTCTCTCCCAAGGATCAAGTAATTTATTTTTTATTTAGGATCCTTATGGTGGGAGGATTACAGGACCTTTATCATCCATAGGCTCCTTTAGGTGAGGTGGGAAGCCTAAGTTCCTTTCCCATGCCAGCTCAAAAGGAAACAAGCCTATGACCAAAATCATCAGGGCACATTTTTACAACATAGTTAAACCAGAATATTTTTAACGCAAATGTATAAGCCTGTTATGAACCCAAGGTGTTTGGTTTCTAGCAAGCTCTTTCAGACCAGAAATGTGATAGTGTTTACTACTGTTCAAACTGATGAGTTTAAAAGATAATGGAAATTTGGTTTAGCACCTAATTTGCCCTGTACACAAAATTTGTTGTGAATGCTTTTCTCAAAGGTCTGTTGCTCAGATGGAAATAACTGACCTCAAGGCAGGATGATATTCTCAAGGGGATGATATTGCCCTTAAGGGGATGACATTCTACAGCCTGTGTGATGCTGAGGTCTAAGTCCACGTGATGCTACTTGTAAGAAGTACTTGGGGAAATTTTAATTTGCATTCACACTGTTTTTCAATTGCTTTCACATTGGCTTAATCTCTTTTTCAGGTATTTTATTTTAGAGGAGGTATAGGCATCTGCTGCTGAATTCAGTGGTGCTGGTGAAAGACAACCATGTCTGCTGATCTGATAGTAAAGCAGTTCCTATAAGAGCTTTCCCATGTAAGAAGGCAAATGCCAATCACCCAGCTCCAGCCTAGTTGACCCAAATGATTTTATCTATGGTAATGGGGAGGTTTGCCCCATGCCTTCTCCTTCCCCCAGCTGCTGGCTGGCTGTGGGCAGATGACAACTAATTCCCCAGCCAGAATCAGGCTGAAGTCACTGCCTCAGTCTAAGATATTATCAGCTGCACCTACCTGTTCGGCTTCTTTAGTGGAGATTAAATACCACAAGCAGAGTAAGGAAAACTCTATATCTGTTTACACCTCTGCTGCCCTCATGCACAGCCCCAGTTACTGAACTATGCAGGAGCTGGGGCAAATGCCATATTTTAGTCTGCTGCAGCCTCCACTGTAAGAGGTCATTTGTAACTCTTGACAAAAAAAGTGCAATAAAGTAAATATGGAGCAATTGAGGTCAATGTTTGTGTATGTCACTTTAGGTTCTGCACTGCTGCCTGTCTCAGAATCACTTTTATTATATTGTGCACTAGTTTAAAGTGAGAAACAGCAGAAAGGCAAAACTTACCCAGTTCTTTTTCCATCTCCCTCTCACCACTTCTCTGTGCAGGAAACTGGCTGCAAATTTTGATGTTGCACCACAGCAAAGAAAAATGCATGTCTGGAGCAGTGTCTTTTAGGAAGGCTTCTGTACAAAGAGTGTGCTAGTGTTTTTGTTGACCTTCATTTATACTCTGAAAGACACATGATTTCAAGCAGTGTGCCCCACAGTAACTAGGTTGTATCTGAGTTCGGATAACAAGTGAAGAACAATGAAATACAGGCAATACAGAAGAAAATTATTGATAGCAATAGGATAAAATTTAGCTTATATAGATAATGACCAAGCAAGAAAACAAATATTAATATTCAAACCTGAAGTTTCACCTTGAAAATCACTAACAGGAGAACAGCCTAATAGAGGAAAAATTGAATGTAACTTAAACTAAGTGACTCAACTTCAGAGAGGGTCTTGAGGAAGGCGCATTGGCACTGTAGCACAGACTCTAGCCCAGTGAAAGAGAGGGGGGCATATCTCCAAGCAAAGAGCCTCTTTTTCTAAATTAGAATTGTGTTAAGTAGGGCAAATTATTATTATTACCATTGCTATTTTTTACCAAGTATTCCTAACTGTTGTCAGGAGTAATATACCTACAACTAACATGGAGTTTTCTATTCTTTATAAAGAACTCTGAATATCTACTGGTTTTAATCATCACACTTTCTGACTTCTACTGCTTGAAAAGCCCTAACTTTGAAAAGCCCTAACTTCCTTCTCACTTCTGAATCTTCTTACCTCAGATACTTTCAGGTTGTTATATTTCCTATTAGCATGAGTGAAACCAAGCTGGACATATGTAATTCTTTTCATCTTTACTAATGCTGTGAAAGCAGCTATGTATGTTGCTACCCCAATCAATTTTGCTGCTATCCTCTATGGCTTAATATATAAAGTTCTCTTAGAGGAGCTCCTTTTAAATGATTTATCTGCTAAGGAGCAAATGAATTGCTGGAGTAATAATTTCTTTCAGCATCCCAGCTAGGTCTTGAAGGTGACATCCTGATCCCAATCTCAGACAATTGCACCAGTCAGGAGTAATTCTTACCTGATGTGATTAGCATGGGGCACTACTGCAGACAAGTTCTCTGGTTTAATAAAAGAGGAAAACAAACGCAAAAGAAGAAGCCTTAAAATAGGAATAGATTTTTACAAGGACAACAGAGATTTGCTAGACACTGTTGGCAGTACCTAATGTGATATTTATGTCAGTTGTCTCCAAAGCAGCGTGTGCGAGAAAATCCACTGGGGTAGAAGAAGAACTATTTTACCATTAATAAATAAATAAAATAAAAATATAACTTTCTAAAATAGTGTTTATTTCGTCTTTGTGTCATGCTTTTTTAATTTCAATTTTCATAGGTTTTATAATATATGCAACATATTAGTGCAGCAGTACACATACATAACTTATTTATAAATAAATATGCATATACTGGGTGGGTGTGCCCAAAAATTTTTTACTGTAAGGGGTTCATAGTCAAAGAAGTTTGTAGACCACTGCTCTGTGTCATATTGGAATCCCCTTGCACTGAACATCTCTCTGACCAGCTGCAGATCATGAGTCTTAGTACAGTTTAGGACATCCTTGTGTGGCTAATCTCAAATAAGTAGCACTATTGAAACAGGTTGCCTATTTTTTCCACTATGGAAAATTAATCTTATGGGTGAATAACAGAGACAGATCAGGCTGTTAACATGGAGACAAGTATATTGCTTCCCTCATACTTGTGTTCATCTTCTTCTTGGATTGCACTTAGAATTTTAAGAAATCCTTTGCAGCTTTCCCTGCCTTAAAGAGAGGCAGATGTACATTGTAAGGTCAGTGTTGCAAAACCATCTGTCTGTTCTGGAAAAATACCTCTGATGGTGACGCAAGGTGAGGAAAACAGCCATACAGTGCTTTATGAGTAATGGGTGCATCTTCCAAAAATAGATTTTTGAACTGGGGAAAAAATATGTATCCTTTTAGCAAATATTCTAAAATAGCTTTGTCAGTGATTAAAAGAAAAGAGGAAGTAGGTGTTACAGAATAACACATTTTTATTGGCATCCTACTGCAGAAATGCATTGAGTGAGAAAAAACTGAAGGAATTCAACGTGCTTTTAAAAATAAGGTAAGAAAACTATTTATTAAGAATGTACAAAGTCATTAGGAGCAGAAGTAACTCTTTTCTCAGTTTGTTTGACTGACAGGAGTGTTACATTTGTGGTAGCATTTGTTCAGTCTTTGTACTTTGGAGTTTGAGTTTGTCTAGCCTGGATAAGAAGAGTGTTTCAAGGGCTTATGTAAGAAGGAGCTCATTTTCTGTGTGATTCTGCCACTGGAAAAAGATATGCACAAATAAGGTCCCATCCAGCCCTATTTGTTTTGTGAAACTGTGATTGCTCTTTCTTATACTGTGAGTTATAAAGGGCTAAATCCAGGTTTTGGTCTACCTTTACTTTGTTAGTGAGACAAATTCCAAAAGAGTAAAACCTTCCAGACAAATACTTGATTTATAAATTCCCCAAAGTCCCATGGATTATAAGTGATGTGTTTTTATTTTGCCACATTAATTGTATAATTATGTAAAACTGTGTTGAACTGAGTACTATAGCAAGCTATATTTTATTGAAAATGTCTGTATGGAATTCAGGCTTTCCTATGATTAAATAAAAGTGTGAAAAACTTCCCTGTTTAAGGCAACAGCTGTTTTATGAAAACAGGGTTTCAGCGTTACAACCACTGATCTAGTTAGTTTATTTAGCTGACTATGTATTTAGCTTTTGCTCAGTTGTGTATTCCCACTCATGTTTTATGATGCCAAGTACTTTACATATATGTATCCATTTCAAGAGAAGTCTGAAGTTTTCGGAACTGCTTACACAATTTAAGACCCCAAGTCAGATTTTGCCTTCTAAAGTCACTTAGGCTCCAAAAGAGTCATTTTATTCAGCATCCCTTTCTAAAGGCCTGCTAGTGTGAACTGTGGGCAAAGTGCCCGCAGCAGCAGAAATGACTAGGATGGGGAATGCATAACAATGAAAACCAAAAGTCATATAGCTGCTCAGTTTATTTTACTTCTGCTTCAAGGATTTGCTGCAGGGAGAGGGACTGTTCTTGTTCATCTCCTTGCACATGTGTTCAACAAGCTGCTGAGAGGGAAAGTGAAACTGGAGTGGTGAGTGAGGGAAGGTGGGTGAGATGTGGATGCTGGAGGGACAATAGAGTGGAGGAGGGTGACCTGAACTGATGACAATGCACTGTGGCCAGCTGAAAAATGTGGGAAGAAAATGGACTTTTCTGTGGAAAGCTTTGACTGTCCTGGACAGACATCTGTGACTTTGGACACTGTGAAGAGGTGTCTGCATATCTGTGCAAAGCTGGTGAACCTGTTAATGAATCAATACTCACTGCATTCAGAGCTTATGAATACTCAGTTTGACAATATACAGAGCTTTTCAAGTATTTTAGGAAAATCAATTATAATTAAACAAAGCTTCATTCTACAGAGATAGGCGATTACAGAAGTGGTTTTTTTGGTGGGTGTTTTTTCTGTGGAACAGTTTGTGTGAAGAAGTCTGGTTTCTATCTTCCCTCCACTGTTCTCACAGGGCAATTACTTGACAGCTGAGGATAAACCCCAGGAAGCCACGGAAAAGTACAGCAGTTTTCAACAGTTTCTATATGACTTTTTTGAGAGGAATGACATGTTATGAAAGGGAATTGATATCTCCTGTAGAAAGTCCCATGAAAGGATTAGAGCAGAGCCTGGAGTCTTACAGCTTTTCCTCTCTACATCTGTTTGATATGACACTATAGCCAGAGTTAGACATGATAGCCTGGTACCTGTGCCTCTCTACCGAAAGGATAACTCCTAATGGGAAATGTTCAAAGTACTTCCTTTTCTTTTCAATTGTGCTCTTTTGATCAAGTGCTTGCATCTTCACACACACATACATAGTAATTGCATTCTGAGTTTTTTCCTCAGTTTTGTGCCCCTACATTTGTTTAGGTAATTACCGCAGCCCATACAGCCAAGTATGTACACAAATTAGAGTAGCTGAGAAGTGAGCAGAAGTGCACCCTTTTGCTTTCGCTTTCCCATAAGGATGCCTTAGGGGTGAGGACAGGCTGCCCCAGAAGAGTGAGCCAGGAGCCAAGGCTGGCTGTGTGGCTGACAGGGCCATGACCTCCCCAAAGGTCCATTGAGCAGCACCCAGCAAGGGAGCAGCGATGGGGTGGGATGGTGACTAGGGCCAGAGCAGAGTCCTGCAGCCATCAGCAAGGCCACAGTGATGGGATGGGTACAAATCCATCAGGGTGCAGTAGGTGATGGTCAGCAGGTACAGGGCTGGGCCCAGACTGTGGTGTAGCTCAGGCAAGGACCAAGACTCAGGATCTGTTTCACAAATGCATTTCCCAAGAAAATGGGAGATATAAAGATGCCCCAGTGGAAGTCACAGCAATTTCTGCCCTGGCAGCGTGACCCCATGTTACCCATCTGGGCAGCATCAGAGACTGAGCAAGGGCAGCTCGACCCTGAGGAGAGAGAAAGGGCAGCACTCGGAGCCTTGGAGAATGGGAGCTCAGCAGCAGAGCTCGTGTGAGTGTTACTGGAAATGCTGTTGCTTTACCTCAAGTGTTCTCTTGGAAACACTTTGCATTATCAACAAAGTTGCTGTGTCCCAACTGGTGCTGTCAGGGTTCTGCAGTGTGGGGCCACCAGTGTGAAAAAGCTTTAGGCCACGGCCATGGCCTGAGAAGCTCATGCTGGGAGCAGAGGCTTTAGAGTATTTGTGCAGCAGGCAATTGGCATACTCAGTAACTCACTAAAATCCTTGAGCATTTGCTGTAGCAGATAAACATGAAACCTTCAGAAGCATCAGCCTCGAGGAACAGGGGCAACACCCAAGGTATGTTTCATCTGAGGAAGCACTGTAATTTCTTGGAATCTTTGGTTTGTGGGGAAAAGAAAATAAAAAAGTCTCTGTGTGTCTAGTTTTGTTCTGAGTAAGACCAAACCCGAATCTCGAAAACGCCTGAACTTCCCAGAAACCTCAGCGCTCTTTGTGATCATCTCTGGAAGGAGGCTCACTCTGCCAATCACCATTTTGTTCCTTACAAGCAAAAAAGGTTGATTTTGCACAAGCCTCTTTCAGGAAGCACATTGTTCTCTTGTGGCTGTGGCTGACCTTTTCAGAACAGACTTTCACAGTAGAGAAGAGAGAGGAGTCTGCAGCTGCAATGAGGTAGGATAGACTGGAACATGTAAAAACATTGAAAGTTGAGAACATCATGCATTTGCTTCATACAGACACAAAGATAATGACTTTTTGTAGAGTGGTATGGGCTGACTGCTCTCAGGAGGGGATAAAGGCAAACAGTTTTGAAATACCTCTCTTTCTACAGGCAGTGGTTAGACCATAACAGACATGCTAGCTGATAACAATGGGGCTTATTTGTATGTCAATAGGAAGCTTCTATGCTCTAAAAATATTGCTGACAATATTACTCACATGAGCATGCAAATGAGCTGCACATCACTTGTTTTAGATGTTAAAGTGTCTTTCCAGGCAGTGATGTAGCTCAAGTTAAACACAGGTAAAAGGCCTAATCTGAACAATGTAGACATTTTCCACTTCTTATAAGAGGAGCTTTTTTCCTTTTTATTTATTTATCACTACCTCACCATTCACAGGCAAGTACAGTGACATGTTTTGGACTGAATCTTCTGTGCAGTAAGAGCTGCTTGGCAAAACCATCTCAATATGAAAGTTGTAACGGAATCGAGGAAATGGTCTGTATAGTCTTGCCGACTCCCTTTAGATGGCTTTTACTTTTAGCAGCTCCACACAGGGTTTATCTTCAGCTGGGCACAACAAAGTAAAAATTAACAGCGTCTGGTTTCTGGTGAGATCCCACAGGGAGAAAACAGAGCTTTGTTGACAGTTTAAGTGCAGTTTCATTTATGGGTTGAGAAGGTAAGCCAGCCATGCCACAAAAAGAAAGCCAGGAGGCTGGGCTTTCCATCGCCTCATGTATATATGTGCAGTGGAAACTACTTTTTCTGTAGATGTGGTAGGAAATAAGTCCTCCCTTAAATAAACTGATTGAATGATGAGCTTGCCAAATTGTTATAGTCCTTGCTTGAAACAGCTTAAAACTGGTTCTGTGCCAGTGAAGGTGCTCAGAGATAAGTATGGCTTGAAGTTTTTAACTGTTGGATGTTGAACTGACTTGGTAGTAAATGAAGGCCCTGGCTGTAATTCACAGACAAGTCATGAGCTAGCTATGGAAGTCAAGGACACCATTGCTAAAACACAAGGAAAGGAAAAGGAAAGCGATGAATAATTTGCAGTTCAGTGCTTCCTTTTTTTCTGCCTTCTCATGCTGGTGATGGATACAAAGTCCATTTTTCACACTCTGCTTGTGAAACAGCTGAAAAAATGCTCATGGCCCTTACCAGTGAGGAACGTACAATGAAAGGAAATGCAAACACTGTTTTTTGACTTGTTTTATATTTGCGAGGTTAAAGTTCACCATAAACTCAGCATGAAGCCACAGCATTAAGATGAAAAGACTTATGGCACCTGGTCTGAGTCAGAACAAAAAAGTCCCTTTCTTCAGAGACGTTTTAGGTGCTTTATTACTGTAAGAAGACCAGTAATATGGGAATGAACGTTCAGTTACAACCCTCTGTTTGGGGGTCAGAAACTTGCCATTTCAGTCATGCATCAAAGCATGGCATTAAACATGTTCTTCCTGCCCTGTCTCGTCAGTAATTCCCTGGAAATGAACAATAGGGGTTTCCAGCAGGTCCCACTACCTCAGCCTCAGGAATCCAGAAGTGATTCAGCAGCATCTCTTTTGCTATGATCTGCTCAACCTGAGGCAGATCTCCATCTAGCTGAGATGAGGGCACTTGCCTTTCTGTCCTCAAATCTCAGGCACCTGCATCCGAAGATGTCCTCTGACAAGGAGCCAAGCCACCTGCCTGAGTCCCACCCTGGGAGCGTGTCCCAGGAGCTCTGAGGCAGGTACAGGTGTTTTGCTTGCAGCATCTTGAAACTCTGTCACCCCTCAGCCAGACATTTTAAGATCCTATATTGGAATGGCTATATTTATGTTGTCCCAATGCTCTGCATGAGGACCAGCTCCTTGTAATGCTTGCAAACAAGTCTGGCTCACTTTGAAGTCGTTTATTGGACACTACTGAACTCTGATAACTGTATTGTGGGCCTTTGCTTCTTGAGCTCTAAGATTTTTTATATAACTATTTTTTTACAGCTTTTTGAATTATTCTTCAGGGCTATATGGATGAAGCTATCAGGACTCAGCAACTTTTTCCTCTCATTTGCCTTGAAGGCACCAAACAGCCCAAAGAGCCCCCCAAAAGCTGCATATATAGAAGATACGTTCTCACCTTCTGCACATACTGCATTATGTTTCTCCTGCCTCTGAGAGTGCCAGATTTTCCTGCTGTGGATGAGTTCTATCCAGAAGGGGAAGTCAGACACAGTAGATACCTTGGCAGGAGTGAGTCAAATGGAAAAGGGACAAAAAGAAGTCAAGTGCTCAGTATAGATGAATAAACTGTCCTCCACAGAGAGTTCAGGCAGGAGATGGAAGGCCAAATTTCATACTGTTGTCGTGGTTTAAGCTGTAAATCACACAGCCCGTTCTCTCACTCACTCCCCTCTCTTTCTTCCCCCCACTCCCTGAGGGATGGGAAGGAGAATCAAAAGAATGCAACTCCCACAGGTTGAGATAAGAACAGTTTAGTAACTAAAGTATAACACAGGACCACTACTGCTACCACCAATAATAATAATGACAAGGCAAATACAAGGAAAGAGAATACAATCGCTCACCACCCGATACCAAGCCTGACCCAGACATGCACCCCCACCCTTCCGGGTCTCTGCTCCCCGTTTTTACATCGTGAGCATGACTTGCTGTGGTATGGAATACCTCTTTGATCAGTTTGGGTCAGGTGCCCTTTCTCTGCTTCCTCCTGGCTTCCCCTCCTCCCTGGCAGAGCATGAGACTCAGAAAGTCCTTGGTCAGACCAAAACATCACTAAGCAGTAACCAAAACACTGGTGTTATCAGCGCTGTTCCCAGACCGAAAGTCAAAAACACAGCACTGCACCAGCTACCAAGAAGGAGAAAAATGACTGCTACTGCTGAATCCAGGACAACTGTCTAAAAAAGATTGTTAAGATTTGTGTGTGGGAAAGGGCATGCTAGTAAATAGTTGTGAAGACAAGTGGAAGAAAGAGAGAGTATTACTGGGTGTCAGAGCTTACCTTCCACCCTAGGACAGCACATATTTCCATTCCAAGCTGTGCCGTCAGTGTTGGTATCTGCTGACTCAACCCCAACACTTTTTCATTGTTGTAACACCAGTTTTCCTGCTCATTCCTGATAAGCACAATCTTTTCAACACGGAAACATCAACTGAAACTTTTATCTCTGGACTGAATATATGCTTTTCCACATGGAGGAAAAGTCAATGGAGATAGTGTCAAAAAAATGTATGAATTATAGCAATAGATTCTGTCTTGCTCTTTCCTTCATGTTTACTTTACGTTGTTTCTTGAAAAATAGAATAGAGCTCCAAAGAGCAGGGTAGCAACACAGTTGCAAGAATTATCTCCCAGGGTTGATTTGTACTAGAACAAATTAACAGTGCTTATCTGTGGAATAGCTCAGATTTCTACAGAGTTTGGAGGAGCGCAAGTTCCTTGCTGGAGGTACCGCTGTAAACCGGCGTGATAACTCTTGTTGTGCTCGCATGGCACCACCTGGTGGGTAGCTGCGCATCACTACAGCTTCGAAATCCGACATGCATAATGGCGGTTCCTGAACAAGTCTTTTGCATTTTGTCTGTGGTTGGACTCACACTCAAGCCCGGATGCACTTCCCCCCCACACACACCCCCCCAGCAGATGCACAAGGGGAAGAGTGAATATGGTTATGTAGTCAAAGAGCAAACTTTCTCACAATGTTTGTACAGAGGGAGAGTGATTTTTCATGCTATTATCTCCTAGTTTTCATAAGTTTGACATCCCAAGCTGCTTTAAAAATGCCATTTTCCCTTTAATAAATGCCTGCCTTCCTTTTAGAAACTTCCTTTCCTGTTGATCTGGAAACATTTAGTAAGCAGCTTATATTCCATGCTGCAGCTGCAAAAATATCCTTCAGAGAAGGATTCACCTACATCTTGCACCAGCAGCATGACTCCTTCTGTGTTAGTGCAGCTGCCTTGGATTCTTCTACCTGGTCAAATTCAAAATGGCTCATGAGGCTGGATTTCTCTCTTTTCCCTCAAGAGAACTTTTTTTGTGGTTAAATGGAACTGGTTTAGGTTCAACTCCAAATCACCTCAGATCCTTTTTTAATTGCATTAATTTGTTCCTTTCAATTAGAATTTGAACTTCTCACCCTTTTCTTGCTCTTAAAGAAAGTTTATCATCCCCCTAGTTGCAGAAAAAAGTTTTGAAGGTATGAATTTCAGTGAATGACAATCTATAAAGCTCGTATTGAAGAAAAAAATCTGATTTTTAAAACAACCTCTTTATATTTCTCACATTTAGTATTTCTAGAGACATGAGACTGGCAGCAGGAACTCCAGGTAAAAGTGCTAAGGAATAAAAATAGTGTTACTTTCTGGTCACATGCTCTAGTTCTGCAACATTTAATTTGACAGGTCTGTAGGCATAGCTAACAATACTCTAGACTTAATCAGCTGGAGCAGCAGTTGCACAAACTGATACTAACTCAGACTCATGTTTTTAATTTTTCTAACCTGTACACCCACAGAAATGAAATAATTATTTCTTTTTACAAAGAATTGGGGGGAGGGGAGGAGGGAGATTACTTTTATATTCGTTTGTTACCAGGTTTCTTCTAAGCCTCACTCTAAAATAGTTTAGTTTCATATACTGAGTATACCATGGCCAGTTTTGAGAACCTGCATGCTGAATATATGCTCAGAAATGGCAGTAATGAGTTTAACTTATCGATACACCCATAAGTTAAGATTTACCTGTCTGGAGTAAGTCACAAAGGATGGGATTCAGTCTAAAATGTAGGTGTCTGGGTTAATCTTGTCAACTGGGAAGAAATGGGCACTTCTAGAAAGAGATTTCATTTTATTCCAGGACAGAAATTTCAGAGACATGGGACAGACTGCCCTCTGGACAAAGCTAATGTGATTTTTAGCCACAAAACTGCTGCACTATCAGTTAATTAGGATTTGAACTTTAAACTGACTCTTATCTGGCCTCATAGGGTAGAGGAAGATGAAAAGGAAATGGTGTCTTAGCTGACAAAACAGGGGTGAAGGTTGCTATAAGCTATATCTGAGCCTAAGAGAACTTGTTCATACAATTCGAAACTAGATGATCTTAGGGTCCTTTCCAACCTTAACTATTCTATGATTCTATGAATCAACCAGGTTGGAAAAGTTCCAACCATTACCCCAGCACTGTCAAGGCCACCACTAAACCATGTCACTGAGGGACTCATCTGCACAGTTTTTGTACTCTTCCAGGAACAGTGATTCCACCACTTCCCTGGGCAGCCTGTGCCAACACCTGACCACCCTTTTGTGAAGACTTTTTTTCTAATATCAAAACTAAACCTCCCCTGCAGCTTCAGACTGTTACCTCTTGTCCTACTGCTTGTTACTTGGGAAAGGAGACCAAACCACCTCCATCCTCTCCATTGATTGTTTGTACAACTGGTCAAGTATGAGTCAAATAAAGTAATGGTGGCAGTGAAGAGGGAACCGAGGGAAGTGTTTGGATTGCAATTGCTCCTGCACATCTGTAGTTCAGTGCCGGCCTGAGTCTTGGCTTTGGTCAAGTGGTGGCAAGTCCCTGATGGTAGTCAAAGCTCCCTAGCTGCTCTTTGACCTGATAGACAAAGCAGAGGCCCTTGAAGACATATCAGGCTCCCAGAGTTGTCGCAGCCTCCGCTGCAGCGTTCTGAAAGTGTATTTTGGGGGACAGATCCCTGCATTGCATCCAGCCAGAGCCTACTGAAGGGAAAGAAGATGGGGAGAGGGGGGATAAGGAGCAAAGACTTTGTAATCAGCAGTCTTGATTTTCCTGAATGCGACCTGGCATAAGTTACAGCAACAGAGAAACCTTGGAAGAGGGTTGGCCATCCCTCTTGCTGCTTCTCTTCCCTTCTCTGGGACAACAATTGTTTGCTCCTGCCTTGCTCTTGCAGGAGCAGGAGGATGTTTGTGGTGACAGCTGTTGCTGTTAGGGAACAGACAGGTCAGCTCGTATCAAAAAGGGGCCAGCGACTTCTGCAATGAATGAGGATTTTGCAGCATGTGGGATAAGGGTTACATGCTCACAAAAGTGCATGCCTTCATATGGGGAAGGAAGGTGGTGTCAGTCGAGGCTTCTACCTGTTTGATAAAGAAAATTGGCTTACTGAGCAATGAAATTTATTAGCATGCAGTGTAGCTCAATGAGCTGCAATTACTGACGAGCTAGCCTTGATTTTTATCCAATTTCCTGAAATCCTTTCTCCTTCATAAATTTGGGTATTCCCTAATGCTTCCTCATTAGGGAATGCAAACTAACCATGTCATAAATTGCTGATTTAGAAAACACGTTTCATTTTTCCCCATTGTTATGAAAAACAATGGATGAGCTGAAACCTGCAGGAAGTGTCCCTTATCACCCCCAGCCATGGGCTCATTAAACACACGGCCTCTCACACTTGCAGCTATGTTTCTAGAATCAGAAATTACAAACAGGTCACTACATATTAATAAAAGCTGATCTCCCCCTCACCTGTGAATGTGGGAGTCGACAAGGAAGATGAATAATAACCCCCATACCTGAGCAAGAGGAATTTTCAGGATAGAAAATCCAATACAAATTAGCTCATGCTGTGGAAACCAGAGAAACACAAAATATTTTGGTCTTCTGGCGGCTTACACATATTTAGTGACTTGAAAATCTACCTGCCATCTAGCTGCCACTTTACGTTAAAAAATCCTTGCATTTTCCACCAAGGCCTTAAAGTTAAGGTTAAAGATACTTCAACAGTAGATGGGGAAAAAGAAGTCAAACCCAGAGAAAATTTTGCTTCAGGTCCTAGCAGGGGTCTTTTCTTTCCATAAAACCATAGTGCTAGACTACATAGGAAACAAAAATTCCTGGGGAAAAAAAAATAATATATATATCAGTTTTCCCTTTTCTCATTTGGCTCCTAGCTCCTTCTTAAGAGTTTGTTCAGTGCTGAACTGGTCACTGAGGACCAAGGAAATGCTGCTGCAGATGCTTTTTGGACTCTGTCAGCCAAACTGGCTTGCTTCTCTGCCACTGGATCCAGGTTTCCCAAAATATTCCAGGTCACGTAGGAGAAGCAGTGGCTCACACTGATTCAGCAGGTTAGCCATCTCAACTGGGATAGATATTGCTACTTTCAGTGTCTGTGTTAGAGCTACACGAATATGCTAGGGCCTTCCTCCAAACAACTTCAGGTTCATTTGCTCACTCATGGGTGTATTTTACTGCAGCTATAGTAAATGCTCCCATACTTGCTGCTGGCCAAGCTGCTGCAAGCCCTACTTGGTTATCTGCTCCCTTGACTTCAGGGAAGGGAGCTCAAGCTGGCATTTGGCTGCTGCTGTTGGGCCTGTTATATTTGCATATGGCAGCATATAGCCTGAAGGAGGATTTTGGTGCCCATCAAACAATTGAGAACGCCTGTGTTTGTTGTGTCAGTAGCTCGGCATCACGGCAGAAGTCACCAGGACAGACTGTTACCTGTCTCCTGCAGGAACAAGTCCAGAGGAGGCCCACGAGGACGATAAGCGGCAATAAACCTTAAAAAAAAAAAAAAAAAAAAAAAACAAAACCCTCCCCCCCCCAAAAAAAAAAAAAAAAAAAAAACAAAAAACAAAAACTAAAACCAAAAAAAAACCCATAGGTTTAAATCTTACTAAATTTAAGCAACCTAAACATGTAAAGCACCTTCTAACCAGAATCCTGTTAGCAAGAAATGGACTGAATCCAGGGTGACAATAAAAAATGGGACTGGAGAAGAGAGAGGAATAATAATTGAGAGGGAGTAAAAACATACATTAGTGGAAACATTTATTTGGTGGAACAGCTATTCAGAGTACCTAAGAAAACATCCTTTCCTGATGCATTGTGTACAAATGCCAAAATTGCTATTAAAGCTGGAAGACATACTAAACATTGTGAAAAATTAGTTTTAAAAATAAATATTTATTTATGGAAGAAAAGGCATAGTCTTTTCCAAGACAAAAATAAAGTTTTTCTGACATGTAAGGGAATTTGCTTCTTAAATACATATATTATGCACATTTTAGAAATAGAATGGGTTTATTCTTTACCTTGACCTTCTTTCCTAAAAAAAGGGTAATCCCAGAAGAGATCACCAAATCCATCCTACTGCTGTGGCAGCATTAGCTGGCAAAACAGGATACATGCCCCAGAATAAATGCTGCACACTGCCCTGCCAGCCCTTTGCTTGCTTGCTTCCCTGTCAGACCAGGATTCTGTCATGTCCCCTGTAGCTGCTGTATGCCTCAGGCTCCCTCGGTGAAAATCCCCTTTAGCTGACCAGGAGGTCTTTGCTGTGCAGCAGGAGAGCCTATGTTGCCTGCTGTCTCCAGGAAGGAGCTGGCTCTTCAGCTGCATGCTCTGTCACACTGCACGGTTGGTTGCCTACTGCAGAAGAAGGCGATGCTCCAGTTCAGGCCATGTGAAGCAGCCTCAGGCAATGCCCAGGAACTGTTCCCTCGAAGCTGCAAACATCTGAGATGTTTAGGGCTGCTCCTTTGGTGTGAATCTTCTTCAAGATTTCACTTCTACTTTGGAAGATACACAGCACTTTTCAGAACAAGAATGACAGACAGCAGCTCACTTTCATGTGTTTGTTGCCCCGAGCTGTTTCCCTTAAGAAACGCTGCTTAGGTTAGAGACTGCTTTAGCTCACAGGTCTTTTTGTGATTTCTCTGTGCTCACTAACAATGGCATCACAATTATTCAAAACTTTGTCCTGAAAACCTCTCACTTCCCCTCGTACACAATTTTGGGAAAACAAAAAGCACACTAGTGCTTTAAATTCGTTTTATGTAAGATTTTTATGATGTGCTATATGCTAGATACAGTGGTAGCAGTAATCCAGTTAGCCTATATTGCCAAATTGAAGAGTTTGTTTGGGGTTATATAAGCTGTGCTGGCATTAAACAGTCTCCGCTTTGATCCCATTGTTTGTTATTTTGCTACAAAGAGTTTCAGCAAAAGGCACAAATGAAGATCTGCAGATACATTCCTGAGACATGCAATGGAACTGAAGATATGCCAAGAACTTCCTGAGAGAATTGCAGAACTGAAAATACATTTCTTCTGGAAGAGATACACAATATAATTTTATTTGGGACCTGAAAAGACTTCTATTTTAGAGCTGAGATTGCAAAAACCACAGAAGAGTGTATGCTGCTCTCTGACAGAACATGATTGCAACTTCTCTGAGAGACAATTCTTGGCACTAAATACAGCTCAGTGTGACTAGCAAGAAAGGAGCAGTTCTTCCTTGGCATCAAAATACTCCAGGATATGTATTAGAAATGCAAGGTACACATTAGTACAGAGGCCGTTCACCCTGCTGGACTACATTTCTTGAGCTTAAAAAAACCTCTTCTAAAGCTCCTTTCCCGTTCTCATTGTTAAAGGAAATGACTGAAGACAATACAATAAACATTGTCATGCAGCAAAGAAATATCTTTTCTGAGAGCATAATTCATTGTTGCCTGGGTCAAGGGTAAGTATGGATGAGTTTATAGAGCCTGCAGTTAAAAACGGAATGGCAAAAAGACATGCAGATTAGCTTTAATCTGTCTACGTAAATTTGGTTTCCTCTTTGCAGTCAGTATTTGCATTGTTGATACATTCAGTGTTAACACATTGTAGGTACGTTTTCTAATGATGTTGATGATTTTATCAGCCATTTACGGTCAGAGCCCAACACATTGTGTAGCCCCTAATATCTGAAGTGTACAGCAAAGCACACCACAGCAGAAAATCAACCTGGTGCTTTGCACCTCTCCTCTCCCAGGAGCTGGCCTTACAGCCTCACCTGCTGCCCAAAGTTTGGCTCTAGGTCCATGTCTGCTGCCAGGGAGCACCAGCCACAGAAGCGGCTCCATGGGGCTCAGCTGCACCCTGTGGGAGCTGGGGTTGGGTTGCAGCTGGAGTGTTGCAGGCATCTAAGGTACCAGGTTTGCATTGAGGCTGCTGCTTCTCTGAAAAGCTGCAGCTGAGAGGACACCTGCCATAGCAAGTGCCCTGGGCAGGCAGCTCTCCTCTCCAGCTACCTGGGCTCTCCGATAGGGGCTTCATGAGCCATTCTGCTTCTTTCCTTGCTTCTTTCCCTGCTTCTTTCCCGTCTTACTGCACATCCACAGGTGCTGCCCTCCTTGCATTCCCTCTTAGCTGGCTCCCTGTGCCCCTAGAGTATCCCAAGACCCATGGGCTCTTCCCTGAGTCAACCCAAAGTACCTTCCCTGGCCTGAGTCGGAGCGTTTTGCATGCACAGCTTTACAAGCAAAAGCAAAGAGGAGGGTCAAGAGAGGTGATCCTGCTCCTCTGCTCTTGTGAGACCTCACTTGGAGTACTGTGTGCAGTTCTGGTGTCCTCAACATAAAAAGGACATGGAACTGTTGGAACAAGTCCAGAGGAGGGCCACGAGGATGGTCAGGGGACTGGAGCACCTCCCGTATGAAGATAGGCTGAGAAAGTTGGGGCTGTTCAGCCTGGAGAAGAGAAGGCTGCGTGGAGACCTCATAGCAGCCTTCCAGTATCTGAAGGGGGCCTATAGGGATGCTGGGGAGGGACTCTTCATTAGGGACTGTATTGACAGGACAAGGAGTAATGGCTTCAAACTTAAACAGGGAAAGTTTAGATTGAATATGAGGAAGAAATTATTTCCTGTGAGGATGCTGAGGCACTGGAATGGGTTGCCCGGGGAAGTTGTGAATGCTCCATGGCTGGCGGTGTTCAAGGCCAGGTTGGACATAGCCTTGGGTGGCATGGTTTAGTGTGAGGTGTCCCTACCCATGGCAGGGGGCGTTGGAACTAGATGATCTTAAGGTCCTTTCCAACCCTAACTATTCTATGATTCTATGATTCTATGATTCTATGATTCTATGATGTAAGGAACGAAGCTGTAGACCCATATGGATGTCAGTAAGTGTGGAATCATTCTAGGAGCTGCAATGATGTTATTCCCCTCTCAGCGGAACTGGGAATACAATTTGACCCTCACTTTTTTTTAATCTCATAGTCCCCAGGAATAATTGCAAGCTTGAAAGTGCTGCCTGGCGCTTGTATCATAGGAGTAGGATCCAGGTTTCTGATTTGAGCTGCAATAGAGAGATCTTTGGAAATACGTACCACCTAACTTCTTTATCACATCCCACTTCCTTTCTGCAAGTAATGGCACTAATCTTTTTGTGTGTATGCTGCTGAAAGAATTTCTTCGCTAATGTGTGGCTGGAAACATCAAAAGCTTTTCTGGGTGTAACTGCCGCACAATTAATAATTAATGAGCAGTAAAATCATCTGCCCTTTTTTCTTTTTTTCCCCCTTTTATTAAATAGAAGGGGAAAAACCAGATTTCTGTTGAGACATGGATGACACCTTTAAACAACGGTGCATGATAAAGTAAGAAACTGGGTGGAGTGCTTCCTTCCTGTAATCCGTTTGTAATCAGTGAGAAGTTAGAGACAAATAGGGCGCCTTACATAACGTCTGAAAAACAACCCTTTTATGCTTAAAAGAAAAAGAGGCTCTCCTGCCTTCCAGGTGGGCCTAGTCCTGAGTCCTCTCAAAGGCCTGGGTGACAGTCCCTCTGCCTTGGCAGGTGGAATCACTGGTGCTGGCCAGTTGATAACTCACCTTTTGTTTTCTCTTCTTGTTCAGTAGGCAGGCTTGTCTGTCTTGCACACCTAGTGCTGAGGGTAGAAGTGAATGTGTCTTCAAGCGGCTTTCAGTGGCAGTCAAGACTTGACAGCATCTGCTTACCCAAACATGGGCGAACATATTTTTCCAGCAGCTGTGTGATACAGGGAGGGGACAGAGAGGAACCCCCCTGCCCCAAACTAACAGGGTTCCCACCGTCCTCTATGAGATAGCCACAGCCTTGATTTTCAGCACCCGCTGTTCTAGAGCTGATGGCTGCCTCTATATTCCAGTTTGTCATATCCTACATGTGGGCAACAAAACCAGAAAAATCCCATTTTCCAAATAGGTGCAAAACAAATCAGAAACACTTAGTTGTTGAAAACAGAAAGCAAAAACAAACCCAAAGCATTAAAAAGCAATTATTTTTAATCACAAAAAAAAAAAAATACTACTGTAAGATGAGTGCATTGACTTTTACAGAAGCTGGCAATTTTCCTGCCTGTTTTGTCCAAGAATTAGAGAGCACGGTTACAAGGAACTAGGAAGTCAGACAGCCTGAAGAAAGGTTTCCCACTTGCATGTTCTTCATTTGGGGTTGGACAAGATTATCTTTAAAGGTCCCTTCCAACCCAATCCATTCTGTGATATATCCATGAGTGTGGTTAATCAGGGAACAGGAAGACAGGAAACATTGGTTTCCTGCCAGTCTGCCCACCAGTCACTCAAGTGTCTGGGTTGGCTGAGGTGTGGAAGTAAACAAGCCTTCTTGTGACTGGAGTAACCAAAGAACCTTGGAGACCATCAGCTGAAATTTCGCTGAACTTGTATATCCCTAGTAACAGAGTTTTTGACCCTACTGACTTCAGTTGGTCAGTCTCCAGGTGTTTCAAGGCATGCTGCCAGAAACTGAGGCCAAGAGTATGCCCACTCCACTTTGGGAAAACTTTAGTTGAAGTGGTCTTACTAGCTTCTCCTAGGAACTGTGGGGCAATGCTCAATTGCTTCAAACATAAGACTGTAGAGGGACCACCAGACCCTCTGCAGAACCATAGGGATTTGTCTCTTGAGCTAACCCAGCCTTTGGGAAGGCTTCAGAGAAATGAGTGTGTGCCCATGTCAGCAGAGAGTATCCTGTCTTCCTAACCTTGGGGGCCCAGCTCAAGCAAGTGCCTGGAGAATGGCAACAAGTGAGTGCATTTTCCTCCAACCCAATTTATCCAAGCTTCTGACCACTCTCCTTGTCTCTGTATGGGAGAAAGTTCTTTCTGCAAAATGCAATAACCCAATGGACCGAGGTCTGAATCCTGCCTCCTCCCAACCCTTGTCCCACAGAAATAGAACCTGAGGTGCTTACTCCTGACTCCCGTCCTTAAGGTGGTTGAAATTGAAATACGTCTTTAACAAGACAAATGACAAACATAATTTGACTTCATATGAGTGGTGGAAAAATACCCCCAATAAATTAAGAAATTCTGATCCCTGCTTTATTTCTTTTTTGATCTTTAATGACCCTTTTACACTGCCTGGGAAAATTAAGGGAGACCCACTTATATGGGGATCATACCCTGAAATAGATATAATAGCAAGGGGAAGTCACTTTTAAAGTCTGACTGAGTGTCAGGATTATCAAACTGAAATCTGCCTAGTAGTAGATGTTAGTCAGACCAGCAATCAGTCAGCAAACACAGAGTTTTCTAAACGATTTCAGAAGCAGTTGTTAGTTTTCTTAAAGCTGAGTCAATTCAAGATACGTTTCTAGCCACTTTGTGTGGTGCAGGTGGTTTTATTCAGAGAAAGCTTGTGTACTGCTGCACTTCACTGCAGTCTGCAATGCAGGCAGTGATCAAACTTGCAATGGCAGTGGTCAACACCTTAAAACCCCTGGCATACTGGGGATCATGATAAAATTGTCAAGAATTTTCAATGAATCAAAAAATGTGTATGTTATTTTGTGCTGATGAGAATTTAATTTTCAGCCCAAATGCATCTTTTTATTTGGGATTTTTTTTCCTAAAGATGTCAGTGCTAGATTCACAGGGGTGCTGTGAGGTGACAGCCACAGACCTGGAAGCAGAGCTCTGGTGCTTCACAAAGTGGGGTTTAGTTTCAACAGCAGGAAACTGAGGCACCTCTTGGTTCTCTATCCAATCATCACCTCTCTCCCAAGAAGAGTTACCAGTCACCAGACTGCAGATTCAATCTGCACAGACAGTAGTTCAATATTTTATACCACGTAAAACAGGAAAGACAAATTCTGTATCTGAACTTGCACTTTGATGCATGCCGGAGTGCCAGGTCAAAACCTGTGCTCTCTGCCTACTCCTACCTAAGGCTCTTTTCCCTGCTCCCCTGCTTCTCCCACCGCATTGCCCATCATAGAGTATTCACTCCCCTCTGCCATCTGTTATCACTCTCCCTCTCTTTGTCCTCAGACATTTTGCATCTCTTGCTCACAGTAATGTCTCACTCACCTGTTCCTACTCAGCCTCCACACAGCACAAGAACCCTTGCTCAGGCTGCAAGAAAAACACATGCCATGAGTCTTATTTGGAGATTGCCTTCAGTTTTGCATAGAAACCAAGGGGCATGTGTGAGTGTGTTTGGAGGGGGAGGAGATGTACAGGGTCTCAAAGTTCTGGGGTGTAACCAGGACACACCTTATTGTAAAACGTAATAAGTTTCTGTGGATGTGATAGAACAGATCTAGTTGGAGAGATCCTGACCACAAACTATGCTGCAGTGACTGAAATGCTCTCCCAGGCAATGGAAGGCCCATCTCAAGCAAAGCAAAGGCCTTGAGCAAATCAGATCCCAGTCTGTGCCTGCTTCCTCTGGGCACCAGGAGCCAGAGCCATATTCAGGTCACCCTCAAGGTTGGTGCAGACTTGCCCTACAGGAAGATCTCTGCACTAGAGATAAACTAAGGAGTGTTCTAACATCACTTTAAAAAAACAAAAAAGTCTAAAATACTACCAGAGTAGTGTAAAATGTCTCACACAAAAGTCATGTCCCCATCTCCCAGGAGAATATAAGCAAAGTGCAGATTCTTACCAAGAAAAGCAGGAGCCCAAATACTCATGGACTGCTTGAGATGGATCCCAGGAGGACTCGCAAGATGAACTCATGACCCTACTGAGCTCAGTAAGAAGCTGACTATGGACTTACAGAGAGCTAGAACTTCACCTAAAAGAAACTGATCTATAAAAATTCACATCATTGCTCATAACCATTTTGAAAGATGTGATTAGTCTTTAGAGTGATGCTTTCTTATATCTACTTGCTTTCTGAGGAAATATTAACATGGTGAAATGAGTCCCATCAAATTACCTTGTAATAGTAGTACTCCTCATAATAATAATTAATGGTGATGATCATGATAATGATGATAATAATAATAATAAACTTTCTTTTCATTATTATATGAGATACCATAGTACATTGTAGAGCAGCATTAATTACTGCTTATATTCATTATATCAAATAGTACTCCCAGACTGTCAAATTGCATAATTTTTTACCAAAAGTGAATGCTGATTTTTTTTGTTCTGAAAGTCCCTTTCCCCAGTTTTAGAAAGAAAAACTTATTTAAAAATGGTAAGGAATAAAATTTGTAAATTTTTAAATATCTGTAGTCTTAAGGATCAAACAGTGGAAAAAAAGCTGCACTTCTATTTGAACTGAAAGAAGATTTTTGCTAAAAAAGTAACAACCTAGGAATCAAACCAAATCTCATTAGTTTTTAGGAAGTCTGATTCAATATATTTTGCATGCTTTGAGGTTGTGAGACTGAAACTCCTTCCTGTTTACCTGTAGGATCATGGTGAGAAGCAATTCTGGCAGCTGACAAAGACTGATAGTTGATTCATTTTTTGTATGTGAAAGTGAGAGGAGTCAAGGCAAGAAGAACTCGAGTCTTTGTCCTGCAACCACGTTTAATGTAAAACTCCCTGATGCTTCTGTATATGAAGTTATTTAATAAATAGCCCTAGCTTGAGGAATCACCCAAATGTTTTGGCCTCTATTACAGAAAAGCAACTAAGCACCTGCTTACATTGAGGATCCTGTTATTTTTGTGGTAGATTGTGAAAGGATGAACACCAAGTGAAGATAACACCCCTCAGTATCTCTCAGAAGCATGCCATAGGAGTCATTATTACTGGAAATAATCCCTAGGAAGTCAATGGAAGAACTTGACTTCAAGACAATAAGGATTTAATTTGTTGTTTTCATAAAATCTTGATTGCATAGAAGAATTATACAAGCATACATATATATTGTGAAAGGAGCTCTTACTTAGCTCTTAAAACTCTCAGATAAAGAACCTTGCAAAGGTCTGTTTCTCTCCATTGCCTGTATTCAGGAGTACCTTGAATGACTTTCTCTTGTGTAGACATGTAGAGCAAATGCCCACAGCTAGGTGAGAAAACCTCACCCCTGTCTCAGATAACCCAAACGTGAGGTCTCTTCACATTCTGAGAAGCTCTGCAGGCTGAGGTACAAGATCTGCTGTCATTAGGTATCTCAGGGGTGTCATCTGGGGGAGGGTGAAGCACACATGGTGTCTGCCTGCCCAGAGGAGCCTGAACCCTCCCAAACACATGTAGGTGAAGCAGCAATCTCCACATAGTGGCTGTGAGCAGTTCTGGGGAAGGTGGTCCTAGCCACCCGCGGTGCAGTAATCCAGAATACTGACCCAGGCAGTTGAGACCCTTCAATCTGATCATATTCAGGCTCCCTATTCCCACTTTCTGGGATAATGCCTAAGCACAAGGCTGTGATGTTCGTTGTTTGATGAATCTGGACCACTCTGCTGAGTGGAATCCAAGATCTGAGACACCAGGTCTTGTACACAGTAATAAGCTAAGAAGAAAGCTGTTTCTGAAACCCACCATCCATCAAGATCTGGATAATGCTGAACTCTGATCTTTGTTACTGAAGTCATTTATGTAGTTCATACAAAGCCTCTCCCATGGAAAAGTCTGTGGAGCACAGGCTTGCTGACACATCAAGTCCTACTTTGTCGGCTCAGCTTTGCTGAGAAGAATGAACTAGATCCCTACATCTTCTAGCTTCTGTGGACTTTTGACGCGCTTTATATCCAAAACTTGGATTTAGGTCCTCTCAAAGAGAAAACTAAACCCAGACCATTATAGCTGTGTGCTTGAGCTATGAAACTGTTGTATGAAAGTGCACGTTGGTGACATTTCTATTCTCTCTTCCTCTACCAACATTCCAAATGCAGGCAGTAACACTTCCCTCCCCCAGAAGGTTTTTAAAATAAAACATACACATGCCTAGGTGAAGAGACTTCAAGACTGTGGAAAGGACACATATACACCTATGTCCAGGGCTTGTTTTCTAAATTGTAAAAACAGGAGAAGGGTTCAAAACACAGATCTGTCCTCATTGTTACAGTCTGCATCGTTGGAAGTGTTTTATTTCTCATTCTGCGGGCTTGATGGATGGAATCCACTTTGGGATGTCATTTCCCCCTGCACCTGCATGCAGAGAGCCTGGATGTTGCCTTTGGGTTCAGTGTGAAGGTGCCTGCTCTCCAAAGGCAGCCTATCTTCCTGCCTGTACTTTTGTGTGGAACTGGGCTTTACTAGTTTCCAGGCTAATGGTCTTAAATAGTGCTCAGGCTCAGAAATGCCTTTCAGTCAAACAGGTATGTTCAGCCAAAGGGAACGGATTTTTTGAGGGTAGAAGGGTCTTTATGCACCAGGGACCTAACTACTAATGTTTAAGCATGCCTGTCTTTCACCTAGAGACCCCCTGTGCATAACAGCATCATTGTATGTACTGTACATCCAGTGCCTGTCCAGACTGCAATGGATGCTGCTCCTTTAAATAAGTTTGTTGGTTTTTTTCTAGCTCTGTTGGGCACTGCAACACTGAAGTCATGTTGAGAATATTGTTCTAAGCCTCTTGATGTACTTCGCCACAGTTATGCTGAAGACACTGCAAATTCTCTCTTCCATGGAGGTGATCAGAATCACGTCCTCTGGCCACCTGCATATGAAACAGAAATTATGTTTAGGGCATGGCGTTAGTTACTGAACTGCAGTGGAAGGGTAAGATGGATTTTTTTTTTTTTTTACTGTACTTGAAAAAGAAGTGAGGAAGGAGTTAATCATTGCAAAATATGCGGTCATTTCCTGAGCCCTGTGGTTAGATGAGTACAAACTTTCAACTATTTCTAATTCTTCTCTGTCATTTAAGAGGCTTTCAAGGTGCACTGTCCATCCCAGACCAGGTAAGGAGTACAGTTTTTCACTTCTTGATTGTTTATTCAAAATTGTTTTTCAGACTCAGCCAAGATTGATTTGTTCTCCTTCTTATTACTTGCATCTGAAGGGAGAACAAAGTTAACTGCACTCCAAGAAGTACATGTATGTCTTTGTGCCAGATGACTGTAAGCTGTAGAAATAAAGAACTGCATGGGTTAATAATTGAGCAATATTAATGAAGAAGTATGTTATACAATTAGAATTATTACAGCAAATACTGCCATAAAAGAGAAAGAAAACTCTTACTGCCAGACATAAGGAGTTTACTCGGCACAAACTACAATCAAAATAAAGGGTTCTCAGGTGTACAATTTGCTTTAGTAAGGAGAGTAGTAAAAATCATAGTATGTCTTCAGTGCTATTTTCAACACTGAAATCATATTTTGAAACACTATAAAAATAGTATTTTTAAAAGGAGGAAGAATAAGCTTCTATATTCTTGGGGAGGAGAAAAAATAAAAGGAAAAAAGTCCCCATCTGATAATTTTGGACCAGTTTTATTTGTAAATCTGAACCTGATATCTATCTTTAGCTGTTGCAGAGTCATGTATTATAGTCATCCTGAGACTGTTCCCCAGGTTTGCTGCAACCAAACATACACTCAGAAGTGACTGTGGAACCATATCATAGAAAGATATAATTTCATCACGGTCTTTTGATGCATAAAAACTGAACTCAGACAGACAGGCACCAGAAGGAAGTCTCGTAACACAGTGCACTTCTGCATACTGCATTTGTCTCAATAGACAGGGAGAGAGATTATTTGTGTGAAGGTTTCTTTAATAGTTCAGAAACAAGCATAAAATAACCATCTGTAGGGCAGGCACTGTAATAATGTGCAGTCATCAGGCTGCCTTACAGAAAGTGAAATTGTATGTGCCGTGAGGATCCCTGTGTGAAGTCATATATTGGAGATTCAGGGTTTGGGAATTTGCTTTTTTTTAAGTCTTTCTTATAATCAGTTTTGATGTTTGGACATTGGCTCCTTGACTGTGCTCACTGTCTGGTATAAACACTTTCTGGATTTTACGCATAGTGGTCTGGAGAATCTAGCTAAGGTTTTCATAAGCATTCGTTTGCTTCAGACACGTCAGTCTTATCAAGGTTTGGACTTCATTTCTAAGTCACCTCCACCTTACCTGTGAGATTGCTACTACAGTAGCACTTGAACCTTTGTAATGAATTTGACCCCTAAAAGACTCTATGAGCCACAGAAGTTTTGTCACCTACAGATGAGGAACTGGGATGAATCCCAGTTGACATGAGACTTGTGCCCTGGTTTTCACAGCTCCCCAGGGCAGGCAATCTGATCAAGAGTCCCAGGTCTTCCCTTGAAAAGAGCTGTACATCAGTTTAGATGCAGCCAGAGCGCCTGTCATCATCCTGCTAGGGAAGAAGCTATGGCATGGGTAGATGCATTTGCATCAGCCTTAGTCTTCTCAGTTTGAGCATCAGTTCTAAACAATCTGCTGTTCCTTACAGCTCTGTATGGCCTTAGCTGCTTAATATTTGCAGCCTATGCTACAACTCGCTGGATGAAAGTTGGCTAAGGTGTGTCTACTCATCCTGCAGTCACATTTCTGCATATGCACAACCCAAGGAAAAGTACTCAGCAGCTTTGTGTAGGAAGAGCAACTGAACCCAGGCCTCCCCTGTCACCAACCAGCAGCTTACCCACTGCTTCTGCATCCCTTGAGGTACATTCATTGAAACTGTGTTTTCAAGGTACATTTATTGAAACTGTGTTTTCACCTTCTGACTTTCAGGGTGGGTTTGGGTTCAACTTTTTGGCTCAACTCTGCCTCTGCAGACAATTTTGCTCTCTCTGACACCTGTAAGTGCAGAAAGGGTCAACTTAGGTGATTTCAAATGTTTGCTCGCAGTGCTCTCCTTCAGCATGAATATCATTATCTGGTGTGGGAATAGGGTGTACTCCTCAGCTCTCTGTCAGAGGTGGGCGTACATCATATGTAGCGGTATAACAGGATGGAAAAGAAACAAACCCTAGAAAAGCCAGTCCTTGTTCAGTAAATGTGGTCTCTCCCAGTAACGGTTGTGTTCTGGTCAAGTGGCTAGAAAGGAGAATCTCAGCAGCCCACAACCCAGCCCCAAGAAGCTATCCTTGTTGGGCTCCCTCTGTCCTGCTCAAAAGTGGAGAGACACCAACATTGTTCCTCAATGTGTTTAAAAGACGTGGTGGTGCTTTGCGCACATATTGCCGCCTAACAACTTCATTTGATATTTGCATAGTTTCCAGATAAAAAGTTGTTTTGAAGCAGAAGTCCAGGGGGGTTCACAACTGACAACTGATGTTTGCAAAGCCTCCAAATGGACAGAAGGATGTTTTTAATATCAGGCATACTTACTGACAGTGTTCTCATGTTTTTCACAGCGTGCAAAAGGAGATTCTTCTTTGAAAAATTACTTTATAGAAGCAAGAGTGTTTGACTCTTGAGTACTGCCTTAAAACATCCTGGATGAAATAAGCTCATTTTATAAGTAGATGTCTTTGGAACTGTTGTTTGGGCTTGTTTACTCTTACTGCCAGCTCTTGAATGGGAAGGTCAAGTTGGTGTTCCTCCTGGGCTTACTATTTATATGCAGGAAACCTGAGAGGGACTCTTAGCCTGAGAATTAGGGTTGTTATTTTAAAAAATGTTTAAAATTGGTAATATAATCCAATTTTTGTCTAAATTTACATCCTAATCAATGAGAAATATCCCACATGATTCATTTTGTACATCCTTGAATCTGGTAATGTCAGTTTGATCTGGTCTCTTTTCAGGCATTTTTGATTGGAAGCCTTCTGTCCTTACTGAAATTTTGCGTTGGTAGTCTTACATTTCAGTGTTGTTGAGTATTTAAATAAAGCTAAATAGACAGAGGAAGTGATCGAGAGATCTGTACATGCTTCGTGCAACAGCTCAGGTTTTTAAATGCTGCATTTTAGCTCTCACTGATATCGTAACATTGATATCTCATTGATATTGCACAGTCTGATGAGGGCCAAAGAGTTAATCAGGCTGGGGTAAGGCATCTATAAGCTTGTCCATCAAGAGCTAAACATTTTTGTCACATTTTCACACTACTGCATGAGGAATTCAGGTTCAGCAGCTGATGAATCGAAAATAATTTTGCCCTCACATTCTTGCTCTCTCAACTGCTCATTAAGTCTTGAAATAACAACAGAAATTACACACCCATATGGTCATGATGAAGCAGCTAGGGTTACTTACTATCAGATGCACTGCACCTGATTCAGATCTGCTAAAGTAAGAAGAGAAAATATCAAGTCACGAAAAAGTATGTGCACTTTTCCATTCTCTTCATCTTCAGATGTGGATATTTTGCGTCTTTAGTGATCCTGCACAGATAAGTTTTACAGCTAGTGAACTGTGTTTTAAAGCCATGAAAGGCAATGTTATCAGTTCTTGTCACTGTTCAGCATTATCTTTAGATGTGCTCCTTTTATTTTGGTAACAACTGACTCTTACAAGGTTTTTTCTTTGGTCCTTTATGCAGCTCTACTCATAGAGGAAATCTGATCTGTTGCAGCACGGAAACATCAGCGGTGACCACACCGAGACAAACTCCTTAGGGAGCAGCCTGTAAGTCTGATCAACACTTAAGATGAAAAGTTTTGCATTTTCTTTGGCAGGATGTTACATGCAGAGTTTAGCTGTATGAGGGAACTGCTGAGGCAAAAAGGGAATATTCAGGAACACAAGCCTCTGCTTTGACTAGGTGAGTAAGCACTAAGAAAGGAATAATCTTGTAAAGACTTTTCTTTTCTCAGCCTCACCCTCAACTTCTCAAAAATATGATCAATATTTGAGATTCTCTAAATCATGCTCAATTAAAATTCTGTTCTCTCAGGACCCTGGGTACACTGAGTAGACCTCACTTAATGGCTTCAATAACTCAGCAGGCTGAGAATAAGCTTTCATTACTTTTGTTACTTCCTCTTGTGACAGTCAAGCAGTGCAGGGATCAAAGGGAAATCTTCCTGGAACACAGCGGGATGGTGGGAAGTAGGATAGGAAACTGTGGATAAGCAGGAACAAAAATGGTGAGGGAAAGAAAAAAAGAAAAATGAGAGAAGAGGAAAACTGGTAGTATGAAATCGAGGTAGATGAGGACTGAGAGTGGTGTCAGGACAGCGATTAGCAGGAGAAAGGCAGACTTTGGTTTTTACATGCTACAGATGATGTAAGCAGGTTTGTAGAGGAGAGCAAGGCATGATCCTTTCGGCTTTTTTCCTCAAATACTCTTGTGAAAAACCTGCAATATCCAGGTCTCTGTAACCTAAAAATAAATCTTCCAACACAAAGTAAGTTTGTCTGCACCCTCTAGTGGTCTAGAAAGAAAACACGGTCTCGTCCAACTAATTTTGCACTCCATCCATTTGCTGAGAACAGTCACACTTTGGGGTTTTTTTTTTTTTTTAGCTTATTTGACATAACTGTAATAACTGTTCTCAGCCTCTTAAACATGAGGGGTACATCCAAGCTCCTTTTTGGGACTGGTCTTTGGTCTATGATAACTCTTAAACTATACAAGATGGTTGTGTGGGGCCCAGAGTTATTTGAGGGAGCATCAGTTAGAGTAAAACAAAACTGTGCCAGAAATGTAACAGCCTGAGGAATTGAATTTAATGGCCTGAGCCCAGCTTCTGACAGCACTTGATTTACTAATATTGACATGCTCTTCATGTAGTAACATTTCCCCTGTGCATGTGGTACAGTCCTCAGTCTCCTAAGCATAAATAGTACAGAAGAATACTTCAGCACAAAAAAATCAATCAACAGCCCATTCAGAGGGAGGCCGTTTCCTGTCTCTGTGATCAGCTCTCATCTACTTGCTGCTGGAGAACACACGCTGACTGAGAGGTAGAACTACAGGAAAAGGCAAAGTAGCCTTGTTACTAAGTGATGTCCTGAGAAATGAGATTCTGCCACTGATTCTGCCTGAAAGTCTTGTGTGACGCTGAGAAAAGGGCACCTCCATAACAAAAGGATGCATGAGAAATGCCAGAAACGGAGCTGGCATGGAACTTCAGAGTTTCAGTTTCAACTGGGGACAATTCTCATGCAGCCTCTGACTACTGGGGAATTATGCCCTAGTAATTGCTTGTCATAACATAAGATAGCAGTACTTAAGATACTTAAGGACAAGTATAATCAGATATCCATTGCAATTATAGAGCAATTGGATTTTGTCAGTTGAGACTGAGAGAGCTGTCCTAGTGCTTGTAAGGAGCATGCTTAAAGCACATTAGTAAGACTGTTTCTTCTTTAGAAATGCAAGTACTTTCTTTCCAAACACAGGCAAAGGGTAGGAAATAGCGTAACTCCTCCCCTAGAGTACTTTCCAGGGAGGAAGAGCATGTACATTCAACGCTCTCTTTGGAAAGAATTTAAAGCCTTATCCACCTTCTTCCTTGCTAGCCAGATAGTATGCCAGTTACCACAATCTGGGCTGATTTGCACCTGACCAGTTGAAGAGCAAGCAATGGTCACTGGACTAAAGGAAAGCAGATGCCTGAAATACTGTTCAGCTAGAAGGCAAAAGACCTCATCTTTAGTCTTGTCTTCAAGGACACTATTTCACATTAAGTAGTCACTGAATAACCCCAAAGTCCAATCTAAAGAGTAGATACCAAAGCCATATCCACTACCTTACAGCTGATGACTGCCCTGTCACAAGGCTGGAGATTCTCTTGCCCTCCTGTGTGGCATTTTCATCTTTCCCTGAGTTATATCAACATCGTTTTTACTGTGCATCTTTCATGAAAAATATGGGCAGTACCCAGCAGTTTTGTGATTAAAACAATCTCCTGTGCAGATGGTACATTCCATGGTCAGACTAGGAAGGCAACTTGAGGCATATATTTCCTGACCTTAATCGCTTCCCTTAGACAGGGAAGGGAAATGTTTATCTTCTATCAACCATCTTAAAAGATTGTAGCAAATTATATTCAATCCCCAGAAAGAAAAGGCAACAGGGAATTTTCATAAAAGGAACCTTCAACAAGAAGAGATTCCAGGCTCAGGTCTCCCAGTAGTTTTCCTGCAGAAAAGAGGATGTTCTGTGAGACTCACTAAGACTTTTTTTCCCCAAGTCTTCATGTTTCCAAGGCTCACCCATAGTCTCCTCCAGATGACCTGTGTGTGTGGCATGTGAAGAGTGCTGGCTGCACACCATTCCTCATCATTGACTATTTCAGATCCCATTATGAGTCACCTACGTCTTCACTGGCGCCTTAATCTTTCCACCCATGTGACGCTCACTTTACAGAGCCTGAAATTCTGTTTCAGGTCTCCCTTCAAGGGGTTAAGCTTTCAGAAACAGGCAACAACTTTGAGTTCCTCATTTTCAAATGTTTATTAAAAAACACCTGGGTCTGACTTGCAGAAGTATTGACTGCATACAAATCCAGATGTAGTCAATGGAAATGTGGCTTTGAAGCAGTAACATTTTATGTAATACCACATGCTGTTAGAAATCAGGTCCTAAGCAACTGAAGGTCTCCATTCCTCACTTTCCTATTTCTAACATGGAGTTAAATAATCTTCATATTAGAGGAAGGCTGCGAAGAAGAAATTTGTGGGCCTTTTTGAAGTGCTTTGATACCACAACACTGGATGCCACAAAAATGCCTACAAATAAATTATTTATTTGGTATTGAGGACAAGAGTTTGAACAGTGCACTGTATGCAGGGCATAGTGCTTTTCAGTCATTGAACAATGAAGAGAAAAACGTATAGATATTTCTGATGGGGTATTTTGCCTTTGAAAAATTGCTGGGAGGATACTGCTTTCAACATAGATCAAATGGAAATGGGCAGGCTTAAACTTGTCTGTTTTCCAGCCAGCTGACTTGTAAGCTTCTTGGCAGTTTGTTGACTTTCAGCTTTTCATGAGTAGGATGATTAAACTGCAAAGCAACCAGGGGAACCTGCTGATGAAATTCTGGTTCACAGGCTCATCTGCTGTTCATTTCTCCACGCTGCTAGAGCAGTAACCTTCCTGAGGTACATGAGCAGTATATTTTGACAGGGAGGGAAAAGAAAAGACATTTTCATAAGGGACATCTTCCCCTCCCCTCAATCCAAGGACTCTGCAAAGCTGATGATCTGTTACACAGTGCTTAAGTAACCAGCAAACTAATCAGAGCTGTTGTGGTCATTAGAAGTGCATAGTCAGTCAAAAGGTTTGCAGCTTATCCATGACTGCAGATAATAGAAGCTGGCTGCAAGTACAAGAATATGAGGCTGAGTTAAGCAGAAGAAAGATCAAGCCCTGAAGTTCAACTAATCTGCCTTCTACATTGCATTCATCTCTTTATCAGCCCAATTCATGACCTAAATCTGTACATGCTTGTCAAAGAAAACATCTGGCACCCACTCTTTCACTCAAAAATGTGCCTCCTAATTCACACGTCTCCCATGTTGCATAAAAATATCATTAACACCTCTAAGAGCATGAAGAATAAGGTTTCCTGCTAGGTGTCTGGCGTTGGTCAATGAGAAAATGAACATGAGCTGGCAGTATGCGCTTGCAGCCCAGAAAGCCAGCCATATCCTGGGCTGCATCAAGAAGAGCTTGACCAGCAGGTCAAGGGAGGTGATCCTGCCCCTCTACTCTGCTCTTGTGAGACCTCCCTTGGAGTATTGCATGCAGTTCTGGTGTCCTCAACATAAAAAGGACATGGAAGTGTTGGAACAAGTCCAGGGGAGGGCCACGAGGATGATCAGGGGACTGGAGCACCTCCCATATGAAGATAGGCTGAGAAAGTTGGGGCTGTTCAGCCTGGAGAAGAGAAGGCTGTGTGGAGACCTCATAGCAGCCTTCCAATATCTGAAGGGAGCCTATAGGGATGCTGGGGAGGAGCTCTTCATTAAGGACTGTAGTGATAGGACAAGCGGTAGTGGGTTCAAACTTAAACAGGGGATGTTTAGATTGCATATGAGGAAGAAATTATTTCCTGTGAGGGTGGTGAGGCACTGGAATGGGTTACCCAGGGAAGTTGTGAATGCTCCATGGCTGGCAGTGTTCAAGGCCAGGGTGGGCAGAGCCTTGAATGGCATGGTTTAGCGGGAGGTTTCCCTACCCATGACAGGGGGGTTGGAACTAGATGATCTTAAGGTCCTTTCCAGCCCTAACTATTTTATGATTCTGTGATTCATGATCTCCGCAGTTCTCTGCTGTGCAGAGATATAAACCAGGCCTTGGTGGGTAAAATATTCTCATAAATTCATTGCTGAGATGTATTCACGATGTTAAATGTTGAAGATTTAAAATAATATATACTTGCAAAAGCTTTTATTCAGTTTTTTAAATAAAAAGTTTTCCATCAACACCACTTCTCAGAGAAACTAACAGGACAAGATGCATTTTTGCATGTTATACTAGTCTAATAATTTTGCTCGACACACGTCTATTCTTGCTTGTGTTTGCAGTGTCTTACATGAGTACATGATTAATCCCACATGAGAGAGACAGAGATCATAACTGATCTGGATATCAGTAACAGAGAGGGTTGGTCTATCATTGATTTGCAAATGCTTACACTGGGTGGGGTGGATTCTCAGCATCTCCCAGTTTTTGCTGTTGCAGTACTGCAAAAACTAACTTTGAAGTTTCTCACAGTCTGGTGATCACTTTTTATACAGGGAACACCAGCATGTGGACAGGTTATTCCTATGCCAGTCAGCCGGAGGAGAGCAGAGAGACAAATTGTACTGTAGAAATACTGGCTCCTTTGGTTGTGCCTACTCTTCTGGCTGCTCTGATTTGTCTCTGGGACTAGTGTAGTCATGAGTGTAGAAGCAAAAATAGGTGGTCAGAAGTGTCTTTGCCTACTTCTAAAGAACATGGGGGAACCTGGGATTTGACTTTTTCATGTTTGAAATAAAAAAACATAGTGTTGGAGCTTGCCTTACCAACAATTTGACTGTTCAGACCAACATGCTGTAACTGCAAATGCTACTGTACCCCCACTTGCTTCAGCAAGGAAAAACGTTCTCACCTTCCTTATATCATCAAATTAAACTTTTCTAGTAAATCTGAAAGAAAGAAATGAATAAGTAAGGGTTTGTTCACGAAGAATTGACCAAAATACTCACTAGAAAAAAAGTCATGCTTCTGTTTTGAAGATATTTTTGTGTCCAGCTTTGGGCCCAAGAGAGACAAATGCTAAATGTTCTCTCTTCCTGTTGCCTTCAAGGGAAGATGTATTCACTGGGTCTTGGCCCATTCATAAATTGGATCTGTCATGTGCTGAGTCAACCAGGGTTTGGTGTAGAATTTGCAGACCAGTTTTTGTAACCACATGAATTATTTTGCTGTTTATTCTGAGCTACAATGTTATTGCTTTGATCCCAGGCTGAAAAAGGGACTTGTGAGAGGCATTTTGAGCAGTTAGCATGAGAATCAAGGTGATACTCTTCCAAAATGGAAGATAACAGCAACAATCTCTCTGTGGGTAGTAGAAAACTCTAGCTTATTTTCTTCCTACAATTCTGTGAGTTACAGTGGAGATGTGAGTTATAGTGAAGATTGTCATTATTGTCATTGCACGTGTCTACAACCTTCTCTTGAGTTATAACGGCCACGACACACAGAAAACTATGTGCAGTTGCAGAAATCAGGGAAATGGACTAAAAAAGATTAGGTGGAAGTATAAATGTCTGAATCTCAAGCTTTCATCCAATGGGAAAATATTTTGATGCAATGCACAGAAACTCATCAAGTTTGGCTAGAATTAACCAACACCTCCACATTTATTGAGGGAGAGAGGGGAAATACAGACCTGCGAATACAGACCGAAGATGCTTTTCAAACAAAGCTGAACAGCAGCTGGATTCATTATTTGTTTGGGTTTTGTTTACATTCTTGCTTTTAAATTACTGATAAAGTGAACAAGTGGAAGTGCCTGCTCTGGCTGACAGTCACCCAGGACTCCCATATCCCTCTCTGGATTCTCTCACATCACATTCTTTCCCTGCAGATGAGGCCTCATGCCCACCCACAAACTCCATTTGTTAGATAAGAAGGCGTACTGAAAACCCAGTCTTTCACTTTTAAGTCGAGGCAGCCTACGCTGTTTCTGTGAACAGTATTTATTGACTGGTTCATAGAAAGCATTGCCTGGTCCAGCCTCTCTGCGCATGTTATCCCCACAGTGGTTCACAGAGTCCTAGCCCTCACCTTGCATTTGTGCAGCCCACTGCCATTGTGCTCTTTTACTTTCTTCTGGGAAGAAGACAAACATCCAAACCTCCCCTGAAATAGATTCAGTCTGAGCTTTCTGTGTCAACATAATGCTTCAGTGCTGTAGAGACTATATTGTGGGTGCTTATGTCCTTTTTTGAGATCTGAGCCGAAGCTCAATACTCTTGATGTGAAGGCATCAAAGGCAGTGAAGACAGATAACTTGCAGTGATGCTGGTAAATAACAATCTTACAGACTATTAGGTGCTGTCTTTTTGCTTCATGTGCAAGTGTTAAAAGGGGTTATACAGAAGCAGAAAATTAAGCCTGAAGCAATTAAACTACTAAATAACACTGAAGATCAAGATGAAATGTTTTCAGTTTTAGCTATTTATTTTGTTAATTTAATTCACATTTATTTCACTTATGAAATAAATTAATCCTAAACCATCCCTTATCTAAATCCTTTTCCACAACCACTCACACTGGTGAAACACGATGCCAAAATCTGCAATCTGTATACAGAGAGTTGCCTTTAGCCCTAGGTACAAAGAGTTGCAAATGACAGCACTTTTTTAAACACCTGCAAGACACAGTGACTTTAGTGTTAGAACTTCTTTCGCTGTGTTAGGGCTACAAAGGTTGTACTAGTGCTGAATCGCTACTTCCAATGATGACAAATGACAAGAGTGCTTCCCCAGTGAAGAGACAGCCAAATTCAGCATGATTTCTAAAAAGCCAGCATAGCATTCTTAGATCAGAATTACAGAGTACGTAAATACTCTTTGCAAATCAGATTTAATTTGTCTTTGTGACACTGACAGTCCAACTGTCCTTAGTGGCAAGCCCCAAGGTAAAATATTTTACTTCACTTGCTCTGTTTTATACACTTTTGATCTAATGGACCTCAAGTTAAATAGCTGGGTTGAAAAAAAATGATGCTACTCTACACTGGAAGGGTTTGGAAACCAGCCTCTCTTCTCATTATTAGAAATAGTACCTTCATTTCATGCTTCAGTCAGGGCGGGTGAGAAACCTGTGCTTGTTCTTTGGCTAAAAGCATGCAGAGTTTCCGTTTCTGAAGTTCCCATTATAGTTTCCACCAACTCTGAATGCCCCTAGGGGAAAAAAAGAAAGAAAAAAGTAAAATCAAAAACCCACCTAGTCTGGGGCTCTCCTGTGTTGTTTATACACTGTTTAAAATGTTATCAAGTCTTTTTTCACTTTGCATGCTTAAAAGCAAATTGTTTCAACCACTACTTCCTTATTTCTCCTCCCTTCCTCTTAACTCTTTAATAGGCAGTCTCTTAGATAGTCAGGCCTTTCTTGTTCGTTTACAGTCTGAATAAGTTGATCTACGCATCTTCCCAGCCAACTAGGAGTATGAAAGCCAACCAAATTTTCAAATAGCTGCTCAGCAGGAAAGCAAGATAAGGTTGAAGAGGTGGCAACAGTTTGGTAGGATTAGGGGTTTGTCAGGCTTTTGGCACAGAGAATCTCATGGTCTTCTCATTCATCTGTCTAACACTGTTTTGTCTTGACAAGCCAACATCACACATTGTATCAGAAGTATCAGGATTGCTTGCTATCCGCCACCACACAACGCTAAACCTGACTTGTTCAACTACTACTTTCCCCAAACCCTGTCCTTCACAGTGGTGCATCCACATGCCCACTGATATGAGTTAGTTATACCAGCAATTACAGGATGTCTCAAGAGACAGCTGATGTTGTGGGCTGGGGCAAGGAGATATGTGCAAACTATTCCATGTATGTCCCATGGGTGTTAGTCTTCACACTGAGGCCAACCTGTCAAATGTTGTAACTCCGTTAGCCCAGCTTTCATTTTTACTGAAACCATTTCTCTGGCCTTAAGGTGGGGAAAACAGCTTCCTAGGTATCTCCCTGACAAATTGCCCCTCTTAGCAGGTAAATATAGTCAATGTAAAGTATAGGATATCTGTTCTCAAGGAGTTTGTCAGTCATTTGAGAACCAGAAAATCCTATTTTACCTTGCAGTTTGTGGAGATATTTTCAATTTAGGATATTATTTCATTATTATAGTTTGGACAGAAAAAAACACTACCTGTAAAGAAAGAAATTAATATTTTGACAATTGATTTAGGAAATTTCATTATTTGGCTATCATAATTTAAGGTACAAGGTAGTGCTCAATTTAAAAAGAAAAATAGCTGGACACAGTTTTTGACAAATATGGTCGTTTGAATATAGCTTCAACCAGATAGTCAAAAAGATAGCATAAAACCTCACTCATTCAAGACCTTTCTGTCAACTTTTGAATTATTTCATCAAGCTTACTGCATTGTTTCAAGAAGTCATTGAAAAGTTTGCAGAGATTATAGCATAAGAGATCTTGATGCCTTGTCGAGGAAAAAAGTAGTTATAAATCACAAGAACAAGTCCACTGATACCAGTAAATTAATGTTAATTAATTAGATGAATACTTTCTACAAAACTGGATACAGAACATATCTAACTTCTTCAGGCATTCTAAAAAAGAATGCAGAATCTAAGTAAATGGGTAGTGTATTACTGCAAGTTTTCATCTTGGAGTAAGCATGCAGGTATGTTTTTTCAGACAGCTTCATCACTTAAATAAAAGCAGGTTCTGTGCCTGCAATTTCAAAAGCCGCTTGTCGTCCTTGTAACAGTTGGAGCATTTACAAAGCGAGACACTATTATTTCTTAAGCCAGGAGCAGCAGGTAACTGAACAGTGCAAACATATTGGCCCTGTGAAAAAAAGAAAATTAAATCAGAGTAGGAAAGTGACTTTTTAAAAGGCATTGAGCAAGTGAAAGAGACCACTAAAATTGAGGATGATCTGATTATCATACTCAAGGATACACCTACAGTCTTGTCAACTCTTAGAAGAGTCCTGCTTCTTAATCATTTACCTCTTGTTATTGCAAAGAGGCTCTTTTTCAAAAAAGATACACAGAAGTTGATAACATTTTAATGTCCTTATCGTCATGGCTTTGTGGAGAAATGATAATGAGGAAGCTTGTTGCGGGTGTTGTCATCAACCCAATTCATCCCAGTACTTTGGAAGTGCTCTTGGTGTGCCACAGCCATTCTTTTACACAGGCATGTTCAATAAGGTGGATCCTTACGCTAATCTAGGAAGCTACAGTGCTTTAGCTGCCATGCCGTTGCAGAGAGGTCACTGATATACTGACTTCCTGGTCAAAAGTATTGTTGCTACCTTTCATTGGCCGTTCAGGCAGCAGGAGACAAGCTTGCTTTTGCTTTTGCAGAAAGATGCCTGGAAAACAGTCTGGAATGCTACTGCTAAGGACTGATTCCTCAAAAATATTTGGATGCCTAATTACTTTTGAGGATTTAGGCCAAAATGAGCATCTTTACTAAATATTTTGCTGCAGCTCGTTAAAGAAACAAAACAAAAAAAAAAAAAGGTAGTACCTACAAGGCAAACAAAAGCCAGATATTTAACAAAATGTAAAGTGGGTAGTTCACTCTTTGCTTTGGTCAGATTATGAATTTGAGCAGAGCAAGTAAGAGCAAAGCAAGAATGAAGCAGGACCCCATTATTCCTGAAGACTGCAAAAGTTAGTATTTCATCTATAACTAAAAAACAAATGGCAGTGGCAAAGAGTTGTCATGTGATGTGACTTAAAAATAGGAGACTAGTATAAACACATGTTCAGCCTGAACAGTAGTCTTGTGATTACTGTGACCATTTAAAAATATTTCCTGTTGTCATTTTATAACCTTTAAAAATAAATGATAGGTTTTAGGTGATAAATTGTTAGGTGCTTTTTCTTTCTACTAGTCGTGGTAAATAAAGGACAGATTTCTTTTACATTAAAGAAACAGGTAAACGGAACTAAGTAACAAGCCTCGGGTTTTTTTGTAGCGTAGTTTATAACATGATGGAACAAAATGCTCTAAAAACTATCAGTCTATGCAGTGCAAATACAAGTGACTTTTATGTGTAGTTTATGGTAAGCCTTAGAGGTAACATCTAGAGATGGTGTGGGAGTGGTGGGAGGTCTGAAATGAGGAAACGCTTTTGAAATTTGTTTTTGTGTGTGTGTGTATAATGTTTTTTAAAGAGTTTCAGAGAATTGAAAGAGGAACCTGCACTGAGCAGCTAGTCCTAACTTGTGCAAAACTTTCCCTACATCATGTGATGGCTTTTATCTCTGCACCTTATCTTTTTGCATCTGAGATGTTAGAGCACTATGGCTTTGCTCAAGTGCATGGCTGGCTGGTGCTAGAAGGGGGTGTGAGAACTTATTTTGCCTTTTTAGGCTGTTTTATGATAAGATAATACACAATCCTTAAACCTCAATCCTCAAGAAAATGGCTTTATTTTAAAGCTTAAAACTGTTTTCCTTTTCTTCCTCTCTTTCTCTCTGTATCTGTGTATGACAGTGTGGCAGAGTAAGAAACAGGGAAACACACACAGAAAAAGAAAGGACACTAAAGGTGCTCTCCTGGAATTTGTTACCTTTATGTTTTTATCAAATACTTGCTGAGATTTTAAAATAAAAAGGGCTTGGGCCTATTTCCATCAGTTCCCTGAGTGAGTTTCAAAACAGTGGCTTTTTTCATCATTTGCTCACCAAACCGCACTAACCCTCCAAGGTCTGTAATATTAAGTGACTATCACAGGCATCGCTGGCTCCTTCTCAAACACATTGATGTGCCTCTCCAATGAAGCCACACTGTAAGGCAGGCTGGCCACCACCTGCACCTGCAGAAACCATGCCCCAGCCCCAGCTGATTTGAGCAGGGCTGGGGAGAGAATAGGCTTGGCAGTCATGTGGGAAAATCCTCAGACAGCCTAGAGCCCCTGAACTTCCCATGAGCTAGCACGAGCCATAGGTCCCAAAACAGAGCTATGTTTTGTAGCAAAGATTAAATGATCTCTGCTGTTCTCAGAAAGAGAAGTGAGAAAGTAGTTGGTGCTGATCTTCCTCCAAAGCAGGGAAGGGGTGTTACTGTGTTTTCAAAAGCACCATCCTGTCTCTACTCCCTGGAAGCTGAGGGCATCCTTGGGGTGTCACAGGAGAAACTGGCTGCTATGGGGGCTGCGATCATGTTTCAGCCACTGCCAAAGCATCAAATGCTTGCTACTGAAGGAGTTCCCACCAACAATTCTCCTTCAAGATCTATGGCACTACAAGAGAGTGAAAAAAGGAACCAAAATCTTTTCACAGGGAAGTCCTCATGAGCGCCCAGGTTTCAAGCTTGCTGGCTTTTATCAAATCTCATTTCTCATCAGATATTTCCATGTATTATGCATTTCTTAGGGGACAATAAATTGTATTTTTACATTAATATGATGCTAATAGATTAATCAGCTCCAGGGGAGATTTTTGGTCACTGGAACATGCTTCACTGTATCATTAGTTCACAAGAATGCTCCCTGGTGCAGATTTGGTTTGTGCTAGCTGACTTCTCCCCATCACTTCCCAAGCGTAATTCAGCATCCAGGATCATGGCAAGAAGGCAAAGCTGTGTGCCATCACCCTGCTAAAGAAGCCAGATAGCATGAGCAGAGGCTGCCTCTGGCCAGCCAATCTCTGCAGCAGAGAACTGCCCCAAACACATGTGGTTTATAAGTACCAAGCAACACTAGGAGTACCAAAAGTGTTCTCTACCTTCAGTCAGAGCAGCGGCTCTTCTGGAGACAGGAGAAGGTGTTTTAAGAGAAGGGATTCCTCAGTGATCACAGAATTTCTTTTGGTATTTCTCCAAGACCTAATTCTGTACCTGTGTAGCAAAAGGCCAGGCTCACCACCATGTTTCCCTCTCCACTGGGCTTTGCCAGTATCCAGTACAGCTTGTGTCAATGGCCAAAGCAATGGCTGAGACAACCTGGTAGGTATCTTCCAGAGGAGCACTTTAAGGATCCAGAAAATTATGCAAAGGAGAAGTACTGTCTCCTTAGACATATCAGCAAAATTCAGGTAGGGTCCAACCTCACACACAGACACATATTATCTTTATAATTAAACAGCTGAAGTTGTCGAAATTTATCTGCAATAGGCTACAGGCCAAAGCTCTTGGGTGTCCTCATGGGGCGTGGGAGACCCCAGGTTAGTGCTCCTGCTGCTGGGGAGGCTCAGGATGAGAGAAGCCTGGGTCAAAAGCTGCTCCTCTTCAGTTTGTGAGGGGCTCCCCTCTGAATCTTGAATGGGTGGTTTACACAGGGAGTCACACTTGTGGTGCCTGAATATACGCATCACTCCACAGCACATTTGCCCAGCTTGTTTAGGGATACTTGAAGGGTTTTATTTGGAATTGTTTGCTTTCACAGCTCTTTTTCTATCCCAAGCACATTGCTGCCACATTTACCATCCTCGTTACATAACTGGTGATACAGTCCTGCAGTGACAGCCTTCAGCCCATGGAAAGTCTGTCTCACTTTTTGATGTAGCTGAATTGTTTACTGGATATGACACGAAGCTTCCTGTAATACAATAATACCAATCCTTCAGTGACACGGCCTATTTCGGCAGGGCTGTATTGGTGTGTGCTCTGGCCATTCAGTTTCCCACAGAAATTTTTACTGTCTTTCATGAGGCTTCTCAGATGCCTAAATTAGGTCAGATTCCCAGTGAAAACCAGGGCAATTAGCCTTAGCATTTTTACACCTTTTATGTATCTGTAGAGATGGAAATGTCTGGGTTTTTTTTCTGGCTGTTTTATGTGATCTGCTTCATACACTTCACACGTAGAAAATGTCCAGTTCCTTCCTGGACCTTATTAATACCTTTTCCTGTCCTTTTTTCTTAAGAATACAGAGGATTTAATAACATTCCCACCCTAAGAATGTGTCATCCTGAACTATATGCTTTTCTGTGTCAATTGGCTTTCTCCAGTCTTTAGTTTAAAAACTATAAACTCAACTTTTAGTAACAGAAGCCTTGACCTGTTTTGGTTTAGGTAAAACCATGTTTCCCTGAATAGGTGCCATCTGCAGCAAACATTTCCTTTATTCTTAGTACACTTACATCATTTTTCTATGCAACTATCTTCAATTTACACACTGAAGCAGCAGGAACGCAGTAATATTTCAGAACGCATCATTTGGAGGTCTCTATAGCTCCTAGAAATGCAAATTTTGCCTCCAAAGAACTGTCTTCTACTGCTCTATTGTCATTAGTATCTTATCAGAGCATGATTGTACCAGTCTTCAAAACTACCTTAGAGTTCTCTATCTATAAAGCTTATAATCAGCTTACCAGCCAAGGGCTAGAATTTCTGTTTTTATCAGATGGTATTTTAATCTGTGCCACTGAAGGACCATCTGTAGCAGCTTTTTCACCAGCTTGCTGTTCCTTTGTGAGTAAATGAGTAAATGTCCATTCTCCTCAGAAAGGCAAGGACTGTTCTTCTGTGGTGGGACTCTTCCTTCATGGTGTGTTTGCAAGTTTATTCAGTGTATTTATTTTCTGCCAGATTATTTAATTGCTTTTTTGTGTTAGTCGGTTTTAGTGGATTAGGAGGAGTTTAATTTCCTTTTCATTTTAAACTATTTGGGTGAAGGAAATAGGGCTTGTTTTGTCACTTTCAAGAACCAAAGGGTAAGAATGTTGTGCTTTCTTTTCCCACACCTGAATTCTCACCACAGTCAAGTTCCTCTCTGTTCTGCAGACTTGTTGTGAGAGCTCACGCCACTCACGGCTTCTCTTCTTGGTCTGACAAAGTCATATATTTTGCTTGAGGTTAGACCCCAATCTCAGCTAAACCTCAGCTAAACCTCAATGGTTAAATCCAGAGCCAGGAAACAATTAAAAGCAATTAATTATCTGCCACTGTCTCACCAAGTTATACCACGTCTTATGTATATAGCTACATTTGGAATCACCTACAGCTTGCAGTTAAAATAAATGGATTTTTTTTATGATAAAACCTGAAAAGGTTTAAGTTCTCCAGTCTAGAGCTCAAGCTAAGTAAATTTCAAATACCTAATGCAGTTTTGTGTGTTTGTCCTTCACAGATGTAGCATAATTTTTGAGGTGGTTTAATTTTGGGTGTCACCTTAAAAGGAAATTCTCTTTAAATGTTTTGGACCTAGTGAAACTCAAACCTTAAATTTAGTCTGAGCGTTTTTTACATTAGGATTTGGAGCTCCTCTGCTGTAGGAGGAGCTTTCCTTTCATTTAAAAGTTTAACCTACTAGCACTTCATATCCAAATAGCAAAAATTTCACTCGCAGTTATGAAAAAATTTTAAAGACAGAATAATGTTATCAGTTTTAGCTATACTATGAAACAAAAAAAATCAGACATTATTATATATGAACATACAATAAGATACATAATACTGTGCACACATATATATGTACATGCATATATCTATGCGATGAATCATTAATACAGGCTAAAGCACCATCTGATAAAAAAGATAAATTATAGCACTTGGAGTGTCGATTTTGAGGCTTATAGGCATTCAGTGTGTGGTACCAGTGAAAAAAAAATAACTGTATAGCATACATATATAATTATGTTGAATATATATTATATAAAATTTTATAAAAATATTATTACATTACTATAGTATCTAAAATATATATACTATATTATATAAAATTATAAAAATACAATATATAAATTACAAAAAATATAAAATAGATACTATGTAAAGTTGTATATAATTGTATTAATATATAAAATTATGTTTAATATATTATTTATTATATCAAATATATATTATCTATAAATATCTAGAGAGAGTATATTATAATGATAATATATCATACATAATATTCATTGTATAAGTTGAATAAAAAAGAATGTTTGTCTGTCCTCATGAAAGCCTCCACCTCTCCCTTATTTTGCTGGTGTATACTGTCCTGAGTCAATGCCTGCCTCAGAATCATGCTAAGGCTGCTTTCATAGTATAATAGAATCATATAATAGTTAAGGTTGGAAAGGACCTTAAGATCATCTAGTTCCAACCCCCCTAAACCGTGTCACCCAAGGCTCTGTCCAACCTGGCCTTGAACACTGCCAGCGATGGAGCATTCATAACTTTCACCTCATACCAGCCTGTGCTGCTTGCATGTTGTTGCCATCTAAAACACCTTGGTGGTGTTTATTTACCTTAATCATATGGGCAAGCAGACAACTCATAGCAGTGACAAAGTAGGGCATAAGGTGGTAGTATATTGGCTGTAGTATATAGAATGTTCTATGGTACAGTAATGAATACACTTTCTTACACAGTAACCTGAAGTTGTTCTGCAAAACTTTACCCCAGAGGGGTAAGCAACTTCCTTTGTCTGAATGAGTGAGGACAAATACATAGAGTGGCTGATGAGACACATTCGCTTACATGGCAAGAATGTGTTTGCTTGCCCATACACTTGAAAACAGCAGACCACAGATATATGTACTAGAAGAAATTGTGAGATACAGATTTTTTACAAATGGAAAGCCCAGAACTGGCTATAAGTCAGAGATAAATGCCAAGTTCATAAAAATAATAGTTAAGACACTAATTTTTAGTGTGCATGTCAATAAATAACATCCTTCAAAGCACAGCATCTCCACTTTCTTTTTTTTTTCTCAAGACATTAAGATACCAGTAATGACTTTTAGAGCACCAATGATTCAGATATCTCAGGGTATTTTTCTAGTAACAAAGAGGAACTTAAGTAAAGCCAATAACAAGCTGCTGCAATGTATTGTCTGTTGGCAAGAGCAGAGGCTGGCTCCCCCAACAAAACCAGCTGTAGAATACATTTGACTTCTTCCTGTGATTATTTCATAGGTAACATTCATAAAATAATGTATCAGCATATATCTTGACTATAATTTGGACAGTTTTATGCTTCTCAATGCAGAAAGAGTATGTTAGGGATAGAATCCAGTTTTTGTCTTATTTATAGATTTAAATTACCTAAGTGCAGTGACAGCTTGGGGTGAAAACCAAAGCCTGAATATGAGGGCACCTGCAGCTTGGTTCATCTGAAGAGCTGAACTTTGCCCTACTGCCTCAACTGCACTCTAGTACTTTCAGAAGAATGAAACAATAGCAGATGTGGTTTCAGGGTGCTATTTCTGTTGTATTTCTTTGTATCAGTGCGATAGCTCAAGTTGTCAGAAGGAAACTGAACAAGAGGTGAAGCTTTTGTTAGAAATCTTTTTCTTTTTTCCCATTTTATAATCTCCATTTCTGTCTGTTACAGTCATACTTCTAATTAGTATCAAACTGCCAAGCTGAGGAGAAGTCAGGAAAACATGCTAAGTAATAACTATGGTGGCTCTTTCTTTTTCCTTCTTTTGCATATATAACACTGCTTTTAAGAGTAGATCACACAGTATACCTGCTCCTGTAGTTAGCTGTTTCTGAGGTTCCTGCTACCTATGCTCTATGCCTTTGTGTACATCTGCTCAGCACTGTTCAGGGACATGTGAATTTATACTGTGCTCTGTGCCAGACACAAGCAGTGCAGCTGCAGTTATCGATGCTCAACATAAGCTGTGAGTTTTTTCAGCAAAGCCAACTTTCAGTTCTTTCAGCACGAGAATGAAGTGAGTTTGCATGAGCTTGGACAGGGTGAGCTGGCTTCTACCTACCAAGCAAAGAGCTCTGAGGTGCTGTGCACACAGCACAGATCTGCCTCAGGCTTCACTTGGATTTGCATGAATCATGGACCTGCTGGACTGGTCCTGGGATAAATCAATGCTGGTCATGCCGTCTGGGCTCTGTAGCAGCACTACATGTGCCCTAAGTTGCTGGGTCATTTTGAGCTTCTTGTCTACCAACACCCCCAAGTCCTTTTCCTCAGGGCTGCTCTCAACCCATTCCCTGCCCAGCCTTGTATTTGTGCTCCGACCTTGCACTTGGCATTGTTGAACTTAATGAAGCTGGCGTTAGACCACCTCTCAAGCACATTAAGGTCCCTCTGGATGGCATCCCTTCCCTCCAGTGTATCAATCAAACCACACAGCTTGGTGTCATCAACAAACTTGCTGAGGGTGCACTCAGTCCCACTGACCATGTCATCAAAAAGGATATTGAACAGGATTGGTCCCAACACCAATCCTGTGTCCCTGAGGGACACCATTTTTTGCCAGTCTCCAGTTGGACATTGAGCCGTTAACCACAACTCTTTGCATGCGGCCATCCAGCCAGTTCTTTATCCACCAAGTGGTCCATCCATCAAATTGATATCTCTCCAGTTTAGAGACATGAATGTCATGTGGGACAGCGTAAAACATTTTGCACAAGTCCAGATAGATGACATCAGTTGTTCTTCCCTTATCCACCAACACTGTGGCCCCATCATAGAAGGCCACCAAATTTGTCAGGCATGATTTGCCCATACTAAAGCCATGCTGGCTGTGACCAACCACCTTGTTATTTTTCATGTGCCTTAGTATGGTTTCCAGGACGTCCATGATCCTGCTGGGCACTGAGATGAGACTGACCTGTAGTTCCCTGGGTCTTCCTTTTTTACCTTTTCAAATGAGTGGACACTGTATCAGTCCCAGCCACACAAAAGAGCTTCTGGTAGCCCATTTTTGTATCAAAGCCTTCCAGTAAGAGGCACAGTTTCACAGGAAGCAAGGCTCATTCTTTCTGCACATCTAGCTCTTCTTGCCCTTTCAGGAACAGAGAATCAGATATGCAAGAAAGCTGCCAAGTGCATGTCAATTTAGTTCCTACAGAGTCCCCGGTCTCATGTATCTTTCAGCCAAGACTATCTTCACTGGCACTAACGTGAGAATCACTTCTAACTGATGTGAGAGCCAGGAGAACACCCAGTCTGCCAGGAGTTCACTGCCAATACATTGCATGAGACATGTGGAGAGAGCAGAGCAGTCAGTCCTATAGTTGGGCTTTCAATAAAGCCTAAATAAATATGTGCTGAGCACGTACAGCAGTATGACCAACAGAAGACCCAATTATTTTTATACTGCGTTCTAGCTGTGGAATCTTTGCTACACAAAGAATTTTGCAATCATGAAAAACTTGTTGTAGGTTTTGGTACACAGGTGGAAGAAGATGACTACAGGTAAAATTGTGCATTTGGTCCTCTTATGTGCCTATTCATTTTCACATGGAAGCTGGCCTGGCTGTTTTAAAGTGGCAGTGGTCCAAGTGTGAAAGGGGACAATTATGTTTTAGTGGACTAGTTCAGATTTTGACAGAATCCAGGCAATTACAGGCCGCCAGGAAACCAGGATCTGAATCAACGGGATGTTAAAATGGGATGGATTCAGCTTCAAACACCTGCATTTACAATGTAAGTGACTACATATGAGCCTGTTGCAGTCACTGGAGAGCTGCTCAGTTCAGTCAGTGGCTTCCATACTTTCCAACTCACCCTAGACACTTAGATTTTTATGGATGTGAAATACACACCTGTAGCAAAGAACAGGCAAGAAAGTCTCTAGTTATACCCAAATCCTGCTACCTAATGCTACTGCTTTGGAAAAAAAGGTTGCATATTCATAGAGATCTTACTTAATAAAACAAACAACAATTCAGCCTGTATTTACATGTCACCAGTTGTTACGTATCCAACATGGGCTTTTTGGGAGAGGTCCACTTATCTCGGAGGTAGTAAAGAGATTTTGTACATACTGAGACAAACCAGTGGAAGTAGTGGAAGAAGACCTATCTGAAGATGGCCTACATGCTCAGCCAAGTTCTTTGTTTCACCCCTAACAATATGGTTTACAATTTCTGTCCCCTGTACGTTACATGAATGTTAGAATTACCCTACATTCTTTGCTCAAACATGCCAAATTATCCCTTCAGCTACACTTGCAAAACTTGCTTGACTGTCCTGTTTGTGGATTCCATCATATGTTAACTCAATCAACAGCTACAGACTGTCATATCCTTTTTTATTTTTTAATCTATAAAGGCAATCTTCAAAAATAGGCATGCAGCTCTCTCTCAATTCCTTTGTGCCTTTGTGGACTGAACAGGAGAGGAAACATTCAGAAAAGGCTTTCACAGAAAAGAGAGGTGAAAAGATAGAAAGTACAGGTTTTAAATAGAATATATATAGATATATGTGTGCTGTAAAATGCCAATCAGGCCATACAGATTCAATACAAGACCATCAAGCTTTCTGAAGACTGAGGCGATTCTCTGTTGGGAATCTGCCCTATTGTCTACCACAAACACCTTGTGCCAACATTTGAGGACAGAAGGGAAATGACTGACTACACTCTTTCCTCTGACTTTCACAACAGTTATGTGAGACAATTACTTGCAGTAGGAAGTAGATGCAGACCAGAAGCCATTGTCTGTCAATCCCGGATGTAAGCAATATCTGAAAGACTTAAAATTATAAAGGAAATCAGTTCATGTGTTATTTAAATTTATACTTGATTGTGCACTTTTTGCAGTCAAAGTTCTATAAAAACATAAATCTTCACCATCTTCCCATAACTCAAGGGCAAGCTACCTGCAGTAGGGCCCTCTGGCACAGGATAACTCCACAGTACTAGGATGTCTGCTAGAGTGGTTAAAAGGAGCTTTGCAAGAGCTGGCTCTCTATGGCCATGCACCATCTGACAAAAATTGTAGTCTAATGAAGTCAAGGCTCCCTGCCAGGTGTCAGCAATATTTCAGTAACTGTTTGCATGCACGTTCTTCCTCCATGATATGTGCAAGTTAGCTTTAGCTCACCAAGGGGCAAGTTACCTTGTGATGTTGGGAGATAAGAGCATGCACATGGGCAATAACTGCAAAGTCTAAGTTGCGCAGAATGAATTCCTGAACTGTTCTGTTGAATTCTTAAAAGGTGTTGCCATAGCTTTGCTAATCCTTTTAAAAATATCAGGTTTGGAAAAATTAAGCTTACTAGGAAAGTCCAACATATATATAATATTCTAGCTATTACCCCATCTACTGGAACCTCTTTAAATCCAGTTGAGGATGCACACTCTGCCTGAAATTTAAACCAGCCTAGACGTCCTATATTGTGTAGTGGAACTACACAAGTTGGGTTTCAATTGACCTAAGGTTTTGCACACAGAATGCTGACTCTCTTGCACACCGCTAAAGGAAACTGCAAACTGCTTCATTTTGTACTGTAACTAGCACAGAATCCCTCTTCAGGTGCAGAGAGCTTTTTGTTAATATTGGCCGACAGCCATACTATTTCCATAAACCTGATTGCTGCAGAAATGACCTTTTTAAAGACCACAGTGACTAGTTTCAGTCTGAACTGGGTTATTACACAGATGATAGTGGCCGGTTTTATGCAAACCTTATCTAAATTAGGGTGAACATTACTAACATCAACACAGAATCCTGACTTTGCTAATTTATGGGTAGCAAAGGTGAAGTTTCAAGTGAACTAAATATCAACTATCAGCAAAACTGCATAGTCCAGGACAGACACAAGAAATGTGAAGAAAGTAATTTACAGTTAGTTTTACCACTTAGCTACTTCTGAAGAAAGATTACGGTATTTCCTTGTGATGTTTCTTTGCCTCTCACCTGTACATTTAAATTTCACACTAAGTCTTTCTTGTTGAATCTTGGAAACTGCTCACTTGCAGTCTCAGGCTGGAGAAGAGAAGCACTCTCTAATAGGCAGAAAAGATAGGATTATTTTTCTTCTCTTTTGAATAAAGTTGCTTTTCTCTAGATTGATATAGCTAACAAGCTCAACAGGCACGTACTCCTCCACTACACTAAAGAAGGTAATGCTTCTACATTTTTCTTACTGAAAAGAGGTTTTTTACCTCTCAATGTGAAATCCTTGTGGACAGAATACACTCATTTTGCCCTGCCCTAACTATTTGAGGTCAGAGCTATAACCACCATAAGGTTTACTTTGACTAGGTGTACAAAGATAAAGACTGAAGCTTGTCTCCACAAGAGTTTTTGATTAATACAATGATTATAATGTAACTCTTTCATTGTAAAAAATGTGCCATATTTTGCAGTGAAGGCATACATATTGTTTTCTATGCCCTTTATCTGAATAATATTTGGTGAAAAATAAGAAATAAAGAACAGTTTTACTTTTCTAAAGCGAAATGCCATAGAAGGTCAAGAATACTGCAGCTAGTAGGATGTTTTCAGATTTGTTTTGCTTGCTCAAAGTATTTGTACGCATAAGTGCACAGAGTGTAAAAGTTTCATTTCCCAGATGTATTTATTTTTAAAAGATAAGCTAAAGCCTAGCATGATATAATGTCCTTGTGATAACACAACTATGGGCTCAGCAATAGTTTCTGATCTTTGCAATATACTCAGAACAAAACAGCAGAAACAGAAAAAAGAAATTGGCAAGAAGAACATGGAAGGCCAAATACAAAGAAGTTTCTTAGAAGACTTGGGTTCAGATCTTGACTGAGGGAACCAAACCCTTGGCTTTTAGAGATGCAATCCCACAAGCTAAAATTTGCATGAAAGCTTATTGCAAGAGTGAGAAAGAACTACCCAGAAAAAAACCTGCAGCCTCTTTCAGTAAAGCCCATGTTCAGTTTAAGGAACATGCAGTCACAGATGCACTCATTTACATTCCTCAGTTTGGTGAACAAGCATCTGCAGAAGTGTTTCTCTGAATTGCATCAATGACGATTTAGGAACAATAATTGAAATGTGCTACAAAAGGGCACTTTTTCTTCTTGTCCCTGATATTAAATCCCTTACTCTATCTAAATATCAAAGTTTTTGTCACTTTTCCTACAATTTGAGATGATTGGCTCCTGGCTCCTTTCCTTATGGGCCCCTTCTTCTCCTCATACTCAGTCTACAATAGAAATTAAGTGTTTGTTGTCTGTTCTGGTCTAATATTCTTTCATCTCACTAGCAATTCAAACAGTCCTGGAGGAGCTGAATCTGTAGCAGGAACAATGCACACTGAGGGTCACTGAGTTTTCTCCAGTGCTAGCTACATTAAGGTAGACATAAACTACCCTCACACTTTTGCTTTTTTTTACTGCTTTGTAAATTATTAAACTGAACAAGTAGAAAATTTATTAAAAAATAAAAATAAAAAATGCAGTATTTTGAGAGACAAAATATATTCTTCAGCCACATTTGCATTGATTAAAAACTGTTAATATTATTTCTCTAAGTGCCTACAATAAAATCTGTGCTTTCATTGTGCTTCATTCTGAATCTGTTTGCAATTCAGTTGAAATTGCAATTCAGTTGAAATTGCATTTCAGTTTGCAGTTTTTTCTCCTTTAATCTGAAACAAGCCATCCTACATTCTTCACCTGGAAGGGTGAGTTTCCAAAAGTGTAACTATATCAAAGAATTTATGAATTTTTGATTTATTTTTTTTTTCTTCTACACAACAGTGCTTTGACAAGCAGTAAACCAAAAACTATGAAGCAGAATAGGTTTTGGAGGGCCGTCTGCTGCCTGAGAAGTTCTGAGGTTTATTTTTCCATGTCAAACCACAAAACAAATTATAAAAATTTTTATAAAATGGTAATTCTGCTTTTCATTAATGCCACAGGCTTTTCAGTCTTTCTCACACGTGCACTTAACCGACAACAGGAAAAGAATAGATGCAAGACAGGAAACACATCAGTTTAATTTAGTAGTCCCCTAGAAAGGAAGTAGACACATCTTTATTCCTACTGTTTCATGGCAAAGAAGTAATACTCTTCTGATTTTTTACTGCTTGATTTTCAGTATAACCTTTAATGTTTTGTCATCTTTTGTCAATTAGAGAGAAAGGAATTATTGTTTCTGTCAAAAAGGCACCAAGCAGCTGTCACTTTTGCTTATGGTTACTGCTTGGATGAAAACCTGTGTTACTGAATTTCTAAGTAAGTGAGATTTCTGTGCAGAGTGCCATGAGCCGGTGAGAAGACAAGTGAAAAAATCCTACCTGGATTTAGCAAGGGATACTTCAGAAGCTGTAGGTGCTCTTACTACCTAATATAAAACTAAAATACATCCATCTGCTAAATGTTTCAGAAATGAGGCCAGCAGAAAAGCTTAACATTTCTCTTTGTATCTCAGAAGCCTGGGGACTGATGTAAATAGTCGTAAGAAAGGTTCTTCTCACTTGAAGAATCCTCATTGAGTTTTTGTTTCAGTTTGCCTGTATGTCCATTTGTTGTAGTTTAAATATAGCTTTCTCCAACATAAAAGCAAAAGCACATCTTTCTAACAGGGATATTTATGTAATAAAACTATATTTTTACAGATTACAGATATGAAACCTTTCTGAGAGTTGATTTTTTACAATCCATGATTTTTTAGAATCCATGCAAGCTCCACTGATTTGAATTGAAAATCTGAAATGGAAAGGAAGCAACTCATAAAATGTAAGGAGAATCTAAAACTCGCAAAAATTACTTTCTCATTTGATTTATGACATTTTTAAGTTAAACCACAAGATTCAGACAGAGGCTGTGGTTGCAGTGGGGGAAGAACATAAAATTAGCCTGAAAAAGATGAAAACATAAATACAGTATTAACTAAACCCAAACAGATGCAATAACGGGAGAGGTAAAGTACGTTAATGCTATGTTGTGGTTCCAGCAGGCTGACCTGGGCATTTAAAAAGCAAAGCATCACAAATAAGGGTGACTCAGAACAGGGATTTTGCTAGCCCAGCAATCCTGAACAAGGAATTCAGAATTAGAGCCCCAGAAGGATTTGGCAAAGGCAAAACAAAGTTGGAAGAACGATTTTCTGCACTACACATCTCCCTAAGAGGCTCCTTGCTCTCAAGAATGACTTGCAACAAGTCTTGTTTACTCTGCATGCCCTATCTTCCCCTGCAGAAGACACTAGTGAACCCATTGCATCATTCTTATTTTGCTCCTTCTGATAGACATCTTCCTTACTTTGGAGACTGGAGACTATGCCAAGGGGACCTACCCTTTTTGGAGAGCTCTTGTAGGCACTTAAACACAAAGCCTGGTGCCTCTCAAGCCCTGTGGTGCCTAAATTTGAGAGGCACTTGTGTTTTACTGATCATAGTGCTCCACAAAGGCATAAAAAGGCCTTTAGCCAGGCCATGACACCATTTTCATTACTGCAGCAGCTAGAAAAAGCAAGTTTAGAACAAAATAGATTTGTGATCAGCCCTAATCCAAACCTGAACATAAGAGGTATTCAATAGCTTTATGACCAGTGTGACAGACTTGATGGAAATTTTCGCCTACTCCTACCTCCCAAGTACATGCAATTTCTATTGGAATAGTATCTAGAGTTGAGATCCCTTATCCTGTGAGTGCAAATATCTTTCACATACAAAGGCTTATTAATAGAGCTCTGTAGGTACTTTCATATAAATAAAAAGAATTTGTTTGTTTTGAGAAATTGTAGGGTTGTTAGGCACAAAGGGGTGCCACTTGAGAAGGATTTTTGAGGAACTAAAGTTCATGAGCATGTATTTACTATAGTAAGTCATAGATAAAAGAGTTGAAATAGAAGTATTAAGGTTTTTTTCCAAGGGCTTTGTGACAATGAGCCATTTTTCAAGTTTCCCTGAAAACTGAAGAGTTAGTTTCATTCTTGATATAGCTCCACTGACAAGAACAGAATTCCAACTGCAATGGATTTGGCTCAAAGGGCTTTTTTGCAGATGTGATCATGTGACATGCTCATTACTTAGAACATGTTTACTTTGTGTCACATGCATGATATATTTTGAACACATCTCTGATTGTTTTGCAATTCCTATTTTCTTGTGCCTTTTCCTGGGCTTCCAACAGCTCATCTAGAAGCTCCTGGAAGACTGGCAACATTAGTTAACATCACTTGTTCGATACTGACTCTCCTTCTGAATATTTTTAGCTGACATTTGAAGCACTATGTCAGATTGATCAGACCAAGAAACAACAGAAATAAGCCCCCACTGAGCTTCTTGCCGCTGTAGCTATACTTTTTCTGGGTCTGCGCTCCTTTTGTTTTTAGAGTTGAGTATCTCTTTATTGCACGACTGCCTTCAGTAGACTTCACCTTCACAGGGTATCAGGAATCAGCAACAGCTATTTTGTGAAAGGTCTAGCAAGTTACTCAGCAAGAGCCTCTGTCAGAAATCACAATTTTTGTCAGAATAGTTACTTCCAGCTAGAGTCAGCCAGCACCAAGAAAAGAAGAACTTAATGAAAGTAAGCATGCAAGCATATGGCACATTGAGGATTGAGTTCTCGCTTGCAGCTGCTAAATGCTGCTATGCTGTATGAAATAAATGAGCTAAACCATAACTATTGTGTCTGCCAAGAAAGATCTATATAGGCCAGCCAGTGAAAGAACGGTTTTACTTTGCAGGCTGCAAAACTGAATCCAATTTTGCAGAATTACAGGTGATGCGAAAAAGACCACTGCAAACAGAACATTTTTTAACAACTTAAATCTTGCAGAAATTGAAACTCAACAGCTGTTCTCTTTGTTAGAAGAGGGTTTGTTACTTCTGTAGGCCTGGTCCCTTCAGCCTGTAAACCAGCCCAAGCAAATGCAATCTGTCCCTTGTTCTCAATTATACATGGTGGGTTTTATATATTCTGTTTATGTCATGAGTATACCAAGAATAATTGATTGCATGTTCTCCTTTTCCCATTGGGAATAAAAATTATAAATAAAATATATAAACTTTCAAACCACACAGGGCTTTTTTTTTTCAGTTTGATTAATAGAAGTACATTCTTAATTTCTGTTTTGACATTTCTTTTCTCTCTTGACATTTGTCCTCTAGGTTTCTAAGCCAAGTGTTCATGATATGATCCAGAGGGCTTATAGGGATCAACAACCCCCTTGTGAATAATGGTTAAAAACGGATCCCACCTGGACAGTGAAACACTGGCAATGCTCCAGAATAAAGCTATCTCCATCACCCTCCCAGTTGTGTATACACTGGTGGCTTTGATCAGCATCCCTGGCAACTTGTTCTCCCTTTGGGTACTCTGCTGGCACATCAAACCCAAAACACCTTCTGTTATCTTCATGATCAACCTAAGCATCACGGATCTCATGCTCGCCAGCTGCTTTCCCTTCCAGATTTCTTACCACATCCAAAGCAATCACTGGAGCTTTGGTAAGACTCTTTGCAGCCTTGTGACCGTGATGTTCTACTCCAACATGTATTCTTCCATACTGACCATGACCTGCATCAGCATTGAGCGGTACATGGGTGTGGTATATCCCATGAAGTTGATTAAGTGGAGAAGAAAAAGATATGCCCTAGCTGCCTGCCTAGGTATGTGGATGTTCTTGCTACTAGCCTTCTACCCACTAGAAAGCAAGGATCTGACATATGAAGTGAAAGAATTGGGGATTATAACCTGTTTTGATGTCCTCAAGTGGGATATGCTGCCCAACTTTGCAGCCTGGGTAGCCTTTCTCCTCACGCTATTTGTTGTGCTCTTCCTGATCCCTTTTGTTGTAACAGTTGGATGCTACATTGGCATAATTCGGAAGCTTATTCAGACATCGAGCAGATATGGTAACAGGCAGAAGACTAGATCCATATACCTGGCGATAATAGTCCTTCTGGTATTTGTCACCTGCTTTGCCCCCAATAACTTTATCCTACTTGTGCATATGATCATCCGCCTATTTTATGGCAGGAGTTTATACCCTGCCTACAAGCTCACCTTATGCTTCAGTTGCCTCAACAACTGCATAGATCCCTTCATTTATTATTTTGCAAGCAAAGAATTTTACCAGAAATTCATGGAGGTGTTTCGCCCTAAGGTTCTGCTCAGCGAGAGTTCGGAAACCAGAAGGGAAAGCTTATTCTCTGGAAGGACCATGTCAGCCAGGTCAATGTCAAGTGGACCTATGGATGGGTTAGAGGGAGTAAAGGTCTATTTGCAAAGGCGGGAGAGTGTTTTTTAGCCTTAGAGATCCCTGGAAGAAAGGCATGAGATCCATGAGTAGACACAGAAAACATTTATTTTTGAATAGCTACCCTCAAAATACTTTGCTCCAGCGACAGGAGTATCGTACTTGCATCCTACTTCAGTATTTTCTGGTAAGAAATGGAAATGTTGAAGGAACTGAGTTTATTCAAGAAGGCACGAAGCAAATACAGTATTGATTAATAAGTGTTGGCCTGGAATTAGTCCTACTGCATGAAAGCAAGGGATAAGTTTAGAACAAAAAATTCTTCCAAGTTGCATGACCTCAGTATTTAACCAAAGGCTTGTGATTCTCGGTAATGTGAAATATTACTGTATATGAACTAGAGCACACACTGAAGTTGGACTCGGGGTGAGTTATTTTTATAACCAATGTGCTGAGTTTTTTGTTTGTGGGTTTGGTTTTTTGTTGTTTGATTTGTTGTTGTTTTGTTGTTTTTTTTAATGTACTGCTTACTCTCTTGTATTTCTATAAAAGAATGAGAAAAAATAGCTTGTCATTCTACCATTAATGCATAATGCATAGCCACTGTGAATTTACCACAACAGTCATCCAACTGTTTATCCGAACCAAGCCACACTAACCTTTGAATGGTTAGGTTGAGTTATTTATTTCAATTTAAAATAGCAAAATATCTCATATAATAAAAGGAAAGCAAGAGCTAGTAGTTTGAGACTACTTCAGCTGCTGAGTGGATATTTTCATTTGCTGAAGTTATTAATTTCTCAGGACAGTGGGGAGCAGTTGATTTAAGAAAATAGATTTTTTTTCACATTGACCTACTACAGTAGCAATGCTGCTGCTCTTATGTGATTGGTATCAACAAGTCATTTTCACCAATTCCCTATAGGTTATACACAAAAGCACCATCCACCTCAGCAGAGAATTTAGCTTTATACAGCATACAGGCAGTGAGTTTACCTTTCTTATGCTGATAGTGTTGATTATTAACCAGATTTTCATCTGGATATATGAGAATTCAACCACAGACTGGAGTGATTCTGTTCAGCAGAAACTAGCTAAAAACCTGTTCCTACGGCCAGATGTCAGAAATATACTTCTTTCAAGTAGGCAAACAGAAAGAAAAGGAAAAAAAAATGAAAGTAAAGCTTGAGGATGGGAGACGGACCAAATACTCTAGAAATAGGTTATGGTAGGTTGATGTGCAGTCCTGTGTTTGGGACTCCAATCTGAAATATCCTTCTCCAGCTAGTTTGCATATACTATGTCATGTTTTAATCATTCTCACATCTCAACAACTGCCTGTGTGCTTGGAAAGACAACTGCTACAGAATATGTGCTGGGGACAGAAACAGGCAAAGTTTTTTCTGTAGTATTTACAGCTTTTTAAGTGCCTTTGGGCCTCACTGGCAGAGAAGAGTCAATAAACACCTGACCATCATCATCACCAGATGAGCTTCCCCTCACAAGCAAGAGAAAATGATATGGTATCCTTTTGTGCACAATCACGCCATCCAGTGCTGAGTATGAGGCTGTCTTCGACAGCATGGATAGATGGTTCAGACTTCACATGCAAGGTCTGCCTTGAGCAGACCTGTACTGATTTCTGAGCTCCTGTGCGTAAGTAAAAAGCAACACGCAAGGCCCTTAAAATCCGACTTTTTTCTTTGTGTATGACATAATTAAGGCAAATTTTCTACCACTAATCACCACGAGTTTCTTCACAATAGAGGCTGGATAACCACAAAATCAACAGTGAAATATTTGTATGTATGTCCTACATTCTGCTAAAGTATGGTCAGCTATTGGAGAAGGATAAATGCAAGCGGACCTAGGACTACCTTCTAAAAGCTATCTGAAGTGTTTTGTGGCATTTCACAGTGTTAGTTTTAATTGATCTGTACTTTTTCTGCCCACAAGGCCAACCCTAGTGATATAGAACCTGTCCAAGACTTCCCATCAATTGCCTGGAAGCTGTTCTGCACTACCAGCCTCTGGCTGTGTGCATATGCGCAGTGAGATGAGCTGGCTACTTTAAATCACCTCGCATGTGCTTAAAGGGAGTCCGCTTTCTTGCTACCAAAACTATTTTCAGCATTTTGCTGTGGCAGGAACATTTTTGGAGGTTATACTGAAATCTCTCTGCTTTAAAATTTATCCTTTTTTTTTTTTTTTTAGCATGCAAGTATTTTTACAATTAAAATCATTACTTCTCCTAGCTCTAATGCAGATTTTCACCCTGTTTTATCTTGAACCTGATCTTTAAGCACCTAGTGCCTCCTAAAACATGCTGCAATGTGCCTGATCTGCAACTGACACCAAACAGAGCCAAAAGGGCAGAAACTGCACTTTGGACATCATCTGCTATGTTTTGAAAAATACTGAATTGTTCCTTTTGCAAGAGAGAAAAGATGCTCACAATTGACTGAAAATATTCTTCTCTCCAGCCTTACGCAGCTCTTCATAGCCCTTCATCCCTCTTCCAACATTGTCTAAAAGGGAAGAGGAAGAATGGCTCATTCAGGTACTTATTTCTGCCATTTTAACAACTACCCTTTAGTCGGCTCAGATTAGGCAAAATTCCCATTTGGGTGAGTGGGATTATTCCTTGAGAAAGGAGTACATAAATGAACCCAGCAACAGCATTCTTTCAAGTCCGATGGTGTACACTGTGAAATTTGAAGCGTTTTTTTAGAGACAAGGAGAAGAAATTGTTTTTAAAAGTGTTCTTCGGCACTGGGGCATGTCCTACTAGGGCATCATAAGGTAGCAAGACTTCTACTCTCCTTGGTCAATGGGTGAGTTGACATACATGTATATACATATAAACATGTACACATATATGGAGATTGCCATTTTAGAGATTATTGAGAAGTTCATGACTATATTGCCTTTGGCTTAGGAAATATGGGTCTTGAGCAACATGCTTATTTAGTTGCCTCTGTGGTTAATGCAATTTTACTGAGAAGACATGAATGTATAGGCTTCTGTTTGAGTTTTAGGGGGTGTTTTTTGTGTTTGGTAGGGTTGTTTTGTTTTAATTATCGTTTAGCAATATAATCTATGAATGTGCTTGAGCATTCTTGTGTATATAATAACAATAAAAAAACCAAACCAAACAAACATAAAAAGATAATGATTTAAGATTCTTTTCTTTGCTTGCACCTGCCATGTGAGAAACTTCCAAGCTTAGCAGAGGGCAGGGTAAACAAGTTATGAAATAAAATTAATCCATTTCCCATTGCTATTGGCTTTTTTAAAAATTTCTGTATGTTTTTAAGTCTCTCATTTTTCGCAGGCTTTTTCAAGTTTATTATTTTTCTTTTCATACCTTTTTTTTTTTCTTTTTGTACATCTATATCTTAGAAGCTGGCTTTGGCATACCCCCATCACACAAATTTTAAAAGCAGTAATACTTTAATGAGATGTTGGCTAACTTGGAATCTTTCTCCTTGCTCAATAGGTGCACCAAATACATACATATATATACACATAGACAAATTTCAGTGCATTTCTGAAGGCGGCTGGTAGCCATGTGCTGTCCCACCCCAGCCAGGATCAGGGCAGCCCCAGCCCCAGGCATTGGGCACCTCCCTGGGGACACAGATGGGCCAAGGACAGGCTGGGACATGGGCCCATGGGTGGGCCTGGCTCAGCAGGAGCCATGGCTGGTTAGGGCTGTGGGGAGCTGGAGACTGGCCCTGCTGTGGAGTTGCTGGGGCAGGGGCTGACACCACTGACACAGGGTCCTGGGCCCTGGGCAGGGTAGGAGGAGCCCTTGGGGGACTGGACAAGGACAGTCAGAGTTGGTAGTAACTTGATAAACATTCTCTAGGCTGACTATGCTCTGTTTTGGGTTCAGTGTCTGTTTAGCTACATCTATGCTGATATATGAGAGGGACAGAGATCATCCTAATGTCACTCAATCTCTTTTTGCCATTTTTTCCAGTTCAAAGTGTTTAAAATGACATGACATCTCCATTGATAACCACTAGAGTAGTGTTTCTCTAAGGAGATAATTAGGGTATATGCTATATACCCACAGGTGTGCATGATATTATGAATGTTTGAGGGTGAATTTCAATGTCAGTAAGTGCGAAATAATGCACATGGGGAAATCCAGTAATAGCTTTGTATACAAAATGGTGTTTCTTAGCAGTGACCACTATGAATCATAAAAGATAACTTCTTGCATCAGCTCAGCATTGTGGAAATCCATGGTTTGTCCACACCTTGCTTACTTTGTGCACTTCTGATCTCTTCATCGCAGATAGGATCTACAAGAACTGGAAAAGGTCAAGAGAAAGGCATGTGGGATTATCTCAGGTATGAATTTAAAACTTATGAGTTAAATAGTTTAGGGCTCTTCAGCTCAGAAAAGTGACAATATAAGGTAGTGTTGTGGTTAAAGCCTCTCAGCCATGCAGTTTTGCTCATTCACTCCCCCCTTTTCTTTCCCCCACTCCCGGAGGGATGGGAAGGAGAATCAAAAGAATGCAACTCCCACAGGTTGAGATAAGAACAGTTTAGTAACTAAGGTATAACACAAGACCACTACTGCTACCACGAATAATAATAATGACAAGGAAAATACAAGGGAAAAGAATACAATCGCTCACCACTGATACCAAGACCGACCACACAGTGCACCCCCACCCTTCTGGGTCTCTGCTCTCTGTTTGACATCCTGGGCATGATGTGCTGTGGCATGGAATACCTCTTTGGTCAGTTTGTGTCAGGTGTCCTCTCTCTGCTTCCTCCCGGCTTCCCCTCCTCCCTGACACAGCATGAGACTCAGAAAGTCCTTGGTCAGACCAAAACATTACCAAGCAGTAACTGAAAACACTGGTGTTAACAGCGCTGTTCCCAGACCAAAAGTCAAAAACACAGCGCTGCACCAGCTACTAAGAAGGAGAAAAATGACTGCTGCTGCTGAACCCGTGACAGGTAGGTTAGAAAGAAGACTACAGAATCCTCTGTGGAGTGCAGAAGTTCATCAGGACAAGTTTCACTGCCTTTGCCTAAGCAAGAATTGGGGAATGTTAAGCTAATGAGATCCAGGCTCAAAACCAGGAAGTTAGTATCTCTTCTCACAACACATAATATCATTGGAGAACATCTTGACAAGAATGTTGTGTTTGCATGCAGTACGTGGTTCCACAGAGAGACTGGAAAAGCACCTGAAAAATAAATCCATTAGACATTACTAATAGGCCAACCACAGTAGACTCAGGAAAACCCATAAGGTTAAAATGGTCAGAGGTTGGAGGAATACTAAGGGGAAGTGACATTATGTGATTACCCTGTAATTAAATCCATCCTGAAATAAAGAGGAACTTGTTACTGGAATAAATCTTGTACTGTCTTTCCTCATTTATGTGGCAGTTAATAGTCTCAGAAGGAGCTATTCAGAGAAAAATTTCAATCATGGTGTTCATCTTGATATATTTGGATTACTTTCATTCTGAATTAAATTTTTGTAAGTGTTCTCTTGTCAAACCTATAAAGTGTACTTATGGACAGCATAATAAGAGTATAATGCATAGCTGAAATATCATTTTTAAAGCTTGGTTTTTTACTTGACAAAAAACCCTGCCTGTCTGAAGTCTGAGCTCCTACTGTGCTCCCGGTCTTTCAGACTTTGTTCAAGTCTTATGGCTTCTAGTATATTTTCTTCAAGTCTAAACAGTTGGAACACATTATCAAATGAGAAGACTCTCAGGCCTCTTTAATTATAAAACAAGAAGTTCAGAGCTACCAGGCAGAATAACTTTCTAGCTTTTAGCATAAATAAACAACTCTATCCCCTGCTTGACTGTCCTGGCTCATGATGATGTCCCGCAGTCATTTTCTTTCCTTCTGCAGAAATTTGCAGCACTAGGACACTGACGGTTCTCTTTCCCCACTTGCTGCACCACTGCCCGTACGACCTGGCTCTAGCAATGCCACAATTACTCAGATGAAGAAAGCAAAGGGTACATGCTGTCCTGCTAGGAGCTACAAAGGCTAATTGCCATTTGGAGCTTCTCCCAGGATGTTCTATACCCTTAAATGCTGTTGTTGGATATGGTAATGTACCAGGAAAATGGCGTTTTGTTGAGTGCCTTAAATCTGAGGAAACATAATGGTTTGGCTCCTCTGCTGCATACTTGAGCAGCCTTGTCAAAGGAGAAATGACAACAGACTTAAGGGAGGTATAAAGAGATTCAAGCTAGAAATGGAAGATGGGTTGAAGAAGTAACCTCTGTGGCAGCTTGGGGTAGAAATACAGTAAATGAGTATTTGGAAAGGAATCCAGAAAGGTAGTCTCTGCAAGAAACCATCTGCAGTTAGAGAATGTCTGTAAATAGTTTTCTTCATAAACAGCCAGTTTCGTTTTAGAAACGTGGAGCCCTTTCAGCATGAAAGCTGGAAGCAGCAGCATATCTCCAGATCTCTGCTGCAAGGAAAGGAATGTGATTAACAGACAAATAAACCACTACCTAGATACAGAGCAAACATCTCACAGAGGGACTCATATCTCTGGAAATGTGGGTTTGCCAAGCACAAAAGGTGCAACTTATCTGATCAAAAGTAGATATGAAGTACTGCTCTAATCATCTTATTGCTTGGCAGCATTCACATTGATTGCCTCCTCTGTTTCCAAAACCTACATGGTAGTTGCTTTGGCTACTGGTTGCATTCAGATGTTGGTAGACTCCCATGTTAACGCAGACCCACAGCACAAAAACAGTGTTAGTATCCCAGGACTGTTGCCACCTTCTTCTTGATAGCTGTCTGGATATTACCATCTTCATGCTTGTAACAGCAGTTTGTTCATTTGATGCAGGCTAATGGCCAGGGAAACAATATTTCTGGGAACCTGATCAAACACATGGGCTGTAGGTCTTTCTCACCTTCCCAGGCTTACATGATTTGAGAAAATAAAGGAAAATAGTGATGTTGAATAACTGGATGCCTCTTCACATCATTTACCTCTACAGAGAGTCTGTTCACCTTCTCAATTAGAAACTCTCTACAGTGGTACAATGGCTTTTTCTCCTTCAAAAAGTTTCAGTACTGCAATACTGATGGTTCAGTTTCCCCTGTTCCTCGCTGCTGTCAAAAGGCTTGCTGACATTCTTCCTTTCCCTATTTCACCTTGCATTCCATAGTATATGTAGAATTCATCTGTACCTCACCCCATTCTAATAATGCAAACTACTCTGTACACTTTCATGTAAAATGTCCATATATTTGAGCTTTTTTTACCAAGACAGGTATTCCCACATATTGCTGCTAAAACTACACCTTCAAAGGATAAAAAAATGAGATAAAATACAGCAGATAACTTTTCTTAAACGGATAAATCTGCTCAGATTGAGAAGATAGAAGACACACAAAAAGCCTTTAATCTTACAGTAATTTTTATTTTCATATTCAATACAGGTATTTGGGCCACAGGGTGGAAATATTCCTGTTCTTACAATCCTGCCAATTTGCTGGAGGAGCTCTGTTACAAACATAGTTTAGCACCTATTACTGTGTTTATGATGACTCTTTATAGCCCCGATCTCAATGCATCTCTCTCAAGACACTGCTAGACCTATTAACATTAGCAGTAGCTCTGATTGCCCCCATATGTACAAACATGCATGCATACCCAGTTGTATTAAGTAATCCTTTAGTCCTTAGAAGTTATAGCTCGCTATAGCTACAGCAAAACTAGTGAGCAAACTCGTAGAAAAATTTTGGGATGCACTGCCCTCTTGTGGAGATTTAAATAATGAACATACGAGCTTCACAAACGTCCTTGACCTTGGAGCATCAGAAGTCATCTTCTGGAAGAGCTTGGGCTACAGCTGAGGCAATAAACCATCTCTTCTCTGCATCTTATCTTCATTTTCCCTAACTTGATAAGGTTGTCTTTGCAGTAATCATTATACTGTACAAGTAGAAGGAAGACTTGTTTTTCTTACTTAGGCAAATATATATTTGTATCTCACATTACACATGTGTATATGTGTTTTATATAAACACACACATATATATCATGTGCATGTTGTGTATTAATTATGTACATACACAAATATTTTCTGAAAATATTTATGAAGTTTTTAATAAGTTTTCAGATATAAACAATTCAGAAACAGTGGTCTACTTTACAGACTTCTCCACCTTGCAATACTTTCTCTGTAGTAGAGGCAAAAAGCAGTTACTCTGATTCCCTGACATCCCTTCTTTAGTCATTCTTAGAAGGAAACTCTTTACAACATTTAAATATGTTGGCCAAAGATGCTTCACTGGGGCTTGGATAGTGATTTCTGTTTTGCTAAAATATGCTTTGTGAATGGCCACATTCTCCTCCTGGGCACTGCTACACGTTTGATGTAGCTGCTTCTTCTTGTCCCATAAGATGGGCATGGGGCTGCCTGAAAGACAGGCTGGTACTCCTCCTGTTGTGATGTTCTTGTCAACAGGCTGACATTCCCTCAACAGTTGTGAAGTTTCCTCATAGACAAGGTATTACATTATTTGATAGCTATGTAGGATAAACATCTTCAAACTAAATATATGTAAAAACCTTTACAGGGACATTACATACAATACAGCCCACATATTTAACTTAAAATCTTATTTAATCTGACTTCCTGTGGTTTCCCCAAAATACTTCTATGTGCTTGTAACACCACTCTACTTCAAATAGAAAGGAAACTCTGCGAAGTGATCACAAAGACACACTGAGCTACTGCAGGCCTTCCAAGTTGTATAGAAGAGGAGGAAAGAGCATTTAGTCCTGAGCTGGAAGAAACCGAATTTACAGGAGTTCTTAAAAAATGGACTATGGGAACACAGGGCTAAAGAACAAGACTGGTGAAGGATATCTGGGGTACCTGCTCTGCAAGTGCCCCTTGAGACTGGAAAAATGGCTCTTGAAAATCTTATGATTTTCCAGTAAAACTTCAGCAGCACTCTGCAAGAAGCAATGACAAAACAGTTTGAGAGCTAACATGTACTTCTGTTTTATACACCTTGAAAGGATCTGAACACCTCTTCATAACCCACAAATTTAGTTGAACATGTAAAGCAATATGAAAAGGAGATAGAGTGTTACATGAAGCAGGTAATTCTTTTCTCAGAAGACTGCTAGCTAAGTATCAGTTGTACATAAAATGATAAAAATAGAACATAGCACAGGTGATGTTAAATGACACAATGATGTTATTCAATCAGAGGAGAATTCCTGATGAGTAGCTGGTGAAATAGAACCCATCTGTAAACCACCAATCTTCTTTTCCCTGTAGTAATAGAAACAAGAGATATTTCATGAACTGCGTAGACACAATGGACTATGGCAAGTATTTTAATGGCAGAAAGGGGATTCTTGAAAAACCAAGTCTGAGCTCTTGGAATTATTGAGGTTATCATAGAAAAACCAATCTGCCTTGTAAAAGATGAAACGTTCATTCCCTTCATAGCAACATCCCCAGAATCCACTAACTTCTTCACAGTGGAATGCATTATTCCTTAAACAAGTTGATCTTGTGGTTGCACAGGTGACTTGGCCAAATAATACACCGCCACTGAAATACATACACTCATTTGGGGTACACATAAAAGCAGGCACAAGGTTTTGATTACCATAGTGTTCTTTACATGCTTGAAAGTATTACTGTAATAGCCACAGTGTAAACGCATAGGCAGAAAAGCAGAGAGGTCAGAACAAAAATGTTGAGGAAATGTCTCTGCAGTTCAGAGCCCTCTCTGATGTTTTTCTTTTGCTCAAAATACCCCACATACTTGAAAAAGACAACAGTTTCATAACTAACCTTGGACAAGCTAATCTTTGACTAGTGCAGTCAGCCAAGACAGAAACTTTTCTGATAACTGCCGGTGCCATTGATCGTCACCTCAGTCAGCTCTCCACAGCCTCATACTTGTTCTGCCTGATGCTTGCAAGGCTGCTACGGAGCAGTTAATGATGATTACTTGTCAAATGTCTTCCAGCTGTGGTAGCTTATGTGATGTAGTTTGGCTTTTTCTCATATGGTTCTTTGGACTGATGTTCAGAAAAGCATAAATAAGATAAAGGTAAATGAAAACACATATTTCAACAGCTTAATGGTTTTGTCATTTCAATAAATTAAACCACTGTTTGGCATGGAAGTTTATCAGAATAACGGTTTTAGTAATTAACACTCCTTGAAAATTATAATTAAAAAACCACATCTCATTTTCTTCACATAAAAAAATCTTTCAGTGATCTCCATTTTCAGACATTGCCTGAACATTCATGGAAAAGAATTTATAGAAGTTCCACATATTTCTTTTATTTATTTATTTATTTATTTAACACTCAAAAAGTCTGTTGTGCAAATCAGAGCAGGAATATACAAGCAGAATTCAGCCAAGGGAGGCAAGTCATGTGTGTCTTACTCTTTTAATGGGTCACCACATGTAAGAAAGATGAGTTACGTTGCACACATCTCTACAGGCTCTACAGGTGACTAAAGACAGACCCGTGTTCCATTACTGTCTATCAAAACAAGCTGGCAGGAACAAGTAGTGTTCTTTCTGGTCGTGTCTAGGTTTTATACATATGTATGTGTTGGGCTGGACTCACAACTTCATTGCTTCACTTCTATGCCAGTGAAACTATACTGGAAGACTAAATAAAATGAGAAAGAGAAGAAAATAAGGCCTGTTGAGATGGAAAACTTTGCATTATCATCTTACTATTCTGGAGTGTCTGAATTTACTTTATCAAGCTCACTTGGTTCCCACACAAAGCAAGGCATCATATAAAAGATGACTCTGGATAAGAACTGTGTCCCAAACTCTAGGAGCATCCATACAATTGCAATTTCTTTTTCTTTGGTTAGTCTTGCAATCACACAGAAGATGTACACATATTAGGATTTACAATTATGTTAAACTTGCAAGCATTAGGGGTAGGGATGTAATATTTTTACAAGAGGAATAACTCCACATCTTTGTCATATGTGTGCCAAGAAACAGGCTTCTGTTACTTGATGAGATCCTTGTCCTTTTATTTAGTCAAAAATGATAGTAGTATAACATAAAGGGTATTCTGGTTTCCATTTAAGCAGTATTTTCAAACCTCCTTCTTTGAGAGGAGCACTGCCACAATTCACAGCCCTGAAAAAGAGCAGTGAATTCATTCTGACAGGCTGCTGTGAGTTTCTCGCACAACATCCTTGTCTCTAAATTGGCAAGACATCAATTTGATAGGTGGACCACTCAGTGGATAAAGAACTGGCTGGATGGCCACACGCAAAGAGTTGTTGTCAACAGATAAATATCCAACTAGAGCCTGGCAACAAATGGTGGCCCTCAGGGGTCCATGTTCAACATTTTTGGAGGCAACATGGGTAGTGGGATTGAGTGCGCCCTCAGCAAGTTTGCCAGTGACACCAAGCTGTGTGGTTCAGTTGATATGCTGGAGGGAAGGAATGCCATCCAGAGGGACCTTGACATGCTTGTAAGGTGGGCCAATGCCAGCCTCATGAAGTTTAACCATGACAAGTGCAAGGTCCTACACTTGGGTCAGGGCAATTCCAGGCACAGCAACAGGTTGGGCAGAGAAGAGATTCAGAGCAGCCCTGCAGAGAAGGACTTGGGGTGCTGGTCGATGAGAAAATGAACATGAGCCGGCAGTGTGCGCTTGCAGCCCAGAAAGCCAGCTGTATCCTGGGCTGCATCAAAAGGAGCGTGACCAGCAGGTCGAGGGAGGTGATTCTGCCCCTCTACTCTGCTCTCGTGAGACTTCACACGGCGTATTGTGTGCAGTTCTGGTGTCCTCAACATAAAAAGGACATGGAAGCGTTGGAACAAGTCCAGAGAAGGGCCACGAGGATGATCAGGGGACTGGAGCACCTCCCATATGAAGATAGGATGAGAAAGTTGGGGCTACATGGAAACCTCCTAGCAGCCTTCCAGTATTTGAAGAAGGACTACAAGGATGCCGGAGAGTGACTCTTCATCAGGGACTGTAGCAATAAGACAGTGGCTTAAACTTGAACAGAGGAAGTTCAGGTCAGATATAAGGAAGAAGCTCTTTACTGTAAGGGTGGTGAGGCACTGGAATGGGTTGCCCAAAGAAGTGGTAAATGCTCCACCCCTGGCAGTGTTCAAGGCCAGGCTGAACAGAGCCTTGGGTGACATGGTTTAGTGTGAGGTGTCCCTGCCCATGGCAGCGGGTTGGACCTTGATGATCTTAAGGTCCTTTCCAACCCAAACCATTCTATGGTTCTATCATTCTATGACAAGACTATTCCTCCCTCTGTTCCACACAAGCATGTTTTTCCTAGTTGGCTCTCCAGCTATCCCAGAACTATTTTCAGTATTATGGATTTGCAGAGGACAGCTGTCTTCATTCACAGTTGTACTTAATCTAAGCATTTTATTTCCATTTTCAATTCAGCATAATTTCCCTAGGTTCACAGTATTTTTTAAACGTCTTTAAAGATAAATTTTCTATTCTGCTCTCAAGTCACTGCCACACATTAAAAAAAAAAATGTTTCAAAATTTAAATTCTGTTATTTAGGACAATGTACAACCTGTGAGGTTGTGGTGAATACAGGTTGATCCCATGCACCATGACAGGAGCAGGAGGCCTAAGGGTGGAGGTAGCCCAGCAGCCTCACACAGGCAAAAGAGCCCCCTGCCCCAGCCTCTCCTGCTATCACAGGAGCCCTGTCTGCGTTCTGCTACTGGAGGGGCCCACACTGCATATGACTAGGTAGTTAGATATGTATGTGTGCCTGCGTGAATATATTTTTCCACTATCAGACCATAGTCCTGAGCAGCCAGTGAGGGGAACAGGAGTCCTTTGATGCCGTTTGTGTCTGTGTGAGCGTGCTCTGTGTGGCTAGCCATGCACACACATACACACCTGTCACAGTGTGAGCACGTGTACTGGCTGGCACTACTCAAGACTCACTGTTGAATACATATTTATTTTATTGGGAATAAATCTTTTTATATTGGACTTTTCATGTTCAACTTTACTTGCTTAAAAGGCCAAATAGAGGATATCTAAGATTTGCAGCAAATCAAATTATGATTTTAGTTCCTCCTGACCCAAAAAACATGAATGGTATTGCCTCTTTGCCAATACTAAGAATCACAGAATCACACAATGGTTTGGTTTGGAAGAGACCTTAAAGCTCATCCAGTTCCAACCCCCTTGCCATGGGCAGGGACACCTTCCACTAGACCAGGCTGCTCCAAGCCCTGTTCAACGTGGCCTTGAACACTGCCAGGGATGGGGCAGCCACAGCTTCTCCGGGCAACCTGTGCCAGTGCTCACCACGCTCAGAGTGAAGAACTTCTCCCTTATATCCAATCTAAATCTACACGCTTTCAGTTCATTCAAGAACCATGGGAACGGGGATGTGCGGCGCTAAACGCGGCTCCTACGACACGGAACCTGCCTGACGCCGGTCCCCCCCTATCTGAGCCCGCCGCCGGCGCAGTACAGCTAATCGCTGGTACAGCCGCGGCTCCCCACGCCCCCACCCGTTCACTGCCAGCGGCGCCCGCCAATCCGAGGCCGCCAGGGCCCGGGGACAGCGGCGTGCGCCCCAGCCGGGCCGCCGGAGGCGCGTGAGGCAGCGCTCCACTCCCGCGGGCTGCCCCGCCTTTGCTCCGCGAGGTCTCCGCGGCTCGCTGGGACGGTCACAGCCTGGACCCGCCCCGCGGCCCTTGCGTCGTTTAAGGCCGCTGCCGCCTGCACGGCCTACCCTGAGCTTGCGCGGAGCGGCGGGCTGTGGTGCTGCCGCCATGGTGTTGCACCCGGTGCTGGGGAAGCTGGTCAGCAAGAGGGTGGTGCTGGCCAGCGCCTCGCCGCGCCGGCAGGAGATCCTCACCAACGTGGTGAGTGCCCGCCTCGCCTCGCCTCGCCACGCCTGGGCTGGGGGGGAAGGCCGGTGGTGCTGCCGCTCGACCGCCGGCTTCGGGCACTGAGGGTGTGCAGGCGCTCATCGCCGGGCTGGGCTTGCGGGGGCCGCCGGCACAAGGCCGCGCCGCGCGTCTTGGGGCAGCCGCGTGTGATATGCCCCGGGGCGATGGCGGCCGCCCTTCCCCAGGCCGTCCTGCCTGCCGGCCTGGGCAGAGGCGGAAAGGCCCACGGCTGGGCTTCGAACGGCGGGTGCTGCCCCTGAGTGCACGCTAGCGTACATAGGAATGTTACTGTTGTTTTTTTCAATACCAGTATTTCTTGGTGACATTTCCTCTGTAAGGAAGTACGCGTGCGTCAGTTTCACGTATCAGCAGGTTAATACGAGAATGGATTAACGTATCCTGCTGGCAGGGGGGTGGTGTGGTCAGGCAAATGGAAGACTTGCTCAAACAGGAAAACGCCAGCATAATTACCTCTGGCATATAATAGAAAAATTTGGAAGATATTACAACGGATTGCATAAATTAAAAATGTGCTTCCATTACCGCCCTTCAGCTACTTAATACAAAAATTTGTGAAAATTCGACTTTGGCTTCTGAAATGTATAAAAATTTCATAGGATTATGAGGGGGAGAGAAGGGAGAATAGGTAGCTGGCCCTTACTCATTCTGCAGAGCGCTTTTGGGACACTAAGGAAGCTGTAATCCATCGTTCAGACCATTTAGGCTCCATGGAAGAACATGCTGACTTCACTGGGCAGGCTGCAGGGAGCTTTTGAATGGCACTTGGGTATTATAATACATCAGATTTAGATTGCTTACTATTGTTATTCTTTATGGGAGAAGTTGAATTTAAATAGGAAGAGGTATATTCTTTTCAAAATGAAGACGTGGGGAAGCACCAAGGTTCAAGCATGCACAAAGTTAATACAAGCACAGTGTGCCTGCTGGGTGTAGTATATTTACAGGTATAACCTGGAGGTGAGACGTAGGAAGAAGGGGGGAGGGGAGATTTTGACAAAGCCACACAGAAACTGTCTCATGTTTTCTGCTTATCATGTGTATAATGACACATAAAGTGTGGGTGGCAAGTCTCCTCCTTTTAGAGTGTGTACTACTGATATGCAAGTAAAGTGCAGTGGATGGATTCAGTAAAAAAATACCCCGTGTTAGAATAGTCTGTGAAATGTATAAGTTTAATACTGTTAGATTTTTATGGGAGCAACCTTTAATAACAACATCAGATTGACTGTATTGCATTCCTTTGTTACAGGGCCTGCGGTTTGAGGTTGTTCCATCCTGGTTTAAGGAGACACTCGAAAAGTCTTATTTTGCAGCCCCTTATGAATATGCTGTGGAAACAGCAAAACAGAAAGCTCTTGAAGTAGCAAACAGAATGCACGTAGTAAGTCACCAGCTATTTCAGCAATGAGATTTTTGTCTTTAAGTCGTGTGTATTACTGTGACTTAATTTGCATGTACTTATTAGGTTGTCTCTGTGTGCTTTTTCCCCACTGAAGTCAAATGCATGTTGTTCTGTCATTTGTAAAAGATAGCTTCCTGAAATGAGCTCACCAAATCAAAAGAAGGACTTGTGCCTACAGTTCAGGCATGTCACAAACAGAAGTGACATATGTTTTCTTGGCAGCACACCTATGCCTGCTTGGGATACATACACTCCATAGTTCCTTCCAACAGTCAGGTGTGTGGCTGGACAGTTGTGCACTCCAGGTATTTGTTGTCTGTAGAGGCAGACTCTGTGGAAAAACACAGTGATGTGAATCCAGGGCTTTGCCATAGCTTTCATTGAACAGTAGCTAAATTTGAACAGTTGTGACAGGAGTATAACTGTCCCGGTTTCAGCTGGAATGGAGTTAATTTTTTCTTCCTAGTAGCTGGTGCAGTGCTGTGGGTTTGACTTCAGTCTGAGAACAAGGCTGATAACACACCAAATGTTTTAGTTGTTGCTGAGTAATGCTTACCCTGATCAAGGATGTTTCAGTCTCCCGTGCTCTGCCAGTGAGGAGGGGCACGGGAAGCTGGGAGCAAGCAGAGAGAGAACACCTGACCCAAACTAGCCAGAGGGGTATTCCATACCACAGCACATCATGCCCAGTATATGAACTGGGGGGAGTTACCCGAAAGGCCCAGATCGCTGCTCAGGTCAGGCTAGATATCGGTTGGTGGGTGGTGAGCAATTGTATTGTGCATCACTTGTGTTTATTGTTGGGTTTTTTTTCCTTTCCCCTTCTAATTTTATATCCTCTCCCCTTGTTATTTCCTTTATCATTATTATTAGTTGTATATTGTACTCTAGTTATTAAACTGTTGTTATCTCTACCTTTGGGTTTTACATGCCTTTGATTTTCCTCCCCCTCCTGTGGGGGGGGGGGGAAAGGAGGGAGGGGTGAATAAGCGACTTTCAAGGTACTGAGTTACCAGCTGGGTTTAAACCACAAGTTCAGAATTTGTGAGTGCAGAGGTGCTGGGGAAAAGCAGAAAAAGAAGACAAATTTGGTTTTAAAGCATTCTGGGCAAAGAAACAGGCAATTTATTTTTAAGAAAGGAGAAACTGACATGATTTCGGGTTCTGTAGTTAATGCATCCTTTTTGTATTCTCAATATTTTCAAAACCAGTGATGCAACTTACACTATAAATGGCATATTTGACTTCTGCCTTGGCTGTGATCACTCTGAGTACATAAGGTTGCTCCCTACCAGAACCTGTTTCAAAGTCTAGCTGATAAAGATCCTACAAAATATACCATAATTTCTTAATAATACAACTCTGGAAGAGAGGAGTGTGTTAGTTTGAACCTATACTGATGTCAGAAAAGGAATTTTGAACACTTTAAACCAACAGTGCTGCCAGAAGTCACCGGTTTTCAGACCAAATATTGCATGATGTCCAATGTAAATTGTTATCCAGGTTTCTGTCAACTTCTTTCCAGAGAATGGTATAACATTAGGAGAGTGAATTTTAAACCCAGCCTTGCTAACTGATTTGTATTGGCCTTTCACTGCAAAACACTATGCTGTGATAATGCTAGTTCAGTGGGTTTCAAAATGGAAGTTTTTTTAATGGTGCCTGGAATTAGTTTTATTTAAAGCGCATCAACAGCCTTTCTAGAGAAAAATCACCTCCCTACAAACTTTTTTTAATATAATGATCACAGTTGCAGACAAGTTTCCTGTCTTGCTGTGTTAAATAATAACCATGTTCCTCATAACATGCAAGTCAATCAAATCTCAGCTATGACAACAGATACAGGTTTTAAATTTATACTCCTACCTCTCAGTTCCCCAAAATGGAGAGTATGTGTTCCCTTTTTTAGCAAAACTTGTCTTGGAAGAACAGTCCTAGCGGGCTGTATTCCCTGGCTTCCATACCCTTGGCACTTTCTTTAAAGGAATTCTGCCTGCCACCTTGAAGACCATGACTTTTGAGAATGCGGTTAGTTCTTTCCTGGGTGCGTTTGTTCATCAGTAATGTATTTAGGCAAAATCATGACCTAGGAATGGTCTGCTCATGCCTCCTGTTTTCCTCACTTTTATGGTGACGTAAATTATTACTATTTTGTAAACACTACAAAAGGAATGTCTTGTTCTCAGGCCAGTGTTGAGTCCTACCTGTAAACCAGCCAACTGTTTTCTTACCATAAGTTATAAAAGGTTTTGTTCTTTCTTCCTCTTTTGAGAAATACCTTCTCTTTTTTATGCCTTTGCAGAAACACCTGAGAACACCTGATGTTGTCATAGGAGCAGACACTATTGTGGTAAGAAGTCTTCTGTGGTTTAGCGTTGTTTTAATTTATGACAAGTGTAGAAAGTACTTGTATCTTTAGGTTTAAAGTTTGAAAGCTGTCTTCACTGAGAAGTTACACCTGCAATATGATGTATCTCATGGGTTTTGTGGGTGTGAGTTTTAGGATTTTTTTTTCCCAACAAGGCAGATTTTGGTATCCTGAGTGCTAAAAGCTTTGCTGCTGTTTTTGCAGAGACGCTAATATTACATTAAGTATTGCCTGGATCACCTAGTATGTAAGGGAAATTCTCAGGCAGTTGTTGACTGTCTAGAAATCCAGATCGTGTGAACTGTTCAGTGTTGTGCCTTGTAGTGGGCATCACTTTTTACCTGTCATCTCCACAGAGACAGTGAAAGGTTAAGGACAGAAGAAGTTGAATTACCCTGTTGTTTGAGAGCTACAGCCACTGGAGTAAAGAGTGTTGCAATCATTATGTGCTCAGTAATAAATCACCCGTTCTGACAAAATACCTGTGATTCTTGCTCTACTCAGCGACTCATGTTTGAAGCCCTGGCTGAAATTATGGCTCAAATATAATTTCCTACCTCAGTTTCTGAAAAGTAAGAAAAAGCCTCACACTTTCTCTATCTTTGTTTTAGTCTGTGGATGAGCAAATTCTGGAGAAACCAGTTGATAAGCAAGATGCATATAGGATGCTCTCAAGGTCTGTAGTTTTAAGTAAGATTCCAAATGTGTATGTTAAGCTGTTCTAAAAGAAGCTGTACAGATTCATTGATGTGTATGAAGAGCTCCGTGGCTGGTTGGTTGGTTGATGTTTTGGTTTTGTTTTGGGTTTTTTTGTTTGTTTAGTTTTTTTTTTTTTTTTTGCCTAAGTTCAGTAGGTCAGTTGCTTAATCATGGGTATGAAATGCACTTAAAATTTAGCCTGTTAGAACTCCTTTTAATTTTTTTTCTGTGTGAAAAGAATAAAGTTCAGACACTCGCTGTTTTATCTTACAGTTAATTAGGTAGAATCCTAGGGGGGATAGTAGGAGTCTGAGATGGATTACATCAAATAGATGGGCTAATATTTAGGAGACCATTCCTTAACTACTCTCTTCAAAGATTCAAGTTCTTATGCTATTTATTGTACTCCCATTGCTTACACATTAAATTAAAAACTTGAAGCTCTCGAAAGGATTGGGCCACAGTGTGGCGCTCTGGAGCCACTACCAAAGAGCCCATGGGAGTATCTGCTGTCTTCCTCTGCATTCTGCATCTGTTCTTCTGGCTTGCCATGGGATCCCTGGGGCCAGTCTGGGTGAAATGAGTACATGACCTCTAGTTGCCTATCAAATGTTTGGTGTAAGTTGCATCACCTAGCTATTCATTGCCAGCTTTCAGTGAAGATGCCTGTGAGAGTAGTGTTTATGCTGATTGGCTTTTTCTTAGGCATTTGAAATAGTCACTTCCCCCTGTTTACAATAAATAAGCTGATATCATAGACTGCTGTGGACATCAGTACAAGTGAGATTTTGGAGACTCGAAATGTCTGAATCTCTTTATAGTGTTTTTTTGTTTTGTCAATGTCTTTTCACCTATATTGTGATTAAAAAAAAGTGTTTGTTTAGGATAATACATCAAGTATATATATTAATATAATGGTCTCTCAGGCTGTAGTAACATAATCATGTAGAACATTTTTGCACATGGCAGATTTCATAAAACTGTTGCTTAAACCATGGTGTTTTTTCTCCTCACAGGTTGAATGGGAAAGAGCACAGTGTTTTCACAGGAGTGGCTATTATACATTGCAGCAGTAAAGGTATATGTGTCATTTTATTAAAACTCAGTGTTTGCATTAAAAATTATAAGGACTTGTACAAGTGAAGAAACAGAATGGAAATGTTTCATACACAGTCTGAACTGGCTTCCTACTCAGATGAGAATTACCTTATCAATATGTAAAATAAAAGCTTCCCACAAAAGCCAGCTTTTTCGTTTTATTCAGTTTTTACACAGGAAGGAGCATGACAAAATACAATAGACTTCAGAAATGCTGTCTCTGAAAGCTATAGGACTAATTAAAAGACTAGTGGAAACTGTGGGAATATTCTGAATGAAATTCAAGTAAGGCACTACAAAATGTGGGGCTGGGCAGATTCGAGCCATATTAACTATTCCTGTGTTCTGTTTACACTAGCTGATGAATAAAAGCAGTTGCTTTTTTTTTTTTCTTTTAAGTAAATAAGGGAAGCTTTAGGCAATGAGTGAAATAATGGCTTAATACCTCAGATAGTTAATGAATTGTAGGAAGCAATATGTTAGTGTTCTTTATCAGATAATTTATATAGTAATCAAGTGGGGTTTATAGAATCATAGCATAGTTAGGGTTGGAAAGGACCTTAAGATCATCTAGTTCCAGCCCCCCTCCCATGGGCAGGGACATCTCCCACTAAACCATGCCACCCAAGGCTCTGTCCAAAAGAGCTCTAATATAATTTGGGGAGTGTTTGGTTTGAGGGACCTCCTCTGATAATTATGCCAGCATTCGTTTCATGGAACTTCTGCATGGATCATTTCTCTGAAATTTTACTGGACATAGTCTTTCTGTAGACAAATCATTTACAGTTTTTAATATTTACTGAAATGATTGCTCCTAACTCTTTTCAGTCATCCAGTACCCTTACTAATATGCTAGTACAGTAGAAAGAGAGCTGCTGCAAAATAAATAAAACATCTTATCAAGGAGTTCCTATGAGCTATCCAGCAAGAATAATAATTGTTTAGGAAGAAAGTAAAAGTGCACACAACTGTACTACTGATGCTATGACAGCACATCTCATTTGAAATTTACAGATTTAAGCCATATGATATTCAAATGAATAAAATTACCATAAGTCTGTATATTCCCTAAGGGATTCAATCAATTAAGTTTTGTAGAATACATTTTTAGTTTTATGTTATAATTAAAACACTGATGTTAAGCATCACACACATGTTACAGATGGAATTTTCATCTTTTTTTAGCAGCAGGATCCACACCCAGGTGTGCAGTTTGTTATTGCACCTCTGGCCTTCTCTCAACCACTTCTAGATACAGAAATAATCTTATTATTTCTTGAGAGATGATACATAAACTACACTGATGGTTACTGATGGGACTGCTGGATACCTGAGTCTGCATTCTAGATGTAAATCCACATTCAAGCATTTATAACAACTATATGTTTAACTATGAGGTTTTGTTAAGAGTTCTTTGACAACAGTCATAAAGTTAGAAGGGTGTTTGTAGTCTTCTTTGTTCTCAGTGCTGGATGTGTGTGCTAGGAGTCCATAAATAGTTCTGCATAAGCACTGTTAATTTTAAGAGTGCATCCCACATAGGAATTGTCCCAAGACAGGGCTGTGGAGGTTGAAAATGCAAGCTTTCACTTTCTGGGAAAGTTGAGTCCATTGTTCCTAAAGAGCATTATTAGTCATTTCATGCATCTGTGTAATACCTTATTTTTTCCCAAGCAAAAATGTCAGATGAATACAAAATAAAATGGAGCTGTTATGCTCTTTATACTACAGTTTCTGTTTTTAATGAGACCTTTTCTCTTCTGTAGATAATCAGCTAGAGATGGAAGTCACTGATTTCTATGAAGAGACTAAAGTAAAATTTTCTGACCTGTCTGAAGATCTTTTGTGGGAGTACATTCATAGTGGGGAGCCAATGTAAGTAAGAACCAGAAGCTGTCACACAGTATTTAGGAACAGGTATTTGGGTATGTTACTGGCTACAGGCATAAAACCATTTTGTCCCGTGTTCTGCAAAGCTTTGCTGTGTATATTTGATAAATGATAGCATGGGTAATGCAAAGTAGGTATTCTGTTCTTCTTGTCTAGAGCTGATTGCTCCAGGGAAAGTGAACTACCTTTTTATACCTTAAGAAATTCAGAAAGCGAAGGCTGTTGAAATGATCTGGATTAGAGCAAGTACTCATGCAATATACAATTACCTCTCTGTTAACAGAGGCATTCAGGGAGCTTGGATACCTGAGACAATGGATAGTTCTCATTATAAAAAAGGGAATAGACTAAGAATTGGAAAACTTTATTGAAAGAAACTAGAACTTGGTTTAGTTTATTAAAATAGCACTGCTCTGCTGCTAGGAATGACAGCTAAATTTTCATTTATTCTTGTGGCCAGCTTATACGTGTTGCTATGCTACAATTATCTCTTAACTTCCATGTTTCCACCACCCTTGTAATATACTAATTACTTACAGACAACATTGATTCCCCAGAATAAATAGGATGAGAACAGAATGTCTGACTATTCCTAAGATGAAGTTGACTAGATTGTTTGTGTGTTTTGGCTTTTTTTTTTTTTTAAGAATTTATTTGAAGACAAAAAGACTTTCCCTTTCCCTTGTATTAGCTGAAGCTTAGTGAAGGCAAATCAGGCCATAGTTAGCACTGTGGATGGCATATCTGGTGATAGGAGGTGAAATTCTGGCTCTGTAACTTCAATTCTGACTGTGTAAGAATATCAGTCATGGTGTTCTTTAAACTCATTTGTGCTGTAAAACAACACTGTCACTTTTCACTGGGGAAAGAAGAACCACTGAAGATTTAGAATTTATTTTAAGCGCTTATGTGTAAATGGGGCAAGTTTTCTGAACGTGTAAGGTTCCCAGCTTATTACAGAGACTGAAGCTAAATTGGATTATGCAGTGAAGAATGTTTTGGCAAGAACACAGTTTGTAACAGAAATCCCTAGTAGGTTTTTGGAAGGTGATCTTTATTATGCAGCTGATTGAACTGCAGTTTTATGAAGGAGAAATGACCATGGATTTTTAGGAAGAATGTCATTTTGAAAAATATTTTGTGATATTCTGATTATTTCCTCTGGAAGAAAATATGCATTAGCATCCTCTCCTAAGCAAAAAAGCTCATGAGCAGCACTGGGTAATTCTGTTCATTCTGCTAAGCAGGGTGTGTGACAGCAAGGGCTTCTCTGGGGCCAGAGTTTCAGAGAATATATTTCATTACTCTCTGAAGCAGAAGCCAGTCAATCTTCAAGACAATAGGAAGAGTTTGCTCTGGCCTTAGGAAGGAACTGCTAAATATAGTGTCCTTTTAATTTTTGCAAAACAGTAAGGTGAAGTCTCTTATGGGTTTTTTCGTTTGAACTTTTTCTTCCCCTCCTCTATGGCCACCCATACATACTACTTACACATTTATGTGCATATAGGTTTTTCTAAACACTATTGCAGTTCAAATGACCATTTGTTTATTTTTTTAATGGCTACTTAAGTTTCTGAAAACATAAAAATCAATGATCACATGAAAAACTAAAAGAAAATTGCCTCTTTTGTGCTGTTTGGACTGGGCAGAGTTCTTTTTATCGCAAGAACAAAATTTGCGTATAGTATTTCAAAAGTCTGTCACTGGTGGCTCGGGGACTAATTTTAAAAGTGTATAGCTGGCTAAACATATGTATAAGGAGCGAGGAAAGAGCACTGACTCAAGGTAGTCTGTGATGAGGCTATAAAGCCCCTCAAATTTTGGCTGCAGCAAGATGGCCTTTCCCTTGTTTTATTCCTGTTTCTCTTTCCAACCCAGGGTTTTCTGCTGACTGGCAGATCTTTTCTTGCTCTGTACAAAAAGGCTGGACTGTAGTAATCTGAACAGTTTTGGACTATGTGTAATGAGTAGACTTAGTTTCTGTGTACCTCTTTGACCTGACTTCTTAACTTTGTAATCTTTCCCTTGTGAACAACTTCCTCCATCTCTGCTAACAGCTTCCAGTCTGAAGATTCTATGTGGTTTTTGGTAACTCTGCTCTGAATGGTGGCAGTGAAATCAAAGGACCCTACTGCAGTCTGGGAAAGAGGTGATTACAGAAGCTGGAGCTGTACAATTTCAGACTTAATTATGAAGCAATAAAATGTAGAATGTAAATGTCTTTCTTCCCTTATATGATTTATCTTAAGAGTTACTTCTTTCAAAGCTATAGAAAATGTATAATTTAGATTTTGCAAATAATCAGTCTTGCAGCGTAACTAAGCTCATGGATAGCTTAGAGGTTATCAGCTCTGAGAGCATAAGAGCAAAAATCTTCCAGGTGCAGGATTACAGAAGTAGAGAGAGCTGTGCTGTTCTTATATTGGAATTGACTTTGAACCTTTTTTTTTTTTTTTTTTTTTTCTTTCATGTCATGTTGCTGCAGTTGACTTGTCTGTATGAAATTGTTGTTCTACATTCATGGCTATATGGACCAAGACATATATATTGTCAGACATGATTTCTTGCCTTTGGAAACCCACCTAAACCCTACCAAGCATCTCCCTTCATCTGTAGGAGCTGAAGTGCTTGTTAGTGCCAAAGTGTTTTATTTGATCATTGACTCAATTGAACAATGCAAATATTGTATATGTGGTTATACTGTTTTGTGTGGCATGTTCAAATTCTACAGTTAAAGTAAATGCACTTTAATGTTGCATTTGGAAGAGTTACCTCCGTTTTACGTCGGTTAACATTTTTCCCTCCGTTGTATATTGTGGGTTGGTTTGTTTGGGGGTCTGTTGGATTTTGAGGGCTGTTTGGGTTTTTTAGGAAGAAACAGTGGGTGTTGTACACATTCCTGCCGCATTGTGTGAGGGTTTGTTTGTTGGCTGATCGTAGGGCGTTTTTTGTTGTTGTTGGTTTTGTCTTTTAATTCAGTGGATGTTGCACACATTCCTGCTGAAATCATCTATCTTTACAACAGTTGGTAACTGAAAAATGTTTCAGTTGCAGTAGTGATCTTGCTGTTTGTCAAAAGGTCTTTAAAGTGAGTTGTAGTTTTTACTGTAATATAAATTAACTGATGCTGTGCATACTGTTATAAATGAAGCCTTGACATTAGTGCTATGCTAATAAAAGTATCCAGTTACAAAACCCAGTCAGATTAGCTAGAGATAGTTGAGAGCTGTGTAAATACTGATATACTCTGGATTTTAGTATGGAAGACGCTTGTTGAAAAAACAGCGGAACTTTTACTAACTACATAGCTTCATGCATTTGGACTAGAGCTGTATTTGTAGTAGAGAATCCTTCTCAGGATCCAATTCAGAATATGAAGCTCTGTATAAAAATAAACAAGATGTGGGCAATTGTGGTAATGTCTTCCCTGGGAGTATGATATCACTGGTTTTGATGGTCACGTTTTTTGCCTCCCTGTCAGCATATGCCATAATGACTTCATCCTACTGGACTGCTACTTCATTTAAAAAATTAAATTACTATTTAGTCATTAGAATGTTTCTAATTTAGATGGTATAAGTCTTAAGTATGTTATAAAAGAAGGAATAATTTAAATAATGACAAAGCTAGATACTGCTGCTGTGTGCAAGATTAAGAGAAAAGCCCTGTTTCCCAGTTCATAGCAATTCAAAAATATCTTTTGCTGGGATACTGATCCTCTGTTTTGTTTAGGAGACTATCACAAAGGGAATCCAGGAATAAGTTCTAAAAATACAAAGAGCTGGTTCTGATCAAAGCTAAGATGGAAAGTCAGTAATCTTTGTGTAGTAACCTTCTTTCACAAGTAGTTTGTGTAATTCCATACTATATTAAGTTAATAGATCTGAGACTGACCTTTGGTTTCAAAGCTTGCTGATTTAGGGTTCCAGATTCTGGTGTTATCTTATAGTAAGCACACTCCTAACTGCCTTGTTTCATAAATGTGGACAATAAAATTGTTGGGTCTGTTGCAGCTTATCTGCCTGTATACATTTCCATTCCACATAGTGGAATTTGCATAATTATACCTAAAGACAAATTAGATTTCCAAGGTTACTTTCTGTGAAAATACATTTGTGCCCCAAATTACTAGTATTACAATGGCATCTAAGAGCACAGTGGTATGAACTACAACTCTGCTTGTATCTGAGGGCTATACAAGAGCTAGACAGGGCTTAATGGGAGAGTACTGTGTTTTCTATTTGGATAGGTTGCTCCTCCCCAGGAAAGTCCTGTCTTCCTGATCCTCATTTTAGATATTCCTGTGACTAAGATCCATGACAAGATACATACTACAGTCAGTTGAGTTCTAAGATGTCTTCTTCAGTGTGAGTTCTTTTTGGAGATAATGTATTCTTAAGGCCCTTCAGCCTCTTGTGGAATAAGAGTGAGGGTCAGTATGCAGCTGCCTGACTCAATAGTAATGTTAGTTTGTTACCTTTTTGGAAGCCAGGGCTCGGAGAATGCCAGGTGCCCTATGTCAATGCAGTCTGACTGCAGCCATCTGATGTACCCTCCCGCTTAGCTTACTATGGCACTTGGACTGTCCAAAGCATAAACACCTTAGGCTGCACACCCCTAGTAGAAATACTGATCCTTGTATTTATCTTGTGATTTATAAATTGAAGTGTTGAGTCTAGTAGATTTAATGTGCCTTTAACTTGAGTACACTTGTCTTTATTCCAGACTCTGCACTATGTCTGGAGTATTTGTGATCTCTGCTACCTTCACTCTTATCTGTAATTAAATATATGTCATTTTTGCTTTCTTTTCCCCCAGGGACAAGGCTGGTGGATATGGAATCCAGGCCCTGGGTGGAATGTTAGTTGAATATGTTCATGGAGACTTCTTGAATGTGATGGGATTTCCTCTGAATCACTTCTGTAAAAAGCTAGCAGAACTGTACTACCCACCTTCTAAACACAACGTACAACATAAAAAGTACGATTCTATCCCTTCTGTGGACACTTTTGAGAACCTAAGTGATGGAGAAAGTGAATCTTCAAATTTCACAGAGCACAAAGGTGCTAGTAAGTTGAACAGCAGTGGGATGTGTTCATCAGGATCTATTTACAATTCTGAAAACAGTTCTAGTGTCAGAACTGGGTTTATAGTACCTCTGGAAAATCAGAATGGCGTGCCAGAAAGTGCAACAAAACTTCCATCTAAAATTCTAGAGCTGATGGATGGATTTAGAGCCTCAAAGGTAAGGGGAAAAAAAAAACCAACAAACAAAACCCTGCTTACTACATGGCTGGCTGATACAGTTGTTTCCTTAGACTTCAATATATAACAGGTAATGTGAAATACTTGAGCTGGTGTAAGAATGTAGTAATAATTAGTAAATGACCACTGAAGTAGTAGGGAGTCCAAGACAGCTGAAACTTCTGGTGCAGTACAAATGTTGGGGTTTTTTTGGTATTTGCTTTTATCTGTTCTATGGAATTTTAATTACCCATTTGATAAAAAATTTTGTCTCTTGAGGGCAAAAAAATGTTGGGTTTTTTTTTGGTGTTTTTGGGTTTGGTGGTTTGTGTTTCTTAATGATGACAAGAGCACATCAAAGAGGAAGTTACCTTTGTATACTCTGCAAAGACAGCATTTAATATGGTTAGCTTATGTGAATTGAAACTGTGACAGTAACTGTATATATTATATTTCCTTTCTAATTTCTAATGCTTAGCATTAGAATTCTGTGGAGGATCTTAGGGGTTTTTTATTCCCTGTTAAGGAGATTTTTATATACCCTGTTTCATGTTTTTATGATTTTTTTATGTTTCATGTGTCATGATTATATACCCTGTTTTGATCAGGTATGTTTAGCCGGTAATACTCATGCAGTATCTGAAGGAGACATACAAGTAACTGTTTACAAACAGGTCACATGCTCTGTGTAGCAGCCAAGTGTGATGATAAATGAGTAGGTAGACATTTTAAATGCTACCAGTTTTTCTACTCGGTTCCAATGTAGTGAAGGCAATAGTGAAGAATGCAAAGGAGAAATAAACACCAATCATTCTAATAGGTCACTGATTTCCATCAGTCATTGTCATGTTTTAGGAAGAGGTGAAAAAAACCCGCTGAAGTGGCAGTGAAATGACAAACCTGGAACTAAAGATTTAACAAACTTGAGGGGGATGGAGGGAAACACACCAGACAGTGAACAATGGTTTTGCTGAAACAGCAGAAAGTTGTACTCAGATCTGAAGGAAAACCATCATGTGGTCAGTGTAGATCTGTAGGCGTGCTGCTTGCGGGCATGCAAAGCGGTACTGAGAGATTTGGAATAAAGCAGCCTTGAGATTGCTGCCTTTGAGCTTTTTTTTTTTGTCTATAGAGAATGGGTTTTGATGTATTTGAATGGGTGAGATGATGTTTAGCATTTCTTCAATTTAAGTAAATATGGAGACTCATCAGTTTTTGCACATTATGTTCACTGTTTACAGTTATGTGATGTAGAATTTGGTTTTGTGTAGTAGAGGGTCAAGGATGGAAATAGAAGCAGAAGCTTTCTTTTCCCACTAATCCAGTGTAAAGTCATAGTATGAAGTGCTGAGTTTTATGTTGAACTACTGGGAAAGTTTTTTTCCTCAGGGTTTGGATCTTTGTAAAATTAATTACCAGTTGCAGTGAATGCTTCCTGTGATCTGACAAAACACAACATCTCTCCACTTGTAGAATAGGAATAAGAGCCCAAAGGCATTTAGTTTCACAAAAGCTCTCAAGTTCTGTTTCATTTTGGTCCTTCGGTGTTGTTTCAAGGACTTCATAAAGCAGAACAAAACGTCCTCCTGGTGAAGTTGTTGCTACCCGTTTCACGTTGAACAGCTGCTGTTGCAGAACAGGAGGGGATCAGGGTTAAATCCTACTTTCTCAAGATTAGTATGTTCTGAATTTGCATAGTCTGATCCATACTCAGACCTTTGGGGTTTTTCATTTGATTTCCTCCTACCTCCTTGAACTGAGAATTACAAATAGTAGAAAGAGTGATTTGAATCAACCAAGTTTTTGACCTTGCTTCTTACTTTCTCTTTCCTGTTCTTACAGTTTCCGGGTGGTATCGGTTCAAAGTTTGGTCAGGTCTTGGAAGCCAAATGGTTGTAGGGTAGATGCAGTTAGCTCGGTATTGTGAAAGCCTGGGTTATAATAAATCCCACCTTTATGTTCTCATTAGAATAACAAGAGGAAACTGTAAAAAGAGGATGATGATGATACGATATATATATACGCACAGTAGCAGACCTTCCCCAAAAATAATCTCTTTTTCTCCATTTGATTTTTATCAAACAGAATGTCAAATATTTTTTTTCCCTGACTGCCTTGATAAAATACATTATAGTTGCCTGCAGTTGCAAAGAAATGGATTCTGTCATTGCTGTGTGCACTTCCACTCTGGTGCTCTAGAAGGTGTGCACGTAGGACAGTTGTGCTCTGAAGTTTTATTCTTTTTTTCCCCTTAATTTGTGTTAACAAGACAAGTATTAACAGCAACTGAAGCTGTTACACTGCCTTAGTGGAGCTTTCCATTCCTTATGTTTTGGGTAAATCAAATTTAATTTGATCTTTTGCCATTGGTTCAGATGCTTAAGAATGTTTGACCTTATGGACAGTCTTACAGATTAGGATATGCTAAATACCAGAATAAAGAGGTGGTCTTCATACAAAATCTGTAGGCTGCATTGCAGAATATTTTGAGTTCCCTTCTCTCCCAAACACCTCAGGAAAAATTCTGTTACTTGGCTAAGATAATGAAACCCCCATAGTGGGAAAGAAACCCTCAGATGATGTAATTATCATAGCAATTTTTAGGAGTTTTGTTAAACTATGTTGTACTTAAAGAGTAGTTCTGCGGAGTAATTCTAGGTGAAGGTTTCCTTGATTGCAGTCTTTTAAGTACAGTACGCCAACAGGGTTTTTTTTCTACATTTAGGCTCTTTTTGTAGCCTCTAAGCTGAAGATATTTGATCACCTGAAAAGTAAAGGTCCACTGAAGGCTGTGGATATTGCAAATGAGGTTGGAACCTCTGTGTGTGGAACAGAAAGACTTCTTGATGCATGTGCTGCTCTTGGATTACTGGAGAAAACACCACAAGGTGACTAATTCCTCCTCCCTGAAACTGCGTATCGTACTGAAAGAGATGCAGGACTGGAAGAGCTGCTTCAAAGGTCGCAGGGTTTAACTTGACATTGTGGGTAATTTGGATTTGGGGGGAAAGGGGAATAGATTGTTGCTTCTTTCATTATTAGTAGCTGGAATTGTTTCATCTAGGGGCAGGCTTTATCTAATGAACACGTTCAAGTCTTCGAGGAAACCTTAGATTGCTTTTGCTCTCTGAATATAGCACTGACCAGATTCCTAAGATAAAGTTGACAGTTCTGTGGGCAGTCTCAGGGAGCAGTGTGATAGCTCAGATGTATCATCTGCATTTGGGTCACAACAACCCCATGTAATGCTACAGGCCTGGGAAAGAGTGGCTGGAAAGCTGCTTGGTGGAAAAAGTACCTGGGGGTGCTGCTTGACAGCCGCTGAACATGACCCAGAAGTATGCCCAGGCAGTCAAGAAGGCCAACAGCATCCTGGCTTGTATTAGCAATAATGTGGCCAACAGGAGTAGGAAGGTGATCATCCCCCTGTACTCGGCACTGGTGAGGCCACACCTTGAATACTGTGTTCAGTTCTGGATCCCTCACTACAAAATACTGAAGTGCTAGAGAGAAGGGCAAAGTAGCTGGTGAAGAGCCTGGAGCACAAGGCTGAGGAGGATTGGTTGAGAGAACTGGTTCTTTAGCCTGGAGAAAAGGAGGCTCAGGAGGGACCTTACCACTTTCTACAACTACCTGAAAGGAGGTTGTAGCAAGGTCAGTATCCGTCTCTTCTCGGAAGTAACAAGTGATAGGACAAGAGGAAATGGCCTCAAGTTGCACCAGGGGAGGTTTAGATTAGGTATTAGGAAAAACTTCTTCACGGAATGGATTGTCAGTAATTGGAACAGACTGCCCAGGGAAATGGTGGAGTCACCATCCCTGGAAGTATTTAAAAACTGTGTAGATGAGGCCCTCAGTGATATGATTTAGTGGCAGTCTTGGCAGTCCTGGAGTGATGGTTGGACTTGATGATCTTGGGGGTCTTTCCAACCTAAAAGATCCTATGAGTCTGTCTAAAATAAGGACCGCATTCCATTCCCTGATGCAGCAATGCAGATACACAGTCCTCAGCTGCGAATCAGGGTTTTTACAAGGAGTGCTCTAGAATGTTTCCCTTTTCATGGACAACAACTTCAATTTTAGTGCCCCTAACTGGAACAGTGCTTGAAGGTGTATATAGGTGAGGGAGTCAGAATTAACTCTTCCAGTCCACTCTATGTAGTTATAAGTTTACATATGCATCATTTACATAGTAAGGCTTGAAATGGTGAAGTGTCAAGAAAAGGAAATAAAGCAGGTTTTCAACTCTGTTAGAGGACAAGACCAAGGAGAAAGCCCTGAAGGCAAAACATTCTGGAGAAAACTTGAACTAAGGGAAGGAGAAGCCGTAATCTAAAGCAAAATGCAGCCAAGAATGAGGAACTTCTAGTACTCTCCATTAAAGATTAGGTGTCTAACTGAGCTACTCTGGTTAAAAATAAAATTAAAAAAAAACCTAAATAAATGCCTGTCTTTATCATCCAGTATCTAAATTCTTTTTTTACAAAGTACTTGCTCCTTTAAGAAGACTATTAGAATTATTTCATATAAATATTTGCCCAGTAAAGATAACATCAGGATTTGCTTGCTATTGAACAGCTATGCAGGAAGACATGCCTTCAGATTTTAAGTAACATTTATACTGAAACAAAGCCTGGTTAAAATTGTTTTCTTCCTGTAAGGGTACAGTAATACAGATTCAACAAATACATATCTGACCTCAGATGGTGAATACTCACTTCATGGCTACATTATCCACTCTAATGACCACCTTTGGCCTCTCTTCACATACCTGGAGTCTGCTGTCAAAGAAGGCAGCAGGCAGAACCATCGAGCCTTTGGAAAGAAAGCAGAGGATTTATTTAAGGTAATATAAACTCTCATTAGGATCAAAACTAGCTGTGAGGAGCCCAGAGCTGATCTAGGGGCAAATGGAGACTGGGCCGTCTGTGAAAGTTAGTAGCAACTAGTCCCAGACTTCTGTTCTCTTCAACTATAGACTCTAAAGTCTGGAGCAATCACAGAATATACTGGGAAATTTGAGTGCTGACAGAAATTCTCTGGCTAAAGTGTTGCCCAACCATCTAACATACTCTCAGAACAACCTCTGGGCCTGTTTACATTTATGTCCCTTTTTAAGACCAGATAGTAGTACCTCATCACACATTCACTCCTTTCACATTGGATGCCAATCACTTGATGGTGTGCATTCAGTTCAGTCTGTGCTGACTGCATAATCAGAGCTGTTCACAAAATCCCTTTGAGTTGATGCAGACTTGTCAATTATCCACCTGGTGAAGCAGGTTGAGGGGCATAAATATTTGTGCCTGTTTAAGGCGAGGAGTAGTAGAGTGAGCAGAATGTGTCAGAACTTCACCTCTGACAGCAGAGCTGGCTAGAAAGTGTAATTCAGACTACATCCTGAGGTTCTTAATTTGTGCTAATCTTCTAGATGCTGAAGAAGCCAGTCTCCTAGAGGAGATGTCTACATCCCTCATACACAGTTGATAAAAGGAAATAAGGGGTTTTGGAACTTAAGGTCCTGTTAACCTAACATTAATATCACTACAGTGAAACAGTGAAGAAGCTGGATGAGCAATTAGTCAATGGCACTTTTAACTGATCTTTTAATTTTAGAATTCTAATGTTAATAGTGTGCAACTACTGCTTTGGTTGTACATAGTTTTAATTAAGTCATGAAACTAAACTTCAATTACTGTGGGGGTTTTTTTCTCTTTTTAGGACTATTATCACAGCCAGGAAGTGAAGCAGCATTTTATGGCTGCCATGCACAGCATTGCCCACCTGACAGCAAGAGATGTGGCTACAGCGTTTGATCTTTCACGGTTTAAATCTGCTTGTGATTTAGGAGGTATTGCCTGTAATTGAACTCTAATATAAATTTAAGGGAAAAGCTTGATTTCAGTTCCATATTTTATTACTTAAAATGTGTATTTTTTTACTAAAACTGCAGTCATATTATCTACTGTTATTTTTCTGGTATGGTAATGTCAAGATAAAAGGGTTAAGTGCAGTAAACTGAAAGCAGAGTTACTTAAATGGTGTTTGGGTAGTTTGAAGTAAGCAAGTATTTGTCACAATCAGTTACCTACTGACACTGCTCAACACAGAAAACAAGATTTGTGGCTGAGGAGATAGAATATTGGGCTGGAAGCTCCATTTTCAACTGTTGTTGCTGTCCATTGGCACGTCCAAGACTCAAAAGTAATGAAGGATTTATTTCTGAATCCTTCTGTATTGGGGTGTCAAAGTTGAAACACTACACTGCTAGAACAAAAAGTTTTGATTCTTTTAGAATTGGTTTGGTTTGTGTGTAGTTGTAATTCTGATTTGATGTCTATTTCAGTGTTATATACAGCCTTGTCTTTAAAAATTTCTGCAAATACTGGGAGAAAAGACTTTATTTGACTTTTTTAAACTTCCAACAGGTTGCACTGGAGCTCTGGCTCATGAATTAGTACAAATATACCCAAATCTCAAGGTCACAGTATTTGACCTTCCAGAAGTCATTGCAAACACCTCTTACTTTCAGCCTTCAGCACAACGCACAGCTGCAGTAACATTTCTATCAGGTAAATGTAACATATGATCTTTTGTCTTACTTCTGTTATCCTAGAGCACATCACAGGCTCTTTTGCTGCAGAAGTTGGTCTGCTACCCTGCTCCAACCCCAGACTTGTCTTAGTACAAGGCAGTGCATGCTTACCCGTGCTAAATGGGGACATTGTATTTCTCAAGCCTGTGGGAGTAAAAAAACCTGGCTATGGTTGGAGAATGTGGATAAATAAGGAAGTATAAATTACTAATGCTTTTAGTACCACTGGGAGCAGAGGCTGCATGTCCTTATCTTAGGCTTTTATTTTCTAGGCAAGATCAACATGGTGGCTACAAAAGATTTCGATGTCTTCTTCCTTGCTTTAGGGTTTCTCCTCATTTTTATGTTATGGAATTCTTACCTGTGCTCTGCTCTTTTCTTTAGCTATGCTTTCCTATCTGCAAATCAGTGCATACCTATACTTGTTCATTCTTGTTTCTTTCTTTCCCTCTGCTGAAGCTCCTCATTTCTCTGCAGTATTTTCATTTCATTTTGTAGGAATGTCCTCTGTGGTTTCTGCAGGAATGTACTAACTCTGCTTTCCAACAGGGGACTTCTTCAAGGATAATCTTCCAGAAGCAGATCTTTATATCCTTTCACGTGTTCTTCATGACTGGTCTGATAAAAAGGTACATGTGCTTCTAAGCAAGATATCAGCTGTTTGCAAACCAGGTAAGTTCTTTACCTTTTGTGGGCTTAAAGGTACATGTTAATGCATAAACCTAATGAGTAATCATTAGAAGTTCATATTAAAAAGGTGTATTTTTTCTGTCCAATCATAGTAGTCTTTGCTTGAACATCTATGCTTGCATTATATTAATACCTACTAGGAAAAAGTGAAATAAAGCTATAAACACAGCTTTATTCCATTCCGTGTGTCCTATCGCTGGCCACCAGAGAGAGGTGATCAGTACCATCCGCTCTGCTGCTCCTCTTGAGGAAACTGTAGGCTGTGATGAGGTTTCCCTTCAGCCTTCTCTAAGCTGAACAAGTCAAGTGACCTCAGCCACTCCTGAGTCTTGCCCTTGAGGCCTTTTACCATTTTGGTCACCCTCCTTTGCACACTCTCTAGTAGTTTGATGTCCTTTCTATATTGAGGTGCCCACAACTGTACACAGTATTTGAGGTGGGGCTGCACTGGTGCACTGCACAGTGGAACAGTCACCTCCCTTGACTGGTTGGCAGTGCTGTGCTTGATGCACCCCAGGGTACAGTTAGCTGCTTTGGCTGCCATGGCACGCTGACTCATGTTTGAACAGTTCTAAAGATCAAAGATGACAAAAAGTAGAAAAGCCTACACTGCTAAGATTAGCTTCTTATTTAATCCAACAGGATTAACTAGCTGTAAGGTTTGTTCTGTAAGAAGCACTCAAAATTAGATCTAGGCCATAAAACATAATCCCATTGGGGGGGGCGGGATAAAAAAAAGATAATTGTGGGTGACTGTCTTAATCTTCTTATGCAAAGATTGGGGTACGGCAGATGCTTACAGGAGCTGCTTGGTACAAATGGAAACACAACTTAGTTTACGAGCATAGTCAAAAAGTGATATGAACTTCATTGAAGATAGTGCTCTAAACTCCCCCTTCCTTTTAGCAATTAAATGGTTGCTTCCAGGAAGAGATTACTGAAAGTAAAGTTCTGCAACTGATTGCCACTGAGTATCATTAAAACATTAGTGTGAGGGTCCTCTGAAACCATCTCTTTACAAAACACTGAAAACCTGAAGCTAGAAATACTTTACTTAACCACTTCTGGTTGTTTTGAAAATGCAGGAAGTGCCTTGCTAGTGGCAGAAAGTGTGCTTGACGAACAGAAGACATGCCCTCCTACAGCTGTACTACAGTCCCTCAGCATGACTGAAGGCAAGCAAAGAAGTGGCTCAGAATATAAACAGCTGCTGGAGAAATATGGATTCACAAATGTACAAATTAAAATCACAGAAAATTTACTGGATGTTGTTTTGTGCTTCAAGACCCTGTCACCATAGTGTGCCCAGAAGCAGACTGGGATGCTGAGTTTTTACAACACTTGTGCAATGTACCTATCATCAGCCAGCACATACTGTCAGTTTAGGATCATTTTGACCCTTTATCTAAGGAATAGTTGTTACAGGCCTTGAATAAAAGTTGGACTGCAGGTTCTGCAGGAGTAAGTTCTATGCATTTAGAATTGTCTGGCCAACAAAACTCCTATGTATTAAATACATTCATGTCCAGTTATCTTGGCTTGTTTGCAGACTGTATTAAGCTCAGACTTGCTGTCTAGATGTATTGCGTGGCAAGTTAAAACTAAAAGCTTTTATGAGCCACATTAATACCTTTGTTTTCCTGAACCTTGAAATTAAAGAGAATTCTCCCTCTGCAGTATATTCAGTGGTTACTGCTCATTTTTATTAGAAATAATAAAAAAAAATGAATACTGTACCATGTCTGAATTCAGGGATGCTGGTCCTCTTTTTCACTTTTCTATGGGGCTTCCCTCAAAAACATCTCAAGGGTTTTTTTTTTAAGCACTTTATCCACAGGCAAAAGTGAAAATAGGACCAAGCTCAAACATATTCCTCCAGCACCTATAATGCCACAGAGAAACTTCAGCCATAGTATGCACCCACGCAGGCTGTAGTAAAACATGTTCCTGTCAGTTTTGGGATTTTCTAAATATGGTTAAATGGCCATATATGTTTTCTGACTCATTACTTGAGTTTTAAGATTTATGTGTAAATTCTGTTATGAAAATTAAAAATAGAAGTTTCTTCATGTTCTTCGAGTCTTTAGTTGGAGAAGTATGTACTGTATCCCATCCCTTCAAGTAATTTGTCACTAATGTCACGTTTCCTAATGTTTTGTTGGTTGCTTGTTTTCCCTGGTACTTCATTAATTTTATTTTTTTTTCTATTTAAAGTGTACTTTGTAGTGGAATCCCTCCTAGAGATTAAAGTTGCACTTTCAGACTAGCTTTCTTCTCTATCAGTTGTGAGTTTCTCGCCTGTCACACTCCTACAGCAATAATCCCAATAAGCCAGTGTGAGAGTGGCCATGCCTGTACTGAATCATGAACCTCAGCCAATTAAAGAGTTGATGACCAAAGGTCAAACATCTGCCTCGCAGACTCTTGTCTTACATTGCTTAATCAGAAGTTACTTTGCACTTTGAGCACTGAGCAAAGTGAAAGTACCACAGTGATTCAGTTCATCATGAGAAATACGCTTACTGCAGAACATTTCAGCTGCGCAAAATCAGGGAAATGCCAGACTTTTACATCACTGGGGCCTTATTCTTGGCAGGAGGCTTTTATGAATGGAAATTCAACTGATCACATCTATCCAGACATTTAAAGAGATAAGGCAAAATATTCAGCAGCTGAATGAATTTTAAACATCTTTTCTATATTGACATGGAGCTTGCAGTTATGCTTAACAGGCTTGTATTTTTGAGAGAGACTCATCCCAGCAATCAGATATTTGTCATGCCATAATTATTCATTTAGTTCATAAAGCTGTTCTTTAAGCTGCTATAAACTGTTTGAGTCAGAAAATTTCAGTCCTAATGTTGCCACACCTGTAGCTGTCACAGACTTTAAAACTGTACTTCTAAGTACTATATATCTGACTGTAAACTTTGAATAGAATGTGCCTGGCTACCATACAACCTCAACATAGTCTGTGATTAAAGCACAGCGGTAATACACTTTAAGCATTAGTCCTTTGGGCATGATGTCTGTGGTAATGCACCACAGCTTTGCACTCTCAGGATAATTAAGCATTGGAGCATGTTGCCCAGAGAAGTTGTGGAATTTCTGTCCTTGAGACATGAGGGTTAACGGAATGATAGATGAGTAATAGAAACAAGAACTTCAGCACTTGTTCACTGAACGCTGAGGTAAGAATCCTTGAGGAAAACAGAAAGAGAAGTTTGTAAGAAAGAAGAGACACAACTTGGTTGGCTGTCCCAGCACAATCATTTTTGTATCAGTTTTTGACCTTGTTACAGCTATTAACAGTTCTTCTGCCTGGAGAAGGAATGGAACAGAAACAAAGGGTAGTATGTCATCTGAGCTGCCCAGCACAAAAGCTTGAGAAGAGCTATTTAATGGCTAAGCCCCTTTGTGTGGGCTGTGAGTTCATTTTTGGATGTGTTAGCTGACTGCTGGATAGTGGAAGGATTTAATATGGGGTTTGGTTTTGTTCTTAGAAAACAGGTTTTGGAGGGCTGGCATTCTCCTCACTCTCCCTCATCTTTTGGCTGGATACTACGTCCCTATGTTAATCACACCACAAAGGCCTCAGTCCCTACAGAAATAATGCACAATAACACTGACTTTTTCTCTGCTTCTATAATGCTTGCCATCCATCCTTTTGTCTGCTTGGCACCACTTCAGTATGAAAGGGGAGCAGTAATATATCCCCAAGAGATGTAGCTACTATTCGTGTCTTATTGTTTTCCATAATCATCATGCCAAGTCTACAAGAAGTCATCCCCTCTTCCACTAAAAACAGAGAGGTGACTTGACTTGTGAGTGTTTCATCCCTGCATAGTGAGGAAGGGAATTTCCTGGGTTTTGTGAGAGGAGTGGATTATATATTTAATGGTGGATTAGTTACAGCAGAGCAAATCCATAGGAATTATAAATGAAATCACCTGCACCTGGTAGTTTGCATCCTTACATGTGACAGCAGAAATTCTCTTGCCTGATAATGCATTAGTGTTGTTGCATGCCTTTGTTTTTAAACTAGGCTGTGAGATTTTGCTCGCGGAAATGGTACTGGATGATGAGGAGCACAGCTCTGCTGCAGTCTTTGAACATGCTTGTGCAGACAGAGGGAAAGGAGAGAAGTGGCTCTGAATATCGAGCCTTACTGCAACAACATGGATTAACAAATGTCAAAATCTGAGTGACAGGAAATTTGTTAGATGTCCTTCTCTGCATTAAGACCTTAAAAAAAGGGATTTAATAGTAAAATCTGGACATTTCTAGTCATGTTTCATGTTTTGTAATTATGCAGATACATTCTCAGTTTCCCATCAATATTGTAAACAAGAAATGTTATGTCAGCTTTATGAAGTTATTTTTAAAAAGGAGAGGGATTGATTGCATTTATTTTAAACTCAAATATAATGAAGCCAGAAGATTCTACCCTCAGAAACAAGTCTCCAGCCATAAATACAGCCCTACAGCAGTGTTCACATTGCTGAGAAATGAGAGTTTCTTCATACATGGTGCAATTAGAATAGTCCTGGGTTTAGAGCAGCTTTGCCCATTTCAGGGAGTCAGTGCAGGTATCACTTCAACACTCCATCACCATCCATTTTAGTATAATTTTATGTTACGCACTCTACTGTAAATAAACAAACATTCTCTAACAAAGTCTGGAGACTGCTACTGCAATGGCGTGGGCAAGAATGGAAACAGTGGTAGCTTCTCGAGAGAGTCAAGGTGGACTCCTCCTGTGAGGTTTCTGGAAGAAGGCAGTTGTATAAAAGCGCAAGTTTCATCTGTGATTATAACGAGGTGAAATGTAGGGGCACCACATTCAGTAGAACATCTTCCTCCTCATTTTTAGCCCTACTTAATTTGTGAGCACTTACTAGAGTGGATAGCAGAATATGAGACTAGGTAAAGAAAATAATTTAAAAAAAAAAGAAGTGCAGAAACAGAAAAGAATTTCCCCCAGTCAGGTGCATTTGAGCTCCAAAGGTGCATGGGACAGGACAGCTACTGACTGGACAGTTTCCTATCAGAAAAGTTATGTGCACTTTACCTTCATTTTTCAAATCAATAACACTTCAGAATCCCAGAACATGAAGTTCTTTTTTAATCAATAGAAAGTTTGGGGGGGTGGGGGGAAGAAATCCCAGCCTTGCACTCATTGTGTTCTGCTATGAGAGTATTAACATTTAGTTATGAGCTTTCTTAAAAGAAAAACACATTAAGCTGTGTTTGTCTGTCTGAGAACGTGCACCACAGCCTTTTATTAACAACATCCAAAACATGGTTCTCTAACACTGTATGTGCCTAACCCTGTGCTGGCCCAGGAATCACCTTGCTACATCTATATTATGATACAGGGTATAAAATAGTATGCAATTTACTTTGTTGATGTGGAAACTCCCCCCCCATATATTGTGACATGGGCCTAGGAAGAATACAGGGATGTTGTTTGGGAAGCTAGGGACCAGACTAGGAAAGCTAAGGACCAGTTAGAATTAAACTTGGCTAGGGATGTAAAAGATAACAGGAAGGGATTCTATAATTACATTGCAAATAAAAGACAGACTAGGGACAACGTGGGCCCTCTCCAGAAGCTATCGGGAGAACTGGCTACCCTGGATTTGGAGAAGGCTGAGATTCTTAATGACTTCTTTGACTCTGTCTTCACTGGCAAATGCTCTGACCATACCACCCAAGTCTTGGAAGGCAGACACAGAGACTGTGAGAATGAAGACCCTGGGCCCGCTGTAGGAGAAGATCTGGTTCGAGACCGTCTTAAGAACATGAACATACACAAGTCCATGGGACCTGATGAAATCCCTCCATGGGTCCTGAAGGAGCTGGCAAATGAAGTTGCTAAGCTACTGTCCATCATATTTGAAAGATCATGGCAGTCAGGTGAAGTTCCCGATGAATGGAAAAAGGGAAATATAACCCCCATTTTCAAGAAGGGAAAAATGGATGAGCCCGGGAACTACAGACCAGTCAGTCTCACCTCTGTGCCCGGCAAAATCTTGGAGCAGATTCTCCTGGAAGGCATGCTAAGGCACATGAAAAACAAGGTGCTTGGTGACAGCCAGCATGGCTTCACTAAGGGGAAATCCTGCTGACCAATCTGGTGGCCTTCTATGATGGGGCTATGGAACTGATGGACAGGTGTAGAGCAGTTGATGTCGTCTACCTGGACTTGTGCATAAGCGTTCAACAATGTCCCACATGACATCCTTGTCTCTAAGTTGGAGAGACATCAATTTGATAGATGGACCACTCGGTGGATAAAGAACTGGCTGGATGGCAGCACACAAAGAGTTGTGCTCAATGGCTCAATGTCCAGCTGGAGAACACTGATGAGTGGTGTCCCTCAGGGACGGGTGTTGAGACCGGTCATGTTCAACATCTTTGTTGGTGACATGGACAGTGGGATTGAGTGCGCCCTCAGCACGTTTGCCGATGACACCAAGCTGTGTGGTTCGGTTGATACGTTGGAGGGAAGGAATGCCATCCAGAGGGACCTTGACAAGCTTGTGAGGTGGGCTGATGCCAACCTGATGAAGTTTAACCATGCCAAGTACAAGGTCCTACAGCTGGGTCAGAGCAATCCCAGGCACAGCTATAGGTTGGGCAGAGAAGAGATTCAGACCAGCCCTGTGGAGAAGGACTTGGGGTGTTGGTTGATGAAAAAATGAACATGAGCTGGCTTCAGTGTGCACTCGCAGCCCAGAAAGCCAACCATATCCTGGGCTGCATCCAAAGGAGCATGACCAGCAGGTCGAGGGAGGTGATCCTGCCCCTCTACTCTGCTCTCCTGAGACCCCACCTGGAGTATGGTGTGCAGTTCTGGTGTCCTCAACATAAAAAGGACATGGAACTGTTGGAACAAGTCCAGAGGAGGGCTACGAGGATGATCAGGGGACTGCAGCACCTCCTGTATGAAGATAGGATGAGAAAGTTGGGGCTGTTCAGCCTGGAGAAGAGAAGGCTGCGTGGAGACCTCATAGCAGCCTTCCAATATCTGAAGGGGGCCTATCAGAATGCTGGGGAAGGACTCTTCATTAGGGACTGTAGTGATAGGACAAGGGGTAACGGATTCAAACTTAAACAGGGGAAGTTTAGGTTGGATATAAGGAAGAAATTTTTTACTGTAAGGGTGTTGAGGCACTGGAATGGGTTGCCCAGGGAAGTTGTGAATGCTCCATCGCTGGTGGTGTTCAAGGCCGGGTTGGACAGAGCCTTGGGTGGCATGGTTTAGTGGGAGGTGTCCCTGCCCCTGGCAGGGGGGTTGGAACCAGATGATCTTAAGGTCCTTTCCACCCTAACTATTCTATGAGTCTATATAATCCAAATTATATTGCACTACTGCAGAGGTAAAGGCTATGCCTGGGACATCCTGTTCTCACAACATATCCTCTGAGAGAGATGCTCTCATTTTGAAATCCTGCAAATTATACCTGTGAGTAATTGGTGGTTTCAGACACCTCAGCTGCTGCTCCTTTGTCATTCAAGGGTTATCTATTTAGAGGGGGGGAAAAAAAAAAAAAAGGTTTTATTTACTTTTGTAGGAAACATCCATTAAAAGTGATAGGAATAACAAAAGGTGTGCATTATCTAATGCCCTCCAGCTAGAACAAATTCAAGACTTAGTTTCTGAAAAAATAGGTATGATTTCAGACAGAAGTTGGGCCATTCGGTGTAATATTTCACTTTAGGCATACAATAAAATTAGCAAGAATTGGTAGAAAGTACTGATGGAGACTATGCCTGCTTCAATAGGTACAGAGGCCCTGCTGTGTGTGCCTCTTTGGACAGCCTGCAGATCTTTTGACAGCATCTAATGTGAGTGATGAAACAAGAAGACAGGATAAGGAGCACCTCTCTGAAGATGAGATTCTGGTGCTGTTCAGCCTGGAGAAGAGAAGGCTCCAGGGAGACCTTAGAGCAGCTTCCAGTACCTAAAGGCAGCCTACAAGAAATCTGGAGAGGCTTTTTACAATGGTATGTACAGACAGGATGAGGAGGAATGGCTTTATACTGAAAGAGGGAAGATTTAGATATTAGGAAGAAGTTCTTCATTGTGAGGGTGGTGAGACATTGGCACAGGTTGCCCAGAGAAGCTGTGGCTGCCCCATCCCTGGCAGTACTCAAGGCCAGGTTGGATGGGGCTTGGAGCAAGCTGGTCTAGTGGAAGGTGACCCTGCCTGTGGCAGGAGGGTTGGAAATGGGTGCTCTTTAAGGTCCTTTTCAACCCAAACCATTCCGTCATTCTATGACCACACTTCCTCATCATCCCTCCTGGGAACTGGAGTTCAGTTCATTGGCATTTATTTCATTGTCTCAGATCAGTCCAGTGATGGACAGAAAAGCCCATCGATGTGACTCTTGGCACCGCCATGTTGAGGAAGAGCAGGTGGGACCAGAACCTGGAATCAAGAAGATGCATTTGAGCATTACTGAGGGTGGTGGGCATGGAGCAAAACCTGCTGGCACACAGACAGACAATGCAACAAATTTGCTCTCCTCCACCTAACAGCTAGTGCTGCCACCCGGGGCCCTAGACAGAAAGCAGGGCTTCCATCCTACACTGGCTTCTGTAGTCACCACTGGGCAGGCCTCACAGCTGTCCTGGCTGTCCCGCTCACTGCCTGCCTGCCCAGGCTCACCGACCGTACCCCAGATCCGGTGCTCTACCGCCTCGCCCTCTACCTGCACGGGACACACCGCTTCTGCGAGATACGAGCTGTTGAATTGCGCTCTGCCAAGCAGGGCACAAAGCGGTCACAGAAACGCTTCGGAAAGCCACCCTCATGGGAAAAGATGGTGCGAACAATGGCAACCTCGATACCCCGCAGCTGGGCCGGGCGGCGGCACGGGAGACACCGCCCGCCCTCCAGAGGCGGCGCCCGCGGACCGAGGGGGCAGCACGCCCGCTCCACCGCGACGTAACGCGGCGCTGCGCCACTGGAGCCGCAGGGGCGGGGGCGGGCCAGGAGCGACCCAGCCCCACCCGCCCTGGCGCCGAGTCCCCGCCCCCGGGGCGGTGCTGCCAATGGGGGGCCGGGAGGCGGGGCCTACGGGACCCGGCATTTAGCTCATGCGCGGGGGCGGTCCCGCCCTTTCGGCTTGAGCGGCAGCGGAGTCTCATTCCCGGCGGCTCCGGCGCGGCGCGAACATGGCGGACCAGGCCATCTCCTTCCTCAAGGACTTTCTGGCGGGCGGCGTTGCCGCCGCCATCAGCAAGACTGCGGTGGCGCCCATCGAGCGGGTCAAACTCCTGCTCCAGGTCAGCGGCGCGGCCGAGCCCAGCGGGAGCGGGGAGCCGCGGGCAGGCGTTCAGTTTTCTCCGCAGCCCCCCTCCAAGGCCCAGGCGCGCCGGGCCGGGACAGAGGGAACGGCGCAGGGGCGGGAAGGGCCGCCCGTGCGGAACAAAGGGCTCGCGCGGGGCCGGGGCCCGGTGGCGGGAGGTCACGTGTGCTGCGGACGGCCGCGGTGGCGGCGCGGAAGCCGGTTCCGCTATGCGGGGCGCGGCGTTGCGGCGGGGTGGGGAGGGGAGAGGCGGGGAGGGGGCGGCTCCCGGTGTCACTTCCTGCCGTGCCGCGCCTGGCGCCAAGGGCGGCAGCGCCGCGCCATTTTGGTGACCTTGACGTGACGGCGCGGCCGGCAGATCATTGGTCCGGCGGCGGGGCGGGGCCTCGCGTGCCCCCGGGGGGCGGGGCGCGGCCTAGTGCCCCAAGGTGACTCCCGCGACCTTCGCCGCGGTCGCCGGCAGGAGTGGCCCTGGGGAGGCATGGGACAGGGACACACGGCATGGCCGCCGGCGCTCTCGGTCCCCTTCCCATGCCCGCTGGAAGTCATCTCGGCGCAATGCGGGTCGCTGAGGCGCCCCCGCCGCCTGGCCGTGTCAGTGAGGGTTGCCGGCTCTGGGTAGTGCTGGCCTTCACCCACCTGCTCTGTGCTTCCTCTTGCTCCTCATGGGCTGTTCCTGGAAAGTCCTGAGTTCTGGATAAGCTGGGAAGCAATTTTAAGGCTTTTTCTGTTAAAATTATGGGTTTTCTGTGCCCATAGTTCCTGGTGTACATTCAGTCTTAAAATACATTTTCTGTGTCACATACTTTTGCGTGTGTGTAAATCTAGGCTTTTAATTTTTGGGAATTAAGCTTATTGCTGAATTCTTTGCTCCTCACAAAATATGAGTAAATGACAGTTCATCTTGGCCTTAAGGTTCAGACCCACGAGCTTTTGTTTGGAGGTTTGCTGTCACACCTGTTTACTGTGGATAACAGAGGCTTAATCTGTGCACAGCTGCTGTCAGGCATTCAAGCTTAACATCAATTCGTCTATAGTAGAAGCAGACTTAAGCATAGCTGTAGCGCATGCTTGTCAAGGCATACAGTCAAAATATCTATTTTCATTTGCAGGTGCAACATGCAAGTAAACAAATTGCTGCTGATAAGCAGTACAAGGGTATCATCGATTGTGTAGTGCGTATTCCAAAGGAGCAAGGAGTGCTGTCTTTCTGGCGGGGAAACCTGGCCAATGTCATCAGATACTTCCCAACTCAAGCTCTCAACTTTGCCTTTAAGGATAAGTATAAGCAGGTGTTCTTGGGAGGTGTAGACAAGCACACTCAATTCTGGAGGTATTTTGCTGGTAACCTGGCTTCTGGTGGTGCAGCTGGAGCCACTTCCCTCTGCTTTGTCTACCCCTTGGATTTTGCAAGAACCCGTTTGGCTGCTGATGTTGGAAAAGCTGGCGCAGACAGAGAATTCTCTGGTCTAGGGGACTGTCTAGTGAAAATTACCAAGTCTGATGGTCTGCGTGGCTTGTACCAAGGGTTCAATGTGTCTGTCCAAGGCATCATCATCTATAGAGCTGCCTACTTTGGGATCTATGATACAGCAAAAGGTAACTTTTCGGAGGGGGTCAGATATACCTGTTTTCAGAACTGTAGTATATGTTTGTGTCTGTTGCTGCATGTTACCCTGTGTCTGTACTAGCTATGTGGAGGTGGAGGGGGGATATCAGTGCCAACTGCAGTGACACTGCAGTGTTGAAGGCAAAATTTCGGCATATGTCGATAGCAGCAGCCTACTAAGTTATTTTTTGTTCAGTGCATTATCGTACTCATATTGGACCAGGTCTTATGTATTTGGCTGAATGGGATTGAGAGGTGCTTTTACAAAGCATTCGTTAACCTTTGGCATTAGGACATAAAGGTTATTGATACTGACTTATAGTTTAATCTGATACATAGGGACAGTGTCTTAGTGACATTTGTTTCTAAAAAGAGTGGAAAATAGTTAATTACTTCTCATGTCAGTCTGAAAAGAATCCTGGTGCTGAATTGCTGCCTACTTTGATTACTGAGAAGAAAATATTCTGAATTTCCTTAAATGTATTTTATATTGCTTTAGTGTGTGTTAAGTTTAGCAGATGTTTTGTGATGTTAGAGTATGGCTTTACAATGTTTCATAACAGCTTGTGTAGTAGCTGTCATGCAGTGAGTGAACCAGAGGAGGATGTACGAGACAAAAAGTTAATTCCTTGGGTCTTATTGCAGGCATGCTCCCAGATCCCAGAAATACACATATTGTTATCAGTTGGATGATTGCCCAGACGGTGACTGCTGTGGCTGGTGTGGTCTCCTATCCTTTCGATACGGTGCGGCGTAGGATGATGATGCAGTCAGGGCGCAAAGGAGGTAGGCTGTTAATTTATGCAGTTCTTTAAGCAGCATTGACAAGATGAAGTTCTTTTTTTTTAATATTCATCCCTCAACACTTACAGTTCCTTGTTCCGTAAACCTGATTTAAGCTGTATTACATTTAAATGATTTGAGGAAATGCAGTAAAGCTCAACTTGTGGCATTTGTCAGGAATTAGGCTGAGGACTTTTCATCATAGAAGGTGAAATGGGCCAATGTTTGCAATGACAGATTAAATTAAGGCAGTCAGGGCATAGTACAACTGCTGAAAAGAAGGCTTAGAATTTTTATTTTGTGACTTAGCTTTTAATAAACTAGGCAAGCAGATAGGAAGCTTTTCTATTGCCTGAACTAAGTATTGTGTTACAGTCTTAGAATGTGCTTTGGGACATAGCAAAGTGGCTAGAGAAGTGAAACAGGGCAGTTGTATCTAATGAGTTTTTAACAATTTTGGGAGTTAAAAATGGCTCTGCTCTTTTTCTACAGCTGATATCATGTACTCTGGAACAATTGACTGCTGGAGGAAGATTGCGAGGGATGAGGGAGGAAAGGCGTTCTTCAAGGGTGCATGGTCCAATGTTCTCAGAGGCATGGGGGGTGCTTTTGTGCTTGTGCTGTATGATGAATTCAAGAAAGTCATTTAAACAGCGTAACTAGAATTGGAAATCAAGTTGAGCAGATATTGTAGAATAACTACCGTTATGGACCATTGACCTTCAAGAAATTCCTGTGAGTCTTATTTATCGGAGCCAGATGATATTTGTAGATGGGGCTAGAAACTGACATAGAGGACTGATCCATTTTTTGGTAAGATGCATGAAGACACTGAATCTGTCAATTCAGTGTGGTGATCTTTTTTTTTTTCCAGGAATGAGTGGTGTTGGTTCTGGGTCCAGTTTAGGCAGAAGAAATTGTTTGCCTGTGGACCAGTCCCCAGTTTCAAGTCCCATCTTCTAGGACCATAAAATTGTATTTGAAAGTTCTTGCTAACGAATCTTGTTCTTTTCCACTTGTACTGAAGCACTATGTACCATTTTGCACAGCTGAACATCTAGCAATTTTGTTCTTAAATTGGGGCATTCTGCTGTAAAACAATAAACATGCTCTGTCTGTGTTGAAATTACTACATAAAAGCTTTGGGACAGCCTCTTTTCTTTGAAAACTTTTTTCAGGTAATGGTTCCTCTGATGCACTTCACTGCACTCTGTAACAGAACATTTTAAAAAAATTGAGAACTTCGGGGGAGGGGAAGCATGGGTTATGCTAAAAGAAACCAATCCCATTCTTTGTGCCTGATAGTGTGTGATGGGCTGCTGCAAGTGGCTTTTTGCATGATTCTTAAAAAATGGATTTGCAGCTCTTCATATGATTTAAAATGGGGTTTCCATTGTAGTGCTGGGAGAACCCAAAGTCTCAAGAACAGTCAATAAGTAGTACTCTTGCCCTTGATAAAGCAGCTTAAGCTGATCTTTTATTATTTTTTTTTAATCAGTATGGAAAGCAGCATGCTATTCATGCAAAAATCCAGGAACCTATTAAATGCCTTCAACTTCTGAGTAACTTGTGTATTGTATTGTTGCTGCTATTTGGAAATGCTGATTGTGCCATTTGAGTTACTGTTTGGCCTGATCTGTAGCAGTGGTCAGTGCCTCTGTGGAAGGTGAATTTAATCTGAAATGAGGCTCATTCCAAGAGGTGGTGGAGTGTATGCAGGGGAATAGGTGTGCTTCTGTGGCTGTAATATTAGATCAAGGTAGGTCAGCCTTCAATACTTGATTGGTGTCTAATTCTGGAGATTATCAGAAGACCAAAATTGGACTGAATGGTTATACTGCTGTTCGAGATAATGTAATACCTATGTGCCATTCTTCATACGTATATAATCTTACTTTTGTACTTTATAGTCTGCAAAGACATAGTAGGGAGGACAAGTAAAAGAAAACAAGGTGTTAATCTTCCAGTCGTGTTTAAGAACTCCCTATATCTTAAGAAAGAAACTGTTATTATATGAGTCACTGAAGGCTGGCTGAGCTGTCTTTGAGTTCTCTGTGTGCCTTCCGAGGTTGCTTTTCAAGATGAAATATTTAGATTAACTACCTGGCTTTGGCTGATTATTACCTTCCTCACAAGCAATTTAGCTTTCTCCTTTTGCTGTTTCACAAGCACTGCTTCAACATCTGTGTATGTAAGTACATTACACAGCTACATTGTGCACAGGCTAATAGCAAACCTTATGTACCTACTGCAAGTGAGTTTATCCTGTTTGGTAATGGTAGTTCCGTTTTGGTGTGGGCAGGTTACTTGATGTTGACCTTGCCAATCAACTTGCTGGTTTAGTTGTAATTATATTGATTGAGGGGGGCAGGGGAAGAGTTTTTTGTCTCTATAAGTACATTGCTTTGGTTTATTTTCTGTATTGGTGGGTTGAAAAGTAATGATAGGATGCATCACACATCCTCACTGAGCACATGGTGGCCCAAGTTTTGTGAGGAAGAACTAAACCTGACAATTACTTGGGCAGCCTCTGAAAGGGGGAGGCATTTTTCACCCTACTTCCTCCTTCCCCTCCAGACCTATTTTTTAAGCAGAAGAAATGGGAAAACAAATCAATGCAAGTGGAGACACATTTTTTGATGGTTTTTTTTTTGTTTTTTTTTTTTGTTTTTTTTTTTTTTTAAGCAGAACAGCAATTTACCTAAGCTGTCTGTGTTCCTTTTTTGGGGGGGGGGGGGGGGGGGGAGGGAGGAGGGTATATGGCTTCCATTAGTCATGCAGCAGCAATTTTCAACATGTGATTATGCAGCGTGGGAACACGAGGCAAACAATAAATGAGACTTCTAAAAAAAAAAAGCATTTGTTTTCTGCCTTACTGAAACACTGAAATATATTTATTTTGAATGATATCTTTAATGGGAAGCTATCCAGAAGAAAAGAATGGCTTCTAAAGCCTCTTTTTTGTTTTAAGGTGTTGGAAATGGGGCTTGCACCCTTTGAAAGGAGTAAAATGCACTGGTGTGAGAAAATCTTTACATTTAAAATAGTTATTAAAGCATCACAGATTATGATTCCAGTTCTCACAGCTGTGACACTGGATTTTTTTTTGTTTTTGAAGACTTGTGTACTGGAGTTCAGTCCATATTAATACTGCAGAGGAAATACTGAGCGCATGAAATGGCTGACTGGCAGCCCAATAGGAATAGCTTTGGCAAGTGTAATTTTAATTCCTATTTTTGTTTTACATAAAGCTAATTGCTGTAACAGTTTGATGTTGCTGGTTGGAAGATTGAAGGACAATTTGAAACACATTTTGAATAGTTTTCTGCTTCAAAAAATACTCTGGGTAAGTAAAAATTATAAGCTGGTAAAAGTAATTACTGTGGCATTCCTAAGCAGTCCTATCATCCTGTAGGAAATTATCCTCTTCAGAGGAAAGAAGGATCATGGCAATGAAGGCAAATATAACAAGTTCCTTCTGTGTTGTGGACGAGAGGCCTTGCCTTGCATGGTGAGGGCAATCTTGGCTAAGTTAAAGCAAGTCTTCACAGTAGGTATTAGCAGAAAAGCTGCCAGGCGTTGTATTTTTGACCAAAGTGAAAATTACAAAACTTACTGATTATCTCCATCTTTTACTTTGTTCTATTTTTGGTGGATTTTCGTGGTACAGGTGATATACTCATTTTTAATCTGGTTTGGAGTCTTTTTGTCAGGAGCATCCATGATTTTCTTGCATGTTGGGGAAACCAGGTGTGTTCTTTTTTGAAAGTTAGCTCACATCTTCAACCATGGTTACTTCCTCAGTACAACTTTTTTTTGGTAAATTTACATATTCTGTCTAAAAAGGAAGAAAAATCTGTAACATACAGTAAGCTACAGAGTTGCTTGGCAATTGGAGAATGCTTCTAAATGTTAACACCAGTACCAAAAACATTGTCTTGCTGTTTAATGCATAAGAAATGCTTGCAAGGCAGGAGAAAGCAGGTTTAAGGACAGGTTGAGAGAGCTGGCCTTGTTCAGCCTGGAGACGGCTCAGGGGAGACCTTATAGCAGTCTTCCAGTACCTAAAGGGGGCTCACAAAGCTGGAGAGGGACTTTTTATAAGGACCTGTAGTGACAGGACAAGGGGAATGGCTTTAAGCCTGAATGAGGGCAGATTTAGATTAGATATTAGGAAGAAGTTCTTCCCTGTGAGGTTGGTGAGGCAGTGAAACAGGTTGACCAGAGAAGCTGTGGCTGCCCCATCCATGTCAGTGTTCAAGGCCAGGTTGAATGGGGCTTTGAACAACCTGGTCTAGTTGAAGGTGTCCTTGCCCATGGTGGGGGGCTTGGAACTGCATGATCTTTAAGGTCTCTCCAACCCTAACTATTCTATGATTAAGTTTTTTTGATGTTTAACATGTATGATCAATACTAGCTGTATGTCAGTGGAAGGAAGAAGAATAGAGGTTGATTTAAATGGTGGACAGCCTTAACTGGGACAATAGAGAAAATGGCTGACTGGCTGGTATTAGCTGGGTTTTCTATATGTAGACACTATAGACTTGTAGGAAAACCAGTTTGGTTGCTATTATACAGTTTTATTGGTCAATCTGGAATTCTAAGAGCAGAAGTTTATAGACAAGATCTTAGTATTGATACAGTGCTTGGGGCTTAAAATACTGATGGGAGATATATTCAATTTGTAAATAAGTAGGAGAGATAGTACTGGTGGGGGGGAGCAACCTTGGTATCATTGTGAGGGTATGTTACAGAACATCAAACCAGGGCACCCTGGTGGGGAATTTTGCCTAGGAAATCTGTGGGATTGGTAAACACTGGAGGGATTTGTGGTAAGGGTTTTTTGTGCTGCTCTGCCATTCTTTGGGGGAAGAAATGCATTTGCACACATAGTGTGTATTGCAAGTTCTTGGAATGCATTTAATTCCAGAAAACAGGAAAAGTAAGTATTGAAATACAGTTCTGAGTGAGGGTGAGGAAGTAAGCAATCTGAAGAGGCTGTGTTTTTAGAAGGGCAGCTTGCTACTTTACTAGCTATTGTTGTTTATTTATATGACAGACTATGGACTGCTGCTGCTCTATAGCCTTAGCTCTGGTAGCCTGGTATGACATGAGAATATTTATGACTTAAGGTGTATGAGGAAACTCATCCAAGTTGCATTGCTACCTGCCTTCTATTAAAGCCAAAGACGATAGGAGTACGCAAATAAGTTAGGACAGTATGCTAGTATATAGGTACCAAAACTAGAGCATTTTAGTAGCAAAACTTTGAGGATTCTTTGTAAAGGATTGAACGAAAATTTGTGTCACTTTTGAAAGCCTCATTGAAAAGGGTTGTTTTGCCCACTGAAATGCAATAAACTACTAGCCTGATTTATTGACCTAAAGTGCATCTTTGCTTTAGCCAGCTGATACAAAGCACTCCCTCCCTGTGCAAACGCTATACAAACTATTTTTCAAATGGGCAGACTGGAAGACAAGCATTGATGGTTTGAAGCTTGGTTGTCATTATGTGAATAAAGACTGGAGGATTTAGTTGCTCTTGGCACTATGCAAGTGTGTAAGGTACTGTAAAGAGGAAAGTAATAAGGATAAGAAGTAATGGACTTTAAGTGTGGTAAAACAGGCCATTAAAAAAGTTTTAAAAAATAAGGATAATTAAACATTAGAATAGACTGCACAGGGATGATACAGAATATTGGTCAGACATAATTTGCACAAAACATCAAAACTGTCATAGCCAATCCTCTGCTGAAGCAAAAAGGAAGGCTACTTAAGCTGTTGAGACTTTCCAACCCTGTTGATTTTCATGATTCAGTGCCACAGGTTTTTTTACATGGGGATAATGCAAAATACATGTTGACACTGCATTATGATCACTGATACTTGAAAATGGTAATGGAAAATGCTTCCTCACTTGGGTTCATTTTCAGAATATGAACAGCAATCTAGCAAAACTGCTAGACACAGAAATTGCTGGTCTCAGTAAAAGTGATAATTCTGGTCTTAAAATATGGCCACGAATACATACAGCACTGGATACAGCATTTCTAATTCTAAACCAGCATATTTTGTATGAGAGCAAATTAGTTTTTAATGGACCAAATTCAACACTCATCTTTATATGCCAGTTCTTCTAGTCTTTGGCCTATTGTGGTTTATAGTTCACAACTTTGAATTGAAAAGAAAGCATACCTGGATATCTTCATCAGTTGATGCATTAAATTTGTCTCTTGGTTGTGGTATGGGAGAAAATATGCTCTTGAAATTACAGTACCTTTGGGTAGAAAATGAGATTGTGAAGAACTTAAAAATACTGATAATATGACTTACACAAATGTTTTGTGTTGTACCTCAAGGACATTTTTTACTTTCAAGATAGAGCAGCTTTTTCTCTTCAAATCACCAAGTGAGAAATAAAATATTTTGAGTGTAGACTGGTTTGGTAACTATTATACTAATCACTTGGGTAACTAAAATCTATGTTGTGGCTAGAGTCAAGTAAATACTATTAAACAATGACTGAATAAATCACATGGCATTACTTCCTTCACCACTAAGTGAGAAGTTTTATCAAAATAATGGCATATTCATTTATCCTAAATCTCCCTTGTCTGGTACTCTATGATGCCAATGGCTTCAAAGTGATGTCGATGTTAAATGCATACAAGTAAGAACAGAAAAGTTTTTGTATGATCTGATGGAGTCAATCACTTTAATATCCTTTCCCCTTTTTTCACTCGCAATGAATTTGTATGCCAAAGTGCCATTCGCAGCAGTACTAGTAGTAATACTTCATGACATTGATAATCAGATCATTTAAATTTGTAGGTAGGGGGTAGAAGGAACGTGTTTCATAAAAACAATACCCTATCAATAGTAAATCAATAAAGTTGATTTACCTTTTGAAAAGACAAAACTGGAGCAGTGTCACTGAGATTGTTCCAAGTGCTATCAGAAATAAATTCACAAAAGGGAAGTGATCTTTCCCTTGACCTGAAACATCCAAGACAGAGAAATATCTTAGTATGCTGAAAAGCTACCTTTGTCACTGTCAGTAATGGATGAAAATTTCACCTATTTCTTTTTTTTTTAACAACCTGAAGGATTTCAGCTTGATTTCTTACAGGTACGCTTGATGCATTTCAAACCATTTCAAATATTTAAAATGTAGAGAAAAATAAAAACAGAATAGGAGAAGAAACGGTGACAGAAAAAATTACAGAACAAAAGTGGTATAAAAAGGCTGTTGAGGAAAGGGTGAAAAGGAAGATGTGGTAGAAAGGGGATGATGTTCATGATAAAAACTTAGACCTGAAAGGAAGCCTCAGCACTTTGGACCAAATACAAGGCTGAGTCTGTCTCAGCCTGTTCCTGTAGCCCTGGCATCTGAGTAACTGCTGCCTTCCCAATCACAACTAATCAAAGGCTGCTATCAGCCTCCCTTGCCGTTGTAATGGAGCTTCTCATATACATTAATAATTTCTACCCAGTTTCTTCCACATGACTGGGTAAGATTTAAGATTTTATTCATATTTTTAAGTGGGAGAAAAGGAGGCGAACATGGTAATACTGAAAAAAAGAAAAATAAAATAATATTTCACAGCCTTACCAAACTCAATGGGTTCACTCCATTCCCCCCAGTTTGAGCTTACGAGACAATTTTTTCCACGTGCTCTGATTTTCAGAATGTATTTTTTTTCTTCATTGTAATTTTGGAATTCATATCTGTTGTTCCTTACCTAAAATCAAAACAATCAGACTGTGCATTTCACCCCATAAACAAATATTTGTAACATTTGGGTTTAAATTCCTGATGCAGTTTCTACAAAAAGCTAATTTGTATGTACTAGTTAAATGTTTTTCTCCCCAAATGTAAAACTGTGATAAATTAGTTCAACTGCCATTGAATCTTTCTGTTTCTTTGAAGTTTCAAGTTGGATTTTGAAGTTTATTCGGTCTTTATTTTCTTATGCTTTAAGGACACCTTTTTTTCCCCCTGTTCCTTTTTACGTGTCCTAAAAATCCTATAACAGAAAGTTGAAACTGGAGAAGTACCCTGTAAATTCAACTTGCATCCTTTACAGGGATTAATCATGCACATATTCCTTGCATGGTGCCTGTCTTTGCTAAACAGACTGGTTTTGAGACAATCCACCAGCAGATTTGTACCATCTGGCCTCATGATCATTTCTACAAGGCATGGAATCTGCCAAGCTTAAGATGTTTCCAGGGCTGAGAGGACCACTCATTTGTGGAAGACTGTGAACATCTCTGTGTTCCCTCTGTCTAGCTGTTTGGAACTCCGGTGGTATTTTTTCATCAACAAAGAAAGAATGCTTCCAGTTTTTGTTAAGCAAAATATCACATCTGTCATAAGCAAAAGCTATTTGTAAGATAAATGAAAAGTATGAAATTTTGTGAAATGCATTAAAAATTCTGCCTGCTGTAAGCTACCCAATCCAAAGGGGATGCATTAAGTTTACACGTGAAGATACCACAGGAATATATTTTCCTGGATTCTCATTGCTACATTGATATAAAAACTATAGTTCTAGAATTAAGTATATTTTATATAATGGTATTCAAATGCTTAAATGGGCAGAAGCACAAATTTGTATGTAAAAGGAATACTTACTCTTACAGGAGGATCGTTTTTCTCTTCTTTAGGTTCATCCTGCAAACCAAATAAATCTTCATTTTTATTGTTTTGTTCTCATTTGCTTGCTTATAAAGATCACAAGTAATTTTAAAGTAAAGACAAAAAAGTAATTGAATATTCTGCTTCAGTAATGTTCTAGAATGTTATACTTTATTAAAGAGTTTTTGCTTCCTCCATTCCTTTTTAGAACAGGAAGAAAACATGAATTATTTATTTATATGCCCATGGGCTCATGGTCATATTAACACTGTGCATTCTCACCCAGCAGAAGTATATCTGATGTACACAAGCAATCAAATCATTCTCCAAATACAGCAGATCCGGAAGCTGTGATTTCACAACAGTTTGATAACATGGGGAAGAAAATTGGTGTGAACAATAAATTTACCCTCCTTCCACTCAAAGTCTCTATTAGACATCTGAGTGATCTGTACACAGGGGCTTCCCCCAAAGTATTATGAAAAGCGTTTTGCACATCCCATACAACCAAAATTTAATTAACGAGAAGCAGACATTGACCTGGATCAAAGAACCTGAATATTCTGAAAAAAAAAGGATAGGCTCAAAAATGAGTGAACAAAACAGACAACAGCTTTTCTGCATTGTACCTCTGGTTAGTTTGAAAGGTCATGACTGCTGGGATGCGAGACCAGCAGGGCTGGAGCAGGACGGCACAGCTTATGAGGAAGAAGTTAATAAATAAAGGAAACAGAAGTTTGCACATTACAGATACGCATGCATGTAGGTAGGGTCTCAAATGCAAGCCAATAAATTGTTTTTACCTTATTTTGTATGCTGATTTCATACTGAAAACACTTTATGTTTTCCACATGACTTGTAAGGGGTGCTTGCCATGTAATTATGCAACCTGCTGAATCTCCAGTGCAATTGACAATGACATTTAATGGAGGAGTGAGTATTTCTGGAAAGAAATTAAATTATTAATGTAGACATAGACAATAATCAGCGACAACTTATCCATTCATAGCAAAATACATCTGAAGTTGAGGCAACTAATGTACAGCTGTGTGCTATTGATGTTAACAAATGTTATCTGGTAAATGGGAGTAAAATACAGTAGCAAAACTTCAGTTGTTGGACACCTGAAGTAACTGACGTTCATGTGAAAAAAAGTACAAAGGATTTTGTGTAATTGAGTAGTATAATCAGCAGAGTTCCATTTTCTTCTGCATCTAAATTTCACATTAGCAGTGCAAGTCTTCATAGGAAAAAAGGTAGAAGTTTTGATGCATGTGGTATTGTTCATGTAGAAGACCAGATCATCTGAATTTGAGTACCTACAATACAGGTGAGATCTCATCACTATTGCCTGTGATATCTGCAAAACACCGCAGAGCAGGTGTGCTTCTCTGAATAGCTCTGGGTTTTACAGCCTGCATCAGCTGCAAGCAGTAGTCAGTCTTGTGCGGTGCATGCAGCACACAGGACATTTAGGAGAACCCTGATCTCTCCCAGGTCCTGGACCACATCTGTAAACCTTGTGGGTGCCACAAATGACACTAAAGGCATGTTTTTTAGGCAGCTGAATCCTGTCCCATATCTCCATTAGAGCTTTATCACCTATCTCATGCATAGGTACCCACATATTTAACTAATGCAGAATTAATTTGCAAGTCAACCCTCCTTCCCCCCCCGTTATAGGACATGTAGCTCTTGCAGCTCTCAGAGACACATAGAACTACGGGATGGAAAATGAGGCCATCAGAAGGGTGGCCTTGAAAGTCTGACCATTGCATTTCATCACTTGTATTTCATGGAAATGTTCACACCACTTGAGCAGTAATTTCAGGCTGCTTCTGTCTTCTGCTTGTTTTAGAATATTTGGAACTATATTCTGTCAGCTATCAGGATGAAGTCTGTCCTGCAGTGCAGGATCCTACGATGATTACAGACTTTGGTTTATTCTTTTCAGAGAAAAATTCCCCATTTCCTTATTTTATAATACAGTAATAAAATAAAAATGTTCACTTACCAATTTTATACAGTTCGATGTACTCATCATAGAACTGGATCAGGGAGTCTTTGCTAGAGCCGTTCACCAGGAAGTAAGTTTTTTCAGTCTCTATCCTCACATTTTGGAATCGACATCCTGTGTTTCTGCCATTTTCATCCTTAGTGTAAAGCTCACATTCCATCACATCATCATATCTATATACAGCAAGGTATTTTAGATAAACATGGGCAATGTGATACGTTGAAGGAGAATTAGAACTTCCCTAGGCTCAAGCAGACCTACTTACCTGGAGTTCTGCCAATAGAGAAAATACTGGGTATCTCCTGGTGCATCCTTTCCTGCCTGCCAAGAGCAGTTCATGAGGGAAATGTTATAAATCACACAGGAGAAGTTTTCAATGGCTGATCCATTTATGCCTGCAGAAACAGGAATATCCATGATGAGTTAAAATCATGTGACTGCTCCAAGCTGAAGCTAAAAAATAGCTGAGCTAGCTATAGGACACTTCTTTTCACAGAAACATTGTCATAAGGCTGCAAAAGCTTGTTCATCCTACAGGGAACAAATTAAGGAATGAAGGATTTCAGTGTTTCTTTTACCCCCAGGGCATTGGAAGCAGGCACATCCTTTCCCAAAGTCTAGTATATTATCTTGCAGAATATATCTTCATATGCTGGAATATGAGCCATTCATGTTCACCGCTGTGACATAAAAGCTTGCCCTGTTGTTTAGAGGAGGCGCTTGGGTTAAGCATGAAAACTGTGAGAAAGCTGGACTCTCATGCTATCATAACTGATTCTGAACCACGAAACCTGTGAGTGAGTAAAGCATTCACACAGGTAAAGGAAGACACATTGGTGTTTCGCACCATCCTTGCTGCAGAGAGGTCTTTCTCGTTTTGCACTTAATGCTCAGGAATCCACTCCTGAAGTGTTTACACGCAACATTTAAAAAGCTGAGACTTTAAAAGTAAAGTTGGATTTTTTTCTGCCCTCTGATCAAACAGCCACCTAGCTAGATATTTCCTCTCTGAAGTGAGTGATAGTGACTAGATCTCTCCATTTTCTGTAGCATCTTGAAGTACATTTCTTTGGAAGCTGAGCCTTCTTCTCACTCCTCCTTCAGCCAATTTTCTGCTGCCTGCCCTAACTTCAGGGAAAAGGTAGGGGCTTCCTCTGCTTCTGCCTCTAGCCCCCTCCGGCACCCGGTATTGAGGGCATTCTTGTGGAAGTGGAGGGAAATCGCCTGTGGAATCTGCCTGCTTGGAGGCTAGGGCCAGCTGGGGAGGAACAGCAAAAGCAAGAGGGTTTAAGAAGCAGTGTGTCCTGGCTTGTATTTTGAGGGTTACTGTGAGAGCTTTTCGTCTGTCAAGTACCCAGAGGACATGAGTAGGGAGTACTTTCCTGCTCAGATATGAGCAATATGATCTCACCACCTCTGCCAAGTCTGAAATCCCCCAGTTATGCACAGCTGCAGGGGCAGTGGTGACTGGGCAGTTTTAATGCAGAGCTCTGAGTAGAGAAGGAATGGTAAAACAGGCTGTAGAAATTTTATGTTTGAAATCATGAGCCTAGGACCTGCTTAAACCCCACTTTGATTAGCTCCCACCTGGGTCAGACTCAGAATGTCTTTGTAAGCAGTTGCCTCAGCTCAGTGGATGCACAGCAGCTGAAGGAACCTGTGCACATGAGTTGTATGTGTGTGTGTGTGTGTGTATGTGTACATGTACGTGTATGTGTGAGCACGTGCACATCAGTGCCAGATTAGGAGGCTGCTACATTCAGTTTGCCCCTAGTTACTTATCACAGGCATTTCTTTTCCTCTCCTCCTGCCATTTTATGGGATATACTGTTCTCCAGACTGCCTTTAACTAGCTTTGTGGTCTAGCTCCTTACAAACTCACCAACAGCCCAGCAGAAAAGCATTTAATAAAGAAAGGAGCACTAACATCTTCATTTGTAACATCTAGAACAGCTATTTGAATCCACCCTTAAACCACTGTAATTTAGTGGTATTTTTGAGCCCTAGTATGAAAGAGAATAATGCAATTATCGAAACATTTGTGGTAGTGCATCTCTTGCAGAATTTTGGAAACATACATAACAGGGCAAGTAGTTTTAGCAGATGCGCAAAAAAAGATTTTTAATAGAAAATAAAGCAGTTACCTACTGTGTAAGCAACTGTTTTCTTTAAAAGACTGCAAATGGAGAAAGCCTTACCCAGACCATAAACATTACCTCCAGGGATAAAGGTGAAGGTTTTTGAGATGTTTGTGTTTGGCACTTCAATAGTAAGGAATACCCCTTTGTGCAGAGGCAGGTATAGCTCCACTGGAAACCTGCATAGTGGACTCTCCACCTGAAAAATAACGTTTTGATGTTTTATTTCTCTGTTTTTCCTCTGCTGGTGTTAGATGATGCTTGCTGTGGAAGTACAGAAACTCAGTTTGAAGGCCTAGAATCTCATGTGTATATATGTGTGTTGGTTAGGCTCAAGAGCTAACTCCTTTACCACTTGAAGGTGATATATAATGGTGCTGAGTGATCAAAAGCACAACTACACAAAAAACTCTGCCACTCAGGAGTTGGATGCTACGCTAATGTGCAACTATTAGTGAAGCCTAATAGTACCCCAGTAGCGTAACAGAACATGGTTAATAAATAGGGGAACCACAATGGAACTTTATCAAACGATTAAGCAAAACAGAAGTCCTTGACAACCTCCCCAGGGGTCAGAAAGCTGTCTATGGCTTTGTACTTATAACCTTCAATAAAGTTGGAATGTGGTTTTGTAATATGTATTTCTAAATAAGGCATCTGCTAAATAAGCCATCTCTATCTCCCTTTCTGTCAAGCTTCCTACTTTTCTCTTTGGATGATGTGGGATTACAGTATAACCAGTGCTATAAACATGATCCAATTAACTGGAAAACAAGTGAAGAACTGGAGATAATGAAAATCCATGGCAGCATTTGGGGAATTCATTTTTTATTTGAAGGGTCTCTTGCTCTGTCTCTCTGAGTCTCACTCAGTCTTATAGCCCCTTTTTTCAGCAGCTACATCCCTATTCATAATGCAATGTAGATACAGTTCAGGCCTCTGCTTCCTTACTACTTTGTTGACAGAACTTCAGTTCTGTATAAAGCACAGGATGTCCCTCTGCAGCGAATGCACCCTGGCATTGGTGACAGCTTTCCACAGCCCCTGACAGATCAAGTTGTGGACTGCAAACAATCACTGATCCGATTTTATCTGCAATTGATTAATTTTTCCAAAGTAAGTGAAATCAATAAAAGGTAAAGAAAAAAGTGCAATTATTTATCTCAATGAATAACAAGTTTACCTCTGTCTGTGTACTTTCAATGTCCCTGACCATGATGGAACATTTGTACTTAGAGAAATTTTTGCTGCTGTCCCAGGTCAGTTCCATTTTTCTCCAATTCATTTTCACATTTGCAATAGGTGATTCTTGTGCCTCTGCTGAAAGTGTTACAGAGTAATTTCAGTAAGAATAGGCTGTTAGTTTTGTTCAATGCAGAAGATAGTATCTATCAGGCTTAAGATGACAATTGCCAGATTAATTGCAAATATCTCTGATAAATGAAGAATTCAACCCTGTTTCTCAGATTATATCTGCAAAAACATACTTACACTCTATATACTGGATGTCAGCATGCAAGGGACAAAATAGCATCATATACCACCACACCATGCAAATGAGTCCAAGAGTATCAAACATCTTTTCTTCTCTGGAAAGGGACAATGAAGCCTTCAGGAAAAGCAAAAAAGCAAACAAAAAAAAAAAAAAAGGAAAATCAAACCAAAGCAAATAAAAAAGCTCAACAAAAATCAGAAGAAACTCTCCCCCCTCCTCCCCAAAAAAAGGAAAATTATGTTAAAGTGCACTTAGTTTTCTGCAAAGCTTTTTTTTGTTTTCATGCGAAGAGTCAAAATACTCTTTAAAAAGGTAAAGCAGAGAGTGCTTCAGGATGTCTGACAGGCACCCACCCCTTCTTCAAGAGAGCTGAATAGGCTCACTATTGTCAATTACAACATAGCAGCTTGAGGTAGAGGCCACAGGCTCTCATTATGATACATACACTTCCTGTATTTGGTGCAGAGACCATGATTTGACACGCATGACTGACACGCTTGCGCGGTGGGCTGATGCCAATCTTATGAAGTTTAACCATGCCACGTACAAGGTCCTACAGCTGGGTTGGAGCAATCCCAGGCACAGCTACAGGTTGGGCAGAGAAGAGATTCAGAGCAGCCCTGTGGAGAAGAACTTGGGGGTGTTGGTCAATGAAAAAATGAACACGAGCCAGCAGTGTGTGCTTGCAGCCCAGAAAGCCAACCGTATCCTGGGCTGCATCAAAAGGAGCGTGACCAGCAGGTCGAGGGAGGTGATCCTGCCCCTCTACTCTGCTCTCGTGAGACCTCCCTTGGAGTATTGTGTGCAGTTCTGGTGTCCTCAACATAAAAAGGACATGGAACTGTTGGAACAAGTCCAGAGGAGGGCCACGAGGATGATCAGGGGACTGGAGCACCTCCCGTATGAAGATAGGCTGAGAAAGTTGGGGCTGTTCAGCCTGGAGAAGAGAAGGCTGCGTGGAGACCTCATAGCAGCCTTCCAGTATCTGAAGGGGGCCTGTCAGAATGCTGGGAAAGGACTCTTCATTAGGGACTGTAGTGTGAGGACAAGCGGTAGTGGGTTCAAACTTAAAAAGGGGAAGTTTAGATTGGATATAAGGAGGAAGTTCTTTTCTGTGAGGGTGGTGAGGCACTGGAATGGGTTGCTCAGGGAAGTTGTGAATGCTCCATCGCTGGCAGTGTTCAAGGCCAGGTTGGACAGAGCCTTGGGTGGCATGGTTTAGTGGGAGGTGTTCCTGCCCATGGGAGGGGGGTTGGAACTAGATGATCTTAAGGTCCTTTCCAACCCTATCTATTCTATGATTCTATGAATCTATTTAGGATTACTGTTTTCCCACATATATATCCTAACCATGCCACTGGAAAGGCAGGTTTTCCTTTTTCTGACCCTGAGAACATCACTGCAGATTCTCCTAGTCAATGCTCCAGTTTCTGCTGCAAAGTAACCATTTAGAGTGGCTTTCGACCATTTGTTGAAGGCACTTTTTGTGAAAAGGTTGGTTTGTCTTTTGTTTGTGTCAGGGTATGGATGGCTTACTTCTCTGAGTAGTCCTTTAAAGCCAGCATCACCTCCAGGCATGTCCAGAGCCTGTACCTGCTCCTGCCAGTATCTATTAGGAGTGCATGAAAAACACCCATGAGTTCTGAACTATCTAAGAAAGCAGGAAGAGAAAGGTCTCAATCTTTACCAGGTTTTGGCAGGAATTAAATGCTGACATGCTTATCTTTATTGAATATGGCAAATCTACTGTCTTGATTCAAAGTCTTTTGAGGCTGATTTCAAGATTTCATGTAATAACACCTTAATAACCCTTAAAATAATGTTTACATCAATGCCCTGAATCACTTTCCCTTTGTTTCTTTTTTTCCTGGAGTTAAAGATCAAAGCTGGCTGTGGACATGCCATTGGTTTTATGTATGTTATTTATAAATTTCAGCACTATTTTCTATCACCTTTTCTTCTTTTATTTTCTGACACAGATCATCTAAGAACAGCTTTCTGTTCAGAAAAGTACCTTAGGAGCTAGAATTTTCATCAGCCTTTCCAAAGGCCATTTGGCACTGGATAACCCTGGATTCAGCTGCTTTTCCATGTTCCTGAATATCACAAATAGCAGCACTTACCATAATGAAGGAATTTTTCATTTTTATATGTGATCCCTCACTTTTCACCTCTTTTCATGTAAAACTGAATATACTAAAGAATGCCAACCATTAGGTGTAGTTTACTGTATCCCACTGTTAAATAAAATATCTTTTTTCCACACTTACTTTGTTATTATTGGGTTTGTGTCCAGAAATAGTCGAATCTTACAGGGAACATTATTAAACTTGTTGCCTAGATTTGAATACATCAACTGTGGAGAGAGCATCTTCCTGGCTTTGAAATTTTAAGGAAAATCTCTCTATCTCCTCGTTCCCATGGACTACTTCATGGAGCTAATCCCCTCCAGCCCTGGGTCAGCAGAAAAGGGAGCTCCAGCTGCATGCCACATGGCACTTTCTGGTTCTTCCTGTGTGCCCTGGTGGAGTGCATGAGGAAGTGGAATGTTGAGCCCACTTTTAAACTGGAAGCCAGTGTGTGTGAACTGAAGGGGAAAGCAGATGCCAAGAAAGGGTCTCCCAAGAAGCCCCTCAACAGCTTAGTTGCTGTTGAGATGGAAGAAGGTGGTCAGGGATCACCCTGATGCAGAAGGACTGGAATCACTTCCCCTGATTATGGTGAAGGGACTTCTCGTCTGGCACGGCAAGGGTCAGACAGGGAATGCTCCAACCAGAAATAGAGGGTTTCTGCCTTTGGCCAGGAGGGGGAAAAGGGTGGCTGGGTTTACTGGGCTGTGTGGATTTGAAGGCCTGTTATATCAGACTACAGAATTATGAGGCTTTGGTAGAAACCAGAGCACAGGGTACCCTGGTTCCATTGCTTTCCTATCCTTCTATATTAATTTTTGTGCTCATTTCAGAGTGTTGATTTCAGACTGACTCCACCTACGGTGAAATAAAAAGCCCAGCCACACCTTCCAAGCAAGCTGGAGTCTTGAATATTTCTAGGAGGCACCTCACATTTCATGGAAATTAGCTCGATGTGACCTGTCTGTCATGGTCGCCAGGAATCAAGCCAAGAGAGAACACCATGCTGGGATTGCAACAGTTGCAGACTCTTCACTGTCACCTGATTCTTATCGGCTTATCTCTTACAGCATCTATCATCATGCTACTGTAAGGATGTGGCCACAGCTGCTGGGAAGTGATACAGAAGAATCTTAAGTGCAAAGAGTATGGAGGACTGGTCATGAAATGCTGTGTGAGATACTGGTCTCAACAGTTATTTCCACTTTCCCATGCTCTCAGTAATCTCCCCAGTAGTGCACATAATAACCTTAACACTTGTTATTCTAGTCTGTGCCTTTTCATATAAGCATAGTTTTCTCCATTTTGTGCCATCTGTTATTCTTAACCTTTTTGCCTTCCTTATCCTATGTTCCTTTTTAGGCAATTGTTTTCTTATTCTCTGGCAACTGCCCGCCTTTCCTTTATAGTATCTGCTTCATTCTTCTTGTCATCTCCCTCTGTCTACTCTTCCTGATGACTCCTCTGCATTCAAAATATCCCTCATTTCCTACACATGACAGCAGCCCCATACTGCAAGCACTCTTTACACTTTCTCATGGAAATGCTTGTTTGGAGCGCTGAGAAAGGAGTCATCTGTCTTCTTAGAGGAGTACTTGCTAGCACCACTGCCTCCAGGCTCTGGACATGCCATTGGGCTTGCAGTGGGAATAGCAAGGCCTGCAAGTATTCATTTTCTTCATAAGAAATGACCACGTCCTTTGACCACAGCGCTAGGATGATTTGCTTCCCACAGGGTTTGTGTTTCACAGTTGACTAATTTTTAATACAAATTACACAAGAAAGGATCAGTGTTGGGTTGTCTATGTTCTCTCCATCACCCCAGCTGAATATACCAATACATAGCCAGGTTCCCTGATTTTTCTATGGCCTTCAGGCAGGGTAAAAGGTGTAGGAGCTGTGGTGGACCCTAAGCCATTTACCTGATTGAGCCATACCTTCTGACCAGTGGCCGAGCAAATGGCTCCAGCACCACATCAGTAGAAGCTTTTCTGTCTCCAGCGTCTCCCAAACTGCTCTCTTGCAGACAATTATGGTATAACTCCCTCTGTTCTGAACAGACCTCAGTACTGAAGGTTTCAAAAGGAACACACATCTAACTGGTTGGTAGTGTTGTTTGGAGAATCAGACCAGAAGAAACATATATTCTTTGTAAGTGGTATTTCCTCATATTTTATTAATATAGGGGGTAATATAGAATTTATTAGGATGAAACCCCCTGTCCTTAATGCTTCTTGTTTCTGCTTTGATTCTTTCCTTTTTCTCCCCTGGCCAGCCTCACAAGTGCCTTGACCTCCCCTGCTACATTGGAAACGAGCCCAGAGGGGACTCCAGCACCTGGTTTACACACTCCTCAATTAAGTCATTCCCCAGTTCCCTCCAAGGCAGGTTTGCTATAAACATGATCTATCCACCTAAGCTGTGTGAATGTGAGCCAGACAGTGATACCTGGCCTTGGGACTTTTTCTTATTTAGAGGTATATGCATCTGTATAGACTTACGTTTATTTTTTTCACTAGCAAGATCCTACCAAGGAAAACATTGTTAAACTTATTATCTAATGTTACCAGAGGTATGATGTGTCCTACTCAGCAGCAGTGATCATATCCCTCATAAACCTGATGACAGCAAACATAAGTCTGTCACTGAAATCCGGGAAATAAACTCTCTAACTGGAATGATGGGTTAGAAAGAGGATATTACTTTGTTATGGTACTGGGTGCATGGGGAATTGCTCTACCTAACACACACACCAAGAAGAGACAGTTTACACCTTACGTATTTTCATTATGTACATATTCATTATAATCCTAGAAGGAAGTGCTGCAGGGGGGCCAAGAGACCTCCTTGGATGTATAAGGAGCTGCTGAGGAAACTTAGAGGGAAAAAAGAGGCTTATAAAAGGTGGAAGCAAGGACAGGTGGCCTAGGAAGAATACAGGGATGTTGTTTGGGAAGCTAGGGACCAGGCTAGGAAAGCTAAGGACCAGTTAGAATTAAACTTGGCTAGGGATGTGAAAGATAACAGGAAGGGATTCTATAGGTACATAGCGGATAAAAGGCAGACTAGGGACAATGTGGGCCCTCTCCAGAAGCTATCGGGAGAACTGGCTACCCTGGATTTGGAGAAGGCTGAGGTTCTTAATGACTTCTTTGCCTAAGTCTTCACCAGCAAATGCTCTGACCATACCACCCAAGTCTTGGAAGGCAGACGCAGGGACTGTGAGAATGAAGACCCTGGGCCCACTGTAGGAGAGGATCTGGTTTGAGACCATCTTAGGAACCTGAACATGCACAAGTCCATGGGACCTGATGAAATCCACCTGTGGGTACTGAAGGAGCTGGAAAATGAAGTTGCTAAGCCACTGTTCTTCATATCTGAAAGATCATGGAAGTCAGGCAAAGCTCCTGACAACTGGAAAAACGGAAATATAACCCCCATTTTATGGAAATCTTTTAGTTAGGGACACTGGAATGTGTTTAGTCTTTCCAATTAATTACATGTTCTTGTTTTGTCTAATTTATGACCCTGCCAGGCTCCTTGAATTATTTTCTTTCGCAGTCATTTACCTATTTCTCAGGCTTTACCAACAGGAGGAAGGCCTGTACTGGTTTGAGAGAAGGCATCTGGTTCTCTTGTTGCATGCTTTCCTTATCTCTATATCTTCTATACACAGTCAAATTCTAGTTTAAGAATCCTTGTAGCCCTGTCTAAGTCTCTATATTCAGTGAAATACTCATTTACTTTGGTATCCAGTCCATTTGATCTTTTGTAGCAAGACAAGGTCAAACTTAAGTTTGCTCTGGAATGGTCTCTGTATCAATGTGTCAGAAGAAAAATATGGTCACATTTAAAAGCTGTGTATGTCTACAGTAGTTTTTATAAAAAGCATCCATTAGATATTGACTTAAGCACTTTCAATTCTTACCCTCTTAGTTTGTACATTCTGTTGTCTTCACTCTTAGGCCGCGAGTGGAGTTTGTTACCACAAATTGTCACCTGAGAACAAGGTTCCTTGGTTCTAATTCCCAGGTTTGTCAATGACTTTACTTTCTTGAAAGGCTCTGCAAAAGTTACTCCTGCCCATAACACACTTCTAGAAATGAAAAATGGAATTTTACTTGTAGGCTAGTGTGGGGATAAACTGATGCTTATACCTTGTGGGCATATGGAGAGTATCATACACTTGCTTACTGTACCAGGAGGCATAGAAATAGGAATAGAAACCTTACGGTATATACCAGGAAATTAAATACTACTTGCAAATTGCTGCCTAATTAACTTCCCCAGAATTAGTTCAGTCTTTAGATTAGTTTTTTGATTTTTGTAGATGATACAGAACTGGGGGAAGTAGTTGATATACCACTGTTCCACTTCAAAAGGACCTGGATGGGCTGTGGGAATGGGCTGACAATAATCTGAAATTCAGCAAAAGGAAATGTCCAATCCTGCACCTGTGGAGGAGCTACCCTAGCACCAGCACAGGCTGAAGACAACCGGCTGGAAAGCAGCTTGGCAGAAGTAAACCTTGGAGTCCTGGTGGACACCAAGATGACCATGAGCCACCAATATGCCCTGGAAGAAAATGCATCCAGAGGCATCCTAGACTGCATTATTCTGAGTGTTGCCAGAAGGTAGAGGGAGGTGATCCTAGACTGCTGGGTCCAGTTCTGGGATTTCCAGTACAAGAGAGATACAGAGCTGCTGGAGAGAGTCTAGTGGAGAACCACAAAGATTATTAAGGGATCTGATAAGAAAAGAGTCTGAGAAATCTGGGACTGTGCAGCCTGGAGAGATGAAGGCTCAGGGACATCTTATTCATGTGTATAAATTCTCAGCTGTGGGGAGTAAGGAAGATAGAACCAGACTCTGTTCAGTGGTGCGCAGTGACCAGACAAGAGGCAATAGGCAAAAACTGAAATAATGAAATTCAGTGTAAATGCAAGAAAACACTTTTTACTGTGGGGGTAGTCAACCACTGGACCAAGTTTCTCAGGGAGGCTGTGGAGCCTCCAGCATTGGGGATAATGACTGGACAAAGCCCCGAGCAACCTACAGTAGCTGACCCTGCACTGAACAAGGGGTGGGACAGGACAATGCACCCAAGTGCCTTCCAGTCTCAACCATCCCAAGATTCTGTGATTTACTTTTTTCAAGAAATGGAAATCCACATTAGTGCGATTAATTTATAGATAAGGTACAGAAAATAGAATTTCTTTCAGTTATTACAAAATAAATGTCAGGTCATAAATGTTGAATAGCACAACAGACATCAGAGACATTTCATAATCTTCCCTGAATCTTGCAGAATTCTTTAGAAATTTTATATATACGCAGATTTAGAGTTTTAATCAATTAGGCTAAAATATCACCAAAACTTTGCCTATGCTTTTTTAAGCAGGAAGCTAATCCATATTTTGTATGTGTGCTAGTATAACTGCACCTAACTTAATCCTTGTCAAACATTTGTATTCTGCCCAAAATCTTATGTGGCAAAAGAAAATCAATAGACAGCATAGAGAGACATACCTCTTCATATAAAAGCTCTCCTCCTCTCTTGTTTGATTTGGGATCACAGTGTCAAGGACACTTGAATTTGTAGTTGTGCTCATTCAAGCATCAGCAAGTGTTTTGCTCTGCTGGTTAACTTTTTTTGCTGCATGCCAGTGTTAATAACAAATGATGCAAGTTAGAAAATGACTCGGTTTATCATTTCCCTTACGGCTTTTGAACTTCCTTACATTTCCTAATTTGCAGATGTTAGCGATTTCAAGTGCACTGATCACGCGACTATCTCTTCCTTCCTGTTATGTTGGATGAACTAAGCATTAATAGTCACAATATGCAAATCCATTATACAAAAATACATACTCTGTAGCCATAGTTCATGAATATGCTCATAGAAACACCTCTCCTAGAAATAAACACATTTTCACGAATAATATGTTCTGGAAATAACAGCAGTATTGTGTGACAAAGCCATGTTTAAATTGCTTACAACATGGCTATTTATTTCTGTCAGGACCTGACTAGCTATATGCATTGTTTATGACTGCTACATCAGTCCAGAAAATTCTTCTTTGAGAAACACCAATCCTTAGCATGTATTTGCAAACAGCTGAGAAAACCATGTCTTGCATATTTTTAGCAAAGAAATGGCAAGGAAAATATCAGATCCAAATTTCTGAACTTTCTCACTGCCTGATTACTGGTTGATTTTGTTTGGTTCATCTTAGGCTACAATATTGTGGGTTAGGTGCAAAAGTGTCCATATATTCAAATTAAAATAAAATATCCAAAGCATCTATGGAACTCAGTAACGTCATGTTCACAAAAGACTTTGCAGTCATATAAACAGAAAGTAAAAGCCACAATGTTTTTTTAACTTCCAGCAGCTTGCAGATGTGGCTCTGGGTTGTGCTGAGCGTTATCCACTCCCCAGATTGTTTCACATGTTATCTGGTGCGCAGATACGTAATCTTCATGTAATAGGTTCTCTTTATTTCTTGCTGTTCTCAAATGCTTGTAGCAAGAGTTATTTTAATTGCCACCTATATTCCACTCCCAACACAGGCACAATAGCAGGAACCTAAAGAATTCTCAAGGCTTCCCTTACTAGTTAGAGAAAAGAACTGTTCCTAACCCTGCTTTCTTTGAACCAAAATTGTTTGTTGGGAATTTTTGTTTGGTTTGGGTTTTTTTTTGGTTTTTTTTAATTTCTTTCTATTTTATGTGTCATTTTCTCAATAGCAAATGACATTGCAGACATTTCAAATTTTAAATGTCTTTGCTTTTCAGTTCACATTTCTCAAGGTCTTGCCTACCTTTACCTAGTGGCTCCCACCAGCCCACCACCTCAGTGACCATGACCACCTTGTGTAACTTTTCTATGGAACTATTCTCCTGTTCCGCACTGATTTGTGTTGCAGAATGTGTGATTACAAGCACCACAAAGCATGTGGCATCGGTATGCCTGATTAATTCTGGTAAAGGGATTTGCACCCTGTTGTGGGGGCATGTTTAGCCAGGCTCTGGGTAATATGAAGGTGGTCTTACAGTATCATCTGACCAGTACTCTCAGGATGTCCAAACAGTGGCTGAATTAGTTTTAACTGACCCTTTATAAACTCTAGTCTAGACTAATTCATCATGGCTTTGTATGCACCAGCTGGCACAGCCAGTCTTCCCCCTGTTCTCATCATCTGGCTGCCTGTGCTCCCTCACTGGGTGGTGTGGATGGGCTCTGCTGCCCCCATGGACAATCCCAGGACTGTGACTCTACTGGGGACCAGCTTCCTTTAATACATACAAAATCTTTTGTGTTCCCCCTCAGCATGTCCCCTGAGATGACAGGGAACAGTCATTTCAACAGTTTGTGAACTGTCACAGCCTACAGCTATCTACTACCATCTAGTGTTCATGATAAGCCAGCAGGTTTTATTTAATATGTCATTCTGTGTTTTATTCGAGTTCAGTATTGGAAATGTGAGTAGCTGAGACTCCCCCTAGAGTAGTCAGTGGTAGGCAGAGATGTCTCCAGTTCTTCCAAGAGAGCTCCTTTCAGCACCGGAGGTCTTGGCCCACAAGTGTAGAGTGGTCTGGTTGGTTTAGCATTTGCAGCGTTAGGAGGAGGCCTGAGAAAAACACCAGGCTAACAAAACCTTCAGAAATGTTACCAACCAAGAAAGCAGTAGATGGAACAATTGTGTCATAACCTTCAAGAAGTTGCCAAATGCTGTATGAAGCTGTTTTATAACAGACTAAGAAGCGCTGCTGAAATGCACAGCACGATTTTTCAAACACTGTTTTTGAAAAACCTAATTTTAAATAATGATATATTTTTTACCTTTTCCTCTTCTAGAAAATGTAAATTCAAGTGAGTCTTGGATTATTTTAAGTCTCCTTTTTGGGCTATTCCTTCAGCCTGTCTGGGTCCCTCTGGATGGGAGTCCTTGTCTTGAGCAAATCAGCCAGCACACCAGTTTGGTGTCATCTGCAAACATGGTGACCATGCACTCCATCACCTCATCCTAGTCTTTGATAAAGATGTTAAACCAGATAGTTCCCAGGATAGACCCCTATGGTACCCCACTTTTCACAGGCATTTATCCTGGGTAAAATCACACTGTTCCCAATGACCTTCTTCTCTTTAATATGCCTAAAAATGTGTTCCAAGAGGATTCACACCATGAGTTTTCAAGGTTGATAAGCCTATGAGTTCTTTGGGTTAAACTTTTGGCCTTTTTTAAAATATAGGTGTAACACCTTTCCTGAATAAGTTGGAAGCATGTTAACTTTCTCCAGGATAAAACAGGAAACTGTTTAGCTTCTATTTAACAAAACCATAATGCCAGTTTCTGAGTATCTTGATAATTTCTTTGTTATACTTTCCTATTCCCTTCCTGACAGAGAGCTACTGAATGGTTCACAGCTCATGGCTAGGTTTTGGTGGATTAGAGCCAAACTATGCTTCGCTGGTAATTTTGCCCAAGAGGAACAATATTGTGAAAGGTTGTATAAACTAATCCCATCACTCTTTCAGCAAGTGACTGTGGGCATTTCAACTCTGGCCACTGCTGCATACTGAAACAGAAAGCTGGTCTACATGTGTGTCCAGCATGAACTCAGACTCGTTAAGAAATTGTCCTTGTTCTGATATGCTGTGGCAAGTTTCCCAGGTGATTCTTTGACCAAAAGACAATCATTAACTTTGTCTGCTAAGGCAGTAGGTGTGCCAATAGCTGCTTGCATCCAGCTACCGTAGAAACTGAATAGTGTGGGGTATGGCCTTGGGCTGCTCTGGTAACTGGAAGGCTTCCCAGGGCTGGAACATGTCCAGGAACAACTGTTCCCAGCACTGGTTTGGCCAGGATTTGCAAGCAATGTCCAGAACAACTCCTGGACATAGTCCAGGAGTTAGCTCAGGTCAGGGCTAATTTCTAAAGGCAGTTTACATGTGTCCACCTTATTTAAGGGTTTAATAAAATGTATCTGCGCTCTTACATGGCAATTGGCCTCAATGCAAGAAAGTAGTCTTGGGAGTATTCAGTCTAATAAACAAATGTCTAGTATAATTGTGAAATTGGCCTAATAGTCAAATAGCCATGTTCAAATGTCTAGTATAGAAATCTGAGCCTTTGAGTCTCAAAGTGAAAAGCAATTTGACAGCAAAGCCTGATGCATCAGTGATTCCTCCCTGAATTATGAAAAACATTCTGGAACCCTGAAAATCTGAATCTCAAAGACCAAAAGAAGCAGAAAGATATATGAATTGTCAAAATTAATGGGGCTACTCAGAAAATAAATTTATTTTTCTTGTGAATGAAAGTGCTCAAAGGCTAATTCTGTTAAGAGGAGAAACTGCTAAGCATTTTCTCTTTGAGTCTTAAGACCACCTTAGAAGTCAAGGTGAGCTTCCAGCATTGCATTCTCATGTAGGAACAAGTAGATGGTTCACAAACCAGCCATCTGAACTGGAGAGTCAGGTGATAAGATTCTTTTGGTATGACTCCATATCAAGGCTGAGCCCTGTATGGAATTACTTTCAACTGAAGATGGAAGTTTTGTCTGTGTTCTGCTATTGCCTGCTGAAAGTCTGACTTTCTTGCTGGAATATTCTTCTTTCCCAAAGGAAGGAATCTAGAAATCAAATTATACCAGTAAAATAGTTAGTTGCTGTGCTCCTGATCTCTGTGAAGTGTATCAAGAGATACCCCAGGAGGTGAGGGTATTTGCCTCTTGTATTCTATGCTGCCTTCACAGTCTCTACTGACTACTTAGCTCTTACAAAGACTTACGTTGAAGCAGATGCTTCTGAGTCAAGCAGAAGAGGCATGTTTTATGCAGTAGCTCTCTAGGCAACTACCATTACATAGTAAGACTCCAGCTCTCTCAGTTGCTTTAAGTGTACAAATAGATACCATTGTTTCATGACAGGAACTTAGAAAGATTGACCAGCTTTGATAAGAACCATTTAGAGAAATATTTAAAGAAATACTCAGGTTGGAATGTACCTCTGAAAGTTGTTGAGTCCAATCTCTCACTCAAAGCAGAGCCAATTTCTGTGTCAGATCCAGTTGCTTGTCCAGCTGTGTTTTGAGTATATTCAAGGGTGGACCCTTGGACACCATTACGGAGACCATTCAACCACTTTCCCTTGTAAATCATTCTTTTTCCTCAAATCAAATTAGACTTTCTCTTACTGCAACTTGTGGCTGTTACTTCTCCTCACACTGTGCAACTCTCAGACAAGTCTGTTCCGTCTTCTCTATACACAGTGGAAGACTGCAGTAGATCCCCTTAGCTTCTGCTCTCCAGGATGAAAAATTCCAGTTCCTTAAGACACTCATAATCATATTGGTGTCCTGATGCTGAAGTTTCCCAGCGACATTGATGTCTTGCTTGTACTAGGAGGCTGAAATCTGGACATGGAACTGCATGTGCAGACTCATGAGTCCTGAATAGAGGGAATAATAATTGACTGCTGTGTCTGCTCCTCCCAGTATATGGATAGTTTTCATCACCATAAGGAAGCACTTCTGATTTGTATTCAGTTGATTGCCCGCCAAAGCTTCGGAGCCTTTTCCTCAGGCCTGTCACTCAGCCATTCTCTGGGCTACATGCAGTTGATTTTTCCCAAGTATCTGGCTTTGCATTTGCTTAACAGGTTCCTATCAACCCATTTCTTCAGCCTGTCAAGAACCCTTTGAATGGCAGGCCTGCCCTCCAGTATGTCAGGTTGTGCTCCCGGTTTGCTGTCATTCACAGTCTTGCCAAAGCTGCATTTCATCCCATTGTCCAAGTAGCTGTTAGTACCAAAACTGTGAGTCTCAGCATTGATCCTTGATGAGAATTGCTCATGACCAGTGAGTGCATTCAACAGCAACTGGGCTGTTTTCCCAATACCTTGTCCTAACCCTATGGGTCTGAAAACTTACTGTTTTAAGTAGCTCAATAGTAAATCCCTCTATTTGAACAAAAGAACACAGAGATTAACGGAGTCATGCACTCTATATTTTTACAATAATAAATTAAAGTTGTAAAAAGGCAAGTGAGCAGTAAGAACATTAAGAGCTGGACACCTATAGAAGTAAATTCTGAGCTGATGTCGAGTAAATGGTGGATGATCTCTGTAACACATGTAAGCTCTAGGATTAGTTAGGGTTTTAAACATATTCCTATCCTTTGATATTCCTGTTAATTACAGGCCACCATTTTTTGTCAGCCTATTTTCAATCCCATTCTCAATTTTCTAGTAGCTTTAGTAAGAGATATAAGAAAACTTCAAGTATGAATAGGCCCATTCTTGAGAGTAGAACAATGGCACTCAGGCACCAGAAATTTAACAAAAAAGTTTTATTTATCTCAATAAATTCATTCTTAATCTTTTTAATATAAAACAAACTCATTATTTTTCTTTAAACAAATTAAAATGTAACTAAAATTTCTTGACTGAAATATTTCAATCATTTTCACAAAAAAGACAAGTCACCCAAAGAGTCAAAGTTAGGCAAAACTAAAATCAAATACAATAGCATTTAAAAAAATTACATGTGAGGTATCATTCTCTTTTGGCTTCTCTACTGGTTTTGCCAAGAACAGGAAGAGACTGAAGAAAGCCTGTACATTATTCCAGATTTTCCACAGGAATATACAGTTGCCTGAGCTAAGAAATACACTTTCAAATTCCTCAGGGGTTTTTTGTTATTTCAATATGTCAGCAACTAATGTTATCTCTTCCTTATCGGATGTTATTGATTGAATTTTGCTGTCCATCAGCTGAAAGAAAAAGAAGAACTTAGATTAGTTCTATAAATAAGGTGTCTTATTTTCAACTGGAATAGTGATGCTGGTCAACATGCTGGTCAGATGCCATGTATGACCACTGCAGTCTGTCTTGTTACCATACAAAATCCTATTTTGAACTGTTTTCTCTGTCACTTTGCTTTCTATCTTGTGTGTGTAACTTCAAACAACAAACTTCATTGAAGTTGGGACTAGTGGGTGGGTAGGAGAATCCTGCAGCTGCAGAGACCAAAGGTGAGAGGTGGTGACCTGATAGGGTGACCCAGGATCCAGACATGGAGATCACATGTGAGGAACATGAAAATTTATGGTTGCTGTACCTGAAGAGAGTGAGGGTGTATGCACTTCTCACTGGCAAATTTCTGCCCTGCTCAGCTGGAGAGGAGCAGGAGGACCTGAATATCTGTGACTCTGTTTATGTGACTGCTGCTGGTGTTGACATGCTGCCGGTAAAGGCTCCTGTGCTGGTCTTTGTGGCTGCCTGCATTAGTGTCCTTTATGTGTGTGTCATTGTACATACGTGTGTGTCATGGGTTCAGCAGCAGCAGTCATTTTTTCTGCTTCTTGGTAGCTGGTGCAGCATTGGGTTTTTGATTTTGGGCCTGGGAACAGCGCTGATAACACCAGTGTTTCGGTTACTACTTAGTGATGTTTTGGTCTGGCCAAGGACTTTCTGAGTTTCATGCTCTGCCAGGGAGGAGGGGAAGCCAGGAGGAGGCAGAGACAGGACACCTGACCCAAACTGAAAAGAGGTTATTCCGTACCACAGCACGTCATATCCAGGATGGAGAGCAGAGAGCAGAGACCCGGAAGGGTGGGGGTGCACTGCGTGGTCGGGCTTGGTATTAGGTGGTGAGAATTGTATTCTTTCCTTGTATTTCTCTTGTCATTATTATTATTGGTGGTAGCAGTAGTGATTTATGTTATACTTTAGTTACTAAACTGTTCTTATCTCAACCTGCGGGAGTTGCATTCTTTTCGATTCTCCTTCCCATCCCTCCGGGAGCGGAGGGAAGAAAAAAAAGGGGAAAGTGAGGGAGAGAACGGGCTGCGTGGTTAGAGAGGCTTAAACCACGACAGTGTGCCTCATGTTGGGAAAACAGATAGCCCTTCCTGCTGCCTGGACCTACCAATGGGAGCATCAGCCGCAGCACATATGGGACTAGAACAAGAGAAACCTTCTTGTTCTGTATTGCATTTGACTTTTCTTAGCAAATTTGCCTGCTGATTTCCTCTTGCAATTCCTCAAAATATGGCAAAGGAAGAGTTATTCTCTGTGTTAAGTTCCTTATAATTTTAAAAATACCTGCAGTAGAGTCTTGTACGTACTTTACACATTTAATATTAAATAGAAAGAGAACATACCTCTGTATTATCAGATAGTCCACAAAATGCATTTTTTGGCTCTGGGACTTGTAGAAATGCTGCTTTCCAGCAGCCAGTCCTGAATATCAAAAGGGATGGAGTAGAAAGTCAAAAATAAGTAACGGTTGTATCAAAAGCATTGCACTCTTGAACCAGCTCTTATCTTTATCTTCCAGCACAGAAGAGAAATAAAAAAACCCACATTGCCTCAGCACAGAATGAATACACATCAAGAAAACACTAATAATTTGGATAGTAATAGTTTCATCTTTGGTTAAAGATTCACTATAGTTATTTTCTTTGAAACGAAAATGAATTTGTCCTGCTCTTTAAGTCACTACAACTGGTGAAAGTGGGTGCAAAAATTTTCGCAAGTTGAAAGAACAGTTTCTTCTCTGATTATTGTGTATTTCTATACAAAGTGCATGATGCAGCAGCATATCCTTTTTCTTTTTGTTCCACTTAGTCTACTTTAAGAAGCAAGCTTCTTAGCTTGTGTGCTTTCAGATACATTCAGTTTACTAGGACAATGCTAGCGAATGTTGCAAATCTTTATGGGTAACCAAACATATAATTAGAACAGAATCATAGAACAGCTAGGCTTGGAAAGGACCTTAAGATCATCAAGTTCCAACCCCCCTGCCATGGGCAGGGACACCTCACACTAAACCATGTCACCCAAGGCTCATACTTTCAGACCTGTCAACAGCCCCCTCACACACTACTTAAAGACTAAGTTTTCTTTGGAATTTGCTCACAGATTGGTAGAAGAGGTGGCATTTGCTTGGGAGGTTTCCCTCCCCCAGGAAATGTTAATGACAGTTAATGAAATTACTTCAGAAAATGCGAATGGGTAGGAAACCAAGGAGAAAGTGCACACAAAAGTGACAGCATTCATTTTTGGGTCAGCAAAACTGTTTTACTCCTGAAATGATTAAGATTTTAAAATCATTTCTGTCTTGATGATAGAAAAGGTTTCCATTTAAATAACTTTGTAGCAAGGTGCAAATTGGTTTACATAATTGCATATAATTGGTTTCCTTGCCATGTTGATAGAAGAGGTCGAGGGAAAACTTGTATGGATCTGGCAGGGAGGGACTTTGGGCATCACCATTATCATACTTGTCTCAGAATCACTCATTTGGATTGATTTCTAATACAGTGTGAGTGAAAAAGTTGTATCTATAGCACCGAGACACCTCTACCTTATTTGTTTAAGAACTGCAGATGTTTCACACACCTACACAAAATAAATGCACAAATTGTTTACCTTTTGCAGACTAAAATTGCGACAATTGCCACTAAAAGTGTCCCAACTGCTACTACAAGTAAGATCCATACTGAAGAAGAAACTTCCTCATTTCCTGAAAGACAAATAGTCATAAAGTATTATCATCAATAAAGAGGAGTAGATGCACAGCTTTGTCAAACATCTACCCTTGTGACTGACAGGTAAATGTTGATATAAAGATTAATTCTTTGATTTAGCACCTTTGCAGTAACGTCTGCTGGGAAGGATTAATGTTGAGCCTGTTTGGCCATCCCATGCAATAAGCAGGACTGGGCAGCAGCAAGCAGCTGCATGGTACTTAAACCATGATGGCACTTCAGCTGCAGGTGTGTAACTTTCTATATTTATTTCCAATGTTAGAGTGCTAAGAGATTTAATAAGTCTCTTCCTCCTCTTCTCTGCAGTGTGGAGTGAAACAAAATGTTTGACAATCCTTTATATATCTGTGTGTCTGTAGGTGCACATAAGTGTGTGAAGTAGACAAGACATCACTGAGGGAAGAGTAGCTCAAGGCATGGATTTATTCTTACCAAACTCTACAGGTTCACTCCACTCTCCCCAGGCTGAGTTCACAAAGCAGACGCTGCCAGCTGCCCTCATTTGCAAGAGACACTTTTTTCTTGTGTTGTACCTTTGAAACATGTGGTTATTTCCCCCTTCCTAAAAACAAAGCAAAGCTGTTTTATTTTGTTGTGTGTCTAGGTGTTGATAATATGTAAGTGCCATTTACCCATGAAACTTCCAAGAAGCTGTGAGGGCATTGCTTTGTGAAGTAGACTGCTGCTCCTGAGCAAAAAATTACACATGCTAATATTTGTTGTGTACATAATATGTACACATCTGTGTATCCTGAAAATAGCCTGTCACTCAGTAAAATTTTTAAGTTTAGAAGTTTTCATATTTTACACTACGTCTTGTAATTTCTAATGATATATATGATGCACTAGTAATTTCCCTCAGCACATTGACAGGGGCAGAAAAATATCTTGAACTGTCTCATTTCAACACTGCTAGAATTGAGGAGATAGAACTGAGGAATAAACTGTCTGTGTGCACCTCACCTTCCTCAGTCTTTGCATTATGACTTTTCAGAAAAAGCATAACTTTCCAGCCAAACCTGTAGAATAAGTGCAAGACTGCATTAGTTGGTGTTACTAGAATTTACTGAAACAAACCTGGTATTGAAGACTTTCAGGGTAGAGTTGCAAGTTGCACTGATTGGAAGGAGGTGCAGCATACCTGGAGGGCACCCTCCAGCCCAAAGGGCTTTTGTGAGTTTTTCTTTTTTTTATAAACAAAATCAAATGCCTAGGAGGTGTTTTCACTGTCTTTTCTCTGCTGTTACTGATGTGTAACTTCAAATTCTGTTTCAAATATTTGAAGGGGAGAGTGGCCAATGTAATGTGAAATCGAAGGTTTTTCAAAGTATTTGCAGAATAGTAATAAAGTTCTGCCCTTGAGTATATAATAAATGACATATATCATGACGATTTAAAGTTTGACACATTCATGAAAACTATAAAGATTCCATAAAGCACAGGACATTGGACACATGATGATTTAAAGGCATTTGAGTGCCATTTATTTTTCGCACTATGAAATTAACACATATTGCTGATTAATAGAACAAGCAAACCTACTTGTATAGAAGTATAGATGTTTTTTCCCTCAGGATTATCCTGTAAATTGAGAAAAAAGATTAGTTTTGTGTTCAGATAATAAGTCATCTTTATCTACAGTCCCCTTTTTCTGCATTAGTCTTTCTTATCTACTTGACAGGTTGTTAGTAAGAACTAGTAATTTATCTGACATTTATTATCTAATTTATAATTTGCCTAGAAATCCAAGTTTATATTGTAACTAATTCTTCTGTGGGAAAGTATTAGTATTTATTTTCTTGATCACCAGAGGTGAGAAACAAATTTTATTTCAGACTGATGAGTAAACTGAAACACCAAGCAAGACCTGAATGAAACTGTAACTTTATTCTTAAAAAGAAAAAGGTAGAAATCCATAAACAAACTTTTTAGTTTATATCTAATGTTTATATTTTAAAATAAATGTCACTATATTTAGTTGCAAATGCTATGTATAATTATCTTCCCCCAGATGAAAATACTCAGGACTGACATGGATTCAGGGATATTTTAGGCTGCCATCCAATTACATTTTTGATAGAATAAAAATCCACTCATCCCTTCCGAATAGCCATAATGACTACTACTAAATGTGGTGACTACACAGAACTAATAACTATAGACTGTATCATCACATTAGTCTGCTAGAGTTACATATTTTATTTAATATCTTTCATTTTGTATTACTCCATTTTAAACTAAAATGAAATTAATCTAAACTCTTTTATCAAATAATTGCCTGCATACTCATGTGGCACCTGAACACTTTTTTGCAAGGCATGCTGCTGTACAGGACAGCTTCTAGAATCTGTAAAAAAGCCTAGCTTAAGCACAGGGATCAATCTAGGGGAAAGCGCAACACTTTGGTCTCCCTTTTCTTGTGCTTATAGTAAAATAATCCATAAGAAATGAAAACAGTGAGGTCATGGAAGGCTTCAGAAGTGTAGTTTCAGAAGGACAGCTGTTTCTTTGTGAATTTTAGGAGATGCATTGAAGGGTACTGCATTTTAGAAAATGAAGGAGAAAATATGTATGATAGATGAAAGAGACTCTCTCCTGCAGGGGGTGGTGGCACCAACCTCCTGACCTGATGAAGGCCTGTTGCTTGTTGGGTGCCAGGACCCAGGATGATGCAGAAGGACTTCCAGACCTGTCTGGCAATTAAACTGTTACCCCTTTCTGCTTTTCTGTGTGGGCATCAGTGATGTGGCTAAGGGTAACCACTGGAGGGAACGACAAAGGGCAAGAAGCCCAGATGGTGTCTCCTCAGTCTCTCCCGTGAGAGGAAAAGGCTTGAGCAGAATTGCAATCATCTAGTAGGTCAACAGCTGTCTGAATGCCCGGTGTCACAGGCAGGGCTTTGGCTTCTGTAACCTTGGGACCCTTTTTGAGAAACAAGGGCTGCTCAGCATGTATGGGATGCATCCAACCAAGTGGGTTGTGAGTGTCCTTGCAAACAATCTTGCTAACCTGGTTCTTGTGCTTCTTGTAAAGGAGTTCCTTTAATATGTAGGGTTCTGTATCAAGGCAAATGATGAACCAGGAAGAGAGCTTGTGACCAGGTGTCAAAGGGTAGACAAGCACAAATGACAGTGAATCTCCCAATTAAGAAAAAGAACAGATGAGACACTCTTCAGGCAGCTTGGGAAAGCCTCCCAGCTACAGGCTTTTCCTGTAATCAAGGGAAACTGCCCTGGCCTCGAGTGCGAAGTTACTGGTTGATCTACAAGGAAAGCCTCCCCAGAGCACAAAAAGCAGTCCATTCCAGTGTGCAGAAAATGGAGCAAGAGTGCCAGGTGAGCATGGTAGGACATGAAGCTTGAGTCTGAGCTCAGAGACAGAAAGGGAGTATGCAGAAGGTAGAAGAAGTGGTTTGGGAGGAATACAAAGACAGCATCTGCACATGCAGGAATGGAGTTCAGTAAGGCAAAGCTCAGCTGGAGTTCAGACTAGTGAGGGAAGTGAACATAAGAAAGGTTTTTATGAGCACACTGGAAGCGTAAAGGAGGTTAAGGAGAATACAGCTCACTGAGTTGGGGGAACCTAGTGACAACAGATGTGGAGAAGATTGAGGTATTTGATGCTGTTTTAATTCCATTTTCACTGGAAAGGTTAGCCTTCAGGTTTCCCAGATATCCTGATCCATAAAGCCTTAACTTAAAACATGGCTAAAGAAGAAACCAAGAGTCTCAGAAAATTCAGTTTATCAGTGTCAGGCTTGAAAAATGTGATTGAATTTCTGTTATTCATAGTGTTATGTATATTGCTATGAAATAGCAAGCCCCATCCAGACTAAGAAGTTCCAAATAGCAGAAATCTAGGGAATGCCTTCACTATAGCCACTAGGTGGCCAAACCTGATTATAGTACGGGCAGGTTTTCCTTTGCAGTCACCGTCCGCCACCCTGTGGTCATTTGCCGCAATTCTGCCACAGTCGCGGCAGTTTAGGTTTCCTCGTTTTGGAGCGCAGCACAGCAGTCTCGCTCCTTCCCTATCTCTGTGAAAAGACTTGGAAAGCCAAGGTCTGAAATTGACTTTCCACAGCTTAAATCACTCCCTCAGTAACCTATGTTTATTCACACCACCTTTGTGCTTTCTCTCACATTAAATTTCCTTTTAATTAACATTATACACCTTCAACTTTTGGACCAATGGGTGTGTTGTGTGCGTATGATATATGGATAAGCTATTTACATTCCATATATAGAAAAGATTCATTCACTTCCATCAAATTTTACTTGTTAAGTGGATGCACATTCCTCTGTTCAGTAATTTCAGCCCAGCTCTACCTTTTCACAGAGATGCCGTCACCACTGGAAGAACTCCAAGACACCTGCAACGGGTCTTGGTGAGATAAATGCATTTTCTGAGTTTTGAAACAGCCAAAGCCATGGTATGTTCAAGTCTTGATTAACCGTGCTTCTATTCTTAGTCCCACACAGTCGCAGCCATCCAGTGTATCTCCAGCAACATCTCATTCAGGGGAACAGGGATAAAAAACTGGGATGGTATAGCATAAAAAGGTGCCTGAAAGGTATGACCTCAAAGGAATACGGTGCTACATATCAGGAAGGCTACACTGCACAAGAGAGACTGATTTTCTTTTCACCTATGTGCATTGGTAAATGTATCGGTTAATGTTAAATGTAGGTGAAGAAATTTCTCTTACCTTATACTTTATGTCAATTTTATATTTAAAACACTTGTCTTTGTTAGAATGACTTATTTGGGGTCGTTGCCATTGAATAATGCAATTGTTTTTAATTTCATCACAGTTGACAGTGATATTTGCTGGAGGCATGAGCTTTTCTGAAATGATATAACCAGAAATTAAAATAATTAAAATAACTTGTTCTCTTTTTGCTTTGATAAAAGAGAATGCAATTGCAACACCTATATTAAGATACTGATTTGTGTCCATTTTTCCTAGGAAATCTCTTAGAAATTACTGGAAGACCATAGATCTTTAAATCCTGTCCCCAGCATCAGTAGAAATGGGGACTAAGACAGGAAACATGACTCAGGAGCATACAAAGACATAGCTCAATTGCTTCTCCTTATAGAATGTAGTCTTGTTTGCCCAGTTTTTTGAGACAATACCAAAAACAGTGGGACTTTGCCGGAAGGGATTTGCCACAGCAAAAATAATTACACAGGATGCTTTTAAGTAGAGCACCACATGTGAAACAGCATATGAAAATCTGGGATATCTTGCACACATATTAATTTCTTTAACCAAGGGTACGGTGTTGGTGTGTGCCATCCCCACTGGCAATGAGAAACACAAATCACTGCTCAGATAAACTTCTGACCAGTCTGCTCTGTTGAAAAGTTTTTGGCCACCATTGAAAGTACAGCAGGGGAAGTACAATCTCTTAAGTCCTGTGGACCTTGCTAAAACTAAACCCAATAAGCGTTGATTCCTAAGGAATCTGAGGCAGGCTGCAGCTGTAGAGCTTTCTTGCTTAATTCCCCTCACTGCTCTGTTGCTTGGGGAATAGGTTTTCTTGAAGAGTCCACAAACTCTCACTTTCAGCTCTAGGTGAGACAGAGTATTTGGTTCCTTCTCAGGGAAAAATGCGCTACCACCCTCATGCAGTAATGAAAATAAAGCATAAAGAAACTATTTACTTACCAATTTTATACAGTTGAATGTACGCATCATAGGATTGAATCAGGGAGTCTTTGCTAGAGCCGTTCACCAGGAAGTAAGTTTTTTCAGTCTCTATCCTCACATTTTGGAATCGACATCCTGTGTTTCTGCCATTTTCATCCTTAATGTAAAGCTCACATTCCATCACATCATCATATCTATATACAGCAAGGTATTTTAGATAAACATGGGCAATGTGATACATTGAAGGAGAATTAGAACTTCCCTAGGCTCAAGCAGACCTACTTACCTGGAGTTCTGCCAATAGAGAAAATACTGGGTATCTCCTGGTGCATCCTTTCCTGCCTGCCAAGAGCAGTTCATGAGGGAAATGTTATAAATCGCACAGGAGAAGTTTTCAATGGCTGATCCATTTATGCCTGCAGAAACAGGAATATTCATGATGAGTAAAAATCCTGTGACTGCTCCAAGCTGGAGGACCGTGGCACACCTGCAGCTCCAGCTGGATTCTGATTGGGTCAGGAATGACTTGCTTCATTGTAAGGGAGTGACATAAGAAGGTATTTCAAGTAACAGATTCAGTGAAGAATTTGTCATGGATAAAGTCTCCAAGGATATGAATATAGTTGCATCTGATAAAATAAGTCTCAGGGAAGCCAACACTACCACAGGCTGACACCTAAAATGGGTACCCCTGTGCTTTGAATTGTTCCAATTCAAAAGGAGACACTGGTGCCACAATGCCACAAAGTGAATAATTTGTCTCTCATCTGTCATAACCCTGCCGCAGCATTTCTAGTTTTAATTCAGCAGTCTTTCAAATGAGTGAAGAGCATGAGGAGCTTTCCTGTGGACTCCAGAGAGGGAGAGAAGCCCAAGGACAGAGCTGTGAAGTTTCTCAAGACTTAAGGTAGGTTTAGATGCAAACTTGTGAGGTGTTTGTGCTCTGCAGCAATACCTTCTTCCATCCGGGATCAACATGAGGTATCACCTCCTGGTCACAAACAATTTATTCTTTACCCCACCCCCAAGAAAACCCAATAGGGAGACTAAACATACCTTTTAAAAGGAAGGGCGATTTGTCTATGCTTTTATAAGGCATCAGCCAATACTTTGAGCTTGATGAGGCAGGAAGTAGTGCCATTTTGTATATGCAACTCCATGTTGCTTGAATGAGCAGATCTTGTACCTCATTTTCTTTATAGTCTCTTATATGTTACCCCTCTCACACAAAGAGGAGTAAACTTTCTCAGACCTTTCATTATTGTGAATAGGGCACTGCAAACTGTTGGGCACTACACCATGAGTTACACCATGACAAAATTCAAGATGTGGCAGATTTCTCTGTGAAGGAATTTCAAGGCTACAGGCACTAATCTGTTTCACTTGGAGTTTTAGTACCATTTTGAAGACATTAAATGCAGTCAATAAAATATTAGAACAAAGAATTAAGAGAATTGGCAGTGGAAAGATGGTAACAGAGGACTGCAAAATTGTTGAGCTAGTTGTAGGAAACTTTTATTTTTCTTTCAGAGAAACATTGTCAGGTTGCTTGATACAGTAGTGTAGCTTAAATCACCCCTTTTCTATTCGTGCAAAATAGATTGTCAAAACCAATACCTTCCTTTTACAGTTCCTGTTCCTGAAACAACTTTATTTTGGAGATTACCTATCCAATCAGATTTATAGTATTGGCCAAATGGATGGACACAGCTTTGAGCTGCAGAGGAAGTAAATTTAGCTAAGGCCAGAGTAACACATGTAGAGGGAAAGTTATAATCCCAAGTGGAAAAATTCATGACTTGCTTTGAAGTATCTGTGCAGCTTGTAGAGGATGGTGAATTTGCTTAACAAACACAGTAGCTGCAAAACAGGAAATGTTTGGTTTGCTGTCTTCTCTGCATAAGCACTGAAAACAGACTAAATCAGAATCAGAAGCTGCCTTTTCATAAAGTCATAGCACTTCTCAAGTAACCCATTTACACAAGATCCGAGTTCTAGATCTCTTCTCTGCTACTGAAAGTTTGGATCTGAATTTAAGCTGAATTTGGCAATGAATGTAAAAATTAATAATAAAGGATTCTACAGGTATGTTGGTCAAAAAGAAAAGATTAAAGAAAGTGTTCTGCCCCTGGTAAATAAGACAGGAGGACTAGTGATAACTTATATGGAGAAGGCTGAGGAACTCAACAAATTTGTGACTCGTTGTTCACTGGAAATCACTTTTCCCACACATCTCAAGTCCCTGAACATTACTCAAGGCAGGGACTGGGGAAATGAAATCTCTCCCTTCATAAAAGAGGATCAGGTTTAAGACCACCTGAAGAATCTGAGTATACAAAAATCCCTGAGACCAAATGAATATGCATCTTAGGACCCCAAGGAATTGACTAGTGTTGCCAACCCTATTGGTGGTTGTTGCCAATCACCATCATATTCTATGATGTTGTTGCTCCATCATAGAATCATAGAAGAGTTACGGTTGGAAAGGACCTTAAGATCACCTAGTTCCAACCCCCCTGCCATGGGCAGGGACACCACACACCAGAGCATGTCACCCAAGACTCTCTCCAACCTTTAAGAAGTCATGGCAGTCAGGAAAAGTGCTGGTGACTGCATAAAAGAGAATATTGCACCCATTTCAAGGGGTCATAAAGAGGATCATGGGAGCTACTAACCAGAAAGTCTCACTTCCATGCTTGGTAAAGTCATGTAACAGATCCTCCTAGAACTTATGTAGGATCATATAGAAGATGGAGGTGATTAGAGATAATCAGCATGGTGTCACCATTATAGTCTTGGTAAAATCTCCTGCAATCACTGAACATTGGTCCTCAGTAAAATTCATGCTGCTTATCCAACTCAGTTCCATTTTCCACTGATTCAGCATCAAATTTATAGTAGGTGAGTCTGGCATCTCTACTGCAGGTATTACATAGTAGGACCAGTAAGGTGCAGATTTCCAGAATTCTGGGTGTAGAGGTTACTACCTACCACATGTAAGACAGAAGGCAATTTAAGCACAGCTACTCATAATAAGAAGCACATTACACTCCCCCTCAGTGGATTGCCCCATGAAAGTGTTCTACTCACAGTCTGTGCAGTGCCAGCCAACACACAACTGGGTGATCAGCAACATCCACTGGGTCATGAAGATGAGTGCAAGAGGAGCAACCATATCTTCCTCCTTGGAGACAGAAAACAGTGAAATGTGATGAACGTGAAAGATGTCAATGTGAACCACTCTCTCCCAAATGTATGTAGTCTGACCTGTTCATATACCTGCTTCTACACTGTCTGACCATCTCTCAGTTCTGGTGGGAGGAAAAATTCAATAGACTTCTCAAACAGTCAGAGAAATGTTCAAACAAGCAGCAACAAATTTAAAGAAGTTGTACTTTTCTGTAACAAAACATTTTGTATAATGATTTACAAAGCTGGTGATCTGGGGACCCCTGCATAAATGTTACACACCTACATTTGGTGACTGCTCTCTTAAGGTCTAATTTATCTTTTATATACAAAAGTTAGGATGAATAGACATCAAGCAGATGGGTAAACAGCTGCAAACAGAAAATACCAAAATGGATCACAGCAATATCAATCAGCCCAAGTTACTCAACGGTGAATATGCTAAGTTGGATGAAAATTCACATATTTTCAAGGATATTTTTACATATATGCATTAAATTGGATCTAGGATTGGTAACTAATTCCTATAAATTCAGTATCAACCACAGTAAGCAAATGAAAATTTTGGCTAGGACATTAAGCCGGCAGTACTTTATTTGCAAAAAAAAACCTTAATTCAACTTAGCTCCATGTATTCCTCTGACAACTTTTTAGATTTTGCCTGGGACATCACCCCTCCAGCCCTGGACTTCTTAGAGTCTCACTGAATACCTCAGCAAACAAAATAGATGGAAAGATGAAGGTGGACCTACCTTCTATTTCAAAACATCTTTATCTTGTTTATCTTCGTATCATAGTCTTCTAGATCAGAGAAGATAAAAACACTGGCATTTTAAATGATTATATGGCTAAAAATAGGGCTGTCTCTCTTGCTGCTTGTGTTTTGGGGAACTGTCGTACTGTCGGAAGTGTTGCAAGATATGACATTCATAACTTCCCTCCTGATTCTTACCAAATTCCTGTAATTGCACAACTCATAGAATCACAGAATCATAGAATGGATAGGGTTGGAAAGGACCTTAAGATCATCTAGTTCCAATCCACCTGCCAAGGGCATGGGCACCTCACACTAAACCGTGCCACCCAAGGCTCTGTCCAATCCAGCCTTGAACACCGCCAGCGATGGAGCATTCACAACTTCCCTGGGCAACCCACTCCAGTGCCTCACCACCCTCACAGGAAATATTTTCTTCCTCATATCCAATCTAAACTTCCCCTTTTTAAGTTTGAACCTATTACCCCTTGTCCTCACACTACAGTCCCTCATGAAGAGTCCTTCCCCAGCATTTTTATAGCCCCCTTCAGATATTGGAAGGTTGCTATGAGGTCTCCATGCAGCCTTCTCTTCTCCAGGCTGAACAGCCCCAACTTTCTCAGCCTATCTTCATACAGGAGGTGCTGCAGTCCCCTGATCATCCTCGTAGCCCTGCTCTGGACTTGTTCCAACAGTTCCATGTCCTTTTTATGTTGAGGACACCAGAACTGCACACAATACTCCAGGTGGGGTCTCAGGAGAGCAGAGTAGAGGGGCAGGATCACCTCCCTCGACCTGCTGGTCACGCTTCTTTGGATGCAGCCCAGGATACGGTTGGCTTTCTGGGTTGCGAGTGCACACTGAAGCCGGCTCATGTTCATTTTCTCATCAACCAACACCCCCAACTCCTTCTGTGCAGGGCTGTTCTGAATCTCTTCCCTGCCCAACCTGTAGCTGTGCCTGGGATTGCTCTGACCCAGCTGTAGGACCTTGTACTTGGCATGGTTAAACTTCATCAGGTTGGCATCAGCCCACCTCACAAGCGTGTCAGGGTCCCTCTGGATGCCATTCCTTCCCTCCAATGTATCAACCGAACCCCACAGCTTGCTGTCATCAGCAAACATGCTGAGGGCGCACTCAATCCCACTGTCCATGTCACCGACAAAGATGTTGAACAAGACTGGTCTCAACACCCATCCTTGAGGGACACCACTCGTTACTGGTCTCCAGCTGGACATTGAGCCATTGACCACAACTCTTTGTGTGCTGCCATCCAGCCAGTTCTTTATCCACCGAGTGGTCCACCTATCAAATTGATGTCTCTCTAATTTAGAGACAAGGATGTCATGTGGGACAGTGTCTAACATTTGCACAAATTCAGGTAGATGACATCAGCTGCTCTACCCCTGTCCATCAGTTCCATAGCCCAGTCTTAGAAGGCCACCAGATTGGTCAGCAGGATTTCCCCTTAGTGAAGCCATGCTAGCTGTCACCAAGCACCTTGTTGTTTTTCATGCGCCTCAGCATGCCTTCCAGGAGAATCTGCTCCAAGATTTTGCCAGGCACAGAGGCAAGACTGGCTGGTCTGTAGTTCCCGGGCTCATCCATTTTCCCTTCTTGAAAATGGGGGTTATATTTCCCTTTTTCCATTCATTGGGAACTTCACCTGACTGCCATGATCTTTCAAATATGATGGACAGTAGCTTAGCAACTTCATTTGCCAACTCCTTCAGGACCCATGGAGGGATTTCATCAGGTCCCATGGACTTGTATATGTTCAGGTTCCTAAGATGGTCTCAAACCTGATCCTCTCCTACAGTGGGCCCAAGGTCTTCATTCTCACAGACCCTGTGTCTGCCTTCCAAGACTTGGGTGGTTTGGTAAGAGCATTTGCTGGTGAAGACTTAGGCAAAGAAGTCGTTAAGAACCTCAGCCTTGTCCAAATCCAAGGTAGTCAGTTTTCCTGACAGCTTCAAGAGAGGGTCCACATTGTCTGTAGTCTGTCTTTTATTTGCTATGTACCTATAGAATCCCTTCCTGTTATCCTTAACATCCCTAGCCAAGTTTAATTCTAAGTGGGCCTTAGCTTTCCTGACCTGGTCCCTAGCTTCCCAAACAACATCCCTGTATTCTTCCCAGGCCGCCTGTCCTTGCTTCCACCTTTTTTCCTTCAAATTTTCCTCAGCAGCTCCTTATCCATCCAAGGAGGTCTCCTGGCCCTCCTGCAGCACTTCCTTCTAGTAGCGATGTATCGCTCCTGAGCTTGCAGCAGGTGATCCTTGAATATCAACCAAGAGTCTTGGGTCCCCCTGCCCTCTAGGGCTATATCCCATGGAACCTTACTAAGCAGGTTCCTGAAGAGGCCAAAGTCTGCTCTCTTGAAGTCCAGGGCAGTGAGCTTGCTGCACACTCTTCTCACTGTCCTGAGGATCTCGAATTCGACCATCTCATGATTGCTGCAATCAAGGCTGCCCTGGAGCATCACATTTCCAACCAGCCCTTCCCTGTTGGTGAGGACGAGGTCAAGCATGGCACCTCTCCTTGTCAGCTCCTCTATTACTTGCAGGAGGAAGTTGTCTTCCACACAATCAAGGAACTTACTGGATTGCTTGTGCCGGTCCGTACCGTCCCTCCAACAGATATCAGGGTGGTTGAAGTCCCCCATGAGAACAAGGGCCTGTGAGCGTGAGGCTGTTCATACCTGTCTATAGAGCACTTCATCTACCAAGTCCTCTTGGTCAGGTGGTCTGTAACAGATCCCCACAATAATGTCTCCCATCGCTGTTCTCCCTTTAAGCCTGACCCACAAACTCTCTGTCAACTGCTCACCTGTCCCCAAACAGAGTTCCATACTCTCCAGCCTATCCCTAACATAAATAGCAGCTCCCCCTCCCCGCCTACCGTGCCTGTCTTTCCTAAAGAGCCTGTAACCTTCCATTCCAACACACCAGTCATAGGAGCCATCCCACCATGTTTCTGTGATGCCTATGATGTCATACCCCCGTAGACAGGCACACATCTCTAATTCCTCTTGTTTGTTCCCCATGCTACGGGCATTTGTATAGAGACATCTGAGCAGAGCTCCAATTAAAGCTGGCTATTGGCTGGAGCAGCTGGAATATCTCTACATTGCTCTGGACTTTTACTATAGGTGCTGGCAAGTGACTGGGTGTGTTGGGATGGAATGATGCTCCCCTCCCCCAACACATCCAGTTTTCATGATTTCATAAAATGTAAACAAGCAATTAGCTGGTTAAATTTTCTTTTCTGTTGTACAGAACCCCCTTGCTCTTGGGAATCCAATGAGTACAAAGAAATTTTTTCTTTTACAGGTGTTTCTCTCTAGCTCAAAATAATACTGAGTAGTACAAAGCATCTCTCAGTACAAACCATCTCTGGGGCCTGGGAACAGTAGGGGCTCCCCATGGTGGATGTGAGCTGGTAACCAGGGTCTGTCCCATCTCCCCAGCCAGCTTCAGGGCTGCTGGGGGCGCTGGGAAATATCACAGAGAATCAAATGGGGTTCTGGAAAACAAAGGAAACAGAGTTTAAGCGTGTCTGTCTTTTTCTCTCCTTTCTCCCAGCCTTTCCCCTCCCTGGGTCTCTGTCCTCCAATAGGTCAGTTCCTAGAGTGTTAAGCAGTCTCCCACCTACTCCATCCGTGACACATCCAAACAAGGAGCTCTGCTCACTTACACTGCAGGAGCAGAGAGGGGAGGGAGTTGAGTTGAGCCATGCAGACCCAGACATTGCGCTGGGAAGAAGGAAGGCTAGGAACAATCACACTGAAGTTGCATTTACTGATCTTCCACCACTTTAGGAATGGTTTTAAGGGCAGCTGTTTCTGTGAGAGAGCTGGAATTCTACGCTTCCATGGAGATTTCTTGGCAGAAGCAGCTGGTGCACAGTTGGCTAATGACTGTAGTTGGATTGCTTGGCAGTGTCTGTATCTTGGACACCCTTTCATCGCACCATTTAAGCACTGATGCAGTGGGACGTTGCCTGCCCTGGGCAACTGTATGTTCTTTCTGTGCTGTCATGGTTTAAGACTAACTCACGCAGACTCTGTCTCTCACTCACTCCGCCCTCTTTCTTCCCCCCACTCCCAGAGGGATGGGAAGGAGAATCGAAAAGAATGTAACTCCCACAGGTTGAGATAAGAACAGTTTAGTAACTAAAGTATAACACAAACCACTACTGCTACCACCAATAATAATAATGACAAGGCAAATACAAGGAAAGAATACAATAGCTCACCCCTTCTAATACAAAGCCCGACCACTCACTTCCCCCTCCTTCTTCCCCCCCACTCCGAGGGGGGGGGGGGGGGAATTGGGAGAAGAATCAAAAGAATGCAACTCCCACTGGTTGAGATAAGAACAGCCCAGTAACTAAGGTATAACACAAACCACCGCTGCCACCACCACCACCAACAATGACCAGGGAAATACAAGGGAAGAGAATACAATTGCTCATCACTCGATGACCAAGCTGTGAACTGAACTCTTCCGGGTTCCTGCCCCCAGTTTTACGTCCTGGGCATGATGTGCTGTGGCATGGAATAGCTCTTTGGTCAGTTTGGGTCAGGTGTCCTATCTCTGCCTCCTCCCGGCTTCCCCCCCCTCCCTGGCGGAGCATGAGACTCAGAAAGTCTTTGGTCAGACCAAAACATTCTAAGCCATAACTATAAACATCGGTGTTATCAGCGCTGTTCCCAGACCAAAAATTGAAAACAGCACTGCACCAGCTACTACGAAGGAGAAAAATGACTGCTGCTGCTGAACCCATGACATGTGCCTAAGTCTGGTCCTGGGAAGTGCTATCAACTTCCAGCATATGGGTCTTCCGAATTATGCATCTTGCAATGGGTGGACAGGGTCAAGCACATCTGTCCAGTGATGGGCTCTCTTTCTTCAGCTGGTACCTCAACTGTGTGGTTACTTGTGTACCCAAGGCAAAGCCCTATGTTCCCACCCTGAAGATCTCCTGAGCCTGTAGAGCAGGCAGCAGAGAAGCACCTCTCAATCTGATGCTCTCACAGATTATGCGCCTTAGTAACACAATAAGGAAGTCTGGGTTTTGTGGTTTTAGGGTTTGGGTACTTTTTGTTTTTAAACTGAAATATACTGCAACAAAACAATCCGAACAGCCCACAAAGACAGTGGTGTTACCACACAGATGAGGGATCTGTCCTACACAGGGGATTTCTTTGCTGAGGCTTTCAAAATATAGAAACAAATTAAAAAAAATAATAATCCTGAAGCAAAGCTGGTGCTATTAATGGTGCTACCATAGTCTATTATCATCATTTTCCATTGAGTGTTATATTAGTTCTTTGCCCTCAGATAGGAAAGGGATACCTTAATCCCATTCCTACTCCCAGGAGGAGATTGGTGACAGCTAAATGGCTTCACTAAGGGCAAATCATGCCTGACAAATTTGCTGGCCTTCTATGACAGGGTTACAGCACTGGTGGACAAGGGAAGAACTATTGATGTCACCTACCTGGAGCTGTGCAAAGCATTCAACACTGTCCCACATGGTATCCATGCCTCTATACTGGAGAGACATGGATTTGATGAATGGACTACTTGGTGGATAACGAATTAGCTGGATATTCCCACTCAAAAGTGTTCTAGTCAGCAGCTGGAGCACGTCTTCTGTGAAGACAAGCTGAGAGAGCTGGGCTTGTTCAGCCTGCAGAAGTTTCAGGGGAGACCTTATAAAAGTCTTTGAATACTTAAAGGGGGCTTACAAGAAATCTGGATAGAGTCTTTTTACAAGAGCATGTAGTGACAGGACAAGGAGGAATGGCTTTAAACTGAGAGAAGGGAGATTTAGATTTGATATTAGGAAGAAATTTTTTACTGTGAGGATGGTGAGGATCTGGCACAGGTTGCTCAGAGAACTTGTGGCTGCCCCATCCCTGGCAGCGATCAAGGCTAGGTTGGATGGGGCTTTGGGCAACCTGGTCTAGTGGAAGGTGTCCCTGCCTATGGCATTAGGTTGGAACTAGATGATCTTTAAGGTCTTTTCAAACCCAAACCATTCTATGATTCTATGATAATTTTCTCATACAAGTATTGTTTAGGAGATAAGTGTTCAGGAGACAGTTTTCTCATAAGTCTATTTGTTGCCTTCAAATTATCTTGCTACATCCTTCAGCTTAGCATGCTCTAAATGTTGCTCACAGCCGTTTACAAACCAAAAATTTCCTCCCACTTTTCATCACTTCATATCTGTGGTAGATGAAAAAAATAGCTTCAAATATGTTTGCTGACAGGTATCAGATAATTGAAAGAATGTAAACCCCATGGATTGAGATAAGAACAGTTTAATAACTAAAGTACATTATATTACTACTACTACTATAACTAATAATAAGAACGATAAGGAAAATAACAGGAGGAGAGGATATAAAACTAAGAGGGGAAAGGAAAAAAACCCCAATAAATACAAGTGGTGCACAACGCAATTGCTCACCACCCACCAACCAATACCCAGCTGAGCAGTGATTTGCCCCTCTGGGTGACTACCCTAGTTTATATACTGGGCATGATGTGTTGTGGTATGGAATATCCCTTAGGCTAGTTTGGGTCAGGTGTCCTGTTTCTGCTCCATCCTGGCTTCTTGTGCCCCTCCTTTTTCTCAGAGCATGATTGACTGAAAAGTCCTTGATCAGAGTAAGCGTTACTTAGCAACAACTAAAACATCGGTGCATTATCATCATTGTTCTCAGACTAAAGCCAAACACAGCACTGCACCAGCTACTAGGGAGAAAATTAACTCTATACCAATGAAACCTGGACAGTATCCATACCTTATTCCATATCATTCATGTCATGCCAGGTATCACGCTTCCCACCGTCACTTTTCCTGTCTTTTGATAGGTATAAATATATATACACACAGATATCATTTCCCTAGTCTACAGACCATCTCTACAAATGTTTGTTGAGTTCATTCAGTCCAGGACTTGGGGCTCCATCTGTTGTAACAGTCTCTCTGAACAGAAAAGATGGATGGTGTGTGGTGTTGGATTGTTGCATGCTGAAGCTCATCCCAATTCCATTACAGCTGCACTTCCTCAGTTTTGTCAAAGTTAATTCTTTGTTAAAGTGGTGATCAGAAATGTGTCAGGTTCAGATCCTCAAATCTGGAGAGATGGAGATGGGTGCCACGAGGTGCTCAGCGCAGTGATGGGTGTATAGTGGCCATGGAAGTGATAATATCAGATGTTATAGGTCATCATACAGTTCAATTCACTAGTCATTTTCACCCAAAATCAAATCTCCTTGAGATACAAACTGGACTTCACACATCCTTCCTCCAGGTGAGCCCAGGTCCCTGAGCAAAAGCAATCCCATGAGTGACTTTGTCTTTGCTGAAGCAGGAATAACCCAGAGTGTTTTCCCCAGAAAATTCTTTACGTACACCACAGGAACTTTATCTCCATCTACAGTATGTAAAAGTTCTGACTGGGCTGGGCCAGCCCTGTTGGCAGATCCTCTGGTGTCGACCAGCCAAGTGGCCTTTGGTAAATGTGTATCCCAATGTTTGAAAGTCCCACCACCCACGGCTCTCAGTGTAGTTTTTAATAGCCCATTGTACTGTTCGATTTTCCCAGGGGCTGGTGCAGGCTAGGGGATGTGATATACCCACCCAATGCCATGCTCTTTGGCCCAAGTGTCTATAACATTGATCCAGAAATGAGTCCCACTGTCTGACTCACTTCTCTCTGGGGTGCCGTGTCACCACAAAATCTGTTTCTGAAGGCCCAGGATAGTGTTCCGGGCAGTGGCATGGGGCACAGCGTATGTTTCTAGCCATCTGGTGGTTGCTTCCACCATGGTAAACACATGGAGCTTGCCTTGGCAGGTTGGTGGGAGTGTGATATAATTAATCTGCCGGGCCTCCCCATATTTGTATTTCAGCCATCATCCTCCATACCAAAGAGGCTTTAACCATTCAGCTTGCTTAATTGCAGCACATGTTCCACACTCAGGAATAACCTGGGCAATAGTGTCCATTGCTAAGTCCACCCCTCAATCATGAGCCCATCTGTATGTTGCATCTCCGCCCTGGTGGCCTGAGGTGTCATGGACCTACCGGGCTAAAAATAATTCACCTTTATGTTGCCAATCTAAGTTCATCTGAGCCACTTCAATCTTAGCAGCTTTATCCACCTATTGGTTGTTCTGATGTTCCTCAGTGGCCCAACTCTTGGCTACATGAGCATCTATGTGGTGTTCCAATGGCATCCAAAGGATATTAAAAAAGCTTTAAAATTTTCAGATGCTACTGTAAATAGCCTGGTGGTGAAGGGGAAGATGTGGGAAGATGTCTCCTCCACATGTTGGCCCTCCGAGGAGAAAAGGCAAAAGGTATAATTATTAATAGTTTCAATTAGATGGCTCCAAAAATATAGAGGTGATGACAATGCTGAATACACATACCAGATTAGTTTCACAACCAGCAATTCTATTGTATTGCAAGCCATTACTATAAAGTACACCAAAGAGAGAGCCTTACTCCAGGTCCCATGGATGATAAATATCACTGCAGGGAATGCATACTGCAAGCAAAGTATTAGATAATGCAATTCTGAGACCAAGCTTGACCAGTTCTGAGAGCAAATAAAAGATCTGTTTTTATCTCAACCCTTCCAGCCCCATGTTGGGTGCCAAAAAATGCTATCATGGTTTAAACCCAGTCAGTGACTAAATATCACACAGCTGCTCACTCACTCCCAAGTCTTTTCCCTCTCTAAAGGAGAATTGAAATAATGTAAACCCCATGGGTTGAAATAAGAACAGTTTAATCACCAAAGTACAATGTGTTACTACTACTACTACTACTAGTGATAATAATGATAAGGGAAATAACTAGGGGAGAGAATATAAAACTAAAAGAGGAAAGGAAAAACGCCCAATAGACAGAAGTGATGCACAATACAATTGCTCACCACCCGCCGACCAATACCCAGCCCAACCTAAGTGCGATTTGGACCTTCTGGGTGGCTACCCTCAGTTTATATACTGGGCACAATGTGATGTAGTATAGAATACCCCTTTGGCTAGTTTGGGTCGGGTGTCCTGTTTCTGCTTCCTCCTGGCTTCCCTTGTCCCCTCTCACTGGCAGAGCATAAGAGACTGAAAAGTGCATGATCAGAGTAAGTGCTACTGATCAACAACTGAAACATCAGTGTGTTATCAGCATTGTCAGACTAAAGCCAAAACATAGCACTGCACCAGCTACTAGGGAGAAAATTAACTCTACCCGGTCAGAAACCTGGACATAAGAAAAAACCAAAAATATCCAAATAACCAAAATTATTAATGGAAAATATAATCAAACAGAGAGAGGCTTTTGAAGTTAGGTTCTTGGGGAATTGTCTTTACAAGAAACGTTATTCTCTCTGTTTGCAAGAGGGAAAAAATATGAAAAACTTGTAAATTGCTGCTGTCCTTGTTGCAGCTAGGGTAGAGTTAATTTACTTCAGGTAGCTGGTTCAGTGCTGAGTTTTATCAAGAAGGTATACACATTTGAAAAAATTCAGGTTGCTTCTTTCTCTTGCATGCCATTACGTCACTTCTTCAATAATTGCTATTGTATCTTCGGTTTCATGCATTATTGATTGATTCTTATATTCTGTCTATTAAAAGAAGAATAAAAAATTTTGTTAGTGTTTCATGCACGAGATTAGCCATGAGTTTACAATTTCTAAATTTCCTGTCATTCAGGGAGTTGTAATTTGTTATATAGAAGCTACAATGGGAGTCCGTCAATGGGAGGAAGTAGATATGTCTAGGTCTCTCTTCCAAGATGAGCTCATTAGAGTGGAACAAAAGACTTTTCAACTCAAAAGCCAGAAAACTCATATTTTTAAACATAGAAATGTTAACATGAGGAAGAAACAGAAAATAAAAAGATGCATATAGGCCCACCAGTGATCCAGTGTGTCCTTGCAGATACGTTCTTGCTTCCAGACCTGGCTGTAGCTGACTAAAAGACTGCATATTGCAAATTGGATGAAACTGCAACATGCTCTTTAGATGGGCAGTTCTACATCTAGATGGCTGGGTTTTGCTGTCTGTCAGTTGCTTCTTCTTACAAATCTCTCCAGCTCTTTGCATAAGCTAGAACCTCTTAGCTCTCTATTATACTTTATTGCTTACCATACCCTAAAATCCTTTCCTCCTTCAACATCATTGCCAAATGCCAACATGGCTGTCAATATCTGCTATGGCACAACTGTTTTTGTCCAGTAGTAGATTTCTTTGTCCCTTTTCTCCTCACAGCTGGCCAACAGTCTGTGTTATTAATGTGCTGAGAAGTTTATGCTCAGCACTATTCTAGTGATAGGATGTGGCTTATGGGGAGAGCAGGGTGAATATGTAATTTCTCCAATGCTCCAGGTAGGTGAATGACCACAGTTTCAGAATGGAAAATGAAGAAAAGAAGAATAATTTGCATATTGACCTTCTCTTTCAATATCTCAAAAACAAAAAAAAGAAAATTTATCCTTACTTCTGTGCACCTTTCTGGCACTTAGGTCATACCTTTGAGACTGCAGTGGATCCTTAATTACAACAAATTTCAGGCAAATGGAAAGAAGACATACCGTGAAATCCATTGGATAGTGCTCATGGAATGGGTCTCTTGGCCATGGTATTGTAGCAGATACTTTTTTCAAATAAGTTCTTCTACAGTGACATAAAGGGTTGGTGAAGGAAAAATGTTAGTGTAACTGTATAATAATGCTCCTGAGGTATTATTTTACTCCTCGAGGACAAAAGTAATGAAAAAGTAAGTGCAAAATTACATAGACTGAATACAATGGTGCAATTTCATTGTTCAGAATTTGATTATGATAGTTTATTTTATTACTTACCAGAGAATGGTTGCAAATTGCTTTTTTAAGTATCTGAATGTGAAATATCCTCAAAGCAAAAAAACATTGCAGGGTCTGATGTTAGGAAAGCAGTAATGATATAAGGCCTTGTCCTAGTATCGGAAAGTTTTGTGTTATACTGATCAAGTGTATAAGAAGGCTAGGAACCAGAAATACAGAACCAATTTGAGGGTCAAGTTTCCTGCTATATTTCCATGCTGATTTTTCCCCTCCCTCCTCTCATTTAGAAAGAGGCCAGATAATTTCTTTTGGGGAAAGTGGTGTTATTTCAGCTACAGAATAAAATCTTTGGACAAGAAATAAAGCTTACACTGTGCAGAGAAAAAGTACAAGGCCTGCTGCCAGCACTGATATCAGAGATAGAATATATGATGAAGTAGATGTAAGTTGGCTTGTTCCTGAAAGACAAGAAGTCATCAAAATGTTCATTAGTATCACAGAAGTGGAATAATTGCACATCTATGTGCAATCTGCTTTGCATTATCGCATCAAGCACCAGTATGAAGTCACTTCTTTAGCTTAGCACCTCATTCCCCCTTAACATGTGAAGGAATGAGGCGGCTGACAGTATGTGGACTATCTGTGGTGATTTGAGATGTTACCAAGCATTTGGTGAGGAACTGAGGCCTACAGAGTACTTCAAAATCCGAGATGGCAGAGCATTAGCAGAGGAAAACAGAAGTTTATAAAGCCAGAGGTATAAATGGTAGAAAGAAAAGAGCTGGCTACAGATCTCAAAGAGTTCTGCTTCAATCACTATCTCCTTGCAAGAAGCACCCACTGTCACACCAGAATGCTTGGAGAACTCATTCATATTGAGATAGGCAAATTCTTCACTTTTTATTGTAGTATATTACTGTGCAAATATCAATGTGTTTTGATCTCTAAGTATGAACTAATAAATGAGGCAGTCAAATAATAACTGAAGGAAAACTAGTGTGGAGTAGTGATTTTCATTCTTACCAAACTCTACAGGTGTACTCCACTCTCCCCAGCTGGTGCTCACTAAACAACCATTGTCAGTTGCTCTGATCTTGACGCTGTACCTTTTCTCTGCACTGAAGCTCTCAAATATGTAGGAGTTGCCTGTGATGCTGCTTTCCTAAATGCAAAGCAACTAGACTGAGAACTTTTTATTAACTAGATGTACAGATGTTAAGAATATGTCAGGTTCATTCAATCATGCAAAAAATTACAAAAGAAAATTTTACATATATTCCTGTGAGCAGACTGTAGTGAAATAACAAATAATAATAATAAAAAAAACCCAACAAAAACCAAAAACTTAGTAAAATAGGTTGGTTCACCCTAATTCTTTTTGTTTGAACATTTTTTTTGGTGGTGATATGAAGATGAAATATGCAGTATTCTTCTCTGGCTCCTTAGCCTTTGCTAAACAAAAGATATGTGGGGAAAAAAACCCAAAACAATAGTTTGTTTTCAGTCTGTAATGGGCTTATTTTACTATAAGTTAGCTCTTCAAAGATCTGGCATCCTCTTACTGTGGAAGTCTTCAAAACTGAACTGGAGTTTGACAGCCAGATTATACAAAAGTGAAAATTGCTACATATGTTGAAATTCTTCTCAGAAGAATATTGAGCCTCCTTGAAAACTTCATTATATATTTTTTTCTTTTTTCTTTACACTGGCTTAATCTTTCAGGTGGTATTTTCTTGCCTCCTCCATCTCAACGCCTTCCAAACATTATTAATAAAGAAACAAGTTCTCCACATTTTGTGTGTCTGAGTGTAATGTGGAATTACAGACCATATTTCTGCATATATATAACTGGGTAGGAATTACAAAAGATTGTAAAATGGAAGATTTCGTGACTTGCATAGAAGTTGCATGAAGTTCCACATGTGCAGGTGTTTTTTTACTATGCTTAAAAAAAAAAACATTTTAAAACTTTGAGTTTAGGAAACTTGTCAAAAGCCAGCATACAGAGTACACTGAAACTGGCAGCGAGAAACTAAAACAATTTGGTTGGAGGATGCTCTGATATAGACAAAATTTCAACCCAGCATAAACAATAGATTTATACGGTAATAAAGACTTACTGTTCTAGATGTGCTTCTGATGTTTTTCTCAGGATCAGCCTAGTAACAAGAGAAAAATTTATTTATTTTTGACCAGCTGTACAGTGGATTGAAAGTATTCCCTTAATTTGCTGCTCCTGTCTGTGATGGGCAGCAGCCTTCAGCTCATGTGCCAGAAGGACACTATGCATCAAGAAGGAGAGATTAGTCAAACAGGGAAAGAGAACTGGGTATTGTTTCTACAGTTGTATGTGTGGAAATAAAAGCATACAAAATGCTATTAGGAATCATTATTATTATTACCTTATTCTCTATGACAATTTCATATTTGAAACAAGCACGTCTTTTCACATGACTTGTGCGAGGTGGTTGCCACTGAATTTCACAACCGTGAGAAGCTTCCGTACAGTTCACAGTGACATTTAATGGAGGGGTGAGTTTTTCTACAGTAATAGAATCAGAAAGACTAATGATTAAAATCAGCTTTCTTGATTCTGCCTTGTAAAAATATAGGTAGATGTTCAAACAACTGGTTTAAAAAGTTTTAATGCAGCTTTACCAGAATTTTTATATATTTTGTATTCTGAAACAGGACTCCCTGATTTAACACTCTAGATGAGGAAACCAGAGTATCAGCAACAGCAGTAGATAAAATTAAAAAATACAAGCAATTGCTTAGATTTTACTGAATTCAACATATAATTTGGGAAAGATTTTTTATAGACTGCGTTCATATTAAGCAGAGGCAATTTTTTAATTTTTTTTTCATATTAGCAAAATTCTTCCATTTAAAAAATGAGTTTTTGCTCACAATATTAAGGTAATTGGTTCTTTTGTATTTTGTGGATGAACAGAACTATGAGATCTAGCTAGTTATTCTGCAAAATGACCCTTTTCTGTCAGAGAATAAATATTTGACTGAAATGTTCACAATTCCCAGACTTATGATTTCAGATTGTCTCTGCATTCGTTTATTTTTGTACATTCTTACATGTTTGACTTTTCAGCTATCAAGGCTGGAGAAAAGAAAAAAATCCCTAACACATGTTCTGAAAAGCAGTATTTAAAAAATGTATGGTTTTTTTCTCCAGGGATTAATTCTTCATTCCCTTAGCATAAAACTGGAAATGAAATAATGAAATTAAAAAGTCCTTACCAATTTTGTACAGGATAATCATCTTCTTATATGACTGAATGTTTTGTCCATTTCTAGAACCATTTACCAGGAAATAAGCTCTCTTATTTTCTATTGTCACGTTTTGGAATCTGCATCCTGTGTGCCTTCCATAATTATCCTTGATGTAATTCTGGCATCCTGTGAAGTCTTCTTTCCTTTACATGACATATTGTCGCAGTTAAATACTGGCAATGTCACTTGTCAGAGGGAAACCAAAATTCTCTAGATTCAAGCAGACCTAGTTACCTTGAGGTCTTCCAGTACAGGAAATATTGAGTATCTCCTGAAACATTCCTGCCCACATGCCAAGTGCAATTCATGAAGGAAACATTAAAAATGACACAGACAAAATTTTCAATTGCTGTCCCATTCATGCCTGTGGACACAGTAAGAATATCCCATGTTCACTCTGCAGAAAGACTGTATAAATGCACAAATCATGCAGATATCTGCAAACTCATTTAGTAGTTTTTAGCTACCTGATTAGTAAATCCAACTGCATATTGTCTGGGTCCTGCAGTTACTTGCTTACTTCAAGATAGCAATGATTTTATTTGTGTTGAGCCATGAGGATTATCCACCATTGTTAGAGATGCTGAAGATGTGACTACGATTTAATCAACTCTAATCAAGTCAGGCACCGTGATGTAGCGAAAGCTAATAACAAAGACAGTCAGTGTTGTATCCTTTGTTTATCTAAAGTCTTTCAATGAGACACTGACATTTTTCTCTTTCTAGTTTATACCGGAGGACTAGCTAAATTGTTCTCATGGCTTCTTGCTTAACCACTCCTCTTTTTATAACTCCATATTTGTCATTTTATCATTATTTACTTAAAAGAGAGGTAATGCCATACTCTCACGATCCTTTTCTGTAAGTAATGATGCAGTTTAGTTTCTCTGTAGTGTACTCTTCCTCCTGAACTGTCTCTCGTATTGTTTGATAATGATAATAAAATACATAGTGCAAGCATTTTAGTGTCCTCACAAGCATCCTTTGTTTCATACATGAATAACTTATTTTCCCCTATTTTGGTATGTTTAACTATATCTGAATCTTTCTTGACATACTTTATATTTTCTCATGAAAGAGGTAAGTTACTTAACAGAGTGAGACAGATGTGATGATCGTGATTGCACCCAGCTACACAACAACCCACTGTTTTAAGCACACACAGTGCCTTCTTTTGTTTATTTAGTTACTATTTTTGAGTCAGCTTAGATTGCCCATCTTTTGAGCAGATGTTGGAAACTGTAGAAGTAGTATCTTCAGAAAAATGCCAGAGTAAAGAAAATTAGCCCCTGCGATCTTTTGTAGACAGGATTTCACCTGTGGGCCTTGAACACAAAATGATTTTTACTTTAATTCAGTACTTCTTGAATAGAAAATGTATAAACTGCTCTTGATCCTTCAGCACAATAGATTAGGTAAATTGTGAAGGATTGTAGCTAACATACTTGCTATTGGAAATTAAGAAAAGGAAATTAAATTGCTTTAACCTAATTCAGAAAATGCTCTCAATTGTGGGATGGTGTTTGTCTTACCTAAGTTTACCCAAGTGCTGTGTAGATATGCCAACAGGGCATTCTATGATGCCTTAAGAATGCCTGGAAAGAAAGAAGTTTAGACACAGTTTATTCAGCCTAGTCTAGGGGAAGATGAATGAAGGCTTCGCTATGCTTATTTCTTGCAAGTCACTGAACAGATAGCCCAGGGTGACCAGTCCCAAAGGATCTCTCTCAGACTAAACTATCCACCTTGGTCAGGTGAACCCAGGAAGATTCATTCCTTTCTCCTCTTACATCATCTGGAATCCACAGATAAGTATTAAACAGAAATGCTGCCACTGATCATTTCCTACTGAAAACTGCAAAATTATTTTTGAAAATGCCTTTCATTCCTCTTTCCTATAACTGTGATAGCATTGTGTGCTTCCCTTTAGAAAAACAATTACAGTAGAACAGTATTATTTTCCACAGAGATTGTCCAAATTTCATTTCGAGTTTCAAATAATTCCTGTGCAGATTATTGATCAAAATCTTAAGGAAACTTAAAGTATTTCTGCGTGAAGTTGTTTTCTTTCTGCACTGTGGTTTTTAAACTCTCTATGAAAATTAGCTTCTGCTAGACGCTATGCAGCAGCACAGGCCACTCAGTTACCTCTTAGAGAATTCTGAATCCTGACACATGTCCACAGGAGATTATCATGTTAAGAGTTTGGAAATAGCAGTAAGGTCAAAATCCTGTTGCGGTGGTTATTCTCATCCAGGTTGATTAGAGAGCTCATCAGGTGAGAATAAAAACTGTCCAGTAACCTGCTGATTATAAGTAACATATAACCATGTAGCTTACTGTGTGTCAGTACTGCTATGATTTTTATAATCAATGAAAAGGAAGGTATGTAATTGAAAAAATCCCAAAACCTTACACTTTGTTTTTATATCACAATTTTTTGCTAAGTGAAGTATCTGTGTTGGCTATAGGGCTTAACACTAAACCTCTGAGGTTTATTTCCCAGCTTTGGCTCTGAAACACTTTGAAAGTTATTTTTGCAAGGGGGAATCTATGCAAAGGAATTACTGCTCACATGGAGGATGTGCTATTAGGGTAAAATTATGACTACATTCCTGCAGCATTTTCAGAGAACTGTGAATATGTGAAACTTTCTACTTCAGTATTGAAATTGTAATAAGAGAAAGGACACTGACACACTTCTATTCTACTGGTGTCTAAATGCAGTAAAGAAGAGATTCACTCTGCATAGTGATTTTGCTTTATGGACGTAGATAGCTAAAATTTGAACATTTCCAGTTTGACTGGGTTTTCAAGAGAAAGTGACATAGGCACTCTTCACTGTTGTAATGCAGGTCTTAACAAGCAAAATACTGCTATGTGGATGAGGTCAGTAATACTGGAAACTTTTAATTTTAGAATATATTTATATAACTATTTTCAGTCCATAGAAAAAACATATCATCAAAATATTGGCTAAGACATTAATCAGACAGAACTTGCATTTGCAGGTAGTATCTATCTACCCCTCACATTTATTTTGCACCATTAAAACTAGCAGGAATAACAAAATACAGTGTTCCTTTGCCTAGCTTCTTTGGAGGAAAATAAAAATAAAAAATAAGAAATAAAAAACAAGCAAAACCCAGAAAAGAAAATAGAAAAGAAAACCAGACAAAGACAAAAGCAAACTTACCTCCTCCTTGAAAACCCATTTCCTTGGGGTTGTTCCAGTAATGGTGCACAAAAAGGATGGAAGATGTGAATTTGGCTTGGTGATATATTTTTGTGCACTTTGGCAATGTGATTTCATTAAGTTCTTCTGAACTGCTCATGTAATAGGGTGTAAAAATCCGCCTACATCTTCCTCATTTCCGTTACCCTGTACTTCTGTAATGTGACAAGGAAAAGCATGGTCACAGCCATTGTTTTTCACCATGGAGACAAAGAGGTGAGAAAAGAAGGACACTCTCATTGTCACTTCATTTACGTATTTTTCACTCATTTCTGTCACTTATTTTTCATATAAGAGTTTGTACTAGGCAGAAGCTGAAATGAAGGTGAATATGTGTGTCTACCTTGAGGTTCAGGTATAGATCAGGTATCATCATTTCAAGCCACAACACTGTTCTCTGCATACTGCTTAGGGTCACAGGTAGTGACAGGAGAATGAGCTTAGTGCTCTGGATTTCCCAACAGCTGTTCCCAGCTTTGCACTAGCCAGACTCATTCCCTATAGATGGGTAACAAATCAACATCACCAGCCTCCACAACTTTTTCACTTGATACAAGTAATCATTTTTCTGGGCTGGGTTGAATTCAGTGCGCAGACCAGGACAAGGTCCAATACATGTACAAATGCCCCGAGTGTACCAAATCAACACTATTTCACTCATCTGTGGTGGTGCCCTGGTCCCAGGAAGGTTGCAGTGCCTCTTGTCCTCTGCAGAGTCTGAATGTCCACTTTTCAACTGCATTCAATGTTGTGAGTACACACAGTGTGGTGCTAGCACAGTCAGTTGCGGACTTCCCAGTCACAGATACCCACAACTGCTCTTGATAGTAAGCTCCGAAATGAGTAAGCCCAAGGCTTTTTCACTATTTTGACTGCTCTTGACACTGAAGAGTGTGCCTATGTCCTGAAAGGTGTTTGTCCAGCAAACCAACTCTCTGTGAACTGATAAATCTAGCAACTGTCTTTTCATATACTCCATAGCAAATTCTGATTACAGAACCTTCTGCCTTTCTCACCTTTCAATAATTTGAACAGGCAAATGAAGTTATTAAAGTAGACAACAGCATTTAAATCTGATTACTTATAATGTTCACTGAGTATACCAGTTTTACTATACATGTCTATCTCACTGAAAGAGGAGTATTAAGTCTGAACAATCTGTCCTGCTTCTGTCTGTCTGTATCTTGTACAGCTTCATTCCATCAGCCTTTGTTCTTGTGCTGTTCTGGGCAAAGGAGGAATTGGGGTGATCTTGAGATATTTCCTCTTCTTCAGGTCTCAATTCCTCAATTTTATTTATATGGTAACAACAGGACACTAGCATGTTCCCTGCTGAGACACTTAATTTCAGGACCTACAGAAGTAAGGCTTTTTGTTCTTTTTCTCACTTTCTGTTGTAGACCTATCTATAAAATTGGAGTGAATTATGTTTTTGGGATAGATTTGTATTAGCAATCCTGAAACCTCATTTTCTATAAGGTGTGTACAGCCTGTCCAGCTAGATGACAACAATACTGTGTAGGTTCAAAGCTAAACAACTGGTTCTCATAAGCGTCTGTAAGTTGCACAGAATGAAACAGGTCTTCTGAGGAAAGGATATAAGTATGTAATCACACTGATGTCAAAACTTCAGTACAGCAGGAAATACTAGTTGTTGTGTAATGGACACAGTCTATACCCTTGCTACTATTATGTTCTAGTTTAAGAAATGAAAATTTCTCAGAACATTTAATACTATTAGATTAATTGTCCAGGAAAACAACTGCAATAGTTCAGTGATTTCTTGTATTTTCAGGGTTATGTTCTCTAGTACATCAGGATTGCTGTTTTCCAAAATGTCAGTTAATTCTACATCTTGTCCTTGATCCTGTTAAGGGCAAATTGCTTAAGGAAGAAAAGGAAGTTAAAGAAATTGAAGGATTTAGAAAAGCCAGAGCAGAAAAAATTTGAACCCCATCAGTGGTACATACGAACTCCTAGATGATCAGGCACTTGGTATACACTCTCTACATTCCAATAAGGAGATAAAATAGGGGACCTGATCTAGAACCATGGGTATCACTAGGTAATTTATCATTATATCAACACATGAGCCTTCAGGTTAAGCCAGTCATTAACCAGCTGAATGGGACCACGCAGTATAAAATTAGGGATGTTTTCTTTGTTGTCAGTGACAGAGGAAGAACTTGTCCTTCTATTTGATTCAGGCCATATTATTTAATTTAGCTCCAAGATGTGGTACCTGGTGAACTTGCTCAGGAACAGGCTGCCCAGGGGAGTTGTGGAGTCTCCCTCTCTGGAGACATTCAAAACCTGCCTGGACATGTTCTTCCATAACCTGCTCTAGCTGGTCATGCCTTGGCAGTGCGATTGGACCAGATGGTCCCTAGAGATCATCAACACTAATGATTCTGTGACTCTGTGAAGTTGTACTCACTACATCTTCTCTGAAACAGTACGTGAATTGTTTGCAACTAAAACCCCAAAATCATGACCTAACTTAGGAAACAAGTGAAATTGCCAAAATGAAAGAAAATGTCTTTCCTGATGAGAGTTCTGCATAAGGTACAAACTGGCACATCTTTCAGACCAAGCACCAGGTCTTATGAAAAACCAGGTTTTCAGCTCTGTTTCTCTGTCACCATTCTATAATGTACAGAAAGATAATCATCAAGTTTTGATGCATGCTTTTATATTACTATGTTCAGGTAGAACAAAAGCTAATTGATGATTTTATGACTAGTGTGAATTCTCCACTTGGCTTCCAAGGAGATCTTATTACTTATGACATCTTGACTAGGGAAAAATCAGTCAACCCAACTCTACTCTTTAGCACTTGGGGCGAGAAGACAAGTTGGCACCAGATGTGCTGTAACACTTTGTAAGACAAGTGCGCCCATGACAATCCAGCATGCACATTAGTCATGCTCTGCTTACTGATGAGATAAAAAAACCCAAACATCAGGTGGTAGTCTACTGATGCAAGGCAGAGCACCAATTTCATTGCCTTTCTCTTTTGTATCAGCATTTCTACATCCTAAGTGTGTGTGTGGGAAGGACGTGCTTTTGCAAGTAAATGCCTGAAATAGCTTCCATGAAAACCTCTGCAAGCATCCACAGACTAACGGTCTTTCTCAGTAGATGCCGCTACTACAGGTATATTTCATGTTACTAGTGTTTTCTCCCCCAAGCTGATGAATGGCTTAAGATAAACTCACCTGTGATTTTCACCTTGAGCTCAGCTTGTAGAATTGGTTGTGCCTGTCTGCCTTTCAGAGAACTTCTGTGAATGCTGGGCTATCTGATTATTTCAGGGAAGAACTACTTTTCAAGGTCTATTTAGGTTTGCAATTCATTTCCAAATAAAATGCTAGAAATCTCTCTTTGGAAATGTACTCATCCACCATCCACTGTTTGTAAGCTGCCCTGGTTGGGATATTTTCGCTGCAATAATGAATGTAAAAAAGTGAAAGTTCACTGCGAAACTCCACTTTAAAAGAACAGGTTGGTTGGCAAAACCGATCAAAAGTTTTACATAGGTGGATGATGTTTATGCTTTTCTCAGAGTTAACAGCAGGTGAAGTAACGCAGTATGAGTGCGGGCAGTCAGCGGTTTCTTCTTAGTTAAGAGGTATTGCATCTTCTTTATTCTATTTCTTCTAAAAAGAACCAGTTTGTGTAAAAGACTCTGCAGGGAACTTTTCATTAAAGGCTTGTGGGAACAGATGCAAAAAGATATGCAGAATTCCTGTGAAAACATAGCAATAGAAAAATATCAGAACCAAAAGAAAACAAATGCTCCATTTTACTTTCAAAGGTGTGAAGAATAAAACAATCTGCAAACTGATTTCTGTGAGACAAAGTAACCCCTCCCCAAAGAAAACTCCAAGTGTGTGTTTGTCTTCCAGTGAAAGGTTTCCCCTGAAAAACAAATGCAATATTGCTAGTGGTGAAGTTGATATTAGGAGTGTTTTATGGTTTAGTTTTTGTTTCTCCTCAATGACTTCTTCATGTTAGAACAGAAGGTGATTGCATGAAAAAAAATCACACTATAAACATACCAATAAAAGTTAATGTTGTAACTTCAAATAGAAATCAAGAGATTTTCTTTGAACCTCATAGAATGCAACTGCTGAGAAAGCCAAGGGTATCAGTAAGAAAATGTAGAATTCAATTAGTCTTTCAAAGTTGATGCTGCCTTTTGCTGAAGTCCCTTCAGCAAGAAAAACACCTTCCTGAAGAAAGTGAGGGCTGAAGTACACATGCTTCAGAACATGTGAAGCAATAGTGGCACTGATCTGAGAAAAAGTTATGTTGTATATTTATTTATAGTTCTTAAAAGAACACTTGCAATAGGCATGCCCATAAACAGCATAAGCAGGAGAAATCCACAATTGCACCTAAAGTTTATTTTGACAAATTGCATTATGGTAATGTCTGGGAGGCTGAGAGACCTTGTGAATTACAGGTCAATGCATTTATCCAGTACAGTTATTGTCTTCATAAAACAGGAAATGGGAGAAGAGAAATACTTAGTTGTTCTGATTGCAGCTCTGTGGAGGAACTGAAAGAGTCCTGCTGGAGGATAAAGATAGTGCTGAGACGTCTGTGTCTACTTAACTTCTGTAATTCTTGAAACTGGACCCTGCAGATTCTCAGAACAGAATTATTCTTGGAACCTTGAGTTCAGCACTGGAGAAACTGGGTCATAATGCAACTGTTATAATGATCTGTGATACAAAAAAATGGGCTGGTATAAAAGCCATAATTTATTGTCAAATGAATTTCCTTTATTGAGAAATTGATTGAAAAAGTTAGAGCCTTCAATATTTATACAGAGCCAACAATAAATATGCAATCAATTTCAGTATAGGCAATCTAACTAACTATATGGAATGTATGAATTAATGAAAATTCTTGTCAATAAGAGTCTCAAAATCAGTGTTTGACCTAGGCATGGATGTTTTCACCAAACCATTTGTCCTGGGCTCAGCAGTAGCAATCATTTTTCTCCTTAGTAGCTGGTGCAGTGCTTTGTTTTTGACTTTTGGCCTGGGAACAGCACTGATAGCACCGATGATTTTAGTTGTTGCAAAGTAATGTTTACGCTGACCAAGAACTTTCCGAGTCACATGCTCTGCCAGGGAGGAGGGGAAACCAGGAGGAAGCAGAGACAGGACACCTGACCCAAACTGACCAAAGAGGTATTCCATGCCACAGCACATCATGCCCACTATATAAACTGGGGGCATTTACCTGGAAGGGCTAGATCACTGCTTGGGTCAGGCTGGGTATTGGTCAGTGGGTGGTGAGGGGTTGTATTCTCTTCCCTTGTTATTTCTCTTATCATTATTGTTATCGGTGGTAGCAGCAGTGGTTTGTGTTAAACCTTAGTTACTGGGCTGTTCTTATCTCAACCCGTGGAAGTTACATTCTTTTGATTCTCCTTCCCATCCCTCTGGGAGTGGGGGGAGGAAGGGGGGGACTGAGTGAGCGACTGCGTGTTACCTGGGTTACCGGCTGGGTTTAAACCATGACACCATTCAACTTGATGATGGAGTTCACCTTGATGATGGAGTTCACCTTAGCTGCTGTGTAGTCTGAAGGATGATTTGATGCATGACCAAACTATGCTTCAAATCTGACAAGCAGAGTTTATACACCTCCAAGAAACAGGGCTAAGAATATGTTGGCTGAATTTTTTTCAGATTTACAAATACCAGTAGGTCTCCTCAAACTACAGTCTGTTGATTTGGTCCAAACCCCTCCTTTTCCTTTGTGACATACATCAGAAGCCGTTTGCTTTTCTGATGAAAACATTCTGAGATGTAGCAAGGAGATTTGTTTAAACCTTTTACTCCTTCTGTTTTGCGCTTTAAAAGAAAGGGGAAATTGCAGGCAACTGCAGCTTATGATAGGCTGACCTCACATGGTAAGAAAAGTGTAAGCAGAAATTTGCTAAGTATCAATTTATCTGTAACAATGCAGAGCTGCAGACACAGCATATCTCAGTACAGGTCTATCCAGTAGGTACACCAGATAGCCCTGTCATGGGTATTACAGCACTTGGAAACTGAGAAGCTCAGCTTCTCAGTGTGGTGGTGACTAGTCCCTATGTTTTCAGCTTGCAAGAAGTATTTTTTCACTCTGTTTACTTTATTTTTTTGATTTAGCTTGCGTGTCTCTGATCCTAGGCTACCATCATGTGGCCAAAATGAGAATCTTCTCAGGTAACAGAAAAAAATCCTGATTACTCAGCCTGGAAACCAGCAAGGTACTGCCTGTGTACAAGAAGAAGGTAATGTGTAGTCCTCAGAGGACTTGAATTTGCTTCTCGACTGCACTCAGTCATCCCTCACGTGGACACTCTGCCCTTTGGTTTGTGTCTGTTTTGTTCTGCTTGATTTCTTCCCCACCCACATACTGACAAAACATATCATAATTTCTGAAAGAAAAGGTACAAATTTTCTTGGTAAGTAGCAGCACTGATCCACTCTATGCATTAAATTCAGGTTTATCTATGCTGGGCATTTCTGCTGACACATTCTAAATTTACAGTTTTAAATCAAGGGGGCCTATAGGGACTGTAGTGATAGGACAAGGGGTAATGGGTTCAAACTTAAACAGGGGAAGTTTAGGTTGGATATGAGGAAGAAATTCTTCACTGTAAGGGTGTTGAGGCACTGGAATGGGTTGCCCAGGGAAGTTGTGAATGCTCCATCCCTGACGGTGTTCAAGGCCGGGTTGGACAGAGGCTTGGGTAGCATGGTTTAGTGGGACGTGTCCCTGCCCATGGCAGGGGGGTTGGAACTAGATGATCTTAAGGTGCTTTCCAACCCTAACTATTCTATGATTCTATGATGTGAATCCTTTGATATAGTCCCCCATGACATTCTTGCCTCTAGATTAGGGAGCCATCAGTTTGAGAGATGGAAGATTAGATGGCTATGGAATTGGCTGGTTGGGTGTACCCAAACACTTACAGTAGTCAATAGCTCAACGTAAAAGTGGAAGCCAGTAATAAGTGGAGTCTTTAAAGGGTCTGTACTGGGAGCATATCAATGGCATAGATAGTGGTATTGAGTGTGCACTCAGCAAGTTGTTGGACAACACCAGGCTGAGCGGTGCAGTTGATTGGCTAGAGGAAAGGGATACCATCCAGAGCTTGGCAGGTTTGATGAGTTGTCCTTTGCAAACCTCCTGATGCTCAACAAGGCCAAGTGCAAGGTCCTGGGTTGGGATAATCCCAAGCATAAATACAGGCTGGGAGATGAAGGGATTGAGAGCAGCCCTGCAATGAAGGACTTGAGGATATTGATGGACATGATCTGACAGCATGTACTTGCAGCGCAGAAAGTCAGCTGTATCTTGGGATGCATCAAAAGGAGTATGTTCTCCACTGAAAAGACATTTTTTCATTTAAGAATTCCTCTGTCTTTTAAACTGCAATGACAATCATCTGGTTATTATTAAGAAGAAAATATTCATCAGTCTGAAATTGTGGCTATACAGCCGTTGCATAAATACTTTCATTTCTTTCCCATGCACTCACTATTTGACTCACAGAGAACTGTGCTCAGGTTCTTCACTCTTTTCCAGGCTAGGAAAATTGTGCGAGAAATTTGTATTGTGTAAGCTATGTATTGCATAAGAAAATAATAAGGAAGTAAATAAATGATGTTCTTCCTCTGCATTTCTGCATTTTTTAGTAACTGTGGACTTATCATGTTCTAATCTTTACTTTCTAGTAAAGTTTTACGTAAAGGCAATTTTCTTCAAAGAAGTACCTCATTCATGAGCTGTTGCTCAAGCTTGAGAGATATGCTATCTGAGCTAGTTCAGTCGTGTTCTGCTGTAGATTTACTGGAGCTGGTTGGAATAGTATACAGGAAAGCCCCTGATATCCTCTTACAGAGGCTACCCCTGCAGTCCTGGCAACACCTATCACCACATCTAGCCACCTACACCTAATTATGTTAAAATAAGTTTTTAGTGCTTTGCTTTCTCTTCCTATAATAAACAGAACAGTGAATTGAAATTGCGCTAGAGCTCAACAGCACTTTTTCTGAGGTGTCACCTGTGTACAGTCATTGCACCAGCAAAATAGTTAGAGGTCAGACTGTGCAGGGACGTTTCTTGCTCCTTCACTAAAATACTATGCTTGTCAAAAATTATGATCCAGTCAAGACAGGTCACTACCCATTTTAGGAGAAGATAAAGAGTTGAATAGCTTTCATGTAATGTACTCAAAAAGAGGCTTTGGTTTAAGTATGAGGCTATTATCCCAAATCTGAGATCCTAATAGATATCTACAGGTCAGTTGTCACAGAAAAGTCATTCCAAACCCACAGTGTAGAAGTCATCTCTTATGTTAACAATGTAAAAATTATATCCAAGTCTGATCCAGAGTCTCAGCCAAGAGTGCAAGACTCTGAGTTATCCAGGGGATAATTCAATTTGCTCTGCCTTATGGGATGAGATTATACCTGTAATAGGCGCCTAAGTCCTAACAAGTTCACTAATACTTATTCTTTTTGAGCAGAACTCAAGGTTATGAGCCCAAACTTAAGGATCTTTGACAGATACCTAAGTAATTGCAGTTGAATCTTAACTTCCTGATGTAGAGATAGATTTTTGCACAGTGCCACAAACGGCTTCTCTGCTAACACCTGTACTGGTAGTTTCAGTAGTGAGGTTACCTACTACAAATTAGCCAGCTCTAGAATGTTTGCATAGTGTTTACTCTATCTTCCCCTTATGTTTTTCCAGCTACTGGAACACTTACAGTGGTTCTTCAGAAATAAATTTTGTAAAATGAAGGAACAACTCCTTAAAAGGAAAAAAAACATTTAGGCACATACACTTTCAGAAAAAAATGAAATGAAAGTGGCTAAATTAATATAGCTCATCCTAATGTGGGGTGCAGTTTAACAGAGTGATGAGAAGCCGGACTCAGCAGCCACCTTTGAATCCTCTTACATCAACAGAACTGGTACTCCTTGCATGATCAAATGCAATACTAAGGGTTGGAAAGGGAAGTAGCAGTGGGGACTGACCAGCAATCTGACTAATTTACTAGTTAGCTGATCTGGCTGTATATGAGGAGTTGAGTAAGCTGATCTGTGGGAAAAGGGCAAGTGACATTGGGCTGAGTGCAGGAGAGGATTTGAAAAATTTAGGCAAGCTACAGCTTTAAGAAATCACCTCAGAATGAGAAGCATATCTCACTGGGCCTCTCCAACATGTTAGATGGGGAATTACCTAAGCTTCGCAGCTGGAAACATCACTGTAGAAGGCTGTATCCTCTCATCTCCATCAGAAAAGTGCATGTCTTTCTTGTGGGAATGACGGAGTGAATCATGGAGAGATCGCAACATCTGTGAACCTCTGACAAAGGTAGGTCTTAACAGCATTCCTTTTTTAAAGTTCAGGCAAGCTAATGCACTTCTCTCAAATTCTTCCCAGAGGCAGAAAACCTCATCTTCCTCTTCTGTCGAGGAAGTCAGGGCTACAGCAGCCCCACTCTGACTGAAAGATTTTAACCCAAATTCTTCCTCCACATCCACAAGTTTGTAGCTGATAAAGTATATATATAAAGTATCCTGCTGTCAGTGCTTGACTATCTGATCAGGAATATTAGCATAAATTAGCTATCAGATGCCAATATGTATGCTCTTAAGTGTTTATAAATTTTCTCTGTTTTAGGCTATGTTTCATGAGTTCCATTGAAAGAAGGATCAAAGTTATGAAATATAGTTTATTTTTTATAATACAGCAGGGTCTCTTCCTAGAAATATTAGTGATGCATGTCTATGGTTTTCAAGCTAAAAGGTAAGTCATTTGTTCAAGCCTTATTCTTTAAGGCTGCTCGCCATCACAATTATTGTGATTCATCCCTGATCCGACCTTCATCACAGAATGAATTTGTGTGCTGGATGAGATATCAGTTACTCATCAGTGTTCTGAATTTTTCTATGTAGTTCACAAAATGTGAAATGGAAATTCCAGAATAGTAACAATTCCTAGCTATTTCAGTTATTTCTGGTGTAATTGGGAAAACTTGTACAATCTTTCCATGCCTCAGTTCCTCACTCAGAAAACATTAGAGATCTGTTCTTTCTCAACTTACCCTCCGTTTTCTCTCACTCATTAAAAGTAGTGCATATCCTAAGTTAGGTGTTAAATGTGTCTTATTTAGCCTAATGGATTTGTAATCACAATGCTACCAATACTACCTTTATAATTCAAACTTTTCACTGATTCCTTCTGATTAGGTGAGAACAATCATGCTTACATTAGTATTGAACTCCTTTGTAGGGCTCATTCCCACCCTTGATGCAGTCAGTATACCTTATAGTGTATTCCAAACCTGCACATTGCTGTCTCATAAATCTCTGCACGTAGGAATTGACTGTAATTTATATTAACATATACAGATGTATTAAAGCAGAGAAACTAGAACAAAGGCATTGTATCTGGATTTTACTTTCAGCATCGACAAATGGCTATTTGCTGTAGCTGAAAATTTTTGGAAATCAAAGAGGCATCTTCTCCAAGATATTGCATTCTTTGGCAAGCCTTGTATTGATATATATGGACACATACATCTACCTAGTTTGAAAAGTGTTCCAAAAGTGATATACAACAAAAGAAACATTACATTTTGATACTGTATCTGCAGGGTAGGAGGCCACATGAACAATTGCCATCAGTATTGTGTGAAACAGAAGCATGAAATCAACTTCAAAACAGGACTGAGAAACCCAAATGGGTGAATAGCAATTTAGTCACTGCAGGAGAAAACTGCAATGTCAAAATTCCCAATTCCCTTCTGTTCAGCAGCATGTATCACTTTCAGGACACTACCTTACTGATATCCTTTAAGCCTGCCTCACAACCTCTCTGCAGTAAAAGATTTTCATCTTCACATCAGTGCAAATCAAAAGATGAGATTTTCTGTAAACAGAAGTGGAACAAAAGAGCACCCCAAATATCCCCATCACGTGATTGCAAACATGAGTTGTACTAATACAACAAACTAGACTTCAAGGGATTCTGAGAAGGGAAAAACCATGCCCTTTAGTCACATGCATGGGACTTCACTGGAAATAGCTCAACACAGGGTTCAGATGACTACAACGGAAAGGGCCACTATGTACTAAGCATTGCTTAGAGTGCTGGCTTTGTGTGTTGTTTGCAGCAATTTCTTTTTACAGGCAGCTAAACATTTGGTGACGTACTGCAAAATGCACTGGTTTATGGATATTTTTAATCATATGACATGCAATTTTGATCAACCCACATTCATATGCGGTTCAAATACAGCACTTTGATGAACCAGAATGATTGTTCAGTTCAAGATTCTACTAAAGATGGAAAGAAGTGTTGAATTCGTCCCGTTCTTGCATTTTTGAATAAATTAACAATGTGTAGGAAAAAAGAAAAAGTGTTAAAAGATAAAAACAAAACAAAAAAACACAAAGTCCCCAAAACCCCCTTCCTGAGGTGTAGTTTTCTTCCTTCTTTAATTATTTGAAATTATAAGAAAACTCCAGAGAAGACACCATCAAAATGAATGGCTTTTCCCTGAAGTCAGCAATGATAGTGTATTATTGGTGTAAGAAAATGGGAGGAAACAGGATGCAATTACTAATGTGCTACCATCAATTCAATGTACAAATCACACTTGAAACAGGTAGAATGCACATGTTTTGCTAATAAGCAGAAGATAAAATGGGAAAATATGTTTTTTACATTTTAAAAATGAAGTCCTGGTCTTGTAGTCAGATCTGCTACTTATTACCATTGGATTTGAGATTCTAAGCCCCAGTCTTAAATACAACATACTTCTAAATATAGTCAAGGTTCTCAAGAAGCATTTACCTCCCTTTATCTCTGTTTTTGTTAGAAAAGAATGGCTTTTGTACCACTGCCAGTGTGAGCTCATGTCTGATATACTCTAGAACAAGGGATAGGTTAGATTCATGATATTAAAGCTGTTGGTTTGGCCTTACACTGTATAATTGCATTATCTAGCGCTAACAGTAAAAAAAACACATGGACCTTAGTACATTCTTTTCTATTCCAAAGCCAAAATGAATTTATTAAATCTGTGTATAAGGGAATATGTCTAATCCAGTCACATTAATCACAGCAAAAAATGTTATTAAAAAACTGGAGGCATGTGTTGTACACCCAAGATGCAAAGCAGCAGTTTTTAAGGCTTTAATGAGCAAGAAGTTGAAACATTCCACTGGGCTTTTGTATGACGTGATTCTGGCTGTGAGGTGTTTTTTTTGTTGTGGTTGTTTGTTTGCTTGTCAGGGTTTTTTTAAACATGTATTTTTAACACACATACTGAAAGAACAAAAATATATCCATATTTAAATGTAACAACCTCTGCTTAGGATGAGGGTGAAGACCCTTAGGCCTCTACCACTTCACCTAACAAGCCATCAGAGTAAGGGCGATGCGTGGGATACTTCCTTTGTCAGCATTTCTCTGTTAAGTGCCCAGTAGCTAAAGATGGGGAGAAGCAAAGAAGAAGAGCCAGCTTCTGTGCTCTGGAGGTGATCGCACCAGTTAGTAAATGAAAGAAAAACTATTTCTTGATCTCTTCAGCGTTTTTGTAGCAGTGTTTGTAAAATGAGAAGTTTAAGAGGATAATAGCCTGCTCAGATTTAGCAATTTTTTTTAAAAGGCAGTAAATAATGCATTCTTGATACCGTAGGTCAATTTTTTCACCAAAATCTGATTCTCAGTGAATAACTATTTTAATGTGTGCAGAGAGCCATAACTTTCCAAACCACATTCCCAGGAAAAAAAACCCAAACAACAGTGTTATTCATTGTTACCCCCTTGAATTTAACTTATAGTAGAAAGCTGGAATGCAAAATATCAGCTTCATGAATAAAGTGGTAAATTAATTTCAAACCCACTTTTTACCAAGGCAGCCAAACCCACAGAATGCCACTTATAACATGCTTGCATGGCTTGCAATTACATATGTGATAACTGCAAACTAACTTCATTTTCAAAATAAACCATGTAAAAGTAGGACAACTTCGAAGGCTAGGTTAGACAAAGCTTCAGACGTGAAGAGTAAACCAGGCAGTAATAGCTATTGAAAATGCAAAATTCATTTGTTCCTTTTCTTCCATTAGTTCTGTGACTTTTGGTTGTCTGTCTAGTTTGTGTCTGCTTGGGTTTGTCTGTTTGTTTGCTTTTTTAACTTAGTGCAGTGAAAATGCTTATTAGCCCCTGAAAAAGCAGGAGAACAGTGGCAAGTAGGGTATGATCTTTCTGGGATTTTAACTTCATAGACACCATTTTCACTATGTGATTTAATTTCTTTTATAATCTGAGTTTTTTCTTGGAAGATAAAAGCTCATTACAATATGTAAAAAGTTTAAAAATCTTTTTCATATGCAAAGCGAAAAAACAGTAGCAGCTCTGACCACTGAATTAGTCATCCAGAGGTGTGCTGCCTTCAAGGTATTTTGAAGAACAGTATAGTGTTTGTGTATACAGAAATGTGCTTGGGTCCCACAGCAGGAAGTAGCAATGGAAACCAGCCACTGAGGGGTATCTTGCAAAAAAAGGGAAGTCCCTTGAATCAATTTCTCATTATAGTCTTAAAACATTTTTCAGTGGTGATCTCTCCTGCCTTACAACTCAAACAATGCTTAGGTATCCAGGATTTCACAGGCATTAAGATGAAGGTACATTTTGAAGAAAGAAAATAAGTAGTGCTGCTGGTTTGACTCTTCAGGTATGCAGAACTTTGAAAATGTTTGACCTGTATTGTTTATTTCATAATCACTTAATCAATTTCTACATTGTCTACTCTCAAATATGGGGGCTTCGAAAAATATGAATTGACAGCTTTTAATGAAGTAAGTATAAGATTCAGGTAGTCTTAATCAGACAATCAGTCCTAGTGATTTCCCTTAGCTAAGACTGTGCATTAGAGCCATGAATAAAAGATTTCATTGCTTAGTTATTGAATTTACCCTCTAAATCAGGCACAATATATTTTTAAAGAGTACTTGATTTTTTTTTTTTTTTTTGGTCAATTTTACTTTTTTTTTTCTTCCAAAGCAAATATTAAATATTGCTGTTTCTAAAAACGTTAATTTTTGTATTTACGAAGATAGAATACTTAGTTTCATAAACTTGTCAAAATCACTTTGTTCAGACACAAAGACCATGAACAGATCTACACTTCAGGAAATGCTCAGGTATCCTGAATTTTTAAAACGAAATGGTTCATTTTCCTCACACTCCAAGTAGTAGCTCTTAAGTTTTGTGAAGATTGGTTTAGCTGCTTTCATTTTTCTTGCCCTGACTATCTACTTTCCAGATTCATCAGGTGGGTTTTGTGCAAACCCTTATAATCTCTGCAGCTGCAGTGGCAGATGGTCTGGCAGCTCCCCCTGTTTTACCTCTTCCTTCTCTTATTCCAGCAACTGCTATAGTAAACCAGAAGAAAGGCAGCAGGCAAAAGGTACTGGGTATATTTGAAACTCAGCAATGAAAGCAATTGGACAAGCAAAAGACAGCAACAACAAAGTAAAATATAAGTGTTGTACTGGTTTTAAATATTAAGAATACGTCCTTACTTAAAAAAATGCATTTTTTGACAGTGTATTTTTTTTATTTATGGCTATTTTTTACATTCTTTTGACTATGGACATAATTTCTATCCCATTAGTTTAACTGGACTGCCTATAAATATATTTGGCTAATGTGCATTTCTCCAGAGACAAAACGACCAGAGAGCCTTTTATTAAAAAAATACTGTTAGGCAATGAATTTATCTCACACCTCATAGACTGAATGTCAGCACCATATGCTAACACAAAGCTCTTCATGGCACAGGATTAGAAACACACAGTCATCTGTGTACATCTAAAAATAAATGTTCTTTCTGCTCATCCATGCTGGCATAAATGAAAATATGCGTTCTTTGACAAGCTGTGACTTGAAAACTTTTTATGTATAGACGACTTTTCATTCCCTCCTAGTCACCTTGGGTGTCCTTATACTGCAGTGCTTTTCTGTGGACCAGTTCCTTGCATGCAAACATAAGGAATACTCCACGGAGTCTGCCCAGCAGTCCATCTGCTGTTCTGCCTACAGCAGTGCCAACAAGAGGTGCCATGCAGATGCGATACACAAATCTGGCCATCTTCTGTAACCCATTTTCCATGTATTCCAGCAACCACAGTTGCTTAATTAGGGATGTTAGAGGGTATATCCATCTCTGATACCTTTTAGTAGCTTTTCATGTACTTGTTTTCTACAAATTTGCAAAATCCTATTCACAACCTGCTGGCACTACCATTGCAGTGCCTGTGGGCGCAAGGCGCAGGAGTTTATTGCATACTGAAAAGTGCCTCTCAATGCTGTACAAAAGATACTCCTAGGAACAAGTAATGACCAGGAAACAGCAACAATCTCTTCTGAAATGTCTTACTTGGACTTAATTTTGGATTTTTTTCTAAGTTTATCCAGACTTTAAAAATCTTCATTCTCTGCCCTTGCATTCCCTCTCTCCAACTGAATTTACTTATATTACCTCAGAGATTATTTCAATTCTTGTTTCTAACACCAAAAGTTGTTGCTACTTTAAGATTTATTTTGTTTCTTTTCTGGTATCAGTTCCCCTTTTAAGTTTTCCACAGAATTTATGTTAATGTTAGGCACAAATATTTTAACTTGCTTAGTATTTTCCATCCTCATTTCTCCTTTTCTAATTTAAATAAAGAACATACTTGTTCCTAGAACTACTTTTGATTCCTCCATCTCATAGGAATGGATGAGCCCTTTACAGCCACTACATGTTGAATTATAAACCCTTGAAAACTCCTTGGTTTCAATTTATGTTTTCCTTGACTTTTTCTCTTGCCACAGACAGCGCCATTAATGGCACAGTTCACCCCTTCCCTTTCCAGGCAACTAGAATTGGCTTCTTTCCCAGGCACACCATGTAGGAGAATTTACTCACTTTTGGGGTTGGCTGTGTGCGTGGTGTAGCACATATGTTACAGCTGCTGCTGCTGCTACAGCTGAGATCAGTACCAGAATGAACCAGGTGGGGGAATCTCTGTCTTAAAGCATTTTGTTATTATTTTTCATAGCACTTCATGAGCAATGACAACATTCATTAAAAGACCTGTTGTTCACTGCATTGTGCCAAAATAGCACTATAAATTAATCTGTCTGTATTTGTATCAGTGTACATGCATATGTATATATTTTTTCCAAGCAACTTCACTGCAGATTCTTTGGATGTGCTGAACATTCACACATTTTCCTCTACATGACCAGTGCCACTTGTTAATCAGTGTATTTTGAGCATTTTGGTATGGCACCAGGTGCCCTTTTGCTGATCCCTGGATAACATACATAGAGCGTGTCTGAGGACTTAGTACTGAAAACAATCAGAGCCAAGATAAATTAGTTGTGAGTGAAAGATCCCAAACACAGGGGTGTATTAATTCTGCAAAGAACTCAGAAGTCTCAGAAGTTGTTTTATGGTGAAGCAACCTTTGAAAGAATATTCAGCCATCAGAGATACAGCAATTATGTCTTTCGAAAACCAGCTTTGATCAGCGTGGAACATGTTTGTTCACTGTATCCCAAATTTAGCAAACACCTGGTATACTCTTGCTGATACTTGCTTTTGCAAATGACAGGATTCAGTTCAGGCAGTTTTGGTTCATGTCTTCCTAAAGCAGATACCTAAACTAGGTAACATGATTCACAACCTGGAATGGACACTAGGGGCTGGATATACGGATACAGCTGCTGGGTTTGTATCTAGCCACAGTTATGTCAGGTAGCTGCTACCCAAACTGCCTGCTTTCAGTATCAGTTGTGTCATTTCTGTGATCTTGATTTGCAATCTAAACAGTACATTCAAAACTAGCTTGGTATGGCACACGTCCTTTTTTACCATGGCACCCAATTAAAGAGTGGGTTTAAATACAAATATCTCAGGAATAAATGGCACCAAACAACAAGACCTGATAAATATATGTAATTTTATATTTATTTCTTATAATTTGGACATCACTTAAGTGGTTAAGTAACTGTTTCATATTATTTCACAGGTGCAAAATGAAAACATCATGTTCTAACTGCTTTTTCAACCAAACTTGGAAGTATAGAGTCTCAGTTTCTGCAGAACCTGTGGCACAAAGTGTTTGCTATGGCACATGTTACAGTCATTCCCATCATGCTGATAACAAGCTTTTTCCAGTGTAAGACACTGTTTTCCACTAGCCTGGCAAGCGAACAACAAGATGTAGGAGGTAAGTATCAAATAACAGTTCATCCTACGCTAGCCATCCCAAGTACCTGAACTTGTTATGAAAGCACTTTCTATAGCCCATAAAGAGAAATGGAGACCTCTGTTAGGAGAGGTGTCCAAGACAGGTAAAAGGGAATGACCTAACACTTTGAGAGCTGCAAATAGGTAAACATGAATGTCACTGCTGAAGTAAGTCATATTCAACAGAGCTGGAAAAGCCACCTGCTCATTGTAAGAACAGAGCTCCTGGGGGAGCTACAGAGTGTGCAAGCCTTACTGAGAGCCAAATCCTTCGTGTACACAGTGGTGGGCCCTTTCTTCTTCTATACAACATCATTGTAATTGCAGATGCACCTGAGCTACGTAACACTATGTGGATTTCCAAGCATGAGCCTGGAGTCATTCTGTCCTGGAACAATAACCTGACAAAAGAAGAAATTGAGAAGTATACTGTGAAGTATATTTTGAGTTACAAATTCTTCAATACCACTCACGAGAATGAAGTAAGTTGTTCAATGGTTACACATAGTTTGAAGTGAAATCATGCATTACTTCATTCAGCAGACAAATTTGCATAATTTCCCTTTCAATACTTAGTACTGTCCACTTTCATGCAATTCCTTCTTCCTTCTCTTAGGAAAGACTGCAAAAGAAGAAAAAGAGAATAAATCTTAATTTACACTCTGGTTTTAATGCTAAAGTCAAAACACAACTTTTTTCAAAAGAAACAGATGATGTAATTAAGGAGAGTGGCTGGACAGAATTTACTTACAAGGCACCTCCAGGTCAGCTATTTCCTCCATGTTGTTAAGACATCATGATAGTGTCTTCTGTTACTTGGAGACATATAATTCCTGAAAGCTTATTATTCTACTTTTATTTTTTGGTATGGATTTGTTAAGAATATGACACATAATTTCTTGGAATATTGCAGAATTATTTCCTTTATTAGACAAGTTCAGATTCAGAAAACTCCAGCTCTGTTGAGCAAGCTGTAGAAAAGACCCAACCACTCTTTCCATTTTCCCTAGCAACTCGTGTCTTGAAGATTGCCTTCTGTATCACCCAGTTTCAGGAAATCTTGAAAGAGCAGAGCTTTTAATCTATGTCTTTGGGCTAATTTTTCATTAAATGGGTTAGTAAAGCTTTTGCTGTTAGTAGCAGGTGTATTGCCATTGTCCAAAAAGCAGAAAAACCTATTTGTTCTCACTTTCCACTTGTTCACACTTCTAAAAATAGGGCTATATAATGGGTTTGCAAGGGCAGCCATAATGGTATTATGTAAAATAAACATCACTATTTTTACTCTTTTTTTTTTTGTTGCAGTGTATATTCAGAATTTTTCATGCATCATATATAACATTTCTTTTTTCAACTGCACCTGGTATATTAAAGCAGAAGCTCCTGAAGATATTCAGATCTTTTTTTCATACAGGTAGGGTTTTGTGAAAATAAATATGAAATCATGGTTTTGTAGCTAAGTCCTTGATTTACAAGACTCATATTTCCTTCTCACAGACACATAGGAAAAGATTTTGATTGCCAGCAATATATAAAAAATGCAAGGAAGAAAAATATTGGATGCCATATGAAAGAAATATATTTCCAGCCATCAAGAAAAATCAATTTAAACATAACTGTAAGAGATATGAAGAATAACTCAAGACTGTCTTATTACAAAATTTTTACACCTCAAACAATAGGTAAGTATTGCCTATTATTACCTATTATGAAAAGTTAATTCATTGGTTGTTTCATTGGTCTGAAAAGGAAAGAAATCCCCTTCCTCCCTCCCCAGCCTGCCTTTCCCGAAAAGCCTGTATCTTTCCATTCCAACGTTCCAGTTATAGGAGGCATCCCACCAAGTCTCTATGATGACAATGTCATCATAGCCTTTCAGGCCTGAACACATCGCTACCTCCTCTTGCTTGTTTCCCATGCACCATGCATTGGCATAAAGACAAAGATCATTGCTCAAAGAGACAAGGGGAGAAGGGGAAGGGAAAAACAAAATCTAAAACGGAACCCTCAGTGTGGCATACACCACCTGTGGAATGACTCAGCTTCATGCAGCTGCAGCCACTGGAGCAAGCACAATGGCTTCATGGACCAGCAGTGCTGCCACTCATTCTCCCTGTGTCTCTCTGTCTTTTCCCTCTGGCATCACATGGCAGAAATGTCAGCCCCAGACCTCGCTGACCCTGTCTACAGAGACTTGCTGTGCACTTCTGCCTCTGATGGGAGGGCTTTTTCAGAAAACTCCAACTGTGGTTCCTCCCTGCAATGCGGTGGAAGCCAGACAGGGCTCAGGCTGCTTGAGTACTCCAGCACATGCCTATGATCACTGCCCTAACACTCACTATGCTAGAAAGCAACGACACACTTGCTTATATAAACCAGAAATGAAAATACTGGGAACACAAATGTCTCTTTGCTTCCAACCCTATATCTTGTCCCTCTTTAAAAAAACCCATTGCCATTACACTCCTTGCATTTCTATGTTCATGATGAACATAGTGACAGGAGGGGGATTTTTTGTTTACTCGTTTACATGTGCTCATTTACAAAAGAGAAAGTTTTCTTAAGCATCTGTGGCAAGCATCATATATCAAACATATATATTGCCAGAAGCTTGTATCCCTTCAGTAACCCTCCCGTGAGAGATGAAATTAATTTTCTTTCAAAGTTATACTATCAGGCTTATGGGCAGACTTGGAGTATCTGACAAGAAACACGTATCCTACATGGCAGGGAGCCTGTAGCAGCTTGAAGGTCTCCTTGCTGCCCACACAGACTCTGGAGGGTGAACTCAAAGGGCTTGTTTCTCCTGTCCACCCTTACTACCTTCCCTAGAAAGATACATAGAATCACAGAATAAATTAGGTTGGAAAAGAACTTTAAGATCATCAAGTCTAGCCTTTACCCCAGCACTGCCAAGTCCACCAGTAAACCGTGTCACTAACAGTCTCATCTACATGTTTTTAGAACACTTCCAGGGATGGTGATTCCACCTCTTCCTGGACATGAAACAAACCCCTGTAATTCTCTTTATTTTGGCTCAGAAATGGCTGCTACTTAGTGAACAGCACTTTTAAAGAAAATGAGTCATTGAATACCTCCTTTGGTTGTGAAAAACTCCAAAATAGTCAGCTGAGTATTTTAAGGACTAACACACTGTGTTTGTTTTGTGTAAGCATAAACATGAGAAAGAGCATGAGTTACAGGAGGTCTCTGTGCTTTTTTTTTCAGAGAAACTGAACCCGCCTATCAACATCTCGGTTTCCCTTGAAAACAGAAGTATTCAAATTCACTGGAAACCCCCGCCTACAATTGGGTCTGCAAGTAGCAAGTGTTTTTTGTATGAAGTGAAAATAACAGATCTTAAGGTAACAATTTTTTAAACTAAAGTAATGCACTTAAACTGCAAAACAAAACTGCCATAAAAATTTGGCATAATTTGAATTTAATGGAATTAAAAGTCAAAAAATCTTTAAAGAAATCCCAAGGTGTTTCATGAATAATCCAACTTTTCTTGTTTTTCTGGTCAAAAATTGAAAATCAACACACTTTCTGAAATTTTTCAGAGTCATGCTTGCAAAGTAGATTGGTTGTTTTTTTCCTTTTCATGTTGAATTTGAATCCTACATTCATATAGCGTAGAATCATAGAATCATAGAATAGTTAGGGTTGGAAAGGACTTTAAGATCATCTAGTTCCAACCCCCCTGCCAGGGGCAGGGACGCCTCACACTGAACCATGCTACCCAAGCCTCTGTCCAACCTGGCCTTGAGAACCGCCAGCCATGGAACATTCACAACTTCCCTGGGCAACCCATTCCAGTGCCTCACCACCCACACAGTAAAGAATTTCTTCCTCATATCCAACCTAAACTTCCCCTGTTTAAGTTTGAACCTGTTACCCCTTGTCCTATCACTACAGTTCCCTAGTGAAGAGTCCCTCCCCAGCATCCCTATAGGCCCCATAGATTATTGACTTTTCTGTTATAGAAAACAGAGTATTGATAAAAGAAAAGTTTAGGAGCTAGTTCGATAATAGTTTTTTTGGGGAAAAAAAGGCATGTTATTGTAATTATTTCGACATGCATTACTAAAAGAATTACACCTGCTTTTTGCATACATTATATGTATTTTAAAACCTTTATGATGCATGAGCATCCTCTCTTAGATTTACCAGTAAGAAATAGAACTGTGTTTTAGTTTAGGTTATGCCATATGGTGACTAAATGACACCTGGCATTACTTAGTGGCAGTTTTAAACGACCTGTAAATAAGAGCTGAAAAGTTTTCATGCAGATTCTTATTTGAACCACAAAAGTACAAATCTAAGCACTTAATTCAGAATATGGTAAGTATGAAATTCAAATGTGCATTGGAATGTGAATTTCCTGAAGATTCAGAAAACTAATTACTCAGGTTTATATGGCAGTTTTCATTCAAGCTGTCTTTGAAGCTCTGTGTTTGATTAAGAACTTAAATCTCTGCTAACACACAGTCTAGTAGCTGCAGTCAGTGCACAGGACTCTAACAGTAAAAGGCTTATCTAAACTGGCTACAAATATTTAAAAGACAAACTCTGAAAGAGCATATAAATAAATTGATATGTATCCACCCTTTGTTAGACATGGTAGAAAGGAGAAGGGCAGTGAGAAAGACATAATATTGATACCATAAAGTTATCTGTCTTTATAAATTACAGCAGGGTTTATTAATTCAGATGCAGTGCTAATAGTGCCAGGCAGCTTCCAGAACAGAGCTGGCTTTTCCCATGTTCCATCATTGCAACACACGGAAAAGGAGCTCAAGGTCTGTATGCATACACATCAAAGCTTCTCAATCCTTTTTGGGATTTTCCAGCAGACAGAAGGGTAGCCTTCTTCTAAGTCATCTCTGCAGCTAATTATCATTCCCTAAACCATTCCTAACTCTAATACTTAAAAATCCATGCCAGAGACATTCCGGGCCTTGTCCTTTTCTATTCACAAAGCTCCTAAGTGCTAAAGGCAGTGAGCACACGAATCAAGGGAGGCTCATGCTGGATCTTTGGTATCCTGTTCATATAAGGGTGTCTGCTAAGTGAGGGGGTTTTAAGGTAGACTTGAGGAAAATCAGTATCAAAGCTGACAATGACTAAAATGGTAGTTACTTATCCCAGAAGAAGAAAAGGGAGGGGGCAATGTTAAGGAAGAAAACTGCAGCAATATTACAGAGCAATATTACAGGAGACACTGGAGGGAGAAGCATGAAGCAAGCTTGAGATTCTGTTTCCTGATCAAAACAAGGTCTTAATATCTGTCACAGAGACTTAATGAGTTGAGCTGTTAGGGAATCCATAAGAAGGCTTATTGGCATTTATTGCAGAACAAGTAAGAGTATAATGATTAAGGTTGATTATTTATTTATTTATTTGTTTATTCTGAATACTCAAAGAGATGACTTGCTGAATACTTATCAGCGCAAGTAATAATACTGTGATACTGACTGATAAATCTTAAAAGTAGGGAGTTAAATCTGCAGGTGACTGGAAGCTAAGAAGGGTTGGCAAGTACAGTAGGAAACAAGATTAGAATTTGAAATATTGGGTAAGTCTGAAATCAACAAGCCAAAATTCAGTAATAACAAAATTCCAATGATTAAGAAGTAGAGGTCAGATGTGTCAAAGCAAAATATAGAATTAACTTATAGGCAGCAGCAGAGAAGAAAAAAACGTGGATTACACCGAGCTACCAACTGGGTCAATCGTTCCCTGTGTTATTACACAAAGGTCAAATTACTCAGATTTATATGACAGATATGTCACATGCAAGATGTAGGTTGTGACTAATTTAACATTCTAGCTTCCGAGTTTCATCTGAAGTTTCAAACTGGGCTTTGAGCATCACCACAACATGTAAATATGCTGGGAAAAAGTTTCAGAGACCATCAGTGAGAGTTCTAGGAATGGAAGACTGAGGGACATGTTCTAGTGTAAAGGAATGTAACTTGTGTTAACAGTCTTCTGGTAAATAAAAGAATATAGGGATCAGACTTACCCATGCCACCTTATGAGTAGGATAAAAAATGACTGACTAAATTCAAAGCAAGGAAAATGTAGGCTAAAAGTCAGGAAGTGTCCTAGTAACAAGGTATGCCTACCACAGAAACAGGTTTCTGAGGCTGCTTGGGGATGGCTCTCTATAGAGTTATGAACAATAGATTAGACATCCTCCACAAATGCTCTTGACAGATGTGACTGAAAGTTGCTGCACAAGAAGGTGGTCTACAGAATTTCATAAGAAGTCTTTGAGCCTTGCATTTTGGAAATTTCCTATGATGACATAAGCTTATTACTGGCTCTTTAGGAAGAGGTTTTCAGACACAGCACTTGGTTAGCACTCAACCCTTGTAGTAATTTCCAGTTTGCTTTTGAAATCCCAAGGATTTTCCTCCATTTTTAGTTACATTTGAAAAACTTAACATGTGAGCTTTTGAACCCATGTTTGGCACCAGCTCTGAAAAGACCTTAAGAGCATGAAGGAAGAGAAAGTAATGGCATGATACACAGGATCAAATCCGAGCTACACTGGTCAGTATGAGAAGAGCAGAACGTCCCTTTTTCTGAAAGTTGGACTTATGGTACAACCTCACCATGCTTTCTTAACACCAAAGATGCAAAGATTCTGGGCTTCTCTGTGCCTGAGATGCATGCTTTCTAATTCTCTGCAACTTCCTAACCTTGTTTTTAATTTTTATGAGGAGTTTTCTGCTTTCTTATTTGCTCCTTCTTAAATTCGTATCATTGTTTATTTACAGAAGTTGGCTTCAGTTTTCAAAAGTGATGAATGATTCAGAGATCCCTCTGTTTTAATCTCTGACACTTCTTGTGTGGACTTGATATTTTGAAGTGGCATGCTTTCTCTTGTAGGCACAATTAAAGATGTTTGAAGGTAGTCACAAAATTAGTGGATATTCCTCACCAACAGTCAGCTGAAAAATGCAAGATTTTATTCTACCCGAGACGCAAGTATAGCAAACTACCCGCACCAAAACCTTGAAACTTGCAATTTCATAGTTTCTGTATTTGTCCTACATTTGATGTAGTAAAAAATGAAAGGGGAATGAGTGGCTTCAAATTCTTACTGTCCTACTATAGCTGATACCTCCTTCCATCTTATTAGTTCCAGGCTTTCCTCCATTTTCAGTCCTGGGTTTTAACACATGGCAGGTAAGAGACAGATTGTGTCTGGACATGTACACCTGTTCTGAAAATCTCTTCCTGTTAGATTAGAGATGTAAATAATAGTATTTGACATCCCTGTCTGATTTGCAATGAAAAATCACCTAAAATAATCTCCTAAACCTATCTTGAAAGATTGTAAATGTCACTGGAGAGAAATACGAGTACCCATTTCATAAACCAGCAAGAAAATGTGCAGCACAAGTAAGGGTAAAGAAAGAGAAATGCATAAGAAACAAGATTTGGAGTGAATGGAGTGAACCAGTGTTTATTGATCATGGTAAGTTATCATGTATTTATTGTTCATAACCCTTATCATTAGATACGTTATGATCCATATCATTCAACATATTTACTTTATTATTGCACCTCTTCTTCTCCTTGCTGTATTATTGTATCATAGCAGTGCCTAGAGGTCTATGTCATGCACCAGGCTCACACAGCTCTAGGTGCTTTAGCGAAAGGCAGTCCTTTGTCTAATGGCTTGTACTTCTTTGGTCTTAAAGCATTCTTACACATGGCTTTTCTCCTAAAGTAAATTAAATCTAGATCTTGGCAACCTTTAGAAAACAATAATGGTCAGTCGATAAAAAGCTCTGACCACCCTGACTGCCCTGTTGGGGATAGCCCAAGCATCCCTACAGATACTTTCACCTGGAGTTAGTAAGGCAAGAAAATCACATAAGTCATACTATTCACGAAATCACACAGTCTTTAAGGACTAAATCTAGCATTTCTTTTCATACATCAGGGGAGTAATTTCTTATCTGAAGAGGTAGAAAATGGTTTAGCTCTCATTTAAATAAAGGTATGTGCTCTGGCACCTACAGCTCACTTCAGCACAAACAAAACAATACTTTTCCTTCACTTTCTCTGACTAGATTTCAACATTCGTGTACTAACAAGGGAAACTTGTGCTTTTTGTGATGACAAAAATGCATCCAGATGCAGCGGCTTCCTGATGTCAGGTGATGTCAGGCTAGGTAAAGGGGAGGTAGTATAATGGAGTAGTGCTATATTTATAGAGAGAAACTAATGCAAAGATTTTCCTCTGCCAGTTGACTTGCAAAAGTAATAATAATAATAATAAAAAAGTACAATACTATTGGTAGTGATACAGAACAAAACAAATATATTTACTTAATGTAACACTGTATTTTGGAATATGTCTTTTTTGATCTATTGAGCTTCAAGTACATATTTATCTGAAGACACAGGAAATACAAAGCCAGACAATGGATTGAAAGTAAATTCAGTTATTGGGTGCCTACTTTACTAGATGCCTCACTGCATCCCAATGGTCTACTCAGTTGTCACCTATGTTGGCCCAGATGCATTCATCTAATTTCAAAAACATTTCATTTGTGAAGTGCTTAGGGAGAGAAACCTAGTTGTTTCACATGGCCACTGTGGGGAAAGGGAGAACACATTTCAAGCCATCAGAGGCTTGAAGTGTCCTTTGGAGATGCTTCTTTCTTCTCACTGAAGATAGGGAGAGCCTAGGATGGTATCATGGCCAGCAGAGGGATCTGCCTGATGTGATATGTAGACATTGGAGGGGAGAAAAATTAGAATGGCTTTTACTGGTGGGGGAATGTAGATTTACTTGCTCCCTGCTGGCCTTTCACCAGAAGAAGGAAATGAAATTAAGCAGACACCAGTCCTAGTTCCAGCTTAGCAAACCTTGTTCTCAGCAGCTGTAACTGTCCTTCAACTGTTTTCTACACCACTGCTTTCTCAGCTTCTGCTACAGCTATTGCAGAGGTTGGACAATCACAGCATGTTTCCCCCACTTCAGAAAAGTTTATGGTGAACAAGACCACCATTGCATACAAGCTGTAATATCCTCATGTGTTCAGTGCAGAGTGTTGATTTACCCCTGGAGCGTACTGCATATATGCACAAGTTCACATGACACAGCTGTGTTCCTTCTTCCTTCTGTGCTCAGAGACAAACAGCAACTTATATAAAATGAAGCTATGAGTATACTAGATAGAGCAGTCACATGCTTGGGAAAACCTCTTTAAATGTCTCCTTCGATGTCTAGAGAAAGTTTTCTACCCATTTTATTTTCTATTCCTTTGAAACTATATTTTTTCTGCTAATTGGGAACATGTATAAGTAGACATTCTGAATGTATTTTAGCATTGCCTAGATTTAAAAATCCTTAGTATTAGTAGTATCATTCATGGTTACTACATGAAAGTCATATACCTAATTTCATAGATACAGTGAATTGAAAGAATTGAATCTTTTTGTGGAATAACATGAAAGGAAAAAACATCCATTCAATAATTTTATTTTAGAATGTGTCAATTCTTCTGCTGAAAGTCTTGAAGGAGTGTGCAATGACCTGCTTTTTGTTTGCTTCTACATGACGTTCCAGTGTTTCATCTAGGATATGTGCTGTATTTCTTTAAGAATGGATTTTGAAGAGGCATTTCAGCCTCCAATTAAACAAACTGAAACATCAAAATGAAATAACATAATTCAAAACATAACTAAAATATTTGTTCAGAAATGTTCCTTTGACATGAAAAGAATTTGTTAATTTTCTCATGGGAAACACATTCACTTTCTATTGGAATTATCATATGTCCTTGAAAAAACCCCATGATTTAAACTGAACTGATCTCTTCAGTAGAGAAACTTTCTGCTAAAAGAGAAGTGTTTAATCAGCTTTATTCATTTATAGAAACTTGAAATAATTGGTCTAAATTTTAGAGCTCCTGAGCATTCATAGATCTCTTTGAAGTTAATAGTAGTTCTGAGGTGGTTTGAATTTTTGCAAACCAAGCCACTTATTTTGATTTCAAAGTACTGTTATCTGTGACTGGATTCAACCATTTACATCTGAAAAGAAGCTCTCCCCTCCCTCCCAATTAGTCTACCTGAAAGAATGTGCATGCTGCTGCTTCTTCCTTCTTTTCTAAAATGTATGAAGTGAGAAAGCAAGAAAAGCAAACCTCTTTGTGGTTCAGTTGACGCAAAGACCACTGCTTCCTCTTTTGGGTGTGTACGTGACGTGGGGTTAGCAGAATGATGCAGAACAAAAGATTTTCTACTATACAGTCCAGAGATATATTTTCTGAGCCTTAATCTCAAAAGACGAGAAGGGGAGAACTCCCTTTTGATCTTAAAGTGAATTAAGCATAGTCTTGTATTTTAGCAGAATGTACAGGCTATTATACTCAGTATTGCCTAGAAGTTGGTGAGTTTTTTCTTGGTTTCATATGAAATTTGTGGAAATTTGTAATATCCTTGGTTTAAACTACAGATGAGTTCAAACTAGGAACTTTTTTTCAATTCTTTTGTTCTTTGAATTTTATCTAGATTGATCCTAAAGCCACTGTTTAACTGGCCTTAAACTATTAACATTTTAAGAGCTGTTCCTGCCTGGTTTTCTTCAAAGTACTCCATTCAAAATAATCCAAGCTCACTGTAGTTCTAAAGCTAGGTACTAAAAAAACAAACAAACAAAATTGACAAAAATATCTGTTTGAGTCAGCTGAAGACACTGATATTTTGGTATTTCGAGTATTTTGGAAGAAGCAATGAAAGGTACAGAGCAGTAGTATTTGTTGAACAGTATAAAGGTGTATTGCTAGCTTTTCTTTAGGACTATGCCTAGTAGCATTAAAAAAGGTAAATATAATTAAAACCAAATGTTGCTTCTTGGGTCAAAGAGAATGATTGTTTGACAAAAAACTTTTATTTTCATTTTGCCTTAAACCAGTTACAGCTGTGAAGGGGTGCTTATGGAGTCTTATGATGCATGGAGGTGGGAGGTGGCAACAGCAAGAATCCAGAAGCAGCTGGGGCAGCAGCAAGAGTGTCTATAGCATATATAGAGAGGAATCAGGGCTGGATGGAAGTACCCAGAGGCAGGACAGGCCCTTGGCCAGCATCTGAGAGCAGAAATCCAGAGAAAGGAAGGGATAGCGTCTCCTGGAGCACAGGAAGCAAGGGAAAGTGTTGGATGAAAACAGCAGCAAAGCTGAGGGCTAAAAGGAGGAAGGAACAGTGCTGAAGTCGGAAGCCCCTCTTTCCCCTAAAAAAGCTCCAGGAAATGTTTCTTTAAATCAGTGGCAGTTCAGGAATAACACACTAGTTATCTGTCAATATACAATTAATTCATTTATGAACTACACCTCCCCACATTTTTAACATTACCTTTCCTTCTTTTTAAGAAAAGACAGTGGACGTCATGCTGCTAAGCCTCACATTGTTTTGTCTCCTGATTTTCCTTGGAGGTTTGCTGATACTTGCATGTAGAAGGTAGTGTATGTTTCTGGAAGGTACTATAAATTTCCGGTGAAATAGAGGTCATCGTGAAGGTAAACAAACTATAAAATGGATTAAAGTCAACCACAGACCTTCTCAGATAAATTATGTTTACAAGAAGCATGTAATTGTGCATTTCTGACCAATGTTCTGACAAAAGAGTTCTAGGTGTTAAGACATAGTGTAAGATACTGAACACCACTGCTGTCATCACAGTCCTTGGGGCTTCAGTCTCACAGCCTACTCTCAGATGCCTTTCTGTGCATTTCTATAAATGATATTCTTTCATCCTACTTTACTGCTGCCTCTCTACCCTCCATGCGACTTTACACCATGTTTTTGCATGTCCTGCCTTCAGGGCCACCAACATTAATCATGCCGAAAATGAACTGCATTTGCCCTGTTGACCAATGTTCTTTCATAATCCATGGGAATTACCTACAGCAGTCTTTTACTGTAAGCTGGAAAGTTTACAAGAAAGAAAAAAAGGAAGTCATGCTGATGGAGGGAATTTGCTTTGCTGTACTACTAGTACAGCAAAGTAATAGTAATGGTCCTACACCCATCAACAATTAATGCAATCTACTTCCTTCATGCCACTAAAGCTTTCCTATTGACATGGCAGAGAAGGCTTTCTTGAACTGAAAACTAAACTTGTTCAGGATAGGATGATAAATTAAGATGCCTTAATATTTGAAAGGTGCAGTATGGCATGGCCTCTGTTAAAAATAAATTATTTAATTAATGATTCAATATTATTTCTCATTAAGATAAAAGAAGTTATCATGCGCTCTATCTTTCAGTAAACATAGATTCAAGGAACTATAGATCTAAAAGAACTAATATTAAAATACAGAATAAAATGTTTCCCCTGTGGCAAACAAAACATCATTAAAAGTCATCTGCATGTAAACATAAACCAATATTCTGATCAAATAATGAGGAGTGACTCTGACTTCCAGAGAGCAATCCAGCTGATAGATATTTTTGGTGTAAAATTTACGTAGTGCTCAAACCAAACAGATAATCCTTTGTGCTGAAACAATAAGTTTTCATGGTTCTGTGCAAACACCGCTCATTCTCAAACCTTAATTCTGCTAGACTTCAGCAAATGAGTTGAAAGATGTTTCTGATCCTATGCCTGCCCCCTGTCATCTAATGTTTTTTTTATATCACACTTTATAGGTAATATTTTTAACCATGAAAAGTGCATATAGGAGTGATTTTTTACCTATAGAAATAGTAGTAGTATGCAACAAGGTCTCACTTTGTTCAGAAAACATATGTCTGTGCATATCCATAATGTTCTTTTAAATCTCTAGCAGGCTAAAAACCAGGTAGGCTGAAGAAGACTGTGAAAAATATTGAGCAAAATATCTGCAGTGAAACAAAATAGGGTAGAAAGGCTTTAGAAATGGCAGATACCTGTTTATTGGTGTATCTATTACGAAGCAATATCGACTGAGCTGTTCTTCAAACAATTAATAGTCTCCTGTATGTACCACTCTCTTGTAGGTATCAATGCCTGGAAGTTATAACCATGCCTGTTCCTCATCCTTCAGATAATATCAAAAGTTGGTTAGTTGCAGACAACACCACCAGGTACTGGGTAACACATATGGTATTATTTGTGATTGGAATGGTACAACATTATGTTTGGAGCAGCAGGCTATTTCCAAGAAACACTGGGAAAAGGCATGCACAATGTTTGCAGTGAAATCAGAACAGAACAGAAAGCTTGCGGAGGTTACAGGACAATGAGAGAGGGTGGAGAAAATCTACAGGGGAGTATAATCTCTAGCGTGCCTTTAAGTGCCTGTAAAAGTTAGACTTTGACTTTGACATAAAATTCAGGTACATAGTCATATCATCCTGGATGGTGACAAGTAACAAAATTAGTCCTCAAAACAGCTAGGCAAATTTGCCTATGAGCAACTTTTAGATTGAGACAGTAACCCATATGATCTCTGTGTTCTAGTTACATGACAGAATAAGTAATCTGTACTAATCCCTAATACACAAAATAATCAGCATGCTTGTAACAATATTCAGAATTTGTAATACCATTAAATACAGATGTTGTACATAATGCAATTTTTATCCCACAGAATCAAATGTCAATGCAAAGGGAGATGTACTCAGATGCTACTGTGGGAATACCAGAAGAGAATGGAGATGAGAACATTCAACAGAAATGTTTGAAGGAACCTGGATTAGAAGATCTGTAGGCACAATACACTTTTTTTAACTGCATGCAAGAGTTACCTTTCTATGAGGTGTAGAATATTCTGTCAGACCTAAGAATGGCTGATATTGGAGTTTGTCTGAGCCTAGTAATTTGAAGTATTTTCAGCTCTCATGTTATGCAACTCAAAATGAGTTTTGGATCAAAAAGGCAAAGCACTATCTTGCAGTTTGTCTCTAACTACTTACTACTGATATTCAGCCCTGTAAAATTACAACACCTCATACAATATGATCTAATATTAAGGAGCATTTGGGTTAAAATGGAATTAGAGTTAGTGTTTCATAATGCTGCAATAACTTCAAGATATTGTCTGATAGATTAATGCCTTTGAAGACTGGCTGTTCAAATGAATTTCATACTAGCTATTTAACATCTGGTTGAAGTGATTTTGAGAGATGGTGGAAGCAATGAATGTTTCTGGAAACAGCAGGAGAATCTCACAAAGGTTCTTTAGAACTCTAAGCAAAATCTGCTTTTTAAGGCACTGTTTTGTGTAAGCAGATATCAACCAGAAAGAAGAGTTCTGTGAAGACATAAGGTCTTTTAATGTGATGGAATTATTCCTTTGCAGTTAGTAAAAGGAAAAAAAAAAACTTTAGACAAGGTAAAGAAAAGAGTTTTGGGCTGTATTTTGATTGCTTAAGTAAGTACAACTCAGAGGAGTTAAAAGGTGAGAACCTACCAAAATTTGCTATTTATTTTTCCTTGTCTTTCCCTTGCCATTTCCATGAGGTGGTGAGCCATGCCAGTTCATTTTGAGGTACACAACCAGGACAGACTGTTTTAACTTTTAGTTTAGACAGTATTTATTTCACTGCAATAAAAGGAATATAGGACTTTACATTTGCAAAGAACATGTTTCTGTTGATTTTTTTTATAGGTAGGAGGTACAAGTAAATGATGGACCTAATTGTCTGGACAGTTTGGAAACTACCTAAAAAATTCTTGCTTTCATTAATGGTAAAATTTCTCCATTTTTAAGATAATATTGGTTAAAGGAAGCATTTGATTACACTTGAAATAACATCTTTAGTATTATTAAAAAGGATGATAAAAAACTTTTGTTTGTGCTTCTGAAACAATCAGTTTACACTTCTGTGCAGAGTTTTAATTTACTTGAATATGCTTTTTTTTTGGTATAATGTCTCCCTCACTGCAGTGGAGAAGACTGCATTCTTTCTCCTTTAATATTAGGAATGGCTGGTAATATCTCAAGAGCCCAAGCTGTAAATGCCTGAACAACAAAGGGATTATCATCGAAATTGTTTGCCATAAGATCAAGTTCATGACCTCAGGAAAAAACAATCAATTTTTCTAGGTAGTGTTACCTCTACTGTTGCACTGTATTTTTTACAGAAGTTTAGGGTGGCTTTACCTTTGAACACTGGTGTTCTTCCCTCCATACCTGTCAGTCTGAGGCCTGTGCAAATCACCAGGGAGAAGGTGAATGGTAGATATCAGGTACTGAATCATGCTTCAGTAATGACAACTCCTGTAATGCCTCCTTCTCTGTCTTGAATGCAGATGGGAAAACCCACAATCAACTCATTTTTCTCTTGGATGGTCAGACTCTATTTCTGTGTGTAGACAAGGCAGTTTTCCCATCAGCCATAATGCAAATCTGTTTTCTCAAGAAGGGGGGAAAGAATTAGTAGTTCAGTTGAAAATCATTACAAGAGGATTATAGAAAACAAGTGTCATGAACTTACAGATTCCTTTCTTTGTGAGGATATAAAAGTGATATAATGAAACAATCAGAACTTGTGTGAGCTAAGTGGGGTAGAGAAGTACCACACATTGGCCAAATACATCTGGAATCCAGACTTCACTGAAATCAGTGAATATTATACTGTTCCTTAAAATATATTTTATATACGTATCATTTATATAGTTTTGGTTTGCAATGCCTGAAGCCCAAAACCACTGCCAGGATTTAAAATAAGTCAGAACCTGTAGATTAAAGTAATTTTATTATTTTACCTGAAAATAGAATAACTCTTTTAGATAAAAATTGCTTCGCTTAGCAGAAGCCTCTGTTTCAGTCAATGCACGGTTTGCTCACATGCATATGGCAACTAACAGAGACACGCATCATAAAAAGAAATAGCATAAGATCAGTTGTCTGGAAAACTAATCTTAAAGTGCAAATTCAATAATAAAAAAATCAGTATCTGGACCCATCAGAGAAACACTTGACTGATTTGTTTATTAAATACTCTAATTTTTCCTTAAAATAAGAATATTATTATAAATTTATGTTAGATCAATTCTCCAATAGTAGATTTATGTGCAATACATATATAAAGAAATATAATTATCCAAAAGCAAAATCGTACCATCCTCAGTGTAGCAATAAACATTCAAGCACATACATAATACTGCACCTGGGTCAAGGCAATCCCCAGGATCAATGCAGGCTGGAGGATGAATGGACTGAGAGCAGCTCTAAGGAGAAAGACTTGGGAGTACTAATGGATGAAAAGCTGGATATGGGCTGGCACTGTCCATTTAGAGTCCGGAAATATGTTTGCATCCTGGGCTGCATCACAAGAAGCATGACCAGTAGATTGAAGGAGGTGATTCTCCCTCTCTACTCCATTCTCATCAGACCCCACCTGGAGTACTGTGTTTAGCTCTGGTGCCTTCAGCATGGGAAAGATGAAACTGTTGGAGTGAGCGCAGAGGAGGACATGAACGTGATCAGAGGGCTGGAGCACCATTACAATGAAGAAAGGCTGAGAGAACTGAGTTTGTTTCTCCTCCAGGAGAAGACTCTGGAGACACCTTCTAGCAGCCTCCTAGTACCTAAAGGGGGTTTATTAGAAAGATAGAGGGAAGCTTTTTAACAGGGCCTATAGTAATAGCACAAGGAGTGGTGGTCTTGAGCTAAAATAAGGTAGATTTAGACTAGATATAAATAAGGACTTTTTTTTTGATAGGGGTGGTGAAACACTGTAACAGTTTTCCTAGAGATGTGGTAGAGTCTCCATCCCGAGGAACATTCAAGATCAGGCTGGACAGGGCTTTGAACAACCGGATCTAGTTTAAGATGTCCCTGCTCTTTGCCTGGGAGTTTGCACTAGATGATCTTCAAAGGCCCCTTCCAACCCAAACTGTTCTATGATTCTATAAAAATCTTAAACAGGTCATCTGGCTTGCTCCTGTGAATTAAGCACTTGCTTTCACCGTACCTGTGAATGGAGCTCCTGTGTGTAAGATTTCACCTTCTGGTATTGAAGAGACACAACCTGATGAGACACTGGGCAGCGCATCTTACATAGATTGCTCTTCTTCACTTATGCATGTACAGAGGACTCTGGAATCAAAAGACCTTGTGGTATGTCATGTCTGGCTACATTTATACTTTCATCTCCGAGTTCCCACTTCTGCCAAGTACATATAGCACACAAGGAGTATCATAAAATGCTTTTATAGCATTTGTATAGCTAGGAGTATCATAAAATGCTTGTTTCTCCCTGAACATCAGTGACTATGTAAATATCAGACATACCTTACTGTAGCTTCTGAAGCCCCTATTTTTTCTTTGAAAGGAGAATAATTGCAAGAGGACAAAGGGAATCAGTAAAGCAACTCTCAGATTTGGGATTCTACACTTTGTCAGGCTGTCCATTGCTGCCACCTACCGTACAACCTACCTATTTTTAAAGAGAAATGCTCCTTTTCAAAATGCTTTAACTTCATTGATACCTTTAAAGAACACTCCCTCCTCTCCTTCTTGAAGACCTGGCCTTTATTAGGGACAAGATCCATCTTCCCTAATTTTAGCTTCCTCGAGGTTGAGTGTCTAATCAAACAGAGCTGGCCAGGGCCTTGGGATAATGCAAGAAGACTGCCAGCAAATACATCATTCCAACCTAGCCCAGGTGTCAAGACAGGATGACTCTCCTCTTTGTGGATGCTGGCCTCTTTCTTGTTAAACCCTAGCTGATCAGACTCAGATTAGATGCCCACATTAGTAAAACATGCTTTTCATGACCTAGTTTTTCTGCCCTCCTTACCCAGGTGAAAGGAGATGCTTTAGATAAAGAACAGTTTGGCAGGTGTAGCCTTTGTGTTTGGGAGATTTCCCAGCACAGTCAAAGGAGTCACAGCTCATATCTAGTCATGTTTCGGACCAACATTATTAAGCCAGAAACCTCAGTTTTGACTAGAAATATCCTTGATCAAGAGCAACGTCAGAGAATCTTGAGCCGCACATTTAGGCTGAAGTCTGAGTTTACAATAATATTCTTCTCACTATCAAGTAGAAAGGATGGCGGTTGCACCCATTTGGCTTACACATAATGGTATAGAATCATAAGTTTCACCAAAGTGAAATGTATCAAACAAATAAAGAAAACTCATGTGAGTGTGTGGGTATGCATGTGGAAGGAGCACAGTCAAAGAAATGCTGTTTGTATGGAAAAAGTTACACATATTCCTCAGGGCCAAGTGTTTGGTTCATGTTGTACTGTTAGTATATTTGCCTATAGTACTCTACTACATGCTTTCTGCTGGTACTTGTATAGACAATGCTAGCTGACTGGTATGATTTGAAGTACTTATATCTGAAGAAATGAGATGGCTCCTACAAAGTAACTCCAAAGATAAAGGTGTCATTGAGAAGATAAAAATACTTTGGTGGCTGGTGCAGCACTTTGTTGCACTGAGAGCTGTATTACTGCATCTCATCAGAATACGCACATCAGCATGTTTTCACTAGTCTCAGGCAAAATCGGGATCACAGCTTTCAGGGCTAATTGCACATTAAGCCCATCAGCATGCTTCTGATTCTCCTGAAACCTGTCAGGTGATTAAACCCCTAACTATTGCACAAATAATTGGAAAATATTATTTTGTCATTTAGTTCAGGAAAACATTTGGAGTGGCATAGACCAGTGAAGTGCCAACAGCTTTGAGTCAAAACTACTATAGCTTTACTCAGCTTTCCTATTAAAATCCTCTAATTTTGTAAAATATTCTAAAGAATACAGTCATACGTATTTATCTGCAGTAAATCCAAAACATGTAAACATAAAAAATATGGGTATAATACATAGGCAAAGCAAGACATTCACAAAGAAGGAAAGAAGAGATGGAAGAGGAGGAAAAGAACGAAAAGAATTAGTATTCAAGACCATAAAGCAATACCATTACATTTTAATTACCTCAAAATATTAGTTTGCTACTTTACATTCATATAGATGAAAAATAATTGTATTTTAAAGCTTGTTAGGGCTTCTGGCTGTCATCTGTTTTTTTTTGACCAACAGAGAAAATGTGGTGATTATGTAAATATTCTAGACAATAGTTAATAAATATTCATTTCATACTTGATTTTGTGCAAAAGACTACTATGTGAGGAAACCTTTTCACAATTTTTAAATTATAGAGCTGCTTGAAACAGGATGTTGAAGATGTTCAAAAGGAAACTGGATAAACAAACATGAAAAAATATCTATCAAAAACTTGCTAAATAAAAAGTCAACTTTTCTGACTCATGTGGTCTTCCACTTATAAATTAAAAGACATGGGGAGAATATATCTGCTTTTTACTACTTTCTCGCATGACGCCTGCTACTGCTGCTATCAGAGAGAAAATGGATCACTGATCTAGGTCATTTTGGCGGGTCAACTGCATCTGTATTTTAAAGCAGTTGGAGGAGCCACTGAGGTATCATATTTGTTTCACAGTTGAGGGATTAATGAGTTCACTGCTGATGTTGAAACCAAGTACATGACCTCTGTCTTCAGGAGAACAGCAAGGCATGCTGCTCAGCTAACACCTAAACCTAGAAAACCTCAGAACTGGGTGGCTCCATAATGTCACCCAGTCCATCTTCATTGCGTTATTGTGGGAAAACTGTTTGCCTGGACTTCAAGTGAGAGTGCGGTGAGAGGCTTTATCCACTTACAGAGTTCCAGTAGCATCTTGAATCAAAGATTGTGTTTTTTGCAGAACAAAATGATTAGAAAAAGAAAACCAAACAAACCAAGGCACACAGGATGGGAAAGCTTTATCCCTGATCCCTTTTGGACGTTTAATAAAAAGAAACAGTGTTGCATATTTCATGGGCTGTTCCTACATCTGGCAATGATAGGAACAGATAGACGTAAACAAGATTGTGCCCACCTTTAGCGAGCTGACAAGAATTTATGGTAACATATATTCATTATATTGTGAATGTAGTCAGCTTCATTGCATTGTAAATCTGCCCTACTTAATGGATGAGCCTGCGAAGTATGAGGTATTTAGGATTATATAAAAATGTAAATTATTTGCATCCTTACCTCTCTCAGTTTATTTCTTCATGAAAACCAATAAAGAATAAAATAACAGAATACCTGTCCCATATGTAGCATATACTTTGGATTCTTTTGGATTGAAGACTCCGTGTGTTAAACGGAAAGGATGTGGCTGGTAGAAGGTTAGACCTGGTAATTAAGAGGCTTTAAGATAACCTGTCTGGGGAATTTGTTTTCTTCATCTCCTGCCATATTCCTAGCACAGGGGCTTGTACTAAAAGTGGAAAGTGAGGCACTGCTGGTCTTTGTGGAGCACAGGGATGCCAGGGCCACTCCACTCATGAGTGACAGGTCATTTCCCTCCCAGCATTACAGCTATGGGTTAATTGCACCAGCATAAGAAGGTTTGAGGTAGAGGTAGCACACTTAAGATCATTGACTCACTGAAAACGTGGTGATTATCAGGCCATAGTGATTATTAATTTAGTAATTCAGTATATCCTGTGATCTTTTTAAATGCTAATTTCTAGGTCACCTCAGCCCTGGAACTGCAGCATTGCTGATGGGGTGGTACTTTGAAACAGCTAGGAGCTCTTATTACTAAAAATAACCCCTTTGGGTTGTTTTTATGTACATACTTTTCCATGTGAGTAAATTTTAAACACTAGGTGTCAGTCTGTCACCTCACAAAAGCAAACTCTCAAGCCAAGCACATTTGTCTTTGGCAGCAAAAACTTTTAAAGAGAGCAATTACAGGACAGTACACATTAAATAAGTGCAGTAATGCAAAATCCAGGTGAGGCAACTATTCCACAGGACTGTTTAGCAGCCACAGAGATCCCAGAGCCAGGGAATGTCAAGAAAACCTTTTTGTAGAAAGACTCATACACACTCTGTGCTGAGTACTCACACTGTCTCTATCAAATCCTTGTTAGTCTTGTATATGCTACAGGTAACTGGTAAATTCCTCTGCAAACCACCAATGCTATTCTGCTGCTCTAGCTTCTGGAGCATTTGTAAAAAATTTATGTTTCAAATAAAAAGACACCCATCAGCTGTGTTGAAAACTGGGTGCTAAAGTAACACTCTTCTGCACTTCTTCCTGGCAAAGTTAGGACCCTTGGCAGTGAGTCATGCTACTACATTTCTGGAAGTTATGAACCCCACATGTTTTTCAGCCCTTTGTAGATTGCTCCCCACAGGGCATCAATGGCATACAGAAACTTATGCCAGCAGCCAATCTGCCAAGCTATTATGACCACAACCACAATGCTTGCACTCATATTAAAGTTCACAATGCTCCTTTAGCCAGTTCTTCAGCAGAGGACAGTTGCTTGGTAGTGTACTGCAGCAAAAGTCACTGGACTTCATGAGTCAGGGCCCTCAGGCAGCTCTGCACTGAGGATCTTCATTTTTGTGCATCTGGCTTTAGGGACCTGATGCTGCAAGACATGCAGATACATGTTCCATAGAACAATGATATACAAGAGGAGCTGTTTGCTTGTGCCCTGCTGCATGAATTCAGCCATGCTGCCTCAGGACCCAAACTCACATATCCTCACTGAGCTTCCAACATGGATATGTAGGGAGGCATCCTCCTGCTTCTCTGATGAGTGACTTGGGCATGCAGATTTCCCTTTGGACTCCATCATGAACCAGTCTCAAATGTGCACAGCTCCATTAGATGTTAGGGCACATACATCCTCTAGGTCATCTAACTAGTGTCTGAAATTTCGCTTTGTAGTAACAGAGTTTTTAATGATACTTTTCAGCTATATTTTGATTTAGAAATGTCAATAATCCTCAAAAAATCTGGTACCTGTTCTTGAAACACGTTCAGACTGTCTTTCTTTCCTGGAACCATGTATGTGTATCAATTCAAACAGTCAGCTACTTTTTAGACAATGCCACTGTGTCGATTAAATGGAAACTTACTGTAGAATGTATGAAGGAACGTATTTTACAATTCTGATCTCTACCCTTTCACACATACATTTAAAATTACTGCATCTCTGCTGTGAGACTCTGAGAAGAAATGTCTTTTATGACATCCTGTCCCCACAATATACAATTTTTGTCATCCAGCCTGTGAGATACCAAGATGACAGACTTACTTATTCTACTCTATCTGATCGTGGGGTACTAAAGGTTTGGTTGGTGAACCTCTGTCCATGTGTCAGTCCACAGGATGAAGGACTACCGAGGACATGGCATTACAGGAGGTAGGTAGCAGCTTTCAGGCTGAAAGAGGAGAGTTGGATTTTTCACAGCTCTGTACTTTGTGAGGCAGAATACAGACATGTGCAGGGCTACCCCCTGAGAGCAGTTGAATTTCCACCCACTCTTCACTCATCCTGCCTGAGCATAGGTCACTGCAGAAGGCGAGGGGACTGGAGAACCAGTCCTTTTGATGTCTAGACAAACACTACATTTGGGTCTTTTTTATATTATTTAGTTTGTTTGATCTCACATCAGGGCTTTAGTACTTTTTTTTCCCCCGATGATGGCAAGAAACAGCTATGAATTAGTTCCTCATCTGTGTATCTGTCTTCCTGCTATGATCTCTTGTCCATCCTTTCTTGTTCCCTTTCCTTCAGGGTAGTTTTGTACCTGCACATCATCATGATGGCCATGACAGCCTCTCAAATCAATAAAAACTGGACATATTTGTATGGCAAGCCTCCTACTAAGACAAAGGCTGCCTTGTGTGGTGCAATATGCAAACACCTATACCCAGATTCATCCCACTTAAGTGAGGTGCCTATGTTTAAAAAACAGAACCCCTCTGTATCTCATGGAGAAAGACAGACACCTCCAAAGGATGGTTCGTTCCCCCTATGGCTGCCTGTTTCCTTCTACTTTTCTCCCTGGAGCTCCCTCTTACTACCCTTCTTACTGCAAGAACTCTATTTCTGGGCATAAAGTTAGTTAAAAAGAAATATGGGGGAAAAAATAGCTATATCAAAGATGCAACAGCACGTGTCCTCAGACCTGTCATCATAAGAGGCCTTGTGCTGACCATATACCTACCTGATAATTTGAAAGTCCGGCCATTCCATAATTCTTCTTTTGAGCAGATGCAAGACTCATAACCATCACTGAAAATGTCCTCCTAATTGCTTGAAATAGCAGTTTATGACTCTAAAGTCAGTTCAGAACTGGAGCTCAGAATGTGAAGCATGTGATACTAAACTGATTGCATCTGTGAGATACAGCCATAAGCAAAAAATTATATCCTTCCAAATTACTGTGTCGGTCTTTTGTTCCAAACTGGCTATATAAAGTTGAATTAGGTATTTTAATGCTGAAGTAAAACAAATGAGCACTGTAACAGAAGTACTCTACATCCTTTGCCTATTGGGATCCTTTCATTGTTATGAAGGTTGAATGAGTTGTCCTGACACAGACTATGCCCTCTCCCTTGATGACTACTTCTTTAAAGTTTGTGAACACTGAATATTTTTTGATTTTTACCTTCAGCTGAACTTTGGCTGAAGATGGCTAATCCTTTAAGAGGAAAAAAAGAAGAGGTGACAGAGACATAGGTCATATACACACACATCATGATCAGCCCAACCTCATTTACCTAATAAATCAGGCTCAAAGCTCTTGAAGACACACTACAACTCAGAGAAGTGAAATTATAAACACAATTGTAATATAGCATGCATAAGATCTGACCTTAAATAAGATTAGAGAAAATTCTTGAATTTGATTAAATTAGTCTCACACACACTTAGAAACTTTCAGCTAGTAATCTGATTGGTATGGTTCATACCTAATAATAACAACTTTGAAGACTAAATTCTGGTTTTGTAGTCAATACAGAATAAAAGAATTCACAGACTTAAAATGCTGGGGTTTTTGCCTCTATAAAAGAAGACCTTTTCTTAATTGAAGCTGAGTGAAACGGCTTCCCCCCCAAAAAACCAATTGTTTTACAATGCATGTGAAAGAATAGCATGATTTGTCAAAGAACCCAAGTTAGATAAACACTGAGTTGTTTGGAAATAATATGGGTATATTAAAGATCTGATTTAAAAAACATACAACTCATTATTGTGGTTGCACACATCCTAGAGATATGTTCAGCTTGTTCTGCCATAAAAATGCAATTTTTGCACTTGTGGTGAATACAAATCAAACTATCACGTAAACTTCATGAGGGCACACTAATCTTTCTCCCAAATAAATTAATAGGAAAGTTCTCATTGAGTATATGGCATTTCTTTATTCTACTGAAACACTGAGAAGTGCGTACAAGTTTTGAACAAGCTCTGCCTGTTCAGCACAGCAGGGTAGAGGGTGATTTCAGAGCCCAGTGTCATCCATAGAAGAAAGGAGAGGCCAATGCCACCTGAGTCTCATGTCAGAATGAAGATATATTTTCCTTGGCTTAAAAAGAAAGTATAGTTATGCAAGCAGGAAATATTTTGTGAAGCTCCTGAAGCAAACGTATTTCAATATTACAAAAATCACATAAGCAGCAAGATTAAAATATCTTAATTTTGGTTGACCGGCTGGGCTTGATTGTCTGAGGGTTTGTTTTGTTTCTGTTTTGTTTCTTTTTTTTTTTTTTTTGACAAAGCCAGATTATACTTGATATCAAGAAGCAATTTGATCTCTTGGATCATAACACAAACATCCTGTCAAGACAAACTGACGGTCTATCTATTTTTTTCCTCTGTAGTGTGTGGGTATGCTTTTTATCTATTTATTTATTGGTTCCAAGAATGTTCAGAATTAATAAGAAGGTAAGACAGAGCAAGCCAATAAATATTATAATGACATTGTAAAAATTCAGGCTGTATCAGAGGCTCAAAAACTGCATGCAGGTCTGGTTGTCCAACTTTAAAAGAATACAATAAATCTGGAAAGCAAAAGAAAATGGGGTGAAAAGGGTGAAATAGTTGCATGAAATAACATACATTGTTAAGATGTGAAAATCTTTGCCAAGGAGTGCTGTGGATGCTGAGGGTCATCATGGGTTCCCAAGATGATTAAAAAAATCTAATACAGTAACCCCTGATTCATCAAGGACTATCAAGCACACTTGTGTGGCTCAGGAGCTGAAGACAGCCAGACATGGGGAGGCTGCATGCTACACTTGACCCCTTCTTACATACTTTGCTTGCAGCATGCCAGCTGGAGGAGCGCTTGGGTTGGCAGTGACAGGTTCCGTCCTCACCTGCTCTGGGACTTCATCCTTCTTCCATACTAGACATGAAAAGGCTAAGGGTCTGCCCTGTATGCCTGGGGAGGAGTGGGCTTTTGTAAGACCAAGCTGTGTTCTCCCTGGGATAGAACACGGAGATTAAAAGCTGAGCTCCTACAAGGGGAAGAAAATATATAGGTTTAGAATTGTAGATAATCTCATCACTTTTGATAGGGGTATGAGCAGGTGTGGCCCATATCTTCTTCCTGGAATTTGTTCCCTAAAAGGGTACAGAAAGTTGGTGAAGAAGGTTAAAGTATAACCTGCCACCCCTGATTTTGGGCAGAGGCACATGACTTTCTGTGCACTCTTTTTAATGGCCATATTGGTAGGGTTATTACCACTGGGTTGTGGATACAAGCATAGCACTGCCTGTGGCAGCTCATACCTCTGCATGAGGACATGTGCCATGCAGAAGTGTGTCACCTACAGCTTGTGTGCGTGTTTTGATTCCCTCTTCCATTTTTTCATCCCCCTCCTTGATAAAGAAAAACACTCGTCCAAAGATGGTGCCTGAGCATGGATGTGGAACAGAATGAATCCATTTTGTTCAAACCAAAACTTTAAACTTTCTTAGTGTGTTCTACTATCTGCTTTTTTGTTTGATGAAGGAGATAATGAAACTGGAGATCAGAGAAAAAAAAAAAAAGCCTATCTTGAACTGTTTTTTTTTTTCCCTGTAAGTACTGTGTATCAGGTGTCACTAAACCTTGCTTCTCTTGCTTAATGTGACATGACTTCAGCAGAAATTTTGTTAGTTGCTTTTGTTATTATCGCTAGTAATCTAAATATCTTCATCCTTAACTGAAGTGAACATTTCAACACAGAACTTGGATAGAGTGTGAGCCTGACTAACATTTAATTTGCTTCTCACTGTGAGAGGGATGGCAGGCACAGGTTGCAGCCAGGGCTGGTTCTGCTGGGGCAGCTGCCAGCCCACACACAACTCTCCTTACAGCATAAGATGAGCTTCGTTCTTCATTGAAAGAGTGAAGAAAATCTTGTCTTTCATAGTTTCATGGTTGATAAATGATAGATGTGGAATAAAAGCTTCCATTACTTAGGCTTTCGCTGAAGGCAGCAATATACGCCAGTAGAAAGAAAGATAAAACCAAGGCATTCTGTAATAGCATTGTTTTCCACTCATGCAGAAGAGCAGTGAATCAATGTTGGCATTACAAAGCACTGAAAATGCAGGCTGACCCTTCTTTAGTAGTGAGTGGAGTCATGCCAGTTTGGTCCTCTTGTCTCATAAGTGAACCAAGAAAGCTTCTACTCTGAAACTCAGTTAAAACAACATAAATGGGTTTATATGGGAGAGGGGCAGTGCAAAGGAGGAGAGTGGAGGTAGGAAGTTTGCATTTATTGCTTGCAAATCACTTAAAGATAGAATATGATCCCATTAGAAGCTCTTTTCATCACAGATGCAGATTGACAGAGATGTGACATACCAACTTCTTGTGAGTATATGAGCCCAGGAAGCCTTTTTTACTTAGACTCTTCAAGACTAGTTTTTATGACTACTCCATATCACTGAAGCACCTTCTATTGTAAGCATGTAACTGAGACTGGGCAAAGGGTTGGCTCAAACATTATTTAACTACAGTGATCCATGGATTGCTGAAATTTTCTGTAGCTGAATGGATTTCAGAAAAGAAAAGCATGGAATATAACTGTCTAGCTATGAAATGTAGCATAAAACCGTCTTTGCTTACATTCATATGCATGGGGGCTTTATCATGCCTGAAGACCAAATCAAAGGTGAAAATTTTTAGGGAAAACAGATACAACTTTTGAGCATGATTTTCCATAGCAATACTACATTTTAAACTGAAAAAAAGATAAAAAGCCATCTTGAAAAGACATTCTTTAACAAAAGCAGAATCTTCCAGTCCCAAAACAATATGATCTTTACATAAACCCTCCCAGCCTCTACTTGCTTTTTTCAGATTGCCTTCTAAAAATACTAAGAAAAAAAAAAGGACCCTAAATACGTGTTCTTCCCCTTTAGATCTAATTTGATAAACACTGCCACCCTCTATTCCCCATATGCCTGCTGGTCATGGCCATCACAAAGTTAATGCTGTTTCAAGAAATGAGCTCAGCTTAACTCAAAACATGTGTTTGCCTCTACAACAACATTTTAGAAAACTTTGCTTATATTTCCCCATACTCAACTTTTCTATGGTTTATTTGTTTGAAAACATTTGAAATTCAATTACGTTTACTGCAATTCTGAGAAGGGCCTCTGCTTCCTGTTTAAAACAACTCACAGAGAAAGCAAAATGGGGGCTGTCAATTAAAAAAACAAGCTGCTGGTAGTGCAAGATGCTGTCTGTAGAGGCTGGCTTTCCTCTTCTTCCTTAAAGCAGATTTACCTACTTAAGAATATTATCTTGTTCATACCTCACTTCCAGTTAGTCTTATAAAGAAGGGCCCTCTCAGCTGTCAATAGTAACTGCAGCTGGACCATATGGTAAAAAAGCAAGAAGACATGCTGACTGAAAAGTCCCTATGCAGCCCCAAAATAGCTGATATTTGTGAAAAAAATGAAAAAAAAAAAAGAAAAAAGAAAAACGCAAAAGACAAAGATTCAAACTCTCCCTAGAGACAGTGACTCAAGATATCACCCTGTTTTGAGTTTTTTTGTATGATGAAGGAATTAAGAACCACCCACTGCAGGAGAAGATCTGAAAGGTGGACCATTTGCTGGATAAGGAATTGGCTGAATGGTCACACTCAGAGTGGGAATATTCAGGGTAATTGGTCATTGATAAGGACAAGAATATTATTTTGTTATTAGATCAGACAGCAAAAGATGAACAACATAGACCACATTCCCTGATGCAAAATCCCCTTCCCTGATGGCACAGGATTACCAGATCTCAAAATCCTAGAACAGCATCTCCATTTTCTTTATCGTAGGATCATCTACGGAGTATATAATTTAGTCTCTTAACTCTCACCTCCACACCTGAACAGCATTCTCTTTGAGACCTGCTTTAAAGCTTAAGTACTACAAGCTTTTGTTTTTCAAATTTCCAGAAATACAGGTAAAATGGGGCCTGAGGGGACTGAATCATCTTGAGCTAGTTGCATGATAGGCATCCATTTGGTCATTGCAAAAGGAGTATTATTAAATGTTCATTTATCTGCCTACTTTCTTTGTAATGACAAAGTTTTCCACAGTTGCAAAAAGCCCGACTCGTCCCCAGGCCATTGTATCCCAATCAGGTATACTGGTCTAACCTATGGCAAGCAGAACAGAAAGCTCTCACAAAGTGTCCAGCATTGTCTGTTTCTGTTGAGTATTGAGAGAGCATCATTTTTAGGGAGACCCTAAAATTTCAGATGGATGAGTATGACATGGGAATCCTTAATAAGCATGGTTGGTAGTTTCCTCTGCACCAGAAATTTATCTCTAAACAAGATGGGAAAGAAAACAAAGAAGTGAAATCTTATTAAATAAAATATGTGAAAAAATGAAGAAATAATTAAAACAACAGGCATAAAATACAAATATTGAATTCCATTTTAGACTTTAAAAAAACACATGTAGGATTACTATCATTTTTTATGGCAATGGAAAGAAAAAATATGTGTAAGAAAAAATCTGGTGTTCAATTTTCATCACATTTTTCATCTTATGAAGAAGTTAAATTTTGCTAGCATGGGCTGAAACAAACAGGCAAATAGTTCAGGTTACAATTGGTTGTTTTTTTTTTTTTGTTCAAAACTCAAATCAGAAGAATGAATGAGTGAAGTTAACTTCCTTTGCAATTTTATGTTCATAAACTTTTACATCTATGGGTTCACTTGAGAACAGATGAAAGAAGCTGTAAAACACCACAAGACCGACATGAATCAACATAATTCCTCATTAACTGGTAGAATGTAAAAGAGAAATCTGGGGTTTGTGAAACCTCAAGACACTGAAAAATGTAAGTTTTAAATGTAAAAATGTAAGTAGTAATTTTGCAACTTTATTTTTTTAAATAGTAATTTTTAACAATTTCAAACTAGTTAAAATGTATGACTATAAATAAATGCATAGCACTAACCAGAGCTCTTCATCAAGCAAGAGGCACATGTTTTCGTGTAATCCTTGCATTTTTTCAATGAAGGCAACACTGCTGGGTAAACATAGATGCCTAAACCTTCTCCAACCAAAACTCAGTCTGGAAAAGCTGCCAAATGACAAAACAAAACCCATTATACTGTATTTATGCACTTATCAGAGTGGTAATTTGCAAGCATTCAGAATATTTACCTGAAATCAAATCCTTCACATTTAAAACAATTCTGTCTTTGAGAAAAACATAACAGTGCAAAATGTTGTCAAACAGACAAAAAATATTTTTAGACTTCATTTGCAATTTTTCCACAAGAAAAGTAAGAAAAATGGCTGTTATGCACAGAAAAAAATAATTCTTTCATGCTCTCATGTTTTACAAGAATATTTTGATATTAACAAAGCTTTGGTAGGTCTACGCAGGAATACGCAGCGACACAAGGTTTGTCAGGAAAGACATTTTCTTGTATGAAACCAACTCAAAACCTGGGAAAAATGCAGAGAATCTGCACACAAACCTTTTACAAATCTAAAGTGGATGTAGCAATCCTAAGGCTGCACAAAGGCTGGAAACAATTGCTATGGATTTAACATAAATACATTCATCAGAAAATTGTAGTGGAGATCTACCAGAGACAGAAGTTATAAGGTCGTAAACCTTGTCATAAAGAGAGGGAATCAATGTCAAATATGAACTTGAATGAACAAACCAAGTTGACCACTGAAGAAATTCAGAATGGATAACTACTCTTTTCTGAAACTATGGTAAGTCAGAGTGACTTCTTGTTTCCTTTAATTTACATACAGATGAAATTATGTTTTTAGTTAATCAGACCCAGTGTATTTTCCTTGGGGTATAGGGGAGGGGAGAGGAGGGGAAAGTGGCTTAGGGGAGTTTTGTTTTGCTTTGTGTTCTTTCATTTCGTTTTGCTGTTTCCTTTGGCTTTGTTTTGGTTTTAAAGAGAGAACTAGATTGTTTCCACATCTTTGGGAGCACACTGGAGTTCCAAATATAAGTATGCAACATGAATCTCAAGTGCTGAAAAGTGGAGTATACACTGTTAACACAGTGTATAGGGGCAGAAAGGAGGACATCTTAGGTGATATATTTCAGAAATCCTCTGCTGAGATTTCCATGGAGGCTAAAGGATTGATCCCAAATCCTTCCATCTTGTCAGATATATCAGCAACCTGGTTCAGTGGAAGGTGTTCGTGGCAGTGGGGTTGGAACTAGATGGTCTTTAAGGTCCTTTCCAACCCAAACCATTCTAAGGTTCTATGATTCTATATTCCAGGGAGTTAGTTTTTGCCAACATATTCTCTTGGTTTTAGAAACAAAAAAATATAAACTTCAAATAGCCCAAGCAATTCAGCTCTAATAAGGACCTCCAGGCAATTTCCTAAATACATGAGTTATCCTCCTCTCTTGCACACATTGCCTTACAAGTGCAAGCAGTTCAATTAAAAGGAATGATACATTCTCAGTGGGAAAGAAACAAATTTGTGAGATTGGGTCTGGAAGAATCCTGCCAGTTCTGTGGCTTTCATTTGAGAGTTCTTTAAAGACCACTAAATTATTGATTTTATCATAGTTATAAATACTTATAAAATATCTAGTTTATAATTTGAAACAATTATATCTATTTTAAGAAATATGAAATATACATATGTTATAAAGTTATAAAATAAGTTGTTCTGGATCTTCTTTCTGTACTGACATCCATGTTTAAGATTTATCAATGCCTGATTAGCACTGGGACTACAGACAAAGCCAGAACCAGGAGCAATTAAATACAAACTTTTGCTTTTCAAATTGACAAATGCATGTTATGACTTCATTTGCAGCAGACCTTAAAGCAGAATTGAGGTTTTGCATATTTATGTCATTTTGAGAATTAGAAATATAACTGGTGAATCCACGCAGACCAGCCACTGGTCAAGATACTGGTTGATCCAGGATTTATCACAGCTCTGTGGGTGATGTTGTGGAACTGGCTGACAGCGCTTCTCAGATCAGGCACAAAAACGCAACCTGGCAATACAAGGCTGCCAAGCATCCAAGGGCAGAAAATACCAGGCATCGCTCTGGCTAAAATTTAGGGTTCAATGTGTTGGCTGTCCTCTCCCTCCTTTGCCCTACAGCATGTGAGATTTCTTAATCTGTCAGTGGGTAACTGAAGTTCAGTAGAAAATTAACAGCTCTCCACAGATAACGCTGCATCCTCAAATTTGCAGATAAAACTTGATGAATGCCAAAATAATTAAAATGACCATTCCTATGCTTACCTAGGCATGTGTCTGATTTCGCAGAGCTTATTTAATTTTCTAAATCACTTTGGGGCATAAGCTGGTATAAATGCAAGAAATTCAAATAATGAAACTAGAATTTTATGCCTAGGAAAAATGCCAAGATTCATAACTCTTCTCCCAGCTAAATTCTACTTTGCCTGATTTTCTGAATTAAGTGGTGGTAATTATGTGCCTAATATGCATTCCTAGTTAACATGCTTGTCTCTATAAATTCAGTAATTGCTTATTCAAACGAGGCAACAGGCATGTAACACATAATTGGCATGCACAATTACTTTATTTGCATCAGCAGTCACTGTAATTTCATGTCACACTGATTATGTGTGAAATCATGAGTGTAGTTTGGAAGACATTTGAAACCCAAATGCAAAACAGAGACATAACATAAGTTTTTAAATCAATAATCTTTTCCTCTCACCTTTAAAAATATTCTACTTCCATGGTCCTAGTCTTCATTTTTGTGCATTTACTTGTATTTGTTTACTTACATTTATTTTCCTTAGCTCACTGTCCTGTAATCTGCTATGTAGAAGGTTGTGAACAATGAGAGGGATAGAACTCCTGTGTCCACCTGTGTCAGCTAAATGGTGCTTATATTCTTACATGTATGTTCAAAGAGGCCTAATATTTTCAATAAGCAAAGGCTGAAGCATTTTCTCGTTTATCAAGACCCCTTTGATACCCATGAGAGTCCAAACCTGCTTCCATTTAACTTGCCAAATGCTGGAGGCTGTTGCTCATGACTGAAGACATGATTTCTCCTGATCCTTGCAATGACAGCTCTCACACAGCCTGTTCTACAGAAAAGCCTCTGCTCCTCCTTGGACAGCCTCTAGCAATGCTTCAGAGAGGTGGGCACTTGCTAGGCTGCCTTGTTTGCTCATTTTAAGAATCACAGCAGACTTGCATGAGAAGTGCTTGTTCTTAGATTGAAATCACCCTTCATTAAATGCAGGTTAAGTTAAAGCATAAATATGCCCATTCTGGAGGGTACATTCAAAATAGCTGATACTTATTAACTTATTAAAGAACAGGGAGAAGTAAAGAAAATAATATGATCCTCCTAGAGCAAGCACAAATCTTAAAGGCCTTGTTTTTGTCTCTTTTCAGATGAGAGGCTGTAGGTGTTATTTTGGCCTACAAGATCTCTGCTCCCTGCTTGCTGCTTATTGCAGATAACAATCTTAGAAGCAAACCCTTGCCTGATAAAAATCATAAACTTTTACAGCTAATCTATAGCTCTTCTCAGGGTCCTTCAAAGTTTCAGTATGATTCAATTCCCCTTCCCAAAGTTGTACTGAAAAAACCCACCAGTGTTTCAAGCCATGGAAAATTAAGGACTATTGTTATCTGTAGCAAATGCTACTTGTGCAGTGCAGATGCTATTTGCATGAAAGGATCTGTTTATATTTCCTTGATTTAACAAGGGGTACAAATCCACCACTATGACTGAGGTGTATTTTTCTCCTGGTAGCAACATCAGCATAAACAGGTTCTTTTCCCTGCATGTTTCCCCTTTGTGGTCCCCTGCTCTAGTATTCTGATTCTTGTACTGCCCTGTAGCTGACCTAAATTCTATGTTGATTTTAATCTTAATTTAAATTAACTCAATACCTGACTTGAAGGTCAAAGGAAGACTCTTTGAAATACCACTGATGTATCAGATTTTGTGCAAGATTTAAACTCGAGAGCATTAAAATATATTCAAAGAATGACTGTAGCCTGTAATATTTTTAGGACAGTATAAACAACAATGGTGGAACGTGGGAGTTTTCAGGAGCAGCAAATTCAGTTGGTTCAGGAGAGATTTAATCTGTTATGAAAATGAGAATGAACTGTTCAGTGCCTCACAAGTCCACAAGGCTCAGTTCCAAGTACCAGCTTTGCCGATCTTCCTGTGATTAAATTTAGGCATATTAGAAGTGAAAAATGCTGATTCTTAGTCAAATTCCATGTGGAAGAAATATAGTGATTTGAGAAATTAAATAAAAATTCTCAAAAAGAAAGTACCAGCAGAGATCAGTTCCACTTCCAAAAATAAAATCTGTTTCTGGAAGTCCTTGATCAGTAGTTTCATAAGAATGAAATTGTTAGCATGCTGTAATTTTTAGACAGGATATTTTTGTGAAGAAAACCCGACAAAAGCCAATGCAATAAACTGCCTGATGAATGAAATGAGTGTGGTACCTGCGTCTTTCAAAACAAATACCTGAGGCAAGGATTCAAATGCTTTCCAAAGATAAGGATCTGCAGTCATCTTGGTGAGATTACTGACTACTCAGTCTAGCATTATTTTGCACAGCTTAGTTGATTTTTTTTTTTTTTTTTAGTATGCTTGGTTCCAGGTACCACAGATGTTTGTTATTAACAGTTGAGCACAGACAGTAACCGTGGAAAACATTTAGCCTGTTTCAACACACCCTCCACTAGCAAGCTGCTGAAACACCAACAGAATGTAGTATCAGCAGTGAGTAAAACCTGGTGGGGCTTGATTTTCTAAGGCAATGCATGTTGTAACTGGAGCACAACTTCTTGAAATGAACTTCTAGCAGGAAGGTTATAAGCGTTGGTTTTGCTTATGCTGTAGCTCACACCATTGGCACCACAGAAGATATAGAAGGAATAAAAACCCCAAATGACTGTAAGCAACAAAACAGCTATTTCATTAATCTAACTTGACTTAGAATGTCAAATTCGTCATTCAGCAGCAGAAAAATCCAACAACTGCATTTTGTCATTAAGCATGAAAGCAACTACATTTGTAAGAAGTTAAAAGTAGTATGGAAAAAATCATTCTTGAAGTTATCTTAGTTTTTGTATCTTCTATACATTTGCATGTGCAGATGCTTCTCCGGAAGAGCTCTTAGACTAAATCCTTATCTCCTCTTGATCAAGGTCTGCAGCAGTGGAGGGAGGAGGGGGAGGGAAACCAGATGGAAATTCCAGGGTGCATTTCGTGGAGTTTCCTGACCATTTGGGTCTCATCAGTATGCACAGGAGCCTGCAACACCTAGTGAGAATATCAGCATGAAATCAGCACCTGCCCACTACTCACCTTATGCCCTTCTTTGTGACCTAGTGATGATGTGCATATCGCAGGCAAAACCCTCTTGGCTCTCAGCATGTTTTCCTGGCAGGCTCATCCTTCACATTGCACTCTTGGGATGAATATCTATTCTCTACAAACACAGAAGCAAAACAAGACCAAATCTTACTCTTTGATTCCCTTCCCCTTTCTAAAAACTTCAATTGAATTTACGTTATGCATGAGCTCACTAAATGAGAACTGAATGTTCTTACGGGCTCCAGAAGCTGAAACAGTGGCAATGATAATTATGAATCTCCACAATAAATAGCTCATTGAACAGTTTCCTTATGCATTGGATATAAAAGTTTATTTTCAGAAACAATGTTATTTCTCTTATTACTTGGAAGACAGACTAGGATTTCAATAGTGCAGCCCCAGCTGGAGAGTAACTTATGGAAGAGTCTATGATCCAGTCTCAAGATGGTTATTTAACTAAAGATCTTCTTCATTCTTAGAAATCTTGTTATTTCTAGGAGGAGTTTCATTATTTTGCCTTGTGTGTGCTTTTGGATGCATTCCAAATTAGTTTGAACTCTGAAAGTTGAAGTAATGCCCTGACATATTGCTGGTGTGGTCTCCTGCCTGCTGCAAGCAGCAGGTAAGGACTTGGGGAGAAATGAGATACAGAGGATAAAATAGCTTTTTGGTGGGAAAAGGAAAGATTATTGGTTTTGTATTGGCACCATTACTTGTTCTTTTGAGCAGTAGAGATACCAGTGACTAGTTTGAGGATGCTTATTTTCTCCTTTGTTTTCTTGTTGAGTATTTTTGTTTGCTTGTTTGTTTTGTTTGTTTGTTTGTTTGTTTTTTGTTTACTCATTTTAGTAAAACATGTTTTCTTCCAGGCTGAAAATTACTATGTAGGTTTCCTCTTCTCCCATATAATCTGCCATAATTTCCTACCCATTATTGCTGATATATTCTTTAATAAGTCAGACCTTTGTCCCATATGGAATCATAGAATGGTTGGGTTGGAAGAGACCTTAAAGTTCATCTAGTTTCATATATATCTTGAGGTATATCATTTTAGGAAATGGGAATAAAACCACTAGCCTGAAATGCAAGATTGTTCCAGGATGACAGAAGCTCTGCCTTTTACCAAGAAAGAGCAAGAGAAGCTGTGTTGGATATTTTGCAAAGGAACGTGCCAGAAGATTAGAAATTTAAAAAATAGGTCAAAAAACTCGATGGTAGAGGATGAAGGAAGCAGACTTCTTCAAAGAGGAGCAGCCGTCAGTAACAGAATTGATCTTTCCTATCATTACTGGACTGTAATTCTGTAATTACATAATTACACAATTACACAGTCTTACTATTATTATTAATGTATATTATTAGAATCTTAAGGATTTAATCATACAAAATCTTGAGGATTATGTAATCAAAAGATCATTACAAATTCACTTGTACACAACTACTCCTCCACCTTCTATAGATTGTTTAGTGCACATGGTAAAATTTGCTTTACCATGTTTTCAGTTTAGATGTAGGAGTAGGGCAATACTTTGACTTTCAGTTGAAGGGCTTCACATGTAATGTTAACATAAGTATATGGGAAAAGAGAAAGAGAATAGAAGTCTAGGTGACAGTCTGGTTTCCGTTTGATGCAAAAAGCACAAAAAATGGAGGATGTCCCCAAAAGAGAAATGGGTTCAGTTGCATCCTTGAATTTATAACTCTGTTATTCTCTGCCCCAGAAAATGAAAGCATAATGCGAAGAACAAAAATGTAGTATGTATTACAAGTGTTTTTAAGGGTACATATGGCAAGGATAAAATTTAACAAAGTGATATGGTAAAAAATTAAACATGCATTTGTGAATGGAATAATGAAAAGACTTTCTACATGAAAAAAGTAAACTCTTCTTTATTGCAAAGATTGTATATTATTGCATACTACCCATTGAAAGAGTTTTGTTTTGTTTTGTTTATAGTGTTTCAGTACTTTATACCTTGAACTGTTCTTTCTTAATTTTATGTTATGTTGAGTGCTTGCTTGTGTCTGATGTTTTTAAACAGCGTTTAATTTTAGCCAAAATATTACTTTTGACGTCAAACATTTATTTACAGAGACATTGGTCAAACACTGGAACAGACTTCCTAGAGAAGTGGATACACAAGCCTACCAGCGTTTAAGAGGCATTTGGACAATGACCTTAATAATATGCTTCAACCTGTGGTCAGCCCTGAACTGGTCAGGCTATTGGACTAGATGTAAGACTTGTAGGTCTCTTCCAACTGAAATATTGTATTTCTATTCCTATTCTATTCCTGTTCTGTTCTGTGCTGGTTTTTTAATGACTAATGTTTTTAGTGACTTTGAAATATTTCTGTTGACCCATTTCTTTGCAAAGGCCAAACATGCTTATTCTTTAATGTAACAACTTGAAATTTATACAGGGGCTGTTAGTATCAGTAACAGACTTTATCAAAGTGAAGAACTTCCAATGTGTGGACAAATGCCCTACTCAGGATGTGACTATCCTTATCTACAGATTCATTCAGCGTATACCTTCCACATTCTTTCACACATCAAACAGGGTCCAAGACACAAAAGACTCCTTCATGATCCAGGTGTGATCTATTAAAAAAGCAGCTTCTTTCTGCTCTCTGCTCTCACCTTTATGTGGTTAAGTTCTATGCAGTACGTAGACAAAATGAATTGAATAAAGGTTTAGCTTATACATCACTCTTTATTCTGACTTCAGGACACTTCACCTTGAAACTCTAATAATGACCTTTTGAAATAATTTTGTGTGAGACAGCTTTACCTACTGTTGCAGTACATATGGAGTCTGCTTTAATATCGCCCTTCACTTGGCACAGGTATTATCACTGGTGGCAGTTGGGTACCAGGCAGGTATAAAAGAGTGCTGAATGAAAATGGTACTGGTACAAATGACTGCAGATCAGCCTTTTACATACTGCTCTCTGTAGTATTTTTAGTGAGCTCAGTTTTGAATGCTTGCCTATTGTGGCTACTACTAGCTACTGGGCAATGCCTGAGAATGAATGAAAGTTCAGTTTCAAGTAAGTTCAGAAAATAAGTATGGTTGGGCAGATTGTAATGATATCATGCAAACCAAGGCAAAGCATCAGGAAACTTTCAGTCTTCTTTAGTAATAAAACTCAGCAATGTAATCATGTATGGGACCTGTAATTAAGCTTACTTACATCTTAAAGCTAGAAAGGTGATGTTCTTGCATACACACGCAAGTTAATCATTGCTTCATCTAGAACAACCACTACTTTCTTACTCTGGGGCAAATTCCTGCAAAGCAGAGATCAGCCTGCCAATTTAAGACAGTCAGGTTGCATGGATATAACTGTTGTTGATCTGTCTAGAGAAAGAAATATCTGTTGAACTTTAGACACTGAATATGCCCACATTGTCAGTTGAGGATTCATGAGATAAAATTGACTGGTATTTTGTACATAAGAAGTCAGAACTCTCAATATTTGTCTTGTAGACAACCTTCCCACAGACTTGGTAAAAGACTCCACAAACAGGCCACAAAATAGCAGAGATAATCTCTTTTTTTGCAGTGATGATCCCTTTTAATTTTTAGCATTAACAAGAAGTGATTTTAGGGTGCTTGGAGTGGGTGGGATAAAGGGAACAATGACCGATTTTTAGAAAATAGTGAGTCACATCACTCCATGACAAATCAGCTTATTCAACTTAAGTTAGTGCAGCCTGTTGTTGTGACAGGAGAACCTGATTCCCTTTTGTAATGTGCTGCAAAGTGCATGTGTAAAGACATCTACTGTACTTTTGCAGCTTATATGCAACCCACGGGCAAAGCTTAGAGGATTAATCCTCAATAGATCCTGGCATTCTTAAATTCATGCTTTTGTGTAATCACTTCAAAAAGTGTCACTTGTTGGTCTTTCCTTGTATCACCATGGCCTGGCCTGTTCCAAACTTCTTTATGAATGACAGGAAAGTGATGGAGAAAAAAAAAAGAACAAGCAAAGATTGCAGGAGGTCTGTATAGATGAACAAGCAGCTCCTATCTGAAATTAGACATGAAAAGGAAGTGTACAAGACGTGAAAGCAGGAGCAGAGGACCTAGCAGTATAAAGATATTTTTTGACCTTGCAGGGACAGGGTTAGGAAAGTCAAGGCCAACCTGGAGTTGAGTCTGTTAAGGGGTGTGAAGGGCAGTAAGGAAAGATCTACATGTACATAAACAGCAAAAGGAAAAAGACTAAGGAATGACATTGCTGAATGAAGCAGGGGACTTTGTGACAAATCACATAGGAAGTGCTGAGGCACTCAATACTTTCTTCAATTCAGTCTTTACCACCAACACCAGTTTTCAGAAATCATGGGTCCCTGAGACCAGAAGGAATGTCTGGAGCAAAGAAAACTCACTTTTAGCAGACAAGGACCCAGTTTATTCTTCGACAAACTGGACATACATAAATCCATTGGCCTGCATAGAATGCATCCATGAGTGCTGACAAAGGTGGCAGATGGGAGAGATTTCTAAGAACTGGAAGAAAGCAAACATCATTCCTATCTTCAAAAAGGAAAAGAAGGAGTATCAGGGAACTACAGGCTGGTCAGCCTCACCTCAATCCCTGGGAAGGTGATGGAGCAACCAAACCTGGAAACTATTTCCAAATACATGAAATCATGCTCAGCCAGCCTGTGGGGCTGTTCATGGAGTCTGTTACCAAGGCTGTGAGTAAATAACATTAAATGCAAGTTACTCAGGTTGATTGTTTAGGTTTTAAGCAAAAGAAAAAATAAACTGAGACAATTTACTTTGTTGAACTATCTTCTGATCAAAGACCTATTTTACACCACTGATGAAATAATAGAAAGGGGAATAAAAAGAGAGGAAGGAAGATAAGTCAGTAAGGGTGCAAGGGTTTGAGCTGGCATGTGAAGCCACCTCTGAGAGCTGCTGTCATGGGTGGAGGAGTTGGCAGAGGACCAAGAGCTGTTTGTGTGGTTTGATCCAAAGTGCAAAAGAAATCAAAAGGGCTTCTTTAGATTTACATGCTTTACTTGCATTGTCTTCATCCTCTGGGTATCACGTTAGGAGTATTCTCTACTGGCAGTCAAAACCGCAAGCCTTAGCTGCTAATTTTCATAGAATCTCAGAATGGTTTGGGTTGGAAGGGACCTTACAGATCATCCAGTTCCGATCCCCCTGCTATGGGAAGGGACACCTTCCACTAGACCAGATTGCTCAAAGCCCCATCCATCCTGGCCTTGAACACTGCCAGCGATGAGGCAGACACAGCTTCTCTGGGCAACCTGTGCCAGTGCCTCACCACTCTTACAGTGAAGAACTTCTTCCTAATGTCTAACCTAAATGTACTTTCCTTCACTTTAAAGCCATTCCCCCTTGTCCTGTGACTACACATCCTTGTAAAAAGCCCTCCTCTAGATTTCTTGTAGACCCTCTTTAGGTACTGAAAGGCTGCTATAAGGTCTCCCTGGAGCCTTCTCCAGGCTGAACAGCACCAACTCTCTCAGCCTGTCTTCACTGGAGAGGTGCTGCAGTCTCTGATCATCTTCATGGCCTCCTCTGGGCTCACTCAAGTAAGTCCACATGACTCTTGTGTTGCGGGCCCCAGAGCTGAGCACAGTGCTCCAGGTATTCAACTCACCTTCACTCTTTGCATTCCCTGTTCCTGAACAAAATTGCAATATTAAGATGGATCTTGTTTTCTCAGGCCGAACATGCCAATACTCCACTGCCTGTGAACCCTGAAGAGAGGGCACGACGTGACAATGCTCTGCCCTTGTCCTCATGGAAGTAATGACCCAGAGGTTGTGGGCAAATTAATCATTTACATTCCTGTAGGCAGGCAAGCAGAAAAAGACCTCAAATAAAAAAATAGCTCAATAGTGCATCAGCTTTATGCAAGCAATTTGTTGTACCCAGTTGTTTTTGACTTCCCAGGACCTCAGCCCTAGGTTTTGTTTCAAAAGTAGTAAAAGGGGTAACTCTTTTTTACTTTAAGAAGCCCTCAGTATCTAAAAATGAAGTAGAGATTGGTGGGAAGGGACAATTACTTAAGGTACCAAAATGCCTGATAGGAGGAAATGATCAGTAAAAATACACTTTTGTCACTTGAGAATTAGGCCTTATTTTATATGCAATGTCTCAAAATATGAGCAATTATAAACCAGAAGGTATTTTAGATATCTTTTCTTTGCCTGTTGTCTCTCCACACCCTTTTTCCCCAAAGAATGGACTGTCTTAAGAGGTCTGCAGTCCAGGATGTTTTACCTGTAAAAAAAGCAGACCAAGACAAAATTAGTTCCATCACACTCAAGATACAGGTTCTGGAAGGAAAGGCAAGACACACGTTCTGTATTTTTAACTCAAATGGAGACAAGTGGGAGTTACCATGTCCTGGGGATCCAGAGTACTTTAGAAGGCTGCTTTCATTTGTTTATCTCACTGGCTTCTGCAATGCTGACTATGTAAACAGTGAACGATTTCAGCTTTCCATTAACTACTACCTACAACCTAGTTTAGTATTTCAGTTCTGTGGTGTTTGTTATTTTAGTTCCAGGAATAAATGCCCTCCTGGAGGAACTCGATCAAAGCAGGGGCTTGACAGCTACTGTATGTGTGTCAGTTATGCTGGGGTTTCCAAGAGTCCCTGAGATTTGAATACAAGGTCTTCTTGGGACATGCAATGGATAAGACAATGAAAGTAGCCAGCCCAAGAAAAGTGAACAGCCAGATCAAAACTGGTATCACAATACTTGGTTGGAGACTTTGATGATGTGAAAAAGCTGATACTAGTCTCATCTAGCAAACAGTACTGTTGGGTTAAAAAGGCCAGTGAACATGTTAGGGAAGGCTCTGAGAGGAATGAAATAAGCCTAAACAGAAATCATGGCAGCACATTTGGGTGTATTTCCAGCCATAACCCAGCTCCCTACCTAGTACCATGTGTGGCAGACAAACTTCTACTCTCTTCTATTCCCACTTCCAATGTATAATTTTAGGTATATGGATGTATAAGGTACAGGTATAGTGTGTATATGTATAGTGTGTATATATGTGTACATATATATATATAATGTTATGCATATGTGTTGGGGAATGGTTGATAGAAAACGGGCACAATAAGATCATAGGCCAGCGGATGGAAAAAGCCTGACGGTAGTGAACCAGAGGCTTTGAGGCCTTGGCTGAAGGTTACTAGAGAACATGTGCCTGAGAGAGTTTGAGGGAGTTGGCAGAGGAGCCTGAGAAGTCGGGATATGTAGGGAGGAACTGATAACTGCAACCTTGAAGCACAGCTGCAAGCTGGAAACCCCCTGGAACATAACCAAGGGGAAAACTACAGAGGGGGGTGGGATGTGAATGTAATCTTTGAGCTGTGACCAAGCACATACCGATCATGTAACCAATCATGTATCAATTAGTAGCATAAGTAGCCAATCATATATTAGCAAGTGTGCCTGCATAGAGTATATAACTGGAACCCTCAGATGAAATAAACTGAGTCTGCTGAACGATCACATTGATTGTCTTCATTCTCCCACCATACAGCAGGCAGAGAACCTGCAGCAGGCAGAGAGAGCCTGCATCCTCGCCTACCACGCAGGCAAAAGGAAAGAAGCCTGCGGTCCCCAGATGCGGGCAGGCAAAGGGAGCCTGTGGTCCCTGGTTGCAGCAAATGGCGCCCGAACAGGGACCCTGAGGGACCGGTCCGGTGGCCGTACCGGGCCAAAAAGGAAGGCCGGACCAATAGGAAGAAAAGCGGTAGAGTTGGAGGAGTGGTGCCGGCGGACTGCAGCCTCTCCACGAAAATCGCAGCAGAGGGCCAGCGGGGCTGTAGGGCAGTGGAGCCTGCACTCGGGGACGCCCAGTGTGTGAACATCGGGAGCTACCTGCCTGCGAGACGTGGCTCAATGGAACAAGAGGTAGCTGTAAGTTTACTCATGAAGTTTCTTGAGAGACAGGGAATAAACACTGTGGGGTCTAAGGAAGTGGAGACCCTGATAGCCATAGGAAGAGCCATAGGAAGATCGTCCGGTTTGTTTCGAGAATCGGCTGGGTGTTTTGATACTGCTGGATGGAGATGGTTGGGAGATAAACTGTGGGAGGATGTGATAAAGGACAGTAAGACCGCAAAAAGGGATGTCGACCCCATGAAGAGAGGTTATGAACTGTTTGCAAAAGTACCATGCTGACAGAAAGATGGCAGGGGAAGTGTCAAGAAAGTTGGGAGAGGACTGGGTACCACCACCAACGTTGCTACCCATGCCTGTGAGAGGTATGGCCGCCGGAGAAGCCACGGGGAGAGAAAATGTTTTAATTGCACTTGATAACGCTGAGACTCCAGACGACAGTTATGAGAAGCCTGTGCACGTTCATTAAAGTACTGTTGCTGCTCCTGAGTTTCTGATTCCTGATAATTCTGATGCTGACCTGGAGAGTCCTCTTGACCCTGTACCTGTTGATCCGGAAAAGAAGCCTGATTTATATCCCCCAGACCCTCATGATAAATGGGCAGCTGTAAAGGGAAAAGTAAGATGGGTGGGGGATGCAGATGTTTTGTGTGCTTGTAGTCTCGCTGTGATATTCATGCACTAAAAGTTGGCAAAAATAAGTGTGTTCATGTTTCCACTGACCCTTGCAGACCTTTATGGATACGGCTGGCCACTTCTTCCAATGTAGGCTGGCCACCTGCATCAGAATGAGTGTGCATTTTGGTCAGTTTAAAAGCCCAAGCCTCATACGATGTGAGGGGGGCAGAGCCTCTGCGGGGACGCCCGCTGAGATTGAGCCTGCCACCTTACATTGCGCTGATGCTGTTTGGAGCTGGTTTCTTGATTGTCTTCACAGGGTCATTGCACCACATTTTGTCTACATTTTGTGTTTCAAATTTTGTATTTGTGTGAAGTCTGTTTATGGGATCCCATGTGTATGCATGTGCATGTAGGTGTGCGTATGTGTGTTGAGGGCAGACACTTTTCTGTGTATTTTTCGTTATTGGATTCATGTGAAAGTTTTAAATGGGTAACAGATTAACATTTCAGACAAGAAAGGGTTAATACAGAAGTGCTGTTGCTGACAGGTATTTATGGTTGCTGCTCGGCAGACTGCCAGCTGTAGCTGCTGCTGGGCAGGCCGGTGTTTGTAGCCACACAAAGCGGCACTGAGGGATGATTTCTCTGTGTGTGTGTGTGTGTGGATATATATATATACATGTGATGGTATATTGAAAATGTAAGATCTGAGCATAACATTAATGGTATGGAATAAGAAGTGAATATTGTCATGGGTTCGGCAGTGGCAGTCGTTTTCTTGCTTCTTGGTGGCTGGTGCAGCGCTGTGTTTTTGATTTTGGGCCTGGGAACAGCGCTGATAACACCAGTGTTTCGGAGCAGTTTGTAGAGACACCACAGATAAGGCTTAAAAAGAGGCCTGCAGCACACTGGGCATAGAGGAGAAGTCCTCCTTAGTGTGTTTTAAGTAACCTGGGGGTGAATCCAAGACTTGGAAGAACCAATTGGTTGAAATAAGAACTGCTGACTGAAAAAGTGAGAGGGGTAGTGCAACCACAAGCTTTACCAGCTGCCACCCAAGCAGCATCAGGGTGGCAGTGAAAGAAAAAAGAAATGGGCAATGACACAGCAAACTACTTGACTGTTAACACTGTGTAGTTTACTTCTGCAGCTGCCTCACGTTCCTGTTTTATCAGAATGCCTTTGCTTTAAGGAAACACTTTAACTTGTCTTACTTCTCAAGAACTGATAACCCTGGGGAAGGGGTATATTTGTGTGTGCCCCCCACCCACCCACCCACCCACCCACAGGGCCATGGCAGCTGCCTTCAAAGTTTCTCAAGCCTCACCATGAGCTGGACAGACAAGTGGAAAAACCCAATGCCTCACCTATAGGAGCTGACTGTGAATATTCTGAGCAGAAGGAGATAGAGGAAGAGAGAAACGAATGGCTGCAAAACATCACTTGGGAGCAACTGAAAAGTAACAGCTTGAATACATGTGCTTGTAAAGTGGCTCTTATTAGAGGCTGTGATTTTGTGTATAACACCACCTGTACTTACTAGCCAGTTGCTAATAAGAAAGTACACCTTGTATTGTATGAATTTGTCAATTGTAAAACAGATGTTAGAGCATGCAAATTTGCAGCAGCTGCTAGAAAATGCTAAGGCGTAAGTAAGAAAGAGTTTAATACAATGATAGCGTTATAGAGCAGACAATGGAACAAATTAAAAGGGTGAGAGAACTCCACTGATGAGAAATTTCTTTGGCTGGTCACTCACTGCCACAAGCATCTTCAACATGCTGCTGCACCCTGTAGTATGCATACTGCTAATGTTAATCCGTATGTGTTTTGCCATAGTAGTGATTTGTTACTGAATGAAGCAGGTGAGACTCTGCATTTACAACGAGGTGCCAGGACTGAGATTGGCCAAATACCTACCACCACAGTCAAGGGCAAGACTGGGTTGGCCTCTGTGTTTGCCACCGAGAAGAACTTTTAGCTCTGCTGTTGGTTGCAACCCAGCAGGCGTTGAGTGGTGGGGACACATGCCATGCCAGACCTTGATGTGAGGGATGGCCTCCCCTGTTATCAGAGAGCTATATAGGAGAGAAAGGCAGGCCAAGAAGCCTGTGGTTGGTATATGTTGCAGATATGATCTAGTCTAAATCCACTATTATTCTGACCTACTACATGGTGTGTAAGAATCACTGATATGCCACGTTATAAAGGTTCAAGTGACTTCAGATAGACAGCAAATTGTAAAAAAGGGGAAATGATAGGGGAGACCCCAAGTACATGAATCAACAAAGCATTCTGGTCTTAATAACAAGGACAGCACACCTTCAGGAAGATGAGGGACTGGATTGGCTGAACAAAGTGTTTTCTGGCTTGAGCATTACAGGATGGCTTTACTTTATCTTAATCATTTTGTTAGTCTTTTTAGGTATTCTAATCTGTGTGCCTTGTTTGCTACAATAGCTGATGGAGAATATAGAGACTTTGGCAAAGGTAGATCATAAATCTATAAAAACTGTCTTTTGATGTGGGTAAAGGGATAGAAATAGTTAATGAAATAGATTCAGGCGTTATAGCCCTGGTCTGGCTTCAGCCCTGGGAACAGCAAAGAAAACAGCAGGTGTTAATGTCCTGGGCAGGCCTAAGCCTTGAGAACTGTAAAGACAACAATGAAGGGTGAAGATTGGTTAGCAAAACAAAGCAGAGTTTGCAAGATAAAGCAGGATGTGGGTCTCAAAGACAGACCAAACTATGTGAATATTTGTAACCTTTACTTTTGCAAAATCACGAGGATAAGGGAGTGAGAGAGTGGAAAGTTACTGCTTAGCACTTAGTAGACTATAAAAAGGATGGGATACCCAGGAATTCAGACCAGCGTAGGCCTATGTCGTCTATTGTCAGTTTGTTATGCTATCTTTAATGGTAATATGTATGTGGCTATGTTAACTAAGTTGGTCAACTATATGCAACTGAAAAACTGCTGGATACGTGGTCAAGCAGAACATTTTGATAGACTAATCCTGGAATTTATAGTCTGTTGAACACTTCATACCAGTACAAGACTAAGGCGGATCGATTAATGGAAGACACTCCCCTTAGCTTGCTCCTTGTAAATCACCCAACACATCCATTTGCACTGTTGTTGCACTGGCCTATTTGGAAAAAAGAAAAAGGGGGAGAGAAAGGGAAAACAGAAAGTAGCCATTCTAGAATGGTTACTTCCACCTAATACAGCACCAAAAGGCATATGGCAGTGATCAGAGGCTTGTTGCGTTATTCATATTCGAAGCCATCAAAGTGAATTGGGCTTAGCTGAAGGAAATGCCATAGTAGACTCAATGGTGAGTCTTTCTCTCGTGAAGCCTGTGCATTCATTTGCAATGGCTAGATAAAGTCACTCCTTATTTCACCAGTCAGCAAAAGTTTTGAAGAGGCAATTTGATATATCTTGGACAGATGCATAAGGTATTATAAAAGCTTGTTCTCAATGCAGTCAGCACGGCACAGGGCTGGGATTAGGGGTTAATCCCAGAGGTATTCAGGCCTATGAATTGTGGCAGATGGACGTAACACAGGTACCTGAATTTGGATGACAAAAACATGTACATGTTACCATAAATACCTTTTCCAAATTTGTGTGGGATACTGCACAGGCTGGAGAAGAAGCGATTCACGTAATACGACATCTTATGATCTGTTTTGCTGTTATGGGAGTTCCAAAAACTATAAAAACCAATAATGGACCTGCTTACATAGGGGGCAAAGTTGCACGGTTTTTGCAGAAATGGGGTGTTAAACATGTTACAGGTATACCTCATGTTTCTACAGGACAGGCAATGGTAGAAAGAGCACACCGAGCTATCAAATTGTATCTAGAAAAGCAAAAGGATGTAGAGGTTAAGGATCCATCTATTTGACTAAACAAAGTCTTATTTACTTTGAATTTCTTGCATTTGGCTGCGGTTGCCGAACAGCCGCCAGTAGTAATTCATAATAGTAAAATACAGTTACAAGCCACTCCCAAAATTCAAATCCGGTATAAAAATCCACAATCTGGTAACTGGGAAGGGCCAAGTCCTTTGCTGTTTCCTGGAAGAGGTTATAGTGGTGTTTCCACAGATCACGGACCGTTATAGGCGCCTAGTAGATGGACTTGCCCTGCGGTATAACTGAAATCCAGCTCTGCAGACAACGACAATGCCGAGTGATTATCCAACTCACAAAGAATCTGATAACAGCTATCAACTGTCCAGAATTCTCCCGGATTTTACCTAGAACTGTTACTAGTAACATTCTATATCATTTGGGACCTGAGGGACCTTGGGAATTTAACGACAACGTCTATGAGAATCGTTGTCGAGCTTGTGAACATTGTAGTCTGGGAGCAGTAAGATTATTGCTTATATGTGGTGCTTGTGGTTCCTTTTTAGTAAGAGTAGCTTATCATTAGATGTAGACAGCGTAAGACATGCTACCCTGCAAAATAGGGCAGCTATTGATTTTTTATTATTAGCTCAAGGACGCGGTTGTGAAGACTTTGAGGGAATGTGTTGTATGAATCTCTCTGATCACTCTGAATCTATTCATAAGAATATTCAAATTTTAAGAGATGGGGTACAAAAGTTACAAATGCTCTCTGAATGGGACTGGTTTTAAAGATTATTGCACGGATGAAAAATTAATAGCTGGTTGGGAACGTTGATCAAAGCAGTCTACGGCATGCTTTGTTGCAAAATCGCGCAGCTGTAGATTTTTGTTATTAGCCCTTGGTCATGGGTGCACTGACTTTGAAGGAATGTGCTGCTTGAATCTTCCAGACCATAGCAGAGGTATTCACAAGCAATTGTAATATCTAAAAGAGCACGTTCAAAAAATAACGCAAGAAGAAAGCCGCTTTGATAAATGGTTTCAGAACCTGTTTAGCAGATGGGGTCTGAGTTTGTGGATCCAACGTTTATTGCTACTAGGGTTAAAGATTTTTGGTATTATCTTGTTAATTATGTTTGTATGTTCTCTCATGTTAACCTGTATAAAAAGATCTTTGCTTAAGCTACAACAACAAATATTTTTAGTGCAAAAAGAAAAGAGGGGAATTGTTGGGGAATGGTTGATAGAAAACGGGCACAATAAGATCATAGGCCAGCGGATGGAAAAAGCCTGACAGTAGTGAACCAGAGGCTTTGAGGCCTTGGCTGAAGGTTACTAGAGAACGTGTGCCTGAGAGAGTTTGAGGGAGTTGGCAGAAGAGCCTGAGAAGTCAGGATATGTAGAGAGGAACTGATAACTGCAACCTTGAAGCACAGCTGCAAGCTGGAAACCCCCTGGAACACAACCAAGAAGAAGGCCACAAAGGGGGGGTGGGGGGGTGGGATGTGAATGTAACCTTTGAGCTGTAACCAAGCACATACCAATCATGTAACCAATCATGTATCAATTAGTAGCATAAGTAGCCAATCATATATTAGCAAGTGTGCCTGCATAGAGTATATAACTGGAACCCTCAGATGAAATAAACTGAGTCTGCTGAACGATCACATTGATTGTCTTCATTCTCCCACCATACAGCAGGCAGAGAACCTGCAGCAGGCAGAGAGAGCCGTGCATCCTCGCCTACCACGCAGGCAAAAGGAAAGAAGCCTGCGGTCCCCAGCTGCGGGCAGGCAAAGGGAGCCTGTGGTCCCTGGTTGCAGCACATATGGATATATTTGGAAGCTACATCAACATATATGTGTCCAGGTGACATAGGTGTAAATTCATCCTAGTGCTTCCTCTTATGTAACAGCCTGCCTGCCCCTAGGAGCTCTTCTCTCTGTCACAAGAGGACCTTCAACTTCTGCCTCTGATTTAGGCGAAGAAGTCGCTCAAGCCGGCTGAAGTGCCCTAGGCATGTAGAGTGGCAGTATAAACACCTGCTAGCAGGAACAACTGATCTGTAAGTGGGGAGGCAGGCTGTTTGTACTTCTCCTACCCTTAGTCACTGGGCACTTTGAGTTCAGTGCTTCATCCATGAAATGATGTGATCACAGCTATGTACAGCTACCTAGTCCTCAATTGGATCAAGGTTCACCACTGACTGATACAGCTGTGAAAAGATAAAACAAGGCAATAAAACGATAAAAAAGATAAAACAAGAGAGATACTCATATTCTGTGAAATTGTTTTTTTTAGCATAGTATGTACAATGTGTGCATTCCAAAGTCCTGCACTTCTGATTTGTTTATAGCAGATATGTCATTTTATTTCCTGCAGTCATTTCCTCTAGTTCCCTTCAGCCTCTGGTATAAAGTAATCAGATAGTAAAATCCAGAGATTGCGATTACTCATCTCTTCATCATCTGTTGTGTAATTCCAACCATGAGATTCATCTTTCAAGCATGTTCAATGCTCTTCGCACTGGGCAACCTGGTGGCTTCTCAGTCACAATCTCCTGGTAAGTTTAAATCCCCAGATATTTATTTAAGAGGTCGATATATTAGCTAGAAATATTTCTGTGCATACTTTACCTCATGTATTGCAATATTATGTAATTGATTTGGTGAAAAGAATCCACCAAACAGAAATTGATATCCAGCAGAGATAGAAGAAAGTAGATTCTAAAAAAATCCCAATAACAATGATGATAATGACAGATTTCTATGAAGTTTTCTAATTAAAAATCAAGGTAGAACATGTTAAACTTGTGTCTGTTCTTTAAGTAACACTGCTTACTGTCGAAGGCATTATCTGACAAAATAGACTGTCAAAAAAAGACTAGCCTTCACATTGAACAAAGATGGGTAAAACAGATTCCAGGTAAGACTTCAGTGCTTAGTATTCTGGAAGAATTAACACACAGGGAAAATATCCAGCAATATATTACGCTCGAGAAAGCATCAAGACAAAAATATAATTAAACACTAAATTAATAAAAACATTGAACACCTAAATATTACATATGCTTGTCTGCAATGTCATTATTTACTGTTTGCCAAAGATAAATGTATTATTACAGAAATCATAAAGCCCAACATATAGACCAATAATCTAATATTCACTCATGTTAATTTTTTACAAGTTCCCTGTCATTCATTTCATGAAGAGAAAGAAATACTTTAAATTTAAGCCTTCATCTTATCAACCTATAATCAGCTTTTTGTTCTGCTCTATGTACAGTAAGTACCCTTTTTGGCAATGCAACATCACCTGATACTCCAGTGTTAATTGCTCCGGTGAGTCACTGGCTTTCCTGTGACAGGACATGACTCTTTGCTGTCCTGAGATGGCAACCACCCACAGCCATGTTGTGCTGGTGGCATGACTTTGCGGAACAAAAGTTGAAAATTACAGTTTTGATGCTTGTTAGATATAGAGTGTTGTCATACCTAGCAATGGTCAGCTATCTTTAGAAAAAAAACCACTCAGTTTGATGGGTTGTAAGGATGTAAGGTTGTATGCTATAAAGATTAAGCCTTATCTCAAAATGTCTATAGAAAACTCTCTCACTGTCTTGTTCCTTTTCTTGAAAAGATGTTTTCCATTCAGTCTGTCCTGTACATTTAAGTCAACAGTCTTGTGTGCAAAGAGTTGCTGTTTGACTTACATGTGTTCCTATTAATAAAATGAATCTGTTCTGATAGACCAGTACAAAGAATTGCTTTTTGACTTACATGTGTTCCTATCAATAAAATGAATCTGTTCTGATAGACCAGTAGTATTAAGGGTAACCAAAGACTGTAGGCTCAGATCTAGGTCTTGCTCTCCAGTAGTTTCTATACAGTGTGCTTCGATATGTGGAAGTTCAACATGCGGTTACTTATCAAGTTTCATCAGTGTTAGGAAATCAAAAGTGTTTTTTTTCTTTGTTGTGCTTCAATGAGGTTTCAACTGTTCCAGTACATGCATGTTCCATTCTGTTATCTTTGCAGATTAACATTCTGCCCCTCCTTTTTCTCTTTTTTGTTCCGTTCCGTGACATTCGACCTTTTTACTATGCTCCCCGTCAATAGTATTTTTTCTCAGTAATAAACTGTGAAAAGTGGCTTGGAGGTGGAATGTACTTGCTCATATTCTTGCTTATGGTTGTGTCTGCATATTTTTTTTCTCAAGGAAATTTCTTTTTTTCCACTGTAAAAGTACTTTCTGCAAGCACCATAGTGGCATTTTTCACAACTCTCTGTCTGGAGAAGAGCCCAGGTTAAAATCTTTTGTGGAGCCCTACCGGTCCCTGTCTGTTTTTACCAAAGACATGGACTTGGATGCTTCTTCCTGAAGCTCATGCTCTAGAGCACTCATGCGTGTGCTACACCACTGCAGCATGCTGCATACCTAGTTAGACTTGTAGGTCATCCTCAAAATTGCTGCCACACCTCATTAGCACAGGGACTGCCTATTCATAATATTTTTGACCTTTCCATCTACCCATTATCATAATACAATGAATAATGATGAATATGTTAGTTTAGTCTATTGTGTACCTATAGGATCATGAATAGAAGAATGTTTTAAATAATTACAATTACCAAGGAACTGCTGGCACATTGACTGGGAACCATCTATGAAGTTAAAGGTGGATTAATAAAAATGTTATTATATTTCTCTCTGTCTCTTTCCATTAAGCAAATATATGACTGATTCTGACTCCAGAAGTATAGGTGCATAGATGCTTCAAAAAAGTAAAAAAAAAAAAAAAGGAAAGGAAAGGAAGCTAACCACCTTTCAGTTAAAGGCAAAAGAAAGATCATCAGAAAGAAATACCCAATTTCAGATAACCTGTACATATCCTCAGAGGACTTGATGCCAACTAAATCCAAACTTTTAAAATCTCACTTGGGCTATGCACCTTTCCGTGTGGAAATGTGTTTTGTGCAACACATACATGCTATAAGCTGAAAAGACACATGCAAATGTTTACTGAAATTTTATACAAAACACAATTCATACTACATTCAAAAAGGCTACAAAACACATGAAATTAGAAAGCACAGTAGCAAACTGCTCTGACTAGAGCTCTAGAAATGCAGTCTTTAATAATAAAAGATTGGTAAAGCCTTTTCTGTCCTACACAGTTAATTATGTTAAAAACTGATTTCATACGAGGTTCTTAAAAACTAGAGCACAAAAGAGGGTATGTATTTAGATTATTACAATTCCTCTTCTATTTCTATTAAGTGGTTCTATTTATTATTAAAGTATTTCATAACGTATAAGCTTCCATTTTAGTACATAAATAACTGCAGTTTCTGGAGCTTATATTTAAACATTAAAATCACAGAGCTTCAATTCATAATATGTATGGTTCTGATCCTAGAAAGATTTATACGTGTTGTTGAGCTGATGTGCTCTGAGTAATCCTGCTCAAGTCAAGTGGACTACTCATAGTGTGCAAAGTTAACTCTGTCAGTATATCACTGCAGGACTGGAGCCAAACTGATATCCTTCACCGTCATCCAAATAATATACATTGCCAAACCCAGGATTTACTGTACATCTCTGAATTGCAGCCTCTAAGAAGTAGTACAAAGCCACCATATTATGACTGAAAAAAGAGAATAATGAGTATTGTCCAGTGTTCAGAATGCAGTTGTGACTTTTGTTTCCCTCCAACAGACCAGTCAGATCAGACCCTCAGGTGTTATGGAATGTCTGGTCCTTAGTGCGTGGAAATTCTGTGTGGTCCCTCTGGATTCCTTACTGTTTGCCTTTAGAGACAAACACTAACTCATTGCAAGTTTGAAGAGATCAAACACTTCATGGGATTCTGGGTTTTGATGCTTGTGTTCTGTTTGTATTAGAATTGAGGAAAAATGTGGCACCCTGAAAAAGGACTTCAAGATTTGGCCTATGCAGAGAGGGAAGAGAGAGTTACCACTTTACCAAAATCTTTACTTTCTCTGCTGTCAGTATCAGACTTGTGGGATACATAGTCACAGTTCCAAGCAGCTTCCCAAGCACGCAGCACCTATCTGAGAGGCAAATTCAGTGTAAATATTGACACCGTTGTTTTTCTCAGGTGTATTAAGGAAATAAATAAAATCGTGAGCAAGTTCTGTGTGCTCCCTCTCACGGTTAACGAACCAGTGCTGTCTGTGTTAATTCCACCACTTTAACTATAAACACAATTTATCAAAAAAAAAAAAAAAAAGTTATTTATAGTGCCCAGTAAGAGAAAGCTCATGCAGAAGGACTAAGCAGTACAATATTATTTTACCACGCTGAAACTGGAGTAATGAAACATAAGCCACATATCATTGCAGTATTTCACTCCTGAAGGTATTCAAAACACACTTTTCCTCTCCTTTCTTCTCTTTAGTGGTGTTGCCTACCTAGGTTATAAATGCCCTTTTTCCTTTTCCTCCTTTTTTTTTTTCTGTACCTGTGCAGCCCTCGTGATCAAATTGACCGAACACCTTAGAGCAATTAAGGCACTTTTTCATGGTAAATTCTGCACGATCCTCCCAAATCTTTATTAAACATTTGACATCTGCAAGCACCTACTTTTCACCAGTAAAGTTACCTCTTTTCTTTACAATTCCCTTCAGACTTCAGGTACTAGCAGCCCTACAGTACTGAGCAACCTGAGACCAGTCTTGTTAATGTAAACCCAACCCACACCACTTCCTTAACACTAGAAATTGATGCAAGTAGATCTTTCACATCCTGGGCCAACTGCTGCAGCCTCACAGCTAGAAAACAATGGGTAAACACTGCGTGCAGAGCCCACCCTCCAAAAACCAGAAAATTCACTGCTGTGTTTTTCAGCGAGGCTGCCCAGGTGTCCAAGTCCAAGTAAGAGTTTTGAGTTGTCACTCTTCACCTGGTAAGGGTTCTGGCACAGCCTGGATTAGTTGGCTATGACTAAGATAGGACCCTCAAATACCCACTCTTTGTTTTGTCCTACTGGCACGAAGCATGCCCCTGCTTAGCACATAGGCCATTTGAAATCTTTTTGTCAAGCGCAGGAAAGCATGTACATAGCTCTATGGAGAGATGTTAAGCCACCTTCTGAGATTAAACTGAAGAAATTTGTGTTTAATTTGATTTAAGAATTGATTCAAAACCATGCTCATTTTAGTGGTAGACACTTCATGTCTCAAGACAGCAGTCTGCAGATTTTACCTTCAAGTGTTTTTTTCCTGATATACAAGAAACATTTTCTTCATCGTTGTTCATTCAAGTACATATCATTTCACATCTTATAGAATACAGAATACATAATTTGTCCTTCTTCTTAGTATAGAATGGGCTTCTAATCCTTCTGACTTCTTAATTTCTCCATTTTTCAATGTCAGATTTGTCTTCTATGTCTGATAGTGGAATCCTGATTGGCACAGAATTAAAATACCTGTGTCTCTATCACAACAAAGAGATAGTCAGTAGAAGAAATAATACCTGCATCCATTCGGAGGACATGAAATGATCTTGCTTGCCTGTAAGGTGGAATTGGCCAGAACCACATAGATCAACTATGCAGTACAACTACTTGTGCTGATCTGCTCTGCGTTCCTATGGGTCATGGCCTGTGGTGTTAGTCCCTGGTTTCTTACAGTAAACATTTGACAGTTTACATAGAGGCTCCCTGTGACATTAGTTCCAAAACAGTTTTTCTTAGTAGGAAAAGCATAGCAATTATTATGGGGGAAAGTTGCCTTCAAGGTATAATCCCTATGTGTACCTTTTATACATCTAACTAGCCTATACCTTTTGGTCCAGGGACCGACCATGGGGTGCTCTCTGGTGTTGCTGTGTGTGGTGGGTTGACCCTGGTTGGATGCCAAGTGCCCATCAAAGCCAGTCTACCTCTCCCTTCCTCAGCTGGGAAGAGGAGGGAAAACGTCACTAAAGGCCTGTGAGTTGAGGTAAGGAGAGGGAGGCATCACTCAATTACTGCTATTGGCAAAACAGACCTGACTTAGGGAAATTAGTTTAATTTATTGCCAATCAATTCAAAGTAGGATAATGAGAAATAAAGCCAAACCTTAAAACATCTTCTCCCACCCCTCACTTCTTCTTGGGCTTTTCTGAATTCCCTCCCTCCTTCCCACAAGCAACACAGCAGGATGGGGAATAGTGGTTGTGGTCAGTTCATCACACAGCATCTCTGCTGCACCTTCCTCTGTAGGGAAGGACTTCTCATATTCTTACCCTGCTCCATCATGCAGTTCTTCCCATGGCAGACAGTCCTCCATCAACTTTTCCAACATGAGTCTTCACAAACTGCTCCAGTGTGGGTCCACTCCATGGGTGCAGTCCTTCAGGAACAGGCTGCACCAGCGTGGGTCCCCCAGGGGTCACAAGTCATGCCAGGAGCCTGCTGCAATGTGCACTCCTCCTTCCATTGGGCCACAGCTCCTGCTAGGAGCCTGCTTCAGCATGGCCTTCCCATCAGATCACAGCCTCTTTCGGGTATTCCCCTGCTGTGGTATGGGGCTCTTCACAGGTTGCAGGTGAAATCTGCTCCACCATGGACCTCCATGGCTGCAGGGTACAGCCTGCCTTGCCACAATCTGCACCATGGTCTGTGTCATGGTCTGCAGGAGGATCTCTGTTCCGGCACCTGGAACACCTCCTCTCCTCCTTTTCCACTGACCTGGGTGTCTTCAGGGCTGTTTCACTCATTCTAACTCCTCTCTCCGGGTACAACTGCTTCTGTGCAGTAACTTTTTTTCCCCTTCTTAAATACATTATCCCAGAGGTGCTACCACCATCACTGATAGGCTCAGTCTTGGCCATAGACAGGCCCATCTTGAAGCTGGCTGCTGTTGGCTCTACTGGACACAGGGGAAGCTTTTGGCAGCTTCTCACAGAAACTACCTTAGTAGACCCTCTGCTACCAAAACTTGGCCATGCAAGCACAATAAACTGTGCGTGCTTTCATTTTGCTATTTTGATATTCTAGTGTCAATGTCTCTAAGTTATTTTACTCTCTTTCCTTGCATTTTAGATATTCTTATGTCTTCTTATTTTATGATCATCTGAGTCTATTGCATACATATCTTTGAAATACTGATTGCCTACCAATGTCAAGGGACGCTTCTCATACAGACAGCGTCTGAAATCATATTCTCTGTTAATGTCATGGGTAGGTTGGAAAAATGACATCAGCACCACAATAATCAACTTCAATAATGAGAAGATACAGATCACATGGGCAGCAAGAAAACTGTTTCCTGGAGAGAATGTGTCATTTTCTTATACGTGAGTATTTATAATACCTGTTCTTCTCTTCTTAAAGTATTTACTTTGGAAGGTTGAAAGATTTGAGTCCATTGGAGTCTTCTGTGAACTATCCCTGAAAATGTTTTTAACATTTGTTAATCATCCAGCATGAAACCTTTCATCTTTGCAACCTGCTGCAGAAGTGTACAAGTCAATAAGCTTGCTGAATAGCCAATCACAGCAGACATATGATAGATTTGACTCTCTCCTGTCATTGTGCTAAATGCTTATGCTAATTTCACTATTGAAAGTGCTTTTTCACATATGTGCATATTTTTCTTATTAACTGACAGCGTTCGCAACTAATAGAAATTTAACGTTTTTGTTTAAGGCAGTCACAGTGCGTGATCTTCCGTTTTCTTTCAGGGTATTATATGTGAAAGAACTTTTAACAGTACAATCTTAGAAATAGGTTCATGAAAGCATCTGTTTGAGCAAGTCATTCTTTTTTTCAGAAAATGAAGGAAACTTGATTATTTTAAACTGCATAGAAACCCAGGCCTGGAAAGTCAATGAGGTTTGGGTAATGGATTCCCTCACACTGCTATGAAATTTGCTATTTCAAGAAGCAACATGTGCAGACTTCCCTTGATAGTAGCATTTGAAAAAAAAAAAAAGAAAGAAAAAAAAAGAAAATGAAAGAATAACAAAAAAGAATTAACTTGTGTTAACTGGTAAGAGTGTTCCATTCACCAATATTATTTCATTCATAGATTTGATGAAAGCAAGTACAAAGTTTGGAAGCCATGTCCCATATATTTGTTGGATCAAGATTATAATTCTGGATGTCTTTTTAAGACAGAAGGACCCACCCTTGCCATCTCTATCAGGAATAACAATGGAAGTGAAGAGCTTTTTTCTAAAAGACTAAAATCTGATTTTTATAGTAAGTGTGCAAATCACAACTACTTTTGTAATCCTAATGCCTTCACTGATTCTCTAGTTGTCCTTAGTTCGAGAAGAAATCAGTTATACTGGTGTATAAAATATTCTTAGTGTGTGTGGCAAAATAAACTATAGTTTTTCGTATTGATTTTCATCCCTTGGGTCACTAGTAGTTATACAGACTGTATGCAGCTGCAGCTAAATGAGATGATACAGATAGATTTGTCCCAAAGCACAGTTTAAAAATCAGACTGAAAATACTAGAATTTATGTGTGTGACAAGTCTAGTCCAGGCCTGCTCAGTATTCACATCAGGAAAATGAATAAAATTAGATAGTTTCTTGTATTAGTTCTCTCTGTGTGATCTCATATTTTCAACTTTCCATTCTTTTTTCATCTTCCATGCGATGCAAGGCAGCAAACTACTTATTATTGAAGAGGCTGTCATAAAACCACCATCAGATGTCAACAAAATTAGTTGAGTCACTGTGGTAGAGTCTGACAGAATAAAAGACATCCTCCTACTAGTAGAGAGAAGATGTTCTTGGTTTTCCTGCCCCCAAATACATATTTTACATCTAGTGTGAAATTAGTTTGTCAAAATCTTGTGGAATTTCACATTGTTACAGCATCTAAAGTGGAAAAATTTTTTTCTGATAAAAATAATGTTGAAAATATGCAATGTAGAATTATCTGGAAAAAATCCAAATACATTATTAGCATTTTTTAATAATGTTTTAGCAAAAGGGATGAAATAAAAACCTGTCATGGTATCTAACTTTGAGAATGTTTTTGTATCTTATAATTCTACAAATATCTGACAAATTATGGAAAGCTGCAGCCCAATCCTCAAATTTTGTCTATTAAACATACACTGCTAAGAAAACGAATTTCAGAAGGGTTAGGTAGCAAACAAATATCAAAGATAAGACTTCAGTCTTTAAATTTGAAAGGAAGAACTTTTATAATACAAAAAAGCAACTAGAAGGATCGAGAGAGCAGGTAACATTCTTCTTACCTCTTTGTTTTCTGCTACTGAAGATTATCAACTTCATAGATCAAACCTTTGCACACTTTTTGGCTTATCTGAATAGTGAGAGGTATATTCAGCTGTGCACAGACAGGCACCCAGTGCTTTTTGCAGATGCCTACTGTAACCCACATAGCCTCCAGTGTCTGCACAAGTGTGTCTTGTAGATTTTTATGGTACTGAATTTGTCAGTCCTTTTCCAGTGAGGAAGTCTGTTTCTTCCTCTTGATTGCAGGGAGTATGAGGAGAATATAGACTTCCTAAAGTACATGCAGTAGATTCCGGTCAAGAGATAGTGTCTACCTTTGAATGTGGCACCTTGAGCTGTGAGCTGTGTCACCATATCAAACTCCATTTTGATGTTTAGTAAGCAAGTAAGCTACAAAAATGCATCCTCCAAGAAGAAAGACCACCTTGTTCACTTAGTATTTCGAAGCATCAAGACAAGGGAAGAGTAGCAATAATTTTAACTGCAAAATACTTCTTTTTAAGTGACTAGAGCAAAATTTGTTTCTCTCTTCTTAGTAAAGCCCAATAGACCAGAAAATGTGACCTTCTTCTGGAATGAGGACACTGTTACTGTAAGCTGTAATAAACCAGAGAGAGCTGTGAAGTGCTTGAGACTTGAGCTTCAATACAGAAGCAAGTTCGACAAACAGTGGCAAGTGAGTTGGATATGACATTTTTAATCAACATTGGAAGGGAAGTAGCATCTCCAGAGAATGTAAAATAGAGCTGTTTTAAAATTGTTTTCTCTTCCTATACTTTGAAATATTACCGGTAGTAGGAAACAGTTGGGTTTTTAAGAACCTGGATTGTTGTCGTGCCAGAAATGATTTACTTTTTTAGTTATATCTTGTTGTTACCTAAAGAGATGAGCACAATCTAATGAAAGGTTATACATTCAGAATAGAAGGGCTTTTGGAAGAAAAAATGCAGAGTAGAGAAAAGAAGAGAGAAAAAACCCAAATATAATGAAAGAAAAGAGATGACATGGAATTTTTATTTATTTTAAAGTTAGCTGTTAAGTATTTCAAATATTATTTATCTGACTTAAGCTTTCCATTCTTAAATATAACTGGTAAATATTTTGTGAATTGAAGTGTCTTTGCATATTGTAAATACGCAGCTGTAACAGTGCGCTAAGTAATGATTGTCGACCTCCAACTCAATATCAGACACTAAGGAACGGATATGAATAGTGAAGAATCAGTCAAGGAACAGAATTTCTCAAAACCCTGAGTAGGTAAAATTCAGTTCTGAGGTTTTGGGTTGGCCAATCCTTTATCCTAGCTGTGACCATGACTGGGTATAGTATTCTGAAGCACCATCTTGAAAACCAGAATTAACGATGATACACCTTCCTTCTCAGTCCAGAACTTCTAAGTGTTGCAGTGTTGGAGAGCAAGGCTTTGATTCAAGAAAATGCTATTCTTTCCGGGTCAGACTGAAGAGGCTAGTACCCTACTGCAACGTAGTTAATTACAGCAGTGACTGGGAAGCAGAAACATTTTGGATGAATGGCACCTTATTAGGTAACAGCTGTGCTACATTCATATATTGTCTAAGTACAAATGGCGAAGGGGTGACTGCAGGCTGGGATGCTGGGAACATGCAGCATATTAATGTTGCACCATTGTGTTCCATCTTTTGTTATCAAAGAAAGTTCATGTGAATGTCTAATTGCCCATGTTTGTCATGTCCATTTTGATCCTGATGGCCCATAACACTCTCAATTTATGCCATAATCAGCAAAGTTGAATATCATTATTTGTGTTACAATAGTGTCTAGGGTTCACCAATGACATAGATGTGATGCATGGTGTGTGTGGGGTGTCCACACAAGATATGGAAACATCAAACCTGAACCCTGAGAAAGCCCTTGAAGCCCCAATTTGAAGGCAGTTTGTTTTGAAAGTACATCCAGTTGAACTACAGGAGCAGAGGTCATGGCAGTCTGATGTTCATAGGTGCATTCCAGCATACTTGCGTCACATCAGCTAAGAACAAAATGCCAGCCGCTAGGTTTCATCAAAATTACCAGATGTTCAGTGTACCCAGATCTGAGTTCTCAAACATGCAGTGGGCTATTACTTAGCTGAAGAAAATCTGTATACACAAGCTGGGATGAAATCTTAAGTATATGTATCCTGTACACTAGTAGTAGGCACAGTGCTGACCTCCAGAGACACGTCCTTCACCATGCAAATGATGAACCTGCAAAAATGTCCTCCTGTGTGGTGGCAAATGCAAGCCAGAAATCAGAAGATGATGTCTCCCTGTGCGCCTTCTGAGAGGTGCACACATAAAAGCCCTTAGCAGACAAATTGTTTAGTCATTCTGGGCACCTTTGGATCTGAAGTGACATTGGCACAGCCCCTTCACTGGGGCAAGAGCTTCAGGACTTTGATGAGTTATCATTTACCCCTAATCTAGCATCAGAGGAAGCTCTGAACAAAGCTGAGTTCAAGAAATTTCACAGATTCTGAAGACCTAACTTTTTTTGTGGCTTTCTCGTAAGCTGACATAAGCAGGAAAGCGGAACAGGCTAGACAGTTGCTTCTGCATGAATATTCATTTAGTTTTTATAGCATTTATGTGGAAAGCAGAAGGTCAGTAGTAGCAGCTAGAGTTTTGAGGTGGCATTACAAAAACTGCAGGATAAACAATGAGAATGCTGAAATGTGGACAAATGCATTAATTTTATATACTCCTGTGTTAGATGATATCCTGCTACCAGTTACTTTCTGGGCATTGCCACGTGTGGTTTTCTGGCTTTTGTTTGCTGAGATAGATAGGGGAGATGTTTGTTTGTTTGTTTTATCTTGGGAAATAAGACATTCGGGCTGCATGTAAAATCTCGCAGCACTGGTGATTGTGAGTAGGTGTATGTAATAAAGATCTTAGCACAAAGCTGCTCTATCACTGTCAATGCAATGTGATGAAGATGTGAGAAATATTCTATTCATTCATAATGCACCTACCCCTTGCCTATAAGCCCGCTACTTTGTCCTGAACCAGGTCAATTTAGATAAATAAAACCACAATTTTCTTCTTTTGCAAAATTTGGTGAAGGACAGCTTTTCAGTTTTAATTGAATAATTCAACTTGTCTTATTTGTTCTTAAAGCCTTTTATTCTTGTTTTGTTTTGTTTTAAGAACAGTCAATGTTGTATCATGATTAGAAATACTGTTAAAGAAAAAATAACTTTTTTACATATATTTTTGTGATTATTCTTAGATTCATGTAATGATGATATAAAACCTCAGTCAAACACAGTAATTGTGTTAAGTTGCTTGCTGGCAGTGATTCTAATGATGCTTATCCTCTTGATTCTTCTGTGTAAATGGCAGAGGTAAATATAATTTTATTGGTTACTAATAAATAGCCATGTCATAAAAACAGAGTTATGATTCAGGATCAAGTCTTTTAGCACCAAAATTCTTATCTGATAGATTAAGTCATCATGAAGATGTGGAAGTCAGTAGCTTTATTACTATTTGAGGGATAATGCATACTGGCCTTCTAAAAACCAAGCCCTTAAATTTTTAAAAAACTGAACGACTCTCTTAAAAGACAATGTTTTGGGATAAAATTGTGTCTTTTCCATTTAATTTCTTCTCTTTTTCAATAATCTTGTTAAATCCTGAGAAGCCAATTAATTTGGTTATTTCTTATGAACTGATATTCCCTTGTACAACTTTCATGAGACTCAGTGTCTGCTTGCTGTAGGTTGAAGTAAGCTTCAATGCATTCAACTTAAATAAGACTGTATCAATATTTGGATTTGCAGTTGAATGACTGTGTTCAAGCTTAGGATCATAGAATCATAAGATCTAAACTTAAAGTAAAAGCAAAAAACTAAAACAACAACCCACCAAACAACAAAGAACCTTGCAAGTGCCCCAGGTTTGGCCTTTTTGAGAGAAAAAAAAAAAAAAGGCCAAAAATTCCCTATCTTCAGAGTTGAAAGCATGTTGGACTCTGATAAACTCTACAGATCATAAACTGAGGTTTTTTTCTCCTATAATTCTATGTTTTATATTTGCATTTGTGTTCACTAAGTCAGCCAATATAGCTGGCTTCTGCACCAAGTTCATGTCTATGGGAATGTGACCAGGGAATGTAAAGCTCTGACAACTGCATGGAGCAGAATGGCACTTGCTGGGTAGTTGGAAGTTTGTATAAAGATCAGATTTTACTAGCATGGGGTTGGTTGGAAATCTAGCAGAACAGTCACTCTTAGCCTCATGGTTTTATCACCCTGTTATAACTGCTTTTTGACTTTAAAACACATTGGAAAAAAACCAAGCTTAGAGTACTGTCATATAAAACATATTTGTGGCTACAGAAATGCGCTGAAATAGTTTTGTATGAATGACTACACTACAACAAGAAGTCAATTTGCATTTTACTTTCCTCTTTGCAGGCTTCAGAAGTCAGTCATGCCTTCTGTACCAGATCCAAAACACATATTTGATGATCTCTTCAGTGACCATAATGGAAACTTCCAGGTAAACACCGCCATCCTAGCAAGTCTGTAATCTCTGCAATGTTGAGAATAATTTAAAAGTAGCTACTGATACTTGCTCTACCAAGAAAACCCACAGTCCCTGACCCAAGACAAAAACCCTTCCCCTCATGCGACATCACCAAGAAGATCCAGAGGACAAATACCAGAGCTCATACAATCAGTGTAGTGCTGCTTTATGTTTGTGAAGTGTTGTGAGACTTAATGCTGAACGAGTGTTGGCACTCATGCTTTTGGAGGTGTGAGTAAACAGCATCCTCTCTTAGCCACAGAGGTGTATGGTTGCTAAACCTTTAGACATAAAAAGGATTTCAAATGTATGGGACACAGTTTTTGCTTTCATTTCCTTACTGTTCTTGAGTTCATTACATAGCATATGGGATATATTTTTCAGTATTAAATTATGATGTCTTTATCTTAATTACTGTCGTGGTTTAAGATCAGCTGTAACTCACACAGTTCTCTCACTCACTCCCCCTTTTTCTCCCCCCCCCCCAAGTCTCAGGGGGATGGTAAGGAGAATCGAAAGAACGTAACTCCCATGGGTTCAGATAAGAACACTCCAGTAACTAAGGTATAACACAAACCACTGCTACTACCACCAATAATAATAATAATGACAAGGTAAACAACAAGGGAAGAGAATACAACCGCTCACCACCCGATACCCAGCCTGACTGAGCAGTGGAACCCCACCCTTCTGGGTCCCTGCCCCCAGTTTTTACATCCTGGGAATGACATGCTGTGGCATGGAATACCTCTTTGGTCAGTTTGGGTCAGGTGTCCTGTCTCTGCTTCCTCCTGACTTCCCCTCCTCCCTGGCAGAGCATGAGGCTCAGAAAGCCCTTGGTCAGACTAAACATTTGAGCAGTAACTAAAAACATCGGTGTTATCAGCGCTGTTCCCAGGCCAATAGTCAAAACCACAGCACTGCACCAGCTACTAAGAAGGAGAAAAATGACTGCGACTGCTGAACCCAGGACAATTACTATTAAGTTTCCTTTAAGTGGAGACAGGTCAAATATTTACATTTTTAAACCTAATGATAATACCAAAGTGTAGCAATAATGTTTCAGTGCAAAATTAAATTTTCTATATATAAGATAGCTTTAAACTGAAACTGAAGAAGAAAGACTGAAATGCAAAATAATATTGAAGTTTTAATACAGAAATGATATGTTGCCTAAATCTCCATGTAAACTCAGTCTTAATTTAGATTAAGTCAGGACCTGGGTCAAAGAATGCTTGAGCCCATCAGGGAGGGAATGTTAGGTGTTTAACACATTCAAGGTTTCTTAAAGGCCCTGATTAAATATGAAGTTGTATTTAACGTGGTCTCGATAACAAGTAAGAGTTTGTATGCATTTGTGGAATCCTGTCTGCTTTCCTGATAGTCTGCTTTTCTTGCTTTCTGCTATATTATATCCTGCTTGTCTATATTGCTTCCTTTCAATCTTCTCCATTATGGCTTATTCTGTAAAGGTGCCATAACTAACGGAAAACCAGTATCTGTACAACCAGGTCTCTTCTGATTGACATCTCAGTCCCTGCAAACATCAACATTTTCATTTTCCTAGGAATGGATAGACAAAACTGATCATGCAGTGGTGCAAACCAAGCTAGAATATGAAGAGCCAGAGTGCATCACTGAGGCAGAAAGCCTGAAAGAAGACGAGAAGAAGAGTAACAAACACGGGCCTCGAGAAAAAATCTTCACTTTTTCAGAAGCAGCTGAAAATAATGACCCCAAAGAAGCTCAGATTGCCTGTCTGACGCCAATGTCCAACACTATAGCTTCTTTTGCTGGCTTCCACATTTTAATGAATGAAGACATGTATGTGATGTTATAAAATCTGCATAATACAGAAATTATTAGGAAATTATATGAAAGATCCTGATGAGCTTAGGGATGCGGCTAAATACAACAAAAGTTTGTCATGAATAAATTTGCATCAAGAAAGGCTGTGTTATCTGGCTTCAGATCTGCACTTTCCCAGCACTTAAGATCATTTGGGTAGGCTCAGTGTTTGAAACAAACTGCTAATAATTTACAGAGTTAAGATTTATTGTTCTAATTGGGGTTTCTTAGACTAAACAGAGCCACACTTTCCTGTGATAGACAGGAGAGAACAAGAGCTCCTCTGTAATACGGTTCACAGAGCCAAGACTCAGTCCTTATGCTTATGAAGTATGTAGAGCAATGCAAACTGAACTGTTATTCTTTCCCAATGAAAGAGAAATTAAGGGATTTTTCTTCTAATGGTCTTTGTCTCATGAAGACCAGACCGTAATCTGCTCATTTGCGCAGTGATAGGATACAGTGATAGCATTACAGTGATAGGACACTCCTTAGACTAGAAGTGCTTGCTTTTGTAAGCTGCTTCTCCCACTCTGATCTCTGTGCTGCACTGCAAGCATCAGAGGTTTTATGAAGAGCAAGAATGAGCCCCATGTCTAAGAACAGAAGGGTAAGGATGTACAGTATAAAATTGCATTTTATCCTGCAAATAGGCAGTTTCTTCCTAAACAGCAGGGCTTCATAGGCATCCTCTGAGGTCAGGACCTCAGCATCTTACAGTTTTTGTATGACCAAGCAACTTCTAGAAAGCTAAAGTTAATTTTGATCAATATTCACGTTTAACTGAGTTGCATTTGTTTAAAATTGGGTTTTAGTGCAATCAGCAGCTGTAGACCCAAATTAGCACTTCTCATTTGTATTCCACATATTCGCCTTTTGTTTTCAAAATATGTTTCAGTTTTCTAAAAATACTATCTTTTAAAATATACTTAATTTTAAATTTAAACTTAAATATACTAATTAATTACATTTTAGAAAAAAATCTTGAGTAGTCTGAGTTTCCCTCTATCATTTAGGTTACATGATAGTTGAATGCAAATTTTGTAAAGAAGTTCAAGTGCTAAAAACATCTATGATACGGGTAAGGTCTTATAGATATGCTGTGATTATATGTTAAATTAGCTGCAATTATTTACCTGTCATTTACCCATTTGTTAGTCATTAAATTACTTTGTCAATTGACTAAGCTTTTCTAATTGCATACTTTCATTGACTAATTTACAGTGCACCTTGGAAATTGCATGTATCAGAAAATTATAGTGATGAGTATATTTTTAATTCAGCGCAACATGGATCATTAGGTCTCAAAATTTGTTTCTAGGTGACCCGGTGTTTAAAATCCAGAAAGTTTCTGGCCAATACCTGTGAAACTTAGCTGGAAGGATAGTTCAAGCAAATTCCCTAGGCTTCTCTAGATGTTCCCCCAGATTTGATCATTCACTAACAAGATTAACATGCTAACAAAGGATTTCCAATAATCCTGAAAATGTCTCTGCCTTTTCCTACATAAAACAGATGTGTTCAAATTTTTTTGGGCCTTTTTTATGCATCACGTGCCTGCAAATATTTTATAAAGATAACCACAAAAAGTTTCAACAGCATTGTAAGAATGCAATGGATTTTGAAATAATTCAAACTGCATATAATTTGATAAGCAGAAGTTAGCTCAGCTCTTCTCATGTGTATAAATTGGCATTATAGCATAAGAACCAACAAAGTTGCAGTGATTTACAACAGACAAGAACCTGTTCCAGAAATGGTTCAAACAACAGTGAGAAGTAAAGCCGAGAATGCATTGCTTAGTTACCTCATGTTTGAGCCATGCACACATATGGTTATCTACAGAGCTAGCTAGATGCCTCAATTAAACCACTTTCTGTTGAGCAGATACTCTTCTCTCTGAACTCAAAATGTTTTAGTATATTTTCCCAAAATTTTACGGTGAAAAAAATAAAAATAAAAAAAGAAGAAAGTCATGTTGAAGTGTGCTCTTTAAGCAATGTTCTTGAACTGAAATGTTAGTCATTTATGTTTTTAGTACAAACTATTATATCTTGTATTATACTTTAGAAATATTATTTTTGTGTATACAACCATATTCACATTTTATATATCAGACTAGAAATAAAACAAATACAAATCCCACATAACTCAAATATTTATTTTAAAAACATCCCTTTATGAGGAAAATTAAACACCTGGAATTGTTAAAATGCAAATCAAAATATTTTTTCCCCAGAAACTTCCATTCTTGTCAAATTCTAGAAGAATGTCTACAGAATGATGAAGAGCACAATTTAAGCAGCAAGAAGTGTCCTCTCCCAAATTCTGATGATGATTTTGTCAAACATTGTACAAGAAGACATGTATCAAAGTAGCAAAGCTCATTGCTTGTGGGTTTTGGGGAAGCTGGGGGAGCCCAAGCATGTCACTGATCTCTGCTCTCCTGGCAATGCTGTAGCCCATCTCTGATGAAACGTAGAGCACGCTAGCCCTCAGCCACACCAGGCAGGCAATGCTTCCTCAGAAAGAATACCTGGTGTCTATGACATCCTCTTCCCCAACTCCTGGTATGGACAGCTGGGAGCCAGCACTCCTGGGCACACTGCGGCTTCAGGCTGAGCCACTGCTCAGTGGAAGATCAGTGAAAAGATCAGAGTATGAAAATATGAAACATAAAATGTTCCTGAAGGGTGGAACACAATGTCACAATGAAAATACAATTGTATGCTTTCTACACCAAATCTAAGAGGGTTTAGATGCATCTGACACTTCAGAGAGGAGTACTAGCAAGCCAGATAAGTCTGATAACGCAGTTTTCTTTCAGTTATGCTGCATAACAAACCACCCCAACCTCATATCAGGTTTCTCCTCTAGGACATATTAACTCAAATAGTGACTGTATCTTACACAGGCTATAGACTTGCGAGGGTATCACCTTGGACCCAATCCATTCAGGGGAGACAGCTGCTTCCAACAAAACTCTTTATCTTCTAAGATTGTGACAAAATGCTGCATATTACCTTCATGTTCAAATAAAAGGCACTTCCTTTGCATTATAAAATGAATTTTTTTCGTGTATCTTTGCTGTTGTCCTAATGCTCATTTGACAAGAGAGTGATATGCAGGTCTGTAGCTAAACTCAAGAGCCTGTGCTCCATGTGGTTTACTAAACAGAATAGCAGACTGGTTTTCTGCTTTCAGCTACTGCCACAGACAGTGACAAGTCAGAAAGAGAGCAACCTGAGGCTTTCCTATTCACCCATCTGCCATTTTTCATCATTGTGCCATCATTTTCTGTTCTGTCCACTGTCCTCTCCTCTCCTCTCCTCTCCTCTCCTCTCCTCTCCTCCTCAGAGCAGGTTTCTACAAATGAACAAATTAAACAGCCAGACAGGAAAGGGCCTGTTCATCTCCCCACAGTGAGAAGAAGGGTACACAGCAAGTTTCACATCTTCCTTCTTATTTATTCAAAAGTTCTCATGTTCTCCAAAGGCATGAGTTCCTCAGATGCTACAACTTGTTCCTAATGATACCCTACAGAAAGGGAAATACTGTAGGTCTATTATATGGTAGTTCAGACTAATAGAACTGTATTTTCTCAATAGCACAACAGACTGCATATTTATCCCTCATGTGCTAACTATACCAGCACTGAGCCTATTTGCATTACTAGATGGAACTTTTATACTGTTTGCTTTGCTTTTGATGTCTGAGTTTCAGTGAGAGGAAGAATAGGAGGATATCACATGGGGTTTTTTAAACAAGTAACAGGATGTATTGAAACCAGTCTAGCAACTTCTGCTTTCCCTCTTTTTTCTTTTTTTTTTTTTGTTGTCATTGTTTTTTCTTTCTTTTTTTTTTTTTTTTTTTTTAATTGCATAAGTGTTTTTCAATTTATTTGGAAATGTATTTTACACAATTGTCAGATGCTTAATTTTGACCAGAAAATGGTTGCTTCTTTTGAAATGAGCCTTGAATTTTCTTACAATGTACTCATAAAAAATTTCAGAACTATCCCTGCTTTTTGTTCTTGGTGGCTCTACATTTTTAGTCACTAAACTCAGCCATGCAAAATACAGTCTATTTTGCTTTCCCTTTTTCCGAAAATTACATGACCTGCAAAGATGACAATGGAGGATCACACTCCCTGAAAAGTTTGGAACACTGAACTAGATACAATCATACTTTTGGGAAAAGCCATGCAGGTCTAAGCTTGCCAAAATAAGAAGGGCAAACAGCATTTTCTACAGGAAAAGCAAACATGACCCTAATTGACCTTTTGTTGCTGAGGATCTAAGTAGGCATCTATCACTGACTAATCTAGTTGCCGATAACCCAGTATTATGCAATAGGAGAAGAAATGTAATAATAACTCATCCTCTCCTGGAGATTTCTTGTAACCTTTACAATTTATGAGATGGATTAGTGTCACCTGCAGGACCTGCTCCAGCTCACTTTCTTGTAGCCAGCTGCTGGCACAAGGGTTTGTGTATTGGAAATAGCAGGTGTAGACTCACACTGAGCAACAACTGGTCCCTGTGTGCATGCATGCTTGCCATGTGGCAAGCTTGGAGAGGAGCCCCAAACTTGCAATACAAGAAGAAGCAGCTGTTAGGGGTTTCTCTCTCCTCCTCACCTGAGTGAAGCAAGGCCAACGGAGCAGGTGGAGGCAGAGCCAGGCTTCTCTCCATGTACTGCAGCCCTGAAGAGGATGCTCTATCATAGGCTGCAGACAGACAAGCCTGTGTCTGTTAGTGAAATACCATTTCTCTCTCAAATCAAAACCTCTGAGATTAGTGATTGGATTCATGTCTACCTGCTCCATAGCTGGAGTTTCTGGTTTCCTAGACATGAAGGATAAGTGTGATAAAGAAACAATATGCACCATATTAAAAAAGATCTCATGGTATGTGTCTATCCAGGTTGAAAATGTTAGGAGAAGAGGGACCAGAGGAATATCTTTATTTTTCTGAATGATATTACATTTATACAGAATAGAAGAACAAATACTCTCTCATGGCTCTATTTGGCTTTCTTCCTCTGTTTTCCTTGTATCATAGAATCACAGAATGGTCTGTGTTGGAAAGGACCTTAAGATCATCTAGTTCTAACCTCCCTGCCATAGGCAGGGATGCCTCACACTAGACTAGGTTGCTCAAAGCCTGATCCAACCTGGCCTTGAACACTGCCAGGGATGGAGCAGTAACAACTGGGCAGCCTGTTCCAGCGCCTCACCACTCTCACAGTAAAGAACTTCTTCCTTATATCTAACTTGAACTTCCCCTGTTTAAATTTAAACCTGTTACCCCTTGTCATATCGCTACAGTCCCTGATGAAGAGTCCCTCTCTGGCAACCTTGTAGGCCCCCTTCTGATGCTGTAAGGCTGCTATGAGGTCTCCGAGGACCATAATTTTTTGATAAATGCTTTCCTGCTCTATATTTCTCTTAAAAAGACTTCAGTTAAAAAGTTAAAAAGTAGTGTATATCACTGTGATCTGTGAAAGGTTATTAAAGGGAAGAATATAATCAGTTTCAGCTTTTTAATAAAAAAACCCAAGATGGGTTGATAAGTTTTCGGCAGTAGGCCTTGTAAGGTTGAGAGGCAGAACAAGCTATGTCCTAACACTAGCTTTCTGCAATGCTAGGAAATTGTATAAATAAGAGCAAACATTTCAGCACAATCCCCTTAAAGGGTGAAATATCCCTAATATATTTGCAGAGGCTCCCATATCCATACAAGACATGTGACTTACTTAGAAATTGTCCCTAGTATACCTCTTATTCAGAGAAGATCTTAAAGTTGCCAGTAGTAAGGGGGAGAGGAACATGTGTTACATACACTGCTATACCTCAGTACAAACAGCTCTGCTTTGTCCAGTAACTTTGTTTAGTGTGATGAAGTCCATGCAAAAAAAGATCAGTCCTGCTTTTGGTGGGCATCTGCGTCTCGGGGCTGCAGAGCCACAATGGAGGGGTACAGCTCTTACCCCTCTGAGCCAGCCAGTCTGGAAGAGGTTTGTTCCTGTGAAAGAACCAAGCTTTGAAAGAAGGGTGAGAACAGCATACACAAACATACCATGGTTTTTAATGAGTATAAGAGGTCCTTTTTAGTACAAAGAAAAACAGTGAGAGCCTGACTTCTACACATCCTGTGAGTCCTCTAACTGGTGATCTACAGGGTTAAACAGGGAGAGGGTGAGAGAGGGTCACTCCCCCACCCTGGCGAGATGAAGGGAAAATTTCAATTTTGTGTGCACAATGAGGCTTAAATTTTAAAGCTATGTTAGGACAATGATAACAATAAATGATGCTTCTCACCTGAAATTCTTAAAGGGTGGATTTTCAAATATTAATTTAATTTAATTCACTTAAATGCATTCATAGAGGCAGTGGGACACCACATCCACTTACCAGGTCACACATGCGTTGCCCACCATCTTGTGGATATCCATGCAAAACATAGACGAGGATAGCAGAACAAGGCACACCGGTCTGCTATACGAACAATCACATTTCCAGTGCATTAAATTGTCATACACCAGATGAAACCAATAGATACAAAAACCTGTCTCTATTTTACAGTAAATATTGCTATGAGCAATAATGTTACCCCTCAAAAATGGATGTTTTGGGTTTTCTCTCTCTTTAGGTATCCAAGACCTCAATCTTCACTTCCATCCAAAAGATCTTTCATCCAGAAGTTGTGAAGCTCAGCCTTACTGTGGGCCTACTAATACATGCTCCAACTCTGAGTATGTTATCTTTGTGTGCTGAGTTTTCCCAGGGCTCTTTACATAACAACTAAGCAGAGAACGCCCTAAACAGCCTGGTTTCAGGTTTGTGTATGAGTCAGCAGAAAGGCACCATGCAGAAAAGTCACTGGAAACAGATGGTTTTGTTTCCTACCATATTCTGCAGATGTTGTTCATAACAAAACTAATGCTGAGTTGGGGGGCTTCTTGTGCAATTTTCCCCCATTCTTTCCAAAATATTTGAACTTCAGTACAAAGAGCAGCAGTAAACAAAGGGGCTAGCAGATGGTTGAGAGCGGAGTTATCGCTCATGGTATCTCAACGTGTGCAAATGTCTCATGTCTCTTGCATGCTATTTTGCTGAAGGTGTTAGATGACAGTCAACAATACAAAAGATTTGAATACTCAGGTATTGGAGACGATCTCCACATCAGAAAAATCTCAGCAGGTTACAACCCCCTAGACAAAAACAGGTAGCACAGCTAATATGATGTGGATTAAAACAAGAAAAGGTAAAAGAGACAGAAGATAGTCCTCCTCTTAATTTTGATTAAACCCACACCTGTGAAGTTATTCCACATCTTGGGTTGAAATAAGTCAAATCAGAATTGTTTTCACAGTTCACATCCTAACAGAGGTGCTGCTTCTGTTTCCATGGTACTCAGTGGGAGGACTGTCCCCAGCAGTGAACTCAAGGGAATGGGGAGAAAGTGGAAGCATGTAAGGGTCATAGCTTTAAGAGACAAAACTCAGACAACTGAATGAAACGTTTCAACAGTATGATCTTGCCTCAGATGTTATATATCAGTTTTTTACAGCACCGTTTGGTTTGACATGAGAGTATTTAAAGAAACCAAGCAAAATATCATGCAACATACCCATAAAACTACCCCTGTATTAGTGAGCTCTGTTGTATGTCAAGGAGGAATTTGGCAGCATTTCCCATATTCTGCATGGCAGTTGGCAGAATATGATTTCTGTTGCATGCTGAAAGAAAATCCAGTTGGTGTTTGTTCTGTTGCAAGACATTTTGATGTGGTTCTTTGAAGCTGAGAAACCAAAGGAGTTGAAAGGCAGAGAACTTACATAACCTTTTGTTCCAGTGCTGCTTATGCAGCAACAGGGAAATTCATAGAAAAATTAAATTATTCTTTTAAGGAAAGGAAGAGCAATCTGACTGGAAAGACACATCTGAAAATAATGACTAGAAGACTTGCTTGTACAAGTATCTATGTGATTCTGTGCTGCAATTACATTAACTGTACCACAGAGTCAGAAAATATAGTATCAGTGCAATATAGACATTCTCCATTAGCTCTTAAAATTTAAATTTTATTCCAGACTTCCAAGCATTGTTTAGGAATGTAGTGATATAACTGTAGCCAGCAACTGAGTACTGAGTAGCCGCTTGCCTCTTCCCGCTCTCCCAGTTGGACAAGGAGGAGAATTGGAAAAAAAATGTAAATCCCATGCGTTGAGATAAGAACAGTATAGTAATTCAAATAAAACAAAATACTAATATAATATTAGCATTGGTATTATTATTAATAATAATAAAATTATAATGAAAAGAGAGACAACAAAAAAAAAGAGAAATAAAACCCAAGGAAGACAGGTCAGGCACAATACAATTGCTCACCACCCACTGACTGATGTCCAGCCCATCCCCAAACAGCAGCTGGCCCTTCAGAATGGTTGAGTCTGCAAAGCATCTCTGAAGGTCATCTACTCCAACTACCTGCTCAGAGCAGGGTCAGCCACAGCGGGCTGCTGAGAATCGTGTCCAGCCAGATTTTGAGTATCTCCATGGAAGGAAGCTCCACAACCCCTCTGGGCAACCTGTTCTTGTGTTTGACCAGCCTCACAGTAAAAGTTGCTTTCCTGTGTTTATAGTGAATTTCATCTTTTTTGGTTTGTGCCAATTGTCTCTTGTCCAATCAGTCACGGGTACCAGTAAGCAGATCTTGACTCTGTCTTCTCCACTGCCCCCATATGAGTATTCATACACATGGATAAGATTGTCCCTAAGCTTTCTCCTCTTCAGGCTGCACAGTCACAGTTCTCTCAGCCTTTCCCAGCTTAAAAGATGTTCCGGTCCCCTAATCATCTTTGTGGCCTTGCAGTAGATTCACTCCATTATGCCTATGTATCTCTTTTACTCAGGACCCCTGTGCTGGACCCAGGACTCGAGGTGAGCCTCACCAGTGCTAAGCGGAGAAGAAGGATCACATGCCTCTAGGTGCTGGCAAGGTTTTGCCTCATGCGGCTCAGATGTCATCAGCCTTCTTTGTAGCAAGGGTCTATTGATGGCTCATGGCCACCTTGTTTATCAGCTTTGCTTTCCCTGCCAAAATGCTTTCCAGCTGGTCAGCCCCAAGCCTATGCTGATGACTGAGTTTGTTCTTTCTCAGGAACAGGACTTTGCGTTTCTCTTTGCTGAACTTTATGAAGTTCTACCGTCTTGTTTCTCCAGCCTTTCCAAATCACTGTCTAAAGATAAGCGAATTATTTTGCACAGGTGACCCTTCTGTGTAAATGCAAAATGCAAGGTTCATCTGCATTTTTGACCTTCACCAGTGTAAGAAATAGTACATTGTGGAAGGTGGCAGTTGCTTTAACAATAACATAATAAATTGCTGTTTATCATGTTTAGTAAAGTAATATTTAAGTTTACTGAGTGTGGGACACTATTATACTAGAAACCATGCTATGAGTGCATAGAATTAAAGACAACATCTACTAAGAGCAAAAAGCTGGATTAAAAAAACCCAGGGAGTTAGGTGAGGAAAAAGCACACATGCTGTAGTAAACTTAGCCGTCAAGCTGTAGAAAACAAACCTTTTATTGTCTTGTGATTTTACTGTCATGGCTCTAAAAGAAGCAAGAGTTGAAGATGAAATACAAATGCTCTGACGTCATTCACGCACTCTGTCAGCAGTTGCATAGGCATTTGCAGCATAGTCTTTGAAGAAAAAGAAGAAAATTTGCAAACAAAGTCAGCCTGAAGGGCAAAATGTTTTAGCAAATCTGATAAAAATATGTCCTTTAAGATACAGATAAACTATCAGACCACACACCCCAATGTAGAAAGCATCTTAGTAGTATCAGATGTATTTCTGTCCTTGTAGTACTCTGACAATAGTCAACTGCCTCTGGGTATTTTGGAAAAATGTCATTATCACAACATCTTATGTTATTTTGCATAGAAGTTCAGTTTATTGCTTCAGTACATTAACTTTTTTAAGCACAAGGAGCCTTAAGCAGTCTTATGTACTAAATAACATGAGCATGAACATCATACCAAGGATGGCTATAAGAAGTGCTAGATAGCTGAAGACGAAGAGTGACCTTGGTGATCTGAAGAGCTGACACGGCAAGTTACAAAGTATGATGAAGATAAAGAGGTAGTTTGCTTTCTGCAAGTTTCCAGTGCATACTACAGATTGTGTAGAACATCAATTCAGTAACCAACGTGCACATCACTTTCTCAAAAATAGAATATTTTCTATTTATTTCTAGAATATTCTCTGGTTACATGTTGAGAAGCAGTCTGTATTTCTTTCAACAAACCCAACCTGCGAAATCACTTAGGACACTTTCCCTCAGAATATCCTCTGAACAGGTGGTTCCCTCTGGTGCAGCAATGCCACATCAAGAGCAATGAAATCTTCAGGGATAAAATCTTTCATGCATCTACCTGGACTTGTGCAAAGCGTTGGACACTGTCTCACATGACACCCTTGTCTCTAAGTTGGAGAGACATCAATTTGATAGGTGGACCACTCGGTGGATAAAGAACTGGCTGGATGGCTGCACACAAAGAGTTGTGGTCAATGGCTCAGTGTCCAGCTGGAGACCAGTAACGAGTGGTGTCCCACAGGGATCAGTGCTGGGACCGGTCTTGTTCAACGTCTTTGTCGGTGACATGGACAGTGGGATTGAGTGCGCCCTCAGCAAGTTTGCTGATGACACCAAACTGTGTGGTTCGGTTGATACGCTAGAGGGAAGGAATGCCATCCAGAGGGACCTTGACACGCTTGTGAGGTGGGCTGATGCCAACCTCATGAAGTTTACCCATGCCAAGTGCAAGGTCCTACACCTGGGTCGGAGCAATCGGAGGCACAGCTACAGGTTAGGCAGAGAAGAGATTCAGAGCAGCCCTGCGCAGAAGGACTTGGGGTGTTGGTTGATGAGAAAATGAACATGAGCCAGCAGTGTGCGCTTGCAGCCCAGAAAGCCAACAAGTCCAGGTAGATGACATCAACTGCTCTGCCCCTGTCCATCAGTTCCATAGCCACCAGATTGGTCAGGCAGGATTTCCCCTTAGTGAAGCCATGCTGGCTGTCACCAAGCACCTTGTTGTTTTTCATGTGCCTTAGCATGCCTTCCAGGAGAATCTGCTCCAAGATTTTGCCAGGCTCACAGAGGTGAGACTGACTGGTCTGTAGTTCCCCAGGTCATCTGAAATAGGATTTTAAGTACAAAAGGATCACAATGTTTTCTCTAGACAAATGTTGGAAAAATAATCTTTCAGGTGTTTAAAAATAAGAGAAAATGAGCTCTCCATTTTGACTAGTATTACTTCTAACTTTCTCAAAAAACAACGACTGTATTTGCTTGCTATTTTTCCACTATAATATATTCCAGTGGGATATTTCTCCTTCCAGATGTCTAGTGCTTATTTTCTTTTTCAAAGTCTTCAGTAACGATGTCTTGCTGATATCATCATAATATCTTGAAATAGATTGGGAAGTTGAAGAAATCAGAAAAGCGCATAAAACTAAATTCACACTGCCTGTTCTAAATTCAGATTCAAGCATGAGGGTAAACAGGGTACCCCTTCAGCCTACTTGGAAGATTTTGTAAGTATCTGTGTAAAGTATATGCTAGAAACAGCAGAACAGGCTAGCATTTTGTTTGTTTTTTTTTTATTTGTTTCACTATAATAATTTCAATATTCTTGTTTGTTTTTAAACAATGGAGTTTGAATGTAGTTTTCTATACACTGTGGTGAAGTATACGGTTCAAATATCCCTAGGGACATTTATCAGTCTCACAGGATCCCATACAATGGGCACTCAACTTTCTTGCCATCATCTGAACACACATTTAAAAAAATCTGACTGGGAAAAACTACATCAAGATTCTCTGGGTTTCTCTTCTCATGCTGGTGACCCCATACACAATCAAGGGAGAGACAGGTAGCTTCCTGAATAAGTAGTGACAAAAGGTAGCAATTGTTGCTTGAATTAGACCCTACTGTTTCTTCCCTGAAGAGGTTAAAGGCTGGGCAAGTACAACAAACCCAGCTTTTCTGCTGAGATAATACTGTAACTTTTAGCTGTAGAGAGATGTGAGCCTGCATTTAAACTTCAAAGGATGCATAAGACTCCTGAATCAACAAGCAAATTATAAACAAAAGAAATTTCTTCTTAATGCTAGTGGAGCAGCACAGGTCAGATTAAGCACCAAGCTGCATGTATCTGAACATAAGTATCTGCATTCAGAGACTGGGTTTAATTGTACACATGTAGGTATTTGGCATCACCTGAGATGCCCATAGTATTGTGCCTGGTCTCCAGATGTCACACCAGACTTAACAGTTCTTCAGCAAGGAGAAAATAATCTACCTAAAGTCTCATGATAAATGTCAGTAACAGCTCATGAGCTGCAGTAAGATGTTTTTTTTGAGTAGTACTTTTCCACTTGATGTCTAGGAACAATGTCCTAGACAAACACTATGACATCTTGAGCAATGTCTCCAAAAACAAACTGGTATGAAAGAAAGGCATTTAGCTTGCTGAGTTGACCAAGTGTTACTGTCTCACATCCACTCAAACAAATCATCTAGTGTCTCCCTATGGAAAGTAACAGGCGTCTCTAGAGAGCAGTTCACCCTGTCTACCTAAGTCAGTTTGGATAACTTCTGGGGGTTCCTGTTTCTCTCTGTTGAGTAGAGTGTAGCTAAGACAGCCAGCTATGACTAGTCCACTGACTTTCACATGGGTGAGTTTGAAACGCAATGTCCAAGAATACAACTGCCACCATGGTTATTGTGTTTTGCTTTTTATATAGGAGGGACTAAAACACTACACAATCACATTAAATGCATTTTGAAAATGGTTCCATATAAACTTAGAGTTTATCAGGGGCTTTTAAGAAATACATATAATGAATGTCAATAGCCGTTGCACAACTCTTTCAAAAAAGACATTCCTGTATACAATATCTGCACATGAAAAAGCTTTCAAAGCATGCCTACACTCATAGGCAAAACGACAAAGAAAGCTTATAGAAATGTCCAGTTTCCTCAGGTCTGTCATCAGGTTTGTCCTTTAGAAACAAAACTTCTTCCCAACAGTCATATGAAAGAAGTTCCTAAGTAACCATTCACACATACTGTATGCTTTACCTCCATCCCATCTTCAAAGCGTCCATTGGTGGTCCATTCATAGGTATGAGATAAGTCTTTTTCTTCTCCCCCAACATGAAAGTCAGTCCTGAATTTCAACCAATAGCTTCCATGTGAACATCGGATTTGCCCAGGGGGTACTAGCAGAAATCCAAAACAAGCTTTGATGTTCCAATAAGATAATATGAGACCACATGGACAGTTGCCCCTATGAAATATTAAATGCAGATTCTTTTGATCTCAAGAAATAAGATACTGTTATAATTTAATGCAATTATCTGAAAGATGAATATAAATGCTGTTAAATGAAAACATACCAAATATGAATATTTTTAATGTTGGCAGAAAAATTCCACATTATTTTTACTTGTATTGTTTTGAGGCAGTACTTGTCTGGGTTATTAAAAAAATATTTTTAGCTAATAATTTATGCTTTCAAACCTTTTATAACCATTCAGAAATTTTTAAAAGCCAAATATCTACTTTTATGAGTCTGTCTCCATATTCAGCCACTTAAACCCAGGTCCATGACATCAGGCTGGGATATTTTTTGAGCTTAGTAAAAAAGTTGCTGGCCAAAAATAAGATCAGTGAGTCTATAAAACACTCAGTGTAACCTGTGTGACAGATCTCACTCTTACAGAAGCATATCCTGGTTATACATGACATGTTCATGCGCTGATTATGACTTCACTTACTTTATCATGGTGCTGTGACAGAGAAACCAACATAGTTTATTATGATGAGGGTCAGGAACATTTTGTCAAACCCAGTTTTAAACATAAGAATCAAGAACATGCCATCGATGAACAGTCTTCACAGAGTATTTATTTAAGCAAACATCTGTCACTGATGTTATTCCATGCTTTGCAGTAACTATATAAAATATGGTTGAAAACTCTTCTTTAGTTTCTAATGCTGCTCTAGTAACATTTAGAGTGGGTTTATAGTGCAAGAGATATATAAAATGTTAGCTAAAATTCATATTACTACACAGTTTAAAACTCACTAGCTGTTTATAGCTTGGCAAACTTTAGCTGTAGAGTTGAAACTCTCCGTGCCATAGGACTGCTGAAGGAGGATTTTGTTTCCATATGCTTTATTGGTTTTAAGGTCTTTGAGCAACAAAAGTTACTTTGCTGATCAGTATAAATGGTGCTGAGAATGGTGCTATATAAAATATTCTTTAGATTACTTTACAAACAAAAAAGTTCTTTGAAAATGTTCTGTCTCCCCCAAAATTTGGTATAAAGATCATATTCACATAAGGACTGTGCGTTGTAATGTGTAAATTTCCCATATCTGGCCAAGCTGTAAACTTGTGAAAAATCATACACTTTCTACCTTTCTGGTACACACTTTGTGATGTTTTGCCAGTCCCACAATGAAATGGGATGCAGCTTGACCATGTGGCTGTCATTCTTTGTGCAGCTTCATCCCAAGCACAGCAAAGCATGCTCTGCCAGCATCAGTCATGGATGTTACATGTACCCACTCTGAGTTCACACCACATTTTTCCATCCCTGTGGCAATGTTACAGGACAGATGCACTTAGAAGTGGAGTAGTAAATGAAGAGAGGGGTGGGAAGGCGGGATAGAAGTGTGAGAGGTAGAAGTCTGAAAGAAATGTGGTGAAAAAGAAGGTGTCAGGAGCTGAACACAGCCGAGAAATGGAAATCAGTCCCTGGGAGATGGAAAGTCATTAAGGAGGAGCAGATAATGAGAGTGAGCAAGAAGTGGTGAAAAAGTTAAGAAATACAGACCTGGAGCTAGGGAGGAGCAGGAACAGAGGCCTTTAAGACCACTGAGACCAACCGTTAACCTAGTACTGCCAAGTCTGCCACTAAGCCATATCCCTATGTACCACAATTTGCAGTCTTTTAAATACTTCCAGGGATAGTGACTCCACCACTTCCCTGGGCAGCCTGTTCCAGTGCTTGATATTTTTCCTAATATCCCATCTAAACCTCCCTTGGAGCACTTTGAAGCCATTTCCTCTTGTCCTATTGCTTGTTGGGAGAAGAGACCAACACCTACTTTGCTAAAACCTCCTTTCAGTTATATGGTACATGTGTCCAAGGAAAGGGGAGGAGTGCCACAGCTTTCCTACTGCTCTTCCAATACCTCTACACCCTTTAACAATCCCACTAGTGTAAAATCAACAGCTTTTGAATCCCAACATTTCTGCCTTGTTATGAAGCCCCAAAGTCACTGGTCAAATGTGCTACTCCACCTCCCTCTAGTGGGAGGTCCACACAGCAAGTATTTCCTCCCTTTCCCAGTTTCCACCATACCTTAAAGAATGAAGGGCTGCTCTGCACACCCCAGTTCTGCTTCAGTGAGTTTGCTTGTGTGGGGACACATGCATACTTGGGCTCTGTTCAGATTTTTTTCCCCCACATCTTCTGTGTTCAAGTTAAGTAGTTCTATGCCACAAGGCTACATTGGAATTATCTTTAAATTGCAAAATTGCCCAGCAGTCCAACCTTAGAAAATGTTCAAATAAAGTTAATTTATCACTATATGAATATGTGTTATGCCTGAGAATTGAAATTAAAGATCATAAGACTTCCACTTCATTAAAAATATGGTATGAACAGTGCTCAGACGTAAATTAGATTTTTGTTGTGACAGAAGATCACTTGGTGCTTTCAAGATGGGCACTATATGAGACTGATGAACAAAAAGGATTGTGATAAAAGTCACTGTATGTTCCTGGAAAACCAGATTCCATCCTGACTTTCTCAGATATTTTCTTTGAAAATCATATAAATTCTCTATTTTCACATTTTGTACATGTAAATTGTGATTCTGCAAAATGTTTTTTTAAGAATTGCCAAGCTCTTGCAGCAATTACTAACATAAATAGGAGCACCACTCTGAGCATACATGATGCTACATATAGTCTGAGAAATCAGACCTTAGGCATCTCGAATTATCACCCCAAATTAGCCAACATTTTTGACAATTCCCTATCTGTAAAATGGGGAGAATGATACCACAGGGACATTATGAAGATAAATTCATTAATTCCTGTTAATAAGTAGGATACTGTGAAAAAAAGCACCAGGGAAAAACCCATTAGGAAATGAATAATTATGTATTCAGTGCAAGGTTTGGATGGTGTGCAGAAAATTAGGCAGGGGGACATATATTAAATGTTGAGAAGAAAAAGAAATATGACATGGTTGCTCATTTTGTGAGCACAGTCTGCCTTGTACACTGAATGAGGCAGGGGTCCTGTGGATAGACACAGCTGTGTAATTAAAGACTGCATCATAATGCATGCACACAGCCCACTAATTCTCTTATTTCTCTCAGCACTGTGACTTTTTAATCATAACATTTCTTTACTATGTTGTAGGGTGATAAACATATTTAGAATATGAAATAAATTTCTTAGTGTTACAGCTGGGAAATCGCTAGCTCCCAGCTTAAGGAATTTTGAGATTCCTTAATTTCTTTATCTGGTATAGTCCAGTAAATTTGTGGGAGAACAAGAAGGTCTACCACTTCGGACATCACTGAAAATGCTATGACCTTGCATGAACATTAATTCTTTAATCAATATTGTTTGCTTTCTGTGTGAAATAAAGCATAGGCCAGCCGGTATATAACTCTGGACTCCAAGAAATCCTTATATTCTGCAGAAGCTCTGCCAGGTGAACAGAGCTGACAAGCAGAAAGTGCCACTGCAGACATTGTGCATACTCAACAGAAAACAAAGGTAAAGAGTTCTTTGAGGATGGAGTTTGTATGAGCCTTATTTTCATAAGTATGTGCATACCAACCTCTTAAGAAGTTCTGAAAAGGTGATTTCTAGAGTTTTATAGCCTGAGCATATATGAATTAAGTTTCTTCTTTCCCCAAGGAAAACAATAAATATTTCTTATGTATAATAATATTTTCTTTAAAATTTCAAGCCATTTGCTCCTACTAGAAGAGGGAAAGATAGTTCTGTTTTCTTTTAAAATCTTTGAAAATGTATTTTACAGCAATTCTCATGTTGAACTGTCTGGCAAACTTTCTCAAATTTCTGACTGAAGTGGTATGAAATTAGAAGAGTTCAAAGAGGCTGAAAGCACAAGCCTCCAAGGAAAGGTAGTAGAAGTCTGTAAATGTGTTATTGCCAGCACCACCTGTGATGCGACTGTTGTGAAACATAGAATCATAGAATAGTTAGGGTTGGAAAGGACCTTAAGATCATCTAGTTCCAACCCTCCTGCCGGGGTCAGGGACACCTCCCACTAAACCATGTCACCCAAGGCTATGTCCAATCCAACCTTGAACACTGCCACCAATGGAGCATTCATAACTTCCCTGGGCAAACATCACAGAAGCTTTCAGATACGTAGTATAATGAACACCTTCCCAGTAAATATACTTTGTCTGCCAGCATCTCAGTAGCTGATTGCTTTCCCAAGCTATGTTATAGTTACATTTCTCTGCTAGGTTAAGTGTTTTTCAAAATCTGCCTTAAAGTTGTCAAACATCATAGTTCAAAGCTCAACATAATCAGTAAAAAGAACTTAAAATTGGCTTCACTGCAGATAGTATCAGTTGGCATGGATCTGCTCAACCAGAGGGGCTGAAGGACCTCATCAGCCATTCCTGCATCAAGCTGGTAGTGTCTGGGTGGCATCTGGCTATTTACTTTGACAGTAGTTGGAAGAGACAAGACTAAGCTCAGAAGGTCTATAAGGGCCAGATTAGGTTGCCAGACAAATCATAATGTTCCTCAGTTGAATAAAAATTTCAGGTAGAAGAGGTACCTTGTACAAGTAGGTTCACAGTCGATTTTTAGCCCTAAATGCTGTGGACAAATAGCTTAATTTTATTGCTTTTTTGTGGGTTTTTTTTGTCATTTCTGAAGTGTTGTCTGCTGTCAATCTTCAGAATACTCTCTCCAAAATGCAGTGGGGATTAATTTGTCAATATAAGTGAGTATCTAAATATGAGGTAGACACGTCTCGGGTGTAACAAAAGCCCTTTAGAGAGTGAAGCTGGTTAAACACTTCTGAAAGTCCTCCTTGAGGTCTACTCACAACTTAAAGTGTCTGACAAAATTGGGAAATACAGTTGTTAAAATATTCCTCGCATATATGGTCTTCTGGAATCCTTTATACCTGAATTCCTCACAATGCTGAAAATGCAACTGATTTCTCTGTTAAGCTAATATAGTCCTTCCTGGAAAAATTATTTGCCATGAGTTCTCTCTTGGAAGGAAATGAATATTCTTTTGCCAACAAATGCATGTATGTATGAATGTATGTTTAAATGTTTATGTGTACACACATTATTTATAAAAAGCTTAATTTGGTCTAATAACTTATTGGTTACTCATCAAGCTTTATAATGATCATGCAGTCCGTGCTGAAGAACAGTCTTTATTACTTTGTGTATTAGTAGCCAAGTTAGGTACCTCTGGCAGTTTGGATGGCATTAGACTTCATAAAAATTATTTCAAGACCATATAAGCCTGAAAAAGGCCAGTGTTGGCTGAAATGTGGAAAGTTTGCAACACTGAATGACAGTCATGCTGATTTTCCAAGTAAATGAAATTTTTTTATTGAGCTTCCTGATTAAGCAAGTTAACACCAAAGCAAATTGCCAAGTAGCACACAGGGGAAGACTTTGTTTTGGGTTTAAGTTTTTTTTTGTTTTCCCTTTATATTTGGTTAAATAAGGACTTCTGCTTTATATGATGTTTCACCCTGTAAAGAAGCCCATCTAATAATTCTTGGCTGAGAGGCGTATTTCCCTTGAACAATCTCCATTTTTAATGTGACATGGTGTAAGTGATTATATTCCTCTTTGTCAGGAGGCTGTACAGAGATGGTCATTGGTGCTTAGTCATAAAATGCCAATTCAGCAAGCAGCAAATACTGCAAAACTTTTGCTGTGTGTACAAGGCCACATAATTAGCTGAACTGCTGCATTAAGTGTAACTGAATCACAGAAACAGGCTTAACCCTATGGTTGTGATGGATGATGTGACAAAAAAATCTAACTAAATAAGGGGTCTGTTTAGGAAAAAGTAGGCTCCAATGCTACTAATATTTATTAGGCTCAGATTGGCGTTTCTGATCTCGGTAAAAACCACTATGGCAGAGGAGGAAGGAGGATGAAATTGGTTTCTCTTCCTTTAGGGTGAAGGAAATTGAGTTAATAACCCTAATGGATATAGTCAGCACGGTAACCCCAATTTGATGACGGAAGATGCTTGAGACCCTGCCTTACTTACAAACATGGTAAATTACGCTACCTCTGATAGACAAGGACCAGTGGCAGCTTTCCATCGCTGCCCATGAAGAACCAGTCAGAGATGTTTCAAAATGCCTCCTAAGGCCCTATTGGCTCATGTTGCAACAGAAAGAGGATGGTGAGGGATCAGGAAATGATGAGCAACCAAATGGTTCTTAAGAAAGAATGCATTTTTCTCAGAAGTATACAATTAATAAAAAAGAAGGCTGCATTAAAGGCATTGATTCTTAAGCTGAAACCGAAGATATATAAATCCAGAAAATATTTATTTCCTCAAATTTAATATTAACTCAAAACTCACCCTTTTTTCTCCTGCATCTCTTTCATGTTTGTCTTCTAAATTTGGAGAATAGAAGTTGCCTTTTGTGCTGGCTTAGAGCTATTTAGCAACAAGGAACATTAGGAAAAGATTGTTCACTGAGAGGCTGGTTGGCCACTGGAACAGGCTTCCCCATGGTAATGCCCATGGCACCAAACCTGTCAGAGATCAAGTTCATCTGGACAACACTCTTAGTCCTATGGTTTAGTTTTGGGTAGTCCTGTGAGGAGCAAAGAGTTGGATTCCATCATTCTTATGGGTGGGTCCCTTCCAACTATAAATATTTTATGATCCCATGATTCTATAAACATGCACAAATTCCACAAGGATATCACAAATATATACTTTGTTTCTAGCACAATGGAAGTGGAAAAGTGCTCAATACCCTCTTAGAGGTCATCAGGTCATAAAATGGTGGATTCCAATTTGAGACAGCCTTATGGCAGAGTCAGACAACAGCTACACAGTGAAATGGAGGACGCTCACCTCATCACTTATTGCATAGTCACAAGTCTGGTAAGGAATGCAGTCAGGAATTGTCCATGTGTCTCTTGAAAATAGCTTAATGATCTTTTTTATTCAGGCAATCAGGCAAGAGCAGCAAGTAAGCCTACAAATGCACTAGGTAACTGGACAACTGCCAAAGGCTGAAGTTATTATAACTTCACAGAAGAAATCACTGATGACAAGTTTTCTCAAGTTCAAATCATCTCCACTATCTAGGGAAAATTTATATCATCCAATATCAGTATTAATATTCAGTGTCTGGGATTTAGGTTTACTGAATCTATAGGATGTCTTGTCCATCCTATAGCAAACATTCAATATTTCTAAATATCTGAACCTCTTTTCCCTCTTCTTTACAATTTGCCTTGCCAGAATCATTCCTTTGATATCATGATATCCCATATAATATTTTCCTGTGTAACAGGAGAAAGGGATGAAAAATTCCTTAAACATTTGAGCAGCATCTTTACCAGAGATTATTTACTAGAATGTTACCTGATTTTGTTTGTTCGTTTTCTCTTCTGTTCTGCACAATGCAAATTTCCTTATACGAGAGCTTAGACCTATGGGGATATCACAATCCACTACAATGATATTTTTTTCTCCACCACACTCAGGCTTCTCTGCATAAGCACCAGAGGCAGAGAAAAGAAGCTTTTTTCTCTACAGATATTAAAAAAAAAAAAGCATTGCTGATAAGTGATGCATTGATCGTAACTGGAGACAGCTGCTATTTGTACTATTTTCTCTGTGTAAAAGAGGTGGAAAATATATAGTCTTAATCCAGTTCCATTTTAGTAATCTTTCCTAAGGTATTCTTCCAAAGTCATCTTCTGCTTAAATCTCTCTATTCCCTTCTTTTTCTTTATTCTTTTATTTAAAGAATGACATTTTTCATCTTGAGATAAAATTAAAAAAAGTTTTTATTCTTTTAATTCAAATTATTTTTCTTAACAAATGAAATAGTCCTGGAAGATGATGAACTTTCAGTTTTACTGAACTTGTTCATTAGTTTTGCAGCTTCAGACCCTGACAGATATCTTTCTTATTTAGAAGGGAAAGAATTTGTTCCTTAAACCATCAACTTTCTCAGAAATATGTAAAATTTGTCATCACATTTCTCTTCAGGTTCCTAATATGAATATCCTGTATAACACAGCTCTCCAGAGAGTCTCTATTTATTATTTGCAACTGAAGTAGGTATAAAACATGAAGACAACATATTTCCCCAGCCTCCAGCTTTCAAAATTTGAGATCCACAAAATTGCTCAAATAATATGCTGTCTCTTTTGAACTATATACTAGTGTCTTATTATAATTAATTAAAATGATTGCCAAACCAGGCATTTTCTCCGAAGCCTTCTTGTTACAGATCTGCCTGTCCTTTTCTTTGTGACATTTTTTGTTTTAACTGTGTCTTAAAGTTTGTTCTATTTTATTAATTTGCAGGAAGTCCAAGTTCTTCTCACTTCAAATAATTTCTTTTCAGTGTTGGACTCTCTAAACTTATTCTAATCCAGGATTCTGACAGATGTTGTCTCTTCTTTGTTCTTGTTCTTTTTTTTTTAGATTAAAAACTTCAGTAATAAAGATTTTTCTCATTACTGCTTTCCAGAAACCCACAATATTTTTAATCTATTTCATTTTTAGCATTTTCTCTTAGAAATTTCTGAGAGAAGCCTTTATAATTCTTGTGCTTTTATGAGTACTGTGCTCATAAAAGTACAAAAACTATACAGGAGCAGAAGATACAATTCTGCTCAGTCTCTGTCTGTACTGTTTGATTTTTGATTACCAGCACATTAGCAGTGAGTAAAAGTGATGATGACAGCTAGTCACTGAGAAGAATTTGGGAAGGAGGTTATTCATATATTCTGTATTGTGGCAGTGAACAGTATGAGTGAGCTCTGATTTCAAAGTTCTTCATTTTCCAAATACTATTCAGATTTCATGTTTCTGATATTTCACTAGCTTTTTGTGTCATTTCCTTTGTCCAGTTCTCAGTATCTTTGACCTACAAGGGGCACTTTTTGACAATTCAGTAGTCCCCTGTTCCCTGAATATATTAAGATGTCTTAAAAACTATAAAAAGAAAAGAATTGATTCTGCCTATGGCTCATATGAAAACTATTAGCTTTCATTCCTCTTTAGATGACTTTTAAACTTCCTTTTTATTCTTCGGACTATCTCTTAAAACAAAAGTGACTTTTAGCTAATAAAGTGTCTTCCATTTTCTCAGTAAGCTCTTGTAGAGAACAATGTGCTATGTGTGTATGTTGTTCCTAGTAATTTTTTATCACTAGCTTGCAAATGGGTTTCTTTTACAGTATATTACCTGGTATACCTACCTGTTCTGATTGTAAAACCTTCTTTTCTTGACAGGGTCATTTGGACCTCTAATTTTTAAAGATGCAAATTTTATTGACTCATAAATCCACAGTTTATCAGCCAATATTGTCTTGACTTTTTTGTTTCTATGGTGTAATTCCAGCCCTGTCAGACTAAGACCTGTCAATACAGTGTTAAGCTGTAATACTGAGCCTACAGCAATTTTTTTACCATGAAGAGATAATAATTGTTGTGGTTATTTCTCAGTCTTCTGATATGTATGAGCTACTTTTTTATTCTTCTTCATCACTTTATACAACCTACCTCTAAATTTAACTTTTTTAGCCATAGTCCCAACAGCCATGTCTTCTTACATTATTCATCAGCCTTTGCTTCTTTCTTAGCTCCAATGCTCATCCATGTGGATTCCCAGGTAATCCTGTCTACAACCCTATTTTCCTTTACCTCTAAATATGGAAACTCACCCTTACCCTGTGATAGTGAGGAACACTCATTCCTTCTTCCCCTCAGGGCGAGGTCCCACCTGGAAGGTTTGAGTCTGTCACCAGGGTGAAAATGCAGCGTCGTATTAACATTTTGGTGTTTGTTTGGGCAGAACTGGAAGGGGGATTGCTCCTTTTTTCAGGTCATCCTCCTCCTTTCCTATGTTAATCTATACCTATCTCTCTCTCCTTTCTTCCTGGGTTTAGAATTGTGCTTTTCAACACCCACTTTCTTCATATTTCTACTATGAACAGTAGTACTTTACTGTTTTACATATTGTTGTTCAGCTATACCCAAATTCCCTCAAACAACCACAGCTTCATGATTTTTATTTACTACTTTTATTTTCCTTGCTCTGTAATGCCTTCTTTGTTTCAGACTAAAAAAAATAACTTCTTTAAAATGGTAGTGTTTCTGGGTTTTTGACAAATTTGGCTCATAGGTTTTCAGACAATTTTCACTAACTTCAGTTTCTATACGGTTGTATTCCTTACTTTTCTCTCTTTTTTGACGTGTTTCTGTTCTTGAGATGAAAAATACATTACTGTGTGAACTGCATTGAAACAAAAGTGTCCTCTGATTTTCACTTACTATTTTAAGATGGGTGGTAGTCTTATTCGGTTCCTTTATTTTTCAGTAGTAGGCTACAGTCATGCAGAACCTGTGCTTTGTGTTTTTCCAGACTAAGACTTCCTAGGCCTTTTCAGAACCCGTTATTCTGAGCAAACTTACTATCATGTTCTTGGGATTGTTCAAAAGGAGCTGTGCAAGGAAGCAGTTTAGAGGCCTCTGTAAGCACCAGTCTTAACACTGCTTTTGGTTTCAGATGCAGAAGATAGCAGATCATTACTTAGAGGAGTTATCAGAGCATCTCTTTCCTTTGTGCCTTGTGGAAAAGATCTATTTTTTAGATTATTTCTTCCTTTATGTTCTAAACTCAGTTTATCTTCCAGATCCATACTCAATCACAGTTTTGCAGATTTTTAGTCAGCAACTGTAGATCACTGATTCTATTCCCTGTTCCTTCTAACTGATTTTAAACCTATCAAATTTTGATTGCACTGGCAACTTAGGTATCAGATTACTGAAGTGAAGCCAGAGAGGAAAGGCTAGTGCATTTTCCCTGGGATATCCATCTTAAAGGGTTGCAGGTTGAGTATTTTAATTCAGCTTTCAGTCACAATGTATTTGCTCAAATGGTATGAAGTCAAAGAATAATATTTTTGGAAGTACTTTTCATTCTGGTAAATCAGGAAGTAAAGTTTTTAGAAACTGTCTTATTCATTATACTCGCTATGATTTTATCTAACACTCAGCAACAAATCAGAGATAGAAAGGATGGAAGGAGAGCACAAGGGAGAGAACACATCTTGTTTTATAAATTGCAAGACACACAAACAAATATCCTGACAACTGAATGGAGTTCTAATTTGACCAAATGCATTCAGTACAGTCAAATAGTAAAAATATTTTACAAAAATGTTCTGGAAATGGATGTCCTCACTAATGACTCCAAAACTGCTTGATGGCACATGAGAAATGCCTACAACTGTCTCATCCAAATTCCACATTTTCCAGGTTGGCTGTTTAAAGTTTCAGCCAGTACACCATTTTCTGCCTCTCCTATTCTTTCTGCAAAAATTGGAAAATATTTCTCTTTCCCTCAGCTCTCAGCCCAAGGTAGAATTCAATTGACTGAATGAAGAGCTCTTTGCCTGTTCTATTGAATTCCTTGTAAAGCTGATGGAGGGAAACAGGAATTTTTAGGAAAAGATCTGTCACCTCCTAATGGAGATAACTACAGTGAGGCAGGTGAATGTTGAATAAAGAAATCCATATCTCTATTAATTGTAAGGAACGAATAAGACATCCAGAGCAGATAGAAGGTGCAAGAAAAATACCTGAAGTATGTCTCAGCTATACTCATTTCCACGTTAATAACATTAATGACTGGTAGATGTGCATGTTCCTGAAACTGAAAAGGATCATTACAATATCATACTCTGATTTCCTGCATAACCCAAACCTGGTATTTTACACAACAATCCTTTCACTGAGCCAAATAACTCAGGAGCCAATGAAAAAAGTCCATTTTCTCCTTACCTGCCTTCCTCTTCCTCTAAGACCAAACTCTTAGAGCATATTAAATTTAAAGTATATAAGCAATGTTAAAATGATCTATTTTCTAGCTTCTAGGGAATTCCTACAACAAAATTAGTAGGTTTGCTTTCTGCCCACAATGAGCCCCTCACCCAAAATTTTGTACTGCCTACTTTATGGTCCTCTTTGTAAAACAACATAGATCAGTACTCAGTGCCCTGAAAATCGTTTCATATTTTTAAACTTAGGGGAAAGTAAGATTGTCCAGGGTTTAGAGTTACTCTATTTTGGGTATTTTATATATATTTCACTATATTGTGGAACTGCTTTTGCTTTGTCCTTTTATTGTGGTGCTAAATTTGACATTAGGTTTTAATAACTGTGCAGTGCTTTGAGACTATGCTGAAAGGTATTTTATCAATTTAAGTTACTATTCTATTATTACTTTGCCCCAAGGCTCACCTCATTTTCAGCAAAGCCCACTCATTTTCTGTGGAGTCATCACTTTTTCCCTCTATTCATTCACCCTCCCGTTTTTTCAGCCTTTTTTGTTGAGAAGGGCCAAACGAACAGCTCTCTCTAAAGCATGGCTCCATCTGGTAGGATTATTCTGCATTGTAACTTTTGTGGTGCCACCCTCCTCAGAAACCATAAGTGTCATATATCACATCTGCATGTGCCCTGTCTCTAGGAAATAGGAATATATGAGACACATGATGGTCCACAGTTGAGATTTTATATTGGGTTCAAAAGCGCCCAAAATATTCATCCAGACTTTGAAGTATTTCATCCCTGCTTTCTTGACTCTCGCAGCTACCAAACCTAGACTTGAGGAAGGTGGGAGAGTGTTTATCCTAGCAGCAAGGGATTGATTTCTTACATGTCATTTTTGTTAAGGGATGGAAAATCACACTAACCACAAATCTCTTGTTCTCATGGGAGAAGAGATTTTTTTTTGATCCTTGCTTTGAAGCTTTTAGCTGAACACTCTTAAAGTTCATCCCTGGGCCTATAAATTGTCAGCTCTGCTATGGTCAGTAAGGATATAGCTCTTTGGAGTAAAAGTGAAACTTTCAGAAACAGGGAAAGTGTTTTGACCCTGACAGCATGGGGCATATATGGCCTCATGGTATCATTCTGAATGAAAGCTAAAGTCAGTCTCATCAGTCTATCTTCAGATAATATATACTGAAGGGCAAATGCAAGACAACAACAAAGATCAGAGGTAAGGGTAGGAAGGGTAAGAAATCCTTCTAATGAAGAATATGAGCTTTTAAAGGCCATGGAAAATTGGAACTACAGAAATAGAAGGTGGGAAAGAGAGAGTTCAAGTTGTTGCAGAAAGTGAACAGTGTGTCATGGCTCCAGTGGACTGTCAGAGACTCTTTGTACCCAGGTTGTCTGACAACAGCCAATTTGCAAATGCCTTTTGAATGTGGATAAGTGCCTCACCACCTTTTGGCTCTATCAATAGTAGTGTGATTTGCGAGACTCATACCTCACCTGTGAGTAGCATGGTGTACACATCACTTCAGATGATGTGTCTGGCATCCTGTCTACATTCCAGTGCTGGTCAAGAGGCAGGATGGCAAGGGTAGTGTGTCAAAGGGCAGTGTGTCATACCATTAGCTTGCTTTGTAGCAAGGGCACATTGGTGGCTCACGTTCAACTTGGTGCCTGCCAGGATCCCCAAGTGCTTGCCTGCAAGGCTGCTTTCAAGCTGGGCAGCCCCAGAATGTACTGGTGCCTGGTGTTGCTCCCCTCCACAGGTGCAGGACTTGGCTTCCACTTGTTGAATTTCATGAGGTTCCTGTCAGCCTATTTCTCCAGCCCATTGCGGTCCCTTTGAGTGGCATCACAACCCTCTGGCATATTAGCCTCTCCTCCTAATTTTGTGCCACCAGCAGTCTTGCTGAGGGCATGCTGCCCCATCATCCAGATCATTAATGAAGACAATAAACAGGACTGAACCCAGTATGGACCCCTGGGGTACACTGCTAGTAACTGGTCTCCATCTAGACTTCACATTACTGATAACCGCCCTCTGGGTTTGGCCATTCAGACAGCTTTCAATCTATATCACTGTTCATCCAGCCTACACTTAACCAGCTTCTCAATTAAGATGTTATAGGAGACAGTGTTGAAAGCCTTACTGAAGTCAAGGTAAACTTTATCTACTGTTCTGTCTACAAAGTGGAGAGAAAGGACTTTCAGAAAGTCTTTATCTAAGTCTCTGATGGAAATCAATCCATCAAATAAGCTGTTTCATGGCATGGAATTAAAAAAAAAAAAAAAAAAGAAAAAAAAAAAAGGTAATTCATAGATTGTCCATTAGTGCTACCAGGAGAACAGTTCTACTGGCCCTTCTTTACGGAAAGAGGGAGAAAGGTAGACACTTCCAAAGTAGGTTATCTATAGATGGTAAGTGGGACACTTAGATTGGGTTACTTACCTTCTATGAGTGCTTTTCTGTCTACAACAGCTACAAAGACAAAGACAGCCTAAAGTGTAGTTATATATTTGGACCTCAGCTAATTTCCTAAGGCTAGATTGGTTGAAACCAGGCTAAAATTAAAAGTGCATTTTTCACCACTGCATACCTTAGCATTTTGCTGGCTCTTGAGTATAACTGTTTAACATAATTGCTAGTCATTTGGGTAGGATGCTAAGTACTGAGATGGTAATATTTGCAGATGATGCAATTACTTAAATGACCAGCACTGAATTACCTGTCACTATCCTTTCTTGAAACAAAATATGAACTATGTAGACTGCTGATCTGACTTGGCATTTCCTGTACAGCATACTCCCTGCCTAATGCATATACTACTATTGACTAAAATCCATAAAGAACACAAGCAACAGCAGCAGAAAATTCTCCAGTGGATTTCAGGCATTGCTTTCTTTCAGAATCAAAGTTCTGCTGAGCAGGAGACAGAAGTCTGGTGCAATTTGGGGCATTAAGGGTTTAAGAAAAGAAGAATATAGTTGTGTTATGAACCTGACTTCAGGTCAAGACGTCTGTGGGTTTGTTCTTTTTTTATTTTTTTTCCCAAGAGGAAACTTTTGAAAAGTTTCCTGGTCTTTGTTGGAACACTGTTCTACAGCAAAATCCTAGATGCATTCTCTCAGCCAAGAAAGCTTTATTCCCAGTTTTCGCACATTTGGTCTGGATTTCTGTCTCAGAGAAAGAAAGGAAAAGAAGCCCAACTACTAAATTTCATTCAGGGAAGAAAGTTGCCAATATCTTTCTTGCAGTATTTCAACATCTGTGCGCCCAGTGCCAGCCAGAAAACAGAAAAGGTGCACAGACACTTACCGTTCTTGAAAATGTTATCTTTTTAATTAAAATAGTTCTTCCCCCCAAAAAAAAAGTTTAACAATTCATGAGCTTATGAAGGAGCTCTTTATTTACCCACACCAGTTATCAACTCTTAAAACAAAATTAGCTGGCAAGTCAAGAGATATGCAAACACTGGACTTTTTTCTTTGCTGCAAGTCCAAAATACAGTGGGATGAGAACTAAGAGAATATCTCTTATTCTCTGCAGCTTAAAGACAGCTCTATCTTTGGCGTGGAGCAAGCTTGCAGTAACTTTAATAACAGCACAAGTTAGTGCTGTAACCCAGGTTCATAAGTTTCTTTTTTGTTGCCTTCAACAAAACCACCACTTAAATCAAACTCTCCTTAAGAAATGCTGATCTGCAGAATATTACCAGATGGGTCTCCTGCCTTCTGAAGAAAGGGGGAAATGAGAGAGCCTCATGTTTAACGGCATATGAAAGAAGAAATACAATGTGTAAACTTTCCACTGACGGATATAATAGTGTTCTCACTTTTAAAGAAAAACAGTACTTCCTAGCAGGGGGCCTGCAAGAAATTTAACAATTATTCAAGATTTAGTTGTACAGCATGGTATTTTCAAACATGTGCAGAGTCTGTTATTTTTTGTAATTAAATTAATTTAAATAATAAATAATGTAATTAAAATACATTAGGACTGTGAAATCCCTAGGGCTGGAACTGTGTGCAGAGAAGTGATGCATATTCAATGTGAAGTCTAATGAGTAAGAAAATGCAGAATCCTGGAAATCTGGTAATGCGCAATATAGTTTTGGCACCCTCCTCCTTCTCCCTCCTTCCTTTTCAGAGTAAAAGAGAGTCCAATTTACAGAATCAGGCTTTAAATCATTCACAAGTCCTTTTTCCTAAAAAGGAAACACTGCTAGTGTTTAAGGGTTTTTTAACACAACATGTGGTTACCCAAATGTTTCCCTACAATAGTTCTAGTGAAAAGTGATAGGAAATTGACTCTGTAACCCTGTAATAGCAATGTTTTCTTTACCTTCATCGGAATTTTACAGACTATAGGAAATCATTACTTGTCTCTTTGTTACAAGGCTGCCCTGATTAAAAACTCCTGCTGAGATTTTCAGAAGAGACTAATGTTATCAGAGCTTTGCTGTTAGGATTCATCACCATTCTTGATTTTCTGACAATGGACGCTGAGAGTTTTCTCTACATCAGTCTCTGTTAAGCTGTGGAAAAAAAAAAGCCCTATGAGTTCTCAGTCCCTCTCCCTAACTCAGTGAAGAGTTTAAGTTTTGGCGTTGCCTGTAAGATAAACGTGTTTTTATCTCTGTGATTCAGGCTGCTGATCTCACATAGGACTTGGTTCCTCAGGCACGGTTTTCCCCATGGCTGCATCAGGTACAGCTTATAACTCTGCCTTGGGGTAAGGGGCACAGCACATCTTGGGGCACAGCAGTGACTGGGGCCACGAGATGCAAGGACCTACAATGCCTAAGCAGTGATGCTGCAAGGTATATTTCTCCCAGGTGCCAGGGTTTGTTTCTTCACAAAAGGACAACAGGAGCCTTATCTGTGGTGTCTTGCCTTTTCTGGTGGCAAGGCTGTGATGGCAAAGCTCACACGAGCCTAAGGAATCAGTCTAAGCCAGGACCATCACCTCCATCTGTAATGGGACAGTACCCATAATTAAATGTCAGCTTAAAGGAGCTCTAATATTCTGCATGCTTTGGTGGGCTGCAAAAAACTTCCAATCATCTTTCTGACTTTCTTGGTTTCATAGCCATGCAATATTTAACATTTTAATTTGGGTTTTGTGTGTATGTTTTTTTGCCCCTTAAAACCTGAGTTCTTGCATCTAGGTAATCACAGGAGAAGCTGAATTTCTCCTAAAAGCTGTCTGCCAGTGTGATTGACGGAAATTTAAAACACAGAATTGTAAAGATTGAAAGAACAGATGAAAATAAAGCAAAAGTCCTCACATCTTTATTGTTGTCTTAAGTGCTGATGATCATAAGGCCTGTCTAATGGTTTCAGGAGGCCTGAGTCAGGGGTTTGAAATCATTAGCAATATTGATGCCTCTGAGAAGTGAATGCCTCATACTGTCTTTCTTGCGCTGGCCAAAATTACTGTTTCAGATTGCTACTTTGCTACAGACAATAGAGCCTTTATTTCAAGCAGTAAAAGTCAGGAGTTTGGTGCTGAAGACCCAAGAAAATATCCTGACAGATGAATACGGTGTACACATGTGTATGTGGCCACTTTCTGCTATATTTAGCTATTATCAGTATTTACATACCAGAGTAATTCAAGGTTTGAAATAAGTGATCACAGAGCAGCCGAAGGATAGCCCCCAGAGTGCTTTAAAAACTTCGTCAACAGTGATAGGCTGTTTGCATATCTTTTTCCATCCCTGCCATGCCAAATATCTCAAACTTTAAACTTGAAGTACAAGTTTAAAGAGGTACATAATAATTGAAAGTAGTAACAGGTTTAAAGTTCTTCTGATTGTTCAGAGTGAGGAGAATTCTGGGGCTGTTTCCAGTTTTGGGCAGGACAAACGAAAGTGTTTCAAGTTCTAACAGCGACTGCGCTCTCTGCAAGCTTTGGGTGCCTACACTGGAGCTGGGCATGTAACGCTCTTCTGTTTTACATGCACAACAGTGAGATCCCGTCCCTAAATATTTCAATCAGTATTGAATTTATTCCAAAGTTCTCAGGGTATTTTTGATGAAAACTAGTATAATGTACAGCTGTGGATGACAGAAGGATATTTTCACCATTTAGTGAAATGTAGCCACTCGTACTCCCCAGTGCTCTTTCTGCGCTGCGGACATGGAAGAATTTCCATGTGATCAGAAGGTGGCAGCAGATCTCTGGTTCAGTTCTCCTGAGGTGATTTCAATCTCCATAGCAACTCAGAAAGAAAGAAAAGGACAGAAGGAAGGAATAAAGTTTAAAATTAACTTATGGAGGAAAATAAGTTATCTCAATTTTAATGCCAAAAGTAGCTATGAAAAGACTGCCTCTCACCTCTTCTGATCACATTGCACTAATGCAATAGCAGGTCCCTCACCAAATGCCTTAATGATTCAGCAGAGAGGGGAAAGCATCCTCATAAAGCTGGGAGAGCAGTGTGAATGACAGCCTGGAAAGCAGCCAGCCAGAGGTTTGCCTCACAAGTAATGGCAAAAGTGGCCTTGGCTGTTACACTGAACACATCAGTATTGTAGTCTTTACTCACACTGAACACATGCAAGTATACAAGACTTATGCATCTGTAGCTGAGCCAATGTGTTGCATAATGCAGGTCTCATCCCTTCCAAGAGCAGACCCCGCCATGCCTTCCCATCCCCTCAGGGCACAGTGCCTGGGCACATGTAGGAGTGCCTCTTTTATTCAAAAGGAAAAGCTGCTCTTTCTTTCCATGAACTGTGTTGGGGAAATCTCCAGGGTGATCATGATGGACCCTTCTCAGATGGAGAGCCTTCCCTTCATGCAGGGCTTTCCAGGAATTGCCCAGGCCATAGCACAGCCACTGCAGGAGGCAGTCCTGCTGAGAGCAGGTGCCGATGGCAGCCCATCATGCTTCCCTTTGGTTCTTGCCTGCTGGAGAGTTTCCTGTAGCCTTCTCATCTCCCCTAAGGCGGCAGAGATTTGCATGATTTAAACTTCCACAGAATCCTGATGGCTGTCCTTGCAGAGTAACCCCCCAAGAAATCACAGCTAATAACAGAGACAGAGAAGTCATTGCTTTGCCTGCCCATGTACTGCCTCCTCCTGTCAGTGCTGCATTGCCCCTTTCCAGCAATTTTTTTTTCCCTCTTTGATCTGTGGATGCTGCTTACACGTTACAACTGCTCCAGTTTATAAGCTGCTGACACAGAAGGTTCACTGTTAGGAAAGGAAAAGAATTTGAAGGGGAAGGAGGGAACTGCTTAATAACAGCACTAAAAAGGTCATAATTAATGATTTGGCTGTAAAGGTGAGAAGCTGAAGCCCAACATTTACTAAATAGTTTATTGTTAAAAAAGGAAACTTCATCTGTGGTAATATTTTTAAGCAGGTGAAGTAGAGCTTACCAATGAATGGGAAGCTTTCTTTTTCTAGGTTAGGCTTAGGTGTCAAAACACATTTTTAATGAATTTAGTTCCACTGGTGCAAGGCAGACAGTTTTGTTTGTTTGGGGACTGTCTCAGATTGTTTTACTTAGTTTCTTTGGAAATAAACCAAAGCACTGGGTTTGATTCATGGATCCTTAAATCCAAAGGGGAGTGGCGTGAGCATCTCATCCGACCTGAGGCACAACATAAGACACATTCTTTTGCTGCATCAAGTCCAGTGACGTGGGTGCTTAAGTCGAAATACATGCGTTAGGAAAATAACTGGGTTTGCCTTAAGGATTGCATGTGAGGTACTGAAGTAGTCCTGATGATTAGCTACCAGTAAGTTAAAAGTTGTACCTTATTTCCAATTCAGATGTTCTTAACTGACACAAGAAAGGCAGCAGCTACAGAGTCATAAGGAAAGGTAATAAACTGGTAGTGACATGTGAAAGCATGGGATACCTAGGGCAGGAAAGGCAAAAGCTTGCGCATTCATCTGTCATGATGTTGCCTATTGCAGTGCACCATGCACAGACTTTTCTTCTGTCTAATGTTTGCCTCCTACAGAAATGCATCCACCACCAGGAAATCCTTGAGTACTCTATCACTATTCAGAACTTTGTTACAGATATGGATATATTTAACTGGACAATGTCAAATAAATAAAACATAATGGACAAGGGCAAAGCACATCAGCAAGTCAATAGTTGTCTTTTCCTTGAGCAGCTTCTCTGGTTAGGAACCCCACCCCTTTCCCTTATCCCTTCGGATTTCAGTGGATATTGTTGAGCTCAGTGCTGTCAATAAACTTATGCCACATAACTCTTCATTCACATAAATAAAAGCAGACATTAGCCTTTAGCTTTTAAGTCTTTTCATTCCATTTGATTACAACGTTAATTTTTATGAAGGTTATTTTAATTTACTGCGATATAATTAAAAATAGAATATCCCTTGTAGCAATTATTATAAACATTGTGTTGTGTCCTTCCTAGGACAGAGAAACAATTCAGAAAGATTTTTTCTAGCAGGTCCTTTTATAACATCATCTCAGTCGAAACAGAGAAAAACACACGAAAAGCCCAGACACTGGCATGAAACAAAAGAGGAAAATAATGAGACAAGCAATTCTTCGCAAAGGTTTCAAAGGGCAATGCTGTTTGGTGGGGCTTCACCAGATTAGTGTTACATAACCTTTCAGAATAACTTACAGGAAGAAGCTAATTTTTTAGGAAGGGGTTGTCACTAGCAGAAACAGTGCCAGCATTGTAAAAAAATGTGGTTTTGGAAAGGAGATTGGAATGTAATCACTCAGATCCTTGAGGCAAAATGAATAAAGGGAAGAGATTTGGAATAGTCTTGTGCCAAACTAGTCAACAGATGGCTTAGGGCCAGGACTCAGCCTGTAAGGACATTTTTTTGGCTTGGGGAACACTAGCCAGTCAGCAGTTGGCCTGTTCCTGTATCATGTTGTAGGACAGAGAAGGTGCAGATCTGGGTTTGGTCTGGTAGATTGGAGCAGCACTTTAGTAACATGTCTATATCTGTTTGGCCCCATAGCACCTGGCTGGGAATAAAAATAGCTTTTAGGATATGAAAATTGGCCATCCATGCTTTAGAGGATGAAGAAAACCCCGAACAGGTGTGAGGGGCAGATGCTGCGGGACATTGAGTGCATCTCTATTGATTCAAACTGAAACTGATGTGAACTGAAGACACCTTGCCTCTCTGGGGATTAAAACTGAGGTAAGAATAAGGGCCACTTGTTTCCTATTGTCTTTTCCCAAATTCTTTTATAGGACAAAAGGATGTTGATTTCCCTTGCATTATAATTATGAAATGAAAACATTTCCATTTAAAAAAACCCTTATTTCTGAACTGGCAACAACCTGAACTGATTGCTGCTTTTATTTATAGACTTATTCATGCCTAAATATTTGCTTTCTAAGTCTGACTAAACTCTGCTTGGCTGCTTTTGCAATTTCAAGGTTGTACCAAAAAATAAAACCCCAAAAAAACCCTACTGTTCCTTTTACAAGTAGCAAGAGATATATTATTACACTCATAGCACCACAGAGAAACTAATACAAACACAAGCCACAAAGTGTAAGACAATGTTCAAATTAGGGATGACAAAAAGATAATACACTTTACACTGGTGGAAACAACATGTAGGTCAGTCTTGTGTCTGTTCATGTCATGTCTTTATACGTGCATGCTTGCATTGACTCCAGTCACATTATTCCTCATTTAGACTTCTGCCAGAGAATAAAACTATAGTCAAAACTACCAAATCTATGGTGTATCAGTGTCACTGAAAATCACTGCCTCTGGTGCATTTAGAAGATAAGAAGTAGTACAGAAATTTCAAAATGCATGGAATAACATCTACACTACTAATCCAAAGCATTGTAGTCTAAAAGTAGCACTGCTAAATCCAGACAACAAACAATACAAGTTCTGAGCATTTAAATATTAGGAAGTATTCATATCAAATATCCTCTCTTAATAGGAAGACTCAAGGTAATAATTTTTTCCAGTGCTGGTGGCCCATCGAAATTTCAGAGGTTATTTACCTAGAAATTGGGAAAGCACTAAGAAGTCCTGATTACCTCTTCCAAGTTATAATGCTTGGGCTATAATCCCATGCTGCACTGTCAACTGAAAGAAAACAGTGATTTCTCCAAAGGCACCAACTGAGGAATCTGTTTCCTAATGATATAGTTCATCCTGACCTAAATGCTCCCACCTTCAAAGCACACTGCGATGCTCATTTCTTCTGAAGTAGATTTTCTGGAGAAGAGAGACCATCTGGAACAACAAAGTAGGAAGAACTTTGCTATTGCTTTTCAGCTACTGTTTGTATCTCAGGATTAGGTTGTTTAGAAGTGAACCACCGTTGATACAGTGTGACACAAAAGACAGTTATGCTTGTTAAGGTAGGCTGTACACCAGTGTAGTGAAGACTGGACAGATGAGGAAAACCCCAAGAAACCAAGAATGTTGTAGTACATCAGATCAAAAGTCCATTTCATCTAATATATTCTAAAAAAGCTTAGGACAAAATGCATAACAATACTTCCATGAAACTTCTGTGGTTGAGGAAACAGTAGAGTGGTTGAGAATGGGAGGAGACAGCAGGCACATACACTGGTTTCAATAAAATAGGGACACTGACCTCAAACACAAGGAAGATTCACCTGCGACTTACTGAGAACTGGCATTTGTGTTTTTAATCATATCATTCAGTAGCTCTCCTCATACAGATCCTTGTTAAATCCATGGGATCATCTACAGTATTGCCCCCTTAAGAGTAGGCTCAGAAGCTGGCCTAAGTAACCCGAACTTTCTCTGAGTCCTATGGATGATGGAGCTTGTATTGTTTCTGATGTCCACTGGAGAGGATGTGAGCTACAGTGAAAAACTTTAAAATATGCTCCTCTAGATATCTACTATTTGGTAGTAGAAACAATATTTGGAGCAGGGGAGGACTGGTGTTGCCAAGAATGTTTTATTTCACAGTACAAAGGAAATATTTTGCGAGTACTTTAGATGGCAGTAAAGCAGCAACTATTTAAACATGACATCCCTATTTATAATGAGTGCACTTTGATCTGTAAACAGTCCTGAAAAATTAAGTATAGGTATTGCTTTTAATAGTGCGTTTGCTAGTCCTGACCTACAGGTGTGCACAAAGAAAGCATGTTTTCTACTGCACTCAATTGACTTCCACTGATTTACAGCATTTTCAGTCCCTGCTCCATGTGCTGCAGAAGTTTGAGTTCCATTTTCTACTTGCATCTGACTTGGATTTATTTTATGTTAGCCCCCAACTAGTCCAGGCAGTAAGATAAGAATTACTTTCACACATGACTCTCTGTTTGCATAACACTTGCTTCCACTTAGTAAGAAATACATGGTTATTTCAAGTTACATTTCCTTTGAAAACCAATAGTTCAAACTGAGGCTTGAAATGTTCCATTGCATTCCTTTTTAAACCTTTTTAAATATGGAGCTTCAAGTAAAATCTAAATGGCTTACTCAAGTTTTATACCTACTCTTCTTTGTGTATTTGTTGTTTTTCATCAAGTTTATCCTAAATAGTCATTTTAGAGGCACATTTTTTTCAGAGTTCGGTAGCTCTGTGAGAGGGTTATGCACCACTGCTGTGTGCTATCATTCCCCTGAGGACTTACCAGGTGTCAGTCTCAGTCTTTTGGGTGGGTGGGAGAAAGGATGAGAAGATGGGCCACGCCACTTAGCCCACAAAGACTCACTGATAAAGAAACTGTGATGGATTTGTTGTGACATTCACTCTACTTTGGGAAACCTTTCTGAGAGAGGCCATTAGGACAACTAGGGACTGAAGAGCTAATGACAATGTTGTTTGTCTATGTAATCAGAGAGAGCAAAAGATAATAGGGAAGTAAAGGGAATCCACCTCACCAATTGTCTCCAGCAATGTCATTTAGACATAATAGGCAACTTCTCTTGCTCCTCACTTCTGTTAAATGCCATTAACTTTTTTGCTCCTGCAAGTAGAATTTATGGGAAATCCCACAAGACAAACCTGGTAAAATGGTTCAATATAGCACATATTTTTCCAGAAGGAGGTAGGAGTGTGTTCTTGCTAAAGCAAATCAGAGAACAAGAACTATTCTGCAGCCTCAAAGCCAGCAACCTCTTACCAAGAAAGCCACTGGCAACCCACTGCCTGAAGGTCCCTTCTCTAAATCTGAACTCCAAATGCAAGAACACCAAAAACCAAAGCAGTGACTTTGATATCTAAGCTAACTTTAATCAGGTTTCCATTCATAGTAACATAGAATCATAGAATACCATGTTGGAAAGGACCTTCGGTATCATCTAGTCCAATCTTTCTAGCAAAGCACGACCTAGACAAGCTGGCCCAGCACTCTGCCCAACAAATCTTAAAAGTGTCTAATGCTGAGGAATCCACCACTTACCTAGGGAGATTATTCCAACGGCTTTTCCGGCCTATCCAGGTCTTCCTGCAGGGTGGCTCTCCCTTCCAGTGTGTTCACTTCCCCAATCAGTTTGGTACTGTTAGTAAACTCAGGGTACAATTGATCCCATCTTTGAGATAATTTAGGAAGATATTAAACAGTGTTTGGCCTGGGGGATCATTAGTGACCCACTAGTGACAGGTCATCAGTTTGAAAAGGAGCTATCCACCAGCACTCCCTGGGAGAGACTAGTCAGCCAGTTCCCCACCCAGAGCACAGACCACTTGTCGACTTAACCATTATCAGTAGCTGTCCAGCTGTAATGGAAAGGAGCTTTGCATAGATGCTACAAAGCTCTCCAGAGTGTTTCTAAGCCCTCAGCTCATGAAACCCACATAAACACAGGTGTAATACTGCTGGTTAGGCCAGTAGTAATTTAAAGCTATCTCAGGTGCATCTGCACTACATCCTTGACATAACGTCTGTGTATCTCCACAATGCAACATTACATCCTGCTCCTTCTGCATGCTGCACCTCATGGCACTGACATTTCATACTACCTGTGCTGTGACTCTGTGCCCTGTACTGACAGGTTTTCTCTCATCTGAGAGTCCCAACACACTTATTAAATACAAGATCTCAATAGGATTAACTGTTTATAGCTGACTGTAAAACCACCTTCAGCGCAAGATTCTTCAGTCATTTGGTTAAAAGAGAAGATGAGCCTGATGTCTGTGAAAATCTTACTAGTTCAGATAAGCAGTTGTAACTGGCCACATTTTTACTGCAAATGCTCTTACTTTTAAGTGACACAGAACTTGTTTGCTCGGTTTGCCATGCCTAACGTAAGTTGGTGGGAGAGTGTGGAGTGAATATGGCACTTGAAAGCTCATGAGAGAAACCAAATTTTTACAGCAATTTCACTGAAACAGCAACAGAATTAAAAAATATATAAATAAGTTGCATAAAAAAAAAACGACAAGCATCTCAGCTTTACCTTTCATATGGGAAATCCCAACCAACTTTTTTCTATGGGTAATAAGAATTATTTAGAATGTTATTCTTTTAAATTCAAAAGTGATCATCAGCAATTATTTTTAATTATTGGGAAATCGTTTTTTTCTTGAATTTATTCTTCTTGCATATTTATCAAAGCCTAATGATTTTTCCTGGCATGAATACACCATATTCTATATAGGTCTGGTCTGCATTCATACTAGTACAGATATGGTAGTGAGTGTGTAGTTTCCTTCTGAAATAGTTAAACTAGTACAAGTCCTAGTGGACTGTTACCCTAGGATGAAGACACTTTCTCTTGATCTTATTACAACAGTCCCAACTGTGGTAAATAAGGCCATGGTATGCACAGTAAAAATGAGATACTGACTTTTACAAATCTTAATCAGCCTATTAAACACAGGCTGCTATGTCCCTGATTACTTAATTGTACCTTACTGAAGGAAAATATCTTTCTCTTGCTAAAGTCAAGGCCAATGTTCATAAAAGAAAGAACAAATATCTGTAAGATACAGATTGTACCTTTGGGAACATCCTTGAGCCAGGGAAAGGAAAGAAGGAGGATAATGAGGAAAAAAAAAACAAACCAGAAATGCATTTTTTTATCACTTATCATAGACATCAGAAGAAAAAGAGGTTAAAAACCCTGAAACCTCAAGCAGTAGCTGTAGGCATGCTCTTGCTAATTCAGGTTGTTTGTTATTAATTTCAATTTTAATGACTCAGGTGTGTGACTACAATTGGCTATCATCCTCTTAATAATGACATTTACAAGACAATACCTGAGTTTAGTGTTCTCAGACTATAAACAGAAGATTTTTCGTTAGGTTTTGTACAGTTTTATCTAGGTGAAGCCACATATTTGCATTCCATATCAGCCTGCTCACAACATAGTGTTATCACTTTTTCTCAGAGGGATACTATTATGATTCCCTGTAGGAACAGATACATACAAAACAGAGACCTAGGAACTCAATAGTCAAGTTTTGCAAGCTTATTTAGCTCCCAGAATAAAATCTAGAAGACAAATCGGACAAAAAGTACTTAATCCAATGCATGCAGAATTGGGTGTCATACAATATGAATCCAAATAGTCCACTAGAGCTAGCTCATAGATGAGATGGAGCTGTGTGAAGGAAAATAGGGGTGATCAAGGGAAAAAGAGAGAGGCAAGAGGAAATCTTGGACTCCAGTCTGAACATGAAAAGCTGTTTCTTTATGTTTTGTTCAATGATTCCTTGATAGGAGCATTTATGAGTTTTATTTGAAGCTGCGATTGGATAAAATGCATTAACAGGGCACTCCCAGGAGAATCAGAGATGTGGACTTTTGAATCCTATCAGACAGCCAAAAAGTGAATGTGCGGCTCCCACTTCCTGGTCAAATGCTCTCTAGCTATTGCCTTGGCGCACGAGTGTGTTCAAACACTCTCCTGCTGGAGATGGGGCTCAGTCTCCTCCTGTGGGGGGAAAGGGGAGGTGGGGGTGACTCAATTAACTTTCAGTCATTTTTCAATTCACTTTATATGACTAATGCCTTATTTTGGAACCAGGACTCAAGTGTTGTGCACCCTTACTTTTGAACAAAGGAGAAAGAAGCCATGTTGAGAGTTATGAGTTTGAGAAGCAAATGGTGAAAAAGAATATGTTAGATAGTAAACACAGAGCTAATTAGACAATAGATACATTTCAGCTCGTAAGTTGTAGTTTAACCATCTTGTATTAAACATCAAAACATCTAAATATTCCTTTGGACACATTATGTTTGAGACAAAAAACTCATAAATTGCACAGACTACTAAGCTGCATCTGTTAGTACGATTTCCATCTACAGCTAGAAAGGAACAAATAAAATCATAGGATGCAGGGTTTTTTTTCAATACAATCCATGCACAGCTGTTAGTTATTCCCTTGCAGCTTTGACAGAACATCAGCTACAGACATTCTGTAGCTTTAGGATAATAAATCAGAGGGGACTGTAGAAGAAATGGACATCAGTAAGATGCAGAAAATAACAAATGAGTTCCCTTTTAACTTTCATGTTGAAATCTGCACTCTCCTGTTCCCCAAAGCTACATAATAAGGACACCAATCACACCTCTGCAGGAGCTTTCAACGTTTGCAAGGTGCACTATTGCCTATTCCAAGACAGCAATGCAGCTATAAATGCTGTAGAACACATGATCAACTAAAAAAGAAAAATTAATGAAATGCAGAAAATCGTGTCTCCTAGTATAGAACCACATAAACTAGACACTACAGACTCCTCACTGACATTTTATCATTTTATGCATAGGTTCAATGTGCGCCATAGAAACTTAGGGATCAGAGTCAAAAAAGATGGTTTGCTCACAAGGGTTTGTACTCTGTCAAGGAAATTGATGCAGGCAATAAATTTTTTTAATAGGATAATGTCTCTCAGTTGGGTAGAATCATTCCACATTTCAAAAATCATGGTTTTAAAAAGCCCAAAGAGTGCCTCATAGCCCCCCACCCTGCCCCAACACAATATAAGGGAACCTAGGTAGGTCTGATTTTTTGATTCCATCCTCTTGACAATAGCTAAGATGTTCTTCACTGTCCAAAATAAAACCCATTCTTTTTTTAGGTGTCCATGGTCTACTTGTATATCTAATATACTACTTGTATATCTAATATACTACTTGTATATCTAATTCTTTCATCTTTCAGCATTCTAAGACAGTGCTTTTTGATTTTGTAATCCATAAACTGTATCAGTAAAAAAATAATAATTTTTCAACAAAAATTACTTCGATATATTAAAAAAATATCATCGGGCAGTGTGCAAGAGTAGTATGGAAAGCAGCCCCATGGCATAATACTTTCTGAATACAGACACACCAAGAATAAACAGTTGTGGGGAGCTTTTTACTATTCACTGTCATTCCTAAGTCTCTCTATTATTTGTTACTTCCTCCTGTTGCATTACAATATTTTCCCCCACTTGTATCAAGTTTTTTCAAACTGATCTTCAGTTTATTTTGTCCTGTCCAGCTGCTTATCTCCCTCTTTATTGTTTTTCTATTGTTTGCAACTTCTTTCCAATTTATCATTAACTGTGAATTTAATTAAACTGTGGTTATTAACATTCATTTTATATGCCTCACTTACAGAATCCCTCTTCTAGTTCTTAATGACAACTTAAATAAATAAAACCTAATAGAGATCCCTGGGGTACCTCACTAGACACCTTAACCTAGTTTGATACTTGCTACTTAACTGTTTACTAAGCTCCTTTGAACACTCTTGAAACCACAGAAGAGCATGTATTTTCAAACCAAACTGAATTAATTTTTTAGTCCAATTTTCATGAGACTCCATATTGAATGCTTTAGCTGAATGCAAATAACTTACAAGTCTCACTTTCCCTTTTATCTGTGGAGGCCCTGATTCTTCAACACTTACGATCATGCTTAATTTAAAGCATGTGTTCAAAGTAAGTGCAAGTAAACACTACTTGCTGATAAATGTGTCATACATGTGCTTACAAGCTGCCAGCTTATTTACCTAGCTCAAAAATGGTTACTGTATATCTGGAGCCTTATTGTACATCAGCTATTTACCTCCAGGAACATTATTCCTCCAAAGCTCAGCACAAGGATCTATATATCCTACTGAAATCCTCGGTGACAGATAATTCTCAATTTTGCTTAGTAACATATTTAAGAAAAAAGAAAAAGTCAGAAACAGTTCAGTAAGAAAGATATAATGTGAATACTATGAGTTTATGAAGTATACGAGTTTATAATGATAAACTCATACCAGCAATCTAATATTTTACAAATAGTCAGACAAAAACAGAGCAAAAGCCTTTTAAAGGCCTGTACAACTATTGCCAGCCCAACTACTGGTTGAAACTGACATTCTCCTATTCTGTTCTTGCTAACATTAGTGTTAAACTTGTCAAAAGTGAGATCAAAACTTTAAAAGAGATACATCAGTGTCAGGCTTATAATTTTCTGGAGACTTCAATAAATTTTTTTCTAATTTCTATAGGACTAATTTCAATTAAAGCTCTTTCAATTACAGGATCATGAAAAATACATTTCACTAGAACAGGAATTTAAATTTATACCATTGCTTTAAATTTAAATTGTGAGAGTAAACTAAAACATCCAGTTTGATTAAAATTAAGATGTTTTTCAAAGTCAAAACCCCAAAACAAACAAACAAACAAAAAAAAAAAAAAAAAGGGAAAAAGAAAAAGAGGTTCAAAGTAGGGATTTACTGTGAAAAAAACCTAGAAAATAATCAACCAATTTACAGGTGATTTTGTTCGCAGCCCCTGCCATCTTTCAATTTCAAAAAGCAAACTCCAAATTATCCTTGTTCTCCAACAGTGGATCTGACATCTTTTACACTAGAAATGACTGATGATGAGCCATGTCGTTAACATAATGCCTTTTGTTGCAATAAATGGCTCATGGCAGGGGTGCTGGCTGAGATGAGGGATCCCCTTGCATTCTATATAACAGGACAACAGGAAGACTGGTACACAGCTTTTGAAGTTGCCTGTGAATGTAATCCTTATGAAAATTAGTAAAGTAAAATGTTTAGAGATGGTCAGAGAAATGAAAGAAGGAGCACAAAGCACATCTGGTTAGAGACGCTTTGAAAATAATGTCCTCAAAACCTTAAATTCCCTGTGTAAAAATACTGTATGTGTTATACATTTATATACATATCTGGGACAAATACATTTAATAGAGGTGAGTAGCTCAGTTAAGACTAACAGTTCCTTTAACCAAGGATGTTACAGGGGAAGTTCTCACTTAATTTGGAGACTATCAAAGAGATTTTCTCACTTAAGACCTTCACTTAGAGAAAAATAAGGCAATTTAAAAGAGAGAAATCAATGAGGAAGAAAGAAGTAAAGATGATATTGCTTTAACTGGGATATCAAAGTTACTTTTTTTGTCTGTTCACAAGTACCAGTAATATTTCTAGTTATCTAGACACATACAGAAGTTTACATATATATGTGTGTACCATTTTTCTTGCAGTTGGCTATGTTCTTTATAATTAGGTAATATATTAAGAAGAATATATTATTTTTTTTATTTAAAATTATATAGGCAGTTTCCTACATATATAATGCTTATTCATATATAAATATTTTAAATAAACCAACCTTACTCAATTCCAGTGAGCAGAATAAATAACAGAACAGATTTTATTTGAAATAAATAAACACTGAGACAAGAAAAAATTACTCTAAGCGCAAATGGCAGACTTGGGAACTGTATCCAGGAGTGTTAAGTGATGCCAACAGTGACTAGATAGCCTTTAAGAATCAAATAATGAGGAAAACTCTTGGGACAAAAATATGAGGAAGGAAACTCTCTAAGAGCTTCCTCCCTTAGATTGCTTGCATGCCTACAATCCTGTTCCTATTGAACATTTCAGCAGCTCCTATGTCAGCTCTGCTTAGCCATCTTCAAGAATCTTTAAATTTTGCCCTAGCACCTTTTGCTTGAGTAACTGTGCTGCTCAGCTGCACTGAGATAAAAATGTAGAAGTGTGCAAAAAAATAACAAAAAAAAAATCTTTATCAAAATCATAATGAAGAATTTATGATTCTCTCACACGTAAACTTGGTCACAGGCCTCCTACAAGGATTCTGTTTCTACTGAGGTCAAGCAACTTCTGCCAAGTAACTCAGTGGGACAGGACAAGCTAAAATTTACATAGGAATAAATGTAAACCATATTTGTTGTAACAACAAAACCATAATTTTCCATTAACTCTTCATTTCTGGCTTTTATCCTGCGAGATGGAAATTTAATTTTATTCTTTGAGAAGCCTATTTTGTGCGGGTATAAAATATGGCCCATAGGACCAGTGGTACATAATACAAAATAGAAAGTTCAGTTGGCCTAGACTCCCTCTATAATTTGGGAAACATTCTTCACATGATGAAAAGTGCATTAGTTCAAGTGACTGAGGAATTTTCACTTTTATTATAGTGCTGTATCTTCCCTACATTGTCTACTTGCCTTCAGTTTTTTTTTCTTGATTGTTTGAGTGAGCAAACATGAGCAATATTAAACAATAAATAATACTGTTCTTTGGGTACAGAAGTTTCTGTGCTTCTTTCATCAGTATAAAAATGATCATTCTTTCCATTCTTAAAAAATACCTGAAGACAAATATGTTTGCTAAAATTGTTTACTGCTTGTGCATAGAATTACCCATTTCTTTAAAGACAGCAGAAAGAATATTTTAAGGTCTGATCTGGCTTCTATTGAAATCAATGGGAATCTAATAATATTAGCCTGAGCTTGACCAAATTTTGTATACAGATATTCTTAGTTCTGTGGTTACATTAAAAGCTCTTGAATTTTATCTTAAAATATTTTCAGCTTTTTTTTTCCAATTGGAAAGTTCTAGGTTAAGGCTTTTTCAGTCTAAATATGAAAATATGTGCATCATTACCCCCTACTTTTTGTTTAATCCTGACTTCATTCTTCTAAGGGAAAATGTGATGAAGTTTTATCTGAGCTCTTCATCTTTAAATCTTACTTATGATATTTCCTATATATCATGCTGGGCTATCAATAGTTGTTCAAGAGACTCCAATCTAAACCAATGAAGACTGCATATGATACAATCCAATGTTTTTATATTGTATTTCATTTACTGCACAACTCAATTATCTGGACAGTTCTATAACAGAATGAGCCCCCAAAGGCCAATTTCTCATGTTTTACACATATTTATAGAATTTGAAAACCTCCTGCATGTTATAATATTAATTAGTGCTTGATTTTTAAAACAAGTCACTTTCCCTTTGTTGAAAATATCGGTAAAAATCACATAATTATATATCTTTCAGAGACTCCTTTCCCAAAGTATGCAAACATCATAGATGGTATAGAAGTTTATGCAAAACTCTCTTCTCCCAGCAGATAGGACTGACTATATAAACAGTAACTATATTGACACATGCCTAAACTTTAAAAGAAGCCTTGCTTAACAGGAAAAAGCTTGTTGCTTTAAGAAATTCATAGAACCGTAGAATAGTTATGGTTGCAAAGGACCTTAAGATCATCTAGTTCCAACCCCCCTGCCAGGGGCAGGGACACCTCCCACTAAACCATGTCACCCAAGGCTATGTCCAACCTGGCCTTGAACATCGCCAGGAATGGAGCATTCACAACTTCCCTGGGCAACCCATTCCAGTGCCTCGCCACCCTTACAGTAAAGAATATCTTCCTTATATCTAACCTAAACTTCCCCTGTTTAAGTTTGAACCCGTTACCCCTTGTCCTATCACTACAGTCCCTTATGAAGAATCCCTTCCCAGCATCCCTATAGGCCCCCTTCAGATACTGGAAGGCTGCTATGAGGTCTCCATGCAGCCTTCTCTTCTCCAGGCTGAACACCCCCAGCTTTCTCAGCCTATATTCATACAGGAGGTGCTCCAGTCCCCTGATCATCCTCGTGGCCCTCCTCTGCACTTGTTCCAACAGTTCCATGTCCTTTTTATGTTGAGGACACCAGAACTGCACACAATACTCCAAGTGAGGTCTCACGAGAGCAGAGTAGAAGGGCAGGATCACCTCCCTCGACCTGCTGGTCACACTCCTTTTGATGCAGCCCAGGATACGGTTTGCTTTCTGGGCTGCAAGCGCACACTGCTGGCTCATGTTCATTGTTTTATCGACCAACACCCCCAAGTCCTTCTGCGCAGGGCTGCTCTGAATCTCTTCTCTGCCTAACCTGTACCTGTGCCTCCGATTGCTCCGACCCAGGTGGAGGACCTTGCACTTGGCATGGTTAAACTTCATCAGGTTGGCATCAGCCCACCTCACAAGCGTGTCAAGGTCCCTCTGGATGGCATTCCTTCCCTCCAACGTATCAACCGAACCACACAGCTTGGTGTCATCAGCAAACTTGCTGGGACACACTCAATCCCACTGTCCATGTCACCAACAAAGATGTTGAACATGACCGGTCCCAACACCGATCCCTGAGGGACACTGCTCATTACTGGTCTCCAGCTGGACATTGAGCCATTGACCACAACTCCTTGCGTGCAGCCATCCAGCCAGTTCTTTATCCACTGAGTGGTCCACCTATCCAATTGATGTCTCTCCAACTTAGAGACAAGGGTGTCGTGTGGGACAGTATCAAACATTTTTCACAAGTCCAGGTAGATGACATCAACTGCTCTAACCCTGTCCATCAGTTCCGTAGCCCCATCATAGAAAGCCACCAGATTGGTCAGGCAGGATTTCCCCTTTGTGAAGCCATGCTGGCTGTCACCAACCACCTTGCGTTTTTTCATGTGCCTTAGCATGCCTTCCAGGAGAATCCGCTCCAAGATTTTGCCAGGCACAGAGGTGAGATTGACTGGCCTGTAGTTCCCCAGCTCATCCATTTTCCTCTTCTTGAAAATGGGGGTTATATTTCCCTTTTTTCAGTCGTTGGGAACTTCACCTAACTGCCATGATTTTTCGAATATGATGGACATTGTCTTAGCAACTTCATTTGCCAGCTCCTTCAGGACCTGCGGATGGATTATATCTGGTCCCACGGACATGTGGACGTTCAGGTTCTTAAGATGGTCTCGAACCTGATCCTCTCCTACAGTGGGCCTTGTGTCTTCATTCTCACAGTCCCTGTGTTAATAAATTCTACTATATTTCCTGTCCTATGTCACTGAACAGTGTCACTTTGGAAACCCAAAACCCAAGCTTTTAATACAGACCTTTGGTCAACAGTTACTTCAAATTCTGGTTAATCAGCCCCCAGCAAGTACTATGCTGACCAGAAATAAAATCACTCAGCTACTCAGTCTAATACCCTTTTATAAGAATTATCTGTTCTGCATGCATCTGTATTTTTTCACCCTGGTGAAAGCAGGTGAAAAATTTTAGATGGCAAAAAAGGGCCTTATTTTCTCCTGAAATCTGGAAAAAGCATTTGCCACTTCTTACCTCGTCAAGTATAGATTTTAGGACCAAACATTAAGAAAGGAGACATGGGGATAAATCATTTCCTTTTGTAGATATATATCATTGGCACAGATTCAAAGCAACAAACTGAGATTGCAAACAAATGTAGTCCAAAGCCAACACAGAAAATAAGGTGGTTTTTTTCTCCTGTAAATAATTAACTGAGCAGTGACCTACCAGAGTGACTAAATAGGGTTTTCTCTGGTTCTCCAGATTACATAATAATTTTCATAATCTTCAGTACAAACCTTTGTCATGGTTTAAGCACCGTCAGCCATGCAGTTCACTCACTCACTCCCCCCTCTTTCTTCTCCCCAGCTCCTGGGGAGATGGGGAGGAGAATCGAAAGAATGCAACTCCCACTGGTTGAGATAAGAACACTCCAGTGACTGAGGTATAACACAAACCACTGCTGATACCACCAATAATAATAATGACAAGGGAAATACAAGGAAAGAGAAGACAACCGCTCACCACCCGATACCAAGCCTGACCCAGCAGTGAAACCCACCCTTCCAGGTCTCTGCCCTCTGTTTTTTACATCCTGGGCATGATGTGCTGTGGTATGGAATAGCTCTTTGGTCAGTTTGGGTCAGGTGTCCTGTCTCTGCTTCCTCCCGGCTTCCCCTCCTCCCTGGCAGAGCATGACACTCAGAAAGTCCTTGGTCAGAACAAACATTTCAGCAGTAACCGACAACATCAGTGTTATCAGCGCTGTTCCAAGGCCGAAAGTCAAAAACAGCGCTGCACCAGCTACCAAGAAGGAGAAAAATGACTGCTACTGCTGAACCCAGGACAACCAGATAAACAAAAAAAACCCCAAAAACCCTATGTTCTCCTTTCAAAACATTTATAAATGTTGAATTAACCTTCTCAAAGCTTGTCAGCCTTGCTACGTTATCAGCTAAGGAGACATGGCAGCATCTCTGGTATCTGGAGGATATACACCCCATCCTCCTAGGCAATTCCCTAATAACTCAATGTGATCCCACCAGCATCTTTCTACACTGCAGCGTTGACAAGACTCACCTCTCTCCTTTGCATGTGACACATAGCCTGCAGAGGGTCACCTAAGAAGTCATGAGATCCTTACAGTCTAAATAGCCCAGCACCTGGTCCCTCAGGAATGCTCCTGCTTTAAAATCTTCTGCAAGATGAGTGCAGAGAAAAGAGGTACACGCTAGATCAGGGAAAGCCTAGGGACAGCACCTTTTCCTGTCATTGTTAAGCCTTCACTTCACAACAGACAGCATCAGATAGAAGTAGTTTTCTGTTATGGCACTGAAGTCCTGGTTCAGTGTCTTTTTTGTCAGAAGTTGATCAAGATTCCTGATTTTAATGGCAGTTAAAGAAGCTCTGCATCCAAAAGTGGAGGCCCTAATCATGTTGATGATGCTTTTTTGAAAGACTTTGGGTTTTGGTTTTCACTTTTTTTTTTTTCCTTCTTTTTTTAATTTATACAACAAAGGCAGAGGCTGAAATGCTGGATTCTTGGATTCTCTCAAATACTGTCTTTTTATTAAAATAAGATAAAAAGCAAAAAGTTGTCAGCGAAAGACATAAGGAAAAGAGTAGTTCTTAAAGAAAAAATGTTTTAAAAACAGCTCATGGGACTCTGAAAGCTTTTGTCTATTATTTTTTTTTCTTCTGTTTTGCAATTTATGCATTCTTTATTTTAATTTTATTCATCTTTGCTTTACCAGGACATTCAGTAATCTAGCTATGCTCAAAACCTCATAGCATCAATAGGAGGTCAGAACACAAGCTACGAACACATTTTTCATATTGTAATGACAAGTTAATGTACTATGGTACATACTGATCTGAGTTTCTTCTGCATCACCATTATCCATAAACACTTTACTTGGGGTCTTTGTCCTTCCTCCACTACATTAATTCACCGATATTATGTTTCATGACACCAAAATACTACAATGTACAGCTTACTTGCCTAGGGAAGAGATGAACATGGCTTGCCTTTGCATTGCATTTCTGCTCCAGTTCCCAGTGGCTGCACTGAAGGTCTGGACAAACATGCTGCATGTCACTACCAGCCATTGCTATTCTAGATAAATAATCCCCCAGCTATTCAAGCATGATAGAATCCAACTGTAGCTGAAAGAGAGATATTTTTAAATCCACCTTCACTTTGCAATGAATGATGCCATCTAGAATCAAGCTTGGTCCTGCCATATCTGGCAAAATAAAAACACTAGAAAGCAAACTAAGTAGGAGCTACCAGGGAAGGAATTCATAGAGCTACTTGTAGTCCAAAGCAGAAGTCTGCTAATCATCTTGGCCTAGGCAGGTGCTCTGATTGCATTTTGTGGCTGTTGTTTGGGAGCTGCTCAGGAAGTGTTCTTTAGTACAAGGCAAAGCATTGACAGTGTGCAAGATTGTATTTTGGTGCTATGAAATGTTACAGACATGGTTTGATTTATTAGAAAATGTGCACCCTGCTTTCCTCCTTACTTTTCCAACAGGCTTAGTCTTCTTTCCAGTACCAGGACTGTTGAGCTGCTGTTTCCGGAAGCCCTAGCTCCTCTAATGGGGAAAAATGCAAAATACCAGCCAGCAAAACTGTTCTTAATATGGTAGAATGAGAATCTGTTGTGTCATCTATCACAGCGATAGACAAGCTGTGGTCTTGCATCGCATGCAGCTCTTGGGAAGTTATAGGAAGATTCATCTAAAGAGTTGCACCGTATGATAGGTATCAGGTCATTTGAGTCTCAAACGAATACCTAAAATAAGGATATATAGATGTGGAGATACACAGATATATAGGTAGATATACAGATATATAGAGATATATAGATATACAGAGAGATATATACATACACAGATATATAGATACATAGAGAGATATATATATATATAAATGGCCTCCACAGACCAGTAAAATTTCAGTATTAGATATCTTTTCTTCACTACTCCTTCTAAATTCTAACTTACACTGAGGATCCACAAACAGGAGAAACACACAGTGGCTTGTCAAAACCATTATGAATTGCTAATATGATTTCTTTCATTGAGAACTTTGATGGGTTATCCTTTTCTGAATCAGATCAGTAAGATGAAGCACTGTATATTATAACTACAATGCAATTTTGTTCTTTAAGAGTTCGCTTTACTGCTGCATTTATTTCCATTGCAGTAGTGACAAGACATTACAGTCAGGAATAGGATCCCAATGTGCTAAAGCTACATAAACACATAGGAAGAGACAGATACCACCTGAAGGCCATAACAAGGGGGTTGGAACTACATGAGCTTTAGGTTACTTCCAACCCAAATCATTTTATGATATTATGATTCTATGAATACTAATCATGGATAGAAAAAATAGATCTAGAAATTGTCTAAGGACAAGTAACAAGGTGAAAATCAGAACCAGTCTGCAAGATGCCACCATTTGATGGCACCTGGGAAGGAAGCAATGGCTGCCAATTCAGACAATCTAGTTATTGCTGTACAGCATGCAGACTGCTGCCTCATTAAAGTTTTGCTGAAAAATTGCCCCCAGACACTGAATATAGTGCTCTGAATGAATCTGATGCTTACTGGAGAGGGTGCACCTTCTAATTCATTTACCTCTGAGCTGAGAAAGAAGAATATAATTGAACATGCTTCCCTCTTTAGTGCAATTTGTTCATGAACATTGTTACACTGAGAGCAAGTGGGTATAAAAATCACTCCTTCCTCAACCAGGGAAAATATGTGTGCATTTTCTTACACTGCCTGTGTACAGGAAATCGTTCAAAAACCTTCAAAGGCATTGACGGGGGAAGGGAGGAAGCTGGAATGGCATTCCTTGGGTAAAAGCACATGAAAGTCTGGTCAGATTAGTGTAATATATTACACAAATGTGACACAAAAATGTTCATGGATTACACTTCCTTCGCTGTATCATATTAGCACCTCATCATCCCAGCCTACCACAAACAGATGCTAACATCTAGAAGAGAGCTAGAATATGTTGAGGTTTCTGTCTCACATTAGTAGTGTGTGCAATGTACTGTGATTCCGCTTGCCAGCATGTGATGCACAAATTACTAAAGCATAATCTATGAAAAAAAAAATCCCAAAACAAAACAAGACATTACTACGAAAAGTGTGTTTGCAATGTGCTGCAAAAATAAAAGATGCGTGCTCTACGTAGGGAAAATCTACCCCACCCCTGGCAAGGTTGCCAGGCTACAGAGGAGAGTGCTAAAAGTCCCTAACTGGTACTCACTAGAAATGCGCTGTTCCCTTTCAGTGAGTTTCTTAAGATACTTTTGAGAAAGTCCTAAGGCTTTGATTTACTCAAATTGTATTATTTTAGCAGGGTTTATATGGTTTTTATTTGACTGCATCTTTTCCTTGTAAGTGAAGTTAGTCTTGGTGTTTAATCTGAGGATAAAGAAAAGAGTCAGTCATCTGCCAGTCCAAAGGCTCTGGGAGATCTCGACTCCAGACTTTCTTCCTCACATTTAGTATTATGGTATATTCAATGTGATGATATTGCACATACACAGCAGACTTATTATACTGGCTAATTAACTTTAAAAGGGTCAGAAGACTATGCAGATGCACATGCTCACATTTTCTTGATAAAACCTACTTATGCCACATACAGCCTCTCTTGCCATGTAGAAGCAAAATCAGAGAAAAATACATGTGCATATTTGAAGATGCCTTTGTTTTTTCATGAGCAACAGATGAAATTTGCAGCTGCTGAAAAAATAGCCTTCCAGATGCCATCTCAAGTGCTTTACTGAGGGAAATTATCATTATTATTAATAATAATAAAGAATGAAATGCATACTATATAAACTGGGTTAAGCTTTGCGCATCAAAAGTTTATTTTTGTCTTGTTTTAATAGATTTACATGGGGGAAATATATATGACAGATAAAATCTCTTTGGCTTTCTCTCTTGCAACAGTAATTATGCCAGGCCCTCAGTGCCGTAAGGTTACGATTATACAACCCTGTTTCTGGTTTCCTCTGGACATATGTGCAATATATACATTGCACATAAATTGGCCCAAGCTAATTATTTTTAAATAACATGTATGCTTTTAAAAATAGCAAGCAAAAATGGAACTGCCTAAATCTATTGTGGGTCATGTTTTGTTTTTCCCCAGGCATTAAAAACCTGTGTCTGATCTTTTCTTGAAAACTTTTTTGAGGGAGGCAGGGTAGGGGGATGATTTCCTCCCAGATTGAAAGCCAGATATACTTTGTCCTGTTCTGTATCCATCACAGCCACACCACTCCAGTTTGAACAGAATCTCATCTGCTAGAACTCAAATATAAAGTTGTAACCCAAAAGGAGTTTTTTTTTCTCCATGTGATTACAAATAGGGATTTATAAGGGATGTTTGGTCACAAACCTGTTTCTATTACTATGGAAAAAATTGCTTGTCAAACAGCTGAAATATAAGTGTTCCGAAATTGGTTATTTGTAATGTAAACTGTAACACATTATTTCATAATGCATAACAAAGATGTTGTGGGAGGAATGCTGTAGCTGCTGGTGGCACCACAGTGAATGTGCATGACATCATTTCAAGTCCTGATAGATACTTTCTTCAGGAACCTCAAAGACACTGGTTACAGCAAAGTCACTACAATCATGTGGAAATGCTAGGAAAGGGGTAAAGTGCTGATGTCTCAGCATCACTGTCACCTATCCCCAGGAATCTGATGCTCCATGGTACTTCAAGGAGTGTCTGGACTCCTTCCATTACTTCTGTAATGACAGTACTGAGGTACATCTGCTTTATTCCTCTGCTAATTTCAGTTTATAGCATCCTGTAGCAATGATAGAACTACTAGGAAGTGATGAGCTATGTGAGGAAGTTTAAACATAAAACCACTCTGAGAAGCTTCCCCATGATCAGAGATCAGAACAGGGGTGGGTGGCGGCGGTGGAGGAAGAGAAGCTAGAAATCCTGATTTCCAGTTCTCTGTCCAATCCCAGATGTGCAAACGCTTTTACACACTCCTTTTTGCAACTGGTTCCTATTTCACATTTGATATATTTAAAAAATAAAGAGGAAAAAATGGTTATATTTATAGTTTAATTAATGCTTATGCAATTGAATGGTATAAACATTAAATAAAAAATGAAAGGATTCATCACCATGATTCACCATTGTAGCCCAGAAAGCCAACCGTATCCTGGGCTGCATCAAAAGGAGCGTGACCAGCAGGTCGAGGGAGGTGATCCTGCCCCTCTACTCTGCTCTCGTGAGACCGCACTTGGAGTATTGTGTGCAGTTCTGGTGTCCTCAACATAAAAAGGACATGGAACTGTTGGAACAAGTGCAGAGGAGGGTCATGAGGATGATCAGGGGACTGGAGCACCTCCGGTATGAAGATAGGCTGAGAAAGTTGGGGCTGTTAAGCCTGGAGAAGAGAAGGCTGCGTGGAGACCCCATAGCAGCCTTCCAATATCTGAAGGTGCCTATACGGATGCTGGGAAAGGATGATTAATTAGGGACTGTAGTGATAGGACAAGGGGTAACGGGTTCAAACTTAAACAGGGGAAGTTTAGATTGGGTATGAGTAAGAAATTCTTTACTGTAAGGGTGGTGAGGCAGTGGAATGGGTTGCCCAGGGAAGTTGTGAATGCTCCATCCCTGGCAGTGTTCAAGGCTGGATTGGACATTGCCTTGGGTGTCATGGTTTAGTGGGAGGTGTCCCTGCCCCTGGCTGGTGGGTTGGAACTAGATGATCTCAAGGTGCTTTCCAACCCTAACTATTCTGTGATTCTATGATTCTCTCTGTCACCCGAGAAAGTCGGTGAGCAAGGAGCCCAAGGAGCCCAAGGCATGCTGCCAAGTGTGCTCACTTCCCAAAGGCATTTTCCTACAGAGAGTTGGATGGGAGGAGTCAGAGTTTTCCTCACATGTTATTTGTTTATTTGACTATCCTTGGTTGACATTGTGTCAGCTGGCTAATGAATGAATCTGGTTTTATGGCTTTTGCACATGTGCCTAGAGGTCACTCTAGGCATATTTTCACAAATTAGAAAAATAAATTAATTAATTAAACTTATTTTCTACTGGGAACCTGTGCACCTGAAATAACAACTATTTTCTCCAATGTATTTCGTTGTGCTTTGCCAGAAGGCATTTCTTTCCCCTTCTTGGCTGAAAAACTGTACTAGCCAGTAGTTTGCAATCAGGCATTGTTGAGGACTTTATATGCACTCGTACACACAGCCACAAGTTACCAGCTACTTCCAAACAACACATTTTAAGTCTCTAACTAAATTAAGCATCCCCTTCCCCTTGCATTGTGCATACATTCTGCAGGTAATGCCCATCTGCCTGAATCCAGGCCACCTGTGCAGGTGCAGAAGGAAAGATGCTTACGTCCCACACAGTTTCTTCTGCCATGCTGCCTTCTCCCTGGAGGCCCACTGGTGGGACTAGGCAGCTGGGCAATGGTGGCCATCGGTGAAAGGTGTGGAGATTTTATTTTCTGGGGGACAGGGAGATAGATGAAAGCCCCGTCTTGGAGGTTTATTTTTATCTAAGAAAAATCCTCAGTCTTAGTCAGCCTGCTTATCCAGATAGGGGTGGGGGGGAGAGAAAGAGGCTGGAAGTAGTGAAGATTTTCTACAAATCAGAAGCCATTGTCATCTTTCTATTTTCCTCAAATTTTCTAAGACTCTCCTCTTGTACTTCCCTCTGTTTGGGTACAACGAATCAACGAATCATGCCCAAGATGATAATGCAGAAAAAACCTTTCTCAGGAAGATAATACCTCCTTTGACTTATATGTGATATTCATATCAGAATTAAATTAACACACACACACACACACACCCCAGCACAGCCCTGTATTGATTTTGTATAATGCTCTGGCACCTCTTTACAGAAAATTGCATGTGAAATTCATAATAAAGCAAATTTCTTATTGTTTTCTACATGATTTCTAAAGGAACACCAAAACCTGAGACTTATATAGGCTGTGTGTATACTCAGCTACATCCAGGAGGAAAGAACACAGTGAGAAACTTCCTCCTTTCTCACTCATTTTTTTTTTCCCATTTACCATTCTAATTTGTCTTTCGCATTCTTCCTGGGAAATTTAAAATCACAATGCTTTCTCCAAACACGTAGGTCAGTTTGGGACAGAAGAGGATCCATAGCACATTCTTGAGGTGAACAATCTTCCAGGATGAAACAGGAATCCCAGTACTGACATTTAAAGCAAGGACTCATGATTTGGGAAAATGCATTGTCCTAAGCATCAATTCTGCTCAATAAAAAATTCTAAACATACCTTTGAAAAAATTCAGCCATTCTGTAATCTTATATAAGCTCATATTGCTGTATAAGACAATTTATGAAAAAGAAAAGTTGCATATAAACACCAGGTAACATAGTAATCTTTCTTATAGATGCAGAGAATGTAACTAAGTGGCTTTTTTGCCTACTTTTCACATTTTCTGGAAATATTTATTATGATTTTTAGCACTATATTTATTTAGCTTCTCTCTGAACAATTGTTCAGCAAGGAGATTTATGAAGCTATAGATTAGATACAGATGAAAAATTGCATTTCCTTAATGCTGATGATTGTTTTATAAAATTCTCTTAAAAGCGCACTCTTGTGTGATTTTTCTTGCTTGCTTCCTTCCTTTCAAAATACTTTTAAAAATCTGTAAGTATATTTGTTACTACCAAGGGACTTTTATGATTAATACACATTATTCATATTCCCTAAACACAGATTTGACTAATATGCTCTATACTAGCTGCCATCACACTTATAAATGTACATTAACTGAATGCAATTTAAAAGAAAAATATTCCTAATCTTTTCAATACAAGAGTGAATAACTGGCAATAACTGCAGTGTTTGGTACATTTCCTCTCTTTTTCTAAATGAGGAGTTTCTATAGTTTGTGATTTTGGCAGTTCTGTTGAGTAATTTTCATATATTTAGTTCAATCCATGATGTAGTATTATTCATTTGCACTGTGGCATATCTAAGCAATGTCATTAGTGATTACTGGTCTGCTAGGTGATTCTGCTTTTGTCCTGTCACTGCATAACTGTTGAGCTCATGGAAACAAAATTCATTTTCTATTGTATTGAAACACACTAGCTTTTTTTTTCCTTTTTCATGAGCAAACCAGGCTGTACAAATGTTCACATAAGGCCAAGGCAATAGGGGGATAAAAGCAGATGAAGACAATTCATTTGAAAATCAAAGCAACACTCACTGAAATATGTTGGCAGGATTCTCCCAGCTCTATTTCAGACTTGTTTAAATGCTGTATAGCGCAGGAGAGGAATGGGAGTAATGGTTTCTCCTGGAATCAGTTCAATCAATTAATCTGTCTCTTTTTTTCCCCCCCTTGCTCATTTAATTACCACTGTGAAAAAGCAGGGGGAATTAAGTCACAAAATAACCATTCAGATAACATGATGGATCTAATTGAAGCCTTTGTAAGTGACCGGATCCTGGGGTAACGCTCAAAATCAAACAGCCTCATCCCACCCAGTTGTATGCTGGCTGGGTGCAGTGCACTGGCTACTGACTTTGGATGAGAGTTTCTTCACAAAGACCAAATGTTCTTGCCTACGTGGCTAAAACCAGACCTCTCGCATAGCCAGTGAGAGTTGGCAGTGGTGGCAGTAGCTGGTTCTCCTGCAGAAGAAGGGACACCACCATGCAGGGAGGGTGGCCATCACTGAAGCAGCCTCTCTGGTACCAACTCCTGCATGAGGTGGGAGGCACTCTCCTCCCAGAATGCACACCAAAGTTGGCCTCTCCCAGACGGGGCTCATTTTTGGACCAGAACCTCTGCCCTCCCTGGGTCCATTGGCACTTTTCTGCCAGTCATCCTTGCTGAAATAGGGGTGAGGGAAAGAGGGGTGCAATGAGTGGACATAGTCCTGCTGCATGCAACAGGGCAGGGAAGGCTGCACCACCCCATGTGAAGCTCTCCCACCACCATCTTTCTTGCCTTTCTCTGTGGGTGGCAACCTACCCTGCCTTTGCTTTGGGTATTTTTTCCCCTGTAATGGGATGAAACTCAAGGGTGTTATTAAACTTGTGAGTTCCAACACAGCACAGACTTCCAGTGCTCACTTGCACAGCTGCTTCATGAAGCTGCCGGTGAAACTGCTGTCCCCAGGCAGAGGGGCTAGCCTGGGTCAGGCATCTGCCAGGGGCAACGGCAGGTCAATGCCAGGGCAATACCAGGAACAATACTGGGAGAAGAGAAACCTGATGTGGTTTCTTCAACTCCCTTTACCGAATCAGTGCAGCTGCAAGCCACACCATTGATTTCCTTCCCGCTGCTGCCCTGTGAAAGGACTTCGGCATTAATTACAGCCTTGCTCTTTTTCCTCTCCCATTATATTTTGGTGGGAAGAAGACGCAGGTGAATGCTGTCCTGGGCGGAAGGGAAAACAGAGGCACGGTGGTTAACCGGCTGATCCCCCGGTAGAGGGCATCAGCCCCCCGCTGATCCAGCCTGGCCCGGGGCAGGAAGCGCTCCTCCTCCACCGCCTTACTGCGGACATCGACCGGACGCTTCCGTCTCTGCTCTACCCCAGCTCTGCGGGCATGGGCAGTGATATATATTCTGTATTAATAGCAAAAGACTTTTACTCTGAGGTTCTTTGCTCTTCTTTCGTTGTTTTGTTTTTTTCAACCATAGGTACCAACCCCCCTCCCGGATAATCAATTTCCTGAAATTCTTCAAGACTTCATAAGCCGCAACAATGAAAATCATAACCAGCAAGCCTTTTAATTTCCTTATTGTGTTATTTAAGCAATATAACATGACAGGGTTTGTGTTATGCTGGGATATCGCTGTGCCTCGGGTGAGTTGTGTTAGGCAGGAGGCCGAAAATCAAGAGCCGAAACCACCTGAAAAGAGGGGCTGTCTTGGGGAAACCACCTGAAAAGAGGGGCTGTCTTGGGACACCAGGTGTTTTTTAGCATTTTGCAGCAGATCTGTATGAGTAGACTCACGACAAAAAGAAAAACGTAAGGAAGAAACAACAAGAAGATAAATATTATCTGCCATTTCATTACACCACAAGCAATAAAACACATCTCTTATTTAATCTTCATTTACTTTCACCCCCTACTGGCTTCAAAGTGAAAAATAAGCAGTAAAAATTAATAAAAAATAATTAATTCTCTAATATTTTAATTTCACTTTTTCAATATCCTACAATTTCATAAAACCTCCCCAGATTTCTAAACATCTGTAAAGCAGTATTTAAATTGTTTCAATCTTTGTTTTCAAGCTCATCTATCTAAAATTCTGTTTGTTTTCTGCTTTTCACTGAAAAAAATGGTTTTCAAAAATAAAACTTCCTTCTTCTCCTTGCTACAGAATATTTTCCTTAGGAAAAGGATGTTGTTTCATGTTTCTTCTATCAGCCATTTTACTGTATTTCTTATTGTCTGCTTTATATCTTTTGTCTCCTGATGGTTAGCAATGTGTATCCCATATTTGTCTCTGAAACATTACTCCTGGTTAAATTGCTACAGCAACAGTAAAATCACCTAAATGTCCTGGAAGAGGTACCAAAGGAGTTGATCCTGTTTGCATCAGCAGAGGTGCAGGGAGTTTCCTTGCACTGCGAGCACATTCTAGGGGAGGAATCCTCTTTTTTGAGAGAATTCTCTTTGAAATCTCACTTTTGATGATGGCAGCACATTACACAAGTTACAGAAGGTATTGCTGCACCAGGGCAAAAGAATCCTTGACTGTTTGTCTGCAAAAACCCTCAGATGAATCAGAAGTATTTTGCACATCTCTGCCTTAATCCCGTCTCTTAGTCTCAAGCCATTACAGACACAACTCATACAAAGCTGCACATGTATGAACGTGTTTGCCAAAAAAGGTGCTTGACCTTTGCATTTTCTTTTTTAACTATTAAACACTTTGTGAAAAAAGAGGCAGAAATTAGGAGTCTGGCACTTTGTACCCAAAATACTCACAGATTTCAGTCAGTTGGAAGTGCAAAAAACCCCTTAGAATGAAGCTCCACTAGAAAAAGCCAGACTCAGGTGCAAAGTAGAGGGGGAAAGAGACAGGTGGGAAAAGGAGTCCTATGGAGAGAAAGGAAGGCAAAGGGGGCAAAGAGAGAGCAACATACACAGGAAGAAGAGAGAAGCAGGAAAAAGAGGTGGAAGGCAAAACCAATAAGATTGTATACTAGATAAAAGGTAAGAGTGTAATTAAATAGCTGGCTTTTTTCATAGAAATGTAAGAGAAGGGTTGGAAAAACTCAGAAAAAAAAAGTCTTGTCAGAAAAGTTTAACTACCTATCACCTATTCGATGAAGTATCATTGAAAACACCACAAAAACAAGAAGCCACAGTGATACCTAGCAATTTAATGGCACCCAAAGCCAAAGGCTTCATCTAGTTGATTGGCATAACCTTGATATTTTGGTGAAAACACCCTGATCATCCACATAATGAAATGGAGCAGAAAAACAAGTAATTTGGTCTCATAGGGCAGCATCAGGATAAGATCATTGTTCCTTACAACAGCTGGAGCTGTTAGTGTCACTTGACATCAACTTGTGAGTGTGTTTGGGTGCTATTTGTATTGAAATCCAGGGGCCCTTTGATTTTAAATAATTTGTCTCAGCATGCAAGAATAAGGAATTGCTTCTTCTGTGTTGGAGTCAAAATAACATGGAGAGCTGTATTGGAGGCCATCCTGGTACCTATTTATATTAGTCAAAGACAAAATACAGTATGTGCTTTCAATTATAGCTGTGCCATTCTTTCTATGGCAGATAAAGTTGAGTCAGCACTTGCATTACAAACCCCTATTTTAGGGGGTTGTAACTCAGCTGTTAAATTTTGCTTTAGGCTGACACTTGGCATGCAAAGTCTCAGCCTGCAAGCACCTTTTTTTTTCTTCTTTTTTTCTTTTTTTTTTTTCTTTTTTTTTTCTTTTTTTTTTTTTCCTTTTTTTTTTCTTTTTTTTTCTTTTTTTTTTTCTCTTTATATATAAAAATTCCCACTTTTGGTCACTTTTTATTTTCTAGGAAAGCAGATTTTAACACTCAGTCATTTGTAACACTCAAAAAGTTTCATTATTTGAGTTTTTCAGGCTTGTCTATTATATGTCATGCTACATTTTTAAAAATGGAGTTGTTTTTATTCATCTTGGCAAATTGGCTACTGTCTATGAGCAGCAACTATTTTTAATCATATTTTCAAGCATATATCCATATTTATATTGTTATGATCCATGCTCCGGACTCTGTAAGGAATAATAAATGACAGGCCATGCAGGCTTGAGCACAGAGAAAGAACCACAACAGCTATTAGTTTACAGAAACCACACAACTTGGGGTGTAGTCTTCAACTCATTAGCATAATTAATTTTTAATAACAACAGCATTCATTTATTGCCTGATAAGTAGAGTTTAGGGCCGTCTCCCACCAGCCCTTGCTTAGACAGAGCTCGCTTTGCTTAAGTCAATTTTATCCTATTAGTAGAAACAGGCTCATGTCCTTTACTGCTTACTTGTGAATAAAACTGAGCTCTCTCTGTCTCTGTGTCGTTATGCCCTGGCACCTTCACAGATGACCCAGAGGGAACAGAGGTTCTGGCAGGTCTGGGATTCCTCCCTGAGTCCTGCTTGCTTTACAGCATACACCAACAGGGAGATGATTATGATATCTCAAAATGGCCCATAGAGGGAGATTCCATGATTCTATGTGTCTGAGACTCTTCCAGCCTCAACCCAGTAAGTGAATTATAAATAATATTCTTTGACAAGATTGTTCTTCTTCAAAACCACCATACGTGACCAAGGAAATATGAATTTTAAAGAGATTATATGGCTTACCTTTGGTGCTGTCCCTATGTACTTCTGAAAATATTTCTGATCTGTCATAAAAACTGAAGCATGTATTTTAATCTGTAAAACACAGATTATTTTCTAGCAGATTTTAGTGCTTTCACTCAAGTCCATTGGTCTTTTCCAACCCTTAACTATTTTATGGTTCTATGATTCTATGATATAATTAAGCTCTGGATGACATTCTAGGCTACAGTAGAATCATAGCATAGTTAGGGTTGGAAAGGACCTTAAGATCTTCTAGTTCCAGCTGCCCTGCATGTGCAGGGACACCTCACACTAAACCATGCTACCCAAGGCTATGTCCAGCCTGGCCTTGAGCACCATCAGGGATGGAGCATTCACAACTTCTCTGGGCAACCCATACCAGTGCCTCACTACCCTCACAGTAAAGAACTTGCTTTTATCTAACCTGAACTTCGCCTGCTTAAGTTTTAACCTGTTACCCCTTGTCCTGTCACTACAGTCCCTAATGAATAGTCCCTTCTCAGCATCCTTATAGGCCCCCTTCAGATACTGGAAGGCTGCTATGAGGTCTCCATGCAGCCTTCTCTTCTCCAGGCTGAACAGCCCCAGTTTTCTCAGCCTGGCATGCTATGGGAGGCGCTCCAGCCCCCTTAACATCCTCATGACCCTCCTCTGGACTTACTACAGCAGTTCCATGTCCTTTTTTATGTTGAGGACACCAGAATTGCACACAATACTCCAAGTGAGGTCTCATAAGAGCAGAGTAGAGGGGCAGGATCACCTCCTTTGACATGCTGGTCATGCTCCTTTTGATGCAGCCCAGGATACGGTTGGCTTTCTGGGCTGTGAGTGCACACTGAAGCCAGCTCATGTTCATTTGCTCATCAACCAACATCCCCAAGTACTTCCCCACAGGGCTGCTCTGAATCTCTTCTCTCCTCAACCTGTAGCTGTGTCCTACCCAGATGTAGGACTTTGCACTTTGCATTGTTGAACCTCATGAGGCTGGCATTGGCCCACCTCACAAGCATGTCAAGGTCCCTCTGGATGGCATCCAGAACCAAACAGCTTAATGTCATCGGCAAACTTGCTGAAGTGAACTCAGTTCCTATGTCCATGTCTCCAACAAAGATGTTGAACTGTCGTGGTCCCATCTTTAGAAAGCAGCATCTGTGAGTGCAGAATCTGGCCTGCTCTCCTAAGTAAAAATGAATAAACTTTTAACCAGCTGATCGAAGCTCATGGCTGGTCAACAGCATTGATTCCATTCATGTCCTGCCCTTGCCTCTCGTATTTTAATTTGGCTGAATGGCTATTGACTCTCTCTCAAGAGACACAATGATTAAAAAAAAAATGAAATGAAGACCCACTAAATAGTAATATGTGCATGGACTTGTAAACATGATCAGTTTGATCTTTGTGTGCCCGTCAACTCAGAGCTCACACAGACTTCTGAGAGGTTCTAGCTTTGTGGCTGCCTGATTATCCGGTCCTTTGACTGAGCACTGAACTGCAACAGTCCTTCCCCAGTGAGAGCTAATACATCTCCATTCTAACTGACCATTTCTGCTTTTACTCATGACAGCAGTAGGACTTAACCTGTGCAATTTGTGGCTTGCAGTTTTGATATTGCTTTAAAAAGTATTTTGAACTGATCCTGTTATGTTCCAACAAAGTAATTCTAGCATGTGCCTGATTACATTAAAGGAGGATGACATAACCCTTTTGACAAAGGCATCCCTGTTTCCCCATTTTTGTCATGAGCTCACAAACGTGGATCTGCAGGGATCCAGGGGAGCACAAGCATTTTTTCTCTTTTACCTGACCATAATTCATACTGGAGAAGGAAACATCAGTAAACTCACAAGAGCCCCTAGTACTGACAGCGTGAACTAGAACCTCACTGGATGATGCAATAGGCAGACAAGAACAGGTGACCAGGTAATTAGTCCTAGCACCCACAGGCAGAGCATAGGTTCAGAGCATTACACCCCTCTTCTAGATAATATTCCCACAGCCAACAGAAAGAGAAGCAAAATGGAGCTAGGTTTTATTACCAAGAAGACGCTCTCCCTTTCTGCTGCAGACAGGAAGGGGAGGGGTCTGGTTATTGTTGCAGATTTTTCCCCCCTCTTTCTCCGGGTCTTTAATCCCAGACTTGGCTTGTTGCGCTTCAAATTGAAATATCCTGAACAGATGTAAAAACACATGTGAGCCACTGCTCACAAGCTGTGCAAAGCTTTGTTTCATCTGCTGATGATGTGAGCCTAAAGGAGATCTTTTTAAAATTTCATCACTATTCAAAAGGATAATTAATACGTACCCCCAGGCTTTGATTATGCTATACCCAGTGTGTACTGCTGGTACAAAAATAATGAGGCTCTCATCAGGCCGAATGAATACTTGCAGCAAACATTCAGTTTCCATAAGAAATTTAAGATTCAGCGGCGGTACCATGTAGGTGGCTTAATCTAATTTTAATTTGTAACACAATACAATAGATAAGATCATTTGTTTGTAACCAGCACAGGCATTTTGTTTACATGAAACCCCAGTCAGCATTCAGCAGATGGTCTTTTTAAAGGCTTAATTGAAGTTTTCTAATCTAACCTTTTTTCACTCCATTACAAAGGGAAAATAAGACATGCACACAAAAAGAAAAAAAAAAAGGGAAAGAAGGGAACTACAGGGAAGTAGAAAAATAGCTGTAAAATCCTTTTTCAGGGAAAGCACAGGAAAGTATTTCTGCCTTCTGTCAGATGGAGGAGGTTCAGTCAGAGCTGGGAAGATGCTGAGGTCGGAGCTTTTAGATGGCTCCAGAGGTGTAAGGATTGGGCCCTTTGCCCCCACCTTTTTTGGTAGCTGAAAGGTCGGTAACAAATCACTGCCTCTGCCACAGCAGCCATTCTGCCTCTACCAAGCTACTGAAATTAGCTACCTGACCCTTTCCACAGCTCAGGCATCTCCTTCTCATGCCTGCCTTCTTGGAGGCTCGTTATTAGATTATAATTTCTGTGTACTTTCTGTGTTCAGCTGTTCTGGTTTCAGCCTCCTTCTGGTCTGTCCCTGCTGCCCTCTATATTACCACAGTGACCACAATAAATACTTTTCTCGTCACTGGCTCCAAGGCTGCATCTGGCAGCTTTCCAGTGATGTGCGTTGGAATACAACCTTTCCCAAACATTTGAATCTTCCTCACATAGTGCGTGTTCGAAGAGTTTGGCTCACTGGGGTTTCTGACAAAAAAATAAAATGAGGCATTTATTTTCCTTTTTACAGGCTTAGGGAGCATACAGACAACAGATGCCAGTCTTTGGGTCCTTTGGGAGCCATGTGCTACTGGAGTGTTGGTGCAGAGGAGCCACAGTTCTCCCTTGGCTTTGCTGGTGCCATGGCCTTGCCAGCATGACAGTGAGCTCAGCAGGACAGGCATCACAGGCATGGTAACCCCCTGACTACCTGTGCTGATCTGGTCTGGCTACCAGCACCTTTGCAGTAGGGATTCTGTTAATTCCCCCATGGCCCAGTTCCAGGGGTGTACTTGCTGAGTTACAGAAGAGGTAAGAAACTACATCACATATTAAAGAGAAATAAGTTTTACTCATAGTAAATTACTTGCTAACAGTGGCTTTGGGTTTTTTTTAAACAGAACTATTCACCATTGAGGAATAAACAGGCACTGCATGCTTGCGACATTATCATAAAAACTGGTGTGGGCTGAATTGCTACCTGGTGGTCCACAGCCATAAGGGCAGAAATCAAAGCAAAGGTCAATCAAAATAAAGATGAACTAAAACTGATAATTCCACTGGCCTAATTTTCCTTAGGTACAACCCATGCCTACACAGCTGTCCATGGAGAGAGAAATATTCATATCATTGCACCCCAAGCCAAAAGGAGGCAAGCCATCTTCAACTCAAAGGCTGTAACACTGTGTAAGAACAGTGAAGGGGCCAAGCTAATACCAATGCACATTATAATGATATAATGACCATCAGTGTAAGTGGAGGACTGTACATGGAGTGATTTATATGCTTAAAGAAAACAAATATCAGTGTTAGAATAAAAATATCCCCCAAAGAGCCCACAAACCAGCTGGGCTTATAAGGTCAGGTTCAGCACTGCATTCATGCAGCTATGTGGTTTCTGGCAGGAGACCATTTAAGTCCTGCTGACTCAGGATCCACCACATGAAGGAGAGACTAACAGATGTGCCCACACAAAATTTGGAAGAATTCATAAGTTTGCACAGAAATAAGAAACCTCATGGGCTATGTATCTGAAAGGGGGCTATAGGGATGCTGGGAAAGGATGATTCATTAGGAACTGTAGTGATAGGACAAGGAGTAATGGGTTAAAACTTTAACAGGGGAAGTTTAGGTTGGATATAAGGAAGAAATTCTTTACTGTAAGGGGGGTGAGGCACTGGAATGGGTTGCCCAAGAAAGCTGTGAATGCTCCATCCCTGGTGGTGTTCAAGGCCAGGTTGGACATAGCCTTGGGTGGCATGGTTTAGTATGTGGTGTCCCTGCCCATGGCAGGGGGGTTGGAACTAGATGATCATAAGGTCCTTTCCAACCCTAACTATTCTATGTTTCTATGGACCTATATTCTAAATCAGTGTTGCTGTAAGTCCCTATTCTTTTCCTGCAAAGAATGGGATTGCTGAGGAAACGCTGTTATTGTTGAAGTAAATTTTACTGGCCTAGTCATTCAGGAAAAAGGCACAAATGTCAGCAATGTTCACACCTAGAAGCTGACAGTGGCATCAATTTCTTACTGGGACTGTACCATGGAATCTCCCCACTCACTGAAACAGCCGTTTAGATCTTGTCTGTGCTTCACAATAGCCATAGGAGATTCTTCTACAAAAGACACCTGTAATAACTGAAGTGATGAAGAATATCTCATTAGCTGTTAACCAAGTCTGAGCTGACCTTAAATCCTCTTTTAGGCAGCCCTTATGAATTGAGATTATTATATACACTCCGACCATCTCATTCCAGAAGAGTGGTGACAAACACTAGCACAGATAGGATGACATGAGTTATGGGTGCAGTAGAGGATGAAGAGAGACACACATACAATTATTGCAGTGATTTCCAGTTATATAAATGGAGGCCTCTGTACACAGGGTGATTTAGACACTGAAAGAAAATTAATACCAGTTTAGGATTAGGATTTCTCCCAAGGAGAGCATAAAATGGAGAACATTTCTTGAACTGCTTTTCTGAAATGAAAGACAGCAGAACCCATTAACCACAAAATATATAACCTGATGGGTCTTTTTCCTAACACTATCAGTTTGGTATGCTCTAAGGGCATTCAGATATGGACCTTAATGTAAGATGGAGACATCAGTTTGATAGGTGGACCACTTGGTGGATAAAGAACTGGCTGGCTGGCCACACAAAAAGAGTTGTGCTCAATGGCTCAGTGTCCAGCTGGAGACCAGTAACGAGTGGTGTCCCTCAGGGATCGTTGTTGGGACCGGTCATGTTCAACATCTTTGTCGGTGACATGGACAGTGATATTGTGAGACCTCACTTGGAGTATTGTGTGCAGTTCTGGTGTCCTCAACAGAAAAAGGACATAGAAGTGTTGGAACAAGTCCAGAGGAGGGCCACGAGGATGATCAGGGGACTGGAGCACCTCCTATATGAAGATAGGCTGAGAAAGTTGGGGCTGTTCAGCCTGGAGAAGAGAAGGCTGCGTGGAGACCTCCTAGCATCCTTCCAGTATCTGAAGGGGGCCTATAGGGATTCTGGGGAGGGACTCTTCGTTAGGGACTGTAGTGATAGGACAAGGGGTAACAGGTTCAAACTTAAAGAGGGGAAGTTTAGATTGGATATGAGGAAGAAATTCTTTACTGTAAGTGTGGTGAGGCAGTGGAATGGGCTGCCCAGGGAAGCTGTGAATGCTCTATCGCTAGCGGTGTTCAAGGCTGGATGGGACATAGCCTTGGGTGACATGGTTTAGTGTGAGGTGTCCCTGCCCCTGGCAGGGGGATTGGAACGAGATGATCTTAAGGTCCTTTCCAACCCTAACTATTCTATGATTCTATGATTCTATGTTCTCTTCAAGAACAAAGAAAACATCTTCAGATATACAGTTTCATTTTGTTAATTTCATCATATTTCACCAATTTAACTTTCAAAGACTCTTGGTTGTGCTTTGTTACTACAGTGTTTGTTTTAAGCCTCATATTTTCAAGGTAGTGTACAGGAACTTACATTCATCTTAGTAAGTTACTTAATTCGACTCCTGTATAAGCTATTTGAAAGCACAGGTACAAATCTAATGCTTACCATCCTATAATCTTGCAGGAATGTGGAAAATAAAGGTATGGAATGCAAATGTTTACAGACTGCAAAATGTACGTCAGAGAAAACCAGTCTCACATTGCTTTCCACTAGCAGACTAGAGGAGAGGAGCACGAGAAACACAGAAGTGGGCTTTTAAATCTGTTTGCATAGTCTAACTTCTAAAATACGGCTTCTTCTGAGAGACAGGCCTACCTGGTGGGAATACAGGGGTAGCACCAACAAAATTAGGAGTGTGGGTGAAAGGCCATTGCACTTTCCAAACCAGCCATCAAAATGGAGCACTGTCACAAAATATATCCATGGCAACACTCTGATATAACTTTGGGGACCATGGTTTCTTGTCTACCTTTTCACCTGTCTTAAACCCACAGTTTAAGACAAATTACCTGGACTTCAAACTGGTGTCGCTCCTTTTAGGGTTTTGTATCTCTGGTTAGGCAATACCCCTCCAGAACTGCTGGAGGCACACAGCTCCTTTGAAGATGCTCATTTAAGGGCCTTATTCTGTGAAAATGCTGGGCCTGCAGATTAAATCTGGCTGACACATCAAAGAAGCATGTCACCCTAGTAGCTTTATATAAACCATTGGACGCACAATCAGAACTCAGCTACGTAGTGTTACTTACAGTATAATGAACAGCAGTCAGTCATATTCCAGATCTCTTGTGAAGTACGATATCTGCTCACTAAGAAACAGTTCATAACTGGTTGGAAATACGTAAGTATGACAGATATAAAATCACTATTTCCATTGTCTGTGCACATACATATTGCACATGTAAGTCTCCAGATTTAGATTGAAAATCATGTTCCTTAGATAATACGTCCTTCTAGTTGAAGGACATCATCTCTTTTGGGACTGGTTTAATAAGGGACTGTGCAAGGCTTTTTGCCTGTGCAAGATTCATCTAATGTAACTTTTTTGGCTGTGAATCTTAGAAAAGTTGGCATTTTTACAGAGTTGCTTTCCCCCAGTTGAATCTGAATGCAAACCTGTTGCCAGGCTGGGATTCTGTAACTTGACATCTGTTCACACTGATTTGCTAGTGTACCTGCACTTGAAGGTATAGCAAGTAATGTCCAAACTATTAGAAAAGAGGAAATGTATTCCCCTGTGGTCAAATTGAGGTGTAATTGTCAGAGGAGCTAAAGAATCAGTCTGCAGGATCTGAGGAATTCTGATCTATTAAGCCACTGAACCTATTCAGTTCCTCTCAAGTCATTCAGCATTTTTCATGAACATTCAAAAAGCAGAAGGACATAGAACAGGGGAGTTATTTTTAAAATTAAGATTTCTGTGGGCCAGTTCATTGCAGGATGTTTGTCTCCAAACTAGCATGCCTAGCAATTAGCTACTCTAACTGTCTAATTCGCATGCAGATGCCCAGGTAGTGCTGCCGTTGAGGACATGGCTGATCTGCTGAGGGGATACAAATGATGTGACACAAGCTGCACCACAAAAGATTAATTGGATAGTGGGTTTGCATTCAGAATGTACTGGAAACAACAACCTGATAGAGTTCACAGCTGAAAGTCTCTGGAAACAGAAAGTTGTGAAAAAATACTCCAAACTACCTGTGGAAAGAAAAACTTAAAGAACTTCACGTAGCTTGTAGGTGAGGAGTAAGGCTGCAGCTGAGTACAGACACTTTCCAGCTGATGATGAGACAGTTTCCCAGATCTGAATATTGTTTTGTTGTTTCTATTAGAAGTGTGGATAAGCAAGCAAGCTTTAATGTGGACACAAACCAGGCATGGGGAGAGCTGCAAACCAAGCCTGTGTGGGAGAGTTATAGATTTTCTGCTTTTTCAGTCCTGTCAGGTCATACAAGAGAGGACATCCTTCCTGTCTCTAAGGAATCCATACACTATCTCTTTTTGCTGGCCTCAAGGGACACTCTGCATGAGGCAACTTGGGATGAGCACTAATAAGGTTACATAGGAGAAAGTTACAATGGCTGGGTTATTTTGGCTGGTCTTTTTTTCTGACACCTAACGGCTAAATGCCCTTGTCTTGTTAGTATTATCATGATAATGATTAAATTGTACAGTTCTTATTCATGTCTATTATTTTATATGTAAAGGAAGATGCTGAAATGCCTACTACAAGACTTTCTATTGAGATCACTATGAGATAAGACTCATTAGAGCCACCACTGGCTCCACAGCCACCCTTGGGCCACTTTCAGGCTGCAAGAAGCAGAGTTTTACTCTCCTGGAGACCCGAACACACGAGAATCTGAAAGGGACAGCCTTGTTGAGACCAGAGTCACAAAACAGAGATTCTCTTTTCTAATAATGCACATACATATGGGGAGTAGAACACAGAGTTGAGCTTGGTCTGGAATTTCCAAAACCATTGATAGCTACCAAAGATGATATAGGGGATCCCTTGCAGAACATGACTCTGAAGCAGTCTTCTAAATACTGTGATATCTACTTAGTCACTGCTCAGTGCTTGTCTCTGTACCAGTGCTGCCAGACTTATGTGGATGCACAGGTTGTGATGCAGACATAAAGGTGTTTTTGTGTTGGTCAACATACTTTGGAAGGTCACATAAATAATCAACAGGCAAGAAAAACAACTGTAATGGAAGTATCAGATGCTTTAAATCACACTCCAGTTGTCTGGTCTACCTGCTAAATGCTGTGTGACAGGGTCTTTGGCAATCATAATACCTGGCATTAAGCATACTTGAGTGAGGATCAGAACATGCCGCGCACAGCTGTCCAGCTAACATTATTTGGTACAGCTGCAGCTGGGCATAAATTCTGCAGCAGGGGGTAGGCAGTGGTGATTGCCTTTTGTAAAAGCACAAGCTTGACTATGGAAGTCAGAAGCTACTCTTCTGAGCCTCTAGCATGTCTTTCCTGACTCTTTTTTCTGTGTAACTCAGCAATCTATCTTCGGGACGTAAGTCATCAGCATGTGCTTACCCTAATGAACAAAACACACCAACAGAGGTATCAGGGAAAAAAAAAATAAATCCAGAGCGATGCTTCTACTTGAAGGAAAGCATTCAAATCACCTCATAGTGTATGCTTTTTGGTCCCTTTGAGTGAAGATAGGTATGGTTTCAGGCTTGACATTCAGATACCCACTCTGCAGTTGATCTCATTTGTTTCTTCCAAACAAAAGAACATTTTGCAGTACTCTCCCTTCTTTACCCCCACAGATTCTTCTACTAAGGTAAGTGATAAATCCAAATCCCGGGTTAATGAGTGCCAATCATAGCTTCAGCCCCTTTTTCAGTCTTGGCAACAAGTTCCCTGAGCCTTAGCAAACAATTATCATTCAGCTACTGTAGAAATTGATTCTTGGGTTGACGAGAGCAGTCCTCCCTCGGCTGGTAAGGTCCTGCCATGGGAAGCAATTACTGCAAGATGCCAGCTGACAGACTCATTCCGTGGAAAGTCAGGTTGTCTTGATCCTCAGGCACTCTCTAGGCAAATTGTATCCTTACACTCATCTCAAACCTCTTACGAACTGTTGGCTTCTATCAGGAAAAATGGATTGTTCCCTTTGTTTCTGTGGCATTTGATAGAATAAAACTGGACATCCTGCCTGCACAATAAGGAGATTTAATTTTAAAATTCTCACACCAAAATGCTGTAGTATGATAAAGAGAGAATCATAAAGCAGTGAAGATTGCTACTTGCCTAGGGAACAGTAATACAACACAGCTAGTATGACATATTTTGTGTATAAAAAGACCCAAATTCCATTAACAGTGGTCTGTCTTTACTAATCAAAATTTTGTTCTCCCCCTAATTTTCAAATGGTTTGTAGTTGCACTTCCATATCACTTTGACACCTTTCATTTATTACTTTGGGGATTTTTTAAATCTTTGATATTCCAAGGTGGCAGCTGGGAAAGAGAAAAGATTTTCTGCTTATTTTGCTTTTGTGACAACAACTGAACAGTGATTGAGATTTTGCCAAACACTGATGAGACTGAGACACATAGCCAGTATCAGCTCACGAAAGTCAGCTGAATGCAGTTAGTCTTGATATCTGTCATTAAATGATTGAAATGTAAGACTGGCTAAATAAACAAATAGTAAACCATGGAATCCACTTCAAATAGTCTCAGTGAGAAAGAACACTCTTTTTTTGTAAATTCTATTACATGACTATCATATTTGTTGTTGGTAGTGCCAGCAGTTCATGGAAGGCTTATCTCTGACTTTAAAGGCTGCAAACCCTAAAGACACCAAGATATATATAAAAGAGTAAAGGAAGGAAAAAGAAGCTGTACGGACTTCATAACCTCGCGTAGCTTCTAAGTTTTACCCTTAAGTACCTGAACAAGTGCTGGAAACAGCATGAGTGATGTGAGCCTTTAAGAAGATAAAGACAAATACGTTGTAAATGGGCATTTGCAGTCATGGATGCCTGAGAAAAGAGGGAACCCATTATGGCCACTTTAATATGTGTTTTGATTGAGAAATGCCACATCTGCAAGGAGAGTCTATAATGTCTTCAGATAGTCAAGAAAATTCAGTTAGAGTAATATCAGTTAATATTGCTACAATTGCCATAGCTGTTAATCCATCTGTTCTGCTGAAATGCTTAGGACCTGACAAGACTTTAAAAATAAATTTAATGACTAAATCTCTGTCTTTATAACATCAAGCATCCGCTATGCTCGGTAGAGCTAAGCTGGCACAAAAAAGCTGAGAATCAGGCTAAGCTTTTTTCAAATTGTGATGAAACATTTGTCAGGATTTTTCCTAATTAATTTTCAGTCTTTTTAGACTTTTTATTCGCCTTGAAAAACCTTTTATAATATATTTTCACCTTTTCTTTTTGCATTAATGGCATTCCAGGTTCACTGAGTTCTGAGTACACTCTTAGAAAGCCTTTTAACCTGGCTGGTAAGTTAAAACTCGCTAAATCTCACATGCCCACAGGGTTTCCCACCTTAATTAATTAATAACCCCCTCCTTGTCCTTTTAACTGGGTCATGAATTAATTTTAAATGTTAATTATTCAATTCTTTCCTCTCCTTTCACTTATGCCTTTCATCCCTGTGTCCATTGGCTATAAACAGTGTGAAAATACAGCCATATAAACAGGGATGGATGTTGTAAACTTTGGACTGCTGGGAAAAGAGAAAAAATCCAAACATATCTCATCCCTGTTTTCCCCTTTTTGCCTTTTTTTTTTTCTTCTCTTTCTATAGCAGGCTTTCATAGGCTTGTGGAGAGCAATCAATATCACCAATCATTTTAGAAATACATTTAATTTTGGTGGGGTTTTTTTAAGAAAGAAAAAGAAGCAACTTCAGATGTAAGTAGGTCTCTGAGGAAACAAAGACCATCAGGTGTGTGTGTGGGGGGAAGCAAAGAAAACAAACAAATAAAGAAACCCACCCACAAACAAGCAAACAAAAAAAGACAAAAGACCCAAACAACCAAAAGCAACAAATGGCTTTTTTATTCCCTTCAACTGATATACTCACCACATTATTTACAGTGTAGAAAGGATAGTAGAAAGGAACTGACTCCTTCATATAGCTATGTAGGTATGCTTGTTTTGATGTGCTTCTTTACATCAAATAGAAACGAGGATAACAGTCTACAAAGGCTTTTCTTGCCCTCAATGAGTGAGTGTAGAACAAAAAAAAAACCCCAAAACAAACCAAAACCAAACTAAAAAACTTGTTAAATACTTTTTTTCATCAGTAAAAAAATTCACTCTGAACTTTAACTACCATTGGACCTAAAGAAAAAGCGTACCTGTTTTTTGATCTTTATCACTGCCCACAAGATGAAAATGAACTGTGAGACTGTTAGGCTCCCAAAGCCTCATAAATACACTGTTAAGGATTTGCCTTCAAACAGAAACACCCTGAATTTTCCTGAAGCAATAGTTGCAATAACTTTTGAAGAATCTAAGGTTAGAAAGTACTGCTTAGGTCAAGATGTTCAAGCCTAACTATTATGGTCATCCAACAAAATAACATGAAACGCTGTGTCCAGTATAAATTCTAGTTAGTATAATCAGAAAGCTTTACCATCCAGTCCCACATGGGGTCTCAGTGTGTTTTACCAACTTATCTAGGCAAGGTGCAGAACCCGCCCTAGGACTTAGCTAACGATATTGTTTCCTCTTTGATATATGAGGGAGCTGAGACACAGAAAAATGTACCCATTGAGACTATGGTGCAGACAGGAATAAGATCTGACATCTGAATCCCTGTCCACAGCTGTAGCCACCAGATACACTGCAGAATGATTCTTTTTAGCCTTACCATTTCAGAGATTAATATTTCATACAGTCATCAAAACAAAGGACAAAGGTTGCCATAAGGCTGCAATATTCTGTACAGGAAGTAGTATTTACAGAAAGAACACTTGCATCAAATCTAACAGACACAGTGGGGACCGCTTGTCTTGGCATATTGTCCATGAAAGTCATTGCTCACTTCTTTTCCTTCTTCTGGAGCAAGTGACAAATTTCAAAGAGTAAGAACATCTTAACTTTGTAAGCAGATAACAGGAAATATGACTATGAATGAATCTGCTCTGAGGATTAGTTGAGGTGAATGCCCATTGAAAATGCATAAGGGTTTCAAATGTTACTCATGTCACTAAGGGGATGCTGCATATTCATTAAGGTATCACAAGGAGCTCATTTCATATTAATGGAGAGGTCAGACATCCTTCCAGAGGAATTCCATTGCAGAGCTGCACAAATCAACATGCTATTATTTTAAGTGTTACCAATTTAAACCTCTCCAAAATCACAAAACAGCCTGAATTTGCAAAATGATACAGTCACTAGTAGAAACGTGACTTTTTTTCATCAAGAGAATGTATAACAGAAATGTAGTAAGTGTCTTTATATATGGAAACTCAATTAAAAATTCACATTAGGTATTCCCTTTTGGTTCACAGGAAAGCTTTAAACATTATATTATACACACATATATATGGCATCAGTGTTCTGAGACTACTTTATTTAGCTGCAGTACAGGAGCTTGAAAGTTTGGACTTTTTGTAAAGTTAATTTTGCTAACTCTTAATGTTTATAGAACTTTCATTACACTTTCATAAAGGAAAAAGCCAAAAGCTTCACAGATTTATACCACATAAGGATCTTTATAGCTTAATATTTTGATAATTAGAAACAGAGAATTATTCAGTACATACAAATTTGCATCCAAGTGTTACAAAATTTCTTGCCCCTGTTTTTAAATTTTTGGGATAATAAAGCAGTGCTAGCTACAACAGAGATCTAAATCTTTCTTCCTTTTTCAGGATAAAAATACCCCTGAACTGTATGCTACTAACTGCATTACCTTCATTGCTATCTCTAATTACCAATGGAGGTAACTAGAAACTACGCAGGCAGAGTACATGCTATAAGAAATGGCACTTCACTGAACCGTCAGTGCTTTGCATTTGAGGAAGAGCCTGGAGGTCCCTTCTGGTAACAGTCCACGTGTTCCCACAGATGAACATACGTTTGTGTCCATATTTACCAGGGCAGCAGGCTCTTGCGTTCCCAAGGATCTGTGGTTGTGAACGGGCTGCTGGCTCTCTGAACACGAATTTTTCATTTTCTAGGGGCTGGCTGTGCCCCTAGGGGAGTCTTTACATCCTAGCCACACCATACTGCTGCACAGTGGCCCTGCTTTATAGTACACCAACATGGCTGAGCGTTAGCGTAGACATAGCCCAAACTAGCTTTAACCTCTAGGGGAGGGAACAGCACTGCTATATCTGTAAGAGTCTAGAAGCCAACACACATCACAGCCAAGGAGTGATTTTTCTGTCGATCTTAGTTTGCTGCAATCCTGCCTGCCCTGCTATTATGGCAGTTGTTGTGACTATGCTGTAGCATGAAGGGTCCACCTGCCCTGAGTTTCAGGCACACAAGGAGCCAAATGTTTTGGAAGCCCAGTTGTCTAGGGAAGAAGGGAGAAAACAGAGGGATGTGAAGGGAATTGTCCCACGCCTAAGTCCTACAAGCCTGGAAGCTGCCAAGGAAAGTGGCGTGAGCATGTCAATGCCTTGCAGCCTTCTGCGGAAGAGCTATTCCAAAGCTGACTAAAGTCAAGTCAATACTTCTGTCAGTATCTCTCAGTGGAGGGAAAAAGAAAAGTGGGGAATGGTTTTAATTTAAAAAGAAATGGCCACATGAGTTTCCTCTATGGTATTTTTCAGAATTTCCATTTTGTCATGTGTTCTGAAAAATCGGAAATTTTTGCTAAATGAGAAAAAAAACCCAAACCTGTCCCTGCCAGAATTTCCTATGAAAGTTAAAATTTCATGTTTCAGCCAGTTGCAATTTCAAGTAGGTGTTCTTGAGTAAAGAAACATTCTTAACACATTTTTATATAAGAGGGAAAAAACCAGTCACGGATTAGTGATGAAGTCTGAGGTCTGCCAGGATTCTTCAGGTATGTTCAGGTCCAAGACAATTCCTCAGACATTGTTAATTGTATGCAATAGTCCCTAAAATTTGGCCTGTTTTCACTTTTACTCCATTCTCTCATCCCTTTTCCATGCCCCCCCCCCCTTTTCTTCCTCTTTCTGCTTTCGTTCTGCCTTCTGGGTTTTGCAGCTTGTTGGGAAATGAGATCCTCCCACACAATGGTTATACAGTGAGGAATATATTTGAATGCATATTTAGGAAACATAGTCTGTGTCATGCTGCTATGATACCCAGTTCAAATTGTTTAGATTAATGACAGCTACATGCCTAATTTATTACTGCAATTATTGTGATAATTTAGAGGAGATAAATTGAAATCTATTAGAATTTAATGTAAAAAGCTGTAATTAGGCTGCTTTGGAGAGGGGAAAAAGCCAATGCACATAACTGAAAATCCATTAAGCCAATTATAATGTTACTGAGGCAGAAAATATGCAGCCATCTAAAATATACCCATGACTTTAGCATAACTGTACCCTAAGCATACAAGCCCATGTGTCAGATTCCTTCATTAATTTAATAAACACATCAAGGCAAAAAAATGAGAGAATTCCTTAATCACCATAATTAATGCACATAGTTCAGTCTGAGAATTAGGATGGGGAGATGGGGGAGAATAAAATTTTGTTGCTATTGAGCAATTATCATGTAAATAAAACAGCAGAAGCATTGGAAGGGGCTTACAGGAGAGGAGGGTACACTGCTAATCATGGCATAGGCTTTCTGAGCTATTCCCAGAAGTGCTAAAAGCTGTCCTAGTGCAATTAAAAAAATAATAAAAATAATAAAAAAAGAGAAGACAGCAATTGCTATCACCTATTTACTGTCAAATTAATTCAGCTGCTCCTGAGATACCATCTGTATCAGGAGAGCTAGGGTGTCACTAGCTTTACGATCCATCAGGAGAAGTGAGAGCACTGTTCTGTTTGATGGCTCTGATAATGGAAAGAAGCTAAGCAATTGCAACAGATACATCATAGATTTTCTCATAATTACCTGACCTGTTACACTGTGTCACTCTGCCGCCAAACACACTGTTTTTATGTCAGAAGCTGTATGGGCATTCTTTACTTTGATCATTCTGTATTCTGCAGATGTCAGCATTACTGTATTTTAATTGACTCTGGGGTAGCATTAAAAAGCACCTTCTATTTCGGTTGCTTAGACCTGATGAGACTGACAACCTGGCATTTATGAACATTAGGTCTTCATGGTAACTGTGTCAGGAACTGTGTTTTTCCTAAATCCCCTAGGTACGAATAGCAAAATGATGTTAGTAAATCAGTTGAAAAAACAATGTCTATGCAAAGAGCACCTCTGACATTCTCCAGCCATAAAGATGGCAAACCTTTTCATTAAATTAGACTCTGGAGTCAAAAGTGCATGTTACATCCCAGTGTGAAATTAGGAATTGACTGGTATGTTGAGAAAGGGCTAGAGCTGAAGAGGACTGAAGCTGTGGGTAAGTGTTGGTAACCTCAAAACAAGAATTGCTTGACTATTTCCATATTCCCAGCATGCCCCATTTGCCAGGATCATGTTTTCCTCCTCCTGTATGAAGAGACACAGCTTTTCAACTAGTTAGCTATCTTGCAGCATTCAGCACAATCCTCAAAAATTCACAGGTAAAATGGTAGAAATATTACAGGCTGCTGTAGTGGAACTGCTTTTGTTGTTGTTGTTTAAAAAAATATTCTTGAGTAAAAATAAACCAGGCTGCATGTGAATTGTCCGTATTTCCCACTGGGCTTTACCCAACAATTTATTCCCTGAGAAATCCACAAACTCTACAGATGCCGGCAAGGTGTTGAGCTTGCTGCTTGACTCACTGTCAGTAGCTGTCAATAACTGCAACAGAAGTGGAAATCTAACTCAGATCCTTAGAGTTCAGTCTTTGCCTCCTTCACTAGTACTGCTTTGGTATATGTTGAACAATGCATTGTGAAACAACTCTTACTTCACTGTTGACGTAGGTGACATAGTATGCCTTTCCCTTACCATTCCCACAGGCAGGAGTGTTCTCTCCGTTCCTCCTCAAGTTCCAATGAAATTGGTTAGAAATTATGCTTACTGTTGGGGTCCTTCCACTCAGATACCAGTTGACTCAGGTGGTTGTTCCTCTTCAAATCCCAGAAGTATCACTGTAATACCCCCTTGATGATAAATTAAACTATATCAGAATAATTATGATCTGGGATAAACACATCTGCCTTCAGACAATAAAAAGTTATCATGTGCGTATGTTGATAGATGGAACATCAAGTGATATTATGAGGCACCTAATTAGTACATTTATTTTGAGATTTTGTTTAAAAATATTCTCCTAAGGCTTTCTATCAAGTCAGTGGTGATTGTAAAGGTTATGAAAGAGAAATCCCAGTTCAGCTAATATATACACTGTAGCAGGATTACCCCCCAGAAATCTTCAGAAGCACTCACCATTTGCCATTAAATGTAGGCCCTTCTTTCAGGTGGATGTACTCACTAGGGTCCTAAAGTGAATCTGCAAACTAGAAGTCCATAGTAGTCATTTAGGTAGCTAAGTCTCCACTGCAACTTTCCCTCAGGTAGTTCTTACACATATCAAGACCATAATGAAGTCTGCCTTTGGCATTTGCTTTATGGGTAGTTTCTGAGATGGCATTTATAAACTACTGGTGTGCCAGTGAACACTATCAGCTGGTCTAGAAGGCTAACTTTGACACAAAGCTACGGGGAAGGCATTTGTATCAAGTGACAGCCTCTTAAGTTCACAAAAATACAAAATTCTAATTGCATAGTATGTCTGTAATTGTATCTTTGGTCCATTGTTGTAAAATGAACCAAAATCAGTTTTGTGACCTACAGCTCAGAACAAGTAAACAACAAAAGATAAGCTCTCCATTCAGTACTATAGCAACAAAGGGTATTCTTATCCCACTCTGTAAAGGTAATGAGGCTGCTTACAGTTAAGATGAAGCTGTAGCGTGGTCTACCTGTCCTGAAGCCCACAGTTTGGAAAGAATAACAGAAATTTGAAACATCTTCACTTAAGAGCAGCAGAAATGTTTAAAGACTGCATAAAAAGTTCAATGTAAGAAAAAAAGAGGAAGGAGAGTTTTAAAACAATCAGAACTGAGAGAATGTTTTATTACGAAGTATAAGAACCTCTACAGGAAAAATTTAGCAGCTCCTAAGAGACTCAACAGTCTTACAAATGCAAGTTACAACAACCACAGCCTGGAATTTGAAGAAAAAAAATTATGGCACATTTTTTTAACATTAAATGCAATTAACCACTGGAACAACCCAAGGAAATTATCCTAAGAAGCAGCTTTTTTATTTGTGAATTACTGTATTTAACCCATGTTTATCTTTGCAGCAGTGTAGGTGCTTGGTTAATTCCTTAGGGCCTTGAACTCTGGCTTTTCTCCTTTCTCCTGCCTATCCTTAACTCCTATGCTATGCAGTGTGTGAGGAAATCTTGGTGAAACCATTCACTGGGCTCTCCTTTAGGCTTACAGAAGTGTAACTAAGCATGCTGGAGCTCCTGCATACAAAAAAATGTTCACTGTCTATTGTGATGAGACTCATTCAAACTCTTGAGTTTAAAAGCAAAAGAGAGCACATTTCTGGGAACATAGTTCACAGTGGTTATAGTATTTCACATAAATTATATAAGAAAGTCTCAACTAGGTCAGACAACCTAGTTTCATATCTTCGGCAATGAATGATACCAGTTATCTGGGGAAGACAATGAAAAATGGAATGTATGCAATGATGCTTCTTACCCATTAAAGACTTCCAAAGAACACCTGATTGAAGCCTGAGATATTCCTGAACAAGAACTTGTACTTTTACTGCAGAACATTGCAAAAACATTTTTATTTCTGCAGTTATTTGGAACCCATGTATGCTTTAACACTGTTTTCCACATTATCTGTGACAACAGACTACACATTTAGCAAACTACCCATTCATTTCTTTTGAACTATTCAGCAGCGAATTGATGTCCCTTACATGATGAACTATTCCAAATTGACTTTCCTCTCAGAATTTTCGAGATCTCCATCATTCATAGAATCATAGAATAGTTAGGGTTGGAAAGGACCTTAAGATCTTCTAGTTCAAACCCCTCTCCATGGGCAGGGACACCTCCCACTAAACCATGCCATACCAAGGCTCTGCCCAACACAGCCTTGAACACTGCCGGGGATGGAGCATTCACAGCATCCCTGGGCAACCCATTCCAGTGCCTCACCACTCTCATAGTAAAGCACTTGCTTATATCAAACCTGAAGTTCCCCTGCTTAAGTTTTAACACGTTGACCCTTGTTCTATCACTGCAGTCCCTAATGAAGAGTCCCTCGCCAGCATCCCTATAGGCCCCCTTCAGATACTGGAAGGCTGCTATGAGGTCTCCATGCAGCCTTCTCTTCTCCAGGCTGAACAGCCCCAACTTTCTCAGCCTATCTTCATATAGGAGGTGCTCCAGTCCCCTCATCATCCTCGTGGCCCTCCTTTGGATTTGTTCCAACAGTTCCATGTCCTTTTTATGTTGAGGACACCAGAACCTACCAGAAGTAGAGTCTCACAAGAGCAGAGTGGAAGGGCAGCCCAGGATACGGTTGGCTTAATTTTTCAGTGTTGCAAGCACACACTGAAGCCAGTTCACGTTCATTTTCTCATCGACTGACACCCCCAAGTCCTTCTCTGCAGGACTGCTCTGAATCTCTTCTCTGCCCAACCTGTAGCTGTGAGTGGGATTGCTCCGAACCAGGTGGAGGACCTTGCACTTGGCATGGCTAAACTTCATGAGGTTGGCATCAACCCACCTCACAAGCATGTCAAGGTCCCTCTGGATGGCATTCCTTCCCTCCAACGTATCAACCAAACCACACAACTTGGTGTCATCGGCAAACTTGCTGAGGGCGCACTCAATCTCACTGTCCATGTCACCAACAAAGATGTTGAACAAGACCAGTCCCAACACCGATCCCTGAGGAACACTGCTCATTACTGGTCTCCAGCTGGACATTGAGCCATTGACCACAACTCCTTGCGTGCGGCCATCCAGCCAGTTCTTTATCCACGGAGTGGTCCACCTATCCAATTGATGTCTCTCCAACTTAGAGACAAAGGCGTCGTGTGGAACAGCGTCCAACACTTTGCACAAGTCCAGGTAGATGATGTTAACTGCTCTACCCCTGTCCATCAGTTCTGTAGCCCCATCATAGAAGCCCCCCAGATTGGTCAGGCAGGATTTCCCCTTAGTGAAGCCATGCTGGCTCTCACCAACCACCTTGTTGTTTTTCATGTGCCTTTGCATGCCTTCCAGGAGAATCCGCTCCAAGATTTTGCCAGGCACAGAGGTGAGACTGACTGGTCTGTAGTTCCCTGGCTCATCCATTTTCCCCTTCTTGAAAATGGGGGTTATATTTCCCTTTTTCCAGTTGTTGGGAACTTCACCTAAGTGCTGTGATTTTTTGGATATGATGGACATTGTCTTAGCCACTTCATTTGCCAGCTCCTTCAGGACCCACAGGTGGATTTCCTCAGGTCCCATGGACTTGTGTATGTTCAGGTTCCTAAGATAGTCATGAACCAGATCCTCTCCTACAGTGGGCCCAAGGTCTTCATTCTCACAGCCCCTGCGTCTGCCTTCCAAGAGTTGGGTGGTGTGGTCAGAGCATTTTCCGGTGAAGACTGAGGCAAAGAAGTCGTTAAGAACCTCAACCTTCTCCAAATCCAGGGTAGCCAGTTCTCCTGATAGTTTCCGGAGGGGGCTTATGTTGTCCCAAGCCTGTCTTTTATTTGCAATGTACCTATAGAATCCCTTCCTGTTATCCTTAACATCCCTAGCCAAGTTTAATTCTAAGTGGGCCTTAGGTTTCCTAACCTGGTCCCTAGCTTCCCGGACAACATCTCTGTATTCTTCCCAGGCCGACTGTCCTTGCTTCTGCCTTTTATAAGCCTCTTTTTTCCTTCTAATTTTCCTCAGCAGCTCCTTATCCATCCAAGGAGGTCTCCTGGCCCTCCTGCAGCACTTTCTTCTAGTAGGGATGTATCACTCCTGAGCTTGCAGCAGGTGATCCTTGAATATCAACCAAGAGTCTTGGGCCCCCCTGCCCTCTAGGGCTGTATCCCATGGAACCTTTCTGAGCAGGTTCCTGAAGAGGCCAAAGCCTGCTCTCTTGAAGTCCAGGGCAGTGAGCTTGCTGCATGCTCTTCTCACTGTCCTGAGGATCTCATTTTTGACCATCTCATGATCGCTGCAACCAAGGCGCCCTGTAGCGTCGTATCTCCAACCAGCCCTTACCTGGTGGTGAGGACGAGGTCAAGCATGGCACCTCTCCTTGTCAGCTCCTTTATTACTTGCAGGAGGAAGTTGTCTTCCACACAGTCGAGGAACCTCCTGGATTGCTTGTGCCGGGCCTCCAACAGATATCAGGGTGGTTGAAGTCCCCCATGAGACTTAGGGCCTGCAAGGGTGAGGCTGTTCCTATCTGTCTATTCCTTCGCTTGTGCTTTTTTGCAGATCTAGATATTGTTTGAATATGTAGTATCCAGTTCCTTTACTTGTCAGCAAAGGATATCCTTGTGGTTTTACTAGTACTTTATGTGGTACCAAGAGAGATTTCAATGGTGATGAGGCTTCTGACTTCCCCACTCCTCCTATGAAGAACTCAGAACTATTCTGAGTTCTGACAGAGCTCATCCCAAGAAGCTGCTGTATATGGTAGAAAGGGAAAGCAGACATGTTGCTGTAATCCTATTAATGACTTTGTACTATTGGTTGCCCCAGCTTACAAGAGAATGAATAACATTAGAAGAAATCAAGACTGCATGATCGAATTAGGCTCTGCCAGTTGTTTAATTTCTATCATGGTACAGCCAACGCTTTTTATATACAGTGTTTGCAGAACTTCTTACAGATATTTAGATTAATTCCTCTACTATTTTTGGAAATCATAGTCTTAACAGACTTAGACAGGGTTTTTTGGTGCTTGGGTTTTTCAGTTGTTTTTTCTCCACCAGAGAAAATTAATACTTTGTAATATACTCAGTCTCTTCCCATAACATCTTAAAAGCAATACTGTCAGGTTGTGAAAAAATGCAGTACGTAGAAAAAGCATACACTGTATTATTAGGGTGGCTTTGCCCATAAATTAATAGAAGATTTTACCACTTAGTACAGCCAACTCCAGGGTTTTAAAGAAGGCAAGCAAAGTTAATTGAGAACAATTCTGAGACAAAGATGGATCCCAAGGTATTTGAAGCCCTGAGGTAACCTGGCTGAAAATCTAGTGGGAGGGGAAAAGTAATTAGATGTTCCAAGCAAATTGCCCCAGACTTATTGATATTGATTTAAAATCCAGATAATCCTGTGTATGATTTCCAATAGAACTGAGGAACTGCCTTATTTAAAAAAAAAAAAAAATAGTAGATAAAGCATCACTAGTAACTGGTTGTATCTACTGCGCACACCCATCCACTGTTAATACTTTCCTCCGGCAAAATGGTGCAGCCAGCTTCACAAATGTAATGGGAGTTTCTCCTTCTTTTCAATAGAAGGCTGGCAGGCCCATGGTACATTTTCCGTTACAGTTTCAGCAAAATTGAGAAACAAAATAACTTCTTGTTTTTGTCTGACACTGATAGAGAAAACATCTTAAATGTGTGCCACATTATTATTGAAAACTTTCAGCCGATCCATGTTGTATTTCTACTTATTAACCTTATTAAGCAACTTCCCACAGTACATGACAAAGCGCCAAAGGCAAATCAATATTACCAAAACCTTAACATTTTTATTTTATTATTTCCATTCTGAGGGAAACAGATCCCATCTGTTTAATGTTGTTCCAGTGATGACAGTCTTGAGGCTTTTTTTTTTTTTTTTGGCTATTCTCTGAGTTTTAAAACACTCTGTAATGATGACAGATGCTCTACAGAGTGGCTAGATGTGTCCGGAATCGCATGAATGGATCAAACCTGAGGTTCTCCCTGTGTATGCCAAAGGCCAGTACCAGGGTCTTTGAGGCTCTCATCCAAAACTGTTGTTAATAGTGATAATAACCAAATATTCACTGAATCATAGAATGGTTACGGTTGGAAAGGGCCTTAGGATCATCTAGTTCCAAGTATGCACATCTAGCCACTTTTTTTGAAATAATTGCAAAGAACAGATACAGCAAAGAATCACACATTAACTAAATAATATAAAAAAAAGCATTCACTTTCATAGGTTTTAATTGCACAATTCTCCAGTTCATTGAGCCTACCTTTAAGGGGCAGGGCCACCAGCAGTGCCTACTCTGGACCATTTGTTCCACTCCTTTCTTTCTCAGGGGATGCAGTAACACCAAGCCCAGCTTGAGAGGAAATGTCAGTTTTTAAGGGGCAGCCCTCAGCCATCAGATGTGATGTCTGCTGGGGTGACAGACGTGTTGATGGACGATCTGTTAGGAGTCTCCTCTGTTTTAAGGGTGTTTCAAGCTAAGTATTTCCTATATAGGGCTATAAGCCTATAGCTCTTGGTATTGTGGAAGTGTTTCACTTACCTGTGTACTTTCTTTGGCATTATTTAATTGTTCTGCAGCTGCAGAATATAGCAGATGAGAAACAGCATCACCTATGGCACCTCTGGAAGACAAGGGAAATGTGGGAAGCTATGGAATGAGGAAATTATGTTTAGATAAATGGCAAAAATCTCTAAAATGTTTTCCATTTTTGCGGCTGGCTGACGTTATTGGATCCCATAGTGTCTCAGCACTCTCCATTTGGTGCTGAAATGTTTTTTAAAACACCTTCCTGTAATACTTTGCCTGAAATTATTTTATAGAAGAAGTTCGTCCTTGCATCATGTTGACAATGCACTTTTTTTCCTTGGAGGTGGGGGGAGAAATGATTTATCTGCGTGGTTACATGAATCATAAGCTTAAGAACTTTCCAGAGTATATGATCTATTCAGTATCTCCACAACCACTAACAAATTGATCCATGACATTTCCTATTCCTTTTTATTCCTTTGTAATTCAGCAACATTTGTATTTTAACTGCTGCTTTATACTGTAAAGTCCTTTCAGATGGGAGCACCTCTTTCCCTCTCATTTTGCTTTCATACATTCATGAGTGCGCCCTCAGCAAGTTTGCCGATGACACCAAGTTGTGTGGTTCGGTTGATACGTTGGAGGGAAGGAATGCCATCCAGAGGGACCTTGACATGCTTGTGAGGTGGGTTGATGCCAACCTGATGAAGTTTAACCATGCCAAGTGCAAGGTCCTCCACCTGGGTCGGAGCAATCCCACTCACAGCTACAGGTTGGGCAGAGAAGAGATTCAGAGCAGTCCTGCAGAGAAGGACTTGGGGGTGTCAGTCGATGAGAAAATGAATATGATCTGGCAGTGTGCGCTTGCAGCCCAGGAAGCCAACTGTATCCTGGGCTGCATCAAGAGGAGCATGACCAGCAGGTCAAGGGAGGTGAACCTGCCCCTCTACTCTGCTCTTGTGAGACCTCACTCGGAGTACTGTGTGCAGTTCTGGTGTCCTCAACATAAAAAGGACATGGAACTATTGGAACAAATCTAAAGGAGGGCCACGAGGATGATGAGGGGACTGGAGCACCTCCCATATGAAGATAGGCTGAGAAAGTTGGGGCTGTTCAGCCTGGAGAAGAGAAGGCTGCATGGAGACCTCATAGCATCCTTCCAGTATCTGAAGGGGGCCTATAGGGATGCTGGGAAAGGATGACTCTTTAGGAACTGTAGTGATAGGAAAAGGGGTAACAGGTTCAAATTTAAACAGGGGAAGTTTAGATTGGATATGAGGAAGAAATTTTTTACTGTGAGGGTGGTGAGGCACTGGAATGGGTTGCCCAGGGAAGTTGTGAATGCTCCGTTCCTGGTGGTGTTCAAGGCTGGATTGGACATAGCCTTGGGTGTCATGGTTTAGTGTGAGGTGTCCCTGCCCCTGGCAGGGGGATTGGAACGAGATGATCTTAAGGTCCTTTCCAATCCTAACTATTCTATGATTCTATGATTCTATAACAGACACGAGCTATCACTGAAACTCTCTCAACTCTTTTAAGTTTCCCTGTGAGGGAGAGATACAACTCAGCTCATGGGTGACTTTATTGTTTTACAGTACTTTGATTTCCTCACATTAAGTCAAGTGACTGTCAATGTGAACAGGTCAAATTCAGCAATGATTTTCCTGTAGATGAGCAATGGGATCTTAGGAACTCCCATGTGGTGCTGGAGATCAAAGCAGATTACAAATGGTAGCATTTGTATGAATGTTTTGTTTTGAAAAAACCCACAAGCCATTTGGAAATGTCTGCTGTGCAAGGCATGAAAGAACTCTATCATGAAGGAGGTTGATATACTCTGTTCCATACAGTTAGCACAGCTGTAGCTAAAATAGAATAGAGAAATTTTTACAATGCAGATTTAAAATATTATCTACCAGATAATAGATAGGCAGATTATTCAATGTAATTAGGTTGAAAACACAATTACAGACAGATTTCTGGCTGTAAATCCCAGAGATCTTATAAGAACTCAAAAAAAACCTGCATGGCAAACTACCTTGGATCTAGAGCCAGAAATCACTGAGGTCAAGGGGGAGATTCTTGACAGGCTTCAGCAGAGTCTGGGACCTGGAGGTTAGTCTGCAAGTGGAAAAATTCCTCACCTGACTTCTATATAATGTAGTTCATATGCTAGAGATTGAGAAATCCAGTCCCCATACCATTTCAGTTGCAATGTTACAGAGATCACTGCCAATTACTGAGTCACTAACTTAATTTAGAACCAAGGTATTACTGGAGAATTAGAGGATAATAAATACTGGAAATGATGAAGGAAGATGAGAAGTTTTGAGCCAACTAGTCACTCTTTTTAGGGAATCTGGAAAACATATTCCTACGTCTGGCAAAAAGCAGACAATTAGCACTGCTCGTATCTCAGTAAAAGTGGGGGCTTAGCAAGATTATTTACCCACTGCGCTGGCAGAACCTAAAGGATTACTCAGGCTGATGGATGTGTGTTAGATGAATACGTCAACCAGACTGAAACCATCTAGCCAATATGAAAGGAAAACCAAGATTCAGCCTCAGATATTTTTTGATAAAGAGGGATGGCCTATGAACCTCAGACATTTATACAGGAGACTGTTCTGTTGCTGAGAGCTTACCAGGTCTGGTGTTTCATATAGGCACGTTACCCTTTCTGCCCCACAGTGCTCTCACCCAGCTCAGCTCCACGTCCAGTGCACAGCCCCAGAAGCAGTGGGGCAGCAGCAAGCCATGGCCTGGCTGGCAGAGACTTTTTGCTAAGAAAGAAAACATTTCAAGGGAAATTAGTCTTCAGGAAGTATATCAAAGTTCAGGATGAAATGATAGGTTACTGAGGCGCTGCTTGTTAGTCTTGTTGGCATCCCTTGCCACCGTGCCATGAACCATACACTCTCTCATCGATGCACCAGAACAGAGCACAGTGAAATCTTGATGGCCTTGCAGAGGACTGCTGGGGAGGAGAGCTGTGGTCCCACCTCCAGGGAGTGACAGGGCATGGAGAGAGGGGAGAACACAAGGGAAGTATGTGCCCGCTCCTGTCTCCTGCTATCTGAAGTCTATGAGGGACCTCCCACCTGGGATGCTTTCCAGAAGTGTGAAGTACATGTATTTGGACACACAAGTTATATACCAAGAGAAGGCTGTAGGACTTCTTTAATAAAGGTGAATATCTGCATTCTCAGGGAATGTACAGACACAGCTTGTACATCCCTGGTAATTATTATAGCTACTGAGCATCTGGAGATTTCATTTTGCATTTCAGAGAGATTTAGTCAATTAAAAAAATGAATAGGTTTTTCCTTGACAGGACTTTTCCTCTGCTAAAATAATCTAACTGTTAATTTTTCATTGAAACAATAAAAATAAATGCATGTTTATTAATTGTTTTGATAAAAATAATAGAGTGAATAAATGGGAGGAATTGAGGAGGAAAACATGTAGGGCTGAAGATTCTTATTAAGGATTAAAGATAAGAATATAAAAACACATGTTCACCAGAGTGAAGCCACATAACAATGTAGAAACCAACCACAGAAATGAGAATCAAGGAAGAGGCGATGAGTTGGTAGTGTTCATTTCAGAGAGGGAAATAGATATAACAATACAGAAATTATATGTGCCTTTGGATTAAGAAAGGGTAATATACTGCAAAAGAAAGAGCTATGTAACAAGAAATACATCATAAGATGTTGAGAAAGTCATTAAACAGAGTGGTGTTTGGCAATGGCCGGTCATCTGAATGATTATGTTCCTTGTAAAAAAAGTTCACCCTTTATTTTATTTACTGTGTACTCACAGCCTTGCTGATGGCTTGTGTGGGAGCACTTCTGTCTATATTTGATACAAATTAATTTTGCTTGATTAAAGATTATAAAATTGGACCATGTGCCAAAATCTTGGCGCTGCTGAAGACAGTGGCAAAAAAAACCCTCCTAGCTTCTGGCTAATCTCTTTACTTCCTCAACCAGACATATATTACAAGCCCTAATCCTTTGCCAACTGCTTTAAAAAGGACTTCACTCTGAACAAGTAAGAAAAAAAATATTCTGAATGTAATATTAGTATTTGAAATCTGACATTTTTTTCCTTACTTCTCAAATCTAAGTGCCTGCACATATTTGTTTTTTAACCAGAGGTGTAAAACACATCAATAAGCCTGCTTCCTGTGATCTGATAGGTTACCATCTGCTGAAATATGTAAATATATTAAAGAGATCTTCTTGAAAATAAAATAATTTTAGCATATATATTCCTCAGTAGTATGAGTAAAAAAAAGTAATGTGTGCGATTAAAGCAGTGATAGTTCATTCTGCAGCCAAGTGAAATACTGACTCAATTTCACTGTGAAATCTGGAACACTTGGTGTATGTAACCAAGATTTATGAATGACAGGAACGACCAAAGTCTGTCATGTACTTCTCTTCCATTATAGCCGCTGAATGGCTATGTGATGGAGCATCAAAGCACTTCAAATGTATGCTTTTCTTGGCTGTTCTCAGGTTAGGCTCTGTGTGGATTCAACCCTGATGATAAGCCCTTCAAACTGCGCAGGCATTTTGATCACAGAAAAGCAAAATGCTGTCTAAGAATCTAAACTGCAGTGAACTAGATCCTCCACAATGTTAGTGAACTAGGTGTTTCAAAGGCTGTCTAACTCTACTTCAACATCAATTGCCAACTCCATCTAAGAAGTTTTTACACAGGAACAGAGAGCAAATATTTTAAACTCCCCTCTTCCTCCTTCTTTTTTTCCTCACAAAAGCATGCCTCAATGCCCATTTTTTAATAATAAGGAATGAGTATGCCCAATTGAAGCTCTCCTTTCAATCAAGGCCACAGGCTAAAAATCTAAAAGACAATAGTAACAAAAGCCTCCTGGGACCTTGGACTGCTGCATTATTCTATCTCCAATATGCAAGCCTAAGACATAACAAGAATTAAAAAGGCTGTGTCAGGAATATCAACCCTGACATTTCTCTTTGTAACTAATTTTGTACAGTTATGTTACTGAACTCCACATAACCGGTTCATTTATACCTTTGAAAAAGAGAGAAGAAAAAACAAGCATCATGTGTAATGTTAATGTAGGAGGCAGCAAATTTTGTTTCAACAATTCTGCAGTAGTATGTGAGCGTAAATGTGTTTTAATGTGTTACAGGAAACTTGCATAACTAAATCTTTAACAACTAGGCATGCTACTGTACCGGTATAGATCCATTTGTCTAGCTTCAGGTTTTCTCTAAGGGCCATCTCTGCAGTATTTAAGTGCTTTACAACAAATTAGTTTATTATTACACAAACACAGAATCATTTTCTTCCTCCTCTGTAGGTCTTTCTTGCATGTGCATGTATGTACACACATATCAGAACATATACACCATATATACATAGAACTGCATGTATTTTTATTATTTCTAATGAGAAATGTTGTGTAAGATTTTATGCCCCAACATCCTTAAGCTGACATTTTTTGTATGAATTTAATAAGACTAAAAGATCTATACATTTGCATTTTGGCCATTGTTTTATCTGTGCCTGTAGAGTGATACATTATAAAAATCGTTTTGGGATCTAGCTTAATTTAATTTGTCCTTTAAACTCAGTTCCTGAATGATTACTGTTTGAACTGAAAGGTGCTGAACAGAAACTGCTTGGTGAGTCCCAGTGTAGGAGTCACCCTGTCACACCTTTGACCTTGTGCACGCAGCTGGTATCACACAGATGCTTGATGACATGGTGAATGTCCTAGCCCAGATTCCATCTGCTGTTAAAAATATCTAGGCATGAAGGGGATCCCAGTTAAGCCTGGTGAAAATGCTGCTGTGCCCTCCAGATGCCAGAGACGACGTACAAAAGGCAGTAAGAAAGCTATCCATGTGCCCTTTGTTTTCACGCTGTCATAGCTAAGCTCTATGGCCTTATTTAACACGACTGACAGCATAACCTAGATGGCACAGCTTTTTTGACCAGTTCTGTGCATTGATTGTACTTTATTTATTCGGCACTTGAGCTATCAAAGGGAAAAAGTGCCCATGGCAAGCTAGGTTGCAGTAACAATCTGTGCATTTTAAACTGCCTGCATCTACTTAGTTACTATAACTACTCCCAACTGTGTGATTAAATACAAATGATGTTTCCATATATTAACTGCAAGCTTCTTTCCAATATATGCTGAACATCATGCTTAAAACATAGGATTCTGGGATGGAATAACATTTATGGGAGTAATTTCCCAAATGTGTATAATTATCACTTGCAAGTATGTATATACCTGTTAAAATCCACAGTATGATGAGAAATCATTTCCAATCTGCTGAGAATGGAAAAAGACAATTAAAATTCTGGTTTTCTATGAAGATATCTTTCATATAAATAATCTACCTTTGTCGCTCAGACATTAATATAGTGTTCAATTTTGAACATTGTGTGCTATTTATGTGTAAAAATTACTTCTTTTACTATATCAATACTGTCTTTGGAAAATGTATTTTTTAAAATAGAGGATTTAACATTTGAAATTACCTTCAATTCCTGTTCTATTATTTTTTATAAATTGACTAAATTTTAATCAATGAATTGCTGACCCTTAATGCACTTGATAAGAAGAACAAGCAAACCAGTGATATAATGGGATAAAATTAGGAATGGTAGATCACTCCAAGCAGTTGTCTGCCTCTTCTAAGAGCATTTGTTTGTAAGCAAGGGGAATTTGATAGTTCTGTTAAATCTGAACTTTCATAACTCATATGAGATCATGTGTTAATGGTTAGGAAAACAAGGCAAGGAACAGAAAGCTATCATATAGAAAATGGAAAAAGAAGAGGAAAGGTCAATGTGAAGTACAGGAATTATTCCAGTCTGAGCTCTAAAACTGTTTTCCTAGTGAGCTACCAACCTTTTAATGGCCTACTTTCCACACCAGCACATACCATGAGTTTTTATGTGGTTTATTCCTTGTCTTTTCCATCACAGAATGAGCAGGATGTGAGAGACATGGGAGTGAGAGATGTTAACATATTGCCACGATGTAGGAAAGAGACATGTTTCCAGTGGAGGGAAGGAAGAATTGATGCCTTTGCACATGACACTGGGATTAGCCTAATCTGAAGGAATGTGTACTTTAGGTATGAAGTACACACCTTTGAAAAGACACATGGGAGCAGGTGCATGAGGGGCTCTGCAGATGATGGGGGAAGCAGGTCTCAGATCAAAACTCTAAATGGTCTGAAGGAGGACCCGTGTAGCCCCCTTCTTCAGCCTACTCTTATTACTAGCACTGCTGACATCTGTCGCTGAAATCTCCATCTTCACTGTGGTTTAGGAATATTACCCTTTGACTCCAGTGACTGTGATTCACCTCTGGGATGTAGAGAACTGAGAATGTCTCCTCATATTTGTTCTTTTTGGAAGGAGGATTGCTGGTCTTCAAAACCACTAGTCAGCTTTTGGTACCTCTGAGGGGTTTCCATGAGAGAGACCTACAATCTGCAACTGGGATATTCAGGATGACAATACTTGTCATGTATTCTTTTCAGAACACTTTTGGAGATAACTTGATGAAGAAAACAAAGTTAGGGGAGTCTTTCATATCATGGTTAGCGCACTAACATGGAATAGACAGTGCACCTGTTGCCAAGACCTTATTCCAGCATAAAAAAATATTACCCCATGTACACCATTGAAATAAGAAAAAAATGTTAGTGCTTGAAATTCCTCACCCCTGTGTGCAGCATAGAGGACTGAAAGTAGTACTGATTTCTGCTTCCAGGTTGCACTTACAAGGCAGAGTGGTGGAGAATTGCAACTTTCTTGTCTTCAGGCAGATACTATTGATCTTACCACCTGCTGTTAGTCTTTTAGTCAACAGTCAACAAGTCCATATCAATGCATCCATGCAAATGCAACCACCTGCATAGGACTCATCAACTGGGAGGACTATTTGATCAAAGCAAATAAAATAGTGCTCCTAAAGGAACAGTGAACTTTCTAAGGTAGAGGGCTAGAAGTATTCTCTCACTTTTGCAAAAGATGAAGCAAGAGGAGATTACTTATCCATTCCTTCTCCATATAATGAGTCTCCAAGAAAAAGCTGGACCGTTACAAGCACTCAGAAGTAAATGTTCAGCAAAAAACAGCATATACATATGTTGGAATAGCCTTTAAGAAATGTGAGCATAGTTTCAGGTTTTTATGCCTCAAAGTAGCTGTTGCTACAAAAGATGAGGGGAGCTTTTTAACCTCAAAAATAATCCTCAGGCCTGAAATAAAATGCATGCACAAAGAAAAAAAAAGGATATAGCTGGTATCTATCATATTTTTATCTATTAAAATATAAGCAGATTAAGTTTTACATTACCTCATATTCTTTCTTCTCAGGTGTGCATGATTCTGAGATGTAGACCATATTGAACTTGTCAAAGTCTGCGATTTCTGCTTATTTTTGTTTACTGTTCTTTCTTTTTCTTTTCTCTCTTTTTATAATTTTTTTTTTCTTTCCTGGCTGAACAACAAATGTTACACCTAACAATTCACATTTAAAAAATACAAGCTGTTCCTGTAATGATTACAGTGTTTAGAGAAAAATATTGAATCTGACAGATTTGTGTAAGATATGAGTTTTGCAGTTAAATGTTTTGTGTTTCTTTATCTTTGTGCTTACAATATAAGTTATATATTTTGTTTGAGTTCTAAAAATATAGCCGGTTTGGATTCCATGTTGAATGAAAACAGAGTATTATACCATGAAAGGTGATCTGTTGAAGGCAAAGTGCTAATAAGTAGCAGATTGTTCAACATGACCTAAACCTTTTTTTTATTGAAAATGAGATCTACAAAGATACTTTGTAATGTTTCATAAGGACTTAATTTTGTCCAGCACTAACAGGGCCATTAAATCTACTTAGAATCTGGATTACAAGAAAACAAGGATATTTGTATTCTCTTTTACCTTTTTCTGAATGTAAAAATGCATGCTTCTTGCAATCCGTTAATATGTTTTCTAAAGAAACAAAATAAACTTATTAAAATCTCCTCTCTGAGGGAAAAGAAGGAGAGAAAAAGGCAGGGTCAGTGGGGCAAAGGATGATCTGTGGACCTGGCTTTATTTTTTTAACATTGGTTATGGAAGGTTGTGCAACCCACAAAAAGCCTAATAAGCACTCTCCTAATGCAGCTAAGTGGTTGTCTAAGGAGCAGCCATAGAGTCGTATGGTAGTTCACTGACCCCAGGCAAGACTTGCAATAGAGCAGGGAAATAAGGTATCTCTCTTGACTGTCAGGTCCCTGCTCTAACCTCTAGAGCACACTTCATAAATGTTTGAATCTTTAATAAAATCTTCTGGGTGTCTGATTCCTTCAACACTAACTGTTTTAAAGTATTCATGGGTTATTTGTTTATGACTCTTAAATCTATTAAACACTCTGCATTATTTTTAGTTAAATTTTTTTCATTTTCATTTTAATAATTGATATTGTTATGGATACATAAATATGCCCTAAGAGTATTTGTCATTTCCTAATGTTTACAGTGGAGATTCTTTTTTTTCTGTAAAACTGTAAGATTTTTATTCCATATAGGGTATGCTTTTCTGTTACGTGCACATTTCAGATACAGTCACAGACAATGCATCTGGCAATGACATGTGGATTTGCAGGAACTCCAGTGAATGCTGCTTGGAAAAGCTTGTGCTTTAGTTTCACTCATCATGGTCACAGATAACAAGTGCAACCCTTATATAAAATATTACAGAATTCTGTTAAGTGAAAAAAAATTTCAATAATTACAAAGTTAAAACTTTATGTTTAACATTGATAATAGGATGATTCAAAGGAGAAGAAAAGAGAACAGAGGAACATGAGAGTCTCTTAGATAACGAGCTTACTGTATGCAAATCTGAGATTAAGCTGGGAGTATTGCATGCAGTTCTGGTGTCCTCAACATAAAAAGGACATGGAACTGTTGGAACAAGTCCAGAGGAGGGCCACGAGGATGATCAGGGGACTGGAGCACCTCCTATATGAAGATAGGCTGAGAAAGTTGGGGCTGTTCAGCCTGGAGAAGAGAAGGCTGCGTGGAGACCTCATAGCAGCCTTCCAGTATCTGAAGGGGGCCTATAGGGATGCTGGGGAGGGACTCTTCTTTCGGGACTGTAGTGATAGGACAACGGGTAATGGGTTCAAACTTAAAGAGGGGAAGTTTAGATTGGATATGAGGAAGAAATTCTTTACTGTGAGGGTGGTGAGGCACTGGAATGGGTTGCCCAGGGAAGTTGTGAATGCTCCATCGCTGGGGGTGTTCAAGGCTGGATGGGACATAGCCTTGGGTGGCATGGTTTAGTGTGAGGTGTCCCTGCCCCTGGCAGGGGGATTGGAACGAGATGATCTTAAGGTCCTTTCCAACCCTAACTATTCTATGATTCTATGATTCTATAATGAACTGCTGAACTTAATGTAATGAGTAGATAAAAATCCTCCGCTGCTCTCTAAATTTTGTAGATAGAAATAGTAAGGAAGTGCAATAAAGATCTCAAACACACTTACTTGAAACTGTTAGTAAGTCCTGGATATTGTTTTCTATGTTTCCAGTAACTTCAAGCAAAATAAATAATAAGATAAAGAGAAACTGGGTCTGCTCTAATGTTAGCATTTTTTATCATTTTGTTAAACAAAACAAAACAAAACAACCAAGGTTCATGAAGTCCTTGGAATTATCTTGGCATGGAGCTGGTGAAAATAGCGTCGCTTCACTGAGGAAATGCTACTTGTAGGCAACTGCCAGCTGATATGGTCACAGATACAAACTCTTGCTTTACTTGTTTCCCTCCCCCTAGAAAACAAAAAAAAAAAAAAAAAACACCCTCTACTTCTTATCTCCCTCCTGAAAATGCTTCTTGAGTCCCTTGTGCTTGAGCCACTCCCAGCTACAACAAAACAATGATAAGCAGTAGGTGCAACAGGTCAAACCTGCAGTTGAATGAGCAAGTAATTCTTGTTATCAGTGCTCAGGTTACTTTAAACTCCGTAGAAAAGCCAATGGACAGCACAAAAGCCCAGCAGAATATCTTCCATCTCTTCGTATTTGAATCAAACTTTTCTGACTGTGGTCAGTGAGCCATGTAAACAACGACTTGCGGAGATCAGTATTTTCCAGACCAGACTCACCAGGTGGCGGTGCTATATATATTCTGTAACTGACAGTGGCTTTTAAAGAGCTGTCACGTTGCCGCCAGTGGGAAAAGGGGCAGCAGAAGGGCAATCATGCTTAGGAAAAGTATAACGAAGAAGAAAACAGGAAAATGGGGTTTGCCTCCCAAAAGGCCAGAAAAGGGCAGGAAGTGTTTGGTTTATATTCATATGATGGTGACCCTGTGTGGGGGCAAGTGGGAGTCTGCTGGGATGCCTGGACTAGATCCCAGGGGAGGCATCCAGTTTCGTAAATGAGACCCTTTGCTTCACCTGATTGCACTGCCCCTGCTGCTGTGGCAGAGGAGCGAGAAAGGAGCAGCTGGTGGCAGTGGAGATTCAACTATTAAACTGTCAGATAACTTTTTGTGAGTGCATGGTACTGGGCCTCATGAGCACAAAGGGAGAGAACTTCATAAAGTGTCAACAAAACATAATACTTACCTGTGACCTTTCCTGAACTAGAAACAGGAGAAAATGCATCGATGTGGAAGAGTACCTGGAATAATACAACATACAAGCTGGATGTGGCTGATGTCCAATGCGTTTCTGAAAAGGCCAAGACGGAAATAAAATCACAACTGCAATAAAAAATGAAGACAAATTAGACCACCATTTGACTTGCCTGAGCAATATTAAGCAACAGAATAAAACTGACAAGTGCTTTTGCACATCAGTCACATAAATTTTCTGGAGTCAGTAGATGGCTGCATTCTGGAACAACTAGCCTTAAAAATCACAGGAAAAGAGGCTCTTTTGAGCCTATAATCTGCAGTGACACACAGGACCCACTTCAGTGATAACCTCTATTATAGTGCCCATAGTACTAGATTTCAAGAAAAGAAACTGTGTAAAAATGATGCAACTGTTTAAAAATAAACAAACAAACAAGCAAAACACTCCTAAAAGCAGCTGTCCAAAACTAAAGAAGCCTAGGAGCAGCCCGGAGGCTGTTGAAAAATACAGTGCGAGAAGTCAGGTAAGAAGTGTGCCACAATTCAGAAAGAAAACAAATCCGTCCAGAAAATCCCTTCAGGCTTTGAACAGAAATTTATGCAGGCTATCACATGGAAAAGTCTTTTTTTTTTTTTTTTTTTTTTTAATGAAAATCTGGCCCAAAATAGGAGAACAGGAAAGACCACACACACAGCAAGATGAAAGTAAATGAAAAATGAAAAGGGATGAAAGGAACATGAAGAGTATGACAAGAAGTTCCCCAAAGGCACCCATGGAAGGAACAGGCAAGGGGATTAGTGAGACCATGTGGCCACCAAAATGTAGAGGATAACTCCCATGTACTAAAGGGCTCTGGAAAGGTCTGAGAGCCACAGCCCCTTGACTCTGCCTCCACTTCTGCCCACTGAGGACCTGTGCCAACGCTGGCTGTGTTCAGCAGCAACCTGGGAAAGGCAATGCATAGTAAAATCAGCAACTCTACCTTGGGTAGACAATAGATCCACAGGTTGTAAGAAACCCCAGGGAAACCTCAGAAAGCTGAATGAGCTGGAGAAAAGGTGGCAGATGAGCTTCAATATCAATAAATGCAAGGTAATGCCTCTAGGGAACAGTAATCTAAGCCACGCTTCCATGATGATGAAGCCTGAGCTGTAAATGCTAGTTGTAACTGAGATTCAACTACCAGAAGGAAAAGTTGGAGTCATCACTGGCTGTTTTTCAAAATCATTGTCTTAACATGGAGTGGCAGATGCAAAAGGGAATAATCTTGGGTATTGTTCGGCCAAAATATCAGTAAAGTATAATCACTGAGAGCAAGACCTTGTTCCCACAGTGGGGGTGAAGCCAAGGAGCAGCAGCAGTCTGAGAAAAGGAGACGACAAATTCATGGTCAGCAGATAAATAAACAGGTAATAGAAAGACTAGACAGGAAAATGCACTCTAACATCCCTAATCAAGTGGTTGCAGAAATTGTCACAGTGTGACAGGAAAGGTCTGCCATGAAGTAGCCAGGCTCATGTCTTAAATATCTGATTGCTGTTTCTGCAGACAGAGGGCCAAATTGGATAGGCAACCTGTTCTGTACTGTTGGGCATCTCTTCTCTTACACACTTGTATAATGTCGGCTTTGTAGAGTGGAAAATGTGCATCTCCAGAACACACCAAGGAATCTCACAGTCTTCATCTCTGTACCTTGTCTCAATCCCATTTGTGCTGAGATTGCTGAAAAAAATTATTATATGCCTGTAGATTAACTATCCTTGTTGAAGCACCAGCTCATGCTAAAAAGAACACTATAGAATTATAAAATCATAGAACAGTTAAGGTTGGAACGGACATTAAGATCTTCTAGCTCCAACCCGCCTGCCATGGGCAGGGACACCTCACACTAAACCATGACACCCAAGGTTCTGTCCAGCCGGCCTTGAACACCTCCAGCAATGGAGCATTCACATCCCTGGGCAACCTATTCCACTGCCTCACCACCCTCACAGTAAAAAATTTCTTACTCTTATCCATTCTAAACTTCCCCTGTTTAAGTTTGAACCCATTACCCGTTGTCCTATCACTACAGTCCCTAATGAAGAGTCCCTCGCCAGCATCCCTATAGGCCCCCTTCAGATACTGGAAGGATGCTATGAGGTCTCCAAACAACCTTCTCTTCTCCAGGCTGAACAGCCCCAACTTTCTCAGCCTATCTTCATACGGGAGGTGCTCCAGTCCCCTGATCATCCTCGTGGCCCTCCTTTAGATTTGTTCCAACAGTTCCATGTCCTTTTTATGTTGAGGACACCAGAACTGCACACAATACTCCAAGTGAGGTCTCACGAGAGCAGAGTAGAGGGGCAGAATCACCTCCCATGACCTGCTGGTCACACTCCTCTTGATGCAGCCCAGGATACGGTTGGCTTTCTGGGCTGAAAGCACACACTGAAGCCAGCTCATGTTAATTTTTTCATTGACCAACACCCCCAAGCCCTTCTCTGCAGGACTGCTCTGAATCTCTTCCCTGCCCAACCTGTATGTGTGCCTGGCATTGCTCCGAACCAGGTGGAGGACCTTGCACGTGGCATGGGTAAACTTCATGAGGTTGGCATCAGCCCACCTCACAAGCGTGTCAAGGTCCCTCTGGATGGCATTCCTTCCCTCCAACGTATCAACCGAACCACACAGCTTGGTGTCATCAGCAAACTTGCTGAGGGTGCACTCAATCCCACTGTCCATGACACCAACAAAGATGTTGAACAAGACCGGTCCCAGCACTGATCCCTGAGAGACACCACTCGTTACTGGTCTCCAGCTGGACATTGAGCCATTGACCACAACTCCTTGTGTGCGGCCGTCCAGCCAGTTCTTTATCCACCGAGTGGTCTACCTATCAAATTGATGTCTCTCCAACTTAGAGACAAGGATGTCATGTGGGATGGTGTCAAACGCTTTGCACAAATCCAGGTAGGTGACATCAAGTGCTCTACCCCTGTCCATCAGTTCCGTAGCCCCATCATAGAAGGCCACCAGATTGGTCAGGCAGGATTTCCCCTTAGTGAAGCCATGCTGGCTGTCACCAAGCACCTTGTTGTTTTTCATGTGCCTTTGCATGCCTTCCAGGAGAATCCGCTCCAAGATTTTGCCAGGCACAGAGGTGAGACTGACTGGCCTGTAGTTCCCCAGCTCATCCATTTTGTCCTTCTTGAAAATGGGGGTTATATTTCCCTTTTTCCATTCATCGGGAACTTCACCTGACTGCCATGGTTTTTCGAATATGATGGACATTGTCTTAGCCACTTCATTTGCCAGCTCCTCCAGGACCCGCAGATGGATTTCATCCGGTCCCATGGACTTGTGTATGTTCAGGTTCCTAAGATAGTCTCAAACCAGATCCTCTCCTACAGTGGGCCCAGGGTCTTCATTTTCATAGTCCCTGTATCTGCCTTATAAGAGTTGGGTGGTGTGGTCAGAGCATTTTCCGGTGAAGACTGAGGCAAAGAAGGCATTAAGAACCTCAGCCTTGTCCAAATCCAGGGTAGTCAGTTCTCCTGATAGCTTCCAGAGAGGGCCCATGTTGTCCCTAGTCTGCCTTTTATTTGCAATGAACCTATAGAATCCCTTCCTGTCATCCTTAACATCCCTAGCCAAGTTTAATTCTAAGTGGGCCTTAGCTTTCCTAACCTAGTCCCTAGCTTCCCGGACAACATCCCTGTATTCTTCCCAGACCGCCTGTCCTTGCTTCTGCCTTTTATAAGCCTCTTTTTTCCTTCTAATTTTCCTCAGCAGCTCCTTATCCATCCAAGGAGGTCTCCTGGCCCTCCTGCAGCACTTCCTTCTAGTAGGGATGTATCGCTCCTGAGCTTGCAGCAGGTGATCCTTGAATATCAACCAACAGTCTTGGGGCTGCCTGCCCTCTGGGGCTATATCCCATGGAACCTTACTAAGCAGGTTCCTGAAGAGGCCAAAGCCTGCTCTCTTGAAGTCCAGGGCAGTGAGCTTGCTGCACACTCTTCTCACTGTCCTGAGGATCTCGAATTCAACCATCTCATGATCGCTGCAACCAAGGCACCCTGTAGCGTCATATTTCCAACCAGCCCTTCCCTGTTGGTGAGGACGAGGTCAAGCGTGGCACCTCTCCTTGTCAGCTCCTCTATTATTTGCAGTAGGAAGCTGTCTTCCACACAATGGAGGCACCTCCTGGATTGCTTGTGTCAGGCCGTACTATCCCTCCAACGGATATCAGGGTGGTTGAAGTCCCCCATGAGAACAAGGGCCTGCGAGCGTGAGGCTGCTCCTATCTGTCTATAGAGCGCTTCATCCACTGAGTCCTCTTGGTCAGGTGGTCTGTAACAGATCCCCACAATAATATATCTCATCGCTGCTCTCCCTTTGACCCTGACCCCCAAACTCTCTGTCGACTGCTCACCTGTCCCCAGGTACAGTTCCATACTCTCCAGCCTATCGCTAACATAAATAGCAACTCCCCCTCTTCGCCTACTGAGCCTGTCTTTCCTAAAGAGCCTGTAACGTTCCATCCACACAGAAGTCATAAGTGCCATCACACCATGTTTCTGTGATGCCTATGATATCATACCCCCATAGACATGCACACATCTCTAATTCCTCTTGTTTGTTTCCCATGCTACGGGTGTTTGTATAGAGGCATCAGGGCCGAGCTCCAAATGAGGCGGGCTCATTGGCTGGAGCTGCTGGAATATCTCTACATTGCTCTGAATGTTTATTATAAGTGCTGGCAACTGTCTGGGTGTGTTGGGATGGAATGATGCCCCCTCCCCAAAAACATCTAGTTTAAAGCATCCTTGACCAGTCTGTCAAGCCTCCTAACAAATCCACTCTTCCCTTTCTTTGTCAGACCAGCTTCACCAGCCCCCAGTAGACCTGGCCTACTAAATTGAGTCCCATGTTCAAGGTACCCAAACCCGTGACTATAACACTACTCTTCTAACCATTTATTAACCTGACCAATCCTCCTAGCCTTTTTAAGGTCCTCCCTTGTACCCTGGAGAATTGATGAATAAATGCACCTAGCCTTTAGCTGGAAATTGCTTAGATTTCTTCTGTGAACTGACAGAAAGGTGATACCATTGGAGTGGAAACATACAAACAAAAACCTTACACCGGCATAAATAGGTTTAGTGACCAAAAATACCTGGAGGGTGAGATCAGGCCTTTGGATCTGGGACCAGCTTATGATGGAATTTTGCAGATTCAGAGCTGCCTCCATGTGTAACGCAGAGCTTTTCCCCGCTGTTTTCATAGCTATTCCTAGTTAACTGTTGTTCCAGCCCTCATCCCTTTACTGGCATTTGCTAGGCTCTGTAATTACTTGCTCAGCTTTTTTCCACATTCTCTTTGATCACATCGAACTTTTTTTCTTTTGTGTGTATACCCTGATATAGATGGGTATAGTCATGGAGCACAGACACTGGAGGGTTGGCCAGTAGGTGTAGCAGCTTTGCTCTTTACTAACAGAATGACTGTTCCTGAAAGAGGCTTGTGAGATATTTCTGGGGTTTTATTTCTAAGCTAGCCTGAGAATGTGAGGCAGCACAGTCTGTTGGCCCAAAGGATCTGGCTTGCCCGGGCTGGTTTCAAAGAATGCTGTCACATGGTTCAAGTGGATGATGGCCCTGTGGTGTGAAGTCATATTGCCCTTTTATGTCAGGGCAGCTGGTTCATGTTCTCCTTTCCCTGGTGTTTGTCTGCTTGTGTGTCAATAAGTTACTTGATCCATGCTCTTGTACAAGTCTCCTGAGCTGAACTGCTCGAGAAAATTTGGAAGCATGAAAGCAATCGATATTTGTGGGCTGTTTAAAGTCTTCTACCAGGAAATCTCAGTATTTGCACAGCAAAAATCAGGGGAGAGGGAATGAAAGGAGAACATGAAAGAGCCACAAATTATGTTAACACAAAAGTCACAAGTAAAAAATTACTATGATATATTAAAAGCACTTCACCCTACAAGCATTTCTATTTCCTCCTTAACTTTCAAGCCCATAAAACGCATGAACACTGAAGGGAAAATGCTTTGTGCAAAGCTTACTGAATGCTCATTTGCTACCAACACCAATAGCTGCAGACACTGTAGCACAGCATCTGACACCCTGCCCCACAACTATTGCTGCTCCCATGGCACCAAAATACATGCAGCTCGCAAATTGTCAGTAAATTTGTTTCACATTTTCCCAGGCAACTCTTGAAGCTGGTTTCTGAAAGAGAACTAACCACCCACTCCCACATGGCAGCATCAGCCTATGGTCCTGGGGTGATATGGTGGTTTGTCCTTCTGCTCTTGCTAAGGTCTCTTCCCCATCCCAATTTTAAGGTGAGCTTCAGATCTTCCTACTGCATTTATTTGCGGTGGAATAGACATCCTTTTTAGAGTGATATACTTACTTTATACTGTCATAAACAGATTTTATGGCAGCAGAATGTCATAAGCAGAATTTTATGGCAGCCAAACCTTTGGCAAAACATAAAGAATCCACACTAAGCTTATGATTTCTTCTATGATATCTTAGACAAAAAAAGGGAGACTAGTTTTTTTTGTCTCATTTTAAGTGCCTGTCTGAGATTCTCGCGCGTATGCTGTTTTCCAGTGTAATCCTTAAGTATTTCTTAGCCTCAATCCATTTACTGTGTCTTTAAACTGCCTGGTTTGGCACCTCTAATAACACGACTTCTGGCTCATAAGAGATAGATTGCAATTTGCCATTTTTCTTTGTATTTTTTCCATACTGTTTTTTTTTTTTTCCCCAGGGTAAAGCATATTCAGGAAATTATAAGCTACTTTGAAAGTGCATTTACAGCTTGACTCCTAGAAGAATAACAGAGTGAAGGAATTTCATTCTGAGTATCTTCTCTGAGCTCATGTTGATTTGGGGGTGGAAAAGTTAATGAGTAGGATAAATGGACAGAAAAAGAGCAAAAAAAAAGGGTTTGGTGCTATGAAACAGTTTATTCACATAGCTTAAATCTTGCCATTTAGCTGGTACAGCTGGCTTGTTCTCACAGAAATACTGCTGCATCTTCTGAGAAAAAGCTCCTTAGAAAAGTAAGATTCCATTTTTTTTGTTTTGTACATACCTTCTTAGCCATTTTGAGTAGGCAGCTGTGGCTTCACTATTTTAACAGAGTGCTTGAGAAGTTGTTAATTCTTAATTCCAGGGCCTACCACTCAGACTGTCAGGTGGGAGGACAGTCTTTTACTGCTGATACCCTTCTCACATTTCCTACTCTTCTGAATACTCCTGTTACTTGTCTTTGTATCCAGTCAGATGTGGATATGCATCCTAATTTGTAAAAGGAGCTTTTTAGTGTATCTTTTGATATAATTATGGTCTTCATTCTTCAACTTGGATGAATGTGAACCTGTTTAAACCTCCATATCTGAAAGTCTTCCAAATACAAGCAGATATGAGAGTATGAGTAGTTAAATTTGCAAAATTAAACACACCCTGACTACAGCCTAACACAAAGGAACCTGTTTTGGTTTAGGTTTGCATTATATTAATATCTTCTTTTTTCTTCCTCTCTATGGATTTCTTAATATATATATATTCTAACTGAATTCAGCATTAAGAAGTGACTAAGATTTCCTTTTTTTCACAGAGTTAAAGCTTCATGATAACTGCCTCTGTGAGATTTACATTCTAGGTAATTGCAGTTCGAACTTCAGATCTACAAACTGGTTCCACCACCAGTGTTGAACCTCTCTCAGTAAAGAACTTAAATCTAAGTACTTCTTGTCCCTATGATTAAAGGATATAGATCATGTGTAAAAGTAAATTCTATGCATTAATTGATAAAATGCTGTCTCAGTATTCTAAAACCAAGTTTATTTTAAGAAGGAAACTCTATTAGTAATTAATATTGATGCTGTTTGATCTCAGAAAATCCTCTGAGTCTAGGGCAATTCAAAGTACGCAGCACATAAAGTTAGGCATGCGTGCTGAAACTCTAAAAATAAAACAGAAGAGGCAAAGACATGAAAAATTGTCAAGAAGTCTGAAAGAATTCACACATTTATATATGTTCCTTTTGAAAAAGAAGTTATAGGAAATACTTAGCTGTGGATTCCAGGGGGACAGAGAAGCTATAAGGTGGGAAGACCAGGAATATAACAAAAATATGAGTGCCTTCTACAGGAAGTTTTTTTTTATTTGAAAAGCAGCAAGGAAAAGAACTCAGTGGGTAAACTTTGCCAAAAATTAGAGCATTTCTCTGGCTGATAGAGCACTGGAGCAATATAAAATGGAATAAAAGCTGATGAATCACTGTCATTTCTATTGGTAAAAAAGCAATACAAGATCCTTCAATGTCAACATTAGATATGAAATGTGTTCCTTGCCGTATTAAATTGCATTTTATTGAAACAGCCAAGGTAAATTTTAACTCTTGACTACTCAGAGAATTCACTTTTATGCTCTATGGCATAAAGCATAACCTTTCTGGTAACAAAAGGGTTCACAGAAGACCACAGACCCATTACAGGCAACCTTGTGGGATATAGCATGCTCAATGAAGGTCACACTCCTCCCTCGCTGGGGAAAAATGAGTGGCTTTTCATACAAGAAGAAACTAATAGCAAGGTGTTAAGAAAAGGCCAGGGGAGAAGAATGAGATTGCTGGTGATGAACCCTGGGCCAAGGTCCAAATGAAAGCAGTATGGTCTGTCCTTTGGCATCCAGAAGGGCAGGAAACAGGGAGACACACAGAAAAATGAAGGGCAAAAACACAGAATAGGTAAACATTTTTTGCCTTTTATTCTTACTTAGGAGTTTGTTGCAGGAGCTCTTCAGGATACCCTAAAAGATGCATGAGCCTGAGAAGATACAAAGGAAGCAAAGTTTGCTAAAAGTAGGCTTAGGGTTGTGCCTGACAAAAGTTGTGAGTAATTTTTTGGTGTGTGCAAGATATATGTTGGAGCTGATAAGGAGTTGTACGTTATTTTATTGGGAACTTGAGCTGCTTTACAGCACTAAAAGAGAGGAGACCATAAAACCAATCAGCTGGAAGGACAGGTCCTCCACATATACATCCCTAGAGACTAAGTCCTTAGAGGCATTCCAGCATGGTAAGCTTTAGCATAGAGTATTATTGCCTAATATAAAAATAGTCTGAGCATCATAAAATACTTTTTTTTAAGATTCTTAAAAAAAAGTAAATTTAAGTCATTAAAAAGGGATTTTCAAAGATTTAGATATTTTCAAAATATGATGAGTTTAAATACCTGTTCTTACTGTGATCAGAAATACAAATAAATAATACTGCTGTCATTCTGATGCTGCATGTCAGTTAAAATCCACTGAAGGTGATAATAACAAATTTTACCTGGTCTGATAGGTCCTTAGTAATTCCTTATACTTCTCATTACCTTTTTTTCCATGCACAAGGATTCATTTTTATACCCATTCTAGTTTCTTAACCCACAGAATACATTTATTTTTCCACCTATTAACAGTGCTTGCTTATTGGCTTTTTCTATGACTCTTGCTTTTTTTAAGGACATAAAATGATGAATTGTCTTTGCAAAGGGCCTCTCCACTGCCCTGATGTTCATTACAGAATCCACATACCCATCACCCTCAGATCTACACCATCTTATTTGCCTGAAAGTAATATAATTACATTTATATGCCATCTATTTCATCTTTGTTTCGTGCTAGTTAAATCAGTTTCTTACGCATTTGTTTCATGCATTCTCCACAAATTGATATGTATAACCTATGCATATATTCATCTCGTCAAGTATTCATGTACTGGGTTCCTGTGTTCATTATTGACAGAAATTATTCATCCTAATGAATCCATGGGAACACCAGAAAGAGCATATTACACAAAAATAACTTAAATTATACAGAATGTCCTAGGAAATGTGTGTTTGTGTGCGTGTGTGTGTGTGTATGTGTGCGCAAAACTAGCTCAGATTAAAAAAGAAGCAAACCTAAAAAAACACTTGTGCATGTGGCTGGATGTGTGGCTTTATAGACCCCTTTTTCCGCTCCTGCAGTGTGATTAAGACCCATATGCCAAGTGTACAATTCTTTCAGAAAAATAAGCAGACAGCACTTTGCATAGTGATTATGTAGTAGTTGGAGCCCTCCCAAATCAGAAATGGGATATCTCTGCCCATTAACCTCCTTTAGCTCTCCAAGTGTACTGAATGATTAAAAAAAGTAATGACTGATAATGAATCTGTTTGGGGTGGTCTATGGGAGCAGTGGTTGTGGATTGGTTGGGGTTTTTTAAGAAGGATTGAGTGTTCAGGTTCAGAGTATATCACCAGGCAGTTCGACCCAGTTAAAAGCAGTCAACCTTTGCTGCTGAATTGGCTGTCATTACAGCAGCAGTACCCAGGATTCAGACTATGTTGCAGTGGAGCACACACCAGCGAACTGGTATGCATGAAGATAGAAGGGACTGCACTATGATCACCCTTCTTAGGCTGGTCAGCTTTGCAGGACAGTACAATGTGGTCTGCAGGCAAGTCTTACAACTTTTAGTATATGTAGGATGTGTGGAGCATAATGCTTCTGATATTAAGACAAGATGAAGACAAGCATGATGCCATGCTAAAATTTCCTTGCACTATTTTCATGTGCAAGAACAGGAACACCTACCCTCTGTGGTCCAACTGTCCTCTCAATTAATTCATAAGCCTTTTAAGGAAGAGCTACCTAGACGTACAATACTCTATAAAATGGGATGTGTACACTTGAGTGGATTTGCCATGTATTGCTGATTGCCTCTTTTTACTGCTTTGATCCCAAGATCTTAAAGTACTTTATAAATATTAATGAATAAAGACTTAGAAATATTCAGTCATTGTGTCCATGCTGTTGCTCATGTCACAGATGGGAGCAAACATATTAGGGCTACAATTTATCCCACCTTGCTTTACATTTCTGTATATGAGTGAGTTATTGCAGTTCTTCATATTCAGGGGAGGAAATGAGATTTTTTAGGTGTGACTCATTTAATCTGTTTTATACATTTATTTATAAGGAAATAAATGTTGCTCTGGAAGTATCTGTTTCCCTCCATCAGCTCGGAAGGGACTCTTAAGGTGACTCATTCAGATTGAGACACTTGCATTGTATGATTGTGTTTGCTAAGAGAGGGACTGTGGCTCAATGTTAGCTGTGCACAACTCTTCTAATTTCGACTACCATGCTTTGACTACATGCTTTGACTACAACAAATAATACATGTATTACAGAAAGGTCTCTTGTATTGTGTTCGATAGCATCTGATATAAAAAATAAGAAGATGGTAATTTTTCTGTAAGTAAATTTAAAGGATATTAGACCAACACTCCCTGGAAAATAATGGAAAAGCTACCATTAATTGTCATTATTAAGAAGTGCAGGATTTTATCAACTGCCACTATATTCTTGGGGAAAAGTTATCAAAAAAATCGTTCACATTTTTTTTTAAGCTTGGCTAATTAGAGTAGTCACATATATACCTACGTCATGGTTTAAACACAGCTGGAATCTCAGTATCATGCAGCCGCTTGCTCACCCCCCACCCCTTTCCCAGGTGGGATGAGGAGGAGAATCCAAAGAATGCAAACTCCACAGGTTGAGGTAAGAACAATTTAGTAAAACAAAGTAAAATATAGTGAGAATAGAAAGAATACCAACAATAACAATAATGATTATGAGAATAATAATAAGAATCAACAAAAAAACAAATGCAATCTCAGAAAAACACAAGTGATGCAGAATACAACTGTTCACCACCCTCTGACCAATACCAGCCCAATCCAAGCGGCAGTCGTTCCTTCCTGGCCAACTCTCCCCAGTTTATAGACTGGGCATGATGTGTTGTGGTATGGAATACCTCTTTGGCTACTTTGGGTCAGGTGTTCTGTCTCTGCTCCCTCCCAGCTTCTTGTGCCCCTTCTTACTGGCAGAGTGTGAGGGACTGAAAAATCCCTGATCAGGGTAAGCATTGCTTAGCAACAATTAAAACATTGGTGCGTTATCAGCATCGATCTCAGACTAAAGTCAAAACACACCACTGCACCAGTTACTAGGTGCAGCTGAAACAACAGCAACCTAAAATTTTGTAAAGTAGTTTAAAAACAGTTAAATAAACACTAGGAAATAAGTTAGCTCTAATCAATCAAGATCATATCAATAGTTGAGTATTTGAGTATTTCATGGCATTGCTACACAAGAGTGACTATAATGATGTTCCTAAAAGATCCTTAGCAATATTAGTGCTAGTCAGTATTTTCTTAAGGATCTGAGAGAAAATGTAACCACTAGTGTTTAGACTGGCAGGCTATGAAGAAAGAACAAGAATACAAATTCGAAGATTGCTTTGAATTGCTTCATAAGATAAGAATCATTCAAGCAAAACATAACAGTCCAATCAAATATACAAATATGTCCCTTATTAGAAACAGGTCATACTTCACTTTTCATTGACACTAAAAGGTGCCTACTTTTCACAAGAAAGATAATGTGTGTGAAAAAGATTTAGGAATCTCAATAGAGAAGCAAGTCAGCACCAGGTTCCTTAGTTTTTACTCTTGTAAATGAGTCAAATAGATCCTTAGAACAGTGCGAAAGGAACAGGATGCAATGTGCTTATGTACATTATAATGTGTGGGGAGAATTATTTCTTCCTGTAAATATATTTACAGGGATAAAATACTGGGGATTAGAATTCTAGATTTTTGTTGAAGATGCTTTACAAAGAATTTAAAAAGTATCTCTAAAATGAAAATTAGAAGCTGCTGTTTTCCAGTTCTGGATGTTCACTTGGCTATCTGGAAACTAGATAAAGTGTCTGGTTGATTTATGCCTCAAAGACAGACTTGAGGTTTTGGCTGCAGGCTAAATAAATCTGTATGTTCTTATTATTATCATTAATTGTCATTGTCTGTTGCTTTGTGATTCTTGAGTTAAAGCAAACCATGAGTTCAGCTAATGTAGTCTCATCTATACCAGAATAATGTAATACATTCCATTGCTGAATTACATTCCTTTTTTATTCGGTCTACAATAAATAATTTTTATATGATATGAATGTATTACTTAAGAGAGGAAGTTGGGATAGACACTGAATAATAACAGAAATGTAGAAAGGAATAAAGGAAAGGTGCAACTACTTGAGCTGAAAGAAACAGCTATTGACTTCAGTTAAGGATCCTAATAGGAATCCTGAAGGTCTGATCTTGGCACTGATTTCCCTGATATTCATCATTTAGTATTTTCATTAATAACTACAGTACAGAAATCAGGAGGTTGTTCGCTAAACTGCTGATGACATAGAGGTGGCAGTTGTCATCATGGAGAAGCATTAGAAGAAAATATAGGAAGAACTGGTTGACCAGGAAGCCAAAAGAGCTAGAAACATGAGGAAATAGACTAGTACTGAGGTCAAGGAAGGTGGAGGCTAGCAACAAGAAGTTTTGCAAATGGTTGTTGCTGTAAGATAAAGACCCAGATCATGTGTGTTAGACAAACCCAGGATGAACTTCAGTTGACAAAGTACATACTGCTGTGAAAAAAGACATTGCAGTTATCATATGCATGCATCTGATGACATTTCCAGTAAAGAAGACCAATACTGAGTGAAGCACTGATGAGAGCTATCTAAGGAGTATAATATATGTCTGTCAGAATGTTTTATGTCTTCCACAGTTGACTGCTTCTTTCCATTAGCTATACAGATAAAGCTTTCAGTGAATGAAGACCTAACTTTCAGACCATTTTGCTGAGATCAATCCCACCCCTTGTTTCTCAGTGGCTGCTTAACAATACAGGGAAAACTACCTTTCCATCTGAAAAACAGTGTTGGTGTAACAGCAAATAGTTTTAAACTGTCCTTAAAATAATGAGGCTCAGAATCTGAAGAAGTTGTAAAGACATCCCAGGAGTGAGAATTTGAACAGTATGCACAGTAGAAGTGTAGGGAGTCAGCAACTTAATCTTAGGAGGGTATTTCATGAGTTTGTGAGTAGATGCTTATTGCTATATAATTGACCCATGATAGTAGGGTCAGGAGTCAATAGCTCTTTCATTCTACATTCTCTGTTTCTCTCTTTGGAACAGAATTGTTACTAAACATATTTGTTGGTTATTAATTATTAATTGTTTACATGTCGATTGTGAGATTCTTTTTTAATACTGTATGAACATCCTTAAGTTTTATAGGTTTTCTAGCTGAACAATGTGTTCATTGACTGTGTCTGTAAGCACGTATCATTCTTCCTCAAAAGCTGTTGCCATTTGACATAAATAATTCACATGTATCCACAAATGTTCCATTTTTTATAATGAAATGTGATGGTCAAGCACGCACAATTTTTTCTCAGCTTCATGCAGATAAAAATTTCCTGATCTTGAAGGAAACAATCCTTTTTTTGTGTGTCTGGAAATATTCATACTTTCATGTGGAAGCTATCAAAAATATATGATTCCACATACCAACATTTATACTCTTGTATTAGCTTTCCTTTAGTTTACAAGAGACAGAAGATAACTATAATACACAAAGTATGCCACAAGGCAGTGCATAATGAAACTACAACAGATATGACATACTTTATCCTAAGGTACATGTACATATTGCCAGAGAAATGTAAATGGAAATCTTATCCAGTGAGAAGGTTGCAACTTTAGTGGAATTGACTTGATAAAAATGTTGGGTTTAGCCTTTTGAAAGCTGAACATCTAGAGTAAACCAGTGATCTTGGCTTCTTTTTTATATACAGTAGAAATAGATAAGTATTTCCAGGAGGTGATTCATTCCACCTATCTGAGGAATTTACTAAAAGTATTTGCTCTCTGGGGATGCCAGTCGTTTTCCAGAGGGAGATACAATGTGATGCTGTTTTATGTATTGACTTATTTCTATTAAGATAACATAAAGCAAAGTGAAATCTATCTGGCAGTAAAAAAGCCTTTCCTTTTGTTCCCTACACTAGCCCAGAGCTATTGAATTTTATTTCTGTAACCACAGGTAAGAACAGGCACATAGACTGCGTCACCCTCATTGCTTGTCCAAACTTTTTTGGTTATTCAGCAGCCTGCCCAGTGCTTGACTGAGTACCTTGTTCTGCCTGTGCTGCTAGGTTTTAAATTCCTGTTTCTGTTACTTCAAATCCTGTTTGCAGGTCAAAAGGACAAGTAGCCCAACAGATCCAAGAAAACACCTTCTTTCTAGGACAAGTAGTTGAATGCAATATATCATCAAATCATCAGATTTCCAGATCAATATTGGAGGCCTTTGATTTCTGAAAAAAGCAGCATAATTTGAGGGATGCTTGCCTGTCTGGTAAGAATATAATTGATAAGGGTTTGCAATTTCTAGCATCATCACTTGAAACAATTTATAACATGTTGACAAAATAGTTCAAAATTTTGATGGTTACTAAAAAATCCACTGCTTGGCTTCTAGCATCCTAGGATAACTCTGTTTGACAACATACTTTTATTCAAACACAACTGAAGCTCTTTTGGGGCTCAGAAAGGCCTCAAGTGCAAGGGGAAGTTTATGCTTGAATGGTTCTGTTAGAAAGGTTAATTGGGCAGGTTGGGCTATAATGAAATATCTGGTAGGCAAAAAAAAAACCAGTTTACAGTTCAGTAATTGCAGAAGGCTTCATTCTTGATATTTTGTTCTGGAACAGTGTAATCACCCATTTCTGTGCTTTTCTTTCAGTTTTCAGCTTGAGTAGCTAGAATAAAACCCTTGACTAGTTTTGTAGCTCAATTAAAATTTCAGAGTCAATCAGGGTCATGTAATACCAATGTAAATGGCTGACTGGAAAGTGGGTGAATAAGGACAGTATAAAACATCTTGTTCCAGAATATTCTAGGAGTGTGAAAGGGAATCAAAGACAGGGGGGAAATTACCTTGTAACAGTTTCTGCTTGGATCACATTACTGTGATAAGAAATACCATCATGATAGCTGCCATAGAGTAACTATGTAGGGAGATTAACAGACTCATTGTGCCTTGAAGGCTGCAATTTAAAAAGTAAGGCTCTTCATTTTGAAACCTATCACATTTAAACACTGATCAGGATATACTTTCTGAGTAAAAGATTAAGACTTCATCTATCAAAAAGACTTTTCCATTCTTCTTGCTGCGGCAGTGGGATAGCATAGCTGATGGAAGAGGAAATGACCATTCTGAAGTGTACCTATAACATCTGATTATTACATTTCAGTAGCTGATATTTTTTGATGAATGCCTGAACATGCAGAAGAGAGAGGTTCCCCCCCCCTCCCCCCCCCCAACACACACACAACAGCTGTGCCTTTTGAATCACACAGATTGGCTGAGAGGAGGTGACACTCCATAGTCCAAACATCATTCAGCACCGGCTGAGCTCACTAGAATGCAAATGCATCGTCTTGATAGTCCTGCTTGAAAGACATCTCTAGTCACAGCACAGATATAAAGAACTAGGGCAGAGTATGACAGATTGCAGTTGTTGTGGAGAAAAAGACACTATTCCTGGAAATATTTAAGTCTACAGCAGAAGCAACCACCACCATAAGAAATCCCAATTGTACTGGAATAAAAAGTAGGCCCAGGAACAATTATAGCAAATCTTTGATAATGCACAGTGAATTAATTGCTGTTTTGATGCTAATAATCTGTATTGCTTTCTGTGCAGTCACAAACATAAACCAGAGTGGAGGAAATGTTGGCTCTTCTACTTGAATGATTTGTGTTTCTATAGCCTGCTATGATGATGACACAAAAGATTTATGTGTCTGGGATGTTTCTCAAAAATCCAGTCTAATATCTGAAATGACCTAGGTAAATTTCTATTACAAAGTTTCTCTGATCTGGGGTATCTTCTATTTCCCTCCCTCAGGGTGGTATGTAGGTAACTCTGGTCCTCTTATTCATCCTATAGCAAAGAGAGAGCAGTTTAGGAAAACGGAAAGGACTGTCTGGACTCTCAGGGTTATAACTACACTGATATAATATACTATATGATAATAAGGTAAGCTTGTCTCATGTACACATGACTAAATTATATTCCTCCATAACAGGGTGATCTCATAGATATTGCCTATTGGGAACAGTCTGTAGCTTACATTATCCCTCTGTGTTCCTAAGTATCCTCCAAGGCTAACTCAGGAAAAGTCATTTTGGAATAAGAAAGAACCTTGTCAGAGACCGTGACAGAAATTTAACTTATGGTCATTTGCATATCAGCACTTAAGTCTGTGCACAGGCTCTGTGAAGTATTCTTATAAAGTCCTATTGCTGAAAAAAAAAAACTCAGGCAGTGCTACACAGCAGCAGTTTTCATCCTCATCGAAACTTTTATATCTTTCAGAGTTGAAAGTAGCTGTAGATGGCTTTTGCAAAGCAACGTGGCAATGTGGGCTTTGCCAGGTACAAAACTTGTAATAACAGAAAAGAGGTTGTATGTCTTGCTCCCTTTTCATCTGTGTAATTCAGCTTGTGGGTACATGTGAAACCTATTAAACTGCTGTGGTGAAGGCATTCACATCTCTGGTGCATGCTCACCAGAAGTGGTATGCATATGGATAAGGAATTCCAGTAACTCTCTTTCTCCTTATTCATTGACTTCCACTCTGATAGGAATTATTGATTAAAAGGAAAGGGTTTCTTTGGAACGTGCCACACACAGAGTTAATCTCCTTTTCATTGGGAACTGCACTATTCCACCAGCCAAAACCACTTCCCATAGCCTTCTGTGTCTATCAATAGCAGTGCTGTCAAAAAAGCACAGCTACCTTGATGGACCATTGAGTAGCTGATAGGGTTAGCCCTGATTTGTTGATGGCTTTGAAGAAAACTCATTAAAAATTAAATGAGGTAGAAGATAAGGCAAGGTTTTACAGGGCCTTGGGCGATATGGTCTAGTGGAAGGTGCCCCTGGCCATGGCAGGGGGTTTGGAACTAGATGATCTTAAAATCCTTTCCTACCCAAACCATTCTATGATTTTGTGATTCTATATGGAGTGACTACACGGTAGTAGGTTTAGTAGCAGTAGGAAGAAGTGGATTTAAAGGCTGTTTTGTTAGAAACATTATAGAGCGGAACAGGACTATTTGGTGCTTTTCTTCTGCGTCACATCATAGCTATGTGCCTGTCTTTTGAAAGGAAGTAAATTTTCCCCATTTCATGCTCTGTATGTTTCTATAGGATTCATATATTCAAATTCTCATTCTATATTGCCTTCTGTTAACCCACTGAATCATTGGCTATCTCTTTTCAGACACAGTGAGCTCTATCACACATAACATGAATAATTCCTTTCTAACTCAAATCTGATGCTTTTTCCTAATGGCTCTTTTTCTTTTGAAGCAACAGTTACTTGCCCTGCCTTATCATGGGTGTCTTCTGATTCTTGTTTTGCCTAAAATATATACTGTCCACACATATCTTGGTGTTCATGAAATGTCTGTGAGTAGAAGGTATCTCTGGAAATTGAGTAGTGCAACACCTGCTCAGTGAAGTGTCAGCTAAAGCAGGCTGCCCAGTACGGTGTTCACCTAGGGTTTGAATAGCCACAATGACAGAGACTCCACAAGCTCTCTGGGCACCCTGTTCCCAGTCATGCTGACCATAATGGATATTTTTTTTTAATGTTTAAATAGAATTTCCTGTTTTTCAGTTTGTAACCATTGCCTCTTCTCCTGTCAGTGAGCACCTTGGAATCTGGCCTCATCTAAAGAACTACCCTTTTCTCCCCAAACAGGCAACTATATAAAAGGTTAAGATCCCCCTGAGCCTTCTCTTTTATAGACTGAACAGCCCTAGACATCTTTGACACTTCCTATATGGCAGATGCTCCAGTTGCTTTATGTTTTTCATGTCCCTTCCCTGGATTCACTTGAGTATGTCTATCTCTCTTGTATACATGCACTGCATCAACCAGGTGCATGAGCTATCCCATCACATTTCCCTGATCCTAGTGAGTTCATAGCCCTGTAACTGCATGTAGACATCTAATTCCTCTTATTTGTTCCCCATGCTGCAAATATCAGTGTGAAGCACTTCAGAGAGGTACCTTTTGTGCTGATTTCCCAAGAAAAGTTTTCATCATTATGCTGGTCTCTCAGCAATCCTTTATTTATGCACATATACTTGGGGTGGGCACATTTATGCCATGGATTTTTGATTACAGGATCTTCCCTGTCCACATCTGCACCTTCTACCTGCCAACCCAATCTGCACTGCTTGAGTACCCTCAGCCTTCCTAGAAGAATGAAATTTTGGAAGGTTCTGTTTCCTTTTTTATTAATTTTGAAGAACTCTTAAAGATTCCACATATAATGGAGATCCTCTCAAATGCAGCTGTTCATTCAGTAAAATCCCATTTAATAATATGGTCTAATCACTGTCTGTAAAGTTCTAAGAGACTTCAAAAGTCATCTGGACACACTAAGAAATAGCACAGGATGATGGAAGAGCATTTCAGAGTGCCAGGAGACATACGTTGAAGGTTAGAGAACCTCTAGAAACTATGGAAAATCATTGCCTGTCATGCATTTTATATTTTCTGTGATGGAATATGATTTTGGGAAATAAATTCAGAAAACTAAGAGAGCATATTACATTTTCAGAGTGATCTCTGATGTCTTAATTCTTCTGTGACATAAATGGATGAGTTTATTCTGTTTCAACATCAACATCAACCCTGTATTTCAGTGATCATTTGGAAACAAATTTGTTTTGGTTCAAATATTACATGAATTTAATGACTATTCCCTCCACTGTCTTTCCCTTTTTCTTGTAATGACAAACACCATGCGCCCCTGGGCATCATACATCTCAGTTCAAGTGCTGCAGTAGGAAACCTTATTTGAAACAGAAACCATGTCATATTTGGTCAGGGAAGTGATGTTCTACAGCATTTATGTGGCCCTGGCTGTAATGAAAGAAAGGGACTTCAAAGTAGCTGAGGCTTTTGGAGCTTGCTAAACAGTCAAAAGTATGGCCATTGTAGGCACGCGAACTTGCAGTCACCTTTTTTCTTATTGGCAGGCAGAGATCCTCTGGAGAGCAATAACAAGATAAAGCCTCTCTGATTCTGTTGTGAATACTTTGCTGAGGGTGGTAGTGACAAGATCAAACACCATTTTGACACTAATTGTAAGTATGCTGAGTCTCACTAAGTTGTACAAATACACTAGTGGTCTTATACTACCGGCCTCCAGATCAGAACAAAATACTGAACGAGATCAAAGAGGTGACAGAATCTACTGAAATAATAAGAATGAATGACGATAAATACCCACAAAGAGCCTGGTCAAATATCACAACAGGACAGGTTTAAGGAAAAAATTCTTAACACTTTAAATGAGCATGACCTGGAACAGCTGCTTTGTCCTATGATATCCAAGGAGAGATGTTTTCTTTAGTTTAGTCCCTTCTGCCTCACACTATAAAAAAATGCAGAGGCAAAATTCTTGATATGAGAAATCAAAACTATATTCAATATTATTGAAATATGTTAGTGTGCAACTCAGGTTTAGAAAGGGGAGACCACATAAACATGGAAAGTTATTTTGAAAGTGTTGAAATAAGATCCCTCCAACACAGTGCAGATGCAGCATGAGCAAAACTTAATGAGTACTGCATTGTACATGACAAGGCTATGGGTGTGTGTGCAACTATGTACACATTTCTAGCAGCAGCTGTTTTCAGACATTATTGGAAGGAAAACCCATTGAATTCATCTGTCTTCTTTATACTTTTCAGAAATTACTTAGCTGTTTCCATTGGGTGCATTCATCATATTACATATCAAGTACCAGTCAGAGCTGATATTGAGTTACCCCAGTATCCAGAAACCAAGGAGAGATGCGTTCACCTTAGTCATATTAATTCCAGGCAGTAGCTCAATCCATATCTAATAAAATTAAATTGCCAAGAAACTTTCTGATTAAAGATAATTAATATGCACAGTGCTTCTGCACAGTAGGGAGGAGTGAACAATTCCAATATTTTGATAATTTCTGGGCCCACCAGACAAGACACTTATAATAACACACACACAGAGGAAGGAATGCAACACTACACAGTACCACTGCAAGGGGGAATGATAATGTCAGAGCCAAAATATTTAGGAAAGACCCTTGCTAAACATTCTTATCAAGGCAACACCTGAAATGAAACTAATGTAAAGGGACCTTAAACAGGAGAAGTTTAGGTTGGATATGAGGAAGAAATTCTTTACTGTAAGGGTGGTGAGGCACTGGAATGGGTTGCCCAGGGAAGCTGTGAATGCTCCATCGCTGGCAGTGTTCAAGGCTGGATTGGTCATAGCCTTGGGTGACATGGTTTAGTGGGAGGTGTCCCTGCCCCTGGCAGGGGGGTTGGAGCTAGATGATCTTAAGGTCCTTTCCAACCCTATCCTATGATTCTATTATCTAAGCGAGACGGCTAAATGCTCACTCAAGATCCAGGTTCTACATTTGTGCTAATTATTGAGCTATTGTTTGTCTATTCACTGGTTTCAATATTGAAATATTTGCAGCACCCTACTGGGACACAAATACTATGTTGAAGTGATGTTGGTAGCTTGCATGTAGAAGACGTACATAGGGAACTGGAAGCATTAGTGTGTGTGTTAGATGAAGGACTAATGTCAGTGCAATGAAAATTCGTGGAATACATATGTCCTCTAACAACAATAAAAAAAAAAAAAAGGAGAGAGAGAAAAAAAAAAAAGACAAATTAAGCTGCCAAAGACATCAACAAAAGAGGTCTATAAAACAAGAGTTTGACCACAGTGGCAGATACTCAAGGTGTGCGTTGACAGTCTCCCATTGTGGATGTGCTCCCTGTGTGTCTCTGCCCTGTTTCTATCACTGTTTCAAAAAGAAAAGATTATTGCTTGCTAGAAGTTTCTTTCTCTACTCACAGTCTGCATCTTATGCACAAAAGCCATAACTCAGGTACCAGTAAGCAGGAGCATTTTATTGATATTTGTGGACACAATTGTTAAAACTGAATATAGCAGCCTGTTGAATGAAAAAATAAATCAAACAACTGGTACTACGAGCATTCAAAATGCGCTCCATCAAGAGCCCTGAAAGTAACAGAACATGTTTTTCCAAGTAAGTGGCTTCTTTTACAGAGTTAAGTAGGATTTTTTCTGTCGTTTTTTTTGCATTCATGGGAGTGATGATGCTTCTCTTTGTGTCTAATTTAACACATGGACATTCCAACTAGTTTTCACTGAATGCTCCGTACAGCCCTGTGGATTATGCATTTGGCTTTGCTTCAGGAATCTATGAATACAAAGCCTGTTGAGTATGTGATTTTATTCAAATCTCTATCCATACTTATTTGTTTCATCTGAGCACTGAAATGGATGAATGCATTCTTGTTATATAATTATGCTACTATCAAACCACTGCCCCGAGGAAACTGTGATATCTGATAAAAAAAACATTTGACATCAATAAAAAAACAAGTTAGAAAATCTTTGGCCATACAAAAGGTGTGATAGCTAGAAAAAGAGCCAGCTCACAAAAGGGTTAGTGATTCACCCAGCCAAGTTAAACAAGACACAATTGGGGCTAATCGACTTCCCTCCTTCGACCTCCCAAGTATGAGTTTATGAATGCCTGGAAAGCTAAATTAACCTCAATTGTGTCTTGTTTAACTTGGCTATTTAAGCTAAATGGATAACCCTTTTGTGACTTGGCTCTTCTTGTAGATCTCACACCTTTGGATAATTAACATTCCCTCTCTGCCACCTTTCTAAATCAATTTTTGCTTCAGTTTACATGTTTTGTTTTGAGGTGGAAGAAAAAGCAAAACTCTACAGTTTTGAGCAGACAAGCTCCTCACTGAATAAAGCAAACAAGAAACATGAAAGTACATTAGAAATAATTAAAAGGTATCAATTTGCAGTAGGAATTCAAGCATGCTATGGGGATTGCGTCAAGAAACTGCTGTGAGATACAGTAGGTAAGGCATAACTCTAATATGAAAGAAAAAAATCTTTTATATATTTATCAGATAGCACACTATATTAAGCTACTCAATTTACATTGTTGTAACTAAATCAAAACTTTTACTACTAAGCATGTATGAAGCTGTTCCCTCTGACTTCAGCAGATGTTATTAGGCATTCAAAGTATACCAGAATAAGATTATACCTAAAATGTAAAATATGGGTGTAACAGTCTTGTGTAGGTAGGCCCTCACTTTTCAGAAACTTGTTTTTTTGTTTGTTTTTTTTTTTACAGTATTACCTTTAGGAGTAGGCTCAGTGTTGTGGTTTCGTATAAAATGAAGATAACTGTGAAAATTAGGTTGTTGTCATGATCTGCTGGTAGAATTAGAGGGCAGCTCCTGTCAAGCTTATAGTATGAAAATACAGAAAAAGTTTCAACAAAAAGCATTTAATGGATTTTATCTGTGGAATTTTCTCTGTCAGCATCTGAAAAGCTGCAATGTTCCCTGACGTTGTAAGGCATCTGAATGAACAACATGCCTGTAGCAAAAAAAGCATCTGGAGATGGTTGTCTAAAGTAAAGAGGCAAATCTCTGTCTAAGGGTGCTTCTCATACTCCTGTGTCTATGGAGCAAGCCTAGCTTCAATGGATCAGGTTATTGAAATAAATCTAGACTTAAGTGCTCAAGAAGGGCCACACATCAGCATTCCTGAAATTACACCTGCCTAATAGAATCAGATCCATAAAGCCTAAAGAAGATGGATATATGAAATTAATATAGGATATGTTAGCAGAATATTCTTCTGTGATTTATTTAATGATAACCATGATCCCTGGAACACACATCTTTGTAAAACCTGGGAATGCTGAAGTCTAAGAACTCAAAGCTGACTGTTGACAGTTTTTAATAATCGAACATAGCACAGAAGGTCTTTTTGTCTAAGGAGCTTTTATATAAGGATGTTGCATTTTTTGTTTGTGAAATCATCAACACCAAGGGAATAACTAATATATTGTTAGTTCTTCACATACCATCTAATTAATATAGATGTCTATATGTGTAAAACTTCATAAGAAATAAAAAAGTACATTACATTATTATTATTACATTATAAAGAAGTAACACAGGCATGTTCATATACTTCTTTCAGAGGGTCTTTGCATTTGTACTGAAGACTCTTCTGAAGATTTCCTTGCAATTTATTAAAAATCAAGTCCACAATATTAATAGCAAATATAGAGAAAAGGTATCTACTAACATAAAGGATTGTTCATAATACAGCGCATAGGAAAACAGATGTGCGCTTGGAAAAAGAGAAGCAAGAAATCAGAAGAGGTTATCAATGTGAAGGGATTCAGAGTGGGGCCTGTGTGTTTCTCCATTTGACTGGTTTTGTAATCAGTCAGTTTTCTAAGAATGTCCAGTTCCTGATTAGGAACTGAGATTATCTCAGCTTTCTAGTGTTCAAGCCCCAGCACTGCTAATGCTGACTTGATTGACCTCATGAAGAGGCGAACTGCTTCCATCAGTTCTACCCATTGACCACCTCAGAATTGGGTATGCAAACAGTGGACATCCACCTTTGGTCAGGTGAATGCCATGACTTTCAGAACTTTAGAGGAGTAAAACTGATATTAACAGCACCAGCTTAACCAGGTTAGCAGGTTGCAATTAGTTTCTGTAAGTCAGAAAAGTTAATTAGTTCTTTCTATGCTAGGGTTTGTCAATAGTTTCCTTGTGTATTAAGCAAAGTAGTATGATGATAACTAGAACTTGTAGTGTCTCAGCTCAGCTTAAATTGCATAGGTATATTAGAGAGAAACGTATTCCTTCAGTGACCTTTACAATACTGAAATTTCTGTACTGATTAAATATTAACTCATCATTTTGTCCACTCAAGATATTTTGCACTTCAAGAGAGAGAGAAAACATTGAATCCAAACTGTCTTGATTTTCAGGACAGGCAAAGTCTCAAATTCTGTCTGGAGCTGGCTTTTAAATAGTCCTCATACAAATGGAATAAGGAGTCTAAATTGCATTTTCAGACTCTAGAGTATCCAAAGTAGGAAAATTCATGTTCAGAGCTTACAGTCTGAGGCCCTTTCAATTTAAATGGAAAGCTTTCCAGTACTAACTGAAGATTAAAAAAAAAAAAGAAGCAAGCAATTTCTTTGGAAAGTAAAGCTGCCTTGATATCTCATGTCATCCCACCTCTTTTGAGTGAAATGCATTCTGAAAGCACATGCAAGTCTTAATCAGAGAGCTTGTGCTGGAAGTCAGCTTGCCAAGTGTCCCACTGTTCAGTTTATGTGTCCACAGTTAAAATAAAGGCAGAGAGTGAATTATGAAAAGAAAAATCTTATTTTTGAACTTTCTCCAACAATTGCTGCAGAATTGGTTTTAATTTTTTGGAAGTTTTATATTGAAGAGTAGTCAGTGAAAATTATTATTCGTAATGGGTTTTTCAAATTTTACTTCCCCAGGGTCTCGTAGTTCAGGAGCCCTCTCCCTTCCATCTTATCCTATTCCAGTTACCAAGCACTTTCCCCTCATGAATATAATGATTATCAACTTATTTTTCACTTAAGAGGAGAGGAGGAGGGGGAATTTAAACTGCCTGCCTGACAATGTTTTCAAATGGTGTTGAAATGTCTTCTTCATATCTGAAAAGAACATGGTTATTAGCACTGAATCTGACAGACACGATTTCTGAATATTTTTGTGGCATTAATTTAAATTAATGTAATGTTTGAAAACATTTCAGCCCCTCAAACAGCTGATGCAGCTTAGATTCAATTATAACAAATTGCAACACACTGTCAAGTCTTTTTACCAAGTCATTAGTCAGGGATTTTGAATGCGTGGCCTCCGAACGGAGTTCGGCTGGCTGACAGCTCTAATTGTTGGGAACTGCTAAAGGATTGCTAATGAACTGGGGGATCTGTTGGGCCTGTAGCTTTCTTCAAGGATGAAATTTTTGAAAACTTTCACAAGATCAAAGCGGCATAACACGGGCCATTTGCTAAATTGTCAGCAGTAGAGTGAAGCAGTCTCAGTCCCAGCTTTAAAGCTCAAGCTTCAGTAGAAAACACCACGTGACTCCTGCCCCTGAGCTTTTTTTATGTGTCAGTAAAACCATACCAAGAAACAATGACTTGAAGAAAGAGCCCCAGAGCTACCATAGCCACTATGGCTTAATTAGGAGGAGCAGAACAGGAGACAACATTTCTCCGTACTTAGTGGGTACAAGAAGGATGAAATGTCCAGCACTGTTACAACCAGCCCCACAGTTACTTACATTGCAGCTTCTAAACTTATTAATGGTCAGAGGCACATATGATAGCACAGAAGCAACAGGAAGGTTTCTCTTCTCTTTCCCCCAAAAGACTGGCAGTGGAGTTGTCAGGACCCAAGGAGAGGCTGACCTCACCAAAGACTTTGCTATCAACTTCAGAGAAATCAGGCTATCCCCTCCAGCACCTGCTCCAGTGCCCAAAGAAGGCAGTGGGAACATTCCCACTAAACTTTGTTGGAGACTGGATCCAGCCCTAGTGTAGTCAGGCAGAAATACACAGCCAATGAATAGTTCCCAGCTGCTGTTGCTGAGCAAATGTGTTGCCTCACATTACTCTGTGGCAGAAAGCCTGTGCAGTAAAGGGAAACTTTTAAACCAATCTTAAAAGAAAGGTATGAAAACGTGTCTCCATCATTCCCATCTGGTTTATATTTTCCTTTCATATTCAAGTCTTATTTAGGTCTGCTCATTTTTCCTGTTTTTATTTTTTTTTACTCACTCTTATTGAAATTTACTATGGTATCCTTTTACCAAAAGAAAATAATGCCTGCTGAACTACAGTAACATCGGTCAATTACCCAAATGTCTTAATATGGATGTCTGACAGTGGGGGAAGAATGTTTGAAATAAGATTTACATTATTACTTCTCTAAATTAACACTTCAACAGGACTCTAGGAAAAACAAACTCTTTCCTCTTCACACTGTGTAGGTACAGTACCAAGCTGATGTTGTCCTCCCCAAGACAACTTCTGTGTTTAAAAAAACAACACTGAAGGGCATATATTGAAAAAATTTTGAACTGCCTGAAATGGCCCCTGTGATTTGGAACATCATTACAGTGTGGGGCGTCTTTGGTATGAATTTTGTATCTCACACATCCTTCTAAAACTTATTTAGCATCTCTATCACACTCCCTCTCTCCTTCTACCAGATATACATCAGCTATATGAACCTACTGAAGCAAATATTGCTTAGTCTTTCTGTAAGGCTTCTATAGGCTCTGGTCAGCAGATGTGGAAGAGATTTCCTTGCAAAAACTTGTCTGGGAGATATGAGCAATTTATACCTGTTCACTGTTACAACTTTCATTTATAGTCAAATATTCAACATGGAGCTAGGGTTTATTTGCTTGTTTTAATGGAATTCTTAAATTAGACATTTATAGAGAAAAAGTTTATCAGCCTGCAAGAGATTTGCAGTAGTATAATAATCGCCATCTGTTTCAACAGGTAACCAAGGAAAATAATACCAATCAATTGTCCATGAAGACATCTCCACAAAAGATCTAACACTCCTTGGTTTAGCATTAAATACAACAATAGCCATAGATCCTGAGTTGCATCTTAGCTGAAAACTTAAAACCCCAAACTAAATTGAAACATGACTTAGTTTTCACTAGAAAAACCCATACGGGTGGCTTTCATCTCTCCTAATTTTAGTTATATAGACTGAGCTAGACTGATCCTAGAATCACTAAGATTCTCTCTGTACATGGTGTGTGAATCACACTATTTGTCTTGGACACATATCTTGTGACCAAAGAGATGATGTGGTAGAGCATCTTTCTTACGTAGCTGGCTCTAGAGGGAGCCCAAATGACAAAATTGGACTGCACACCCAATTTTTAGAGTTGAAGCTAGGGCAGAGAAAATCCAAGTGAGAGTGCTTAATGATCTGCTTTTTGACAAGTCCCAAACTGATGAAGTCTTGACAGTGCTGAGCTGCATGTTACCGTTGTCAGCAGAGGACAACTTGTGGGAACTCACTGACAACACAGGACTCAGCCAATATTTGCTGGTGGCAGTTTACACACTGGTTCTGAAATGTGTATGACCTAGCCTACAACACAGTGTATTCCATCCCCATGCTTACTGAGAAGTCATTCAGTTCAGCTGACAGCAAGACACTGCTGATGTATGTGGAAGTACAATGAAGTGAAAACAAATCCAAATCAGAATTGCAACAGGGTGCATGCCCCTGCCTCCGAAAAAAAAAAGTTTCATACTGATAGCTAGGACATAAACATCAGATTCTTTTCCTGGGTTTTTCATGCCAGTCAGGAAAGGTGAGTAAATCTTGCAAATATGAAGTGCTGAACACTGCAGCAAACACGGGCTTTGTTGTTGGAGCATTGAACTGGCATGCATGTCTACTTGAGGGTGATTGTAAGACTTGCCTTCCAAGAGAAGATTCTCTAGTTAACTCACTCTCATGGATTCTTTTTTTATATCAGGCAGCTTCTGTCCATGTTGCATAAAGAGAGACAGAAAGATTATTACCTTTGCTGTAAATCACAGCCTGGGAGCCAGGACATTTCACTTCTAGTCTATGATCTGGTAAATGCTTGCTATGCAATATGTGACAAAGGAACAGTTTCACCATAATTCTACTGGAAAGGATTCATGCATGTGAGTTCAAAATGAAGCCTAGATTTTAGAAATTAGCTGTCAGGGTCTGCTTTGTTCTAAACCAGACTTCTCTCTGTAGCTATCCTGAGTAGCTTAGGTAGCTTTGGCAGACTGGCTGCATTTTGCAGATCCTGGTTAGGGATTTCTCAGTCTTTCTGAAGCCTGTGTAGAGAATCCATAGGCCTAATCCAGAACTCTAAATTACTTGAGTGACCAAAGACCTGACCATTACTGCAGTGCAAGTGCTACAGTAACTGACTTCTCCTATGGATCTAGTCTCAATGGGTAGCTACTCTGCTGTGTGTAAGCCATTATGCTCTTGGGGCCCACCGCCTTCTGCCTGGTTTGTTGGGCCAGCTCCCTCAGCTCTCTGAAAGAAAACACAGACATTCTTTGGAAGACAGCTCGCTCCCCTGGAAAGCAAGTTAGCCAGGCTGGCAGCAGCTTTGCCTTCTCCTTGTCAAAACACTCCAACAGTGTTTCAGGGGAATCTGTGCTGACCCCAGCCATGTGCTTCCTTGGCTACACTTAGGACATGCTACACGTGCCCTCAGTTTCAAGCTATAAAACATCATTTTGGCAGTCTGCAGCATAGTCCTTCATTATTTCAGACACTGTGAACTAACTAATCACATAAAAAATAAGAATCATGGAACCATGAAGAACTATAGGACCAAGCACTATGTAATAACAGTGCAGCTCTGGAGAAGGTTGATCCTGAGCAGCCTGCTCACAAGCCACTGTATGCCACATGGCTTCAGGTGCAGAGGTGACTCCCTATCTCTTTTTTTATTTTCTGGTATAGATGTATTTTTGCAATGTTTGTAATGTGGGGTACATGCAGTTCATAATGTTGCTTGAGCTGCTTCTCCTTAGCTGAAAAATAGGGATGGCTATGCTTCCTTACATCCTATATAGATGCTGTGCCAAAATACTTAATAAGTAACACTTCACAAAAATTAAGCACAAGGATTGCAACATTATGGAAGGCAGACACTTGTTTGGGCCAGCAGCTGCTGATGAATAGCTTGCATTGGAAGGGGGTTATGGCATGAGTCTTGATGCCTACTCAAAAGTTGTTACTTCTACCTGAATCATACAGCTCCAGTGGCACCTGGATCAAGACCTCAACTTCAGTAGTCGGTCAGAACAATGTTTAGTAAGAGCTTTCCTTTCTGGTTTTTACTGTTTCTCTTTTGCTTCTTCACAGAAGAACTGTTTACAGAAACTGTGGTTTACCAACTGTTATAAAGTGTTACCTCTTGTATTTAATTCCAATTTACTAATAAAAAAAATCCTTTCTGTCAGGAAAAAGCAATTTCCCTCTATCTGTGTCTTGAAACATAAGAAAACAAAACAGATGCTTGTTGCATTTAATAAAGAACATGCATATGCATTGAAAAAAACTTCTATCTTATTTTTGTGATGCCAATATTTAATTATGTTCATTTTGCATTTGTAATTAGAGGGCAGAACAGATGGTGAAGGCACAAAGTAAAGTGTCCATTCATATAACCTGCCAAGAAAATCATGTGTACAGAGCCAGATCTAAGCTCTACTGAATCCAGTATGAGCTTATCTATTGAATATCGGGGATCTTGAAGAGGCAACAGAGCAGTAACCTTTTTTTTCTTATGTGTGCATACTGAATATATTTCTCTCAGGATTGGATTGCATCATCTAATTATTATGCAAATTTTGGTTCACTTTGATGTGAGTTACCTTATTTTTTGCTTGCTCTCTTGTCAATAAAAATAAATTGTTTCTGAAAAATTAATTTTGATTTTGAACTTTAGTTGGGAAAAATGGCACACTGGATATTGTGTTTTAACAACAACAATTTTTTTCAGTTAACAGCATAAGTCACACAGGCAGCCAGATAAAACTTATTTAGATAATTTTCAATACCACTGAAAAGTGGAAGCTCAAACAAATCAAGACTTGTGTCCTGTGTTTCAGTCAAAGATGCATAAACCAAATCATTGTACTTACTCATTTTGCAAATTATGTATATTTTTATTTCACATTCAAAGTAGTGGCTTTAAAAAAAAAAATAAATTAATTTTAACCAAAGAATTTTAAATAGATAAAATAAGCATAAATAAATAGTAAATTAAAAATGTCAATTTTAGGCAAATGAAACATTTTCATTGATCAAACCTGAATTTGTTTGTGTGTGTGTAACTGAAACTTTTTAAAGTATGTATGATTCATCATTTGTCTGGCAACAGTCACAGCGATTTTTTTCCTGATCTCTGAGCAGGAAATGGATGTTCTTAATCAATATGTCATGAACTTTGCCTATATAAATGGCACTGCTGAGACTGGCAGTAGAATAGTCAAGCATGTCAACAAATTTAAGACAGTGTACAGAAGAAACTATTATTTGAGGGCTTAAAACCAGGCTTACAGTAAACTAATCAAGAAGCTTGCTCTGTTTTGCTCACAAAAAAGATCAAGAGGTGATTTGATTGTAAGTACTTTCACAGGGATTACTGGCATAGAAAGTTATTAACAAGAGCTAATAATGGGAAATTAAAGCCTGACAAATTTATATTAAAAGTAAGAAACTTTTCTAACACAGAGGGTAATTAAGTATTTGAAGAGCCTACCAGTAGCAGTACATTGTCCTCTGCCTCTTGAAGTCACCTAATCAAGAATGAACTGAGGATGTAATTTAATACAATAGTTTCTAGTCATCTTTGATTTGTAGTGGAAGGAGAAGAAAGAATCAATCCCCATATAGTGAATTTAAGTCTATTGAAAATACGTTTTCTTTTCTCAATAATCTTTTGCAGATCCTCTTAAAAGGAGTCTGCCACTTTGAGTCGAGCACAAATTATTAGGCTTAACTCAGGGGAAACTGACTGTACAGATGTTCTGAGTAGGTGGTCTCCTGGAGCTCTCTGACCTTTAAAATCCATGAATCAGAATTTTTTAACATATATATATTTATTTATAAAGTACAATTACACATAGGTACAACTGAATTTATTAATTGCAAATGCTTCTCAATAAAAAGAAAGGACTACCAACACAGTGCAAATAGCAAATTACTAACATTTTCAGGAAAAATATCAGTGATCTTCAGACACAGAATTAGTCACCAAAGAGATCAGTGCATAATTTGGCAATAACTAATAAGCCCAAGAATTTTACAGTCTATTTGAGAACAATTTGCAAAGAGAAAACAAAGCAAAATTCTTCAGATAAATTATTAATTTGAATTAGTCATTTAACTCTAGTAAGGAGATGTAGACTTTTTGAAAATATGTGGCAAGGGGATACAGTTTTAAAGAGGTTGAAGCAGAAATACCCTGCTCTTCTAGAGCTTGTTTCATCATGTTCTCAAGACACTTAATCATTAATTATGCTGAAAATTAATTATAACTATTTTACATTTGAATAAACTGAGGCACAGTGCCTTGCCTATGGTCACACAGCAAGTGGGGATAAAAGTTGGGAAAAAAGTCTATCATCTCACTAAGTATTAAAGATGCTTCCTGTTATTAATCTCTTAGGCTTTATAGCCCCACTACATTATTAAACTTAATTTCTGAGGGAAACAAGTTTTATGTGACCACACTGTCTACCTATGTGTTGGCTATAATAAAGGTATTATAAATCATTTAACTAAATTAATATGGATGAAATAACAATCCATTTATAATACTTCTCCCTTAGAAATAGATTGGGGGGTTTCATGTCTTCTTGTCAAGAGCAAACAAATCTTAGAAGATAGAAATCTCACAGTTACTGAGGAAGGATTTACCTGACCAGCTGTAGAGATCTTCAGTGTAGCTATCTACATCTGAATCTGTTATTATACAATCTCCTTAAGGTTAGTGGCAAGGCATATGTAGAGTGCAGCCCACCTCTCATGGTTTAAACCCAGCCAGCAACCTGGAGCCACGCAGCTGCTTGCTCACTCCCTTCACTTCTTCCCCCCACTCCCAGAGGGATGGGGAGGAGAATTGAAAGAATGCAACTCCCACAGGTTGAGATAAGAACAGTCCAGTAACTAAGGTATAACACAAACCACTACTGCTACCACCAATAATAATAATGAGAAGGGAAATAACAAGGCAAGAGATACATCCGCTCACCACCCTCTGACCAATACCCAGCCCTGCCCGAGCAGTGATCTAGCCCTTCCGGGTAACTGCCCCCAGTTTATATAGTGGGCATGATGTGCTGTGGTATGGAATACCTCTTTAGTCAGTTTGAGTCAGGTGTCCTGTCTCTGCTTCCTCCCGACTTCCCCTGCTCCCTGGCAGAGCACGAGACTCAGAAAGTCCTTGGTCAGACTAAACATTACTGAGCAACAACTGAAGCCATCGGTGTTATCAGCGCTGTTCCCAGACTAAAAGTCAGAAACACAGCACTGCACCAGCTACTAAGAAAGAAAAAAATGGCTGCTACTGCTGAAACCAGGACATCACCTCACCCTGGAGTTGGTGCCTATGTTTCTCAGATGTGCCAGCCCCTAGGTGCCTGTTTGCTGTCTCTCAGAGCAGCCCAGGGTAGTTGGTGCAAATGTAAGCAGAACTATAGAGTCCTAAATGTCAGAAAGGCCTCTGGGGTTCAGCTGGTGCAACTTCCTGCTTAAAGCACTACCATTTAGGTAAGGTTCCTCAAGACCTCATCCAGGCAATTTCTTGATAGCTACAAGGATGCCTTTGAGGGTATGGCTAGGTGCAGTGAACCCCACTGTGAATTGCAACAATCCTTAAAATTGGCAGCCTGACAGAGAATAGAGATCCAAATTAGCATTGTAACAAAGCTGAGATATGCATGTGAGCTAAACCAATTTCTTTAACACAAACAGTAAGATTAAGTCAGTGAAACAGATGATATGGAGTACGTGTATCTACAGAAAGGTATAGGTCTCCCTGTATCTCATCATATCTGCCAGTCTGTGCTGATTTCTCTGATACCCTGAAGGCAACTCAAGTGGCCTGGGATACCTATTGTTTACGCAGCAGGATGTGGCCCAGATTGTAGCAACTCAAGATTCACACACTTGAACTCTGAAGTCACCAGTGCACGTCTATGTGAGATGTAGGTGGCCAATCTCCCATTGTTAATGGATGTCAAGCTACCCAACAGAGCCTGAAGGGATGTTTCACTCTGCCTAAAGTAAACTTACATCTTTGAGCAGTTGAATAACTTCCCAGATTTATTACGAAGTCTAATGTCAGTGCTTACATCTGGAACTAAACCCAGTCTTCTCAAGCTCCCAGATTCACCAAGCTCCCAGAATACATGCCACTATTGTATTCTCATGGGATATATAATCCATGATTCTTACAAAGCATGTTGTGAAGTAGGTCAGTAAGTGGTCGTGCTGTGTTTACAAATGATTAAGGTGACAAGTATGTTAAATATTATGATCTAGTAAAGACAATTGCAAGAGAATGTGGGACTTTAGCACCTGCTAAAATTGGATGTGTTTGGATGCAGGCACAGCTCCAAAATTACTATCACTGTTACTGCAAAATGGCTAAGAATCCTGATTAAGAAATAAAATACTTCTTTTATTTATGAGTTATTTATAAAAAAAAGTTATTTATAAACCAGGAGTAAGGGTAAAGAGCATGTGTTTGTAAACATTTGTTAATGTGATTTTGTAAAGATGAAGACAGTAGTCATCCAAATTCAGGTCCCTTTTTCTCCTAGCTTCAGTTTGGATGCCTCAGTACTACCAGTTTTTCTTCTAACTTCAGCTTTAGTTGGTTTAAAGGGAAAAGTTATGCCTTGTTCATAATTTGCTAACTGTATTGCCTACATAATGTAATCTTTCTAGGAATAAGTTTACCAAACAATTAAGAGTCTGCTTAGCATTGTTATTGATTTTTTTGTATCTATGGGACCTTGACATTTAGGTCACTCAGGAAGCTGTCAGTAAACTATTTTGGAGTTAGTTCAACAAAATCTTTAATGTTTTGCAGGAGTATGGCCCAGATATCTCCCCCTGCAAACATAAACACTTAAGAATGGTATTTTTCTGAAAGATGCTCCAGCCTAGTAGGTATGAAAGGAAGTAATATAGAAGCATTTATTAAAATAAAATTAAATAAAAACCCCTGTACCTCTTATTTGCTGTATTTCCTTCATATGTTACTGCAAAATCTGCTTTGATATGTACTGTACATCATCAAGTCATATGGCACTGTAAAATACCATCACTTATGAAAAAAGTACACATATAATTTAAATATATAAGTAGCACAAGTATGCCACTTTTTTCCTATATGATAATAGATTACTATAAGGTTTCAGTCATGAAGGTAAACATCCTGCAGTAGTTAAACAGGAATTTTACCCCAAAGCAAGTGTACAAGCTATGTGAATTATAAGAAGTCAGATGACATGCACAGATAGAAAGAGAAGTGTGAATGGATCAATGAGCACTATCAATCAGCTTTGTTTTTTTAAAGTACAAAGCTTTGAAGAAGAAGGGAAAAAAGAATTATTTTAGGTATAAGAAAATTATTATTCCCATGAGAAATCTGTTCCGGCACTTGTAATGTCTTTTCCTTTTTATTAAGTCACATCAATAATACTGTCGGATAATATTTTCCTTAAAGTAAATATAGTGTGAGTGCTATTAGTGTGATCATGCTTCTAACAGCAACACAATAAAAAGAAAAGATGCTTTACAGCTTGCTTAACCCTCTTAATAATATTTAGGTGATGATATATGTATTATGATAATAATTGCTAAAAGATAACATGAGGAAAATACATCTGTGAGCTTTTTTCTGTTATTTTCAAAAAATCAATCAGAAATAAAAGGACGTTTAACATCTTCAGGCTTGTTCCTGTAATTTAAAAAAAATCAATGGGAAATATAAGCAGCATTAGCCCTTTTGCAAGAACATGCTTTCAGCTGGATGTTGTTTCTAGCTTCGCAAGTTTACTGACACATTTTCCATGATAGTTGCATCTCAGATATTCCACCAGCAGTTACCCAGGATGTTTGTGATGAACATTATTTTTAGCAAATCCAGTAAAAATTTGGAGGTTGGGAATTTAAAATTTAAACCAAATATTAGCTTAGATACCTGATTTCAGCAATTAGACCCTAATCAACTAACAAACAGAAATAATACTGTACCTGAGTATCCATGACAAACCACTTTACACCTTAACCCTATTGATTTGTGTGATGCCAAATTGTTCACAATGCAAACATGTTTTTCTAGCCTACAGGCCTAAGAGACTTCATATTTTGAAATTCTAATTTTTAACAGAATTGTTTCAAAAAACAATTATGGTTAATAATCATCAACAAAGACTTGCTGAAACACTTTGGTTTAGGGAAAAAAATATGTGAAGAATTGTTACTGATATACTGATACACAGACCAATTTTCAAATCTCTTTAGTGGCCTGTAAGATTATGACATAACATAAACTGGAACTTGAGAAATGAAAAACAATTGTCTGAAAAGTCATCGTTTTAGTGGAAGGGTGGGTGCACCCTGCAGAAACTTTGTGCCTCCCTAAGTCAGCATTTTAAGTATGATTTTACAGCTCTGTCAGGCTACTCATGCAGGTCAGTGAGGCAACTAAGCAGAATCAATGCATGTAATTTTGGTCATCAGAGCATATCTAAAAAAATAGCCAAAGACAGTAACCTTCTAGCAGTCCTTCAGTTCTCCTTGAGGGTTCTAGTCATGTTCCAGAGAAGTAGTTGCTGCTTATCCCTGTGTCTGATGCAATGAACAGCTGGGCAATTGCACTGAACAACTAGGTGGCAATTAGTTTACAGAGAAAGGAAGACAGAGGTCATTATGGTAATGGAGAAGTCCTGGATTCCCCAGAAAATTATTCTGTAAGCCACAAAACCAAAATGAAACACCAGGCTGTGATGGTATAATTGAAAAAAACAAAACAAAACAAAAAAACCCCAAAACAAGCAAACAAGCAAATACCCAAAACAGAAACAAAACTAGAAGGGAAACAACAGTAACATCAAGAGTCATAAAAATGAGATAGAAGTATGCAAAATGTCTTTTTTTGCAATGTATCTATCTGGCCTACAGCAACAAACATAATATTTACTGTCCAACTGAACGTGTCTCACTGAACCTGGACTGTGCGTTTCCACGAGCTATTAGAGAGCGACTGTGATTAGACCAATGTCCACTTTACACAAATTTCAGGCTGGCCTACTTCCAGCTTGCTATCATGCATTAGCCTCTTTGACTTAAGGGCTTTAATAAGAAAACCATCTTGTGGTCTCCAAGGCCTTGCTGCCATATGTACTACCACAGAGTAAACAAGGACAACTGGGTGATTCACCTCAGAAGAGCAAGGTCTTCTAATACGAACTGAGACACTTGTCTTATGTCTCTCTCACTGCAATGCCCAGTTCTTTCCCATAGAATTATTTATATCTTCTGAGCAATTATGTAAAGTGCTCCTTGATGAAAACCAAACAAAGAAAACAGAAACATTTGTTAGTGTGGACATATAAATAATTCATAGCAAGACAATCTACTATACGAATCATTCTTTGGTAAGTTCACACCTGACCTCAACACTGGTAACTTATTTTAAAGCATACATGTTAATTATTTCAAGATCTGTTTCTTCAGCCATGAAAACATCTTTGTAGTTCTTCTTTGTCACAAATTTTAAACACCATTTTTGAAAGTCAACCTATAATCACAAGTACCTTTATGGTTTGAAACTACGGGTAACCTTTAAGAAGTTAAACCTTACTTCGGTCTCTTGTTTCTTCCTCATCATTTGATTTGTGATTAATTTTGTCGGTTAATTTCTCTTCAAGCACATTCTACATTCATGATATCTCTTTTCAAAGTATAGCTTCAAGCTGAACTCAGCTGTTCTGGTTCCCGCTGTTGTTGCAAGGTGATATTCCCAAATGCTGTTCTTGGGTCTGTGCTAAGAGAAATAGAGTATACAGCAGAAAAAAACCTTGAAAATCACAGCTTAGTCCATGTAAATAAAATTCATAGGCTCACAAGCCTTACTAGCGACCTAAGTAAGTTTTAAATAATCTCAGGTATTTATTTTTAATTTTCTTGCTCCTAAACAATGTACTAATATGCATATCAAAACCCACAATCTATTGTAAGGAGTACATCTAGGGAAATTCTGAAGACATTAGGCTTCCCATCCAAAATTAAAAAGACCAAATCCACTTCAGAGATGACTTAAATCTATTTCCACAGTTTTATAGATGAGTTCGATTAATGCATTTCTCCTGCATCACAAAAAAATTTGCAAGTTTAGATTTTGTCATTTAATTCAGGCAGCAACAGATCATTGTTTAATTTCAGGTTAGATTCCACAGATGAGACAATAGATTTCCCTAATGTGATACTTCCTATTGTTGTTTGAAACAGTAGATAATCAGCTTGGATACAACACAAGAAGCTTGCGTTGAATTATTGTCTGCAGTTGAAGGCCAAGATTTTTTTAGTAAATAGAAACCAAATTTGAAAACAAAAAAAAAGTTCAAGAGAAAAAATCTCTTGGCACTAATTTGGTGAGTCGATTCATGATCTGGTGAGAGAGCATTCACTGTAATTGATAATGTATCCTAAAGCTGGACAAGCACACCAGGCTTGATCCAGGGCCAAGTGAAGCTACAGATGGTCCTTCAGTAAAGCTGGCATGGGATTAAATCTGGCTGATATTTTAAAGCTAAAATAGAAAACTGGAGATGGGAAATACAAATGTAAAAGTCATTATATTATCCTCTGAGGGAATTCTAATTATTTCTAAAAGGTCAACAGAGCTTGATACTTAAGAATAAAGTGCAGGTTAGAAAAATAGCATGTTTTGAGTGTATGGAAGGAGGCAAAAAGAAAACAAAGGAAATTAACAGAGACTCTCTGAAAGGGATGACAGAAGGATTAAAAGAACGGAAGCGATTTCTTCATTTTGGCTTCACTTCACTGTTTCTGATTCCTCCAGTTAGCACTATTTAATTGTTATGAAGCCCTCCATTTGGTCAAGTTCACTCGTTCTTGGCTTGTCTCTGATCAAGTCTTTAGCTACATCTCTGTGCTGGTTTTGGCTGGGCTTTGTGGATGGCAGCTTTGACTTTTCCCTAATCTTTCTTCGCATCTTGGGAATTGCAATGATTCTTTTCATTCTAAAATAAATGTCAAAAATAAATGAAATTAAAATGCATTGGGAGTTCACATACTGCATGTTCACTGCAAAGGGTGATTAGACACCTATAACATCTAGACTCCAATGATGTGCCTGTGACTAAATTTTTCTCAAACACGATACGCATAAGCAAGACAGTAAGTCCTCTTCTTAAAATGTAGTAGATAAATACAATATAATAATGACCATAATGCTAACACAGATGATAATGGTGATAATAATAATGCAATAATAATTTCTTGAAAATTAGCTTGTATGTATTCAAGACAATCCGGCAGAAAAACTGAAAATGCCAGTCAAGATCTTAATACTCTTTATAAAACAAATACTTGAGTCATTTTTGTTTCAGATAATAAAAAACCCAAGCAAATCAAGCTACTTAAATTTCAGAGAAAAAGGATGATGGTTTCTGGAAGGAATTTTTTAAAAAATGAAAAACAACCTCATGTTAAACACTGAAATTTCTTTGAATCACTTCTCATTAGGAAACATTTTGTTGAGGAAATGCACATCTTACAAAAGTTGCTGATAATTATGCCACTGCATATAAAATGTGGATTTCACAGAATCTTAGAATCATAGATTGGCTGAGGTTGGAAGGGACCTCTGGATGTCATCTGGTCCAATTTCTCTGCTCCAGTAGGGCCACCTATTTCAAGCTGGCCAGGACCATGTCCAGATGATTTTGTGCATCTCCAAGAGTAGAGACACCACAACTCTAGGCAACCTTTTCCTGTGCTTGGTGACCCTGCAAGTACAAAAGTGTTCCATGATGGTCAGAGGGAACCTCCTGTGTTCCAGCCAGGCAACCTGTAGCAGATACCCACTACAGTGTTACCCTTACCTGTCTTCTATTTACTCCATAACTGTAATGTCTCAGTTGGCTCATCATCTGCCCCCAGCTGTTTTCTTACATAAAAGACAACTCCCCCTTCTCATCTTCCTTGTCTGTCTTTCCCATGAAGTCTGTATCCCTCCACTGCAACCCTCCAGTCATGCAAACAATCCCACCACATCTCCGTGATCCCAATAAGACCATAGACCGGCAACTATTCTCTAATTCCTGTTTATTCCCTGTGCTGTGTGCATTAGCTTACAAATTCATATCAGATTCACGACAGAAAAAAAACATATATCACTCTAATGCCTACCGCCATCAGATAGCAGCAAAATGATAAAATCTACTTTCCAGAGGAAACAGACAAATGGGAAGTTCTAAAAAATTGTGAACTGCACAAAGTGAGACAGAATGAGCAAATTTATCGTTTATTATAGTAGTCTGTGGAAAAGAAAGCTTATAGGACACATGAGACTTAAATACAATTTTTCAAAAGAAACATTATCCCCTGCTCATGATAGAGGAAATTATAAGAAAGCTTTCCAGTCTCTTATTATATGGTAGATTATTCCATGAATGACTTAAGATCAGGATTTCAGCAGTCAAAATGAAAAGATAACAGTTCAAATGCTGTGTTATTGGTTTTTATATATCTATCATAGAGTCTGCCTGGCACTAGAAGTTTTCCATGAAGGGTATTTATTACAGCTAGGCAAATGCTCAGGGCATGAGCACTGAAACAATCACAGACAATGCAGTACTTTAAGAGAGTGAGCATCAAAGTGCATAACTGCTTATGGGAATAAATTCTGGGTAGTCACAAAAAAGGATTCTAGTCACAAGTCATACAGCAATTGCAGTCAAGCCCCATACAACATATGTATATTCTGTGACAGGTTTATATGCTGTAAAGAGCAAATGAGTTATTCTTAGTTTGACTGAGTTTTTGCTAAAGACCATTATAAAAAGTTAGCAAACATACTATGCATAGTTTCTTTCAGCATTCTCAATCACACTTAATGCCTTTTTTATTTTGTGTGGTCAGGTAGATTTCTGTGTCCCATGGGATATAAATGAGAAGAAAAAGAGTGGTAGAGAGGAAACCCTGTCTTGCTTGCAGTGTATGAGAGTTATGCAGAAATATCGCTATTCTTGTGTGGAGAAAGACTTATCTAAAGTACATATATTTATTATTAGAAATTAAGTAATAAACAGATAGTATTATTATGCAAGTATAAAATGTGCCAGCCATTAGGGTTTTTTAATTCTGTGAAGGTTTGATTCTTCTTTCAGTTTAAAAAGTCTTTAAGGAAAAGCATGTTTAAACATATCCAAATTTATTCACTGGTCTAAAATTAAAATTCCAGCACATAAAATACCACAATCTTGAAACACAGGATTAGGATTTGCATGATTATGAGTAGCAATATTCACTGCCAATTACTTGTGTAATATATTTCTTTTATTTGTAAGCATCTCTTAAGTGTTTGGATAAGATTCAACTGACTGCATGTCAGAATCTATAGCATAGATGTCTACATCTCTGTTAATCAATGTGAGTCTATTTATAGTTACTGGAAAGAAACAGACATTTCCAGAATGTGATTTATCTTGTCCCAGAGCAGACATCTACATTTAGTGAAAACTGTCACCCCTGGAAAGCTTGTTTCTCTCATTACTGTAGAGGCAGTTCAGAATGATTAGGTCATATGTAGACAACCCACAGTCAGATACAGACATCTAAAGTTAAGAGACAGATTTCCTTCTTCATCTTCTGTGCAAATGACCTACATGTCAGGTGTTATCATGTGGCTTACCCTCAGCACCTGCTGTTCTGAATTGTATGATCTGCCTTGATATTAAATGGGTGTGCAAATTGAAAACAGGGAGTCCTAAACTATAAAAAGTAAAATTGTTGAATAAAAGACTTCTTTTCAAAAGACTTCTTTTCACAGATTTGTTGCCGCTTTGCCTCGTGTTGGACTGGGACACTAGCAAGAATGCAAGCACCAGGCAGATTATGGGACGATAGTCAGGAATATCTGTGGGTGTTTCATTACTAGACCTCCCCAGGTTAAAAGCTACAGGTCTGCAGGTCTACAGGTTGCAGAAAACTTCTGTCTTCATATGATTTGCAAAGCTCTCCCCTTGTTTCCTTTATTTTTATAAAAGCATTCTCATTTCCTTTACTTTTTTGCACCATTCTTGCAAACGAAAAGGTTTTTTTTCAGATTAATTCAAATGCACCATACCCTCAAAGGGTGTATCACTTCATTCAGGGTTTCAACACAAGTACAAGTGCTTGTTTTCTAATACTTTATTTAAATGGCTTGACGTAGAAACATGTCTGATCTCATGAGTCCATATGCACATACCTGTCATGTCTCAAACGAATCCTGTGTGTAGAGAGAGAATTATCCTTTTATTTTCACTCTCAATTATTTCTGCTTTGCTTGTTGTTATTTTTTTTCTGTTTGTTTGTGTGTGTGTGCGCATTGGTTTTTGTTTGGGGTTTTTTTTGTGTGTGTGTGTTTGGTTGGTTTTTCCTTGGTTGGTTTTGTTTGGTTTTCTGTTTGGTTTGGTTTCGGTTTTGGTCTTTTGGTTGGCTGGTTTGCTGGATTTTGGTGGTTTTTTTTTTTTCAGGAAAGGTGGATGATCTTGCGCATAAGATAAATGGGAGCCCCGATACAGTCCAATTTATTACCCAACTGAGACATCCAGTAGACTAAATTTTTAAGATGCCCCACAACATGCATCTTCTAGAGTTGTTTTCACAATTAAAAGCTTGAGCTGTCGTGGGAAAAGTTATCTCAATGACATGCCAAAATAGAACTGAACTGTTCTGTTTATTTTAAGAAGCAATACACAAAACAAGTCTTGCTCAGAGTTGAGGACAAGGAGAGAATTACGTGTCACTGAGTTATCAGTGTGGGGAAAGCTGGCTAGGCAGAGCTCAGTTACTAAAATTACATTTAGCTAGGTCTAACACCTAGGGCACCTCAGGAGGAATTGTCAGGTAAGAAAAGAAAATACTGGAATGATTCTCAATTGTTTCTTATTTGTTAGTGGTCACTCTAACTCAGTGTGACAAGAGAATGACTGCAAGTAGGTATGACTGAGTCTATCTGACAACTGCCTAAGAATGAATACCATTACTGAGAGCCTGCACAATGTGTATAAATTAGGGCATTGACCTATGGGAAAAGGTACAGGTCCAATGCCAAATGGCCCCAGATCTTATGTATGTTTCAGTTTAAACCCATGTTTAAAAATAACAGGATAGTGTACATTAGAACCATATCTTATTCCATCTCCCAGAAAAGCCCTAAGGAACTGTGTATGTTTACAAGATTCCATTAGTTATACAGTGACTTTTTCCCACTAGATAATACAAGCAGGTACTCTGCTGCTTATATTATTCTTTTTTCTTATTAAATATAGTGATTAAGAAGCACAAACATTTCCTGGTATTGATTTATTAGCTCAGCTAATAGAGCCCCATTAGTAGCTTTGCAATGTCAAAATATTCCTGGTTTTCTGTTAATTAATATGTAGACATTGCAGTACATCCACATAGAAGTGGCAGCAAACTTCTGAAACTGTTACATGTCCTAGAATATTTGCACATTTTTTCTGGTAAGAAATATTGACAAGTGCCAATGGGTACAGTAAAGGAAATTGACAGTATAAAGCCAGCCTTTCTTCCTCACTGTCTGTGGGGATTATAGAAACAAGGCACTGAGCACAAGAGAGGATTTTTTCTTTCCTGATGTAATAACTCCATGTAAATGATGTTTCAGATAGCCTACTGAAATTGGCATCTAAAATGGAAAAGAGGTAGTTTAAAATCTAGATATGAATAAATTCATTGCATCTGATACAGAATGCTGTGACTGCGTGTTTAAATTTAAAATAACAGGTAATTTTATATGAAAGTTTTAGATTAAATTAATGCATTTTGGGGCATGGTGTGAGTTTCAGTATTTCCACTTCCCACCCCCAAAACCAACCATTAGAATCCAAGCTTCCAATTAATGGTGAGCTGCATGCAGCACAGCACTGGCTTAACAATTCTGAACGGAAAGGTTTGAAACTAGATAACAACCTGTGGGCTGTAAACAGAGTAGGCTTAAGTGTTGCTGATTTTAATGTGGTCTGATCAAGCAGACTATAAATGAAAGGCTCTGCTCTAGCTTGCCCACTAATTTGAATTGTGCTCATTTGACTCGTTTCCAATACCAGCATTATTACCAAAACAGGTAGAATATCATAAAGAAGAACAAAAAATTCTTGAAAGATGTACGTTGGGTTTTTTCTTAAACTAAATATGCATGAAAGAATATTCTTGGAGATGAAATGGAGACTGATGTGGAAAAAATAGGCTGCTCCCTAACACATTTCCCTTATTGTTTATGAAATTTCCCACTAATTGCCTATTCAACCAACCTTTCCCTGACCTCTTTTTTCTTCATTTTCTTTTTTTCTACCACATGTCTAGGGCGATTGGTCAGATGGGTTGTGTTTAATGGGAGCTGAGGGACATGCAAAGTTCGATGGAAGAAAACTGAAAATTTAAAAAAAAAAAAAAGACAACCATCTACTTTAAAAATGTTTCAGAGCCCAGGAGGACCTGTGCTGATAGAGTCATCTGAGTGGGGAAAGTTTTTGCAGACTGCAATCGTTGGCTAGATTTATTTGTGTTTACTGCTAGCAGTAGTTACTGCACTATTATCACAAGCTCCTCAGACACATTGTAGATATTTCCTTGGTTGGCCCTTCCTCCTTCATAGGGCAAAAATTGCTTTCACAGGGTGAGATACCACAGTACCATAACTTTTTGTGAAGCCAAGACAATGGCTGATTATGTCCTTTTCAATGGCACCTCGCCTTGCTGCTACATTACCAAACCCTTAAAGATGAGGAGAATATTAAGATGAAAGCAGTAAGTGTGGGGACCCATCCTCAGCTATGGAGAGCTCTACAGCTTCTGAGATACCAGGCTAAATTTGAGGTCCTGCCTCACCACTCTGTATGGCTGTTATGCCATTATTACCCCAGTTGCTGCTTTCATTGTCATTTCATTATCATGAAAATATTGTCTAGCAAAGGAGTATTTCCATGGGAGTTTTCTTGCTGGAGGAGCAGCAACATCTGGTATCCTGAGGTCTTTAGAAGGTGGAAATGCAAGACAAACTGCTGGCTCTAAGGAGGAAACCAGCTTGGGAAGGGACTGGCTAAATCACAGGTACTGGCTTGAAGCTTTGTCCAGATGCAGTGTTGAAAGCAGCTTCCCATGGTCACAAAGTTGGAGAGATGTAAAGGTAAAGGTCTTTAGAGACTTACACTGAGATTACATAACTAGATGGATAGGAGACTGTTGTGAGAGACAAGGCCAGAGGTTGCAGATCTAGAAAGAAGGGAATATACATATATATCAAAATAACTTTATGTCCCCGTGAAATGCACATGGAAGAATAAAATGAAAGAGCGTAAGGTAAGATAATATGAAATAACAATAGCCAAACAACTTCCTGCCTAGTCCTACTCTTTGCAAAACAGATACAAAGCCAGATTGATACTCAGCATTCTTACTCAGCATAAAATATTTGGCATTTTGACACCTCTTTTGATCTGGACAGGGAGAGCAGGTTATGAAATAACTTATGAATAACACAGACAATATAAAAATAAAAAAATCAATGCATAAATTTAATTTTGATTTACTCATGTGACATATCAACATTTTCTGAAACAAAGCTAGCTTTTGATGTAATTTCCCTTCATATAAAAAATAAAGGTACTCCAAGACCATTGAAATTGATGCAACTTCCTTTCCTGTGGTTTTATACTCTTTGAGTCATCGACCATCTAATGATTACAATAATCTTCATTCCCTTCTTTGTATCCCTGGCTAAGAAGCAACCCCAAGTTAGACAGTCAGAAGATAAACCTGTGATACTGAGCTATTATGTCCTATATCACTCAAGATTCTGTGATATTGAGTCCTTATGTGCCTATTAAGTAATGCCTGGCAGTGGGGTCCTGCTCTGGATCCATCTTCTCTGACAAGACACTCATGTGCCTAAAAATTATAGAATATAATTAACTTTGAGACATCATCTACTCTGTTTTGTGGGGTTTTCTCAGTTTAATAAATACTGCCCAGTATGCTGAGAAATTATTTAGAGAGGCTGACAAGTAAGATGGATAAGCAGCACAGTCCCCTAAGATTACAGCTTTGCAGGCTGAAAAAAAAAAAAAATAAAAATCAACTTGGGCATGGATGTGGGGTTTTTTTTTATTTAAAATATATTTCTGTTGAATTTTTTCAGTCACGAATACCTGATACAGTAAGTCTTCACTATATGTGCTCCCTACAGTTTATTAAACACTGACTCTTTTGAAAATAGGACAGCTCTTTGTGATCTAGCTCATAGTGTAGTTGCAGAAAAAAAAAAAGGTTTTCAAAAGCTTTTCACAGCAAATATTAAATATATATATTTGTTTATGTTTTATCTGGAAAACAAATGTTGTACAAATAGACTGAGCTAATTGCCTAAATTAGTCAAAGCAGATAATTAATTTGGCCAGCATAGCTACAGTTCCAGATGGGGTTTTGGCCAGGACAGTAGTGCTAATATTTTTGAGCTTGCCAAGTATACAACAGGATACAGCCATTACCCGGGCAGGACACTGGCTTTCACACCAAGCCAAGACAGCAGATCTATTTCCAGGCTGGTCCAAACATGTGAGGTGCTGCTTCATGCCTGAGCCAGGGAAAGTCTGAGGCTGCCCTATTGCCCTGTGACTATGACCACTTCCTGCTGTATCCTGAGCTCTTTTTGGAGACCTCCTGTGCAATTCTAACCCAGCCTGACCCTGACCTCATTTAACTTGTGAGAGCTGACAAAGGATTGTACAATTACCCTACATGGCATACCTTTAGTTTAAAAGGAGTTTACATAAACCCTAACGGAAAAAAGAATGCCTGTTGTCTATGTAGTAAACAAGAAACCAGGAATCACGTGTTTGGCTGAATGTTTATCAGTTTTCTGCAGCATTTGTAGAATGCGTCAACGCTTGGAATTTCCACCTCACCTTATTCTGACTTTGATCGTGCCCAAAATATCTTTTCCACAACAAAGCAACATTAGCAAAGCAGTTTAGTTGATTTCATTAGGACTTTAGTAAATATTTTCTGAATATATTGAATATTTATATTAGTGCCTATCAAAAGTGGACTGTAATAATTTTCAAAATATTTTTTTTAAAACTGATTTGTAAGATATTATGACATGATGATGTGTTCATATTTTTAATCTCTCCTGAATGCACACAGTACACCTTATGTATTTTTTGGGATAGAGGTGATCCAAAATTTCAAGGAAAATATCTTAAATGCTAAACTAAATACAAATAATACTGGGATTACATGTGATGCAATTCCAGACAATAAATGAGAAGAATTTGTAAAGAAAAGTGATACTAGTTTGGATTTTTTTTTTCTTTGTATTCTTGGAGTACTATTCCTAAACCAGCACTATTAGAAAATGAAATAATGAAGGTAATTAACTTTTGATGTTATTAATTGATAGAATTTACTAGATTTCCTGGGTTTTAGAGTAAGTATTAACTTTTCAGGCATCAAGCAATGAACAATGATGCAAAGTGTCCTAACCTTCTACTACAGACCTTTACTCCTTATTAGGCTAAACCTTTAATTATTAATATATCTAAACCATTTATATGTATGAATCTCTGCAGGGTATCTCTTCTTTTCTGTTGGCAGAAATGAAAACATTTTTTGGATCCACATTCTTTGCAGTTTGCAGACCAGTCACTTATTTCACTGTCATGAAAACACTGAAATCTGAAACCAGAACAGGAAATTTCACACACCATTCTGTCTGGAGTGCAGCAATCATGATGGTTTTGTTATCCTTAAATGCTAAGTGCACTGATTGGTCCTTGCAGAAAGGGATTGGGTTTGTTTCTTAGCAAGTTCCAATTGACTGTAATTGCTCAATATCTACACGTATTTCTTAGGCTTGCAGGCTTACTTTCATAGCAGATCTCCATTCGTCTACCGCAGAAAAAAGTTAAACTCAGTTCCTTGTAATTGGTTCATTTCCTTAGGGCTGAATTATGGTTTCTACATTTTGAGGCACAGGGGGATGGCTAGCAGCCTTGACTTTAAGCTGTGAAGAAGGAGGTGTTATGACTGGAAAACGTTACTGTAGGAAGTGAACTTCAAAGAGCAAAGGAGGAGCAAGTGCCAAGTGCCTTTTTGACAGGCACCTTAACCCCCACATAAATGGACCTCCCACCTAACTAAACTCACAATAATAATGAATTATACCATGGGGAAACTGCCCTGTTTAGCTGCTCAACTGCAGCATCTTTGCTTTCCCAATATACTCTACGTATATGTAGCCTTAAAGACTGCTTTTTTTTCATGGATGGCAGACATATCACTTGCAATATAACCCAGCTGGAGTAAACATACCAGCACTGACATGTGGCTTCTATGAAAAATTCCTTTTGGGTTTCCTAGTTTTCCTTAGAAAAACAGCATACACTGACATTTACTTATCTCCTTCCACAAAACAGAGCAAAATGAATAAAACTAAAAAAACTGTAGGTATTTGTGCCATTTTCATGTATACTGCTTATTTTGTTCACTAAGCCTTTAATTTCCTTTAATGTATTTTATTTAAGAGTTTGATTTGTACTTTAAATCAATAGCATTTCTGTAGTCTGTTAGGCAGTTTTGTCTGGGTTTTTTTAGATGTTCTGTTTCATGGGATTGGGAAATTTCTTCACAACAATCTAAAACTTTTTACTTTCCTGGGTTTTTTAAAAATCATTATGCAAAAATACAAATTTGTCTACAATGTAAGTAATACATGTGAAGTATTACTTTTTGTTAGCTTCAATTTTCACTTCTGAGCAATCAAAAATTAAAAATAATATTCATTTCCATCTGAAACACAGTTAGAAACTATGAGAAAATGCAGAAAAATCTATTTTAATGTAAGATCATGACTTTAAATTTGTATAAATTCAGTAAAATTTTGGTAAATAGAGGTACATATAAATACAGGAAAGCAGATTCTATGCAATTAACAACTTTCCAGGTAGGTTGTTTTTTTTTTTTTTTTTTTGTACATTAATCTCTTAATTCATTTCAGCCCAGCCATTCTGAAGGTAAAACCACTACAGGAGGGGAAGAGAGATTGTTGATAAATTCTTACATTGCTCAGAATAGATGTACTGATGTGGTTAAAATGGTGCAATTCACACTTACTAAGTGGGTTACAGTTATTTATAGGTAAAACAAGACTTTAGGTGAATAAAAATATTTCTTAATGAGGAAAGGAATAATACATTATTGGTTAGGGACATCTTTATGCAGTTATAACTACATTCATGCAATGGGATGTACTATTTCTACTTATTCACTTATTTTGGTGAAAAGTTTACATCATAAATGATTTGTCACAATAGCCGTAATTACTTTTCTATGTGAATTCAACTTGACTAATATCTCACTGAAAATAGCATCCACAAAATAAACATTTACATTTTGGGAGTTACCTTCAGAACAGGTCTAGGCCTTTCCACAAGATAAAGGAAGCAGATGCCCCAGTGTAAGATACCCGTCTGAGAGAGTTGAAACCTTCTTCAAATCATGCATGAAAGGCGTTCGAATTTACTTGCTTTATCTTCACACTTCTTAGCAGTCACTTTCTAGGTTAAGTTTGATTCACATTTTCAGTAACATTATCCCTTCTCTAATACCTAAAATATTATTTTATGATTTATAAAAAAGAAAAAAAAAAATCAATTCCCCATACCATAATCCTCTGCCCTAGTGATTGCAACATTCTTAAAAAAGACAAGAATTCAAAGTCCATAACCTAAATTGGGTCTATGTGACTGCTCAGACCAGTAAGCTATACTCACTGAAATTTGCAAGTTCTTGAGAGGTACAAATTATCAGAGTGTTAATTAAATGTTCTGTTAAACACAGAATACTTTTAATAATTTTTTAGCTCTTCAAAGTAAAATCTACTATTTATATTGATTTAGTTATGTCCTCGTAATTTGCTTCTGTGTTTTTCCTGAAGGTGTTATATTCTCTGTTTCTCACTCTACCATGTTTATACCTCCATTAATGAAGACAGCATAAATGAAAAATATGACCAACATGGAAAATTTAAGGCATTTGTGACTGCATAATACTCTATTATTTTTCCATCTATAGCAAAGGCTTTTGACACAATTGAATGTAAACAATTGCTTGTGGAACAGCAGCAAAAGCAAAAATGAAGCATTACTAGCTTCATAATCTACTGATGCTAAAGACATGTGGAGCCATGACAGACAAACGCCAGAGGTAAGTCCACCTCACTGACCTCCTTAGTAAATGGAGAGACCTGAATCTCAATACCATAGAACTGCCTTGGGCACTCACCTTGGTACATGCCAAGTGATTACTTCATATAATTTGCCACATTTCTAGAGATGGAAATGGATAAGTTCTTAAAAGAGAGGCTAAAATGAAGATATGCTTCGCCTCCTTGATGTTGGATGCTAATGATCACAAAAAACTGTGTATATTCCCTATTGACACTGAAAGGTGATGTTATCAAGCACTGACAGATATCTGTCCTGAACCACAGAAACAGACCAGCAGAGTCAGTCATTGTAGATAACCCGTGGTTACCTTATACCCCCCAAGTCACCTGACGGCTCTCCAACACAGATTGAGCTCCAAGGTTTCACAGAAAACATCTGAACAACTCTGCCAGCGCTTACAGAAGAGGTTCTTTAAATAACTTTGTGACTCCTGCCACTAGCCTCTGTCTCTAGTTACATCTAGGAAAAACACCCTTCATGACACTTCTGGGAGCTAAGAGTCTTACTTCTGACTTGCCAGAAGGCCATCACTAATTCAAACCCCAGAATAAGTTTTTCCAGCTGTCTTTCTACCCAATATCAACTTATGTAGATTTTCTTAAGAATTTTCTGCTTGCAGACCTTTGACAGCAGGGTGCTTCTGCAAGGTCTGCCTTTACCATGTTTGGTCAAGCATGCTCACTGGGGAGGAATGCCCCACTGTGGCTGGGGAAAGATTAATATCTGGAGCAGGGGACAGGTAGTTAGCTAGCTGTGACAGAGGACCTGCACACGCATCTGAGTGACTGATAGTTTTTCTCTACAGCTAGGCAAGTCACACAAATGAGTAAAAGTATTCAAATTCAGTAGGCAACACAATGAGAGTCTTAACAGAGTGACAGTGTGATGAGATGGGGATACTGATCTTTTTGTTTCTGATCCAGTCCTTCCACTCTTGTAAATAGTACATAAGAAAAATCTAGAGGACAAACATTCAGGCAACAGCGATGGTTATGACTCCAGTCTTGTCTCATGCTTCCCCTTAACACCTTCTGTTGTTCTTTATACAGATCCAGAAGATTTGGAAAGATTCATCTTTCACTATCTTAGGCTATAATCCTGAATACATTTTGGCGAATTGCATGTATGTTCACTGTATTCTTACGAGCCTGCTTGCAAAGCAGAAATTGTAACTTCTGCAAATTCATCTTATAATCATAGACTTGGGACCTACATGGACTGAAATATGTTTTTGTCCTTGATATTTTACACAGTGATGACTTTATTCTCACAAAGGAATTCATGATAGTTTTATAGCTCATAATCATGCAATCATAGTATCATAGAATGATTTGGGTTGGAAGGGACCTTAAAAATCACCTAGTTCTAACACCCTGCCATGGTCAGGGACACCTTCTACTAGACCAGATTGCTCAGTGTCCCATCCAGCCTGGCCTTGAACATTGCCAGGGATGGGGCAGCCACAGCTTCTCTGGGCAACCTGTGCCAGTGCCTCAGCGCCCTCATAGTGAAGAATTTCTTCCTAATACATAACCTAAATCTCAATTCTTTTAGTTTAAAGCCATTCCCTCTGGTCATATCCCTACATGTACTATTTGTGTGTACAAGGCTACTCAAGCTGCTGTCTGGGTATTTAGAGTTATCAGAGTCTGTGGAAAATAATTTATTTAACAGGATGTTATTAGACCTGTTTATTCAGAAAAAAAGGTTGTTATCATAGCTGTTGTCCAAACAGATTGACTGCAGGTTTGCATTTAGGCATCATTATAAACATTAATAATGTTTTGTAAAGCTCCTTGAAATTTGTGTCCAACTGGTAGAAGGATATACTCCTATATATTTCTTCAGAAAGGAAGAGAAACTGGGGAACTGCCATTAGGCTCAGAAAAAAACTGATGTACCTCTTTTATGCACAAGTATTTCAACTCTAATGAGAATTCCTGCTGTACATACCATATAAATTAGAAGACAAGACTTTCGTCCCTTTCCTCAATGCTTGTCTCTTGTCTCTACTGGTGATGCAGCATTATTGCCCCTAAAACTGAAAAATGTATTTCTCTTAAAAAATATAACTGTTTAAAGAGGACTGTAGAAGGATGAAGCACTTGCAGTTTCCTGGTGTTCAGAAGAGGCTCAAGATGTACGCCTGTCCCTAACGGATTGTTCCCACTCCCTTGCCAGGAAAACAGGAACATTAGAGGTAATTGCAGAATTCCCGCAGCTCCCACTGACAGCAGGATCATGTTGAATCCCTACTCAGTAAACACAGACTAAGAAAGTCCCTTGCAGAGCTCCCAGTCAAAAGAGACAAGACAAACTGAATGCACAACAAAGCTTTTTGCTTTGTCATAATTGCGATTATTTCTACCAGAAGGATAACAGTACTTATAACTATACCATAATTAGCACAGCCACAGTAAAGAAAATATGCAGGCAAAATGCTTGGAAAGAAAAATGAAGGGCCTAAGCTTTTTATAAAAGCGTTTTATTTCTTTTTTTTTTTTTTTTTTCATTTTAACCATTTACCACTAATGCTTTATAAAAACAGGCATTTTGTTAAAAATATTTCAGAAAGAATAATGAATGTGCCTTTCTCTACCCTTACATGATTGAAATCAGAGTGTAAACCAATTCAGTTAAGGGAACTTCAAAAGATCTTGGCTGAAAATGTGTAAAATGATTTGTTTAAGTGGATGCAAAATTAGATACTAGATTTGCCTGTGCTTTCATGACAGAATTCAGGTTCAGAGTATTGAGTTTTCATCCCAGATAACTTATTTTAGACACCAAAAGCTTGGCAATTAACATAGCTTTCTATTCTAACTATTTAATATGTATACTTATTTTTGGGAAAACATTTTATTTCTCTTTTAGATGATTTCAGGCTTCAGAAATGTTGTATGAATTATATCTTTTAATTTTTTATTTGACTGCTTCCAAAGGCTGACAGAAAGTTTCAAGCTCTGTTTATCATCTGTTGCATCCCAGGAACTCAGGGTGGTTATCAGAAAGGGGTAAATATTCCAATATTATTATAAATTCTTCATGATAGAGGTTTTATTTTTGAGCTTCACCTATAACTTACCAAACTAAATGAAATTGTCTTACTGAGCATCTACTCTTCATTCTGAGATTCACTGAGCTTTCATTACTCTACTTTCTTCTGAATTTGCTGTGGTTCCTTTCCAATTAAATTAATATATGCATTCCATTAAGAGGAGAGAAATAGAAGGTCCCTTTCATTTGAATGTTTTCATATAATCAAAGCACCACTACCAAGGATAAATTATTTGCTATTGCATCCAATCAGTCAATCCCAGGTTTGGAATCCTTTTCCTTATGTTAAGAAGACACTCCATTTGTTAGGGAAATAACTCCCCAATCTGCCCCCCACCAAAAATAAAAAACAAAACCAACAAAACATTTCTTCATAGCCATTCAATATAACTCCTTAGCCCTTATGGTTTCTGCACTTTTGTCATGATTTAAGCTGTAAATCATGCAGCCCGTTCACTCACTCCCTCCTCTTTCTTCCCCCCTACTCCGAGGGGGCGGGGGAAAAATGGGGAGAAGAATCAAAAGAATGTAACTCCCACGGGTTGAGATAAGAGCAGTCCAGTAACTAAGGTATAACACAAACCACTCCTGCTACCACCAATAATAATAATGACCAGGGAAATACAAGGGAAGAGGATACAACTGCTCACCACCCGACTACCGAGCCGTGAACTGAACTCTTCTGGGTTTCTGCCCCCAGTTTTACATCCTGGGCATGACGTGCTGTGGCATGGAATAGCTCTTTGGTCAGTTTGGGTCAAGTATCCTGTTTCTGCTTCCTCCTGGCTTCCCCTCCTCCCTGGCAGAGCATGAGACTCAGAAAGTCCTTGGTCAGACCAAAACATTCTAAGCCATAACTATAAACATCAGTGCTCTCAGCGCTATCAGCGCTATTCCCAGGCCGAAAGTCGAAAACACAGTGCTGCACCAGCTACTACAAAGGAGAAAAAATGACTGCTGCTGCTGAACCCATGACAACTTTATAGCCTTTTAGAAGAGAAAGTTGACAGAAAACTTGAGGGCTTCTCTATTCCACTTCCTAGTCTGCATGGTTAGAAATTGAGAGCATTTCTACATTATCTGAAAATATGGTCTTCTTTTCCCTAGGCAATTTTATGCCGCGGTGTCCCCAGAACAGGGTTTTGTCAGATACTAAGAGGTCCCCCAGATCTGGTCTTCTCCTGCCATTGCAGGACACAGGTCTTCAGAAGGCCCCATGTCACTTAAAGCATGAGTTTGTCTTACACTCCTGGTACAATCTGGAACACCTTGAGCTGCCCAAGGCTGCTGAATAGGCACTTTTACTCAACCAAACCAGTTTACCTAACTTTTAGGGTTTCTAGGTCTCACAACTATCACCCCTGTGTATGCCTGGAGTGATGGAAGAAGGCAGTTGTGTATTTTCTTCTCCCATGTTCATAACCACATCGGTATATATCACCTTTGTTTCAAAAGCACAGAAGGAGCTAATGCACTTAATAAATCTGTAATAATTTGAAGTAAATCAGTAATAATAAATCAGATTAATCTGCATTTATCCATGAAAGCATTCTCCATTATTGAACACATCAGAAAACTGGCAGTGTTCTGCTCCTCAAAAGGTCTGGCTGTGAATACAGGATGTCTTGAATATTTTACATTGCTCTTCCTTCATTTTTGTTTGTTTTATTTTGCTACTGAGGGCAAAACCTTTAAAATCTGGGAAGCCACTTGGTGTTTCCCACATAGAAATACTGGTACATGCACTGCACAGGTTGCCTACCCTCAGACTGTGATACTTCAGACTTGCTGCACATTGAATCTAGCATTTGCGGCATGTCAGAAGTTATCTGGGACTGCTGTATAGGTAACTTCATGCAGAGATGTTTAAAGACTGGGACTAACACATGCTATTGGTCTGGTATTTTCTGAAAGGATTCACTGAGCTCACACTGTAGAACTACACCCTTGCACAGGTGGTGTAGACTCATCTGGGACTTCTGAATGTGTGGCAGCCTCTCAGACCTATTGTAGATGCTCAGCTGCATCTGACTTGATAGTGCTAGATAAATCTCTATCATTCTTGAGGAGGAAAAAGACTTGTTGGGTGCTGTGCCAAAGTGATTGTATTTTCTTACCATTTTTGGTCTGAACTGTACCATCAGTGCATCCTTATCTTTGCATCCAGTACAAGAAATACCATGCCATAGTCCTCACTTGCCTTCCATACTGTCTTCCTTCACCAATAATTCCAACAAAACCTAATCAGAAGGTCTTAACTCTAGTTTTAAAGACTGTTGTATCAGTTTCTTAACAAAGAAAGGTTGCTTTAAATCATTGGGATAAAGACGACTGCAGTGGAAGGCATTGATAGGATGAGATTAGCCAGCTGGCAGATTTTACTGTAACCAAGGCAAACACCGGTTTCAATATAATCAGCCAGGAAACTAGAGCAGCCCTTGAAAACTCAGGACATTCCAAGAAATAGTAACATCTGGTCATCATAAAGATTACATTGGTAGATTCAAGTTTTATTTCAGATAGGAGCTCTGTAAGGCGAACACTTACAGCAATTGTTTCATTTCTTTCTTTCTTTCTTCCTTTCTTTCTTTCTTTCTTTCTTTTTTTTTTTCTGCAGTACTTCTTGAACATCTTAAATAGGAAACTTGATCTTCTCTGGGTACTTTGCCATTGTCCGCTTCACAGCAAATTTCCTCTGAAGCTCTAACTTGAGTTTATTTGCTGGAGTTTCATTTCCTTGTAAAACCAGCCCTGCAACATGGAGAGGAAATTAAGGTACCGGTCTTTCCACTTTTCCTCTTCATCACTTTCCCTTGTGGTAAGAAACACTGATTAAAAAGAAAAAGTTTATTTAGCCAAAGTGAAAATCAATAGCATCAGTCAGGTATCTGTTAAAAATACATAAATTATACCTCTCTTTGGCTTCTATCAGCTACCTTTTCTTGCCAGGACGTGTAAAGCAAGACTTAGTAACAACTCTCTCTGGCCTACCTGCCCTGGCCCTAATAACTTTCTGGTAATAAATTAAGCCTGGGATTTATTTATTTACTCTAGAAGTTCTGCTAACTAAATTGCTTTTTGCAGTATAAGACAGCACTTGTTCGTAACTAAGTAGCGCTTTGTGCCAGACAACGGGTTAATGGGCCAAACCAACTCATTTTGAGAGAGTCGGCTGTTTAGGTCCAGCAACTCATTCCGGAATATCACACATCCCACATTCCCTTCTCACATCTGGACTCTATGTGGACAAAGTTTTCTTTCATATAAACTGTTTATTGTTCTGTGAGATTGATGCCGTTAATATTGGCTTTCAGAATGACAGATTAGCATCACCAGTTAATCAGGGCTATTAGCAGATAAATATCTGTAATTTAATCACTACAGTAATTTCTTTTCCAATAATAAGATTTACAAATGCAAGTGATTAAGCAATTAGCTTACATCTCCATAGATTACAATTCCTCTGAGCTTTCTTCTCTCACTTTTTTCCCAAAAGATTTCAGTATTTAATTAAAGTAACTACTCCCTCCTTTACGTTGTCTTTGTATGCACATGTGAGAAATGGTGGGTCTGGGCTTTTTTCCAAACAAAACTGTATCTTTTGTACATAATCCCACAAGGAACCCCCTCTTCCAAATGTCTTCCATCTCTCTCCAGGGATTAATACCCACTCTGCCAATGCTCAGCAGCTATAATCTTTCCCAGTGCCTTTCCCAGTCCATGCAGCAAGCGGGGTGCACAAGGGGAAAGAAAAACTTACAGGAAGGGGGGAATAACTGCCAATGGAAAAATTGTGTGCACTTGATAATATAAGAGTCTGGCTTGCTAAAACAGTCTATCCAAACACTTCTCAAGGATTCTTTTGTTGCTTTTCCACTGACTTGGCCCTAGGGCAAAAGGCAAGTTCTACTCCTTCCAAACTTATATTCTCCTATTTGCAGAGTAATTTGACAGTTACTGTTAATTTCCTAAATGCAACATGAAAGCTGTAGAAGGAAGCCTGAGAAAAAGGGTGAGGAGGGGGGAAGGAGAAGGAGAAATTCATAAAGAGCAGCAGAGAATATGGGCAAAATTGCTTCCATGTGTGGTGCACAGGCACAGCTTGGGCAGCGATCTGTGGCCTTCCCAAAGTTTGACCTCTTGAGGCGGTGCCAGTTTGCTGGAGAAAAGGCATTGCTCTTTAATGAAGGCCTAATTTTTATTGCCACTCCATCGACTTCAAAGTGCTTCAGGTTGCCAAACATAATTTCACTGGAGGTATTTTCAGGTGCAGAGCAAATACTTCATAAATAATTTCCTCGTTAGATTACAAATTCCATTTAAAAAGGGGAAGGTGGGGGGCTTGTTTTTCTAAGGCTTTTTTGAAAGCTGATTAAAAAATCTTTCAGAGGAGTTCTTTACAAATTGCATTCTGAAAGAAAATAATAAAACAGTTTTAATTTTTTATTTACATTTTTAAATGAACTTGCAGCTTGGTGAGATGACCAAGTATGGTGGAGATGTTTTTAATATGCTTTCAATTACCATGTATATTCTGAGGCTCTGTGTGCCGTTTTGTTTTTTCTCTCCTCATCCTCAAATTGCTACTAAGCCCAGTGAGCACCAGCAGCCCAGTGGCAGCCTTGTTGGGGCCCCAATTAATTATGTAGAACTGTCACACTTCTACATTTTTTACATTTACTCTTCTCAAGTAAAAATGCCTGCAATTAAAATACCTTTCTATATATCTTCTTTATGCCCCCCCCCCCCCCGTGAAGCAGGCACAAGGAGCTGCTGAAGCTGACAAAGTGCTGTTGTCAGTCAGAGGGAATGGGGATGATTTGAATTGTGTTTATATTTAATGCACTTTGTGAGCTGAGACAAGCCCACAGTCAAGGCAGAAGGAAGGCTGGTGAGGAGGAGATGGAAGTCGCGAGTGGCAAGCACTCATCCCAGTGCTCCCGGTGAATTGTAGTACCAGTGGTCCATGCATACTCCCCTCGCCTGTCGCTGCAGTGTCCCTATCAGAGCCGCTGCTGTGACTGTGCAAAACTTTAAATCCTTATCATTTGCAAGCCACCCTCAACTCAGTGGACAGAAATAGAAATGATAGTCAGTACTTGGGAGCAGAGCAGGTCTATCGCTTTTCAGTTTTAGTTTGCTTTCTCTTGCTAATAATTCTGCAAATTTAAATTGTTATGGTTTTTCATTATTTCCTCTCATGAAGGTTCAGTTACCCTAGAACATGAGGAACAAGTGAAAACCATTTATAAGAACAAAGGTAAGGAATTAGCAATAGTTTTGCCAACGCTAAATTAGTTTTCCATTTCTTTTTCTGAAGAGTGCTAGCTGGAAGATGAAAGTATAGCCTGAATATTGCAGAAAACATTTTCTTCTGTTGCCACCATGAAAGCCAGCTGGATTTTATTAAACACTTTTAAAAATTATGCATATCAGTTCATGTACTGCAGATGTATACCTGCAGTATCATAGAATCATAGAATCAAGTAGGTTGGAAAAGACCTTTGTCCTGGGTTCAGCAGTGTCAGTCATTTTTCTCCTTCTTAGTAGCTGGTGTAGCACTGTGTTTTCGACTTTCAGCCTGGGACAGCGCTGATAACACCGATGTTTATAGTTACGGCTTAGAAAGTTTGGCTTGACCAAGGGCTTTCTGAGTCTCATGCTTTCCCAGGGAGGAGGGGAAGCCGTGAGGAAGCAGAAACAGGACACCTGACCCAAACTGACCAAAGAAGTATTCCATACCACAGCACGTCATTCCCAGTATGGAAAAAACTGGGGGCAGGAATGCGGAAGAGTTCAGTTAGCGGCTGCGTCGGGCTTGGTATCAGGTGACGAGCATTTGTATTCCCTTCCCTTGTGTTTCCCTGGTCATTATTATTATTGGTGGTAGCAATAGTGGTTTGTGTTATACCTTATTTACTAAACTGTTCTTATCTCAACCAGTGGGAGTTGCATTCTTTCAACTCTCCGCCCCATCCCCCCCGGGAGCTACGGGGAAGAAAGGAGGGGGAGTGAGTGAGCAAACTGCATGATTTACAGCTTAAACCACGACAGTTCTTTTACGACCGTTACCACAACAGTTTCTTTTGCTGGGCTGGAGTAGCTGCATTGTCTGTTACAGTTGAAGTTTGAGTAGCTGCTGTACTTGTCCCTGGGGGTCTGGTGGGTGTCCCAGCACTCCAAACCCAGGACCCTCTACAGCCAGGGGAAAATCTCTTGGTCATCCTATATCGTCGTTTAACCCTATACATGGCCCAAACCCGACTCTGCATAATTGTTGGAACCAGACAAAATGGTAGTGGGTATAGCATACTCGCTCTGCGCGCCAACATGGCGATCCGTATCACAATCAGCAGGCCGGTCTCAAAGGTATCTAAAGGTCATTCGGAACCTTCAAAATTCTCAAATGATGCTGTAAACGGTCTGGTGGGGGGGCTGGGAGCATAAAAGAATGTCTCCTTCACAGGTTGACCACCTGAGGAGGTGAAAAGAGATGTGTAATTTCTAAACACTACTATTATACACCTCCCAAAGTATAGAGGTGGTGACCACATTGGGAACAAAAGCCAGGTCAATTTCATGATCACTGCGTCTATTGTATTAAAAGTCATTCCAATAAAGTACAATGTAACAAGAACCTTAACCCAAAACCCGTATCTGAAAAATGCTAAGATAACAAATACCGGCTGTAAGTAAAGTATCATACGCTGAACCTGTGAGATCCAGAGCAACAACTTTAGAGCCAATAAATCAGCATTGTGACGAGTGGCTATCAATCCTGTCGTTATTTCAACCCCTCATGCCCCATGTTGGGCGCCAAAAGGAACTGTTGTGATTTAAGCTGTAAATCATGCAGTTTGATCACTTGCTCCCTCCTCTTTCTTCCCCCCAGCTCCCGGAGGGATGGGGAGGAGAATCGAAAGAATGCAACTCCCACAGGTTGAGATAAGAACAGTTTAGCAACTAAGGTATAACACAAACCACTACTGCTACCGCCAATAATAATAATGACAAGAGAAATACAGGGAAAGAGAATACAACTGCTCACCACCTGATACCAAGCCTGACGCAGCTGCGAACTGAACTCTTCTGTGTTCCTGCCCCCAGTTTTTTCCATCCTGGGAATGACGTGCTGTGGTATAGAATACCTCTTTGGTCAGTTTGGGTCAGGTGTTCTGTTTCTGCTTCCTCCTAGCTTCCCCTCCTCCCTGGGAAAGCATGAGACTCAGAACGCCCTTGGTCAAGCCAAACTTTCTAAGCTGTAACTATAAACATTGGTGTTATTAGGGCTGTTCCCAGGCTGAAAGTCAAAAACACAGTGCTACACCAGCTACTAAGAAGGAGAAAAATGACTGACACTGCTGAACCCAGGACAGCCTTTAAGATCACCAAGTCTAACAGATACCCCAGGACTTCCAAGACCATCACTAAACTGTGTCACTAAAGGACTCATCTACACAGTTTCTGAACCCTTCTAGGGATGGCGATTCCACCCCTTTTCTGGGCAGCCTGTGCCAATACCTGAATACCCTTTCAGCAAAGAAATTTTCCCAATATCCAATCTAAACCTTCCCTGTTGCAGCTTGTCCCTGCTTCCTTTTGTCCTATCACTTATTACCTTGTAGAAGAGACTCTCACCTCACTACAACCTCCTTTCATATAGTTGTAGAGAGTGATAAATGTCCCCCTGAGCTTTCTCTTTTCCAGGCTAAACAACCTCAGTTCCCTCAGCTACTCCTCATCAGACTTGTGCTCCAGACCCTTCACCAGCTTTGGTACCTTTCTGTGGACTTGTCCCATCACCTCAGTGTCTCTCTTGTAGTGAGGGGCCCTTAACTAAACACAGGATTTGAGGTGTGGCCTTACCAGTGCTAAGTACAGGGAGGTGATCACTGCCCTGGCGCTGCTGGCTACGCTATTCTTCACACAGACCAGGAGTCTGTTTGCATTCTTAGCTGCCTGGGCACATGCTGGCTCATGGTCAGCTCTGTCAATCAGCACCCCCAGGTCCTTTTCCATGAGCAGCTTTCCAGTCACTCTTCCCCAAGCCTGTAGCATTGCATGAGGCTGTTGTGACCCAAATGCCGGACCCGGCACTTTGTCTTGTTGAACCTCATGCTATTGGCCAGAGCCCATCAATCCACCACTCTTTGGGTTCAGCCATCCAGCCAGTTTCCAACCCACGGAAGAATCCTCCTATCCAGGCAATGAGCATTTAATTTCTTCAGGAGAATGTTGTGGGAGACAGTGTCAAATGCTTTACTTAAGTCCAAACAGACAATGTCCATGGCCTTTCCATCATCAACCAAGTGAGTCACCTTATTGTAGAAGGAGATCAAGACGGTCAAGTAGGATCTGCCCTTCATGAACCCATGCTGACTGAGCTGGATCCCTCCACTTCTGCACACATGTTTTATAATGGCTTCAGATGGAGCTAGGCTCAGCTGTCTCTATACAAATGCCTGTAGCATGGGGAGCAAACAAGAGGAATTACAGATGTGTGCACGTCTACAAGGGTATGATATCATAGGCATCACAGAAACATGGTGGGATGGCACTTATGACTCTTGTGTTGGAATGGAATGTTACAGGCTCTTTAGGAAAGACAGGCTCAGTAGGCGAAGAGGGGGAGTTGTTATTTATGCTAGGGATAGGCTGGAGAGTATGAAACTGTGCCTGGGGACAGGTGAGCAGTTGACAGAGAGTTTGGGGGTCAGGGTTAAAGGGAGAACAGCGATGGGAGACATTACTGTGGGGACCTGTTACAGACCGCCTGACCAAGAGGACTCAGTGGATGAAGCACTCTATAGACAGATAGGAACAGCCTCACGATCGCAGGCCCTTGTTCTCATGGGGGACTTCAACCACCCTGATATCTGTTGGAGGGATGGTACAGCCTGACACAAGCAATCCAGGAAGTTCCTCGATTGTGTGGAAGACAGCTTCCTCCTGCAAGTAATAGAAGAGTTGACAAGGAGAGGTGTCATGCTTGACCTCGTCCTCACCACCAGGTAAGGGCTGGTTGGAAATGTGACGCTCCAGGGCAGCCTTGATTGCAGCAATCATGAGATGGTTGAATTCGAGATCCTCAGGACAGTGAGAAGAGTGTGCAGCAAGCTCACTGCCCTGGACTTCAAGAGAGCAGGCTTTGGCCTCTTCAGGAACCTGCTCAGTAAGGTTCCATGGGATATAGCCCTAGAGGGCAGGGGGGCCCAAGACTCTTGGTTGATATTCAAGGATCACCTGCTGCAAGCTCAGGAGCGCTGCATCCCAAGTAGAAGGAAGTGCTGCAGGAGGGCCAAGAGACCTCCTTGGATGGATAAGGAGCTGCTGAGGAAAATTAGAAGGAAAAAAGAAGTTTATAAAAGGCAGAAGCAAGGACAGGCGGTCTGGGAAGAATACAGGGATGTTGTCCGGGAAGCTAGGGACTAGGTTAGGAAAACTAAGGCCCACTTAGAATTAAACTTGGCTAGGGATGTTAAGGATGACAGGAAGGGATTCTATAGGCACATTGCAAATAAAAGGCAGGCTAGGGACAACATGGGCCCTCTCTGGAAGCTATCAGGAGAACTGGCTACCCTGGATTTGGAGAAGGCTGAGGTTCTTAACGACTTCTTTGCCTCAGTCTTCACCGGAAAATGCTCTGACCACACCACCCAAGTCTTGGAAGGCAGATGCAGGGACTGTGAAAATGAAGACCCTGGGCCCACTGTAGGAGAGGATCTGGTTTGAGACTATCTTAGGAACCTGAACATATACAAGCCCATGGGACCGGATGAAATCCATCCGCGGGTCCTGAAGGAGCTGGCAAATGAAGTGGCTAAGACAATGTCCATCATATTCAAAAAATCATGGCAGTCAGGTGAAGTTCCCGATGAATGGAAAAAGGGAAATATAACCCCCATTTTCAAGAAGGGGAAAATGGATGAGCTGGGGAAGTACAGACCAGTCAGTCTCACCTCTGTGCCTGACAAAATCTTGGAGCGGATTCTTCTGGAAGGCATGCTAAGGCACATGAAAAACAACAAGGTGCTTTGGGACAACCAGCATGGCTTCACTAAGGGGAAATCCTGCCAGACCAATCTGGTGGCCTTCTATGATGGGGCTACGGAACTGATGGACAGGGGTAGAGCACTTGATGTCACCTACCTGGATTTGTGCAAAGCGTTTGACACCATCCCACATGATATCCTTATCTCTAAGTTGGAGAGACATCAATTTGATAGGTGGACCACTCGGTGGATAAAGAACTGGCTGGATGGCTGCACGCAAGGAGTTGTGGTCAATGGCTTGATGTACAGCTGGAGACCAGTAACGAGTGGTGTCCCTCAGGGATTGGTGCTGGGGCCGGTCTTGTTCAACATCTTTGTCGGTGACATGGACAGTGGGATTGAGTACACCCTCAGCAAGTTTGCCAATGACACCAAGCTGTGTGGTTCAGTTGATACGTTGGAGGGAAAGAATGCCATCCAGAGGGACCTTGACAAGCTTGTGAGGTGGGCTGATGCCAACCTGATGAAGTTTACCCATGCCACGTGCAAGGTCCTCCACCTGGTTCGGAGCAATCCCACTCACAGCTACCGGTTGGGCAGAGAAGAGATTCAGAGCAGTCCTGCGCAGAAGAACTTGGGGGTGTTGGTTGATGAAAAAGTGAACATGAGCCAGCAGTGTGTGCTTGCAGCCCAGAAAGCCAACCATATCCTGGGCTGCATCAAAAGGAGCGTGACCAGCAGGTTGAGGGAGGTGATCCTGCAACTCTACTCTGCTCACGTGAGACCTCCCTTGGAGTATTGTGTGCATTTCTGGTGTCCTCAACATAAAAAGGACATGGAACTGTTGGAACAAATCTAAAGGAGGGCCACGAGGATGATCAGGGGACTGGAGCACCTCCCATATGAAGATAGGCTGAGAAAGTTGGGGCTGTTCAGCCTGGAGAAGAGAAGGCTGCATGGAGACCTCATAGCAGCCTTCCAGTATCTGAAAGGGGCCTATAGGGATGTTGGGGAGGGAATCTTCATGAGGGACTGTAGTGAGAGGACAAGGGGTAATGGGTTCAAACTTAAAGAGGGGAAGTTTAGAATGGATATAAGGAAGAAATTCTTTCCTGTAATGGTGGTGAGGCACTGGAATGTGTTGCCCAGGGAAGTTGTGAATGCTCCATTGCCGGGGGTGTTCAAGGCTGGATTGGACATAGCCTTTGGTGTCATGGTTTAGTGGGAGGTGTCCCTGCCCCTGGCAGGGGGGCTGGAATGAGATGGTCTTAAGGTCCTTTCCCACCCTAACTATTCTATGATTCTAGTCTATGATTCTGTGTCACTTAGGATCATCTGCTCAATGACCTTCTCTGTCACTGAAGTCATGCTGACCGGCCTGTATTTTCCAGGGTCCTTCCTGCCCTGGTTATAAAGCAGCATCACACTGGCCAACCTCCAATACTCAGGATCCTGCCCATTAGACCAGGACTGCTGGTAAATGACAGAGAGCAGCTTAGCAAGCTTCTCTACCAGCTCCTTCAGCACTCTTGAGTGTAACCCATCTGGCACCATAGACTTCTGTACTTCTAAGTGGAGCAGGAGGTTGCTAACCATTTCTTCCTGAATTAGGGGGACTTCAATCAGCTACCTATCCAACTCAGGGGACTGAGTACCATGAGGATGGCTGGTGTGACTGTTAAAGACTGAGGCAAAGGCAGCCTTTTCCTCATCCTCAGTCAGTAGGCTTTCCCTGGCATCCAGTAGAGGATGAAGGTTCTCCTTGGTATCTTTTATTGCTGATATATTTGTAAAAGAATTTATTATCTTCTATGTCAATGGCCAGGTTTATTTCCATCTGTGCCTTTGCCTTTCTAACTTTCTCTCTACATAACATAACAACAACCTTGTAGTTTTCATGTGATGACAGTCCCTTCTTCCACAGGTGATAAATTGTCTTTTTTGTTCTTGAGTTCAGGCAGTATCTCTCTTCTCAGCCAGGCTGGTTTCTTCCCCGCTGGTTTGATGTTTGGCACATGTAGACTGCCTGCTCCTGAGCTTTGAGGATTTCATTTTTGTTGAGTGTTTGGCCTTCAGTAATATTTCCCAAGGAATTCTGCCAAACAGCATCCTAAACAGGCCAAAGCCAGCCCTCTGGAAGTCAAAGGTGGAGGTTTTGCTGACCTTCCTGACTTCTCCAAGAACTGGAAATTCAGTCATCTCATGATCGCTTTGCCAAAGACATCCTCCAAACATCCCATCACCCACCAGTCCTTTTCTGTTTGCGAACAGTAAATCTAGCCAGACATCTCCCCTAGTCGGCTCATTTACCAGCTGAGTTAGGAAGTTATCTTCCACACCGTCCAAGAATCTGCTGCATTGTTTCTTCTCTGCTGTATTGTACTTCCAGCAGACATCTGGTAGGTTGAAGTCCCCCACCGGAAAAAGGGCAAGAAATTGTAAAACTTCTCCTAGTTGTTTGAAAAACTCTTCATCTGTAACTTCATCCTGGATAGGTAATCTGTAGCAGACTCCTACCAGGATATCCACTTGTTTGGTCTTCCTCCTGATTTTCACCCACAAACATTCAGCCTTCTCACTCACAACATTGAGTTCAAGGCAGTCAATGTACTCCCTGACACAGAACATAGCCCGACCACCTCTTTTACCTAGCCTATCCCTCTGAAGAGCCTGTAGCCATCCACTGCAGCATTCCAGTCATGCAAATGTGTCTGTGGTGGTGATTATGTCGTGATTTCCCTTCTGCACAATGGCTTCCAATTACTCCTGTTTGTTGCCCATGCTGCGGGCATTGGCATAGAAGCATTTAAGCATCTATGGCTTGTAGCAGTAGGGCTTGTTGGAGACTTCTGCACTGAGCAGTCTCCATCCCCAAATCTTGGTGTCTGAACCTTCACCTGACTACTCAACTATCAAAAAAAAGAAAATAAATTTACAGATCATATTAGGAGTGGTCATTTTGTTGTTTCAACACCAGTGACATGGTCACTGGTATTACTGATCAAGCACAATTGTATGGAACTCATTGTTTCACACCTCTGAAGTGCAGGGGCTGTTAGCGTTCCACACAAAATAAGACAGCTATGGAACTGCTGAGGATTTCTTTTCTGGTGGCTATTTCAGAATCTGTGACTCCCATTCAGGATGAACGAACAAAACAAGTGTACATACTTGGCTGCTTTCTACAGCAAAGAGGCTACAAAAATAAAGCTGAGATTCATAGTTTTTTGTTCCTTTGACATGTAACAAAGGCTTGGTGCTAGGCTCTGAGAAAATAGATATAACTAAGAGTGTTGCAGCTTTCTATTTTTACCAATTATTACATTCAATTAAATTATAGAGATATAGAATCATAGAATAGTTAGGGTTGGAAAGGACTTTAAGATCATCTGGTTCCAATCCCCTGCCATGGGCAAGGATACCTCACACTAGACCATGTCACTCAAGTCTCTGTCCAAACTGGCCTTGAACACTGCCAGGGATGGAACATATACCATTTTTTGGGGCAGCCTGTTCCAGTACCTCGCCACCCTCCCAGTAAAGAACTTATTCCTTATATCTAACCTGAACTTCCCCTGTTTAAGTTTAAACCCATCACCCCTTGTCCTATCACTATAATCCCTGAAGAAGAGTCCCTCTTCGTCATCCTTTTTATTCCAAGGTATTTGAGCTTCTGTACTGTGTCATTGGCAAAGGAAGGTCTAAACTGGTAAGAAATTGGTGAGAATTATGTAATACCAAATAGAAATTTAGACTTCATTCACAGAGAGTCAAAAATGGGACCCCAGTGAAAGGAGAATTCTTGGAGAACAAAGCATTGTCTACATTGCTGGCCGTTTAAAGCTGGAAAATGAATGAAGTTGCAATGGAAATTCCATGTAAGGCCAGTTTTTTTGAGGAGATAGGTAGCTAAACATGGTATTTCCATTCCTCTTTTAAGTCTAATTTAAATTCTAATGACTAACATTTTACACAAAAGAGGTCCCTGCTACTGCCATAAAAATATTGGATTTTTTTGGCTCATATTGTAGTACATTGCTATATTAGCTAAATGTTTCTGTGATGCAGCCAGGTTCAGATCATATTATATATAATACAGATCCTCTGCAATTTTTCTTGTTTCCCTGGTAACAACTGTAAATGCACTAGTTCCCTGGACTGCTCCACCCCTCCTGCTGCTGATGCTAGGCACAGGAGAGGCACATGTGCAACTCAACTCCATACCTGTCAAACCAGGCGGACGCTCTGTTTGATCACCCATGTTTTGGTCCCACACAGACCATTCGTTTGGTGATCAGAGGGCAGTTTTAATTTAGTCAGCTATCAGGATACTGGGGTGGAGTGGGGGGAGAATTCACTCACTTGTGCTTTGGTTTTAGTCAACAAAGAGAATGGGGAGGCTAAAAGAGCGAGCATGCAGCTAGAACTGAGGCGATGTATTCTTTGCTGAAAAAGCAAGGATCAGAGCCATTTCTGTTAATGTCAATAATTTCCTATAATTGGGTGCTGTTCAATGCCAAAGTATTCTCAAATTCCATACTCTGTCACATGCATGCCAGCAGGGTTCAGCATGAATAATGTTAATACAATGAAGAGGGATGGAAGGAATGAGGGCTTTCCATGTGTTAGCTGACAGGATCACTTTGAAACAAATGACCAGTCCTTGTTAATGCAGCTATTATTTTGATAAACCAACAAGAAGGAATGTGGTATTCATGAAAATGTGATATGCAATATTGTAGGAATCCCACTGTAATTTTACAAACAATTAAGGTACCTGTAGCCGTTACTGGAAAAGATTATGATCAGACCTTAATGCACATGTACTAAGCTGGCATGTTGCCTTTTTTCACCTCAGCATTAATGAAGATGAACATTTGTGTGCAAGTCTGCCTCTCATAGTCATGTGGTTCAGCGTGAGCTTATTTAGATATTTCAGCATTTGTTTCAGTAATTACGAGTTAGCATACAGCTACATTCAGTTTCAGTGTGGCAAGGTATATTTTTCTTCATCACCCATGAAAGCACATACAGTTCAGCAGGCTAATTCTGAAGCTTGTTTGGTGGCTATGAATGAGAATAACAACTCTTGTTTTCTGCAATGTCTATACATCCTGCCTCCTTTCGTTGTTGATAATACACTGTTTAACTGGTGAAAAAAATCAGTTCATAGGTTTTTTAAAGGTAAAACCCCCTTTTTTACTAAAGGAACATATTTAAAAAAAATAGCAATTTTCATATGAAATTATGGGGCCTATCTAAAATATCTGTCAATATAAAGTTGAATTTTTTGTAATTAAGAATCTTTTAGGTAGGTTAGGTTAACTTAGTAAAAAGAAGTTCAGTTATTAGCAGTTGTAAGTAACAGCAGTAGCAATTTTAACAGTTGAATAATGCTCAAAATTCTCGGTCAGAATCACTGTGCTGGGGACTAACAATAAAGGTGAGCATTGAAGGAAGTGACAGTCTATTATCTTCTACGCTGCAGAATTTAAGCAAGACTACATATGTGAGCAGCCATGGTGGCAGTGGGGTCCCTGATCTTAATTTGTGATGTCCTCACCACTGGGAAACAGAGCAGAAATAGAAAGCAAAATGTTATCAAGGAGAGGCCTTCTTTGAACGGGTAGAGTCATTCCCTCAGGGGGAGAGTGGATGACCCTACCAAACTAGCCCAAAATAAAAAATTCAAGCAGGACAAAAATTCTTTCTTTCTAGTACCTGAAAAATTGTGATTAAGGACCTCCTCAGGCAGGCATCAATGCCTAATTAGTGAGAAAATTGGATCTTTTCAGTTTTCCAAGAGGAAGTGGCAAGCCTTGAGATAAAGTAGAATACAGACTGTTTTCCAGGCCCTTCTATTTTGAAAAGCTTCATTTCTATTATGTAAACAATATTTTGCCAGAAGAAGGTTTGGTTACTCTATTCACCTCTATTGGTAGAACCCCAAAAGCAAAAACTGCAGATATAGCTCTTCCAAGGATGCATATACCTTTTGCTGGCAAACACAAGCTTTCTCTTCCTAGACTCCAGGCTACATGGATACAAATTAATTCCAGTTCAAAACCATATAGCTGCAGTTAACGCTGCACTATGTTCCAGGAAAAAAGCCTATTCAACTGAGCTCTCAGGACATGTTAGAGAAAATGGGCATGTTAAATCTGTTATTTAGTGTCTATTTGGAGTTCACATCCATGTAAACAGCTTGGACTACAGTAAGCTACCAAAAATATGCACCCTATTCAATTGGCAGCCAAGCTTGCCATGGGCACCACAGTTCTGTGATGGCTTTAAAAAATAAGGGATGGTATCCAGTTTCAGATTCAACATTTAAATAAGGTTATCAACATGTAAACCAAGTGTCTAAATCCCCATATAGTTCATCGGGATCAAGCACTACAATGAGTAGGGTCCAGAGAGCTATTAAAATGGTTAAATTTGAGGACTTGATTGCCCACACATGGTGGTCTATCATTTGAGATGCTACAGTGTCCTGAGTAATCCACACAGGTCTCCTGGACATGTTTTGGAACCTATAAGACACTTTGCTTTTCTCAACTGACAGCTGGAGTCCTGTCAAAATGCCAGGAGATATTACAAAAGACACTAGACACTTGAGTGTGGTTGAATAATTTGTCAATTTCTAGCTGCTCTGAATAGCCCTTAAGATAGATTAAATGTTCATTGAATCCAGTGGGAACACAGACACCTAACTCACACATGGATGCCTACAATGTGGAAACCTAAATTTAAGCAGCTGAATCTAAAGCTCCAGCTCCATCCTTGGTGTGAAATTCAGCTGCCTAGCAAGTGGCAAGTGGATGTACTACAGGGCATCTTCCTTAGCCTCCAGTTGCCCAGAGATGTCCCTGGGATCTCCCACAGTTCATGTTTGTACTTGCCAGGCATCAGTGTCCTTGATACCCCAGGGAATCCCAAAAGGCATGGGTGTCTGTGTATAAGTAAATGAACTGAACCACGGAACCCCTGCTTGTTGGCTTCCTGACTCATACGCTGTTCACGTATTCTCTCAGTTTGGATACAGTGATAAATAAAAATGCAGAAGTCCCAGATTTGAATCTATTACAACTTGGAGGTAACATGCACAAAATTACCTGATGCCCATAATTTGATTTTTAACATATGCCAAGATGGCATAGGAATGTGTACCAGCTAATTACAGTTACTAGTTTCATATAAAGAAAACATTTATCAGCTCTCCAACTGTGAATATTCATTAAAGACAAATTCATGTTTTCAACACGTAAACATTTTACACACTTTCTGCTCTGGTGTGGATCTACACACCTCTCTCAGATAAGAATTTAATATATGCTCCAATTATTTTTGTTACTAAATTCCTCAAATATTTTTTCTTTTTTTTTCCTTCTCCTCAACCAACTGGGATTCAGAAGTTACTGTAGTGCTATCCAACTTCCAATATTAAAAATTCTGTCTCATAAAAAGTGGATCTAACAGGCATCAAAGACTTGCATTCCACTGCGATTTGGATGGTAAAAAATGTAAAAATGCAGATCTACACCTTAATATTCTCAATAAGACTTTCCATCTTGCATCTTTGTATCATTTAACTGGATGTGACTATCAGTTGAGTTCACATTAAAAAAATAACAAAATTGCACTGGGCATAGCAAAGGTATTTTTGTAAGTATCTTTATGTAATTGAGGACAAATGACACCTAGATTAAATTAATTCATGTAGACACTGTAGACATACTTCAGTAGCTTATTTTTTCCAGTTAGCTACATTAATGGTTTACCATTTGCTCTCTTCCACCTCATCCATTTGCCTGCTCTTCCAATAAGAACTTGATGAAGCTGAAATTCTGTGGCAGTCTCGTTGGCAATAGTTGTTTAACAAATGCTGTTTATTGATCTCATGACATGCACTGTCCTCATGATCCAATTTATTTGAACAAATTCCTTTTTTATTGCAGCTTCTCTTACAACTCATAAACATAATTATATATTTTATATCTTTGATTTATAACAATGACAAAAGTATCTATTGCTTTGTACATCTGTAGTATAAATCAAAATTTTTCACATCTAACGCATATAAAAAGAATTTAATCAAATAGATATCATTTTTCACTCATTGAAAAGCATGCAGCTTAGACTCTTTCACCTGTCCTACATGTCCATCGTCCATTTCCCAAACTGCCTACATAGCTGGAGAGGAACTTTGCAACATGCTCGCATGGCTAAGAAATTAGTCCTGGTGCATCAAGGAAAGAAAGTTAATTGCTGAGACATTTAAATCCAATGTTTTCTGTGGGCTACAACATCGCATCCAGGCTTGAGTATTTGCACTGTTTCTGGTTGTTGCAATTCTTGCCAAAAGGTACTCTAGACATTTTAGAGACTAACACCTATCTGCACAAGTTAGCGCAGAACTGTCATTTCCTAGATTTTTGGTTTATGGAAGTTCTGCTTATAGGTTCTGATATAAACCTAAGCAGCATTAATGAAGAATGAGTGTTCAATGAGAGCTCAAAATGAATGAGCCTTATTTCATTCCTTGTGATCTCAAGATACGGATTTTCAAGCAAGCAGTATAAGAGATAAGTCCACAAAATAATAGCACAAAAAAAAAAAAAAAATTACATCTTCTTTCCCAAGCTGGATGATGGAAAAAGGCTCCTATCAATTACTGCTATTTAAAAGGGCTGATGTCAGTTCTAACATGCTCCTTTATTTGTAAACTTGAGTGAAAAAAAGCAAATACACTTCTCTGTAAAAAATGCCGGTATAATCTTCAACAGCTTGTCTTAGTGTTCTTTTTAGTAAAACCTTCAAGTTATAACACAAACTCATTTTTTCTAGTTGTATAGAGATTCTGACTCATACTTTTCCTAAAATCAATTTCTTATTGTTTAAATAATACTCTAAACATCATTTAATACTTAATAACATTACAGTAATACTTAATACTCAGTTTGCAGACAGGGTTATCATAAATTTTTGCTGGATTGTGGATTGTCTAACATAGAAGGCGTATACTTGCCTATGTCCAACCCAAAATTTCCACTTCCTTTCCAGTGATCAGAGCAAATTCTAAGGAATTATTTCTCCCTAAGCTAAACTATCTCACTTCTTCACCAAGAGGAAGGCTTTACCGGCCAATTTCTTCATTTATACGGTTAATATCATAGAGATCCATCATTTGCATGCCTTTCCTACTTCTTTCAACCCTCCTCCCTTCTTCCCGCCCCTGCTCCCCACCTTTCCCCCCCAAAAAAAGAAAAGGATTTGTTAATTGAAAAAAAAAGAATCCAAAATAATACATTAGTAACTTTATGGACTGGTTGCAAACACAGTTTCGTTTGTTTCACCAATCAAAGACAGTCATATTATGCAGAAAAAGTAAACAATAAAAAAATAAAGCCTCAGAATTCAGAGGAACCTTTGAAAATTACAAAGTCAAAAATATTTTTCTGAAATTGCATATTATGTGCAAAATACAATTAAGGACAGTAGTGTTAGAATCTAATGATGCTTACTTGCAACATCCATTTGTCTTTCTAGGTAAATATGTTTCAGATGACTATGTATCCTCAACCATGTTGAGTATATATTTTCCCAAGAGGCTAGTGTTTTGACTAACATGCTAACTAATATGAGGATGCTGCTGCAGTGAATTGATTTGTTCAGTCATTTACTCATAACTTACACTTAGTGGATTTGTAATGACCAGATAAATTTTGTCGGTCTTAGGCTTATTTCCAAGACCAACCTATCTTCTCTTTCCTGTAAGCCTCAAGAGAGAGCTTGGTTTTATTTACAAATTGACCAGTATTGTAAAGGCAAAGAGGTTGTTTTGTGGTTTTGTTTTAATTACCACAGCATATCCTACACAAGGCTTTCTTCTGTTCACTTATGAGCTTTTGTGAATTCCTTCTCCTTTGTGAAACACCCCACCTGGCTACACCAGGGAAGTGCAAAGAACAGACATGAATAATGCTGGAGCTGTGATGTTCCAGTGGTGAACAACTTCACACTGCATCCAGAATGGGGGCAGATGCATAATGTTGCATGGTGTCTCACTATAGATCTTGTGCCTCCTACAGTATTCTGAATGATGGCTCAGAGAGTTTTGGTTCGGATTTTTTTGTACTTTTCCAGAGCCTACAACAACTTCAGCCTTGGTGAGACAATCCTCTTGTGCCGAAAGCCCTGGTGAAAGATACTAATTGATAATACTTAATGCTTTTTGATGGTAAGATTTTTTTTCCCTTCCTAGATATATTGTAAGAGAGATTTTGTGGATTTCTTATTATTCCAGTCATTTCTGATACATGACGTGACTGATTTTCAGTTAATCATCTCCATACTATCTTCTTTCATATCACCCCTCTACTAAATTCAATAAAATATGACTTTAATCATTTCCATTTGTCTCACCTCAAAGTAAACCACACTCCAGAAATAATGACACACTTAGTAAGGTCAGTTGCTTAGTTCTTGCCTTCCAACGACTACAAATCTTTATTGACAAATCTAAAGTTACTGTACAGGATCTGACAGGCCAGGGGTTTGCTGCCTGAGACAGAGAAATTATCTGAATGGAAAAAAAAAAAAAAAAAGGAAAAGAAAGGTAAGAATGAAGCCTTATGGGATAAAGACCAATATTATGTAAGGGAAAGCTTAGCTTGGAATAAGAATACATACGTCCTGCCTAGCTTTTCAGACTGAACAAAGGTAATTGCAAAAATCCTTCCTTCTCAAAGCTGGAGATTCCAAAAGGGTGATTAATACCACTAGTAGGGGAACATGTTCTTTTCCCTGGAAAGTAATAAAAGAAAGTTAGTCTGATGGTATCCTGAAAGCTACCATAAAATAAAAAGAGAGCACATACTAAATGGAGTTCTTCCTCCATCGTAGGACTAGACACTGTCCTGCTTCTAGGATTCATAGATACGAGTCTCACTGAGATTGGTTATACTTTATTTTTCCCACTCTAAACAATCCTACAATTGTATTTTATCCCTCTCTTGAGCAAATCTTAGACATTATTTTTTCCAATAATCTCTTTAAAAAAAAATTTCTTGTTTAAAACAAGCCATTATTAGTTCTATTCTAACTTTGGTTTAGAACAGGTCTATTAGTTAAAAATTGAACTTTCTGATTCATTTCCTTCTTTGTCTTTGGTGATCTTCAACAGCCATATTTAGGTGTCCTGATAAGACTTTGGGCTGCATAGGAATCTACAATTCACACAGTTGCCAAAATATGCTGAAAAAATTACTCAATCAAAAAACTACACATATGCCTGTTATTTTAAATTAGAAATTCCAGGGAAGAATTTCCTGTCATAGAATCACCGAATCATAGAATAGTTAGGGTTGGAAAGGACCTTAAGATCATCTAGTTCCAACCCCCCTGCCAGGGGCAGGGACACTTCCCACTAAACCATGCCACCCAAGGCTATGTCCAATCTAGCCGTCACTAACCGGATGTTTTTTCCTAAAACAAGAACTATTCCTGTGTCTGAAGTTTTGAAGCTCTAGAGAACTCAGTCCTAGCTTAATATAATTTTTTTTGCTATTTGAGCACAGATTAACTTAATCAGCAGAAAATGAGTTATGCATTGTTCATTATGAAATAATTTTTAAAAGTGCTGCGCTATCTTTCAATAAGATGATACTATTTCTAAGGGGTTTATAACTTGCTAGTTTAATCTAAGAGGACAAAATTGGTACTATGGTTTACAATAAGCTTTGCAGAGCTCTGGAGGAAGATCTTTTCTCCTAAGAGGAGAATAGATTCAGAACTTAGTCACCTACTTTGGATATCTAATGCAGACATCATGCTGCCTGAAAACTGAGTTTCTAGGAACCTGGATCACCTAATTAAAGCAGTGCCAAAGATAGTCAGTGCTGTGTATCCACACGGTCAGCATGAGGTTACTTACAATGAGCCAGCTGTTGATCACAACCGTGTCTCAGCTCCTACCTATCTCCAGAGTGCAAATAATCCTGCCATCTCGGCATCTGGGAGGACAGGCTCTCTTCAGAGAGCAGGCATTTTACTAGTCTGAAGATACCAAGCACTACTGAAAATTAGCCTGATGGTTTCAGCCAACACTCAGAAAGTGGGAAATGTGAATTTCATTTCTACTTTGGCCTGGGGGGTTTCCAAACTCCCATTTCTGTCTTCCTTGGAGAGTGCTTTAATTACAGACTCTTGGAACTTAGTCTGCCTCCCATGCTTTCTTTTCTCTTCAAACTGCATGTAAAGGAAAAGCTGTGTGGTCAAGAGCAGACCAAAGAGAATTTTTGTCTCTTGGCAGTTGGGAGACTCTCTCAGAAGTGAATCTGATCCCTACAGCTTGGATTAACGGCTTTTATCCATTGCTGGATAAAGTAAAATTCATAGCTATTCCATGGAGTTTGGGCCAGTTCTGCTCATTTGATTTCTGAGCCTTCTCTATTACACAGTAAGCTTTGCACTTACCTTCCTCATTTTGAGATTTCTCCCTTCCTCTAAATGTTTGCCTGCTTTCAACAGGAGTGAAAGACCTCATGTCTCCCAAATTCTTGAATGCTTAAAATTTTGGGTCAATGATTAAAAGACAGTCAGACCCTCCCTTTGAATTGTTTTTGAAGGAAATGATCCCTTCTCTTGATGTTTTTAACTGGGTTTAGAACTGGCAGTACAGCTGCAGGGTGCTCGGACAACAAAAAAAATGTCAGACCATCTTTGGAGATTCGGGCAGTTTTAGAATTCTACATTTAGATGGGTGATGGAGCCTACAGCCAGTGAGATTCTTACTTCCCCAAATCAAAGTACTTTGTAGTAGGTAAGGTGCCCATACGGCATCATGTGGAACTTAAAAGCCTAGAAATAGGTGATCGTTGCCCAGGGAAGCTGTGAATGCTCCATCGTTGGCGGTGTTCAAGGCCAGGTTGGACAGAGCCTTGGGTGGCATGGTTTAGTGGGAGGTGTCCCTGCCCCTGGCAGGGGGGTTGGAACTAGATGATCTTAAGGTCCTTTCCAGCCATAACTATTCTATGATTCTATGATTCTGAATTTCCGTAACGTTAGAGCAAACTCTAAGCAAAACTATCCTATGATAAGGTTCTAGAGTTCCCTGACATTTCATTTTAAACAGTGAAATAAAGTGAAAAGTCTCTCCTGACCTAAGATTTTTTTTCTCTCTGTAGATATTTTATTTATATCTTAGAGTTTGCATTGAATTAATTTATTTCCATCAGGGAAAGAGAAGAGGGAATTCTTGAGCAATTGTATTTTAAAACTAACAGATCTATCAAGCCTTTGCGCCAAGAGTGCAAGAAATGTGGGTGACTATTGGAGGCACATCTTTTCCTAGGAAAAAGCAAGCAAAAGTCTGGACTGTTTGTTTTGGTTACCAAAAATTCTCTCAATTATCTTAAGATAGTTGAAGAACAACATGAGATGAAAAGCTGTCAAGAGGTTTTTGTATTTCTCTGGTCACAAACAGCATTACCCACTGCACTACATATTCATGATGAATCTCATAATTAATATAGACATATCCAGGTTTGGGGATTTTACTGTCAATACTATAGCATAATTTGTTTTTTACCCCAAGTTCCTCTTTTCTTTTCCTCTCAAGAGAATTCAGGGACATTTTTGGAGGATGATCCTTTTGCTTGGGAAGTGGCCAAGTTTTTGAATAACAACATGTGACAATAATTAGAAAATGTTTTGAGTGGGTTAATGAACTATAATACATTGAGTCATGGATTTCAGAGCAGGTGTCTGACTGCAAGCCAACTGCTGGGTTTGTTTTTTCTAGTCATGTGTCTAGGTATGTTGCATTGTCTGGGTCTCTCTTGGAAGCAGATGTGATTTTTTTTGTGCTGCTTTCTGCTTTGTTGCTCTATTCTTGATTTGTTTGCTTTTCCCTAAACCCAAAATCTCTTCTTTTTTCATTGAAATATAATTAAATCTGTAACTTGATTGATGAAAAGGAGGTGATCTGGAGTTATTGGGTTGTAAGTAAGACCTTCTAAAATGAGGACATGAAACTTGGAAAGCAAATTTGATTTCCATAGTGGTATACTATTACAGGAAAATGTATTATACATCCTATGTAACACTTAAGAGAAGGGGCGATGAAGCAACACTTGCGGAACATCAATTAATGTCTTTCTTAAGAAAGAGCATGCACAAGATGAGAATCTGAGTCACTTCTGGTGAAAGTTCCCATCGAACCTGCCAAAACCAACCCATTCAGGGATGCTGATTACTCCATGGAAAAGGGTTGTGAAGTCATCCCAGTTTAAGGGTTCACGGGCACTCCCATCATTCTGTTTTGGTGTACCTAGGCTGGATTTGAACCAAGATCTGAACCCCCAAACAAAGCAAGTGCCAGAATACTAGACTAGAAAATGCAGAGAAGATAAGGACTAGTGTTAAAATCCTCCAAAACGACTACAGTGCTGCTCCAGTGCAGTCCACTCTCCATCCCATACATCCTAAAGTTTATAACCTTTATGCACTTGTTGTGGCTTAACTCTAGAAAGCAGATAAGAACCACCCTGTTTCTTGCTCACTTCTCCCACTCAATGGTATAGAAGAAAGAACTGAAAGGATAAAAGTACAAGAACTCATGGAATGAGATAAAGACATTTGAATTGGTAAAGCACAAGCTGTGCATGTAAGAAAAATATTTTGTTCACTACTTCCCGTTGCAGGCAGGTGTTTTGCTATTTCCAGAAGTAAGGCTTCATCACACCTGATGGTTACTTGGGAAGACAAGCACCGTCACTCCAAGCATCTCTGCTTCCTTTTTCTTCCCCCAGGTTATACACTGAGCATGATGCCATATTTTATGGGATATCCCTTGCGTCAGTTGGGGTCAGCTGTCCTGGCTGTGTCCCCTCCCAACTCCTTGTGCACCCCCAGCCTACTCATTGGTGGGGTGATGTGAAGAGCAGAAAAGGCCTTGGCTCTGTGTAAGCACTGCTCAGCTATAGCTAAAATATGCCTGTGTTGTCAATGCTGTTTTGTTCAAAAAGCCTAAATATGGCACCATACTAGCTACTATGAAGAAAATGAACTCCATTACAGACAAAACTAGAAGAGTACTAATGGGTATTCAGATGATGCATTCAGACATTTCACAGCATCTCTTGTGCCCCATTCAGAGTGTGCAAGTAGCCCAGAGCTAAAATTTATTTTAGCACTCAACTCTGGGACAAGGCCCTGAGGAGCTGCTCCACCCACTGCTGCAAAAGTGCTCTGGGTTAGTACTTACACGTGAGAGATGCTGCAAGTCATACTAGAACAGCTTGTACACCTCATCATACAATCCTCTGCAGCAACTGAATGTATAATGCTTATACACTGATAGGATATCTCTTCAGTTACAGTCTGAGCTTTGTACAATTACATTCTGAAAGGGAAATGTTGCTAAAACCCAAGGTTTTGTCTGATTTCATATCCAAACCAGACCACATGACAAGCTGCATCTGATTTCTGCACAGAACCGTTTCAATGTTTCTTTGCAGCAAGGCATGACACCACAAGTGATTCACATGGCTTATACTTTTGTTTCTGAACTTTTGCAGAACTCTGCTCTGTATCTCACTATGAGTCCCCAAGAGACAGCCCGTCTCTAACCCTTAAATGGGGATTTTGTCAGGAAGCGGCTCATCTACTGTACAGGAAGGTTTCGTTTTTGGCAAATCTAATATCTCAAGGAAAGTGGATAAATGGTGTCAGAGATGAGCTTTCATAAACAATTTATGTGTGTGCATTTCTCACAGAGAAACAATGAGGAAATAATTTGAAACAGTGCAAGGGTACATCTCTAAATGCGTTTTGCAAGATTATAAAGATACGAGCATTAACCCATGTTAGACTAGACTGCAGTATTTGGTATATTTATCGCCTGGCTGTCGCCACAGGACTGTGCACTTTCTCTTTTGCTAAGTTAATCAGATGCCACTACAGCTTTCATCTTCTTGTGGCCAGGTCTCTATTTTTTTTTTGGTCTTGGAAGCAGAATGTTTTATGCTAGACTAATACTGCTTGAAGCTGTGAGTACAAGAGTCCTGAAATCTCACTTTTCTGAAAAATCTGTGTATTTTGCAATTGGAGCTGCATATGAAATTATTCTGTGGAAAAGTAAAAGGGAAAACACAAACTCATACTTTATTCCAGCCTATCAGAATTATGTCTTACAAAGTAGAAACAAATACTATTTTTTTTTTTTAGATCATGCATCCTGCAATCTTAAATGCTTCCAGCTTGACAGATTTAAATTGAATACTGTATTTACCCAAAAAGGGTCCACTCTATTCCTCAGAGTTATTCTTTCCAGACTAGAAGTTCAAGCAGGAGCTGAACCCCTTACAGTCACCAGCCAGGTATCTATGCTGGGTACAGTAAGGTCCTCAGAGTATCTTTTACAATACTCTCTCATATTGCTCTTTTTTCTTTTTCTCAGTTCCAGTTTTCTTATTATTTTATTGTACAAAGTCAGCAACAGCAGTATAGGTGTCTGTTTGCTCTCATGCTCCAGGCTTACTGAAGATGACCCAAAAGCTCTGGATGTTATTCGTGTACAACATAGTGTTTCTGGTTTGCTGAACTATATTTTCAGCACAACGTCTCCAGTTCAGAGGTAGTTCTTCTAAAGTAGTAGGCATGAAAAGGCATAGCAAGATGAGCAAATATTATATAAATTTGTTGTGTATCTAACATAATGTCCTGGGTCAATAGGTCCAGACTTTATGTGGATATATACAAATGATATACTGGTGTGAGAAACAGAGAACCGTAGCCATTCTAATGCTGCACTTATTTGAGCAAATAAGGCAACACTTCAGCTGGGATGGACTTTTAGCACTCCAGGAATGTAATGATGTCTAATTCATCATAATTTCTAGAGTGCATCTGCATGCTTTTCTACCACACAGCAAATGCCTGTCCAATCCGGACGTACTTATGTTATACACACTTTTTTGCCACTAAGCTTTGCAGCAAGAATTTAAGCAGTAATCAAAGCAGAACATTGTGTCTTTTGAGGCAATTTTTTCAGATTCACTGGGAAAAGGAATTTTCAAGATTTACCATTTCTTTATTTCATGACTTCCAGTAAAGAATATTTTCTGGTCATGCTTTCTCTTGCCCCTTCTTCCTTGGGGAAATTATCTTTCAATTTATTATAACACTGTAACCCCAGCAATATTGGACCTAAGCTTATGCTGCTTTTATATCCTTCTGCCTGACAGCTCTTTAAAAGCTCCACTGACCTTCATTTTGATCATTGTTTCTTGTATCAGAAACAGTGCATATACTCAAATGTAGTGATTTCAAACATATCTGATTGAAGAGGACAAAGTCATATCTTATCCAAAATGCTTTCTGATTTATTGTTACTCTTTGAAGACTACATTTATCAGCCTGATTGGGTTAGCGGAGCAGCTAATAAACCAATGTGCTTACTCTTTGACAGCCTCGGGTAAATACGTATGGGTGAGAACCGAGATTAAAAACCTTCTATATAGCAGAGGCTGAAACTAGTTCAAAGCAAACATTTAGGGGAAAAGAATTACAATTATGATAAGGTGCAGCAGGTAGCCTAGCAATTTTGTAATAGTTTCTTCCACAGAAGATGCACAGTAATATTGCTTGTCCTGAAGTGATTAAAAAGCCATATACCCTACCTTCACCACTAAAGCATGGTCCCAAATTTAATCTCTGCTTAACTGTAGAAAATAATACTTTTCAACAGGTTAGGAAAAGAGAGGAAGAACTATGTAATCTCTAGCTGATATTTCAGATACTGTTGAAAATCATAGTAATGGCTTTTGGACAAGATGGCAGTAGTACAAGTACAGTTCACAACTATAATGTGACTTAAAATATGCTGGAAATTTTCACACCCACAAATGAGTAGTGCATAGGTTTCACAGGGTACCCAAAATTCTACCTGCCATTTCAATTTTTCTGCCTCTTTTGTGGAAGCACAGATGAATTAGTAGCACTGAATTGCAAATGGAGAATATAATTTATTTCATCTAACTTTACATGCTAGTGTATATAAATACATTTGAACTATCCCTCTGCAGGCCCTCTGAGTTTCAGCAGAAACAGGATATTCTGGGGTATGATTCATTAGACTTATGTCTAGCTAGACATCTCTTGACTAAGTGCTTGATAACTTTGCCCTTATGCAAAACTGGCTCAAGTCAGCTTTTCTAATACAGCGTTACGACAAATTGGACACAGGGTGAGATATTTGATGGGTGCAGTATAGGTTGATATAATTTCAAAGGCTGTATACAAGGATAGGGTCTTGCAATACACACTATATTTAAAAATTAACCATTTTTAGATAAGCTTTTTGTTTTCAGACAGTATTTAAAATCTGTTGAGGAAAAGCACTTTTTTTCTGTATTTTTGATTGCAAATATTTCAAAAGTATGGGAATGATTGAATATTTCTTTCTATTTTTTCTTCTTTAATTCTTTCCTCTTCTTTACACATTATAGCAATCCCAAATCATGACATTTGCAAAGATGTTGTCATACTTGGGAAATTTGCCTTACAAACATCAAAATACCACATGTTCACAGTTGAATTGGATTCATTCTGTATTTAGACATGAACAGTCCCTCTGAGACATGGGTGGACATGGGAATTCTTTCAGCTTGATGGAAACTTAATGCCTGTAATCTTTCATATCTAAAAGGATTTCTATAATTTAGTCAGTTGAGGGTGAAAGATTAAAATTACTTGGGGTACACTGACCCTGCTGAGCAAGAAAGGGCCAAGGATCTAACTACTCTCAAAAAGCAATCTGATCCTCACCTTTTGCATCATGTAGTTGTTAGATCACTCTCTAACCATTTAGGGATGCATCAGCTTCCCCAAGTCAAAAGCTATGGGTGATTCAAGAACTAATTCCCATCAGCAACAACTCTCCCCAAAAAGTACAGGTCAAACTGCAGGAGTTTGTGTCCACTATCCAAATTAAGATGAGTTCAAGGATCCTGCTTTAACATCACTAGTGCATTCATTGACTTTTATGGTCAGATATGTGTTGAACTGGATTGAGCCCAATGTTCTGTAGGTTTTGTTTTTTATATTTTATTTTATTTTATTTTATTTATTTTATTATTTTATTTTATTTATTTTATTTTATTTTATTTATTATTTTTAACTTTATTCTTATTTCGTGGTCATTTGAATCCAAAAGCATGGAAGAGCTTAAAAGAATAGCAAACATCTGTATTAGTCTGAGATGTATGTGTCATCTGGGACATTGTAGATTAAGTATATTTCTGAATGTGGTCTATCTTACTAAAGCAATTTGCCACCATAAAGAAGATGCAGAAAGAATTTACTAGCCTGTGTACTTGAGCCTGTGTTTTCTATCATCTGTCTTGTTAGTGATTTCCCATACATAGACTGGTAAGGGCAAGAGGACCTCAGAAGCACAGGACCTCTGTAGGGAAAGCAAAGATGCGTTTGTAGGTGAAGCCACTCTCTACAGGTGAAATGACTGTCTATGTCAACTCAATTTTTCAGGCTGCTTCTAAGGATGTCATCTGCTCCCTCTCCATTGCTCCTGTAATGTTTCATTTCTTGTCAGCTCAGGGACTGTAATTCTGAGTCTGGAGTTCATTGCATCCTCAGTTTTGACTCTGAGCACATCTGCTCAGGGAAGTGTGGGCAGTCTTCACAACAGCAGAGTGCTCTGTCCAGGCTAAGAAGTGAGAAGGATGCATTCACTGAGAGTCTGCTGCACTCATGTGGTGAGACAGCTGCTGGTATTTGAGATAATCTGAGTATCTGTGCATAGCACTTCACTCTTCCAGCTAGACCTTCCATGTTGCTCTTTCCATGAGCTCTTTCCAGCCTTCATTGCCAAACAGCTTTTATATTGTCCTGAGACATTCTATAAAAATGTCTCAGAAAATAAAAAGCTAGCATGTAGTCAGGGCTAACACTTTACTGGGTGTTTTCTCAGGTCTCCAAAAAGTCCAGGAGTTAGTGAATGACAGTAGAATATTTTATGAGACGACTCACTGCTGCCCATTTAATGATTGGTCCGCAAGGCTAGTTCATTTTCATATCAGCAAAAAGAACCTTCTCTAAGCATCACAGATGCATTTCTTGGTTTTATCCTTTTAACTCTATTTAGTATATGCTTATTGTGTATGTCCCCTTGCAGCTACCAGAAGCCATCAAATGAACCTTGGAAATACTAGCGCTGTGCTAACTTGCGTTCAGGTCTCTGTTCTGTACTCCAGTGGCTGCTGGGAAGGGTGCTTTGTTCTTGCTAGTTGGGTTGTGTTTTAGTGACTTAGACATGAGTTATTATTACCCTGAGCTATCCCATACTCCCTCTAGTTTTTAAAAGATACAGTTTTATCCACCAATTTGGTGGTCATCTTTTCATTTTTGCAGGAAAAATACATATTCAAATACTTAAAGTTCCCTTCTTTCTTGCTAGCTAAATATTTCCTGATTTCCTTCTCCCACTCGAATTCATTTTCCTCAATAATCTCCACCCCTTTTAGCCGACTACTCATAGTATTCCCCAAGTTAACATTAATTTACATGTCTTATCCAAATGTATTTCATATTTTAAATAGATTAGGACTCCATTCCTTTGAAGTAGTCATAGTATTTGACAAGAAGGTTTCTCTTCACTCACCACCCCCTCCCCAAATGAATGCAATACTCCTGGAGAGGTCTGGATGCTCCAGTGCAGTCTAGGGTGAGGAAAGAAGACATCTGTGTGTACACATAGGGACACATACAGATTTGTGTATATTTGTATGTGCACTTATACGTAAATATATATATATATACCTGTTTTAAAAATACAAACGTGCCAGAAAACCAGAGCAGTGCAGGTCTCCTTCTGTGCTGCTGAGCCAACAGTCCTCAGCCCTGACCTGAAGAGAACACCTCTGTAGATACAAAACATTTGTATCTTATTAAGGAAGCAGATAAGCTACTTTTCTAGAACTGTAAAGTTGTGCAGCATGAAAGGGTAACTAATTTGTGAGCAGGAAGAGTATAACCACATTTCTGTCAAGAGAGGGGCAGAAAGGAAAGAGGTACTGCATATTATTAAGCTACTTGATCACATATGTCTTTTCAAAGGAGAGAGGGAGACATTAGCAGCAAACTGAGGAACATTGTCATCTGCAAACATAAATATTTCAGATTTCAGGTACACCGGGAATGTCATTAATGTAAAAACTGACGAGAAGGGGCCCTGGAGTCAGCAATGACCGTGGGAGGCACTTCAAGAAACAGAAGAAGCAGCTCTGACAACAAGGACTATAATAATAAGAAACTCCTTTGAAAGTTGCACAGGGGATAGGTAGAGAATCAGACAAAGAAGCTGTAATGCTGTGTTTCAGTTCAAGTTTAGAGGGGCAGAGGAGAGGGGAGGAAGAACCTGGCTCCTCACAGTGTTAAGTGCTCTTGTAGCTGCGGGTTAAGTAAGTTAGTGCCTGTGGCATGCCCTCTATCCTACAGCTGAAAAAGGGTGATCAATACCTTCAAAAAGACTCTTACCAGAGAGCTGGCAAGATGAAGAGAAGATATAAAGGGAGCAATTAGTTAGAAATAATTTAGATTTAGAGTAGAGACTGATGATATTACTTGCCAACAGGATCAACAGATAGAGATCAAATAGGAGCTTCAGCAACATGTTGTGTTATTTCCTTGTCAGACAGAATATTGTCCTGGAAGGCTGGAGAGGCAACAGAATAAAGGAGGTGAAAGGGTCAGCAATTGCTGTAGAGAGGATAGGCTAATTCCTTATTGAAAGAACATCTATGTAGGATGGTCAAGTTCTTTCTTCTTGATCCCATTTTACATCTAAAGTGTTCATTTTAATGAACTAAACAGACACTAAACTGCTTAGCAAAATTACAAAAAAAAATCAAAATTAAAAAACCACAACATGTTGCATGATAAACTTCAGTTCCTTAAATGAATGAAAGTTATTCATATATGAAGCTGGGATATGAATGCTCAGTACTGGAAGAACTGCTACATTATTCAAGGACTATTTATTTGATATTTATGTTATAGAATTACACAGAAATTCCTCTGTAGTTTTGAAGGGTTTAGACTGATAATTTTAAAAAAATAATTAATGTAATAAATATTTTTGACAGCTATCATTTAGTTTTTCAGTATTTATGGTGAAATGACATCACATACTAGCAAATATGTGCTTTAGTATATTTTTAATGAAGTCTTAATGATTCTGAACCTCAGTATTATATCCTGCTATTATACCTTTTCTGAGAAATAGGAAGAGACAAATCAAAACATTATGAATGCAAATTATGACATGGTAGGAAAACGAAAACCTCCTGTATTGTTATTGCCACTTCTTCAAGCAAGAAATTAATCCATTTCCAGGGAGACTTTAAAAAAAAAAAAAAAAAAAAAAAGCTTGCTGCTTTTTCAAATTGTTCCTGATCCAAAGCAGAAGCCCTAAAGAACTTACCTCGTCTAAATTTCCAGACTGGAACCAATCGGTTGACCTTTGGCCTTTTATAACTAACTGCCCTAGAACCCTTGAGTATTAAAGGAAATATATTTAAAAGCATGTCTTCATTTGTTTTAATGTTTTGAAATTTACCATGCTAATCAGTAATTTAGAATAATCTTGAAATATTAACTGACCATTTGTAATCTTTTTATCAACTACAAAGAACACATAAATGGATCCCAGGTTTCCTCCCTGGGGGAGATAAGGGATTTTTCAACTGATACCTCCATGGCTGGAAAGCCTGGGATCACTCCACAACACGTGGAGACTTCCAGACATTATTACATTCACTGAATGAAGAATGTTTGTCTTTATTAATGTCTCCTGTAGACAGAAGTTACCCAAATGTAAGCAACTTTGCATCACTCAAACACTTGAAAATAATGCAAAGATCCAGGACAAAAATGTGAGCCAGATAACAAAAATATAGTGCTATACAGTTGAGCTTGATTCTTGCTGGTAGTGTATACAGATAACTGAAGGGCTGAAATGAAAACTAATGGTAACAGTCTGACATGATGGGTACCTGGCCTGCCTTCTGTGAACTGATTAATCTCATATGTGCTTAAGCCAAATAAAAACTTTAAAAGGACCCTAGAGCAGAAGAATAACAGAAGCAGCACCTTCCTTTAGATCTCACATTTGAAAAGGAAAAGACACATATCTAATATACAAAAGAATAAGCTGAGACTCAGGCAAGACAATTTTTGTGAAGGGAACAGCTTTATTTCTCTAAACAATCTATCAAGCAGAGAGGCAAAGGTAAAAGAAAGATTTACTTCTTCAATAAGTACTAAGCAACACGATTTCATTCAGTTTTGAAAGAGATAAACACAACTCTTCCATTCAAATATGATAAAGGCTACCAATAAAAACATGGAAAGTAAGAAGTATATGGTCTGACACTGCTTTTCTGCCCAGAAAATGTTCTGATTTTGAGTAGTTATCTATTCATGATGCTCTAACTTGAACTGGAAATCTTTGCTATGCATTATGATGGCATACAAGAACAAGATGGTGCCTATGTCTGCTTCTGGAAAATAAGAAGTAAATATTATCTTATTGATGTTACTGAAAGACATAAGATCTACGGCAGACACATGCATATATTAATGTAACACTCTTATGCCGCATGCTTTTTAGTTGAATGATGGTAATACACTGTTCTCATTAGTGACAAACTGGAAAAAATTTAGGAAAATCTACAAAAAAATATATGCATATGGCCACAGAGGCACTAACTCTAATAAGGACAAATTAAAAGAACCATACAGATAAAACCCTTGCGCAGCTATAATGAACAACCACAAGCATCTGAAAGGTACAAGCATCAAAAAAAAAAAAAAAAAGTTTTTCTTTTAGAATTACAAAATATAGAAAATATAAGACAGTGTCATAGGGAAACAGCACCCATGAGATGAGACCCACTCTCTACAGGCATACAGTGCTGCCAAAATCTGCACAGGAAAAGGACACAAAACTCTTCTTATGTCTAAATATCAATGGTATAAGAGTTATGCTGAAAAAATAACTGAGAAAGCATTTTGCATTTTTATGTTATCAAACTATTTTTCTGTTTGTCCTTCCCACCTACTCTACCAATTTTTAAATCTAGTGTTCAGTTTCAACCTCCTTGGCAGGCAGTAATATTTCTAGAGACATTATGTATCTACACACATTCTTAAAAAAAGCGTTCAGTTAACAGAGATCCCTTTAGCAGTATGTAGGAAAAATTATAGGACAAGTCAGAAATCTGAATGCACACAGAAGAAAGATATTACTATCTTAAAGCCGTAGGAGAAGACTTTGTAATTTGGTCCAGGGGCTCTACTTTATTAGATACTAGAGAATGCAACTACAAGGAACTAATTAATTGAAAAAACCCCCAAAACAATCAACCAACAATATTCCAACCTGAGTCTGAGGGGTTTTTGTCCAGATGTTGATATCTATATACAAGGAAGATTTCTAAGCTCCTGTCAATGAAGATAGTCAGTGAAGATCTTATGAATCCCTTCCAGAGTCTGGAGAGTTATTCAGCTGATCTCCACTGTTGTCTACTTTTAACTGAGCTGAATGCATCTTCAGACTCTTTTGGCTTTATGGATTAGATCTTCTTAGGCTATTATAGCAGTGGTCTTCAGTGGCATTAGACAGATATATTTAGGCAACTGAACTGAGTCCTAAAAACTAATTTAAACTATTTGTTCTACTGATAGTAGAGCTGCTAGCCTTTCTGTGTTCCCTAAACATTTTTCTTCCTTTTTTTTTTACTGTTGTCATTGTGCCATGATCAGATTACTGCAACAAGAACATCTGTCACTGCCATCTTTGTAGGCTGCCATCTCTACATGCATTTCGTACATTTCTCTTTACCTGTCACATTTTCTTGCATGATCATGTGCACATAATAGCCACATATCCTTGAGCATGCATCACAAAACAGATTACCACAGTTTTAGAATACATGTGAATAAGATTATGTTGAATGAGGTGCTATTTGAACCAAACAGGTTTTTAAGCAAAATACATGTGTGGAACTTCATAATCACCCTGAGAGCATTCTTAAAAATATTTAATGTAGTCATATGCATCTATTTAAATTAACATTCTTTTACAAAAATATACCTGCAGTTTTCTTCATATACATTTAAAGATTTTTAGACCAAGTTTCATGACAAAGATGTAGAGAAAATACTTTTTTACATCATTTTTTTTCCCAACATGTTTGTACACATGATGAGAACACAATTTAAAGAGCAAGCTGTGACAGAACACAAAAATTATTTTAAATAAATGCCCCTTGTGATCTATAAATACCTTAAATTTGAGTTCCCTACTTTCAGAATGAAGACTGTAGGAGCCATAAGGCACTTACCTGTGCTTAAGTGAGAGAAGCTTTGGAAGCTTGAAATCCAAGCAAGGACCAATGTAACAATAGCAAATAATATAACAAAAAATGAGCTTCCTTAGTGACCAAGATCAACAAGGACGTTGATGTCACATTCCCATTGGTTATTTGATGCCTTGTGGGAAGTCTTGAAGTGTGAAAATATACAGGAGCTCTTCAGGACAGACATAATTGATGTACTGGATATGAATAGTCAACAACATTGATCAGACTCATTTGTTTAAAGAAAAATGAAGATAAACCTAGAGTTCACCCATATGTTTTAAATCTCATGGGTGTTATTAGCTGCTACATAGACATCTTTGAGATTCTGTGTTAGGGGTAAAGCAGTAAAGTGACCTCAGAGATGGTTTTCAAAGATGCAGAACTACAGACATACAGAGATGAACAGTCAGAAAGATGGTGACTCTTGGGACGGAGAGAGGAATCCATGGTTTGAACCTGCTGCACAATGAGACAGGGCAATTAAGTGAGCCCAAAGTTTGCATTAGGAAAATTATGCTGCCCGCCTACAGTCTGGAAGGATTAATCATTTTTCCCTGTCCACCCTCAACCCTTGCACAATTCGCCTACCCAAATCCTGTTTGTTCAGGCTTTATGCCAAGATGAAGGGAAGTATTACCAATAATTAGACTGCAGGCTTCAAGTATTTATAAACAGGGAAAAGAAGAGAATCTGAAAGATCCTTCAGACTGCTCACATAACTGTTAAAACTCATGTGGAGCGTAGTGTCACCCCCTGAATGCAATGAGAAAAGGAAGCATTCAATGAGGAAAATTTAATAAAAACAAACATATTCTGATAGGATTACAGCATCAAAAGTGCATATGTTCCACATGTTTTTATTTCTCTTTAAAATTAGAAAAAGTATCTTCGCTTGATGTATCCTGTAGGGCACTAAGCCAGAAAACACTATTATACTATTTCTTGCTTCATAAAGAATTTCATTTAAACTATGAGCCTTGTGATAGGTAATTATATGCAGGAAGCAGAGCACATATGAATTTTATATTTATGGTCTACACTGAGGTCACAATTTGAATTCTAAAAACTGCCTTCAGAAATACCAGTTAGTGTGTCATTTTTATTTTAATTGCATTTCCTCCCCTCTGGTACAGCATGATCAACTGAAAATCAGAACACATGTTTTATGTAACATATTTAGAATCTAGCAATAAACTATTACCATCCATATAAACATTAAACCCATTTGGAATGTTGCTAACAGAGAGGGGGAGGTCATGGGAGGTGCTAGTAGATCCTTTTGCCCAGAAGATAACAGTATTGAAAAATTTTCACATGTTCCTCATAACAACTGCTGCTAATGAACTGCTTTCCCTCTTCCCACAGTGCAATCACATCTTTTTATTTCCAACTATAGATATCTTTTAAGAAAGATTTACCAAATTCTTTTTTTTTCTTTTTCTTTTTTTTTTTCCTTTTTTAATGCCAGTGAAATAAAAAAATGTCAGTTCCCTTCACTGCAGTAATGGCACAGAACCAGCTGGTGCTCAGAGAGGATCCAGTTTGACATCCCATCTGGGCAGGGATATAGAACCTTGTGACTGCCAGTACTAGAGGATCTATTTTTCACAGCCTGATACAGAATGTGCTTCCAAATCTGGGAGCTGAATCCTGACCCTAATACTACCTCTGTCCTGGCTGGATAGACTACCGTAAATCTTGAAGTGCCCTTAGCCCAATGACTTTTACATGTGGCTGTGGCTGGTCTTCAAAATGGTGACAGCAATTGCTCTTACCCAGAAGGGTTGTGTGGTTAGAGCACCCTTATGACAAGATGTGTTCTGTCCACTACCATGATGAGTCCTGCCTAGAAACCTCATCTTCTGCTTCCGGTGTCCTGGTTTTAATCATCTATTCTACAGCGAGTGGGCTAGCTAACACACTCTTGTACTCAAGCTAGAATTTATTCTAGAATAGCTAGAATAGAAGCTAGACTTCTCTTGTACTCAAGGAGAAACACAAAATCTTCTAGGGGGAGATTCAGCCCCCATGAAAATTGATCACTCCCCAGGCAGTTATGATAAATGACTGCAAAGAAGGATGCCTGTTCAAACTACTGAAAGCACAGAACAAGTGCCTAAGAGAAGATCGCAGTCAAGAGGAATGAATCTCATGCTAAATTGTTAAATAGCTAAATGAACATTCTTCAGACTATCTTCATTCATGTAACCAGTGGATTTTAGCTCTTGTCTGGAAGAACATGTTCCGAAGTCCAGCAGTTTAGCTTCTGTGATCCATTTAAACCTTGGTCTCTTCACTGCGAGTGATGACAGGACTAGACATTGGAGTGACATTTTTATGTGACAGCTTTTTCACTTAAAATGAAGTGAGTTATCACTTCCTTGTGACAAGTTCAGGTAAGCAATCAAAAAGTGTATAGATGGTCAGACAGTTTCAAATTATTTGAATTATTTACAAAAAAAAAAAAAAAAGCCTTATATTCTATACTTTTTATCCCTATTCTAAAGGAAATATCTGGATGTTCGAAACTCAGATACTGTGATTCGAACAGGATGTACATCTTTGACCTTGAATTTTAAAATACACTATATAACACAACTCCTTGCCATCTAGATCATATCATACCTTCATCATTTGTCATAGAAAATTTTTTGATTGACTTAACATAGATACTTAACATGCATATGCTGGAGCTGAAAGAGCTCAGACTACTTCTATTACATAAATTGAACCTGTCTGATTTATACCAGCTGACAAAAGAGTCCAGTATCCAACAAAAACCTGAAAGGTCCTTACATTTTATCTGACACCTACAGAGAGTTTAATCAAATTCTACATTTTCTTAGTTGATTTTTGGCATAAGACGATTTCTTCTCTTAGCATTTATTGTGTCTCAGGATAAAAAAAAATGTAGCAAAGTGTTAAAATTCCTGAATAAGGAGCTTATGTGATAAATAAAAACAAAAAATTACTGTGACCAATAGTCAAATCAAACTGTCAGTTGACTCACATCTGAAAGCTGTGACACCTTGTTATATAGAAGCCTGACGTATTCACTTCTCCCTCACTAAAGGACTTCTTTCATGACATTGAAATAGCTGCACATGGGAATAAAAATATTTACCCAGATGAAAATAAATGTTAGCTTTTTTAAGAAATTAATAACCATTTTTGAGACATTGTTATCTGAACTTTCTGATGGAGAAAATGCTGAAAAATAAGATCCTGATTCTTTAAACTTTCACTCCATAATTAGTGATCTCCATTGACTCATAGGCAGCTAATGTTGTGGTGAGAGTTGGAGATAGATACAATTTTGAATAGGAAAGCATTACCTCTGTCTAAGGAAGTCCAAGAGCCAAAATCATTAAGGAAGGAGGAGAGGATATTTTTAAAAACTATAATAAATATATCAATTTTGTTCTTGGGTTCATCCTTAGGCATACATTATACGCTATTAGTTGATAAGAACAGTGGACTTGGTGGACTTTGATCTGACTCAGTAAAGTTAAGATTGTGTTCTTCTGTGCAAATATAGACAACTGAACAATGTGTGATCTCATAGGCTGCAAATAAATTCAAACCTCAAATACTATTGAAATAGTAAATGGACTGAAAATTTTTACTTGGAGCAATTTTCATAAAGTTCATAGTGTTTCATTTTAAATTCTCTGATCTTTTAATGATTTTTTTTTCAAAGAAATCCAAAGAAATGAAAGACAAGAAAATAAGAAAAAAAGAAAACTGCATTTAGCAGCACTAACATTTTTTAGGCCTTTTAATTTTTTTTCCATGGAATAGAAAAATACAAAAAAAAAAAAAATCACACTGAGTATTTTTAAAAGATAATTCAAATTCTGAAGAACAAGCCATTTTCAAGAGTGAAAGAAGCACTTACAGATTAGATGAACCAGAATCAGAAATATGCCTTTTCCCAAATGATGCTGGCATTTCCACAACAGCAAACAATATTGTCATTTTCAATCCGTAGATTGACTAGATCTTTGGGATTCTTGAAAATCTCCTAATTCTTCTTAGACAATAGGAAAATATATTAGACTTGTTCCCTTGCTCTCTACTCAACATAAAATTAGTGATATATCGAAGTATGAGGTCTTAACTCCAGAAACCATGCCCAGTAATTTGTGCAAATGTGCAAATTAAAACAATAGAAAAGAAGGAATCCCATGAGGCAAGGTAACGACTATTTAAAGAATGGTATCTAATTCATATACACTACAATTTCTTTTATAGCCAAACTGTAAATAACTTTTCATTGTAATATGTCATGAAGCACAGAGACATATGCTGTGCTGAATTCCAAACATATGACCTCTGCTGCATTCCTTTCATCTACTCATTATATAATTCTGTCAGCAAGAACAATCAAGTTTGATGTGCATAAGTGTTCACAGGATTGAGCTTAGATACTCTGAAAGTTCATCCCCTTAATATTGGTACCATTACTTTGCATGGGAAAGTAGTTAATCTCATAGAATAGTAAATATCAGGGGTTTTTTGGTTTTTTTTTTGGTAAAATTACTATAATAGCTCAATTACTCAATTTTGAACCATTTTCTGCAGAAAAGAGAAAAAAAAAAAAAAAAGATCAGCAATAGTGAAGTTTCTTAATTTCCATAGTAACTCAGGATATGTGTTTCTTGGCTGAGCCAATAGAAACAAAATGTCAATTTCTGTAGCTTTACAGCAGTCAACAGAAGTTGGTCAATATACATCTGAAGAAGAGCTGCCCTTTAAGATCAGGTATTTCCACAGCTCCCTTCTTACACACCAGTAACAAACATAACTCAGAAGTAATCTTAATGAATTCAAGTTGAGCATGAAAAGACAACATTTATAGATAATTCAAATTCCTCAGTGATTAGAGCATCATGTTACAGAAGTCAGCATGTTTTAGATTACTAATTATGGCTCTGCTGTATTTTCTAACACTTCTGAAACATGAGAGAGCACTTTTTAACCTGAACAACTAACACTTAACTAAAGCATTTCTAATGATGAAGGTTTACCTCACCAAATAATAACAATCCAGATGTCTACTTCTAGGTTAGTTACTCTAGGCTCCTGTTATAGTCAACAGTAAGATGCAGGCACTTCATTCTTTTCCAAACAGTGTCTGAAACAGGTCAGACGAACAGTGACCTCAGAGTGCCTATTCCTCTCCATTTCACTAAGTAGTAAAAAAAAAGCATAGCTCTGAGGATTTCACTCTCCTTACCACATTCCCTAGAGCTCAATTTTTGTCCATATTTTGGTACATTTATCTGAATAAAATCAAAAAGCAAACCAGCTTTCCTTTTTAGACAGTGTCCTTCTTTCAAAATCTTTAAAGATTATTACAAAATAAGTATTCTTTTAGTATCTGATGCTCTTCTTTTTCTTTTCAAATAAACCATCCTGCAGTATATCTTTTCTTCAGCTTCTCTTTTTCTTTTGGAATGGTAGTCATTTTGTCTGAAGAACAGGAAAGTAGATGACTTATAATTTTGAAATAGTTTGTAATAATTCACCTGTATTTATCTGATATAGTCTGTCTGCTGGAACTGAAGACAAAGACCCTGATAGAGATATAATATGTGCACATGCTTATTTTCCTGAAGCCAATGCATTTGCAGTGGTAGAAAAGAGAAGAGAATTGTGCCATGGATACCAGTATTATGGTCTCCAAAATTTTCTGATGCATTCTGTACACCTATTACATCTACTCTTAAATTTTTGTTTAGGAGATATATAGATGAGTCAGGTTCAGAGGCAATTTTAGAGGTACTGCTTTATGAAACTGCAGCAGATCTAACACAAAGAATTACTCCTGCTAGGCAGGAACTTGGTCATAAGTCTCCTTAGGAATCACTTGGACTGTTCAAAGAGTAGTTGCTCTGGTCTGATATGTTCTCATTTTTCATATAAACATTTTGAAATGTTTTGGAATCGAAACAGGAAATTTCTTAACGTCTTGGAATTTTTATGGAAGGGGAACATCCCCTCCCCTTTGGTTTTATGAATTAATGCTTTTATTTTTTAGTTATGGGTTTATAATCAATAAAAGTGAGTACGATAAGGTAAACCAAATATTTGCCTTTCACCAACATCACCTGTGCGAAAAAAAAGACAAACCAAAACAAAAAAAAACCCCACATTTTGTTACAGAAAAAGTAAAAGACTAATTAGTGAGATTTGTTTCCAGTTCTGAGATCAAAATGAGTCTGAAATATCAGGAAAGTGGGGATAAATGCATGTATGTTTATATAACCAGTATTAGCAGAAGGATCTAAGTATTAGCAGTGTGTTTACCACAGGTTAGAAACATCATCAGCATGTTCACACACCAAAGTGATTATTATTCAGGAAATCCGTCCTGGAATAAAACAAATTCAAATACTTACAGTTGATACACAGGAATGGAGAAAAAAGTCTGCAATTCTCAGAAAATTTCAATATAGAAAAGGGGGCAAGGGGGGAAGGTGGGGGATGATGTCCTTTTCTTTAAGATTGGGAACAACCTATTTGAGAGTGATCAGTGCTTAATAAGCCCAGAATCCAATACTCATAGCAATTTTAAGTTCCCACGTTCCCTGCAGAAATCTTGCCTTTGATTTTCCTTCTTGGAAAGCTGCATAACCTCTTAAGACAAGTAGCAAAATGGAGGATAAGGGTCTCCTTTTCCTTCAGGCATGGAATTCCTTCAGTGGAGATGGGCAGAATAGAACTCCCAGTAATCTCCCACTACCTGCCTGTCTGGTCTTTCTGCCAGGCAGAGAATGTGAAAGGTGGTGCAGTGCCTCTCACTGCAGTTCCAAAGAAAGGCTCAGCAGCAAATCACCTAGGCAAGCCCCATGCAGAGGTAAGCTCTTCTGGACTGCCAGGAAGCTGTGTGCCAGGACAGAGTTGGAAAGAGCCTAGGTGCGCAGCCATGCTACTGAGCAGTAGCAGCCACCAGACTGCCAGCTCTGCAGAGATGAGATGCCTCGTGAAGCATGTCATCTTCCATATACCACAGTTAATGGTATTGCGTAACGTCAGGCACAGGTCTGACTCATTTTTTCCACATACCAGACATCTTGCCACCACTTTGGGCAGAAGCAGGAAGCTCTTCCTGTTTTCTGGCCCCTCCACAGCACTCTTGAAATGGGGTCTGCTCTGAGTAAGTTCCGTACCACAGGTTGTATCCTCCAGGAGTACTGGGACACACACCCAGCTGCTTGCTGCCTCTGCACCTTCTACTCCGGGTGCAGGTGTACTTATCAACCTCATTCCTACCTGTTTCAGCCCTGGACCTGCCCTCTTGCAGTCCTCTCACTCAAGATGTCAGAAACATGGGGCTGAAAAATCAAGCACTTTAAGCAGCAGGTATGTTTACTGTAACAGTAGGTGAGGAGAAAGAAAAGAAGGGAAATACATTTTTAGTCATGTAGTTGTAGAAATGTAGTGAATTGTGGGTAGAAGCAAATATTGTGAGGTAATTAACTAAAATCAGTCTGCAGAGATGTTCCACAGTGCCTAGAAGCTGAAAAAAATTTCTGATAATTTCATTAGGATTCTTAACTCTTTGTGTTCAAACCAGCTATTATAATTGTTTATTTGTTTCCTGGTGGTCTTTGAGAAGGTCTAGACACATCATATATAACACAAAGTGTCATAAATTGGGCAGCAGCCTGATTTTCCTTCACCCAAATCTATCCCACCTACATTAGAGAAACCTCTTTAATACTCTCTATGCTCAGCTCAGCCAGAATTTGCAAGTACCGAACATCTCAGGAGGATGCCAGATCTTATCAGATGTTCTGATTAAAAACGTTTTGCGAAGTCTGGATAAACAAGCCGTGTTTTAGTTGCCTTACTAAACTGCATTTTCGAAGTTCACCCATCACTTATCATAGTCTGATAAGTTGTCAGAGATCATTGCAAAGAATTCCCCACTGTAAATAAAAGCTGTATGAACGAAAGTAGTTATACTACTTTGGATTTAAATGGATGTATTTTGGCAAGAAGGTTCTGTCAACATTTATCAGGGAGATGGGCATACAGTTTATGTTGTTTTGGTTCCACAGCTAATCTGGACAACAAAATGAGATTTCCTTGTAATGAGTACAAAGCCACCTGCTTTCTCTCTTTGGAGGAATCTGAAATATTTAGCATATGAGGTATATCAGAAGACTTTTCATAAATATCAGCAGGAAAGCTGTCTAGGCATAGAGATCTCCTGAGTAAAAGAATAAGTATTTAATAGCTCCCTTAATCTCACTTAATGTTAATGGACAATTGGAGGAAACTACTCTTCTGGAAATTACTTTAGCAAATTAAACTTGGCCAGACCTCTTTGCCTAAGTGAATCTGAAAGCAAGTCATCCATCTTACATGGGATTTTAGAGAAGTATCCACAGTCTGAAGACTGTGTGTCAGTTTAGTAAATGAAAGTCACTTATGAGCTCACATCAACATATTGCATGCTCAATCTATGCCTAGCCAGAGCTCAGTAACCCATCTCTTAACTGATGAACTCCACTTTCAGGCACTGCAACTCAAAAAATTATGAGAAACAAAAGCTTTTAAACATTATGCCAACTCCATGCATATTTTTTGATGGTTTTAAAGTTATTTTCTCCTGATAAGACTTGCTCAAGTTCATTATTGATGCTTTTTACAATGTTATCATGCCAAGTGTTATTATGTATACTATGCCACCTTCTATTTCCACAGAACATCACTGAATTTCAGAAAAATTTTCAAACTTCATTAAGTTAAAAAAATGTTACTAAACACCATAAAAATGTATGTGTTTAGCCATCTTCCTTACAACTCAGCATATTTTAAACAGTTTTAGAAAAGTGAGTAAATATTACTCAGCACCATTTTACTGTGAAAGAAGCTGAGATACAATGCAATTACCTGCTTTGGAAAAGATTATCTATAATCATTGTCCTGAATCCATGATCTGTCTTTGAAAACAGCAGCATGTTGCGCTTCTAACAACAGTGCACAACTGAAGCATGCATGTAACAATCACCAGCAGGTCTGAAAAGCTGTGGAGCCCATAGCTTCTCTTCACATACAACATGACTCTGTCAGAGAAAGCGCTGGCACAGGACACTAGAGAGGACAAATATATATGTGTTAAACGTATATGTGTTCAAATATTATATAGGGACATGGAGGATATGTTCGTTGGTGGTTATGAGCAGCATGGTGATGGTGTGATGTCTGTCTCAAGAAGTCTCTGAAATGCTAGTTGCCAGAGAAACTGCATCAGGGAGAGATTCGTGTGCATATGGGCTGCTTGAAACTCTTCAATAAGCATCTGACAACCGTGGTTGGAAAAATAGTAGACCGTCCAGAAAAACTAGCCTTGTGTAAACTTCCATTAAAGAACCAAACAGATCAGTGGAAATGCTTTAGAGGGAGAGGATGTAAATTTGGAAAGCTGTAAGCCTCATTTATTTCATATTTATCTTTTCTTCCTGAACACATTCTTCACCATTTTAAAGTTAAAGCTTTTCATTCCAGTTAAATGCAAAATCTATGTAACTAAAAGCTGTGTAAAATAATTTGCTGGTTTTTATGACTTAAATGAGCTGCTTATATAACCTTTTATTTCATCACCTGGTTTAGCCCATGAACTTTCAAGTAAAGTTTTGACCATTGACTTAAATTCAACTCACAAAGTAAATCAGAGAACATTTTTGACAGTAGGAGACGACTGCATTCATGTCTAGCAAATTCCAGTAACTTTTAGTTAAATTACACTGAATAAACTCAGTGTTTATTTACTTTGAATTGGATAAACAATTTTTAAAGTGCCTATTAATAACTTTATTTAAGTATCTGATGACAAATTATTCTTTCATGTAGCTCTGTGAAAGCCAGTGAATTACTCTATTTAATTTCTATTTGAGAGGAAGGATTTGAAATCATATTATCCACTGGTTTCCAAGCACCTTACTTGTGTATTTTAGCATTGTAACTAGTATATAAGAATATGCATATGTTGATTTTATGATGGAGACAAAGGGGTACCTAAGCTATGCATGGTAGAGGCCTGCAGCATTCAGGGACCTATACAAATTATTAGAAAAAAAGAATTTTAATTAGTTTTTATTTCTGATAATTCAGAATAAGATCCCAATGTTGACATAAATGCATTCTTCACCACAGTAGGTGTGTTAAAAGAGCAAGTTCTTCCCTAAAAGAAGTCTAATTTCACTGTAAATCAAAAGAATTAGATATAATTTATAAAATTATTTTATTTAGATCATTGATTCCAAGCTTTGGAGGCAGACAGTCCACTTGTCTTGCAAAAAGAAATGCTTTTCTTGCAAAATCTTGTGTTGTAAAAGGAAAAAATACACTCAACTTCTAAGATTATTTTCTAACAGTACTATTGTGTACATGTAACTTCAAACACATTTTAAAAACTGGCATAACTGAGCTTATATACAATTTTTTTTTTTTTGCAAAGCATTCTAATATAGAAGTTCATGTGTTTCTAGGTTTCATTATTGTCATTCTATTACAAAGAAACTAGAAAATAAAGCTGAGGATGTAAACAGCGAATTAAGCTTGAGCTTCTCATTTTTCCAGAATTCATCAGATAAATTTAAAATCAGATTAGTATCATATCTTTGGACATTTGGTTCATGTTCTTTACAGTTCTTATGTATTTATCAGCTTTTCATTGAAGAAGTCTCTGGTGTATTTTTAATCTCTTTTCAGTTCATGTTTTTTCAATTTTCAGTTGATATGAACGATAGATACTTAAATACAGTTTGCAGTTGAATTTAAAGAAGCTGTTTCTCTTACTCAGACTAAACTCATGTAATCATAAGACATTGTTCTTCAAATTAGGAACAGAACCTCCTAAATAAAAAAAAAAAAAAGAAAAAAAAAAAAATCTAGAGTATGTCTTGCAGAAAGAGAGGAAAACAAAATAATTGCTCTGATTCATGCAAAAATATCTCACATCAAGTTTTAGTTTTCACTTACTGAGTAAATGTATCCTTTCTTATATACTCTTTTCTATGAAATGAAGAATATCTGACATGCAGGACAAAGAAATATATACATCACAATGAGTAGCTTATGATGCAATCAGGAAAACCTTAATGTAGAATCAGGCCATGGTTAAGTAAATCATAATCTAATCATATCCAAATACAGTATAACCTCCCTTTTTTGATGGCAAATAATTCAATGTGGGAATTGAAACAAGGAAAGATAAGTTGTTAGAACCAGGCAAGTATTGCAGGGGAACTTCCATCTGGTTTCACCCTCACATGACCACAATTTTTCACTGCAGTGCAATGCCAAGAAAAATAACTAATTTTTTTTTTTAAACCTTGCTTAAAGTTTTTGGTGAAGTCCAAATGTCTTTTTGCATGGTAAGAAGATAGGGCTTGTTCTTTCAACAATTTACTGGCATGCTTAGAAGTTAATCTAGGATAAAGCACTACATTTCTCTACACTGAAAGTATCCAACTTCACTAATACCTTAACAAGACTTATTTACTATTAGATCCTTCTCACCTCCCCACTTTTTTCTATTCTAAAACTGAGGAAAAAACATTTATTATATTTAAAAAAAAAAAAAATGGACTCTTGAATGCTGTACTTGAGCTGTGGCCTTGTCACTGCTTTACTACCAGAAAATACAGCACAGTCACGGTTCAGTTGCTGCTTCCTTGTTTCTCCATAGGGAAAAGTTAATAAAGTTTCCTGTCATGATTTCTTTCTCTGCTCCTCTCAGCTGTACTGGCCACTGCAAAACGGCAGTAAGCTCAGGTTTATTCCCCTGGACAGCAATGGAAATCCTGGCTAGACTTGACTCTCTTTCCTTTTTTACATCATGGTCTAAATTATGTGTATGCTGTGCAGTAAAGGAAGTGTCTTCTACCTGTGAAATCTCTCCTGGAGAGCTGATGGCTGGGTTGGACAGAGCCTTGGGTGGCATGGTTTAGTGGGAGGTTTCCCTGGCCATGGCAGGGGGGTTGGAAGTAGGTGATCTTAAGGTCCTTTCTAACCCTAACTATTCTATGATTCTACGATTGTATGGCCCCAGTCTTCTGTAGTACATCAAATGAGGAAAGAATAGTGTGTCCAGAGGTTTTGGCATAAGTCTAAACTGAGTATGGAGGCACATTTGTATCTTCTCTGGGTCAGGAGACCACAGCATGTCTGACCAGCATGCCAAGTGTGTTTTCCATTGGTGGCTGGAAATCATAACAATATGTGAATCATACCAAGCACTTAGGAAAACCTCAAATCAATGTAGCAGGCTCCACCTTACCCAGATACTGGAAACAGAGTGGGAGTCCTCCATCAGGAAATGTTGCTACATCTCGTATCAGAGACCTGATGACAGCAGCAGACCCAAATCTTCCGTGCATCATGCATGGACAAGTGACATTTAGCTCACCTTGAATTGTAGCTCACATATATAAATTTCAGGGAGCTCATGTCTGAGCCTTCACCCATTAACATGAACCAATTACTGAGACCAAAGCTTTCTTCAGAAAAGTAACTAAATATTATGTCAAGACAATTCTCCTTTTGTGGAGAGCAGAGAAGCAGGTAACTGTGTAATAGGTAAAACCTGAAACTGCTATTCAGCCTAAAATAAACTGTGAAATACTGCAGAAAATTGTAATTCTAAATGCCAATGCGAATGGGCTTTTGGCAAATTCATGTGATATCTCTGCGCTGCTATCATGCTTGGTTTGACAGCTGCTATCTCCTGTCATTTCAGTAAACATGATTATTATTTTTTTCTCTTACAGGTAACAATAATGTTTTACATTTACAGTGTATACATTTCTATTTATAACAATAAAAGCATATACCTCTCGAAGAAATGCTACCTATATTTACAAGAAAATGAAGTTAAACCACCAATATCTTGTTGAACACTAAAAAGATAAAAGAAAGAAAATAGTTCTTGTTACAAAGTATGTTTTTTTGCAAAAGGTACTGACAATTTACACAAGAAAATGAAGAAACCTGTCGCTCACAAACGACTCTTCCTCGCAACAAATAGAGCAGATGCTTAAAAGATTTTACAGCGTTAGGGTGGAATCCACTGCCACTAAATTTAACATCTAAAATATGCCCAAATTGTTCTTCTTGATGCATAGTGGTGATGCCCAAGTTCTCTAGAGTTGCAGCAGGAAGAGGCATATGCCTCTGATAGGCAGGTGCCTATCCTATCAGCCCAAATTAGATGGACTGGATTTCATCCCTGGGTTTTTCATCATATTATCCCACCTGCCCTTCTCTATCTCAGAAGCAATGTAGGCCATGTTTGGGGAATTATTTGGGAGTCATAAAGCTGAGGACTACTTCAGTATTTTAATAAAAGAGCTAAAATCAATCAGTGGGAAAAATTCCCTTCAGACCCAACATTCTGTTCACCTAGCAGCTAGAAATAGGAGAATCAGTACCTTTTTTAATAAGTGCTCACTTTTAGACCCAAATTTTGCAGTCTTTCATTGGAAAGTGTGCAGGATGGATTCAGAACACATATGCTGTAGGAGGAATTAATTTCCAAAGGGAAGTCTGCCCCGTGGGACACTCCCTGGATTGGAGCAAACCACCTTTGCCCCGGATGTGCGAGAGGCCATTCCCAGCAATAAGTACTACAGCCACCACCCTCATACTTCTGAAAGATCAGACCCTCAGGAATCGGACCCAATTACTGCCAAAAATAATACAATGGCTGAAGGACTTGTGTTCTCATGCACAATTAGAGAAAAAGAGGTAAATTTTATTGTTTAATTTTGTTTTTCATGACTAGAAAGAGCAACTGCAAATCACATTAATGCTGCCTGGGGAAGGAAACATATCTGAATCTAAACAAATGACAGCAACTGTGTCCCGACACACTGTGCCAAGCAGCACATGCTCTTGACTCCAGAAAATCCCATATCACTGGATGTGAAATGTAAAAAATGTGCAAAAGCTCTCTTAGGAGTTGGATCCTCAGCTGATTAAAAGAAAAGAGTCAGTTCGCAGAAGTGAGGGCAGCTGCAATAATTTATATTAGCTCAGAACCCAGCCCTAAACTTCTTTAATGCATGTGGTTTTATTTCTTAATAATTTATTAAGCACGGTTTAAAAGACAAATCATTGATGGTGATTCCTGTCAGAGAGAAAGCTTTCATGCTAGTTGCATTGTGTCTGACAAGGCAACACATATGGTGGTCCAGCTTCTATTGTACACAAAGAACAGGGTTCAATTGCTTAAACATTGGCATCTGTTGCCACTTGAGACGACTCAGGCAACCCCACCTGGTCTCCAGCTGCCTGTCTAGGAGGACACAGGTTTCTTGTAAGTCCTGTGACATACCTGTCACCCCCATGCAGATGTCTTGGGTATCCTGGGGCATATCAAACAGCACTAGACACTTATGTTCAAGCTACTGGATCCCTCCAAAGGTCTATAAGGATAGCTGAAATAATGTGTATTGCACAACTCCTCTTGATTTGTTGTCTGCGTCTTTTACCGCTTTAAAGAAACTTTGCTATCAGACGTGAATTTAGTAACATTTTTAGCAAGATAAATTTCTAAAGCAAAGGAGATTTTTTTTCAGTGCTTTACCTTTGCTGGGGACTATGCAAAACACAATGCAAAATATTAAATATTATGTAGATTCATAGGTCAAAAATAAAGCAAACAGGTAGCTCGGCTTTCTAACACTGTGACAGACTAACATCTGTAAAAGCAAAAGCTTGCTAAACTGACAGATTGTATTTACAAGTTTACTAGAAATGGAATTAATTCCCCCTAACTTTGGAAATGGGATTCAGCACCAGTCTGCAGCTATCTAAGAACCAAATGTAGCAGGTGTTCACATCTGAGACAGGTGTGAAAGGTCTTAAAGTAATGGATGGGATCTACAGCTCAATTTTTGCATAGCATGAAGTACCATATTCCACCTTCTGCAAAACGGTGCAGATCTTCTGCAGACCCATGTTACAACCGATAGACAACGTCTCACGCAGTCTAAGCCATCCCTGATTGCTTGTGTTTAGGCAACCAGAATGTGTCCAGGTAATAAAGTATGTAGTCTAGAGAACTATGTGCTCATCCATGAAGAGGGCATCTATGGCTGGAATCACTCACAGGAACCTGGTAATATTGCATGCATCCTATAATGTCTCACACATCCACAAGGGCTGTCAGACATGACACAGGACTTTCAGATTAGTCCATGGGTAGAATGCAGTTTGAATAACTTTTGTAATCTTAAAAATCATTAGATATCATGTTTAGTCAATTGTACTAAATCACTCACTGCATGTGGGCTAATCACCTTGGGCTTCCCTTACAATCAGTGGACAAAAGCAAGGGCTCTCAGGATTCTGTTCATCAGATGTATGAGAGATGTGCATATTATAGCAAGGTAAATTGTGCCATTTGAATGTACATTTTCACCCACTGACTATAGAACTAGTCTAAGGTGACTAATGGATACATGGACAGCCACAGTGAAGGCTGCATATCGTTAGATAAATCCCTATAATTTCACTTTTAAAAATAATGCATGGTTAAGCAATTTCTTTGGTCATGATTTGCATATTAATAAATAGATTTGCTAATGACATTGTGACAACTCTGACCAAATGTTTTAGCAGGTTAACTGTGAAGGTTAGAAAGAGTTCTACTTATATATATATAATAATTTTAAATAGAGCTTTAAAAACAGAGTTGGCTTTATAGTTACAATGCATCATTAATATGAAGTGTACCTAATCACCTGATAGAAATATTTCTTATTTGGCAGTTTATTTTGGCAAATTAAATCTTCATACTGCATATTGTGGAGACCCACCCAGTCTTAACTCAAAAAGCCACTGGGAAAAGCTTGGAAGATCTTCTCTAATCCACTCAGCTGTACTTGATTTTCTGCTTGTATTTTTTAAGTTCTGTAAATGTAGATGAGATAATATTCTGGCCTTTGTTTGGGCTGCCTGCTTTTTTTACTTATATATCCGAGTGTAAAGCTTTCATTGCTCATTGAACAGAGAAGGCTCTTGGAATCACTGAGGCAGTACCTTCATGCCCACCTAATTATCCTTCTGAACAACCACAATTCTCTGGATGATTGATGCTTTTTTGAATATTTAGATAATCTTCATGTGAAGCTTTTTTGGAAGCCCAAACTTCTGATGGAGCCATTGATATCGCTCTTAGAGCAGTTAAATCAAGTTCAAGTTGTTGTCTTAATAACAAGGACAGAACATTTCTTAAAAAAAATTAAAAAATTTAAAGAATTCCTATGGGTTTGTTTTGGAAGAGGTGTTGGATTTAAATATTAAAGACTCAACAGTATTAAAGGCTACAAAACAACAATATCATTGAATTGAATAGATTCTAGAGAACATTTTGATATATAATTTATATATGTAAATTATTTAGTACTTATGCAAATTAGTCTATTATGAAGCACCCCTGTGCTGTGAATGGCACTTCAGCTCATGGACCCATCAAGTGGTAATAAAATAAATATTGAGATAAAATTTGGGTTTAGTTTAAATTTATGTATACTGAGGGCGCAAATCTGCAGAGAATGTTTGAGACCACAGTGCTTCTTTTTGTACTTAAGATTTGAGAATAAAGCCATCTATGCATTTTATGAAATGACTTTCATAATGTGAATGTTCTGAAATAAATCTCAGTCAGAATTACAATTTATATCATTGTGTGCTTCAATTGAACTCTGAGGATTTTTTCTGGTTAGTGTTGTACATAAAAAATGCTAGACTGCTCTGGAGATATAGACAGCTAAATGGGCAAAATAAAAAAGTAAATTCTAATCCCAGTTTAGTCACGGGTAAAGGCTGTCACATTATCAGGTGAGATCAGAGAAAAAAAAGCCAAGATGAGAACCACAGACCATTCTGCTCTTCAAAACAGTAAGGAACAGTGTTAGTTTGTCTAATTAAATGAAAGGAAAGAAAGAGAGCTTATCAACACTAAGCTGTCATTATTACCATAGGTTTAGCTAAGCACTCTCCTGGCTCACTGTTTTAAAACAGCAGGACAGCAGCAGTGAAACTTAAACTCCTTGCTGGAAATTACCACCTATTCATTGGGTGGATATTTCAAGGGACTGTGAACAACAGCTCTGGGGGAGTAATGAAAACATGTAAAACTTTTTGCAAGGAACTCAGGCAGTATACATGTTGGCAACCACTGATTTCTAGCAATATGTAAAATAAAATAGGCTCTTCCCTTGTTGCGATTCAGTTCATCTTTGATAAGATGAAGATAATATTCTTGATCTGGAATAAAACATAATTTTACTACATGGGGATGAAACAAAGGTAAATATCAAGTCAGACAATTTGCTTATGCTGTGCCTAGTAAGTCACTACTAAGTAAAACTGAACACACACACACACACACACACACACACACACACACACACACACAACACACACACACACACACACACACACACAAAGCCTATAAAATGCATGTATTTTAGACAGAAAGCTTTCAAAAAGCCTAAGAATGGAGCACCAGAGGAGATTTCATGGGTCATCAAGTCTCCTCACCAGCTGTCTAGTTAGGATTTTCTGTCCTTTCTACTGGAATAACCTTTCAAAGCTATACCAGAACCTCACTTTGGTATAAGGACTTTTACTCAATGTTATTCATTAGTCTAAAGAATTATTCTCCCTCTCTACTCTGTATTTACACACGCACTTTATTTCTATTATTTGGAGTAATCGCATTCTCTTTACACCTTGTCTCCACTAAGCTCTGCAAGTTAAATTCTTTCTTTTCTAATCAAGTTCTTCATCCTCTGACCATCCAAACAGACCCTGTTCAAGATGGATTTACTGCTTTTGAACACTGCGCAGTAGTTCAGCATTCTAAGTGAGATCTCATAAAGCTTTGTATCACAGCAGTCGTGCACTTCGTATGGTACTGGAAATTTTTTGACAGCTTTAACAGCAGATCACCAGTTTCTTGCATCCCAGCAGCTTTCATAGCATCTCTCTTTATTTTACATATGATCAATAAGGTGATTTTCCTCTCTCATGCAAATGTCCCCTGGTGCAGAAAATAACTTGGACTTTATGGTTTACTGGATTATACCTCTGTTGTAATTTCAGAATGAAGGATTCAAGAAGGCTAAAGATGAAAAAAAAACAAACAACCCTGACAGTAGCTCTGTGCAATAATTATCTAATTCCCAAAGCTACTCACAGCACATATGAAACTGAGCTTGAAATCACTACCATAGCAATAACAAATACAATATTATGACCCTTCTAAACATCTGCAAAATAGTTGTTGGGGTTTTTAATGCATGAGCATCCAGAATGATTTGCAAGGCAACATCAGATTCACAGCTGTCCTTGGAAATCAAGGAAATAGTGAAAAAATGGCAAGAAGGTACCTCATAGCTTTCAATACCAGCTACCTGGGTTTGCTGCCAGTCATGATGAATTGGGACTAGCACATCTAGATTGCAGTTGTCTCCGAGAAATGAATTTGATCCAATGTACCCAGAGGTAGATCCAACTTGTACTAAATGATCACTGCTGGCTATGCAGCTGAGGGCACTTCTGTTTCAAGACAGTTGGGAGGAACTTGTTTAGACAAAATTTACTGAAGGAAACAGAGACTATTCCAAATCTTTCAATTGTTGATTCCCTCTTTTACAAAACAAATTTTCTAATTGTGCTTCTTTTCCTTTCAGTGTCTGCAGCCAAGGCAAGAAATAGAAGTGCTAAACTAAAGTGACACTGCAGCTTTGACAAGCCAAAACAAGATCAGAGGAAGATGGGAACCATGTGAAGAAGACTGTATGAGATATCTTTCAGTTTCCTTTAGATGATACTGAGTTTTCAGGTAAGAGATGAAGAAACACTAAAAAATTTGTCTCCTTATCTCTACCAAAACAATCTGCAAATGCCCTGTTGTGCAAGGTCAGAACACCCATAGATTTGCATAGAAGGACAGTATCTTGCACTGTCTGATATTCAAATAGTCATTAAATCTATAATTGATCCTGTAGAAAAGAGTAAATAAAACTAAGAACTACTCATGTTTAGAAATTGGCCAATCACTCTGGTTGAAATTCTTTCAGTTTCTGAATTCTCATTGTGTGATAGACCAACACCTTAGAATGGAAGAAGTATCACTGGCTGAATTTCTTTCTTTTTAATATACTCTACAGAGTATGTTGATATTTATTACAGTAACTAAATTTTTTTGTTTTCTCATAGCCTTAAAATTCTAGTACTGTGTGATGAATAATGCATAAAATTAACTTTTCTTAAAAATCTGCAGTCCCAGCAATTGACTACTGAGATGAGTGAAAGTCTGGTTTGGGTAAGGAAGGTAGAATTTAACAGAACTAAGTGCTCAGGAAGAATACAGCTGGTAATTTCCAGACAGTAATATTCACAGTAATACTGATCACAGCAATTCTCACCAAACTGTAGAGATTTAGCCAAGAGAATAAATAACTCTAACATTACATGGGAATATGAGGTTTTATTACCATCATTTTTGCTGTGTTATCCGTTCTTTCTTCAGACAGACAGATACTGGTAGCAGCTTTAGAAGTAATAAGTCTTCTTTACAGCCAAATTTAATGCCCATCTCTGAACTGCTTTTCCTCCTAGAACAATATTATTCCTGAAGAACTAAAATAACACTCCATTTTATTAGGAGTTTATTGTTTTGGTATTAGAAAGAGAAGAGAAAAAAGGAAGAGGGAAAGTGATGTGTCTTTAAACTTGATATCTGGGCCAATACTTCTCCTGGCATAAACTTAAAGCCGAGCTTAAATGTTTGCCTGAGATCCAGAAGCTATGGAAAAATAACACCAATCAGGAAATACGCTTGGAGCCAACTGGAAGCCTTTACAAACTCACTGTATACTTCAGCCTATGTTAGTTCTTCTAAAATGATGGCACTAGATGAAAGGCATGAGTACAATAGCTAGTGTTTGTCCATTTAGGATAAATTACCATTTACAAGACATGTGCTTAGTTAAAATAACAGGCCAGTGTCAAATGATATTTTTCTTTCCTTTCCTTTCCTTTCCTTTCCTTTCCTTTCCTTTCCTTTCCTTTCCTTTCCTTTTCTCCTCTCCTCTCCTCTCCTCTCCTCTCCTCTCCTCTCCTCTCCTCTCCTCTCCTCTCCTCTCCTCTCCCCTCTCCCTTTTTCCTTTCCTTTCCTTTCCTTTCCTTTCCTTTCCTTTCCTTTCCTTTCCTTTCCTTTCCTTTCCTTTCCTTTCCTTTCCTTTCCTTTCCTTTCCTTTCCTTTCCTTTCCCTCCCTTCCCTTTCCTTTCCCTCCCTTCCCTTCAAGAAAAATAATAAATTACATTGAAATTAAAATGTTATCTTAGCAAAATGAAATCACTGACCATTTTCCCGTTGAAATAATCTTAGGCCTTGTCCGGAGTTCATTATGTACGTCAAAACATAGACAAGAATAAGGTTCATTTGATCAAAAGTACATTTCTACATTAGATTTTCTTGCAACAACATCAATGGTTTCTGCAAAGATTTACCTGAAAGTCTTCCTTGTATGTGAACATTTTTTTAAATACTGCTCCTCTCCTTCTTGCCAAAGCAATAGCAGTGCTAAATATACCCAATGAAAATGACACTTTAGTTAAAAGAAAGGTTACTAAGAGAGTTAAAAGTGTTTATGATAAACCCTTTGCCGTGTGCTAGGAAAACTCCCTGTGATCAGTATTCTATATAGCTTGTTACTGGAAAGTAGATAAACTACTCAAGTGATACCATCTGGCATAACCTATGCTCCAAATAACTATTATCATTTGAATATATTGAAAGGAAACTACATTGTTGACTTTTTTTCCTGTGAGGCTTTGTATAAATTATGTTTTATAAAAAAAAATATTTAAAACAAATAACATAAAGTTCAACCTAATTTAACCTATAGGATTTATATTTTTTTTTCTAAGCCATGTTAAGGACAACAAACTACTGACTGATTACTAGAAAATGTCATAAGACATTTCCCTAGTGTCCCTTTTTTCCTTTCTATCTGTAGTTGCAATTACTTTCCTGGCTGCCTATGTGTTTGGTAGCCCAGGAGCTGTATTTCATTCAAGCAGTACTTTCATATTTTTTAAATTGCTACATAATACTGAGTTCCTGATTTGCAATGCATAATGCCTTGTCTCCTGTGATAACTCTGTCTGCTAAACAGGACAGATGCTGCCTACAAAAGCCGCAAGCAGCAAGGTAAAGCTGCACTTCTCATTTCTTTTCTTGCATTTTGCATAGGCTTTTAACCGTTTGGCTAGGGAGGGAGGAAACATACACTGCCGTTGTCATCCTGTTATATTGCAGATTACAACTTCAGACTTAGGAGACAGGAGATCAGGACTAGGTATGCAAAAAGTTGTGCTCTGCAAGGGAAAGATAGCTGAATCCAACATGAGGTAAATACTTTTTTATACATCCTCTTTATACTGGAGGAGGCCTGCAGCTATATTGGGAACACAGAAGAAGCAAGCAGAAGACCTAGGCAAGTGGAAGACTAAGTGGGAGAGTAGTAAGCATGTGAGAACAGAAAGTCAGAAAACAGCCTTAAAGCAAAGGCTGAAGATTTTGATGTAAAAGACAGCACCGTCTAATAAAAGACTCTTGAGAAAGAGTGGTTGGAACAATATACCATTACAAATAAAAAATCAAAACACACTCATTTTTTGTAGGCAGTAGTCACTTCCCTACCTTATGCATTAAAATGACAAGGAGTTTGTTGAGTGATAAGACATTTTACTCCTTGCTGAAACTCTGGCCAAAGCCAAAACCAAATATTCAGAAACAGTGTAATTACATCTCCACCTTGCCTAAGAAGAACTGGGAGTATCAGGCCTTGGCCAACCATTTTTTGGCACTTGCATGCCATCTGCTCTGAAATTTCTTGACTTGCTTGGGCTATAGCCTTTGTCACAAAAACCATCTGTCAGCACTGATGGAAAAGACTTAGTTTAAAAGTGAGATGGGATTTGCTGCCATTTTTGTTGGCTGGTGTGTTAATTTCAAAAGTACTTAGTTGACTAAAAGTATTTTATCTTATTATAACCTCAGTTACCAGTAGAGTGCATACATTTCCATCTGCTGGAAACTTGTAGTCAATTTCAACCAAATTCAAGAAATGGCTGTGCTCTCAGGAATGGCAAAATCTCATAAGATGTGGGGACAGGGTAGAGGTGAGAAAGCTGAAGCAATGAATCACTGAAGGAAAGGCATTAATGGGAGCTCAACCACTGTTACGTGGTGCCTCCTGCCACAGGATGGCGAGCGGGTGAATGGGGGCCACAACACCATGCTTGCTGGTTTGGGACTGGTGGAGGAAGGATGGAGCTGAGGGAGATGGGGGCAGCTGGAAGGGAAGGGGAAAGAAAGGAGGAATGGGTGAAGCCATATATATGATATTGAGGGGTTTCAACAACCTTCTTACTTCAATACACATCAAAAAACATGCTTATATTTCATTAATTCCACCACATACAAATCTCCTCAGTTGAAGAGTTTGTTTCACTGTGGATGTTTGGGTTTTGTTTTTTGTTTGTTTGTTTTTTTTTTTTTTTTTTTTTTTTTGTTTTGTTTTGGTTTTGGTTTTGTTTTTGCTTTTGTTTGTTTTTTTTTTAATATAAATGTACAAATGAGTACATACATTTGAAATTCTTATTTTCCTCACTTGCTTTTTTACTAGATATCAGCTGTGGGCAGGACTGCTGGATTGACTTGAGCTTGTTATCTACCTCCCACCCCACACCAGGCCCAAGCACCCTGCCTTGCTCACCTTCACATGGCATGTAAGAGATATTAGGTCCCACATGCTCCTCATCCCCTGGACAGGGCATGCTACCCAAAGCATTCCCAAGTAGACCCAAAAGTGTACCCAGGAGTTACAAGCAGCCACCCCAGGGCACAGACCAGGGAGTTAGTAGAAAGCTCTGGGTGCAGTGGGACTACCTTTTCCCCACACCAGGAAGCTTTCTTCTGCTAGCACACTATTTTCTGTCTCTAAAGCAATATGATTACCCCATTTAAGACAAAAAATGATAAGAAGTTCATCTTATAATAAAATGACTATAGTGAAATTGATAAGTGGAAAAGCACCTCAAAGTTAACAGCTTTTCTGCTGGGAGTTATGTTTTATTTACGCTAGGCTGGAACTGGTTAAGAAAGCTACTGTCTAAAATGTACATGCTATATACAACTGCATAAGCCAACTTTACTGAGTCTACCTTTATAAGTCTTTGGCCAATATTTATTTAGCCACAATAAGCCTACGGTAAATAATTAAAAGGCTTCTTTGTTTCCTTTCTAGCTTGTCTTGTAAGGTTGGTTTATTGTTGTTGGGTGGCAAGTTACAAGGATTTTGTCGGCCAACACATTCATTTTATTTGACTATTGGTCCTTGTTGCAGTTTGGAAATTTCCTGATTTCAGTTGCATTTTCTAAGCTGCTTTCAGAGACCTTTGAGCATGAGTAATCCAAAGGGAGAAACTGTGATGGTTAATAAAGGACTGCAGCTATTAGCACCAGCATCACACGGCAGCCCTGCTGTCATCCTTGAACTCCTGGCGTCTTTCATCACCAGTCTCCCAATCCTTCTTTCTCTTGAGATCATGAAGCAAAGGTAGCTGAAAAAGTGATGTGGGAGAACAGGAGATGAAAAGCAGAGACCACCTATCAGTAACAAGCTCATGAATCCTTATGGCCCCACAGGAAGACAACTTCATCCTCCGTAAAAATACACAGGGAAAAAATGTTAAGAAAAGCCAAAAAAGTGACCCAAGCTCCTGGCAGACACCTGCAACAGAAGAAATCATTAACCCCAGGTCTTCTTGGTCACTGAGTAGGCCGTTTTCCTCCAAATAGTGCAGAGAGGAAGACGTGGACAAAGAGAGTTAGGAAACAGAAATATCAGTAAATACATTCTCAATGGCAGGTAGAAAATGTTTCTGATGGTGGAGACTAGAAGAGGATTTTTAATGCAACCTATTTCAAAGAAAGTCCACTTGATACATAAAATGGGTGCAACACAGCACTGATATTGCTTTCCTTGTTTTCCAGAGTTAAAAGCCCTATGAGATGTTGCTTAATAATAAGGTACAAAGGATTACCTTCCCTTTTCCCCAGTATGTTTGTGCTCCTCAGCCACTCTCTGAGTCAATAACACAGGTTCAAAAACAAACTATAGACTTCCTCCTACCTTCAAAGCAGCTTCAGAAAACATGATTGTTCAGGCCAAAGAACAGATGAGGCGATTCATAGTAAATAAGTCTAAAACCAGCCTGATTTTGTTCAGTCCATGTCCTTTCAGCTGTGACAGCTGATGGTAACAGTTAGTGCAAACTCTGCCACTGCCTCAGTGCTAGATCTGTATTTTGCAGGCTTGGATGCTGAACTGACAAACAGGTTTTGCTGCTTGCCATGTGCTTCTGCATTTGTTCATCCATCTGGATTGATATGCCTAGCAAGAGATTAGCTCAATGGGCCCTTGATCCTTTGCAAAGGCCTCTAGGCAGTTCCGTCTCACACACAATAAATAATAAATAACATTAATGGAATGCCAGGAATGTCATTAATAATTTTCAGATATGTAATTCACATTTAGAAGCATTTCAGACACTGTAAAATGCTCAAGTACCAATGACATGGACATGTTTATCTGAGTGAGTGACAAAGAAGAAACTGTGGCCACTAAGAATGTATCTCTATTGTCAGGGGTTTTTTGTTGCTATGTCTTTTTCTTCTAACTTGAGTCTAATTAGAACTGACTGAAAACTTGGCAGTTGAACATTGATAAGAACTGAGCTTATAACTTAAAAGCTCATGGCCATGAACAGGACTACCGAGGTTGTTCAAGGCTAATGATATCAATACAAGTAGTCTGTGCAAATAAGGAGACTTTAAAGCTAATAAATGAGTCATTGCATACTGTCTGATCATGAAATCAATTCACAGCAAATGGGTCCATGGAAACATACATAAATACTATACAACAATCTGTACAGAGGACAGTCACTAATGAAAGATCAAGGCAGGGAAAAACGTCCCCACAGAGAAGGCTATTAATGTTTCTATGTACCAACAAAATATAAAATGGCACTGGAAGTTGTGTGTATTACGAGATGAACAATCAAGTTGTGCTTCTTCCTGTACAATTTAGTAATTATTTGTCCCAGACTATTAGAAACTCTTCCGTCACTTACTGAAGTCGAACAATGAGATTTCTCAAATAAAATCCCAACTCTTCATAAACACTGAACCACCTCAGCTGATGCAAGAAGATTATTTTCGTTCTGTCATCTTGTTCATGTTATATCAGAAATAGGCCTGGCACCCTGTAAATGAAGAAAGACAAAGCCAGTTTTACAGGTTTGTTCCTGCAAAGTGCTGAACAATCCTTGTAATTTTGGACACTTAAACAAGTCCACAGCTAAAATATCTGTTATGTCCAGAGTGTCAATATTTTATGGATTGATGGCAAAACCTTGCAGCAGCCTGGAGACTGGAAAATTCTTATGCCTGGAAAGAACCTGCTGACAGCTGAGGGTAGTTGGGGCAGGACTCCCTCTGAAACAACAGGTATTTAAATGCAGTCTTCCCTAGACTAATATCTGCATTCACATTGTAGTCAAAGGGGATTATCAATACAATCGATGGTTTTGAATAGGTTCGTTCATCTAATTCCCTTTGACATGGTTGTTGTCAACCCATACGTAATATATTCCTGACATACATACCAGTTTGCTACTCCAGGAATGCATGGGTCTTCAGTAGTGTGTGGGTCCTGTGTCACCTCTGCCAGCCTTATAAATATGTTTTGGTTACTATAAGGCATCTTTGATGGCACAAGGCACCTAAGTATAGGTGCAAAGAAATCTAGATGAATTTTCAACTGATGAAAAATAGAGGTCCAATTTAGGGTGAGTGTTAGTAAAACGTGATGGAATTTCAAAAGAAATCCCCTTCTAGAAGGCCAAATTTCATATTAATTTGCAATAATTTTAACACCATTAATCCTTGGAACATTTCCAGAGGACAAGATTTGGTTTCCTAAGTGTTGTTGCTGGCCATCATCTGAAACACCATAGGGTGTTCAAAAATTCTGCTTAGAACTTGCTGATAAGACATAGAGCTTTTGGGAGACCTTTACAGTTTCGGAGAGGATTTGATTCAGCTGTCTAAATACAGATTCCCTTCAACTGTCCTTGAGATGCCTTAGCTTACCACACCTGGCCTCCATCTGCAGCTCCAGGTAGCACAGGTGTCCCAAAGTTCTTGCAATGCTTCTGCCATGTGTGTGGATTTCTTGCATACACTAGAACATGACAAATAGCACCAGTCACTTATATTTAGTCAACTGAACCAGTGAAAACCACTACAAAGAGACAAAATATAGATGGAGGAATAAGCAAGAAAAGACATAGTACCTGTTTTTGAGCACTGGATTTGGACTGCAGCTGAAATGCCTTACATTAATCCACAGCTGTTCTGTACACCTCAGATAATTATCAGGAGTAGTCTGGCTCTTGTTTTTGAGCTTGTTTTAGAAACAGTCATTACAAGATGATGTCTTAGAAGAAGATAGGCCCAATTTCATTCACAGTAGCTACATGCTGTTGAAACTGTCAGTCTCAAATTTGTAATAGGCACTCCCCATCGCTCCATCTCTCCACACTCCTCTTTTTAGTAAATGCATTTGCCAAAACATTGTAATTTATATTAGCAAGTAGGGCTTTGTAAATTATTTTAACAGCTTTTCAAATTTTTTTTTAACTAGTGCTTGGAATCCTGCAACTGTACAATGCTTCTCTTAATAAAACTATGCATAAGAAAGAAATCAAGCTGTTAACAGGTGCCTAGAGCTCTGTAAACAGTACAGATTCAGTAATCCTCCAAAGAAATTTTCATGTATTTGTATTCCAGAAAAGTATTGAATAGGAATCTCTTCTTTCTCCTATCTTCTTGCATTATCAACCTTTCAGGAATTTGGGTTTTTTCTTCTTGTACTGAGAATATTTTTCAGTGTTAATGTGTCACAGCATAGAAACATAGTATTAGATTAGCAATCATCAATATGGTTTATAGCTTTGTTTCTTTTGTAGGGTACTAGAGAGGCAACAAATGGAAAAGACATAATCAGTTACATTGCACACATAAAATACTACAAAAGTCAACAGTCTTCCTGTTACTTAATACATGCAGCATGACACTAGGATTGTGAGATTTTCTTGTTTTATAATCTACACCGTGCCATGAATACTTTAAAATATAATAGAAAAACAAAGTAATTTTACAATATTTTAAATGCAACTGCATAATGTCACATGTACTTTAGCATGTGTGCAGCAGATGCTTTCTTACATTAAATATATGTTTCTTTCTTTCAGAGTAGAAGTATAGGTGATGAATGACAGGTTTTGCTGAGTTCAGTGCTAGAAATACAACTAATACATCAAAATGCCTTTTCCTTACAATAGGTAGATCTGACCTTTAAAACTACAGTGTTGGAGGGTGACTCATTCTGAAGTCCTTATGAAAAGAAAACCCAGAAATACTCTGATTGATAGCTGTCATAATGGTCCACTAATATTTTTAGGACATGGTATAAAAGACCACAAAGGCTTTTTCACTGTACCTTTGGCCCAACTTCCTTAGAAATCATCTGATGTAAGATCAGATAGGACACCAAAGTTAAGGCTTTAGATTTAGATATTTTTTACTTCTAAGGTACGTGAATGGGCTGGATGTCAAATTTTCAGTATTTGGTCATTGAAACCTCTCAATGTTATCAAAGCCCAGGACATTTTTCATAAATGCTCCTAATCTAAGATTCAATCCCTTCCTCATTGTCATGGTTTAAGCCCAGTCGGCAAATCAGCCAAGCGGCCCTCATTCACTCCCCCCCTCTTCCTCCTCCACCCCTCCCCCTGAGGGATGGGGAGGACAATTGAAAGAATGTAACTCCCACGGGTTGAGATAAGAGCAGTCCGGTAACTAAGGTATAACACAAACCACTGCTGCTATCACCAGTAATAATAATGAGAAGGGAAATAACAAGGGAAGAGAATACAACCGCTCACCACCCTCTGACCGATACCCAGCCTGACTCGAGCAGTGATCTAGCCCTTCTGGGTAACTGCCCCCAGTTTATATAGTGGGCATGACGTGCTGTGGTATGGAATACCTCTTTAGTCAGTTTGAGTCAGGTGTCCTGTCTCTGCTTCCTCCCGACTTCCCCTCCTCCCTGGAAGAACATGAGACTCAGAAAGTCCTTGGTCAGACTAAACATTACTGAGCAACAACTAAAGCCATCAGTGTTATGAGAGCTGTTCCCAGGCTGAAAGTCAAAAACACAGCACTTCACCAGCTACTAAGACTGAGAAAAATGACTGCTACTGTTGAACCCAGAACATTCATTTAAACATAGTCATGTTAACTTCATTTCCAGGGCATCACACTGGCTCTAATGCTCATGTTAATAGCCATCTGCCCCAAGCTGCTCAACAGCCACTGCAGCACCAACTGACCCTCTGACTTTATACAGCTTCAGAAGCTTTTCCACAGTATACCCATTTTGAGGAGGGGAAAAGTACTCACTCTGACTTACACCAATTTCAGTGGGAATTATGCCACTTAGGTCAAGGGGAATGGTGTCCTTTTCAAAGACACAGTGTCTGCTGTAAGAAAAACATAGATAATTCTTCAGGGGGGTATGATTAAATTTTTCAGTTTTACACAAGGAGGTTGGTATGGAAATGTAATTGAAAACATAAATAATAAATGTATTGCTGGCACAGGAATTAGATGTAGTTTCTCAAGTAGTTGGCTCATGCCTGTGGGAACAGCAGGGTGGCATATTTTTCATGTGGTTTAAAATCCAAGCTGTTTTAAATATTACTGAGCACCAAACAAAGTAGTAACTGAAGTCCATTAGGCTTCCTAAGAATTTCCTTCTTGGATTGTACCTGGGACTAGCCAACTAAAACCACACTAGTCTACTCATCCTTCTGGAATTACTTAGTAGATTTCTAGGCTTTCTAATGTGCTCATTTCTATACTATCTGACAGATAACAAGTTTATTCTTGTAACACAGACAGAACCCCTTTAGCAAACACATCACTGAGGTTCAGAGGGGCTTGTTTAAACCCGATAGGAAGTAAGTAGCAGGACCTGGAAGAGAGGCTAGATCTTCTTAGGCCTAGACTTATATCTGAACCAGAAAGCAACTCCTATTTCATCCCTTGATGACTAATTCATTAGCATAAACTTTTCCCTTGTGGTAGCCAATGAAACGCAAAAGACAGGCTCATGACTTGTCTCACTGGATTCTACTAACTACCTGGTAAATATTTTCAGTACCAAGGGCCTGAGAAAGTGAACTGACTCCAACCCCACAGAAGCAGCAGCACAAAAGTGGCTAGCCACCTGTGAGTCTCAAGGTTCAGAGGCTCATCATTAAAAACTACCAAAAAGTCCAGATATTTGTACAGAGTTTATCCAAACGACCCAAACCCTCAAGAATACAGACACAGGCCTCATGAGAGCAGACATTTTAGTTACTTTTCCATTTGTTTCTGCTTTCTTTTATGCCATAAATGCAACAAAAACTGCCTTTGTTTTGGATTTTGGTTGTGGGGGTTTTTTCACTTAAGAGCTCTAAATGGAGCCAGAAGCACCACACAGGAGCACAGGCATGCACTGAAGTGATGTGCAGGGGGGCCCTTATCAAAACTCATCAAGGCTTGTTCTGAATTTCTAAGTGTGTATATATGCTTGCGCATGCACACATATGGGTGTAACTTTTTTCTCAGTCCTTATTTTCTGGCCCATTCAGAGGGGATACTGTTACAGTTGATTACCTGCAGCCCCCAAAGGTGAGAAAGTAACTGCTTGCCAAACCGACAGGTTGCTATTTGAACATTTTCCATTAAGCACCAAGAATTCCCTTTCAGAAATTGCTTTCAGTGTTTGGTCACCTCCATAAACAAAGGAAATTGCAACTACCCAGGGTCGATATAGGAGGATTCAGTACGTTGCTCACTCATTTGCCTGTCTGGGAGGAGATGCTGCTGAATGTTTAGGGAGTAATTGCTGATGCAGTTGTTAGAATGGTTATTGCTAAGTCATAAGCCTTAAAATGCTATTGAATTAGCACTATTCATTCACTCTTTATGTGTCAGAACAGGGTCCTATGCGAAGGCCTGTAATGATGGGTGCAAGTAGGACCATTCCATTACCTTTTTACTGAATTTGATAGCATAAGATTGCAAAATACTACCTACTACACAGAGTACTAATTTGCCTACCATTGTTGATATGAAATATCATAGGTCTTGTCTTTGCTTGCTGTGTTATTTCAGTTGTTTATTCTCCTGTGTCACATCCTCCACAATAAAAACCGTTATTTCAAGAAAATTCAGAAAAAAATCCCACCTTTGGGTACTGGACACTTAAGAGTCCCACTTTGACATTCTTCAAAGTGGGTTCACAGATGAACATTTGCTATTGCACTTCAGCAGTAACTCAGATCCTAACCACCAATGAAAGGGGAACCAAAGTGGATCACTGTCTTTCAGCTTCTGCAATCCGCAAGAAAAGAGAGAGAATGAAAATTCTTTTTCCTGCTTTGGACCAAATAAATCCCTAGAGGCATTAGAGTAGCTAGAACTTTTGACAGTGTTGCCCATGGATGTGTGATTACTAAATTGGCACCATAAGCTGACATGGTTTTCTTAAACTTTTTCTTGTTTTTAATAAATATTCAGTCAATGTCATGACCTTTTAAACCCTTTATACCTGTAAAGGGTGTAAGTTTATAAAAGTGAAAAAAATAAGCACAAGAAAAGTTTCAGAAATGTACATATCCTGCTGAATAAATGTGCAGAACAATCTTTCTCAGACTTTCAAATAGAGCTGGTTTTATTCAAAAATTTTGAACTTAATAGCCTTAACACATTGTACGAAAATATTTGCTCAGGTTCATTGTTCACAAGTGTTTTCCTTTCACCCTCCCTCCTCCTGCCCTATACTTTCTCTGATTAACTAAACACGTAGGAAAGTAACAAAGTCTGTGACCTAACAAGTGGCAATTCATAAATTCATTAGATTAAAAAAGACTAGTAACATAGCTATTCCTTTAATAGGTTTCCTTCCAATCTCTAATTTACATTTCTGTCTGCCTTGGCAAAGATATTACTTCGTTAAAACTTTTTTTTTCTTCCCCTAAATTAGAGAAATATTAATGACTTCTCTTATTTATTGCTTCCATATGCAAGTAGTTATCTTTCTTGCAAATGGAAATGAGACCCAAAATTGCAACAAATGGGGCCAAGCTGCTGAGTGCATATGTTCCTTTTTGGAGAAAGTACACATGCCTGATCAAATTAACTTTAACCTCTCTGTCCATTGAACAGACATCCTCTAATGTGGGGGCTTTTAAAACTGTTCTCGTTAAATTTATTTTGAATTGCTGAGAACACTCTATCACGGTTTCAGCAAATAACCTATGATAATATTAAACACCTGGTAAGCGCAGTACCCAGGAGACCCTGTGCTGCCGTGTTTGACCTGTGACCTCCGGCAGTGAAGTTCGGTCCTTGTGATCCACTCGGATTCAGACAAGAAAGCTATTCTGAGGGAAAACACCTGCTCATGAGGGCTGACCCCAAGCCAGTGCATGGTTGAAAAAAGTCAGCTGGGTAGAAAAAGACCAGAGCCCCATGCAGGTGTTTCCTACAGCACCACATGGCTAAGAAGCAAGGGAAAATAAAGGATGATGTGGGTAACAGTTAGGAGTTCCCTCAGCTGTTTATTTGGGTTTGTGTAGCTCGAGCTTCTCCCAGTGGATGCCAAGGAAATAAGTAAGAACCTACTGGTTCTGCACTTCTGAGTCTCCCAGGATCTAGCATTGATCAGTGCAGATCCCAAGCCTGGTGGTCTCGAATGGGACTTACAGCCATGCCGAAAGACGAATTTGGAGACCTCACCCCTTCTTTCCTATCCATTGCCTTTGCTGCTGTTTCCATATTCAATAAAAAAAGAAAGAAAAAGAAATCAGTGGATAGCTTCTTCCTCGGGAGAGTCTTTTTGCCTCTTACATTCCTTGTTTGAGAAATGCATTGTAAATGAGGAGTTAAAAGCAGCAACAACAAAACCTCCTGCTAGGAAAGAGGAAAGGGTAAATCATTCACTAGTTAAGTTAAGGTTTTTACAGCATTTTATTTTATGCAGTGCAATAGTGATGTGTTTTAAGTAGAGTGGACCCCATTTCCATTCAGTATTTGCTAGTCAAATGTCACATTACTCAGTTTTGTCAACAGGTCTGCACAGTGACAGAGCAGTGAGAAAAAAATATTTAATCTATCTCTTTATTTATTGAGTATCACAAAATAAGATGACAGGGATAGAAACCTAACCCTTTTGAAATTCTTCCGTTAATTTCTTCATACACTTTTCCCCATGGTCACTGTTGAATGCAGGACTTGAATGTCATTCACTCACACACCTAAAGGCTGTCAACACACCTCCAGTCACCTGATGAGAGCACCTTCAGCTGGCTTCAATAAAACCTTTCTATTCCCCACAGTCTCAGGCTCTGGAACTCTCAGATATTAACAGCCAAATCTGGATCATTTAAAAAGATCCAGGCAGCAAGGGTAGGGGGAGAGGAATGGTTGTTTCTCTGCAAGAAGAATTTAACTTCAAGGAAGGAAGGAATGAGAGTGGAGAGAGCAAGAAAGAAAGGAAGAAAGAAAAAAAGAAAAGATTAATTGTTGGCAAGCAGAGTGGTACTAACAATTTGCCTTCATCTTTTGCCCAGCATCTTGGGCCTGATAAAGACCAACATCTGAAAACAATCATTGAAGTATATTAGGGGTTTTTTTCCTAAGCCATATCAAACTACAGTGTAATAATGAGACATTTATTCTGCAGCATTTTAAGGTTTAAACAATTTCTATCTACTTCCATGACTGAGATGGGAGCAGGAAGAACACAAGTTCCTTAAGTAACTTCCTCACTGTTCCCTAGTTGTACACTGGGAACACTTGACACCCAATTGCATTCATCCTGCTGGAAGTAAATGCAAGTCATCACTTCGCATAAGGCTGTTGGTATGATTTCTGCCAGGGTTGAGAACAATGTCTTATTGTTGATGAGCCTCTGTCAGTTTCACTTAGCAGTGAGAATGTCAAATTGTCAAGTGTTTTTAAGAGTGGAAGCTGAGAGACAAGTAGTACCAATTTCACTTGGAGCCAGAGGATCCAATCCCCCCAGATGCCTTCACCATACAGGGTAACATAATGTGATGGGAGGCTGTACCCACTGGAAAAACAGTGAAGACATTTTTTAAGATTACACTCCTGGGAGTGTAAAAGGACAGTATCTTTGCTTATTCTTTAGAGAAACTCCAGGCTGTCTCTAGCAACAGCATAAAAATTAAATCCAGATATTAGACCTGAAAATTTTGAGTCCCTATGTAAGTCCTCTGTTCTTATGGGACTTTCTCCTACCTGCCTATAGCACTGCTATTGCTTAAGCTTCACTACTATTTCCAAATAGTGGTACAGTCATTATTCCACATGGAAGGAAATCTGTAAAGAATCACAACAGGTAATCAAATTGCTTACTCTTTGCTCATGCATTACTGACAGCCCAGTCCAGGTCCTAGCAGACAAATGCATGCAATGTGCCACTGTCTCTACTGACACTCCCTAGGCTGAATGAACATAGGGATACAGGGATGGGTTTCTCCCACCTGAATTCCACCAAGGTCCACTGTGGTTCCTACCAACAGAGAAAGCAAGGTGCCTCTGAGGTTCTTGATCATTTAAATAGCCAGAAAAAGGCCCTAAACAAAGGGGTTGCCTAGAGGGAATGGTAGGAAGAGGGACCTGGAGTAGAATTTAGGACTGCTGAAAATAACCTGTATATTTTTGCATCTCAGGGCATTTCTTTCAAGCTGAATCTGGTAGGGAAGCCAGGTCACTACAGGTCACCCTTTTACTGCTCTGCAGACAAGAGTCACATCAACTTCCAGGACTCTTGACGCGGTGGCTCTCACAGGCACAACATCAAATATGAAGGAGAAATACTTTAGAAAAATAACACCGTAAAGAAACCTTTCCTCTGTGCTCTATTAATCTTTGTCTTCTGGTTTAACCTCAAGTAATCAGCTTTCAACACTGTCTGTTTTAATAGCTTACTATTTTGCTCTCTACAATTAGCTACCTCTTCTAAACTATTTCTGCATGAACAGAAGCCAACTGCAGCACACAAGACAACTTAACCTACTACATACAGTCCCAGGCTTCTCCATGTATTTTGCACTGGCTGGCTATGCGTTTAGTTTCCTCACTGGTTCCTTACTCATCCATGTTATGCTATAGCAGTCTCCACATAGCAGCTGAGAAGTACTCAGCTTCCAACTGAATACTAATCCTACCAGCAGGTTTTCCATAAAGTTTTATTCACTGTTGTGCAGTCTGATATAAATATTACTGTCTCACAATATTTAGGTGTTAATGACAATTCTGTTGGAGGGTAAGGAGTGAAAAGAGGTTGTGTTTTTCTCTTTCTGCAACATCTGCTTCAAGTGCTATGCCTAAATTGTTCTATTCAATTTAAGAAGGGGATTTTTAATTTATTTTAAATTGATTTTTTTCCTCCTGTTTTGCTCTCATGAGTAAAAAAAAAAAAAAAAAAAAAAGGAAAAGGGAAACAGCTGCTTTGTTTTAGATAAAATCATCCTGCACAACAACAGCCACCTGGCAATGAAACTATCCAAATTGTTAACAGTAGGGATAAAAGTCAACAAAGAGTTTTCAAAAATGTATCCATTCTCTTGCTCTTGGGCCTATGCTACCTTCTAACTAATGGGGTTAAGATTTTTTTCCCCTCTCTGAAAAAGTAGGTTATTCCAAAGGTGCTTAATGCAGTTATGTTCTTGGGAAGAAAAGGGTTCCAGGGACAGAACAGCAGAGAAGTGAGTCATTTGGCTTGGTACAGCAAAACTACACTTACCTTATGAAGATTTTGTCCAAAAGAGTTTTAGGGCTTAAAGGGGCAGTGTTTTCATATCCTGCTGCACCATCTGGATCAGACTTGGAACAGACAAGGCACAACTCTGAATATTGCACTTACGATATTCAAGAAAGCATGGATTTCTGTAGGTCTCAAGGGATTCCCATCAGGATTAGTTCCTTTGTCATGTCTTTTGATTCCTCACCCTGATGTTCCAACAGCATTGGGGTTTATTCTCTCCCCCACTCATAAGAAAACTGTATTTGTACAAATGAAGAACACATGGGAGCCAATCACAAAGAAGGTGGGACAGTCTTAACTCTACTGGTAATACCTGTTCAGAATCGAACAAAAGAAAAATTCATTGGTAGTCTTCGAAAACAAAAGCAGCACCTCTCCTGTTGTTCTCTAATCGGTTCCAGGTATAGATTTACCTAAGAAAGGAAGGTAACAGGCTAAGAAAGGAAGCACAATTGCTTCTACTACAGACTGCCAAAAGCATAATTGTTGCTGTTTAGGAATGAATGTTCTTTTTCCCAGCTTGTTTGAGTGGTAAATTACCCTTTCCTTAGTTTTGTGGAAAAACACATTCTCTCTGGAAAGCAAACCTGATACTATACATACTTTGATTTTTATGCCTTTTCTATTAAACAAGTTTGGCTGAGTAATATGTGATCCATTTTGGTGCTACACATGTATACAATCAAGTAATAAAGGCCTGCCACAATTCTGCACGTGACATGCAGTATTTTCAAATATTGTTTTATTCAAACAATTGCTGTTGAATTTACAAAACCTCTTACCTGCCGTGCTGGAAAAGTTCACCCGAGCAACTCTGAAAAGGCAAAGAGAGAAAGAAGAGAGAAGGTGTAAGAAGGTGCATAAATTATTGCAGCCCTGGGGCAGTGTGTGAGTTTTACAGGGCTATTTATTTTGCTTTTCAATAAAAATGTGTAATAGACCCACTGGACCTATTACTTACCCACTGGACCCATTACCTCTATTGAACAAGGGTAGCATAGCTTAAAGAGAGGGGTGATTGGCAGTTGAGCTTCCTCCAGCCCAGTCAGGGCTGCACCAAGCTTGCAGCCCTCTGCAGCTCCTGCTGAGCCTGTTTTCTACCTTTCCCCCAGTGAGAAAATGCAAAGACAGACAGAGAGGTTGCAGGAAGCCCTGGCGCCAGAGTGGCAGCAAAAAAGTACGTTACAGACACAAGAAAAGAAAGTGAGAGCTTTCTGTTGTTCAGCCAAGTATCTTTATGGCTTATAGTTGTTTAGCAGGACAGGTTTGGCCAGGCAGAGCATGCTGCATAGCTGCAGCTGGGACACAGTGTCTTCAAGTAGGAAGGGATTAATGGAAATATGTGCCCCTTGAAGTTTTGAAGTTTTGATCTAGAGAGGTGCTGAGCGCTAGGATCCCAGCCCAGTTCAGCACAGAAGTATGGGCTTAGGTGCTTAAGGTTAGACATATACAAAAGTGGTCTCCAGCTAGACCCTTCCCAGTTTTCAGAGTTGTTATATTCTCGGCACAGTGTTCAGTATCTTTAAAGGTTAAATCCACTTCACACAAATATTGAGACTTCATGTAATTGCTAAATAATTAATCACTATAAACATGAAATTTAGAAAAACATGCTTAATACTGGTAATTATAAATGAAATACTTCATATTAGTTAAAGTCTCACATTACTGATGACCTCTTTGTAGGGGTGTGAACTGATGCAAAGAGACACCACCACACTTTGCTTATATTCCCAAGTCTGATATGTGGCAGGAATGCAAAAGTACCTAGCAGTTTCCCATGGAAGGTCCACAGAATTATAGAATCCTTACAAGAAACAGAAAATAAAACAGAAATAAAATAAAGCTTATGACATCACCGGAAAAATTTCCACAAAATTTATTCCAGTCAAAATGGATCTTGCATTCCATGAAATCAGAAGGTTCTGGTGGCTTTTTCTGTAAGGAAGTGGGGGGAATAGGAGAATGGATTATAATAATGTAATCTTTTAACACAGACTGAATAAATTGAAGGAGTTTTCTTATTATTATTTTGTTCAGGGTTTTTTTTTTTACTTTTAATTTTCAAAGTCAGCTGTAGTTCATCAAGAGTGTATTTTACTTATGCATAATACCAGAATCTACCAGAGTAGTCAAATGTCCTGTAGTCATAAAAGTCAGTATTCTGCAGTGAAATACTCCTACTTCTGAAATTCTTTACACTTGCAGACCTCAAAACCTCTTGCAAGGAACATAATTATCCTTATTTGCCTTTTACAGTTGTGGAAACTGATGAGAAGTGCTTTACTTGTTTGAGGAGTTGTTGACAGCCATAGGCATGCTAGTGTTTTGAGAACTGTGTTCCTTCAGCACATGGAGTGCATTTCCATTGCTATTGCAAACAGCTTCATCAGAAGGTTTGCTTCAGTTTGCAGTACTGAAGCCTGCCCCAGATACCTCTGATTCAGTTGTGCCTAGTTCTAGCCAAGAAGCTCTTGGTAGTTTTGTATGCAGATACATAAAGAAGTCTTGATATGCAGAGCTGAGTTGAGACCTACAGGTGCCCTCACAAGTCAGCCACTCCCCCTGCTACCTGTACCTTCCGCAGCCATTACACACTTTGCGCTACGTCAAATTAGACTCTTGCAGCACCAGGCTTGCAGTCTTCCCAATCCCCATTACTACTAGTTTAGGGGCCAATGTACCAACTTCAAAGCTCACTTTAGAAGCAGTGAAGACCCAGTACTTGTATGAAGGGAGAGAAGCCAAGTACTCTCATTTACATCTATATGGCATCTTCCCCAAAACAGTTTTGTTCAATGCATTGTTGATATATATTTTTTAAAAGTAAAATCAATGGTCTTGAGCTGCCAGAAATGGAGTATGGAGTTGTTTGGCAGTTGAGGCCACAGGAAACAGATACTCTTCAATTCCCATCCAAGCATATGTCCATGCAACATTTTTCCAATGGTTTTAGTTCAGCCTCTAATTCTTATTTTTAAAAGCATTTAATAATAATAATGGTCCATGATATAGATCCTTCTAGTGGCTTGCCTATAACATAAGAATATTTGTTGGTATAGAATGAAGTTGGAGGAAAGAACAGCGCTAGTTGTTGCTCTTTGAATGCTGTGTATATTCATGTTGGAACTGACATTTCTATAATTTTGCACAAAAAAAAAACCATAGAGATTTTTAAACTGTTCTTGGAAAAATCATGAACAATGACAACCAGAAATCTGGAATTCACTTAGAAATTGTGTGTTATTTACCCTGTGTTGGGGATTTTTTATTTCATAAAACAATCAAAGGAAGAAAATTGCTATTTAAATACTAAGTTGGCTGCCAATGGTGATTTGTACTTTAATCTTTTAAAATATTTTTGGATTTTTTTGTCTCTATAAAAAGATTGGATGTAACATGAGCATGAATCAGAGGATAAACTGGAATGAAATTCAGCCCCTGGGCCGGAGTATAAAGCTGTAAAACAATCCTTCCTGGCCACTGTCTTGGCCCGTATATTGGGAAGAAAGCCACTGAACTTTCTATTCCTTCTTAAGGGCAGTGAGAATCACTCACAAGCAGCTGCCAAACCAAAGCAATTTTTTTTTTTTTTTAAAGTTGGCTCAGCCTGAACTAAATTTTGTTTTGTTTCTTCTTGAAGAAATGAAAAAAAAAAAAGTGTTTGGGTCAATCGAGAACAGAGCACTTCATTTACAGGCACTATATGTAAAAGCAAATGAAGGAAAGTGACAGATCCCAGAAGAAGTGAGATGGTTCCCTCCTTTCTGTCCAAGAGCACAGCAGTTAAACTGCCATATAAGACACAGGAGACCTGCATTCCACACTACTTGCGAGAATTTATGTGAGGATGTATAGCCAAACTCATAGTCGATAGCTACTTCTGCCATACGTTAGTCTCATTTTCTCAACTGAAGGATACTGCATGGAACTGCATATGGGGAATATGGGAAAGAATGGACTCAGTGAATTGGGCCATCACACAACCACACAGATTGGAGGGTACCTCAAGAGCTCTCTGGACCCACCTTTTTCTCAGCAGAGGTCAAGTTGTGCAAGGTTATGTCCAATTTAATCTTGAACACTTACAAGGACTGAGATGCCATAGCCTCTCTGGGCAGCCTCTTCCAGTGTTTGACCAGCCTCATGGTTGATTGTAAAAATTTCTTGTATCAAGAATTTTCAGATTTTCACGAGTTTCCAGCAGCGTCTGTTGCCTCTTGTCCTACCCCTGCACAGTTCTGGGAAGAGTTTGGCTTTGTCTTCTTCCTTGTTGGGTAGACAGCAATTAGATCCCTCTTGAAAGCTACATCTCTTCTCCAGAATGAACCAACCCAACTGCCCCAGCTTCTCCTCATATGGCCCATGCTTTAGTCCCTAGGAGCCTGGTAGCCAGTCATGGGGTTTCCTGTGGTGTCTGGGAAGCTCAAAACTGGGCACAGTATTTCATGAGTACCAGATAGAGGGGAAGAGTCATTTCCTCTGACTGTTGTTTGGTAAGAAATAGCTAATGCCGCTCAGTTAATTAAGCCCCCTGGCCTTCATTGCTACAAGCGCACATTTTTGGCTCCAGCTCAATTTATCCACTAGGACCTTCTAGATCCTTTTCTGTAAAGCTGACTTCCTTCCTTCTTTCCAAATGTCCAGGTGTCCAAATGTGCTAGACGAACAGCTACTATATGCACAGTAAATCTATATGCATGTGGTAGTTCACAGTCAATCCCCTAGTCTCATACTATTTTTACTTTTTTATGGTGAAAATTTAGGAGTGCTTTAGTGAGCAATGAGCCTTGCCTCATCACCTTATTCTCCTCTGTATGTTAATTTTAATTAATTTTAGTTAACCAGTTAATTAATTTTAATTAACTGATTAATTTAATCATGGCAATAGATAAGTAAGAACAGTCTGCCAATGACCAAAAGATAATCTTTGATTGCTGAGTAGCCAGTGGTAGGATGGGAGTGGTAAGAATAGTGGAATTTTTGGGATTAGTTAAGATTAACCAACATTAATACCTCTAAAATTAAAGAGCAGAACATTATTATCTTTAAGGACATACCATGAACTAGTATCACAGAGGGAGCAACAAGCCAAGCAAGTTTTGTGGCACCTAGTAATGACATACATTCAGTGAACATCCCCCAAGGAGTTATGACGCCACTACAAATTGCTTCACTATTTCAGTTTAGTTACAAATGCAGCCGTGCAAAGATGGCTGGAAACCTCTCTTTCACTCACTCACATACCCATGCATGCACATACATACACATGACCCCTGCACCCCTAACACAGACACCTGATGTGTACTACAAATTTCCATAATGTGCTTAAGAGGAATTATTTTAAAAGGCTAATTAATATCACTGCCTTTTCTACACTGTCCTACAGATTGCAGAGATTCCTTGAAAGCCTGACTTACTCTTTCATACCTTATCTTCTGTTAAAACACAGAATTGTGTTTACATACTTGCACCATGGTTTTGTTCTTATTTAAAAACACTGTGCAAAGTGTTTTTGTGCTTTTGTTGGGGAGATGGAAAAACAAATACTGCATCAGTATCCCTTTGTTATATGATGTATTTCTATGAATTATAGAATCATAGAATGAAGATCATATTACTGAAACAGATATAATGGGTGATCATATCTTATAAATCTTCCCATTAAGCAGAATATGGCTCATATAAGGAAACACAGAATACCATGTGGGCATTGAAAAATTCATCATTTCTTTTGCACTAAAATCTATTAAAATCCTGTTACATTCAGAATAAAGGTCAAAGCATAAAAACAATGGAATTATGAAAGACAACACCTTCCTCTTCTTCAAGTATGAGGATTTTTACTCCAGTTGGATTTACGAATAATGTATATATAAGCAATTTATCATAGAATCACTGAATGGTTTGAGTTGGAAGGGACCTTAAAGATCTTCTGATTCGGACCCCCGCGCCAGGGGCAGGGACACCTTCCACTAGACCAGGTTGCTCCAAGCCCTGCCCAACCTGGCCTTGAACACTGCCAGGGATGGGTAGCCACAGCTTCTCTGGGTAACCTGAGCCAGTGTCTCACCATAGAATCATAGAATAGTTAGGTCTGGAAAGGACCTTAAGATCATCTAGTTCCAACCCCCCTGCCAGGGGCAGGGACACCTCCCACCAAACCATACCACCCAAGGCTCTGTCCAATCCAGCCTTGAACACCCCCAGCGATGGAGCATTCACAACTTCCCTGGGCAACCCATTCCAGTGCCTCACCACCCTCACAGTAAAGAATTTCTTCCTTATATCCAATCTAAACTTCCCCTCTTTAAGTTTGAACCTGTTACTCCTTGTCCTATCACTACAGTCCCTCATGAAGAGTCCCTCCCCGGCATCCCTATAGGCTTCTTTCAGATAATGGAAGGATGCTAGGAGGTCTCCACGCAGTCTTCCCTTCTCCAGGCTGAACAGCCCCAACTTTCTCGGCCTATCTTCATACAGGAGGTGCTCCAGTCCCCTGATCATCCTCGTGGCCCTCCTCTGGACTTGTTCCAACAGTTCCATGTCCTTTTTATGTTGAGGACACCAGAACTGGACACAATACTTCAAGTGAGGTCTCACGAGAGCAGAGTAGAGGGGAAGGATCACCTCCCTCGACCTGCTGGTCACACTCCTCTTGATGAAGCCCAGGATACGGTTGGATTTCTGGGCTGCAAGTGCACACTGCTGGCTCATGTTCATTTTTTCATCGACCAACACCCCCAAGTCCTTCTCCGCAGGGCTGCTCTGAATCGCTTCTCTGCCCAACCTCTAGCTGTACCTGAGATTGCTCCGACCCGGGTGTAGGACCTTGCACTTGGCATGGTTAAACTTCATCAGGTTGGCATCAGCCCACCTCACAAGCTTGTCAAGGTCCCTCTGGATGGCATTCCTTCCCTCCAACGTATCAACCGAACCACACAGCTTGGTGTCATTGGTAAACTTCCTGAGGGCGAACTCAATCCCACTGTTCATGACACCAACAAAGATGTTGAACAAGACCGGTCCCAACACCAATCTCTGAAGGACGCCACTTGTTACTGGTCTCCAGCTAGACATGGAGCCATTGACCACAACTCCTTGAGTGTGGCCATCCAGCCAGTTCTTTATCCACTGAGTGGTCCGTCTATCAAATTGATGTCTCTCCAACTTAGAGACAAGGATGTCATGTGAGACAGTGTCCAATGCTTTGCATAAGTCCAGGTAGATGACATCAAGTGCTCTACCCCTGTCCATCAGTTCTATAGCCCCATCATAGAAGCCCCCCAGATTGGTCAGGCAGGATTTCCCCTTTGTGAAGCCATGCTGTCTTTCACCAACCACCTTGTTGTTTTTCATGTGCCTTAGCATGTCTTCCATGAGAATCTGCTCCAAGATTTTGCCAGGCTCACAGAGGTGAGATTGACAGGTCTGTAGTTCCTCAGCTCATCCATTTTGCCCTTCTTGAAAATGGGATTATATTTCCTTTTTTCCAGTTGTTGGGGACTTCACCTAACTGCCATGATTTTTCAAAGATGATGGACAGTGGCTCAGCAACTTCATTTGCCAGTTTCTTCAGGACCCGCAGATGGATTTCATCAGGTCACATGGACTTGTATATGTTCAGGTTCCTAAGATGGTCTCAAACCAGATCCTCTCCTACAGTGGGCCCAGAGTCTTCATTCTCACAGTCTCTGCATCTGCCTTCCAAGACTTGGGTGGTGTGGTCAGAGCATTTTCCGGTGAAGACTGAGGCAAAGAAGTCATTAAGAACCTCAGCCTTCTCCAAATCCAGGGTAGCCAGTTCTCCTGATAGCTTCTGGAGAGGGCCCACATTGTCCCTAGCCTGTCTTCTATTTGCAATGTACCTATAGAATCCCTTCCTGTCATCCTTAACATCCCTAGCCAAGTTTAATTCTAACTGGGCCTTAGCTTTCCTAACCTGGTCCCTAGCTTCGCAGACAACATCCCTGTATTCTTCCCAGGCCGCCTGTCCTTGTTTCTGCCTTTTATAAGCCACTTTTTTCCGCCTTTTATAAGCCTCTTTTTTCCTTCTAATTTTCCTCAGCAGCTCCTTATCCATCCAAGGAGGTCTCCTGGCCCTCCTGCAGCACTTCCTTCTAGTAGGGATGTATCGCTCCTGAGCTTGCAGCAGGTGATCCTTGAATATCAACCAACAGTCTTGGGGCTGCCTGCCTTCTGGGGCTATATCCCATGGAACCTTACTGAGCAGGTTCCTGAAGAGGCCAAAGCCTGCTCTCTTGAAGTCCAAGGCAGTGAGCTTGCTGCACACTCTTCTCACTGTCCTGAGGATCTCGAATTCGACCATCTCATGATTGCTGCAACCAAGGCTGCCCTGGAGTGTCACATTTCCAACCAGCCCTTCCCTGTTGGTGAGGACGAGGTCAAGCATGACACCTCTCCTTGTCAGCTCCTCTATTACTTGCAGAAGGAAGTTGTCTTCCACACAATCGAGGATCTTCCTGGATTGCTTGTGCAGGGCCATACCATCCGTCCAATAGATATCAGGGTGGTTGAAGTCCCCCATGAGAACGAGGGCCTGCGATCGTGAGGCTGTTCCTATCTGTCTGTAGAGCGCTTCATCCACCGAGTCCTCTGGACCATCCTCATAGTAAAGAATTTTTTCTTAATATCTAACCTAAATCTAAATTTTTTCAACTTAAAGCCACTTTCTCTTGTCCTGGCACTACATTCCTTCATGTGTTTGCATGGGTGTTATACAGCATTGTCATGGTTTAAGCCCCTCACACATTTCGTTCACTCGCTCCCCCCTCTTTCTTCCCCCAGTCGCAGGGGGATGGGGAGGAGAATCGAAAGAATGCAACTCCCACTGGTTGAGATAAGAACAGTTTAGTAACTAAGGTATAACACAAAGCATTACTGCTGCCACCAATAATAACAATGACAAGAGAAATACAAGGAAAGAGAATACAACCACTCACCACCCAATACCAAGCCTGACCTCAGCAGCGAACCCCTACCCTTCCGGGTCTCTGCCACCAATAATTTTTTACATCCTGGGAATGATGTGCTGTGGTATGGAATACCTCTTTGGTCAGTTTGGGTCAGTTGTCCTGTCTCTGCTTCCTCCCGGCTTCCCCTCCTCCCAGGCAGAGCATGACACTCAGAACGCCCTTGGTCAGACCAAAACATTCTAAGCCGCAATTATAAACACTGGTGTTATCAGTGCTGTTCCCAGGCCGAAAGTCAAAAACACAGCACTGCACCAGCTACTAAGAAGGAGAAAAATGACTGTTACTGCTGAACCCAGGACAGTATCCACCCCTTATTCCATACCATTCACATCATGCTCATATCTCACATTTTCAATATACCATCACATGTATATATACACATCCACACACACACACAGAGGGAGAGAGATCATCCCTTAGTGCATGGACCAATCCCTTTAAAGCTGCTGAGTCCATCCAGTCTATATCAGGCTCCATCTCTTGTAACAGTCTTTCAGAGCAGGAGAGGCTGTGTGCAGTGTTCACACTCGTGAATAACCGGGGCAATAGTGTCCATTGCTAAGTCCACCCCTCGATCATGAGTCCATCTGTATGCTGCATCGCTGCCCTGATGGCCTGAGGTGTCATGGGAACACCAGGCTCAAAATAGTTCACCCTCCCCTTCAGCAGTTTCTGCAGCTTGTTTTGGGGACTCCATACAGCTGCCTTCCATCTCCGACGTTTCCAAAACACTGGAGGGACCCAGTGAACTAGATACTCGCCCATACTGTCCCACACACCCTGCCACTCATGACTGTCCAGCCTTGGGGAAAGTCTCTTAGTCATCTTAGATCGTAGTCTAACCCCAGACAAGGCCCACATCACACTCTGCTTAACTCTCGGGACCAGACAAAATGGTCGTGGGTAAAACACACTCTGCATACATGCCAACATGCTGACCCCCATCACGATCAGCAGGCAGGTCTCAAGGGTACCCAAAGGCCACTCAAACCCTTCAGAGCTCTCAAATGAGGCTGCTGTACTTGTCACTGGGGTTGGTGTAGCTGCTGTGCTTGCCGGCTCTCTCACCACCAGCTGCCCCTTGGCTGAATCCAGAGCTTCCCCCTCCGCCTTGCCGGGAAGTGCTGCGCAATCTCCTGCATCCTCCCTGGGCTCAGGCTCGCGGGGCACTGTGGGCGGCTGCCGGGGAATGCTCTCAGCCCCCTCGGGGCTGGGCTCGGCCACCGCCTGCCCCTGCCGCTTGGTAGCCCGGGGGCTCTGCTCGGCCTCGGAGCCCAGCTTCTCTGCCGTCTCCCCCTGCCGCTTGGTAGCTGCCTCCTCCCGCTGCTCGGCAGGCGCCGGGCTGGGCTCGCCGGCGGGGTTCGACTCCTCTGCCACCTCTTTCATGGTCCCCTGGTCCCAGGGGCCGCACTTCCAGGCCGGTTCAGCCGCCTCAGCTCCCGGGCCCCCCCCCCTCGGCTGCCTACAGCCTCACAAAGACGGAGGAGAGGGCGAGGGCCAGGACGGTGAAGAGCAGCCGAACTGCCAGGTACAAGTCCACGTCCACGTTCACGTCCGCCCCCCCCCCCCCCCCCCCCCCCCGGCTTCTGGAGCCCACCCGTATTAAAAGCCATTCCAATAAAGTACAATGAAACAAGAACCTTAACCCAAAACCCATACCCGAAAAATGCTAAGATAACAAATACCAGTTGCAAGTAAGGTACAACGGGCTGAAACCATGAACTCAAGAGAATCCAGAGCAACAAGTTTGAGAGCCAATAAATCAGCATTGTGATGAGTGGCTATTAATCCTGTCGTTATCTCAACCCTTCGTGCCCCACGTTGGGCGCCAAAAACACCTGTCGTGGTTTGAGCCCCTGACAAATTTTGTTCACTCACTCCCCTGTCTTTCTTCCCCCAGTCCCGGGGGGACTGGGAGGAGAATCGAAAGAATGCAACTCCCACAGGTTGAGATAAGAACAGTTTAGTAACTAAAGTATAACACAAATCACTACTGCTACCACCAGTAATAATAATGACGAGGCAAATACAAGGAAAGAGAATACAACCGCTCACCACCCAATACCAAGCCTGACCTCAGCAGCGAACCCCTACCCTTCCGGGTCTCTGCCATCAATAATTTTTTACATCCTGGGAATGATGTGCTGTGGTATGGAATACCTCTTTGGTCAGTTTGGGTCAGGTGTCCTGTCTCTGCTTCCTCCCGGCTTCCCCTCCTCCCTGGCAGAGCATGAGACTCAGAAAGTCCTTGGTCAGACCAAAGCATTCTAAGCAGTAACTAAAAACACTGGTGTTATCAGTGCTGTTCCCAGGCCGAAAGTCAAAAACACAGCACTGCAACAGCTACTAAGAAGGAGAAAAATGACTGCTACTGCTGAACCCATGAGAAGCATATATATGTAAATATATATATACATATAAGTATAATGCAATAACATTAAGAGTAGGTTATTCTATTTTAGGTAACTGTTGAAATACCTCAAGAAACAGGAACCAAAGCATGTGGTGCAGTTATCCATAAAGTTAAGGGAGTATTAAAAATATATCTGCCTTGTCTGGAATCTCAGCAGCATCATTAGCCTCAACAGCCCTAAACTTCCAATAGTTTACCATTGCAGAGGCACAGTCTGGGAGGATACAGTCCCAGCAGCTCCCTTTCACAGGCTGGTTTGTGCAGACACAGACTTCCCGTTTATTCCTGTGAACAGATGATATACACTGAGTTCAAGGAGATACTCTGCTGGGGCTGGGTTGCAGAGGTAGACCACGCATGAAGCCGTGTGGCAGCAAGTCTCTTAGGACCTCATCTTTTGTCTGTGATTTGGGGCTCACCTCTGAGCCACTGGTTTTCCTAATGAAGTCTTAGTATTGACTGTGCCATCAGCTGTGACTGGCTTTACGCAGAAGGCTGACAAATAGAGTATCTGAGGCTGTAACCTCTGCTGGTCTTAAAGGTTTGTCTCAGTTCACTTCCTTTACATAGACAGCAGACTTGCCAATGTTCTACAGGCTGTAAGCAGCCAGGGAGCATTTTCTCTGGACATAGAATCATAGAATAGCTTGGGTTGGAAAGGACCTTCAAAGGTCATCTAATCCAATCCCCCTGCAATGAGCAGGGACATGTTCAACTAGATCAGGTTGCCCAAATCCACACCTGTCATGGTTTAAGCCCAGTTGGTAACTCAGAACCACGAATTCTCTCGCTCACTCACCCAGCTTCTTCCCCCCCCCCCCACTCACGGAGGGATGGAGAGGAGAATCAAAAGAATGTAACTCCCATGGGCTGAGATAAGAACAGTCCAGTAACTAAGGTAGAACACAAATCACTGCTGCTATCACCAGTAATAATAATGATAAGGGAAATAACAAGGGAAGAGAATACAACTGTCCCACCACCCACCGACCGATACCCAGCCTGACCTGAGCAGTGATCTAACCCTCCCAGGTGACTACCCCCAATTTATATAGTGGGCATGACGTGCTGTGGTATGGAGTACCTCTTTGGTTAGTTTAGGTCAGGTGTCCTGTCTCTGCTTCCTCCCGGTTTCCCCTCCTCCCTGGCAGAGCATGAGACTCAAAAAGTCCTTGGTCACAGTAAACATTACTGAGCAGCAACTAAAAACATCACTGTTATCAATGATGTTCCCAGGCCGAAAGTCAAAAAAACAGCACTGCACTAGCTACTAAGAAGGAGAAAAATGACTGCTACTGCTGAATCCAGGACAACATCCAACCTGGCCATAAGTGTCTAGAGACAAAGCACAATTGAATGGCTCCTTAGGAAGTGTCCAGCACACCAGGCCCAACAATTACCCATGGTATGGTATAGTAGTGCTGAAATTTGCACTTGCAGGCTTGTTTGCCAAGGTCATCTCAACTTTCACCTAAGTCCCTCAAAGCACAACATAAGTTTAACCATAAGATAACCAGTCATGACTCCTATTTGACAGAGACAGTGAGCTTAGGATTTCACAAGACGAGCTTTCCATTCAAAACTGGCTTGTTATCTTTCTCTTAAATACATTTCTGTTACAGTTTTCATTGTTGCCTCCTCACTGCTTAGGGCACAATGGAGTGAAGATGTCCTACATAGCATGTGTAAATCATATATTAGCCCACAGGTTCTTGCCAGTCTTCTTTAAATATTTCTAAAGGTCTAATGCCTAACTATTCACCAGCATTGAGAGTGTTCATAAAACACTGACAACTTATTCATGACCAGACTAACTCTTTACAGGTGTTCTATGACTGATTATAATATGTTGTGAAATACAGAATATTAGACTCTGTTGGAAGACCTTCAATGGTATTCTTTGATTTAAGGCAAAATAATATTTGGTCTGTAAATTTTAACAGCTTCATAGCCCTTATTTCTTTTCACTAAGCTGTCCAGACATTTGCCTTTATTCATCACATGCACACATACTTTTAACCAACAATACAATCTGCAGAACTGGGCTATGATTCGATGTGCATCTCCATGTATTTGTATAAGAATATATGTTTGTGCAGATATATGCATTCAATCCATGCAGTACACCACACCTCACCTCAGTACAATGGCTGTTTCTTTAATCTAGAGATGGCAAATCGTCATATATGGATCTCAAATAGTTATTAGACTATTCTAGACCTTGTACACGCATCATATGCTGTACTTCAGGGTCAGACACCTGAGCAACAATCTGCCTGGTATTTGTTTTGATCAGTAATTTCCCTCAAGAATTTGGGCTCCAGAAAATCTATTTTTCTTTGCTTCATTTCCACATTGTAAAAAAGTGGAATGCTAATTACAACTTTGGAAAAATACATCTTCATTCTGCTGAATGAATATATTGTCATTCATAAGCTCAGGTTTTGCATTTCTGTTTTGGTAAAGGAAGAAAAAATAATTGGCATAAAAAGTTATGAGGAATTAGATAAAGGTCAAATGCAAAATTATATCAAATTATACAGAAAAGTATTTCCTGTGATTTATCTGTAAGAAAGATATGCATATCTTACTATTTCTACTATATTCTGTACTGACATGTAAAAAAAAGCAACTGAACAAAGAAAATGTAGGAAACTTAGCTTATTACCATGAATATGTCCTTCTGCCAAGTTCGGTCCAATTCAATTTTTTTTAGGAAACTATAGGGGCAATTGCCTAATTACAGGCAATTAATGGTTTTTCTTTATCAGAAGAGGTGGCATGTGATATCTGATTTTTAATTATGAATAAATCACAGTATATTTGTACCTGTAGTCTCCTAATTAAATTCTAAAATATTTATGAAGGGTTTAAGAAAACAGCCCTGAATTTAATTTCATGTTTCTTAAACCATTACAACAGTTTTTTAATATAATAATAGATATTATATGGGGAACTGTAAGCTATTTTAATTATCCAGTTATTTGCATATAAAACTATCCATGACTACTAAGTAAAATAAAAATATCTTAGAGAGCAGAACCTCAGCTGGTACAAATCAGCATCTAAGTTTATATGCTTATTTACTTGTGAACTTCTCCCAGTAAGCAGTTTTCATGTCTCAATAATATTCTTAGAGAAACCATTATAGTAAATTATAACATGAGTCGTCTTTAGGTTAGATTTTTGGTTTTCGTTATCATCTAGGAATTAACGAAAATGTATATGTGACTAAAAATATTTTAAGTATTGTTATGTCTATACATACAATCCAAAATAGGCTTCTTAATGTTTTTAAATATGTGCACATATGGTAGCAAATAACACACATACTTGTAGGTTTAAAAATTGGTTAACAAACTTCAATATACTGCACCAGATCAAATTATTAGCAAATTTTTTTTGCTAATTTAGAGTAAAATATATAGTAAGCAAAAATAAAGGGGATTTATTTCCCAATCTATAGCATGTTCATACTTAACACATCTTTTTCAAATAGGAAAATATGAGAATGGATGTGAGGGCAGCACACATTCATTATCTGTGCAGACATACCATTTGCAGCAAGCTAAGTAAAAACATTCAACAGCAGCAATGTGCAGGAAAATATTTTACATACAAGAGCTCATTTTTATATGGGTTCATTTTTACAGTAATTTTTTTGGAGATTGGGGGAAAAAAAAGTCTGGATAAATTTAATTTTAGCATAGGTTACTTGTGGAAAAATACATGCACAGCCACCCAACTGCCACTGAACTTGTTTGGTTTTGATCAACCAAATATGTGTACTTGAAAAAACAGGTCAGAAATATTTGGAGGAAAAAGATATAATCAAACAGAAGAGACAACTGCAGGCTTTTATTTTGTTCATAAAAACACTTTTCACAAACTGCAGATTTCTGAATCTGTTAGTATGTACTTGCACCCATAAAGCAAAAGAAAGTCTGAAAGATGAATTCTCCCATTCACAAACAATCTAAAGGGGAAGTATGGAAAAAAGATTATACTGTTTAATGTATTTGTATATTGCATTATGAGGGCTATGTAACACTGTATTCTGGTTTTATAGAAATATAGCATACCAGAAAATGGTACTATATTCTCAGATGAATCCACCATCATAATAAAAAATGATTTCTTTGATTTCAGGGAAATACACCTTCTGCTGATTATGGAACATAAATTCACTTTACACTTTTGAAATGCATCCAAAAGAGCTGAATCACAGTAATTTTCAGTGGAAATACCAATAAACAACATGGTTTTACATGCATATGTAAAAATTAAAAACTTGTTTAAGGCTAAAATGTGACTAAACTGTTCTAAATGGCTTCTCCATTTCACAAACCACAAGCACCTACACAAAATTAGTCAGCTAAGGCATCTAACGATTTTAAAAAGCACCAAAATAATAACCATAAAACTTTAACCTCATCCTTAACCTCATCCTGTGATGTACTTACTCCTGCTATAGATTTACATATATTTAGTACAAGTCATTGTATTGATACTATCATTCTTCCCATTCCCAGTTCTTGCTTCATGACACTGTCTCTACCTTTGGATCTAATTTTAAACCCAGCTTACAATAACAGTATCAAACAACGAATAATGGCTCTATATTCGTACGTCTACAAATAGTGCACTGATATTGTGCATGTACACCTCTCACCTCTTGAGCTGTGGTTTTAGGTGCAAATTGCTCAAAGATTTGTTTGCAAGTCTGGCTTTACACTACTCATTTATTTTCAGTGAATCTCTAAAGCTTATTTACAGCAAGTAATGCCAAGCATTTGACTGGCAAATGTCTGCAAGTCTGGGACCTCAGTTCATTTCGAAGTGAAGGGGGCATAAAGAAGTGGTGGAGAAGGGCAGAGGGGAGGTGGGAGAGCATCTCCTTTCCACCTCCACAAAGAATGCATGCTGAAGCTCATGTATGGAAGATGAATGAACAGTCAACTTCTATATGATGTTTCAATATGTATCAGTAGCTTTAACAAAAAATGAGGCAAAGCTGCCAACTCCAGCAGTAATCTATACGAGCATAAGGGATCTGTATGTTTCAACAGACATCAGTGTAGAGTCAGGGCCAAGCACTGAACTGTGCAAACCCCTTTCAAAACCTTTTGGTTTTCCTCTCTGGAGCATTCTGATGAGCAGTTGCTCATGGCACGCACAAGGGCTGCTGGGACTGGGTTCTGTTTGCATATGTCTGAACGCAAGGGATTACAGGTAACATCTGATAGAGCACTTGAACACTTTAGGAGCATGCAGCAGGAAGTTCAAAGCACACTTGGTGAGGCCGTTTAAGATTAAGCATGAAAAACAGAACAGAGATCAATTAAAGAGACATGAGAGCATGATTCTAGCTCAGGATCATTAATTGCAGGATAATGAAGTTGCAACACTCAGAGAAGCTTTGTGGTTCATGAGTGAGTAAATGCAACTTGAAGACAAGGTAGTATTTTTACATGTGAATTATTAATATACATACTAGTTTTAATTTAATATAAAGTTTCATAGATAAAAAGGAATGCCCATATAAATACATCTGTATGTATACATGTGTCTCTCTTCATTTATGCGTGTATATGTACACAACAGCAAAAAAAAAAAGATTTTCTCCAAATATGTGAATTGTTTAATTTTCAAACCAGAATGTGACATTTGTCTGGGTGTGCATATAAAAACTTTGGTTGCTAGTAGCTGTAGCTAAATGAGAAACATTTCCAAGACCGTTAAATTTTTTAAGGACCATTAGTCCTTTTTAGAGCTCTTGCTATACGAATAATGAATGTGTCAGTCATACTGCAAAGGATAAACCAAACTGCAAACATAAACTTTTAAAGCCTCACTATTTCTCTCTAAAGGAACTTTAATCTGTGTTTTGCCAGTCCATGTGCTTATTCCTGGCTGCTGAGTAATGTGCTGAGCTTGTTTCAAGGGTTTAGCAACACTTGCAAACCAAAAATCAATTATATTGAAAACAATAAAAAATATTCTTATTGCATGCCATAAAACAAAAAAACAACAGCAACAACAAAAAAAAAAAGATACAAAAGGTTAAGCAGAGCAGCCGGCATCTGCACACTAATGACATGATTGTTATGATAGGTGTTTGCTTTACCCTGGAGTGGTAACATTATAATTCATCCACCGCTGAATGACGGGGGACAATTAATGCAGTCAATGTGTCCCACGTGTTCCCTGCAGCATTAACAAGGCAGCTCCAGGCCCCTCAGCAGACACAGGGCTGAAAATTGAGCCGACTCCCCCGTTGAATGTGATCCTGATTACATCCGGGGGGGCCACCTGCTGCTTCTTGCCTGCTGGTTGTGTGTGCTGGCCACCGCCATCCATGGGGCCCCAGGGGATCACCAGCTGGGGCCAAGGCAGCTGACACCAATCTGGCGAGCTGGGGATGAACAGTCATGCCCCACGTGCCTGACAGTGGCATACTGTGCTTGGCCACGCTGAGCCCACCAAAGGTGCACAAGTCCAAGCCAGGGCAGGGCATCTCCTCACTCCTGCTTTTGTTGGTCATGACATGGCTGTGTCATTGTGCTTTCCTCTGCTGGGATCCTGGGATCCTGGGATGCTGGGATGCTAGGGTTGGTTGGGTATTCTGGCATCCAAGACCCAGCACAGTGTTGGGACTGGAAAAATCTGGCACTTCTTGTACACTGGGATACCAACTGCTTGAGCCCTGAAGTCTGTATCCCGCCATAATGGACATACAGTTTCCTTCCAGTTGTACTGGTGCTCGCTGAAGTAAATCCCTGAAACAAACTGAAAAGCAGCCTGCCTCTCTGGACCAGCAGGAGGTGGGGGTTCACTGACCCCCACCACGCTCAGGTATTGACAGGTGAGGACCACAATTTCAACAGCAGCTTGGTGCTTTTCATCTTCTCAGGCTGGCTCCAGGGGAAAACGGCAGGGCAGGCAGGTTTATGTGAGGCTGTGATCAGTTATGCAGGTCCGTGCTGCTGCAGCTGTGGTCAAAGGAGCAGTGTGTGGCAGCAGCGGGGATCCACACCTGAAAATAGGAGGAGGAGTTAAAAGGGAAGGGAGAGGTGAAAGAGCCGAGCAGTGCCAGGTTAGCACTGTTCTGCCGAGTGTCAAACACAGGCTTCATTATTCTGTAGCGCAAGCTTCTTGCACAGGAAGTTTGAAGGGGTTTAGCAATCTGCTTTCCTTTGCCCTCCACTAAGTGAAGGGCATTTGCTTCATGAATATTCTACTACCCTACTACTCACTGCAAGCCCTCAATCAACTTTGAAAATCAACAACTGTATGCACTTCTAGGCAGCATCTTCCAGGCCTTGCTTTCTTTTTTTTCCCCCTTTAAATAATAAAAAATACTGGTTGACTTTTGCATGTATGTCATAGTCCTTTAATACATCTCACACACAATATGACAGTATATTGCACATATACCCCAAGGAACTTGCGTCTTCTGATACTTGGCTGCTCATCTTTGGATTACCAATTTACATTATGTTAAGAAAACACTTCTTACTTAAAGCTTTCCAGCAAGAGACTCAAAAGCCTTTTCAAAAGTCTACCACAATTCCTGTAGAATGTGCCACCAACCAACATTGCAGGTTTGACCTCTGATGACTACCTGTGTTACTGTCCAAACCAGCTGGAACATGGGCAGGATCGTTTTCTCTATTTGTAGACCATGCAACACAGGTAGCACGTAAGAAATAGGAAAATTTCTATTTATTATTCATATTCATTGTTTGTATTCAACTGAGGCTAGACTCATTTTGGTATGTATTAGAACAGATGTTTCCTTCGTATAAATGTGTGAGAAGTGGGATTTCAGTTCTGGAGAGATATTTGGGCTTCCAGAAATTTTCCAGATAAGAGGACTTGCTTGCCTCAAAGAGATATTTGGAAGACAGAAATGATGTTACCATGAAAAGCTCAGAAAGGTATGTCTGTGTATCTTCTGTCTTCTATCTTCTTTCTAGGTAGACAGAATATTTGGTGGAAATTCTCCAAAAGAAGCACTAAGGTGACATCATTCAAAATTTCGAGGGCAAGAGGAGCAGGGAAAGGAAGATGATTCCTCCACAAATAATGAAAGGAAATTGATGAGTAAAATGCAAGCTTTAAAAAAAGAAACACTTTTGTTTTTTTCCTTTTGCTTACAATGGAATGATATTTTTCTGATGTGGAAAAGAAGATTTTAAAGGAAATAGAACTGCACTCTGAGTATAGTCACTCATTAAAAGTATCTTTCAACAGGCTCCACAAGGCAGAAAATTCAATGCCCTAACTGCCAGACCACCCACTGAATTATCTGTCTCCCTGGAGGAAACAGATCATTTTGATGCCATGAAAATAATATTAGTGCAAGAAATATAGATTCCTAAGGATATTATTGTCTTTTCAATGCCAAATTAATGAACAAATTTAGTTCAGAGTCACAGTGAGTATTTTTTTACCATGTGATGGGCTGTTCAATAGTGAAATCAAAATGAATTTATTGGCTTCAGTCTGCTAATAGCTATTTTGGCAATTATCACTTTTTCTAAAATTAGAGATTTTGGTGAAGAAACCTGAAGGCTGCAGCCATAGAACTGTGAGCTAGAAGCCATACTTGATAGATCCAGACTGTGACCAGTTCTCTTTCCCTGAAGACTGGCTAAAATGTTGAACATACAGTGCTGAGGTCAATTGAGTATACTACCAGCACAGCTGCAGGTCTGGTCAGGAGGCCCAGAAGAAAAGCTATGGCAGCTTGGCCAGCGTTTAAACTGCCAGCTCAACCCAAAGTCTAGCCAGTTTGTTCTGAAGAATATAGTATTGCCCCTTACCATACTGGAGAGGCGTTGATCAGTGTTCTATTCAGACTTCTCAGTCAAGGAAAAAAAAAAATTCATTGTGAATAAGATTCAGGTTAGTATTTTGAATCAAACCCAATGGCATCTGAGGTTTTGGGTTTTTTTTCCAAGATGAGCCAATTCATGTTCATTTTAGTGGGAGCAGAATTGAGCTGAAGAGTACTCAACCCCTAAAGCTATCATGTTTAAGCTGCTACTGCAGGCGTAGCAGGTCCTAAGAAATGGGAATCTCACAGGGTCAACGGATTCCTGACTTTACATTTGAGTAAGTTTTGAACATGTCCCACAGGTTTTTTACTAAATCCAATCCAGATCCTGGCTCAAGTTCAAGTGGCCTTTATACCACCTTCCCCTTAAAAACTTAACTTCTTCCAATTTTAATGTGTATTGAGACCCCTATAGGAATCTTGTGGAGAGTATCAAAATATTAAAGATCAGGAATTATTTCCATGCACTTCAACTTCACTTCTTGGAGTGCACAGTCTGTGAAGAAAAAGCTTCTTTCTTGTAATTCAGTGAACATCAGCTATTGGGTTCTTCCCTGTGTGGTTATATGAGACACCCGTACAGAGGTAACCTTTGTCAGTCAGGAATAGTCCTGCCTCCATAATGCCGATTTGATAAATTATACATGGGTACCTAATGTACTCTCATAAATTGTTATAGGCTCTTATAGCCCTGTGTTTTATGGTGATATGTCATGGCACAGAAGCAGACAATATATTGTCCCAGAAGATGCCCTGGACTCTGAGATGGTGTTACAAATGCTGCCAGTATAAAATAACAAATTAAGAGCTCTAAAAGTAGAATACTTGACAATGCCTTTCTTAATTGGAGAAAACATTCCTAATGAAAGCGAGCTGTTGTAGCAATTGGTGTTCTGGTGAATGAGAGACAGGGCTTGATTTAGGATCCCCTCTGGCTCTCTTGTTCCCCTAGCAATCAGGAGGATCTTTGAGTGCTGGGTCCCTGGGGAAAGACATGCCTTACATCACTTACTAGCTACACCTCACACGATTAAGGGAAGAGGTAGAGGACTTCAAAAGGATTTTCATCCAGTCTTTCTTACTAGGAGGATGCTGAATAATATCTTCACAATATGGACTTAAAAAATATTTAGAAAGGTTGGATTAAGAAGGGAGAGGGAATAAAAGATCTGGAAGAAGAAATAGTCATATCCTGTCCCAGGGGCAAAATGCAATTGGAAAGCTCAGAAACACTTTAAATGGGTCTGATTTTTATCTCAAAAAGAATATTCACAATTTAGGATGCTGCTCTCCAAAATATTTCTATATATAGAAAGGGCTGTGGGACGACACTCAGTAAAAGGTAATATGCAGTGTCAGAAGGGCTGCCGCAGCTCAACCCAGAGACACTGAAGTTGCCTTTCTCCACTCATATTTAATTTTAAAAGGTTTAAATTATCTGGAGTACAGAGGATGATGGGAATATCTCTTTAAAATATTGACATACCTTAGGATTTGGAAGACTTTTTCTTTTTAAAGTTTTTTAACATTTTTCATCAGAAGCACATTGATCTTTATCCAGTTTTTCCGAGACACATTTAAGGTGTACAGCAGAACTTCAAGGCTCATGCGGCATTGAGGTTAGGAACTGTGAAACAACAGTGGCTAGAATAGCTCCATACACTTTTTTGGTTTTTTTTTATTTTTCTTTTTTTCAAAGAGCTTTCCTTTCAAGGGATTATCTTTTTTTTTTCTCTTTTTCTTGAGAAGAAATCAATGGGTTTGATTTTCAGAAGAAATTTGAGAGTTCTAGGGAAGATCAACTGTTTTCAGGGTAAAATAGAAAAATTATATTTAGGGTTTTTTCACCGCCTACATAAATCACTGTGTCAAGTCAGCTGCAGGAAAGAGTTCAGCAATCTAACCAGAATGTTTACTGCTGTGGATCTACAGCCATAGTGTAAATGACACTATGCTCTGGAAAATTTTGTGTTGAAACAAGAAATATCATACTTGAGGATGAAAAATTTTTTACCACCAAAATTTTAAAATTTTGTGCCCTTACAACTTAGCCTGTTGTAGAGATTTGTGGATTCTTTTTTAACACACTGCTTCAGTTGAATGTTGAGTGACTGCATGCCTTCATATCTAAAAAAGGGTAGTTTTCTTGACAACATGTGCAGGGACTGCTGTATTTATTTAACAAGCCCCAGTGCTTTAAAAGTTGGGCAGCAGATCCTACCTTACAGTATGTCAATGGATATCTGACTTGTATAATAGGGACTTGCATAATGTTTGGGTTGCTTGTGTATTAAAATGCCACAGCAGTTAGCACTGTAATCAGCTAATGGTACTTTTTTTAGGAGCAGACATACAAAGGAAATTCAGTCATTAGAAATGAGATGGTTACCAAGGCAAAGTCATGTGCTAAATATGAAACTAATAAAGTAGCAAGTAATGATGATATATGGCTGGTTAGAAAATATTATAGCAGAAGATTTTTAAGCTGCTATACAAAATTAAGTACCGATCATCTATTTCTACTTTTGTAAAGAAACTGAGACCCAGGAAGAAGTGACTCACGTAAGTGCAGTGGTGACAAATGCCATGTCATTTAATGGCTCTCTTCATGGCTGTGGATTAGCCAATGCAAGTAGTTCACAGTCACTCAGCAAGAAAAATATGGTTGAATAAACAGACCAATTTATCAAAAATAATTGCACCAGGGGTGCATATTACAACATGCTTAACAGCATGTTAGCAGCAGTGCTTCATGTGCTGTAGTAGTTGATGCTGGGAAAAACAGGTGAGTAGAACCATCCTCTTGATATCATCTGCTGAATTCCTGGCAAGCATTGATGGCCCTTCTCCAAGGCTACGAATACAGCATGTGTCCCAGAATTCATCTCAGCAGTCCATCAGTGAAAACAGTGATACACACCTAGTCATTCTGAAGCAGCAGGCAGCTGCCACTGCTGACAGAAAGGGATGGGCCCCAACTTGGAGACCTGAAGTTGCTCAGCCCATACACCCAGTGTCCCCCCACCAGCCAGGAGAGCCCATACCGTCACGTTCCCTCACAGCCATAAGCACTGGCACCAGTTTGGCACCATCTAAACAACAATTTACTAACTGATGATGTGGATATAACCGTTTTAACAGTGTGGTCTGTCAAGGTGGGAACAGTAACACTACGCAACCAAATGAAGAGCTGTGCGGCACCTGGAGGCTGTGGCAGAGGAAAGAGGCAGCAGTAGGAATTACCAGTAATCACGGCTGTCAGGTCAGACTCTGACCAAATGCAAACTGAGTGGATGGAGACACAGACAAGGGAATGATGCTTAGCTGTGAGATCAGCTCATATTCATGAAGACAGAAAGCAAGGCCAGATTGCCTCCGGTGAATGTTTGGCTAAGCTAAGGAAGAGATTAGCGATGGACAGTGACCACCATCTAATTATGTTTTAAGTCTTCCTCAGAATAAATCTATCAAGAGCCAACAGAGTGATGTTGAAAACAACATTTCTCTTTGTTGTTTTCGGTTTTTTTTGGTTTGGGGTTGGGTTTTCTTTTTCCCAAATGGGGAAATTAGCCTCAGTGGCCTCAGGTAGCTCCCACTGACATTAGGCTTTTCCACTCACTTCAGTAGAAATTGGATTGGGCCCAAGTAGTCTAGAAATTAAATGTTGCATGGAAAAAAAATAAATTTGCTGAAATAGCACGTCATGACTGTCTGTTGTAGAAACAAAAACTAGAAACAAGAGAAGGCTGCTTTGCTGTCTTCTGAATGACAGTGTATGAAGAGCAGACTCTCTTGCTGTTTACAAATACTCCCTATTTTATAAGAATATAAAACACAGGCCTGAGTGAGTATGCAGTGGCTCAGCCAGAGGTTTTTCTAGGCTGAACCATAACAGCTATAGGAGATTTAGACAGATTAAACTGATTTACAGAAATTAAAGAGCTGGCCCACTGTACCTGTGGGGCAGTTGCTTTATGTGACTACAGTCTCCCTGCTGCCCATTTTATCAACATATACAGGTATCATGGTAGCTGAAATTTCATTCACTAGTATGTTTGTGTTCAGAAACAAGTAGCCAGGGGATCCAACATCAGTAGCTTCACCCAGCTGAAGGTGTCTGTTCATGTTAACATGCTATTTACAATTTTCTTCATATTTAGTCTCTAAAAATGTTTATGATTTTTGCTAATTTATTGTCCTCTGTGAGTGGTCTCCCTCTACAGCGGAAAGGTCTCAGCTATCTTATCCTCTTTGAAGGCTGATATACCTCAAGGGAGCCAAAATTCATGCAACCTTACCAGACCAGCAATGAGTAAAGGAGTATCACCATGGCAGGATTCACAGCCTCCTCTGAACAATATTAAGTACCAGTTAAACAAATCTAAGTTCCAGTCGCAGGTGGGAGGCAGCTAGAAGGGTTGGAAGCTGTTTGGGAAAGGTCTCACATCCCCTTTTGCTGTTATGCTGCTATAATGCTGCTGTACACAAGCAAATGGGCAACTAGTAACACAGGATCTAGCAAGGAATACTCTGGTCTGCAAGGAAATTCAGAACAAAAAGACATCTAAAACTGCTAGAGAAAAAAGACAACATTATGTCAAACTTTCTGCCACTTGCCTGCAGCTTTGTAATATTTAACTTTTTGGAAAATTTCAGAATTCAGTTATTTTATTTCTTAAATATGGTTCAGAGCCTTAACACATCTAATAACAGCGGATCAATAGGCTCATTGCCCTACAGTGTATTGCAGCACCAGCAAATACCTATGTTATGAAACTAAGTAAATTTACTGGAGTGCAAACCCCCAGTGAGTTGTCTGTAATCAGCCAGAAGGCCTTCAGGGCAAGAGAATTAATGTATTTTAATATTTTAGGTTATCTTCCGTATGGCATAATGCTATTCTCCATCTGTATGTGTGAATGTGCAAGCAAATGTTGGAGGGTTTTTTCCAGAAATAAGTTTCCCTTAGTAGAAGCTCACCTGCCTTCTAACGTCTTTTAGCATCTACTGCTTCAAATGAACTCAGAGCAAAACTTGGAAGAGTTTGAGTCTACAAATAGTGTTAATGTCTCTAGAGTTGAATTAGATAATTTCAAAATTTTTCATTTTACAGTGTTGAAATGCCTGTTCTATTCTATTCTAAAGGACTCAGCCATTTAAAAAGCAAGGCATTCTTAAAAAAAATTCCACATTATTGTGGAGCCTGTCCCTGAGTCACAAAACGGCAGGTTCAAGGTTCCATATAATCATTGTTTTATAACTGTGCAGTTTGTATCATGGTGTAACATGGTAGTACAGCCTGTAATGCCCCTGCTCTTGGTCTGTGTGAAGAGTTACCTGCAGCACAGAGCATCATTCACAGGCTGAGTTTGCAGAGCCTGGAGTTGGAGGCTGAAGAGTTTTGGCAGCAACATGGGGAGCAAGTAAAAGCCAGCAGGTGGTTTCATAACAGGAGCTGATTGAATCAAAATAGAAGAGAATATTTGCATAATTTTGAGGGAGAAATAAGGGGAACTTAGCGTAAGAAATGGTGGAGCCCTATCACTTATTCACACCCCTACACCATGCCTACCTATGTTGATTTAGGCCATGTCCACTGCACTCCTGAAAGGCTAAAACCTGATGCTGCATATTTTTGCATAGAACTCTCCAGAATAATGTTTCAAAGTCCTCATTCTGGGTTGTTGCCTAATGAATGAGTTATGAAATTATGCTATCCATTTCTGTATCTCTGTGTTTCATACATTTATTCCTTATTAATCTAACTTCTATTTTTAATGGGAAAGTACAACATTCATAGTAGTGCTAACTTTGTCCAAAACCAAGATAAGCTAAGAGAAGTTTGGATATTTTTTGCCATATTTTTTCCTGACTGAACTAATTTCACAGGCTTCTATTCCACATATACCATAATTTATACATCTCTAGTTTGTGTTGATTTTCTACATCTAAGGAAAATGTAACAGAAAGGAAAAAAAAAAAAAAAAGGCAAGCTGTGTAATAGCCCGAAAATATAACTTGGACTCAAAGTGCATGGAAAGTATATGCTAGAATCAAAATTACCAGTAACATTTGCAGTTTTTTTCAAAGCAGCTCCTGACCTACTGCTGCATTTAAATTTTATCAGTTTTTAAGTGTGCAAACTACAAAAAAGAATTTCTTACAAAAAACTGATGATGCAGATCACAGTTTTATCATTAATTTCTTCACAGCTTGACACTGACAGTGTTAGCATTTTTTGTTGTTCTTGAGTTGAAAACTTGCTTTTAATTTTGCCTATTTCTTTGGCTATAAATGTTGTCTGTTGATGTCTTTTTCAGATAAATAGTTTTAAGCCTGGAAGCTGATGATCATCCTGTCCCTAGCAATGAGAAGCACTATAAGACAGCTCTGTGACAGAGTATGCACATTCACCTCAGTGTGAGAAGTTTTCCTTTGAACAACATATAATGATATCTATTTAAACAGCAACTCCAATATAATCTTTCACGAGAAATGCTTATGCATATACATATACATATATATGCACAGGCGTATTTTTTGTCTATACTGACCCACTCTCAGAATTTTGCTCCCATTGATGCAGGGATCAATGGGCAAAAGAACAACATCCTCCTTCTCTTTAAAGAAACTTTGAACAATGTCATAGTAATTGATAATGAATGTGTATACTGGGAACTGAAAAACAAAGTGATTCTCATGGGGATTCTAAAGTAAACTGAGATTAAACATGGAGCGTGATCCAAGAAGTAAAGCTGAGCAATATAGTACTAACTAATAAGGATTTCCCCTGCACTGTATGTTAATTGGTATTCGTTAGCTTGTATTCACAACTTCTCTACAGGGTGTATACTCTATTATTAGAGAAATTGAGGCAGCAAAAGCTCACAAAATTTAACCCAGAAAAAAAGAAGAAAGCAATACTCAAACACAGACTCTAGTTAAAGAGTTCCTGGCATGACAACCTTTGTACCTAGGTCAGTGCAAATAAATCCAAACAGTGCTGGTGTAACACAAAAGCAGCAGGAGAACTGCTGCTACCTGTACAGACTGCTGGTTCCATAGAAAAGATACACTGCCCTTTCCCCTCTCACCTGAAAGGATATGCAACAAGGATGGATGTGTCTGGCTCTCTTTTTAGTCTAGTCTCTGTCTCCTACACAATATTATCTCCTTTTCATTATTGTAAAAGGAAGGACAGCAACACTTATAGTTAAGACTGTAGACTTGTCATGTTTTATTGGCACCAACACATACTTGCTCAGTGGCCTAAAGTAAGGTATCCAAATGACCTGGGTGAGATTCTCAGGCATATTTTATGAAATTATTTGGAAACATGAAGATGTAAACGAGCTTACAGTTCATGGAAGGAGATGTATTTTACCAATTCAGGTACATGTCCAGGTTCTTCAAGGGAACTAACTTTCATCTTTGAGGACCTAAGTGCTAGAAATAGTTAAATACTTCAGGTGAAAGGGGTCTCCATCTGAAAGGGCATTTTTTGTCAGATTAAAAGCATTTCACAGAAATGTGTCAAAGTGTTATGACATTTTCTACAATTAAAAGTTAAACCAAATTGGCTTGATCTTATCTCATTATAGTAGCCAATATTTCATGCAAATAAAATGAAAAATAGATCTTTACTCTTTTCTTTTGACAATTTCATGCAAATAAAATGAAAAATAGATCTTTACTCTTTTCTTTTGACAATTTATTACATACTCAATAATATTAAAAGCTAGACAATAAACATAACTATATTATAATATTAACAAGCTATTTGACAATTGAATGTTAGTGATTTCAAGCTGAAATTTTAGTTTTAGGAAAATTTTGAATCTATTTCCCAATTTGGTATAAAAAATAAACTTCAGAGTTCCCTAAGCAAAGGGAAATATTTTAATCAGTTATAATAAAATCTCTGAAAATCTGGCACTTAAAGCTGGCTTAACTCCGCTGGCTTTCATGTTCTTTGTAATATTCCTACAGACTTCAAATTAATCAGTTAGCTTAATGTTAAGTATCTTTTAAAATCTCATTCTCTTTCCACTCACAATCTGTATAATGGGGAAAGTGATTAGAATATCTATACTACAGAGATATTCTGAAGTTTTAATTAAGTTCTAGAAATTAATTCAGGATTCCGAGATGGGAGAAATGGAAAGAAATAACCTCTTCCTCTGGCTGCAGGCTGTGAAGTTGTAGCCACTTTTACCATTTGAAAATCTGGAACTTTTAACTCCCAACCATATGATCTGGAGCTGCATGTCCCTCTCCCCAAGATGTGAAATGTGAAAAAGTCCTTCTGCATTTGGGCCTGTCTCTGCTAATGTTTTGCAACCTGATGTCCAGTAGTGTGTCTTTAGTCCTTAATATTATTCCTCACTAGAATTCTTCCTGTCAGTTCAGTGTCTGGGGGGCTGACACTCTCCTTTGCATCTCAGAAGACCTCTTTGTTTCAGTAACACATCCCAGGCACTTTTACGATTGGTATTGTCATATTTCCACTGGTGCCTTTAGAAATACTATTCCTGTCTGAGTATAGTACAGACTGACATCAATACATGTTTCGGGATGGGTGCGCATCCTGGGACACTTACCTTTAGAAAACAAATTATTTAAATATTTACCTCATCCACTGTGAAATGAAGAGGCCTTTAAGTTGTGATACTGTCAGCCTCTTTAGAATTCTGTAAGGGCAAAAGCCATGTGTGATTTGAGGACATCGGAGAATAACTGCTACTCCTCCTTTGATGATGTTTCTAAGAGACGTACTAGAGATGGCATGCATCCTCTTACTTTTGTGAAGATACCACTTCCATATATCCCCACAAGGCAAAGGTCAATAACATCTGCTGCATCTGCCTCCCTAGGACTGAGAGGGAATGTTTCTTCAAAAGTAAGCATTCAGGAAACCCCACAAGAAAGTGAGTGTTCCTGCGAACCCCAGCTCAGGGGTGATGAGGGAAAGTGATGATCCCTTGACATGGCACTCAGCTAGGAGCTTTTCATCCTGAGCCAACATAACAGTTGTCACCCTACTCAACAGATAAAGTAAATGAGGTAGGTTGTATCTGCAAACCGCAAGTATATGCCTACAGGATGCACACACTGGGAAACACCTGAATGATCATCCACAGTCAGCTGGGTTTGGAAAGTGTCTATACAACCTGATAATCTACTTTTAATACACAAAGCTAGACAACTCATACTTTCATTTCCAGTGGATTTTGATACTCACTCTGCTTCTACCTTGGACTTGACACTGAAAGTATCATTTTAGAATAAAGGTACTTCTGTAACTGCCCTAACCTTTGGGTTTTGCTCTGAATGTTTTGCTTCTGGACATATTTTCTTGCTGTGGTGGTGGTACTTATCACAGATAGTATCCCAGGAACCACTGCCCCTTACAGCATTCCTTGTCCCCCCTTCACATAATACCTCTAAGCATTGCTTGTTACTGCAAGTGGGACATAGCAGCAGGAGTATGGGCAGGACCTGGGGCAGCGGTGTGATGGGCAAGGCTAGCACACTGCTGCAGCCCTGGCACAAAGCAGAGGCGTGTGGGTCACCTCAGCAGGTGCTAATGAGCTATGAAGCGGTCATAACTTCTGGTTAAAACCCTCGCTTGCTGATTTGGTCAATTTGCATTTCTAAGATCTTTGTGATCAAGCAAGTTAGAAACCAGACTGGCTGTAAATGGATTGATTGGTCTGGGTGGAATGTGCAAGGCATAGTATCACAATAATACAACTGGGCTTTGAACTTTAAAATAAATTTTGGCCACTTAAGTGGTCCAAGTCCTGACAGTTTCCTACCCAGAAAAATACACTTTGAGAATTTTAAAAAATAAACAATTTCTTCAGTTGCATTCTGAATAAATGACATCTGAGAGTTTTCAAATTTAGAAGTGGAAAATTAGAAAAATGTCATTGAGAGGACTATTTTCATCTTATTCTTCCAGAGCATTCAGCCCCTGTGAAAATATAACAGTATGGTTAAAACCAACAGAAGAATGGGTACCACTCTAAAAACCCAACAACTGTAAAATCTCAAGTTTATAGTGCTTCTGACTTTAAAATGCCTGATGCAACTGGCATTCATACAGTATTTTTTAATTGGGATGGAGGTTTTTAAGTGAACTCTCATTTAGGTATTATCTTAGAGTTTTAAATATCTTTGTCTTAGAACTAATAATTTCTTTATCTTTTGTCCTAAATGGTTGTATGTAATATAGCAGTTTCACACACAAAGTGGCTGCACTGGGGTAACAGATAATCCCTACCTGCATGACTTCTGCAGCATCAGTTGTTTTATAGTCATAAAATGTTGTGGTTTATGATTCACCAAGGTAATAGTATGTCACAAATTTCAGATCCTTCCATGACTCATGAGTTTTCTGATTCAGGCACTCTGCTTACGCAATTTAAATAGATGCTTAAGAAGGAGCAACAAGTTTCTTTGAGCTCTATTTCATTGCTGTGATGTCAGACATGATTTCAGCACAGCATAGCTCTTACTCTGCTGGCACCACTCTCTGTTTCTTTTTGACATGGCACTTAGTTACTGTCTCTCCTTGGGGAAGAGAAAAATCAAAACTTCCAGCCTAGAAAATTTAAACAAAAGCAACAATTCAGAATCCAAAAAGTAGATCTCCTGTACATGCAAAGTGAATGGAAAAACTTTGAATTTTTTCTTCTCTGTTCCCTCCTTCTTTCTTTCCTCAACCAAACATTTATGGTTGTTCAGTTGACAGCCAATAAATAGTGAAGTGTTTGAGGGAAATCTGTAGGTTTTTTGGAGAAAAAAAACCTATAAAAGAAAGAGACGCAGGGAGAGAGAGAGGGACAGAGGAGGAGAGAGCTTAATCTGTACACCATCTGTTGCTTAGTGCAATTCATGCTGACACAGGGCTTTTTGACATTTTATACCTCTAATGCAAGCACATAGATCATTTCTACCTTGTACTTTTCCCGTCTCATTATCGGAATTTATTCCTTCGCTTTGTTGTTGGTGGAGTCCCTATTCTAATTGTTTCTTACATGTGCTGTAAATCTGTCCTCCAATCAGTAAAGCCCTGGAACATGAAATTGAGACCTAGCAATTTCCTTTGCTTACCACTGCATCTGCTGGAGCGTAGTTTTGAAATAAAATGAAACATGTTTGCACTCTTTTTCTATCATACTGTAATGCTCCTTTCATTTCGCTCAAGGAATTTTTAATATTCAAGCCATACCCTGCACATGAAGTCATTTCCCTTCGATATAATTGTAATGGTAATACGCATGGCCTAACTGGCAGTGGCACAGCTGGCTGCTTGCCACAGCTGAGCCTCTGGCTCAAAGACTTTAATTCTGTCATGCCTCATCTGGTTTTATGTACTCTTTTGTAGTTAGTTCACAAATATATTCTAGGGTATCCATTGAGATGGGCAGGCCATTGACTTTTCTCTAAAGATAGCACACTAAACTAATGAAGGGTATTCAAATATGTGCATTGATGACCCTTGCGCATACTGAATAGAAGTCAGATTATAAGCCAATGTGCTTGTGTGGTCAAGACTTATTGACAGATGCTTAGGCCCTGATTGTGCAAAGATTTAGTGGCAGCGCATGAGCATAAGCATGGGCAAAGTCTTGCCTGTAGAATCTGCAGTCACAAGTGGCAAGTGACACAGGGTCTGCATAAGCTACATTAACAGCCTGTTAGCCCACAGGACCATTTAGTGAATTAATAGTAATGTTTTGGTTTACAGGTTTTAATTAACTGAGACTTTCTGCGAAACTGTGGCATGGCTTCAGCCACAGGGAGTTTTTAAAGTCTCTCTTCAGGTTTATTTTCCCTTACAGAGCCATAATAAAGTTCTTCAGTATTAACTATGATGTCCTGATGCTTTGTACACTTACCATACCTCTTTCCCCTCATCTGTCACTGAGCCCAAAATGCATGCCCCCAAAGCAAGGTTCTGTGTTTATCTTTCTGCTTTCATCACTTTCTGCTTTCAGTAAGACCTTCCATCTTTCTCTTTCTAATTCTTCTAAAAAGGTGATTGTTTCAAGAAGCCAGAATATCTGGCCCCTGCTTCCAATTATGCACTGGAAATATACTTCAAATGATGGTTACCATCTTCATCCATCCTCACCTTTCTGAGTCTGCTGTTTGTCTCCTCTCTATTTGTCCTTAATAACTTAGACAGAAGATTTGCTTTTGTCTATAAAGCTTAGCACACATCTACTGAGTTACAAGAGCAATAAAGTGTTATTTACCAGGTTTATGGATCACTCACTTTCAGCCTATCGTTCAAATGTAAGCCCCCTCTGAAAGCTAAAAGCTGCTGGTGTGAATCGATTTGGACTTCATTTTATGCTGGCTGAAATCAATGACCAAGCTTGTTTCTTGCTGTGGGAGAAAGGTCTCACCAGCTGCACACACTGCAGATTTTCTTGATTCAATGGTCAAGCCATAATGCTGAAAAAATATTATTTGAACAAAAAATTTCGTTCAACCTGAAGTGAAAACTATTTTTTTAATTGTGGGATAATTATAAGTATTCTAAAATGATGAAGCAAAATAAAAAAAATGATCATTCAAAATGGGAAAAATATGACTTCTTTTTTTTTTTTTTTTTTTTTTTCAAAAAAAAAGAAACAAAACACCTTGCCTAGAAGAAGTGAACTGTCATGTGTGATCTTTTTTTGCAACCAGTTTGGGCTTCTTTTAAATTCAAACTATCTTTCCTTTCACGAGAAAGAAAAAAAAGCACTAGATCCTTTTATCCTTTTATTAGGATTAAAGGAAGTGCAGAAAATACAGTAAAAACAATAAGTTCTTTCAACCCCATATTTACTACCACCTTTAAGTGGTGATTCAGCCAATCTGCTGTATAGATCAGCTCTGATCCATACTTCAGAATGCAGGAGTAATGATCAGATAGAGAGAAGGGAATAGTGAGGTCTTGCCCTGATAAGAACCCAAACACAGACATAGCATACACCTAAACCAAAGTTCACAAATGTCCTTGTTTTAGGTGCAGCATAAAAGAACAGAGATGGAAAAGAACATTTCAGCCCTCTTAAGAACATATTCTGCTATTCTGTTTTAAAGACTGCCTCAGGAATAGCAACTACCATAAGCAACCTGAAGTTTTCTAATTTGAAACCTAGTAGCTGAATGAGTAGACCTATGAAGACTCCCAATATACAGGCTCATATTCTCACAAATTAATGCAAATTTTTATTTGAAGTATCTTTTGTTTTACTTAACCACTTGACAAAGTTAGACAATTTATTCACAAGCTCCAGCCACTAAGGACTTAGCTATAAGCATTTAGTTTGTAAACTCTTGCTTCTCCTCTTTACTGTGCCAATCTTTTCCCCTTCCTTCATCTCAAAAGAATCTAAGCTTGGAGCACATACCAAATAGTCACTTTCTAATCTTTCTGATAATCCACACAACTGACTGATATGGTAATGAGATACAGGAGTCAATTACATTTGGTGGAAGCACAAAAAAATTCATTTAATGCCTCCCCCATCTCTGAAATACTATCCTGGCCTGTGCTCTTCATACATACCCATGTCAAAAGTAGCCTAAGGAAAAAAAATACTTGTGCCTCCAGTACGTGCTTGGGTTTAGAATTTTCCAGCCACTGTTTCTCTGTTCACAATTTATTTTCTTCATATCAGCCTTAAATATGAAGTAGGTTCCCAATGTTTACTTAAATATTTCAGTTTTTAAAAATAGTATCTCAAGCATATGATTCTCATAAAGCATCTTGTGCAGGGGGAAAAGTAAGCCTAGAGGCAAATCCTGTAACTCTCCAGACTGTAAAGACAGAATGATGACAAATTGTATAAATATGTGCAAATTGTCCAAATGATGTCATGTATCCAGGCTTGCAAAAGTCAGGAAGAATACTTGAGTGTAAGGTCAGCACAGACTCTTTCTTTAAATAAAATTGAGCAATTACATTCAATTTGCCTAAATTTATCACCAAGAAAAATGTTTTGTTTAATCTTAATCTTCATTTTATTTTTCGAGCATTTTAGAACCTACTGTATTACTACACCAGTGAGGGCCTCCAATAAATTCAGGAAAACCCTGACAGGTAGCAGCATGCATTAAGCACACTGCCTGTTGGAAAGGATTGGGGAAGTAGGGCAGCATACTTGTGACCTACAACATGAAAATTCGTAATGCAATTTAAATAGCAAATTGCAGAGCCTTGTAAAGAGTTTCTTATTTTCTTTTTTTCTTTTAAACAAGCAGCACTTTAGGTGAGTTTAGATAATTGCATATTGAAGCATTCTGTGGCTAAAGGACAGGCATACATTCTCTGGGATCCAACTGGTTTATAAATGCTTATACTGAAGTCTTCTTAATTTACACTACACAAGTCTTCATTCCTCTCTTCCTCTTTCTTTACCTCTATCCCTCCCCTCCCCTTTCAGTATCGAGGTCAGCCTTCTCCAATTATTTGTCTACAAACCATTTCTTTCTTCAAGTTTTCCCATTTCCATTACATAGATCGGTGCCTTCTTGGGTCAAGCTGCTTTAACTTCCACTGCATCTTTTTCTCACCTTCTGACACTTTGCTTCCTCTCTGCTCCCACCATCTACCCCCAGCCCTTCCAGGCTCGAAGAGAGAAATTTTATGAAAAAAGGAAGAGAAAAATAGATCACTTCTGCTTTCCTGACAAACTTCTAACTACAGCCACTGAACACAGATCCAGTGGAATGTGCAGGCGGTTTTTACCAATGCAATGAGCTGTTCATTGTCCCTGCACATATACATTTATTTGCTTGTGCAGGTGACAAACAGTTCATCAGCTGTTGTTTGGGTTGTATGCCTTGGTGGTGGCTGTGAATGCCTGTGTGGATACTCTCAAACTTGTTGATATCTGGACCCTTTGGAGCACTTCAGTGATACTTATTTGATGGATCATGAAATGGCCATTTCTGACAGTAGAACCCTATACCAAACATCAGCTAGACTTCAGTTCCTATCATTAAAAGAAACAAAGTTATATTTACTTGTTTTTACAGGTGCATGAATCAGTGTCAAAAGAGAAAAGAATGACAAATTTAAAAAAAAACAAAACTTTTAAGCACATGCATTCTGACTCTGCCTGTATGATTCACAGGGTTCAATATACAGTAACAGTAGTGCCCACTACATTTGAGAGGTCAGAGAGATTAGTTGTAAATAGATAACACACATTTGCCTCTATCTCAGGGCCAGAATGCCTGCACACTTTTGTGAGCCGTGACTCACACAAACAGTCAAAGTGACTAAAGGGTTTGCTTTCTAGCCTGGCCTGTTTAGGCAAGAAATTAAGAACAGATGGAACCTGTTACAAAAGAATTTCTGAAGCCTGAGCTTCAAAAATGGTGGTGTTTTTTATTGCCTTTTGAGAAAAACTCTTACAATGTTAGTGGGATGATATGTGGTGTATGGCTAATTTGGTATCATGCAATCTGATATAACATCAAGTTAACACTAAAGCAGCTGAATGAGCTATTTTCCAAACATGTTTCAGCTGCAAATGTTAAAGCCCCTGTAATTGTTACTTTTAAGAGTGCATTAAAAAGGTTGTGAAAACTGCTCGTTGTAATGATTTCTACAACAGGATCTCTGCAAACACGCAGCTGGAGGCTGTCAAACACACACCTCCCTAATAGACAGCACTCTGTGTACAATTAACACTTTAATTTATGGAGTAAACTGATCAGGGGAGACTAGAGCTTCAAAGCCAAACACTCGCCACTAAGGAAGAAGTTACGTGGCAGGAGCCACCTTGCTCACCGCAGCCCTTCTTAACACAAAGGCTGTGCCTGTGTTGCTGAGCCCAGCAATGCTTCCCAGCTCCTGCTCCCAGGTGTGGGCCTCTGCTGGTCCCTCGCTCCAGATGGGGGTAGGAGCGAGGTGTTCCCTTCCCTTCCCCATCCTTAGCTCCTGTCCTCCCCCTGATGTTAAAGGAAACCCCAGGACATAGACCAGATGGACATGTTGCAACCAAATCCTCCTTCTGACTGACTGGGGAGGAGGTGGGTAGCATATAACTACCAAATCAGCCAAAAGCACCATGAAACATATCACCACTATAATTTAATATGAGAAACCCTTTGCACCTAAGCATGTGTCTGTCAGAGCAGAGAGTAGTTTCTTTGCTGGGTTTATGCCCTGCTTTTACATGGAAGAGGAGAGAGTTTTGTGCAGAATGTGGCTCAAGGCACACCACGTTAGGCATGAAGCCACCAAAAGTGAGTCCCATTCATCATGCCAGGACTCAGAATTGGCCAGCAGGGAAGCAACATGGTCTGGTTAACCACCATCACTTCTCAGCGCTGAAGATGGAGGTTTGAATTGAAGACCCAGGGCCTGTAAACACCTTTTAGAGCAGGATGTTTAGGCTTTTTCTTTAGAAGATAACCTTTCCTTTTTTTCCTTTAATATACTAGGATTTAGGCTTCTTATACGTTATAACCTGCTGATTAGACTGTTCACAAAGAAATGGTTGACCAATGCTCATCTCAACCACAGGCATTCAGATTCTTCTATACAGCAAGGTGTGCTGTGACAACAAAATATTGCAGGCTGTTTTGTAGAGCACAGGTCTACTTTGTCTTTCTCCTGCTCTGAGACTTCTCAGCCCCACCTAACTTTCAGCAACTGCCACACTGATGCCCTTTCCAGGCACGATTCTGTGTACCTGAAATTACCCCTGCTCTTGAAGTCAGCCTCCTCTGGATTACCCTTCTGTGTGTCTCCCATCAGGATTCGACTACTACAGTTTTCAAGCCCAAAATGAGTTGCTGGGTCTTTCATTCTCTTTTCTTACCCAGTACCAGCTCTCTCCTTTTTCTCTCCACTGTCTACAATTCTAACTTCTCAGAGGAGAAAAGTTGGATAATTCTGAAGTTGGATAATGGTTCCACTCCTGACAGTAGGAATTAAAAAGTCTGAAATTTGTTTCCCTGGAGAATAGGTTAATGGTTAGACTTGATGATCTTAGAGGTCTTTTCCAACCTAACCAATTCTATGATTCCGTAATTCTTCCTATGCTTAGTTCTTAGAAGAATCTTGTACTTCCCCGCCACACGTCTTCCCTCAAGTACAGGTAAATGCAGTGAGTGTGGGCAGGGTATATATAGCATCACGGGCTAACCGGATCAGCAGGACAGTGAGGAAAAGATATGATCTGCCAGAAGGAAGAGAAGCTCAACTCTGGGTAACCAGAGAAGTCCTTAACATTACTGCCTCTGCAGAGAGTATTAGCTGACTGGTCTGGTCAATATTTGTTTGTGTAGTTCATCATTAGACTCATTTTTCAGGTCAAAATAAGAGTGTTGCTGAGGGATATCCAGATACTTGGAGGTTAGAGGTTTGTAAGCTCTGCTTTCGTTTCCTTCCTTCTGCCACAGCCACTATAGATGCAGGACAGGTGTAGCCTCCATGACTGCTTTCTTTTGTTTGTTTTTGTTCTGTTTTGTTTTGCTTTATGAGTAGAACCCGTACCTTCCAATTCTGACATTCCTGGCCATAGATTTTAATTTATGACTCATCTACCTCCCCTTTTTCATGTTGCTGTTGACTTTGTTTGGGACAAAAGGAATTTGTCCTTTTGCTCACAGTTTCTGAATCTACTGAGTTTGTGGACGCTTGCAAATCCCACACAAATGTTCATGTGCCTGTATAAACCTGCTTAACATCTCATATTCATGCTGAGTGCACTTAGTTTACTGATCACACAGAGATACATTTCACAGTGACAACACAGGAAATCAGATGTATCCTGGGTGGACTTGATTTTTATGTCTACATAACTATATAAATCCTGAGTAGATTGATGAACCTAGTGCACAAGTCTACCAGTTTTGGATTTCATACAGTGCCTATAGATTCACATTTGGGGATTTCAGATCTGAAATCAATTCCATCTTCTGTCCCATTTTGCTTCATGCCTGCAATGTCTAACATATTCACCACTCCCCTTTGCTAAATAATTTAATAATGCATCTACCAATTAATTCTCTTTGTAATTCATTTTTACGCTACTTTGGCCGGTATTCCTCCTGATGCCCAAGAACTGTGCCTGCCAGTGCCAGATCTCTGGTCCAAGATGTCCATTTTGCAAAATTTCTACTGCTTCTAAGCTGACAGGCATGCAGTCACTGAAGCAGGGTACCCTGCTCAGAGGATCAGTGGTGTCTTGCCTCTTCTAACAATGGCAGCAGAAGGATTCAAGCAGAAAGTCCATGACTTTTCAGGAGGGAAAGCCAGCCTACAAGAGCAAGAAGCTGCTGGCCTCCCCAAGAGGTGGGGAGAGAGGGGACAGGAGGCTCTGCAGGCGCAGGCAGCTGTAGGAACCAGACTCAGCCTATCTGCCAAGTCTGCCACTTCGAGCATTTGAAATGTTGGCAGGTATGCAGCCACAGCACGGTTTCAAGAGCAGTTGTAACACCCTGGTCTTCTCTCACACCTCCGATGTTCACTGACAGCTCTCATTAAATTAATCCTTATAAAGCAGTGGGGATTTGAACAATTTTGCCACTCTCTCAGAAGGTGTTGCATCACTACTTCATCACCATTAAGAAGCCTGACCACCCAGTCTCTTGTCCCATAAAAAGTTAGTATTTGAAAAAAATCCCATCAACAGAATGTTAGGAAAAACAGAGCTGCCCAGGGAAATCTAACTAAGAGTTAACTCACATGGACTCGGAATAAATAGAGACCTACAAAAAGCCATCATAAAACTAGCATTTTCATGGAAACTGAGGGAGACATGTTCTTATAAAATTCAAAACAGTTGTAGCCATGAGGTATATCAACGCCTTCAGAAAGAAAGTTTTCAATACAGTGATTTAAAGCTTTGTAGTTGAATTCTGGATTTTAAATTTCTCACAGGTAATGTTTGGATATGTGTATCCAGCTGTCATTCGGACTGGGCCCTTAGGCTATCAGTGGGCATAAACAATGAACATGTTGCCTTGGTTAAACCATTTCTGCCTCCAGAAGGAAATAAAAACCTATTCACCACCATTTTCAAGCAAAAAATATTTCGACTCTGCCTTAACTCCAAAAATTACTTCATAAAAGTATTTTCTGCCAAAAGATCATGAGGTGAAATTAATGATATTAAATTCTTTGTCTGTCTTCTTCTCTTGCCTCTAACACCAAACTGTCCTCCCTTGTAATATACATCATCAAAACATCAGCTAGAAATAAACCTGTGAGAGCTCTGCTGTGATAAACTGGTGAGACACAAGGGATTCTGAAGAGCATGACTTGTCTGTAGTGGTGGCAGAAAGATCCTACGATCAGTCTGCCAACATCTTTTGCTGGAATAACTAACCACTTTATTTTACACAGTAAGGTCCAGTCACATCTGAGAAGTCTTATTAGCCACCAGGAACTAATCAAAAATAACCTGAAAGTGTAATATTCTCTGTCTAAGAACATGACCCCTTCAGACAAGTTGTCATGGAACATGGAACATGGACAACTCCCCAAACAAACTTCTGTGCTCCTGACCCCTGGAAAGCCAGACATAATAGGGAACACATGCGAACCCTCCTTGTGGATACTAAAGACAATTTTCATAACTAATGAAAGAGCAAAAGCCTCATTTTCAAGAAAAACTCTTGTCTTATTTAAAGATTTAGAAACCTTGTTTAGAGGTTTTCCTAAGTACTTTGTTTAGGTTTGATGGTTAGTACAGGACCCCACATGCAGAAATCTTGACCTTTAACTGTTATATGCTCTATACCTAGAATTTGGCTTCAACCCCTAAAGAGAGAAAAATCACTTAACTTCACTGGAACTTTTCCAGTCGTCGACTTCTCAAAAGGCGTGGAAGAAGTCAAACGTCTCTTCCTCAGTAAAGGAGAAGTACTGTTATTTGAGTTTAATTCTTAGAAGATCTGTGGACCTTAAGTTTAAAAAAACATAGGTTGGGCAAAGTTAACAGTTTAGACTGTGGTTAAGCTATAACTGGATTTGGCAGTTAAATTTTAAATGGTCAACACAGTCCAGGCAGAGGGACTCAGTAAGCCTATATTAGCCATAAACATGCTTTGCTGACTGTAAAATTCAAGTTGGAGAATTTTCATTAGATTTGTGTGCTTTAATTTTGGCTGCAAAATGTGTTAAAACCATCTCAGACAAACCACTACAGTTAGAGGTGGAATATAACCAACAATTCCAAAAGCCATAATCCATGGATTAGATGCAATATAAAGTAATATTAATAATCGCCAGTTATTAGCCTGAAGCTTCTTAAGATGGGTTTAATTCTAAATAAATGTCTGATTTCATTTGGATTTGAACCTTATAGTTGTTGCACAGAGAATTAATCACTGAAAAATATGACAGGCATTAATCATGCTACTGTTGATTCCTATATACTTAGAAGAAAGAATGCAAAAAAAATGGTAACATTGTATCTTTGACTACTAAAATCTTCACTGGTTGAAGTGGAAAAGCACATTTGAAATATAAAGTGACAAAAGCATCTGTGCTGGAATATGCATATGCAAATCCAAGGAGTTCAACAAATACTTATGCGGGTGCTCTTTCAAACCAAGAGTCTGTCTAGACCATTTTTAAGCCTTACTCACTCATTCATTTGCATATTTGTGTCAGAAATTAACTGACATCAAGTCCCTCTAACTGCATGCTTAATTTAAACTTCTGAATCCAAAATAATATCTGGATAAGTAAGAGAAAAAAATTATGCATTACCTTACATGGGTGATGGCTTTCTGGACAGTCTGAAATCATTGGCAGCAATTTCAGAGGGTCTTCTTATCTTTTAGACAGCCCTACATCCAAACACATGACATTTCTTTTATTTCTTTTTTAAAAAAATTATTTTTTTAATTTTGCAATTATCACTATGATGTAAAGCCATCTATTCTCCATTTGCTTTGCAAGACTGCCACAACATTTCAGCTATGCGCAGTTTACCAACCTCAATATTACCGCAACTGGAAGTGAAAATTAAAGCAAAGCTTTTCAGATTGCCAAAGACGCAACTGGAGGGAAAGATTGTTGTCATAAAACAGAATTGTGCTGGGTTTTTAGCAGTCACCTGCTACAGAGTGAATTCCTCCTCTCCAACTGTCCTGGAGACACCTGTGCTTTCATGCACTGGGGAATTTACCAAGGGATTCAAGGCAGGAAAGCTGGCTGAGGCAGGAAGCACTTTCTCCTAGCCAATTTACTGTTGTATTGAAGTTGCTTTTTGCCAACCTGGTATCAAAGAGGTTTTTAATTTTTTATTGCCAACACCCTCAGAACAATCAGTGCAATCACGATTACTTTGACAGGCATGCTAGAATTGGAGTAGGCAGAAAATGGCCTTAATGGGAATCTTTTACAAAGCAGCTGTTGGAGTGCAGTAACAAGACTCTGAATAAATGGCAGCTACATAACTTCCCCTAATCAGATTGGAGCAATCAGCTTGAAAAATTTTCCCATATGTTGAAGAGTGGAGCTTAGGCCTAGGGTTATGGTAGGGACACAGGCCATGGTAAGGTTACAAAGTCTGGCTACAATTAAACACTCACTGCAGAAATTGTGATGATGCTTCGGGGAGCTATTGCACTTTAGCCATTTGTAATTGCACATTCGGAAATTACTCACTCCAAAATTACTCGGGGCCCAGTTACGTGGTTTACAAACATATGTTCTCAGGGAGATGGAAAAACATTATCCTTCCAATGGGCACCATTTATAGATTTGTTTATGGTTATTAATGAAATGTAACTCTGTGAGATTGTTTATTAATAGTTGCATGTGATTTTGGGGGGTTCTGTTTATCATTAATTTAATGATTAAGGCATTTCTGCCTAGCAGGGGCAAATCTGCAATTCTTGCAGTCTGTTAATGCCCTGGTTTAATGCCTCTCCTGTCAGCACTCATTGAGTAATCCAGCCAGAGCATTTCTCCTTACTAGAGGTATTTCTTAATTCTTTACAGACTAGACCATGCTTCTGTGTGTTGCATTATCTATGGCGGGATATGTGGGCTGGCACCTGATCTGTGTATCAGTGCTGCCACTTCAGATATATTTTAGGGCTGATAAAGTGTGAAAGTTGTGTAGAAAATTAGCATTGCACAAGCTTTGTAATTATACAGCTTTTTATGAATTTAATGAAAAAAGACAAGGCCTTCAGGGTGTCTCCTTTTTCCAGTAGCTAATGCAAGGAAATTTTCCATTGTGTTCCAAAGCCTATCCTTCCCACATTTCCTGAGCCTGGGAAACAGACAGTGAGCCCAATATGCTTCGCAGGTCTAGAGAACAAGACGTACTGGTGACTGACAGCACTAATGACGTTTCTGTTTATTGAACGTGAAAGGAGAAGTACAGGGCGCCAAGTATGTTCATGTGTGTGAAGAGTGATGATCAGTGAACCAACAGGAGGAGGTAACATCATTTTAGAAAATACAATCTGCACACTTTTCAAATGCACCTGGTTCAAAGAGTTTCAGCAAGACATGGAGGTGTAGTGTTTGACATGCTGTTTGGAGACTTTTCTCTCTACAATAAGACCTACAGTACCTTCCAAATAAATTTTTATACTAAGAATCTGGCATGATAATCTGTACCTGATGGGCGGCTCTAAACCAGAGAGAATTTTTCCAGTGCTGTGGGCCCTTGAAAAGATCTGCAGTGTTGTCTGATGACACAAAATTAATGCGAAAGCACATAAATAAACAGCTACATCATTTGGTTTAAACAAATACCTATGATTCCCCATGGTTTTATTCATTTATTTTAACTTCCAGCAGAGGTGCAACATTATGTAACTGAGGAAGGAATTTGAAAACATTTGCCCTTGTATAGGTGACTGAACTTGAGTGAGTCTTCTCCCTTGTCTCCATGTTTAGTTAGGAAACAGAAGCTGGCTTTCTGAGATGGTAGCTTAAACCTGTTAACTAAAAAGTCTGACTATTAACAAGGTGCTGATGCATATTGCTGCACTTTTTATTGGAGACTGAAGATACTAGCTTTCCATTTCAGCTACATTTGGAAGTATATGTTGGCTAACAGAGGGCTGTTCATGCTGCTTCCCGGGGAAACAGTGTAATAGTCTGCATTTTGTCATTTCATAGATGCATAGCAAGCTAATGTGAAAAAGTCTTTTGAGGGTGGAGGGAAGAATTAAAAAGACCCCTGCCAAGGTTATATTTTTAATTGAGAATCTTAAACCAGAAAATTATTCAGTTTGTTTCCTTTTCTGTCTACCTTTCTTTCCTTTTACTGTTGTGAAGAGGATATGAAGGAAAAGCAATTCAGGTTTTACTAAGGTATCTTAAATTTCAGTTTTGTGAGAAAATTCAAATGAAAAGGGTATTTGCATTTTTCAACTGCACTTGTTTAATTTTCACCCCATTCCGATGCTAACACAAGAAAACAATGAACACTTCAGTGTGGACAGCTTTCTGGCTCAGAAGCCATTTCCAGGATACACCGAACACACAGAGCACTACTGATGGCTTCTGGAGCCAGGCAGCTGTCTACACTAGGGCTCACTCTGCCGTTAATACCAGGATAGTGGAATCAGTGCCTCTTCAGATTTCAATCAAACTACCTGAAATGTTGCTGAATACTGTGTGAGCTGGGGGACAGAAGGACTTGAATTGTTTTCAGCACTGCTCAGCCGCAGTCACTGTTGACACCAGTCGTCAGCAGGGAGTACTTTTTCTAGGGTATGAGGCCATTACATCCTCACAGCTTGAGAATCAGTCATTCTCACAACACCCACACATTCTTCTTCATGTGGTATGCTTTCTTGGAGAAAAAAAAAAAAAAAAAAAAAAGAAGTAAAAAATAAAAGAGATAGTCCAAATAAAACAGACTCTTGCATTAAAAAAAACATGGCTATTCACAGGGGTTATAGAAATGTACTCATTTGTAAATTGGTTGTAAAGATTTGAAAACTTGAAAAGACAGCCACACTCTGTGGTTGTTAGACACATGGATTTCTCTCTCCCTCTTAGAGAAAAGAAAACATTTATTTTCAGCTTAAAAATTGTTTTTGGAACTAAGCTGCAATTTTGCAGATTCATTGAAAGAGAGCTAAAGGAGGGTGGAATTGTAGCCTGCCACCTGAGAGCCCCAAATGTTAATGAAAGACTCTTAGAAAGAAAGTATAGCTATCCATCCTACTATCCATCACTGAAGTGCTAAGGTTAAAATGTATTCCCCTTGGTACCATATCTAGTATTTTTGTAACATGAGGAAAGTGCAGAGCTAGGCCATAACCTGATTCTCTGGTACAAACCCACACAAAGCTTTTCAACACCCTGGCGATGTGCCAGCAGTAGAAAATGGGTTATTTCTATCTGAACAAGGCATACTGGGTGACAAAAGCGGAACCACACATGCAGGCGCATGAGCTGATCTCGTCATGGATTATTGCTCCTTCAGAGCTACCTTACTCTCTAGTTTTGCCCACCTAGTAAGTTCTCTGATCAGCTACCAAGTGTCTCCCAGCTGCTTCACCTACATTTCCCAGGGTACTTCAGCTGATTCCTCTGGTCTATATGGGTCTTTGGCATCTCCCTCAGAGGGAAAGTAAAGCTGCCACCCATCTTGCGTATGGATGTTATATGGCACCTAGTCACTGCAGAGGTAGTAACTGCCAATACATTTTGCAGCTCTGTTATTTCAATGACTTCTGAAGACTGTGAAAAACCAGAAGTGAACTTCAGGCAAGTCACTGCAATGAAGGGTAGTGACTTCTGTTTGCACAGGCATTAGACCATGCAAGTTTAACATAAAAGACTAAAGTACTGGTTTGAATAGCTCATATCAAATATAATATAAGCTGTGTCAAGAGAGGAGGGAGAGGGAGAAAGGAATGGAGAAAGGTGAAAGGAGAGAAGAAAGAAAGGGAAGAAAGAGGGAAAGAAGGAGAGAAAGAGAGGAAAAAAAGAGAGAAGAAAAGCAAGAGAGAAAGAGGAAGAGAGGGAAAGAAGAGTAGAGGGGGAAAGAAGGGGAAAGGGAGTGAGGAAGGAAGGAAGGAAGGGAGGAAGGAAGGAAGGAAGGAAGAAAGGAAGGAAGGAAAAGGAAGGAAGGAAAAGGAAGGAAAAGGAAGGAAAAGGAAGGAAGGAAGGAAGGAAAAGGAAGGAAGGAAGGAAAAGGAAGGAAGGAAGGAAAAGAGGAAGGAAGGGAGGGAGGGAAGGAGGAAGGAAGGAAAAGGAAGGAAGGAAGGAAGGAAGGAAGGAAGGAAGGAAAAGGAAGGAAGGAAAAGGAAGGACGGAAGGAAAGAAAAGGAAGGAAGGAAAAGGAATAAAAAAAAAGAAGGAAAAGGAATGAAAAAAAGGAAGGAAGGGAAGAAAAGGAAGGACAAGTGAGGAAAAGGAAAGACAAGGGAGGAAAGGAAGCCTGAAAGAGAGAGAAAAAAAGAAAAAAAAGGAGTTAGGAATTTCTAGCAGAGTTAATAGTGAGGAAATTTACAACTGGTTAAAATTACATAGGTTTGACTCCAATGCTGCTGAATGCGTTAAAACTAGTGGGAGCCACAACCACAGTTTTTATTAAACCTATTGGAAAAGCAAAGGAAAGCAAAATGGTGGTAAAAATAGCTACATTCATAGACGTCTTGTCTACTGTGTGGCTCCCACCAGTGGGACTTTTTTCTTATTTGCACACTTCCGCAAATCAAGTCAGGCCTATAGGCGTGGGCATGAGGTATTTTACAACTATGTTAGGAGGGCCAACTGCTTTCTAGAATGGTACATTTCCATAGTTTAGAAAAGGCTTAAGGAATTGAGCTAGCAATGAAAAGAAATCCTGGGCTGATCATAACACTTTCTGAAGCTGTACCAAAGAGTTTTGTCTGATCTGCTGTACCCCTTGCCTGTTTTTCAAACTGGTTCAAGAGAACCTCTGGTTGTAAGAGATTCATCCATGTTTCTTTATGTGATAAAACTTAGCATGACTGAGTTTTGAGTTTTATCTAAGTTAAACTTACAGGAACATGCTTTAACATTACAACAGTACCAGCTCCTACAGTCATCACATTTAAAAAGCAGAAAAAATCTATTTTTGATCCGTAGGTCCTGCTGCTTTGGACAGATCTTGACAACTAAATATACAGGAAGTTGCAGCAACTATAGGTCATGAAGTCTGATGGTTAACAATAAGAGAACAAAATGTCTTCCCCAACCCACACAATGACACACTTTTCTTACAGTAAAATCTGCAGCTCTATCTGCCTAATTTCTACTTACACAAAGGCAAAATATTATTCAGCTCTTCAGTTGAAATTAATACCTTGATGGTCAGCACATAAAACATTTACTCCAATTGCTTCAATTTCTAAGAAAAAAAAAGTTGAAACTGCTTTTTCTCTAATAGCAGTAAGAAATAATGTTGAATAGGAATTTTCTAACTAAGTTGTCCAGAATCTTTAATAAGTTAGGATATCCTATCTTTTTATTTAATATAATGAACTATATTTCCCCTGATGTCTTCTTCAAATGTCATATTAGTTCTGTGCTGTGCAACTGCAGGAGGAAAGGAATTAAGGAGAGGATTAAGAAAAAAATCTGTCCACAAAAAAATGCTGGTTACCTCTACTTACATGTGAAGCTCATCTGCATCGAGCACTAGAAACACCCTCATATCTCACCTGCCTGAGTAGTGCACTGTATGGATCCCCCCACTGAAGTGAAGAGCTGTTGCTCCTTTCACAGGGAGAAGGTTTCTCAGTGGAGTCTTGCTTGGTTACTCCTATTGTCTTGATTTCTTTTTCCTCATAATAACAACATAGATCAATGTTACATGGGAAAACTTTAAGAATTTTATGAAAATGAATGATGCCAGCAAGTCTGGCAAACACAAAAAAGTCTCTTGGCACTGGCAGTGCAAGGGAGTTTTCGTGGATGGTGTGAGGAGCTGCAGTATTGTTTTTGTCACCTGGACAATATACATACACTCTTCACATGTGTCCCCCCTCCGTCTCTCTTCCAGTCACAGGATTCTTCCCATCTGGAGCAACCACCTGGCCCCAGAACTCTGTCCTAAATGGAAGGAGTAAGGTCTTTACTTCTGTCTCCATCTCTGGGGATTCCTTGGTGAAAGAGAAATGAGAGTAGCTCAGGTAACACCAGAGTAGAAAGGTGTGGTTTCCCAGGTGGTGGCAACCTGTTCAGTTCCACCAACATCAGTAGAGCTGCACACATTATACAAGCTGGTGATCAGCCCTCAATATTATTCTGGGCCTGTGCTGTCCACCACGTAGTCTTTCACTCTTCTCCCACCTCCTCCCAGAACAGAGCTCATCTGTCAATTGAATGCATAGTTTTTCCCCTATAAAACCGTGGCTTTTCTCCTCACTTCAGATCAGTAATAACTTCAAAGGATTTACACAAGAGACATCAATGATAAGCTCTGGTTGAAGTTGCTGACTTCAGCAAAGAGCAAAGACACTGAAGGTCTTAGGGCTTAAAGTTCTCTGTGCTAATATATTAATGATAATTCAATATTTACAGCATGATAGCTTGAGCTTCTATTTTTTAAGGAAAACAGCACATACTTACATTTTGCTCCAAAGGCAAACATCAAAATATTTCAAGGCTGATTTCAGCTATGCGTTATAAATATAACGCTGCAAATTTAAGTATTTTTGGTAACATTTTATCACTGGTAGGAGAAAGGACCAAATTCTGCTTGCTTATGGCAGCTGATATCAGAATAGAATCAGAATAGTTACGGCTGGAAAAGACCTTAAGATCATCTAGTTCCACCCCACCTGCCAGAGGCAGGGACACTTCACACTAAATCATGTCACCCGAAGCTCTGTCCAACCTGGCCTTGAACACCATCAGTGATGGAGCATTCACAACTTCCCTGGGCAGCCCATTCCAGTGCCTCACCACCCTTACAGTTAAATCTTGAAGTATTCTCCTTGAAGTTAACAGAACTGTTCATTTAAGCCCAGGGAAAAAGATTTGTTCCCCATACATGAAATCTTACAGATTAGCAGAACTTAAAGAGTTGCAAGTAGGCAAAACAGCTCCTTTGTAAATTACATGTCTGCAGGAATGGTTGAGCTAACAGAGCACTCCAGAAGAATGTGCGCTCGGAAACCTTGCAGTGGGAGCATTCTCTGCCCTCCTGCAGAAGCAGTGTGACATAAGGGGCAGCAACACACATTCCACCACATCGCCCACAAGTGAGATGCAGTAGCTGTAGAGGAAAAAGTTTATTTCCTGCCCCTTTGGTTGACAGTGTTTCAGTCACAGCTGCCAGTGATAACTGGAAGTGTTATGGCAATTTTAGTCAGAATCTCACAGTTAAAATGAGTATCAGTAGGCACAAACCCACACAGTCACCTATCATCACCACACAGTCCCCTTTTTTTGTGATAATAATAAACAAACACTTGACAAGTGAGGAAAGAGGCACCAGAAATGAGAGAGATGGAGAAGCACTCAGAAGGTCTTTGCTCCATCATTATTTGTCTGGGTGACTTTGCCTAACAATAGGCCCTGCACTGAAATACATAGGGGCATCAGGGGAGAGGCTTCCTGAGACTACATTTCGACTAAAGTAGTTTCTACAAAAGGGCAATCGCATTACTAGCTTAAGTGCCTCTGTTAAGCACCTAAAATAGGTGAAATAAATTCAAAAGTCAGTGGGCATATAGAACTCTCCCTCGCTCACTGTTTGTTCCTCAAATTTAAAATAATAGAGAATAAAACTCTGCCACTTTGAAGAGGAGTTTTGTGTATACCTACAAGAAGAATGGTGACATGCTTAGGTACTGCAGCAACAGACACCGCATGAGCACCTTAAGTTTGGGAGTACAATTAAGTGGGTACTTATCTTTACACAGCCCTCTTGCCATCATCAGCAAAGCAGAAAAGAATTATTAGTTCCCTCTCTTTTTTTAATTTACATTTTAATACAGGCTTGCCTTTTATTTTTCCTGACTGAGCTTTCTTTTTCTCTTCTCTTTCAAAGCTTTCTTAAGACAATAGGAATGTCACACATCACACTGGGCAGAATTCAAATTGAGGTCTATGAGATGCTGCAAGCAACATTTAAACTTTGATCATCAGCTTGTCCAACTTCTCTTATTCTTGATTTCACAGTGGGTGAAAGGAAAGTAGCCTGAGTAAAATGTGCTTTGTGCAAAATATTTCACAAATCCCCATGTACAGTTAAATGATGTCTTTCCTATGCTAACTCTGTTCCTGTCGAGGCAATGACTGCTCTGCAAATGGGCATTTCTTATATTTAGGAGGAAGAGGGTCCTTGCAAAAGGCTCATGTGAGGATTTCATGTATGGGAGCTAATTACTGCTCACAGGTTAATAATTCATAACAAAAATCATATTTGCTGAATATGCCTATGTGCTTTTGGATTGTTTCTGAACAAACTGATTCTGTCAAATGTATTCATTATTTAAAAAAACATTAATTATTCTGCAAGTTCTTGATCAGCATGTAGATTATGCCTTGTTCATCTCTACCTAATTCTCAATATATTTTTGAGGTGTGAAATTGGGGCTACATGATATACATTCCTGTGTGCTGCTTAGATGAGAACCGGCTTGCTTAAGCAAATGCTTACAATTACTGGTTTCTCTCTCCTTCTGTAAATACTCTGTAGTCTGTCTGTATATACATTTGCAAAGTAACCACAAAAACCAACTACAAAAAAGCATGAACTTAATTGAACCCTCTCTAGCTCAGAAGGCTGCACTTTTTTGATTACTGCAGAACTGAACTAAGGATCATAACATAAAGCCTTTAAAAAGAAAGTAGATCGTGCCTCATCACTGTAAGTCAGTGGGAGCAAATATTGTCTTGATCTGATTATGAATTTCACCAGAGAGAGGAATAACAGGCAGAAACCTTTTTTCTTTTCACGTGAACTTTTCTGTGGTTTTGCTAAGATTAACTTTCAGCCCTGACAAAATTAATTATAATCTCACTTCATCCTTGTACAATTTGATATATAACTTTAAAATATTGTCCCCGGTTTCTTACAAAAGTATGAAGGGAACCATTTTCTAACACAGACCTTCTATGATGCTCATATAACCGTCCAAGACCCAAGTTTCTGAATATGAATCTGAAAGAGCAAATCCAAGCTCTCAGTAGCATAGGGATCTTTAAACTGTGTGCAATATTAAAATTTCAAACAATCTTCTATTACTTATATACCAATATTGAAGAATGTACCAATGAGCTTTTCTGAAATCGTAATTAGCTATCAGATACTCACAATGTGAGTAAGACATTGCTCAGGGAAATTTTACTAAAATGAAGATGACATGAAAACATCTTATTTTTATTAAATGAAATTACCTTTGTCATTAGAAAAATACAAGCTTTTGTGTTGAGCAGCTTTCTGATGTTACCTGTACAATACACAAACCTACTTTATGCTCCCTTAAAGAGAACATATAATTCTTTTTAGCTCATTTATGTACCATGAATCATATCATATTTGTTATAGAATTACAGTTCAGGGAAGGGGCAGACAGTGAGATAAGAAGAGTAGGAAATGATCCAAATAATCATTAATACATCCCCAGGGGGAAAAATCAGAAATGCAAAATGTTATCAGTTGCATAAGCTAAAATCTGCAGACCAAATAGCACCAGACAACACCTGCTGCTACATTAAAGTTAACAGACCATGTGGACATAGAGCTATCAGCACTCATGATAATGTTCTTTGTAAACAGTGAACTACCTACAATTCTACAGAAAAATGGTAACAGTAAGTAAATACATGTATTATTTAGCCTAGACGCATTTGACAGTAAATCAAGCTTTTCTAGAGGAAAAGATTTAAGTAGCTTCTCAAAGTGCTGTTAGCCCAGAAAAGCCTAGGACGCAGTAGGAGGGAGTCATCTATGCTTTCAGGGATGACTTGTAGGCAATGCCAGTAGATATTAGCCATGGCTAGAAGTTGCTTATTGCTCTTTTCTGTGCATGTTATTGGCAAACGTAAAACATTTGTAGTTAAATTGCTTCTTCTTGTGTGTTTGCGTAGTTCTGAAATTCCTGCTGAGATGCAGTGTTAATGGTTCTGAGTACATGAGTGAGCTGTGCTATGTAGCAAGATTTAGAGCTTGCATACAGCTTACCATGGAAAAAATGGAGAGCATAGAACCACAAACCCCAGAACTGCCTAACATCTGAACAAATTATATCCGTGCCTACAAGGAGATTCAGTTGTTGTACTCTACTGAAGTGGTGAGGGAACTTTTATGAACTGGATAGGAAGAGAGATGTTTTTCTGGCTAAAGACAGCTAAGAGGTTTCTAGGCTCAAATAAGCAAAAAGGTTTGGGGTTTTTTCACAAGCCAAAAGAGTCTGATGTCTCTTTTCAGAGGAGGAATGTACTGCAATCTACGAGAGTATATGGGAGGAAAGCTCTATATTAAAAACAACTTCCTTTCTCTCTCAGTTATTCTTAACAGAAAAGTATAATCCTTTGGATGCGTATGGAATGACTGGCCTAAGAAAGCTCAGGAGCAGAGGGCCGTATGGGCCAGGCCTCCTGATGACCAATCTAAACAGAATACAGAATTAATTTCTCTACAGTACGTGAAAAGAAAAACTGGGTTGTTAAAGGGCTTTTGATTTTTGGAAGCAGATGCTGAAACATATATATAGTCAGAAGTAAAACAATGTTAAAGCTTACAAAAGATATTGATGATAATGATCCATCACAAACATTGCAACAGTAGAAAGCCATTGCACACTAAACTTCACTATAGTGGTTAAAGTTGAATTAAACACTAAGCTGAAAGGTAAGGGTCACTATGATGAAGTCTAGTTTCTTAAATCTTATAAGCATTACAAAGAGTGTAAGGATAATGAAAATTATGGAAATTACATGAAGAGAGAAATGTACACAAGGCATATAAATGAAAAATCAAAGTTCTCAAAACCAGTTTATTACTTGATCAGAAAACTCGTATTCCGTCTTCAAGACAGAGGTCAGTTCTGTGTAAAATTTCATCCTGACCCAAGAATGACAGTAACTTTACTTGATCTTTCTATATAAGTGCATATAACACGCCAAGTACATGTATGTGTATAAAACTACTTTGTGTTGTGTACGAAATACATGTTTTCTGACAAAGTGTTCTACATTTGAATGAAGTGTATAGAATAAATGGTATAAGGTCATGTACTTAGGGCCTAATAGCAAGAACTTCTGCTAAGGGCTACTCAGTTTCAGATAAGAGGGGAGGAGAGAGATCAAGGTATGCTAATAAGACTGCAGTGAGATATTTTTCTGTCAGTTTGTTTCCCCTTTGCTTCCAAACCATTCTGCAATGCAGGAGCACTGGGGTTTTGCATTGCAGAAGTTTGCTTATACTACTGAAGTAGTATAAGCAATTTCATTAGCAAATACAGAAAGACAGCTGGAGTCAACCCAGATTTGGAGGTGTCGATATGCTCAATTTTTTATCTCACTCATCCTCCTAAAAGTACACAAGAAGAAAAGAGATGCCCAAACGGTCAGGACAGCTGCTCCATCCAGGCTGGCCCTCTGTCTGCATAAACAGCAACCAGATATGTAACCAGGCAGGAGCCTGGCCTTCCATTGCAGACCATTACCTTATCACTATCCATCCCAGCTTCTGCAGCCATTGGATTACTGTTATTAGACATTATCTTCCTCTCTAGGTATTTTGGTATATATTTGTAGACCTGCTGATCATAAATTTGTCTCCTCTCTTTTTCAGTCTCATGGTACTGCTTGCATTCACACCTTATGTGAAAGAAAGATACAGGAGTTCACTATGTGCTTGGTAAAAGAGTGCTTGCTTTTAAACCAGCCTCCCTATTGTGTCACCAAGTGATCCCCGGTTACAGTACTGGAGGATGTGGTCATTGACAACTCCGTATTCACCTTACCCAGCGCTCTCCTGATTCTGTCACACTTATTTTTTCTTTTTCTCTCCCTCAGGGTGCTCCCTCTCAAAAAAAAAAAAAAAAAAATTGAGATCCTAACCTTTGTAGTCTCCCTTTGCTGCTTCATCCCCTGGATCCCATTCACTTCTCCTCTCACATGTCATCTCCAACTCCACTAACTCCTTCCTGAGACACAGACACAGGACAACACACACAGCACTTGAGGTGTGGCACATTCCGGCTTAATACAGGGGCAAAATGTTGTCATCTCCTTTGTTTTCAGAGCTCTACCTGATAATGCCCGATTCTGTTGCCTTTTTGTCTGCACTGAACGTAGAAATGACAACTTTGGAAACCAGGGAGCAATGGCTCCAAGATTTCTTTCCTGAGCTGTGACTGCCAGCTCTAAGTTCAGCATCATGTGGGCACAGATTAAATTGGTATTCCCCAGGTTTGCAACTAAAATATACCTTTTATACTGAAGTTCTTCTACCAACTTTTTACTACATCACCTTTTTGAAATATGCTTGGTCCCTACTGAATAAAACTAACACTAACACTGATCCTTATGGGAGTCTACCATTTCTAAACCCTGAAGAATGGTCAAGTGTTTGATGAGTCTGAGTTTAAGTCTGCAAAAGGAATTTTCTTACAGTCCCAAGGAAACTCAGTTACTTTAACAACTTTGATGTGGAACCATATTAAAGTCTATGTCTTTTTGAAAACTAAGTATGTTGCCTGCACAGGCTCCTTTTAACCTGTGTGCTCACTGACTTCCTCAGAGAAGTGCCTCAGGTTGGCCCGGAAAGATTTGCATTTACAGAGACCATGCTGAGTCCACTCAGCAGACAGCACCCAGGGCTCTGTGCTAATCCATTTCCTCAAGGATCTTATTCATTATTACAGACCCAACTAACTTGCCCAGAAGGGAAGTCAGATTAAATGGCCAGTAGTTTCCCAGATGAAGACTTTCCATATTTATAACTCACCAGGTATACCACATTTATATTAACATTTCTGTGCTGCGGGACTCAGGAGTACCTCCTGGTTGCTTTGCCTTGGTATGTGCTTTGGCCACAGCTTGACTCTATTCCCACAGTCTCTTCATGGTGTTGTTTATGCACAGAGGACACAAAGACACCAAGAACCAGAGATGAAATGTGACATAATTCCTTGGTCACAATCTCAAGGGTTGTTGCAGGCAACTCAGACCATGCCTGCTCCATTGGACCTTTCTCCCGTGTCTTGTACTCAAGAAGAGAAATGGTAATGAAGCAGTACCACAGGAAGAAGGGAATGCAGAGAAGCAGAGCCCACATAATAGTAGTTCAGTAGCAGCATTTCAGAGTTTCAGGGTGAGAGAAGGACTAAAGAGTCCTGGGCTTTGTCTACAGTGCAGTGAGTGAAGGACTCACTGGAGTTCAGTGTAGGATTAGTTTTATTCAAACACTGAGATGGGAATACCAGGAGAAAGCATTGCTGTGGGGCAAACTCAGAGCTGCCCAAATGAACAAACTGTCCCGTGAGCAGCTCAGAGAGAAAAGTGAAGACACTGAGTAGCCTTGCATGCCTGGCCCAAAGATGCTGCGTGGTGTGTGGTTAATTGAGCACTCCCACTCACCTGTAATGGTGCTGCCATTGTCCCACACCACACAGTCGGCAACAAAGCCACTGGCCAGCCACCAATCTATACGTCACCTCCAGGAGAAGGCCCATGCTGCAAAGGACCTGAGATTCAAGATTCCTCCAGAAAGAAAAAAAATTGGCTGGTGGCTCTTTCTAGCAGAGGCTGAAGAGACCTTCTGGGTAGCTACTTGGACCCAGCAGTGCTCCTAATCTGACACTGGGGTAGTGTTGCAAACATCCAATTAGTCCTTTTTGGTACTGTTACCTGCTCCTCATTCATGTGGCTACTAATAATACTGCCAGGAATCATCCTGAGCTGGCCAAAAGTTATATAACTGTAAGGATGAAAGACACTAATGATAATATGGTGTTTAAAATTAGAAAAATGCTAACATCTTGATTAAACTCATGGACACAATGAGAAACCAGCCTAAAAGAAATTGAGTGTGAGAGTTGGTAGATATTTGAAGAAAACTATGTAAAAAGCAGAAGATCAAAATATGTTTGTGATAAGGAAAGCTAAGAAAGTTAGTAAGCTATAACAAGATCTTCAAATGCTGTGGACACAGGTAAAAAGCGTGCGGAAACTGGGTCTTCAGATTAAGCCATCTGGATAAGAATGCAACATGTTTGAGGTCATAGTTAAATTTATAAGATTGATAAACTGAAGAAGCGGCCAGGAAAAACAATCAATGCATGATTCAGTAAAGAAAACTGCAGAGTTCTGCCCTGTGTGGAAATAATCAAATAACAGATGGAGAATGATCATGATTTTAGATATTATAAAATTCCAAACCCTCAAATTTTAGAAATAAACTTTTAATAAAGTTGGGTCAGTATTAAGAAGGCTCCCAACTACTTGAGTAATCAGATTCTAAAGCAGTCTCCCATATGGAAAAATGAGATAAAAAAATAGCCTTCCATTACTCATCTAACCTGTCTACCTCAGTTGACTCAATAGTTAAATGGCAGCAACAACATTCACTGAGCTCATCAGAACATCATGTGGTTTAATTAAGTAAATCTTTTAACATTACTTTATGAAGAATATTTCCAAGTATTCTGACCTGTTATATAGTGTTATATACAGATTTATTCATATCTATGTTATGTATTGTTACAACACCATGATTACCATTGTTACAACAGCCTGTCGGAACACTCAGTTTGATGGCACAGCTCACTCATGATATGCTGTGTAGACTCCCTGTCTTACTGACTGGTTTAAGTTTCTTATAAAACAGTTTCTTTCTTACTGTAGCTTTTTACTTTCTGCACCTTCTTGCTTCAACACAAAAAAAGTAGAGATTGAATGCAGTTTCTTCATTGTATGCTACATAGTTTGTCTGAGGCAATGGGAATGATTTTGACATCTACCTCTCAACAAAATGGTAAACAGGACTTTAAATCTGAACATATGAATTAGCCACAGGGATTTTAAATAGACTTTTTGACCTACGACTGTAAAATTCTATGTATTGTTATACACCTCTCTGTGGGACCGTTTGATCACTTTATTATTTATAGATTAAAGAACATTGTTGCTAATTAATACTGTTCTAATTGTTGGGAGTGTATACGTGCTTGCTTTGATGTTTTTTTGATCCTGTATTTTGGGGATTTCACTTACTACCTTTTTTTTTTTTTTTTTGGATGATTTGGGATTTTGGAACCTGTATTTCAAGCCCTTGTTTCATTTTCTTATTACTGAGGTCTCCTCTTTTGTAACTTCTTTGCTTCTCATCACACTATTCCTCTTTCTTTTTAATTGAGTCTTACAAAATGGGGCAGCCCCAATTAATTCCTCAGCGTTATATGAGTAGATTTATTTTTCCTTGTCTTTTGAAAGATGGATTAGTATAAATGTTAATATTTGGTTACCTATATCATATTAGCCTTTTGTTGTAGCTTATTTAGAAGAAAAACTTCCCAGTTAATGCAATACAGTGATTTCATGCTAATCAGTGGGGGAAACCTAGCAGTCTGCTAACATTTACGTTGGTTCCTCTGATGAAGTAGTTCTCTGACAACCTCCTGCATGCACAGTTTTCATAGCAAGTACAGTCACAAAACGGGGATTTCTCTCTCACTGTCTGCCAGATGAGCATTTGAGTACATAAGGTCAGACTGTATGACTGCATCAGTTCCTACTGATCTTAAAATCCATTAATTATTCAATCAAAAACCCCAAGTTTTGAATATTTTGATCAGAAATCTTAGGGTTTAGCATATTACTAAGATATGTAGTTACTACACAGAAATTTACATCACTAGTTTCATTCACTAATGTATTTTCTTACTAATTCAGTATGAGCAACATAGACTAATTAATATATGTTGTTGTTTTTGTTTCTTCCTTTTTTTTCCTTCTCATCTGAAAATTTGGAAGATGAGATTGTGGAAATTTAAGCTTTTTAACAGGAAAAGAATATTTCTGTTTTCATTATAGAATTCTACACTCACCACACGACATTAGAATTTATATTCATCACACTTTTAATTTGTATATAAAGAGAAAACATGACGCCACATTTTAAAAAGTATAAAAATAATTGTACAGAATGTCTCAAACAATATTATAAGGCATTAGGCAGACAACTACAGTTAAGTTATAATTAGTTCCATTGTGAGTTTCAGCTTCAAAGAAACACAAAACTTCTAAGAAGAAATTCAGCTGACTCTACTAAGCTTTGCCTACATGCTATGGCCTAGATCCACTAAAAGAATTAGGAGTCTAACAGCCATTGTAAACATCTAAGTAAGTCCAAAATACAGATCTTCAAAACCCCAGTGAGCTGCTGCCTCACCCCAGAGGAATATAGTTGTCTTCCCATGGCACCTAACTTTCTGTTAATAATGTTGTCTAGATAAGTAAGACCACATCCAGAAAGACAAGTAGGTGTCCTTAGGAGGAATTAGCAAGAAATTTATTTGTCTGTATGCTAAAGCGTAACTCTGAAAAGCTGCATTAAGCTGCTACCCAACCTGACAGACACTGATCACACCCAATCAACACTCCTTCCCTGAGAGTTTCTGCAAGAAACATAAAACTTCTGTCTCTGAAAGTGTCCTGATATACCTCAGTCTTGGTTCCTGCTTATGTGCAACCGGCAACCAGAAACTTGCCGTTCACCAGGTAATTTTTCTGATATGTCTGCAGTGCTAGCTAAGAGGTTGAAGGAATGACTGCATAGCCCACACTGCTTTATTGCTGTGTGCTCCTTGGCTCTGCTTAGGACCATTGCAAGAATGTGCATACAGTTCTGAGGTCAGCCTGCATGCTTTCAAACAGCAGCATAGGCAACACTGCCCCAGGTCAAGGAGAGAGTTGAAAGCTAAGGCAAGTGCTTATACACAGTTTCTCTATATGTGGGTTGTCTAAGTCTCTTATCTTACAGGAGTTTCTATGCAGCACACTGGATTTTATGGGAAATATTTCGGAGTCCTATCTCATCTCACACTGCGTATAGAGTTAAGGCATCAAACACAGACCTGCAGATCCCGTTGAGAAGAGTTGTTTGCCATTTGGCCAAAAGGCCTGTATTCTCTCACACATTTCATCCCCTGGAACCCCATGCAGCTTCTCTGAAAAGTAAAAAAATAAGTCAGGAGCAATCTGAAAAACTTTAATTTGTCTCTAACACAGGCAGAAGTCACAGTTTTGAGTTTTATTCCCTTTGCATTGATCTGCAGATGATCTGCAGAAATGGTAAAGGTGGGAGGAAGCAGAGGAGAGATGTCAAGGGCGAAGGGTGAAGTCTTAATCTTAAAGAATAAAATGTAGAAACTCCCATCTACTTCAAAGACCCAGAATTTCATTCCCATTTTCATAGACCTTCCTCATTCACATCCAGCCTTCACCATGTTAGCCCTCTTACTATCTTCTCATTCTAGAAATCCGTGCTCAGACTTTTTTTCAAGGTATTTTTGTCAGGTACATCTATCCAGACCTAGATTACCAGAATAGTTTTTAAAGTACCCCTCCTTTTGATTTAATCCATGAGGGAAGCACAAAAGTTCTTCCTTTCTGTAGAGTGGAAGTGTAGAACACAGTAGAGTCCCATGACAATGAACAGTATTCATGATTAATGTTTTTGCCTGCAAGAATGGTCTCTCATTTCCACTCCTTTAAGTCTAGAAAGTCATTTCAAATGAAATACTTGCACCTGCTTTTTGGTGTAGAAGAAAAAGTCTTGCTTATCTTTCAGTGGGGAAATCTGGTGGCTGGTTGTGCTCTAACAGAAACGGAATTTAACTTTTTTCAATACTGAACATTTGCTTATTGACACCAGCAGTTTCTCCAAAATAAACAACAAAAGTTTGATCCTTTTCCCAGACACCAGAGTTAATAAGTGGAGGGACTTTGGCTGAACTCTATTCCCATTGAAGCTTATAAGAAAAGTTTTAGAGAGGTTAATAATAGCAAAGCTTAGGCCAACGTTGAAGACACTTGCAGATCTGTTACTTACACAACTTTCCCATTTAGTTGATTTTGCCTATAAGAATGGAAAATTATTTTAATATTTTGAACTTTCAGGAATAGACCTCTGGTTTCCAATTTAGTAAAAATCATGCACCACTGCTTCATCTCTTCTGCTTATATAACTCTCCTGCTCATATTTATATTCTTGTTATAGTTCGGAGAATTCTCAGAATGGCTTAAATTAAAATCTTTCACATTTTAATTTTTTTAAATAAAGAGCAATGCAGTCTTTTCTAGGCTAAACCTCGTAACTAATAAAACATCAAAGAAAGATGATGAAAGAGATACAGAGATAGTATATGTAAATGCTACCAAGTGATTGTAGGTTATAAGAGGAATTTAGTATAGCAAAGATTTGGAATTGCCAACTGAGGTTTAAAAAAATGAACCATTGGAATCTTACCTCTAGATTCACTAACGAGCTGTAACTATGTATTTCCCTCTAGAACCCTTGGAAGTTGCCTAAATGCATCTCTGCCTTGCTTTCTAAATCCTGGTGTGCATCCCCTGCATATACTATGCAAAAGGTGACCCAGACTCGCCTCTGTGGTATATTCTCTCCACCACAGGGCCCCCAAAAACTCATCCCCAGCAGCACTGTGTGGGGCTAATATTCAGCTGAGGTAGCCAGCTACCAAAAGCTGCCTGTGTTTCTAGACATTCTCCACCTGCCCCAGAACTCTCAGGGGAAATTGATAAAAATCTGCTGAGGGCAAACTGAGCAACTTCCAGCTTGGCTGCGTGATTGTACTGATCCAACTCCTCCACCATTAGGCAGTCATCAATCATTTTTCCACCTCACTTATGGCCAAATTCCACTCTCAGATGTGCATTCGCAAATCCCGTTGACGTCAGCATTTAGCGGTGTACCAAAAGAGAAGAATTTAACTCTTCATGTAGTTTCCTCCACTTTCTGAAGGTCCTTTTTACCTTTCCTGAGGCAAGCTTTTTTTCCCTAGCATTATATGTAGGTTTAAGCATCATAAAACGTTAAAAAGGCTAGCATTTTCGCTCTAAGGTACCACCTCATTGAGCCATGTTTTAAAACTTTCTAAAGCTGATGGCAGTTCCTTTACATTCCTGTTGTGTTTGGTATGAGATACCCTGATAGGGAACAGGGTACATTGGCAAACTTAGATTTGCAGAAGCTTCAGGGAACAAAAGATGGAATCTTATATCTTGGAACTTGTTAAAAGAGAACCACAGAAGAGCTTGTTTAAAGGAAAAATGTTTAAAAAATTTGGCATTTTGGGGTACCTGGCCATAAAATCTCAAGTCATCCAAATGTCCATATCATTAGGGACTAGGCTGTTTATAAAAAACAAGTTCATTTTATGTGACTGAATTATAGGCTAGGAACTAAACAATCTTCCTGAGTATTTAGTTCTTTGGTGTATTTTTGAGGGCTAGGATGAGTCCTGGTGAGTCCATAGGTGTATTAGAGAGATATTTTTTAGTCCAGAGAGTCACAATTCTGTTTTGCTTGAGTCTTTCTTTTCAAGCTAGAAATGAAAATGTTCTTTAAATTTCAAATGTAGGAAGTTTCCTGGCTAACTTTTATGCTCATTTTCAACAGTACAGTTTATCAATTATTCAGCAATTTCAAATAAAGTTTGGGACTGACTCTGGGATGTGTGGCTGAAGTTGGAAGATATTGTTAATCTTTGGACCTCAGCTTTTCCTGCCAACTAGCTTTACTGTCTGTAAAATGTAGTCTTGCAGAGGTGGGTCATCACGACAAGTCAGGATTTCCCCAGAAAGGCCTTGCATATTCTTAGAGGTCACAAAGTATTTAATGGAGCATCATCAGTCTCTAGGAGGAATAAAAGAAAGGGAAGAAAAAGGTAATAAAAATAAGGATTCAGTCCTTCACAGCTCCCTTCAAAAACTTGGATTTCTTCTCTTCCAACACAGCTTTCTATTACCTGAACCTGATTCAGAGCCAACAGCTGAATCCTCACACTGTAGGCTGCAGCTCAGCTGCACAGTAGTATCTTTACTTCTGTGCCAGCTAGGGTTATTACTGAGTTTTCTGACTTCTGCTATAAATAAAGCCTTGTCATCTAAGCATTCAATTTAAATACCTCTCAGTTTATTTTTGAACACTGGAAGTTAATAATAAATATCATCTTTGTTTTCTAATTTTTTTACTGAGTTGATTTAAATGCTCTTGACAGCTCCAATCCAATCCTCCCATCCAAGCTGACAAGCATGACATGCATCTCTGCATACAAGCTCTCAATTATGCATAATCCAATGTTTTCTAGGGTTTTAATTGAATCACTAGTCTCAAACTTGTTATTTTTAATTTACAACATTTGATTTCTGACACCGGCCCCTCTATGTCATAAATTATGCAGGCAAGAGCCTTAGTTGTGTGGGTGATTAAAAAAAACTAATTAGGCATGATTAAAAAAAAATAAAACAGAGACCTCTCAAATATGTGCATGTTACCACGTAAGAGAGGCTTATTTCACTGAAATGCTTGGGTGATTTTTTTTTTTTTTTAAGAGATTATGTTCAGTTCAGTAAAATTTGATTGATTTTGACAGAAATGAAAGAAAATGTAGGATTTTTTCTTCCTGCATATATACCAGAAATTGCATTACATGGCCCGTTGATGTGAATTTCTCCCACAGCTCATTGAATGTAATTTTGTTAAGTGGGCAGGAAAATGAATATGAAGAAAACTGAATAGAATCCAACATTTTCCTTGGCACCAGCAGCAAAGCTGAGACATAGCATAGATGGGTGTAAATATATGTATATATATATATGTGAGGTATAGTTAGCGATATTAACCTTTCATGCCTCAGCTGATAACAGCAAGAAGGAAAATACGCAGAGTGTTAAACATCAGTAAAAGGTAGATAGTAGGGGAATGATGTGTCTGCACAGGCTGTACCAGTACAGCAGCAAATTAAAGGAAAAGAATGGTTTTATCTTAAATTAATTTAAGAAGTTACAAGTATACTTGCTACATAAATTTACAGATGTTTATTGTTATTATTCACTAACAGGTTAAACCTGGCTATTTTAAATACACTGTGTCAAAAAGAATAGATTCTTCTCCCTTTTTAATGTGTTTCTTTTTCCAATAATCTGGGAAAAAAAAAGAGGAAGAATCATTTCTTCCCTCCAACTGTGCTGCATGATCTCTATGCTCTGAGCCTTGAATCAGCGAACCAAGGACATACACAGTACAGCTGCTCTATCCCCCCAAATCAGGCTATGATAATAACATGAATGAACTAAAGTGTTGCTTCATAAGAAACTTCCAGTTCAGGAAAGAATTTAAACTTTTGCTCAATGCTAGATCTGTACATATTTCCAGCAACGCTGCTTTTCCACGTGCATATCGCCGTATGGTTATACAGTTTGCTGGATTAGGACCAAGGACCCAGATAGAGGTGCCTGAGGAAAAGCTGGCAGATCTGTTAGTCCTAACACCCTTAACAGCTTTAAAAATGCATGGGGCTGATTGAAAATCCAGGATGATCAGTTGATCCTCAACAAAATTCACTGTGTATTCTGGGGCTGAGATGACGTTTCACCTGTATCCAGGGGGAAAGAAGGCATTTCACAAGAACAGGGGTCTTTTCAACTGCTGATGTCCTCAGAAATATGTTATTGAATACCTGGGCTCTTTTCACTGTGAGGAAGCTCCTCTGGAAGGAAGACAACGATGTCAGAAAGGGCTGCAGGGGCACAGGAATGGAGGGCTGAGCCCATGCTGTTATTCTACAGTGGAAAAAGCTACTTTGGCCGTTCTTCACCAACAGATGTAAGACTGCCAACGAGCCAGAAACTGGTAAGCAAAAGCAAGAGAAAAATCTACCCCTTCCACTTCAGCCGTCCTGGGGTGCCACCATGGGACAGAAGGGTTCTGAGAGACTGTGACAAGTGGTTGTTGTGGAGCACCATAGCTCTTGGCACATCATATTCATGAACATCCTCAGCTGCTACCTGTTGCTTCAGATGGTTAACAGAGACACTGTAAATCAAAGCTGGTTGAATTTTTCTGAAAATTGAAAATGCTTGCTAATAAGCTACAAAGAAAAAGTTTAATGTTTGTAAATATATTTTAATTGATACCCAGACAGCTTTTGTTTGGATGAAGAAATGTGAGTGCTTAGACATAGAAGAAAAGAGATCTGAACTCTTCAAAGTGATCCTCCTGCAAGCCCTGAGAAAGATTTGTAATATACCCTGGTAATGGGATTGGTAATAAACTGTGAGAATAGGATGACACCATGCTGAAACTCCTTATCTTTTTCTACCTCAGGGCCTGTCTGGACTAGCCAGAGATGTGTGTAAAAATTTGGAATGGGCTTATATACTCCTGTCATGGGTTCAGCAGCAGCAGTCATTTTTCTCCTTCTTGGTGGCTGGTGCAATGCTGTGTTTTTACTTTCGGCCTGGGAACAGCACTGGTGGCACCGGTGTTTTCAGTTACTGCTTGGTGGTGTTTTGGTTAGACCGGGGACTTTCTGGGTCTCATGATCTGCCAGGGGGGAGGGGAAGCTGGGGGGGGGGGGGGGGGGGGCAGAGACAGGACACCTGGCCCAGGCTGACCAAAGAGGTACTCCATGCCACAGCACATCATGCCCAGGATGTAAAATGGAGAGCAGAGAGCCGGAAGGGTGGGGGTGCACTGCATGGTCGGGCTGGGTGTAGGTGGTGAGCGATTGTATTTTTTCCTTGTATTTGCCTTGTCATTATTATTATTGATGGTAGCAGTAGTGGTTTGTGTTATACCTTAGTTACTAAACTGTTCTTATCTCAACCTGTGGGAGTTGCATTCTTTCGATTCTCCTTCCCATCCCCCCGGGAGCGGGGGGAAGAAAGAGGGGGGAGTGAGTGAGAGAGCGACTGCGTGAGTTATAGGGGCTTAAACCACGACAATTCCTAAGGAGAAATCAGTGGAAAAATCAAAGACCTACCTGCAGTCTCAAATGCTAGAAGAGATACCAAACTACAGATATTTAAGGTGGAATAGATGTCTTCTGTTCATATTTACATGTGTTCCTATCTGTCTTCTAATTTGAAATTCTGTGTTCAGTTACTTTGCACAGTCTTAAAAACTCAACTAGAAATGCTCAATACTTCTGCAAATTCAAGTCCTATTTAAAAGGGGATTTTCTGACATAAACAGATTTAACAAAAACTTTTTTTTTTTTTAGTTTAACCAGCAAAATACAAGGTTTCACTCAAAAGAGAGAGGTTATGTTGCAGAAGAGGTAATTAGAAATTAAGCCATGCACCATCAGAAAACTCTTCAACCATCGTGGTCAAAGTGGTTTTAAATCTCCTGATGTCTGTAATATAGTTGGCCTTTGTATTAGTGCATAGAGATTAGTGTAAGAGGTGAGGGAGAAACAGCTTCCTTCTCTTGGGTAACATCCTCTCAAAAACTTACCAGAAAAAACTAAACAATAAAAGTGTTATAAAAAATAATGGAATTTGTGGAGAACTTGACAGTGGCCATAATTTTCTTTATAACCTCCTTCAGCCAAAAAGCTCCTAAAATAAAAACAAAACTAAAAGCAATCCAAGGCGTAAGACTGGATCACCTTCAATGCTTTAATATAATAGGCAAACCCACATTAAGTAAATTTGTTAAGAAATCTGTCAGGTATTTTAAGCTTTAAACTAGATAGATTGTAATTCCAGACACTCTGCCTCAGTTCAACTCTTGTAATAGCTAGAAACCTTTCTTTAATTTCTCTGTGGGCTTTTTCTAAAGACATGTTCTGTTTCCTGCTTTGTCCTTCCACATATATAACTGCTCTCCCTCTCTAGTCTTTACTGTTTAGAGGTACTTTTGACAGCTATCCTATTTCCTCTCTGTTTCTGTATGTCTTAATATAAACTCAAATATACACAGATATCTACACATGTATTAATAAAGACCTTTTTCTTTTCACTTTACACTTGCTAATTTTGAACATGACAGAAGAAAATAACACTTTTCTTCACTTGGCCTAGAACTGAAACAGGTATTCACTAAGACCATGTTACTACTTCCTTTGCAGGATAAATGAGAAGGATACATATGTAAGAAAAACCCTATATAACGCCTGCATCTGTAATATCCTTACATTCAGGTATGATTTCCAGGAGAAAGCAGTGCTCTGAACTTCCATGGCTCCTTGTGTACAATTTCTCACACCTGGCTCTACTGAGAAATGGAGTAATTAGTTCATGTGGTAAAGCTGTAGATACCTACCCATTCTTGTACATGAACACAAAATCAGGCAAATAGTTTTACAGAAATGCATTTCTTTCTATAAGGGTGAAACAAGATCATGAATAAAGACTATCCATATCCAAATCTGCCAGCTGGAGGCTTCTGAGCAAGACTGGATTATTCTATCAAATTAAATAGTCAGTACATGCAAATTCCTAGTTGTAGGATTGATACCCATTTCTGTGCTACATCCGCTTCTAGTTTCTTTTTTTAACCACCTGTTTCATCATGTTTTCAGCTGTTGGCCTACAATTATATTCACTAGCACTTTGGAGTTTTAGATTTCCTAAAGCCTCTAGTCAAGTGGTAACACAAATAATAAGCATTGTGGTTTAACCCCAGCCAGCAACTAAGCACTACACAGGTGCTTGCTCACTCTCCCCCGATGAGCTGTGGGAGACAATCAGAAAGGTAAAAGTGAGAAAAGTTGTGAGTTGAAATAAAGACAGTTTAATAGTTAAAGCAAAAGCCACACACAAGCAAAGCAAAACAAGTAATTCATTCAGCACTTCCCATGGGCAAGCAGGCCTTCAGCCATCTCCAGGAAAGCAGGGATCCATCACACGTAACTGTTACTTGGAAAGACAAACACTATCACTCCGAATGCCCCACTTTCCTCCTTCTCCCAGGTTTACATGCTGAGCATGATGCCATATGTTATGGGATATACCTTGGGTCAGCTGGGGTCAGCTGTCCTGGCTGTGTCCACTCCCAACTCCTCATGTACCCCCAGCCTACTCGTTGGTTGGGTGGGATAAGAAGCAGAAAAGGCCTTGACTTTGTGTAAGCACTGCTCAGCAATAACTAAAACATCCCTGTGTCACTGACACTGTTTCCAGAACAAATCCAAAACGCAGCCCCATAATAGCTACTATGAAGAAAATTAACTCTACCCCAACCAAAACCACCATAATGGGAAAGAAGTTAATTTCCACTGAAGAATAAGAAAAAATAAATAAATTGTGATCAGATTAGAAGATTTCAACTGAGTGTCTGCATCTAGCTCTTCTACATACTTTTGCTTCTATAAACATCATGGTATTCTATAGTGCAGATAAGGGAGGCCAGGTTCAGTGCCTGTGAAAAGAAAAATATTGAAAACAAATAGGACCTACTTTCACTCTAGGTCTGCATTTCACTCTTTCCTGTGATCTCACCTTTATGAGGATTGTGGCATCCAAGTCAAATACCATGTCTTCTTGTAAGAATGACTTCCAGTCTCATCCTGCCAGGCATTTATTTGTCTCGTAAGCTCTGTATACAGACTTGGTTCTCTGTATGGGAGCATTAGCAATGAACTGTCATTTCAACAAAATAAAAGAAAATATGAAAAGCTTGGCAAACATAAAAGTAACTACAACTGCAAAACCTTTCTCTGTGTTTCTTCAATGAAAATTTAGATTCTTACATTATTGTTACTTGAGGACGCTGTAGGATGAAGCCCCTTCTCTAATGAAGAGTCTTAAAGGAAATGCAATCAATCCTGATAGGTATTTATTTTCTGTGATGAGAAGGAAGACTGTGGCAGCTAAATTCTTTGAATTGCCTAAATTATTCTGGAATAAATCACCCACAACTCTAGAACATGTTAGCTCTGTAAACCTGTCAGTCATGATCAGCACATTTTTAAACACTAGAATACAGAAGAACATGGCTTTGATACACAAGCCCTTGATATAGGTGCTGCAACTTCAACACCAAAGATGTATGGTTTCTGTAAGCATGTGAGATGAAATTTTATACCAAAAAGCCTCCACTGTTATTCCTTGAAGACTTCTCAGCAAGGATTAGAATATACATATTTCATGCAAAAATCAGACATAAAAAACAAAATGGCTCTTATTTATGAGTAGGGAAATTCAAAAACCTAGAGCTGCAACCTTTACTTAATGTCAAGGCCATGAAAATGCAATGATCTACAGAAATTCACACTTTCGTCTCTGGTGGCATTGTTACAGGCTCAAAAAAGTCAAATTGCAGTTACTTGAGCTTGCAAATAATTTATACCTATCATTTGTCTTATAGTCCTAGCATATTCCTGCTGTGCTGACCACCTACGTGTGGATATATGCTGCTGCAATCATACTCTTGACACAGTCACTGGAAGAGAAGAATATGTTATTTGAGAGTATTCAAAATGTCCAGGACTAATCTGCCCAGCCAAAACTACAACCTCATATACTGAAAAAAAAAATCAAACCCAAATAAATCTGCTGTTCCAAAGTATGAAACCGTGAATTACGAAGTCATTCTTTCAAATGTAACAACTCACTACATAAACCAGCAAGGAATCCCTGCTGATTGTCACTTATTTAATTCCTCTTAGCAATTAAATGAGTATGAAAAAAACTTTTAAGAAAGAATTTGCCAACACCTGTACTCCACAACAAATGCAAGTGTGGAGGTGCACATTTTAGAAAACATTCTTCTTCTTATTGCCACATTTGATATTTTAATATTTTAAATATTAGACTTCCACAGCCTTTTCATCATAAATATCAAAATGTTATTAGTCAACAGGAACTGAAATATATTCACAACTTGATCTTATCATTACCAACTCTGTTGCAAAAGACACATGTTCCCGTGAGAAAGAGTAGGGAAGATTTAAATTAAAAAAAATGCTCTCTAACATGCAGTGAAATCTACACTTTTCAGTGCCTATGATTTTCATTTCAGCACATTTGCTGCAAAATCCAAGCTGAAATCTAAATTAGAGTTATCTCTGTTAAACAGAGGCTATTTGCAATCATTCCAACATTTTCAAAACTTTGGCTGAAGGGACAAATGTGTCAGTATCTTTCTTCTTTAAATTTACGTATTAGAGGTTAGACAGAAAAAAAGAAAAACTCATTAGATCATCTAGTTCGTCCTGCCAATCTCTGTATCTATCATCTCATCTTGGGAAAGTACTGTAGACAGCCTCTGGGTGTTCTCTGCATAATATATTGGCAGAATATGGCCCAAAGTTTTTGTTTTCTTACTACACATCACCAAGATAAACAAACAAAAAATCCCTCTGAGCTGAAACTAAATGAAAAGAGAACTACAACCAGCTGACCTAAAAAAGATCTGCAGGTGCTGTGCATCAGCTGAGTTTTACACCCTTTCACTATTCGTTTCTAATATGAAAGCTGATCTTAGTGAATTTACAAAGATGTCAGTCAGGAAAGTACAGTCCTATTTTTGGCACCAAGAGAACAGAAGCATTAAATTTTTATATAATAAAATAGCAACATTAAGTTTAGAGAACATAAGAATCAAAATATTCTAATGTTTCCCTAGGTTCAGCTTAATTCATATCTGTGTCATCAGGGAAATAGTAGCAAGAACATAGTGTTGTCAAATTGCTTCTGTCCTACTCCTTATCCTTCCCTGGCAAATTCAGAAAAGAAAATTGCTCCAAATCAAGCAGACTAGTATTTCTTCTTTGTTATTCTAATGGAGACCAGGACTGCTGAAAACAATTTATTTCCACATATATATCAATCATACAATGACAAATTTAATTGAAAAAATTAAATAAAATAAACACAGGGCATATTTACATTTTAAAAAACCTCAAATACTTTTATTTGTCATATGGAATACTAATTTTAATGAGTGTTTCAAGCTTTTAAGAGATCATAGCACCATTTCTTTGTAGCTCCAGAGAACCATAATTGTGGTTCAGCCCCTTCAACCTGCTTGGTCTCACAAGACAAGAAATGTATAGACCATCTGTGCCACAAAAATGACTCACAGCAAAGCCAGAGGGAGCTAAATAAAACCCTTGTGTAGCTACATGCATTAATTTTCCAGTATTATTTTAGTTATTCAATCTTTGGTTATTACCAAAACTTTTATCTCCTGTGCAACACATGCAGATATGTCAGTTGAAAAAAAAAGAAGTAAACTCATCAATTTCAAGTTTCCCTGTTGGTAAACTCTGGAACTGGATGAACTGGCTTTTACACTGCGATGAAAACCCAATATAAAATCTGAAAATTCGTGTGGCTTTTCATCAGCCCATGAGTATAATCAGGTGGCTTCTGGACCATCAAGAGGCAGGTTTCCCACCTAGCAATCACATTATTTGGCCTGTACCATCTTTGCTTGTCATTGAATGAGGAACTTATTCCTGACTGGCAAAAGCCAAAAAGACAATAAGGATCTGAATCCAAAGCCTTGTGAATTTAATAGAAAAAATTCCCACTGGAATGAAGAGGCTGAGGAGGATCCAGCCCTGAGCAATTTACGATATATCTTCTGATCTGTATTTTAAGCCTGGTAGACATGGAAAGTAAAGTATACATTGTACGTGAATGATGTATATTTAATATAATTCCATGGCATATCTTTGATTAAGGTACTGGAAATGTATGAAAGCAAAAGGAATGTTGTAATATAAAGCATGTAACCATTTATTTTAGTCTACGTATGTGCATTCACTGATAACACTTTCCTGAATCTTCCAGACAGGCTTTAACAGAAAGCAGTCATAAATGTCACTTACAAGACACTCTCCACTGACATCATAAAAAAATTTACAAAACACCAAGATACAAATTTACACCGTCAGTTTAACTTTTGCTTAAGACAGCCAGATGTTGGAGCTTCAGTTCACATAGGTTTCTTTCCCACCAAATGTTTCTGAATGGCAAAAGCTAACAAAACTTAAGCAACTCAGAATGTTTTCTGTTTTCAGATGAAATCTGTCTCATTAAGAAATGCTGAAGGCACTACCGAAGAGTTTTATTGTAAACACTTTAACTAATGTTGGTAAATGCTATTTTTGCTAGACCAAAAGAAAGAGCCCATTTCAGCCAGCTCCAAGATGGACTCACCACCAGCAAAAGCTGAGTCTGTCAGAAATAGAAGTCTTAGAGGGTTATATTTCCTTACGTCCCATATATGTTACCATGCAATAATGATTAATATTATTATGTAAAACTTGAATTCTTCCTAAGTCATGACCATTTTCAAATGAGCTAAAAGAACTAAAAGTGGATAGAATTATTGGAAGTCACTACAATATATACATCTAATTTAAATAAAATATTATTTCTGATGCTGATGCAGCTGTGATTTTAAATTACATAGTTTTTCACAACTGCTAACTTATAACTATAACTGGAAAGTTAAAGCAAATCTAACTAGGGTAGAAGCATTTAAGTGACTAAGGTATGGTTTTCCTAAATATTAATATAATCAAAGCTATAAATAAATAAATTTATGTTAGAAACTGAGGAGGGTAGTCCTGAAGATCATTTTAGGGCAATTGAAAAGCTGCTCCAAAACAAAATCATGTTTCTATGCATGTGCAGTTTAGCCTGAATATTGCGGTATCCTCCAAATTGCAAGGCTTTTCTTTCTTTCGAGTGTGTTGCTGGGAAGCACCCCAGGGCCAGAAAGTTTATTTCCAAAGAAACTCAAAGAACTTTGTTTGTTGGCTTCAGACACTTAATAGCTTCAGAATGGATTTTTTTTTTTTTTTTCTGCAACAATTTTAGCCATCCAGGCTAAGAGTAAATCTTCTGTGACTAGACATGGTCCAGACTCTCCCTACAGCTGATAGGGGAAACTGGACATTTCTAGGACACATCCGTCTTAAGATGGGTGTCTTGACATACCCATCAATGAGAACTGGGATAAATTTCTACCTACAAGTGCCTTTTCTACAGGACACCAGATTTTAAATAGCTGAGGCAGATATGTCCCTTCAGACCTATATACACATTTTCTTTCTACATGTCAGCCTCACTCACCAACATTCTCCAATGCAGGACAATGTGTTACCACCAGCAGCAACCCAGTTCACTATCCACCAAACAGTTTGTTACTGTGCAGGAAGGTGACCTGTAGAAAGGCATGATGATGTAACTAGAAATTGCAATTCAATACCGCTGCCTGAGACAGACACAAGCCATCCCAAGCGATAAAATTTCCTAACTTTTAAATGGTTTTAAGGGGATTGGAGCAGAGCATTTAAAATAATTGCCACAAACTAGAGATGTGAATTTAAGCCATGTCATGAACTCCTGCAAATTTGAATCTCAGCTGTAAATAGCTTCTTCATAACATGTGCTGAGGTTCCAAACCAAGTCTTATAAATTCTTTTAGCTACAGATAGTAACTCTCATTACTCTTGTATACTCCAAAGCCTGGTATGACCCATGGACTTAGAGATCTTGGTAACAATCCTCAAACAGATTTTCATGTGAGTATTAATATACAAATAAAGAAGGGGCCAGCCCAATATGAAGCTAAACAATCTGCAGTGTTTTAGAGATCAGCATGAAGGGATTTTACTTCAACATGCATAGAGTTATATTAATTATTATTAAATATTTTACTTCCTGCACATTTCCCTGGGACACAGGGGTTTAAGGAGAGTTGATCCCTCTTTGGTTAGTTCAAACTTTGTAGATACATACCCCTATGGGTATGTTTGCCTGCTTAACTGTCCAATTTCCATTGATCCATTGATGTGGCAGGAGGTGTCAGTGCAGCCAAATTAGCTTTTCTAAGGAAAACATTCCTTAAACTTCTTATTATATGCATGTTTTATCTGAATGCCATTTTGTAGACTAATGAGAAACAGAAATAAGCATTCATTCCCTTTTGTGGAACAGATCTGGGGGAAGAAGGGGTTATGCTGGCCATGGTTTCTGGATGTTGATTTGCCTTCTGTTTTAAGGGCTTCTAAAATTGCTGCAGGATCTCTCCTTATATATTTCTCATTAGCATTTCTGTCAACTGTGTAAACAATTAATTAACTGAGATTTTTTTTGTCTCATTATTTACACCTATTTTTCACTTCTTTCCCCTACCTATCATCTACAGGTTGAGATCACTTGCAGAAAGCAGAGCTTTCCCCCTTGCCCATGCTGAAGGAGACAGTTCTTCCAAGGCACATGTGCCAGTATTGTTTGAAATCCGACGACTATGACAAAATGTGCTTATGTTACATAACTCTGCATAACCTTGTCATTGCCAGCTTCACGCTGACAATCACTGATTAACTCAGCCCCAGCACATGTCTGAAGTGAATCACAATGTGATGTCTGATTCCTCAGCAACATTTCACAAGGACCAGATTTTTTTTTTTCTTAACTACAATTTAGGTAAGTAAATGTGAACATACTGTAAGATTCAAATAATATACTGTACATTAGACTCCCAGCTGCAGCCTTATCATATTATCCTTTATAAACTTAGCTCAAAATCCAGAGGGACTCTGCACTGCTTAATTAGTTAATTTCTGTTTTGATTGGAAAGAAGAAAGTAAACCTTTTGGAAATGAATTCATCAATTCAAACTGCATAACAGGCTTTATTGAAATGCAGTCTGCAATGTTCTTAAGTCAGCCTCATCACTGAATGTTGGGACTTATCTTAATTATGGTTGGTTATAATACTGTACTTATATTAATAATGTTCTTATGTTAAAGAGATTTTTTTGACCTTTTGGAGTGCAGAAATCAATGAGAAGTTGATAAAGCCAAGTTCATTGCTGCCTAAAGTAAAGCAAGCCTGATTTGTTTACTTACCTAAGCCTTCATCTGTCAGACCCATTCTGAAATGATTTATAGACCTCTACCCAACGAAATCATTTAAAGTAGATTAGATTCAAGGAACAATCACCTCTAATATGACAAGCTGATGGAGGCTGACAGGTAACCAAGTTGCTCTGGATGGCAAACAAGTTCCTGAAATTCTGATTAAATTAAAATATTAATGGTACCACTGGGAAAATAAGATTGAATCATGTTAGGCGAATTCAGTATTAGAACCAAAATGCAAATAGCAAATCAGTCTGTGTGAAGAAAGCCAGCTGAGGTACCAAGGGAAGTTACCCCCAGTAAACGAGAGAGCAGGAAGTGAATTCAAATGAAAAGCATTGTGTCAAGAGCTCACCTTCACCTTTCTGAGGTCTCTGAAACAACAAGGCCTAACAGGCTCTGGGGTTGGTCTGAACACTTTTGAGAGGTTACATATTTATTTGGACTTGCAGCCTAGTACTAATGAACAACTTCTGCCTTCCTAAGGTTATAAGGTCATTCTTTGAAGCACTGATCCATGCTTTTTTTCTCCTTTCTTCATGTTTGTTTAGTTTCTGTTTTCAATCGTGTACATTAAGTGGCTCTGGCTGCACTATAATTGCTATATACATAAATGTATTGACACTGCCTGCTTTGGGATCTGCATTAATTTTGACATACAGGGTAATTAAATGTGCTATTCGTCTCACGTGCATTAAGGAACAATAGATGCCTTATCTGCCAGACATGCTGAAGTATGCAATTACAACATGTTAAGAGTAGTTGTGTTTTGCTTCACAACACCTTATATTAAGGTTCTTTTAAATATCTTTAAATGTTTTTTAATGGCAGCTGTGAAGTAAAGACTATCCATCACAGCTAATATTAATGGGATTTATCTCACCACACTTTAGACAGGGTAGACATCTTCATCTAATCTAATTGCTTAGGCCACCTTTTTAGTAAGCAGAGAATAAGACCTGCTTATAGATTGCCAGTCATCTGGTCTGGTTTTTATAGTGCATTTGGCTGCAGTAAACTGCAACCTGGACACCAGATATACACCCCACACACACCATTCTGTATCTTCCAGGAGGAAGAAGCTCGGTAGAGACAGCAGGAAGCTCCTAGAGGAAATGGTAACTACATTCACAGTGCCTCTCTAAATAGTAAAGTGCCAATTTAATTTCAGAGCAACAGAGTTCTCCTGCTTTTTCCCAGAAAGTACTGTATAAATTATGGCAGCAATGGTCAGTCCAATGAGATCCACAGCTAGATGAAGAATGTGATTAAGGGGAGGAAAACAAAACAGCAGCAAGACAGCAGCAGAAAGAAAGATCCTCCCAGAGACCCTAATGTACAAGGAAGGTTAGGTTTCCCAGACCAAAAAGAAAGAAAAAAATTGCTATCTGTATGAAAGCAGTGGAAGTAGGGACAGAACACGCATGAAGAACTGACCATGGTGGGTAAAAATGAGAAACATAAAGTGGTTTTATCATCTCAATGGGAAAAAAAAAGGGGGTCAAGAAGTGAGTACTGCCAGGAGAATTCTCTAGACAACAGATCAGCTTACAAAGCTATTTGAGTTTTGCGACTACAAAAAAAAAACAGATGATGGAGACTTGGGCAGAAGGAGAGGCTGCTGTTGTTTTCTGACCTGAAAACAACCAAGGGGAGGAATTTATTTACATTTCAATGCCACAAACAATGGCTATGTCAACACTCACATTACTAGTTAAAAACCTATTCAGTTCTAGCTGGACTGTTGGGACTGCTGCAGTGTAATCTCACCAGTGGCAATACTAGAATGAAAATGACCAGCAATCAGAAGAACCTGAAGCAGTTTGGTGGAGCCAAGAGACTAAGGTGCACATGGAGCCTGGAGGGAGCACCAAGACACAACACAGCATAAGAGAAAGAAAATGTGCCCTACTGGTTGCTTTAGACCATACAAGTAATGGGTAACCAGTTTGACAACCAGCATATCCTGGTTTGAAAAAAATAATTGACTATACCAATTATTAAAGAAATAAAGAAACATCTTCATCACTGCTAGGAAAAAAAGAAAAAAGTAATTTTAAGAAGGAAGAGGCAGAACAAAAGTCAGCCCATAAATATATTTTTTGTTAAATATAAAATGTAAATATAAATACATAAATATAAATATATATATAAATATAAATATAAATGTAAATATATTTTTATCACAGTTTGTAGGTACTGTGGTAATAGGGAGGAAGTTTAAGCTTAGCAACAATAGACCCTTTGTGCTCTTACCACATGTGACAAATGAAAGAAAAAGTATAATATGGTGGAATATAGTAGTGTATAACGTATACTAAAAGCATTGTTAGGAAAAAATGCTAGGTACTCAGAAGTTTAACTCATGCCATTAGGGAAAAGGCTAGTAGAGCTCACACAATGCACATTTTATGTATCTTCCCCAGTGTCTGAAACAAATTCTCGGACATCTGTGAATCATTATTTCCACAGTTCAACTACTTCTGTCTATACAATGTGATTCTAAGATACAGGAAAATCTCCTTTGGCCAAATGGGCAAAATACCATGGGAAAATACCGTTTTCCTATACTTGCTGTCCAGACAGTAATGATCTTGCTACGTTGTAAATTCTGACAGGACGCTATGTCCAAGGTTTAAAAAAAAAAAAAAAAAGCCTAAGTCTTCATGTCCTCATGATGTTAGAAATTGCTTTTCTCTCAGATTTTCAGCATGTTTCATCAAGCCATCATTTCATGAGTGCTTTGAAAATTATTCAATGTCCTTAGGTACCTGTCGTGGTTTAAGCCGTAAATCACGCAGTCGCTCTCTCACTCACTCCCCCCTTTTTCTTCCCCCTGCTCCCGGGTGGATGGGGAGGAGAATCAAAGGAATGCAACTCCCACAGGTTGAGATAAGAACAGTTTAGTAACTAAAGTATAACACAAGACCACTACTGCTACCACCAATAATAATAATGACAAGGCAAATACAAGGAAAGAATACAATAGCTCACCCCTTCTAATACAAAGCCCGACCACTCACTTCCCCCTCCTTCTTCCCCCCCACTCCGAGGGGGGGGGAATTGGGAGAAGAATCAAAAGAATGCAACTCCCACTGGTTGAGATAAGAACAGTCCAGTAACTAAGGTATAACAAAAACCACCGCTGCCACCAACAGCAACAACGACCAGGGAAATACAAGGAAAGAGGATACAATTGCTCACCACTCGACGACCGAGCTGTGAACTGAAATCCTCTGGGTTCCTGCCCCCAGTTTTACATCCTGGGCATGACGTGCTGTGGCATGGAATAGCTCTTTGGTCAGTTTGGGTCAGGTGTCCTGTCTCTGCCTCCTCCTGGTTTCCCCCCCCCCCCTCCCCCCCACCCGGCGGAACATGAGGCTCAGAAAGTCCTTGGTCAGGCCAAAACATTCTAAGCCATAACTATAAGCATCAGTGTTATCAGCGCTGTTCCCAGACCAAAACTTGAAAACACAGCACTGCACCAGCTACTACAAAGGAGAAAAATGACTGCTGCTGCTGAACCCATGACAGTACCTAAACAGATATTAGGTTCTTTGAAGTTTTCATTTTTAAAAGGTTTGACCTCTAGGTACATTTCACATTGTAGTAATGGAAGTGTATCTGTAAGGTATTATTTCTAGTCTTGTTATATTTCTGCCATTCAGGATATTAACTACTTAGTCATTAATTTTGGTCCTTGTCATGGGTTCAGCAGCAGCAGTCATTTTTTCTCCTTCTTGGTAGCTGGTGCAGCGCTGTGTTTTTGATTTTGGGCCTGGGAACAGTGCTGATAACACCAGTGTTTTGGTTACTGCTTAGTGATGTTTTGGTCTGGCCAAGGACTTTCTGAGTTTCATGCTCTGCCAGGGAGGAGGGGAGTGGGGAGGAAGCAGAGACAGGACACCTGACCCAAACTGACCAAAGAGGTTATTCCATACCACAGCACGTCATGCCCAAGATGGAGAGCAGAGACCCGGAAGGGTGGGGGTGCACTGCGTGGTCGGGCTTGGTTTTAGGTGGTGAGAAATTGTATTCTTTCCTTGTATTTGCCTTGTCATTATTATTATTGGTGGTAGCAGTAGTGATTTGTGTTATACTTTAGTTACTAAACTGTTCTTATCTCAACTTGTGGGAGTTGCATTTCATTTCGATTCTCCTTCCCATCCCTCCGGGAGTGGGGGGCAAGAAAGAGGGGGGAGTGAGTGAGAGAGAGTCTGCGTGAGTTAGGCTTAAACCACGACAGTCCTATCACTGTCTGACACATATTGTCACACAGCACAAGTGTGACACTAAAAGTCCAGTTTCCTCTTGAAAGTTTCAAAACTAATGCATTCCAATATTTTGATAGTTAGCTTTAATATCTTTACACCATTAATCCATCATTACATGAAAATGAGAAAGCATCTGTTATGTAAAATCCAGAGCAAACAGAAGTACAAGCAGGATGTAGAAAGTATGAGCATTTTCTCCAGTAAAAGCTTGAGCAAGAAGGTGGGGGCAAACTTACAGAGTAAAGAATCAGTATACTTCACCCATAAGAACAACCAGCAAAGGGATTTTTTAGAGAACACAAGTTGAGAGTTAATGCAAATTTATGTTCCAAGTTTAAACTTTTCCCCTGAACTTTCTTTTTAAAATGTGAAAATTTTAATGAGACAGAAATAGCACTGTCTTGAGCACTCTCTGTGAATATTACCATGAATAAATTCTTCCTTCTCCTTTCAAGAAGGTGGATAATATCCTGGCTGTATTGAAAAACTTCAAGGATTAAGTTATGTCCCATATTCCTCTTAATTCTCACTTTCTCTCTTTTTTTCCTCTACATAGATCTAAATAATATATATCTATACATGCAAACATAAAGGTGTGTATATATTTAAGTGTATATGCATCTATCGATATACAGCATGGATGTATCTTAACTATCTATGCCTACCTAACTGTAGTTGCAGAGGGTTGATTTTTTAAAATATATATTCAGATGATAATATTCTGCTACTTTCGTGCAATAGAAAACTGAGGATATTATAGTTACCAAAAGTAATATAGCTTAAAAAGATCTGGTAGTCATGGCTAAATATGTATCTTCTGTTTGTGGTAGATTTGATGGTTGTCTTATATCTAAGATCTTACATGCAATCAGAATAATCAGGGGTGTATGGTATTTTTTTTCTGTCCATTATACAGCACAAATTGCTAGTATATGGTTTGCCACATGGTTCCTATCTTTTATACACTCACCCTATACATAGACTGAAAGCATTAGAAACATGTGAGTAGCTGTTGTTGACACTGGGTAAGCATGGAATCCATATATTAAATTTCAACATCAACTACACAGTCCTGAATTTCCTGTGGCTTTGATTCTAATGCCCTAGTAATGTTTATGCTATCAATATTAGCTTCCATAACATTCAAGCTTTCTACCTGAGGGGTGGGTAAGACTAAACTGCTTTCCATTCTAGCAGAAAAATTTCTAGCTTTTGCCAAAGCTCCAAATACTCCAAGTCTGCTTCATCGAAATATAAAGAGGGACTGCATTCATAACAATATCCTAAATTTCAGCTACTTTGGCCAGTGGTTCACTGTCTATTGCACATTTCAAACAAAAAACAGTCCAGTGTTGTTTCAAATGGCAGGGGTTTTTTTTGTCTAATCTTGCCATCTTGTAATTTGCTTTGTCACTTATGCCTGGAATATCTGTGTGTTTCATATAAAATCAAGCACAGTAGCTTCAAGGTTCTTTCCTCATAGACTTTTGTCCTCAAAACCAAATTCAGCTTGAAGAGTGTTTGCTGACTGACCAGGCAATGCTGGTAGGAGTCATCAAAAATATTTAAGCTCTCCAAGCGCCTTTTGTGGAGAATTCTTGCTTAAATACAGAGGCTTCACAGCATTTTTTTGGCAGACAGGTTTTGGATCTACCTGGAATCCTTTTAAATGAGATCTTTGAAACACGTAACATGCCCTCCTTTTTCTTCAAATGCTCCCCCCTCAGTTTTGTGATCTTCCCCAGGAATTAGACTTGATTTTAGCTGAAGTTCATTCCATAAATTCTTGGGAAAATTAAGACTGAGATTAGAACCAAAAGCTGGCATCAAAGAACGAGTGGCTGGTATAAAGATCTGAGCATAGGCATACCTGAACAGAAGGCATGAAGAAATGAGACAAACTACATCTACTGTAGCCATTTGCTTCAGTTTTTCTTTCAAATCAGTGGTACAACTGTGGTTGTACAGTGAAGAGATGACGAACACACACATGCTACAGCCATATCACTGTCTGAAAGGAAAGGTCAAAGTCACCTGTAAGGGGAGATAGGAGAGGTGTTCCTGGAAGTTGGTCCCAAGCCTTAATTTTTTGGGTGGTAATGGGTGTCCATTTTACCTCAAACCTTTACCATAATATTTGATGCTTTTCGAATAATTTTCAAATATTTTCTTTAAATCAACAATTTTAATGTGACAGTATTTTTTGTACAAACATTTTCTAAAGTGCATAATTCAGGGAATGTAGATAGAGCAACTAAGTTTAAGCTTCCAAATGCAAAAACCTGCATTTGGATATTTTGGTGAGACTCTCTCTACTAAAAAAAAAATCAAGTTCCTTCATAGCATTATAGGACTATAGGTTATAACCTATAAACTGCAGATTTAGTCATATTTATTCATAAATCCACCTCTGGTCTGGTTGCCATATTAATACAGGTCTGTCTGGCAGAAACAACTTCCTTAGACATTTTGAACGTGAACTTTAATTTGCAAACATCATTCTCCTTTATTCCAAATCTTTGACTTGTGCAATATCTAGAATAACTGATTCTTATCTAACTGTATCCACATAATTATCGGGGTTTCATACGTAACCTTGATGATCTTGTTGTGATACAGTTGTGAAGGAATACCACACCATAGTAGTTAGATGTGGTCTGAGTCAGATGCTGCTATCTAATAATTCTACACTTGACTGATTAGAAAAATATTGGTTTATGGAATTTTTCATTGGTCACCTTAGAGCTTGTCATGTTCACTAATCCATTCCTTAAAATAAATAAACTTTTATATGCTCATTCCTCTCTCTGTGGATCTGTGATACTTTCAATCATGCAAATAAATCTTGATGATTTCTTTTAAATATTTTTTGTCTGTTTACATAGCATTTGCTTCTAACTCTGCCATGAGGGAAGCAACTGTTGCTGTCTTGCAGCTGCTATGATCTGTTTTTTTGACAGTATCAACACTGATTTTAAATGCATGTCATGTCATTATTTGCTTCTTACTACTATTTCTAACGGCGGGTGTTTTCCAGACACATGCCCAAGAAAGTATGAGAAAAGATCAGATGTATGTGTTTTGCCGAATTTGCAATTCTGCAGGCAAAATCTGGCATTTTCCTTGGTACCCAGCTCTCCACTACTCCCAGCAGTGGATGGACAATAAGCAATGTGAGCTAGATCCTGTCCCACAGCTGCTTAACTAACTCCAGGGGTTAATTAAAACAAGTTGTCTTGCATTGCTCTGCCAAGAACTTAAATCAACTACGGATCTATTAGTCCTGGAATAACCACTGGTTCTTATGCCTTACATGCTACAGTTCTAGGAGTGTGTTTTCTGCTATTTAAACTACAGAATCCTGATCAGCATGATCTCACCTTTCTTATACAATTTGTCCCAAGGACTATAAGTCACCCTTTAATTACATTGTCAAAGAAATAGTGTCATAATAAGATTAGAAGAACATACTCCATTCCTGTGCTCCAAAATAGAATCAACAATATGAAAAACATGCTTAACAGGTAATCTGTTCCCAAAAATATCCGGTGATTGAAGTTGTTGTAGCCTATGTCCCAGTGTACCAGCAACTTTGATCAGCTTTTTTCCCCTCACTGATTACTCTGGGTGTCTTGGGAGAGAGCTTGCGCTTTCACATTCCCTTTGCATACATATATAAAAGGACTCCAGATTCTTCTAAGTATACCAGAATGGGTATTGCTCTGCCCTCCCTTGTTATAATTTTTTTTCTCAGTTGAGAATAAACCTTTGCCAGTGGTATTATTTCAGTCACCAGCTATGGGATTCTCATGTAGATGATGAACTGGACAGCCTTACTCCCTGGCACCAAAGATACAAGCTCTTCTTCTCTCCTTAACCCTGGCTTGCAGATTTTGGACTTCTTTTTCTTTTTAAATTACATATTGCATTCAGGAAAACAAAATGTGATTTAAGAGGAGTTCAGATAACAAAGCTGGGTACATTCCAGTTATCTCCATATTCTAGTCCGTAGAGGTTTTTACAGTTGGCCAGTGTTATTGCAAGAGCAAAGTGGCATAGTCTCTAGGCCTCACTGCAATATAAACATCAAATTCTATTATCGGCAGTCGCAGCATGTTTCTACATTATAAAATATAGACTATAGCTGCAATAATATCTGTAGAAGTATAGAATATATAAGCAATAAATATAAATGTATCTGAGAAAGTAGCTATTATATCCATGCTCTACGGAATTCAAATCAGTTTCCTACTAATTTTGTCCATTGTTTTCCATGACCCTGTACCTGATCTTCTGGTAATGGCTCCATTCATCAGAAAGAGTCCAAATGTCCTGGAAATATCTTCTTGTCCAGATGGAGAGCAATTGTTAAGCAGCAGGTATATGAAATACATATATTTGTTTATTTATGTGTATGCTGAAAGGTAAAATATTCATAACCCACTGAAGAAAGCTTAGGCCTTTCTTAAAATAGGGTAGCTTTAATGAAAATAACTGTGATATGAACTTTGCTTCCAGCTGCTTTTGGTAGACTAAAGGAAAAGCATAGAAATAAAGATAATAACATGTTATTAATGTTTATTGTTGAAATACATATATATGAGTTGTGCTCCTTCATACATTATGTAATGTCTAAATTACACAAATGTGAGGGACTTTAATAAGTCGGCCACATGGTTTCATCTTTTAATGTAATTTTGCTACATTCTAAATGAAACAGGGAAAATTCACTACTTTCAGCAATTTTAAAAATTGTTTTACATGTGAAAGAAGCTGAAATGTAACATTAAAAATATTATGGGTAGCATTAGGTTAAGATCATTGATCATTTTTTCTTAATGAAATCAGGGTGCATGGAGAATTGAAGCAAAACTGTGATGAAAAATAATACAAACGTCCAACAGAGGAGAAGGAAGGAAGGTTGATTAGCAGTAAATCTGCAATTGAAATATGCTGTCTGTACAAAGCAAATTATTTTCTGTCAATAACTGTTCTTTTTTTCTTTTTTAATTCAAGTTATTCCAAATAGTGTATTTATTGAGCCATAGCGGTGAGTGCTGGATCGATGGCAGAGGTTTAGTCAAGCTCTGGGCAAGAATTGAGGGAGATATCTGTAACTCAAGAAACAAAATGCTGTTTTGAAGCTAATGCTGCATGGATGATGACTACTATAAAATTTTTACTTGATGGACAATTCAGAGTTAGGAGCACTCTATAACAACTCTTGGGAATTTTAAGCATGTCACCTAGTTTTATTATTTAATTATTGGTTTAGTAGATGTCTTTCAAGCAGCAGTGGACCCAGCAAAACACATGCTTCTCACACCACTGGGAGGATTGGGGAAAGGGAGATTAATGGCTTTAATACACATTAATATATTAGTCCATACTTTCTTGCTAATTTATTTTGTAGCTATGAACATTCAGTATCTTCGCAGAAGAGCTGCTGCAAACCAAATGGACTCTGTTGTGACACAGGATCTGGTTTAGAGAATTTACATACCAACTGATGTGGGAGCTTGAATCAGAGAGTGGCCATCAACTCAATGACACCACAAAGGTGCTTTTGTATCTTTTTGTACTGTCCCCCATGCCTGACTGGGAAAAGGGGACTGGATACCGACAGGAAACCGAAACAAGCTTCAACATGTCTCATCTCCATGTTATAAAGACTCTTTTGCTAATCCAAATCCCATACCTTCTTAGATAAAAGTTGCTACTTCTGTATCAAAAGCACACAGGGCAAAATTCAGTATTTGGATTCACATTATAGAATCATAGAATAGTTAGGGTTGGAAAGCACCTTAAGATCATCTAGTTCCAACCCCCCTGCCATGGGCAGGAACACCTCACATTAAACCATGCCACCCAAGGCTCTGTCCAACCCAGCCTTGAACACTGCCAGTGATGGAGCATTCACAACTTCCCTGGGCAACCCATTCCAGTGCCTCACCGCCCTTACATTAAAGAATTTCTTCCTTATATCCAATCTAAACTTCCCCTGTTTAAGTTAGTTCTCTTACTGATTTCAAAGGGAATACAGCCTATGAAAAGTGTACAGAATATTCACAGTACACTGCAGGCCAAAAAAAAAAAAAATAGCTCGCTTAAAACATGAGTTAAAATTTATTGCTTTTACAACCTGTCATGATTTCAGAAATGCAGCTTATCCTATATGTTCCAAATTTCTCATAATTACCAGGCTAATGTGGGAACTAGGATTTTTGTTAAGTCATAATGTAGTTTGCTTCCAATTATTTTCTGAGGCTGCGTCTTTAAACCACCTGATATTACCATTTATCAGGCAATAAACTCAAGGTAGCATAGCTGTTTCAGTGGTGAACAATCAGGGAATGCTGGCTTCAAAATGCAATTCAATCTGAAAAAAAATGAAAAAGCAATGCTGCCTACAAAAAAAATTCTGATTTTAGTGAAGTCAGTCAGAGCCTTTAGATGAGATTTCCTCCTCGTTTCTCTTTTCCTTGAATATAATCAGCTAGAGGAGTTATGTCCCCTTCCACTGGAGTGGTTCTGTGGAAGCTTGATGTCTTAGATCAAAGAAAACCGGAGGTGTAGAATTAGCTAATATTTTAAAAATTAATGTCAGTAGAATTTTTTAATCATTGTAAGAAGTTGTTTCACTTAGACTTTCATAAAAAGTCTTAGATTAGTGTCTTTTCCTTTCTCTGTCACAGTCACACCATCCTTAATTATCAAGAGGCACCAATGCCTTTGTCATTAATCTCCTGCTAAGGTAATTGGAAAATTGGAGGGGGTAGGTTGGGTACATTATGAAATGCTCCAACTCTTTCTCTACCGCCACAAAATAAATTCTGTTCTGCTATAAAATGCCTACAGGTTCATCTTGATGGTGAGGGGGAGGTGGGGGATGCATGCAGGTTTGAAGGTGAAAACAGCACATGAATATATAGAGATATATGAAAACATGCATCAGGAGCCATTGGAAGAAGTCTAAAAGGATGGTGAGTGAAGGGGTTTCAGTGGCTACCAAGGGGCAGAGAGGGCAGTGGAGGGGAAGACTGAGGGAGCCACACAACCCTCAGCTGTCCATGGGAATGGACAGGTAGTACCTTAGGTGTGTTTCACTGGGTTAAAATAACTGCTGAAGTGCTGAGGAAATTAACAGTGGTGTTCCATTTCCCTCTGGTTTGCTCATTTCTTCACAGCTTAGGTACCACCTCCCAGGGCAGCCCAGCCTTGGGACCCTCATACCAAGTCAGAACAGCGTTTCTTCAGTGGCTTAGGAGAGCGACAATGTCTCTGAGACTCAGCATGTGCAAAAGCAAACAAGCAGGAATAATAAAAATGCAATTCCTTTCAGTACAGCCCAGAGCGAGCAGACCTTAGTGCAAGGAAAGGTTCTTCAGTTTGGAAGAAGAGCAGAAAAATTCTAATTACTTTCACTGAGGCACAAGATTTTACAGGGCCTACAAAAGAAGAATGGAAAGAACAAGAAGTTGCCAGAATAGCTGCAAAGAGGGATTGCTCAAAGATGCAACCAAAAAAAATACCTGAACAATAATTAATTAAGCTTCAAAATGTCCCTCTGAGGTAGGTAAGTATTATTAAACAAGAATATACAGAATTAATTAAGGTTTGCAGGGAAAAGAAAGGGCAGAGAAAAAAAAAGAAAAAAGCAAGCTGAACAAATTAATGCTAGCCAAAGGGGTAAGGAGAATAAGACTCCTACAGACAGAATCAAGGAAGAAACATATCGTAGGAAGAAAACATACCCATTAATAATGGAGCCATTATTGGAACTGATTGCCAATGCTTTCTTCATTATTGGAGCTGATTGCCAATGCCTCCCTAAGGGAGGGCAAAGATGCCAGACTCTTCACGAGGAGGAGGAGGTGGGAAAGGCATTATATCTCTGCTTAGCTTATATTTTCCTTGTTGCTGGCATTCTGTCAGGCAATCACCTCTTTTTCAGGTTTCCTTCAGGAAGCGTTTTAGGGAAGACTATAGCGATGCAGGCTCAGGACACCTGTAAGGTACCTCTGGTACTCTATCTCTTAACATGGCAACTCTCCCTTTAGCAGAGATATTGAGTACTTTCAAGGAGGCTTCATGGGTGCTGCCAACTTAGTACTCCTGCTATCACTGCGAAGAGATAAGAGAATCACCAGGCCCACATCTCTTTAAATTCCAAAGGTAATTGATTTTAACAGGGCATGGAAGGTCAAGTACCCCCATTAACAATAAAAATAACTTAAAAGTCAAAAATCTATGTGCAATTTTCTTGGTAAGAGAAAGAGAGACAAAACCTAGTATGTCAGCCACCACCACTTGCTATACAGAAAAAGAGCCTTAGTAGGATGCTGCTAAATAAGTATATTGGGTCTGGTTGGGATGGAGTTCTTTCCCTTCATAGCAGCCCACTGGCGCTTATTTTGGATTTATAACTTAAACAATGTTGATAAAATACTACTGTGGAGCAGGGCTTGCATAGTGTTGGAGTTTTCTCATTTTCCTTCACTGCTCCTCCCACAAGCAGGCTGGGCACAGGCAGGAGCTTGGAACTCTGAGGTCCAAGAAAACATTGGACTGATAATTGTTAAAGATGGTAATCTGACTAATACGGATGAAATAAAAATATAGGCCTTCAATGCTTTTTTTTTTTTTTTTTTCCCAGTCTTTAACAATACTGATAGACCTCAGGCTTCCCAATCCCCTGACTCAGAAGACCATGAGTACAGGAAGAGTGATTTTCCATTTGGGAACACCAAAACTGTAAGAGATCAGGTGTATCAGCTGCATGTTCACGAGTCTAAGGGACTTGGCTGAAGGAGGTAGCAGATGCTATAGCAGGATGCCTCTCGGTCATCTACCAAAAGTATTGGGAGTTTTGGGAGGTCCCTACAGGCTGGAAACTAGCCAATTTACAAAAAGGGTGTGAAGGAAGATCCAGGAAATTACAGACCTTTTAGTTAACCTCAGGTCCTGGAAAAATTATGGAGAAGATCGTACTGGGTGCTCTTGAAAAGCATGCAAAGAATAATGCAATCATCCGGCACAGTCAATGTGGCTTTAAAAAACAAGTCAATAAGGTCACCTGTCCAGGAGATGAGGGGAAGGTGATGAATATAATTTTCTGGATCTTAGTAAGGCTTTTGACACTGTCCCTCAAAGCACCCTTCCGGACAAATTGTTCAACTGTGGGATGACGGGTTCATGGTGCACTGGGAGAAAAAACTGGCTGAAAAGCAGAGCCAGTTTAGGTTTTAGTGAATATACCTATATCTGGCTGGTGACCAGTCCCCCCCAGTTTTCCCCAGGACCAGTTCTGTTCAATATATCAATAAATGGATGCAGGATTTGAACGCACCATGAGCAAGTTTGCTGATGATACCCAACTTGGAGGTGCTGTTTACTCTTTTGAGGAACAGGAGGCTTTGCAGAGGGATCTAGATAGATTGGAGCATGGACTATGATTAATGTGGTGAAATTTAATAAGTTGAAATGCTGAATTCTGCACCTGGGGCTGACTGACACTGGACACAAGTATAAACTTGGAGGGGAGTGGCTGGAGAGCAACAGATCCCTGCAGAGAGGGATCTGGGGGTGGTGGCTGGCAGCAGGCTACATAGGAGTCAGCAGTGTGTGCTCTGGCAGCCAGGAGGGCAAACTGTACCCAGCTGGTCAAAAGATATGATTACTCCACTGTATTCAGTGTTGGTGCAGCTTCACCTTGAGTACTGCATGAAATTCTGGGCCTAACAATTGAAGAAAGATGTTAAAAGTACTTTAATGTGTCCAGAGTAGGGCAACAAAGCTGGTGAAAAGGCTGGAGGGAAAGCCCTTGAGCTTGCCTAGTTTGGAGAAAAGGAGGCTGAGGAACAACCTCATTGCTCCCTACAGCTTCCTGAGTCAATGTGGAGAGGCAGATGCCGAGCTCCTCTCTGCAATCCAGCGACAGGACACATGGGAGGTTTAAACTGGACATTTCTTTACTGACAGGGTGGTCAAATACTGGAACAGATTTCCTAAAGAGGTGGTCAATGCCCCAAGCCTGTCAGTTTAAGAGGCATTTGGACAATGACCTTAATAATATGCTTTAACTTGTGGTCAGCCCTGAATTAGTAAGGCCTAGACAGCCTAGATGAACTAGATGATCCTTGTAGGTCCTTTCCAACTGAAATCTCTTTCCTCTTCTCTTCTCTTCTCTTCTCTTCTCTTCTCTTCTCTTCTCTTCTCTTCTCTTCTTTTTTCTCTCCTCTTCTCTCTCTTCTCTCTCTTCTTTTCTCCTCTTCTCTTCTCTTCTCTTCTCTTCTCTTCTCTTCTCTTCTCTTCTCTTCTCTTCTCTTCTCTTCTCTTCTCTCTCTTTTCTCTTCTTAAAAGTTGTCATAAAGCTGAAAGATTCTTATTAATGTGTTTGCAATTCAAAGTTGTTTGACACACTTGTGCAAACAAATTGCAGCTCATTTTTTTTTCGCAAACAGTTTTCTGCAAATACTCATTTAGGGAATTAATTATTCTCAAATCATGTTTTGATGTTTGTAATCATTCACCTACTTACGCACTCAGATGCCATGATGATAATTAGGAAGATATTGTTTCTTTTCCCCAACTGGATGACCTAACATGAATAGACAGAAGCAGTGCCTCAGCAAATCACTGGGGCTCCTCATTCTCCTAGGGAACATGCAGAGAAAGAGTAAAAAATGGAGATACTCTAAGTAAAGTAGAACTGCAGATTTGTTGGTATTTCGTATTTGTCTGCATTGTTGAATGAAAAAAAAAAAGCTGTAAAATATTCTCATTTCAAGAAAGATTTAAGAGCTGTTTACATTATTTTTTAACTATGCAGTATGCTTTTTCCATTGACGATCTAATTATAATCATGGAATGAATAAATCAGGCTTTGGCTGTATAAAAACAGCTTTCCAAAGGATCCAGGCATCTCTAACATTTGATTGTCTGAAGTCTGGCTAGAGGAAAAATATGGCAAACATTCTTTATTTTTTTCCTTCTTAAACATTAATACCTGTGAGTAAAAAAACCTTGTGAAGATAAATTTTTATAATTGATATCAGAATAGTTGTACTAGTTATTATAACTTGTATTGGCAAATCTTCACAAATTAGGCTTCATCTTTGAATAATCTTAAAAGGCAAATAATTGTTACTTTGTTTGTGATACATACGCTTACAGCACTTTTGACTTTTCGGTAAAGAAGGAAGAAGTTGCTTTTTTGATTTAATAAATATTGTGGTTTTGTTAATTAGAGAAAATGTGAATGCTTCTGCTTTCTGTTACTCAACAACACATTCAGACCCCAAAGAAGATCCAAAGAAGAGAGCACTCCTAACCACTTTAAATCTGCTTACATTTTTACAGCCTCTTTTTAGATGTTAGCTGCTTTTAACATTTTTATTTTACTCTGGTCTGGTATTTTATTTTATAAAATGGATGTATGCATTGCTCATTTTTTATTCTGTTCTTCTACAGCTTTAGATATGAGCTGTAAGTTGTGATTATCCTTCATACAGTGCATTGTACAGCAAGGAGCCACACACTTGAGACCTAGACAGCCAACGGACTTTATTCTCAAAGAATAAAGGCACTTGTACAAGAAACACATGTGGTGCAATTATGATCTTTATTTCAGGAAAGGATGTTTGTAAGATATTCCTATTTTACTATGATTTTGAAAGGTTGAAAGGATGTTCTGCTCAGAAGTAAAGAGGTAAGCATGGATGTATTATCAGAGCTATGACCTATGCTATAAAACCTTTCTTCTTTTTTTTCCTCAGAAAACCCTCAGCTTCAGCATTTGCAAAATTATTACTGAGAATACTCTTCACATTTGGACACTAAATATTTCAAGGAAAAAACAAACACTGGAAAAATATTCTACAGAAGATGCTAATCAGTTTGATCGAGCTGATGCTTCTGTGAAAGAATGCAAATTGCATCCGTACCTTAAAAATATGAAATTAGCAGATTCTCTTTGAAACTTCTAGTTGTAAATGTTGTATACCCTTTGTACAAATCTACATGTGTTTGCTTAATACCTTTATAGTTTCATTCATGATCTCTTAGCTACAGTAAAGTTTAGATTAGATATAAGGAAGAAATTCTTTACTGTAAGGGTGGTGAAGCACTGGAATGGATTGCCTAGGGAAGCTGTGAATGCTCCATCACTGGTGGTGTTCAAGGCCAGGTTGGACATAGCCTTGGGTGACATAGTTTAGTGGAAGGTGACCCTGCCCCTGGCAGGGGGGTTGGAACTAGATGATCTTAAGGTCCTTTCCAGCCCTAACTATTCTATAATTCTAAGGTCCTGTATAGTGGTGCAGCTGACTCTTGACACAAGTCTTTTGAGGAAAAAAGCTTTGTAATAATTGTAGAAATATTCATAATAGTGCAGAAATATTTATGCAGCAATTTTTAAGCTTACTAAGTTCAGATATACAAAATCACTTTTAGAAAGACTGTTAAGAAAAAAAATATTACTTTTTAGTTCCTACAGCTATTCTTTGAGCTTAATTAAGTTAAAAAGAATGTTTTTTAATCCAGCTGACTCATATAGAACAAATGTGTTTCGACATTTAAACCTTATTCTGATTATTATTAAGCTTATGAAACTAAACTTAAAACATAAATATTCTTATGAAACTAAACTTATGTAACAGGAAACAGTCTGATTAAAACAGCTAATAGAGTTAAAACTAACTTTAAAAGTATTCCTGAGGTTTTTCATCTACATGAAAAAGACAGCTGGAGTACACTGTGTATGTGTTTGGCATTCTACATATTCAGAATACTTCAGACAAACCCAGAAAAGTGGTGAGCCAGAGAAAGTGTAAGAGAGAAAGTACCCCTATCAAATCCAGACAAGCCTGAGGGGGCGTATGTATTCTACTTTCTGTGAAATCATAAAGACACACTGTAGGAAGCTCTCTTAATTGCACAAGCAATGCTTTCTGATCCTCGCCTCAACTTTGGGGATTAAGCAGAGTTCCATCTGTTTATTTTTCTGACAAGGAACCAATTGACAACTTAGAAGGAAAAAGAACAGGAGAAGAATCAACTGCCCATTTCAGCAATGCTTCTGCAGTGTGATGATGGCACCAAAATGGTTTCATTGCAAGGAAAATGAAGTTGTGAGTTTTGATATGAAATTTGATGTATTTATTTATTTTTGACAGCTTTAATGGGCTGCAGTTATACTGAAATTTAAGATTTTTATAGTGTCTGTTTACATAGTGTGGTGTTCATTAGGATACGGTAGGGGCTGAAGTTTGGTAACAGGGATATGGTACAGTTTCATTTTGATTTTAGCTTCTGACATACATCTGAATGTCAACTTCAGGATAACTCTGAACTGATCTGATCTGAATTCCTGATTTAAATACTCTCTTTTCTTTCTATTACAGAGTAAACATATATGTAGCTTTCCAAAGGCAAATAATCTTAGCAGAGCAAAAGCCAACATGATCATGTTGGCAGAAATCCACAGGCAGTCTTGTGCAATATTACTACACTGCTCCTCTTCTAAGACAAATAAAATTATGCTAAATTTTGAGCCTCTTTATTACTTTAATCTGCTTTCCTTTTTTCTGTAGCTTTAATCAAATGAGGGAATTCACATCTATGTTTTTAGAATGAGTTTTCTGAAGTATTTTGTGAACTGTGCATTGACATCTCACAGATGTAGTCCATGTACCACAGATCTGGAAGCAAAACAATTCCCGGTTTTCCAAGTGAGCTTACATAAAGCTTACATTTACGTAAAGTGTAGTCTGTAGAGAAAAAAAAAAAAAAGTGAAGAACTATGCCAGGAAGCATGAGCAGTTACTCGTGCTGATCTAAACTGTACCTAGTCATCAATTACATTATTTTTCCCAGTTATAATTGTTTTAGCTGTCTCAGATAAAATAAAACTTCCCCACAGAGATACCCACAGTCTGACACATGACCATGGTTGCCACTACAAAGAAACACCATTTTGTAGTGTAGGTTTATTTTATGTGAGCAGGTTACATATAGTGTCCTTTTTTTCTCTTCTACCTCTCCAGTATCAACATAAAGGGATTTAAATTCAATCAGAACTCTAATTATTACGGATGAGGCACTGTAAAATATATAGAAGTGAGACAAATTAAAGCAAAGGCCCAGGTGATAGTAGGACAAACAAAAGGCAAAGAACAGATTTATAACTTCTCTAAAATACTTAAAAATAAATAGAAAGTAATGTTTCTTGGATTCTCCTATGGTAAAGACATATGATCAACTGGATATTAAGACTATTATAATGAGGAAAAAAAACTGAGCAGACCAAGAGGCTGTTCAGCTGTGAGATGGCAAGAATCTCTGAGCAAGGCACAGAAATTCCTTACCTTGCAGACAGAACTGGGACAGAAAGGTCATGAGCAAGACATCACTCTTCTCACATGTAATCTGTATTGTTTTGCTACTCCACTTCATTTAACCTGTCAATAAATCAATGTATCCTGGATGACTGAAATGGTCCAGGGTGTTACTTGTTATTATTGCCCCTCCACCTCCACCTGCTCATGTAGCACCAGGAAAAAGTGTCGAAGTTCAGCTCTAAGCAGAGCACAATGCTCAAGGACTGAAAAACTCCAGGCACTAAAGCAGGGAGAAAGCTAGAGCCAGTCAATAAGAAACACTGAGGGGGGAAATAACTGATTTTCCATCCATCTTCAGAGCTCACATTCTGAACCAGGAATTAAAGAAAAGCTTTCTCCACTAAAATCCAAACCCTAGAATCCTTTGCAAGAATAAGCACCAGCCATTATTCTCTGACAGCCGGGAGAAAAGACCGTTTTTCTTTCTTTTCTAAGTAAGCTAGAAGTTACTTATGTGAGAGACAGGTTTAATTGCCTTCTTGTCTAAGCATATTCATGCGCTCACATCTTTCCTTCATTTCATGTCTTACCTTCCAAAAAAAAAAATGCTCTAGACAAAAGACTCTGGGATATCCCTCTCCAAAACTAACTTCTATCTGCTCTTGGAAATGGGTGGCTAGTAGTTGGGTCAAAATCATAAGGCAGAGGGCAAATAGGAAGACCTGTACTGTGGACTCCCCTTCCATTTGTTTAACTAGATTCACACCATCTCAAAACCTGTCTATGTCTGTGACAGGTATGTCTGTTTTCGAGTCTAAACCACATTGAATTCACGTCTGAAAGTCCGGTTTTTTGGAAACATGAGTCTGGTGAGGACTATCTCTTCCAAAGCCTTTGGAGAGCACCCAGAATAAGCATCTCTGCATTTCATATTACACTGCATGGAAGGGAGCAGTCAGGAGCCGTGTGCTGAGCAGGAATATCTCTGTTCACATGAAAGTCATTCAAGCAAACGGTTGCTGCTGTTCTATTATTCACAAGTATTGAGATAAACTGGTGTCTGGCCAATGGTGTGAAAATAACTGTAGTCTTACGTGTTCTGTCTCATATAGAAAAAATATACATATACCAACTGAATTTATTTGAGTGCATTGGTCTCCATTTTTAGTCATTGCTATCACCATTTCATGACAGTCATATGTCACAAATAATTTAGTAGATGTGTATGTGTTCTCTCAGCCCTAACTGTAAAGGACACATTAAGATCTTTGTAATAGCCTATGTGCCACAATTTTTGGGAACAAATCTATCCCTATGCCATATTACATTAAACAGTGTTCAATTGATAATGTTATATAATTGGTCATACCAGCTCACATAATAAGTTACTACAACTGTTATAGCAGAAATGGAGATAGAAAGGAGCCTTACCTGACTTAAAGACATATTTTGGTTCCAGACAAAATGGATAACTCCTAACTTGGGCCCCAGAAGTATAGATTTGTTCTTATAAGCTGTCACATCTGCGATCATTAAGAAAAGATGGACGGTTTCCTTAAAGCACTGCCCTAATTTAGAAAACTTGAAATTGGGGAAAAGAAATTTTTAGAAATAACTCTGTGTAAAACACCTACCCAGTGAAACTTTTAAAGATTTTTAAAATGCTCAATCTACACAACAGGACAGAAAAGAGAAACCATACACAAACAAATAAAGAAATTGCACAGAGAGTTGTCAGTAAAAGTTGCAAGATGCTGATTCAGAGATTTGAACTTGCTTCTTGCATGTGGGAGACAAAGTCCCTTCAAAGCTACTGTGAGAAAGCACCTAATTCTGTAGGTTTTGAAGCTAAGAAAGATTTTCTGTCAAAGTTCAGCTGAAACATTTATATATCCATTAAAAAAAAATAAAAATGGCTGTGTCACTCACCACTTCCTAAAATAAAAAATGGCCTCATACATGTTGAGGCTAAATCCCTGAGCACCGTAGAAAACCATTATTTACTACTCAGATGCAAAAAGCATATAAGAGTCCCAATGGTTTATCCTTAGGAAGAACACAGTATCAACAGAGAAGAATATGTTATGTTATATTATGTTATACACCACTGCTGTCTTCTTTTTCTCAGGAAAGTCCCATAAAGAAATGCAAAAGTTACTAAGACTAGTAGGATAATGGAATTAGTAAGGAAATTGTGGACAACTTTCACTAACATTTTTTAATCTCCTTTCAGTGTTTAGCTTGCAGGCTTACAGAGCATTAGTGAAATCTGATTAACCCTTCTCTTCTATATACTCAGGGGAGATTGAGGATTTGCAGTGGAGTGCAACAGCATATATTCTGGAACCTTGAAGAGGTCAGGAATGTTCTGAAAAGAACTAGTGGGCCAAGATAAACGAAATGAGAAATAGACGACAGCAAATTCTAGACTTGTGTCATGTATTGGAGAGATACCAATTTGACAGGTGGATCACTCAGTGGACAAAGAACTGGCTGGACGGCTGCATTCAAAGAGTTGTCAATGACTCAGTGTCCAGATGGAGACCAGTAACCAGTGGTGTCCCTCAGGAATTGGTGTTGGGACCGGTCTTGTTCAACATCTTTGTTGGTGACATGGACAGTGGGATTGAGTGCGCCCTCAGCAAGTTTGCCAATGACACCAAGCTGTGTGGTTTGGTTGATATGCTGGAGGGAAGGAATACCATCCAGAGGGACCTTGACATGCTTGTGAGGTGGGCTGATGCCAACCTGATGAAGTTTAACCATGACAAGTGCAAGGTTCTACACCTGGGTCAGAGTAATCCCAGACACACATACAGGCTGGACAGTTAAGAGATTCAGAGCAGCCCTGCGCAGAAGGACATGGGGGTGTTGGTCGATGAAAAAATGAATATGAGATGGCTTCAGTGTGCGCTTGCAGCCCAGAAAGCCAACCGCATCCTGGGCTGCATCAAGAGGAGCGTGACCAGCTGGTCGAGGGAGGTGATCCTGCCCCTCTACTCTCCTCTCCTGAGACCTCACTTGGAGTATTGTGTACAGTTCTGGTGTCCTCAACATAAGAACTACATGGAATTGTTGGAACAAATCCAGAGGAGGGCCACGAGGATGATCAGGGGACTGGAGCTAACAGGCTGAGAAAGTTGGGGCTGTTCAGCCTGGAGAAGGGAAGACTGCATGGAGACCTCCTAGCATCCTTCCAGTATCTGAAAGGGTGCTATAAGGATGCTAGGGAAGGGCTCTTCATGAGGGACTGTAGTGATAGGACGAGGGGTGATGGCTTAAAACTTAAACAGGGGAAGTTTAGATTGGACATAAGGAGCAAGTTCTTTAATGTAAGTGTGGTGAGGCACTGGAATGGGTTGCCCAGGGAAGTTGTGAATGCTCCATCGCTGGCAGTGTTCAAGGCCGGGTTGGACAGAGCCTTGGGTGACATGGTTTAGTGGGAGGTATCCCTGTCCATGGCAGGGGGGGTGGAACTAGATGATCTTAAGGTCCTTTCCAACCCTAACTATTCTATGTTCCTATGATTCTATAAGTTTGTGCTACAGTGCACACCGGTTTTCCTTTTATTTCAAATCCAAAGTTGATTTTCCCCAGATTTTCTGTGAAAATATCTAGGCATAATATACTGAGGTTTATTACACATTTCTGCTTCTGTTTAGCTAAATAATGATAATTCAGAAAGTGTACAGAAACTTTTCAGAAATACTGTGTTTCCTGTAATGGCTACAATAGAAGAACGGTATCCAGAAGGAGAGGTTAATCCTGAGATACTGGTGCATATCAGCCTGTAGACCAAAACCAAAACAGTAAATAAAGCCAAAGGTGAATAATTTTTCTTGTCATTTTGATTTTTTTGAAGGCTGCTCACAGCCGCGTTTGGCAACTCTTGCTTAACCTCAACAACCATAGCAAGGCTACTCTGAGACAGTAACCTGTGTGAAAGTAGTAGGATATAAATCTGTACTCAATTTGGTTTTGAGATTTCTATTTTTTGAAGAAAGAAAACTACTTTGTGTTATCTTTTTCTTGTGGGTCTTCCAGGAAAAAAAATCTGGAGAACCCTCAATAGTGTTAAATTGTGTTAGAAAGAGTCTGAATTGCCAGATGGACTACTTTATCATGGTGGTATCTGTCTTCTGTAATAAAGAAAATAACAGCATTCATGTAGACTCATTATTTTCTGAAAAGTGTGCACTGTGGCACAAAATGAAGAAAAGGGGCATGTCTAGCTGAGAAAGAGAGGCTCATGTTTTCCCTGCATTCTCACTCTTGTTCTTCCTGTAATGCCTACTCTAAGAAAGGGTATTCTTTTACCTATTCCTGTCTTCACTTCTAGGTGTTCAATATTTAGTGACAATATAATGAACATCATACGTTACTGACTGCAGCCGGGTATGGTGCTGGAAAGCTCATCTGAGGTTTGTTCCCTGAGGACTTTGACTGACCACTATCGTAGCACTAATGAATGGTAGCATATTTTTGTGATTGGGATTTATGTTCTTGTGGGGCTGATCTAAGAACAGCAAACTCATTTTTAACAAGTGACCTAACCTACATTTGAATTCAGTCCAGAAAATGAAAAACCGGTGTTAAATTGCACTAGATTTTGCTCTATAAGGCAGGTTATCATAGACTGATTAGTGACCAAAATCTAATTAGTCTGTTTAGTGAGCCTAGCATGTTCCATTGTGTTTGCTAAGTCAAGAAATTATATCGCAGGAATTATGCACTCCTGTAGTATGCCTTATGAACACAGTACTACTGTAGTTTGGGTAACCATTCTCACTAGACTTTACTTAATAGACCTTATATTTTATGTTTTCAATGAACAACTCATACAGGGTTGAGCCAAGGGCTTAATCACTCTTAATACAATAAAGCAGCACTTTAAAATATTATTAACCTCATCTGTCTAGATTTGGAACTAATAGACCATTGTGTGTGTATTGTCTTTATCCCTGCCAGTTATGTACATATTTATTAATCCACTCTTCCAGAGGAAAAATTTCTAAAGGAAAACCAACAGTAACCTTCAAGTGAACGGGCACAGGTTAGAAGGGCACTAATTAAATGTCAGACTTGACAGATTAAAATTATGAAATTTAAAATCACCGTGGAGCTCTTTGTCATTGTCAAATTAGGAGTCAGTGTGATGAGGAGCACGGAAGTGAATGGTTTAATGGATTGAATGGGAATGTGGCTTAGCAGCAGCCTTTTCTTGAATTCAGATCAGCCTGTAGTTCAGATCAAAGGCTGCTAGTTCAATTTCACATTCAAAAAGAGTTGTAGCTTTACCTGCATCAGTAATAGGTGCCCATATATGTATGTAGGTTTAAAAAAATTAAATAAAATATGAAGATAAATATGTTTCACAGGAAATAATTTTTGCACAGGTGATTTACGCATTTAGATTAGAGTAGTAATATCATTATTTCTATTATTTGGCTATGTGGTATTTAATGAGATTTTAAATTCAAAGTGTTCATACACTGCTCATAATTTGGTTTTGGAAACAATTTTTCTGCTTAGCAAAGTGGAAGACAGGTAATATTTAGTGCTGAATAGGTTGCATTAAAGGAAACAAGACTAAACTCGAGTGGGCCACATCCTGATATACATTTTGAAGAATACTGCTGATTTCAACAGCGTTTACACCCATACACATGAATGGTATTGAACAGAATAGAAAATGGGATAAATATTTAGTTTGTTTTATGAGGAAATGCATTTACATGACTGATACTGTTAAAAATTTCATTTGCATGCACATGTGTATACACACAGGTGTACATGCCTAAGTACTTATATATATAAAAAGTGAATGTAATGTCTTTCAGACATCAGCTGTAGACAATCTAATGATATGACTCCTGTAAACTAGGTCTGTAAAGCATGAAATGAAAATATTTCCATTTCTTAATTCATTGCTTACGTTTGCAAAATTTTCTTAAATCAGAAAATTCTTACATTGCCATTCTGAAAACTTAGAATAAAGTATCTCTTCATTCAATCATAGTTTTGAATGATAGAGAAGATACTGTACAATGGTGACTGAAATCAATAGGCTCACATTTTAAACAGGATTTGGTCGTTATTTAAACCAGTGGGAAATTTTTAAACCATTGGGAATCTTTCTGTTGAATTTAAAAGATGCTGGATCAAAGCTGAATTCTTTAATCAATATATCGAAATTTACATGACAAAAAGCATCAATAAAAACATCAAGCCATTAATCACATTCAGAATGTTTGGGGTTTTCTTGAAACAAGTGATACGTTATGACAAAATTATGCTAGGTAACTCTTGTCCCATGCTCTAGTTTCATTCAGGCACTACTTTAGACTTTTGACAGAACTGGCATCTTCAATTCAAACACTGATTTGGAGTGAGATGTCTTTAGTATGTAGTAAACCCCACAATTAAGGCACCTACCTCTCACCTCAATGTGTATGTGCATTGAAGAGGAAAAAAATACTGAATGTGAGTGTACAGTAGCATTTCTGGGGAATACTGCTCAGTATCTTCATGTGAGATGACTCAAATCAGTAATCTGTCACAATCAGTGACACCCCAGGCAGACACAGAAGTCCTTCAGCTATCATTTTGAGAAAATTTCCATAATTCCCAAGCTTTAGCCAGGTTTCTAACCTATCCTAAGGTCAAAGAGCTGAGAGGGACCACCTCACAAACTTTCAATAATTTTTAAAAAGAGAGGACTGTAGATGACTTACACAACATCAAGAAGTGATTTCTTCACAAAAAAGAGGCATTGACTAGTGCCATCAACAACAAAAAGAGATTCCCCTATGTATTTCACCTGTGGCAGTGACTTTACTCAAAAGATGCTCCGGAAAAAAAGTCCCTTTACCTCTACTACCTCACAAAACATCAGAGGACTAAAATCACTGCAGAAAAAAGTGCATGTACCATCTTTTCCCCATCCTGAATTTACAGAAGCCACATGAACCAAACAAACTGATTTCTAACTACAATGCCCAGAAAAGGGGTAAAAAATAATTTAGGCTAATCTGAATCTGGAAACCTGCTATTGGATTTTGTGGATGATACGATAGAGTCCAAAACTAGTGCTATGATTTAATACTAAAAGGAACTATAAACCAAACTCCCCAAAACAAAACAAAATTAAATGTGATGAAACTAAACCAGAATTTCTGTGGAGGACCTGGTAGATTTCCCTATAGGACTTCTACCATTGACCCTTAAATTACACATATTTCAGTCACAGTCATTTGCAAAGGTGCTAGGTGAGGAAAAGCCACTAAGCATAGGCACCTAAGTAGAACACTTTCAAAGCAAGAGATAAACAACTGCCATAAAACCATATTCAAGTGCTTTTTCTCACAAATGAAAAAAACCATAGGAGTTTTATGTAAGTATTCTAGTCTCTATAACTGAGTTAACCCATATGAACAGTCTTTTCCTGGAGATATCACAGGATATTGAATTTATTCTATAAAACATTAGTCAGCATAGAATCATAGAATCATAGAATAGTTACGGTTGCAAAGGACCTTAAGATCATCTAGTTCCCACCCCCCTGCCATGGGCAGGGACACCTCCCACTAAACCATGCCACTCAAGGCTCTGTCCACCCTGGCCTTGAACACTGCCAGGGATGGAGCACTCACAACTTTCCTGGGCAACCCATTCCAGTGCCTCATCACCCTTACAATAAAGAATTTCTTCCTCATATCCAATCTAAACTTCTCCTGTTTAAGTCTGAAGCTGTTACACCTTGTCCGTTCTTGGCATAAGTGCAAGTATGGCATGAATGAAAGAACAAAGAAGAAAGCATAAACCTGAGAAGTCATTTAGTTCTCTCATGGAATCTACTAATTTCTCTCAGTAAACTAGCAAATACTTGGGGTTCTGGATAAGTAAATAGTGATTGTCATTACTGACCATTAATTACTCAGCAGCCACTGAATATCTACACTTTAAATTTCAGTGAGAATTTCTTCTTTTGTAAGACATGGTTTCAAGTTTTGCAAAGAAAGAAGATATTTCCACATTTAAATATATTTATATCCACGTGAAGTTAATAAAAAATACTAATCATTCTAAAGAGGTTATGATGCCAAATAAGTGACATTTATTAAAGACCTTTTCCTCATTTCTCTGTTTTATGAACACTTCCTAAATTATTTTGAAAATGCCTCTTGAATTCAAAACTTCTATTTGCCAGTCATGCATTATTTATTCCTTCCGAAATATCACAGTGACATACATTTCCAGTACATCATCTTATCAAGGGGTTCAAGTGACTTAGAAGACTGTACTGGGTTCAGCAGTAGTAGTCATTTTTCTCCTTCTTAGTAGCTGGTGCAGTGCTGTGTTTTTGACTTTCGGCCTGGGAACAGTGCTGATAACACTGATGGTTTCAGTTGTTGCTCAGTAACGTTTACTGTGACCAAGGACTTTCTGAGCCTCATGCTCTGCCAGGGAGGAGGGGAAGCCGGGAGGAAGAAGAGACAGGACACCTGACCCAAACTGACCAAAGAGGTATTCCATACCACAGCACATCATGCCCACTATATAAACTGGGGGCAGTTACCCAGAAGTGTTAGAACACTGCTCGGGACAGGCTGAGTATCGGTTGGCGGGTGGTGAGCGGTTGTATTCTCTTCCCTTGTTATTTCCCTTCTCGTTATTATTACTGGTGATAGCAGTAGTGGTTTGTGTTATACCTTAGTTACTGGAGTGTTCTTATCTCAACCCGTGGGAGTTACATTCTTTCAATTCGCCTCCCTAACCCTCCGGGAGAGGGGGGGAGGAAGAGCGGGGAGTAAGAGAGCGTCTGCGTGGTTCTGAATTACTGGCTGGGCTTAAGCCATGACAAAGACAAAACCTTTAGAGCTGGTGAGCATTTGCCTTATTTTAAAGGGGAATGAAATATCCCTCCTTGAGAAATCCATCTCTTTGGTAAAGACATGTGAGGTGTCTCCCGTTAATAGACCTCACTAGGGAACTCAGAGAAGATGCAGGTGCCCTGGGCCAGCACAGGAGACATCTACACAGTGACTGCTCCTGTGAGACAGTACAGAAAATTGCCTCTTTTTCTAGAGCTCCCCCTGAACAGATCAGGCCTTTACATGGCCCCTTACTCAGACCTGCAGTCAAAGATGTGCAAGTTTGCTTGGAGTGTGTGTCAGAACAGGTTAAGCTGCTGCTCTGGGCTGTGCAGGTCCATCCAGTTAGATCAGCCTAAGGCCACTGCTGCTGTGTACCATGTTCTGCACTTTAGTTTTTAAAATATTTAAAATTCTATGAAGCATTAAACTTCCTTTTTCTTTAAGGATTTCATCCTCACTCCCCAGATTCCCACATTGGAATTCCTTTTCTTTGTTACCAGTCTTCAAGTTTAGGGGTGAAAGAATGAACACTGCTCTTTGTTTTGGGTTTGCTTGGTCAATTGAGAGTTGCATGGAGTTATCTCTCCATATGGACATCATCTGTAATACTGCCTGATGTGACTCTGGAAGCAGCACAGACTTCTGAAATAACTCCAAATGATAGACCACCAGGTTATTAACTCAATCAAAGTGTTTCGGGTTGTTAGAAGGAGAAAAAGGATATAAAAGAAGCATTCAATATGCAAAAATAAACCAAATAAAGGTGGGGGGATCTATAGAAAATTGGCTGCAAAAACGTACATGTCCATCACCTGTGACTGCGACACAAGTTTCTTGTGGTGGATGGTGAAGGATGATGCAGAAAGATATATTCTGGTGAACAGCACAGTGAATTGATTCTGGGCTCCTACAGAGTTGTGACACAAATGTCACAACAAATTAGCTGGCTCTAAAGGACAATGGCTGACTGAAGTTTTTCCTACAGCTGAGATATTCACTACATTTCTATTTCTTTCTTGCTCAGAGTCTCTGGTATCTAACAGGATCTGAGCTTTTCCCTCAGTAAACTCTCTAGGTGGCCTGATGCCAACCTGATGAAGTTAAACCACGGCAAGTACAAGGTCCTATGCCTGGGTGGGAGCAATCCCAGACACACATACAGGTTGGGCAGAGAAGGGATTCAGAGCAGCCCTGCACAGAAGGACATGGGGGCGTTGGTCAATGAAAAAATGAACATGAGCCGGCTTCAGTGTGCGCGTGCAGCCCAGAAAGCCAACTGTATCCTGGGCTGCATCAAAAGGAGCGTGACCAGCAGGTTGAGGGAGGTGATCCTGCCCCTCTACTCTGCTCTCCTGAGACCTCTCTTGGAGTATTGTGTCCAGTTCTGGTGTCCTCAACATAAAAAGGACATGGAACTGTTAGAACAAGTCCAGAGGAGGGCCACGAGGATGATCAGGGGTCTGGAGCACCTCCCGTATGAAGACAGGCTGAGAAAGTTGGGGCTGTTCAGCCTGGAGAAGAGAAGGCTGCTTGGAGACCTCGTAGCAGCCTTCCAGCATCTGAAAAGGGCCTATCAGAATGCTGGGAAAGGACTCTTCATGAGGGACTGTAGTGAGAGGACAAGGGGTAACAGGTTCAAACTTAAAGAGGGGAAGTTTAGATTGGATATGAGGAAGAAATTCTTTACTGTAAGGGTGGTGAGGCGCTGGAATGGGTTGCCCAGGGAAGTTGTGAATGCTCCATCACTGGTGGTGTTCAAGGCCGGGTTGGACAGAGCCATGGGTGATATGGTTTAGTGGGAGGTGTCCCTGCCCCTGGCAGGGGGGTTGGAACTAGATGATCTTAAGGTCCTTTCCAACCCTAACTATTCTATGATTCTATGATTTCTTTTCTGTATATACCTATTTTATTCAAACTCACAGGAAATAAATATCTCCAAGATCTTCTCACTTCTTCCAGCTATGGCTGAAATTGGCTGGGTCTTCCAAAATTATGAAGAAGACACCCATAGAATGAGAAAGGGGCATAAACACGTTAACTGCATAAACTGCTGTATGAAGGAAACCAAACTTCACAATCATTACCATCTATCCATTCTGGATAGATGGTTTTCTGTCCCAGTGGACAGAGAATAACATTCAAGGAATTTGTTTGTCATGCAAAATTATCCTTTACAGACATACTTATATGCAGTGCAGAACCAGATTTGTTCAATGGCTCTACCAGCAACACTGATCAAACATAGCGAAGCATTTAGCCTTTTTAGAATGCAGCAAGTGAATCCTGCCACATACATTTGGCAGCTGTCACTAGATTCAACCTACATAAAGAATAACAGACAACTTGGCCCAGGGAATTGCTGGTGGGATATAAAACTTTTGCCTTTAGGTGACCTGAGCAAAGCAGGTCTAAAGTTTACTTTCTTTTTGGCTCAAAAAGGAAGACAATCTGTAGCGCATGTGCTGGCATGGAGGGCTGCTGGCTATGCCGACATTCAAGTTGTGTAAACAAGTGAGCAGTAAAAACAAGTGAGCCAGGAGGAGTTTTACAGCAAATTTACCTTGCACTTCAATGGAACAGTGGGGATCTGCAAGTAGATGCTTTCTCTTCCTGAGAGCTATCAGGGAGATTGAGAGGTAGCTAGTACGTGATCTGGTGTCTCTCAAACATATGAACCTTTTGGAAGGAAAATTGTAGGATCAAGTAAGTGGTACTCTCACAGGTGGTGGTAGTCCCATGGAAGTCAGTGGCACTAATTGCATGAATGAGAGTTCACTAATTGAGCCCAAAAGTTTCAAAAGTTCCGTTCAGGATTGAGGTGTGCTGGTGGCTACACATTTCTGTCCATCCTGAAGATGGTCAGCACTTCCAGCAAGCTACCTGCTCTCTCTGGTTCACTGTAGGCAAGGTCAGACTGACTAGCTTAAATGACATAACTGTCTGTTCAAGTGAACCCAACCTGCAGCAAAATGGGAATGTTCATATGAATTCCTCTTTGGCAGAAGTCAGGAGCTGTTCCACAGAAAAAGTTACAAGGGTGGCTGTACAAATAGTAACATCCAGCATTGCTAGAACCAAAAGAAGATGCCTACCTGAATAAAAACATAAGGCCAGAAAGGAAGCACCTGGGTCACTCAGAGTGTCCCCTGAGATCTCAGGCACTGCATTGCATGATTTCTCACGTATATGTATTGAGCTCTCCCTACTCCCAACAAAAGGCTGTTCCTGAAATTGAATGTTTCATGATAATGTGTGTAAGTGCTGAACAATCAGACACTAAAAATGTTCATTTAAGAGTCTGTATTAGATGATGATGATGAAGAGGTCAAGTAAGATTTGTTATTGTGATTTTAAACTGTCATTCCGATGGTTTCTGATATAGGACAGAAGTGATTGAATAGGAATTCATCCATAACTTTAAAATAATTACTCTATGTTACAAAAATTTAGCAGCAGATTGCTGTAAACCTTTAAAGATCAAAGAGGTAAAGATAAGGCTGAAAAAAACAATCTGTAAACTTGCAATCGTATATTCTGAAGGAGCCATATATCACTACAGAAAGAGACATTGCTCACTAAGATGGGCAAATTAATCAGACAGCATTAATTGCAGCACTGTAGTTGTTAATGCAGTTTAATCTGTATAACCATATTTCTGGTTATGGGACACATTACCTTAGAAGCTAATTTGCTAGTACTGATTTTAGTGAAGAGTGCATACTAAACCACAAACGAGGTGGATCAGGTCCCCACCAAAAGTTAGCTAGGTCTGAGAAAATTTTTTACACCAGCAAAGGAAGTCGAGCTAGCTTAATTGTCTTACAAAGTTTAAAACACAAAATAGCATTTTGCAAACAGTGCCAAATAACCTTGGAGATTAAAACCTGATAAAAGTCAACTGGAATCTATGTGTTGGTCTTTTTTTTTTCTTTTTTTTTTTTTGACAGAAGTGTATGAAAAAGTGCAGGAATTAATACCTTACCAACATTTGCATCAGAAATTCAAGCATTTTTTTAAATGCCATTCCATTGTGAATGAGATGCAATACCTCAAATGTGAGGAAAAGAATACAAAAATGTTATATCAAAATGACTCAGTAGTACCAGATGTGTTTGTGCAGGCCATCCTCTGGGTCTCACATCATACACTGAAAATAAGAACCACTGTTTACACCTATCATTCTCATAAATTAAGAATTGACAGTTCATCTGCAAAATTAAATGCAATTCCAGCCCAGATCCCAGAGTCGAAGTGTACCAAGAAAACCCCAAGTAGTCAGACTTACTACAGCCTGATAAATCATGCTGGCTAAATAATGGTTGTAAGAAATCATATATTAATTTTATCCATCTATTCATCTCCTCCACGTATAAATAAAGCATGCTGTCTATCTAAAAAGATCTTTGTAGTCTATTAATTTCCAGAGGATCTAAAAAAATTATAAAAAAGGTAACTATCAAATTACACTCTCTGTGCTAATGTACTCTCTTAACAACATTATAAAACACTGTAAAAATCCACAAAACCGTGTGAAAGGATTTGTTCTGACTTCTTTGATGGGATGTTTGGCCACTGTTTTCAGTGAAAGCAAGCCAGGACATTATTTTATTTTGAGTCTAATGCTTGTAATTAATTACTGGGGTGTTTTATTCCTACCTTAATCTAACTGTATGATAAAAATTTGCGGCTTCATTAATAAAAAATAGAAACACAGATGATACAGGATTCATCTCATCCTGGATCTGTCAATTTAGACATCTGAAATTTAGATGATTACTGCAAACTAGTCATCCAAGTTCCAGCTATAATGAATGAAAAAAGCAGATCTTCCAAAGATGGTGCTTGCCACCTATTTCAAAAGGGATGGATTGTTCCCACCTCCAGGTGCCTCCTTCAGATCTCACGAGTAATGCAATCATGCATGCTGGTAATTGTTACCTCCTTGGGAAATCACAATGAGCTAGTATGAGATGACTTGCCTTGTGAACAAGCAGCCAATGAGTGAGAAGGGAATGACGGCACACCAGCCCCCATCAGGTGCTGCTCAGGTGAGCAAGCTGGTCATCGTGTAGCAGAGAGAGAGACTGAGCATGGGAAGAGCCACATGTCTATGCTCCAGGTACTCCCAGGGTGTTCCTGGGGTAAGTGTGAGTTTTACCTGAGTGAGGAATAGGTCTGCAAAAGTAGTAACTGTATAGCCTCAGACTACAGACACTGAAATTTAAGTGTCCACCTACAGTTCACTGCATGTGTGCTCCTTTTATGGAACAAATGGAGCTCTAGGCCTAGTTCTAGCTGCCCAGTGATAAGTAGGTAAATTAGTACCAGCTGAACCCTCCTGGACTATCAAGATAGACGTAACAGATATAAAACAGGAACATGTGATAGTTATGCCCTTCTTGACCAGCCAGGAGAGGTCAGATGGGGTAAGCTAGGGTATTCCACCTGCCACTGGAAACTCATTTGTGGGCAGCTGAAGCAAAAGCCAAAGCTTCATTAGTTAGAATAGACACTAAGGCGCCTGTTTCCCATGTAGACACCAATGTGTAAAGACACATCTTCATCTGTGCCCTGAATCTCATTCTAAGGGCCCAAAGTCCACCAGTCATCTAATATAACCTCAGGCAGCTCAAACAGCCCTGGACACCCATGTGTGGGCAGCTGAACAGAGCCTGCTGTGTCTGGTTGCAGAGATCCTCTCCCAAGGTGTATTGCTAAAATATGAGCCACATTTCTGGAACTAAGGTTATAAACAGCATAACATTCTGGTTTGAGATACTTGTATTGCCAGCACTTTGCAAAATGTAATTACATCATATCCATCTGCTTTAGCACAGAATCAAGGGACCACTACTGTGCTGTGAAGGACAGACTTACATCTTTAATCGTTCTGTGATGTTGGAGTTAAGTGACCTGTCTTCTAATCAAGGATGCAATGATACCACATTTCACGCATAAAATCCAAGTGTACAAATTCATTCAACTGGCTTTAATTTGAAATATGAGCATTAGCAGCTGTAAAATTTGTGACACACTGATCATGTTTATGATGTCTGTTGGTATTGGCAATATTTTCTCTCTTCATCACCTGCACTTAAATCTTCCTTGCCTTTGGATGCTGTGCATGTGCAATGTGTAATAAAGAAAGTGAATTACCTCTCACCCCTGCAGAAGGTGATCCTCCCGAATCAGCATGGTGGCTATTGGCAGGCAGTATGCATCATTTGCATTATGGCTGCCTGCACCCTGCTTGACCTATATATGAATACTGCAATTCACCTAATCCTTATTGCTTGGCCAAACAACTCTAATATAAAAAAGTATGATAATTGCTGCTGCTACTACCTGTCACAGGTGTCGCATCATACCGCAGTATTCATCAGAGCTTGTGCAAAATGGTGTTCAACTGGCCAGAAAATTAAAGAGTTAATAAACTCAGACCCATTATTTTTCACTAACTGAACGTGTGGGGAATAAAGGAGAGGTTTTTCTTTTGGCAATGAATTAGTTCCCACCCTCTTTTTGTTTGTGATTACAGTCATGGTTCAAAGCCCTCTACAAAAACAAGGTCCCACTTTATTATAGGACAGTCAGGTTCAGCGCACAGCTTGCAATAAAAAAATTAGCAAACCAGAAGCTGCAATTCTGTAGAAACACTCAAAAACGAAGAGGATTTAAAGTGACAAGATCCAATTAAATTTAATTACCCAAGCTGTATTTTCATTTTAACTGACACTTTTTATTAAGGAGCCACATGCACTAAAGCTAGAAACCTGGGCCAAATTGCATCCCAGTAATACAGTTATCTTATGCAAAATTCTGAGTATCTAATTTTCTAAAATTAAATTAGAGACATGGGGTTTGTAAAAGGTTCTCTTTGTCTGATACTATAAGATGCTGTTTGCAATGTACCTACACTACTGTATATCTATGCAACAGTAACACCTGATGTACTTAATAAAACTTATTATTGGGAAAGAATCTTAGCACACCATCATTTTTTAATATGGAAGTATTCAGTAAAAGTCAGGAAGACTCAACTACCGCAAATCTACAGCTCTTGAAAACTAAAACATGAAGTCATAACATGAGAAATTTATTTATAAATCTTTTAATCATAGGCTTAACCAGGCACATAAAGCTGGACCAAATGATTATTTTAAGGTCACTTTATTTGTCCCCATGGCAGCAAAGAGAGGCTGCAGAGAACAGCCCTCTCTTTGGAGCTCTTTTCATGTTTTTGGTTTTAAACAATATATAGATAAAAATTCAAAACAAAAAAAATGGAAAGGCAGCAGACAAATGGCTAAACAACGAATAAGAAAACAGGGGAGGAGACACATTTGTTTAATCTAGCTCAAGCCAGTGGGAATAACCTAGCACCCATGAGGCTTTAAGAAACACCTGAGGTTGCCTTCCTGAGGGCTAAGTAGGATGTGTCAATGTCTTTGGTGGCTGGGAGTGAGGCTATCTCCAGTGCCAGCAACTTATCACCCACACTGTGCAGGAGGAAACATAAGTGTACACTGTTCCCCCTCCTTGGCATGACAATCATTCCCCCATGAGTATGGCAATGGCCCTGCTCAACACCCCCAGAGTACCTGCATTGCTGTGCTCCCCTCCAGCCATCCCATACAGCCCCTCCGGTTGGTGGGGACTCTCATGGATGGCCTAAACTGCTGACAGCAGCAAGTGGCTGAAGCAGTGTCCAAGGGGAAGTGAACACCAGGACCAACCCACAAGATTCATTTTTAGCCCTAGAGGAGAGGAGAAATGCCAGGAGACCAGGCTTCAGAGCGAAAGTTCTTCCTCATGTGAAATGTCTCCCTTACAAGTATGCACAACAGCATTATCAAAACTATCATTGCAAACTGCATTTGTGAAAGTGAGACTGACTTTGTTTCTGTCAGGCTAAACATCTCAGGTTTCTCATCAGAAGAGGTCTGTGGCTACAGAGACTCTATTTTGCTATGGAAGAAGGGAGAGGAAAAAACCGGGATAGAGTCCCAGTCTCTTTTATTTGTAAAGTGTGAGAATAAAGGATGCAATTACTTTGTGGGAATGAATTCAGAGCCAAAATATTATCTGTAAAGCATTTTGAGAGTGGAATGAGATACAGCCACAGTCAGATGGTTCTCCATGAAAAGTTTCAATATCAGTCACTTTTGTAAATTTTTTGTCTTTATTTCCTGTGAAAATAGTGAAGAGTGTGTGTATTAATACCTACCAGAACAAACAAGGTGATGGACCTTTGCAGCAAATCTGGAGGAGGGCCAGAAAGATGATAGGTGGCTGGGGTACCTCACCTGTGAAGACAGGCTGAGAGAGCTGGGCTTGTTCAGCCTGAAGAAGAGAACGCTATGGGGAGAGCTTAGAACAGTCTTCCAGTACCTAAAGGGAACCTATAGAAAAGCTGGAGAGGGACTTTTTACTAGGGTGTGTAGTGATAGGACAAGGGGGAATGGCTTTACAGTGAAGGAGGGCAGATTTAGATTAGTTATTAAGAAGTTCTTTACTACGAAGGTGGTGAGGCACTGGCACAGGCTGCCCAGAGAAGGAACCCCTGGGAGTGTTCAATGCCAGGCTGGAAGGGACTTGGAGCAACCTGGTCTAGAGGAAGGTGTCCCTGCTCATGGCAGTGGGGTTGCAACTGTATGATGTTTAAGGTCCCTTCCAACCCAAATCATTATATGATTCTATGATTCTGTGAATACCTTAGCATATTTTCCTACTGACATTAGGCCATAAAAGTACAGCTACCACAAGGATTATTTACTTAACAAACTTCTATTTAAAAACACATTAAAAAATTAAAAAAAAAGTCATACACCTTCCCCTCAAAACTGAATAGCTTCTTTGAGGCACTGCCATATGAGTGCATTTCAGGGATTAGACTGTAAATGCTTCATACCATCACTTTTATCTGGGAGGCTTATGGGCTAATTGCGTGAGCCTGTGCAGAATAGCCAGAAAATCCAGAGGCAAAATAGTTCATTTTTGAAGGGAACTCATGGTTTGATACGGGAAACTTTATTTGCTCAGAGAGACCAGACCAAAGGGAAAATGGGGCCATAAAGACGAAAAAAAAAAAAAATCACAATTTTTATGACATATTCTGCCCATATTCCCATACCAGAATTTTTAATTTTCAGACCCAAAGTTCATATTCTTTTGAAAGAAAAAAAATAAATAATCTAGGTGCTTATATATTCCAAACCTTGGGATATTCACAGCTAAATTAATGAATACTTTATCTCTCAGTAATAGAAATATGGTGACAGCACAGTCAGAAAGTATTCATCAAAAAGCCAATAGCCTCACACAGCTAAGTTAGGCCAGTTCCTGCAGCTAATAGCACCGAAGGATCACTCTTTCTGGCTATCCCTGACTTCCTATCCTGAACAGCTTACACATATTCCTAAGGGCAGCCTATATAAAGAAACCAGAGAAAGTCTCAAACAAGCCTTCAGATCCATAGCATGACTCTTTGGTGGATCCACAAGCAAACCCCAAAACCATTGCAAACACATATCAAAGATCCTTTGTCAAACAAATTCTTTTAATTTCTCCTTTCACATCAAAGTTAATGAGTAGAAAAACTGATATAAGCAGAATTGCGGTACTGCAAAAAGATCACAATAAAAAAAACTTTTTTTAAAAGGCAAGTTGAAGGAAGGGGAGAACATACATATGCAAAAAGGAAACAGAATCATAGAATAGTTAGGGCTGGAAAGGACCTTAAGATCTTCTAGTTCCAACCCCCCAGCCAGGGGCAGGGACACCTCACACTAAACCATGCCACCCAAGGCTATGCCCAACCCAGCCTTGAACAAAACCAACGATGGAGCATTCACAACTTCCCTGGGCAACCCATTCCAGTGCCTCACCAACCTCACAGTAAAGAATTTCTTCCTCATATCCAATCTAAACTTCCCCTCTTTAAATTTGAACCCGTTATCCCTTGTCCTCTCACTACAGTTCCTCATGAAGAGTCCCTCCCCAGCATCCCTATAGGCCCCCTTCAGATACTGGAAGGATGCTACGAAGTCTCCACACAGCCTTCTCTTCTCCAGGCTGAACAGCCCCAACTTTCTCAGCCTATCTTCATATGGGAGGTGTTCCAGTCCCCTGACCACCCTCCTCTGGACTTGTTCCAACAGTTCCATGTCCTTTTTATGTTGAGGACACCAGAATTGCACACAGTACTCCAAGGGAGGTCTCACAAGAGCAGAGTAGAGTGGCAGGATCACCTCCTTCGACCTGCTGGTCACGCTCCTCTTGATGCAGCCCAGAACACCGTTGGATTTCTGGGCTGCAAGAGCACACTGAAGCTGGCTCATGTTCATTTTCTCATCGACCAACACCCCCAAGTCCTTCTGTGCAGGGCTGCTCTGAATCTCTTCTCTGCCCAACCTTTAGCTGTGCCTGGATTGCTCCCACCCAGGTGGAGAACCTTGCACTTGGTGTGGTTAAACTTCATCAGGTTGGCATCAGCCCACCTCACAAGCTTGTCAAGGTCCCTCTGGATGGTTTTCCTTCCCTCCAACGTATCAACGGAACCACACAGCTTGGTGTCATCAGCAAACTTGCTGAGGGCGCACTCAATCCCACTTTCCATGTCATCGACAAAGATGTTGAACAAGACCGGTCCCAGCACCAGCCCCTTGAGGTACACCACTTGTTACTGGTCTCCAGCTGGACATTGAGCCATTGAGCACAACTCCGTGCGTGCATCCATCCGGCCAGTTCTTTATCCACTGAGTGATCCACCTATCAAATTGATGTCTCTCCAACTTAAGAGACAAGGATGTCATGTGAGACAGTGTCAAACGCTTTGCACAAGTCCAGGGAGATGACATCAACTGCTCTACCCTTGTCCATCAGTTCCGTAGCCCCATCATAGAAGGCCACCAGATTGGTCAGGCAGGATTTCCCCTTTGTGAAGCCATGCTGGCTGTCCCAAACCACCTTGCTGTTTTTCATGTGCCTCAGCATGCCTTCCAGGAGAATCTGCTCCAAGATTTTGCCAGGCACAGAGGTGAGGCTAACTGGTCTGTAAGTCCCCTGGTCATCCATTTTGTCCTTCTTGAAAATGGGGGTTATATTCCCCTTTTCCCACTCATTGGGGACTTCACCTGACTGCCATGATTTTTCAAATATGATGGACAGTGGCTCAGCAACTTCATTTGCCAGTTCCTTCAGGACCCGCGGATGGACTTCATCAGGTCACATGGACTTGTATATGTTCAGGTTCCTAAGGTGGTCTCGAACCAGATCCTCTCCAACAGTGGGTCCAGGGTCCTCATTCTCACAGTCCCTACATCTGCCTTCCAAGAGTTGGGTGGTGTGGTCAGAGCATTTTCCGGTGAAGACTGAGGCAAAGAAGGCATTAAGAACCTCAGCCTTCTCCAAATCCAAGGTAGCCAGTTCTCCCGATAGCTTCCGGAGGGGCCCAGGTTGTCCCTAGTCTGCCTTTTATTTGCAATGTACCTATAGAATCCCTTCCTGTCATCCTTAACATCCCTAGCCAAGTTTAATTCTAACTGGGCCTTAGCTTTCCTAACCTGGTCCCTAGCTTCCCAGACAACATCCCTGTATTCTTCCCAGGCCGCCTGTCCTTGCTTCCACCTTTTATAAGCTTCTTTTTTCCTTCAAATTTTCCTCAGCAGCTCCTTATCCATCCAAGGAGGTCTCCTGGCCCTCCTGCAGCACTTCCTTCTAGTAGGGATGTATCACTCCTGAGCTTGCAGCAGGTGATCCTTGAATATCAACCAAGAGTCTTGGGTCCCCCTGCCCTCTAGGGCTATATCCCATGGAACCTTACTAAGCAGGTTCCTGAAGAGGCCAAAGTCTGCTCTCTTGAAGTCCAGGGCAGTGAGCTTGCTACATGCTCTTCTCACTGTCCTGAGGATCTCGAATTAGACCATCTCATGATCGCTGCAATCAAGGCTGCCCTGGAGCATCACATTTCCAACCAGCCCTTCCCTGTTGGTGAGGACGAGGTCAAGCATGGCACCTCTCTTTGTCGGCTCCTCTATTACTTGCAGAAGGAAGCTGTCTTCCACACAATCGAGGAACTTCCTGGATTGCTTGTACAGGGCCGTACCATCCCTCCAACAGATATCAGGGTAGTTGAAGTCCTCCATGAGAACAAGGGCCTGCGAGCGTGAGGCTGTTCCTATTGGTCTATAGAGCCCTTCATCCACTGAGTCCTCTTGGTCAGGTGGTCTGTAACAGATCCCCACAATAATGTCTCCCATCGCTGTTCTCCCATTGACCCTGGCCCCCAAACTCTCTGTCGACTGCTCACCTGTCCCCAGGTACAGTTCCATACTCTCCAGCCTATGCCTAACATAAATAGCAACTCCCCCTCCCCGCCTCCCAGGCCTGTCTTTCCTAAAGAGCCTGTAACCTTCCATTCCAACACACCAGTCATAGGAGCCATGCCACCATGTTTCCGTGATGCCTGTTATATCATACCCCCATAGACATGCACACATCTCTAATTCCTCTTGTTTGTTCCCCATGCTATGGGCATTTGTATAGAGGCATCAGGGCTGAGCTCCAAATGAGGCGGGCTCATTGGCTGGAGCAGCTGGAATATCTCTACATTGCTCTGAACGTTTACTATAGGTGCTGGCAAGTGACTGGGTGTGTTGAGATGGAATGATGCCCCCTCCCCCAACACATCCAGTTTAAAGCATCCTTGACCAGTCTGGCAAGTCTCCTCCCAAATCCACTCTTCCCTTTCTTTGCCAGACCAGCTCCACCAGCCCCCAGTAGACCTGGCCTACTAAATTGAGTCCCAAGTTCAAGGTACCCAAACCCCTGACTATAGCACCACCCTTCTAACCATTTATTAACCTGGCCAATCCTCCTGGCCTTTTCAAGATCCTGCCCTGTATCCTGGAGAACTGATGAAAAGACAATCTGAGCTCCAGAGCCCCTAACCACCCCTCCCAGAGCACTGTAGTTCTTCTTTATGTTCTCCAGGCTACTGCTATCTATAGTGGTAGCACCCTCATGCATCACTAGAAGTGGGTAATAGTTAGTGGGACTGACTAGAGCAGGCAGCTTCTCTGCAACATCCCTGATCTGAGCCCCTGGTAGGCAGCACACCTCTCTTGAGCCTGGGTCAGGCTGACAGATGGGTGCCTCTGCCCCTTTCAGAGTAGAGTCCCCTGCTACTATGACCCATTGCTTTTTCCTGGCAGCACCAGTAGTCATCTTCTTTACCAGTGCGTCAGTCGGTTGCTCCTGGTGGGAGTGTGGTTCCTCATTGGCCCCCTGCAGGACAGCAAAGCGGTTCTGGGTGGGGACAACAAATTTAGGAGGAAGCCCCTTGCTTTTAATTGTCCTCTTCCTCCTTTTTTTGTTGTTTTTTTCTGTTACTGTTTCCCAGCTTCCTGGGTTAGCAGCCTCCTTTCCTGCATGAGCAACAGTAGACGCTTGAGGCCCCTGCACAGTCTGGTCCTGGAGCAAGCAGTGCTGTTTCCCCTCAGCTTCCCTGACACCTTTCAGCCTAGTAATAGTGTCCCGCAGCTCAGCCACCTGCTGCAGGAGGACCTCCACGAGGGAGCACAGAGTGCAGCCCTGCTCATTGTGCACCCTCCCCTGAGGAGTGCAGTGCAGGCGCTCCCTACACCCCGAGCTCTGTACTGCAGCCTCCCCTCTCATAGGCTCTGTCTGGGTGCCTACACTGGCCACGCCCGGGGCAGGCAGAGCAGAGCTCCCAGACCTGACCTTGGTCATACTGCAACTGCTCACCATCCTGCTCGCCTGCCCGCGCGAACTGCCACGCAAACTGCCTCGAACCCGCCCTGTTCGCGGCGCTCCTGGCAGGTTTTTACCCACTCAGGGCTGGTACCGCTCCTCCTTGCACCGCCCCCTCTGAGTCAGCTGCTCTCGTCCGCTGAGCTGCCGGCTCCGGGGCAGGCTCTGTCGAGGACTTGAGGCTCCCTTGCTGCCTGTTGCTGCTCCTGGACGCCGAGCCTCCCCCCGATCAGGCCCTGCAGGTGTCCCCTCTCAAGACAGTCACCTCAGCAACGGGCTAGCTGCTTTATCCCAAGAACCAGGACTATCTTGGCTAACACCAGTTCATACATGATTATGAGCTGTATGTGAATGAATTCACTTGTGTCCTGTGCCCGTCTTTGTGCTTCTCCAAGACACATCTCCACAGCAGACCATGCAACAGGACAGAGGTCTTCACCTTCCCAGTGCAATTGTGCTTCCATTCAGCTTTCCAGTCACAGGAATCCTGCCTGAAACATGGTTTGCCAGGTGGTGATTTGCCTCCAATTTCTTACCTGTCTTTGCCCAAGCAACGCAGAAATTTATTCACAGTATACACCAATTCAGTTGTTAAATATGACTACAGACATGAGTAACTTTGACATGTTTCTTTCTAAAGATACTACACACATTGTAAACTGCCCTCAGTAGCACTTGCTGTGAATAAGACCGCCTGACTCCGCTCCAGTCCTGCTCCTGGGAAGGACAGGGAAAACTCTCACAGTAGTATCAATGGGTGCCTGGGGTGTTGGCTTCATACTCATTAAAAAATGAAGTAGAATCTGATTAACATCTTGGATGACTAACTAAAAAATACTGTTTGGTTTTCTATCAGCCTTTCCTAAAACCAGCAACAATAGCAATTAAAAAAGTCTTCCCTTGCATAAAGCAGCCGTTTCTCAATCCTTTTCTGTTCTTCCTATTTCTATAATTTCTGATATGTTTCCACTTCAAATACTCATTAAATATGAATATTATAAGACATACAGAATAACCAAAGAGCTTCTTATTCTTCCAGTTGAGGGATATCTAATGATTTGATAAATCAGTTTAGCCAAGATATCCAGCTCCATCAGACTGTCAGAAAAAAAAGGACAAGCTCTTATACAAGTCGTATGCATATTAATTTTGTAATTTCCAATTACCTGCTAAAAGACAGCTTCATCCTTCGTTACCATTCAAAATCCATTAATTAAAAATCGCACATTTAAGAATAATAGGCCAAGAAAAAAAATCCCTATTCAGCCCATAGCCACATATTTATTTAGAAGGATGAATGACTGAAGGGGAAAAGCCCACCCAACATCCAGTCACATACACACTGTGAATGGCTCTAAAGCACCTTTTGGGTGAGCAAACAAATCGTGTAATTCTATCATGTGCTGATTCAAAAGTAAATGCTGAGCAGACTCAGTTGGCTCTGCCTGGCTGTGGAAGGTGTCTTGTTTCTAGCACCAGGGAGAATTAACAAGTCTGTAGTTATTTCCATGCTTGTCAATATAAACAACTGTAGAAGTCTATGGAAGGTATTCATTAAGATTGGAAATGGACGAAACAGCTTCTCTTGGCTGCATGAAAATATGTCATTTAGCTGGTTAGTGAGCCTTGCTCACATGTTCTAAGTTAAATCATTCTTTAGATTTGAGGTTAGGGGTAGATTTCCCCAAGCTCCAGACTGGCTGTGCTTGCTTCATTCTTCCTGGGATTGTCTAGGAGGTGTTTTTAACATGCCCCAAGTCATCCCAGGATCTGCGGTTTTGATGGGGGTCTTGATCCCTCCTGTTCTCCTTCTGAGACATACTTGTGAAGCTTGGCCTTTTGCTATAAGGCTAGGTCTGCACTGATATGCCAAAAGTGGCAACACCGCTGAAGCATCCATTTATGTCTCAGGCTGGGTCTCCTATTTCAGAAAAAGAAGAGGGTAGTTTAGTTTTACTGTTGCTTGTGCTCTTCATCTTCTACAAGACTTTAGTCTGCATGGTAGTCACCTTGAAGTCTACAATTTTAGTTGCATACATATATGCATGCATACATGCATACATATAAAATCAATCAGAGTTAAAAAGTATAAATATAGTCAAAACTGTGACTAAAGAATGCTGAAAGTAGGTCTAAATAACTGCCAGCACTTCATCAAGCAAAGCAGGACTGGGAGAAAATCCAGAGATCCCGTTTATTTGCCTGGTTAAGCTATACTGTTACACTATCTCCTCCTTTTGCACACACACCCCCCACCACCACCTTTTGTACTAATCTTCCTGCATCTGCTGCCAGCTAGGCCAAGCTCAAACAGCAGTGTCAATTCAAGGGTCAGAGAGGTCAGCGGTGACACCTGATTTAAGTGTTATTCACTCTGATGCTGTGACAAGACAGATACAGCGTGGCCTGACTAAAGTGATGTATGTTAAATTTGTTGCAAATTACTGGCATGATGGATCTATTGATGACCCATTCCAGCTGTCAGGATGTCTCTATCAGTCTCTCAGTTACGCTTTCTCCTGCTGCTCACCCCCATCCCCCTCTGACTGCTCGCATCAAGCACAGGGTTGTTTCATAGTCCCTGAGAAACTAGGGGTGCAAAGCACAGGGAAACAAAGCATCATTATCTGCTGTGAACCAGAGGATCACTGGAAGTCAGCTCAAGAGGTGTAAAAGTTTGGGGATTTATAGACTTGAGTTAAAATTCAGTAATCTGGACACCTATAGAAAACTAACTCTTAATATGTTTTCAAGTTAACTCTTGTCTTCATCAAAAGTACTGGAAACATGAGTATTTGAGCTCTTGCTTAATGTATCACATTCATCTGATAAATTCTCTGAAGGGGGACAAGGCCTTCTTTTAACTTTGCCCTCAAGTAAAACAGAGAGAGTAACTGACCTGTATTCTCCACAGCAGAAACTGGAACAGCAGAAAAAGGTAGATGGAGACTACCCAGGATGTTCCCTTCCTACTGCTCATTCCCCTTGAGCAAAGCAATATCCAGCTTCTCTGGCAAGTGGCACTATAGCCATGAGAGGGAACGGCAGCAACCACTTTATAGTAGGTTCCTCAAAGTACCAAAGCTTGCCTGCTACCCATGGCAGCTGAGACTCTCCCCTTGGTGCCCTGTGGGAAGCAAGGTGTATGTGGGAAGTCGGGTCTGACTTCCTTGCTTGCAATGATGCAAGGCTGGAGCCTGGGAGAGACATAGAAGCCTGATCTAGTCAAATGGAGTGAAACAGGTAGAGGCCAAATCCTCTCAAGTATCATAGAGCATTTCTGCTTTCAAAACAATGTCCCTCTCAAGAGTGCTTGCTCCTGAGCAGGTGCAGTAATAATTGCAAAAGTGCAGCCCTCTCACACATTTTAGCACAGATAAAGGAAGCCCTTAGTCATGATGATAAATTATATCCTATTCCATAATTACATTTAAGGAGCGTCTTAAGAAAATTTCTTCTGTTTAAAGCATTTGATTTGTTTGTTTGGTTTTTTTGCACTAACTCCACTGTAGCTCTGGGGTGTCCTAAGTTAGATTTGTTCTTGCTTCTAATTATCATTACTTCCTGCTGCTGCTGCACCATTTTTTCTTTCATTCTGACTCACAGGTTGTCATCTCTTTGGTCTAGTGTTGCAGAGTTATTTTTAATAACAACTAATTTCTTCACAAGCAAAGGGAGAGTGCAACTCAGTTGCAGTCCTTGTATTATCACCAATTTGCACTAGTAAGGAGGGTCCCAAATGCTTCTGATCTCCTATTTTCTCTTGGATTGTGCAAAACGCCACCCAGCAAACAGGGACATTCAGGACAGCTGAAGTGCAGTCTCCTAACTGGAAAGACTCAGTATAGTCAGTGTACAAAAGAGAGTCTGTGAATCTGAAGATTTTTTCAAGAACATGAAGGGAAAAGGGAGGGTGGAGGCAGCAGTCCTATTGCTCTCAGTTTAGCTTGTCATTGGAAGACCAACATGGCTATCCATTCCAGTTCCACCAGTATCTTCAGCATCTTTCATCATTACGTATATCTGATCTTTTCCATTTTAATTTGAGTAATCAAAGTTCTAAGGAAATGAGAAGCAACAAAGAAACCTAGGCCACTTTATCCTAGATCTGGAATGTCAACCAGTGTTGTGTTTCCTGTGTTAATTTTAGCCTCCTGTGAATTCTTATTCATAGCTGGATGAAACACTGACAATCAGGAAAGATTCCTGAAAAAATAGTGGGCCCTTCAGCAATTTAAATATGTTGATAGAAATAAAAATACTTTTGCCTAGCTACATGTGGATTTGATTGAGCTCTGAACTAGTACAAAATCTGTATTTAAATGTTATACTCCATGCTCAATATAAGCCTTAAAACATCTTACAGCATTATAAATCTTTACATGTGGTATGTCCAGAACTACCTCTCCTTCATCACAAATAATCACACAACAGTCACCTAGATGGTCCAGTGCCTGAGCAAGAGACTTCATCCCAGCTCATACTCTAGGATGTTGAGATACAGATGATGTTGAGAAATAAGAGATGAGAAAGGTACAAGAAAACAATTTTTAGAAATCTGCAGCTATAGCTTGGCCTCCTCTGCTGGAAAACTAGCACAACCACAGTTGTTTGCATAAGCCCACCAGCATAGGATCACTTTGAGACTCTTTCTTAACAGTAGGCTTTCAAATCAGAGCGCTTGCATATATTTATCTGAATTCCACCCCATCTTGAAAACTGACAACATGATAGTCCTGGCCCTTCTCAATTAGACTACAGCAAAGTGCTGTAACTCAGCACACAGTAGCTAGGAAACACTGGACAGCAACAAACACTGCAGCACATCTTACCAGCAATACTGGAAGTCATGGCTATTTTGTCCCGTACTCTACTTCTTCCAAGGTATTTAATTAGATTATCATCTTCAAAGAATTTATTCTTATCTGTAAGTCTCTTGGTGGCACTTGCCAAGAAGATTAAAATATATCTTTAAGCTGTCAGATGAGCTGTCTGCACCACTTATTTCCACATGTAGGCACATTGTTAACAGCCATCCCAACTCTGCAGAATATCTTATGGAACTAAATGCCATGGCAGAGCTCATCACCTTCCACTCCAAGGGCAAGGCACATTTTTCTGGCATCATCTTTACTAACACAAAATAAACGGAGTCACTTGTGCACATTTTAAAATCTTTAAACTAATCTCTCAAAGACAGGTCTTCTTTAGAGAAGAAGATGTCAAAATAAAATAGATAGCCACATAGATTAACGTTACACTACAAATATAAAAAGTTTTATAACAGAGGTGGACAAATACATATAAACTCTTATTTCATTGCTGTGAAAAATGGAGACCCAGCTAATGCTTCTAGTATAGAAAACAGAAATATTTCATATGGAAGTGAACATCTTTCTCCTTACCCATGGGTCCATTTCTAGTCTAGCTGGTAGAAACGCTCAAGTTTGTTTTCTGTTGGCTAGAAAATCCATTCAATATGTCCATGTACACATGCACAGAGCATTCAGTATTCTTGTAATAAAGTGAGTGATTTTAGATTGAATTTCTTCAAGCAAAGGCAGAAATTGGACCAGAAATCCCACTTCCTTGGAAGGTTCCAGCCACTAAGCAATCACTTTGAAAAGCTGTATTTCAAAAGAAAGTGTGAACTGCCATTGTATTTTATGAGCTGAAACTTGCATTAAGTCCCTCAGGGGGGTCAGTGAGAGAGAATGGCCCTTTCCTTTGTGTTGGTGAGGCTTGGGACCAAAATGCCCGCAGTGTTGATATCAAGACACAGAAGCATATCTTCTGACACCTGTGGAAATTCATGGTCAAAGATCAGAGCCTGTCTGATATAGAAGCCCTTGCAGTCTTAGAACAGCAACAGAGTGAAGGTGTTGAGGGGAGTCATTTTGAAAGTAAATACCTACAGTTGATTTGAATCCCTTTCTGTATAACCTTCAGTTTCTGAAAACTAACCAGATCAGAGCCTAAGGTAATATGACTTCAGACACTAAGGACATTTTTTACTTCAGGCAAAATTACAGTCATCCTCACGGGTTTGCATCCTCTTTTTTTTCTCTTTCTTGCGTCCTTATTTTCGTTGCTCACTCATTTTTTCAATCTTTCACATTTTAGATCTTTCTTGCTTTTTTTTGCTCTTTTTTATCTTTATTTCCTTCTCTTCTTCCCTTTCATACTGGGTTTTTTCCTTCCTTTTTCTTCCCTTCTCTTCCTTTCTTTTCTCTCTCTTCTCTGTTATTTAGGGTCAAGAAAAGATAGGGGCTATATCTTTTCAGCCCAGCTTAGGAAAGATGCAAATATCCCTGGGCCTGTGACCTAATAATATGAACACTGCAATTCATCTTGGAAGGGATAGACCTTTAAGTGAATACACTTGTAGGCAATGAAAATAAAGTCTATGGTAAAACCAATCTTTTTTTTATAAAGACACAAAAGCACAGAAAACTATAACACCATGACTTGCTACTTGCCATTCAGAAAGAAAAGAAAGTCTCTTTTTTTTGTAAGATGCCATAACTTGTCCTGTAAATCAAATATGAATTTTAATTGTATTAGTAAGTTTTTTATTATGTTAATATGTTTCTCATTGTATCAGAGAGCTCTCTTTCTCTGATGTGGTCCAGAAGGCATCCAAATATGAAAGCAAACCCCAGCTAACATGATCCAAATTCCTTTAAGCTTTTTATAATTATTATTATTTAAGCATATTAGTGACATTTCTGTCATGTTAGCACCCTTTTATATTACTTCAGTGAAAACAGTCCATGAAAATGTGATAAGGGAATTACACAAGCAGTATGCACATCAGATTTCTAGTTTGGGAACCAAATTTTCCAGCACTAAAATGATTAAAAATCGCAATGTCATTTCTAACAGTTTAACCTCTTTCTTACACTATTGCCACTCATCATTTCCTACAGAAGTCTACCCGAAGGTAAACCTCTGAGACCAAATAATAGGCGTACAGCAGTCTGAAGGACTCTGGTATATAATAGCGGTGACAACAATATTTATTAGTCATCAGTAATTCCAGGGAATTTTGCATTTAGATGAGGACAGCTTTCAGTATAACTTTTCCTCCAAGTAGCGTGACCACAACTTGAGAGCTCCAGGTTAGACCTATTGACCACATCTTTGTATCTCTGATGATTAGGTACCATCTCTTGATGCCTGTGCACTGGCGTATGTCCTCACTGTTCATCAGAGCTAGTATGTACTCATGCCTACTGAACAAGGCTAAATAAATAACAACTTTAAACTATTACCATTAAACCTTTTGAAAGTCTTTCTAAACAACAATGCAATGATGATCAGATTAAAATCCATCATGTAATAATAATAGGTAATGAATAATATATCTTGATTACAGCTCATCTCAGGCCAATTATCACTGAAACAGATATGAACAAAGCAAGCCAGATGGTCTGGTAAAGAATGTCCATAAATATCCCAGCCATGCACCCTCTAGCATAAAGCACCAATATATGCTTTCTCTATTCACAGCAGGGAACACCCGTCTCAGGAAATAGTCTCTTTAAGCATTTTGTGAAGCCAAAGTCTTTATTTGAAGGGTAAAGCACAGCATAAAGTGTAGCTGCAAGAAATAAAACTGAAATAAAATAGAATGTAAATGCAGGTACGTCCTGTGGTAGACTGTCTTTCAGATACGAAAAGATCTCTACCATGACCCATATTTGTGACTCTGATGCTAAGCAACTAAGACAAAATAAACTTCCCACAAAATGTCTCAGTAACAAACAAAAAATGATTGAGTATGAAACCACTCAAGCTATAACGAGACTAATCCGATGGGCAGTGTTTTAAATTGCCAGGAATTTTGGAATCTTTTTTTTCTTTGTCTTTCCTTGGGGCTTCTCCATGTGCTGTAACTTCTCTATGCATGGAGAGTATAGTTAGTATTTTCATTTGCTGCCTAAGTAGCAAATTACCCTGTAAACAGCCCACAAGAGCTGATCTGTAATTGAATTTTAACTGTTGACTTTAGACATTTGGTATATTTGCTGCAAGAAGTAAATTTTCAAAACTTCATCTTGATGCAGTCAGACAAAATGAAAGGTAATATTCTTTATCTGCCACAGATTGCTGCAGATGAACTGCTTTCATATGAGCTTAAATAAGATTTAGTGTATTCTATCCTTCAGCTGGCCACAATTGAAAGTGATCAGGATCAATATAGCTGCCCCTGAATGCAGCCTGGTATTGTGCATTACAATAGAGGAAATGGCTGTATTCAAAATTTTCCTGTGTCAAATTAATTTCCATGTTATCTCCAAATTCAATTAGATGGGAACCCCGTGTAACTAAAAAAGTGTCCGACATCCCTTAGTGACAAATTACAGTGCTTAGCGTGCATATCAAGGTGAAGTGTTGAGCCTTGCTAATCTTCTCACTAATTCTCAATTACCGTAAAATGAAGCCATAAATCACACAGACAGGGGATCGATGGAAATGTTGTTTTCAGGGTGATTGGCAGCCTCCCCAAAGGTTTTCTGTAAGTTGGTTTAAGGTTACCATTCTCTAAAGGGAGGGATGAGGTAGTCTTGCTCAATCTCTATGATATAGGCCCACAGGCCTTTTGGGGATAGTGGGGAGGGACAGCACCAATTTCAGCCCATCAGACATCCAATTTTTCTCCTTTTCATACCTGCTGTAGTAAATGAGAAACAAATTAAATTTCACTCCACTATCTCCACAGAAACCATTTAAATTTTTCATGGAAACTAAATTGTCCCTAGACAAATAGCCCCCTGATTCTATGAAAATATACTGGAGCGCTGGGGACAGAAATAAATTTGTGTCACTCTGGATATGCCATTCTCTGTAATGTCATTCACTGCCGGCCAATAAATGAGTCCCTCCCGGAACACAATGGTAAAGCCTTGTGCTCTGGTGGATTTGCATTGTTCCCCCACTCTGGAGCAGTCTAATATTCTTCCTGTTATTAATTTGCAGCCTAGGTTTTACATTCATGAGACCAAGATTGAAATGTAAATGAGGCACAAAATAAGTAGTCAGCAGTAGCCCTGGCCGAGCAGCCTGTGTCATAGACTCATGGACTTACATGAAAGTAGTTATCACTCAGAGAGATTAGCAGCTCAGAACATCAATCACTGCTGCAAGGAAACAATGAATAAAATCGCCTCGACATGAGGAAGGAAATTACCAGAGCTTTAAAGTGGAAAGAGAATATGTAATACTGCTACCTGTTGTTGAAGCACCAAGATGGCTGTAATAAAAGAAGCTGGGCTCCTTCTCTCTCTCTCCCTCTCCCTCTCCACTCTTCCTGTTCATCGCTGATATTTAAATTGTGCCATTTTTGTCATCTCAATCTATCTACTAAATGAGCTGCAGTTCCTTGGCCAGAGGTATATGATACTTCACATTGCACTCAAATGAAGCCCATAGCTTTAAGCGTGAACTTGCTTTAAAATGATGACACCCTATTTATCATCCAATCTCTTGGCAAACAAATAGATATATAAGGCCTAAGTCCTCAGGTTTCAGGGAGTCTCAGAGGATGCTGGTCTTCAGACCAGCTAATTCTCCTTTAATTCATCAGCTCTGATCACCTTCATCAGGAGGAAAAATACAGTGGAAGCACCCTGCCCAGCCAAAGCTATCCCAGATTTCTTCTGATGCCTGGAGAACTGCCAGTGAACGTATTCACTGATCAGTGGCTGTGCTGACCTTGGTCCACAACTTCTGCTAGTGTAAATAATTTCTCAAAATGCACTAGCTTACCTTTAGCTAGTACAGCCTGATTTCTACAGTGCTATTAAGTACATATAGCTTAGTGCTCTGAAGCAGTACTTTTTCTGGACTAAATCACACCTTATCAGTCTTATCACCTGTTGGGCTTTTTTCTTTTTTTTCTTGCTTGTTCTCTATATTCAGCAAACACAAGACACTACTCCATCCACTGTGATTAGTTTTGCCTTTAGGAGGAATTGTGCCTGATTATCACAGCTGGACAGCAAGAACACTTTCTTACAGTGCTCATTGTCAGAAACAGATATACAGCCATGTGTTTTACTAAAAACATGGTAATTTATGGACTTATTTTTCTCACCCAAAAATTTAGATTTTCAACCACAAAAGTGGCTTCAAATGTGTGTCTTAGTAAGATGAGTTCAAAGAAAATGCCAAAAAAAAAAAATACCAAACTGTAATCCTTCCTATTCTGAGGTACTTTGTTAATGTGATTGTTCACAAACGGTGCATGCACATGCCTCTGTGGTGGGCAGAAGCCTACCTCTGACCTTTTTTCCCAAAGATATTGGACTCCTCTTGTCTATCTCCAGAAAATCTGTTTGCAGGGAAAATTATATATCAGGACATGGTTCAGTTTGGGGATGCTTTCAGCTGCCATGCAACTCTTCAGACTACTCAACAAGATATCAAATTTGAAACAGTTAAAAATATAATGTCCACACCTTGATGCAACTGGGTTTGGGACTTAAATTATTTAAACCATATTGCCTTAGATGGCACATTCCATGAAACAACTTTCATTAAAGATGTAAATACTTTTTCTGCAAAATTGTCAAACGATTCTGGAAAGCTGGATATTTTGGTATCAGTTTTTAAAACAAGAAAACTGAGTCTTAGAAAAGCAGCAAGTTTTGCATATGATCACACAGCCTGGCAATGACAGTAAGATTGGAAACCAAATCTCCACACTCTGGGCAAACCACTAGATCATGCTGTCTTCAGAAAACAGCTTTTTATTTCGTTCTTCATCAGGAGGAAAGATTAATTGATGTATGTAAGACACTGAAGAAAAACAGTAGAAAAATTCTGTGTGAGTACACGTTATCAAGAATATTTCCTATTATATGGACAATGGACATTTTGGTCAAATAATCTCTGGAGAACCAGGACTCTGCTGAACAGAAGTATTAGCATATCAGAGCTATTGCATATCAGAGAAAGCGACACTTTCTTGAAAAGCTACTTTTTTCATGATAAAGATGTTACTTTTTTCATTACACGTTCCTTTTTAAAAGCACAATACAGCTGTATTATTCAGAGCGAATTTTGAACAATAACGTGTGGCAATGTGTCCAGTAACCTTTATTCTCCTTTTTTCTGCAGAACGATAAGGCATGCAGCTAGGAAAAGGGATTTGAAATTTAAGAGAAGCAAAAAACCAGCATAAAATCAGAGGTTCAGCTGTATATTAAAACATTCTTTTGAGAGGTCGAGAAATTGATCCTGGGTAAGCTAGCAGAAGATATTGAGACTTAAACTGATTTTTTTTTTCCTTGCTTAAAACGACAAAGTCAGACCCAACTCATTACTGGTGCTTTAAAGTCCTCATTTGTGACTAAGGAGCAGTAGCAACACAACTCACTTACATGGTTCCCACACCAGGCAGCAGCTTCTGCTCTCAACCCCCTTCTCTTTTCCTCGTGTTGCCATTGTCTTCACTCTTAATGTCTCAGAGTATCTTTTTAATTGCTTATCAAATGGATAGTTATTGTATCATAAAATCTTCAAAGCCATTTCCCAGTCCCATTCAGTTGTGGAGCTGAACTTTTATACAATGATATATCACAATGGATTATGCTAATAAGCTTGTTAATAGCTCCAGCGGTGTTAACTGAGCGCATTAAAACAAACTGGTCCTTGCAATAGATTGGGAAATGTTTTATAAGCAGCATGTGATCTAAGAGGAGCCATGACAAGGCTAGTAAATAATGGCAGAAACTGGCATGACTAAAGAAATACTCACCTAAATTATTTATATGTTAATCAAAAATACAGTTGTTAAGCAATATCATTAGTTCATTACTAATTGGTTTATGGATTTGTGATGAATTACTTATTTGCATGCAAAGTAAACCCTCAGCCTTTGTTCAACATTTCCAACCTTCGAATCTTTGCAGGTTTCTTCTCTTCAGCCCTCTTCCTTCACTAAAATGATTACATCAGCTTGTCAGGCAAAGTAGATTTTCAAAGTAAAGACATAATTTTCTTCTGCAATGTATGTAATATATTATCGTCATATATATTTCTTGAAAGTCATAATATATCAGCATTTCGTGCTTGAGAGATATGCAATTAATGCTATACAGTGTGTATTTCTCCTTAATCTACACCAAAAATCCTACACTTTGAACATTTATTAGCAGTGGAAACAGTGATCTTGTTTCATTCATATATATCAAGTTGGGCTGTCAAGCATGTTATTGTGGGGAATGTTAAATTCCACTTCACTTATGATCAGATTGGGCTGGATATAACCTAAGGATTAAACACACCTCTGGATCTATTCTGGGACATCCTAGAGACATAAGATGGTGATCTGTCCAAAGGTGACGGTAGGCCTCTCATCTGGTGCCTGAATCCATCTGTGAGTTTCTTTTCAAAGCCTTGCTACTGCAGAATCATGTAAACCATGAATTAAAATTAAATTAATAAAATTAAATTAAATTAATATAGTCCATCAGCTTGGCACATTTTCTTTTGAACAAATTTAACTTTTTTCTCTCTTGGAATAAAAATAATAGAAATAATTATTTCATATTTAGAAAATATATTCTTCAAGGAGGTGGGGATCAATATAAAATTCCTAGAGATTTTTAACCTGTTATTGTTAAGAAGTTCCAGTTTTATTAATGAAAATAGACCCAGCAAAGCCCAGCAGTTCAGGATATGAAATCAAGATTCTGTGAGCAAAAACCAATCTGGAAGGAGAAACCTTTTCCAGCTGCTCTCCACATGTAATGCACTAACCAAATCCCACCTTGCAGACATATCCTACACTTGATTTGCATTTCTATTGTGCAAGTCTATTTCCTGAATATCTTGAAAACCCTTCTATCAGTTGACTTTCTAGAGTTTTGTTGCTGCAAGCACAAAGACTGTAGTGCATTTTCCAGCAGATGCAGGTCATTTTTCTTTGATATATATCATCCACAATCTGCCTCAGACCAGCAAGCCATGCATCACAGTCTAATCCAAGCAAGATTCACAAGTACTGACCAAAATGAAAAAGAAAGTGAAAAATAGAACAGAAATACACAACCCAAGAAAATGGACCACTTTGAATGATTTGACAAAGCAAATTTATTATTAATAATAATAATGTATTATTATGCATTATAGTGATAATTATAGTGATAACAATAATAATATGGCACAGTATAAAAGGATAGCAAGAGATCGCACCTGCTTCCCAAAGATTTCTTGTCCAAATAGATGAATGTAGACAAGCTATCAGGAAGTGAAATTTTACATTTGCCCTGCTCTGACTCAGCAGAGGCTGAAAACCTGGCTAGCTCCATGTATGTCTGTTGGTAACTGCAGGACACCTGTAGAAGGTGGCTTAGGATCCTAAACATCCCACCAATTTCCTAAAACAGTCAATCTTAAGTTTCATCCTCTGTTACAATCACAGAATGTATTGGGATTGAGATCTATCGTGGACTTCTGCGCAGGCCTACATTCACCACAAGGTGCAAGTGATGGAGTCCTGTGGTCTGGTCCATGATCGTAGCCAAAGAACTGAAGCAAATTGCCTAAGCCTGCACAGAAGGTCAGTGACAGAAAAGAAAATAGCATCATTTTTTCCAAGCCTTGGTTAAGTACCACATGCAAGTAAAAATTGTAAATAACTTCTGATGAGAAACTCTGATGAGGTTCTTAAATCTCATTCGCTGTTGAAAGAAAAAGAGAGAGGATTCCTATTTTTCAGTCAATTTAGGGCTGTAGAAATGTGACAACTACGAAAAAATGAAATTTTCCACAAAACTCTCACAGAATAAGAAAGCCAGTGTGTACATTGAGTCCCTTCTTTGCTGCTCATATGTTGCAATCCTGGCCTTGTGAAACTACATTTTGAGGAGGAGTGGAAGAAAAGAAAATATTTTCTCTATGATCATTCACTTCTTAGCCCTTTGCGGACACAAGAAGGCTTTGGCAATTATGTTATTTCCCTTCCTTATACCCAGAAAGAAGAATTCTGTTTAAGCCATTTAATAATAAACAGTTTCTGAAATCCTAAAAAAAATTGTCAAAATACGTAACTTCCACTTAATTTACCATCCTTGCAGCACATGATATGACGTTTAATTTTTTTTCCTACGGAAAGACCAAGTCACAACAAAGTTATTCCAGCTTCCAACCTGATTAGACTCGACACCCCAATTTTAGATAGCTAAAACAAGTATCATAGAATTAAGTTGGAAAAGACCTTTCAGATCACCAAGTCTAACCGTTAACCTAGCACTGCCAATTTCACCACTAAATGATGTCCCAAGCAGCGCAGCTACATATCCTTTAAATACCTCCAGGGATGGTTATTCCACCATTTCCCTGGGCAGCCTTTTCCAATACCTGACAACGCTATAGGTGAACTGTAGATGAAGAAACTTTTCCTAATACCCAATCTAAAACCTGCCGGGAGCAACTTGAGGCCATTTCCTCTTGTCCTGTTGCTTGTTGAGAGAAGAGACCAACCCCTTCCTCACTACAGCCTCCTTTCAGGTACCTGTAGAGAGCAGTAAGGTCCTTCCTGAGCCTTCTCTTCTCCAGACTAAACAACCCCAGTTCCCTCAGCCGTTGCTCATCAGACTTGTGCTCCAGACCCTTCACTAGCTTTGTTGCCCTTCTCTGGACACACTCAAACACCTCAATGTCTCCCTTGTAGTGAGAGGCCCAGAACTGAACACAGAATTCAAGGTGCAGCCTCAACAGGGCTGAGTACAGGGGGATGATCACTTCCTTATTCCTATTGGCCCCACTATTGCTGATACAAGCCAGGATGCTGCCTGTTGGCCTTCTTGGCTGCCTGGGCACATGCTAGCTCATGTTCAGCCACCTGGCAACCAACACCCTCAGCTCCTTTTCCTCCAAGCAGCTTTCCAGCTACTCTTCCCCAGGCCTGTAGCTCTGCATGGGGCTGTTGTGACCCAAGTGCTGGACCTGGCACTTTGCTGTGTTGAACTCCATACAACTGGCCTGGGGCAATCAATCCAGCCAGTCCAGATCCCTCTGCAGAGCCTTCCTATACTCCAGCAGATCAACACTCCCAGCCAACTTGGTGTTGTTTGCAAACTTACTGAGGGTGTACTAATCCCCACGTTCAGATCATTCATATGGACATTAAACAGAACTGGCCCCGATGCTGAGCCCTGGGGAAGACCACTTGTGACCAGCCACCAACTGTATTTAACTCCATCCACCACCAGTCTTCAGGCTTGGCCATTCAGACTGTCTGTTACCCAGCAAAGAGTACATCCATTCAAGCCTTGAGCAGACAGTTTCTCCAGTAGAACACTGTGGGACAGGTGTCAAAGGCTTTACTAAAGTCTAGATAGGCAACATCCATAGCTTTTCCCCCATTTGCAAGGTAGGTCACCTTGTCGTAGATCAGATTACTCAAGCAGGACTTGCCTTTCATAAACCCTGCTGACTGGGCTTGATCACCTGGTTGTCCTGTACATGCCACTTGGTGGCACTCAAGATGATCTGCTTCATAGCCTTCACCAGCACCAAGGTCAGACTGACAGGGCTATAGTTCCCTGGATCCTCATTCCAGCCCTTCATGCTCTCGAGAGACCTAACTTGGAGTATTGTGTGCAGTTCTGGTGTCCTCAACATAAAAAGCACATGGAACTGTCAGAACAAGTCCAGAGGAGGGCCACGAAGATGATCAGGGAACTGGAGCACCTCCTGTATGATGATAGGCTGAGAAAGTTGGGGCTGTTCAGCCTGGAGAAGAGAAGGCTGCGTGGGGACCTCATAGCAGCCTTCCAGTATCTGAAGGGGGCCTATAGGGATGCTGGGGAGGGACTCTTCATGAGGGACTGTAGTGATAGGATAAGGGGTAACGGGTTCAAATTTAAAGAGGGGAAGTTTAGATTGGATATGAGGAAGAAGTTCTTTACTGTAAGGGTGGTGAGGCACTGGAATGGGTTGCCCAGGGAAGTTGTGAATGCTCCATCACTGGCGGTGTTCAAGGCTGGGTTGGACAGAGCCTTGGGTGGCATGGTTTAGTGTGAGGTGTCCCTGCCCCTGGCAGGGGGGTTGGAACTAGATGATCTTAAGGTTCTTTCCAACCCTAACTATTCTATGATTCTATGATTCTATGTAGATGGGTGTCACATTTGCCAACTTTCAGTCAACTGGAACTTTCCCAGTTAGCTAAGACTGCTGATAAATGATTCGAAGTGGCTCGGTAAGCACTTCTGACAGCTCCCTCATTACCCTTGGGTGAATCCCATCTGGCTCCATAGACCTGTGTGTATCTAAATGGCGTAGTAGGTTGCTGACCAGGTTGAATTCCTGACTATTTCCCCTTGGATTATGGGGGCTTCATTCTGCTCCCCATCTCTGTGTTCAAGTTGAGGAGGCTAGGTACCTGGAGAACAACTGGTCTGAGGCCATGAAAGCATTAAGTACCTCAGCCTTTCCCTCATCCTTTGTCACAGTATTTCCCCCTGCATCCAATAAAGGATGGAGATTCTCCTTAGTCCTCCTTTTGTTGCTAATGTGTTTATAGAAACATTTTTTATTGTATTTTATGGCTGTAGCCAGATTAAGTCCTTGTTGAGATGTGGCCCTTCTAATTTTCTTCCTTCATAACCTTGTGACATAGCTCCCACTTCAAAACTATCTGAAGAAGTATCTGGCTGAGTCCAGGAGATGTAAAAGCATGAAATCTTATGAGTGGCATGTAAGGACCTTCACCTTTCCTAGCTAAAATTGTATTATCCATCTGCTCAACATCTGAATTTGCCAATATCCACATTATAATTCCATGATGGAATTATTGGAACTGTAAGCAATGAAAATCCTCAGTTAATGTGCAAAATTGAGAATGAAACTATAACAGCTTATTTAAGCATTCGCAGGCCAGCACAATACAACTACTGCAGTAGAGTCACTCCTAGAACCCAGCAGCGAACATGAGCCAAATCCATTTTCTGAAGCAGGTCTGGCAGACCTCAGTCAGCAAACAGAAACCTATTCTCTCTCTCACTATTGTCTTACAACCCTTGGCCTGCCTTTCTCCATCTACCTTGATATGTACACATGTACATAGGGATTTGTAGAAGGAATCAGGTTTGTCCCTGTGTTTGTGCTTTGGTTCACCCTTGGTCTCCTAGCTGCTGCCCATTCCAGCATGTGTGCTAAAATGTGACTGGCATTGGCTTTGGTGACACAACTGTCTTGGGCTTCAGGGTCCCAGAACACCTCTAGGACACCCCTCAGGCTTTGAAGCCCTGGAGGAGTTTTGGGTAGTGAGCTGCTGTCTCTAGAATGTCATGTTTCTTTTCAGGGAAGGGGTGACAGGGGCTCTTCTCACCCTCCAAAGCTGCTTTCTCCTTGGCTCCTTCCCCAATCTCACATTCTCAGTTCTCTACTCCTCCTTGGCCAAAGAAAATGGTACAGGTGAGAGCATTCACTGATGTGCATCATTCATGCCAAAGGAGGTGTCAAGCTGGAACCAGTTCACAAGAAGGGAGCCAAATACACTCTGGTATGACTACCTTTAAGGATAAAATACATCGGTCACCAGTAGACGTCTGCCTATGAATGAAACTGGGAGGAAAGTGGAAAAAATCCTACTTTTCATTAGCCTGATTGTCAAAAAAGAGCACATAGAAAGAATCAACTAGCTATAAGGAACGAAGTAAGTGATCTCTTCCCATTATAATCAGGACACAGAGCCTGTGATATCTCTGGGAGCTCAATCTAAATAAGGCCCTATCCTCTCGTCTCTTTCACATTATGAATAAAAACATGAAATTAGTTTTATGTCAGAAGAACAACCCTTAAGACACTTGTAACTTATAATTATAATTTCTAAGCTGTTTGGCTTGTCAGTATCAAGGAATTCACAGCCCAAGACTTCCAGAACTTTATAGGCTGAGACATGCTGTGCTATCTACTGAAAATTAACTATGAATCTCTCATCTGCATCCTGATTTATTAACCACAGTGAGAAACAGAAAGTTAAAAAATGTATGATATGTGCATAGCCTGTTAGCATACAAGAAGCCATTAGCTGCTATCTGCTAGTAGTCAATAAACTACTAACAATGGATAAATATAGGGTTTTCTTCCTGCAAAAGGATTTAGGTTTTTTTATAGTAAACAAATACTGCAAAATTTTCATCTTTGTGCAAGAGCAGAACTTCCAGTGCCAATTTTGGGATTCTACTGGACTCACAGGTAGCAAAAAAAAAAAAAATAGACATCTCTTTGCCATGCAAAATTCCATTCCCTTTCTAGATCTGGCTGAAAAATTGCAGCATTACCATTGTGATGTATTTTGAAAAAAACAGTATTTTTGCATACTTTAAATAAGAATTCTGAGAGGAAGCACAGACCAAAAAAAAAAATAAATTGGGAACTAAAGTCCACTTCAGCTTTTCAGCTTTCACCATAAAACAGAAAAATAAATTACAAAAAGAAACAATTATAAAAAAAAAAAAATCCAAGGTATTTCAAGGGCAGTCTTTACCAAAATTTTGTTCTTCCAAAAAACATACTTAACTTGTCAAGGGTACTATCTCCTAATTTTGATTTTTTCCAGGATCTATTTTTCGTCCAGCTTTGAAATTTTCTACTTAAAAGGACACCACTGAAATTCCAACTTTTCTTATTGTTCTGAGGATACAAGGGGCTTGTCTGTATTCCGGATTTTGTTTTGTTGGGGCAGAAGTCAGATTTTTTTTGTGACAAAGTCAGCTCGTGCTATTCTGTAAGTGAAACACTGTAACAGCAGCATAGCCTGGCTCTTTAGAATGCATTAAATTATAGAACATAGTTTCCTAAAGTAAAGGCAGGTAAGAATCATTCTCATCATTTCTGGATAGAGAAATGACAGCACGTGAGGCTGAAATGGTTTGCCAGCTTCCTAACAGTTCTGAGTATCAAGGCCAAGAGAAGGACATAGATCTTTGATTTCTAATCCAGTCTCCATCCCCTTCACCCTACAACAGGACTCTGTGAGAGGTACGACTTTGATGAAGTTCCCAAATTTTTTTTTTTTTTTTTTTTTTTCAGTTTCTCCCCACACTGTTTCTTTTCCCATCTCACTTCTCCCCACCTATGGGTTTTAATAATGTACGCCTACACTATCGGAAATTTTTAACATTTCAATTGATCAGAAAAGGGTAAAAGCCAAAAAAGAATAAACTCCAGAATTTCAAGGGTTCTGATCACATCAGATTCTTTTTTAAATCACTCCCAATTTTTATTTTGCAAGATCAAAATCAAATGACAATAATTTGCATAATCAAATTATTGCTGTGTCACTTATGTGTACAAAGTTATAATTAGACCTGGAACACTGACCTTGGTTTTCTTTTTTTGTGAACAGAGAATTTCTGAATCTCTAATAGCACTGGTGTTCAGTCTAACACAAAATAGAATTTGAAATTAAATTTTAAGGAGCAAAGAAGAGCAAGTGAAAAGAATGCTCTTGACTCTAGCATTAAAAAAGGCTTTTCAGAGTTTATACATTCTGGCTGTGACAGTGTTAAATGGCTGATCACAGATCTGTGATATATATAGACTGTACCAGATTAAAAGTTAGACTTTATTTGTAGCATAAATCTGGTAGATGAATATGTAATGTATGTTCTTCTTTTATCACCATCATAGAATAGTCTAATACTTTAACCCCCAGAATGCTATCTACATATTTCCCTCCATATTTTGTATTCACAGAAATAATCACATTAGTTGCTAGATACCTTTTAGTAACACACTTTTCTTTCAGCAAATAAAAAAGACTGCCACTTTCCATCATTTCAAAACACCTAGAAAGACAGTAAAATCTTCAGAGTGATTGTGTTTTTCTTTTGCCTGCTTTCACAAATGTTCCCTCTAGAGAAGCAGATGCTTGACTTGTCTCATGTAAAAGGCAAAAATTGAGTTACGGCTTCAGATTGCAATATTTGCAATGTTTGCTACAGTTTATTAATGTTAACCAAATAAAAATGACATTAGTGAAAAAGATCTACATGATATCTCAGAACTCCCAAGATTAGGCCAGATGGTCACTTCTAACTGATATAATCTAGTAAACTCTGTTGAGAGACAGGCTATTGATTGAATTTCTGACTTTAAATGCAAGCTCCATATCTGCACATGTCCACAGTGATATCAGTTGCTTGAAATCCAATACAGAGGTGTAGATTGGGAGATGATGTTAGTTGCTACCTATTAAAACTGTCAATTCCATCTGTTGTCTAACACTTTAAAATACTGAGTGTAGTTTTTAATAGATCAGTATTAGATTAAGAGGTCGTATATTAACGCTTTTACTAGCTGAGAAGCGTGGGTAAATGTGTAATTAAATGACACAACGGAAAAGGAACTCCGTTGGCTGGAACTTGCCCAAATTAGCATCAAGCAGGAAGCAAATGCTGTGATTTAGGATTTCAGCAGCTGCCAGACTTCCCTAAAAATGAATAATGTGCAGCCCTATTGAAATTCTCTTTACAAGCAAGTGTACCATGATTAAAATGTGGAAGTGGTGTAAGCATTATGATTACCCAGCTCCCTGTACTACTCTTGCACAGATACTTCAGTGACTCTGTACATCTGCCAAACTACCAGGATCTGATGACATTCCTAGAAGGGTTGTTTCAGATGGCTGATGACAGCCCCATCAAAGCCATGTTTCTGAAAAGCTGTATTCCTAAATGGCCCATGTTCCCAAGAATATAGTGGAAAACCACAGCTGGGGGTCCTGGGGTTATGTATAAGGTGGTGGTTCAACCTGCCCCCTCCCCACAGGTGTGCATTTTCTCCAGGCACTGGCCAGGTACCAAAGGCTGACAGGGAGAAAGGGCAATGGACAGATATTTCCAGCAGTGCCAGCCTGACATCCAGCATCTGTTGTTGCTTATATTTAATCAGAGAGGGAAACTGCCCTCCTCGAGCCATATGTACCAGTATGACCACAGGAAAGGGAGAACTCCTATGAGGGGAGGCAGAAAAGAGACAAAAATGTGGAAATGGATCTTAAATACAGACACACAGACAGGTAGAGGAATTTGCTTGTTTTATAGTTCCCAATATTTGCATGTCAAAGCAAAATGGACATTCCCAATATGCTGGAAGAAAAGCAGTAGGAGTCCTCCTTGGAAAGGGCCTGGAAGCAGGTTTCTCAAAAAAACTGATGGTTTATTTTTCTCATCAAGTTTCTCCAGAATAAGCAAGCAATCTCCTAATTGCTGACCCTAGATGGGCCAATGCCTCCCAAAATAGAAGAGAACGTGGGCTTAAGATGAAACACTGCTCCGGGTTTTTTGTGTTCTTTTTTGCATTAACTTTCAGAAGAAATTTCAGTTTTAATACAAATATTGACAGTGACGTTATGGTGGTCTGTGGAGGTTTCGAGAGAGAAGAGTTTGGAAGTGGCTCAAATTCTGTTTGCAAACTACTAGTGAGCTGTAGTCAAAACAGCTTTATAAATTCCCCCAATACACCACAAGGAGAATTTTGGAAACATAAAGTCTCTTCATGTTATTAACCAGTACAAGGTACATGAAACATTCATGGAAAATGAATGTTAAGCGAATACTACAGTATACTCATTGAATACAAATTGTGAATTCAGTAACACTGTATTCCCAGCAGATACACAATTTGAAGAATTATGCTCATTCCATACAGAAACAGAGACAATATTGTGTGATGTAGCTGATAAATTAACCAGCAAAGGTCCAGTTGCATGCATCAAACAGTCAAAACAAATCTGTAGGACCAGAAATATTTCTGGATAGCATTAAACTACATAGAATAGCAAATATGTTCAGGAAAATCAGAAGTTGCTATACAGATTATTCACAAAAAACTATAAAAATTCAGAAAATGGAATATTTACTCAGTTCTGCTTGCTGCTTACTGTGGTATGAGCAGTAACTGTCCTTCATGAAAGAGGAACCTTCACAAT